>OY728167.1:338829345-341744345 GCA_963277665.1 Viscum album
TATTATAATATATACCTTCTAGGATTTCCTCCCAAATTGATTAGAAAATATAGTTGCTAAAAATTATGCATTCCCTTGACAACAATGGTCTCTATCATATGGTAGTTAATGAAAACTTCCTTGGCTCATCATTCCCATCCTATATATCCCATATCATAAAACCTCTCAGCCTTCAAGAATCCAATCATCCCCTTTGTTCCACTCAATTATCCATACACATATCATGGCCCTATAATTTGGTGTATGACCCAGCCTCTTCCTCACTATGTCATAATTTCCATAAGTCGAATCATATCCTAAAATGTTTAGTCACTAACAGAAAAGATAAATTAGATAGGTTCACTACAATAAATTTTACCTCTAGACATGGATTTATAGCAATGGTTTATAAAAACTATGGTTATACCCAACCTAAAGCCAGAGTACAGAGAATTCATTGTGCTCAACTCGTGTTTACTCCTCCCAACCCCCATCCCCCTTGTGATTTCTCCTGCTTCCCTCAATATTCCACCCTCTCCCTCCCTTGTAATTCCTCATGATTCCTCTCCCTCCATCCCTTGTGATTCATCCTCCATCTCCTCCCCCTCCTTCCCTCATGTGGTAGCTAGCCCACCTCCCCTCCGATGCGGATACGACACGGCCTTCCCACTCCCTGATAACACAGCCTCCTCACCTCCTTACTATTATGGCTCTAGCATAGCCAACCCACATCCCCTCTAATGTGGATGTATCACCTCCCTTACAAAATGGCTCTGACCCCCACCTCATAGTGACCCTCCTCCTCTGATGTGGCTCTCCACTTCTCTATGCGGCTCTAAAATGGCCACACCACCTTCCATGATCCTCCTTTGATGCGCTCACACCACCTCCCTGAGACTCTTCTCCTCCAACGTGACTACCCCACCTCCCTTTGATTTCTATCATAGATTAGGGTTTCTTTTATTTAAGATTGTTAGACCCTCTAATTTTCATTGGGAGACATTTATTTTTTTCTATTTCATATATTATTAATTGTCAAATTTTTCTTGGATATGGTTTATTTGTTTTGACTTATTTCATTGGGGATGATTTTTTATTTTTTATTTTTTAATTTTAATGGGGTTGATTAACTCATCAGTTTATAAGATTTCATAGTTATGGAACAGTTGGTTTATCGATATCATTTTCAGGCCACCCATAGTCATGTTAATTTAATCTACCCCACACCCCTCCCTCAACCTACCCATTTGATTTTAACTCCTTTGATGTAAAATTTTCCCCTTCCCTGAAGTTATTTTCTACTGTATCATAGATATAATAGGTTTGAACTTCTTTAGATAGGAACCTCATATCTTCTTGGGTAACAATATATTTTAACTTTGTTTTACCCTATATGTTCAACAAATTCATGAATTAATTACCCTAGATAATGGTACCTTCTTTTGTGAATTTTTATTGAAACTAAATCCATATAAATTTAATAGTTATATGTGTTTTTTATTACCATCCACCTGATATTTATTCTACCTAGAATATCAACTTAATGTCAAATAATACAAAGGAATGAATAAGGGTTCCTTTGACTTGTGATTTTAAAATATGAGGCATTCCCCCCCCCCACAATTTTCATAATCGAGTTATTAATCCACCCAATGTTTACGAATTTCATTTATTATAAAAGCATTTTCATGCACCTAAGTATCACAGATAAGTATTAATTCTATAAATTATGGATTTTCCCAGATGTAACGACATATAAAATTTTAATCTCTTATTTTTTTCATTTCAGGTACTAAATCATTGTAGGAATTCTCAATTAGGATCAGCATTTTCATGATTTAATCAAAGAAGATCCAATAAAATAATATTCTTAATTCCTGTAATATTATTGCACAAGAGCCTCATCCCAGTTGGTGAGGACTCACTAGGTGCATCCAAGAGACCCGAGATCAAATCCGGGTGGAGGCTTATTTCCGGGGTACTGTAGTAGTATTGTAGCAGGAACTGTTCGGCACTGTAGTAGACACTGTAGCAGGAATTGTTCGCTATTGTAGCAGCCGGAACTATCCATCCATCTGGGCCTTCGGGCCACCGGTTTGGTCCTCGGGTCCTGCAAGGCTTTCGGGCCACCCAAGGCCTTCGGGCCAGTTGATTATCAAGGCCTTAGGGCCACCTTAAGGACCTATGTCCACCCCAAGGTCTTCAGACCACATGAATGTAGGACCCAGACACACTACATAAAAGGAGCATCCCCAGAAGAGGATTCAGAGCATGTGCACTCACCAGAGTAGAGCCAAATGGATTTTCAGAATGAGAGGGTATGACTATGCCATCAGTACCAGCCTGTGCTTGCACGGGAAGCCTAGCCAGACGATCATGAAAAGGTGGAGAGATACTATCAAGATGCAGATGCTGGGGAGGGGCAGTTCCTTGTAGATAGTCTGGTTGAATTCCCTAAGTCCTTCGGGTCATGTAATCTCCTAAGACTACGAGCCATGTAATCTCTGAGCCTACAGGCCTTATATGGGTTCCCCATAATCCCTTGAAAGGGGGGTTATCAAAAATCAATAAAAATTAAGGCCTTTGGGCCATTTAGGTCTGTAATATTATTTATGATTAATTTCTTAATATTAAAGGAATTATCAACTAAAATCCTTTCTTCACATAAGATAAATTTTACAAAGGTATTTTTGACTTTGTATCTACTAAAATAACATTAACAAACTAGAACACATGAATTCTAGGTAATATATATTCCTATCCAATTGACTTGAAAATAGACTTTTATTATTTTTCAATAAAAGTTTACACAATAGAGGCTTATGTATTGTGTTATGTCTGTGGATGGGGTATAATTTACTTTTAATATCTCATTGACCATTTCATGTGATCAAATGATTGAAAGGTTATGAAATGTTTATTTTTGATACTATTTAAAATAAATCATGCATCATAAATATTCAAATTAAAAAAAAATAGTTGTACTTGGGGAATTAGTTACTCAGAAAATAGAATGAGTTGTTCCTTGGTTGTATTATTTTCTGTCAATCTCTGGTTTCACCCATGTGTTCATATGGGACGATGATGACTTAAAACAATATATTTTTTTCATGATGTATTAATCTTGTTGAAAATGTTACATGTTGATTCTTCTATCTTCATCACATGTTCTATTATTTCCTTTCTCACTAATAATGTTCCTCCCACTTCAACTTTTAGGTTCAATTAATGATAATTCATCATTTTGTTAAAGTTACACCACTCAAATTCAACCTTATTGTAGTGTTGTTACTTTATCAATATTTGCTGATTCGATAGAGGATTTTTTTAAATATGTAGTGAGGATAAATCATCATTTTAGTTTTTTTGTGAAAAAATATAGTTGCCTATGAGTTTTTAGGGTTAATGATTTCTAAATATTCTTCAACATTGAATTTAGATTTTCTATGGATTTTCATTATTGTTTGGTTTCATAACACAATTTAGATATTAATAAAATAAGTTTTTTTTTGTTTCTATTTGATATCATGTGATCACATTGTTTTATTTTTACTGATATTTCTATGTCCTCCGAGGAAACTTTTATCACCTGTTACTTTGCCTTTGACTTTTCACTTTGTTTTTATCACTTTTTGTTAGTCATTTATCATCAATTTGGTCTTTTGTGGTTCTTAATAAAAATTTACTTGTGTTATAAATGTAATTTGTTAATAAACTATTGGTGAAAGGATTTTATACAACATGATGGGAGTTTCCATTGAAATTATCTTTCTTCCATACATTTTTTAAGGATTCCATTTATGATCAAATATAGAATTTTTATTATTCTTTTTATGATAAAATATAGAATGATTTGGATTTCACTTTCCTTTATTATTTGAAATGTTTTACTAATACTTATTGAAATTATATTTGATATAAAATATAATTTCCCCACTTCCATAGTTTCATTTTTTAGTATTATTTTATATGTTTCATTTATTAAGAAAATGATTTCAAATAAAACTTAGCAATGTTCATTGAAAATAAAATAACATATTTCTTAATCATTAAAGTGAACATGCATAGTTTTAATTCTAATTGATATTATATATAATTTAACCACTATCACGTTTATTTTATTTGTACTGTTTCACCACTATTATTTTCTCTACAATTAAATAACATATAATTTACCCTTAGTTTCATTTATGTATTTGTTTGTTCACTACTAGTATGGACTGATTGGATTTTTAAAACACAATATTAGTGTACTAAAAATAGTGTTCAATTATTAACATTTCCCATATATATGTTTGAAATTATGATAATGAATTTTGGTGTTAAACATTATATAAAATGTGGAAATAATAGTTCTAAACTAATTCCACTATTTTTTTCATTCAGTTTAATTTAAATAGTTTTGGTATGTTAATATTATAGAGTAATTTAATAATATGTATGTCTGATTCCCATGGATTTATAATTTATGTTTAAAAATATTAAATAAATGATAAAATAGATTGTGATCATATAAAATATAACATGTATTTTATGTAACATATATTTCTATTCTTATAATTTTTAGTTTTGTATAAAGAATGGAAGTATGCATAAATTTATATCAAGAAATTTTAATCACAATTCTTTAAAATAATTTTTCTTGTATATGAATGTTTCAAAAAATAGGAATCATAAAAATTATCTATATTTCAAATACAACAATAATATTCCTTGTCATCACATATTTAAATCCAATGTTTCATGTTCATATATATTATGTTATCTTTATCCTCAGCTTATCTCACCCTACTCTATTTAGTATTGAAAACTAAATAGTTTATTTTTTTTATTTCTCATAAAATTTGTCCAGGATTTTAAAGAAAAAATATTTCCACACATTGATAAATGTGTAATATATTTCACTGTTAGAAGCTTGGTATATATAGATAATCCAAATTAGTATAGTTGGGATTTAAACATGAAAAAAATGAAGTCTAAAAACACTAACTAAAATACAATTTATAATTTAATTTTCATTCATATAATATATTTTAAATGATTTTGGAAACACTTAATAAGGTTGTAAAAGAATATAGATAAAAATAAAATCATATACAACCACTCTCTATAATTAATAAGACTGCAGAAATGGTAAACCCGCACTATTTATTTTGTGTGATGACTATTTATGTAAGATTGTCCATTTTCGCCATTATCTTGAGAATATTGAATATTATCTGCCTCTTACTATTATATTTTTTTATTCCATATACTATGTGAATATTCTATCGGAATATGATATATAATCGTATTATATATCAACTTTTCAATATATTAATTTTCTGCATATGCATAATGTATATTCTGTTACATGATGTAGTATTTTCATATTAAAATTTGTCTAATGTTATTTATATATTTCTTATTAATTTTTTCTAAAGTACTTATTACATATAGTAATGTACACATTTCATAATGTGTATACAACCTAATTTGAAAATGTTGGTTTTTGTATTTACAATCTAATTTAAAAATGTAAATTTTAGTATTTACAATCTAATTTTAAATTGTTTTTCAGTTCCATTATTTCATAATATGTTATATATTTACATTGTTGAATTTCATATTTGAACTGTACTCCTTATAAAATCATTACAAATATGTCATACATGAATTTCATTTCCCAAGTTACTTTCATGGAATAGAGATTTCATAGATGATTAACAAGGGTGTAAAAGAAGTCTACTACTCATACATCCTTTTTTACTATAGATCAGTGATAAAGTTTAAATATATATATGAGCTCCAAGATGTAATAAATATAATTAAAATTATTTTAGGTATATATGTTGCTTTAAATTATATGTGGTACATTCGAGACCACTGTATTCTCCCAACCGGATATATTACATATTGTCAACATCTTAAGGTATCTCTTCCTCTTTATATGTCCAATTAACTTCTTATATTGAAATTTCATGTATTATCTCTATTTGATGACTCTTTATCTACTATTCCTCACTCTATATGTATCGTTTACATATATAATCCATTATTAACTACTTTAGTGAAAATCTTACACTTTTTTATTCTCTTTTTTACTTATCACCAATAAATTATTTATATATACAATTTTGCAGTTCTATGTGTTCTTTTCATAATAGTGAATTTAAACATTCATTACATTTACCTTATATCATCTATTTCTTTATTCCTTATATGAAAAGAAAACTATCTATGAATGTTAAATATCATGGAAATTTCAGGTATTTCCATAGATATTTCATGTATTATTTCTTTCCCTCAAACATTCAGTTCATCTTATGAAGCATCCTATTAAAAAACCACTATAAGAATGTAATCATACCCCAATCCAGACACCATATTTTCTAGGCTTGGAGTGTTCTCATAAATAATTAGCTGGATTGAATTCATACCTAGGTGTTTTTAAATTTAGGTGTTGTGAGGGGGCCTCTTTGCAAACAACAGATGATAAAACTTGAGTTCACCAAAATATTTAACATACTAGTGTAATTTCACTATATAATTCAAACCACCAAAATTTCTCACATCCTAGAGCACAAGAATTAATAATTCTAATTCACCCTTGTAGCATCTATTATGTCATAATTCACACACATGATTTCAAGAAAATCACACACAAACATTCAAATAAGTTGATAGTATTAAAAGTAAGATGGATAAAATAATATTATTTGGTTAAAAAAGTGTATAAATTATTTCTTATTAAACAGAAAAATAGAAAACATTTTAAGATAAATCAATAATAAAAATCATGAGCTTATTCGAACTAGATAGATCCGTATCTTCTTCCTCTTCTCCTAATAATTTTCAATGTATGTTTTAAATATTCAAAATATCTTCAAACAAAAAAAATAATTTTCAAACTACTCCTTTTATTTCATTGTTTCCTCTGTTAATATTCACAAGTTATATGAATATTATTTCCTCATTTCTTATCATTTATCATTTACAGTTGACTTGGGTGCAACATTTGTTTTTCAGCATGTGTTAGAATTGAAATTGAAGAAAACTGGGACAAATTACTATCTAGTAAGACCTATTTCCCTCTATTGTGACATGATTTGCATTTGATCATATATTGCCTAGTTGGGAAGATCTTCATGAATGATTGTTTCATCTTACTGTGTTAAGACTTTATTTTTTCCAACTAGAGTGACTCTTGAAGTGTGTTCACCACTTTTGGCAACCCTTCCTCTTGAGGTATATCTACTTAGACTTTGCTTGGCTGGAGTGGCTATTTAGATTTACTTCCATTTTGGTTTGTAGAATTATCCAGAATATAGAATAGAATAAAAGTAAATGAAATTGAATGGGATGAGTAAAGAATAATAGTGTATAAGTTTATAAATTAATGCATACGATAGAAAATTAGAGTGACACTGATTGATGAAAAGATCACCATGACAAGATTAAGATGGTCTGATCAATGTTGGTGACTTCATTTAAATGAATTTAAGCCTATTTTTTTATAATTGACGTTGAGTAAAGAATAATAATCATTTTTTCTAATTTTATATTTGTTTTTTTAATCCATATTCCCACTTCTATGAAATTGGGATGACACCCCTTGAGTTGGCATTTCTCATTCAAATGTTTTTTTGGAATATTCTCCCTAAAAATTATCTTTTCATCTAATACTATGGTATAATAACATTTATTCTCCCTTTTCATGATCCTTTGCACTATGATAAACATACAATCTTTTACAGTGTCATTTTTCACTCCATTTATGGAGTGAGGTTCTCCATCATCATCATACTGAGTAGCATATAATTCTGCTTTGTATTTAAATTCATTGAATTATCATTTCTAATTATATTCTCATTTATATTTTATAATATTTTACTTTTAATGAATTGTATCTATGTTATATTTTTTTTTCATATCAACTTTGATCACATAGTCGAACAGTGCCATATTTTAAATATTTGATTAATTTTAGGAAAGGCTTATGCACAACATTTTCATATGACATTATAAGTCATATGGTCATCAATGATGTACAACATAACCAAAATTTCTATATAATTTATAGTGATTCTTGGTACTTAATGCCTAATTAAATACCCCTATTCTTGAAACCATAGTATTGAGTGTGAATTCCACAAAATTTGGTTTTGTGCATCCAACTCATAGGTATATCCTACACCATTACAATGATAACCACTTAATTAACAATAATCTTCTTCCCACACTTCATAACTATGGAAAAAAAATTATGTGATGTTTTTTATTATCCTTTTCCTCTCTTAATTTCACAACAACATGAAATTTCTTCCTCTTACTTTGTGTGTGTTGGCAGATATTGGAAGTCAGGTAAGTGGGGTGTGTGCTGGAAGAGATTGCAATAAGTGGGAGTGGGTGTAACTTCCAAGGGGAAGTGTTGTACTTTTAATATATCAGTTGATGGGGTGGTTTGCTTGATAGGTGGTCTATTAAATAATATGTCAATGTTTTAGGGAGGATACAATTAATCTACTAAAATATTACTACTTGGTTGTCTAGGCAGTCCAGATCTTGGGAGATTCGATTAGGCTCTTGGGAAGTTGCCTTTCCTTGGAGACTGTTTATTTCATCTTCCTTATTTTGCTTCTTATTACTACAATTCTCCACTCCATCAATAATAATTTTCCACTTTAACCCTCACATTCCCTATTTATCCTACTATTTATATTTATCCTTCTATAATTATTCTTTTATATTTTTTGTTTCTACTATGAGACATGTTCTTATACTTGAAACCTAACAGTTTATATTAGATGTGGAAAATTTATGATAACGACTACTATACAAATTAAAAAACATAAAAAATAGAGTTTATAGATTTATTTTTGATTAGAACATTCAATTATACCTCCAATAACCTTTGTTATTCTATATTTTTCATTCTCTTTCATATTTTTTTCAGATAAAAAATAATGTACTTTAGGCTATGAGACACCTTATCCCCACTGAACTGAACATTTTTTTTGAAATACTATCTCATCCAAGAGAATAAACATTTGTGTCACAAATATATTGAACACATATTAGTTTTGTGACATGTGACATGCTAATCTACATAGATTAATGACATGTATATTGTTTATTCAAATTGGTCTGCCTATTTTGGAGATTTGAGAACATATGAGATGTTATATAATACAATAACATTATATTTGTTCATTGTTGGTTATGGAGTCATGTATAATTTATCATGTCCATTTGAATCACTAATCACATATATATAAGAAGTTGTTATATCTCAATTCTTTTCCCATTATTTCCTTACAGTTGGTTTCTCATGATGCAAGTTCACGGACAATCAACTTCTATAATAGACCAACAATATCTGTTAAATCATTAGTACATGTTTCACTACCCAATAATTTATAAACCTTTTCCCTTCTCTTTTCATACTAGATAACTTCTCTTCATACGAGGTAAATAGGTCATACCTCTCCGTGGTGTTTGTATTGAATGAAATTAGATTTCATTTGAACAAAAAGCCTTTATTAATGATCATTTTATTCAGTATTAGGATCTACATATCAATATAAATATTCTTTGTTCATTGTTGGTTATGGAGTAGTGTATCATTTATCATATACAGTTTACACACTGATCACATATATATAAGAAGTCATTATAACTCATTTTTCCGCATTATTTACTTATAGGCGTTTTCTTATGACGAGGTCAGTTCTATCCACCTCTATTGAAGACAGTGAGCTCGATATCAGATTGAGGTAATTTGTCTTCCATTTTTTTTTTATTTTCCCCAATATTAATTAGGGATTTTGTGTTTTTTGGGTTCTCTATTTGTTTGTAGTGCCTTTTGGATCTCATTGAGGTGGATTTGAGTCACCATTGTCAAAAGTTACTTACATGTGTATGCATAGGTAGGAATATATATATATATATATATAAGTTCCCCCTTTATATATATTCAATCATGGAAGTATGAATATATATATTGTAGAAATATGTGCTTATATATATATATGAAAAATGCGTACGTGTGTATGTGAAAAGGGGTATATGAAAGTATAAACATATATATAAGGACCCCCTTTGTGAATATTTGTCCATGAAAATATGTACATAGGGTATAGGTTTCCTTATATACATGTGAAGGTGAATATATGTGCAAGAATAAAAAAAAGGGAAGAGTCGATTTGTCATCATCAAAAGAATCATTCCTTGAGGTTGAGTTAGGTTACCTATGCCTAACCCATTAATTTGAATTTTATAATTTCTTGTTTTGAAAACATGTTTTCATTATTAGGGATTGACATTAATCTCCCTCTATACAGTCGGTGGAAAATTTCATCCAACTCAATATGAAATTTATTTCACTTTAGAGATTAAAATATCATCATTTTGAGAAAACAAGAACTGGTCATTCTCATAAAAAGATATAACTTAATGATTTTTTTTTCATTTCATCAAACACAAACAACCATCTATGAAAAAATGAAACTCTCTTTTGTAATGTCACTAGAAATTGAACTGCATAAAATCGACTACCTTTCTAGGAAAAATTCATTACTTAGTACCTATGTAATTAGTTTTATTTGAACTTCTTAAATAATCACCATCAATTCTCTATTATTTACCCACTCGGTTGAAGGTTCAATGTTCAAGTGATCGAGGAATATGGTCAAAGGGTTTAAAATTGATTGAGAAATAGAATGAAATGTTATGTTTCCTCATTTTATATCCTCTAATACAATGAAATTGAATCTCATTCTAGAATAAATATTATCATCCTGAAATAATGAGATTCCTAATAGATGAGATCTCAATTGATAAAGATACAATGATCGTTAATGCAGGACTAGCGAGTGGAATCCTTTATTTCCACAATGGGAATGCGTTAGTAATTATCCTAAGGGTGTGTAGAGGGGTTGGCTTATTTATTAGATCACTGACATTCATAGGTGACTGAGCTTGTTTTGGGATTATACCTTCAGGTTCTAACCACTATAGAAGTAGTACTAAATTGATGATATTAAGAGTGGGACATCAGTTGTTCTTTTGAGATGAAAAGGGGTATGTCGTATAGTCTATATAGTAACCAAGGATGAGAAGTAAATTAGTCTATTATAATAGTTATGGAATTTAAATAGATCTTACGGAAAAAAGTGTGATATATTCCCATGTATGAAGTGGGATAGGTAATCCATTAAATATCCAATTACTTATATATCATATCATGGTATATAAGGGTTATCCTAGGTTGATTAGTGAGTGATATGTTATATTATTATTGTTAATGTTTTCTCTAATAGGATGACATGTATTAGATATATATTAGTTAGGATACATGCATTCTTGAAATTCTAGATACTAGTAGAGTAATAGTATTGGGTTCTATATGCCATATGTTGTATTGATTAATATCTTAATCAGCTTGTTATAAAACATTATTTTGAGATGGTGGAGATCTTCTGATGGTGATTCACATACTTGGAAGCCAACAGAAAACTACAGGGGAAAATATATTTCCTTTCAAGGATTTTCCATGATAAATCACCTATATATTTCCCACATTGATAATTTAGAATCAAAATTGAAGGATAAGGGTTTTAGAATTAAAAAAATTGAGAAAGAGATTCATATTGTAAATAAGAAGTCGGGTTTTGAGGGTACACGCACAAAGTAATCAGAAGGCGTCAAGAATAATATGAATATATATTCAAGGAAAGGTTAGAGTAGGTATACTGGAACTAATGTATGTAATATTTAAAGATAATGTCTATAGAATTATATTTATATGGGAAAATTGAAAATACTATGTGTGTGTGCATGGAGGCTATTGATTTTAGTAATGGAGGTGAAATTTCTATAACCTCACCCTAACTAACACAACAATGTCACATGAAGTATGAATTTTTTGGAAGTTGTTTTATTTTCTATAAATTTATTCATTTGTAAAGGAATAATAGAATAAAATGAAATGAAGGTATCAAGAGGAGACCCCCCTCTTACAAAACATGTAGGAAATATGAATGGAAGGAAGAAATATTTGGTATCCCTAAGACTAGATTCAGTGTGAATTATGATGAAAAAGTTTAAAAATAGGTTTATAAAGGGGAGAATCATAAATAATTAACTTTCATAAAAAAGAGAATGTGAAG
Source organism: Viscum album (assembly GCA_963277665.1). NCBI lineage: Eukaryota > Viridiplantae > Streptophyta > Magnoliopsida > Santalales > Viscaceae > Viscum > Viscum album. The sequence goes on from OY728167.1 coordinate 338,841,474, forward strand.
GAAGAATTATCTCTATTTAAGAACATGGAGGCTATTTCTAGCAAGCGGAAGATGTATATTGTTTTGATAGATGCTTTTGATTTATGGTTTACCTCTCTACATGGCTCTATCAGAATAGAAATTAAGGATGAACTGTATCACTCATAGTCAATGTAAACTTTTAGTGGGTTATATCAATGTTGTTGAGTTATGTTTTCTCAATTTTTCATTTTTGGACTGTGTAGTTTGCAGGATGCAGTATAGTTGTATTTGATCTTTTCCTGGTATTATCTTCTGGTTGAGGTTGTTTGTTGGGGGGATAGATTCAGTCCTGAAGACTTTGGATTAACCTCGCATTGGTTTTCACAGTATGTGGCCTCATATATTTCACTTTTTATGCTAAACTTCTACGCATTTGGGAGTCACATGTCTTGTTTCTGGGGGATCTCATTGAAAAAATTCAGATATTTTTTGGTTGATTCTTTAATGAAGTTTTCATGATTAAGGATGTCCTATTGAGCTTCCATTTAAGACTTTTCATCAGTTTGGGATGAATGTGATCACTTGCATTATATAGTGAATAAATTGAGGAAACAGAAGAGTGCTGTTGGGAATGGAGTAGATAGTTCTAATCTTGTTCATTAGATTATTTTATCACTCGCTAAGAAGGAATATTTTATTAAGGAGGTTTGAAGGTGGGTGAGGCCACTACACAATATAATCAAATTGATATGAATCTTGATTCTACAATGGAAAGTGAACGGAATGCTAAAATTGAGTTTTTTCTACTCAAATCACATGAATAAGTATCAAAGTGGACATTTTATTGAGTTCTACATGCTCCAATTTGTTTTATTTCTCTTCATTGGGTTGGTATTTATATCCCTTTTTCAATTTTAGTTAATCTTATTTTAGTTAAATCTCATTGTACCTCATGTTAGTATTTTACTCTCTTATGGTCATTTTAGTGAGGTTTGCCTATGTTTTAGTAGTAGGCTACAGGGTGAAAATTTTGTAGCAGACCTGCTAATTTTTTAGGGAAACCGGTAGATATAGCCACAATTTACAACCGTGGCAGTAAACCTTGTATGTTTTTTTTCTATAATCAAAGGGATTGTAGCCACGGTTTTAAACCATGGTTATAGATCTACCACCATGGTTTAACAAATGACTATAGATCTACAACCATGATTTTAAACCATGGCTATAACGTTACTGCCACGGTGGAAACCATGTCTATAGTCGTGGACCTATTGACATTCCAATAAGAGCCACTGTTTTAGGACTCATAGTCATGCTTATAAACTATGGTTATAGCCTGAATTTCTAGTAGTGTGTTGTTCATGCATACATATCACACCACCTATTTTTAGGTATTTATCACCTTGTATTTCAAGCTAAATGAAATTAAAATACATAACATATATTTCATTCCATATATTCTTAGACTAATTAGAACAGGTTGTAGATGCACTACCTTAAATGGATCATTAACTAGCTGCATCTACTCAAAATTAAAAGGAACCAATTTGGTCCTTATAATGTGAAATTAAAAGGAACAATTTAACCTATTAAACTATACCAAACTATGTTTGTTCTGATTCCATTAACACAGATATGTTGAAATGCACACTCATATGCCTGATCCCAACTCCACAAAACGTCCCACTTCCATGGGAAGTGATAAATTACAAAATTTCAGTTGTAAGAATTTAAACTATAGTATAATCAATAACAAAATAAATATAACCTCTAAAACATAAAATTCTTTAAATCATTGAATGGTTTTGATCAATCATTTGAACGTATTAAACCATGGAGTAACTCCCTATGGTTCTCATTATGGTGGTCCTCTCCCTAACAAATACATTTATAGGTTTCCCTTATACTGAGAGGCTCTCAAGATGTGGGATCGATCTATATCAAGATTATTCCCATTAGTCAATAACATCTCAACCTGATCAAAAGGTTACCTAAGGATAATTTTATCATTTTTCAAACACCCAAAAATTTCATTTAATATAATAATAATCTTGATAAATTTCATAACACATAACACCGATCTTTAATTAAATTATGATATAGAATATAAATATTATTATTTAAATGTGATCATTATATCCTATCCATTGAATTGGAGAGTATGAATTTATGAAACAAAATTATGAAATATATATATAATGGTTCTACTAAATAAAAATTAATTGATAAATTATTAGGAAATAAACACTCAATTTTAAGTGAAGTAATTTTTTTCTTCAAAAATTCATTTTCATCAAAAATAATTTTAACTAGAATTTTTGTGTGGAAATTATAATTAAGTTAAGAGAATTTTATAAATTATATTTTATAAAAATATAATAGTTTTATAAATAATTATATCAAAATTAACATAAGGAAAAAATTTGGGATTTCACTGAAATGATTGATTTTTCTGTGAATGGTGAAAATAAAATTCAAATAATTTAATTTATCTTCATTAAAACAGTAAATTAAAATTCTAATTATATTTTTGATTTAGTCTTAATGTTATATATGTTCCATTTTTTTATAATAAACTAACTAATTCCATTTGAATTTGAAATATTTATGATTTTCAAATAAGTTAATTTTTTATGGTTAAAAAAGAATTTTTCTAAATACTGTTTTTCATTTTGTTTTATGAATTTATTTGAAATTTCATTTATTTAACTTATAGATATTTAATATTTAAAATATTATTCCTTATTTTTAATAAGTAGTTTCATATTTTATAAATAAGTCCATTTTTCTCATTATTAATAGTAACCATGGTTAATATTTGTCGCATGAGTAAGTGTAAAATGGGTAAACCGTGGTAAAAACTATGAGACAAGGTCTCTTCATAAACCCAAAACTTTACATTATTTAAATATAATATAAAAATTTGACCATGTACACACCAACTTTGAATATATGTCATTTTGGTTCCATTTTACTTTGATAATTACATTTATATTATTTTATGAAAATCCCAAAATGTCTCTCTCTTGATTTTAATTTATCTTATATATTCACATAGGGATAATACGATGTTTTGAATGAATATAAAATTTTATATTGAACACTACTAATTTATTTAGGATGGTAATTTTTTTTAGTTTTTAGTGATAATATAATTACCCTAAATTCATAAAAATTTCTTACTCAATGCTTGCGCAAGTAGAAGAGAAATGACTGTAAATGATTTTCATAACATAAAAAATTAATGATTTTTTATGACCAATGGTGTTACATGAATTTTATTTTTAATAATAATTTATAATTTATGGTTAGATAGTTTACATTAAAATTCCATACCTGTCTTGATATCATTAAATTCAAGATATGTGAATAGTTCTTAAAATGAATTTAATTGTATTTTTTGTTAAAAATATTTTACTAAATGATTTAAAAATCATAAAAGTCATTAAATAGGAATTGGGGGATAATATATGGTTTAATATTTCATCCCTTGACCATTTTTCCAATTTTTACATTAGAATTAAATTTATAACCCTTAATAATTGAGGAATGGGTTACCACGATTAAGGATAAAAAGTGTTAACATGGGGTTAAACTAAATATATAAGTGCTAAAATGACCTAAAACATTCCTAAATAATATTGTATGAGTTTATTTCAATAATAAATCATATTTACTTCAATTTTAAGACAATTTTTATCCATATTTCATTGAATGTGACATTATAATATTATTAGTTTTTTAAAAAATACAAGTGTTCCCCTTCTCTACCTTATAAAAGGACACCACTCCTCTCTTTTTTACAACACATTATTCCATATATCTTGTAAAAACCCTTCTAATTATCTTCTTAACTTCCCCATCCATTAATTTTGAGGTTATTTTATTCTTCAATGACAATTCCAATTGTCCTTTAGAAGGTATCTGGAGGAGGTATATCAAAAAAGAGGTAATCGGGCTACCCAACCTATTTCAATTTATTTATTCTTATAATTTATCTAAATATATGGTATTACATATAATATAATTACTTAAATATCCCCAATATACTATAATGTAATTATGATTATTTAATCAAAATTATCTGACCTCATTTTTGAAAATTGGGAATTGAAATTATTGCTAGTGTGTACATGTTGACTACTGCCACCACGCAGTGATATGAATTGTTATCCATAACCATAATTAATGGATAGTTATTATGATGGATTTAAATCTTCTATATGATATTTATGATATAATTTTTATTTAATTATAATATCTTATGTACCTTATTTTCTTTCCATCTGTTAGAAAATAATAACATCGATCGTGCGTACAAGTGGTCTACCACCTCCAAAAAGAGTTATGATTAGTTGTTCATTTTAATTGTACATGGATTTTAAAAGGTTATATTTAATGAATATATATTATATTTTTGATATAATAATGATTATATAATTTTTCATTTTTATATACCTTATTTTTTTCAACCATCAAAAAATGGAAACATCACTCATCTATACGTACTTATTACCATTTCTATGAAGTGATGTAATTCATTTTTCATCACATATTTATATGAATAATTATAAAAGTTTATATGATTAAAAAATATTTTATTTATTTAATTATTATGATTCTGAATGTGATGACACCATGACCAAGGTGCAAGGACTAGAATCATTAAACTGAAACATGTATGGATAACGAACCAGTTTTCACCCAAATGATAATTTTAATTAATGGATAATTGGAAATTATGAAGGAATTATATGTAGTATTTTATGTATAAATATATTTCTATAATATATTTATAATAATTCTATAATTATTATATATTTTATTTGGAAATGTATGAAGCAAGATGGAACTTGAGGTAAAGTTTTCTTATCTCACTTTTGTTTCTATGATACATATTCCATATATACCACTTATTTATTTCATTTGTTTTATAGAATTCACATTTGATATAATATATCATAAATCCCTTTATATTAAAGTTATTTAATTTTTCATTTGAATTTATTTCATTCATGGGGGTTATAATTCAAAAGATACCAAATTGGTAAAGGAATTATGTTTTAATCCTATTTTAATTGAGATTGTTTATGATTTAATTTATACTTCGGAAATTATATGATTAATATTTTAGAAACCCCATTAATTGTTCTTCTCATCTAGTTATTTTTGTAATTTTAATGTTTTAGTAAAATATTTCACTCTTTGGAACTCAAAATGTTTCAGATTTTTTTTAATAAAATCCATACTTCTTTCTCATCTTTTATATGTAAACATTTTTATTCCATATCCATGTATTTTAAAAAAATTAAAGAATGTTTTTAATATTATTTAATTATTTTTTAATGTCATTTTTACTAATTTTTTTCTTTTTACCAAAAGTTTTAATAATAACATTCTCATCCTTTTTTGAACATCGTAGTTTTTTATAGAAGACGTAAGCAAAATATTTTTTTTAACAATTATTAATGAATATAATTTCCCACCATCATTACCTCTTAATGATATGAATTTTCCTTTAATTTTTTTGAATGGTTCCTTTAAAAGATAAATTTTTCTAAAATATTTTAAAAAAAATTATATTTTAAAAAAGTGGTTACATAATGAAGAGGGTATTTTCCTCAAGAAATATTACAATGATCTTATAATGAAAATTTTCATCTTTGATAACATCCATTAATGTTAATTATTATTTACTGGGGATATGATCCATTAATTCCATACTTATTATTTCTATGGATGATTTATGATTATTATGTTGAGATGTTTATCAAACCATTCTATTTTCCATGGGTTATGCTAGGATGAAATGATGACATGTTTAGGAAATATGTTTCCATTCCATGGGTCATGATGTGATGATATGGTGGATATATTATAATCCAATGGAATATAGATGTATGGTTTTCATTATGTTATGGGTGTTCCTAGAGTTATATATCCCTCAAATGAATTTGGTATAGATGGATATCTATTGAGATAGTAATATGTAGAATGTGTAGTTAACTAAGTTTAGTAATAGAATCTTTCCACTTTAGTAATCTTGGAAGAGAACCTTTAATAATGAAATGATGGAATGGTTAATGAACCCAAACCACTATGATAGTATTTAATGTGATATTTGACTACTGAAATGATTTTAGAGGCTTATTTTTAAACCACACAATTATGTCTTATGCATATTATGTGTTCTCATATCTCACGATTGATTAATGATGATTCCACACTCTAATGTCTTACGTGTTAATATTGACAAAACCATTCTCCATAATTCATTATTAATGATCCTTAAAATATTTTGTATGATTATTGTATGTTATGATAATTTTCCCATAAAATTATTCATATCTTATTCTAGCATATGATCTCATCAATTGATATCTCCAATGTTTACCCTAACTAATAATACGAGTTCACCCATTATTATGTTTCATTTTCCACGGGATATGAAAAACGTTTTTATGTATGGTGTGTCTACTAAGGGTACTAGTTAGGAAGAACGTAGTGGGGTATGAAGGATATATTTTATACACTAGTATTTTATCCATATAAGATTCCAAAAAAATGAAACCTTATAGTTTTGACATGGATCATAATGTTATTTATTTAATTTTTATTAGATAAGATAAAATATTTATATAAAAAATGTATGGGTATCTATATTTGGTATTAGGAAAGGGATTACTTGAACTATTGATATTAGAGTTGGATAAGATTTTTGAAAACCCTTGAGATAATTATAAGTGTAGGATAATATACTGATGCATTGGTAAAGTGGATAGTGTGCAGTTTTCTTAGAAAATACATCATTTTCTAGATATAAGAAAGTGGATGTATTTTTGGCATAGATAATCCTAGGTGTAACAACTCTCAATGAGGTGGATTGTTTATTGAATTGATCATCAACAGTTTATGATGAGTGGGTTTATGATGGTACACTTGTATAGAAAACCCTAAGGGATATTCCACAATTTATTTTTGAACCATTAGGAAGTATTTGAATAGATAAAAATAATGGTTGATTGAGGTTAAAACTAAGGTGTAAAATATTAAAAAGAAAGTGACATGATTTAGACATCATATGAATGATTTTTCATGATAACATGATCACTCACTATGATCATTGTTTCTCCCACGATGTTCTTTTGTTTTGTTCAATGGATTGAACCAAAAGTAGTTATGTTAATGATGAATGTGACAGAAGATGTAGTGATTGTCCTTATATAAAACCAAATGAAATGGGGTATGTAATGTGAATGATTCTCATTATTCCTAATTAGATATATTTTTATATGATTAACAACATTAAATCGGATGTGTTTCTCAACAAGCATAATAATATAAAAATCAAGTTTCATGGGATTTTAGTAGATGAATTCCATGGGAGAAATAATATTAAACTTTGTATATAAGATTTATGTTGAATGAAGAACCTAGGAAAATGTATCAAATGAATAGGAAGATTCTATATGTGTAGAAAATAAGTACATAAAGTAATTTCCTTGTAAAAATGAATATATTTATTGAGGAAAATGATGTTCATCCTAAGGATCTATTTATAATGAAATGTATTATGTTTGGAGATCTTGGTATTATCTGAGACAATGTCCTATTCCAAGATCTAACTCCTAGACCAAGAAAGGTCCTATGTTATTTCAAATATTGAAGTGGAATTATTGAAGTGTATATGGATTGGGATTCAAGAGTTATATTTTTGAATTGTTTTATCAATGGTATTATGGATACAAGAATTATGAAACATATAAGGATATTTTGGAAATAGTTTTTCTTCTAAGATTTTTAATAATACTTTGAATGGTAATGATAGTATAGAAAATTTATTTAGTGCAAATGGGATATTTTTATAGAACAAATGATTGATGTAGATTTAACCCTTAAAATATTTCTAATGTTGACATAATAATGATAATTTAGGATAAATACATGATTGATATTGATAAATTAAATTGGATAGTATTGTTGAAATTGAAATTAATTAGTTATTTGATGAAAAAGTGATTTATGATTTATTTTATTTCATTTTTGGATTTATGAAATATATTTTATTTTCTATAATTTTATTTAATTAATAATAAGTGGAGTTAATTTTTTAAATAATCTATTATTCAATTTAGGTTTTATGGTGATTTAGATTATTTAAGTAAAGGGTTATCTTATTTTAAGAGAATATATGATCATGGTATTCATGTGTTTTCTGTGTGACATTATGAGTTAATTTATGTTTTTAGGGAATAAATGTTAAATTAGATCTTGGAAAAAATAATGTGATATAATCTTTCAGATTTTTGAGTTTTTAATTCAGTAAGAAATATTTTTGTGGATCCTTAAGGTGAACTATTTATTGAGTGGTTTAAGTATAATATTGGTTGTTATAATTGAGGTTTTATATATTAATTTATTATTTCATCATATGAAGATTTATTTATATTAGTTAACCTGAAAAAACCATTTGGGTTTTGATAAATATATAGATATGGGAGGACATAATTTTCATTCATTTTTGGATTTTTTGATCCATTAAAAATTAATATTTGTGCTTTAGGAATTATTTTTTTTTATGAATATTTATTTCATGGAGTATGATATGAAGTGGCAATTTATTGAAGCAAAACCAAAGGATGGAATTGTTCTTAGGAAATTGATATAAATAAAGTAAGATCATTTTCTCAACAAATATATCTTGACAGTAAAATAATCCCTCATATCCATGAATAAGATCATGAAAATTAAACAAATTTCTTCTTATAATCATTTAAGAAGAACTCATGGTCTTTTCTCTCCTCACTGATTTATGGTTTTGTAGTCATTAACTTTCTCATGCCCATGTTCTCTATCACTCTCTATTAGTCCTTAGAGATTATTTTTCTCTTACATGTATATATATTTACTTCACACCAATGTTATCCTTATATATATACCCTATTATTTGAATTGAAGGTTACCATTAGGTTTCTCACATTGATTTTTCAATGGAAGTTTTATTATATAATTATACGGTGTGGGTTTTAAACAAAGGTAATTTAAAATATTGAACTATTGATGACTAAAAAAATAAAATGATGAAATTTATTTAATTTTGGGAGGACATAACACCAAGTAAATTTAGTTTTAAAAAATAATAATCTCAATAACTTTCTTAACATTAAATATCGATCAACAAGATAATTTTGATATACTATAAAAAAGTTATTATTTAAATATGAGTATTGTAACCTAGATATAGAATTGGATTATATGAATTTTAGTAACCACATTATTAAATATATTTATAATGGTTCTACTAAATAAAAATTTATTTATTAATTCTTATGAAATTTTCATGCAATATTTATTGAAGTGACTGTGTTCTCAAAAATGCATTTTCTTTGAAAATGATTTTTAATGCATTTGTGTAAGAACATATAATTAATTTATAGAACTTTTATAAATTTTATTAAATAAAATTAAATTTATTTCTGAATTTAAATTATCAAAATTAACTTATGGTGAAATTTTGGGATTTTTTTGAAATGATTGATTTTTTGGTGAATAGTGAGAAATTTTGATTTTTTAAATACTATCATTACTTTTCATAAAATCATGTAATTTAAAAGTATCATTATATTTTGGATTTATTATTAAATTTAATTATGATATATTTTATTTATAATAATATTATTTATTCACTTTTGATTAGTAATAATCATGATTTTGATATAAGTTAATTTTAATGCTTTAAAATGAATTTTTCTAAAAATTGTTTCTCATTGTGTTTTATGAATCTATATTAAAATCGATACCTTCCACTTCTTATGATTGAATATTGAAAAATTTATACCATATTTGGAATTATTAGGCTTAAATTTTTTAACTAGATCCCTTTTTTAGTCATTTGTAATAGTAACCATGCTTAATATTTGTCACCTTGTTAAGGAAAAAATGAGTAATAAGAGGTTAAAACTACGGGATAAGGTCTTAAAATCAATCCAAAATGTGACATTACTTCATTTTATGATAATAATTAGACCATATCTAACCTAAAAACGAATATATGAAATTTATTTTCCTTTTTCTATTTATAATTACTTTTATTTTGTTTTAAGTAAATAAAATTCCAAAATGTAACTCTCTTGCTGTTAATTGATCATAAATGTTAACATAGAGAAAATAAGGTGTTATTAATTAATATAAATTTTAATTTTTAACCTTATTAATTTATTTTTATGATGGTAATTTATTTTTAATTTTTATTGATGTTATAATTACCATAAATTTTTACAAATAATGGTAGAGTTCTTGTACAAGTAATAGAAAAATAAAAGTAAACGAATCTTAAAACATGACAAGTAATATTTTTTTGATTAATTATGGTGTAACATTAATTTTATGGATATTAATTATGTATAATTTATGTTTATGTATTTTATAATCGAATTACATAACTGTTGTAATGTTATTAAAGTCAAAATATGTGAGTAGTTCTTAAAATGACATTAATGGTATTTTATATTAATTATATTTTATTAAATGATTATAAAATCTTAAAAATATTGAAGTAGTAAAAGGGGTAGGAGATATGGTCTATAATTTTATATATTAACCAATTTTTCCAAATTTTATCTTATATGTATATTTATAACCCCTAATGTTTGCAAACTGTGTTACCGTGGTTAAGGATGAAAAGGGTTAACGTGGGTTAAAATAATGGGATAAGAGTTAAAAAGGCATAAAAATTTGCCTAAACCATAGTTTTATAAGTTTATTTATATCTTATTTCATATTTACTTCTAAATTATTCCATCTTGGAACCACATGTCCATTAATTGTATATTATAACATTTTAATGTCTTGAAACATTACAAGTGTAACCCTTCCATCCTTTATAAAAGGACACTCCTACTCTCTCTTCATTAAACAAATTTTAGCACCTATATCAACCAAATACTCCCCAATTGTCTTATAAAATTTTATATCCATTAATATGAGGGTTTTTTCTTCCTAAAAGTGAATTCCAAGTATCCATGTGAAGTGATCTAAAGGAGGTTTATTGATGAAGATGTAATTATCCTCTCCGACCTCTTTCAATTTATTTTTTCTATTAATGTATATAAATATATGGTATTAATCTTTAAAAAAATAATTACCCTAAATATGTTGAACTTTTATTATGATATTCTAACTTTCATTATTCTCCCTATTTTCTAAAAACCAGAGATTAAAGTATTGCTCATGCGTACGTGTGGACCATCACCTCCACGTAGCGATGCGATTTATTCTTTATAACCATAATTCATGGATGATCATTATGATATATTTAATGTTTATATATGATATTTATGACATAATTATACTTATATAATGATAATATCATATCCATATTATTACCTTTCCATCTTTTGGAAAATGATAATGTCGCTCGTGCGTACGTGTGGACGACCACCTCCACACAGAGATGTGATTCATATTTAATTTCCGCTTTAAATTGAATGAAAATGGATATATTTAACTAATATATTTATTATTTATTATATAATAATTATTTTTATAAGTTTAATTATTTTTAATTTTTTTTTCAACCATAAAAAAGTTGAAACATCAATTGTGTGTATGTACAGATTGTTATTTCCATGAATTGATGTAGTTCATTTTTCATAATCACATTATATAAATAATTATAATATTGTATATGATGAATAAATATTATACTTCTTTAATGATTATTATTATTTTTATGGTGAAACCATGAACATGTTTCAAGTATTGGAACCCTCAAACTGAAACATTCTTGGAAAATGGCCCAGTTTTCATCTCACATTTGTTTCGGTGATACATATATCATATTCACTACTTGTTTCATTCATGTTGTGTATATACTACCCATTTGATATTATATATAATTAATCCAACTATATTAAGAAAATTTAATTTTTCTTTTTATGTAATTTCATTTATGGGGATTTGTATTCAAATGATTCCAAAGTGGTAAGGGATATATGTTTCAATTGAATTTTAATTGGGATTGTTTATTATTTAATTTACATTGAGAAAATTATATTTTTATTAGTTGTTAAACCCCATTAAATTATATTCTTCTTTGTTTATTTCTTGTAATTTTTATGTTTCGTTACCATTTTCCTCTCTTTCATACTCATAATGATTTAAATATGTTTTTAATAAATGTTGGTTGTGTTTCCCCTATTTCTTCAGAAAACCTTTTTCTTCTGTATACTTGTTTTCTAAAACTTTTTCAATATTGGTTATTAACTATTATGTAATGATGGTTTAAATTAATTTTTACCCATATTTTATTTTTAATTAAATGGTTTAAAAATAATATTCTTTTCATTTTTTGAATGAGGTACTTTTACCATAGGTGTGAACATAATAATTATTCTAACAATTACAGTATAAGAAGAATTTATAGTAATCATGAATTCTTAGTGATTTGATTCTTCCTTTAAAAATTTCCATGGTTCCTTTAGAATAAAATGTTTTCCAAAATATTTTACAAATTTTTAAATTTAAAATAAGTTATTTAAAAACAAAAAGCGTATTTTTATTTTATAAAAATTCTAATGATATTTTAATAAAAATTTTCATCTATGTTAACATCAGTTGATGTTAATTATTATTTACTGGGGATATGTTTCAATGAAACCATCCTTATTCTTTCCTCAGATGGTTTATTATTATAATGATGAGATTTTTATGAACCTATTTATTTTTTATAGGTTATAATACGATAAAATGATGAAATGTTTATGAAACATATTTCCATTCCATGGGTTATAAAATGATGATATGATGAATGTATTATGATCTTGGGGCACACATTTGTTTGGTTTTCATTATGTGATGGGTGGGCCTATAATTATATATTCCTCAAATACATTGGTAAAATATAGATATCTCATAATATAATAAGAACTCAAATGGGGGTGAACCTTATTCAGAAAGGGAATATGTCCATTATGATATTCCTGGGAGTGAACCTTGACTAAAATATAACATAATGTAGGGTGAATCCAAACTACTATGATAGTCCTGGAAGTGAACATCTACTAAGGAATTTATTTTATATGCTGATGTGTATTCCAAAAAAAATATTTCTTATGCTTATGATTTGTTATCAGGGGTCATGATTGATTACTAATGAATCCATATTCTAATATCTTATGAATTTTTATTTAAAAAAAATTATGTTAGGATTCCTAATTAAAGATATTTGATTGATTGTGTATTTTTATTATAAGTTATATTAATTTTATCATACCCATATTTTAATCTTATACTTTCATATTATCATTGATTCATATCTCTTATGTTTACCATAATTGAGCATCTAATCACAACCTTTATTATGTTTTCTTTTCCTTAGGATATGAATAAAGGTTTGAAGTATGGGGTGTTTAAGAAGGGTTCCATTTGTGAATAACTTATTATAAGATGATGTAGATATTTTATGTACCAATAGTTCATTTATCCAAGTTTACAAAGACACTAAACCTTTACGGTTCTAGCATGGATCATAATGTTATGTATGTAGTATTCACCTAATTAGGTGTAATATTCATGTAAAAATGTATATTGAGTGGATCCTCGAACAAATTTATATTTTATATTTAAATATATATATATATATATATATTCCATTAAATTCTTTAATACTTTAAACTATTTATTGATCAAAACATTCTTAACTTTGATTATATCATAATATTTCTTTGAGTAAATTAACTTTAGATTTCATGTTTGATTGGTTATAACATGTTATAAAAGTTTAATATAGTTTTCCATTAATAAATAATTCATTTTGGACCTTAAAATATAATTTATATATGTTTTTAAATATTCCCATAGATCCAATTAATGTATCCATTTCTCTCATATAGCTAATTCACATAGCTGTTCCTGCCACAAAGCTAATTCATGTATCAAATTTTCTAGAATAGGTTACCTTTAATATGATGGAAATAACTTGGTATTAATAACTACATATCATGTTGTTACAATTACATTAGAAATAAAAAAAATTATACCTTTAATGGACATACAAAAAACATTGATTTGATTTATATCATCTCCTAAATTAGAAAAAAATTCACCATATATTTTTAGTCTAAATTCTACAGTCTTTTATAAATATTCTTTTCTATATTTTCATTATAACTATACCTATATAAGTCATATTAAAGTGATTACTAATTATATGGAAAGATAATGAATTTATATAAATACATGTAAACAAGATAAAAAGTTAATTTGGTCATTTAGAGGGTTTGTTTTAAGTATGATATTTGATAAATCAAGCTATTTACAGATTTTAGATTTCGACTACATCAAATTTTTTATATGTGATGAATTATCTTATGTGGTGAATTTACTACATGAGTTCCATACATGAATCACCTATGATAATTTTCCCTATGTGGTTCCCTAAAAATATTCAGGATATTATAATACTATGAAATGTACTCGGTTTTAAAGAATATTTCATATTTACATTTTCTACATGTTTAATATGAATATTTTTTGGTGTTTTATTTAATCTAAAATTACTTATTAATTATTTAGAACTCATCAAAACATGTTTTAATTTATTTTACCATGTATTAAATTTGATTTATATGGGATTAATAATGTGTTGATACTCACACAAAAAATTATGGAACTTGAAATATTCAAATTAAAATCTACATAAACATAATGTTTCAGCCTTGATTATTATCATGAAACATTCTAAGGATACTAATTATTATTATTTACTTCAATATTAAATGTTCTAATGAGTTTCATTGAATATGTTGTGTTATTTTTCAAAATATCAAGTATAACTTTCATAAATATTGTTTTTCATTTATAAATGATATACACATGGAACATCTTCTTGGAAATAATCATGAAGTAGTTTTCTAAAGATAAATGCATTATTATTCCTTTGATAAAATTAATGATACAAGGGTCTTCATATTTTCAAGAAGTTGTGTATAAAGAAAATTTATTCATATAGAGTTTATATAACTAGTTCAAGGAATATAGGTTGAGGATATTTATGAACTCTATGAGTGCTGAATTTTTAATGATCAATAACTGCTCTGAAACATAACTTTATCTATCAGATTTCTTACTAGTAGAGAGTCTATTTATACCTTGACACATAAACTCGTAATAAATCATTGAGTTAGATGCTTTTAAATCTTCTCATTCATTTTTTGTGTGTATAATTGTAAATGGTTATACTACCAGTTAAAAGGTATATAATTAGTTTGTGAATCCCCAAAAAAATATACAATGGGTTGTAAATCAAGGCGAAAAAGGAAAGTTGTTTGGGTTGTGGCTCAAGGTTGGAAAAAGGCAGTTCTATTTAGGTTTAATCCTCTAGGGGAAAATGATTTGTAATTGGGTTATGAATCCAAATGGGAAAACATCACTATAATATTCCATTATATTTTATATAGAGGGTGTCATTACTCTCTATAAATGAGAGGGGTGAAGAGTGGACTATGATCATTTAGATACAAACAACTATAAAAATAAATTATGTTCATTTTCATTTTATTTTCAACTGAATTTACATTAAAACCATGATATAACATTAAATTCATTTTAAATGGAAAATTCACCCCCCCAAGGGAAATTTTTCCATCTTAAATTTGGACCATCAATTGGTATCAGAGCCTGACTCGTATCACTTTTTTTATTTTCATTAACCATTTCCTGACTTAACCATCAAGGGGAAATACCATTTTAATATGGTAGTTCAAATTATGTATGGATACCTTAAAAAATACCTCATTTTTATGGTACTAACTATGGTTATTGGTAATGTAATATGGAAGAATTCTTTTAAAAAACTCTACATCGATAATTAGAAAATTATGGAAAATCCATACAAGATGCCAGAAGGTGAACATGAATCATTAATTTATAGTAATTTGGTAAAGTATATTCTAAATTACATGGTGATGAATATTTAATATTTTTTAATAAAAAGAAATGTTTATAATCTTGTTTCATAATGTAAAAATGCTCATGTAATTGGTAAAATTCCACAAGTTACACATCTAGGCTCGAATAAACTTATGAGAACTCAGTTAGTTATATTAAGATCCAAATATCAAAAATTTATGATGGGTAAATATAAACCTATTAATAAAATGTTTTATAGATTTAATAGTATTATAAATTTAATTATTTAATTAAGATGGACTCTTTAAAATCATATTCATGTTGAAAGTGTACTTAGAGAACTTTGTAAGAATTGGCATTCTAAAGAGGTAGTTGTAGAAGAAAGTAATAAAATCTTGGAATACACTCTTGATGAGACCATTGAATCATTATAACAATATTTTTTGGACTTTAAAAATATTTATGACAATTAAAATTCAATGAATAAGGGAATTTATTTTAAATAATTTGTATCTAGTTACTCTGTGGATATTGTGTAATAGAGTAGTGATAGAAATGATACTACATATATTACAAAAGATTGATATATAAGGAAGAAACTTAACTCAAGTAGATCATATAATAACTATCATAAGGATGTTTAAAAGGATAAGAATAATGGTAATTTTAATTATAATTATTCCTAAGATGTAATTTTTTATGATTTTAGGATGAGAGGGAACATCAAGCTTGATTTCCCAATAATAATGAACAACCAAAATAAGGGGATGTAATAGAAGAAATAAAAGAAGTAAATGAAATCCAGATGAATTTTCATTGATGATTCATGTACTAATAATGAAAATAGTTCTAAAAAGGATGTATCAAAGTTTCTATTAATGGATTCATCAAATCATGTTAGTGACTCTAATTATTATTCATCATCTGAGTATGGATCTTAAAAATACATAGTTGAGGAATTTATTAAATAAGCTGATAGAATAATAATTAAGTTGAAAGTGTAATAGGTTTATACAAGAACCTTTAGATACAATATAAGGATGTTCTTAAGGAGAGTGAAAATAAGAAGAAGTATATCTAGGATGACAAAAATTATTCACATACAGATCTGGAAATTGAACAAGAATATCTGAAACATTCTCTTATGAAAAATGATAATTTAAATTGAGTAGTTTATTTCATTTCTAAGTATCATAAAGATAAAATAAGGAATTCTGATATTTTCCTTAAAGAGATTGAACATCACATAAATGAAATCAAATGTTTAAAGACAAATCTGTCCAATTTTGTTCAAGGTAGAGAAAACTTTGAAAAAAACGATGAGTTAAGAAAATGAATAAATGGAGATTCGGCCTTGATTATGACAACAATTTACCCCAAATGTATAAGAGTTTCTCTATTAAAATCACTAATGGAAATACATACAATTCTATATTTTTTTGATTTTATATGAATGTTCATTGTGAAAATTATTGTTCTCCAATATCTTTACAATATATTGTACATACTAAGGCTTTCATTTCAAAATCATTATCTCTATGATTTCCTATAAAAAAATTTAAATCAGTTTCGGTTCCCAATAATTCATATGCTAATCTCGTCAAACCTAAATTTTCATAGGTTCAAAAACATTATTAAATATGTTTTTGTAGGAATTGTGTCTTGGGAATATCAAAAAGAAAATATTTTATATGGATAGTGGATTATAAA
The DNA here is from genome assembly GCA_963277665.1 of Viscum album. Lineage (NCBI taxonomy): Eukaryota > Viridiplantae > Streptophyta > Magnoliopsida > Santalales > Viscaceae > Viscum > Viscum album. The sequence continues at coordinate 338,859,054 of OY728167.1, forward strand.
GTCACATTATTGGTGATATGTCAAAATGTATTTCATTCAATCAATGTGATGGTGGTAATGTAACATTTGGGGATAATTCTAAAGGAAAGGTAAAAGGTTTTGGTAAGGTAGAAATTTATAATTAAGTTATTATCTCTAAAGTTTTATATATTGAATATTTGAAATATAATTTAATAATCATTTATCTGTTATGTGATAATGGAATGTATGCTAAATTTCAGAATGTTAAATGCATTGTTTTTAAGGATAAATCTGTTTTGTGTTATGAAAATAGAAAAGGAAACATTTAGTCAATTAATTTTTCTGAATTAAGTGATCAAAATTTTAAATGTTTAAATTTTTTACAATCTTATTAAATTTTTTTACATAGGAGGATGGGAAATGATAATTTTATGTCCATGAAAAAGCTTTTAAAAAACCTAATAGTCTTGAAACTACCGAAGCTTAAGGTGGATGGCACATTTTTTTGAAACTCTTTCTTGAAAGTTAAAAAACAGAAAAGTAATTTCAATACAATTAAATAAATAAAAACTATAATTCCTCTTGATATTAGTCATTTTGATTTATTTGGACATAAAAACCCACCTAGTTAGGGTTGTAAAATATATTTTTTTATTACTGATGATTTTAATAGGTACACGTGGGTTTAATTTCTTACTCTTAAATCTGAAACATTATCTACCTTTATTAATTTTTTAAAATTTTATTAAAATAAAAAAGAACACTTAATAAATTCAATTAGAAATTATTGTGGTGGTTAATTCAAAAATAAGGAATTTATCCAATTTTGGGATGAAAATTGGTATTTTTAGAAAAATTCAACCCCTAGAACACCGTAAAAAAATGGTATAGTTTAAAGGAATAATAAAACACATCATGAAATTGATAGGACCAAATTAAATGAGTTATACTTGCCTAATTTTTTTTGAAGAATCTATGAATACTTATTATTATGTTATTAATAGAATTATTTTAAGAAAATTGTTGGAAAAGTTATTTTTTTGATTTTAAAGGGAAGAAAACCTCAAAAAGTTTATTTTAGAGTATTTCAATGTAATGATTTTATTTTCAACAATAAGGATACATTAGATAATTTTTGATGAAATATATGATGAAGGTATTTTATTAGGTTATTCAAAAAATAGTAAGGAACATATATTATATAATAAATTTACCATGGTTGTTGAAAAATCATTTCATGTAATGTTTAATGAGAATTATTTGAGTAATAGAGATAATGATATTGATCAACTTGAGTATGAATTTAATTATTTTAATTTTATAAAGAAGTACCTCATGTTAAAAATTCCCATATTGAGGGGTAGAATATTTATTCCCAATCACAACTTATTCATGAATGATATTGGAAGACTCATAGATATCATATAATATATAATTTTATGGTAATATTGAGTTAAATTCTCAAACTAGAAAATTTGTTATGAATATTTAAGTTTATCATGATTTTATTTCTAATTTTGTTACTATTAAATTTGATGAGGCTTTAGATGATTATAATTGGACCATGTCTTTGCAACATAAATTAATCTATCTTATTAGGAATAATTTATTAACATTAGTTGTTCCACCAAATTATTATCCTATTATTGGAACTAAATTGAAATTTAGAAAAAAATATGATGAATCTATAAATATAATTAAAAATAAAGTTGGAAGAGTTTATCAAGGATATTCTCAAGAAGAAGGCATTGATTTTGTAGAATCTTTTTCACCTGTTTCCAGGTTAAAAGTAATTATGATATTATTATCTTATACTTATTTTCATAGGTTTAAATTGTTTTAAATTCATGTTAAAATAAATTTTTAAATGGTTACATTTCTCAAGAATTATATGTTAGAAAACCCCTAATTTTGAAAAAGAAAATAATTTTGATCATTTTTTAAACTATCTAAAGCATTATATGGTTTTAAAAAAACTCCTCGAGCATGGTATGATAGGGTAAAAAGTTTTCTTTTGAATTTTTTTTGATAATGGAAAGGTTTATCTTGCATTTTTTATTAGGGAAAGGTGAAATGATATTTTTATTGGATAAATTGATGACGATATATTATTTTAAGATCTAAATGTGTAAAAATATGTACTATATTTTCAAATTAGATGATATTTGAGTTTAATATGAGCATGATATGGGAATTCATATTTTTCCTTAGTTTGAAAATATTTCAAAGAAATGATTATATTTTTTAAAATCGATCTATGTTTTATAAAGAGTTAGTTAATAGATTTGGTTTAGAATCTTCTAAATGTGAAAATAATCCCATCTATACTTCATTCAAATTATATTTAGATAAATCTATAAAATCTATTGATGTTAAAACCTATAGATCTAAGATTATAAGTATATTATATTTAAATTATTCTATGACAGATTTAATGTTTTCAGTTTAGACTTTTTCTAGATATCAAGGTGACCCTAAGAAAATTCACATTAATTCTTTCAAAGGTATCATTAGATTTGTTAATGGATCTTTGAATCTTGGTTTATTTCACTCTACTAAAACTAAAATTGATTTGAAAAGTTATTCAGATTAAAATTTTAAAATATTCAAGATAGAAATAATGAGTAGTTTAGATATATTCCATTTACTAGGTAGAATTTTGTTCCATGGGCCATAATAAAAAAAAATATGTTACACTTTCAACTACCAAATCTGAATATATATATTTTTCCATCATGTTGTGCTCAATCATTATAGATTAAGAAAACTATTTCAGATTTTAATTTTAAAATTAATAATATTACTATTTTCTGTGACAATAATACATCTATATCTATTTATTAAAATCCATTACAACACTCTAGGACTAAACACATAGATTTTTAATTTCACTTTCTTAGAGATCATGTATAAAAAGTAATTATACATTTAGAATTTATTTCTATAGAAAATCATCTTGTTGATATCTTTTATAATCCCATAGACTTTAGCAATTATGATAAAATATGGTTCTAAAATTGATATGCTTAGATTTAAATTTACATTGATATGGAATGAATTTAGATGGAGTGTGTTTTTGTTTATATGCATAAATTTTTAGATTTACAAGAAATTTGTGAATTATGGAATATATTTTTCATATTATTATTTCTAAATTTGTTTAATTATTTGTCTATAATATTATTATTTTATGAATTCTAATAAATACTAGATGATGTTATCTTACTGTAAAATCATTCATTTTTCATAAAATATTATTTTATGAATTGTTTCACATTATTTTTCATAAACATATTATAAACTTCTGCTCATTATATCATTGCTCTTTAACACATGTTTTAAAATATACATGTTTATAATTTTTTTGCACAATTTCTATATTCATTATTATGAAATATAATATAGTAAAAAAAGAAAGTAATAGACTTTATCACTTCAAATAGAGAAGAATTTTTCAATTGAAGCTTTGTATTTTTTATAATTTTAAAAAGGGGGAGAAGTTTTTTAAAATATATTTGGTTTTGAAATTATAAAAAAGGGATAGAATGTCGCGTGGCTCCTTGAAACACTTTTTTATTATATAAAAAATAATTCAAATGTATTAATAATTGTGTATTAATTAAAATAGGATTAACTTCGATTATATCATCATATATCTTTTAGTAAAATATCATTAGAATTCATGCTTTGATTGGTCATAAAATGTGAAACAAGATTCATATTGGTTTAATATGATAAATAAGACATTTAGGGCCTTAAAATATCATTTTTACATGTTTCTTATTATTCCCAGATATCCAATTCACATGTCTATTCCTCCCACATCGTCGATTCATGTATTCGTTTCTCCCACTTCGCTGATTCGCATAGCCAATTTTCTAGAATCAATATCCTTATGTATTATTTCCATAACATGGGATACATAAATCTAAATCATGTGATTATTATTGATTAATAAATTTAAAAATTTCAACATTTAATTAGAAGACATAAAACTATGAATCGATTTATATCATTTCCTAAATGAGTTTATAAGTCACTAGATGTTTTCATTCTAATTTCTACTATTTTCCAGAACTATTTTCTATTATATTTAGATGATAATTTCTTCTATAGAAGTTTGATTAAGGTGATTCATAATTATATGGAAATATAATGTAATTATATATATATATATATATAAATTAACTTTTGATAAATATTATTCTACTTTTTAGAATCCTTATTGTAAGTATGAAATTCGAATAGTCAATCTGTTTACAGATTTCAGAATTCGACTACGTAAGATTTTTAATATGTGATGAATTTTATTATGTGGTGAATCACCTATGTGACACCCCTACATGAATCCCCTATGTGAATTTTTCATATGTGGTTTGGTGAAAATCTATAGGATATCCTAAATCCTAGAGATTTTATCAGTTTTATGTAACATTTAATATTTACATTTGTTTGTGTGTTTAATATGAATATTTTTAATGTTCCATTTATTATAAAATTAATCATTAATTATTTAGAACTCATGTGAAGTGTTTTAATTTATTTCATGATATATTAAATCTTATTTAAATGTTATTAAGAATTTATTTGAGAGGACCAGTTTGGGATATACCTAACACTGAGAGGGGGGGTGAATCAATGTTGGGGACTTTTAATACCAATTTATAACTTTCTATCCCTATACATCTTGACCTATTAGGATCTTGATTCTCTTAATCTCTTTTCCCTGTCGCGTGCAATAATAGAAAGCAGTAAAAATATGCACATGATATTTTTATATGGTTCACAACTCAATAAAGCAGCTACGTCCTTTCCATGCATGGGTATGACTAGTGCATGGATTCTCCACTATAATGTGATATGTTTTTACAGTGGTTTGACTAGGAAAACAATCCTATAGTCAGTGTGGTTCCCTAAACTTGGAGGAGGGAAGGAGATAATCGCTTCCCATTGTTTCTCCCTACACTTGGAGGGGGAAAGGAAACAATCCTCTTCCAACTTGAAATGAGTAGGATATACCCTTACACTCGCTGGTTCTTTATACTATCGGTGTAGATAGTCTCTTGTAGCCTTTAGCTGGTTCTTTATACTTCCTCTAAAGACAGTCTTCTCTCTGTTAAAAGATTTTGCAACACTAAAATAATCTTCCACCTGTTGAGACCTGTTGGATGCTACAGTGCTACTTTGTTCTTCCAAAACCTTATTCTTATCCTTGTTACTCACTTATCAGTATGCAAGTAACCAACCTCTTATTTCTCTATAGAAACCCTGTAAGCTGCACACTCTTCTTCTTATACTTCTTCAATGTAAAACCAGCTACACTGAAACTTGGTCTTCTTCACATTTTCTCTTTCAGTGAAAAACCAACTACACTAAACTCTTCTTCTTCTTCTTGCAAGAATCACAAGTTCTATTTGTGATTGTTAAATCAATGAATCTCATCTCAATTTAGCATCATCACAGTAGTTATGGCCTGAATAACTGAATATAAATTGGCCACTCTCTTCTTCTTCTTCTCTTCCTTATGATTATCACAATATAATATGAAATAGTGCAGTAGTGTCTTATACTCTTTCTTCAATTCTCAATACCAACACAAGAGTGTATCAGTATACTTCCTACTTCCTTTGTGCGGATATGAGTTTAGTTTCACATCTGAATCTTCATCACACAAGAAACAACACCCCTACAAATAGTTTATATAAATTGTGAAACCAGATAGTGTTCACCTTTGTACAAGAAAATAGCTCCACGTGTCTTCTTCATCATGTAGAGGATGCATGATTCATCTTTACAGAACCAGGTATGGTATGTGGATCTATCTTTTCGAATCACTACAAGGGTGAGTATTCATCGGTTGTGTACTCATGGGATCTCCTTCACTAAACACAACGAGGGTTTGAGAAAACCAGTCACTTGTTTTTGGTTTCTTCTTCAAATAGAGGGTGCAGTTCTCCTTCTTCGCAAGACACTTCAGGAGTGCATAGAACTAGTTAAAGGCCTGTGGTACCCTCAAATTTTTTGCGCACCCTTATAGGTGGTTTGTGTGTAAAATTCAAACCTTGCGCGTAAAAACACCTTTTGGTGTGAAAAAGGATTTTTGCGCACTCTTCACTTTCCTACCTAGAAGCTAGTAGGAACTACCATACACACAACTGAATATGTGAAAAGACCCCAAATTTTTTTGTGCAACCTTCTAGGCGTCTTACACATAAAATTCAAACCTTGCGTGAAAAAACCCCTTTTTTCGCGAAAAAATATTTTCATGCAACTCTTCCTTTTCACGCAAAACTACTCTTTTTCACGCAGCACTTTTTTTTCGTGCAACACTTCTTCTTTTTGTACACTACTCAATACTTCAATTTTTTCTACGTGTCAGAGCTCAGGATTTGTCTAAGTGTCAAGCCTTAACAAATGAGAGAGTTTCACCTCATATTTATAGGAATTTTTGACCCTGCGCATAAAACCCCTTCATGCGCATAAAATTATCTCTCATTTCTTTATATTACGCACACCTTCCTGGATTTTTCACGCACCTCATGACTTTTCCATTTTTCATCATTCTAAACCCGAAGCCACTCTTGTGTGTAAAACATCAAACCCACATTTTGCGCACAATCAATTTTTATGTGCACAAGTCTGATGTTCCACGCACATTGCGCGAACATCTCCGATTTTTCACGCACCTCTTTCCTTTGTCATTTTTCAACATTCTAATCACAATGCACCAATTGTGTGAAAAATTCCACACTGCGTTTCATATTGCACGCAAAACCAATATTTTGTGCAACCTCTTTTCGTGCACTCAGACCCATTATTTCGCGCAGTCCATGCCTTTCCCATATTTTCCTGTGCCAGACTTGGATCTCCACTTGTGCACAAAATTCTAAACCGCATTCCATATTGCACGCAAAACCACCTTTTGTGCAGCCTCATTTTTTGCGCACTTTGCCAAATTATTTGCGCACTACATGCCTTTTCCAAATTTTGATGTTCTGAACTTGAATCGTGCCTTGCACAAAAAATTCTATGTCATCTTAAAACTTTTGCGCAATATCATTTTGACAAAAGCGCATTTTTCCATCTCCTGATATTAGCCCCAAAAATTTGGAAAACACTAGGAAATGGTGCCACCTTAAAATCTGCTTCATCAAGAACACCAATACTGCTTCACTGGCATCTATCTTATTCAATAAACAAATTCTTTCATCACGAAACATATCTATCATGATATATAGTCCTTGATCGAACACCTTTAGCATCATCAGATTTTCCAAGGAAGGTACTATAACTTTCCCTGTCTTCTACTAGCATATTTCCTTCCAATAAAAACTGAATATGACTGGCAACATCATTTATCCCCTTTCTTTCATAAGGCATGCATCACAAGTTCTCTTAACTTGTGATATTTTTGAAATACAAATCAGAAAATCATCGTCTGATTTATCAAAATTCTACATTGTTATAGACAATGTATCACCTTTGATGCATGTGCTTTGAACTTAGGATCAGCTCGACAATCGTCTGAATTACTTCATAGAGAAGTGCCCAAGTATGACATTAAATGCTATGATTTCATAACAATTCTCCAGGCATCCTCACTTCATCTGATCTATATTAACTTTGGATTCCTTTTTCATATCCTTCTTCATTTTGACCGACATTGACAACTATTGACAAAAAATACAATATTCATACACAAACTGGTCCCAAAAATCACTCCCTTTGTATTTTGTTGTCAATACCTTAAAGTCTCCTAAAATGAATGTGTCGATGTCAAAATGAGAATCTTCTCTCCCCCCTTTACTTGTTTCTCTCCCATAGAATTTCATTTCATTTCTCTCCACCTTATTGAAAAGAAATACAAAGTTCATGGTAGAGAGGGTATCATTCCATACTTAAGCAATGTGCCATCAATGATTGATCAATGCTCGGGGTAGAAAACAAGAGGATTTTATTTAGACACCGAAGCTATCCATTAACCACTGAATATGACACCTCATGAGATGAGAACTCATAAACTTGTCTTCAATGATTTTACACTTTCATTCTAGGCATAATATATTTATTGTGATAAGAAATAATCAACCTGAAATTCATCCACTCACTTCAAAAAACAGATCAAAAACATTCAAGTGAAATTGGAAGGATAAGTGTCCTTAGGGAACTTTCATTATTCTTATGTCACTGATTGACTTAGTTACTCCACCATTGCAAAAATATCTTTATTTTGAGTAACTAGGGATGAGAGATTAAGAAATGAAATAACTTTTCCAATGACATAGTCCTTAGACAATCTTCCTATTAGTTGAATTTAGTACCAACTGAAGTTGATACTTATTGAGATAATGACTCGAGAAGCTTCTTCATCTATCTACATATCAAGGGAACACTTCTCATCACTGAATATCAGGTTCTACCCCTGAGATATTTATTCACCTTCAATTACCTATATTTAAAGAAAAAATATAATACACAAAGATGTAAGGGAATAAGGTGGGTTCTCCTTGCTTCATCAATGTGAACAACAAGGTTGAGATGATTTTCTCAACCAAGATGCTCCATTTTCTCCACTCCTCACACTTTCACATTTGATCTTTAATTTTGACTGTGGTTGTGTGGATATCAATACTTATTCCATCTCTTTGTGTGTGAATTTTCTTTCATTTAAGAGTTTTCCAAGCACTAGAATCTCCCGGTGCAACTTTCATCCTCTTAAGGAATTCTTGTCGGGATGGAATGAATTCATTTCACCTTTTGACAGTATGACCAGACTTGTTGCACCTCTCACACAAAACATATTTTTATTCATGTAGAATCTTCTTTTTGCATTTAACACTAGACTTAGCTTGTGCATCTTCCATTTTCCTCATTCTGTCCAAATCTTCTGGCCAAACCACCAATATATCATTAGGGATTGAGGCATTAATATTTGATCTTATACATGGATTCTTCAAAGTTTCATCCTTCTTAGTAGTTCTTTTGGATGCACAACCCTTCAACTTATTGGATTTAGAATCCAGGACTTCTCATCTTTCCTTCTTGAAATCTTATTGGGAGGGTTTGTTTTCACCTTATTCTTCAGATTTCTTCCCAAGGATGCTTCTTCTTTCTTAGCCATCTCCTGTGATCTTCTTTTCTTATCTTCTTTGGGTGCCTGTTGAAATGAACATGCACCATTCATGTGACCACTCCCATTACATACATAACAGATGATATCTAACATTCCAAATCTATTTGCAGTATACAGATGCTTCTAGATCAATGGATGTTGCTTCTTATTCTCTGGCCTTCTCCCCCTTGAGATGGGCTTTCTCTATGCTTTTACATTTAAGGGATTTTACCCACTATCCAGTGCACAATGCCCAAATCTATTACAACACTAGAATTTACCAACAAACCTTGACTTCATGTCATATTATTTATAAGGTTGCTGAATCTTCTTCTTGGTATGTTGTGCTTTCTGTGGGGAGTTATCTTCCACAATCTTTCCCCTATCCACCCTAGCCATGGTAGTAGGTTTCTTCTCACTTTTCTTCACCCATACTTGATTAGAATTTTTCTTCCAACCTGCACTTTTTATAGAAACAATTTTCGAATAATTAGTACAAGTTGGTATGGATGGTACCTTCTTATCAACTGTTTATGATAGATCAATGAGTAAATCCATGATCTTATTATCACATGTTGGAGGTATTTTGATAGTATAATCCTCTAGAGAACATTGAGTGTTAGAAACTACTATTTCCTTCTTTTGTGGAGAATCAATATGTTTCTTATCAATATTGGTCAACTGAGCTTCCAATTCTAGACATCTCATATTGAGGATGACTTTCTAGTCTTCAATCATAGTCATCTTCTCTTTACAAGACTTATTTAATCTTTAAACTTCATCTTTATGCATCTATACTTTGTTTCGTAACAAAGAGTCAAGTTCTTTGATCTTCTTGGAGTTTTCTTCCAAATATAACTTCTTGACAACATTTCTCTTTTCCAGCTCATCTTCAAGTGCATGGATATTATGTTCTAGAATCTTGTTAACTCCCTCCTTTTATTCAACATATTTGATCCACTTTAAATAACTTTCTTCAAATCCCCTCTTGGTTGCTTCAAAGGCTCCAACCTGTCTGGAGAGCTTTAAACATTCAACAATTTTTTCTTGTAAGCCTTTCTCCAAAACATCAGATTCTTCTTCCAGCTGAGTGATATTTTCCTGCATGCATTGAAATACTCCACAAAACAGGGATGTAATTTCTTTAGGAATACCATGCAGAATCATTCTTAATCTATCAACAGATATTTCTTTAGATGTTGTAGATTGATTATCACCAATTTTGATTTCATTTTCATAATGGGAATAATTTCCAAATGTAATAACACATACATCTTGATCACTTGAGGTAGGAAGGTTTTCCATATTCTTGGTGGGAACTTGATCCACCTTCTCATTACTTTACACGTCTGGTGTATCTTCAATTTCAGCTAGATATGCAGAACCAGATGCTTCCTCTTCTCTAGATAAGAGGGACTTCTTCTTCAACTTTTTATTCTCCTTCTTTTTCCTGTTCATTATAGTCTTGGTAGATATAGCCTTATGCTTAAAGACAACCAAATCTTCACTGAAACTGCACTTCATTGATAACTCAGGAAAGATATCCAAGTCTTCAAAAGAGAATAACTTCACTATAGAGAATCCAACATAGGTGAACCTGTCCCTCTGATACCAATTGAGAGGACCAGTTTGGGACATACCTAACACTGAGACGGGGGTGAATCAGTGTTGGAGAATTTTTATACCAATTTCCAACTTTCTATCTCTGTACCTCTTGACCTATTAGGATCTTGATTCTCTTAATCTCTTTTCCTTGTCACGTTCAATAATAAAAATTAGTAAAAATATACACATGATATTTTTACAAGGTTCACCACTCAATAAGAGAATCTATGGCCTTTTCATGCCTGGGGATGACCAGTGCATGGATTCTCCACTATAATGGGATATGCTGTTATAGTGGGTTGACTAGAAAAACAATCCTCTAGTCAGTGTGGTTCCTTACACTTGGAGGAGGGAAGGAGATAATCACTTCCCAGTGTTTCTCCCTACACTTGGAGGGGGAAAGGAAACAATCCACTTTTAACCTTCATAGAGTAGGATATACCCTTACACTCACTCGTTCATTATACTTCCAGTGTAGATAGTCTCTTGCAGCCTCTAGCTGATTCTTTATACTGCCTCTGAAGACAGTCTTCTCTCTGTTAAAAGAGTTTGCAACACCAAAACAATCTTCCACCCGTTGAGACCTGTTAGATGCTATATTGATACTTTTTTCTTCCATAACCTTATTCTTATCCTTGTTACTCACTTAGAAGCATGTAAGTAAACAACATATTATTTCTCTACAGCAACCATGTAAGTTGCACACTCTTCTTCTTCTGCTTCTTCAATGAAAAACCAGCTGCACTGAAACCTACTCTTCTTCACACTTTCTCTTTCAATGCAAAACCAAATTCACTAAAATCTTCCTCTTCTTCTTGCAAGAATCATAAGTTATCTTTGTGATTGTTAAATAAATGAAGATCATCTCAACTTAGCATCATCACAGTTGTTATTTCCTAAATAACTGAATATAAATTATCCACTCTCTTCTTCTTCTTCTCTTCCTTCTGATTGACATAGTATAATATGAAATAGTGCAGCAGTGTCTTATACTCTTTCTTCAATTATCAATACCAACACAAGAGTGTATCGGTATACTTACAAATTACTTTGTGTGGATATGAGTTTAGTTTCACATCTGAATCTTTATCACACAAGCAACAACAACCCTACAAACAGTTTATATAAATCGTGAAACCAGAGAGTGTTCACCTTCGTACAAGAAAATAGCTCAACGGGTCTTCTTCATCATGCAGAGGATGCATGATTCATCTTTACAGAACTAGGGATGGTTTGTGGATCTGTCTTAGCGAAGCACTACAAGGGTAAGTATTCACCGGTTGTGTACTCACGAGATCTCCTTCACGAAACATAGTGAGTGTTTGAGAAAACCAGTCTCTTGTTTTTGGTTTCTTCTTCGCACAAAGGGTGAATTTCTCCTTCTTCGCAAGACACTTCAAGAGTGAATAACACTAGTTAAAGGCCTGTTGGACCCTCAAATTTTTTTCACACCCTTCTAGGTGGCTTGCACATAAAATTCAAACCTTGTGCATAAAAACACCTTTTGGCGCGAAAAAGGCTTTTCACGCACTCTTCACTTTGCTACCTAGAAGCTGGTAGGAACTCCCATATGAAAAACTAAATACGTGCAAAGAACCCAAATTTTTCATGCATCCTTTTAGGTGGATTGCATGTAAAATTCAAACCTTGTGTAAAAAAACACCTTTTGGCACAAAAAAAATCTTTTCACGCAACTCTTCCTTTTCACGCATAACTTCTCTTTTTCACGCAACACTTCTTCTTTTCGCACACTACTCAATACATCAATTTTTTCCATGCATCAGTCCTTAGGATTTGTCTAAGTGTTGAGCCTTAACAAATGAGAGGGGTTCACCTCATCTTTATAGGAATTTTTGACCCTGCACGTAAAACCCATTCCTGTGTGTAAAACTATCTCTCACTTCTTTATATTACGCGCACCTTCCTAGATTTTTCACGCACCTCATGAATTTGACATTTTTCATCATTCTAAACATGAATCCACTCTTGCACGTAAAACATAAAACCCACATTTTGCGCACAAACATTTTTTACATGCACAATTCTAATGTTCCGCACACATTGCACGAACATCTCCGATTTTTCTCACACCTCTTGCCTTTTTCATTTTTGAATTTCTAATCACAATGCACCAATTGTGCAAAAAATTCCACACTGCGTTCCATATTGCATGCAAAAAAAATCTTTTGTGCAACCTATTTTTCACCCACTCAGACCAATTTTTCATGCAGTCCATTCCTTTTCCATATTTTCCTATACCGGACTTGGAACTCCACTTGTGCACAAAGTTCTAAATCGTGTTCCATATTGCGCGCAAAACCACCTTTTGTGCAGCCTCATTTTTCACGCACTTTGCCAAATTTTTTCGTGTAATACATGACTTTGACAAATTTCGATGTTCTGACCTTGAATCATTCCTTGTTCACAAAATTCTTTGACATTTTTAAACTTGTGCGAAACATCCTTTACCAAAAGAAAATTTCTCCATCTCCTGATTTTTAGCCCCAAAAATTTGGAAAACACTGGGAAATGACGCCACCTTAAAATCTGCTTCAGAAAGAACCCCAATTATACTTCAATGGAATCTATATTATTCAAAAAACAACTGCTTTCATCACGAACCATATTTATCGTGATATATAGTATTTGATTGAATACCTTTAGCATCATCGGATTTTCCATGGAAAGTGCTATAACTTTTCTTATCTTATACTAGCATCTTTCCTTCCAATCAAAACTGAATATGACTGGAAGCATCATTTCTCCCCCTTTCTTTCATAAGGAATGCATCACAAGTTCTAATAACCTATGATATTTGTGAAATAAAAATATACAAAGCATCGTCTGATTTATCAACATTCTTCATTGTTGTAGACAATGTGTCACCTTTGATACATGTTCTTTGAACTTAGGATCAGCTCAACAATCATATGAATTACTTCATAGAGAAGTGCCCAATTATGAAATTAAATTATATGATTTCATAACAATTCTCCAGGAATCCTCACTTCATCCGATCTCCATTAACTTTGGAGTCCTTATTCATATCCTTCTTTATTTTGACCGACATTGACAACTGTTGACAAAAAATACAATCTTCATACACAAAGTGGTCCCAACAATCTCCCCCTTTGTATTTTGTTGTCAATACCTTAAAGTCTCCTCAAATGAATGTGTCAATGTCAAAATAAGAATCTTCTCTATCCACTTTACTTATTTCTCTCCCATATACTTTTATTTCATTCCTCTCCCCCTTATTGACAAGAAATAAAAAGTTCATGGTAGAGAGGGTATCATTCCATACTTAAGTAATGTGCCATCAATCATTTCACTCTAAGTCTACTTGAGCAATGCTCGGTGTAGAAAACAAGAGGATTTTATTTAGACAAAAAAGTTATCCATTACTCACTGAATATGACACCTCATGAGATGAGAACTCATAAACTTATCTTCAATGGTTTTCCACTTTCATTCCAAGCCAAATATATTGAATGTGATATGTAATAATAAACCTGAAATTCCTGCACTCACTTGAACAAACGGATCAAAAACATTCAAGTGCAATCCTCTCATTTGGATCATCAACATTTTGAGATTCCATTTTCTCCTCATTTTGATACAACACATAATAGTTTGTCTGAAAACCATATTTGGTTATATGGTAGATAACTTCTTCACAGATCAACCAAGGTCTTCCAACACAATTATAACATGGTCAATGTATGTGAACACTATCTGAATAATTGTAAAATGAAACATCTAAAAAGATCTCCAATTTTTTTTGAAAATTGCTAGAGATCTGACCAGTTTCATACATCGAACTTATATCCATTTGATAAAAAAATTATAATCATTCATTTTTTGAAACAAATATAATAATATTGAAGTTCAATAGAAAATATTTTTAAGTAAATGTGAATTTTTCACTTTATATAAAACCATAGATGACATAATATATAGACACATGTTGAAACATATAATTGAAAATTATAGTATTGTATCAACCTCGATTTTAAACTATGTCAGAGAAAATAAAATGACACATAGTCAAATTAAAAAATAGGATGTTTAGTTCCAATATAGAACATAGTCCTCTCCACATGATAGCAAGCCACTAATAAGCACATTTATTTAAAAAAATGAACCATAACATGGACCAGGTTTTACATGAAATAATTACACACTAGGAAGTCTAGGATAAAACCGGCCTCTATTATAGTTATTCATGTGAAAAATATATAAAAAGAAGGAACAAGGAGTATCGGAGTAAACCCTTTTAAAGAATAATATATGTGATAAGTAAATATACATTAAACACAAGGAAAAATATAATGTAAAATGAGACATAGAGGGTGATCATTAATCCAAAGAAGGATATTCACAAGGTTATAGTGAGAAATAATCTAGAGAGTGCCCCCATGACATATAGTTTCTCAAGTGTTTTCTATAGGGTTTCTTAGGACTTGGTGAAGGGAGACCTCACTGAGGTGGTCCAAGACATTTTCAAGCGAGGAAGCCTGCCTCGCGTTGCTTGCACCACCACTCTGGTTCTGATTCCAAAGATCACTGATCCCTCAACCATCCACCATTACAAACCTATGAGTACGTTTAATGTCCCCAATAAAATACTTGAAACGATCATTAACAGGAGACTTGCAGTTCATCTTCCCAACTTGATCTCGGATGAATATCACAACATCGCTAACGGATGATCCATATAGGGGGTGATGGCTTTGTCCCAGGTGGTTATTGGAGATCTTAACATTAAGGTTCATGGTTTAAATATGGACATTAAGTGGGACATGGACATGGAATATAACCACATGGAGTGGAATTTTATCATCAATGTTCTTGCTAGCTTAGGATTCTCTACTTGGTATATTCACTTAATTTTTAGGTGCATCATCTCTTCATGGCTGGCTATCCAGTTCATGGGAAAGAATCATGGATTATTTAAGATGGTGTGTGGCCTGAGACAAGGGGACCCCCTTTCACTGAGCATTTTCATCATGGCCCAGGACATCCTCACCCAGCATATCAATAGAAGCATCAAAAGCGGTACCATTTCTCCTTATCATTGTAAGAAGAGATAGATCTATATTTCACACATTATGTTTTACAATCACATTATTATTTTTATTAATGTAAACAAGCCATCCATATTAGTCTTAAACAGAATTTTGGAGGACTACTGTCACTGGAGTGGCCGGTGCATCAACTAGAACAAGAGCACCTTCTTCATCACGAATCGATGCCCAGAATCCCATAGCGAATCCCTATGAAACTGGTTGAACATGAAGAATGGAAAATTCCCAATGAGCTACATGGGTGCTCTAGTTTCCCTGGGAAGGACACAGGTTCAACATTTTGATCACATCCTTGATCTCATTACCAGACACGACACTAACTAGAATAGAAAGTTCTTTTCGTTCGGAGGTAGGATCACATTGGTAAATAGTGTCCTCTCCTCAATTCTGATTCATGTAATTTCTTCTATTAAAGTTACCAAGGGTGTTATTGCAAGAATCAATAGGATCCTGGTCTCATTTATCTAGGAGGAACATTCAGATGGGAGGCATCATTCGTCATCCTATGAGATACTTTCCAAGAAGATCAAGGAGGGAGGCATCAATGTGAGTAGCATATCGGGTATCCTACATGTCATGCAAGCTAAACTTTCCTAGGATATTATTGAGGCCCACTCACCATGGGGAACATTTATGGATATGAACCAGAGTGAGGGGAATCTGTCTTGTCACTCCTCCCCTATTTCTCCTGTGGTTCCTCCTTTCATTCTGGAACCACAACTGGACTGGATCGTGTCTTGGGTTCCTATTCTGTCCCGTGACCAACATATCCTTCCGCCAAGCCATCATGTATCCAGCATTTGTTGTGTCTATTTTGAACAGTGATCAACATGAAATCTTATACCTGATTAGAATTAACAACAGTCAGGAAAATTGTATTTTTACTACTTCAATTTATCGTTATTTTTCAATAAAGGATTTCAGTAGGGTCTTTACAGCTTTGGTCCAGACTGATGCATGGGGGAGACTCTCAGGCACAAATAAATCTGGACAAACTATAACTTCTCAGATTGTAGGATTAGGAACTGTGAAATATCCACTGATAACAACTTTAAAAGGATGGGAATTTATATAGATTCATGCTGATTTTATTATAGGGAGAAGAGGGAGGAAACTTCAGATAATCTGTTCTTTATGGGAGATTGGGCCAATGCTATTTGGTTTTCCTTCATAGACTTTACTAGTTATAATTCTAGGGACTAGACAAAGCCCCCTTCCTTGAATGATGGTTCCATGGTGTGGGTGTCCAAATCCTTGAGTTGAAGGCTCGTGCCTTGGTGATTGCGGTAGGTTGTTGGTGCATCTTGACTACTCAGAACAAGGCATTTTTCGAGGGGCCTATATGTTCTCAAAGGGTTTTGGTGGAAAGGGTCAGATGTTTTCTATTAGCTCTGTTCCATCTAGGAAAGGTCTTGAAGAATTCCCCCACTATGAGGCTGATTACAGGCCAAAATCAGTCAATGTTTCCTGCTGACATTAGCAGGAAATGGAAGTGGGTTTGATGGTTCCCCCATAATTTGGGTCCCAAAATAAATAGTTATGGCTCGTGCACTATGGGAATCATGAGAGGTCTGGTGTGATTCCCAACATGAAGGGTGTGGTTATGGATTCTTTTGTTTCCCACTATGGTATGGGTCATTCTTTGCAGGATAAAGCCTTAGCGATGCTCTCTGGTCTACAACTGTCTAGGCAGAGGAACATTTCCCTTAGTGTAGTGGAAACCAAATCCTTCATTATCTACAACTCCCTATCAGGTAAGAGCTCCACCCCATGGTCCATACCCTTTATCATTAGGAAATTCCTTAGTCTCATGGATACCAACACCAAAATTCTCAAAACATGGTGCGAGGGAAATAAGGTTGCTGACTATCTTGCTTTATTATCAACCCATGGGAAGAGTACCATTTGTTCCCCGGATATTATCTTGATGTTTTATCAGGGGGAATCTGGTTAGAGGGGATTCTCTAGGGTTGTACTAGTTTATAACCCCATAGTTATTTTCTCCTTAGAACTTTGGAGCCTTGGATCCTTGTATTTTTTTGTTCTTGTACCTCATTTTCAATAAGTAAAGAAATGATGATGATGACGATGATGTAAGATATTCATTAATCATAATTATAATATTTTTATGTATCATGCAATGCAAGCCAGAAATGAATTTTAATTTATTAAAAAAATAATAATAATTCATTAAAACTAAAGGTGTTACAAACCCAATGAGTGTACACTCCCATATCACCCAATCACTCCACTAGGATCATTCTAAAATGAGTTAGATGCCATTAAACATAAGCACACATTCAACTAAAAAGTGACCATGATTCTCATAAATGTCAATTTTATCTATAAAAAACCACCCTTGGTGATTCCTTCCCAAGAATACTAAGGAATCACACTCATTCCATGGATTACTAAATGATCACCAGTCACTCCGGCATTACTACAAAACCACGAAGAACATATGCATGCTCTATCCATCCTAGATCTAGCCATATTAGATCATAATCAATTGTCTCATAAAAAACCAAACCCAAAACCAATAGATCTAAGTATCTAATAAATCATACCCTCTTTATATAATCATGATTCCTAATTTACTTCAAGTAATTTAAATTAAAAGGATAGAAATAATTCTACATTCCTTCACTTTTATCATTATAAGGGTATCGAAATAATCAAGGTGAATCATTCCTATCATGAAACATATTTTTATGATTATCTTTAATACTTTAAACAATTACAAATCCATAAAATTTATAAATTAACCCCAAGTGTTAAAGTACTTTCATATCACCAATGGAAATTATTTACATCATCAGAAAACATCCCAAAATAAGATCTACAGGTTCTTTCCAAAAAAAACACTGGGGTTTGTGTGCGTATAATTCCACTAACAAGTTATATAGAAAACCTATATAAAACTCATTATAGAGACTTTATACAAATACACCTTATTTCATTAAAAAATTCATTCACACATAAGAATATAAATTTCTTGTGAATACTACATGCCACATATGATGAATGTACACAATCCTATTTCATTTATGGTCTAAGTGCCAAAACCACAAATTACAATATCAAATCAGTACATCATACTTGATTAAGAATCTCAACTATAACATTGATAATCATGATGAGAAATTTCATAACCCTATTAACCTATAATTACCATTGGAGATGGGTTCATGACTCACATGTTTTAGGAATATGACAAGTCCAACACATTCCTATCACCATATAATTATCCACAAATAGTAAGAAAAATAAAACACTCTAATATTGATTTCTAATTCATTGAATAAAAGAAAAACAATAGAATCCATGTAGGTTTACAACAACACCTCAGGTGCACCTCCACAGACCTCAAATACTATCAACTAACAGTGAATAATTACATGCACCTAACCATGCTATTTTGTTTTATGAGATATATATCATAGAGTAAATAATGTGTATTAATGAACAACTTTGGTGAGTTATATGATGGTTCTACTCCTTTATTATGGGTGGATTCATAGGATATAAAATCATATAAATTCCTTAATAATGCTTTATAACTACCTAAGAAAATTGTGACATGAATTCCTAACACTCATTTTGAATTTTAAAAAATACAACCTTACAAGTGTATGACCGGAACGCTTGATGGAGTAGGACTAAATGATCATGTAACAGAGTAAATTTTGGTTATATTATTACTCACACATTAAAATGACCCCAACACCACTCTAGTGGATCAGGTGGAAGTGATACTTCATTGAACGACTTATAGTGAGGGTATCATCATCATAAAGTTAGAGTGTGATATTTCAAAGACAACATTTAGGGGTACATTCATAATGCATGAGTATCTTGTCGTTCCTCTTAGGATAAAAAATTCTATAAATATATTTATGTCTAAACAATTAAATCATGTAAATAAACCTTAAATTTAAAATAAACCAAGGATAAAATAACTCAAGATCATATTGACCTCTTCAATATCAATAAATTTTTTATATAAAGATAAATCACAACAATACCACAACCTAAAATGATATATGGATTGTGTTCATAAGGGGATCATAATACATAGTATATTACAACAAAATAAAATGATAAAATATAAAATAAATGAAGGAATACATACCGATTTAAAGTGTAAGAAAAAAAATTACTTGAATCAAAGGTAGACGGCCAGTTGGAAAGTAGAGTTAGCACCCTCAAGAGCCTGTTGGGATGTATGGTTCGCATTGAGCTCACATTTATGAAAAAATGTTTGAGATGGGTTATGGAGGACTATTTTTTGTGCTGTATTTGAGGATTTTCTATCCCAATGGTTTATAAAAACCATTGGGAAAACTGAATCTATGCCAATAGTTTCATTAAATCGTTGGAAAACCCCACCCTTAGACTAATCTATCCCAATGGTTTAATGAAACTGTTGGGAGAACCAATTGTTGATAGGCTTATACCAATGGTTCTCTATAACCATTGGTATAGTATCATAATCCAAACAGTTTTTTTAAACCATTTGGAGAAATGTGTTGGTATAGGTGGGATTTCAACAAGTGAACCCAAATGGAATAACTAGGAATTCAAAGTTCCAATATGTAGTCTAAAACACAGTCTTCAGAATGTTTTCCTCATTCACATTCAACTAATGGTACCTTGACCTTGGGTTAACCTTGTAAAAATATGTTTCTCCCTGGATTTGATCAAACAAATAAACGATATGAGGCAAAGGATACATTTTCGTAATAGTTATGTTATTCAAGGCTCTATAATCAATGAAAATTATAATAAAAGTAACTTTTATTTTTACAAATAGCACAGGATCACCCCATGGTGAAGTGATTAGTCGGATGAAAACTTTATATAATAACCCTTTTTACTGATTTTTCAATTCTAAAATTTCTACTTGAGCCATTCGATAAGGGTGTTAAGAAATAGTCGTAGCATCATGTATTAAGTCAACAACAAAATCTACCTCTCAGTTAGGAACAACACCAAGAAAATCATCCAAAAAAAACATCCATATACTCATTTACTACTAGAACATCACTAATTTGAACAATTTATCTATTTTCAAAAATATGAGCTAGGAAGCATTCATTTCCATATATAATCAATTTCTCAGCTTCATGGTAAGTTATCAAAGCCAAGAAAACATTGAACACAACTTTCTTAGAACTATAATCTATAATTTCATGATAAACTGAAATCCAATTCATACCGAGAATGATATCAAACTATATTATGTCCAGTAAAACAATATTTATATGAAAGAACATTTCATTGATAACAACATGAATATTTTAATAAATCTTTGTTGCATTAATACATCCACCCAGAGTTTTCACCAAAAGTTATATCTTAATTTCATGAGTATATATACCCAATTTACTTGAAAATTTCTCATAAATAAATGAATGTGAAGATCCAAATTCAAATAGGGTATTAGCATAATTTGAATACACATGTAACGTAACTATCATCACATCATTTGAGGGCCCAAAATCAAATGTAGTATTAGAAAATGACTTTGCTACACGTTTCTATTTATGGTCATGATGATTTTCATCCAATGAAACTAACTTCAGACCTGAATTAGAATAATAACCCAAATCATTGCAACTAAAACACCACACTTTTGTATAGCTACCAGTAACCCCATTCATTGATTTCTCAAGATTCTTTTCTTTGCATTTTTAGTCCATGTGGCCAAACATTCCACATTAAAAACACATCCCTAACTTCCTAAGGCAATATTTAGGGTTCTTTTTACTGCAATTACCACAAGATGAGAGCTTTAATTTCTTACCTATATATTTCTTTGATGTATGTTTCCCCATTTCCATCCATCCTAACTACTTCTTACATTCATCATCATAAGGAACATAAGATTTATAAAACTATATCTCAACCTTTTTGGTACAACGAACATCTTTCTCATAGATTTTAAATTTTCATGTGTCCAAATATCTTCATAGACTTGGTTTCAATTATGAGTAACACCTGTTAGTTTTTTTATTAGCATCCCAAATAAAATCTGGAACAAATCGGGCTAATCTTTTGAAGTTTTCCTCATGTTCACCTATATAATCTTTATCTTTCAGCCTTAATTCCAAGAATTGTTTTTTCATCTGGAGTCAAACAACCTTAGGGAAATATTTCTCAAGGAAACTATCTTTTAAATTTTCCCATTCCATGGAATAAAGATCATATTTCTATCTAGTATTATTAA
Organism: Viscum album; assembly: GCA_963277665.1. Lineage (NCBI taxonomy): Eukaryota > Viridiplantae > Streptophyta > Magnoliopsida > Santalales > Viscaceae > Viscum > Viscum album. The sequence continues at coordinate 338,881,048 of OY728167.1, forward strand.
CCAAATACCTCCATATATCAACTTCACCTTCAATATGATAAATGGAAAGTGCTACAATTTGACATTATAAATATCCCATGACATCAAATATATTTTCCAAAGCATTGATCCATACATTGGCTACCACAGAGTCAGACAAACCAATGAATGATGAGTGAATTTTCCTCATGAAATGATCCACAAAATAAATTTTCCTCCACAGTAGATTAGGTTCCTCTCTAGCATGGATACCACCACCATTTATAGCCTCATTAAATTGATCCATCACTGCAACAAATAGTTCTCTTCAAATTATATTCATCTTGGAATTCTTTTTCAGATGAAAATATTCTACTTGGTGCCTTCCCACAACAACATTCGTGTTTCCTCTATGGAAAACCATTATGAACAGGCATTGTTTAGACGAATCAATATGGTAATACTCAAATCCTATAACATTTTAACTAAACCATATGGTTAAATCTTTTTATGGAAAGTTATTAATAATATACTAACCTTTAAATTTATCAAAATCATCTTTTGATACCAACTATAAGGACCCATCCTTAAATAATACATAATCTTGAGTTTCTATTAAGAATTTTACTTTCTTTCACATTGAGGATCTTTTTAGGTTTATGGTTTTTGGGAATTATACCATAAATCATACATAACAAAACCATAAAATAAAATGTTAACACTTTGGAGTATTATCCATTTTTTCAATAATATGAAACATTTAAAATAAATCATGATCTCTTTTCATGAGAACTCTTCACGACTTTCAACTTGACATCTCTTTTTCCTTTAACCATCCTTAAACCCTGTAAAAACATTTTTTAAAAGTTGGGGTGATCATAGAAACTCAGTAAGGGATATAAAAATAATGGAAATCATTAGTTCAATAAAAATATAAAAACCCATGAAAACACTTTTCTTGAAAACATAGCATGTTACCCATAAAAGAAAATATCATTACTTTAAAAAGATCATTTATTTTACCTATTTAGAATAAATGTTTTCAATGAATACTCGTTATTAGGTATATAAAATTTAATTAGGTACCTTGGGACATCATCCATAGAACCCTTAAAGAACACTTATAGAACCCATACAGAACCCTTTCAAATTGGAATAACCATATATCCAACTTCTCATATAACACTCCATAGAATATAATAATTACCCAAAGCATTGGAGTGATATCTAGTCTCACCCATCATTTAAGCTATAACGGTCTAACCCATCGCTATCTGGGTGCACTCATCTTATATAATGTCCAAGAACCACATTACGAAAACTCTTTTAAATTCATATGCAAATCCCTTTCAAATATTAAAATACCATTTTCTTTCAAAATCAAATTTTTGGTAGAAAAATGAAATTTTATTTGGAAAACCCATTTCAAATACCAAAATACCCAAAAAAGGAAAGAGGCTTTTTCATTTTTGAAAACATGTAATTATTCAAAGGAAGCTATAAATGAAGTAACAATCACGACGGTAGGAAAAGTGATTATCATCATTCCATTTAAGACATATAAAATCATTCCTTTTTAAAACCTATGAAATAAAGAAAAAGAAACATAAATTGAGAATAATAAATATTTTGTACCCATATATAAGCATTTCAAATATTATTTTTAAAACATGGACATGGAAGAGAAGAATATATTAGAGGAAAACCTTATAAGAATATTTTTTCAATGAAAAACCCTAATCACATGGGAAACAGATGAACTATAAGACCCATTAAATAATGATATAAAAAAACATTAAATATCATGGAATAGATAAATTCTTGATATATAATTTAGAATGGTATGTATATAAACCTTATAAAAGAAAAAGGGTGCATAATATCATGAATTGCTTCAATGAAAGAAAATTGAGATGAAGTCCCTTACCTTGGGTCCAAATTGACATGTGTATCTTTATCTTCCTGAATAATAAAATTATGTTAATTAATTATTTTATTGAGAAACTTTTTAAATTTTATTATTATTTTTATTTCACCTATTAATATATTACTTAATCAATTAAGATTATGTTGGGTGTTTTGACCATATTTGGTTTATGTGTCAAAAAGACTTTAAAAGGTCAACTATGGTAAAGGGTGTTATTATTTAAAAATATAAAGAATAATAATCATGAAATAATTTACATATTTAGACATAAATTATACTATTAATTTCAATCATGAAATATTGTTATGAAAAATGAAACAACATTACAATTATGGATACAGTAGGTCGTACTTATGCATGAGTAACATTCTCATTCTTCAATAATTATTATAGAAAGAAGGTAAGTAACATTTGTCTATTCAGAATGATCATTATATGATAAATATAGCATTATTTGATTATATATACTCATATATATCATTCTTTTTATTTGGTGATGATAAAAAATAATCACATCGCTTCGAGGAGGTAGTCGTCGATACATCCATAAATGACGTTGTCACTTTTTTAGTGTGCAAAAAGGTAACAAGAAATTGATATATTATATTTATAGAAATATGATTATTTCATTAATATATTAATTATTTTATTTATTACATATATATTCATTATAGTTACCCTTATTTCCATCCATGTAACACATTAGTGAAAAATACTTGACATCGCTACGCGAGGAGGTAGTATGTCGTACATAGGAGCGATGTTATCATATCCCATATGGTATGAAATATAAAAATGGTGTGTATGATATAATTAATTAAAATGTATAATTATTATATAAATATCATAAATATCATATATAAATATAATTTCAATCATTATACCCAACCATCATAGGTGATATTGTAAAAACTAATGACATCCTTTCGCAATACGGTAGTCCACCGTACACGTGAATAATGATTTTGTAACCCATTTGATGTAAGTTTGTTAGGTTTTAGGTCATAACCATAATAAAAATATTTTTATGTTTAGGATAATTATTTTATTATATAGTCATGGTATAATATTAATTTAAGGGGGTAGAGAGATAAATAAAACAAAAATGCATGTTGATGAACGTTACCTCTTCTTCAGGTAACTCCATTGGGTTTTTACCAAAGAAATTAAATGGTTGGATTTATACCCAAATTAAGGATTATAAGATGATAGTATATAATTGTATAAGTGATTTGGGAATTTATTGGTGGATAAAATTGGTTTTGAAGGTGTTAATATAGGAGGAGAGGTGGTGGCTATTCATAAGTGGGGGAGAGGACATACTTGGTATTCTTCAAATGAAATTTTGGTGAGCCCATGTTTTTACCTACCAAAAGGATCCAATAATGAATTTTTTTTAATAGAAGTTATATTGTATAAATATTTCCATAAAATGGGTTAATGAAATTTTTCCAGGTCATTTGGACCCTTAATATTAATGTTTAGTCACTTGGTAAACTCAATTTTTACCATAATCATTGTCATTAATTTAAATTTTTTTCACTAATCACTTATGTAAAAAAATAATTTTACCTTATTAAAAAATATAAATTAATATAATTACAAATTTTGAATCAATTCTTCCAAATTCAAATCAAATAAGTTGAAAATTTTAATTTAATATTAATCACACAGTCACTACAAGACAACAGGTTTTTGAGAAAAGTATTTCTTAAAGAAAAAGATGATTCTATATTAACTCTAAATAATAATAATCATGATATGAAACTCAATTAATATTTAATGATATATATTATATATATATTTCATCTAAAACATTCCCCATTAAATATTATTTTAATTAATTAAAAAGGTGAAACATTATGCTTTTTAAAACAATTTTTAGAAAAACCCATCTTTAAACCCAAAAATAACCTATTTGAAAAACAAATATAAAGATGATTTAATTTTTAATTATAATATTAAATATAAGTACATAATACATAGGTTAATTTAAAAAACATTCAAACCATATTGCGACTCTTAAATTAATTAATTTATTAAAATAGATGACTTTTAAAAAATCTGTATTTTTCAATTTTCACAGAAAAATCAATATTTTCCAATAAATACAAAACTTTCACCCAAAGTAAATTTTGTTATGATTATTTAAAAAATTATATTCTTTTTATCAAATTAATATTCTAAAATTTATAAATTATTCATTTAAATAAAACATTATAAGAAAATTATTTAATTAAAAAAAATTCCTTTTTGGTTAAAAAATTAATTAATATTTTTATATCTAATATAAAAAACTAATTAATATTAATAAATATGAAAGTGATTTATTATATCATTACATGGGCCGTTAAACCTTATTACCTTTTCATCCCTTAGGAAATGATAACATCACTCGTGTGTATGTGTGGACAACCACCTCCATGAAGTGATGATATTCATTTTTCAATTCAGATTTAAATAGATAGTAATGAGGATAGATTTAATGAAGATATATGATATTTATGACATAATAATTATTACATAAAGGTGAATTGTTATTTACCTTTATTTCTTTTCAATCATTGAAAATTGGAATCATCGATCGTGTATAAGTATAGATTATTGTTTCCACAAATTTACATAATTCATGTTTCGTCACTGCTTTATAAGAATAGTTTTAAAAGTGTATATAATGAATAAATATGATTCTTATGTAATTATTATAATTATATTGATGATTAAAAAATTACCTAGGTGAAAGTACCTAAACCATCAAACCAAAACATTAATGGAGAACACACCAGTTTTCAACTGAATGTTCATTTTAATGAATAAATTAAAAAAAAGGAATAATTGAAAATTATAAATAAATTCTATATAGTAAGTTATTAATGGATATGATTATATAATGTGATTATAATTAATATAAATTTATTAAATAAGATATTTGAACATGTATTAAGCAAGACAGAACATGAGGTAAGGGTTTCTCATCTCACTTGTGTTTTTGTGAGACATATGCCATATTCACCACATATTTCTTTATGTGTTATATATAATACCCCTATAATATTATATTTCATGAATCCATTTATATTCATGGTATTTAATGTTTCATTTGATGTTATTTATATCATGGGGATTATAATTAAAATGATACCAAAGCGATAAGTGATTTATGTTTCAATCTAATTTTAATCAGGATTGTTTGTGATTGAATTTTCATTTAGGAAATTATATGTTTATTATTTGATAAAACCAATTAATTATTTTTATCCTATAACTATTTATGAAATTTTAAAGTTTTATTACAATTTTGTTCCCTTTTTTACTCAAAATGGTTCAAAAATGTTTTTATTAAAATTGGCTTCACTTCTCATATTTCATTGAAAATATTTTTTCATCCATATCCATGTTTTCTAAAACATTTTCAAGAAGTTTTTTGAGTATTATTCAATCAATTTTAAAATTAATTTTTAACAATGTTTTAATTTTTACAAAAAAAATTAAATTAATTATTCTCTCATTTTTCTGAATTATGTACTTTTCTTACTAATGGTGTAAACAGAATCATTATTTTTACAATTATAGCCTGAATAGAATTCCATGTTTTCATGACCACTCAATTATTTGAATAATTCATTTAATGTTCCCATATTATTTTACAAATAATTTTTTTTCATAATATTTTATAAAAATATAGATTTTAAATAAGATATTTCAAAATGAAAAGGGTATTTTCCTTAAGAAATATTCCAGTAATCTTTTATAATTTTTTTTTATCTATGATAAAATACTTTTCTGTTAATTATTATTTAATGTGGATATGATACAATGATAATGTACTTATTATTATTACCAATGGTAAATTATTATGATGGTGAACTTTTTAGGAAACCCATTTATTTTCCATGGGATATTCTATGATGAAATGATGAAGTGTTTCTGAATTCTATTTCCTTTCCATAGTTTATGATATTGTTATATGATGAATATTTTATGATATTTTGATATAAATATGTATGGTTTTCATTATGTGAAGGGTGGGATCATAATTATATAGCCTTCCTATGCAATTGATGAGATGGATATCTCATGAGATAATAAGAACTGGAATGGGGAGTAAACCTAGTTTAGTAAGGGAAAATATCCACTATGATAGTTTTAAGAGTTAACCTTGACTAAGAACATGATGGAATGGGGATTGAAACCAATCCACTATAATAGTCATGGAAATATTCCTTGACCAAGGAAATGATTTTCTATGTTTATGTCTATTCTATAAACTTACGTCTTATTCTTATAAATCATTCTCAAGGTTCATGACTGATTATTGATGATTGTACACTCTAATGTATTATATATTTTTATTTACAAAAAATTTATTCCTTGATTAATTATTAAATATATTTTACTAATTGGGTATTATTATTGTAAGTTATGATCTTGATCTAATATCCTTATTCTTATCTTATACTTACATATGATCATTGATTGGTATCTTATTTGTATACCCTTATTGAGAATATGAGCACACCCTTCATAATATTTACTTTTCCCTAAGAAATAAATAAATTCCTTAAGTATGATGTATCTTAAAAAGATTATTGTTGGGAAGAACTTAGTGGGAGATGATTTGAATCTTCTATGTTCCCTTTGTTTATGTATCTATGTTTCAAAAGATACCAAACCTTTTTGGTTCAGGAGTGGATATTAATGTTATATATTTTAGATTAATCTAATAATATGTAATATGTGTGTACAAAAAGTATTTTTTCTATAATCTGTACCTCCCTTGGACCATGTACCATTTTACACAACTAAGGAGATTCTGAATGATCCTGTTCCTCGTGAAAAAGAAGTAGGGAAAATACCTTTATGTTCATATCAGGTCAATGAAAAACATATAAATGATAAAGAGAAATCTATGGTCTGGTCATTGGATCTAAACAATGATAGAATACCAATCATGTTCTATCCCATCTCCACTCCAAAATATGAAACTATAGAGGCACAAAAATAGGAATACATCCCCTGATTTCATCGCAACATGTGGGTAACTCTTACATAACTTCATACTAGAATCGTGCCTTATAAGGAGTATGTTAACCATGTCAATGTGACAAATGGTCACTACCATTATGTTAATCTAGATTCTTTTTTAGTGACCTAGAACCCTAATGTGGGGAAACAGTGTTAGTTCATCCAAAATTACTACCTCATTGGTATAAAGTTTCTATATCAGATATTCACTGATACCCCAAGATGTTGAACATATCATAGAGTGAGGATAATATAGTGTTCTGAATTTAATCCCACTCAAATTTCAATAATGAATGTTAGAGAAATAATCTTTCAATGTCTTGGATTCATGAAAATTATAATGATCAGGGTCTTCATATGCTAGTTGGTTTATACAATGAAATCTCCTGGTCCCTAAACCTCAGAAACAATATATTTGATGGGAATGATCCATTTACAAACTCCTGAATCTGTTTAACAAGTAGGTGAAACATGCTTCATGTTTGAGGGAAAAAATTATACAATCATAGAGAAAATCATGTTTGTGATAATTTATTAACTAGAAAAGGAATTCTATCTAGTGAATACAGGGATAGAATCCTAAAATTATTTGAATGGTAATGAATCTTTCCCAAGGGGGTATAGGAAAAATACCGGCCTTTAGGGATGGGGGGTTTTTCACCACCATTTCTACCATAGGGATAATTAAATACATAGTGAATCAAAAACATGATGGTAGAGGAGATAAATCCACCCAGTCCTATATTTTTGGGAGAATTATTACCACATCCTCCTCTAAGAATCTTTTTATTTTATATATTGGGCATGGTTTCTTAGGAAACACTTCAACATTTTCTTCTACTTTATGATTTATATCCCTCTCTGGGAGTGAACTTGGTTAATTTTGTTGGGGTATTTCTCAGTACCAACATAATAAACCACTTCTTAGGGAACATTGTGAAGAAAATATAGGGGCACCAAGTAGAAATGGTTCACCTTGAATGTTGATATAAAAGAGGATAATGATATATCCCATGATAGGTCTTCATAGGGGATGATTCTATTTACTACTTTGATATAGATTATAAAATGGTCCTCACATGTATGAATCTATTTAGTAAACATAATTAACATCATCCCCACAAATTATGCAGAGCTTCCCACTAACAGGAAATGATGTGATGATGAGGCATCCATTATAAACATGTTCTGTAGTGAAATGTATGAAGAAGTTTTGTGCACCAAATATCATATGATGTATAATTACATAGTGGCTCCTTTGAACTTCCTTCCACTGCCTTCTTGGTGATCTTTATCCAAAGATAAAGTGTATGAAATGATTATATCCCACCCACCGCTAGAAGAAGCTAAGAATATCCCCATTAAGGAGAGGATTATTTAATTTGGAGTTAGGTTTCTTAATCTAGTGTATATTAACAATAATTTACTTTGAGGAAACATACATACATATTGAAACTCCCATGCTAAATACAATATATGTACCTTAGAAAATCCTTTTCAAAAAGAAGGATATTCTCATCCAATGAGGGAATATCCTAGTTATCTAATTATATTAGGGATAATAATACAATTTTTTATAACCATAATGGTTAAGGACTACCAAGAATTCCCTCTATTGGTGTTGAAACTACTACTATATCAACCAGGTTACCCTAGTCCTGATAAATCAATATATCAATAACATACATAGGTGAGTTGACAAGACTAGGTTTCCCTCATACCTCTACTCTAACGACCAAAACTTTTATCAATGGAATTGTTTCCCTACTTATAATTATGTTATATAGAATAAAACATATAAATAGAATAGAGATCCCAATAAAAACATAATTCTCATAAATGAAGAATGAAATAAGTGACATTAATAGAAATTAAAAAACCTATAGCAATAAAATAGTAACTTGACCCTTGGAATAGTAACATGGCCATTAAGAAGAGTAATCTGGCCAATAGAATAGTAACCTCACTTATGAGAGGATAAATAAAATTCAGGCATATTATAAATGAAAATATGATATAATTATATCGTATTATATGTAAATAAATGTTTTAAAAATGATAAATTAAGTATTGGTATTTTTATAAAATAGAAATGTTTATTTAAAATTTTATAATTAATATAATGATTTAAAATAAAATACATTTTCATAAAACTTATTCATAAATTAATATTATTTTGTCTTATGATTATAAGATAATTTTAAGAGTCATAAATTAACATTTCAAAGTGTTATAAAATCGAATATAATATTAAAATCTGTATTTTTAGAATAAATAATGATTTTAATTAAAATAAATAAATTTATCATTTTTGAACAATTTATTTCATATAATTGAGTCAATTTTTTAATTTTACACATTGAAAAATGGTTATGGTTAACTTTTGGGATTTTTCTAAAATAGTTGAGTTTTTGGTGATTAGTGAAATATGGTAGTTTATGGTATTTAACTTATAGATGATGTAAGACCATAATAATTAACCATATTCATTATTTTATATATTTCTTAATAATGTTAAAACTATTGATACTCTAGAGCCAAAATATTAAAATAATGATGAATATAATTAAAAAACACCCCTCTCAACCCCTATAAATACCACCCCTCACCACTTATTCTCCTCACACCTTCCCAGATTTTAATCTTGTCCAAATTCTTCCCAATAATCTTCCCCATGTCCAGGATCCTTTGGTCTCAACAAAATACCAAAACCAATTTCTTTAAGGAGGTTCTCAAGGAGAAAAATTCAATAGGTAAAATCCAATTTCATTTTCTTTTAATTTCTTTTCAATTTCATTTCTTTTATTATTATCTACTCACCTCCCCTTATCAAAGTGACATGATAACTCTAGTATATTAAATATAATATAATTTTATTATATTAACAAATAATCCATCATCAAACCTCTGTTCCTCTCCCTTTTTTTTCTAAGATTGGAAACATCATTTGTGAGGCGCTGATTTATCGACTTTGAGGATGAAAAAATTTCATTTTACTTTACTGCCTTCAAGGTAGGGTGTAAAAACATTATAATGGTTGAAATAGATTTTAAAATTTATTTTATAACGTTTTTTATGTTTTATAACTAACATATATATATGTATTACTAAATAATGAAACAAAACCAGTATGTGGTGATCGAAAACCGCCAAATTAATCTAAATGATTATCATTTACATTTTATCTAATGAATCATCATCAAATTTAAATATATATATAAGCCCAATTAATCTTATATAGGTTCATTAATAACATATAATTTCAATTATTATGAATTATTATTATATTACATGAACTTCTATACATGTATACAAGTGTGCCAATCATACAAACCAAGAAACGAACACACTCAAATGATGAAATTGAACTCTATAACTCATTTAAATGGACACAAATGAACTAAATAAAATTATAATGAATCAAATAAAGGTAAAAGTGTCTCTATATTTAGTATTTAATGAATCTAATTTTATTATCCAGGGTATTAAAGTGATGAAAGCATTCAGACATAAGGTAAGGGGATTCTCAAACCCAATTTCCTTTCTTTGCATTATTCCTCTTTCATGCCAAATTTCAGTGTGGATGTTATATCATTATTCCTAAAAAATAGTTTCATTGTTCTTACATTTTATATTATAGGATATAATTGTTTAAAATATGTTTTTAAGACAAATACAAAGATTTTCCAAAGGAACACTTCTTTCCAAAACACATTTTAACTCCTCCTGAGTTGTTTCTTTTTTTCTCAAGAATGATGAATATTATAAAAATATATATTTTTCCTTTTCTCATTTGGTAACACACAAGTTTATTAAGGAATTTTTCGTTTATAAAATGAAACACACTCCATTATATGGGTTATTTTATATCCAATATTGATATATGTTCATAGTGTCATGCATGATTGTGTAAAGGTTATGATGTGACGGGTGCACACGAAATTATATAGTTCTCCAATTCATTAGGTAATGTGATGTATCTCTGGGTATAATGTGAAATTTGTGTGAACATGATTCTAGATTTGTTCACAATGATGATGTTATGATTATACATATATGTTATGCATTAACATGAAGCTAGCTTAATTCTCAACTATGCGTGGTATGACTACTAAGACATGATGTCTCATTATCATGAATTTCCACAATCCATGCCTTTATATAATGATTCCTCTCATGATTATAATGGTGATACCAAACTTATATTTTGATGATGACTATTATTCTCACCCATGATATGTTGATTCATGTTATTATTTATCCTCTTATTGGTCTTTTAGCTCACACCTTTCTTTGATGTATATCCCCAAGTTACAACTTATACTAAGGAGTAAATGAGATCCTTTAAGAAGATATAGAATAAGGAATTGAATATTTTAATTGTTTATTATGTAAATTTTATTTATTTTCCTAATTTTACAAAGAAACTAAACCATTTATCCTTATTTTTTAATGATTTTAATTTGTTTATCTCTAAAATGATGTAATGGTCATGTAAGAAAAGTAGGGTCATTATAAATGGTTTCAGAGTATGGTTTAGTTAATTTTGGAATTAGGATTAGAGAACATTAGTGAAACCCCTTAGTATGAGAATAATTATATGTAATCACCTAAGAATAATTGTTTTAGAAAAATGATAAACAATGTGATCCCACAATATATACCTTTCTAGTTAATTTCTTGAAGGAATAAATAATTTCTTTATGAATTATTGACTTATGATTGGTTCAAACCTTTTTTATTTTATAATATTGTGGGAATCATGAGAAACCAAGGTAGGAATCCATTCGAGGGACAGTGTAGTGAATGCCTGAATGACAACCCCAATGCCTTAGGATGTGGAGTTCAAAATTTCATGGCGATTCTTACCAAGATATAATAGGATATGAACAATAACCTGAATAATGTGTCACATCCTACTTCACCTAAGAGGGTGAAATTGGCTATTGGGTCTTTTATGTGTAAACAACTACCAATGTTTAGTAGATATTTTGATCTATTAGTTGTAGAATAGTGGTTTAACTCAATGGAAAATATATTTTTTGTGCTTCATTGTTTTGAGATGGAGAAGGTGAATCGATATGTTTATCATTTAGATGAAGAGGCTAACCAATGTTGGGTGTTAATTAATAACACCTACCCAAAGGACAAAATTTAAGATATTGAGTTGGAAGACCTTAAGAAAATATTTCTTAATAAGTATTTCCCTCGAACTCTTCATAAAAAAAGAGATATAATTAATAGTGCTGAAGCAAAAGGAAGCTGAATCTATCATGGATTACCAAGAAAATTTTACAATTATTGCAAGGTTTGCCTCAGGTTTTGTTATAAAAAATGATAGAAAAATAGAGATATTATTTAGTTGTTTAAAACCATATATTCAAAAGGCTCTAGTAATTCTATATTCTGGGAGTTATAAAGAAGTTGTTCTATCTACTATCAAAGTGGAGTAGGAGTTTGGAGTGTAGTCCCATGGATATGGTGATAAGAAGTGAAATATGGAATTTATAGCTGGTGGAATAATGAAAAATGTGGAAATAAAACTCAACCACTCACATGTCAAAAATGTGGGAAGAAGCATCATGGTAATTTCCCCAATGGTATGGGTAAATGCTTCAAGTGTGGGAGTGAAAGTCACTAAAATCATGAATGTCAGAGAGACAAAACGAATCTGACCAACATGATGGAGTAAAGGAGAGAATCCCCCATGGTTCAATGCTTCAACTGTAGGGAGAAAGGGCACTATACAAGCTAGTTCACTAAACCTATACTCCTTGAGGGTAATTTTCATTAGTATCCACCAAATCTAAAAGAGAATGGGAAAGATTTTTCCATCACTCATGCTGAGGTGGAGCCCAAAAATGATGTGTTGAAAGGTATATTGGTTATGAATTCAAGAATAGAGAATGTATTATGTGATTCTGGTTCTACACATTAATTAATATATTGAAAGTTTAGTATAATTATTAAAAAACCACCTCAAAATATAGAGGTTGAGTTATATATGAGAACACAAAATGGGAAAATTATTACATCCAAAGTATATAACTCCTCCCCAATTAATGTTTGTGGACTTAACCTCCAAAAAAATCATGTATTACTTACTTTGGTGGAGTTTGATGCTATATTTTTAATGGATTGGTTATCTTAATACAAAGATAACATTAATTGTCGAGGAAGGAAGATCACTATTCACATTCCAAGGTATCCTATAATGTTGTACTAGTGTAAGGAGGAGGATGAATGTCCTTAAGATTTATCATCTCAATTGTTGATATTATTTCCTTATGAGCAAGCATATGTAGCTAAAATGATTGAGACAAATGAGAGCATCATGCTCAAATCCATGCCCATTGTGGGGGAATACACTAATGTCTTCCCTAAAAAAATTCTTGGACTTCCTTATGATTGAGAGGTTGAGTTATCAATTGAACTTATTCCTAGATCTCTTCCGATATCAAAGACTCATTATAGAATGGACACCATTGAGATGGAAGAAATGAAGAAGCATTTACAAGAGAATATTTGAAAGGGTTTTATGTGCCTTAGTGATTCACTACGGGGTGCACCAATCCTATTCATCAAGAAGAAGGATCAATCAATGAGCCTCTATATTGATTATCATGAGATCAAAAAAACATGATAAAAAAAGTTCCCCCTTCCACAGATATATGACTTGTTAGACCAACTACACAATTCCAAGTATTTTTCCAATGTGCACCTTCAGTCATGATATCACCAATTAAAGGTGAAGAAGAAATATATTCCCAAGACTACCTTTCGAATGATGTATGGACTATAGAGACCCAGGACTAACATACATGGATATGAAATCATTTTAGATTAATATTTAGTACATTACGAAAAAAATATGCTCAAGGACCATAATAGTTTTGTGTCTTTGGAAACTTGGAAAAAAATATTTTATCCTAGTGAAATATCTTCAAAACTATTTTAATGATTTGGTAACTTTTGAAACTTAAAATAAATGAAATAAAGGTCATATAATGGATATTTAAATACCATAAATTTAACTATAAGAAAATTTGAATATAGCCATGGTAATTGTATACACTACACAAAAGTAATGGGGGTGAATGAAGCATGTATCTCATAGAAATAAAAATTAAGATGAAATACCCTTACCTGGTGTCTTGACTCTCTTAGTACTCATACAAACCTAAAGTATAATAAATATAAATTTATTATAAATCTATAAAATAAACATATTATTAATTATAATTACATATATGTTTTTATCATAAATTTATATTACCCTCTTGTTAACAATTCTATGTTAAGGTTTTACTTTGGGTAATATCCACTTTGTTTTTCATCGGTGTCTCAATCTGCTATATCTTTGGTCCTTATATTGATATCATGATTTATAGATTATAAACCATTATTTAAATATAATTTATATTCATTATATCTAAATTTGAATAATCCATAGAATATAGAAGTATGGAATTTAATACAATGTTCAAGGATACAGTAGCTCATATGTACGCATTGATGTTATTTCTGTTTAATTTTCATGTTGAAAGAAAGAAAGTAAAAGATATATATGTATATATATTTAATTATTAAAGTAAAATTATGTTATCATACATATCATATATAATCACTAAAATCATCCTTAATACATTCCATGTAGTGTATGAATGAATCATATCGCTTTGAGGGGGATGTAGTCCACACTTCCTCAAACGAAATTATCGTATTAACAAAAAATGGGAAGTAAAAAAGATATGTTTTTTAAAAAGGAATAAATAATATTAAATACATAATAAATATAATATATAACATATATACACAAGTTTTCCATCATAATTTCCACCATGAGAGGCGATAAATGAAAAAAGAACAATCATCGTTTAGTGAGGCAGTAGTTCATCGTACACATAAACAGTATGTATATTACCCATTAGATGGAGGTGTGTGAGAGTTTAGGTTAAAACCTTCACATAAAAACATCCTATTATATTTATTATACTATTTTTTATACAATAATTTAATAAATACAGTGGATGGGTGGAGAAATAAAATAAAGGAAATGATCTTGAAAGAAGACGTTGCCTCTTAATTGGGTAACTCAGATTAGTTTGTGCCAAAAGGGTTCCTAGGATAGTTTTCTACCAAAGGGGATACTTATAGGAGGGAGGGAGGTATTTTGGTAAGTTTATTTGGAAGACCTTTATCAGTCATAATTGGTTTTAGAGGTGTGAATAATAGGGAGATGTGCTAGCCTTCTATAGGGAAGCGAAAGGACACACTTGGCATGTTTGAAAACAAGTTAGGTGTACCCACATTTTTATTTAAAAAAGTAATAAAAACAAACAAAACTCAACATTTTAAGGAAAATGGATGAATAATTTCAACCCAATGGATGTTGGAAAAGATTATAGGTCATTTTGGGTCTTAAATGTAAGGTTTAGTACTTTATTAACCTAATTTTTCTCATAATCGTTGTAATTACTTTTAATCACTTTCACTAATCTTTTTTGTAAAAAAAAGTTCACCTTATTATAAATTATAAATTTGTATGATTCCAAATATGGAATCCATTTTTCCAAATTATTATCACCTAAGTGGAAATAATCATTTAAAATTAATCCCGCTGATAGGACGACACTGCCAGTTTTTAAAGTAAAAATTTCCAAACATTTGCTATGTTTTTATACCAAATTTCAAAAATAAAATTGATTTCAATGACCTAAATTGTATTAATTAATAAAAATATTATCCAATTAAAATTTTAAACCAATTGAAAATATAATCTAACATTACAAATAAATTATATGAAAAAGTATTTTTGAATTAAAATCTTGTATTTTTTCACTATTCATCCAAAAATTATGTTTCTCAAAAAAATCCCAAAATTTCACCCTAAGATAATTTAGAAATTATAAATTCAAAATGAATTTTATTTTATCATATTCAATTTTTAAATGTGTCTAATTTTTTTTCACATAAGGATATTAAAATTAGTTCATTTGAGAAAATATTATTTTTAAACATATAAGGAATTTTCCAAAAATTATATCTTTCATTATAAATATGTTTTATTTATATAAAACTATTATAAAAATACTTTAAAAGTAGTTATCATTATTCATATTACTAATTTTAATGGATATATTATAATTATATCATTTAGATAATTATAATAATAAATGGTGTTTCGTAGAAACTAATTATTGTGTGAAAAGTTTCCAAGTCGGTGTTGCATGTTGCGTATGCCAAGTCGGTGTTGCATGTAACATACTATAAGTTTCAAGATAACCTAAATGTTACATGTATAGAAAGAAAAACTTTATGTTGTGTGTAGTGAAATCCAAGTTGGTTCCATGTGAAAGGAATGTTTGACTTAGTATTTTAATATATATATATAACTATTTCCATCACCACGTGAAATCAAAAATATAAAAAAGATAAATTAATTTGAAAAAATATAATTCAAAAAATATTGGGGTGTTACATTATACCCCCCCCCATAAAATTAATTTCCACCCTCTAAATTCATTTCAGTTGTCAAAGGTTTAATATTTGAAAGTTCATTTCATAGAAACCCACATCGTAAAAATGAATACTAAAAATTCCTTTAAAAAAGAACGTTGGAACCAAAACGGTTTCCCAATGTAATATACAACTAGGTTTCCACAAAGCATAACATAGGTTGTAAGTGAGAACATGGACATGGAATAGATTTCTTACCATCATGTTTTGATGGAATGTGATAGAGAACATGGTCAAGAGAAAGTTAACAATCTCAAAGCCATAAATATTTGATAACCTAAGGGGCCTTATAATAGAAATGAATATACCAGGACAAAATTTATTGTTTGAAGGTCATTTTACTAATTTTAAATAATTTTCATGAAAATATATACTAACATGATTTCAGGACAAAGCCACCCCTTGGTATTTCATTGATCCACTTCATCTCTTTATCTATAAAGGAATGTGAAATTTTCATTCATAAAGTACTAAAAAATCATGAGACCCATTATATTTCATCCCATCAGTTATCATAAACACTAATTAGTTTGAATAGGCTATCCAATATTCATAAATTCTCATATGAAAAGACTAAAATTCAATCTTACTAACATCATCTGATGTTTAAATTAAACATTCCATAAATGGTTAACCTTGTAACCCTTACAAAATATAATCCACCCTTTATTACTTAAATAAGATCTTATATTAAACCAAAAACATTTTTATTATAAACCTGGGTCTATCATTATATTGATAGAATATCAAATTTTATTTTATTTTTCCATAATCCATGTAGGGAAAGATAATCACCTGAAATTTCACAGAAGGATGAACAGTAAGACTTCCATCAGGATTATTATTAAAAAATCAAACATAAAATTCCTGACTAAAGAGGAAAGGATAATCTTGGATCACTTAATCCATTAAGATCATATAAGATTTACATTTATCCATTAACTTCAAAGGTTTTTGTGTCTTATCATTCACATTAATCCTTGGATTGGGAAACTTGTTAGCATAAGGTCCAAACTACATGAAATTGATACACTGATGTGTGGGAGCATAATTTTGTGGGGATAACTCTTTATTTGCATTACTATCTAACTTCCTCCAATAAATTAAACATTAAATTTCTCAATGAAATTCCCTTACACACTTAAAACATTTATTAGTCCCCTTAATACAATTCCCTCCATGTTTCTTCCCACAATTTGTTCATAATAGAAGGCTCATTTTCATTTCTCCATGGTTGTTAGATTTTCCTTTGAACTCCATATTCCTTTTCTTGTCAAAACCGTGATATTGATACAAAACTACAACCTATATTTTTACCTTTATATAAAATCTAACCACTTATTCATAGCTACTAAAGTCTCTTATAGCCAAGACCTTTCAAAGACTAGGGTTCAGACCAACAAAGAATTGATCAATTTTTCTTTCATGTTAAATTACAATACTTAAAGAGTACCTCATAGTCCTTGTAAACTTTTCTTCATAATCATGAACAGATTCATCACGCTTCTGATTAATCTCTATGAATTTCTTTTCCATCTTTGTATGAAGAATCTGAGGAAATTAATTATTAAAAAATACATTTTTGAACTCATCCCAATCCATTGAGTTAATTTTATCTTTCTTTGTTGTATTCTTGATTAGAGTCTTCCACTAATATGCTTCACCTTCTAAACATTAAATAGACAAAATGAATTTCTCATTTTCCAAATATTAGGGAATGTAAAATATCTTTTTATTGGTACCGATCCATTATTCATCAACAAGTGGATCAAAAGACCCACTGAAAAAAAGCCAAACATTGCCTCATGAAGGACTCAACAAAATGTTGTTCCCTCCTTTTCTCATTTAAGAATAAAACATGGATCATAGCTTGTGAAATATAGGTGAGTATGGAAATGAGACTTTTCATTCCTTCTCCCACAACATTTGGTTTATTAGGAGGAAAATCATTGCACTATCTGTTGTAATAACCATTAACATGGTTCCATCGGGTTCCAACCATTATCAAAAACCAAAAGCATAGAATAAGAAACAATTATCAGTGTGAGGAACCATATAATCATGAAAACCACTTATATGATTTATAAATTATGACACCTTAATTAAAATATGAAACCTTATGTTTATACTATGTTATTCATATCCAACTTCTATTTAAATCCTTCATGATGGTTTGTGAAGATTTAGTGAATACCCAAAGAATATCACCAAGGAGTGTCAAACCAGGTGTGCAACAAGGCATATTGTCTTGCACCAGATTACTCCAATCTAGCCACGTGACATATTTTCAAAGTTTTTACCCCTATATACATCTGTTCTAGATCCACAACCACATTTAGTATCTATAAAGGGATGTATTTAAACGAAACCACTTTCTCTATCCTTTACCAAACTTCTAGGACATTTTCCTTAATGTTAACTGATCCTTATAATTATTCCTAGATACATACCTAGACATATCCTTAGAAATATACCTAGGGATATCACTACTATTTTCTCATCCTAGTTTCAAAAGGTTGAAAAAACCTTTCTCTTGATACCAACTATAGAAACCAAGGATTAACATAAATGAATATTACATATTTTTAGATTAATATTTAGTACATTACAAAAATACATGATCAAGGAAAGTAATAATTTAGTGTCTTTGGAAGCATGGAAATAAAATATTATATCCTCTTGAATAATCTTCAACATCTCCCATAAAGATATTTGCATTTATAACTTACACCTAAAACCTTTATTCATTTCCTAGAGAAAAAAATAAGAATGGGGTGAGCTTAGATACTCAGTAAGGGAAAATAAATGAAATGTGTAAGAATAATATGAACAAAAGGGTATAAAACATGATCATAGCATTTGAAGATCATTCCCTACATATTAAAGATCATAATAAAGATTGAAATTTCATAAGACATGAATCATAAGTAAATAAATAACATAAGACATGAAAGCATAACATAGGAATAAAATATGTAATTGTGGAAAACACATAATCATATAAAAACCCTATGTCAAGGTGGCCTACCAAGGCCTTTATAACATGTTAGGAATGGGTTAATCACCCATGTACCTACTTCAGGCATGGAATTACCTCCCACGTACCCTCTTTTTTGGGCTTGGGATGTCCTCCCATGTACCCTCTTGTTTCATTCTTGTGATGTCCTCCCATTTACCCTCTTGTTTCAGGGATGGGATGCCCTCCAGTTTATCCTCTTGTTTCGGGCATGGGATGTCCTCCCCTTTACCCTCTTGTTTTAGGCTTTGGGATGTCCTTCTATTTAAACTCTTATTTCGATATTGGGATTACCACCGATGTATCCTTTGATTTCATAAAATATTTATCATTACCTAATGCATTGGAGGGAGATATAGGTCCCACCCATCACATAATGAAATAATACATGCTTGTTCCAAAAAAATATTCATCATGTCACGACCCACGAAATGATATGGGTTTTATAAAAATAAAATCATAATATATGAAATGAAATAGGTATAATTAACATTTCATTATATGATAACCTATGGAAAAAATATAGGTTTCATAATCAATTAATCAATGCATAACCCGTGAATATATATGGGCTTCAAAATCATATAACTAGTGGAAGTGAAATAGGTGTTGTAAGAAATAATTCCATAAAAACATAAACCATTCACGAAATAATATAAATGGAACATTTTTATAATTTCATATAAGGTCTTGATTAACATCAATATTTGTCTTCTTAAATGGATAAGAATTTTGAAATATCATTCAAAAATGTTTCTTGAGGAAAATATCCTTCCTTATTTGAAAAATTATTTTTAATACGTAAAACCATTTGAAAATAATTTTCATATAAAATACCTTGAAAACATATAAATAACACTTGAAATAATTTTGAAGATAATTTTCCATGAAAATTACATTTAAAAAATAATTTTATTAAAAATTAACCTTTTAAAAATGCAAAGGAAGATTCAAATAAATGACGGTGGGTAAATCCGTACATGTTGTATGAGATAAAAAGAACATTCCTTTTTCACAGTAAAAAGGTTAGAAAAATGCCATGTTGGAAAAGAAAGAATAATATTCCTTTAAAGAGATTAGTAAGATACAAAAAGGGTAAATATTTCTTTTAAATATTATTGTAGAATGTTATAATATTCTTGAAACCCTTTTTAGAAGACATAGATTTCTGACCGAAGAGAGGGTAAAGTATGGCTTTCTTAAAAACAATTTCTTAACTATATTATATACCAAAGATTATAAATATGGTACCAATATGTGAATATATCCTGAATAACCCAAGGAGATTAAAATTCAGGAATCTTCTTGAGATATGGGTTATAATATTTCATTAAAGGAAGCATAAACATAAACAATATTGAAAAGTGATGAGATTGTTTAAATAAACTCTTATCACTTGGTAGCATGGGATCATACTCTTCAGGTAAGAAAAGGAAATTAAATGAATCATATAATATCATGAAAAGAAGTATATTCATGATATATCATGTAAAATCAAATTATATACACCTCAAAATGAATTTTAGTGCATAACAAAACATGAGTGTCAAAGAAGGAAAATTGAGACACAATTATTTTACCTATTTGTAACTTTTGAAACTTAAAACCCATGAAATGAAATTCATAGAATGGATATTTAAATACCCATAAATTTAATTATAAGAAACATTAAAGACATCCATATTCATAGTATACACCACACAAAAGGAATGGGGGTGAATAAATCATGTTTCTCACAAAAATAAAAAGTGAGATGAAATCCCCTTACCTTGTGTCTTGAATCACTTTGTACTCATAAAAAAACATGTATAATAAATAAAATTGTATTATATATCTATCACATAACCATATTCTTAATTCTAATACCATATATGGTTTGATTATGGCTTTATATTACCCGCTTGTTGAAAATTCTATGTTAAGGTTTCACTTTGGGTAATATTCGCTTTGTCTTTCACATGTGTCTTAGTTTGTTATATATTTGGTCCTTATACTTATATATTTATTTAAATAATGTAAACCATGATTTAAATATAATTTATATTCATTTTATTTTTATTATAATAATCCATAGAATATTAAAGTATGAAACAGAATACACCGTTCATGTAGACGGTAGGTTGTACGTATGCATGAACGCTATTTTCATTTAATTGTCATGTTGAAAGAAATAAAGTAAAAGAAATATATATATATATATATATATGTATATATGTTTCATTATTATAGTAGATTTATGATATAATATATATCATATATATTCACTAAACCCATCCTTAATACATTCCATGTAGTGTGTGAGTGAATCATATCGCTTTGAGGGGCCGGTAGTCCACACATCCTCCAAAAAAATTATCGTATTAACATAAAATAGAAAGTAAAAAATGATTTGTGTTGTAAAAAGGAATAAATAATCATAAAAACATGATAAATATAATATATGACATATATAAATAGAGTTTACATCATAATTTCTACCATGAAAGATGGTAAAGGAAAAATGAACAGACATCGTTTAGTGAGGTGGTAGTTCATTGTACACATAAACAGTATGTTCATTACCCATTATATGGAGGTGTGTGTAAGTGTAGGAATAACCCTTAGAATAAAAACGTCCCAGTATATTTTAGATACTATTTTTGTTATAAAATAATGAAATAATGAGAGTGGAGGGTGTGGACGAAAAAATAAACGAAAGGAGCTTGAGAGAAGATGTTACCTCTTAATAGGTAACTACATTTGGTTTGATCCAAAAGGATTCTCTATAAATATTTTTTCCCAAGTGGGTATTCTTAATGGAAGGTAATGATGTTGGGAATTTTATTGGGCATATCTTGGCTGAACCTAAGTGGTTTGAGAGGTGTGATGAAGAGGGATAGGTGGTGCCCTTTTATAGAGAAGGGAAAAGACACATTTGGCATTTTTGAAAACAATTTAGGTGTACCCACGTTTTTACATAACAAAATGCATACCAAACCAACCAAACTAAATTATTTAAGGTTTAAGGATGAATAATGACCAACTTATGGGTTTTGTACAAGTGTATAGGTTTTTTTGGGTCTTAAATTTAAGGTTATGTACTTTATTAACCTAATTTTTCTCTTAACTGTTGTAAAATCACTTTCACTAATCATTTTAGTCAAAAACAAAGTTGAAATTATTATACATTATAAATTATTATTATTCTAATTATGGAATGCATTTTTCCAAATTCTAATCACATAACTTGTAATGAACCAGAACTCTATCAATGAATTTCCCTTCCTATGTTTATTTCATAGAGTATAGATCACATATAATCACTTATATAACACAATAAAAAATTTATAAATGAATAATTATTGAAATAAGAGGTATTTAAAGATGTTAAGAAACCTATACCGATGAAATAGTAACTTGCCCTTAGGAATAGTTATATGACCCTTCTGAATTGTAAATTGGCCTAAGGAATAGTAACCTCCACCATGAAAGTATAAATAAAATTAGGCATCTCATAGGTGAAAGTATGATATAATTATATCATAGTATAAGTAAATGAATATTTTAAAAATTATTAAAAAAGTGTTGGTAGTTTTGTTAGTCCTAAATATTTAATTACATTTTTATAATTAATAAAATTATTTAAAAGAAACTTTATTTTCATAAAATGGATTCATAAATAAATATTTGGTTGTGTTATGATTTTTGGATAATTTTTTGCGACTTTAGTTAATTTTTTAAAGTGTTATAAAATCTTTTTTATATATATAATCTATATTTTTCAAGTAACAACCGATTTTTATTTAAAAATTAAATTTCACATATTTAGAAAATCATTGTGATAAAATGGAGTTCATTTTTTAATTCTAAATATCAGGAAATGGTTATAGTTAATTTTTGGGATTTTTCTAAAATACATGAATTTTTGGTGAATAGAAAAATAAGGTAATTTATGATATAAATACATTAGAAGCTAAATAAAAAATTACTTGATCCATTACTAATCTAAGCACCATAATATCGATACTTCATTAATTATTTGAATATTTTGGATGATAATTCTCAAAATATTAAAATTATTGAGCCAAAATATTAAACAAATGAATAAGATATTCAAAAATCACCCCTCTCCCCCACTATAAAAACCACTACTCACTCCCTCTTCTCCTAACACCTATAAGCCATGAATATTGTCAATATTCTACCCAAATACTCTTCCCTAGTCTCTCCCCATGTCGAGGAGCTCTTGGTCTTTCAAAAATACCAAAACCCCTTCCCTTAAGGAGGTTCTCAAGGAGGATATTTCAAGAGGTAAACTATATTCCTTTTTCTTTTAATTTCATTTCATGTTCTTTTATATTATTATCCTATCATAAAATGTTCTGTATAAATGAGAATTATTAATCCAGTATCATCTATATACTTGAATTATATCATGTTAATGGGATATCTTTCTTCAAACTACTATCTGTCATGACCCGTCCCCTGAGGCCCGTGCCGTGACTACCCCAAGCCCTCCTCCCAAAAGCATGGGGCTGGAAACTATTGCCAAAGGAATTATCCTACAAGTGGGAGGCATTTTATGAGTACCTATACACTTGTACACTCACAAACCTAGCCCATAATGATTAAAAGAAAACATGCATACCACTAAAACAACCACTTAGAGTAGAGGTACAAGCTATATGTAAAATGGGCCAGAATACAAACCAAACAAAAGGAAAGTTGTAAACAAGTGAGTACAAGGTCTCTAATAATCCATCCATAGAAAACCCTACCTGAAGGGTAGGTGAAGAGTAGCTGCTAAAAGCTGTAGGTGCACACCTTTTCTGTCTGATCTCACTGGGCACCGCCTGGTCCTGGACCACCAAGGTCTCTGTCAAGATGTCGGTCATCTACAAAAGACAAGACATGTGAGGTCGAATCCCGTGTAGGGGTAAGTAATTCAATACTCAATAGGTACCCCAAACCAAAAATAAAGACCACAAAGGAAATGTACACACTAATAATTCTCAGATCACACAAGTATAACCAAAAGTTTAGAAATAAATATTATTAGTCGTAAAGCTAAAAATCTTGTACTATTGAGGGACTCATCCCTGATGACTCACTAAGGTCTATCAGGCCCTTGAGTTCCGCTCATCTGTCAGACCACTAAGGTATTATTGGCTCTCGGGACACTAAGGTTTTCTCATCTTCCAGGCCACTGAGGTCTGATTGGCTATCGGGCCACTAAGGTCTGCTAGTCTGTCAGGCCACTGATGTCTCTTCAACTACTGGTCCATCGAGGTATTCTCAACATTTCCTTCATGTCACAGCCAGCCGTAGGATTCCCACTCACAGCATGATTGATTCCAGGAGAATATACTCCTCAATCCATAGTTTATATCCCAAATTCCCCTAAAACTCACTTGAAGTATGTCAAAATGACCGTCTCGTCACGAGGGTTCCAACAATGCAAACAGATCGCCAATTGGACGCACGGTTTGGAAGTTATGGACGTTTTACTAAAAAGGGGCTGGTTGGGGTCTGGTCTGGTCCGACTCGGTCGGACCGACCCAACCCATCCTAGGGTCTACCGACCTGACCTAATCCATTGGGCCTGGCCCAGAGCCGAGCCGGTCCACTCGGCCAGGCTCGAACTGGCTGGGTCGCGGGTTCGGCCTACAAGGCGGGCTGGTCTGATTTATCTGGGACGTTGTGGTCACTACAGGTCACCACCACGGTCCATCTGGACCACAAACCTCAAGCCATGTGATGCGGAGTGGTTCACTACATCCGCTTGTGTCGTAGTGGGCTGTTGTCAACAGCCCCAATCCTCCACCCTCGGCGGTTACCATGGTCCACTAGATCTGCTCCGATGGTCCATTTTCCGATTCACGAGCACATTTGGGATCCTCTAATTTTTTCTATCACTACTACAAGATCAAATTTATCTTGTCATCAATTCGGGGGTTTGGTTATGAAAAACACAAGAACACCCCCAATTGAGGGATTTGGGCCTTGTTCGTGTCGGCCCGATCCATCTACGTTAGAATTTAAACACAAGTTGGATGAATATTTAAAAAATCTAACATGTACATCTCTGATTCAAAACCCCATGATCAAAACCCTCCCACATAAGCGATCGATCCATGGGTCACCTATTAGTGGGTTGACCCATGTTCGTCTCACAATTCCATGAATGGTGAAAGGAAATTCACATGGAATAAAACCCCTACCTCGAGGTTGTATTGCTCGTTGGTGAAGATCGCACCGCTGTCGTTCATCATTCCTCAATCTATCGTTGGTGGTAGGAACCTTACAAGGGGTAGGAAGGAACTTGTGGTGATCCGTCATTCATCGTTGTTCTCCACTTGCCAACACCACTCCTCTAGAGTATTAGAGAAAGTACAAGATTGTGCCAATGATCCCATATCTCAGTTAAACAATTAATTGGAGTAAATGTGTTTTTGCGTTTTTGTTACATTGAGTCATTGAATTGTTATGCTGTTTCATTTATGAAACTACATTTCTGTTATGCTTGAGTTGCAACGTCATTACATTGATTCATTTATGAAATGAAATAGCTGGCTCGACTTTGCGTGGCAGCGAACTTTTTTTGAATAAAATAAACATTCTTAATTTTATTTTATTTTTCTTTAAAATGCCCAAAAATTAACTTTTACCATCCACCCACTTCCGTGGAGGTTAGGCCCTACCTAGTGAAATCAAACCCTCAGGATCTCAACAGTACTCTCAGATTTCTAATCTGAGTTTCCTTTTATGAGTTATAATGATTTTAAAATAAAATAATTTTTATTTTATTATTTTATTTATGGTCACCTCTCAAAAACTACTTTCCACAGTTGACCCATGTTGGCCAATGTTAGGCTCCACCTAAGGAAAACACACCCTCAAGAGCTCAACGGTGGTTTAGGATTTTCAATCTGAGTCACTGTTCATGAGTGATAATGATTTGAAAAATAAAATAATTTTATTTAATTATTTTACATACAGTTATTCAATTTTCAGGTTTTCTCACTATAAGCACACACCGACTAATGTTAAGTCACACCTAGGGTAAACCCGCCAACATGAATGCAACAATGCCCTCAGATTTCTAATCTGGGCACCCACTTAAGATTTATTCCACTTTTTCAATAAAAATGCTCACACACGCTATTTAAAACATAGCATTTTTTGACGCAGCATTCTGGGCACACCGAGCCTTGGAATCGAATGCCATCTAGTGCCTAGTCTTGTAATTTTCCTAGAAATTTTATAAAAATAAACTTGAGAAAATCTAAGTCATTACATCTTACCCACCATAAGTATTTACATCACTGAAAGCCAAACCATGAGATTCCTAAAAAGATGAGTATACGAGCACGAAACTGGGCCTCCCTCTCCCACATGATCTCTTGGAGGTTCCTGTGCTACCACCAAATGTGCACTAAAGGAAACAATAACCCATGGAGATTCCCCTACTATCAATCCTTGATCTCCATTGGAAACTTTTTAAAAGTCTCTATGTCATCACCTCAAGCTCTCCCTAGTCAATGACATGTGTTGGTTCGTGTATGTATCTCCTTAGCTACGATACATTGAAGATGTCATGAACCTACTCAAACTATAGAGGTAGAGCCAAGGGGCATGTCACCTAGCCCACTCTATGTAGTAATATAAAAGGTCTAATAAACCTTACAGATAACATGACACGTTGGCCAAATCTCTGTATCCCACGTCGAGGAGAGACCTGAAGAAACACATGTTCATCCTCCTAAAACTCCAAGGGTCTCCATAGCCTATCAGAATAGGACTTCTGACAGCTCTATGCAGTCTTCATCCACTCCTGGATGACTTGCACCTTCTCTGTAGTAGCCTGCACAAACCTTTGGCCCCTGAGCACTGACTCCCCATAGTCAGTCCAGTAGGATGGAAACCTGTAGGGTCACCCGTACAAGGCCTAAAATGGTGCCATACCAATAGTGGAGTGGTAGTTGTTGTTTTATAAAAACTCCACCAGCGGTAAGTGATCCTCCCAACTATATCCAAAATCGAGGATGCCAGCACGTAGCATGTCCTCTAGGACCTGAATGGTCTGCTCTGTCTGGCCATCTCTGTACTGTGGAAAGTTGTGATCAAGCGTAGCTGAGTCCCAAACACCTCATTCTATCCCTTACTCAACTGGTATGCAAATGTTTCACCTCGATCTGAGACTATCATTTATGGGACTCTGTGGAGTTAAAATATCTCCTACACATAGTGGTGTCCCAAGATCTCTATGGGACTATGTTCTTGAAAATCTAAAAAGTGAACAACATTCTGAGTTGGTAAAAAATCACCCAGATGGTACCGTATCCCCTTTATTTATGTGATAAACCTATCATGAATTCCATCGATATCATTCCTCACTCCATTCTTGTCACCCCAAGGAAGAAAAGAGAAACCCATTCTAAGCATAGGGGCTCGACACGGTGCGTTGAAAAACCAAAAAACTGATTAAACAAGTGATTAGATTTTATATGAATTGGTAAGCCTATCTTAAACCTGTTCTGACACCCCCAGTGTCTGATTTGACACACACATTCATATCCTACTATATGTTGTCACTCTAGTCGTCCACTGCTACTATGATGCATCCTCTAAAATGAATGATGTGTTCCCCACCTTTGAAATATCCATCAGGGGTATTCCCTATGGACCACTGAGAACTCAAATACTCATAATTTGTATCATCGATCTGTTCCTCTCTAACTCACTTTATTATTAAAGGGGTAACACTCTATCCACAAAGGATAACAATAACTAGGCCAACTGCTTAGTTTCCTCATTCGACAACTACAAACTAGATCTCCTGCTGAGAGAATCCTCTACCATGTTACCCTTACCATGAGTATAGACTATTTTAGAAGTCATAGTCTTAGAGGAACTCCATCCATCGTCTCTATCTCAAGTTAAAATCCTTCTGAGAGGAGATATTCTTAATACTCTTATTGTTAGAGTAGACAGTAAATCGTTCACCCAAAAGGTAGTGTCTCCACATCTTCAATGCGAATACTACTATCACCAACTCAAGGTCAGGTCACTCATAAAACTCTATCTTGAGTTCTAAAAATCCTACGGACACCTTTCCATCGACGTGAACAACTTCCCCTTTCAACTAATTAATGTGTTCATCGACCCTTTGGTAGTGGATACTCATTCTCCATGGCCACTTGGTTAAAGTGTCGATAATCCACACATAACCTCGCACAATGGGTCTTCCTAATACCTTCCTCTTCAAGGCCTCCACCTACACCCTCATCTCATTATTCTCTACAAAAGACATCCGTTATACTGATGCTGAAATCAGTTCCACCTCGGGGTGTATAACGATGCTGAAGTCCATCTCGCTATGGGGAGGTAAACCTAGAAACATATTTTAGAAGGATGTCCTCATACTCTGCCACTACTGGTGGAAACTAAAAACTCAAAACATCCACTACCATGAGGGTAAGGTTGTCCAACTCAATATTGATCAGTTTCACCCTCCTATGAATGAGTTTATCTCATTCTTACTGGGTTTCCATTTTTGCCTACCAAGGAAAACTCCACTCCAACACAGTGGACATACCGCATTATTTCACCTAAAATAGTCAATATGAGTATGAATTTTGGATGAAAAGTCCATATCCAGACAAATTTCTTAAGGCCTTGATGTTTCCACCAAAAGGTTCCAACCAAAACTCTTACCTCAAGGGTCAGATCATACCATCGGCAAAAGTGTGATTATCAAGTCTCCCCCCATCGGTATCTCCATATGTAAGGGTTAAGTCAATAGTTTAACCATAAACTATAGGTATTAAACAAGATGCATGATAAGAAGGAATTATTGTCTTCTATGTATATTAATACCACACTTAAGAGTACACATAGACCATACCTCGAATCAGTCTTGGAGCCCTTGGGTCATATTCCTTGACCACATGTAGATACTCCCTTCCCCTGTCCTCTAGCTCCCTAATCCTAGTGTGGACCACATTGGGGTGGTGGTTGTAACATGTCGAAATGTATACCACCTCTTGCTACTCTCCCAGCTCCTCTACCATGTCTTCCACCCCACAGATTCATTTTTTCCTATCATAGTCTCTACCCTGGTGGCCCATCTACCATTTCAATGTCTGCATGATGGGCTAGACAATCTCAAGCGAGATTCCCTTGTACTATTTTGAAAAGAATTACCTCTTACTAGGATGCTTGGACTCACCCTTTGAGACCTGATCTATAGATCACATATCTTGGGATATATTCTTGGAATGTCTCACACATCCAAGTCTCTAAGACTGATGTCGTCTTTCTGCCTGCCCACTGCTGAAATCCACTGGCTGTATCTTCTTAGCCAAAGGAATTTCAACCATAATGGTTCTCTCTATCACCCTGGCATAAGTAGGAATGAACAGAGGAATAGTGATGGCTTGGATGTCCCTAAACACACCTCGATCAAAGGTCCAAGCCCTAAATAACTAGTCATATCATATTCATCGAGTACGTGGAAAGGTTGGTATGCCTCGATGAATACTT
Organism: Viscum album; assembly: GCA_963277665.1. Taxonomy (NCBI): domain Eukaryota; kingdom Viridiplantae; phylum Streptophyta; class Magnoliopsida; order Santalales; family Viscaceae; genus Viscum; species Viscum album. The sequence goes on from OY728167.1 coordinate 338,911,017, forward strand.
AGCTACTTCCATGTCACCCTTCCGAAGCTGTAGAAGCTCTTGGGCATGCACAACCCTTAGATTTTATGGATAGATACCCTTATTTGTGAAAGGTTATCAATATATGACCATAGAAGAGTCGCCTCATCGTAATATCGGGTAGTCTAAACCCCGCCATCACCCTATAGAGCCATATAGAAGGCTCACTTCCAGGACCACCATATGATCTAACGTTGTCCTGCCTAGGTGGAAAACTCAGTCACTACCTCAAGACAGTCCTTAGCTGCCTATGAGTCGAGCTCGCATCAGAACCTGAGGGGTCTTTGTCACTAAAACTCATGAAGTGTACTCATCCCACGCATCTCCTCTGTTGGTACTACAAGTACCATGTGCTAATCCACAGGTGGTGGAATAGCTGGTACGCCAACTGGTGGTGTTTTCTCTAGTATGATCCCTTGTACCCATATTGTCACCCTGCAGATCATCCTCATGATTATGCGGTAGAATCCTAGCTGGCTATCTATGTAGAAGCATCTTGAATCAAAAAAATATATACCACGATTGATACAGTATACCTAGTGAGGTGACTCAAGAAGGACATGGAAAACTCAACCCATTCCTATATGATACATGTACCATCATTTTTTCCTGAAAATAGTGTTTTTATATACCGAGTTGAAAAGAAAAATTCGGGTTCATGGTGTATGGATACATCAGTCGCCGCACCAACACTAGATTCCCTGTCCTGAAATCCAAACTCGAAACTCTTAACACTATTTCCCCAAACCAAACTCATAGACTTTAGGTTCTTAAGGTAGAACCAACCTACTATGATACCAATTTTTCATGACTTTTCCCTCAGGGCCCATGCCACAACTACCCCATTCCCACCTCCCAAAGGCCAGGGGCTTACGACTAGCACTGAAGGAATTATCTTGAAAGTGGGAGGCATTTTCCGAGTACCTGAACACATGCGCACTCAAAACCCCAAGCCACAATGCTGAAAAGTAATACATGAATACCACTAAAATAACTACTGAGAGTATAGGTACATGTTGTAAGTAAAATGGGCCAGAATACAAACCCAAAAAAAGATAGGATATAAACAAATGAGTGCAAGGTCTCTGATAATCTGTCTAAAGAAAACCCTACCTGAAGGGTAGGTGAACAGTAGCTGCTAAAATTCATAGGAGTACACCTCGCCTGTCTGATCTCACTAGGAACTACATGGTACTAGACCACAAAGGTCTTCATAAGGATTTCGGTTGTATGCATAGGACACGACACGTGCGGGTGAAGCCTGTGCAGGGGTGAGTAACGCAATACTCAGTAGGGACCCCAAACCAGAAAGAAAGACCACAAAGGAAAATTACACACTAAGAATTTTCATCTCACACAGGTATAACCTAAATTATATAAAGAAAGATTATCAGTCGTAAATCTAAACATCTTGTACTGTTGAGTGACTCATCCCTGATGAGTCACTGAGGTTTGTCGAGCCACTATGGTCCGCTCGTCTGTCGAGCCACTGAGGTCTTCTCGGATACCAGGCCATTAAGGTCTGCTCTATTTTTGGGACACTGAGGTCCAATTGGCTAATAAGCCACTGAGGTCTACTCATATGACCCACCACTGAGGTATTCTCAGTTATCGGGCCACTAGAGTCTGCTCATCACTTCTTTCATGTCACAACCAACTGCAGGATTCCCGCTCATAGAACACTTTATTTTAGGAGAATATACACCTCAAGTCATTGTTTTTATCTCATCATCCAGGAAAAATAACTTAGACTATGTCAACAGAACCATATCATCATGAGGGTTCCAATGCTGCAAACATCTCATCAATCGGACACACAATTTCGATATTCTCGGTGTTTTATTAAAAAGGGTTCGGTTGGGTTTGAGTCTAGTCCAACTCGGATGGACATGCCCAACCCGACACAAATCTGTCCTGATCCACTGGGCCTATCCTGGACTAGCTGGTCTACCGGTCCGGCACACTACGGAGGCTCGGCCCACTCGTTGGTCTGGTCCAATCCTTTAGGGATGTGGCAGGCGTCGTGGGTCACTATCACAGTCCAGTTGGACCACGGCTTGTGGTGTTTGCTTGTGCCACCACTGAATATTTTTGGTAGTCCCAAACCTATACCTACAATAGTTGTCTCGAGCCACCTCTTCCACCATAGCATGCCACCGGCCCGCATCAATGGTCTCTTCCATAGACAACTAGATCTAATCTGGTGGTCCGTTTTCTGATCTGTAAAAACATTCGGGATCCTTGAATCATCATCGTCACTATTATGGGCTCAAAGTTGTCTTGACATAAATTTTTGGGTTTAGTCACAAAGAACACAAGAACACCCACAATGGAGGGATCTAGGCCTTGTTCGTGTCGGTTTGATCCCTCCACGTTAAAATTTAAACAAAAATTTGATGAAGATTTAAGAATCTAACATGTTTATCTCCGATTCAGAACCTTGAGATCAAAACCCTCTAGAATAAGTGATCGATCCGCAGGTCACCTTTTCATGGGTTGTACCGTGTTCATTGAAAAATTCCATGAATGGGGAAAGGAAATTAACTTGGAATAAAACCCCTACCTCGATGTTGGATCATTTTCTGGTGAGGATTGTACCACTATCGTTCATCATTCCTCAATCCATCATTGGTGGCAGGATCCTTCAAAGGGGGAGGAAGGAACTTGTGGTAATACATCATTCATTTTTGTCTATCGCTTTCTAATTCCACTCCTCCAGAGCCTCAGAGCAAATTCAGGATGCTTCCAATGATCTCGTATCTCTGTTAAACAATTAAATGGAATAAACACATTTCAGTGTTTCTGTTATGTTGAGATATCGCGTCGTTATGATGTTTCATTTATGAAATAGCGTTTCTATTACACTTGAGTTGTAGTGTCATTATAGTGCTTCATTTATGAAATGAAACAGTTGGCTTGATGTTGCATTTAAGCAAAATAGTTTTGAATAAAATAAACTTTCTTACGTTTATTTTTTTTCAAATTCCCAAAAATTAACTTTTAACCTTGACCCATGTCGATCAAGGTTAGGCCCCACCTAAGGAAAGCACACTCTCACGAGCTCAAAGGTGCTCTCAGATATCCAATCCGAGTTACCAATTATGAGTTATAAGGATATGAAAATAAAATAATCTTTATTTAATTATTTTATTTACGTTCACGTCCCAAAAAATACCTTCCATAGTTGACTTGCATTGGCCAATGTTAGGATATTACTAAGGAAAGAATGTCTTCACAAGCTCAATAGTGGTCTTGGGGTTTCAATCTGAGTCACCATTCACGAGTTATAAGGATTTGAAAAATAAAATAATTTTATTTAATAATTTTATTTATGGTTATTCCATTTTTGGGTTTTCTTACTAGAGGCCCATGAGGACTAAAGTTAAGTCACACCTAGAGTAAAACCGCCATCCTTAACACAATGGTGCCCTCATATTTCTGATTTGAGTACCGCTTTAAGAGTTATTCCACTTTTTAAGGAAAACTGCTCATGTGTGCTATTTAAAAACATAACATTTTTCGACAGACCATTCCAGGAACATCGGGCCTCGGAATCTCTTGTCATATCAAAACCTAGTATCTGAATTTTACCATAAATATTCTAAAAATAAAACTGGGAAAATTCCATTCATTACACTATCTCTATCTCTTTTATTTTAAAAAGTGAAATCATCATCTGGGAGGTGCTGTTTTACAACCTTCATGGACGATGAAGATTTGTTCTTAAATTTATCCTTCAAGGATAGTCATGAAACAATTTTAATGGTTGAACCAGATAATAAAATATGTATTATGTCTTATTTATTTTTCTATAACCAGTATATATACATAATACAAATTCATATGATAAAACAAGTTCATCTTAATCAAAATATCGCCAAAATAATCTGAATGATTATCACTAATATTTTATCTAATAACACATTGTTATACCATAAAAACAAATGAATTATATCACTATTTAATCTTATATATGTTAATTAGTATCATATAAATTTAATTCTGGATAATTATACCAATTCCACAAGAACTTCCATACTCATATACAAGTATACCGATCATGAAAACCAATGAATCAAATGCTCCTGAGCGATAAAATTGTATCTTATAACTCATCAAAAAATCCATAAATGAACTTAATAAAATTATAATAGATCAAATACATGTATATAATGATTTTAATAAATTAATTAATGTATTTTATTTTATTATCCTGGATGTTAAGTTCAAGTGGAGAACTCATTCGGATAGAAGTTAAGGGTTTTCTACCCGAATATCCCTTTTCTTTCGGGTTACTCTTTTTCTCTCTTTACTCCAATTAAATTATTAATTAATCATATTTACTCCTCATAAATTATTTTTTAATGTTATATATATATTTATTAATTATTATCCTTCTTTACTTTATGGCATCGTACATGTTTTAAAAGGATCATTCTCAAATTCTTCGCAATAAACAAGCCCAATTCAAGGGAACTTCTCGAATTATTACCTATATTCAAGTTCACTCTATAATCTATTTTAATAAACCATTATTTTTCTAAAATAATTAATTTTATTATGAAAAAACTAAATTATTTCACTTCATGTTTTATAAAAATATTTTTCCAAAATAACTCTTCTTTGTAATGTAAAAGAGTATTTCTCTCAATAATTACTTAGTGATTTTATAAGAGTTTTTTCATCTATTTCAAAACTTTTGTTGATTATTATGTTTAATTTGGTTTAATAATTTATGATATAATCTACCATATTTTATTAAATGGTTTATGATTATTTTGACTATGGATGTGCTATCTTGATATTTTTCACCATATTACTCTGAATAGTTAATGATTATGTTTAATGATTGGGGAAAATTATTTAAATTTCATATATTAGTTTCAATATGAATGTATATGTTTTTTATGTTTTTCTAAACTTATATGAGTAATTAATTGGACATATTAAGTGGTGGGTGGGGCCTACTATAGCCCCTCGACACATCGGTAGGTCTTATGCGATAAACGAGTCTGAGTTTTTACCCATTATGTAAGGTGTCTTGGCCGAGGCCTTAACGGTATGATTATGATGTCTGATATTATTTATTCCCTCATTATGAATCTAGTATTTGATATTCCATGTGATTATTTGACTAGTATAATATCCATGGTTATATTTTATTGTGGTGTTATAAAATATGATTTTATTCCATTCATATTATGCTTAAGATTATGTTTTAATTCATGTATACTTTTAGTTATTCACCATGACTTATTATTTATGCTTCTTCTATTTTACTTACCCCTACTGGGAATCTGATCTCACCCCTTCCTTATGTTTTATTTTTCCCTAGGATGTGAAGAAGTATATTTTGAATAACATGCAGGGACAATCTAGGAGTTATGGGAGTTAATAATGGATATGTTATTCCATTTTCTTTCAAGTTGTAATGTTGAACTAATGTATGTATTTGGTCATCCAAAACTACTAAACTATTTATTCCATAAGGATGTGTATTACTTTTTTATATTCCATTATTATAAAATAAGACATCGGCTCTAGGAAATTGGGGTCGGGGTCATTACAGTTGGTATTAAAGGAACTTTAGTAGAAACCTTAAAAACTAGACTTAGAAAATGTAGATTAGGGAACAAAACCCTAAGATAGACTTTGAGAATAAGCATACAAGAACATCCAAGAATTTTGGTAAGGTAGAGATGATGTGGATTTTACTAGAAAATTAATCCATGTCTGGATACTACAAGTGGATGTGGTTCTGGCATATATGTACCTAGGAATAACAACTCTGACAAGGTATTTTGGGACAGACTCAAGGTAACTTGGTACATGACAATGGGCCTTACTGCGCACCTGGTTTAACACTCTCAGGGGCTATGCTTAGGATAATTGAAATTTTCCATCCTATTATAATTATATAAAGAAACACCCTAGTACTTTCCTGAAGGGTATGGTTATTTGTTACAAGTTTCGAGGAAAATGCCACCAAGCCTATAATTGTAAGGGAAAGAAAGAAGCTACAAATGTTAAATACTACAATTTCAAAGAGACAGAATATTATGTAAATGATTGTCCTATGCATCAAGTAAAATTTCCACAAAGAAGGACAAGGGATAAAGGCCAAGCTTATGTGGTCACAAATGCTAAAGTTGAAGTTCCTAATGATGTTGTTGCAGGTACTTTAATTGTTTCCCCAAACATAGCCAATGCTTTATTTGATTTTGGATCATCTTATTCTTTTATATTTTCCTAGTTTTCCATGAAAATTAGATATTTACAATTTGATTTATCAAAGGGGTTGTCATTCAAAACTCCTAAGGTAAGTATCATTATAACAAAGATGTGTTGATCAATCCCCCTTATGACACATAAACGTGCTTTAGTTTCTAACCTTGTCATATTACCTATAATTGAATTTGATATAATACTCTGTATAGATTGGATTTCAAATTATGATGTGAAAATATATTTAAAGTAGAAGTAGGTTACAAATTTTGAGAATGATGTATAATCCCTTACCTTTAGAATAAAAACCTTTCCAACTGATTCTTATCTAGATCCACCCCCAGTAGCTCTACTAAATGAAATTATTGGGGAGGATGAGAATGAAATATCTATGGGTGAGGAAATAAATCTTCATATTGAGGATGTACCTATTATAAAAGAATATATCGATGTATTTATATAGGATTTACCTAGATATCCTCCAGAGCGGGAAGTTGAGTTCTCTATTGATTTAATTCTTGGTTCAAGACCTATATCTAAGACTCCTTATAGAATGGAAACTTTGGAATTAGTATAACGGAAGAAAAAACATGAGGAATTGAGTGATAAATGATTTATTCGCCCTAGTGTTTCTCCTTGTGGAGACCTTATTATTTTCATTAAGAAGAAATATTTATCTATGAGGATGTGCATTGAATATAGAGAGATCAATTCTATTATGATAAAGAACAAGCATCCCCTTCCTCACATTGATTATTTACTTGATCCAATTCATAGAGCTTGATATTTTTAAAAGATTGACCTTCGATCTAGATATGATCATTTTCAAGTGAGGAAGGAATATATTCCAAATATATCATTTTGAACAAGGTATGGGCATTATGAGTTTATAGTAATTCCATTTGGACTTACTAATGCAACATTTATTTTCATAGATCTAATGATTAGAGTTTTCAAGGGATATCCTTATGAATTTGTTGTGGTATTTATTGATTATATATTGTTACACTCCAAAATCTACAAAGAACATGATAATAGCTTTCATATTATTTTTAAGACTCTTAGAACAAATTAATTATATGGGAAGTTTAGAAAGTGTAAATTTTGGATTCAATAAGTTTCTTTTGTTGGCCATATTGTCTCTAAGGATGGAATCTTATTTGATCCTATGAAGACAAAGGCTATTCAAGAATGGACTACTCCAATTAACATAATTTAGGTACATAGTTATATTAGTTTAGATGGTTATTATTAGAATTTCTTTTATAACATCACCCAATTAGCTAACCTGTTAACCAAGATTACTCGTAAAGGGGTTAAGTTTATATGGAAGAAAGAATGTGAATAATGTTTTTAATAATTGAAGAAGATGTTAGTGAATGATCCAACTTTGAATCTACCATCAGGAATTGGTGGATTTGTGATTTTTAGTTATGAATAAAAGAAAGGACTTGGTTTTTTCCTTATATATAAGGATAGAGTTATCGCCTATGCATCAACATAGTAAAAAATCATGAATAGAACTTTCCAACTCATGAACTTGAGTTAGAAGCTGTAATATTTGATCTAAAGATATGGAGTCACTATCTCTATGCTGGAATATGTGATATATATTTGGATTAAAAGAGATTAAAAAATATATTATCATAGAAAGAACTCAATATGAGGCAATGGTGATGGCTCAAACTACTCAAGGATTATGATTGTTCTATACACTACCACCCAAGAAAGGAAAATATGGTAGTTAGTGCATTGATAAGGAAGGATCATGGAGTTCTCAATAGGATGAGGATTGAAAGGGATCTTATGTTCATGGATCTAGTTTAGATGGATATGGGAGTTATCAAAGAAGGTGAAACATCATTAATTTTTCAATTGAATTCCCAACCATCTTTATTGGAAATAATTAAAATTTCTCAGTCTGATGATACAAATATTCAAAAGTAAATTAAAGTTGTGAATAGTGGGAAGTTACCAGACTTCATGTGTGAGGATGGAATTATGAAATTTGGAAGAATTTTATGTGTTCCCTCTATACCAGAGATAAAAAGGGAGTTGTTGGATTATGCACATAGTTTGAATTTTTCTATACACCCTGGTATCACTAAGATATATATAGCTTTGAAGGAATATTTCATGTAGGACAACATAAAGTAGGAAATTTCTGATTATGTGTCAAGATGTTTAGTCTGTCAACAAGTGAAGGTCTAATGACAACATCCTAGAGGATTCATGAAACCTATACCAATTACTAAATGGAAATGGGATGATATTACTATATATATTGTCACCAGATTACCCAAAACTCCAAGAAAGAATGATGCAATATGGATAATTGGGGATTGACTTACCAAATACGAACATTTCTTCATTGTAAGGGAGGATTTTCCACTAGAGAGCCTTCCAAGACTCTATATTAATGAAGTTTTAGGACATCATGGAGCACCTCTCTCAATAGTTTCAGGTTATGATCCACGATTTACATCAAAATTCTAGAAAATTATTCTGAAATATTTTGATACCGAACTTTGTTTGAGTAATACTTATCACCCTAAAACTGACTGGCTATCAAAAAAGAAAATCCAAACATTAGAATACATGCTAAGATTATACTCTCTTGACTTTAAAGGTATGTGGGATCAGAATTTACATTTGGTGTAGTTTTCCTATAATAATAGTTTCCATTATTGTATTCAAATGTCTCCATATGAAGCATTGTATGGAAAACGATGTCATACACCAACTTGTTGGGATGAAGTTGGTGAAAGGAAGATTGTGGGCCCAGAGCTTGTAGAGGAAACAATAAAAAAGGTAAATACTATTCAAAACCATATCAAATTAGCTAAAAGAATGAAAAAGATATATGACAATAATTGAAGGAAGGATTTGGAATTTCAAGTGGGTGATCACATTTTCTTGAAAGTATCCCCATGTAAGGGTGTTATAAGATTTGGGAAAATGGGAAACTGAGCCCCAGGTACATTGGTCCTTTTGAAATTATATAGAGAATTTTAGTTGTGGCACATCTTTTTGCAATTCCTCCTAGACTCTCTAAGTTAAACAATTTGTTCCATGTCTCTTTTTTAATGAAATACATGCCAGACCAAACACATGTACCCACAACTGAAGGAATAGAATTGAAACCCAACTTATCCCATAGTGAAGAGCCTATCCAGATTCTAGACACCAAATAACAAGTGTTAAGGAATTGGAGGACTCAGTTGGTGAAGGTACATCGGAAGAATCATAAAATTTAATAGGTGGCATGGGAGCCTAAGTAACATATGATGAAGAACCACCCAAATCTTTTTATGAGGTGACATTTTTGAAATTTTGAGGATGAAATTTTTATAGGAGGGGAGAATATAATGACCCAGAACTCTATCAATGAATTTCCCTTCCAATGTTTATTTCATATAGTATAGATCACATTTAATCACTTATAGAACACAATAGAGAATTTATAAATGAATAATGAATGAAATAAGAGGTATTTCAAGACGTTAAGGAACCTATACCGATGAAATATTTACTTCCCCATAGGAATAGTTACATGACCCTTATAAATAGTTAATTATCCAATGGAATAGTAACCTTAACCATGAAAGTATAAATAAAATTTAGGTATCTCATAAGTGAAAGTATGATATAATTATATCATAGTATAAGTAAATGAATAGTTTAAAAAGTATTAATTAACTGTTGGTATTTTTTTGAGTCATAAATATTTAATTACATTCTTATAATTAATAAAATTATTTAAAATTAAATTAATTTTAATAAAATGGATTCATAAATCAAAATTTTGTTTTCTTGTGATTTTATGATAATTTTATGAGATGTCGGTTAATTTTTCAGAGTGTTATAAAATCATTTTAAAAATTAAAATATGTATTTTTCAAGTAAATAATGACTTTATTTAAAAATTAAATTTCACATAATTAGAAAATTATTTTGATAAAATGGAGTCCATTTTTTAAATTCTATGAGTTGAAAAATGGTTATGGTGAATTTTTGAGATTTTTCTAAAATACTTGAATTTTTTGTGAATAGTAAAATACAGTATAAATATATTAGAAGCTAAATACACTATTCATTGAGTCATAAATAATGTATGAACTATAATCTATAACTTTCATTCATAATTTTAATATTTTTTATGATAATTCTCAAACTATTCATAGTCTTGAGCCAAAATAATATTCAAATAAATAAGATATTCAAAAATCACCCCTCTCTTCCACTATAAAATCCACCCTCACTCCCTCTTCTACTCACTCCTCTAATCCTTGAAACATGTAAAATTTATTCCCAAATCCTCTTTCCTAGTCTCTCCCCACGTCCAGGTTCTATTGGTCTTTCCAAAAGACTAAGAACCCTTCCCTTAAGGAGGTTCTCAAGGAGGATATTTCAAGAGGTAAACCCTCTTCCTTTTTATTTTAATTTCATTTCAAATTCTTTTATTTTCTTATCCTCTCCTCAACTATTTTTTGAAAATGGGAATAATAAATCAAGTATAATCTATATGGTGGAATTATATCATGTTAATGGAATATCTTTCTTCAAACCTCTATCTATCTCTCTTTTGTTTTGAAAAATGAAATCATTGTCTAGGAGGTACTGATTTACAACCTTCACGGATGACAAACCTTCATTCTTCAATTTATCCTTAAAGTATGCTCATGAAACCATTTTTATGTTTGAACCATATTATAAAGTATGTATTATTTATTATTTAATGTTATGAAACCAATATATATACATAATACTAATTCATATGACAAAACTAGTTTATAATAATTAAAATATCGCCAAAATAATCTAAATGATTATCACTAATGATCTATTTAATAAATCATCCTCATACCATATACACAAATTAATTATATCACCATTTAATACTATGTATGTTAATTAGTATCTTATAAAATCAATTCTATATAATTATACAAATTACACATGAACTTCCATACTCATATACAAGTATACCGATCATGAAAACAAATGAATTGAACGCTCCTAAACGATAAAATTGTATCTTATAACTCATCTATAAGGCTATAAATGAACTTAATAAAATTATAATAGATAAAATAAATGTATATAAGGTTATGAGTTAATTAATTAATTTATTTAATTTGATTATCCAGGAAGTTAAGCTCAAGTTCAGAACTGATTTGTACATAAGGTAAAGGTTTTCTACCTGAACCTCCATTTTCATTCGGGTTACACTTTTTCTCTCTTTAATACAATGAAATTCTTAATTAATCATATTTAATCATAAAAAATTCTTATTTAATGTTCTATATATGTTTAATTATCCTAATCCTTCTTTATTTTATAGGGAGTTACATGTTTTAAAAGGATTTTCTCAAATTCTTCCCGATAAACAAGCCCAATTCAAGGGAACTTCTCGAATTATTACCTATTTTCAAGTGCACACTATAATATAGTTTAAGAAACCATTATTTTAAAAAAATAACTAATTTTTTTAGTAAAAAAAATATTAGTTTACTTCTAGTTTTATGAAAATATTTTTCCCAAAGAAATCTTCTTTGCAAAGTAAAATATATTTCTCTCAATAATTACTCAATGATTTTATAAGAGTGTTTTCATCTATTTCAACACTCTTGTTGATTCTTATGCTTAATTGGGGTTAATGTTTTATGATATCATATACAATATTTTATTGAAAGGTTTATTACTAGTTTGACTATGGATTTTATATCTTGATACCATTCAACATATTACATTGAACAATAAGTGATTATGTTTAATGATTGGGGAAAGTTATTTACATATCATATGTTAGTTTCAATATGAATTTATATGTTGTTTATGTTTATACCTTTCATAAGAAGAATTAATTTTACTTATTAAGTGATATGTAGGTCCCTATATATCCCCTCGATGCATTGGTAGGTCTCATGAGAAAAACTAGCCTAGGTTTTTACCCATTATGTATGGTGTCTTGGCCGAGACCTTGATGTTATGATTATAATATCTGTAATTATTCATTCCCTCATTATAAATATAATATTTGATAGTGCATGTGATTATTTGATTAGTATAATATCCATGGTTATGTTTTATTGTTCCATTATTAAATCAACTTTTATTCCTATCATATTATTCTCAAGATTATGTTTTAATGGAATGTGTACTTTTAGTTATTCACCATGATTTATTATTTATGATTCTGCTATTTTACTTACCCTTATTGTGAATCTGATCTCAACCCTTTCTTATGTTTCATTTTTAACCAAGATGTGAATAAGTATATTTTTAATGGCATACAGGTAAAATCTAGGAGTTATGGGAGTTACTAATGGAACTACTATTGTATTTCATTTCAAGTTGTAATGTTGAACATATGTGTGTATATGGTCTTCCAAAACTACTAAACTATTCGATCATTTAGGATCTGTATTCCTTATTTTTAGTCCATTGTAATAAAATAAGGCTCTGAATCTAGGAAATTGGGGTTGGGGTCATTACATGAGTGGAAAACTAATTTAAAATTAATCTTTTTGATTGGAAAACAATGTGGGTTTTTAAAGTAAAAACATCCAATATTTTGCTAAGTTTTTATAACCAATTTCAAAGTGAAATTTATTCCAATAAAATAAATTGTATTAATTGAAAAAAATATTATCCAATTAAACTTTGAAACCAATTTAAAATATAATTTAAAATTATAAATATATTATATGAAAAAACATTTTTGAATTAAAATCTGGTATTTTTTTTACTATTTATCCAAAAATGATGTTTCTCTGAAAAATCCTAAAATTTCACCTTAAGATAATTTTGACATTATGAACTCAAAAATTAATTTTATTATATCAAATTAAATTTCTAAATTTGTCTAAAATTAATTTTATTGTTTTTCATAAAAGGACATTAAATGTAGTTATTTGAGAAAATAATATTTTTTAAACATATAAGGACTTTACCAAAAATTATATCTATCAACATCAATATGTTTTATTTATATAAGACCATTATAAATTAATATTTTAAAATTAGTTATTATTAATATTACTAAGTTTAACATATCGATTATAATTGTACCATTTAAATAATTATAACATTAAAAGATGTTTTGTAGAAACTCATTGTTGCGTGTAATGTACGCCAAGTTGGTGTTGTGTGTTTTGTATGCCAAGTCGGTGTAGTGTGTAAAGTATACCAAATCACAAGCTATCATTCATGTTCCCTGTAGATCAAGCTAAAACTTATGTTGTGTTTAGTGCAATCCAAGTTGGTTCCATGTGAAAGAAATATCAAAAAGATAAATTAATTCAAAAAAAATTATTTCACAAAATCTCAAGGTGTTACATGGACACTGTGAGTTCATAGTGATTCCCTTTGGACTCACTAATGATTCAACAATATTCATGGACTTATTAAATATTATATTTTGAGATTTCATAGAAAAATTTGTGGTAGTCTTTATAGATGATATTCTAATATACTTCAAGATCAAATGGGAACATGAGAAGCATTTGAATACAATGCTAAAGAATTTGCGAAGGGAGAAACTTTATGCACATTACAGTAAATGTGAGTTCTCGATAGAGGAAGTATCATTATTAGAGCATGTTATCACTTGAAAAGGAATATATGTGGACCCTTCCAAGACAAAGGAAGTCAAAGAGTGCCCTAGGACAACATATTTAATGGAGATCATTAGTTTCCTGGGTCTATCATGGTATTACTAATTAGTTGTGAATAACTTCTCATGATTGTAAAACCCACTAACCAGGCTAACACAGAAGGGATAAAACTTTTTATGGACTAGTGAATGTGAATACTACTTCACAGAGTTAAAAAATAGGATTATCACCTCTCCAGCACTCACAATTCCGACATGTGGGGGACTCTTTGTGGTATACAATGATTCTTGAAAGAATGGATTATGATGTTTAATGATGAAAAATGATAAAGTGACAACCTATGCCTCATGGCAGTTGAAAAATCATTAGCAAAATTGTCCCATAAATGATCTGGATTTGGAATCTTTGATCTTCATGTAGAAAATTTGGTGGAATTATATCTATGAGGAGAAGTATAAAATATATACTGATCACAAGATCTAAAAGTATATATTCACATAAAAGGAACTTAATATGCACCAGTGAAAATGGTTGGATCTCATCAAGGATTATGACTGATCAATCTACTACCATTCTAAAAAATAAAATAAAGTGGTATATTCTCTAAGTATAAAGGATCCTACAATATTATCAGTGACGAGAATTGAGAAGGATACAATCTTCTTAGATTTAAAAAGGATAGACACGAGAATCAGTAATGAAGGGACATTATCAATCTTTTCTCAAATGATTATTCAAACATCCTTGTAACATCCCAAGATTTCATAGTGAGTTATAACTTTAAAGTAATTCAATAGCTTATATTGTATGCAATACTGAATTTTCTTGCTTTATACGCAAGATTGAGTTTCTTCAAAACAACACTTTAGTATTATAATTATTCAAATGATATATTTGTAACTTAACAATTAAATATAGTAATAAAAATAGTAACAAATAAATTTTAAATTTCATCAAATTCTGTCACATAAATAAACCATATTTATAAGGAAATGTATAAGTTTTATTAAAATATAAGTACTATTTTTATAAAGGAACTACTTCTTATGTCCTTTTGTGAACAATAATAAATTAATATTAGACACTCCTAAAAATTGGATTTGGTAAAATTTACTTCATTTTTGGATTCATAATATCAAAATTAGCTTAGGGTGAATTTTTGGTATTTTTCTAAAATTTTTCAATTTTTGATGAATAGTGAAAAATACTGCATAGTACATAAAAACTGACATTTTCATTTAGATAATTTTTTTAATTAAAATTTATCTTAAAGTAAAAAAAGATACATAATACATATATTAGTCCAATATAAGTCATTTGAGTCATTTTATAATAAGATTAGATATATAAAATTTTATTGAACTTTTCAACGTCTTTTACCCACCTTCTAGGCACATTTGCAAATTTGCATAAAACGTAATTTTACAGCTTCTGTGAATTGAATTTCAAAAAATAGATAGACATAGTTGTCATCAGTAATTAAAATGTGGTTAAATATGATGAAAATAATTTTTGGTGAATAGTAACTTTTGAATTTTTTTTTAAAAGGCAAAGCTTCTGACCATTTATTAAGAGAAAGAAAAAGTACAACAGAGTGGCGGATGGGGTCAAACAACGGACATGCCCTCATCCACCAAGAGCAAGTATAGAGATCATAAAAAGAAATGTCATTTCCATAATCAGAATCACCAGCAGTCTCCCACTCAGATTGAGACTTGTCCCTATTGAGGATTTTCAAGATATCCAAATCCACTTTCCTTGACACCTTAGACGAAGATCTGGTAGACACAGTTCTAGGTACATTAGAAAAATCCTTACGTTGTCTCCTTTTAAGGGGAGGACCCTCACTTTCAGTATTCTTTGGCTTGCCACTCAATATTGCATCCTTATAAGAGGCATGACCACCATTGCCCGAGACCCTGATCGGGGTACGCACCCTCCCCTGTTCATCTTCAGAAATGTTCCCCCATTTCTTAGGTAACTCAGATATCTGAAATTGCTTCTGGATTTCATGATGATAATCAAAATGTAGTTACACATCACCCTGATTAGAGACATCAACCTGGTGAGAATCAGGGATCACCCGTTCTGGAGTCCGCATGGGGATGTCCTCAACTAGAGGAACCTCTTTAACCAGCTTCTGAATGTTCAGCTGTGAAGAATAATTCACCACCAATGCTGACGCAGGACTCAGATTATCAGAAGTGATAACCTCATGATCTCTAGAAGGGCCGCTATAAGATCTTGTTGGAGTAGAATCAACAATCAACTCTTTGCCCTTTGAAGGAGTCGGCACATCACGGGCTGCCTTCATAGGGGGGTCGCTGTCCTTGATGACATGCTTTGGAGAGGACGATTCCTTCAAATTATCCTTTTTTCGACAGAGATTGGAGGGGTGTCCTCGCATCCCACACTCCTTAAAAGAGTTGTTTTTATGACACAACTCCAAAGAGTTCCCCACAGTAATGCATTTAGTGCAGAAAAGAGGTTTCTTTTCATATTCAACATCAATTAGAATTTGATCAGACGGAATAGAAAGAGTTACCGCATCAATGAGAGTGGATCTAAGATCAACCTCCACCAGCATTCTAGCGAAGTGCCCAAATCTGACATCAGTTGTTTCCTTATCAAGGCGGATGGGAGTTCCAATTTCCGTTCCAATATCATGCAGGATCTCTGGATGCCAAAGAACCCAATTAAGACCATAAAGACGCACCCATACCTGAGCGAAGACATTTTTTGCATTCGAGACATTAAAGTCAAGTGACCATTCGTGCAGATGAAGCCATACCGGTTTTAGAAACATGGAACCAGAACTCCATTCCCTAATCTTGAGATCCGCCGATGGAAACAAATAGTGAAAGAATCCCCGCCCAAGTGAGACACATTTCTAGCTAGCAAAGCCCCACAACATTGAAATTCTACGGAATAAATCTTCACATTTCCAGGGTTGCGCACCTTTAGGAAGAACAATGCGAGCAATCAATGAGTTCTCACCCAATGACAACCTTTCAGCAATCACACTGGGGTTCACCTCAACGTGAGCCAAAGATCCCTTTCGGAGAATCCTTCTAAATCAGGAATTCTCAATCTTTTTCTGATCCGATAAAGAATCCTTCATCACATCAACAAAGGAATGCTGACCACATGATGCGGCACCAGAAGGAACCCTCACAGATTCCGGAAACTGACCAAAATTGACATCGGAAGAGGAAATCTTCAAAACATCCTTTACCATGGACCTCGAATATTCCCAAGCACACTGGTTAAGGGATTTGCAGGGTGGAGGTTTCGCAGCAACGCGATTCAACCGGTCCACCCTCGCCGTACCATCCTCCGATCTTAGCAAAACAGTCTCACAAGAGGAGACCTTCGCACCACCAGCCGATGCGACATCAGCAGAGGAAGCCTCCAGTTTTTTGAAGCTGCTCGGGTCTGCATCCTTCCCAGAAGACCGTCCCTCGCCGGAGGAGACAACACCACCAGCCGATATTGACATAAATGAGTTTTTAAAACAAATACTATATTATTAAATGATATAATATTTATAAAAATATAATATTCAGCCAAAGTACTTAGATAATATTATATATTTCATTAATGAACCACTTGAGGTCCTTTTTTAATTTTATAGTAACTATATTAACCATGTATTATAAAAATACAAGAAGACATTGTAAAAGTTAAACTATTTAACTAAGAGTTAAATCTAAAAGATATGGTTAATATGGTGACCTAGACTTGTCTAAAACATATTTTTTGAGATTATTTCTACCCATCCTTACCTTATCCTAGAAATAAATCCATTTGGATCTATTATAAACATAAAATTATTTTATAATAAATTAATATTTCAAGATTTTCCTAAAGCGCCCCTCACCTCTCTTATAAAAGGGTACTTACCCTTCTCTTAAATTCACACCTCCAAATCTGTTTGGATCGGCCAAAACCTGACCAAATATCCTCCCAACTACCCTTAATTCAACCCAGAGGCCTTATTTTTATCATATTTCCAACCTACAGAGCCCTTTTGTTCAAACCAAAAGGAAGAACCCGAAGAAGATGTATTTATTTCATCATCTCTTTCAAATTTATTTTCTTCTTCCACTTCCTATTTATTTATTGTTTCCATAAAAAAATAATATCTAAAGTACCTTATACATACTGAGATGTTATTATAAATATGGTACAACCATATTCATTATTATATCCATCCTATAAATGACAAAGTCACCATACGTGCGAATGTACAATTTACCGTCTCCACGTCGTGGTGTAGTTTGTTATTCAACACTTAATTTTCTTGGATGGGTATAATAATGAGTATAATTGATGTAAATAATAAATATAACATGTTAATTATTATTTTTATATAATATCCCATCCAATTACATACAATTTCACCCTCAATAGAATGATATTATCGCTCGTGCGTACGTACGGCTTACCGTCTCTACGACACGATGAGATTTCATTCCCCATCATAACCATTCAAGAATAATTTTCATTCGATGATTAAAAAAATAATGTTTAAAAACTCAATATAATTATGTATATAAATAAAATACATCCTATCCATAACAAACATGACTTACATAACAAAACATATAAAGGAAAACGAATCAGTTAACACCCGAAACAATGATACTACTAAAATATTATTAATAAAACAATATTATAGGATCATATATGATATAATATTTATTTATATGGTTCTTTTATAATTTAATAACAATGTTTTAACCATTATAAATGAGGTTAAACTTACCCTCGACTAAAGTAAAGTATAAGGTAGGGGGTTTTCATCTCACTTTTTATTATCGTGGGATTCATGCTATATATGTCACTATTTCCTTTTGTGTGGTGTATATACTTCCCATGATTGTATTATTTTTGTAATATAATTTAATTTATGGGTATATACATCTTCAATGTATGATATTTCTTTCATGGGGTGAATGTTTCATAAGTTACCAAATCGGTAAGGGAATTTCTAATTTCAATTTCCACTCAATGGGTTTTATGCACACTTCATTGATTATTTTACTCTAAGATTATGTGTGGAATCAATATTTATTTATTTATGCAGTAATTTCCACTCCCGTTTTTGTGGATATACTTTTGATACACATAATCACTCCATTTATAAATTCTCAAGTCATTGATATGAACATGATAAGTGTAATCTTAACTCAATTTCCATTCATTAAGTTAAACATCCAAGTCATTGGTTTTTTAACAAGAATATGTGTGAATGACCTATGATTGATTTACACTAAATATCAAATCATATTGAGTGTATTTATATTTTTCACACATAATTATTCCATTTATTTATCCTTAATCTAATGATACAGTCTTTATAAGTTATTTCATCTCAATTTAAATTCCATTGAGACTTCATTATTGTTATGCACCAATTCACTTTTATATAGTGTACATACTGTCCTTTGACAAAGTATATCATGAATCCCTTTTTATCATGATATTATAAATATTTGATTAATTTTAATCCTCAATTATTTGTATTCAAGCGTCTATCATTTGGTTAGTAACTTTTTAATAGAAATATCATTTTATTTTTTTTAAAGATTTATTCTTCTAAATCATTCTCATTAATGTCCATGTTTTAAAAATGGTTTTAAGGATTTTTTTATATGGACAAGAATGTTTTGAAATTAAAATTCCTTTCAAAATTTTCAAATTGGTATGGGACACTTTGATTCGAAAATCACTTTTAAACGACTTCTTTGATAAATAGTGTGACTTTTAAATGTTTTCAAAAAAGGGGGTATTTCTCTCAAATAGTTTTCTGGTTATTTTCATATATTTCAATATCCTTAATTGTATTTTATTTTTTATTGAGGTTGATTTACTATAATAAAATCTTCAATATTTTTATTGAATTAGTTATGTTTGAATATGGATGTGCTATTTGTTATACCATTCATGGTTTTTGGTTAACGTATTGAAATTTCGTATACTAATTTTAATACAAATGTTTAGATTATATTTCACCCTTTTCATTTGAGGAATTCATTGGACTTAGTAAGTGATAGGTGGGGCCCGTTATAGCCCCTCGATGCATCGTTAGGTCTCATGATAAAATCTAGTGTCTTGGCACAAGGCCTTTGAAAAATTTATATTTAGGGTCTTGGCACGAGGCATTGACTTTGTGGTTAAGATGTCTGGAATTATGCATTACATCATTATGAAATTAGCTATTGATATTACATGTTATTATTCGAATAGTATAATATACGTGTGAATAAGTAAATGGAATTATTTGATTTATATTTTCCATATTATGCTGAAGATTAAGTTTAAAAGGTTTTCCTTTTAGTCTTATACATTTCCTTAAATGTTTATGCTTATTTATGATAGATTCCGCTATATTGTTATCCGTACTAAGAATCTGAGCTCACCCCTTACTTATGTCTTCTTTTTCCTAGGACACAAAGAAGTATATTATGATTGACTTGTAGGGATAGGATAAGATATATGAGTTTGTTCTAGGGAGACAAAATGTTTTTTTCTTTTCATAATGTAATGTAAAACTTGTGTATGTATTTAGTACTTACAAGGTTACTAAACTAGTCGGTCTTTTGGAACTTGATCTCTTGTGATCATGAAAATTTTATGTAATAATTCACTCACTCTGGGTAACTAGGGCCGTGGTGTTACTGTAACAACCCAAAATTTTGAATAAATCTTGTTTCCTAATTTTGTGTGTTATTTTATTTTATTTTTATACTAAAAAAAATGTTTCATTTGATAACATGGGTATAATTAAAATGAGACCGTTGGGTTTTGACTGTTATATGACCATTGGTCAATATGACCGCTGGAAACTAAACGTTTTGATTATTGTCTCTAAATACAAGTAATCTTGGTTAATTAATATAGAAAGAAGATTCGATGGCCTCACCCAGTAGTATTGGACCGATCGAAGCCCATCTAATAGAACTTGGGAAGGAGGTAGCACCATTGGGCTTTGCTCTAGACCAAACCCAAGACGAACTTCATCGTGTGAAGCTAGAACGGAATCGACTTCGCGAGAAGTTCAAACTGATAGAAATTACTACTCGTGCGATGTTGGCTGAGCCTCCCTCAGATTCTCTCACCTTAGCACACCTTACACTTAGGTCCTATGCTGGTGTGATAAGGGGCTATGTAAGGAGACCGTAACTACCTTGTGTAACCCTTTGTTTTAAATAAAAATTTTGATTTCTTCTTATGATGAAGTTTATGAATTTTCAAATGTCCGGATAAATATAGTATGCATATTTTTGATGAATAGTAAATTATGAATAGTGATTTTATGATTAGGATTAGTAATGTGTCCAAATGGATTAGTAATATCACTTAAAGAAAGTATTAATATAATCTAGGCACCTTGATTAAGTAATGTGATTCAATAAAATGGTTAAATAACGGTTTCATAAATTATTATTCAAGTATTAGTTTTTTTGGGTGAATAGTGTTTTTTAATTAAAAATTAAATTAAAAATATTTAGAAAATTATTTTTATAAAATGGATTTCATTTTTGAACTCAGAGCATCGATATTATGTTAAGGTAATTTTTGGGGTTTTTTCTGAAAAAATGAATTTTCAGTGAATAGTGTATTTATTTAAAAATTAAATTAAAAATATTTAGAAAATTATTTTTATAAAATAGAGTTCAGTTTTGAAATCAGATCATTGATATTTGGTTAATGTGAATTTTTGGGATTTTTCTGAGAAAGTTGAATTTTCAGTGAATAGTAAAAATACAGTTTTAGGGTTTCGATATGTTTAATGACATCATAACTGTGTCATGATGATGCCATGAGATATTTTAAGGGATGGTCGACTAAAGGGGATGAATCATTGTATGAGGTGTCCCAAGTGGCCAATACCATGGGCAAATACCATGGGAAAGCCCATGGTTTTTCCAAAACCACTAATGAGGTGTCCCTTGGCCATTAATGCCTTGTCCCCTCACTTTCCCTATAAATACTAAGTCCTCCTCTCATCCTTTAGACTCCAAAACCATCTTAAACGAATTTCTGGTCTCCTTACCTCCCAATAAGTCCTCCCAAGGTGCCCCCAATCCCTCAAGGTCCAAACCTTTGAGTTTTAAGAGTTACGTTTTAAGGTAAGGGGTCCGACCTCTCTCTTTCTTTTCAAGTAATCTATTTTATGTCATTTCCTTTATGCTCCATGTTCTTATGTTGGAGGATGTTCTTTTATATTCATATTAATTACCTTTTAATGTTCATATGATGAGAGACCCCCTCTTTCTCTCATCATTTTGTTTTATGAATGTTTAAGTGACGCCGTCAGGCTGCCGAATTTTTAAGGGATTCTTTCACCCTTCTCATTTTTCAAAGTTCTACTTTCATGTCAAGTCTTTAAAGTTCCTTTTTATTATGTTGGGGTATGATCTCTATATCTATCATACTGAAATTTTATGTTCATATTATGAGATACCCTATTTGATCTCTTCAATTCATTATTTTGAAGTTTTAAATCACGTCGTTAGGCTGCCGAATTTTTAAGGGATTCTTTCACCTTTCTCCTTTTTCATGTCAAGTCTTTCAAGTTCCTTTTTATTATTTTGGGGTATGATATCTATATCTATAATACTGATCTTTTATGTTCATATGATGAGAGACCCTAGTTGATCTCATCAATTCATTTTTTTCAAGTTTAAGTGACGCCGTTAGGCTGCCAAATTTTCATAAGAGAAATCTTATTTTTGTCTTCCCTCCATGTTTTTAATTTCAAATGGTATGTCCTTAAAATTTAATTAACATGTTCATATATCCTTATTATTATGTCACTATACTTTTTTATGGGTCATTTATGAATGTTTGACCCATGTCCTCTCTCTTTTCAATGTTTTCTAAAACCCCGAAACATAGCCGTTATGCTGCAGAATTTTCGTCTCAAAATGCCTCTCTCTTTTATCAAAATTATTTTATGTTATAAAGTGAATACTCAAAGATATTATTTCTACAGGGGTATTCATATATATATCAAAATTTTCTATTTTAAATTCTGGGATTTACATACATGAGACCCGCTCTCCCCTTCCGTGGGTTTAAAGTGACGTAAAGATCATGTCTTTAAAGCAGTTTTTAAAACGTTATGATTATGAAATGAAACCCATTTATTTTATGCTATATGGGTTATTTATGAAATTTTTGATGATGATATATGTGGATCACATGATAATAAAGAAAAATTAAGGGTGCACCCTGATAGCGCTTCAATGCATTGGGTAATGATGTAACCACTAGAGATTACAATTTTCACGATATCTTGGTGAATAACCTTGGTAATTTTCAAATGACACCTTGGGGATGGAACTTGGTGATATGTTCATGATTGTCTATGTTAAATGATGTAGCCACATCTTAAATTTATGAAAAATGTTATTTTTATTATGATATATCTTATGATTTCTTTCTCATGCCTTAAAGTTCTTTTCATGACCTTATTGAAGTATCTCAAGTTCACATGTAAAATGTTTCTCTTGTTTACCTTACTGGGCCTTCTGCTCACCCTTTATTTTGATGTATGTCCCCAGGTTATGAGATGCAGTAATGAACCTAGGATGAACATGAGGAGAAGCCTTTCAAGTTTTAAGAATAATGTTTTATGTTTTCATGTTTTAAGTTCCTGGTTTCCAAGACACTAAACCTTAAAGATCCTCGGTTTTGTAAAATGTAATGAAAGTTTTATGTGATAAAAAGGCGGGATGCTATAGTTGGTATCAAAGGATGGTTTAGTTATTTATGGAAATTAGGATATTAAAACATTAGGAAGAATCCTATAGAAAAGTTTATATGTAGGAAAAATTCTTGGTATTTTGTTGAGTATTGAGTAATGGGTTGCCAAGCAAATACATCCCTGTATGGATACGAGCAGGTAGAGGTGGCTCTGGCACAGATGTACATAGGGGTAAAACCCGAAAACACCACTTTGAGCTAGAATCAAACAGGAACTAGTACATGACAACGGGCCTTGCTGCACTCTTGGTTACGACACTCCCGAGGGATATGCTTTGGTAAATTCATAAGCTTAGTATGAACCATTGTTAAAGGAAAAAAGATAAAATAAAATAAAGATTCACATAAGAATATATGATCATGGATAACCTATATGGGAACCTAGGGGATCACAAGTTAGGGTATACTTTTCTTCTACAAGTTATCCTTATATGCTTTAAGTTCCTTTTCATGATTATTGGCCAAGTATTTAAGCCCCTAATTATACTTTCTTTTCTTAGTTAATGGTGGGAAATGGAAGAACATGTCCCAACAACCAATGTGATAGGAAATGCGACGATTTCCGTATTAAAATGACAGAGATGATTAGGGGATTAAAAGATGATTATTATTTTGGAAGACGTTCATTATTTTGGGGACCCTATATGATCGAGGTAAATAGATTACTACGTTATTTTCATTGAGGAGTAAGGTTGACTTATATTTTGAAGAATCGATGAATTTAAGGTGGACTTATAGTAATTTAGGTTACTTATGGGAATGATTAACCTATCTTGGGTAAAATATGTTTAGGTCAGCTACTTTTGTTATAAGATGTTAGGAGTGGTTGATGTTGTTTGGAGATGAACAATGAAGTTTATTTTGGAAGAATATGTTATCAAATCCTTCTTGTATTTGGGTTTCAATCTTAGTTTGGTTTATTTTGAGTAATTTTAAGGACTGTTATTTATGGAATGGTCTATGATGAACTTTGGGTAGTACCATGGAACTTTGAAGATTTAAAAGTAGTTTCCATTCCTTTGGGATTCTTTCTTTTTGAAGAGTTGTTTTACCTTAACATTTCTGTTTTTGGGATAATGTTTAAAGATAGAAGAAATAGATAGTTAATCTTTTTTGGATTATGTGATTCTCTAGAAGATGATTCTTGTGTTCTGATGAGACCAAGTAGTTTTGAATGCTCATCGTTTGGAGAAAAGATTAGTTTTGGTAGAAACTTATTAAAGGATGAAACTCTACATGAAGGTAGGTATATTTCCTTATGTTTTTGTTCTATGTAGTAAATGAATTCCTCAAAATTATGAAAAGAAACGTAAAACAAAAATGTTGTTGGTTTACGTTTCCTACTAGGTAATCAAAGGCCGTTTACACACATCATAAGTTTGAGATTTTCTCGTGGTCAACTTTCTCCTAATCATGTTTTCTATCACTCTCCCCCAGAACTTGACCCTTTGTTTTTTTATTCCATATCCATGTTTTCCTCCATGGAATCTTATTATGGGTTAACTCAGGTGACCTTTGTACTTCCCTTTCTTTATTTTAAAGCAATAGTTTTACTGACTCCTTTTCTGATGTGGGACTTTTAATGAAATTTCAAAA
This sequence comes from Viscum album, assembly GCA_963277665.1. NCBI lineage: Eukaryota > Viridiplantae > Streptophyta > Magnoliopsida > Santalales > Viscaceae > Viscum > Viscum album. The sequence goes on from OY728167.1 coordinate 338,936,252, forward strand.
CCCAATTTTAAAAATTACGAGGATGCAATTTCTTAAGGGGGGAAGATTGTAACGACCCGAAATTTTGAATAAATATTGTTTCCTAATTTTGTGTGTTATTTTATTTTATTTTTATACTCAACAAAAATGTTTCATTTGATAACATGAGTATAATTAAAATGAGACCGTTGGGTTTTGACTATTATATGACCATTGGTCAATATGACCGCTGGAAACTAAACGTTTTGATTATTGTCTCTAAATACAAGTAATCTTGGTTAATTAATATAGAAAGAAGATTCGATGGCCTCAACCAGTAGTCTTGGACCGATCGAAGCCCATCTAACAGAACTTGGGAAGGAGGTAGCACCACCGGGCTTTGGTCTGGACCAAAACCAAGCCAAACTTCATCGTGTGAAGCTAGAACGGAATCGCCTTAGCGAGAAGTTCAAACTAATAGAAATTACTACTCGTGCGATGTTGGCTGTGCCTCCCTCAGATTCTCTCACCTTAGCACACCTTACACTTAGGTCCTATGCTGGTGTGATAAGGGGCTATGTAAGGAGACTGTAACTGCCTTGTGTAACCCTTTGTTTTAAATAAAAATTTTGATTTCTTCTTATGATGAAGTTTATGAATTTTCAAATGTCCGGATAAATATAGCATGCATATTTTTGATGAATAGTTAATTATGAATAGTGATTTTATGATTAGGATTAGTAATGTGTCCAAATGGATTAGTAATCTCACTTAAAGAAAGTATTAATATAATCTAGGCACCTTGATTAAGTAATGTGATTCAATAAAATGGTTAAATAATGGTTTCATAAATTATTATTCAAGTATTAGTTTTTTTTGGGTGAATAGTGTTTTTTAATTAAAAATTAAATAAAAATTATTTAGAAAATTATTTTTATAAAATGGATTTCATTTTTGAACTTAGAGCATCGATATTATGTTAAGGTAATTTTTGGGGTTTTTTCTGAAAAAATGAATTTTCGGTGAATAGTGTATTTATTTAAAAATTAAATTAAAAATATTTAGAAAATTACTTTTATAAAATAGAGTTCATTTTTTAAATCAGATCATTGATATTTGGTTAATGTGAATTTTTGGGATTTTTCTGAGAAAGTTGAATTTTCAGTGAATAGTAAAAATACAGTTTTAGGGTTTTGATATGTTTAAAGACATCATAACTGTGTCATGATGATGCCATGAGATATTTTAAGGGATGGTCGACTAAAGGGGTTGAATTATTGTATGAGGTGTCCCAAGTGGCCAATACCATGGGCAAGCCCATGGTTTTTTCAAAACCACTAATGAGGTGTCCCTTGGCCATTAATGCCTTGTCCCCTCACTTTCCCTAAAAATACCAAGCCCTCCTCTCATCCTTTCGACTCCAAAACCATCCTCAACGAAGTTCTGGTCTCCTTACCTATCAAAGAGTCCTCCCAAGGTTCCCCCAAGCCCTCAAGGTCCAAACCCTTGAGTTTTAAGAGTTACGCTTTAAGGTAAGGGATCCAACCTCTCTCTTTCTTTTCAAGTAATCTCTTTTATGTCATTTCCTTTATGATCCATGTTCTTATGTTGGAGGATGTTATTTTATATTCATATTACTTCCCTTTTCATGTTCATATAATGAGAGACCCCCTCTTTCTCTCATCATTTCGTTTTATGAAAGTTTAAGTGACGCCGTTAGGCTGCCGAATTTTTAAGGGATTCTTTCACCCTTCTCATTTTTCAAAGTTCTACTTTCATGTCAAGTATTTCAAGTTACTTTTTATTAAGTTGGGGTATGATCTCTATATCTATCATACTGAAATTTTATTTTCATATGATGAGAGACCCTATTTTATCTCTTCAATTCAGTATTTTGAAGTTTTAAGTGACGTCGTTAGGCTGCCGAATTTTTAAGGGATTCTTTTACCTTTCTCCTTTTTCATGTCAAGTATTTCAAGTTCCTTTTTATTATTTTAGGGTATGATATCTATATCTATCATACTGATCTTTTATGTTCATATGATGAGAAAACCTATTTGATCTCTTCAATTCATTTTTTTCAAGTTTAAGTGACGCCGTTAGGCTGCCGAATTTTCATAAGAGAAATATTATTTTTGTCTTCCTTCCATATTTTTCATTTCAAATGGTATTTCCTTCAAATTTAATTACCATGTTCATATATACTTCTTATTATGTCCCTATACTGTTTTATGAGTCATTTATGAATGTTTGACCCATGTCCCCTCTCTTTTCAATGTTTTCTAAAACCCCGAAACATAGCCGTTATGCTGTAGAATTTTCGTCTCAAAATGCCTCTCTCTTTTCTCAAAATTATTTTATGTTATAAAGTGAATAATAAAAGCTCTTATTTATAAAGGGTTATTCATATATATATCAAAATGTTATATTTTAAATCTTGGATTTACATACATGAGACCCGCTCTCCCCTTCCGTGGGTTTAAAGTGACGTAAAGATCATATATTTAAAGCAGTTTTTAAAATGTTATGATTATGAAATGAAACCCATTTATTTTATGCTATATGGGTTATTTATGAAATGTTTGATGATGATATATGTGGATAACATGATAATAAATACAAATTAAGGGTGCGCCCTGATAGCGCTCCAATGCATTGGGTAATGATGTAACCACTAGAGATTACAATTTTCACGATATCTTGGTGAATAACCTTGGTAATTTTCAAATGACACCTTGGGGATGGACCTTGGTGATATGTTCATGATTTTCTATGTTAAATGATTTAGACAAATCTTCAAGTTATGAAAAATGTTATTTTTATTATGATATATCTCATGATTTTTTTCTCATGCCTTAAAGTTCTTTTCACGACCTTATTGAAGTATCTCAAGTTCACATGTAAAATGTTTCTCTTGTTTCCCTTACTGGGCCTTCTGCTCAACCTTTCTTTTGATGTATGTCCCTAGGTTATGAGATGCAATAATGAACCTAGGATGAACACGAGGAGAATACTTTCAAGTGTTTAAGAAGAATTTTTTATGTTTTCATGTTTTAAGTTCCTGGTTTCCAAGACACTAAACCTTAAAGATCCTCAGTTTTGTAAAATGTAATGAAAGTTTTATGTGATAAAATGGAGGGATGCTATAGTTATAGTTGGTATCAGAGGAAGTTTAGTACAAACCTTGGGAAGTAGATTTAGAAAAACTCTGATTAGAGAACATTACCTTAAGATAGACTTTATGAATTAGTATAGAAGAACTGCTTAGAATTTTGGTAACATATATATTTTTTGAGTTTTCCAAGAAATGCATCCCTTTCTGGACACTAAAAGTGGAAGTGGTTCTAGTAAAAATGTACCTAGGAGTGAAAACTTTGACAAGGAGTTTTTTGCTTGACTCAGGGTATCCTGGTACACGATAACAAGCCTTACTACGCACCTGGTTTGACACTCCCAGGAGATATTCTTAGGATAATTCACATTTTCGTTACAAAACAATTTAAAGGATTTTAATATAAGATGAGAATAAATAACCTTGTTTAATCCTAAGGTGTTTTAGATTGAGAATAATGTGTCATGATATTCTTTAAATTATTTTATGACTATTGTTACTCAAACTATTCTTTCTGGTTTTAGTCAATGGCTAGATTCCAAGGAAGTCATAGTAACATTGAACATGATGTACATGGTGGTGGAAATGAGCAATGAAATGGAATGTTGATAGAAAAAAAATATATCATGTTCATGTCGAATCAGTTTTCCAAAAATATGATCAACAACATATACATTAACCAACTTCCGAACTCAACAATGAAGAGAAAGGCAGATAAAGATAAGAGCTCCAGCAATGGAGACCATGGAGAAAAGAAATCTCAGTTTCTATCAAGTAGGAAATGTGGAAGGAGAATCACAGGAAAGTGTTTCAATGGAACAAATAAATGCTTTATGTGTGGGAATGAATGACATAAATTAATGAATTACCTAGGAAAAATGAAGAGTACTATGGAAGAAAATAAAAATGACCCTAAGAATCCATTTATAGTCATTTGCCGTAAATGTAGGGGACTTGGGAATTACATGAGTCAATAACCTATTTTATAGAATAACCTCTAGGTCAAGGAAGAACCTATGTGGAAATAAATGGATAGAGAAATGTTTAAAAGTTTTAATGTTATTTGTTGAGGAGATTACTATGGAAGAAATTTCTGTTTTATGTGTAACACTTCAGTTTGTTATGTGAAAATTCTATTTGAGGAAGAATTATGTTTTCTTTTGTGGATATAGTTATAAAGAACCATTTGAGTTTATATGATCCTTGAATTTGAGGCAATTACAGGTTATTGCTTTTTGGGATAAAAATGCGAGGTATGAGATAACATTTTTTGTTAAAATATATTATGGTTATTTTTTAGGAATTTATCTCATTTTTTGGAATTTTATAAAATTATATAGTTTTTGAAAAATGAAAACATGCAGACCGTGTGACAACCTGTCACGTCGGACAAAGCTATAGGAATCGAACCCACACCTAAAGTGTGACTTAAATTTATCGCCTACCACTAGACTACATGAATTCCATGGTTCGTATGAAAAATTATTTTTATTTAAATGATTTTATGGATCAAGAATATGTTGATTTTGGAAACTTATGATTTATCAAATGGATATCCTTAGTATAGGGAAACAATTTGGTGATTAAGTGATAAATTTTATTTTGGAATACGTTCTATCTTTTGGGAACACTATATTCCTATGAAAAATCAAATACTATGGGATTTCATTTAAGGAGTAATGGTGGATTTTTATTTTGGAATAATATATGTTTTTATTGTCGACTTATTGATATTTAGGTTATTTATTGAAATGATTAACCTATCATAGGTTAATTACTTTTAAGTATGTAACTTTAATAGTAGTCAATTTTATTTGGAGATAAATGTTAAGATTTATCATGGAAGACTATGTGATCTAATCCTTCTGAATTTTGGGTTTCAAACTTAGTTTGGATTATTTTGAAGAATTTTAAGGAAAATTGTTTATTGAATGGTATTTTTTGATCTTTGGGTATTTTTTGTTTAATTTTGGAGATTAAGAGTAGTATTTATTTCTATAAAGGATTATCCTTTTTGGGGATCATTTGATCTTGTGCTAACCATTTTAGTTTTGGTTAATGTATAAAGACAATGGAAATATATAGTTTATCTTTTGTGGATTATGTGATTCTCTAGAATTTGATTCTAGTGCTTCAGGTGTGACCAATTCATCTTGAATACTCATCGTTCAGAGAAAAGATGATTATGTGGTAGAAATTTATTAAAGGATGAAACTATACTTAAAAATTAATTATATCTCCTTATATACTTAGTCAATATCATAAATAAATTCCTCAAAATTATGAAAAGGAACTTAAAACAAAAACATTGTCTGTTTACTCTTCCTACTGGGTAATCAAAGACCGTTTAACCCATCACAAGTTTATGGTTTTCTAGTAGTTAACTTTATCATGATCATGTTTTCTATCACTCTCCATCAGAACTTGATGGTTTTTTTTCTCTTCCATATCCATGTTTTCATACATGGAACCCTAGTATGGGTTATCTTAAGTGACCTTTGTACTTCTCTTTCTTTCTTTTAAAGTGATATTTTTATTGACTCTCTTTCTGATGTGGGACTTTCAATGAACTTTCCAAGACAAATTTTAAAATTTCAAGGTTGAAATTTCCAAAAGAGGGGAAGAATATAACACCCCAAGACTTCATAGTGAGTTATATCTTTAAATTAATTCAATATCTTATACTACATGCAACACTGACTTGGTTTTCTTTACATGCAAGATTTAGTTTTTGCTAAACAAAACTTTAGTATTATAATTATTCAAATGATATATTTATAAATTAACAATTAAATATATTACTAAAAATAGTAAGAAATAAATTTTAAATTTCATTTATAATTATATCACATAAATAAACCATATTTATAAGGAAATGTATATGTTTCATTAAAATATAAGTACTATTTTGATAAAAGAACTACTTCTTACATCCTTTTGTGAAAAATAATAAAAATATTATTATACACTCCTAAAAATTGAATTAGTTAAAATAGACTTCATTTTTGGATTTGAAATATCAAAAATATCTTAGTGTGAATTTTTGGTATTTTTTTGAAAACCTTCAATTTTTGATGAATAGTGAAAAATACCGCATAGTACATAAAAGCTGACTTTTTCATTTAGATAATTATTTTTAATTAAAATTTATCTTAAAGTCAAAATAGATAAATAATAAATATATTAGTCCAATATAATTCATTTGAGTCATTTTATAATAATATTAGATATATAAAATTTTATTGAACTTTTTAACGTCTTTTACCCACCTTCTAGGCACATTTGCAAATTTGCATAAAACATAATTTTACCGCTTTTGTGAATTGAAGTTCAAAAATACGACAGACATGGTTTTCATCAGTAAGTAAAATGTGGTTCAATAGGATGAAAATAATTTTTGGTGAATAGTAACTTTTGAATTTTATTTACCACAGTTAAAAGTAAATAGGGTAATTAAAGGTAAAATTGATATTATAATTACCCCAAAACATATCCTAATTCTATTGGATAAGTGTATTTCGACCAAAATCAACCTTAGAAATAAAATATGATCCCTTTTTATCCACTTGGATTAGATTTTGACATTTATTATATTTTATTTAAAGTAGAGTTAAAAGTGTTAAATTCAAATTTTAATAACTAAACCATTTTTAATATGAGGTTATATATAAGATAAATTAGACTATAAATATTCATTATAAATATAAAAATATTTCCTAAACCATGGTATTTTATTTATAATTTTTAGACATTAAATAATTAAATTTATTTATGACACAATGATGATGCAGTAACTACCTCAATAATGAAAGATTAAAATAATTGATATTATAAATATGAAAATAAATGTAAATTGAAACTTTTTATGGAATACACAAATTTTCTAGGTGAATATTACATGTTATTATTGATTCAATGTATTTTTTTAGATGTAATCAAGTTTTGATGACTTAAAAAAAAATACTAAATAGTGTCAAAATTGACATAAATGAGTTTTTAAAACAAATTATATTTTATTAAATGATATAATATTCCAAAAATTCTATTATTTAGCCAATGGTCTTAGATAATGTTATATATGTCATTAATTAACCACTTGAGGTTTTCTTGGCATTTTATAGTATATATATTAACCATGTATTATAAAAATACAAGAAGACATGGTAAACGTTAAACTATTTAACTAAGAGTTAAATCTAAATGATAAGGTTAATATGGTGACATAAACTTGTCTAAAACCTATTGTTTAACATTATTTAGACCCATACCCACCTTATCCTCAAAATAAATCCATTTAGATCTATTAGAAACCGAAAATTATTTTATAATAATTAATATTTCAAGCTTTTCCTAAAGTTCCCCTCACCTCTCTTATAAAAGGGTACTTCCCCTTATCTTAAATTCACACCTACAAAGGCATTTGGATCGGCCAAACCCTTCCAAAATATCCTCTGAACTACCCTCATTTCAACCTAGAGGCCTTACTTTGATCAGAAAGCCAAACTAAGGATCCCTTTTGTCCAAACCAAAAGGAAGCACCCGAAGGAGAGGAAATTATTTCATCACCTCTTTCAAAGTTATTTTATTCTTCCACTTCCTATTTATTTTATTTTTTCCATACAAAAATAATATCTCCAATAACTTCTGAATAATAATATGTTATTATAAATATTTTACAACTATATTCATTATTCTATCTATCCTATGAATGAGAAAGTAACCATACATGCATAAGTACGGCTTACTGTCTCCACGTCGTGGTGTAGTTTGTTATTCAACACTTCATTTTTTTGGATGGGTATAATAATCAGTATAATATATGTAAATAATAAATATAACATGTTAATTATTTTATGTATATAATATCCCATCCAATTACATATTATTTCACCATCAATAGAATGATATTATCGCTCGTGCGTACGTACGACTTACCGTCTCCACGACACGATGATATTTCATTCCCCATCATAACAATTCAAGAATATTTTTAATTTAATGATTAAAACAATAATTTTTAAGAACTTAATATCATTCTTTATATGAATAAAATATATCCTATCCATAACAAACATGACTTACATAACAAAACACATAAAGGAAAACGAATCAGTTAACACACGAAACAATTATACTACTGAAATATTATTAATAAAGCAATATCAAAGGATCATATATGATATCAAATTTATTTATGTGTTTCTTGTATAATTTAATAACAATTTTTTAACCATTATACAGAAGTTTAAACATACCCTCGACTAAAGGAAAGTATAAGGTAAGGGGTTTTCATTTCACTTTTTATTCCCGTGATATTCATGCTATATTTGCCACTATTTCCTTTTGTGTGGTGTTTGTACTTAACATGATTGTATTATTTGTGTAACATAATTTAATTTATGTATATTTACATTTTTATTGTATGATACTTCTTTCATGGGGTGACTATTTTGTAAGTTACCAAATTGGTAAGGGAATTTCTAATTTCAATTTTCACTCATTGGGTTTTACACATACTTCATTGATTATTTTACCCCAAGATTATGTGTGGAATCACTATTTATTTATTTATGTAGTAATTTTCACTCCCCTTTGTGTGGATATACTTTTTATACACATAATCAATCCATTGATAAATTCTCAAGTCATTGATATGAACTTGATAAGTGTAATCTTTACTCAATTTCCATTCACTGAGTTAAACATCCAAGTCATTGGTTTTGTTTTTACAAGAATACGTGTGAATGTAATATGATTGATTTACACTGAATATAAAATAATATTGAGTGTATTTATATTTTTCACACATAATTATGTCATTGATTTATCCTTAATCTAAGGATACGGTCTTTATAAGGGATTTCATCTCAATTTTCATTCCATTGAGAATTCTTTGTTATTATACACCAATTCAATTTTATATAGTGTATATACTATCCTTAGACATAATATATTGTGAATCCATTTATTATCATGATATTAGGAAGTTTTGATTAATTTTATTCCTCAATTATTTGTATTCAGGTGTCTCTCATTTAGTTGGGAACTATTTAACTAAAATATCATTTTAAATGTTTTAAGGATTTATTCTTCTAAATCTTTCTCATTAATTTCCACATTTAAAAAATGATTTTAAATATTTATTTATATGGAAATGAATGTTTTTAAATTAAAATTCCTTTCAAAATTTTAAAAGTGTTATGGGAAACTTTGATTCATAAATCTATTTTAAATGACTTCTTTGATAAATAGTGCGACTTTTAAATGTTTTCAAAAAAGGGGATATTTATCTCAAATAGTTTTACTATTTATTTTCATCTCTGTCAATATACTTCATTGTATTTTATTCTTGATTGAGGTTTATTTACTATAATACAATCTTCCATATTGTATTGAATTAGTTATGTTTGACTATGGATGTGCTATTTTTTATACCATTCATGGTTTATGGTTAAAGTATTGAAATTTTGTATGCTAGTTAAAATATGAATGTTTAGATTATATTTCACTATTTTCATATGAGGAATTAATTGGACTTAGTAAGTGACGGGAGGGGACTGCTATATCCACTCGATGTATCGGTAGGTCTCATGAGCCAAACTAGTGTCTTGGCACAAGGCCTTGACAAAATTTATATTTAGGGTCTTGGCACGAGGCCTTGAGTTTGTGGTTAAGATGTCTAGAATTATGAATTCCATCATTATGAAATTAGATATTGATATTACATGTGATTATTCAACTATTTGAATATCCATGTGAATAAGTAAATGAAATTATTTGATTTATCTTTTCCATATTATGCTGAAGTTTAATTTTAAAAGTCTTGTGTTTTAGTCTTATACATTTCCTTAAATGTTTATGATTATTTATGATAGATTCCACTATATTGTTATCCTTACTGAGCATCTGAGCTCACCCCTTCCTTATGTTTTGTTTTTTCCAGGATTCAAATAAGTATATTATGATTGACCTACAGGGATAGGCTAAGGGATATGAGTGTGTTCTAAGGAGACACAATGTTTTTTTTATTTTCATAATGTAATGTAAAACTTGTGGATGTATCTAGTACTTACAAGGCTACTAAATTGATCGGTATTTCAGGACTTGATCTCTTGTAATCATGCCAATTTTATGTAATAATGCACCAACTCTGGGTAACTTGGGTCGGGGCGTTACAATCCCTCATGGATAAAATAATTAATGTTTAATGAAATGATGTGGAAATTCATAAGAAGGTGGAAGATATAAGAAAGGGTAAATCCTTAGAGTTCAATATTGATGAGGAAGGAGTTTTAATACATGGGTAAGGAATTTGTGTACCATCCAACCCAATGATAAATAAAGATCTTCTAAGTGACGTGCATAACTCAACCATCTATATTCATCCAGGGAGCACAAATATGTATTGAGATCTCTGTGGAAACTTTTGGTGGGACAATATGAAGAAGGATATTATTGAATATACATCAATGTTACTTGTATGTTAGTAAGTGAAGGCTAAAGGAAAATTCTAAGAGGACGATGATGCCATTACCCATAGAAACATGGAAATGGGAAAACAACACCATGGACTTTTTCACTATACATCCAAATACATCTAGAGGAAATAATGATATATGGTTTTTTGAGGATCATCTTACAAAGATACCTCAATTTATAGTCATTCGATAGTAATTCTCACTGGATCAATGTTCACGCATATACCTCAGAGAAGTGGTAAGGTTTCATGGAGTACTATTTTAAATTGTATCTAATCAAGATTTGAGATTCACCTCTATGTTCTGGAAAAGTCTTCAACATGTTCTAAACATTGAGCTTCACTTTAGTACTACATATCATGTTCAAACCAATTTCCAATCTAAGCGGAATATTCATACATTGGAAGATATGTTGAGAGTACATACTATGGACTTCAATGGAGGATAATACCAACATATAACTCTAAATGAGTCCCATTACAACAATATTTTCCACTAGATAATCCAAATGGATCCATATGAGGCTCATTATGGGAAAAGATGAAGAACACTAGCATGCTGGGATAAAGTTAGTGAACGTAAGATGCTAAGACCAGAAATGGTCAAAGAAATGGTGGAGAATGTGGAAACCATTCAACATCATAATAAGTTATTCCAAAGTAGGAAAAATATATAAACATAAAATCATTGATGAAACCTGGATTTTATGGTTCGATACATGGTATTCCTCCACATATCTCTATAGAATAGTATCGTGATATTTGGGAAGAAAGAAAACCTGAGTCCCAGGTACATCATCCCCTTTGAAATTCTTAATCATTCCAGAGTTGCGGCCTATCTACTAGCACTTCCACATACCATGTCTCAAATACAAAATATATTATATGTATCCCTCTTAAGGATTTTCATACCAGATCCCTCACATGTACTGAATCCAAAGGCGGTGTAGTGGGAAAATGATCTCTCTTATGAGGAGAGGCCAATGAAGATCATGGATCATAGATATAAAGTTATACACAACAATACTCACTTGGTAAATGTAAAATGGCACAACCATAAGTAATAAGAGGAAACTTGGGAACCATAGGAGGTGATGGAGGAGAAGTACCCTCACCTATTTATGTAAAACAAAAATTTTGAGCGCAAAATTTCAAAAGGGAGGAAGAATGTAGCAACCCAAACTTTTATCAATGGAATTATTTCCATTATTATAACTATGTTATATAGAATGAAACTCATACATATCATATAGATACAAATAAAAATATCATTCTCATAAATTAAGAATAAAATAGGTGATATTCAAAGAAATTAAAGAACCCATATTGATGGAATAGTAACTTGACCTTTGGAATAGTAACATGACCATTTGGAATAGTAATCCATCCAATAGAATAGTAAACTAACTTATGAAAGTATAAATAAAATTTATGAATCTTATAAAATAAAATATGATATAATTATATCATAGTATAAGTAAATAAATGTTATAAAAATGATAAATTAAGTGTTGGTATTTTTATAAAACACAAATATTTATTTATAATTTTATAATTAATAAAATGACTTAAAATAAAAATTATTTTCATAAAATGTATTCATAAATTAATATTTTTTTTTATTTTTATTATAATATAATTTTATGAGACCTTATTTTATTTTTCAAAGTGTTGTAAAATCGATTATAATATAAAAATCAGTATTTTTTGAATAAATGATGATTTTAATTAAAAAATAAATTTAGAACATTTAGAAAAAAAATTTATAAAATGGAGATCATTTTTTAATTATAAACTTCAAAATATAGTTAAATTTTATTATTTTTTTATTTTTCTAAAATAGTTGAGTTTTTGGTGAATAGTTAAATATTGTAATTTACAGTATTTAACAAATACATGAATTATTGATTCATATATGATTTATGGATAATGTAATCCCATAATCTAGAACTATAATTAATTATTTAATATATTTTTTGATAAGGTTCAAACTATTGATAGTCTTGAGACAAAATATTAAAATAATGATTAAAATAATCAAAACACACCATTCTCCTCCCCTATAAATACCACCTCCTCTCCTCACACATTCCAACCTTTCAAGCTTGTCCAAATTATACCCAATAATCTTCCCAAGACTCTTTCCCACATCCATGATCCTTTGGTGTCAAAAAAATATCAAATCAAATTTCACTAAAAAGGTTCTCAAGGAGAAGAATTCAAGAGGTAACATCCACTTTCATTTTCTTTTAATTTGATTTTCAATTTCTTTTATTTTCTTATTCTATCCTCATATCCCCTTATACAAGTGTCATTATAACTCTAGTATATTATATATAATGTAATTTTATTATGTTAATGTAATAATCCATCATCAAACCTTGTTTCATCTCTCTTTTATTCTAAAAATGGAAACACTGTCTTTGGAGTGTTGATTTATCACCTATGAGGATAACAAGTTATCATATTCCTTTTACACCTTCAAGGATGATCATAAAACCATTATAATGGTTGAAAAATATTTTAAAATTTATTTTATAACCTTTAAATTTTTTGTAACTAGAATATATATATAATTCAAAATAATAAAACAAAACCAGTTTGTGAGGATCGAAAAACTGCTAAATTAATCTAAACGATTATCATTAAAGTTTTATCTAATGAATCATCATTATATATAGAAATAAAATAATATATAAGAATAATTAAAATTATATAATTTAATTAATAACATATAATTTAAATTCTGGCGAACTATTCTCATCTTACATGAACTTATATAATTGTTTACAAGCGAACGGATCATGAAAACCAAGAAACAGACACTCCCGAACAATGACGTTCAACTCTATAACTCATTAAAATGGACATAAATGAACTTAGTAAAATTATAATGAATCAGATACAAGTAAAATAATGTCTATATTTATTAATTAATGAATATAAATTTTATATATAGGATATTAAAGTGAACAAATCATTTGGACATAAGGTAAGGGGATTCTCAAACCCAATTACCTTTCTCTGGGTTATTCCTATTTCGTTCTAAATTTCAGTGTGTATGCTATTTTAATATACCTAAAATATAGTTTCATTGTTATTAAATTTTTTATTCTAGGATATAAATATTTAAAAATCTGGTTTTATGAGAAATATAATAATTTTTCAAAAGAACTCTTCTTTACAAAACACATTTTGACTACTATTGAGTTGTTTCTTCTTTACTCAAGAATGATGAATATTATGAAAAAAATCACTTTCTAATTTGGGAACCCAAAAGTTTATTAATAAATTTATTCTATCTGAAATGAATCCCATTCCATTCCATGGGTTATTTTAGGTCCAATATTCATATACATTCTGAGTGTCATGAATTATTATTTAAATGTTATGATGCGATGGGTGTTCCCAGAATTATATAGTGATCCAATGAATTAAATAATATTATTTATCTCATGAGATATTTAGCAATATGCATGAACAAGATTATAGATTTTGTAAGGACCCAAACCCAGTTTCTCGGAGCCGGTGCCTTATTTTATTACATTTTCATATAAACAAGGAATATGCATCCCAAAGGATGAAGTAGTTTAGTAGATATGGGAAAAAAGATACATAAATAAGTTCAACATTACATCTTGAAAGGAAAACAACAATAATTTATTCCCTTAGAAACATCCAAGACTCCTATAATATGCCTGAAAGTCACTCATAAATAACTTCTTCATATCCTGGGAAAATTAAACATAAGAAAGGGGTGAGCTCAAATGCTTAGTAAGAGTAATCAATACACCAGAAGATAATATAAACATTAGACATGGTGAATAATTTAAAACACATTCCATTAAAAATAATAAACTTGAACATAATATGGAAGGAATATGAATTGAGTAAATATTTCCATAATATAACATAATCATGGGTATTCTACTAGTCGACTAACCACATGAAATTTCAATTACTATATTCATAATGAGGGAAGTGCATATGCTGGACATCATAACCATACTGTCAAGGCCTCATGCCAATACCATAAATAATCATTTTGTCAAGGCCTTGTGTCAAGATTGTAGTTTGTCTCATGAGACCAACCGATGCATCGAGGGGATATAGCAGACCCCACCCATCACATTATAATTCCAATTCATTCCTCATATTAGTGGGGATAAACATAAATAACATAAATATTCATATTGAAACTATCATATGAAATGTAACTAACTTTCCCCAATCATTAAATGTAAAACACTAACCATTCTGAGTAATATGGTGAATGGTTTTAGGATAGATCATCCACAATAAAATTATTCATAAATCATTAAATAAAATATGCTAGATGAAATCATAAATTATTAAACCCTATAATACATAATAATCAACAAGAGTGTTGAATCAGACAAAAATACTCTTATAAAATCATTAATCAATTTTTGAGATAAATACTCTTTTATTTTGGAAAGAAGAGTTCTTTTGGGAAAATATTTGTATAAAACCAGAAGTGAATTAATAGATTATTTTCATAATAAAATGAGTGATTTTATAAATATAATGATTTCTGAAAACATATTATATAGCACCCTTGAAAATAGGTAAGAATTTGAGAAATTCCCTGGAATCAGGCTTGTATTTTGGAAACAATTTTGAAAGTTCCTTTTAAAATGTGTAACTATCCATAAAATAAGAAAGGGTTCTGGTTGGTAAAAATATATAGAACACTCACACATATTTTATGAGGATTAAATAATAATATACAAGAATTTAATTGAGATAATTAGACAATAAAAGTAACCTGAATGAAAATGGAGGTTCAGGTGAGAAAACCCTCACCACTTTGTAATCAAACGATTCGTATGCCCCAAAATTAATAATATTAAAATTATACATTGAATACAATGAAAATAAATATATTCATGATATGTTACATCAATGGTAAGTATACATACACCATACATAAGTATTATTAGTGAATATGGAAAATCTCACAAAAATGGAAGTGAGATGAAGAAACCCTTACCTTAAGTCTGAATGTGTTCCCATCTTAAACTTAAGGTCCTATAATATGAAATTAGACTAAGTAAAAACTTAATTCATAACCTATTATAAATTTATTTAGTTTATCATAATTATTTTTAGTTCATTTATGTCTTTATTCATAAGTTATAATATTGAATTTTGTCGTTCCAGAGTGTTCGTTTTCTTGATTTTCATAATCGGTTCTCTTGTTTTTAAGTAATGGAGTTCATGTGGAATGGTTGTAAATCTACAGAATTGAAATTACATATTATTTATGAACATAAATAAATTTTAATGGTAATTTATATCATTTGGTTACATGTAATGAGGATGATTCATTAGATGACAACCACTTCGATTATTTGGCGGTATTTGGATTATTATGAATTAGTTTGTCATATAAATTAATAATATGTACATATACTAGTTAATAAATATTAATTAGATTATAATACATATATTATTTTCTTTTTAAACCATTAAAATGTTTTAATGACCATTAATTATGGATAAATTTAACAACGAAACTTCATCGTCAACGAAGGTTATAATTTCGAACCTCATGGATGTTGTTTTCGTTTATAAAAATAAAAGGAAGGGAGTAATAATATTGATGATGGTTCTTCCATTCACATGATATAATTCCAGTATATAGATGATACTGGATTTATCATGGTCATTTGGACAGAGGAGGTGAGGATATGATAACTAAAGAAGATAAATTGAAATGAAACTAAATGAAAAAAGAAGGGTGCTTTACCTCTTGAAATAACCTCCTTGAGAACCTCCTTAAGGAAAGGGGTTTTGGTATTTTGGAAAGTCCAGGATATTCTTGTACATGGGGAGTGAATAGGGAAGGGTAATTGGGTAGAGCTTTGAGGTGCTTCAAGTCTTATAGGATTGAAGAGAAGAGGTAGTGAGGGGGGGGGGTATAGTGGAGGAGAGGGGTAAATTTTGAATATTTTATTCATTATTTTATTATTTCCATCAAGACAACCAATAGTGTTGTTTCATGTGAACCATAATAGTAATAAGTGCATGTGATTTCTAAAAAAGTAGACTTATATCACTTATGATTTCATAAATAGTGTATTTAACTGATAATTTGAATATACGGTATTTTACCGTATTTCACTATTCATAAAAAAAATCAGGAATTTCAGAAAAATCCCAAAAATTAACCCCAACCATTTTTTGAGATGTATAATTCAAAAATGAACTCCATTTTTCAAAAATAATTTTCTAAATATTATTAGTTTAATTTTTAAATAAATTCACAGTTAATTCAAAAAATAACAATCTTAAAGGTATAATTAGTTTTATATCACATTGAAAAATTAATTAAGATCTCATATATTATTACCTTAAGAAAATAAAATAATATCATTATTTACTATTCATAAGGGTCATATTACTATTCATATTAATATTCATAAGGTTGTGTTACTATTCACCAAAAATCAAGTTTGTTCTATCAGAATCCAAATGACTTACTGATCACAACTCTAGATGACCATTTTTCAAAATTCAAAACATAGAAGAGGCAAAGTTGTGTTTAATGTATATATTAAAAAATGAATTTATTTTTAAAACCTTGGGGTGTTATATTCTCCCCTCCTTACAAAAATTTCATCCTCAAAATTCAAAAAATATTACCTAAAAAGATTCAGGTATATATTCAACATAAGCTCCTCTAGCTCTCATGTTGCTTCTTCCATCATATTGTTCCTCCAAAGAACCTTTACCAGATGAGCCATCCGATTTCTCAATAATTATTCTCTAGTATCGAGAATCTTGATTGGCTCTTCACAATAAGACAGATCAGGCTCAAGTTTTATTTCTTAAATGGTGAGTACCTGTATTGGCTTTGTCATGTATTTCCCTAACATTGATAAGTGGAACACATTTTGAACTTTGGAGAGACTTGGAAGCATTGCCAAACGGTAAACTACGGCTCCAATTTGATCCAAAATTTCAAATGGTCTGATGTACATGGGACTAAATTTTCCCTTCTTACCGAATCGTATAATACCCTTCCATGGAGATACCTTTAAGAAAACATGATCTCCTTATTGAAATTCCAAATCCCTCATTCGGTTATAAACATAGTTATTTTTCCTACTTTGATTTGTTTTGATATGAGTTTGGATAATCTTCACATTTTCCATTGTTTCCCCAACAAGTTATGTCCCTACAAGGTTTCTTTCACCAAAATCATCCTAGAAAGTTGGTGTACGACATCTCTTTCTATATAACACTTCAAATAGTGCTATCTGAATTCTTGAATGGAATCTATTGTTATAGGAAAATTCTACGAGAGGTAAAGACTAATACCACATACCTTGAAAGTCAAGTGAACAAGACCTCAAAATGAATTGCAAATTTTGAATAGTCTATTTTGATTGTTCATCAGTTTGTGGGTGGTAGGTAGTTCTCAAATGAAGATCATTATCTAGGGACTTCTAAATACTTTTCCAAAATTGTGATGTAAAACGGGGATCACGATTGGAAAAAATTGATAAGGCTAAACCATCAAGTCTTACAACTTCACTAATATATATTCTTGATAAATGTTCAAGTGGTAAATATTCTCTTATAGCAAGAAAATGTGCTACTTTTGTAAGATGATCAACAATGACCCATATCGCATCATTCTTTCTTGGAGTCTTTGGTATCACCATTACAAAATCAATTATAATATCATCCCATTTCCATATAGGAATAGTAAGGGGTTTCATGACTCATCTAGGAAGTTGTTTTCTAGCCTTCACCCGTTGAAACACCAAACATCTCGACACATTATCAGAAATATCATTCTTCATGTTTTCCCACAAAAAATGTTCCTTCTTTAGCTCAGTAATAGCGGAAACACAAATCCTCTTTCCTAATTTCAAAATGCAACATTCATATACGAAGTCAATCAACTTCCCATCATTTACAACTTTAATTTTCTTTTAAAACTCCTCATCATTATCCTAAGAACTTTTTATCCTTTTTATTAAAGAAAGACTGGAAACCATTTGAAAAAGTAGTGATGTGTTACCTTCCTTGATAATTCCCATATCCATCTTTACTAGATCCATGAACAAAGGATCCCTTTCAACTCTCATCTTGTTCTGAATTCTATGGTCCTTTCTACTCAAATCATATTCCACCTTATTTTACTTCCTCAAGTGGTAGTGT
Organism: Viscum album; assembly: GCA_963277665.1. NCBI lineage: Eukaryota > Viridiplantae > Streptophyta > Magnoliopsida > Santalales > Viscaceae > Viscum > Viscum album. The sequence continues at coordinate 338,954,995 of OY728167.1, forward strand.
ATTGTGAAATCATTATCTTTTAGTAGCTCAATCCATCTCCTTTGTCTCATGTTGAGTTATTTCTGTGATATGATATATTTCAAAATCTTATGATCTCTATATATCTCACATTTTTCACCATAGAGGTAATGTATCCAAATATTCAGAGAAAAGATTACGACTGATAACTCAAGATTATGAGTTGGATAGTTTTTTTCATGAATTTTTAACTGCCTATATGCATAGGAAATCACTCTATCATTCTGCATAAGGACACATCCATGTCCTTTATTTTATGCATCACTAAAGATCACAAATCCATCAATCCTTGATGGTAGAGTCAAGATTGGAGAATTCACTAATATTCTCTTCAATTCTATAAAACATTCTTCACATTCCTTTATCCATATGAACTTGAACCTTTTTCTTGTAAGCTTGGTCATTGGGTTGGATAAACGGGTGAAGTTCTAAACGAAACACCAATAATAACTGGATAAACCAATAAAACTACATACCTCAGTTATGTTCATTGGAGTAGGCCATTCTTGCACATCCTTTGTCTTCGTAGGATCTACTGATATTCCATCCTTAGAGATAATGTGGATCATACAGGAAATTTATTGGAGCCAAAAATCACCCTTTCTAAAATTCCCATATAATTCATTTCTTTGAAGAGTCTTCATAATAGTGTGCAAGTGATTTCCATGATCTTCATAGCTTTTATAGTATACCGGGATATCATCAATAAACACCACCACAAATTCATAAAGATATTCATTGAAAACTCTATTCATTAGATCCATGAAAACATATGGTACATTAGTTATTCCAAAAGGCATTACTATAAACTCATAATGCCCATACCTGGTTTGAAATGCTGTTTTTGGAATGTCTTCCTTCCTCACAAGAAACAGATGGTATTTAGATCGAAGATTAATCTTAAAAAAATATTGGGTTCCATGAATTTGATCAAATAAATCATCAATTAGAGGAATGGGATACTTTTTCTTTATTATTATAGCATTTATCCCCCTATGGTCATTGCACAACCTCATAGACCCATCTTTCTTCTTAACAAAAAGAATAGGGGATCCCCATGGAGAAATGCTAGGGCGAATAAATCCTTTATCACTCAATTCCTCTAGTTGTTTCTTTAGTTCCAATAACTCCACAGTGGACATTATATAAGGTGTCTTTTATATGGTCCTTGAACTAGAAATTAATTCAAAAGAAAACTCAATTTCCCACTCTGGAGGATGTCCAGGTAAATCCTCTGGAAAGATGTCAATATAATCTTTCACGACAGGTACACATTCTATTTAGACATTATTTTCCTCACCCATAGTTATTGCATTCCCTTCCTACCAAATAATTGAATTCATCAAAGCTACTGGGGGTGGATCTATAAGAGAATCAAATAGTGAGGTTTATGCTCTAAAGCTAAGGGATTCTACACCAGTCTCAAAAATTGTAACTTCAATCTTCTTGCAATAGATCTTCACATCATAATTTGATAGCCAATTCATACTGAGAATTATACCAAAGTCAATCATTGGTATGATTATAAGGTTAGAAACTGAAGCCCATTTATGTGACATGAGGGGGATTGATCGACATGCCTTTATTGCAATGATACATCCACTGGGAGTTTTAACTGATAACTCCTTTATTAAATCAAATTGGACATGTCTAATTTTCTTGGAAAACTAAGAAGATATAAATGAATGCGATGATCCAGAATCAAATAAATTATTGGATATGTTTGATGAAATGATTAATGTACCTTCCACCACTTTATTAGGGACTTCAATATCAGCGGTTGTGATTGTATAAGCTTGTCCCTTCTCCCTTGGACTTTTCTGTTTCATGTTTCTTTGACAGTTTAGACAATCATTAGCATAGTGTCTCATCTCCCGATAATTATAGCATTGAACATTAATAGATTCTTTCTTCCCCTTACAATCACCAGTACGATGTTATTTCTGTACACATTTTTAGAATACTCCTTTTCCTTTTACGTAGAAACTAGAGTGTTTCTTTCCACAATTGTCACAGTGTATAAATTCAACTCTTCCTTTTTTCCATGTTTCCTTATTTCCCTTCCTAGAGTTTTCAGCACCCCTATTCTTCTCTTGATTTCCCTTAAAGTCATAAGACACAGATAATTCCTTTTCTGTATTGATATCAAATGAAACTATATCTTCAAATGATGAGAAAATTTGGGAGACTAGAGCCCGCCGGATGAATGGATTTAGGACATCAAAGAATTGATCAATTTTTCGGCTTTGATTTCGTATGTAGTCCATAACATGTCTTATTAACCTGGTGAAGTTGGATTTATAATTTGCAACATTCTCATCTTCATTTTGCCTCAAATTCATAAATTTTCTTTCCATATCCTCTTGTTGTTCACGAGGAAAGTATTTATCTTGGAATGTTTCTTTAATGTTCCTCCATCCCATCTCTCCTATCTCTTCCTACTCCTTTTTGTTTTGGATTATCGACCACCAATGATCCGTATCTCCCGATAGATGATAAAATACCATGACTACCTTATCTCTTTCATCACATCCCAAAGCAAGAAATATCTTTTCCAGGGAACTTATCCACTGCTCAGCTACAAATGGGTTTGTAGTCTAATTGAACGATGGAGGCTTTTGTCGCATAAAGTGATCTAACGTGCTCCTCCATGAGGTGGATCTAGATCCTCCATACGGGTAAGGTTATTATTCATAACCTGAGTAAGTTGTCCTAGTATAGGTATGAGTTTCTCAGCACCAGTCACAGCACCAGAGCCAACATCATTATCTTGCATCAGAGGGAAATCCTGACAGGGGACATGCACGTTCGTGCGATTTCCATTCCTTCCACTATGCACCATTTCTAAATAATGACATACACTAGATTAGGGTATTAATAATAATTTATAATATTAACTTAACAAAATACTTAACATAAATTAAGATCCTACGCATTGTTAATCCCATAGTCACAAAAATGGTTTCTTTGAGGAAAAATTTACTTTTAAAACCTTTATAATGGATTGTAAAGAAAATGTGAATTATCTTTAGCATATCCCCTGGGAGTGTCAATACCAAGAGTGCAGCAAGGCCCATTTTTGTGTACTAGGATACCTCGAGTCCAGCCTAAAACTCCTTTTCAGAGTTTTTACTCCTCGGTACATCTATGCCAGAGCTACCTATATATGTTTATATCCAAAAAGGATGTATTTGCTAGAAAGATCAACATAATCTATTCCTTACCAAAATACCAGGATGTTCTTGTATGATTATCCTCAAAGACTATCTTAGGGAGTCATTCCCTAAACTATATTTTCTAAATCTAGTATCCAATTTTTCTACTAAACTTCATCTGATACCAATAGTAAGGGCACAACCATAGTTTCCTGGAGCCAGTGCCTTATTTTATTACATTAGAATACAAATAAGGAATATGCATCCAAAAGGACCAAGTATTTTATTAGATATGGGAAAAAGATACATAAATAAGTTCAACATTATATCTTGAAAGGAAAAAAAACACTAATTTATTCTATTAGAAACATACAAGCCTCCTATAATATGCATGAAAGTCTCTCATAAATAACTTATTAATATCCTGGGAAAATGAAACATAAGAAAAGAGTGATCTCAAACACTCAGAAAGAGTAATCAATATAAAATAAGATAATATAAACATTAGACATGGTGAATAATTGAAAACACAAGCCATTAAAAATAATAAACATGAACATAATATGGCAAGAATATGAGCTGAGTAAACAATTCCATAATATAACATAATCATGGGTATTCTACTAGTCAAATAACCACATGAAATTTCAATTACTATCTGTAGCAACTTAGGTTTTGGCCCTTTCAGGCTTTGGAATATTCCTATGAATAATTCCAGATCTAGGCGCGAAGACGGCGTGCGATTCCGAGGCCCGATGTGCCCGGAATTAATTTTATAAAAATATTAAGTATTTTTATACTATGCACATGGTGAGGGTGTGATATCTCCTAAACAGTAGCTCAGAATGAGAATCTGAGGGTACAGTTGCGTCTGGAGCGTGTCGTTTACCCTAGGTGGGGTGTAAACCTTGCGGGCGCGGGCCTGCTGTGAGAAAAGCCACCATGGGTGTTTTTGTAAATAAATTGAAAAGTTTATTTATGAGCGTCGGCTTGAATAACTTCTGAATAGAGTCTCGGATCAAAAATCTGAGTCCGCTGTTGCACTTAGAACGACTCGTTTACCCTAGGGGCGACCTAATTTTCTCCGCGCCGGGAGGTCTGGTCGGGGGTGTTAATTTAAATGAAGTTTTTTTTAAATAAAAAAAAGAAACAAATCCCTCATCTCTCACCTCCCTCCCCCCGCACACGCACAGCGAAACCCTCCCCCTCCTTGTCCGTTCTTTGTCGAATCGAGCCCTGAACATCCGTTTTCAGCGTCGATCGTCAGCAGATCGAGTTTCAGGGCGTCGCGGGCGTCGTACTGCACCCGAATCTTTGGCGATCCGCCAATAGGTAGGCGGTTTGAGTTTTAAAATCCCATACCCTGTTTATGTGTTGTTTTTCTTCAAATCGTCATAAGGGTTGTATAGTTCGTGTCCCGATGTTTCCAAAACATGTTTCAGATATGATTTTGGAGCACCGGGGTGCTCCTGGGGGTTCCCGGAAGTTTTCCGGCAGAAAACCCAGATTCTGGCAGCAGTGTGGTGGAATCCGACAGGCGGCGTGGCGGTCCGGCAAGGTCGGCGCGGCAGTTCGGTCAGTTTTCCGGCGAGCTAGCGGTGGTCTGGCCAGAATATTACCGGAGCTCTTTAAACCCCCGTAAAATGCATATCGGGAGTCCAAATCATGAGCCGTTTGCGGCGACGCGTTCCTTGTGTCGAGACGGCCCTTTTGGGTTTACTTTTTGAATTTTATAAGTCGGGTTCGTGGACGGCTACGAAACATTGAAATAATAATAATATTTTTTTATTATTCATCTTCGACCCACCATAACTCCTACACAGAGTGTCTAGATGACGTTCCGTCAGTGGCGTTGAGACCCTGATGGTACATCAGACTTTTCAATATAGTTTCCGGGTGTTGGAACCAAGAATAGGGTGTGGGCCCCATGAGGCCGGGTTTCGGCGTTTACGAAGACACGTGATTTTTCACAGAGTGTCCGTTTTGGACGATCGAGTAGTCAACCCCGTGTGTTTTTCTGAGGGGATCGCAACGGTGTGACCTGCTTGAGGAGTTTCGAGATCATAGTGTGGGCCCCACACGGGCCGACTTCGGTGAATAGTACATTTTTCACTGTGTGTTCATTTGGGATGATTGAGTAGTTGATCCCATGTGTTTTTCCGAGGGGATCACAGTGGTATGATCCACTTGATGAGTTTCAGGATCGTAGTGTGGGCCCCACAAGGGATAGATTTGGTGAATAGTGCCTTTTTCACCAGTTGTCCGTTTCGGGTGAGTAAACAGCATATCCGGCATGCTTTTCCGCGTGGATCGCGATGGTGGCCTCAATATAGGCCTTGGAGGTGCACGGTGTGGCGTTGTGGCGGGTCGTTCAGGTTAGCAACTTTTGGACCAGCAGTGGTTGAGGGTACTCCCTCAGTTCGTTCCTTCGAGGGTTCGCGGGGCATCACAACCTTTGTATAGGTTTGTGATCCTCTCGATGGGATGTTCAATCTGTTAGAGTTGTGGCATCCCTCTGGTGGTCCCATAGCGGGATCCTCTAGCATCGTTTCCCTAGATCGGGTTCTTGGTATCGTTGTGACCGCTTATCCACGGGCGGCGATCCCCTATCTATCAGGTTAACCCCGTAGGGTTTGTGGCATCATCAGGAATATGATTCCCTACGCAGTGGGTCGTGCTCAGTAGGGTTGTGGCATCGTCGGGTATACGATCCCCTTCTCAGCATGAGGATTATAGTAGGGTTGCAGTATCATTGGTTAAACGATCCCCTACTCAGCGCGTGGTTTCGGTAGGGTTGCGACATCATTAGTTCGATCCCCTACAGTGAGAGATGTACCAGATAGGTTTTTGGTATCGTCATGACTTTCGTGACATGGGTGACGATCCTCTATCTGAGTGACATTTGTCTGATGAGCGCCAGATCGGGTTGTGGTATCCCCCAGTGGATCCTGGGAGTGATCCCCTATCTGTGAGATCCACGAATGCCATATTGGGTTGCGGTATCCCCCAGTGGAACCTGGGAGTGATCCCCTATCTGTGAGATCTTCGTATACCATTGTGGGTTCTGGTATCCCCTAGCGGACCCTAGGAGTGATCCCATATCCGAGGAGTTTTGTGTTTATGTTGTTTCAGTGAGGTTTCCTCAGTGACGGTATCCGATAAGCGTGATCTCTCGGGTGAGCGTCTGAGATGTTTGTGTGGAACCCGATGAAGTGTATCTCTCAGAAGAGTGTCATCTAGGATGACAGTGATCATGGAGAGTGTTCTCCTAGTTTTGAACTGTTGTTGGTGATGAGGTCGGTACCTCATGTGGCTTGGTGCATGAGCTAAGGATATCTGGATTGTTCATGGTGTATGTATGGGCATACACCTGAGCTGAGATGACTAGTCGTGTTTAGCCGAGGATGGTCACAAGATGGAGTTTCTCTCTCGTTTGGGTTCCCTCTGGCTGGGATGAGCGGACTGTTTCCTTTCAGTTTCTCTATTTTGTTTTGGGTTTTTTGGGTATTTGCTGAGTATTTTTATACTCACCCCTATACAGGCTTTTCCCGTACATGTTTGTGTCTTGTGTAGATCACAGGCCTTTTGACGGAGTCCTAGGAGGACCCAGAGCAGGAGGATCTGAGTGAGCGGGACTGAGCGTAGAGTCTTATCGGAGCTGTGCCGAGGAGCTTTCCGGTGGTGCTTTTGGCAGCGTACCCCTTATTCCGAGCAGGTTGGACGCTTTTGTAGTCTTCCTTTGGTGGGCCCTGTTTTCCCTTTTTGTACTGCTGTTGCACTCTGGTTTGGGATAGATGTATGTATGCATTTAATTTTCAGTTTTATATATCTATGCACTGTTGCATGGAGGTGTATGTGGGTGCTTGTATACAGGTACCTTAGGATAATGCCTCTCATGTGTGTGATAGCCTACTCGGCGCTAGTCGCCAGCCCCTGGCCTGTTGGAGGTAGGCTTAGGGAGTCGTGGCTTGATCCCCGTTGGGTCAGGTCGTGACAGAGTGGTATCAGAGGAGGTTCCACCTTTGGGATCTCAGAGTGTAGCTGGTCTAGCTATAAGTTTGGTTTGGGTTTCATAACAGCATTGCTATGATGTTTCAAGTTCGACTTTCAGGCCATGGACTCCCGTGTTGGTGCAGCGGTCGACGTATCCATTCACTAGGACTCTGATAACCTTACTTTAGACTCGAGACGTTTGGACACTGTCTTAGGGACATAACGGTACTTGCATCATATAGGACTAGGTTTTTGGGCTTCCCTTGTTCTTCTTGAGTCAGCTCTCCAGATATACTCTTTGACTGTGGAGCGTCTTGAATGTATTTCAGGATGCCTCCACGAGGACAGCCAGTGAGGGTTTTGTAGCAGGATTGTGGTGATGATCCACCCCGTGTAGAGGCTATGGACCAGGGCACAGGTTCTGAGGCTGGACCTCAAGGTGGTCCGCTAGTTGAGCCACCACTTGTCGAGTAGCTGTTCATATTGGTAGTGCAAGATGAGGGTGCACGCAAGCTAAGTGCACTACACGAGTTCCAGAGGCAGCGACCTCTGGGGTTCCGGGGTGATCCAGACCCCCAGGCAGCTGATGACTGGCTTGAAGCAGTCACCCGAGTTTTCTGCCTGGTGAGGACACCCCCAGATCAGATGGTGGTCCTAGCGGCAAGACTTCTGCATGGTTCGGCCAGGCTCTGGTAGAGTTTATAGTCCCACGATGAGGAGACTCTCACATGGGCAGAGTTTGAGAAGCTCTTTAGGGAAGAGTTCTATCTGGTGACGCTGAGGTCAATACGAATTCAGGAGCTTCTGCAGCTTCGGTAGGAGGGCATGACCGTGTCGGAGTACTCAACGAGGTTTACAGACCTGTCGTGCTACTCCCTGGATATGGTTCGAGACCCGTTCTTTAGGGCTCAGACCTTTGAGCAGGGCCTACGTAGAGAAATCCGAACCGGTGTGGTTTTCTTGTGTCTTCCCACCTATGCTGGAGTGTTGGAGAAAGCCTTGGTGGTGGAGAGATTTTTGGCTGAGCAGATTCTGCCCGTCAGTGTTGGGAATGTGGTAGCTGGGACGTCGGCATTTGGTAGCCAGTGGTAGGCGCAAGGGTTTGGACATGTCCGACGTTTTAGGAGACGACCCTAGGATGGAGGATTTGAGGCTCAGGGCTCATAGGTCAGATTTGGTCATTCGTATGAGAGGCGGTGTTATACTTATGATGGTTGGGGACATCTTGCTAGAGATTTTCCAACCTGTCATGCTGCGGAGTGGGAGTCGGTCGACAGACCGCCTTGGCATAGGCAACATCTTGAGAAAGGGGGTCCGTAGGGCAGAGGACGTGGCGATGGAGCTGGTGCAACAACAGGAGGTGGTAGGCGGTATCAGTTGCCACCACCCCCACCCCTAGGTGGTCCACACCAAGATTAGGGAGCTGGGGGATGAGGGAGAGGACAACTGCATTCCCTAGAGGCTGTTGACCTAGAGTCTCTACAGATGGATAGAGGTACGCCTTGTGTCCTTTCTACTTTCTGCAGTAGTCTGTTAGACACTGTTTAGCAGTACTCTTTTCTTTTCGCTGCTTGTTTGAGTTTTGTTCAAGGCGTTGGTAAGACCCTATGTGGGTGTTGTTTCGCATGATTCGAATGCGTAAGGAAGAGGGATCTTACCCCCACTGAGACGTGTTTTTGTGATGTGATCAAAACCATGCGGGCGAGTTAGTGCCGCCCAAAGAGGATAGTGTTGAGGTGTGGTAGATGAGTCCCTCTAACTTATGTGTTCGGGCATGGGTGTTTGTTGGTGAACTCACTGGCGTGGGAGACCCAGTCGAGAGTCTAGTTGTTGCCCTTGTGCTTAGGGATTTTTGGGGACGAAAAGTTCTAAGGTGGGGAGGATGTAGCGACTTGGGTTTTGGCCCTGTTAGGATTTGGAATATTCCTATGAATAATTCCAGAGCTAGGCGCGAAGACGACATGCGATTCTGGGGCCCGGTGTGCCCGGAATTAATTTTATAAAATATTAAGTATTTTTATACTATGCACGTGGCGGGGGTGTGATATCTCCTAAAAGGTATCTCAGAATGAGAATCTGAGGGTATGGTTGCGTTTGGAGCGTGCCGTTTACCCTAGGCGGGGGGGTGTAAACCTTGCGGGCATGTGCCTGCTGTGAGAAAAGCCATCAGGGGATTTTCCATAAATAAATTGAAAAGTTTATTTATGAGAATTATATCAAATAACTTCTAAACAGAGTCTTGGATCGAAAATCTGAGTCCGCTGTTGCGCTCAGAACGGTGCGTCTACCCTAGGGGTGACCTAATTTTCTCCGCGCCGGGAGGTTTGGTCGGGGGTGTTAATTTAAATGAAGTTTTTTTTAAATAAAAAAACAAATACCTCATCTCTCACCTCCCTCCTCCCACACACGCATGGCGAAACCCTCCCCCTCCTCATCTGTTCTTCATCGAATTGAGCCCCGAGCGTACGTTTTTAGTACCGATCGTCAGCAGATCGAGCTTCAGGGCGTCGCGAGCGTCTTTCTGCACCCGAAGCTTCGACGATCCACCAACAGGTTGGAGGTTTGAGTTTTAAAATCCCAGACCCCATTTATGTGTTTTTTTATTCAAATCTTCATAAGGGTTTTATAGTTCGGGTCCCGAGGTTTCTGAAACATGTTTCGGATCTGATTTTGGAGCACCGGGGTGCTCCCGGGGGTTCCCGGAAGTTTTCCAGCGGAAAACCCAGATTCCGGCAGAGGCCATGGCAGAATCCGGCGAGGGAGGCGGCAGCGTGGTGGAAGCGTGGCAGAATCTAGCAGGCCGCGTGGTGGTCCGGAAAGGTCGGTGCGGTGGTTCTGTCAGTTTTCCGGCGAGCCAGCAGCAGTCCGGCCAGAATATTCTCGGACCTCTTTAAACCCCCGTAAAATGCATATCGGGAGTCCAAATCACGAGCAGTTTGCGGCGACGCATTCCTTTCGTTGAGACGGAACTTTTGGATTTACTTTGGGAATTTTATGAGTCAGGTTCGTGGCCTGGGGCTACGAAACGTTGAAATAATAATAATATTTTATTATTATTCAGCTTCGACCCACCATAACTCCTGCACAGAGTGTCCAAATGACGTGCCGTCAGTGGCGTTGAGACCCTGATGGTACAACAGACTTTTCGAGATAGTTTCCAGCTGTTTGGACTGAGAATAGGGTATAAGGCCCCAGCCTTAAACCTTACTTAATATTGAATTAAATGAATAATTCACATTGAGGATCTTTTCAGGTTTAGAGTTTTAGAGAATTAGAACATAACTATTACATCTTAAAAGATTACAAAGTAGACACTTCTACTAAGTCTCCATAAAATAAAAACTCTTAAAAAGAAAGATGTCTAGATTCCATGTTTTAGATAGCATGAAATTCCCTTGATCCCATCCTTGACCTTATTCCACTTTAAGTCCTGTGAAAAACATTTCGAAAAACTTGGGGTGAGCATAAAAAGCTCAGTAAGGGATACACAAAGAATGAAAACTGTTAGTTTTTCAAAATCAAGTAAACCATGTATACTCTATCAAAGTAATACCTTCACCTTCATGAAGTAGTAAAAACTCTTCACAGAATAAAGTATCATTACTTACCTTTTTGTAACCAAAGGATAACCATAAAACCCATATAAAGAACACATAACATATATAAAGGTAACTTGGGACATAAACATACTTAAGTGGAATAACCATACGGTTGACTTCCACACTTATCACTTAATGGAATAGTCATACGGCCAATTTCCATACATACTTAATGGAATAGCCATACGGCCGACTTCCATACCCAATGCATTGGAGGTTATAACGTAACCACCCGTCCTGGTATTCACGGCACCACCCGTCATATGGTTTATAACGTAACCACCCGTTAAAATGTCCAAGTACCAATATAAAATCATAAAACATAAAACCAATATAAAGGAATGATAACATTTCCACATTTCAATCATAATATAACATAAATATATTGACATAATAGAATCCTTTATCAAAACCATTTTCAATACCAAAATACATAAAAGAGTATATGGTATTTATTTTATTCTAAAAACAATACGGCTTGTTGAGGAAGCCAAAGACCAAATAATACTCACGGCGGCGGAAAAAGTCGTTGTCACCGCGTATGTTAAAAAAAACATTCCTTTTTGTCGTTTAGTAAAACGCTTCGTAGAAAAAGATTCCTTTTGTATAAAAGTAAAATTCAAAGGATTTTATACACCGTATAAACGAAATTTGTGTATAAAACGAAATATGCCTCAATGAAAGGAGATTGAGACGAAGTCCCTTACCTTGGGTCCGACTTGACTCGATCGTTCTTTAACGTCCTGAATAATAAACTTGAGTTAATTTATACTTGATTAAGAACCTTTTTAAAGTTCATTTTTCCTTTTATATCACTTATTGCCATGTTATAAACATTATGTAACCATTTAAGTTAATAATGTTTGTTTTGTCAATATTTGGTTCTTAAGTCGAAAGTTGACTTCTTACAATTACATGTTGTTCATGTGGTCAAAAGTTCTTTATATCCAGAATGAAATTCCCGATTTGGATATAATATGTATCATATATATCCAGAATATACATGTATTTATAATATTACATAATCATTTAGAGGTAAGAAATGAAATGCACCGTTCATGGAGACGGTAAGCCGTACGTACGCAAGAATGCTACTTTCATTTCTTTGTCATATTAATGGAATTAAAACTAAATGGGAGGTATGTATATTTTAATTCCAGAATTATATTCATCATTTAGATATATCATTAATTATATATATCCATTATATACATGTACTTTTAATAGTACATTACATTTGGGGATAAGAAATGAAATGCACCGTTCATGGAGACGGTAAGCCGTACGTACGCATGAACGCTACTTTCATTTCTATCTCATATTTTAATGGAAAGAAATAATAATGATATAGAGGTATATTATAATTCCAGTATAACATCATATATAATAACTTTAAATCCATCCTTTACACGTCCCACATATGGCATTAACGAATCACATCACTTTGAGGGGGCGGTAGTCCGCACTTCCTTAAATGAAGATATCGTGTTTACCCATAATGGAAACCATAAAGGTATGCCGAAAATTAAAAATACAGAAGCTTAAAGAAAACATAAACATATTATATATCATATATAAAAATAGTGACATCATAATGGCCACCCTTTAAGGTGTTAAATGAGTATTGAACAATCATCGTTTCGGGAGGCAGAATTTCACCATCCACAGAAACCGTATGTTCTTTAACCATTTGATGTAGTTGTGTGAGAGTGTAGCTCAAATAAATATTATAACAACATCCTAGTATATTGAAGATACTGGTGTTGTTACAAAAGAAGTAAATAAAAAGAGTTTAGAGGGTTGGAGAAGCAAAATAAAACAAATGAACAAGAGAGAATGAATTACCTTTAAAAGTGTAACTACCTTTTGATTTGAGCCTAAAGACTTCCTTTGAAATGATTCTGCCCAAAGGGAATCCTCTAGGATGAGGAGAGGGATGTGGAGAGAGTAATTTGGAAGGGGTTGGCCGAGCCAAAGGCTTGAGAAGTGTGTGAAATGAGGTAGAGGTGGGGGCCTTTTATAAGAGGAGAGGAGGGGCACTTTTGGAAAGTAAAGAAATATTACTTTATTTGAAAATGTGTTTCGGTTTCAAAAGGTCCCACATTGATATAATTCGTGGATAAGGTGATAAGGGTTCAAAATACACTCATCCAATTGGTTTTGGACATGTGTAGGTTTTAGAGTTTTCATTATCTTTCCATTTTATTTAAATCGTCAAATAATGATGTCATCGCTGCATCATTATTATGTCATATATAATTTAATTTATTTAATGTCTAAAAATTATAAAAAAAATACTATGATGTAGGAAATCTTTTTATCTTTCCAATGAATATTTATAATCAAAATTTGGACTTGTATAACCTCACTAAAAAATTATTTTAGTAAACCAATTTATGTTAGTGTTATTTTCACTTTAACATTAAATAAAAATATATTAATGTCATTTTCCAACTAAAGTGGCTCCATGGGGTCCCCAAGTTGGCCCATGGCTTGTCTTGGTCGGCCATGACTCACCCAATAGGTGTAGGACAAGTGTCATGGTGTTTTCACATTCTTATAATACCATTTTTACCTTAAACTACACTAATTACCTCTAATCGCGATTAATGAAAAAAAGTTACTATTCACCAAAAAATTATTTTAATCTCATTGAACCACATTTTACTTCTTAATGACAACCATGTATGTCGGATTTTCAAAATTCAATACACATTAGTGGTAAACTTTCATTTAACTGAAAAATCAGTTTGCTTGATTACCACTTAGTGGTTTCACTATTCATCAAAAATTGAAGTTTTTCAGAAAATTACCAAAAATTCACCCTAAGCTATATTTGATATTAAGAATTCAAAAATGAAGTCTATTTTACAAAATTCAAAACATATAAGTCACATTAATTAATTTAATAATTAATTCCCGCTGTCAGAGCAAATAGCGTGTTTTTGTGAAACAATAAGTATCAAAAGATTGACACCAGTTTAAGTCCAATTTCAAAGTGAAATTGATTCCAATGACCACCATTGGATTAACTGGTAAAAATATTTTCTAATTTCACTTTAAAACCAATTAAAATAATAATCTAATCATATAAATAAATTAGATTAAAAAGAGGTTTTGAATTAAAACACAACATTTTACACTATTCATTAAAAAATGAACTTTATCGGAAAAATACCAAAAAATTACACAAAGTAAAATTTGATGTCCCGATTCTTAATAAGAGTTTTATTTGGTCCAAAAGAATGTATAAGAGTGATCAAAACTATATTTAATGACGGTTCACCATTAAAAGGTGATAAGTGAACCTTTAGTGAAAATTAGAGTATATATGCCCTAAAATTGAACTCTTTCCGTATTTTAAGCCTTTATCTTTTATTGGGTAAATGTATAAACATTTAAAAACATAACTAATCATATTTTAGTTATTTATATCCATTCCCGCCAGTAAAACGGCTACTTGTTAACTAACATTTAAAATAGTATTATTTTATTACTAGTGTGCTACGTAAGTTTCAAAGAAACGCATCGTTGCGTATCGGGTACGCTATCGAACATAGCAACCCCTTTAAAATAAAATTAATATTTAATTCGTAAATATTAATAAATATGAAAATTTTTTATTCTTTATTTACCTGGGATGTTACATCCTTCCCCCCTTTTGTGAATTGAGTCCTCGCAATTTTATTTACATATCAAAATAAGTGGGGGTATTTATCCCTCATAGCATTTTCAGATTCCCACGTTGCCTCTTCAATCACATGGTTTTTTCACAAAACCTTTACCTGATGAATCACCTTATTCCGTAACACCTGCTCCCTGTGGTCAAGAATCTGGACTGGTTGTTCTTCATAAGATAGGTTCTCTTCCAGCCGAACTACCTCTGGACTCAAAACATGAGATGGATCTGGCATATACTTTCTCAACATCGAAACGTGAAAAACATTGTGTACCTGAGATAAACTCGGAGGTAAAGCCACTCGGTATGCAACTGATCCAACTCTTTCCAGAATTTCGTATGGTCCAACCAACCATGGACTCAACTTTCCTTTCTTACCAAATCTTATCACACTTTTCCAAGGAGAAACCTTGAGAAAAGCATGATCACCTACCTCAAAAAATAGATCCTTTCTCCGGTTATCCGCATAACTCTTCTTCCTGCTCTGAGCTGTTCTCATGTGTTTTCTGAATCAACTGAACTTTTTCTGCAATCTCTTCTACCAATTCTGGTCCCATCAGCTTCCTTTCACCCACTTCATTCCAAAGTGCTGGAGTTCGACACCGCTTCCCATATAATTCCTCAAATGGTTCAATCTGTATACTGGAATGAAAACTGTTATTATAAGAAAACTCAACCAAAGAAAGATGTTGGTCCCAACTTCCCTGATATTCCATAGAACAAGCTCGTAGCATATCCTCCAATGTCTGAATTATTTGTTCTGACTACCCATCTGATTGAGGATGAAAAGCTGTACTAAAATTTAATTCAGTACCCAACGACTTCTGAAGGCCTTTCCAAAAGTTAGAAGTAAACCTGGGATCACGATTTGATACAATGGAGAGAGGAACTCCATGTAACCTGACTATCTCTTTAAGATACAGACGGGAAAGTTGATCAAGAGAGAAAGTATCTCGTATAGAAAGGAAAAGAGCAGATTTAGTCAAGAGATCAACAATAACCCAGATTGCATTATTACCTTGAGATGTCCTTGGTAATCCCACAACAAAGTCCATGGATATGTTTTCCCATTTCCACTCTGGCACTGGTAAAGGCTGAAGCATCCCTTTCGGTAACTGCTGCTCTGCTTTAACCTGTTGATATGTCAAACACTTCACAGTAAAATCAGCAATGTCTCTTTTCATTCCATCCCACCAGTAATACTCCCGCAGACCTCTGTACATCTTAGTACTGCCAGGATGAAAAAACAACTCATTCTTCAACTGTGAATCACAAGGCACAAATAACCTCTTCACAAACCTCAAAACACAAACACAAACTTATCCAAGAACTCATGGAAAATTTTATTCATAAGGTCCATGAATACAGCAGGTGCATTGGTTAACCCAAAAGGCATAACTACAAATTCATAATGGCCATACGCAGTCTTCGAAACGTCTGTTTCTTTTACTTTCAACTGATGGTACCTCGACCTCAAGTCAATCTTTGAAAAATACTGAGCTCCCTGGAGCTGATACCACTTCATTCGATGGCCCAACATCTGCTGAAGTTGTTGCAAATGATTTTACCACCCCTTTCTGCTTGTAGTCTAGCTGCATTCCCCCAGTTGAGTTCTTCGTTAGACACTCATTTGCATAATGACCCATTTCATTACACTTAAAACATCTTACCATTGGCTTTTCATTTCCTGCTTGATCATCTTCCTTACAGTTACGAGCAATATGACCAGACTTACCACACCGAAAGCACTTACCAGACTTGGATAAACATTCTCCAGGATGCATTTTACCACACTTCTCACAGGATGGATATTTGGTTTTCTTACCTCCTTGCTTCTTTGATGAATTCTTCCCCTTTTCCTGCCAACTAGATCTCTTATTCTGTTGTTTGTCATAGAACACCTGATCATCGGCAAACTCCATTACCACCTTCTCCGCACATCGAACAAGTTTTTCATAACTTTTGAACTCACGAGAAGCTAAAGCCCTTCGATACTTTGGCTTTAACCCTGAGTAAAAACGGTTTATTTTACTATCAAGATCTCGTATGAAGTTTGGAGCATACCTTGCCAATCGAGTGAACTTTTCTTCATAAGTAGCCACTGAATCATCCTCCTGCCTCAATTCTAGGAACTGTTTTTCCATCCTAAGACGAACCACCTTAGGAAAATATTTCTCAAGAAACATACCTTTGAATTCGTCCCAGTGAAGATCCTCAATCTCATCACTATCCCTGATATTTTTCACCATCGACCACCACTGATCAGCTTCACCTTCAAAACGGTAAACAGCAAGACTAACCTTTTGATGTTCTGAACACCCCATGACATCAAAAATCTTCTCCAGTGCTTTAATCCACCCTTCAGCTTGCACAGGGTCAGATGATCCTCTGAATGATGGGGGATGTTGTCTCATGAAATGTTCCACCACTGACATGTTCCTCTGCGGTTGATCTGGCTGATCTCGTGCATGGATACCACCACCATTTATAGCCTGAGTCAACTGTGCCATCACTGCAACAAACTGTTCAGTTCCGATTCCGACCATCTCAGGTTGCTCATTTGGAAGGTTATCTTTCTCCTGATGTCGTCCCAACATAGCTGCTTTGTTTCCTCTGCGAAAAACCATTCTGAACACAGAAATATCTTAGGCGAAGCAACATGGTAATCTGTAAATGATATATCATTTCAATCATATTATAATTTAACACTTTTCTAACTCCTAAAGTTGTCTAAACCGTCCTTTGATACCAACTATAAGGCCCCAGCCTTAAACCTTACTTAATATTGAATTAAATGAATAATTCACATTGAGGATCTTTTCAGGTTTAGAGTTTTAGAGAATTAGAACATAACTATTACATCTTAAAAGATTAAAAAGTAGACACTTCTACTAAGTCTCCATAAAATAAAAACTCTTAAAAAGAAAGATGTCTAGATTCCATGTTTTAGATAGCATGAAATTCCCTTGATCCCATCCTTGACCTTATTCCACTTTAAGTCCTGTGAAAAACATTTCGAAAAACTTGGGGTGAGCATAAAAAGCTCAGTAAGGGATACACAAAGAATGAAAACTGTTAGTTTTTCAAAATCAAGTAAACCATGTATACTCTATCAAAGTAATACCTTCACCTTCATGAAGTAGTAAAAACTCTTCACAGAATAAAGTATCATTACTTACCTTTTTGTAACCAAAGGATAACCATAAAACCCATATAAAGAACACATAACATATATAAAGGTAACTTGGGACATAAACATACTTAAGTGGAATAACCATACGGTCGACTTCCACACTTATCACTTAATGGAATAGCCATACGGCCAATTTCCATACATACTTAATGGAATATCCATACGGCCGACTTCCATACCCAATGCATTGGAGGTTATAACGTAACCACCCGTCCTGGTATTCACGGCACCACCCGTCATATGGTTTATAACGTAACCACCCATTAAAATGTCCAAGTACCAATATAAAATCATAAAACATAAAACCAATATAAAGGAATGATAACATTTCCACATTTCAATCATAATATAACATAAATATATTGACATAATAGAATCCTTTATCAAAACCATTTTCAATACCAAAATACATAAAAGAGTATATGGTATTTATTTTATTATAAAAACAATACGGCTTGTTGAGGAATCCAAAGACCAAATAATACTCGCGGCGGCGGAAAAAGTCGTTGTCACCGCGTATGTTAAAAAAAACATTCCTTTTTGTCGTTTAGTAAAACGCTTCGTAGAAAAAGATTCCTTTTGTATAAAAGTAAAATTCAAAGGATTTTATACACCGTATAAACGAAATTTGTGTATAAAACGAAATATGCCTCAATGAAAGGAGATTGAGACGAAGTCCCTTACCTTGGGTCCGACTTGACTCGATCGTTCTTTAACGCCCTGAATAATAAACTTGAGTTAATTTATACTTGATTAAGAACCTTTTTAAAGTTCACTTTTCCTTTTATATCACTTATTGCCATGTTATAAACATTATGTAACCATTTAAGTTAATAATGTTTGTTTTGTCAATATTTGGTTCTTAAGTCGAAAGTTGACTTCTTACAATTACATGTTGTTCATGTGGTCAAAAGTTCTTTATATCCAGAATGAAATTCCCGATTTGGATATAATATGTATCATATATATCCAGAATATACATGTATTTATAATATTACATAATCATTTAGAGGTAAGAAATGAAATGCACCGTTCATGGAGACGGTAAGCCGTACGTACGCATGAACGCTACTTTCATTTCTTTGTCATATTAATGGAATTAAAACTAAATGGGAGGTATGTATATTTTAATTCCAGAATTATATTCATCATTTAGATATATCATTAATTATATATATCCATTATATACATGTACTTTTAATAGTACATTACATTTGGGGATAAGAAATGAAATGCACCGTTCATGGAGACGGTAAGCCGTACGTACGCATGAACGCTACTTTCATTTCTATCTCATATTTTAATGGAAAGAAATAATAATGATATAGAGGTATATTATAATTCCAGTATAACATCATATATAATAACTTTAAATCCATCCTTTACACGTCCCACATATGGCATTAACGAATCACATCACTTTGAGGGGGCGGTAGTCCGCACTTCCTTAAATGAAGATATCGTGTTTACCCATAATAGAAACCATAAAGGTATGCCGAAAATTAAAAATACAGAAGCTTAAAGAAAACATAAACATATTATATATCATATATAAAAATAGTGACATCATAATGGCCACCCTTGAAGGTGTTAAATGAGTATTGAACAATCATCGTTTCGGGAGGCAGAATTTCGCCATCCACGGAAACCGTATGTTCTTTAACAATTTGATGTAGTTGTGTGAGAGTGTAGCTCAAATAAATATTATAACAACATCCTAGTATATTGAAGATACTGGTGTTGTTACAAAAGAAGTAAATAAAAAGAGTTTAGAGGGTTGGAGAAGCAAAATAAAACAAATGAACAAGAGAGAATGAATTACCTTTAAAAGTGTAACTCCCTTTTGATTTGAGCCTAAAGGCTTCCTTTGAAATGATTCTGCCCAAAGGGAATCCTCTAGGATGAGGAGAGGTATGTGGAGAGAGTAATTTGGCAGGGGTTGGCCGAGCCAAAGGCTTGAGAAGTGTGTGAAATGAGGTAGAGGTGGGTGCCTTTTATAAGAGGAGAGGAGGGGCACTTTTGGAAAGTAAAGAAATATTACTTTATTTGAAAATGTGTTTCGGTTTCAAAAGGTCCCACATTGATATAATTCGTGGATAAGGTGATAAGGGTTCTAAATCCACTCATCCAATTTGTTTTGGACATGTGTAGGTTTTAGAGTTTTCATTATCTTTCCATTTTATTTAAATCGTCAAATAATGATGTCATCGCTGCATCATTATTATGTCATATATAATTTAATTTATTTAATGTCTAAAAATTATAAAAAAAAATACTATGATGTAGAAATATTTTTATCTTTCCAATGACTATTTATAATCAAAATTTGGACTTGTATAACCTCACTAAAAAATTATTTTAGTAAACCAATTTATGTTAGTGTTATTTTCACTTTAACATTAAATAAAAATATATTAATGTCATTTTCCAACTAAAGTGGCTCCATGGGGTCCCCAAGTTGGCCCATGGCTTGTCTTGGTCGGCCATGACTCACCCAATAGGTGTAGGACAAGTGTCATGGTGTTTTCACATTCTTATAATACCATTTTTACCTTAAACTACACTAATTACCTCTAATCGCGATTAATGAAAAAAAGTTACTATTCACCAAAAAATTATTTTAATCTCATTGAACCACATTTTACTTCTTAATGACAACCATGCATGTCGGATTTTCAAAATTCAATACACATTAGTGGTAAACTTTCATTTAACTGAAAAATCAGTTTGCTTGATTACCACTTAGTGGTTTCACTATTCATCAAAAATTGAAGTTTTTCAGAAAATTACCAAAAATTCACCCTAAGCTATATTTGATATTACGAATTCAAAAATGAAGTCTATTTTACAAAATTCAAAACATATAAGTCACATTAATTAATTTAATAATTAATTCCCGCTGTCAGAGCAAATAGCGTGTTTTTGTGAAACAATAAGTATCAAAAGATTGACACCAGTTTAAGTCCAATTTCAAAGTGAAATTGATTCCAATGACCACCATTGGATTAACTGGTAAAAATATTTTCTAATTTCACTTTAAAACCAATTAAAATAATAATCTAATCATATAAATAAATTAGATTAAAAAGAGGTTTTGAATTAAAACACAACATTTTACACTATTCATTAAAAAATGAACTTTATCGGAAAAATACCAAAAAATTACACAAAGTAAAATTTGATGTCCCGATTCTTAATAAGAGTTTTATTTGGTCCAAAAGAATGTATAAGAGTGATCAAAACTATATTTAATGACGGTTCACCATTAAAAGGTGATAAGTGAACCTTTAGTGAAAATTAGAGTATATATGCCCTAAAATTGAACTCTTTCCGTATTTTAAGCCTTTATCTTTTATTGGGTAAATGTATAAACATTTAAAAACATAACTAATCATATTTTATTTATTTATATCCATTCCCGCCAGTACAACGGCTACTTGTTAACTAACATTTAAAATAATATTATTTTATTACTAGTGTGCTACATAAGTTTCAAAGAAACGCATCGTTGCGTATCGGGTACGCTATCAAACATAGCAACCCCTTTAAAATAAAATTAATATTTAATTCGTAAATATTAATAAATATGAAATTTTTTTATTCTTTATTTACCTGGGATGTTACATAGGGTGTGGTCCCCATGAGGGTGGGTTCTGGCGTTTACGGAGAAACGTGACTTTTTCACCGGGTGTCCGTTTTGGACGATCGAGTAGTCAATCCTGTGTGTTTTTCCAAGGGGGTCGTAATGGTGTGATCCACTTAAGGAGTTTTGGGATCATAGAATGGGCCCCACATGGGCTGGCTTTGGTGAATAGTAACTTTTTCACTGGGTGTTCGTTTGGGACGATCGAGTAGTCGATACCGTGTGTTTTTCCGAGGGGATCGCAGTGGTATGATCCATTTGATGAGTTTCGGGATCGTAGTGTGGACCCCACATGGGATAGCTACGGTGAATAGTGTCTTTCACCAGTTGTCCGTTTCGGGCGAGTAAACAGCCTATCCTGCGTGTTTTTTTGCGTGGATTGTAATGGTGGCCTCGGTATCGGCCTTGGAGGTGTGTGGTGTGGCATTGTGGTGGGTCGCTCAAGTTAGCGACGTTTGGACCAGCAGTGTTTGAGGGTACTCCCTTGGTTTGTTCCTACGAGGGTTCACGCAGCATCACAACCTTCGTATAGTTTTGTGATCCTCTCGATGGGATGTTTAATCTATTAGAGTTGTGGAATCCCTCTAGTGGGCCTGGAGCGGGATCCTCTAGCATCTTTTCCCTATATTGGGTTCTTGGTATCGTTGTGACCGCTTATCCACGGGTGGCGATCCCCTATCTAGCAGGTTAACCCCGTAGGGTTTGTGGCATCATCAGGAATATGATTCCCTACGCAGTGGGCCGTGCTCAGTAGGGTTTTGGCATTGTCGGGTATACAATCCTCTTCTTAGCATGAGGATTATATTAGGTTTGCAGTATCATTGGTTATACGATCCCCTACTCAACGTGTGGTTTCTATAGGGTTGCGACATCGTTAGTTCAATCCCCTACAACGCGAGATGTACTTGATAGGGTTTCGGTATCGTCATAACCATCATGAAACGGGTGAAGATCCTCTATCTGAGTGACGTGTGTCTAATGAGTGTGAGATCGGGTTGTGGTATCCCCCAGCGGATCCTGGGAGTGATCCCCTATCTGTGAGATCCACGAATGCCAGATCGGGTTGCGGTATCCCCCAACAGACCCTGGGAGTGATCCCCTATATGTGAGATCTTCATATACCGGTGTGGGTCCTGGTATCCCCTAGCAAACCCTAGGAGAAATCCCCTATATGAGGATTTTGGTGTTTATGTTGTTTCAGTGAGGTTTCCTCAGTGACGGTATCCGACAAGCGTGATATCTCGAGTGAGAGTCTAAGATGTTTGTGTGGAACCCGATGGAGTGTATCTCTCGGATGAGTGTCATATGGG
This sequence comes from Viscum album, assembly GCA_963277665.1. NCBI lineage: Eukaryota > Viridiplantae > Streptophyta > Magnoliopsida > Santalales > Viscaceae > Viscum > Viscum album. The sequence goes on from OY728167.1 coordinate 338,977,585, forward strand.
ATGACAGTGATCATGGAGATTGTTCTCCTAGTTTTGAACTGTTGCTGGTGATGAGGTCGGTACCTCATGTGGCTTGGTGCATGAGCTGAGTATATCTGTATTTTTCATGGTGTATGTATGGGAATACACATGAGCTAAGCTGACTAGTCGTGTTTAGCCGAGGATGGTCACGAGATGGATTTTCTCTCTCATCTGGGTTCCCTCTGGTTGGGATGAGCGGACGGTTTCCTTTCATTTTTCCTCTTTTGTTTTGGGGTTTTGGGGTGCCTATTGAGTATTTTTATACTCACCCCTGCACGGGATTTGCCCGCACATGTTTGTGTCTTGTGCAGACCACAGGCCTTTTGACGGAGTCCTAGGAGGACCTGGAGCAGGCGGAGCTGAGTGAGCGGGACTGACTGTGGAGTCTTATCGGAGTTGTGCCGAGGAGCTTTCCAGTGGTGCTTTTGGCAGTGTACCCCTTCTTCCGAGCAGGTTGGACGCTTTTGTAGTCTTCCTTTTGTGGGCTATGTTTTTCCCTTTTTGTACTGTTGTTTCACTCTAGTTTGGGATAGATGTATGCATGTATTTACTTTTCAGTTTTATATATCTCTGCACTGTTTCATGGATGTGTATGTGGGTGCGTGTGTACAGGTACCTTAGGCTAATGCCTCCTATGTGTGTGATAGCCTACTCAGTGCTAGTCGCCAGCCCCTGGCCTATTGGAGGTGGGCTTGGGGAGTCGTGGCTCGATCCCCGTTGGGTCGGGTCATGACACTATCTTCATAATGAGGGTAGTGCATATGTCGGACATCATAACTATACCATCAAGGCCTCGTTCCAAGACCATAAATAATCATTTTTTCAAGGCCTTGTTCCAAGACCGTAGTTTGTCTAATGAGACCTACCGATGCATCGAGGGGCTATAGAGGGCCCCAACCATCATAAAATAATTCCAATTGATTCCTCATATGAGTGGGGATAAACATAAACAACATATACATTCATATTGAAACTATCATATAAAATGTAACTAACTTTCCCCAATCATTAAACATAAAACACTAACCAATCTGAGTAATACGGTGAATGGTTTTAGGATAGATCACCCATAATAAAATTACTCATAAAACATTCAATAAAATATGGCAGATGACATCATAAATGATTAAACCCAGTAATACATAAGAATCAATAAGAGTGTTGAATTAGATGAAAATACTCTTATAAAATCATTAAGCAATTCTTGAGATGAATACTCTTTTATTTTGAAAAGAATAGTTGTTTTGGGAAAATATTTGTATAATACCATAAGTTAAGTAAGGTAGTATTTTAATAATAAAATTAGTGATTTTATAAAGATAATGGTTTCCAAAAACATATTATAGAGTGACCTTGAAAATAGGTAAAAAATTGAGAAATTCCCTTGAATCAGGCTTCTATTTTGGAAACAATTTTGAAAGTTCATTTTAAAACGTGTAACTATCCATAAAATAAGGAAGGGTTATTGTTGGTAAAAATATATAGAACAATCACATAGATTTTATGAGGATTACATAATAATATACAAGAATTTAATTGAGATAATTAGACAATAAAAGTAACCTGAATGAAAATGGAGGTTTGGGTGAGAAAACCCTTACCACTTTGTAATCAAATGATTTATTTTCCCCAAAATTAATAATATTTAAATGATACATTGAATACCATGAAAATAAATATATTCATGATATGTTACATAAATGGGTAGTATACATACACCATACCAAAGTATTAGTAGTGAATATGGAAAATATCACAAAAATGGAAGTGAGATGAAGAAACCCTTACCTTAAGTCTGAATGTGTTCCCATATTGAACTTAAGATCCATGAATATGAAATTAGACTCATTAAAAAAATAATTAATAACCTATTAGAAATTTATTTAGTTTATCATAATTTGTTTTAGTTCATTTATGTCTTTATTGATAAGTTATAATATCGAATTATGTCGTTCCAGAGTGTTTGTTTTCTTAATTTTCATAATCGATCTCTTGTTTTTATGTAATAGAGTTCATGTGGAATGGTTTTAAATATACATAATTGAAATTACATATTATTTATGAACATACATAATTTTTAATGTTCATATCTATAATTTGGTTACATTGAATGAGGATGATTCATTAGAAGACAACCACTTCGATTATTTGGCGGTATTTGGATTATTATGAACTAGTTTGTCATATAAATTAATAATATGTACATATACTAGTTCCTGAATATTAATTAGGTTATAATATATATATTATAGTCTTTTTAAACCATAAAAATGGTTTCATGACCAGTAATGAAGGAGAAATTTAGGAACTAAACTTTTTCGTCCATGAAGGTTATAAATTGGAACCTCGTGGACGTTAATTCCATTTGTAAAAATAAAAGGGAGGGAGTAAGAATATTGATGATGGTTCTTTCATTAACATGATATAATTATAGTATATATATGATACTTGAGTTATAATGGTCATTTGGATAGAGGAGGTGCGGATAGGATAACAAAAGAAGATAAATTGAAATGAAACTAAATGAAAAAGAAGGGTGCTTTATGTCTTGAAATAACCTCCTTGAGAACCTCCTTAAGGAAAGGGGTTTTGGTATTTTGGAAAGTCTAGCAGCTTCATGGATATGTGGAGTGACTAGGTAAGGGTAATTGGGAAGATATTTCAGGAGCTTCAAGGCTTAGAGGAGTGAAGATAAGAGGGAGTGGGGGGGGGGTTATAGTGGATGAGAGGGGTAAATTTTGAATATTTTATTCATTATTTTATTATTTCCATCAAGACAACCAATAATGTTGTTTAATGTGACCCCAAATAGTAATAAGTGCATTTGAGTTCGAACCAAGTGGCCTTACATCACTTATGATGTTATAAATAGTGTATTTAACTAATAATTTGAATATACGGTATTTTACGAGATTTCACTATTCATCAAAAATTCAAGATTTTAAGAAAAATCCAAAAAATTCACCCCTACCATTTTTTGATGTATAGAATTAAAAAATAAACTCCATTTTTCAAAAATAATTTTCCAAATATTATTAATTTAATTTTTAAATAAAATCATAGTTAATTCGAAAAATAACAATCTTAAATGTATAATTAGTTTTATATCACATTGAAAAATTAATTAAGACCTCATATATTATTACCTTAATAAAATATAATAATATCATTATTCAGTATTCATAAGGGTCATTTTACTATTCATACTACTATTCATAAGGGTATGTTACTATTCACCAAAAATCAAGTTTGTTCTATCATACTCCAAATAGATTGCTGATCACAACTCTAGATTACCGTTTTTTTGAAATTCAAAACATAGAAGAGTCAAAGTTGTGTTTAATGGGTAGATTATAAAAGGAATTTATTTTCAAAACCTTGGGGTGTTACAGTTGTATTCATAATGATTATGTTATGATTATGCACATATTATATATGTGAACATGATGCCAGCTTTGTTCACAACTATGAGTGGTATTTAACCACTAAGGCATGATGTTTCATTTTTATGCATTGCCACATTCCATGACTCTATATAGTTCTTTCTCTCATGATTATAATGATGATACCATAATTATGTTATGATGTTGATGATTATGCTCACCCATGTTATATTGATTCATTTTTACATCTATCCTCTTACTGGGATTTTAGCTCACCCTTTCATTGATGTGTATCCTCAGGTGATTACTTATACTAAGGAGTACGTGAGGGCCTCTAATAAGATAGAGAATAAGAAATTAAATAATTTTTTGTTCTATTATGTAATGGTTATTTATGGTCCTAATTTTTCCAAGGCACTAAACCTTTAGTCTTGGTTTTTTAATTATTTTATGTTGTTTATCTCTAAAATTATATAATATTCATGTAATAAAAGTAGGGTTGTTATATCCTCTGAAGCATCAACCCAAGAAATAGTTAAACCATAACTCATTGACTCTAGTCATTCTTTTATCGCATGAATGGAATCCATAGAGGGATCATGCACGATAGTGAAGGCATAGAGGAATCCATATCTTGAATGGGTGGACTTGTATCCTCCTCCACCAAACGTTGGGAATCCAACTGTCCTAATATTAAATAAAAAATAATATTTTAAGAAGTATCTTATTCTATGCGTATCTCAATGTGTACCACTAATGAAAACGTCAAAGAAACACGAGGTAATGAAACTCAGGTGGTGTAGGAACTGGTGGGACCTATATTCATCAATTATAATGACCTCCCGGCTGGGTTTATTTCCAACTGGGAAGATCTATGATTATATTTCTCTTACCAGATCAGATCTATACTAAGGAAGAAAATGATCCTTGACCTTTTTAATTATAAATAATCAAAAAATGGAAGGGCCATAGAGTTCATTTATAGTTATAAATGTTTAACCTATTCACAAAATATACATATTCCTTAAGAGTATCTATTAAAGATTTTCATATAGAATCTCTATAATGATTTGAAAACACTCCTTAATAAATAGAAGTTCCCTGGATGTTTTTGGGAGTTTATAGTCATTTAAATTTTCCTAGAGTATCCCCTTATTAATTATAAGTCAAATATTTTCCAATGAAAATAATATCAGAAAATAGGCCTGGTAAGTACAAAGAAAAATCATTATGATCATTATAGTACTAGTAAAAAATCCAACCCCTAAGCCCATTCAATATCATGTAGCTACTCCTCTAGAATAACTATGACATCAAAAAAGACCCATTAGGATGGAATGATGGAGAAAAATAACATGATATTTGAAGACTAAAATAATAAAAGTTATTACTTCTAAAATTAATAGATTTTCATGTATTTCATATCTACCCTGAAGGAAAATATGATAAAATTGTTAAAGATAGGTAGAACCAAAGAATAAAACATGAAATATCACCCCAATTAATACTCCTTTAACCAAATTATAGGTCATAAAATCCAAGAATTATTCTATTTCAATAATATACTCTAGAATATGATTAATTCTTGGTGTGTGGTGTTTGGTAAACCCCTGATATAGGGGAACTATGCCTATGTTGCTCTGATGGGAGAAAATTGAGAGTGAAAAGACATCCCAAATAGAGGAACCTATTAATTTTATGATAAATGAATAAAAAAATAAGTCAACTCAAATTATAAAATACCCATGGAATAACTGAATCAACCATTTGTATCCCTAACACGCCACATGGTATTGGAGGTGAAATCATCATCACCACAACCTTATAAGAGTTGTTGTAACCATCATAAATTTAAAAAGTAATTGGAAGAAGAACTTTATTATGTATTTAAGTCAGATGGTACTTCCTATGATTTCTTAATGACATCACTAAAAGGATGGGAACCACCCCACCAAATGGAACCCTTGTTTAATAAGGTGTCACAATAAAACTTCATCAATCTCATCTAGCTGACTATCCACATATCTAATGAAGGGGAGGAACCAACTAAACCTAAATTCCTCTCCAACAATTAGGGAGGAGTTAATAGAGGCTACTAAAGGTGAGTTTGAATCAAACCCTTAACATCAAGTATAATTTCATTAGAATCTATATATATTTCCAAAACCTGGAGGTGTGTAATCTGCTAATAAGAACTAAAATCAGATCCTAAATCATGTAGTGTTCTTTAAAACCCAATTATACAATATTTATTCCTATTGGACATACAATTTTATAGTCAAAATAAAAACATAATAATTCATGCTCAGCCTAATTTATAGATAACAAGGATTCCCCCTACTTTTATTAATGGGAAGTATTTTCCAATATAGTCATCTTCATCCCTACATAAGCTTGGGGGAAACCTCATGGCATGAAACATAGACCCTTGTTCTATAGTTTATATATATTTAATCATCATGTTATCATTATGACCAAGATTTCAATCTTGGATGTCATTTATCATTCCATAGAAACATAGGAATCCCTTATTTATGCCATCTTGATCCCTTAAGAGTTTGAGGCTAAAGTTATTACAACTAATATTCATCATGAAGATACAGGTTCCACAACATTTCATTCAATTGCTTCCTTTGTGGAGTAAGATCATGGCATGGATATACATGTGAACATCATGTCCTTATATATATTTAGAAAATTTAATAATACAAATATATATTATGCATGAATATATAATTTCTCTAAGATCAATCTCAACCTAATCTGAACCCTTGGAATCTTAGCCTCACTAAAGTTCATTTTACTCCTTCCAACCAAACAATTCAAGGGTATTATAAGAGTGATTTGAAACCCCTATAAAAGACCAATCTCATTACCTAGTTTGAATACCCCATTTCTAAATCTGATTTTAGGTTTATTTTCCATGATACAACTTTCATCACCCTACTCGGGAGGCATGAATCTATATGTATTCATCAATTCTCTCATCTTATCATTTATTTCAGAAATATATTATTGATGGGTGGGTCTAGGCAATTTATGGTGATGGTTTCATTTTTGAATAATTTGGGATTTTTTACATTGATTCATGATATTATCAAAGGCATGTGAATAAATTGATGGTAGATAACAAAATACAGATTTCTATCCATGGTGGTTTATAATTTTCTCCCATTGATCCATGGATTTAACCTGGTTAAGACTATGTGATTCCAATCAAATTAATTGAGGTGATGAATATAGATATGGGTAGTCATTGGGTCACATGGGTCACATTATGATACAAGTTAAATCACATAATCACATAACTCTCATATGATGGTTAAGAGGATGTTTCTATGGCGCTATAACTATTAACCTAGTGAAAAGCTTCTGGACAATCAATGATTATCAATATTTCCCCCCAAGAATCTCTACCACAACATGGGTATAACTAAAATTCATTCATCCCACCCAAGACTCTTTTATCATCAATATATAAATCCCAAAATAATATGAACATATGATCTAGACATATTCACTTACATTCTCATTGTGTTGTCTACATTGGGAAAGCTAACTCATTTTTAACAATGATGAGATCTTAATGAAGAAAAAAATTCCTCTATATCATCTCCCTTGTATGAGAATTATACTCCATATTTTTTCTTAAAGATATTGAACATGGATAGTATGAAATCAGGTGTTCTACTCTAGTATTTGGAGAATGATTTTCAGCCATTTTTAAAGAACATATATAGGTTAATATGGGTACAGATTCCAACATTCATCAGTGCTACTGATGATCAATAGAAACATGAGAAATTTTTCCCTTTCCTAAAACAACATCGAGATTTATTTTCATTGAATTATATAGATATTACTAGGTTGGATCCTATGGTATCCACCCATCCTTTGGGTTTACCAGATGACCACTTTGGATACAAATAGGTAGGAAAGAGAATGAACTCAACCCACATTGCTATGGTAGATGATAAAGTGGATAATCACATCAAGGAAAATTTTATTTTTGAAGTTCAGTACTCAAAGTAACACACTAATATTGTTCCCATAAAGAAAAAGAATGGGAGAATCTATATTTTCATTTACTTAAGGGATCTCGACTACCACTATCCAAAGGATGATTTCCTAGTTATGATAAAAAAAAATTTTGATTGATGCAACAACTAGATTTAAAGAACTCCTTTTTATATATGGGAGTTCTATCTATAACTTGATCTAAATATTCCTCGACAATTATGAGGTTATCACCTTTAGAATACCCCAAGGGGGATACTTTTATCATTTAATAGACTTTGTCATAAATAATGGCGATGATAATTATCAATGCATTATGTACCATATTTTCAATTACTTTCTATGCAAAACCAAGGAGTTTTACATATATGATCTATTGGTTAAATCTAAACAACTTTTTGATCATTATTCTGATCTTAATTGTGTATTCAACAAACTATGACAATATAGATTTATGATGAACACCCTAATATTCATTTTTGGTGTGACATCAGGGAAATTCGTCATCTTCATGGAATGCTATAATGACATCAAAGTTGACCCTGATAAGACCAATATAATACTTTAAAATCCCCCTCCACCTAACCTCAATGAGTTGAGAATGCTCCAAGGGAATCTCTCACATATTTTTCACTTCATAGAAAACCTCACAAGAATGTCTCTCCCTTTACAAGGTTGGTTAAAAAAGGGGCCACATATCTCTAGGATGAATATTTTTAGATATATTTTGAAAATATCAAGAAGTATCTTCAATACGCACTGCTATTGATGTCTCAAATGGAAGGGAAGACATTCAACTTCTATATGGAAACCTTAGAGTGATCACTTAATTCCCTCCTTGCCTTGAAGACTAATGTGGGTAAGTAGAATAGTCCAAATTATCTCAGTAGTAAATTTTTTAATGTTGAGACCCAATATTCTATTGTTGATAATAATTGGCTCATGTTTATTTTCACATTACAGAATTTGAGACATTATTTTAATCACAATGAGTTCAACTAAGTCTTTTATGTCAATCCAATCAAATACATACCCAACAACCCTCTATTAACTAGGAAACACATTTGATGGGTGGTCTTTCTATAGTAATTTTAAATCTAATTAATTCCCCATAAAGTGATCAAGGATCAAGTGTTAGTGTAATTTCTCATAGTGAGCCATGTCCCAAATAATTCACTATTGTATATAAAGCTCCCTAATGAAGAGGTTTTATCCATCCATAAAACTGACCAGACATGGGAAATGTAAATTGATGGTTCTTCTACACAAACACACACACACACACACACACATATATATATATTCCCAATATATATTTTTCTATTATCATTAAAATACATCTTTTAAGGATTTAATGGGAACCAAAACAGGTGATCGAAAAGTAGTTATACGGTATGGGACAACACAAATATCTTTTAAAAAACATTAAAACATTGAAATCATGCACTCTTTATAGACTCCAAACAATAATAAATTCCCTCCACTCTATCTCTTCTTAACTAAGATCCTAAAAGGATGATTCAATATTTTTTTAGGTAATGAATTATTCTTCCATACTTATATTCCCTTCATTAAACTTATAAAGTAATAATCGTTCATGGGTTTCGATCCTTGTCATTTATTCCTCATCAAGGTAACCTAGTAGATTTATTTAATTCATATTACTAATAGCCTCTACTAAGGAATTTATATCAATATAATTTTACACCATCTCTTCCTTAGAGTGCATAATTAGGTCTAAAGAGGATATGAGATCAAATTCATCATCCTTCTTTCTTCCTCCCCCGGTCTTTAAAATGAATCTGGTCACCTATAGCCTAAAATATTACCTTTATACCGTATTTTAGAATGTACTATCCATTATTACCTTCTAACATAGGTTCTATTAACTTGTTACTATATAGGGTGTGTGTAATGACCCAAGAAATTATAAATGAAATTACTTTTATTAATTAATAAATGCTTTATGAAGTAATGTAGTCATAGAAAAAACATGCACTAATTTGGTTATTTTAGACCATTATATGTTCTGTCAAATTTAAAATATGATTAAGAATCATAACCATAGATAATATATCCATTTTACAATGACCATTAATATTAGTCAATTAAGGGTTATGATAAATTCCAACAGAATCAAATGGAAGAAGCAATGGAATCAATCCCATATGATTTTACCCTATAAAAACTATTTATCAGAGCTTCCTGGGGAGATATAATAATTTGTATTTTTCATTAACAAATACAAGGTAATATTCAAAAACTAATAATAAGCATAACCATTTATGGGAGAATTTAAATCTCATTGAGTTCATGACCCAAACCATGTCCACCGAACAACCCTATGAAAATATCACCATCACACACCTTACCCATAGAACATTTACTTTTTCATAAAGGGATATGTATCTATACTATAATAGTATGAATTTATATATTTTAAAAAAAGATTATATTTATCTTTTTTTACTTTACAATGATAAATAAATAGGTTTGAAAATAATTAGATTTTGATACAATGAAACACAAATTGTATTTTTGGAAAAATATAGTTTCAATCAATAAACTCTATATTATTGAATTAAATATTTTTTGAAATACATCATATTTTAATAAAAATATTATTATTAAATAATATTTATTAATTTTAAGTGATAATATAATTTTATGAATTCAAAAATAATTTTATAAGGGTCTGAAAAATTATATTATAAAAAACATTATTTTTCATTAAATGTGAATTTTTTATTAACAAGTGTAAATTTTTGTACATAGAAAATTATTTGGATAAAAAAAATATTATTTTTGGTATTAGAAAGTAAAAATTTGAAAATGGTTATTTTTAATAATTTTCAGATGTAGTCAAATATTTAGGTCAGAATTAATTGTGCCACGATTTTCATAACTCATGAGATTCCATGAACGGTTCATGAGAGGTTATTCTAAGAACACTGTGTTAAGTTTTCTTGGTGGTTTACATTTAATTATATTTATGATTTCATGTTTTATGTTGTTTCTGTGTTCCTATTTTTCCTTTATTCTATCATGTGATATCATGCGTCATTATTACAGATGATGATATGAAACCATATTATGTTACCTTGATATTCCTCTTAGATCACATTTACTAATTTACCTTATTCTATGGTTTTCTTATTCCCAATTTCGTATATATATCTCACCTCTTTCTTATGTTCATCCCCAACTGTGTAGTTTTATAATAAATATGGTATTATAAAAGCATTTTAATATATTTTCAAAAATTTCATTGTATATATACTATAAGTTATGATATATACCTAAATCCCAAAGAAAATAGTATTCATGATCTTATGAATTTTTATAATTTGTACCTTTATGTAATAAATCATGAAGTAAATTTTATTAAAGATATGGTTTGTTATAGTTGGTATCAGAGAAAAGTCTAGTTATTTTTGGTATTATAATTAGAAAACTCTACTGAAATCCTTAGGGATAAGTGTGAAAATAGAAAAATATCATTAAATTTTGGTAAATTATATAGTAAGTTGTTTCTGCAAAAATATATCCATGTCTGGAAACTATAAGTGGATGTGTATCTAACACAGTTGTACATAGAGGTAATATCTTGTAAAAGAGTTCATGGATCTTGAATCAATCATCACCTTCTACATAAAAATGGGTCTTACTGCTCACCTGGTTTGACATGCTCAGGGTTTATGATTTTGAAAATTCAAAATCCCTTTATGAACCATTATAAAGGGGAAAAATGACCATATAATTTTTTATTTGGAAATAATAAATGGAAAAAACTTAAATTGAAACCTATAAATTTATAGGTTAAGGAATATATATCATTTATGAGTTATCCTTTTAATGTACATGGTTTTCTATTTATGTGTTTAATGGATTAAAAATACTCATCCATAATTTTCCATTTATTGTAATCATTAGATAGAAATATGAGTAATTGAGTCAACACTCAATGTGAGGGGAAATGTGATGACTGGCCAAATGAGATGCCCAACCCTATGGGAGAAGGAATCACCAAATTCATGATCTTCATTACCTTCCTTTCTTTTTTGGGTAAAAAAGAATATTTTCCACAATGATAACAACAAATTTATTAGGTTAGTCTATAAGGACATTATTAATTAGTTATATAAATATGGTAAGATTATTAGCTAGTATGAATGGAATAACTATAAATTATTTTTGTCCATATCTCATTCAGAATTCTATTTTGAAAATATCCTTCCTTTTAACCCTTAACAAATTATATCAAGATCAAAAATCAATCTCTGAGAAGTATTGAGGTCCTTTGAGTTGATCGAATGGGTTATCAATACAAGGTATATGATATTTATTCTTAATAGCGTTATTGTTAAGATCATAATAGTAAATGAAATGATGTATTGATTTATATATCTTCCTAAAAAGAGGGATGGTTACTCCATTGAGATGATATGGGGAAGATAAAAACATTATCCAAATTATCCTTTAGGTATTTCTTTAATTAACCCAATTCAATAAAAGCTATCATGTAACACCCCAGGTAAATAAAGAATACGACATTTTCATATTTAACCATATTTGTGAATAAAGTATTAATATGACTTTAAAGGGGACTCTATGCTCGATGGCGTACCCAACACGCAACAACGAGTTTCTTGGGAATCTTACGTTGCACTCTAATAATAAAATAATTTTATTTTAAATGGTAGTTAACATGTAGCCGTTGTATTGGCAGGAATGGATAGAAATAACTAAAATATGATTATATATGTTTTTTAATGTTTTTACATTTATCCAATAAAAGATAAAGGCATAAAATACGGAAATAATTCGATTTTAGGCGTATATTCCCTAGTTTTCACTAAAGGTTCACTTATCGTCTTTTGATGGAGAACCATCATTAAATATAGTTTTTTTTCACTCTTATACATAATTTTGGACCAAATAAAACTCTTCTTAAGAATTGGGACATCAAAATTTACTTTGTGTAAATTTTTGGTATCTTTCTGATAAAGTTCATTTTTTTAATGAATAGTGTAAAATGTTGTATTTTAATTCAAAACCTCTTTTTAATCTAATTTATTTATATGATTAGATTATCTTTTTAATTGGTTTTAAAGTGAAATTAGAATATATTTTTACCATTTAATCCAATAGTGGTCGTTGGAATTAATTTCACTTTGAAATCAGACTTAAACTAGTGTCAATCTTTTGATACTTATTGTTTCATAAAAACACGCTATTTGCTCTGACAACGGGAATTAATTATTAAATTAATTAATGTGACTTATATGTTTTGAATTTTGTAAAATGGACTTCATTTTTGAATTTGGAATATCAAATATAGCTTAGGGTGAATTTTTGGGATTTTTCTGAAAAACTTCAATTTTTGATGAATAGTGAAACCACTAAGTGGTACTTATAAAAACTGATTTTTCCGTTTAAATGAAATTTTGCCATATTTGTGTTTTTAATTTCAAAAATCCGACATACATGGTTGTCATTAAAATGTAAAATGTGGTTCAATGGGATAAAAATAATTTTTTGGTGAATAGTAACTTATTAAGTTTTTAATCGCGATTAGAGGTAATTAGTGTAGTTTATGGTAAGAATAATGTTTTAATAAAATGAAATGAACTTGAAACATGTCCTAACCTCATTGGATGTGTCATGGCCGACCAATGCAACCCATGGGTCAACTTCGGGACCCCATGAAGCCACTTTGGTTGGAAAATGACATTAATATCTTTTTATTTAAAGTTAAAGTAAAAATGAGACAAACATGAAATGTTTTACTAAAACAATTTTTACATGAGGTTATACAAATCAGAGTTTTGACTATAAATATTCATTGGAAATATAAAACTATTTCCTACATCATAGTATTTGTTTTATAATTTTTAGACATTAAATAAATTAAATTATTTATGACATCATGATGATGCAGCGATGACCTCATTATTTAACGATTTAAATAAAATGGAAAGATAATGTAATATCTAAGACCTACACATGTCCAAAACCTATTGGATGAGTGGATTTCGAACCCTTATCACCTTATACTCGAAACACATCAATGTGGGACCTCTTAAATCCGAATAACATTTTAAAATAAAGTGACTTTTCTTTACCTTCCAAGAGTGCCCCTCCTCTCCTCTTATAAAAGGCCCCCACCTCTACCTCCTTACCCACACTCCCAAAGCCTTTGGCTTGGAAAACCTCTGCCCATTTTGTCTCTCCAATTCCCTCTCTTACACCTTGAAGCCTCACTTTGGGCAGAAGTCTTCCCAAGGAAGCCTTTGAACTCAAACCAATGAGAGTTACCCGATTTTAAGGTAATGTCTTCACTTGAGTCCTTTTGTTTTATTTTGCTTCTCCAACCCCCTAAACTCTTTTTGTTCATTTCTTTTGTAACAAATACAGTATCATAAATATACTAGGATGTTGTTATAAGAAGGATTCTAGCTACACTTTCACACACCTGCATCTAATGGTTAAATAACATACTGTTTTCGTGGATGGCGAATTTCAGCCTCCCGAAACGATGATTGTTCAAAATTCTTTTAACACCTTCAAAGGTGGCCATTAAGATGACACTATATTTATATGTGATATATAATATGTTTATGTTTTCCTTAAGCTTCTGTATTTTTCATTTTGGGCATACCTTTATGGTTTCCATTATGGGTAAACGCGATATCTTCATTTAAGGAAGTGCGGACTACCACCCCCTCAAAGTGATTTGATTCGTTAATACCATATGTGGTACGTATAAAGGATATATTTAATAATATTATATATGATACCATACTGGAATTAAAATACTATTATGTATCATTATGTTTTAATTCCATTAAATATGAAATAGAAATGGAAGTAGCGTTCATGCGTACGTACGACTTACCGTCTCCATGAACGGTACATTTCATTTCTTATCTCAAAATGTTATGTAATATTATAAGTACATATATATAATGGATATATATGTAATATATTACATCAAAATTATGGATATCATTCTGGAATTATAACATATATATATCTCTCTCATTTTTTTTAATTCCATTAATATGACAAAAAAATGAAAGTAGCGTTCATGCGTACGTACGGCCTACCGTCTCCATGAACAGTGCTTTTCGTTTTTTTATCTACAAATGATATGGAATAGTATGAAATGAATATTTAATGGATATATATGATATTTTAATCATTAATACTATTCTGGAAATTATTTACTTATAACTACATGGGAAATCTTTTTTCAAACAAGTTCATTTTTGACTCATGTACCAAACATCGGCAAAAACATCTGATATGAACTAACATTATTAAAAAATTATTATAACATTATAATATGTGATATTAACTGAATAATAATCCCTAAAGGAGGTACTTATGCAATTATTAATTAACCAAAGTTTATTATTCAGGAATATAAAGAAACGAACAAGACAAGTTGGACTTGAGGTAAGGGATCCTACTCCACTCTTTCTTTTTAAGTACACTCTTTTATGTCATTCCTTTTAAAGATCATCATTATTGTTATTGGGATGTTCTTTTATATTAATCTTACTATAATTTTTATGTTCATATGATGAGAGACCCTATTCTCTCTCATCAATCCATTTTGGAAGTTTTGAGTGGCGCCGTTAGGCTACCGAATTTTCGTAAGAGATCTAACCTCTCTCTTTCTTTTTAAGTACTCTCCTTTATGTCACTTCTTTTAAGCTCCTATTTGTTATGTTGGGGGATGTTCTTTTATATTAATATTTCTCTAAACTTTATGTTAATATTATGAGATACCTTATTTGATCTCATCAACCCATTTTTGTATGTTTTATGTGGCGCCGTTAGGCTGTCGAGTTTTCGTAAGGGATTTTTCATCTCACTTTTATTCCCGTGAGATTTATGCTACATTTTCCACAATTTCCTTTGAGTGGTGTATTTACTGACCATTATTTTACTCATTGTGTAATATTCTTTCATTTATGAGTATTTACATCAATGATGTATTGTCCTTCTTTCACGGGGCGTATGTTTCGAAAGATACCCATGTCGGTAAGGGAACCTTTCACCCTCCTCTTTTTAAAAGACTTCTTTTGTTGGGTCTTTTAATTTACATATTGTTATGTTGGGATATGTTCTCATATATTCCTATTGATGTAAATTTTATGTCCAAGTGATGAGATACCTTTTTTTTATCTCTCAACAACTCATTTTTATGTGACGCCGTTAGGCTGTCAAGGGAACTTCTTAACCCAATTTCGATTTCTTTGGGTTCAACATGTAGTTATTGAATATGTCATCCTTTGAATATGTGTGAATGACCTTTGATTATTTTACACTTAATATCCAATTATATTTTGTGTATTCGTTTGTCACACATAATTATGTAATTGATTTATCCTTAAACCAAGGATACCGTCTTTGTATGGGACTTCGTCTCAATCTTCTTTACATTGAGGCATATTTTGTTTTATACACAACCTTATTTTATACGGTGTATAAACCCCTTTGAATTTTATGTTTATCCAAAAGGAATATTTTTTATATGAAACGTTTTACAAAACGACAAAAGGGAATGTTTTTTCCGTACGTATGCGGCGACAACGACTTCTCCGCTGCCGTGACTATTATTTGAGTTTCGGCTTCCTCTACAAGCCATACCTTTTTTTAAAAGAAAAATAAATACCATGTTTTACTTTTCTTTTGTTTTGGTATTGAAAATGGTTTTCATAATGTTTTTATATCAATGTGTTGTATTGATATCTTGTGATTGAAAGGTGGAAATGTTATGTTTCCTTTATGCATGTTTTATGTGATACGATTATGTTGAGGTTCTTGGGCATTATTATGAAGACGGGTGGTTCCGTGATAGACTAAGTGCGGGTGAGCCCGATATAGCTCTCCAATGCATTGGGTAACGTAAAGGAGTGAAACGTTAAGGTTTCTCCGAAGAGATTTAGGGAATATACTGTGATGGGTATTCCAAGCGTAACCAAGAGGGTTACTCCCTACGTAAGAATGTTATGAATGCCTCAAGTTACCTTTATATCTTATGTTTTCTATGATTTATTCATGGTTTTATGAGGTATGTTAAAGTGCCTATGTTTTATGGGTAAAGTATGATTTCATTCTTATGTATATATGAACTCATGTTTCCTTTCCATATTTTTATAACCCTTACTGAGCTTTTTATGCTCATCCCAAGTTTTTGAAATGTTTTTCACAGGTCAAGGGAAAGGTACATGATGTGATGATAGTGTCAAGGATGTGTCAAGAAAGAATCCATGTTTTATTTTCAATATGTTTCCGTTGATGGGAAGAATGAATACTATCTTTTATGTAACCAATTTGTTTAAATGTAGAATGTAATGCAAGTTTCATGATCTAATTCTCTAAAACTCTAAACCTTAAAAGATCCTCAATGTGTAATCTTGTAATAAATCAAGATTATGAAAGGTTTAAGGCTGGGGCCTTATAGTTGGTATCAAAGGTCGGTTTAGATAACTTTAGAGGTTAGGGTATTCTTTAAGCATAAGTGGAATTACCATAATGGTTAGGATTTCAGAAAGAGTCCTAGTTTTAGATAAAGTGAATGAGTAAGTATATCTTAGTGTTTATCTTCCTCATTAGTACATGATGGTTTTTTTGGATATACTCACACTGAACTTTTTGGTTTTAGTAAATGGCTGGATCTAGCAGGCACCAAAGTAATAGTGGATGTGAAGGAAACTGTGATAGTTTTTTGAGCAAGCAACTGAATGATATGGGAGCTGTAATGAGAACTCTTGTGATTATCCTCAACCAACTATCTGGAGTCATGATTGACCACCTAAACCTAGGTGATTTCTCTAAGGCAGCATATATGCAAGAAACAAATCCCTATGGAAGTACAAGTAATAATCATAAAGGTAAGTGTGTTCAAAAACCTATGTGTCAAAGATGTGGAAAGAAACACCTAGGAAAATGTTTCAAAGGGACAGAAATATGCTATAGATGTGGAAATGAAGGTCATAAAGCAAGAACCTGCCATGGAAAAAGGAAGCATCCAGTTGACTCGAGGAAAGGGAAAGAAGTTCTTTCTGAGGGATCAATTGAATGTTTTAAATGTGGTGTGCATGGTCATTATGCAAACACATGTCCTATGAAGAAGTTTCGTGAATGGGGTTACCAAGAGCGTACAAATGTTCGTTTACCAATACCTAATGCCATTTCAATTGAGGATGAAGAAACTGACAATGACCAATCAAAGGTATGTGTTATTTCATGACTATTGTTTTCCTATTTTGGAATCTTAGGATATGATTCATGATTTTGTTTGTAGGAAAGAGGTATTTCGGAATAAGTTGGAAAGGAATGGTTAATGGATCATGAAGAATGTTGAATGAGTAAGATGTCAACATATAAGGGCTTCAAGAGTTATGGTGAAATTCTTAAGAGTATTAAGTCTCTTTTGATGATGGGTTACATTAGAAGACTTTTTATATTATGTGTAACCCTGATGTTTAATATAGGCAAGTTTTATTCAAGGAATAGTTATCTTTTATTTTGTGGACATAGTTATAAAGAACCATTTGGGTTTATATGATCCTTACTTTTGAGGTAATTATGGGTTACTATATGTTATGATTGAAGTGAAAGGCATGAGATAAAATTGAGGTTAAATTATGTTATGGTTATTTTTGATGATTTTATCCCTTTTTGGGGAATGATTTGAGAATTATATAGTTTTGGAAAAAGGACAACACGCAGACCGTGTGACTACCCGTCGCGTCGGACAAAGCTGCGGGAATCGAACCCACAACCAAATTGCGATTGGTATTTATCACCTACCACTGGACTACGTGAAGTCCCTGGTTAGTTTGACTGATTCTTTTTTTAGTTATATGATTTTATGAATTAAGAGTAAGTTTATTTTGGGTTATTTATGAAAATGATTAACCTATCATGGAGGATATGTGATTAGGTTAATTAATTTTCAATATGAGACTTTAGGAGCAACTGATATTGTTTGGAGATAAATGTTACGATTTAACTTGGAAGACTATGTGACTAAATCCTTCAAATATTTGGGTTTCAATCTTATATTGGTTTACTTTGAAAAATTTTATGGACAAATTGTTTATCGGATGGTCCTCGTTGAACTTTGGGTTTTGTTGGACAAATTTTGGAGATTAAGCATAGATTTTCTTTTTAAAGGGTTATCCTTTTCTGGATTATCTGACCTTGTACTAACCTTTTGGTTTTGGTTTTGGTTAAAGCCTAAAGAAATGGGAAGTATATAGTTCTCTTTGGTGGATTAGGTGATTCTCTAGAAGTTGATTATAGTACTCTTAATGTGAACAAGTCTTCCTAAATACTCGTCTTTTGGAGAAAATATGAGTTTGTGTAAAAGTTGAAAGTCAACATGATAAGTGATTATGTTTCCCTATGAATAAATTACTCAATAAAAAGTAACTTAAAACAAAAATTTTGTCTATTAACTTTTCCTACTGGGGAATCGAATACCATTTAACCCATCACAAGTTTGTGATTTTCTTATGGTTAACTTTCTCCGAGACATGTTTTCTATCACTCTCCATCATAACATGACCCTATGTTTTCTTCTCCATGTCCATATTTTTCTACATGGAATCCTACTATGGGTTAACTCAGGTGACCTCTGTACTTATCTTCCTTTATTTTAAAGTGATTGTTTTACCGACTCTTGTTCTGATGTGGGACGGATGTTTCCAAGCTCAATTTTAAAAATTGCGAGGACGCAATTCCCAAAAGGGGGGAAGGATGTAACACCCCAGGTAAATAAAGAACATGACATTTTCATATTTAACCATATTTTTTAATAAAGTATTAATATGAATTTAAAGGGGACGCTATGCTCGATGGCGTACCCAACACGCAACAACGAGTTTCTTGGGAATCTTACATTACACTCTAATAATAAAATAATTTTATTTTAAATGGTAGTTAACATGTAGCCATTGTATTGGCGGGAATGGATAGAAATAACTAAAATATGATTATATATGTTTTTAATGTTTTTACATTTATCCAATAAAAGATAAAGGCATAAAATACGGAAATAATTCGATTTTAGGCGTATATGCCCTAGTTTTCTCTAAAGGTTCACTTATCGCCTTTTGATGGAGAACCATCATTAAATATAGTTTTTTTCACTCTTATAAATACTTTTGGACCAAATAAAACTCTTCTTAAGAATTGGGACATCAAAATTTACTTTGTGTAAATTTTTGGTATCTTTCCGATAAAGTTCATTTTTTTAATGAATAGTGTAAAATGTTGTATTTTAATTCAAAACCTCTTTTTAATCTAATTTATTTATATGATTAGATTATATTTTGAATTGGTTTTAAAGTGAAATTAGAATATATTTTTACCATTTAATCCAATAGTGGTCGTTGGAATTAATTTCACTTTGAAATCAGACTTAAACTAGTGTCAATCTTTTGATACTTATTGTTTCATAAAAACACGCTATTTGCTCTGACAGCGGGAATTAATTATTAAATTAATTAATGTGACTTATATGTTTTGAATTTTGTAAAATGGACTTCATTTTTGAATTCGTAATATCAAATATAGCTTAGGGTGAATTTTTGGGATTTTTCTGAAAAACTTCAATTTTTAATGAATAGTGAAACCACTAAGTGGTACTTATAAAAACTGATTTTTCCGTTTAAATGAAATTTTGCCATCTTTGTGTTTTGAATTTCAAAAATCCAACATATATGGTTGTCATTAAAAATTAAAATGTGGTCTAATGGGATAAAAATAATTTTTTGGTGAATAGTAACTTATTAAGTTTTTAATCGCGATTAGAGGTAATTAGTGTAGTTTATGGTAAGAATAATGTTTTAATAAAATGAAATAAACTTGAAACATGTACTAACCTCATTGGATGTGTCATGGCCGACCAAGACAACCCATGAGTCAACTTGGGGACCCCATGAAGCCACTTTGGTTGGAAAATGACATTAATATCTTTTTATTTAAAGTTAAAGTAAAAATGAGACAAACATGAAATGTTTTACTAAAACAATTTTTACATGGGGTTATACAAATCAGATTTTTGACTATAAATATTCATTGGAAAGATAAAACGATTTCCTACATCATAGTATTTTTTTTATAATTTTTATACATTAAATAAATTAAATTATTTATGACATCATGATGATGCAGCGATGACCTCATTATTTAACGATTTAAATAAAATGGAAAGATAATGTAATATCTAAGACCAAAACATGTCCAAAACCTATTGGATGAGTGGATTTCGAACCCTTATAACCTTATCCTAGAAACACATCAATGTGAGACCTCTTAAATCCGAATACCATTTTAAAATAAAGTGACTTTTCTTTGCCTTCCAAGAGTGCCCCTCCTCTCCTCTTATAAAAGGCCCCCACCTCTACCTCCTTAGACACAATCCCAAAGCCTTTAGCTCGGCAAAACTCTGCCCATTTTTCCTCTCCACTTCCCTCTCTTACACCTTGAAGTCTCACTTTGGGCAGAAGTCTTCCCAAGGAAGCCTTTGAACTCAAACCAATGGGAGTTACCCGATTTTAAGGTAATGTCTTCACTTGAGTCCTTTTGTTTTATTTTGCTTCTCCAACCCCCTAAACTCTTTTTGTTCATTTCTTTTGTAAAAAATACAGTATCATAAATATACTAGGATGTTTTTATAAGAAGTATTCGAGCTACACTTTCACACACCTACATCTAATGGTTAAAGAACATACTGTTTCCGTGGATGGCGAATTTCGGCCTCCCGAAACGATGATTGTTCAAAATTCTTTTAACACCTTCAAAGGTGGCCATTAAGATGGCACTATATTTATATGTGATATATAATATGTTTATGTTTTCCTTAAGCTTCTGTATTTTTCATTTTGGGAATACCTTTATGGTTTCCATTATGGGTAAACGCGATATCTTCATTTAAGGAAGTGCGGACTACCGCCCCCTCAAAGTGATTTGATTCGTTAATACCATATGTGGTACATATAAAGGATATATTTAATAATATTATATATGATACCATACTAGAATTAAAATACTATTATGTATCATTATGTTTTAATTCCATTAAATATGAAATATAAATGGAAGTAGCATTCATGCGTACGTATGGCTTACCGTCTCCATGAACGGTATATTTCATTTCTTATCTCAAAATGTTATGTAATATTATAAGTACATATATATAATGGATATATATGTAATATATTACATCAAAATTATGGATATCATTCTGGAATTATAACATATATATATATATATATATCTCATTTTGTTTTAATTCCATTAATATGACAAAAAAATGAAAGTAGCGTTCATGCGTACGTATGGCCTACCGTCTCCATGAACGGTGCTTTTCGTTTTTTTATCTCCAAATGATATGGAATAGTATGAAATTAATATTTACTGGATATATATGATATTTTAATCATTAATACTATTCTGGAAATTATTTACTTATAACTACATGGGAAATCTTTTTTCAAACAAGTTCATTTTTGACTCATGTACCAAACATCGGCAAAAACGTCTGATATGAACTAACATTATTAAAAAATTATTATAACATTATAATATGTGATATTAACTGAATAATAATCCCTAAAGGAGGTACTTAGGCAATTATTAAATGACCAAAGTTTATTATTCAGGAATATAAAGAAACGAACAAGACAAGTTGGACTTGAGGTAAGGGATCCTACTCCACTCTTTCTTTTTAAGTACACTCTTTTATGTCATTCCTTTTAAAGATCATCATTCTTGTTATTGGGATGTTCTTTTATATTAATCTTACTGTAATTTTTATGTTCCTGTGATGAGAGACCCTATTCTCTTTCATCAATCCATTTTGGAAGTTTTGAGTGGCGCCGTTAGGCTGCCGAATTTTTGTAAGAGATCTAACCCCTCTCTTTATTTTTAAGTACTCTCCTTTATGTCACTTATTTTAAGCTCCTCTTTGTTATGTTGGGGGATGTTCTTTTATATTACTCTTTCTATAAACATTATGTTAATATGATGAGATACCCTATTTGATCTCATCAACCCATTTTTGTATGTTTTATGTGGCACCGTTAGGCTGCCGAGTTTTCGTAAGGGATTTTTCATCTCACTTTTATTCCCGTGAGATTTATGCTAAATTTTCCACAATTTCCTTTGAGTGGTGTATGTACTGACCATTATTTTACTCATTGTGTAATATTCTTTCATTTATGAGTATTTACATCAATGATGTATTGTCCTTCTTTCACGGGGCGTATGTTTCGAAAGATACCCATGTCGGTAAGGGAACCTTTCACCCTCCTCTTTTTAAAAGACTTCTTTTGTTGGGTCTTTTAATTTACATATTTTTATGTTGGGATATGTTCTAATATATCCTTATTGATGTAAATTTTATGTCCAAGTGATGAGATACCTTTTTTTTATCTCTCATCAACTCATTTTGATGTGACGCCGTTAGGCTGTCAAGGGAACTTCTTAACCTAATTTTGATTTCTTTGGGTTAAACATGTAGTTATTGAATATGTCATCCTTTGAATATGTGTGAATGAACTTTGATTATTTTACACTTAATATCCAATTATATTTTGTGTATTCGTTTGTCACACATAATTATGTAATTGATTTATCCTTAAACCAAGGATACCGTCTTTGTATGGGACTTCGTCTCAATCTCCTTTCATTGAGGCATATTTTGTTTTATACACAACCTTCTTTTATACGGTGTATAAACCCTTTGACTTTTACATTTATCCAAAAGGAATCTTTTTTATATGAAGCGTTTTACAAAACGACAAAAGAGAATGTTTTTGTCGTACGTATGCGGCGACAACGAATTCTCCGCCGCCGTGACCATTATTTGAGTTTCGGCTTCCTCTACAAGCCATACCTTTTTTTTAAAAGAAAAATACATACCATGTTTTACTTTTCTTTTGTTTTGGTATTGAAAATGGTTTTCATAATGTTTTTATATCAATGTGTTGTATTGATATCTTGTGATTGAAAGGTGGAAATGTTATGTTTCCTTTATGCATGTTTTATGTGATACGATTATGTTGAGGTTCTTGGGCATTATTATGAAGACGGGTGGTTCCGTGATAGACTAAGGGCGGGTGAGCCTGATATAGCTCTCCAATGCATTGGGTAACGCGATGGAGTGAAACTTTAAGGTTTCTCCGAAGAGATTTAGGGAATATACTGTGATGGGTATTCCAAACGTAACCAAGAGGGTTACTCCCTACGTAATAATGTTATGAATGCCTCAAGTTACCTTTATATATTATGTTTTCTATGATTTATTCATGGTTTGATGAGGTATGTTAAAGTGCCTATGTTTTATGGGTAAAGTATGATTTCATTCTTATGTATATATGAACTCATGTTTCCTTTCCATATTTTTATAACCCTTACTGAGCTTTTTATGCTCATCCCAAGTTTTTGAAATGTTTTTCACAGGTCAAGGGAAAGGTACATGATGTGATGATAGTGTCAAGGATGTGTCAAGAAAGAATCCATGTTTTATTTTCAATATGTTTCCGTTGATGGGAAGAATGAATACTGTCTTTTATGTAACCAATTTGTTTAAATGTAGAATGTCATGCAAGTTTCATGATCTAATTCTCTAAAACTCTAAACCTGAAAAGATCCTCAATGTGTAATCTTGTAATAACACAAGATTATGAAAGGTTTAAGGCTGGGGCCTTATATATCATATATGAAATATTTGAGATAATAATAGATCCAAGTATAAGATCGATCAAGAAATATACTCATACAATGGGGGAAGTGTTTGTAGTTAATCTTGGAATACATCATTATATTCCATACAATGGATATATTGTCAATGTTAACTTCTTCTCTAATCATTTGATCTAGAAATCCCTCATTAATTGGATATCAAAACATATATTATAGAAATATATTCCAAGGATAGATCATTATTTATTTGATACTTGATAATAGGTTGATATACAATACAAAAAATGGCTTTGGAGGTGGGTTTTTCATGAACTGGAGGTGGTTTAAACCACTGCCTAACAATATAGTGGTGGTTACTAAAACCTCCATGTATTTCACTATCTATAGTCATTTAGTGTTGGTTTCTTTAATTTCTTGGTGGTTTTGTTATGTTTCATTTTTGGATCATTTAGTGATGGATTCTTGTTTATTTAG
This sequence comes from Viscum album, assembly GCA_963277665.1. NCBI lineage: Eukaryota > Viridiplantae > Streptophyta > Magnoliopsida > Santalales > Viscaceae > Viscum > Viscum album. The sequence goes on from OY728167.1 coordinate 339,002,214, forward strand.
AGGTGTTTTTTATAAAAAATATACCCATTGGAAAATAAATAAATTGAAACTAACTAACATTGAACATATGAGCAGTGGATTGTTTTAGAAGTGGTTATTAAATACCACCACTAAATCATTTTTTTGTAAAATATTTAATAAAAAATTGTAAATATAAAAAACAGACATGAAATAAATTAAAACATAAATGTATGATAAACCCATTATAAATACGTCATACATCCTCAATCATATATACAAACATCCACAGTCATCATAACCTTAGTCTCAGTTATTCTATATATCAGTCAACCAATACCTCAGTCATCAATATATACATATAAAAAATTTCCAACAAAAACCATGCCCAATATACAACCACTTCAAAACCTTTACTACCTATTCCTACTACTACATCATCTCATCTACTAAAACCGACCACGTCATCTAATCAAATATAAAAAAAAAGAAAACAAAAATTAAAACTAAACATATAAATCAGAATTATATTAGAATAATTAATAAATTTTTAACATAACTTGGAAACTAAGAACCATCATAACTGCCTTCTCAATAGTTTCATGGATTAGAATGGTAAACCCCTAATCTACTGTCGTCACTTATCACCTATAATGAAAACCAAAACATTTAAGAAAAAGAAATGTGGAAGAGAAAAGACACGGAATATATTCATAATTTTACACATAAAAGTTGTCATTTTGTTAATCAAACAAAATAATTTTTAACATAAAAAAAATAATATATAGTGAAAAAAACTTTGAAAACCTAAACTTACAAATTTAAGATATGATTCAACACTTGAAACTGAAAAGTGATAAGTAATATTCTAATTATTTTTTAAATCGACAGGTGGTGTTCTTGAAATTTACTTAATAAAAAATTTAAAAAATTTTGACATCACAACATGTCCTATATTCCAAAAATAACTCAATGATAGTTTTCCCTTGATTCTACATCAATTTGAGGTCGTTTTCAATGGTTTTCACCATTACAAACATGTTTTAGTGTTTTAAAACACATAAAATGCGTTTATGGCCATCCTGGGAAAACCATAATTCATAATATCATTTATTTAATTCATACATTTCACATTTCAATATATGGTATTTTCCCCCAAATTTCATGGAAATCCAATGTCCTTTTCTTAATTATGACCCCTTTACATATGTTTTTAAAGGCTTTTGTACCTTTAATATGTGTTTATCAATTCATTCCAACCACACCATATATCATATTGATGTGTTTCCTATGTATATAGATAAAAAATAACTCATTAGTGGTATTACCATGATTAAAAATCAATATGAGTTCATTTTCTATGGTTTTGACCATTCCACAAATGTTATAGTGTTTTAAAACACTAAAAATGTTTTCACGATAATTCTGAGAAAACCATAATTTGAAATGACGTTTCGTCAGTTCTTATATTTCACAATTCAATCTATGGTCATTGTCCTATTATTTTAGGGAAGTACGACATCATTTACATGGTTTTTACCCCACAAAACATGTTTTAAAGGCTTTTGTACCTTTAAGAAGTTTTCACTGATTCATTTCGACCACACCGCACATTGGATTGACATATTTTTTATGCATACATGTCAAAAACAGCTCAATAGTTGTTTTCCCATGATTTCACATCAACATGAGGTTTGTTTCTATTGTTTTGATCATTCCACATACATTTTAGTGTTTTAAAACACCAAAAATAGATTTAATGTCATCCTAGGAAAACCATAATTTGGAATGATGTGTCATTGGTTATTAAATTTAAAAATTCAATCTATAGTCATTGTCCTCTTATTTTAGGATAATCTAACATCGTTTTCTTAGTTTTGACCCCAAACACATGTTTTCAAAGGATTTTGTACCTTTAAGAAGTGTTTACAGAGTCATTCCGACCACATCGCATGTAGGATTGATGTGTTGTATGCACGTACACCTCAAAAATAACTCAGTGGGGTTTTTACAATGATTTCACATAAATATGAGATCGTTTTATATAGTTTTTACTATTCCATGCATGTTATAGTGTTTTAAAACACTAAAAATGTGTTTATGGCTATCTTGAGAAAACTGTAATTCAAAATTATGTGTTTTCAGTTCCAACATTTCAAAATTCAATCTATGATTTTTTATTTTGATTTCAAGTTAATCTGACATCGTTTTCCTGATTTTGACCCCCTAAAACTTGTTTTTAAAGGCTTTTTTACCTTTAATAAGTGTTTACCAAGTCATTATGACCACACCACACATCAAATTGACATATTTTCTGTGTGTAAACATCAAAAAACAACACATAAGTGGTATTCCCATAATTACACATCCATATAAGTTTTTTATGGGTTTCACTGTTCTATGCACGTTTTTGTGTTTTAAAACACTAAAAACTTGTTTACAGCCATGTCGTGTAAAATGTAATTCAGAATGATGTTTATTTGGTTGATAAATTTCATAACTCAATATATAGTCATTTTCCTATTATTTTAGGGAAATATGATGTTGTTTTACTATTTTTTACCCCTCAATACATGTTTTTAATGGATTTATGCCTTTAAGAAGTGTTTGTTGAGTCATTCTGATCACACCACATGTTGGACTAACGTGTTTTCTATTTGTATGTGTAAAAAATAACTCAGAAAAGGTTTTTTAGTTATTCCAAATAAATATGAGTTTTTTTAATGGTTTTGACCATTCCACGCATGTTATAGTGTTTTAAAACACTAAAAAATATTTTTCAAAAATCCTAAGAAATCCATAATTCAGAATGACATTGCATCATTTATTAAATTTCACATTTCAATATGAGGTAATTTTCCCCTGATTTTAGGGCAATCCAATATCATGCTCCTAATCTATGACCCCCTAACACATATTTTTAAACGCATTTATACCTTTAAAAAGTGTTTACCAAGTATTTCCAACCACACCACATTCAGATTTGATGTGTTTTCTATGCGTACATGTCAAAAAAAAATCATCGGTGGTTTTCCCATGATTCCATGACAATATGAGATCGTTTTCTATGTTTTCACCATTCCATGCATGTTTTAGTTTTTTAAAACACTAAAAAAGTGTTTACAGCCATCCCAAGAAAACTGTACTTCGAAATAACTTTCCTTTAGTTACTATATTTTGAATTTCAATATATTGTCTTTTTCATCTAATTTCAGGATAATATCACATCGTTTTCCTAATTTTATCCCCCATCACATGTTTATATAGTCTTTTGTACCATTAATAAGTGTTTACTAAGTTATTCTAACCACATCGCTTGTCAGATTGACATGTTGTCTATGCATACACATCAAAAATAACTCACAAGTGGTCTTTCCATGATTCCATGTCTATCTAAATTTGTTCTCTATGTTTTCACTATTCTATGCATGTTTTAGTGTTTTAAAACACTAAAATCGTGTTTACAGTCTTCCAAGGAAAATTGTATTTTGGAATGATATATTGTCAGTTCCTACATTTCTCATTTCAATCTATAGTTGTTTTCCTCCGATTTTTGGGCAATATGATGTCTCTTTCCTAGTTTTGATGCCCCAACACATGTTTTTAAAGGCTTTTATACATTTTAATGAAATTACAGAGTCACTCAGACTATACCGCATATCAGATTGATGTGTTGTCTGTGCATACAAAACAAAAATAACTCATTGATAGTTTTCTCATGAGTCCATGTCAATTTGAGATTTTCATTCTGTGGTTTTCACTATTTCGTTCACATTTTAGTTTTTTAAAACACTAAAAACTCATTTTCATCCATCTTGGGAAAACTGAAACTCATAATGATGTGTCATTGGTTTTTACATATCACAATTCAATCTATGGTCATTGTCCTCTTATTTTAGGTTAATCCAATTTCAATTTCCTGGTTTTGACCTACCAAAACATGTTTTCAAAGGTTATTGTACCTTTAAGAAGTGTTTGGTTAGAGAAAACCCAGAAAACAAGCTTGTATTATTTTCAAACTTGTGGATAATGATCTATAATTCATTTTTGATATGTAAAAATCAACCACATGTTAATCTAGCACAAAATGTGGTCAGTATAACTTAAAATACATGTTTTCTATAAAAAGGTTTCATTTTAGTTTCATTTGTGGATTTTTATATGTTCTTTACAAATTTTTTAATGATCTATGGAATTTAGAATTTACCTTAGTGAGGTGAGAAATAAGGTTGAAAATTTGATCAGGTGTCATCGCACATATTAAACTCATGTCATAATCTCCATTTAAAATCTCTACATTTCTTGCCCCAAATTTTCAAATTCCATGGGTGTGAAACGAACTCAAGGACATCAAAATGAAAAAACATTTAGAAATAAAAACCATAAAACTTTATAAGTATATTAAAAAAATTACTCATGTCTTTTAAATTAGTTATCAAGGAATATTAATTTAATATAACCTTCACTTGAGTATTAGAGACTTCATTTTTCCAAGATGTAGGAATATGCCTCCAATCATTATAATTAATGGAAAATCTCATCATCTTATAAGAAAGTTGTCCATGAATCTACCTATAGATTCAAACAGTGTCACTAGAAGACACCCCAAATTCATCAAATGGAATGATAATCTTGAATTTATTCAGGTTTCATACATCTATCATGATCATATCTGTATCCCTTCTCTAGTTATCTTTATCTATTTAAAAAATGCATTAATGTAACACCCCGAGATTTTATGAGAAATATTTTTTTAATTTATTTGATGTCTTGTGTTGTACGCTACACCAAGAATAGATTGTGCTATATGCAACACCATATTAGCTTTCAGTATACACAAAAACTATTCTAGGCTTGTGTTTCACGCTAGAGCAACCTTCCTCGATAGCGTGTGTTGTACACAATACCGAGTTTCAATAAATGAGATATTATTATAATATTATTATGAACTAGCCGTTATGAATTGTAATACCCACTTTTTGAAATTATATAAATTTTATCTTTCAAAATGGACTTCATTTTTGGATTCGGAATATTGAAATTATCTTAGGGTAAATTTTTGGTATTTTTCTGAAAACTTTCAATTTTTGATGAATAGTGAGAACACTAAGTTAATATTTAAAAACCGAATTTTTATTTAAATAATTATTTATTTTATTTAAATTTATTTTATTTAACTTTATTTTAGGTCGAAATAGATACATAATATATATATATATAAGTTCAATGATATTCATTGGAGTCATTTTATAATAATTTTAGAGATATAAAAATTTTATTGAACTTGTTACCATCTTTTACCCACCTCCTAGGAGAATTTAAAAATTTACATAAAACTTAATTTTACCACTTATGTGAGTTGAATTTCAAAAATCCGAGAGACACGGTTGATCTCAGTAAGTAAAATGTGGTTCAATGAGATGAAAATAATTTTTGGTGAATAGAAACTTTTTACTTTTATTTACCACGGTTAAAAGTAAATAGGGTAATTAAGGGTAAAAATGATATTATTTTTACCCTATAACATGTACTAATTCTATTGGATAAGTGTAATTCGGCCAAAAACAACCTTAGGAATAAAATATTATCATTTCGGTGCACTTGGATTAGATTGAGACATTTATTATTATTTTATTTAAAGAAGAGTTAAAATAGTTAAAATCAAATTTTAACAACTAAAACATTTTTAAGATAGGGTTATAAATAAGATAAATTCGACTATAAATATTCATTAGAAATATAAAAAGATTTCCTACATAATGGTATTTTATTTATAATTTTTAGACATTAAATAACTTATTTTATTTACGACACAATGATGATGCAATAATTACCTTATTAATGAAATATTAACATAATTGATGTTATAAATACCCAAATAAATGTAATTTTAGACTTTTTATGAATTACAATAATTTTCTTGGTTAATATGACATGTTAGTATTGATTTAATTAACTTTTTTTGAACTAATAATTCTGTTATTATTTTCACAAAAATCAATTACCAAATAGTGTCAAAATTGACATAAAATAGTTTTTAAAACAAATATTATATTATTAATTGATATTCTATCTAAGGATTAGAAAAATGACTTAGATAAGGTTATATATATTAATAATGAACCACTTGGGGTTTTTTTTGGCTTGTTATCGTAAGTTTATTAACCATATAGTGTAAGAATACAAGAAGACATGGTAAAAGTTAAATTATTTAACTTAGAGTTAAATCTAAATGATAAGGTTAAAATGGTAACCTAAACTTGTCTAAAACCTATTGGTTGAGAGGATTTATACCCATACCAACTTTATCTTCAAAATAAACCAATTTTGAACCATTATAAACCGAATATGTCTTTATTATAAAATAATATTTTAAGTTTTTTCTAAGGTGCCCATCTCCTCCCTTATAAAAGGGAACCTCCTCCCTCTCCTCTTTACATAATTTTGAGCCTTCAAGCTCATCAAAACCCTGCCAATTTCTCTTCTCAACCTCTCTAGTTATATCATAGAGGTTCTGGTCTTCTCAAAAGACCAACTCTAGTTCCCTAAGAGGAAGTTTAAAAGAGGCACGTCAAAGAAGAGGAGGTTCAGATACGTACGAAGCATATCGGACCTATGGTAAGGGATTATTTCGTCTCAATTTTATTTCTGTGAGACATATGCCTTAATCGCCATCTATTTCTTTTGTATGGTTTCTATGATTTACATGAATGTTTTATGATATTTATTTTAAAGGATTTTATATTTACATATACATGTAATTTTCTTTATTTTATGACATGTATGATTCCACCGATCATAAATGGTAAGGGATAACTTTTCCAATCTCGTTTTTATCCGAGATTGTTTATTCGTAAGTATTTACTGGGGCTATGTTTATCATCCATGTCCATGTTTTCTCAAAATGTTTTCATAAATTTTTTACTATTATTCCATGTATGTTTAAAGTCATTTTTACCCTTTTTTGACTTTTACCACAAGCTATGGAAGTAATCTTTCTTTTGTTTACCATACGACGTACTTTTTGACTTTTTCGAAAAAAGTACGAGAAGAATGTTTCTTTTTAACTTATATGGCATGAATGGATTTTTATGGTTTCATAACACCTTATTTTCATGAAACTTACTCTACAAGATTTCATGACTATTTTCAACAAAATCCTTTTCTTTTTAAATTGCATAGAATTTTGTGAAAAGAAAATGATTTTAAAGAAGAAAGGATAATTTCCTCAAGAATTCATTTCAAGTGTTTTATCAAAACTATTTTCCATCTAAAATGAAATTATTTATTATGTTTATGTTTCATGTATAATGTCTTTATTATTTACATGGTTTGAATTCTCTTATGATGAAATGATATCCATTTTTTTATTTGGATTATGTTATGATGGCATGATGTTTAAGAATATCATTCTATTACATGGGTTATGCTATGATGTATGATTTATGATTTTGTGGAACATGAAAGAATGATTTCATTATGAGATGTGTGGGACCTATATCTACCTCGAATGCATTGGGTAAAGAGTTTTATCTCATGAGATAGACGTGGTTGGAATGGTAAGTTAATCCGGTTCAGTGATACAGGACTGAAACGAGGAGTGAACTTGATTCAGAAAGGGACTTTGTCCACTAAGATGGTCTTGGAAGCAATGCCTTGGATACTATGGAAATAATATCATGTTCATAATGGTTTACCATAATTACATGTTTTATTCCCATGATATTTTATCACGATTGATGTTCCTTTATGATATATGCCTTACGTACTTCCATGATTTATGTCATTGCTCAAGATTTTGATGTTTAGATTTTATGTTCAAGTTTTTGCATTCAAATGTTTATGGATTGTTTTATGTTCTCTATATTTACCCTTACTGGGCATTTGAGCTCACCCTTTTTATGTTTTCTTTTTCCCAGGATATAAAGAAAGGTTTTAGGTAAGAAAACAAAAGGGGAAGATCTTTATGGGAGATGTTGAAGATCTTTCACCATGATTAGAAGATTATGTTCAGAGTTTCCAAAGACACTAAACTATTACGGTCCTTGTGTGTTGGTTTTTTTATGTATTAAGTATTCCGAAAATGTAATGTAATTTCCATGTACGTCAAATTTGGGGTCTCTACAGTTGGTATCAGAGGAAGGTTTAGTTAACCTTTGGAAACTAGGATGCGAAAACTTTAGCGAGATCCCTAGAAGTATTTCTAAGGTATGTCAAGGGATGTCCCTAAGGTTAAGTATAAGTATAGGTTATAGTCCTAGAATTATGGTAATGATATTAGAATTAAACCTAAGATGTTAGATATTGAAGGTGCTCCCCGTTTATTATGTTGTTTTCATAGCATGATTTTTGCCTCTCACACTATTCTTTTTGGGTTTTAGATGATGGCTGGAACCCGAAGGAACCATGTTGATCAATGTAATGGACAATGCAATGATTGTCCTCCTAAACAGACCAATGTTATGGGATATGGAGTGAAAAATCTTATTGCTATACTTACACAAGCTATGAATCATTCTGGACTTCCAAATGAGCAGAGAAGGGAACAATATTCTATTGAGTCCTTCATGAGGCAACGCCCACCTTCTTTTAGTGGGTCTTCTGATCCACTTGTTGCTGAACAATGGATCAATACCATTGAAAAGATATTTTCCATACTTCGCTGTTCGGAACATGAAAAAGTCATTATGGCTATTTACCGTTCAGAAGGTGAAGCAGAACAATGGTGGACTCTAATTAAGAATACAAGGCCCTGAGATGAAATTGAATCCATGGAATGAGATGAGTTCAAGAACTTATTTTTCAATAAGTACTTCCCTCGTATTCTTCAAACAAAGATGCACTACTAGAAATACAAGTTTTCCCAATGGTTCTGAACTGTTGGGAAAGGATGCAGAACCGTTGGTATAATACATACCAACGATTCTGCAAACTATAGGGAAGTAAGCCATTGGAAAATATTTTCCCAATGGTTTACAGTGAACCATTGGGATAGGTTGGGGAAAAATTAACCTATCCCAATGGTTGTGCCATACCGTTGGGATAGTTTTTCCCAACGGTTTGGCTCCATTGGGAAAATTAAACACTATCTTCTTTCCCAACGGTTTTTAAACCGTTGGGAAAAAAATGTTTACCAACATTTCTATGAACTGTTGGTAAAAAAACTCTGAGAGGCTATGAAAACGGTTTGAAACCATTGGCATAGCCTATAATGTGCAAATTGCACAGCAGCAGCCTGCAATTTGCACAATAGCTCTCATTTTTTGCAATTTGCACAACAGGTCTCATTTTGTGCATTCCCTCTCATTTTCAATCCAATTATTGTACCTACAATAAACTAACACATAAATATACAATTATTTTACCTGCAATAACCAACTAACATATACATATAGAGAACAAATTAATACAAATTTAACATATAATGCATCATGGAACTATACACATCCATAATTAAATTATAATTCATAACGTAATTATAAACATACATAATTCATTTAGAATTCAATTTAGAATTTAGATGACAATTATATGTAGAATCTGGAATTCAATTCATAATTTGATCGGTTTTTCATATACCACATATTTTTACCTGAAATGATGTCCATTTTAAACAAAATACATACACTTGGAGTGATACTGGTCACACCATGCCTCAGATTGAGGCGAGGTTAACTCGTACACATCACAAATTACCCATCGATTGTTGTCCTAAAGTATCAACATATTCCGAAAGTGTTTGGTCGGTTTTCCATATGTCAGTTGTTGTTTTCAATTAAAATGAAGTGCTTTTTAAATAAAAGAGAGACACTTTAAATATTTCCGGCCACACCACGCCTCGGATTGAGTCGGGGTTGACTCGTACACATCACAAATGACCCATGGATCGTTGTGCTAAAATATCAACACAATCAGAATCTGGTTAGTCGGTTTTCCGTATGTACTTAAAATGTTGTCCATTTTAAACATAAGAGATACATTTTGGGTGGTACCGGCCACACCGCGACTTGGATTGAGGTGCGGTTGACTTGTACACGTAACATATGACCCATGGATCGTTGTCCTAAAATTTCAACAGATTCCAAATGCGTTTGGTCGGTTTTCCGTATGCCAGTTGTTCTTTTCACTTATAATCATGTCCATTTTAAACAAAAGAGACACAGTTAGAGTGGGGCCGGACGCACCACACCTTGTATTGAGGCAGGGTTGACTCGTACACATCACATATGACACATGGATCATTGTGCTAAAGTATCGACACAATCTGAATGCGTTTGGTCAGTTTTCCGTATGCCAATTGATGTTTTTCACTTAAAATGATGTCCTTTTGAAACAAAAGACAAAAACTTTGAGTGGTGCCGGACACACAACATATCAGATTGAGGCGAGGTTGATTTTTACACGTCACATATGACCCATGGATCATTGTGATAAAGTATCAACACAATCAGAATCCGTTTGGTTAGTTTTCCATATTTACTTAAAATGTTGTCAATTTTAAATAAAAGAGAGACACTTAGAGTGATCCCAGACACACCATGCCTTGGAATGAGGTGGTGTTGACTCTTACACATCACATATGACCCATGGATCATTGTGATAAATTATCAATAGATTCCGAATGCGTTTAATCGGTTTTATGTATGCCATTTTTTCTTTTCACTTATAATCCTGTCCATTTTGAACAAAAGAGACACAATTAGAGTGGTGCTGGCCGCACTGCACCTCGTATTGAGGAGGGGTTGACTTGTACATGTCACATATGACCCATGGATCGTTGTGCTAAAGTATCGACACAATCCGAATGCATTTGGTTGGTTTTCCGTATGCCAGATGATGTTTTTCACTTAAAATGATGTCCTTTTGAAACAAAAGACATACACTTTGAGTGGTGTCGGCCACACCGCACCTCAGATTGAGACAGGGTTTATTTTTACACGTCACATATGACCCATGGATCGTTCTCCTAAAGTTTCAACGGAAACCGAATGCGTTTGGTCGGTTTTCCGTATGTACTTAAAATGTTGTCCATTTTAAACAAAAGAGAGACACTTAGACTGATCCTGACCACACCATGACTCGGATTGAGCCCAGGTTGGCTTTTACATGTCACATATGTCCCATGGATCGTTGTGATAAATTATCAACAGATTCCGAATGCGTTTGTTCAGTTTTCTATATGCCAGTTGTTCTTTTCACTTATAATCTTGTCCATTTTAAACAAAAGAGACACAGTTAGAGTGGTGTCGGCCGCACCGAGCCTCGTATTGAGGCAGGGTTGACTCCTACACATCACATATGACACATGAATCGTTGTGATAAAGTATCGACACAATCCGAATGCGTTTGGTCAGTTTTCCGTATGCCAGTTGACGTTTTTCAGTTAAAATGATGTCCTTTTGAAACAAAAGACAGACACTTTGAGTGGTACCGGCCACACTGCATCTCATATTGAGGCGGGGTTGATTCGTACACGTCACATATGACCCATGGATCGTTTTTCTAAAGTATCAACACAATCAGAATCCATTTGGTCAGTTTTCCGTATGTACTTAAAATGTTGTCCATTTTAAACAAAAGAGAGACACTTAGACTGATCCCGGCCACACCGCGACTCAGATTGAGACTGGGTTGGCTCGTACACATCACATATGATCCATGAATTGTTGTGATAAATTATAAACAGATTATGAATGCATTTGGTCAGTTTTTCGTATGCCAGTTGTTCTTTTCACTTATAATCCTGTCCATTTTGAACAAAAGAGACACAGTTAGAGTGGTGTCGGCCGCACCGCGCCTCGTATTGAGGCGGGGTTGACTTGTACATGTCACATATGACCCATGGATCATTTTTCTAAAGTATCGACACAATCCGAATGTGTTTGGTCGGTTTTCCGTATGCCAGTTGTCATTTTCACTTAAAATGATGTCATTTTGAAACAAAAGACAAACACTTTGAGTGGTGCCGGCCACACGACATCTCAGATTGAGGAGGGGTTGATTCTTACACGTCACATATGAACCATGGATCTTTCTCCTAAAGTTTCAATGGAAACCGAATGCATTTTGTCATTTTTCCGTATGTACTTAAAATGTTGTCCATTTTAAACAAAAGAGAGACACTTAGACTAATCCCAGCTACACCGCGACTCGGATTGAGCCCGGGTTGGCTCATACACGTCACATTTGACCCATGGATCGTTGTGATAAGTTATCAACAGATTCTGAATGTGTTTGGTCAGTTTTCCATATGCCAGTTGTTCTTTTCACTTATAATCCTGTCCATTTTAAATAAAAGAGACACAATTAGAGTGGTTCCAGCTACACCGCGCCTTGTATTGAGGAGGGGTTGACTCTTACACGTCACATATGACACATGGATCGTTTTTCTAAAGTATCGATACAATCCGAATGCGTTTGGTTGATTTTCTGTATGCCAGTTGATGTTTTCACCTAAAATGATGTCCTTTTGAAACAAAAGACAGAAACTTTGAGTGGTGCTGGCCACACCGCGTCTCAGATTGAGGCGGGGTTGATTCGTACACATCAAATATGACCAATGGATTGTTGTGCTAAAGTATCAACACAATCAGAATCTGTTTGGTCGGTTTTCCGTATGTACTTAAAATGTTGTCCATTTTAAACAAAAGAGAGACACTTAGACTGATCTCGGCCACACCACGACTTGGATTGATCCCAGGTTGGCTTGTACATGTCACATATAACCCATGGATCGGTGTGATAAATTATCAATAGATTCTGAATGCATTTGGTATGTTTTCCGTATGCCAGTTGTTCTTTTCACTTATAATCCTGTCCATTTTGAACAAAAGAGACACAGTTAGAGTTGTTCTGGCCGCACCGCACCTCGTATTGAGGCGTGGTTGACTCGTACATGTCACATATAACCCCTGGATCGTTCTTCTAAAGTATTGACTCAATCCGAATGCGTTTGGTCGGTTTTTCGTATTCCAGTTGATGTTTTTCACTTAAAACGATTTCCTTTTGAAACAAAAGACATACACTTTGAGTGGTGTCGGCCACACCACGTCTCAGATTGAGGCGGGGTTGATTCTTACACGTCACATATGATCCATGGATCGTTGTTCTAAAGTATCAACACAATCAGAATCTGTTTGGTCGGTTTTCTGTATGTACTTAAAATGTTGTCCATTTTAAACAAAAGAGAGCCACTTAGAGTGATCCCGGCCACACCGTGCCTCAGATTGAGGCAGTGTTGACTCGTACACGTCACATATGATCCATGGATCGTTGTGATAAATTATCAACAGATTCCGAATCCGTTTGGTCAGTTTTCTTAATGCCAGTTGTTCTTTTCACTTATAATCCTGTCCATTTTGAACAAAAGAGACACAATTAGAGTGGTGTCGGCTGCACCGCGCCTCGTATTGAGGCGGGGTTGACTCGTACACGTCACATATGACCCATGGATCGTTTTTCTAAAGTATCAACATAATTCGAAAGTGTTTGGTCGGTTTTTCGTATGCCAGTTGATGTTTTTCACTTAAAATGATGTCCTTTTGAAACAAAAGACAGACACTTTGAGTGGTTCCGGCCACACCGTGTCTCAGATTGAGGAGGGGTTGATTCGTACACGTCACATATGACCCATGGATTGTTCTCCTAAAGTTTCAACAGAAACCGAATGCGTTTGGTCGGTTTTCCGTATGTATTTAAAATGTTGTCCATTTTAAACAAAAGAGAGACACTTAGACTGATCCCGGCCACACCGTGACTCGGATTGAGCCCGGGTTGGCTCGTACAAATCACATATGACCCATTGATCATTGTGATAAATTATCAATATATTCTGAATGCATTTGGTCGGTTTTCCATATGCCAGTTGTTCTTTTCACTTATAATCTTGTCCATTTTAAATAAAAGAGACACAGTTAGAGTGGTATGTTAGTTGTTTATTCACATTATTCAAATACAATATTTGACTATGGGTCTTTAAATTAATTTATTTATGAAAAATTTACATTTAAAATGAGAATATCAGAAAATTAATAGAAGGTAAAACTTTTACTAAAAATCCTTGTGGAAATATTATGGTAAACATGATTTATGATAATCCTCATGTGTCTATTAGTGGAATGGTATTTACTTAAAATATTGTGGAAATTCATATAGAATATTTTTATATCATTCTTAGTATGGATTAGATTTTAGTTTATCATTCTATGAAACATTTCAGAGCTAACAATGTCATGCCCAATGAATACATCCCTTTTATAACATACCAAGAATCTATGATATTGATTAGATGTTTAAAATGTGATTTACATTGATTATCATGATGAAAATAAATAAAATATATATTATCGATTTTATAGTAGTAAATGATATCAAGGAGGGTGGGGGGGTTGTCCAGGGGGGGCTGTCAGGGGGGGATGTCCGGTGGGCTGTCTGGTTGGTGTCCGGGGGGCTGTCCGGGGACCAAGGATGAGGGTGGGGGGGCTGTGCGGGGGGCTGTCCAGGGGGTGTTCGGGGGGTTGTCCGGGGTCCAAGAAGGAGGGTGGGGGGGAGGGGGGCTGTCCGGGGGGCTGTCCGGGGGGCTGTCCGGGGTCCAGGGAGGAGGGTGGGGGGTTGTCCAGGGTCTCGAAAGGAGGGGGGTTTTCCAGGGAGTTCACAAACACACAACCACTAAAAGACATCAACATCCATGAAAACATGCAATATATAAAAATAACTCAACTGCAATACTATACTACAGGTCTGGATAAAACCAACAACTAGAATAGATTAAACATCAATTCTTAGTAATATTAGTCAAAAATGTAACGGATCAACTTGTCCCACATCACCATCATCATCACCCTCGTCCTCATCCCCATCATCGTCATTGCCCTCCTCGCCCTCCTTCTCGCCCTCGCCCTCCGCCTCACCCTCGCCATCTGCCTCGCCCTCCTCTTCCACATCAGACTCCTCGCCACTATCATCTTCAGCCTGGACATTGTCTTGACCACCACTATAATTGCCACCTGGTGCTCCATATATAGAATGTATCGATGACATATATTCATCAAAAGCTGGGATGACCTCTGGTGGAAGTGTCGGACATTGAACTTCAATAAATTTTATGAATGCACTGTGTTCCCTAGTAGACTGTTCTGCCATCTCTATGGCCCTTTTTTCAGTCTGTTCTGCCTGTGCCCTAACTTTATGCATCTCGGTGGCACTGCAACTCATACCTGAGGAGGGCCAATACCTCGTCGGGGCTATCCTAGGTCAGCAGTGTACTCTGCCAGGATGCTCCTCTCCCAAAACCTGATGTAAGTGATCAGTTGGACCAAAATTGTATGGTTCTTGGGAATCGAGGGCCTCTAAAGCAACCTGTTACAAATATAAATATATTATTAAGTTACAAAATAGATATTAAAATATAAAATCAACAGATTAAAACTTACAATCTGCTGCTGGGTCGCTTTGTTGACGACACTTCCATCTTTTTTCCGTATACTCGAGCAAAACAGTTTTTATCGAGGCACACATCCTTCAATATTTTGTATTTGCCTCTACAATGATATTGAAAACTAAATTTATATGAAAAATTTAGAAAACTATTAAATAATTGAGGAAACAAAATAAAGTTTAAGTCGTAAAGAAAACTTATAAACAATTGTCATACCTGCTTCCTCTCATGATCAGGCATCGTAGTGCATCCCAGTGTGTGGAGGTATTTTTTTGCATCAATGTTCTTTTTATTTTTTCCAGATGATTCCTAAATAAAATTTGAAAATGAAACAGATAGTATTAATGCAAAACGTGAAAGTTATTATTTAAATACCTCAAATTTAATTAATACCTTAAACTAGGTACTCGTCCAATGAGTAATCATCTGACGATACCGCTCTATAGGACAATCATCCACCACTGGTATCGCCTCTAACTCAATTCCAACTCTAGAAACCCAAACAATATACAAATAATTCTTGTAGGCTCTCCAAATCTCACCTAAATCCTTTAGATGTTCCGGTCGTGCACCCTCACAATCGGGAAAATTAAATCGATGCTGAAATCAAAATATTAATTCATATAAATACAAAAATAATTCATGGCATTAAATAGAACAGATTTTTTTACCCATATCTCTGCCCAAGCTCTATCCTTGACCTCATGTGAAAAATGTCCCCATGATAGCGGGCTGACGGGAATGATGTCGAAGTATTTGGCAAATGTTGCCAAAAAACTCCGACATTGCTGCCCTATTTTCTCAACAATTTGGTTGTCTTCATTATAATCCACCATAACCTGTGTGCAGCGGTTCTATACCAAACGGATGCATGTACGCCCCTGCCCACGCCTCCTGTCAGTAGATGTATCTGTCATTAAAGAAAAACAAATATTTTATCAAAACATGTTATAATGAAAATAAATATTGCTATAAAATTTTTTTAGGGTTCTATAAATATACCTGTGCCGATCTGATCACTGAGCACCGCTGGATCCACAGAAACTGATGGAACACCCTGTGGTGGAATAGGAGTCGAAGACGATGGAATATAGAAGCTCGGAGAGACAGAAGTAGAAGGAAAAGAAGATGAGATAGCTGTCTGACCGGATTCTGACTAGGGAGTGGGAATCATCATGGGATGTGAAAATGATGGGTCAGAAGATGCAGAAGGTAGTGAACACATGGGAGGCCTAAATATCCTATGTGTCCCTAACAACACACTGAGATCATAATGTGGGAAGGATGACATGTAAGTGGGAGGGGCAGGGTCTAGTTGGGTACGCACAGCTACTCGTCCACCTCTGGTACGAACCCTCCTCGTACCACCGGCCTGAGTACTGGGACCAGTACTATGCTCCTCATCGAATAACTATCAACGTATAGGTGGATCCTACAAAAATGTTTACAAAAAAATTAATCACATTACATTATATATTCTTTAAATATATATATTTGAAATAAAGTACTTACTGTAGGCACTAATGTTGGAACGCCCATCTCCACCATTCGACGATTGTTCTCCATCATTTTTTTCCTTCGTCTCTCTTCAATTGGCTGCATTTCCTACTTTTGAAAACAAATATGTAATTAATTATAAAAAGGAAACTAATGTGTAACCCAAAAAACTAAATATATGAGGGAATAGGGGGATTCATTGGTAATTTAGCTATCAATTGTTTTAGAAGAGCTTGAATGGATTTAATAAATCATACAAGTTGTAATGTTCACCAAGTTAGAAATATTGTTTGACTAAGTTTTAATACAGTTCAATTCCAAATTAGAAAATGCAATTCAAATAATACTGCAACCAATAAACATTGAAAATTCACATAATGGTCGAGTCAGCTAAAACATATTTGTGATCAATACTAAATCAATTTGAATATTACCAACCTTAACAACCCAACTCGAGGTAAACCAAAAGAATTGAGAACATGGATGAATGATTCTATATATTTTCAACCACAACTTCAGGTCCACAATCAACTCTGACAATTGAGCTATTAGAGTCATCAAAAGAAATAAATGGATTGGTTCTAATGGCATTTGGGACATTGTCAATTCCATCATCACCATCATCAAAAATATGTCTTGGAATTACTTTAACTATGACACCAAATTCAGGTCGAAGTTGGTATTTGACATAAAAAACTTGTTTAGCCATTGATGCCAACACATATGGTTCTTCGGTATCAAGAGTGCGAGTCATATTAATTACTCGAAACCCACAATCATCAATAAATGTTTCATGTCTCGTCATCGAATCAAACCAATGGCATTTCATCATTGTAACTCGTCCATGAGAGTAATAATCCAATATTATTATTTTCTCAACAACTCTATAATAAACCACATTTTCAAATCGCAGTCTACTATCTGATGCACTGGCATAACAATATGTTGTGGCAGTAACCATAACACCATGATGTTGTGTTCTCATGTTATTTTCTCATTCAGTGACAATAAATTTGTACCCATTGATAACAGTTGATTTACAGTCACGAACCACGGTATTAGGACCAAAATCCAAAGCTCTTATTTCCTCCGAGATAGAGTCAGCAGACAAACTCAATACCTGCAATATAAATGACTATTAAACTTAATTAAATATTGATATAATTATTTTAAATAGTAATATTTTTACCTTCAATTTTAACCAAGCAGAAAACTCTTTTCTATGAAAAGTCTCTCTCCTTCTCAAAGATAAAGAATGATGATTCCTATTTATCATTGTTTAATATTCCCTGTAGATAAAAAATATGAATATTTTAACAGATATATATGTAAGATATACATAATCAATTTAGTTAGCTGATATCGTCATCGAACAAATCACAGTTGAACAAAACTGTGCGATGTGCCATCTCCCGCTCTTCATGGCTTAATGTCTTCAATGTATATGATCCAGGAATTCCTCCTGTTTGAGGAAGTGATGGAAAACTGGGTTCAATTTGCTCATACTATTCTTCTTCATTTCTCATTGGTCTGTTCAATATTGTAGTAAGATCAGAAAAATACATCAAATAGAAATCCATACATTCTTGAGCCAAGTAACCGTTCACGATAGAACCTTCAGAATGATTTCTGTTTCAGACATAAGACTTTAATGTGAACATATTTCTTTCAGTTGGATATATCTAATGAAAAGAAACAGGTCCTCCGAGAAGTATTTCAGTGGGAATATGGACAGTCAGATGCAACATGCATGTGAAAAATGATGGAGGAAATATTTTCTCCAACTCACACAAAATTAATGGGGCATCTGTCAACATTTTTTGCAAGAAAGACTTGGAAAAATTCTTAGCACAAAGATCTCTAAACAAATGGCACAATCGAATAACAGCCACCCTTACATTATTGGACAAAAGATGACAGATTGCTATTGGAAGCAACTCATGCAGTAGAACATGATAATCATGAGTCTTCAAAGATTTTAGCTTCAAATCTCTTCTGTTGACCCGTTTAGATATGTTTCTTGAATAGACATCAGGAACTCTAATAGTCTCTAATACTTCAATTTTTTTTTCATAGGTGTCATCACATAAAAATCACATGGAAGTTGCCATTTATTTTCACTGATACGCACAGGATGCAATTATGGTATGATGCCCTAATCCACCAAGTCACGCCGAGATCGTAAATCATCTTTTGTCTTCCCCTTGACATTTAGAAGAACTGAAAGCAACATTTCACATATATTATTTTCAATATGCATTACGTATAAACAATGACGTAACAAATTGTTTGACCAATAAGGAAAATCAAAAAAGATACTCCTCTTCCTCCAATTGTAACAGGTTTCAGCGGAAACATTCTTTCTCTTTCCATATTTAATTTGACCCTTCCCGAATGAAAAACTGAAATATTTAAATTCATTAAGCACATCAGTTCCATACATACACTGAGGTGGATCATTGGTCTCTATGGTATTATCAAATCTTCAACGATTCATTCTATATGGATGATCCTTTGACAAGAATCGTCGATGTCCCATAAAACTGAAACTACAGCGATGTTTCAGTCTTCTGGATCGTGTATTCTTCATACAAACTGGACATGACAATTTTCCCTTCGTGCTCCATCCAGACATCATTGCATAAGCCGGAAAATCATTGATCGTCCACATAAGCGCAACACGCATTTGAAATATGTCTTTAGAACATGCATCGTATGTGCGCACACCCACATCCCAAAGAAGTTTCAACTCTTTTATTAAAGTTTGCATGTATACGTCAATATCAATGCTGGGATCAAAAGGACCAGATATGAGTATACTCATGAAAGTGAAAGGTTTTTTCATACACAACCATGGGGGAAGATTATAAATGTGTATAAAAACTGGCCATGTGTTGTGCGAAGTAAGCATCTACTCAAACAGATTAAAACCGTCGCATGAAAGACCCAACCTCACATTACGCACATTAGCTACAAAATCAGGATATCGAGCATCAAATCTCTACCATGAAAATCCATCTGTAGGATGAACCAACACATCATTAGTCTTCTTTCTCTCGGTATCATGCCATCTAATTTTTATTGATATGTCATCAGACATAAAAAGATTCTAGAGTCTGGGGATCAATGGAAAGTGCCACATTACTTTCTGTGGAATGCGGGATGGCTTTCCATCAGATTTTGACTTCCAGCGGGATGTGCCACATTTTATACAATCATTTCATTCAGCGGTTTCCTCCCATAATAAAATGAAATCTTTCGGGCAAGCATGAATTTTGTTTCTTGAAAATCCAAGTTCCTCAACTAACTTCCATGCCATATAGTGGTTTGAGGGAATATCTGCATCATCTAGAAGTAAATACTTCAAGAGGGTAAGAATGTAATCGATTGCTGTATTAGAAATCCCATACATAGTTTTCCTATGAAACAATCGGATTAAAAATTCAAGCTTTTTCATTTTATCGCATTGTCGATATACTGGAGTCATGGAAACATCATTCAATTTTTTCACCCTATCAATATCATAATTTTCACTAGATGCATCAGCTGTCCTCATATTGAAGTCTTCTTGAGTCGAAATCCTTTCTTTTTCATGATGACGAATAAATGGAAACCGATCATCTAACAAATTTTCCATTCCAGTCCTTTCATTTCAATCATCATGAATTTGAGATTTAATTTTCTCCCCATTGTGATACCACACAAAGTAGTTTTCTTGAAAACCATTTTTGGTTATGTGGTAGCTAACTTCTTCACGGCTCAATCAAGGTCTACCAACACAATTGGAACATGGGCAGTGTATGCGACCACTATCTGAAGCATTGTGAAATGCAAAATCTATAAATCTCTCCAAATTGTTTTTAAAATTGCTTGAGATCCGATCGGTTTCATACATCCAACTTATGTCCATTCTGTAAAAAGAATTTATATAAGTCATTTTTGTCATAAATAATTCAATATGATTGAACTTTAATAGAAAATATCTTTCAAAATCCATTTTAAATAATAAAATCCCTTTGATCATTTTTAAAAAATATTTGGAGTATTATCAAGGCACCCCCATTTGGAAAAGTCACATTAAATGCCCAATTTCCACGCCAAACCATTGAAAACAATTAACATGAGACAATCACCGACGACAAATAACTTAACTAGAAATTAAAAAAACAGAAACCAAATGTGATATAGAATTTAATGTTAAGTTAGGGGAAATGAGATTAAATAGAGACAAAAACATCATAAATGGTTCCAACATCATAACTTTTGATTAAAACCACCCATAATAGGAATGGGAATGCCTCATACACCTAATCCCTAATAAAAAACCAAATCTCCAATTAAAACATTGAATTTAGGGTTTCCACCCCACTTGGACAGCCCTACCCCCACCCCACCCACCCCACTTGGACAGCCCTACCCCCACCCCACCCACCCCACTTGGACAACCCTACCCCCACCCCACTTGGACAACCCAACACCCCCCACCCCATGTGGACAACCCTACCCCCCACCCCACTTGGAAAACCCACCCCCCCCCCCCCCCCACCATACCTAAACACCCCTACCCCCCACAACCCACTTGGAAAACCCAGCCACCCCCACCCCACCTCGACAGCCCTACCATCACCCCACTTGGAAAACCCATCCCCCCCACCCTACCTAGATAGCCCCTCCCCCACCCCACCTGCACACCCTCCCCACCCCACTTGGACAACCCTGCCTGGACACCCTCCCCCACACCACCTGCACACCCTCCCCCACCCCAAACAGCCCTACCCCCACCCCATTTGGACAACCCAGCCCCCTCCCCCACCCTACCTAGACAGCCCCCTCCCCCACCCTACCTAGACAGCCCCTCCCCCACCCCAAACAACCCTACCCCCACCCCATTTGGACAACCCAACCCCCTCCCCCACCCTACCTAGACAGCCCCCCCACCCTACCTAGACAGCCCCTCCCCCACCCCAAACAGCCCTACCCCCACCCCATTTGGACAACCCAGCCCCCTCCCCCACCCTACCTAGACATCCCCCTCCCCCACCCTACCTAGACAGCCCCTCCCCCCACCCCACTTGGATAGCCCTCGACATCCTCCCCCACCCCATCTGCACACCCTCCCCCACCTCAAATTGAAACATAAATTAATCCAAATCAAAATCCAATTTTGAACTAAAATAAATTCCACCAAAAGTACCATATAACCCCACTAAACAAACCCTCTACCATGTTCAAAGTGTAGAACAAAAAACATAAAACAAATCCAACGGTTCCGTAGACAGCAACCCTAATTTAGCCTAAATCAAAACATCAAACACCAAAAAAATAGATAAATAATGCTAAAACTAAGGTAACACTTACTAATTTGAAGTGTAAAATAAGATTTTGTTTGATTGAAGATAGATCTTGGCGGGAAAGAGTGTCATGGCTGAGAAGAATTCAGGAGATTGATTAGGTTCTGTCTGCAATCGGTCTGCAATCGGGCTGAGTGGGGGTTTGGGTGGTCTGTATTTGGGGGAAATCTTTCCCAACGGGTTTTAAAAAACCGTTGGGAAAAATGATTTTTTTCCCATATTTCCCAACGGTTTGATGAAACCGTTGGGAAAACTAATTTTCTTCCAATATTTCCCAATGGTTTCATAAAACTGTTGGAAAAAATCAATTTTTATAGATCAATACCAAAAGTTAATGCAAACTGTTGGTAAAGATCACCTATTCTAATAGTTCAAAGGAACTATTGGTATACAACTGTTGGGAAAACCATGATTTCTAGTAGTGATGGAAAAGGAGTTCCTTGAGATTAAGCAAAAGGATGATGAATCTGTTGGTATATATGAGGCGAATTTTACAAGGCTTGAAAGGTATGCATCTGGCTTTATCATCCAACCTGAAAGTAAAGTTGATCGATTATTCAGTGGATTAAAACCAAGTCTTAGAAGGGAAATAACTATAAGAGACTTCAGTAGCTATGAAGAAATTGTGCATTGTGCTATCAAGGTATAACTGGAAGTTGGTGTTACATATCCATCTCATGGTTTTGACAAGAAACAAAAGATGGAGTTCAAGTAGAAATCTCAGAACAATGGTGAAAAGAAGATGAATGTTTCTTTATGCTCAAAGTGTGGAAAGAAGCATGGTGGAGATTGTATAAAAGGTACTAGAAAATGTTTTAAGTGTGGAAAATAATGTCATAGATCAATTGAGTGTCGAAGTAATGGCAAAAAGGTAGCTAATGATGTGAATAGAGAAAAGACTACAGAGAACGCTCCACCAACACTTCAATGCTTCAAGTGCAAGGAAATGGGGCATTATGCTAATTAATGTACTAATCCAAGGGTTAATGATGATCGACATCAACAACTTCTTAAGGAAAAGGACAAAGGGAATTCACATGTGATCTCTATTGGCGATGTTGAATATGACAACGATGTGGTGGAATGATAAAGTGTTTATGTAATGGTATTCCAAAATAATGTTGTAGTATCATGGAATATTGGAATATTTATGTATTGGTCTATTATGGTTTTCAATAATTTTATGGTACCGGTAACCATGAAAAGTGATTTAAATATTTTTGGAAAACAGATGATATGCGAATAATGAAGGGATAATGAGAAAATAATATGTTTGATAGTATTCATGAGCTCATGACTGATATAAGGACAAAGTGATATCATGGATTGAGTATATAGAAATTTTGGGATTTTGGTATGTGGAAAGAGTTAACTTTTTAAAGCATTCATGTTTTCAAAAATTTTCAATTGGTATTCATTTTTCAATAGAATACATGATTAAGGTATTCACATATTTAGAATGTGACCAACAAGATATATCTTATAATATATAGGAGATAAATGATGGTATTCACATCCTTGTTATATGACCTCTTTGGTAATCTTTTTCACTATAATATGAGATTGGACAGAAGTATTTTGGATAAGCCTAAAGATTGGAATGGATTATGTTGGACATAAGTTAGTATTGTTTAAGGCTAGAACTTTTTTTTTCGACATTATTGTAGGAATGTTATAATAATGTAGTTTTAGAAAAAATGTTAACCTGTAGGACGGGCGACAACCCATCTCGTCGGACAAGGTTGCAGGAATCGAACCCACAACCGAAGTGCGACATGCCTTTAGCGCCTACCTCTGGCCTACAGGAATTCCCTGGTTAGTAGAAATTAGTTTTATTAAGCAGTATGATAGTTGAAGTATGAGTCCATTTTTGGAATCATATACGGTTAATCTCACCATATGATGGACTTATGTATATAACTTTTTCTAACCTTATGTTTGAAATAGATGGAATGACCTATCATTCTATCGCATGATCTTCTAACACTTCACGAATGAAAAATTCAACTTCATTTCTTTAAGAGATGATGTGGAAATTGTTCAAGGCATGAACAATGGTGAGATTATACCAAAATCAAGTAAGTACTTCTTTTAATACAACAATTCTTCAACATTAGGGAAAAGATCTTGAAAACTAAAAACGTTGTCCTAGTACCCTCATACCCGATGATTCAGATGGTGCCTTAGATCATCACAAATTTATGGCTTTGTGATTGATGGATTTTTCATATCCATGTTCTCTACCACTCACCATCAGAACATGATGGTTAAGATTTATCTTCTATATCCATATTCTCACATATGTTCT
Organism: Viscum album; assembly: GCA_963277665.1. NCBI lineage: Eukaryota > Viridiplantae > Streptophyta > Magnoliopsida > Santalales > Viscaceae > Viscum > Viscum album. The sequence goes on from OY728167.1 coordinate 339,026,764, forward strand.
CCTATGTGGAAACCCAGTGATGAGTTAATTTGGGTAACCGTTACGTTTCGTACTTTAGTTTTTAAAATTAAGTTTTGGTATTCCTTTTTACGATGTGGATTTCTATGAAAGAAACTTTTAAGTAGTAAACCATTTATAACCCCGACGAATTTCAAGGGCGAAATTAATTTTAAGGGGGGCAGATTGTAACACCTTGAGATTTTATGAGAAATATTTTTTTTAATTTCTTTGATGTCTTGTGTTGTACGCTACACCAAGAATAGTTTGCGCTATATGCAACACCATATTAGCTTGCAGTATACGCAAACGCTATTCTAGGCTTGTGTTGCACACCAGAGCAACCTTCCTTGATAGCATGTGTTGTACACAATACTGAGTTTCAATAAATGAGATATTATTATAATATTATTACGAACTAGCCGTTATGAATAGTATACCCACTTTTTGAAATTATATAAATTTTATCTTTCAAAATGGAATTCATTTTTAGATTCAGAATATTGAAATTATCTTAGGGTAAATTTTTGGAATTTTTCCTGAAAACTTTCAGTTTTTGATGAATAGTGAGAACACTAAGTTACTATTTAAAAACCGACTTTTTATTTAAATAATTATTTATTTTATTTAAATTTATTTTAGGTAAAATTAGATACATAATATATATATATATAAGTTCAATGTTATTCATTGGAGTCATTTTATAATAATTTTAGAGCTATAAAAATTTTATTGAACTTTTTACAGTCTTTTACCCACCTCCTAGGAGCATTTACAAATTTATATAAAACTTAATTTTACCGTTTCTGTGAGTTGAATTTAAAAAATCTGAGAGACACGGTTGATATTAGTAAGTAAAATGTGGTTCAATGAGATGAAAATAATTTTGGTGAATAGTAACTTTTTTACTTTTATTTACCATGGCTTAAAGTAAATAGGGTAATTAAGGGTAAAAATGATATTATTTTTACTCTAAAACATGTCCTAATTCTATTGGATAAGTGTAATTCGGCTAAAAACAAGCTTATAAATAAAATATTATCATTTAGGTCCACTTGGATTAGATTAGGACATTTATTATTATTTTATTTAAAGAAGAGTTAAAATAGTTAAAATCAAAGTTTAATAACTAAAATATTTTTAATATAGGGTTATACATAAGATAAATTTGACTATAAATATTCATTAGAAATATAAAAACATTTCATACATAATGGTATTTTATTTATAATTTTTAGACTTCAAATAATTTATTTTATTTATTACACAATGATGATGCAGTAATTACCTTATTAATGAAATATTAACATAATTGATGTTATAAATACCTAAATAAATGTAATTTTTGAATTTTTATGAATTACACTAATTTTCTAGGTTAATATGACATGTTAGTATTGATTTAATTAACTTTTTTAGAACTAATCATGCTGTTATGATTTTCACAAAAATCAATTACCAAATAGTGTCAAAATTGACATAAAATAGTTTTTAAAACAAATATTATATTATTAATTGATATTCTATCTAATGATCGGCCGAATGACTTAGATAAGGTTATATATATTAATAATTAACCACTTGGGGTTTTTTTTGGCTTGTTATGGTAAGTTTATTAACCATATAGTGTAAGAATACATGAAGACACGGTAAAAGTTAAATTATTTAACTTAGAGTTAAATCTAAATGATAAGGTTAAAATGGTAACCTAAACTTTTCTAAAACCTATTGGTTGAGGGGATTTCAACCCATACCTACTTTATATTCGAAATAAATCAATTTGGAACCATTATAAACCGAATATGACTTTATTATAAAATAATATTTTAAGTTTTTCCTAAGGTGCCCATCTCCTCCCTTATAAAAGGGAACCTCCTCCCTCTCCTCTTTACACAATTTGAGCCTTCAAGCTTGGCCAACCCCTAAAAATTTCTCTTCTCAACCTCTCTAGTTATATCATAGAGGTTATGGTCTTCTCAAAATACCCACTCTAGTTCCCTAAGAGGAAGTTTAGAGGAGGAACGTTGAAGAAGAGGAGGTTCAGATACGTACAAAGCATATAGGACCTAAGGTAAGAGATTATTTCATATCACTTTTATTTCTATGAGACATATGCCTTAATCGCCATCTATTTCTTTTGTATGGTTTCTATGCTTTACATGAATGTTTTATGATATTTATTTTAAAGGATATTAATTTTACATATACATGTAATTTTCTTTATTTTATGACATGTATGATTCCACCGATCATAAATGGTAAGGGATAACTTTTCCAATCTTGTTTTTATCTGAGATTATTTATTCGTAAGTATTTAATGGGGCTATGTTTATCATCCATGTCCATGTTTTCTCAAAATGTTTTCATAAAATGTTTACTATTCTTCCATGTATGTTTAAAGTCATTTTTACCCTTTTTTGACTTTTACCACAAGCTATGGAAGTAATCTTTCTTTTGTTTACCATGCGACATACTTTTTGACTTTTCTGGAAAAAGTACGAGAAGAATGTTTCTTTTTAACTTATACGACATGAATGGATTTTTACGGTTTCATAACGCCTTATTTTCATGAAACTTACTCTACAAGATTTCATGACTATTTTCAATAAAATCCTTTTCTTTTTAAATTGCATGGAATTTTATGAAAAGAAAATGATTTTAAAGAAGAAATGATAATTTCCTCAAGAATTCATTTCAAGTGTTTTATCAAAACTATTTTCCATATAAAATGACATTATTTAATATGTTTATGTTTCAAGTATAATGTCTTTATTATTTACATGGTTTGACTTTTATTATGATGAAATGATATCCATTTTTTTATATGGATTATGTTATGATGGCATGATGTTTAAGAATCCCATTCTATTACATGGGTTATGCTATGATGTATGATTTATGATTTTGTGGCACACAAAAAATGATTTCATTATGAGATGGGTGGGACCTATATATCCCTCCAATGCATTGGGTAAAGATTTATATCTCATGAGAAAGACATGGCTGGAACAGTAAGTTAATCTGGTTTAGTGATACAGGACTGGAACGAGGAGTGGACTCGATTCAGAAAGGGACTTTGTCCACTAATATGGTCTTGACAACAATGCCTTGGCTACTATGGAAATCATATCATGTGCATAATGGTTTACCACAATTACATGTTTTATTTCCATGATATTTTATCATGATTGATGTTCCTTTATGATATATGCCTTACATACTTCCAAGATTTATGTCATTGCTCAAGATTTTGATGTTTAGATTTTATGTTCAAGTTTTTGCATTCAAATGTTTATAGATTGTTTTATATTCTCTATGTTTACCATTACTGAGAATTTGAGCTCACCCTTTTTATGTTTTCTTTTCCCCCGGATATAAATAAAGGTTTTAGGTAAGGAAACAAAAGGGGAAGATCTTTATGGGAGATGTTGAAGATCTTTCACCATGATTAGAATATTATGTTCCAAGTTTCCAAATACACTAAAATATTACGGTCCTTGAGTGTTGTTTTTTTATGTATTAAGTATTCCGAAAATGTAATGTAATGTCCATGTACATCAAGTTTGGGGTCTCTATAGTTGGTATCAGAGGGAAGGTTTAGTTAACATTTGGAAACTAGGATGCGAAAACTTTAGCGAGATCCCTAGAAGTATTTCTAAGGTATGTCTAGGGATGCCCCTAAGGTTAAGTATAAGTATAGGTTATAGTCCTAGAATTATGGTAATGATATTAGAATTAAACCTAAGATGTTAGATATTGAAGGTACCCCCCCCCCTTATTATGTTGTTTTCCTAGCATGATTTTTTCCTCTCACACTATTCTTTTTGGATTTTAGACGATGGCTAAAACCCGAAGGAACCGTGTTGATCAATGTAATGGAAAATGTAATGATTGACCTCCTGAACAAACCAATGTTATGGGAGATGGAGTGAAAAATATTATTTCTATACTTACGCAAGCTATGAATCATTCTGGACTTCCAAATGAGCAGATAAGGGAACAATATTCTATTGAGTCCTTCATGAGGCAACACCCACCTTCTTTCAATTGGTCTTCTGATCCAATTGTTACTGAACAATGGATCAGTACCATTGAAAAGATATTTTCCATACTTCACTTTTCGGAACATGAAAAAGTCATTCTGTCTATTTACCATTTAGAAGGTGAAGCAGACCAATGGTGGAATCTAATTAAGAATAAGAGGCCCCGAAATGAAATTGAATCCATGGAAAGGGATGAGTTCAAGAAATTAGTTTTTAATAAGTACTTCCCTCACATTCTTAGAACAAAGATGGAAAAGGAGTTCCTTGAGCTTAAGAAAAAGGATGATGAATCTGTTGGTATATACGAGGATAATTTTACAAGGATTGCAAGGTATGCATCTGGCTTTATCATCCAACCTGAAAGTAAAGTTGATCGATTCTTCAGTGTCTTAAAACCAAGTCTTATAAGGGAATTAGCTATAAGAGACTTCAGTAGCTATGAAGAAATTGTGTGTTGTGCAATCAAGGTATAACTGGAATTTGGTGTTACATATCCATCTCATGGTTTTGACAAGAAACAAAAGATAGAGTTCAAGGAGAAATCTCAGAACAATGGTAAAAAGAAGATGAATGTTTCTTTATGCTCAAAGTGTGGAAAGAAGCATGGTGGAGATTGTCTAAAAGGTACTAGAAAAAATTTTATGTGTGGAAGAGAAGGTCATAGAGCAGTTGAGTGTTAAAGTAATGGGAAAAAGGTAGATAATGATGTGAATAGAGAAAAGACTACAGAGAACGCTCCACCAACACTTCAATTCTTCAAGTGCAAGGAAATGGGGCATTATGATAATCAATACCCTAATCCAAGGGTTAATGATGATCGGCATCAATAACCTCTTAAGTCAAAGGAAAAAGGGAATTTACATGTGATATCTATTGGCGATGTTGAATATGACAACGATGTGGTGGAATGATAAAGTGTTTATGTAATGGGATTCCAAAATAATGTTGTAGTATCGTGGAATATTGGAATATTTATTTATTGGTATATTGTGGTTTTCAATAATTTTATGGTACCGGTAACCATGAAATGTGATTGAAATATTTTTGGAAAACAGATGATTTGTGCATAATGAAGGGATAAGGAGAAAATAATATGTTTGATAGTATTCATGAGCTCATGACTGATATAAGGACAAAGTGATATCATGGATTGAGTATATTGAAATTTTGGGATTTTGGTATGTGGAAAGAGTTAAGTTTTGAAAGCATTCATGTATTCACTAATGTTCAGTTGGTATTCATTTTTCAAGAGAATACATGATTAAGGTATTCACATTTTTGGAATGTGACCAACATGATATATCTTATGATATATGGGAGATAAATGATGGTATTCACATGCTTGTTATATGAACTCTCTGGTAATCTTTTTCACTATAATATGAGATTGGACATAAGTATTTTGGATAAGCCTAAATATTGGAATGGATTATGCTGGACATAAGTTATTATTGTTTAAGGCTAGAACTTTTTTTTCGATATTATTACAGTAATGTTATAATAATGTAGTTTTAGAAAAAAGCTCAACCTGTAGGAAGGGCGACAACCCATCGCATCAGACAAGGTTGCGGGAATTGAACCCACAACCGAAGTGCGACGGGCCTTTAGCACCTACCTCTGGCCTACAAGAATACCCTGGTTAGTAGAAATTAGTTTTATTAAGCAGTATGATAGTTGAAGTATGAGTCCATTTTTGGAATCATATACAGTTAATCTCACCATATGATGGACTTATGTATATAACATTTTCCAACCTTATGTTTTAAACATATGTAATTACCTATCATTCTATCGTATGATCTGCTAACACTTCACGAATGAAAAATTCAACTTCATTCCTTTAAGAGATGATGTGGAAATTGTTCGAGGCACGAACAATGGTGAGATTGTACCAAAATCAAGTAATTACTTCTTTTAATTCAAAAATTCTTCAACATTAGGGAAAATATCTTGAAAACTAAAAACGTTGTCCTAGTACCCTCATACCCGATGAATCAGATGGTACCTTAGATCATCACAAATTTATGGCTTTGTGATTGATGGCTTTTTCATAGCCATGTTCTCTACCACTCTCCATCAGAACATGATGGTTAAGACTTCTCTTATATATCCATATTTTCACCTATGTTCTCCTATGTGGAAACCCAGTGATGAGTTAATTTGGGTAACCGTTACATTTCGTACTTTAGTTTTTAAAATTAAGTTTTGGTATTCCTTTTTACGATGTGGGTTTCTATGAAAGAAACTTTCAAGAAGTAAACCATTAATACCCACTTTTTGAAATTATATAAATTTTATCTTTCAAAATGGACCTCATTTTTGGATTCATAATATCTAAATTAGCTTAGGGTAAATTTTTTGTATTTTTCTGAAAACTTTCAATTTTTGATGAATAGTGAGAATACTAAGTTACTATTTAAAAACAGACTTTTTATTTAAATAATTATTTATTTTATTTAAATTTATTTTAGGTAAAAATAGATACATAATATATATATAAGTTCAATGTTATTCATTGGAGTCATTTTATAATAATTTTAGAGATATAAAAATTTTATTGAACTTTTTACCATCTTTTACCCACCTCCTAGGAGCATTTGCAAATTTACATAAAACTTAATTTTACCACTTCTGTGAGTTGAATTTAAAAAATCTTAGAGACACGGTTGATATCAATAAGTAAAATTTGGTTCAATGAGATGAAAATAATTTTTGGTAAATAGTAGCTTTTCTACTTTTATTTACCACGGTTAAAAGTAAATTGGGTAATTAAGGGTAAAAATGATATTATGTTTACCCTAAAACACGTCCTAATTCTATTGGATATGTGTAATTCGGCCAAAAAAAACCTTAGGAATAAAATATTATCATTTAGGTCCACTTGGATTAGATTAGGACATTTATTATTATTTTATTTAAAGAAGAGTTAAAATAGTTAAAATAAAAGTTTAATAACTAAAACATTTTTAATATAGAGTTATACATAATATAAATTTGAATATAAATATTAATTAGAAAGATAAAAATATTTTCTACATAATGGTATTTTATTTATAATTTTTAGACATTAAATAATTTTTTTAATTAATGACACAATGATGATGCAGTAATTACCTTATTAATGAAATATTAACATAATTGATGTTATAAATACCCAAATAAATGTAATTTTAGACTTTTTATGAATTAAATTAATTTTATAGGTTAATATGACATGTTAGTATTAATTTAATTGACTTTTTTCGAACTAATCATGCTGTTATGATTTTCAAAAAAATCAATTACCAAATAGTGTCAAAATTGACATAAAATAGTTTTTTTTAAAAAAATATTATATTATTAATTGATATTATATCTAAGGATCATCAAAATGACTTAGATAAGGTTATATATATTAATAATGAACCATTTGGGGTTTGTTTGGCTTGTTATAGTAATTTTATTAACCATATAGTATAAGAATACAAGAAGACACTGTAAAAGTTAAATTATTTAACTTAGAGTTAAATCTAAATGATAAGGTTAAAATGGTAACCTAAACTTGTCTAAAACCTATTGGTTGAGAGGATTTTTACCCATAACCACTTTATATTTGAAATAAATCAATTTTGAACCATTATAAACCGAATATGAATTTTTTATAAAATAATATTTTACATTTTTCCTAAGGTGCCAATTTACTCCCTTATAAAAGGGCACATCCTCCCTCTCCTCTTTACACAATTTTGAGCCTTCAAGCTCAGCCAACCCCTACCAATTTCTCTTATAAACATCTCTAGTTATATCATAGATGTTCTGGTCTTCTCAAAATACCATCTCTAGTTCCCTAAGAGGAAGTTTAAAAGAGGCATGTCGAAGAAGAGGAGGTTCAAATACGTACTAAGCATATCGGACCTAAGGTAAGAGATTATTTCGTCTCACTTTTATTTCTATGAGACATATACCTTAATCAACATCTATTTATTTTGTATAGTTTCTATGATTTACATGAATGTTTTATGATATTTATTTTAAAGGATATTATATTTACATATACATGTAATTTTCTTTATTTTATGACACGTCTGATTCCACCGATCATAAATGGTAATGGATAACTTTTCCAATCTTGTTTTTATCCGAGATTGTTTATTCGTAAGTATTTACTGGGGCTATGTTTATCATCCATGTCCATGTTTTCTCAAAATGTTTTCATAAAATGTTTACTATTCTTCCATGTATGTTTAAAGTCATTTTTCCCTTTTTTTACTTTTACCACAAGCTATGGAAGTAATCTTTCTTTTGTTTACCATACAACGTACTTTTTGACTTTTCTGGAAAAATACGAGAAGAATGTTTATTTTTAAATTATACGGCATGAACAGATTTGTACGGTTTCATAACACCATATTTTCATGAAACTTACTCTACAGGATTTCATGACTATTTTCAACAAAATCCTTTTCTTTTTAAATTTCATGGAATTTTGTGAAAAGAAAACGATTTTAAAGAAGAAAGGATAATTTACTCAATAATTCATTTCAAGTGTTTTATCAAAACTATTTTCCATCTAAAATGACATTATTTAATATTTTTATGTTTCAAGTATAATGTATTTATTATTTACATGGTTTTAATTTTCTTATGATGAAATGATATCCATTTTTTTATATAGAATATGTTATGATGGAATGATGTTTAAGAATCCCATTTTATTACATGGGTTATGCTATGATGTATGATTTATGATTTTGTGGCACACGAAAGAATGATTTCATTATGAGATGGGTGAGACCTATATATCCCTCCAATGCATTGGGTAAAGATTTATATCTCATGAGATAGACATGGATGAAACGGTAAGTTAATCCGGTTCAGTGATACAGGACTGGAACGAGGAGTGAACTCGATTCAGAAAGGGACTATGTCCACTAAGATAGTCTTGGCAGAAATGCCTTGGCAACTATGGAAATCATATCATGTTCATAATGGTTTAACACAATTACATGTTTTATTCCCATGATATTTTATCATGATTGATGTTCCTTTATGATATATGCCTTACGTACTTTCAAGATTTATGTCATATCTCAAGATTTTGATGTTTAGATTTTATGTTCAAGTTTTTTGCATTCAAATGTTTATGGGTTGTTTTATGTTCTCTATGTTTACCCTTATTGAGCATTTGAGCTCACCCTTTTTATGTTTTATTTTCCCCAGGATATAAAGAAAGGTTTTAGGTAATAAAACAAAGGGGAAGATCTTTATGGGAGATGTTGAAGATCTTTCAACATGATTAGAAGATTATGTTCCGAGTTTCCAAAGACACTAAACTATGACGATCCTTGAGTGTTGGTTTTTTTATGTATTAAGTATTCCTCAAATGTAATTTAATTTCCATGTACGTCAAGTTTGGGGTCTCTACAATTAACCAATTAATAAAATATTTTTTTTTTGAAAAATGACATACATACCAGTAATGGTAACTCACCAATATCCCATAGATGGAGGGGTGACTGACTACTCCATCACTGGAGGTGAATCAGGTTATGGGATACCAATAACATCTCAATAAATGGGTAGCTTTCTAGTAGTCCTGGGTACAATGGAATCACTAGGATCCACAAAAGATGATGGTAGGGGTGGCATGCTCTGAGATGTTGATTGGCTAGGATCCTAATTTTTTTCTTGGTATTCATGAATTTCAAATGGTTAAGGTATATTAAATGTATAAAAAATTAAAAAAATAAATGATTTTTATAAAAAAAAGAAAATAAAAACTATAAAAACGAATATATGTACAAAACACATATCAATGAGAAATTATAATATATTTTCTTTACCAATTTATACCTTTAATTATCTTCATATTCTTATCTCCATTATTATTAACCTCCATTGTGATAAGTCCTTCATTCTCACCCTCTCTTGCATGTTTAACTTTTTTTGACATTTTTAGGAAAAAACTATTTAACGTTTTGTGGTTGATGAGGTTCACTATCACAAAGCACCAATTGATCTTCACCACCCATATCATATAAATCTATCTTCTTTAAATGTAAAAAAAACTCCAACATTCATGTATTTTTTCATCCACATAATAAAACATTTTCTCTTGTGAAGGAAATATAAATGGATCAAGCTATGCACATTCACCGATATCCACCAAGTGAGAGAATTTGAGAGATGTAAAATGTAATAAATATTTCATTATAACCCTATCAATATTGGAAAAACTTTCATTTGAATATGACAAGTAAAACATTCCATGATATTTTAATCAATTATATCATTCATCTTCCCTTATTATCCCACCTATTAATGTGTAAATACTCCACTATTTTGAAATTTAAATTATTCTTAATGATAAATTGTATGAAACCCAAAGCCATGAATATCTTAGGAATCTAATATCTTATCCTCCCTTAATAGACCTTAATCCAAAAAACTTAAAATCATTCAATATTTTAGCTCGATTTCAATATTCTTTATCTAGAAAAAAAATATATAAGGTATTAATTTTAACATATAAAAAATAACTACATGTAAATAATATGAAGATAAGTATATACTTACATGATGGGCGAACAATTTGACAATATCTTTATTAACAACTTTTCTTAATTCCAGCTCATTTTGAGCTCGGCCCCTTAGTCACCCCATTGTTTTTAGTTGAAATTCTTCAATAAATGGATCTATAATAACAGTATTTTGTATCACATATCTATGTGTATGTATCAACTCCAATTCAGTCAGTGTACAATTTTACCCCTTTCCAGTTGGTCATCCCATAGTTGGAAATACTGATCACTGATTTTATAAACAACAATTAGTGGAGATCTCATCAACACATCCATCATGATTGAATCTAGTCTCAATACCATCCAAATACCTAGAACATGTGTTCAATCACTCTTTGGATATGCAACCTTCAGTAATAGAGCCTTCTGGTTGAGATTTATTCCTCACGTATGATTTCAAATAACCTAAGTACCTAATGAAAAAAATAAGAAACATATTAAAAAAATTATGCAATGATTTCATAAAATATAATTCACCAATGAAAATAAAAATAATAGGAATGTTCCTCTCAATTGGATATATCCATCAATAGTGTATGGGTCAACCAAGTTTAGCTTCTTCAACCAAATGAACAGTTAAATGATTCATGAATGTAAGAATGAAGGGGGGAATAAAATCTCCAAAGGAAAAAAGTTTCAAAAAAAATTTCATGAAGTTTATCAAGATTAGTTGGATTTTTACTTTTTACACAAAACTCTTTGAAAAAGGTACAAAACTCAACTATAACTATAGTTACTTTTTTAGGTAATATATTATGCATTCCAATGGAAAAAATTTCTCTATCAAAATATGTGATTCGAGAATTTTCAATCCATGTAACTTTTGATGGTTTAAGTCAACACACAATGATATGTTACATGAATATCCATATGGAACATTTACATTCTATAAAGTTAGAAGAATAAATACTTCTCCTGATTTTTCATTTTAAAAATAGATGAAGGATACTTTCAATTATCATTTTTTCCACAAACTAGGATTTATATTCATTGACTCCAAATCCTTATGAGCATTAAGGTGATCCTTTTATTTACCCTACTCATTAAGAAATGTAAAAATTACATTTTCATGGAATTTATTCTCAATATTTATTATTTCAATATTATGAAGTATCAAATTTAACTCCAAATAAGTAATATTGAAAAATATATTGTTTTTCTTCCATTATTGCGTTCCATCTACTTAGGATATTGTAACTCGTATCCTGTTACCTCCTTATTTAAACTGGTGACATTTTCTAAATTATTCAATAACATTCATTAATTGTCCCAACATTTTTGAACTAGATAACAACTTTGATTACTTTATCATTTCTATATCTCTATTGAATAGTGTATTGTTAAACCTAAATTTATGAGAAGCATCCTTAAATTGATGATCACATATAAAGCACCGTTTTCTACTATGAGGTAATCATTGAGATTCAAAATCAAAATCAAAAAATAGAAAATCCAAACATGTATGAGTTTTTTAACCAATTTAATTTCATATTCTAGGAAATTCACTACTGATTCACATTAAAGCATCATACATTTTGAGTAGTTTTCTCATTGAATCATCATATGTTTCCATGCCATCACCCAATAATTCACACAATTATTTTGTTAGAGGCTAAAGATGCACATCAATGTCATTTACATGAATTTTCTTTCCAAGAATAGTCATCAAAATAATTAAATAAGTATTCTTCATACACATCTATAGAGGTAGATTATAAGGGTTCAAAATAACTATCCATATTATATGATTAGTACTTAAAGAGCAAAAAAAGTTAAAAATATCATAAACCAATCCCAGACATACCTTCCTAGGATCTGAATAAAAATATTGATATAGTGAATCAAGAATCTTCCATGATATTGAATCATTTTTATGTCTCATAAAGCCATCATTATTATCCTGAGCATGAAAATGTATTTCGTATACAGTCTTATTCAACATGAATAATCTTTACAAGAGTGGTTTCAAAGGAAAGTAATGCAACAACTTTGTAGGATTTTTCTTCTTTGATTTCTTTCTCGGGATGCATTGATTTATACTCTCATTGTTGTTCATTGACTTCCATATTTTTGTAGGAAATATTATGCATTCTTTTTTATCATACTCTTCTCTCTAGTAAAGCATGTAATCATTAGGGCATGCATGTATCTTTTTATAATCTAGTCCAAATTTTTTGATGACTTTATTTATCTCATATAATGATGCAAGGATATTAGCTTCACTAAATGTATCATTAAGAAAATATAAATTTATGAACATTTATTTTTTTCATTCCATAGAGACACTTGATATGATACAACTTAAGTATAAAATACAACTTCGAATACTTGGATCACCCTTCATTAAATTCTGATTTTCTGTCTTCAACTAATTAATAAAACTCATTTTTTTGTCACTAAAACTTTGAGAAATATTACCCTTATAATGATCAACTGAATTTTCAGTTAATCTATTAAAATTTTGGATATTTTATTCTAAAAAACTAAAAGTTTCATTTAAGAAATTCCAAAATGAATTATACTTTTTTGAGTTACTTTGTATTTTGTTTACAGTATTGTCATTGTTTTGAATTTACATATCATTTGATTCACCATTCCAAATCCAATATACATATTGAGAAGGAAACTATTTCGATATAAAATGCTCATATACTTTGTTTCTATTCAACCATCACTTGAATTTACAATCAGGACACAGAAATTCTATTCTACCATCCACTGATCGGTTTGCAATTTCATATTCTAAAAATACTTCCAAACCCATCGCATACTGAGGTGTGTTTTGGGGTAAATTAATTCATCTTTTATCAATAGGTATTGCATTGTCACTATTCTACTTATAAATTTATATATAAAGATTCAAATGGTTAATAAAACAAGTAAAATCAAAACTAAACATCACCCAACATCATAATTGACCAGGGTAGGGTCTCGATTCAGTATAGAAAAAATTCAACATCAAAATGATTCAATTCAACTTTATATCTCTAATTTCTATAATTTTCATATTATTAATTTTTATTTTATTTTTTAAAAACAAGATTGTCTCTATAGATATCTCTTTCTTTTATAATTATGCAATCACCATTTGTATCTAAAAACATGAACTTGACACTATGATATCATGTGACATGGTCTCTTCTATTCTAGCTTTCAAATTATTGCGTTCATCAAATATAAAATATAATCATGGTAAATATTAATTAATTTAAAAGTAAAGTATACAAACCAAATCAAAAATAATATGATCAACATTCTATTAATAAAAAATAAATGATAAAACCCAAAACATCACACCAATCAAAAACCACCAAATAACTTTCATCTGCTCTAGGCTTGGGAAGAATAAGACCCAAAAATGATAATTGTAAATATTTTAAAATGGAACTATACCTAGATAGAAAAAAGGAATCACCCTATAGACTATCCTAAAGTAATGAATTTCACCCTTTTCCTCAAAAAAATTCTAGGGAGAAAATCAAAATAACACGAAACATAGTCTCAAATAAGCAATACTCCACAACTAGAATCAAATAAATCCAAATTAAACCAAGAAACATGCCTATAAATAGAACCCACCACATTTAAAACACCATTATAAATTTACCATTTCCCCTTAAAAGAAAAAACATTAAATAAAGGTCTCAAAACATATTTCATAAATGTAAATATACAATAAAAATATTTTCCAATTTCTAAACATAAATATTTTTGTCTCATTTAGAAAACCTAAAAATCATTTCTAAAACACCACTTCCTCTTTAAAATACCACCAGAATTTAATTATTAAATCATATTTGGTTATTGGAAAATATTTTCAAAAATTATTCACATAAAAACACCTTTTCAATTTTTTTTAAACCTAATAAGAAACCACATTTGATACATAAAGAAAACTTTAAAAACATTAATGTTTTAAATTAATTCAATTAAATAAAAAAAATATATAAAAATTTCCAATTTTTTTTTGAAAAAATTAACATGAAACCAAATAAATGTTTTAAAAGGATTGACGTCCTAACCAAAGTTTTTTTAAAAACTAAATTTCATTTTAGATATATCACATATAAAATAACACTAAAGAAACAGTAAATTAAACAAAAAATATAGTATTTATGCACTATTATAACATATTGTAATCCATAATTACTAATTATAAGATAAAATATGTAATTAAATATTAAATATGAAAATTATTGATATTATTAATAATTATAACATTATATGAATATTAATCATAAATTAACATGAAACTTAATAATATTCTTAACTATGAAACATTATTCTAATTTTTAAACATTAAATTCTATTATACATATAATTTAATATTCCTAACAAGTAATAAAAATGCAATTTATTTATATTCCAGAAAATTAAACCCTAAATTTTGTGATATTTCAAATAATTACCCCTATAATATAAAAAATAAATCAACTAAAAACCATTTAGGAACCAAAATCTCAAAAATATGGAAAATTTACCCCAATTCATGATTTAGGATGTACGGAAATGGATTGGGTACCTATCATTAGGGTTGTTTAGGAGTGGCCGCAAGAGGGAAAGCAAGTGGTGGAAAGCGCTTCAGGGCAGAAAGGGACTGTTTGGGCATAGGGATGAGGGATTAGAGGAGAGGGGTAAAGGGGTGTGGCAGTAAGGGACCGAGGAAGAGGGGTGATTGGGGGAGAATGGGGGAGTGGCTAGAGGTAAGGTGAGAGCATTGTGGGGTGATGAGGGCTTGAGGGAGAGGGTATTCTCTAGGGAGAAAGGGGAAGAAGTTGGTGGGGGAAGCGGTGAGGGGCGGTGAGGGCTAAGGGGGAGGTTAGTGGAGAGGGGTAAGAGATTGGTGAGAGCTTGGGGGAGAATTGGGGAGCTTTGGTGGCACTCAATGGCGAGTGGTGAGGGGAGAAGGGGGGAACATCAACATAAAGGAATCGGGGAGGATAGGGGCTTAGGGAGGGTGCTTAAGGTGAAGAGGGAGGGGAGGGGTCAAATTTAGGTTTTTCAAAAACATTTAACAAAGATTTTAATAAAACATCCTCTAAATGTTAAAATTAAAAAATATAGTGTAGTTTACTGTAACATCCTCTATATTATAAATTTTTTAATGTAATTTATTTAGCGGTGGTTATTAAAACCGTCCTGAATAAACTGCCGCTATGACCAATTTTTTGTACTGATATGATATTAAATTTGATGTCCTTGTCTAAATAATTAATATGGGATCTATGTAGGGATAACCATTACATACCCAATATTATTTCAAATTCAACCAAGGTGGGAATAATTAGCACTTTAGGAAGTAACCTTAGAAAAAAATTGATCTAAGAGAATTTATATATCTTTGATGCTATGATCATTCAACCAAGTATTTTCATAGATAGCTCAATACACAGCTCATTAGGTGATTATTCAATATTATTAAAAAAACTTTTATGATATAAAATAATGTAAATAATCATAATCAAATAAGGAATTCACTAATCTTGAATGGAGAATAAGTGTACCTCACATCACTTCATTATCAGGATCCACCTTAGATTTAGTTATTATATATTCAATCCCTAATTCCTTGGGTATGGGATGTTTTTGGGTCCTATAATATTTATTAGATATGGGGTTAGGTCCTTGACTCACATAATTACCAAACTCCTAGTATTTGAAACATTGAAGAGTGGGAGGAGAATTAGCGGGTACCTTTTTCACTTTTATTGACTGTTTTTCATTTCATATACATTCAAAAGCTTTATGGCCATCTATACCATATTTAAAACCTCTTCCTAACCCTTATAATAAATTTCCATAACCTTTTTCCAATATGTCTATCATGAATGAAGTTTAATATTCAATCATTTGAATACTCATTAAACACCATCTTCTATTTATTATCTCAGGAGTAATGAGAGTATTAAGATTTCATCCCCACCTTAAGTGCACATAAGAGAATATCTTCATAGCTACCTAATTATGTTAGAGTTAGTTCCATTAGGAGACTTGGTTTGTGGCCTCTAAATAATTATTTTATAATACTCTTAACATAAATTACAATGTTGCATGTATACCTAATCATTCTTTTGATATTCAGTTAATAAGTTTCAATGGACTCATCATCCTTTTGTTTCAACTCAAATAATTCTATATCTATCATTAAGTGTAGAGTTCAAGGAAAATAAATTGTAAAGTACGCTTTTTGGAACTCTTCACATACCATAGAGTATACATATTCTTTATTAAATTATTAATCATATTCCACATTTGTTTGACCTTTCTTTCCAACTGATTTACTTCTATTAAAACCTTCTCAAGTTATGAGTACTAGAGAATATAGATATATTTTCCATCACATTGATTCATTTCTCTATAATAAGTGGATTAGAAGAGACACTAGGTGAGGGTGTACATTTTTGTTTGAATGACTATAACCTACTCCCCCATTAGTGTTTGTGAGCTCAAAGTAATTTTCATTATTATTCATAGCTTGTGATATTTGGGTGAGAACTTCAATGGGGTTTTACACTCTTTCTCCTATTCCATTAGGTTTTTTTGTTGGGAAACTCAATACATTTTCACTCGCATAAATTATTAATTTGGTTCCTTCTATTTAAAGTCATCCCTAAAGCCAATAGTTATTAACATGAGTGCTGAAAATTTGACATCATAAGGGGATTATCATAATAAATAACATTAAATGTATTCATCTATAATACCTTTTCATATTTTACATCATCACATTAGCTTATAATTCCTCTAGTTAAACCTTTATCTACCATGGGTTAATTTATGCTAGGTTATCTTATACTTATCAACATAATACCTCAAAGTAACTAATAAATCAATCCTTCATAGTGGTTCCTAGAGATTATATGATACACCAAGAATATCCCACAGGAGTTTCAAACTAGGTGTGCAGTTGGGCCTATTTTTCAAGCACTAGGTGACAATTGAGTTAATATCCAACATTAAATTTTTAGGGTTAATACTCCTAGGTACATATTTTCCAAATATTCCATCCCCATATAGTATCTATATATGTATTTATTCCTTAGAAAACAACTAAATCAGGAATTTACCAATATTTTAGGATATCATTCTATACATAGACTCATCTCTCATTGTTTTACTATGTTTCTGTAACCCTAATACAATAGGTAAACTAAAATAAAAATTGTTAAACCCTACACTAATACAAACTAAGGCTACTGTAACACCCCGAGCTTCTATGATACGCTTCTCATTCAATAATGCAATAGCTTGCATTGTACGCAACTTCGAGTTCTAACACACCGCAACTAATCAAAGTAGCCGTTATGAATAGTAATACCCACTTTTTGAAATTATATAAATTTTATATTTCAAAATGGACTTCATTTTTGTATTCGGAATATCAAAATTATCCTAAGTTGAGTATTTTGTAATTTTCTGAGAACATTCATTTTTTTATGAATAGTGAAAAATACTTAAAACAACTTTTTTAATCAAAATAATTTATAGTGATAAGTTATACTATTTAGTGGTTTTAAAGTATAATTAGAATATATTTTTACCATTTTATCCAATGGTGTTCATTAGAATTAATTTCACTTTGAAATTGGACATAAACAATTGTCAATCTTTGATATATATTGTTTCTTAAAAACACGCTATTTGTTGTGACAACGGGAATTAATTATAAAATTAATTAATGAAACTTATATGTTTGTAATTTAGTAAAATAGACATCATTTTTGAATTCGGAATATCAATTATACCTTAGGGTGAAATTTTGGCATTGTTCTGAAAAACTTCAATTTTTGATGAATAGTGAAACCACTAAGTGGTAGTTAAAAAACTGATTTTTCGTTTAAATGAAATATTACCACTTCTGTGATTTGATTTTCAAAAATCCGACATACATGGTTGTCATTAAGAAGTAAAATGTGGTTCAATGATATTAAAATAATTTTTTGGTGAATAGTAACTTTTAAGTTCTTAATCGCGATTAGAGGTAATTAGTGTAGTTTAAGGTAAAAATAATGTTTTAATAATATGAGATGAGCTTGAAACATGTCCTACCCTCATTGGATGTGCCATGGCCAACCAAGAAAATCCATGGGTCAACTTGGGGACCCCATGGAGCCACTTTAGTTGGAGAATGGCATAAATACCTTTTATTTAATGTTAAAGTAAAAAATGACACAAACATGAAATGTTTTACTAAAACAATTTTTACATGGGGTTATACAAGTCATATTTTTGACTATAAATAGTCATTGGAAAGCTAAAAATATTTCCTACATCATAGTAATTTTTTTATAATTTTTAGACATTAAATAAATTAAATTATTTATGACATCATGATGATGTAGCGATGACCTCATTATTTAACGATTTAAATAAAATGAACGGATAATGTAAAATATAAGGCTTACACTTGTCAAAAACCTATTGTATGAGGAGATTTCGAACCCTTATCACCTTATCCTCGAATTATATAAGTGTGGGACCTCTAAAATCCGAAACTCATTTTATAATAAAGTGACTTCTCTTTACTTTCCAAGAGTGCCCCTCCTCTCCACTTATAAAAGGCCCCCACCTCTACCACCTCATTCACACTTTCAAGCCATTTTGCTGGGCCAAACTCTTCCCAAATACTCTCCCAACTTCCCCCTATTACTCCTAGAAGCCTCACTTTGGGCAGAACTCTTCCCAAGGAAGCCTTTGGCTCAAATCAAAAAGAGTTACCCGATTTTGAGGTAATGTCTTCTCTAATGTTGTTTTGTTTTATTTTTCTTCTCCAACCCCCTAAACGCTTTTTATTAATTTCTTTTGTAACAACACCAGTATCCTCAATATACTAGGATGTTGTTATAAGAAGGATTCGAGCTACACTTACACACAACTACATCTAATGGTTAAAGAACATACTGTTTCTGTGGATGACGAATTTTTGCCTCACGAAACGATGATTGTTCAACACTCATATAACACTCATATAACACCTCTAAGGGAATTTCTTAACCCAACTTCCATTCTTTGGGTTAATCTCCTACTTTCAAATTATGTCATGATATTATTATGTCCTATTTTGTATTTTTACGTTCTTTATGTGTACCTATAGTAAATACACATAATAGATCTATTTTATTTTAAAAATGATCTTTTTAAGGACTTCGTCTCAATCTCCTTTCATTGAGGCATATTTGGTTTTATACACAATTTTCTTTTATACGGTGTATAAACCCCTTTGACTTTTACGCTTATTCAAAAGGAATCTTTTTTATACGAAGTATTTTACTAAACGACAAAAAGGGAATGTTTTTATTTCCGTACATATGTGGCGACAATGACTTCTCCACCGCCGTGACCATTATTTGAGTTTCGGCTTCCTCTACAAGCCATCAATTTTTTTTAATGAAAAATAAATACAAAGTTTTAACTTTCTTTTATTTTGGCATTGAAAATGGTTTTAAAAGCGTTTTTATTATATCAATGTGTTGTATTGAAATCTTGTGATTGAAATGTGGAAATGTTATGTTTCCTTTATGCATGTTTTATGTGATACGATTATGTTATGGTTTATGATATGTTTAAACCCATTCATATGAGAAATGCATTGGACTTAGTAAGTGACGGGTGGAGCCCGCTATAGCTCCTCGATGTATCGGCAGGTCTCATGAGACAAACTAGTGTCTTGGCACGAGGCCTTGACAAAATATTATTTGCGGTCTTGGCACGAGGCCTTGGCTACGTGGTTATGATAGTATGGCATTATTCATTCCATCATTATGAAAGTGGTTATTGATATTGCATGTGATTATTCGACCGGTAGAATATCCATGTGAAGAATTGAATGGCATTATCTCATTTTACTTTTGCCATATTATGTTGAAGTTCATGTTTAAAAGGCTTTTGTTTTAGTTATACATTGCCTTAAATGTTTATGTTTATTGATGAAAGCTTCCGCTATATTGTTATCCTTACTGAGCATCTGAGCTCACCCCTTTCAATGTTTTAATATTTTCCAGGATGTGAAGAAGTATTTTAGGAATGACCTGCAGGGATAGTCAGAAGAGGATATGAGTGTGTACTATGAAGACTTTGTTATTAGTTTTTCACTTTATGATGTAATGTAAGACTTATGAATGTATCTAGTGTTTCCAAGGCTACTAAACTAATCGGTCTTTCGAGACTTGATCTTTTGTGATCATGCCAATGTTACGAAGTAATGCACCGACTCTGGGTAGCTTGGGTTGGGGCGTTACAGTTTGTATCAGAGGCAGTTTAGTACTAACCTTGGAAGCTAGATTTAGATAAACTCTGATTAGAGCCCATAGCCCGAAGATAGACTTTAAGGATTAGTATAGAAGAACTTCCTAGAATTTTGGTATTATAGAGATTTTGTGAGTTTTCCGAGCAATATATCCCTATCTGGATACGAGCAGGTAGAGGCGGCTCTGGCACAAATGTACCTAGGGGTAAAACCCAAAAACACCGCTTTGATCTAGACTCGAACGGGAACTGGTGCACGACAACGGGCCTTGCTGCACTCTTGGTTACGACACTCCCGGGGGATATGCTTAGGATAATTCACATTTTCTTTACAAACCACTATGAAAGGTTATGAGTATATACTTCCTAAAAGAAAACATTTTTTATGATTATGGATTATATCCATAAATAGTTCAATTTATTATAAGTGTTTTCAAGTTTGTTATTATGTATTTCGATTCATAAACTAACCTAGTTTATGGCATTGTATAGAAATGGCGCCCAGTAGAAGGAATGTGAACTCCATCAATACATATGATCCAATGAGTAAGAAGGATCATATATTTCATGGTATTAACCCAACATTTAGAAGGGAAATATTCTACCATGTGTTATCAACATATGAAGAAATAGTATCATGTGTTAATAAGATAAATAGAGAATTCTCTGAGTCTTATGGATTTGAAGGGATGAAAGAGAAGAAAAGGATGGAAGAGAGAATGATGGATAATGGGACGAGGGAAAAGAAGAATTTTCCAATATGTGATAACTGTGGGAAGAAACACCTTGGAATTTTCCTGAAGGGAATGGGAGTTTGTTATAAGTGTGGAGAAAAAGGACACCAAGTGCGTGACTGCAAGGGTAAGAAAAAGGTTTCAAATGTACAATGCTTCATCTGCAAGGAGTGGGGACACTATCCAAACCAATGTTCAAATCATCAGAGTATGCCCCAAATGATGTTATTGGATAATAATCAAGTTATGATACTACCACAGATGAGGAGGAATGATTAGAGTTCTTATGTTGTTATTAAAGAATTTTGTAATTTGAGTGTTGTATCAATGATGTACTGGTTATAATAATTATGGAGTATATAAGGATTGTACTGCAGTACTATTTCATCTAGGACTTGAGATTGTGTCGAACCAAGAAAAGTGACTCCACAGTAGGTTAAATTTTTGGAAAATATATGGTTGAGATAAAGATAAACCATAATATGGTTCTGATACCGAGATAGTGATTTTGGAATAAGACATGATTGATTCGGATAAATTATGTTGGATATTCTTAACATCCTTGAAATTGATTAATGATTTGTATACATTTTTGGATAGAAGGAGTATATCTAGTTTTCTATAAGGAATAAGGGATCATGAATGTAATCAATAAGGATTTATGGTATTTCAGTATGTTGTAGTGTTTTAAAAGAATACATGATGAAGGTGTTCACATGTTGTTACGCAGAAAAAAAAGGAGCTTCATTATGTTTACCTTCCTCATAAAATCTGGACTGTGAGTTGGACAGAAGTATTTTGGATAACTATAAAGGTTGGAATGGATTATATTTTACATTGGATACTATTGTTAAGGTTATTTTTGGATATTTATAAAAAGGACAACACACAGACCGAGTGACAACCCATCGCGTCGGACAAAGCTGTGGGAATCGAACCCACAACCATAGTGTGATTGGGATTAATCGCCTACCACTGGACTACGTGAAGTCCCTGGTTATTACAAAATAGTTTTTCTAATCTAAATGGTATGTTTTAATATTTGTAACCTTATACAATTAGAATAAATAGAATATTTTTGAGTTCTATTACCTTTTAGAGTGAAAGATGGGTTTTTGGTAAAAATTTATTAAAGAATGAAAGTCTACATGACAAGTATGTATATTCCCTTACGTTCTTAGTAAGTCTCCTAAATAAATTCTTTAACTTTATAAAAGGTAACTTAAAACAAAAACGTTACCGGTTAACTTTTCCAACTGGGGATTCAATGACCGTTTAACCAATCACAAGTTTGTGATTTTCTTATTGTTAACTTTTCTCCTAATCCAGTTTTCTACAACTCTCCATCAGACCTTGATCGTTTGTTTTTATTCCATATCCATATTTTCATAGAATCCTAGTATGGGCTATCTCGGGTGACCTTTGTACTTATCTTTCTTTCTTTTAAAGTTATATTTTTATTAACCTTATTTCCGATGTGGGTTTTCTACAAAGGTATTTTCTATTTTCAACCTTTTATTTTCCAAGAAAAATTTCAAATTGCGAGGATGCAATTTATTGAAGGAGGGGAGAATATAACACCCCGAGCTTCTATGATACGCTTCTCATTCAATAATGCAATAGCTTGCATTGTATGCAACTTCGAGTTCTAACACACCGCAACTAATCAAAGTAGCTGTTATGAATAGTAATACCCACTTTTTGAAATTATATAAATTTTATATTTCAAAATGGACTTCATTTTTGTATTCGTAATATCGAAATTATCCTAAGTTGAGTTTTTTGTAATTTTCTGAGAACATTCAATTTTTTATGAATAGTGAAAAATACTTAAAACAACTTTTTTAATCAAAATAATTTATATTGATAAGTTATACTATTTAGTGGTTTTAAAGTATAATTAGAATATATTTTTACCATTTTATCCAATGGTGTTCATTAGAATTAATTTCACTTTGAAATTGGACATAAACAATTGTCAATCTTTTGATATATATTGTTTCTTAAAAACACGCTATTTGTTGTGGCAGTGGAAATTAATTATAAAATTAATTAATGCAACTTATATGTTTATAATTTAGTAAAATAGACATCATTTTTGAATTCGGAATATCAATTATAGCTTAGGGTGAAATTTTGGCATTGTTCTGAAAAACTTCAATTTTTGATGAATAGTGAAACCACTAAGTGGTAGTTAAAAAACTGATTTTCGTTTAAATGAAATATTACCACTTCTGTGATTTGATTTTCAAAAATCCGACATACATGGTTGTCATTAAGAAGTAAAATGTGGTTCAATGAGATTAAAATAATTTTTTGGTGAATAGTAACTTTTAAGTTCTTAATCGCGATTAGAGGTAATTAGTGTAGTTTAAGGTAAAAATAATGTTTTAATAATATGAGATGAGCATGAAACATGTCCTACCCTCATTGGATGTTCCATGGACGACCAAAAAAATCCATGGGTCAACTTGGGGAACCCATGGAGCCACTTTAGTTGGAAAATGACATAAATACCTTTTATTTAATGTTAAAGTAAAAAATGACACAAACATGAAATGTTTTACTAAAACAATTTTTACATGGGGTTATACAAGTCATATTTTTGACTATAAATAGTAATTGGAAAGATAAAAAGATTTCCTACATCATAGTACTTTTTTTATAATTTTTAGACATTAAATAAATTAAATTATTTATGACATCATGATGATGCAGCGATGACCTCATTATTTAACGATTTAAATAAAATGAAAGGATAATGTAAAATATAAGGCTTACACTTGTCAAAAACCTATTGGATGAGGAGATTTCGAACCCTTATCACCTTATCCTCGAATTATATAAGTGTGGGACCTCTAAAATCCGAAACTCATTTTATAATAAAGTGACTTCTCTTTACTTTCCAAGAGTGACCCTCCTCTCCACTTATAAAAGGCCCCCACCTCTACCACCTCATTCACACTTTCAAGCCATTTTGCTGGGCCAAACTCTGCCCAAATACTCTCCCAACTTCCCCCTATTACTCCTAGAAGCCTCACTTTGGGCAGAACTCTTCCCAAGGAAGCCTTTGGCTCAAATCAAAAAGAGTTACCCGATTTTGAGGTAATGTCTTCTCTAATGTTGTTTTGTTTTATTTTTCTTCTCCAACACCCTAAACACTTTTTATTCATTTATTTTGTAACAACACAAGTATCCTCAATATACTAGGATTTTTTTATAAGAAGGATTCGAGATTCACTTACACACACCTACATCTAATGGTTAAAGAACATACTGTTTCTGTGGATGGCGAATTTTTTGCCTCACAAAACGATGATTGTTCAACACTCATATAACACCTCTAATGGTGGCCATTATGATGACACTATTTTTATATATGATATATATTATGTTTTTTTCCCTTATGATTTTGTATTTTTCATTTATGGCATACCTTTATGGTTTCCATTATGGGTAAACGCGATATTTTCATTTTAGGAAGTGTGGACTACCGCCCCCTCAAAGTGATTTTAATCATTAATACCATATGTGGGATGTATAAAGGATGGAGTAAATGATATTATATATGATGTTATACTGGAATTATAATATACCTTTATATCATTATTATTTCATTACATACGAAATATAAATGAAAGTAGCGTTCATGCGTACGTACGGCTTACCGTCTCCATGAATGGTGCATTTCATTTCTTACCTCTAAACGTTATGGAATATTATAAATGCTTGTATATACTGGATATATATGAGATATATGATATCTATATCATGAATATAATTCTGGATATAATGGATATATCACCACATGAACAACTTGTAATTATAAGAATTTTATTTTTGACTCAAGTACCTAAGATCGACAAAATGACCGTTATAAACTTTAATAATTACATAATGTTCATATCATTGTAATAAGTGATATAAAAAGGATAATGAAATTGAAAATGGTTATTAATAAGGTAGATATTAACTCTAGTTTATTATTCAGGAGGTTAAATAATGGTTGAGTCAAGTCAGACATGAGGTAAGGGAATTTCTTAACCCAACTTCCATTCTTTGGGTTAATCTCTTACTTTCAAATTATGTAATGATATTATTATGTCCTATTTTTTATTTTTATGTTCTTTATGTGTACCTATATTAAATACACATAATAGATCTATTTTATTTTAAAAATGATCTTTTTAAGGACTTCGTCTCAATCTCCTTTCATTGAGGCATATTTGGTTTTATACACAATTTTCTTTTATACGGTGTATAAACCCCTTTGACTTTTACGTTTATTAAAAAGTAATATTTTTTATATGAAGCATTTTACTAAATGACAAAAAGGGAATGTTTTTCTTTCCGTACATATGCGGCGACAATGACTTCTCTGCCGCCGTGACCATTATTTGAGTTTCGGCTTCCTTTACAAGCCATCACTTTTTTTAATGAAAAATAAATACAAAGTTTTAACTTTCTTTTATTTTGGTATTGAAAATGGTTTTGAAATCGTTTTTATTATATCAATGTGTTGTATTGAAATCTTGTGATTGAAATGTGGAAATGTTATGTTTCCTTTATGCATGTTTTATGTGATACGATTATGTTATGGTTTATGATATGTTTAAACCCATTCATATGAGGAATGCATTGGACTTAGTAAGTGATGGGTGGAGCCCGCTATAGCTCCTCGATGCATCGGCAGGTCTCATGAGACAAACTAGTGTCTTGGCATGAGGCCTTGACAAAATCTTATTTGTGGTCTTGGCACGAGGCCTTGGCTACGTGGTTATGATAGTCTGGCATTATGCATTCCATCATTATGAAAGTGGTTATTGATATTGCATGTGATTATTCGACCAGTAGAATATCCATGTGAAGAAGTGAATGGAATTATCTCATTTTACTTTTGCTATATTATGTTGAAGTTCATGTTTAAAAGGCTTTTGTTTTAGTTATACATTGCCTTAAATGTTTATGTTTATTGATGAAAGCTTCCGCTATATTGTTATCCTTACTGAGCATCTGAGCTCACCCCTTTCAATGTTTTAATATTTTCCAGGATGTGAAGAAGTATTTTAGGAATGACCTGCAGGGATAGTCAGAAGAGGATATGAGTGTGGACTATGAAGACTTTGTTATTAGTTTTTCACTTTATGATGTAATGTAAGACTTATGAATGTATCTAGTGTTTCCAAGGCTACTAAACTAATCGGTCTTTCGAGACTTGATCTTTTGTGATCATGCCAATGTTACGAAGTAATGCACTGACTCTGGGTAGCTGGGGTTGGGGCGTTACATCGACCAAATAAAAACATTCATTTATTATATATAATTTACATAATTAATAAAATATTATATAATAAACTTAACATCCTAAGATTTGAGGGGTCTATTGTTTATGAAGATTAGCTAAATAAGAAACTTATTTAACAATGCTTAAGAAAATTTCCCCATAATTTATTCATAATATTTATTATTATAAATATCTCTCATCTTAATAGCACCCTCATTCCTAGGGAAATAGAAACATGTGAAATGGGTGATCCCAAATTCCTACTAAGGGAGAAATAAACATATCAGTATATTACCCATGGTGAGATCAGAACTATATAAGAAAAAATAAGCATGAGAGAAATTTATGATTAAAATAACATGGAACCCTAAAATGGTTCCTATGGTGTGATTAGATAATAATTAATCCCATATGATCAAACATATAATGTATCATAAAGATTTTAAAAACATCTGACTTAAATCAAGAGCCAAGGAGTATAGCATTATCACATATAAAAGGAGTGTGGCACCAACATAATCATAGAAAATATAATTTTGTATTTTTTATCACCATATGTTTCCAAAAGTGGATAAGTCATTAAAACCTATTTCCCTTAGTATATCAGGCATCACAACCTTTTTTCCATAGAAGATCAGGAATCCCAACCTATTTCTCATAGCAGATTAGGTATCATAACCAGTTTACCTTAGTGGATAAGACATCACTACCTATTTCCCATATCAGAACAAGCATTACAATATGATTCCCATTTATAGATTTAGTATTACTACTCTTTTCACCATTATCCCATGAGATGTAATTATTTACCCAATTCATTGGAGGGTTGTAGAGGACCCACCTATCACATAATTATTAACAATACCCATGTGTTCCATAAGAATACATGAAATCATCACATAATTAAACCATGGGAATAATAATGGCTTTTATAGTACATTTCAAAATAAATCACATAAATAAATACATAAACTATATCAATTGATATCAAATTCATTCAACCAAAATCAGAACATAATTAAATCATTTAGAGGGTGATTTATAAAATTTAACATCATTGAAAACATATCCCTTTTGAGATAAAGAAGAAAACATAATCTAAATCCAAAAAGTGAGTAACAAATATTATCTATTAAAGTAATGTATAAATATCACATCAATTGATACAAGTTTGGATTTTAAAATAATAAATGATAACATTATTAGTATATAAAAAAATTCTTGAAAGAAATAACCATTTAATATAAATTAAGAATTAAGAGAATGGGAATTATTCAGAAAAATATTAAAAATTTATTGAACATAAAATCATTTATGGAAGGGGATTTGGACTAATAAATCTTTTTAAAAAGGTAGATAAAAGTAGACATCATATATAAAATGAGATCATTGATTATATGGAATAATTGAAGGTTGAACTACTAACTAAAAGAAAGGTACTTGAGTTACCAAAGGTCATTACTTTACTATTGATTTCCAAATTAGTGATTCAAACTTCTAAATCATAAATATATACATCTTAATTAAATATTTAGTAACTATATTCATATATACTCATATTTCTAATATTTCTATTCATGTGTTGTATTTTTATGAATGGGTTTTGATAATTTATACTAATTTTCTAATAGAGGCTTCCAGAATTATTATTTTCCCAAAGTTCATGATTAAAAAATTAATAGTACTATAATTCATGTTTTATAATTTTTTATAATGCTATAATTCCCTTACATTAGAGTTTTTTTGTTTCATTAAATTGAATTTGGTAACAAACTAGTTTTGGGATATTTATCTATATTAGTGGATTAGACTATAATGATAATTAATTAATTTTTTTTCATGAAAAATCACAATAATGATATATGGTAAACAAATATATCATATATATTATTGAATTATAAACTAAAACCATCCATGAAAGTGGTATAAAAAATAGAATTCATCATTCCATGGAGGCGATAGTCTGTACGCATGCATCGATGATAATTTTATATTTTGAGGAATATGATAAAGGATAAGTATTATTATTTATTTAAGTATCTTAAAATTTTCATATATACCATACATATTTACTTAATTTCCCTTTTATACCAGCCATTTCTTTTAGGTGAAGGAAATGAAGCATGTTTATTCATAGAGTCAGTAGTTCACACAAACACATGTTTTATGTTTTCGTTTTTATTAAATGGAAAATGGGAGAGAGATTAGTTACTATACCATCATTATAATAAAGTATCAAAATTGATAATATCATTTTATTAATTTATAATGGAATCTGAGGTAGGGGAAGTGAACATAAATAAATATAAAAGTAAAGGAGCAGTTAGAACATTATACATTACTACTTGGATTTTATCCATTATGAAGGGGGTTAAACCTTTGAGGGACAATATTTTGAGAAGATCAAAACCTCTTTAAGGTAGATAAGAGTGTTTTGAATAGGGTTAGGTAGTTTTTGGGCTGAAATTATGGGGTTTTGGTGTAAGGGTAAGTGAGGAGAAGAGAGCCCCATTTTAATTTAAAAGGGATAGAATTTCATTAAATACCCATATTTTTTTAATATTGGGAAGTAAATCATAATTAAAGTAGATCAAAAATTTAAAAAAAATGGATAGGAGGAGTGTTAAGGTTGATAAAGTCCTCAAAAAACATTATCGCATATTTTTTTAACATGTTTTAGGTTATTTACTCATTGATTTTTACTTTTACCATTTGAGTGTTTACCATGGTATATTTTTTTACCTAAGTAACTTATCTTTTATGAATAAAAAGAATAATGTTGTACTTATTGTACAATTTGGAACTAATGATTAAAAATATTGAATCCATTCAATTTGATTCAATTTCTAATAGTAATAAAAAAATATTTTAAAATAATAATTATTTAATGTATTTAAAAATAATTTCTTGAGAAAAATATTAATAAAATTTTGAAACATTATATATAGGTTTTTAAAATAAAATAAATATTTATAAATTTATAATATAACTCATAAAATGCACATTTTTCTAAAAAATGGATTCATAAATTTGAAAATCTTACTTATAATCTAATAATTCCATAAAAGGTATGGTATTTGTGGCAAAATTATATTATAATATTAACATAAAAATAATTTTTTTAAAACAAATAAAAAAATCCCATCTTAAGAAAAAAGATCCATGGCAAATAGAAAAATGAGGTTAATTTTTTTGAATTCACATCCTAAAATTTATAAATGTTATTTTTAATTAAAAACATAAAATATAGTGACAAACTATTTTTATAGGAAAAAACTTCTGAAATATTATCTATTCTTCTTCCCATTTACTATAAATTACTAGTGTTAATACTTGGATCCTCTTCTTGATGGACAAAAATTTAAAGAAGGGAATGATATTTATGGGTCGCTACATCAGGTGTTCTACTGATTCTCAAAGTTCGGACAATAATCACTTTTATTCATCAATATCTTGACTATAATACCCCATTCCAAGATGGGTTTCCAAATTTAAGAGGGATTTTAATTTTTTTTCAATTAATGGGTGGTTCCTTTTGAGATCTATAGTGTGGGTTGTGAATCCTAGGACTGAATTAATCTAAAGGACTTTTTAAGAAGGGCTTGAGTTTTTGGAGGGATCATGGTTGTTTGAGAGTGTTCTTAGGAGTACTTTTAAGAACCTATAGTTAGTAGGAGCTATATGAAGTATGCCAAGTTTTAAAACAAGCTATCACATCATCACCTATTAGGATCGACTGTTTTGGGGTGCGAGATCAAAACTTTATAGTGTGAAAAAAAAATCATGTTGTGAATGAACCCCAAGAAGTATTTCATATGTTTTAAAATAGGGGAGTCAGCCAAGAACCCCCTTGTTACTTCCCACGCTTATATTCTCTTGTGTTTTGGGTGATTTTTGGCTCTCGAGTGCTCTTTTGACATAGTTTCTTGTTTGATTGAATCATCATTTTATCCTATATACTTGGTTCGTTATGGATAAACTTATTGATGCTCATTCCTCCATTGATTTTCATAACACATTGTTGTGGTATTTTTTTAGGTTTTTAGTTCTAATTCCACTTAATCATGGTGGAATCAGTAGATCATGATGTATATTTCATTGTACTTTTGACGAGTTCATCTAAATTATTCATCCACATACTATAATTTTCTTTTTTGGTAAGGTATGTCTTTATTGTGAATTTATTAATATCATTTCCTTAAATCAAATTAATTTCTAAATTTGTGTGGCAGTAAACATTGGATTCCTAGTGATTTAATTGGCATAATGAATGTTTGAAGTTAATTTTATAAATTAATTTCAATGGATTTCTAGTGAGTTAATTTTATAAATTAATTTTATAAATTATTGGTGATGAGTTAAGATCTCTTTATGGTTAAAAAATCTTGGAAATGCCTCAATGGGTTTTGGTTAAGCTTTTGACCTTCAAATTAAATAGGAAAGTTTCATAGATGAGGTAAGTGGTCCCAAAACTAGATCTATAGTTTTATGAATGATGCTTATATGTATGTGGGGGTACTGACTCACCAATATGGTGAGATACCTTATTATTATTGAATTTATTAATTCAATTTAAATAGTTTAATTTAAATTAAAATTTTAAATTCATGTGAGCACCTATGATTAAAGAGACAAGGTGTCTGGACACTGTGGACCTAGTGCACTCGATAGATTCCTTAGTTTCTGAAGTTCGAGGCCTAAAAAATTGGATACAAGAATATATAGACATCAACAACATGGGGTTGTGATGAGAGTGAAGAAAGATGACCCAAGTAGGATGGGTGAGGATCTTGATAAATGTTAGGCCTAAGTAGACATACCATATATAGATTTTAGATGTTGTTGGTGAGGGGATAATCCTAGAGTGACCCTATATATAGATATGGACCTTGATATATCTCTCAAGATTGTTTCTAGTGAGTTTTCCCCCAAAGGCCTATAAGGTTGTAAGAAGAATTTGATGATACTAAGGGAAAAGATTCCCTTTGAGAATCGGGTATTGACCCTATAGAATATGGGTAACTAATGATCCCATGAGGGATACCTCTATATACTTAGTGACTAAGAGACCCTAGTAGGTTCCTCTAGGATAGACTGAACCTGAATGGATGAATTTGGGATTAGGTAGAGATAGTAGTATGTTCCAACATAGAACTAATACCAAACTTGTAATCTCATGGGTATATGGATAATGGTTGCGGGTTTAGTCATTTATCCATCCCTTGGATTTGTTTTTTGATTCCATATATTTCTTTTAAAGTAGTTATGGATTCTAAAATATACTTCCTATGTTCTAACTTATGATCATGATATGATATGATGGTTTTATTTCTTCAGTTTGGTAAAATCTCTTGCGGGATTTTTTTATTATGTTTGGTAAATTACCTTGGGTGGGTTTGGGTACTTTTATATATATATGGAAAAATACCTTGTGGTGTTCTTGTTAACCTGGATAAAAAAACTCTTGTAGGGGAGGCAATATGATACGTATATAAGAAAACCCTCACATGAGAGGTATGTGATACTTATCCAAGAAAAACCTATACGGGTTTCTCTATGATAATTCAAGGAGAAAACTCTCATAGGTAGGGTCTGTATTACTTATAATAAAACTCCATTTGAAGAGTTTTTCCTTACTAATGGTTTTGAAAACTCCCATAGGGTAGTTCTGTGTGTCATGTAGTATTATATCCTAACTTGGAAAACTCTGGAAGTGGAGGCCCTTGATACTTGATATTAACACTAAGTAGACATGGGTATTCTATACTATAATTCGTGTCATTATGAAATTCTTAGAGACAAACTGACCCTGAATAAAGTAGGTATGGTCAATCAGGGTCATGTAGGCAAGGATTGACAGTTGTTTAATATTATATTTTTTCTTACAGTTACCTATTCATTTATACTAATCTTTTCAAATGAATGCATCACATCATTGGAGGATATTATGAGACCTCATTTGTGATTACCTATTGATTTTTGTACTCACACCCTTATCATGATGTCATTGTACTAGGGAACCCCTGAAATCCTCCTTGATTGTAGGTTTTTATTAGGTTGAGGCTTGGGATTTCATAATCAGGTTGGAGAATCTTTTATGGGATTAGTAGTTCAATATGAGGAGTGGAATTAGGATTATTGTGGAATCTATTATACTTTAATTTCGATGTTTTTTTATTTTCTTTAGTTTATTATATATATATATATGATCAGCCTAGTGGGTAAACTATCATGTTTTCATGTACATATGGTTTTCATAAGTTACTGCATGTTTAATTTATTTATTATTTATTCCTATTAGGATGTGATGTATTTTATTGAGGTTATGAATATTTTTCATTATTTTGATACTCTGATACAGAGTTTATTACCTCCCCATGGTACCCTCTTACACCCTCACTACTAGTTAGTATCCTCTTGTGTATAAGTGGCATGCCTGAGGTCTCGTAGAGAACCAGTCTAGATACTATTCAAAGTGATATGGGATAGGATGTCATAAAGTGGTACCCGATATATTTTGCATTATTATTTGTTATTTGGTATACTAGAGACATAATAATGTTTTAGATCTTATTATAGAATCTAGACTGCTATGTTATGAACACCTATTTTAGTGGAATTATAGGTTACCATGGGTATGGGATTGATGTTCTAGAATTTTGATGTTATAGTTGCTTGATTATCACCTAGAACAATGCACATAATGTTTGAGATTGATGTTTTTTCATAGATTATGGACCTTATACCATTGTTAAGGAAATGGTTTTAGATTTGACTCTATGCATGTAGTGGAATGGGGAATCACTGTATCATTCTCGGTATGTAGGTATTTATATGAGATATATTCCTAACTATGTGTGATATATTTCACTAAATATAGAGGGCCAATTATTTATTGTTTTTAAAACTAATCATATTGTTTTTTCCATATGATTACTTAGTAGAATTATACTTAGATGGACAGACTTTTATATATATTTCTTCTAATTTCTATTCATGTGGATATATAGTGAGAAACACCTTGAAGTTAACAATATAGTCTCTAAGTGTGTGTGATATTGAGTTACCCTAGTAAGTTGGTAAGGATAATGTGAAATTATGGGTAAACCCCTAGTTGGTGGTTATTATCTAGATTCAATTATTTAATGTTTCAATAACAACCAATATGGTGTTTTCCCATATAGACTGAAATTAAATTCTAGTAAATTGAGTAAGTGATTATTTTTTCCTTAATAGGGATCATATAGGATGAAATGGTTATGTATGTAGACCTTTACTGGTGTGATCATGATTATTAACGGGGAATTCCCATATGAGGATTCTCAGTGAGAATCGATGTTGTAGTTGGTTAAATATTTGGGCAGAGTTTCCTGATATATTTTATATGAGACTTTAAAGTGGGATATTTAGAATTTTTATGCCATGATTTTTTCTTGGAATGGGTACAAAAGGTTTCCCATGAGTCTTTACATTGTGAGTTATGGTTTGGGCTAGGTGGGAGACCCAGATACCCTTAGATAAGACTCCACATTTTACTGATTCAGTGAATTGTGTGATTGAGGGAATCCCATGAGAGGGGTCGGACTAGTCTTAATAATTTTTTAAAGGTGTAGCGATAAAAGGTAGGTTATTTTTGTTGATCCCAATGAAAAAGTGGTGATACTAGGGAAATTAATAGGCATTGTCATTCCATGTGTATTTATTAGAATAACACATTGGGTGCCAGCACCTTGGGATGAGAGGAACAAAGAGTGTCGTAGGATCGTGACAGACTTTGAAGGGAAATACCGTTTTGGTGACTTAAACAATATAATTTTGATATGTTTTATTAAATAGAACAAGTATGGGTATATTATTTTGGTTTTGGTATAATTTTTTGTGATGGATAAGCATGTGGTTAATATTTTCACATGTTGTGTTCTTAGTTTTGAAGTGGAGTTCCTAGAGTGATCCTGACTTTCTATGATTAGCATGCATGAGGGGCATGACATGTGGATAGGATCTTGAGCCTATATTCAATGGTGTGTGACTCAAAAGAGGAAGAGTGATGTTTCTATGTATAGATAGTACTGGAGTGTACACCCATCAATTTTCAAATGAGATAGTGGTAACATACATAGTTTACATGTGGTACATATTGAAGCTGAAATCAAGGAAGAATGAGTGTGATATGAGGATTGATGGAAATTTATTATATACTCCAGACATGTTTTCTCAAGAATTATGATAAAATATTAAATTTACCTCTAGATGAGAGATAGTGGAAGTGGATCAGGGGTATTAGAATGACCAATCAAAGTTGATACTTGAAATATGTTTTGTGGGATAGATGAGTGTGACTTAGGGGGAATAACACACACATAGTGGTGGAAATTTTTTAGGATGTTCCCAATGAATGGTATAATGTAAGTCATATAGTGGGTAGTGTACCATTGGTCATCTGATTGTTTGACCCTATTTAGTTATTTAACATCAGTTAATGTCATAGATGGTGTTTTCAAGAGTTAAGAAGGGGAACTAAATTTATATATCTTGTAAAAGAATAATTATTATTAAGCTTAAACATGCTAGTTATTATGTTAATTAATAGATGGTTCATGGGTTTTAGATGCTGAGCATTTGATTCTTAGGAGATGATATTGATACTATTATGGCGGGGATCATTGTATTGGTTGTGGGTTAATGAGCTTCCTATTGGATGGGCCATGGATATGGTGAGATGGTTGGTGTATGGTCAAGTTGGAATTGGGGGGCCGGTGTGTGGTTAGATATAATATAATTTGGTTCCTTGATAAATACAATACTTGGAATTTAGGTGGGTTTTTTGTTTGAGTTGGTGCATTGGCATTAGTCTTGTTGTGATCTTGGTGTGGCTTAACGGTGATACATGGAGTGAGCCATAATATGTTGCATGTTTCAGGGGGTGAAACTCTATTTCATTGAACGATTTCGTGGGTAAATATATTTCATCATGTGACTCAGGAGCTAAAACCCAACTCCATCACATGGTTCAGAGGGTGTATCATGTGATAAAAATGGAAATAAGGTTCCATTTTTTAAAAAAATCATTGTGAAATAAGGATAGTTAGTTTCATGCCTCATAGTATGAGTGGGACTCTACATGTGGGGTTATTATTGTAAATGCTAGGATAAAGGAAGATGTATCTTTTTAGGATGTTTTAGGGGATGTGACTGAATATTTTTAGTATAGTTGAATGGAGGAGGTCTAACTAGTTTTATGCATGAGGTTAGACATGGTGAGAGGGGAACCCTGTTTAAATTTTCATGTGGGGTGAAGTTAGAGGGTTATTTGACCACTGGAATATGTGTTATCTCTAGGAGGTTCCAATGGTGGGTAGCACTGTGGATCATATTCGTCTATTATGAGTTATATCTTATGGTGGGGAGAAACATGAGGTGACCCTAGAATTTTATGAACAAATATTTCAACATATTAGATAAATATCTAGTATATCTTATAATAATACATTCCCCATAACCATAAATGTTTAGTATATTTGGAGAATATATACAAAACCATATTATTCATAAAATATCATCAACAGGTCCCAAAAAGTTATACTCACATAGTACACTTCTTATACATAACCTACATAAAACTTTTCTTCATAACATGGGGAAAATAAACATAATAAATGGTGATACCATATTCTCAACAAGGTTAAAGACAATATATATCAATAAATGATCATAAATGAGCATAATATAAAATAAATATCTGATAAAATGATCATAAGATACTAAATTCAAACTCAATCAATCAAAGATATTTAATCATAAAGAATTGAATAAGGATTTATCATAAAAAATTTCTAAAATCATAAGAGTGTGGAATCATTGATAATCAATCATGATTCATGATAACATATCACAATCATAATACATTGGTTTGTGGAATAAAAATAATCATAGAAAATCATTTCCGTAGTCATAAATCACTACCAAGGGTATCAAGTTGGATTGGATCCACACCCCCATTCCATCATTTCCTTAGTCCAGGTTCACTCCCAAGACTATCATAGTGGATATATTCCATTATTAAAATGTTTTCACTCCCCATTCTAGCCTTTATTCTCTCATAAGATATCATTATTTACTCAATGCATGAGAGGGATATATAATTCCAGTCCCACTGGTCATATATTGAAACCATACATATGTGTTCCACAAGATCAAAATATATTCATCAATTTATTGAATCATACCCCATGGAATGGAAATTGGTTTCATAAAAATTACATCATTTCAACATAGCATAACCCATTGAAAAGAAATTTTTTCATAAACATTCCATTAATTCGTCATAGAATAGCCCATAGAAATGAAATAGTATTCATAAAGATTTTATCATATCTTAATTAACCAATGGGAAAACGGGTTTCATAGAGTCATCTTTAAATCATCATAATCCATGCATAGTATGATAGTGGATGGTATTTTAAAATCATTTCATTATTAAATCATAAGAAACCTTAAATTATGTTTACATGGATGCAAAATACAATTAAAAGATCATTCGAGCATTTCTTAAAAAACTGGGAAAATATCTACTTCTTTTTATATTTAAAAAAAAATATTTGAATATTGAGAAATAATATTTTCATTGAAAATCACATTGGAAATTTTTTAAGGAATCTTCATTTTAAAGAATAGTCATAATGGAAGGAAAATAGGTTCATGCAAAAATATTAAAATAATGATTCATTTCTCACTTTTGTAAAATGTCATAAATAAACAATTTGGATATCATTCTTAAAATTTATTATTTAAAAAATTTAAATAAATTTAAATTTGGTAGAAAATTTATTTAAAAAATTATTTAATCATAGAAAAAAATATTCTTGAAATCATTTTAAAGGATATTGACATAAAAAAAGTTTTTTGACCAAAGAGGAAATAAGGATGATATTACTTTAATAGAATTTATCAATCATTTTAAGTATAAAAGAGAGTAAAATGGAAACATTACTATAAAATTATAGGAATAAAATTAAGAGAATAAAATATATGTGTTTTAAAAGATACAATCTATAAAATTTCCATCAATATCAATTTAGCATAGACAATACTGAATAGAAATGAGATTTTAGCGTAAATCTCTTATCCCTTTGGTAACTTCTGAATCATAACCCTCAAGAAAGATAAAACTCCAATCATACATCAAATAAAATAAATAAAGATATATTAATTATATAAAATATAAAAGTTTTATTATATTCACCACATGAATGAACCAAGTGGTGAATATGGCATATGTCTCACAATAAAAAATATGAGATAAGAAACCCTTTCCTTAAGTATTCTCTTGCTTCGTACAGGTTAAAGCCTCATTTATAGTAAATATATATTTATTATAAATCTAGTAAAGATAAATATTTATACTTATAATACCATATATGATTTTCTTATAACATATTATCACCCATTTATTAATAGTTATTTATTAAAATCATTGTTCTATGTGATAAATACTTCGTTTTTCATGCATGTTTTAGTTTGGATGTTTCAGTCCTTGTACTTTGAATATGGTTTGATCATATAATTTTTTTAATAATTTCATATGTATAATATTTAATCATTATATACACTTTTAAAACTATTCACATAATGTGGTTATTAAAAATTAATTACATCACTTCATGGAGATGTTAATCGCATGTACACAAGAGTGATGTTTCAACATTTTGATAGGTAGAGCACAAGAAAGGTAAAAAATAATTAACCTTTATTAAATAATTAATATATCAAAAATAATATATATATATATATATTCATTAAATATATCCTTATTAAAATTCATTAATAGCAGAAAAGAAAAATGAATCTCGTTACCTTGTGGAGGGGGTAGTCTATACGTACGCACGAGCAACATTATCATTTTCAAATGGATGAGAAGGTAAGAATGTAGGTAATATTTTATATTTATAAATGAAAATTTATAAAATAAATTTCATATATAGATATTAAACCAATAATAATAACCAAACATGAATGATTTTTATGGGAAATGAATCATATCACTATTTTGTGGCGGCAGTCCACACCTACGCATGGGTGATAAATTCATTTCCCATTTTATGGAATAAAGGTGGAAAATGGATGTAACATAATAATAATAAAATATCAGAATATTTTTTATACTAGATTAATTATTTTATGATGACATAATAGATTTATAAGAATTAAAATAATAAATAAACTTTAAAGGAATCAGGTATGATGGTTACCTCTTCTTTGAGAGACCTCGTTTGGCTTACTCCTTAGGCCTTAACCAGATGGTATTAGGTGAAGGTGAGAAGATATAGGAATAAGGAAAGGATTCTATGAAGGTATTAGTTTCAGGATTGGTAGATCTATTGTTCTAAAATTTTATTCATAAAAGATATGTATAGGTGTTGTTTTATAAGTGAGGAGAGGGCATGCTTGGAATTACTTAAAATATTTAAATATAATTAATTTATTTCTCATGTATAATGATTCTAAATGTCCATGTATTTGAAAAAAAGAATAATGTTGAAATATCCTCAATAATTTAAATTCATATGGTTTTATATGTCATTTTAATCCTTATCTTCTGGTTTAATCCTTTCTTTAACCCTTTTAAGCTGTAATCATGGAAACACATTTTTTAGACTTTAAAGATCATAAATTTATTTCTATGGTGAAAATGAAAAAAATGGTCCATGGATGAAAATTAATACCATTTATCATCCCACTTTCCCCTATCAATATTTTTATTTTTTAAGTCATTCAATAACATATTTTTTATCATGAAAAGTCATTAAATTTATTTTTGGGACTATTCATTTAAATTGGATTCAAAGACATCAAGATAACATTGAAATTAGAATAGAGAAATATAGTGACCCATGATAATGATATCTAGGATAAATAAAGAGGATATTTAAATGAGGATGATAATCCATTATATTTAAGTTCTGGGTTATTCTAAAGGATATTATGGTTCTTATTGTTAAGAAAAATGTTGTGACATGAAAGAAGAACCATCATTGATGAAAATTGTTTTTCCATGATTCAATACATGTTGCAGTGTCATGATGATCTGTAAAACTCCATTCACTAAATAAGAATAAGAGTTAAAATGTGAAGATAATGTTAAGAGTGGTTTAATGTAATTATTTTTTTGAATATTTTATTTCTAAATTAAAAATTGAAGTTAAATATCCTTGTTAATTTTAGAAGAAAATAAATTGGATTCTATTGTTAAAATGAATTTTCATGTTATAAAAATAGAATATAGAAGAGAGATAGTGTAGTAAATAAATAGATAATACTTCCTACTGTGAAATTATAATATATAGAGGAATAAGAGGAAGAAGTAAAAGAATTATAATAATAATGAATTAACAGAATTCAAATTCAGTAGCAGGACCTCTTGTTAGTTAAAAATAGATTTAATATTTTTGATTGTGTGGTAGAAATATACATAGTTAGGAGACACTCATATATAAAAATTAAAAGGATAAATCCAACTGATTTTTAATTCACATGATGAAATTTTTGGGCTATATTATCTCATGTACATGTGCATCATTCCAAGTACTAGCTACTCATTTTGAGTAGATAACTTTTTAAATTCGTTTCGCATACTATGTGTATTCATTAGAGTGTGTAACAATGGTCTAAAATTGATATTAATAAGAAAAAAATTAAATGAAATAGAAAAAGAATTTAATTCACAGATTCAACATCCCCCCCCCCCCCGCTAGTGAATTCCCACTTATCTTGAGGGTCATTTTCATATATATTTTTTAATAGATTCCAAAATGGAATAAAATTTCAGAATTTACCCCTATTACTAAGAAAATCATTTGAACCCACTAGAATTGATCAATTAAGATTCTTGTAGTAAAAAAATACATTGATGATGGATCTTCTTTATCCACTAAATTAGATTATAAAAGTGAGATAATATACCTTGTCATCAATATCTCATCATCTTGGGTGATTGTCTTATTTTTCTGGGTAGACCTTCCCTCACATTCCCAGTGGATACTTCTAAGAGTTCATGAAGAGATTCATATTTGTTTGGATAATCCATACTTTTGGCCTCCTTCATGTATTCTTCAATCTCCCTAATCCTTACAACTTAATCAATACCTATTATTAGCAAAAGGTTGGATTCAAAAAAATATTCCAATTATAACTTGAAATGACATACTAAGAAGATTCACTTCCCAATAACCAATGATGATCATATAATCCTACCATGATGTCTTCCTCATTTTGATTATAGGATCAGATTGAGTCTTAAGAATCTCTACTACCAAGGCCTCTATCTTGCTAACTCAAATATCAGTTTAAAGAACCAGGACCCCTTGATGATAGTAAAGGATTCCACATGGGACTTTGTGTCATCCCCCTTTCTTTTTAGGGCTCTAATTTGATTCTAAGAAGCATCACAATATCATGGAACTACTAGAAAACTTCATCTTCACTACTTAATATGTAAGGAACTAATGTTTTAAGAAATAATATATTAATTCTAAGCAGAAATATTATATATGACTTAATAAGATACATGGATACAAATTATCAAGGATTGGTCAATTACTTAATGGGACCCATTCATCTACATCATTATCCAAGATTTCCATATAAGGTTAAATTAATGAGAGGTAAGAATATTCAATTGAATATAGTTAGATATTAACATTTCAGTGAGGAGATAAAACTAAAGTATTGAACACCAACCTCCATTATTGTGTGAATGTGCATGTCTAATATTTTAGCATTTCATTGGTTCCCGGACCATGAGGAGGGATATCTAGACTTTATTATGGGGCCAAAAATCCTATGGTTGGGAAATTATATTGTGGGTTCCATACCTTATCCTATAACATCATCATATGTCCTGAAAAACTCCCCCTTATTATGAGGTTGCTAACTCCATAAAACTACCTACCAATGTTCCACCCTTGGTATTCTAAGGGGACATTACCAGTACCTCTTCTTCTTCCATCCTTTGTAAAAAAAATAATAGAGTTGAATATGTTAGAGGAGATTTTAACATTAAATATATTCATTTATGAGGATATTTATCTTACATCTTCGACGTTAAGGGCTTCAACCCACTCTTCTTAAATGGATTACTTAGTGACCCCTTTAACATTCCTATTATCTTATATCCCCTAAACATGTAGGATAGTTGGGGATTATTCTTAAACATTATGCTCTAGTGTTTACATTCAACATATGTATTGACCCACCTCCTCTTGATTGTTTTCAAGAACGATTGTAGTGGGACCCTTCATATTCCCTATCTATGGAATTTCTATGACACCCTAAAGCATGACCCAAATATAATTATCCTTATTAATAGCTATCCAAACACACCAGAAATGGAATGTATCAATATATACAAACTGTATAAGCCTCTAACACCATAACCTTCAATATAATTCTTAGACATTAACCTTTAGTCCAGGAACTATTATTATGATTTTGGATTGATCACCTCATTACAGGATCTAGTTGCATTAACTACTCAATAATGAGTGGTTGGGTTTATTGTTTTATAAGTTCATATGGTTAGATATTTCTACCTTGGTATTCCCCTTTATGGACTTTTGAGTCACATACTTATGATTTTCAGTGGCATTAGGTGATGTTGATGTCTGAAAATTTAAAAAACAACAATAGTTTAAGTCAAAAGAACCAAAATTAAGACAAAATATACTTTAAAGTTTTTTTGGTAAATAACAATCCAATATATTGAAACACCTAACACTATGCGGTTTCCAAACAAGAATAGAACCCTATAACATAGTGACAAATTGATAAATTTTACCACCCCAATTTTTCCCTTCTATCATCCAACTTTATGTGGTCCCTTCTACTAGCTTACCTAATGAAGGCCCAGACCACTTGGTATCAAGGAACCTTTCTTAATTCTCCTCGAGGTGGAATCATCTTATACTCTAGAAATGTGTTCGCCACACCACATTGTTGAACCCATGTAGAACCCTACCCTATGGCATTGGAGCATGATTTTTCACAAGAC
Organism: Viscum album; assembly: GCA_963277665.1. Classification (NCBI taxonomy): domain Eukaryota; kingdom Viridiplantae; phylum Streptophyta; class Magnoliopsida; order Santalales; family Viscaceae; genus Viscum; species Viscum album. The sequence continues at coordinate 339,069,672 of OY728167.1, forward strand.
CAAGTGGTTCCTTTTTCTGAATTCCTTTGACATGTGGAATCTCTACATGTCCCTCTATTTAGGAATCTAATAATCCAAGTGTGAATATAAATATATAATTCCTTTTCCCAAAAATTATTGGATTTGAGAGGATGTGGATAGAATGAGGATAAAGAGACAAGATATTTCTAATTTTTGAAATTATCACTCACAAACCCATAGTTAGTTTAAAATGTAAAACCCCTCAATGAAAAATAAAAAAGTAACTTATGCTCATGAGGCTAATATTGTGAGTCATTCTCAAGAGGTCAAGAACACAAACCAACCATCTGATTCTACAAATGTGTGCTAAACTTGCAAGGACAATACCATAATACATCCTTGTGAGGCCAAACTCATGAGACAAGTTTACAAGGCCAAGCCCACAGTCCAACCATGTGAGGTCAGGCTCATGAACCAAGCTCATGAGGCAAAGCCCACAAGGTCGGATATACAGTGTTCAGTCTACAAGGTCATATCAGGAAGTAAATTTTTTTAGAGCTAATACTATTTAAAATGGTATTCTATTTAAGAAATATACCTCCTTAACACTTAATTCCACACCATTTTGATCCAATTTGAGTGATCTTCATGGATTCCTTCCTCTAAGGTAAAACCCTTAAAAAGGAATACTTGAATCCTTCTCTAAATAAACCCAATATATATGATTAGGTAATTAGTATCAATACACACCTTTTTGATCATGTATTACCTTAATAAGAGGTGTACCATGTGATTTACTTCTAAAATGATAAAACACTAATGGATTCATGATCTTCTATTCCATTGAATATGAGGGTCATTTTTATAAGGGTACCAGAGGTGCTTCTCATAGCTCAGGTTTCTCAATCAGTATGATTGGTCCCTTGTATTTAGTTATCCTAGGCAACTACATAATCTCAATTAATGTCCAAAGGTAGGTCATACTTCCTGAAGTAAGAACCTAATATTTCTTATAAGATTCCATATCCCTCATGTCCTCTATATCCCCTCCCTTATTCATCATTGAAGGGGTAGGTAGTTGCAAAAAAGGGATTCCTCCAGGTGTAAGCCCCAAATTCATACTCAATGATGGATTCATTCTCCTCATTTATTAGGGTTATCAAAATGGTCCTCCTACTAAGTGTATACCAAAATTTATCATGCCTTGAAGAAAGTCACCAATTGGGTTAATAATATTTGGGAATCCATATTAAGTAAGACTCATTCAAGTCTTATTGTACACTCTCATGTAATGTAGTTGATCTTTAACTATCTCATGTTTCTCATGCCAAGAATGAAACATGTTTTCTTAGAGATCTGAGTTAATTATGACAATATCCTAATTAAAATTTCACTGATATTGCCTCCTCCTAGGTATAAATCTATAACTTCTAGCTCAATAATGGATGTCTTATCCACCCAATGAGACTCAATATACCAAAGGGAAGTCCCCATGTTCATAAACCCAATCAATACATTATTTTTGAATCATTAATAAAATATAATTCTCCACAACACAATGTTAAATGAAATGGACAATGTCCTAGTCACACAATGTAAAACTCCATGAAAACATAATTACTCCATGATGTTAAAATGAATGGTATGATCCTACCACATGACCTTAAACTATGAAACTCAAACTATGTGAGATTTGATTCCTATTAACCAGGATATGTAGGTAACCTTCCAAGGGTTGAAACCTAAGATCATTACATTGTAACAGGGACATATTCCTCATGAATCCACTCATTTCCTCTCTCACCATTCTATATTCCCTATGAGCATGAATATCTCATTCACCAAATCCATATTCCCTAGGAATCCTCCAAATCCGGCTATATCATCTAGAGGTATATATTCCCTATAGCTAATCACCATATTCATCTCATTCATGTAATATTCCTAATAAAACCATACCTAACCAGGCCAAGCCATATCCATTACAAAACCAACCCATTCTCACAAATCCAACTTCCTTGTGAAAAATTCATAACATAATTAGTCCATATTCCATTCAAGTTCAACCAAAAAGGGATTCTCCTATGTAATCCCCACACTAAACATCACTAGGAATATTTATCTTAGTCATCCTTACTATAAAATGTTAAACCAAAAATATTGATCCTTGTCACATGAACTTAAATGGTATGATGGGGCCCATTAGATAGCACCAGGTGACATGGGTTATGATTCATTTTGGAAGGATTTATAGGAATACCTTTTCAAATGCCCAATACTGATAACATTGATACCATTCATCTCTTTGGATGTCTATAAATCCAAAGTTCCTAGTTTTTTTGGGTTTAAACTGTAGCATCCCAAATTAATCATCACTAATAAGTTAATTAAATATAGATAACCTCTAAGACATATGAATATTCATATCTATGAATAACTCTTATATATTTAATTCATTGATAGGGTAATGAGTTAGGAACTCAAGATTAGGTATGGATTCATTAATATGACTTAAATATATAGAAATTCTCTGATGTGAGCAATAATTTATCCCAAAAAGGATAGATGATCATAACCTCTCATCCACTCGACCAACACACATCCTTAATCATCAATGGTATGAAACCCCAATGGTCACCTTACATTATAAAGGATGTCCTTAATAATAGATATTTTCATAGATATAGTAACCATTTAATTTTTTTGGTTCTCCAAATGAATTCTAATAAAAACCCAATTAAAAAAAGTTAAACCTGGTGTGAATTATTTGTTACTAAGAGATAACTAATTTTTCTACATGTCGGGCCATTTTTTATATCATGTCCCAAAAAAATGGTGAAACCATTTCAAATATTTTGATAATCAACATTAATGAGTAATACTTTTCTAATGAAACTGGTTGATTGACCATGTATTCTTACTTATGATGTTTCACTAAAAGGTTTTATTGTTTGTGTTTTTTATTTTTTATAGGGTTCCTCGGAACAGATCCCCCTTCAAACCAAATCAATGGAACCATCTTGGCAATGATCAAGTGCCATGATTGTTACCCAAGCAATTGAATGCACATCTAATTTGATGCTCTCACCCATGAATCATCTCCATCAAAAAACTTATAATGTGTTTGTGATAGAGTACCATATAAATGGTATAATCTCCAATATAGAGTCTGTGCAAGAGATTATTTAAGTCATCAAGCCTCACTGGTCACCTCCTCAATAGAGGAAGGCTACAACAAAGATGGTGGTGTCTGTGATCGCTGCAAATCAAATTGGGAACTTTCCAATGAAGTGAGACAACACATATATACCTTACCTTATTTATGTGGAATATGAAATCTTTTATGACTTCCCCACTATCCAAGATCTACATAGGAGGAATGGGATCATATCCCAATTCCCATATAATAAGTATATTAACACACCATGATAGAAACTGAATAGTAGTATTATATCCCTACTCAGGGTTAGCAATCATTCTAGCATTCCTTGGAAGCATCTCAATGAATAATTCTGAATATCCTAAATCAACCCAAGGTCAGGCACATAATACTTCCCTCTCATTTGAAACCTATCATCATATCCTGGTAGAATATAAAGGATTGTACTAGACTCATATACCTACCCTCACCATGTAATGGGATAGTAACCCTATTCTCATCACAAAATCCCATCAATATATACTAATTTAAATAAAGGGGTATGCTCATATTCTTTCCCATGATTTGTAGAGTTTAATTTAAATTCTTATAGTAGTAACAACAACAGAAGACTCCCACCATTATATTCCAACATTAAATAGGGAAAAGGCTTATATTCATACCATGGATGATGTCAAAGTAGCACAAAGAAATATTTTGAGAGCTAACTATGAGGGGTCCATATGCCAATTTCTATTCAGGAGGATCTCTAGCATATTCTATCAAAGAGCAAAGATTGGGATCGAGCTTATATTCTCATTCTAACTGGTGTTGGTTAGGAAATTCTGTAAACATATTTGGGGTAAGCTCATATTCTTGAAAAAAATATTGTAATTCATCATATTATTCTAAAATTTTCTTAAATATTAGTCTCATATTCCTCTATTCCATTGATATAAGGAGAGATGAAAGCATATTCCAATGGAATTCAAAGGTTATCCCAGTCACCTACCCACACTGGGGAAACTAACTGGCATAGTTGAATGTATGTAAAAGAGAAGGCTCATATCCATGACTAGATAAAGTATACCTATCAATGTATTTCAACAAAAATATAAGTGTGAAACCCACTGGGTTATAGGTACAATTTATTTTGAGTTATATTTAACCTTGATTGCGTTCTCAAATTTAACATTTTTCAAGGGCTGAAACATGGTGTTTTTGGGTGAAAGACTATGATGCATGGTATGACACTGGTTTTCTAAACTTTGCGGAAACTGTACAAGGGGTGGTGTAGTTTTTTACTATGTGGTTTCACATGGTATGAGAATAGTTTTTAAAATAGTGAAACATCCCAGATAAATCTTTGTGGCCTATTTTTGGTGGATAGTGTTACCTGCATGGTTGGTGCATGGTTTTCCTAACCCTATGACCATGTCCATCTCATTAAAATTTATAAAATTACTAAATTTCACCTATTATGTTTTTATTTTCTAGAGGTTTTTTTCCTCCTCCAACATGTGTATCCCTCCTCCCTTATATATGGATTTATCCCCCTTCTTCCTTAGTGGATTTATTCTCAGTTTCTTGGTATTTTCCTTAAGATAAATTAATTTTATTCATGATGTATTCTTCTTTCACCATCCTCAAGCCTTGTTCTTCAATTTTTTTGGATGTGTGGAGACATATGGGTGATGTTTCCCAAATATAGTATTTATGATGGGGTTTTTTGTTTTATTTCTCATGGATTAGGTATGTACAGCTCGGTTCTACCTCTTCTGGGTGGTCTTCATCAAGGGAAATGATATTTGGACATAATTTGAGGTAGTGACACTATGTAATGGTGTTTTCCATGGAATTCCATTAATTTATAATCACCTTTGTTTTTTATTGTTTGAATTTATATTTAGATGATTTATTCTTGGTGTTTATACCATGTTTGATGTATTTTATGGATTGTATTAGCAATTTTGGTGTTTAATTTGTGATTTTCCAAATGGGTGTGTCATGTATTCCAAAAAAGTATTTGATAAAATGTCTTAAATATGTTTTTTGTGGTTTTAAATAGATTTTTAAAGTGGTTTTAGAAATTATTTTACCTTGGGAAATGTGTTTTGATTAATTGCGAGTGGTTGTTTATAAAATGGATTGTGTTATGGAATATTTGATATAGGAGATTTCTTGTGATGTGTTGGCATGGAGTAGCAACTGGGTTAACTAATGTGTGAGTGAGATGTTTGTTTGAGGGATCATGTGAGACTTTAGAGGGATGACCATGCAAGCCTCTATTTGTTTCCAAGGGACCAAATGAGCCTTTGGATAGGATGATAGTGTGAGATTACAAGTTGGTTTTCAAGAAATGATGTGAACTCTTGGAATTTGGACCGATGAATACTATGAGATCTTACATTGTTTATCTAGCTAAAATAATTATTTTCTCACCCATGATATAACTGATGGTTAAAGTCATTATAATACATTACTCATTCCAAATTGGTTTATATGCTTTATGCATCTGATTAATACCATTTGATGTGATGATGTTTATTATTCCCATTTTTTCATTTTCCATTTATATGTTTATATGATATTGATTTTATGTTCACCTTTATTATTAGTTTTGGTTATGTTTGAGCATATTGTTATTTTTTTACTTGTTTTTCTATTTGATCCATGTTTTAAATTTGTTTTTCAAAAACCATTTTTTGTTTTTGAGAAATGAAAACCAATGGTGTTGTGAGGGTTTACAAGGAAATGGTATATTTTTAAACTGGCCTTTGTTTTAAAAAACAATTCAAACTAGTTTATTAGTTTTCATGAGTAAATTACTTAATTAGATTCATAGTGGTATCATTCTGGGATTCATCCCCCACACCTTGATTGGGCCCTTTTTGGGAATTTCTAGATTTCATTTTGTAGGATACGGGTAAAGTTAATGGAAACATGTTTTAGGGTGTATCTACTTGATTACCAACATCCAATGTTTTGTTTAGGATATGTGGTCTCATAGGGATAAACTCACGTAAAGTGTTTTTTTATTTTTTACCCATTGGGTTGTACTCATCCCTTTCTTTTGAGTTTGTGATGTTTATTTTGAGATACCATGTATGTTTATATGTCTTTTTATGCAATGTTTGTTCTTTGTGGTAAGTAATTTTTTTATGTTATCTATTTATATTCTATTGTTGAATTTGATGATATTTTTTTTGTTCATCCAACTTTATGGTTGAGTCATTACAATTAATTGTGGTGAAATTGTTCCCAATTAATAATTGATTATACATAGTTCTTTTTGATAGCCTGTGGTGATCGAGAATATAGTTTGGGCCCTGTGGTGGATAGACCTGGTTGACATGTTGGATTGACTTGATTTGGTTCATTATAAAATGTTATAATAGGTTTTGTAGCTTGGGATTCATTGGTATTTTAGATCTAGGACTGTTGGGACTCGTGAGGATGGAATGGGAGAGTACATGTCTAGATCTTCTTCATGATGAACATCATGTTACCATGGGTAGTTTGGGATTGTGGTTTTGTTTTAAATTCAGTCATGGGTTATTTTCATGATGTTTTTTCCCTTATTGTTGAAGTTTATAGTGATTTCCATGTTAGGGGTTTTCCTTTGGTACTTTTGTTATGGGTTGATGTTGAATTGTGTATGATGAATCTCTTTCTATGTTTCTTGCAGACAATGCCTCCCAAAATGACCTCATCCAGGTGTATAGAGGGTGCAGTGGGAAGTACCAAATAGGAAAACCCTCCTGTTTATCCAGATACAGTGGAATTTTTGAGTCATAAGACCTAAACAATGGGTTAAATGGGTAGTCATGACAAAACATGGACCATGAACCATAGTCGAGAGTTTTCAAGGTACAATCCACCAGTGTTCTATGGAGACAAAGGACCCAATGAGCCTAAGTAGTGTTTGGACTGAATCAAGTGGATCTTTAACTTCATGAAGACCCCTGAGACCTCTATGGTGGGATTTTACACGTATGTTCTAGAAGGAATGGGTAGGATGTTGTGGGAGTTTATGGTCTCTTTGGGGAAGCTTGAGGATTTCATTTGGACCAATTTCAAAGTGGTTTTTAATCAGTAATTCTACCCAAATACCTTGAGAGTAGTGAAGGCCTGAGAGTTTAAAAATATAGATAAATGTGATCATTTAGTTTTAGAGTATTCCTATAGATTCACTGAGTTGGTCCATGTATCATTAGATCCCCTAAAAAATTATTACCTTAAACTAGGCATTTTGAGATGGGATTGACTCCAAAGACCATATGAATGCACATTATTCTATGTTTATATACCTATTTAGAGATGGATGAAAATATAATGATAGAAAAGGAAGATTTTACTAGATATATAGGACTCAGTGGTGTTCCTTCAGTTGGTTGTAGCTAAAGTTCCTATTCCAGAAAGAATCATAATAGAAAAGAGTATCAGAGAGGCTATGGTTGGAGTGTACATTAATCTAAGGGATCATATTATGTGGATCCTATGGGGTATAAAACTATTGTATTTTATTAGTGTGGGAAGGGAGGATACACTAGGATGAATTTTACAAAGGATCCAAGGATGTTCCACCAATGTGGGTGGTCAGGGAATATCTATCACTTTTTTCTATTAGATCCTCTTGGAAAAAATGTAGGATTCACATTTTTGAAGGGTTATTAGGTACAGTCAGAGGATTCCAAGGGTGGAGGATCTCATCCTTGTGGAAAGTTGGATTCTACCTAGGAGAAGAAGACACTGAGCCTGTCTGACCTAGGGAAATTCCAGGAAACCTAGTTCATTCCAGAGGACTAAGATTTTGGTCCATCCACCGTTTGAGGTATTATGTTTATTGTTTCTTCTATATCATTAGTTTTATTTGACAATGCTTCATCCCATTCATTCATTTCACTTATATTTATCACTTCCTTAAGTATTCAGGTCTAGTTGATGCCTTATTTTATAAATTTACTAACTTCATTGGGTAGGAATAAGGATATAGGTTTTAAGTTCCCTAAGTTCCATGTTGTGGTATCTAGCATGGGTGTTGTTTAGGACTTCCTTATTTTGGACCTAGACATATTAGACCACATAATCAGTATATACTAGTGGATTTTCATTAAGTTATTTTTCAACTATTATTGATATAGGTTCCAGTTAAATGCTCCTAAAAAGAGTACTCATGCCTTTTAAAGCTAGTGGGATTCACGATCGGGGAGAGAGAGACTAGTTTCTTCTGAGTTGGGGTTAATCTCGTTCCAACTATCAAGGTTATTCCATGAGACTATTAAGTAGCATTCTTCAGGTGAACATACAGTTATTGTAGAAATGTAACCAAACATGTTTCTAGAGGATGTATTTAGATTTCCACCTTAGTGAGGAATCAATTTCATCATCGATCTGATCCCTGAGATGAACTTGATTTCCATTTTGTCTTACTAGATGGCTTCATCCATGCTGAAGGATCTTAATGTTTATCTATAATATATTGAGGAAAAGTGTTTTAATCACCCTAGTGTGTCATCATGGGCTTTACCAGTGATATTTAAAAATATGTTGGATGGTATACTCTAACTTTGTATAGAAAATCATAAGCTTAACTAGGTGGTAGTAAAAAATAAATACCCATTTCCTAGAATTGATGATCGGTTTGACCAACTCAAAGGGGCCTGTTGGTTTTCAAAAATCGACATGAGATCTGGGTAGCACTAGTTGATAATATAGGAGGTGTTTGTTATAAAGACTACTTTTTTATGTTTTTATGGACATTTCTATTATTTGGTTAGGTAATTTGGGCTTACCAATGCTCTGTCTATTTTCCTACAACTAATGAATTGGATCATTGATTACTTTTTTGACTCCTTTGTGGTCTTGTTTGTAGAATAAATCCTGGTGTATTCCATGATAGAGGATGAGCTTTCTAAACACTTTTGAGTTTTTTTTTGTGTTTTTTATAGATATTCCTCTATATTCCAAATTACCCAAGTGCCATTTTTAGATTTAGGAATTGAATTTTCTGGGTCACATGATTTCAGAGGTAGGAGTTTCAATGGATACAGATAAGGTTTGAGCAGTCATGTTAGGTGATCAGTCTAATAATGTGTTCAATATCTAGATATTTATGGGTTTGTCTAGGTATTATAGACATTTTTTGGTACATTTCCAAGATAGATTCTCCCTTGATGTCTTTGACTAGGAAAGGGGTGATATTTAGTGGGATGAGAATTTCCAGAGTGTTTTTTAGAAGTTGTAGAACCATTTTACATCCACTCTTTTTTGGATTCAATTTGATATTGGGAGAGATTATGTAGCATATTATGATGATTCTAGTGTGGGTTTGGGGTCTGTTCTGATGAAGGATGACCATGTGGTAGCCTATAGCTCAAGGAAGCTACACCCACATGAGTATAATTATCGGACCCATGACCTATAATTGGTAGTTGTTAGGCATGCGCTAAAGACGTGGGGACATTACCTCTTCGGGGATCCTTTAATATTGTATTTGGATCATAAGATCTTGGATTGTATTTTCATTTAGAGGGACCTTAACCTTAAATAGATACACTGGGCGGAGTACCTTCATAATTTTGATTTATAGATTGTGTATATGCCCAGAAATGGGAATGTGTTTGTTTGTGCTTTAATCAGGAAGACTCTAGTGCAAGAAGATCGGGAATCAATGAATTAGTGGAGTCTATTAAGCTTGTATGATAATCTAATACTGGACATGCAAGAGGATGGAGGGAAAGTATTCATGACCAGTGTGAAAATTACACCCTCTCTCATTGACTGGGTGAGGAATAAGTAGGTATCTTACCCTGAGTTCCTATAGATTAGCAGGGATTTAAATGGTTGGAGGCCTCAGGTGATTGGTAATATTCTTCCAATGGTTCTCTTATCTTTCAAAAGTATCTATCAGTTCCTTTGATCTTGAGGTAGGAGGTGATTTATGAGTTCCATCATTTTAGTTAGACCATTAACCTAGGGGTTACCACGATGTTTTATACCCTGAGGGGCTAGTATTAGTGACACGGGATGAGACTTGTTTTGGAAAACTCTATTTCTAGGTGATCAACATGTCAGAGTATAAATGTGAAGAATTAGAGACTTGTTGGGTTATTTTATCCACTTCCCATGCCAGTGTGGAAGTGGGATGAGATCTCTATGGATTTCTTGATTAGGATACCTCATACTCTGATTGGGAAATATGTAATTGATTTGATTTTAAATCTTATGATGAATCATCTATTTTTCTACCCATTAGTGAATTGATGCATGTAGAGAATATTGGATGGTTGTATTTTTGAGAGATTATTCAACATCATGTAGTTACCATGTTGATAGTTTCGTACTAGGATTCCCATTTTACATCACACTTTTATAAGGGAATCTAGGATGCTCTGGGAACATGGATGAGTTTGAGCACCACATATCACCCATATATGGATGACCAATCTGATCAGACCATCCAGAATCTCAGGGATATGTTTTGTTCATGTATTCATGATTTCAGTGGTTCAGGTGAAAGAATCCTACTATTTATGATTTTTAAAATAATGATATCTATCAGGAATCGATCTGGATGGCCCTATTTTATGAATTTTATTGGTGTCCATGCTAATTCTTTTTGTGTTGGGCTGAGATAGGATAGAATTCTTTGGTTGGACCAAGCCATATCTATGATAAGACTGAGAAAGTGTGGTTGATTCAAAAATGGATAGTGATAGATTAGAGTCAATAAAATTCATATGTTGACCTTCATTGTCATCCATTGGAGTTTCAGGATGGGGATTAGGTGTTTCTATAGGTATCAGTTCCATTAGGTCACCACCATTTGGGAAAGCAGGGGAAGTTGGAATTGCATTATGTCAGGTCATTTAATTTTGTGGAGAGTATTGGGAATGTATCTTATCGGTTATAGTTTCCAACACATCTAACCTTGATTCATCACATCTTATATGTCTCAAAGATGAATATATACCATCTAGACCCATCTCGCATATTATATTGGGAATATTGGGAGTTACATCCTGATGCCACCATGGTGGAGCAGCCTATTTGTATTATGGATGTTCAGAACAAGGATCGACATAAGAATGTGATATCATTAGTCTATGCACTCTAAAATCATAGTAGTGATATCCATGAGAGATAGGAGAAAGAATTTTGGGTGATGGAGCAATTTCCTAACTTTTTTTCTTCTAGAAAATCCTGAGGACTTTCTAGGGGAACAAAGTTGCATGGTGGGGAGTTTGTGACACCCATCGGGTCACTAGTACATTTTATTTTGAGATTTATTTATCCTTGAGTGTGTTAATTGTGTTCTTAGTGTTAGGGGTCAAAATTGAAAGTTTTAGGTGAGATAGACCAAGGTGTACAGTTACCACATGGTTTTTATAAACCATACAGAAACCATGAGAGGGATTCTACAGTTTTTGATAGTGTAGTTTCACACAATTTAAGTATAGTTTTTCAAAACATGTGAGAGCCTAGGTAAAGTCATTTGGACTTTTTTTGGTGGATTTTCATTCCTGAATGGTTGGTTCACAGTTTTCCAAACTGTGTGACCAACTCGTGCAACCCTATCCAGATCATTAAAAATTGGAGAATTACCAAATTTACCCTGTTGGTTTTATATATTTTTATACTTCTTTTTCCTCCTCTAGAATGTGCATCCATCCTCCCTTAGATGTTGGGATCTACCCCTTATTATTTGGATGATTTATTCTTGGTTTATTGGTTTTTCTCTTAAGGTAAATCAATTTTATTCATTATTTCTTCTTCTTCTCCCTCTCTCATGACATTTTCATCAAATTTTTTCAATTTTTGTAACCCTACAAGAGTTTTTAAAAACAAATAGGGTTTATTATGGGGTTTATAGTTTTATTTATTTTGGATGAGGTGGGTGAGTCTTGGTTCTACCTCTTCCAGGAGATATTCATCAAGGGAAACAAGATTTGGATTGAATCTGAGGTAGGTGTATATATTTAAGGCAATTTCTAATGACATTTAGTTTTTATAGTTTAAATTTACTTTAAAATTATTTATGTTTTTTGTGTATACCATGTTTGATATATTTCATGGATTAGATTGGTAATTTTGGTTTTTAAAGTGGGGTTTTCCAAATGGTTGTGGCTTGTATTCCCACCAAGTTTTTGATAAAATGTATGGTTTTAAATGGATTTATAATGTGGTTTTAGAAATTATTTTACCTTGGGAAATGTGTTTTGGTAAATTGGGAATGTGTGTTTATGAAATGGCTTGTGTTATGGATTATTTGATATGGGCACTTTCTTGTTATGTATAGGAATGGAGTTGTAAATGTGTTAACTAGGGTGTGAGAAAGATGTTTGTTCGAGGGAATGTGTGAGAATTTACAGGGGTCCATGCGAGCCTCTATTTGTTCCCAAGGTAATGAATGGGCATTAGGGTAGGAAGACTATGTGATATTCCATATTGGTTGTGAAGAGACCATGTGAGCTCTTAGAGTTTTACATGAGGGATATCTTGAGAGATTACATTGATTAACTAGATAGAATACTTGATTATTCACTCACAATAGGCTTGATAGAAATATCCTTAGGTTCTCATTACTCATGTTGTATTGGTTTATATAGTTTATGCATTAAATTAGTTTCATTTTATGTGATGATACGTATTATTCCCATTTCTTCATTTTCAATTTATATGTTTATATGATTTTTATGTTATGCTCAAATTTATTATTCCTCTTGGTTATGTTTGAGAATGTTGTGCCTTGTGGCCTTGTTTATGTATTTGAACCATGTTTGTAAGTTGTTTTGTAAAACCACATTTTTTTGAGAAAGGAAAACCAAAAGGATTTTGAGGTTTTACTTGGAAATGGTATATTTTCAAAAGTGTTTTTCATTTTGAATTTTTTTTAAACTAGTTTATTTGTGTTCATTGGAAAAATACTTAAATAGATTCATATTGGTATCCTACTAGGATTTTTACCTCACACTCTGCGTGTTCCTTTTTTGGGCATTTATATATTTTTTTTACAGGACATATGTAAAGGTAAGGGAACCATGTATTAGGGTGGATCATCATGATTATCGACATATAGTGTTTTATAGAGGAGATGTGGTCTCATAGGGATGGACTCATGTGGTTTGGTTTTTTATATTTTGTACCCATTGGGTTTTACTTGTCCATTTATTTTTAATTAGGGTTGTTTATTTTGAGATATCATGTATGTGTATATGTCCTTATGTGGAATGTTTCTACATTGTGGTATCTCATTATTTATTGTATTTGTTTATCCTTAGTCATTGACTCTAATGATTTTGGTTTTTCCATCCCACTTTATGGATAAGTCATGTTGGTTTCCTATGGAGAAATCATTCCAAAGAGATAATTGGTTAAGCCCAGTTCGTGCCGCTAGCCCATGGCGATTGAGAAAATTCTTTGGGCCATGTGGAGGATTATCTTGGTGACATGCTAGGTTAGACTGAGTTATTTTGTTACAATAAGTGTCATCCAACAAGGATCCTATTTGTGAAGGGAACTATGCATAATGCTTGGCTTTGAATTCCTGAAAAAGAATACCCATAATGAGATCTCACCGAAAGAAACATGTAACTCAGAAACATGTTCATATTATTTCCCCAACCAACATTGATGTTATTGAGGCCTTGTAACATCTCTCACTAGTAGCCCTAAAATATACAAACTCCTCATAATAAAGGGGAAGAATATGTAGTCACAAATTCCCACCCCGTAACATATTAATATAAATTACCAGAGGTCCCTCCCCATAGAATGTTCATCATGAAGGTCCTCCTAATGATGGTATATAAATAGGCCTTGAAAACTCTTCTAATGTAATGAATTTTCAAAATAATCCCCATGGATATAAGATCAATCACCATGAAATTCATCTCCATGATAGTATTACGATCATCACCCAGCATGGAGTCCCCCCCCCCATTGCATCCATTGTAAACATCATCCTCGTATTGTTCTCTCATTATAACAAGATGATCCTCTCCTTATCAAAGTTAAATTGAGAACACCACTATATCAAATGATTCTTGAATGTTCAAAGTTGGTCACATCAAGTAGATCCTCAATAATATTATATACCATATATAAACCAAGGGAGAGTCTATGTAGATGGTCACGATTCGTTATAAATTCAAAGCATATGTCCCTCGGTACAATGTAAGAGACTCAGAATAGTCCCACGCCCCTCAATAAGTTAGTTGGTAATGACCAATTTTGTTAGATAAAGTGGAGGAATCAAATCCAAAATATGAGTATAGTGTTATGGTCCTGAGGAAAACACTAGATAATAACATCATATCAGTTATTTATAGCCCATGTCCACTATGGATTATGACATTTTGAAAATTCTAACATAAGAAAGCATACACATTCTTTTCCTACATCTATAGATGACTTATTTATATTTTATGGTGATATATATGTCACAATGAGAGTATTCCAACGAAATAATGAATAATATAGAACACTACCCTTGAATTGAAACATCTTCCCTTTTAGTTACATAACACTCGAAGTCAGAAGGATAGCATGGAGACCTCCACTATGCCTTCCTCTCTGCCTTTAAATCTCTGTGCTAACTAGTCATCGACTCCCATTTTGATGTGAATATAATAGAATGGGGTGATTATGGGGAATTTCATTTCACTTGATTCCTATAATTGTCGATTCCTACAAGATGGATTTTGTGTCATGTCATCCCATAAGGATGGGTCTCATTCTTGGGGTCTGTATACACTTACTAGTATATTCAATGGAATCCCAATGCTTCCAAATCTCAAAAGTGGCATACTCAATGTAGGAAAGTGATCGAGATTTTTCCATGACCAGATTCAAAAATGGTAAAATGGATTCATGTTTGAGGATGGAAAAAACACTAATTATAGATCAGTCATCAGTGGAATGTAGTTGATACCCCGAGCATGCCCAGTATCTGGCTCATGATCGAATAAAATATTGAATGATAAAATGATAAACTCCAATATCTTCCATGGTATAAATATGGGAGAATCCCTAGTCCATAGATCCAGGGTAATTTTCATCAATTATACTACTTTCAAAACCCCAAGGGACATTAAAACCCTAGTGAATTCTGAAAATAGTGGTGGTGGAATCCAGACAACCCCATCCCATAGGGCTGGGGAATTTATAACATCACCTCCTCCTTCACTAAGGAAGTTAGCCTTCTCTGGGATGAGATAATCATCACAGGCACATCCATCCCAGTTCCTCATAATGTTTGATACATACTTATAATTTAATTCATGATCAATAAGTACGGTTAGAGACTCTTTTAGAATTATCATCCACATCCAACTTCTAGGAGGGAACTCAAGAGTAAATTTGAATCCCCATATAGGCCAAAAGGACAAAAGGATTATCAATAATGAATGTAAAAAGGAATAAATTCATATATCCTCAAGAAAATATCTTTAGGAAGACATATATTCTTATTAATAGGTGAAATAATTATTCTTGTAGAATATTACACATTAGAAAATTTCATCAGTGTCACCCTTGATGTTAACTTGTAACTTAATATAGAAGTAAAATATCATGATGTGGAAGCTACTACTCAGAATTTAACCCACACTGAAATATTCAAAAAATGTATCTACACCCAGAACTAGAAGCAGGATTAGAATCAAAGGGATCCTCCAAATATGAAACTTTCACAAGCTTTATGGTATTCAACTAATGAAAAGGGGTAGGGTTCTCAAATATCAAACCAACTAGGTAAGGATACTAAAGATATCACTATCCTGGAAAGTTTTTCCTAATATGAGGCTAAGATAGAGAAACTGAGACAACTCAATGAATATTTACTTTAGGTAATATTAATACAGAGTACAAAAACTAGGTGGAAGTAAATGTTTCCCCTTCATTATATATCTCTCAAAAGAATTATGCTCATCTAGTGAAAGAAAATCACTGCCACCTAATAGGTTTTGGGTCCAAAAAAACCATTGTAAAAAATAGATGATTCCAAAAATGACCATAAATTTGATAAAATAGGATTCAAACTAGAACTATTTCTAATTAATTACTCTCATCTATCTCATGATGGGTGTTATAAGTAGAAATGTGCAGATTGACCACATCATACCCCACCAATCACCTTCACTATAGAGTCTTCTCATCCTACCATCTCACTAAAACGGCATGACACCATTGAATATTTAATTTCTAGATTAAATTCCATGGAATATAGTTTAGAACTAGTGAAACTTGAAAGGAATAAATACCTTGGATATGTGTATGCAACCCCAACCCCAAATAAGTTTAGAAATATGACATTTTTAATAATTAATGGAACTATAAATTTGGAGCAACATCACTCACATATCAGTTTTCCAATGTAGACCCCTGGTGGGTACCCATGAGAAGGAAGAAGGGGATAAATTCATATTGTTATTCAAGTATTTATAGGGTTATATATTATTCTATTTCAATAGTTTTAAAAATTGTTCCACAAAATAATAGAAATAATAACATCAAAAATTACTTTATGAAGTTTTTTCAATGCCAAGAATGGTGATGATCATTGAACTCTAAAATTTAAAATAGAATGATAATTAAAGGGTATTAAACTTCATGAATAAAATGATTTTTTATGTAATTATTTAATATGTATATACCATATGATAAAATACTAGAAATTTGTGTGTAGAATCTCTATAATGAGTTACAAATACCACTAATCCCACTGAAATGACCCAAACGATTCCAAGAGCTATCAATTGTTATACAAAGGATGAAGGATTATATATGATGCATGAAGGAAAATATTAAACCAATTTCAATAGCTGAGTGAAATAGGATCAATAAATTCAAAATAGTGAATTTTTCAATTAATCTAATTCCAATATCGGCCTCTATGCCTTCCCATAAATGAAAGTGACAACAATGATGCCCCCATTTGGATGATATGAAATACTAATGATTATCACCATTAAAGAAACAAAATAATATTTTTTTATTAATTTAAAGTATTGAAAGTTATCGATAATTCATTTTAATAGTAGAAAATAATTTTCTAATGTTTCCAAATCCTAAAATACCCAATGAAATAGGTTTCACTGGCTATTCGGATTACTTACCCTTTCATAAGATGCTATAACCTAAAATATAGGATTACTTTGTATTTAATGAAATCCTCCAACATATAGCTGACTATAGAAAATTTAATTTGGAAAATACAATAAATTAGGTAGCTCATGTTACTTCCATTTCACTAGATGATAAAGGATAATGGTACAATGTCATGTGAAAGAAATAATGATGGTTTGATGACTGTATGACCTGAAAATTAGTCAATCGATCACATTAAATCCTTAGGGGCCATCTAAAAAATATTTTGTAGCCACAATTCACCATAAAATAGATGAATTTCTCCCTTTAGCATCGTATTCATATAAGATTTTTCCTATTCGATGCAAGAAGGGAAATTTGTAGGATAAAGAACTCAGACTGGTGACTAAGCCAGTCTAGAATTTTCAAAACATTCTTCCTAAGTCATTTCAGTCATGGGTATCACCCTACTGAATGGAACCCTCATCAAATAAAGAGTTGTTATATTTCTTAGTCAACATCATCAAATTTCTAAACCCATTATATGATGAAGAACACACATATGAACTTAAATTAACTAGCCAAAATTTGGGGTCAGTGGTGAACAAGAAGATGAAGAGGATGAGGATAAAGGTGGGAAATGAATATTGAAAATAATCCCTCTACATGGGTTAGGTATCCTTTGAATCCATGTATGCTATAAAAATAAAAATATAGGCCCTACAGTGGTATCAAAAGGGAAATAGATCCGCTCTTGAGTTAGCCATAGCCTGGGAAAATCCCATCATTTTAGAGGATCGGCTAGGTAATACACACTATTCTAGTTATCTCCAAATAATGAATAGATCAATATAGCCTAATCAAAAAATTGTAGATATTTAATTAAATATTGGGAAATAAAATAGGACATTCGCATAGCCTCCATCAACCTCCAAACCTCTAACTTGGGAAGATCGCCTGGTGGAAAATAAAGGCCTCTAGCCCAAAAATATGACATATTAAAGCATCTTTCAATCATCCTAGTGAATATATCAATATTGAATGCCTTTCAAATTTTATAAGATCTATGGTAAGCAATCATTTATTCCCTCTTAATCCCTCAATTGTTCAAGTATGATATCTCAAAAGATGAGGTCAACCATTAATGGAATAATCCCATATAGTGTCATATAGTTATCTAATTTATATAGAAAGAGGTATAAGATATCATATATGGACACATAATACCCTTAAATTTTTTTAAAAAACATGATGTCACTGATATCCATCAATAAATCATTGATAATGGCTTTGGGATTAACCTCATACTAGTCTAGGCCCTCCAATTTTTTTAATACTATGAGGAAAACATGTCTCCCTCTAATATGATGGTCAAAGTACATGATAGGAGTGAGTAGAAACCCATTTTATGAATCAATATTAGAGCCTTGTTAGGGTATTTCTTAACTAACTATGAATTTGTGGCCATTCAATTAGGAATAGTATTCAATGATTAGGTGGGAATTTTATGGATTCATCATCATGAGTTAGTTTCTTCTTCGTACCATTAGTTCTCCAAGTACCCAGTTAATGGATAGGTTGGAGTAATATATGGTGAAAATTATCCTATAGAATATTATGAATCTTAGTATATAGATTTGGTAATTTACAAAAGGGAAGAGAATCATCCAATGAGTAGCCATATTACTTAGATTACCATCCCTAATAGTTTTGAAATAAATCATACTAACCTACTAAATGATATGGGAGAGGAGTATGTATTTACCATTAATTAGGCCAATTTAATCATTCTAGATATCAAAATTTAAATGGGTACCTGATCTATAATACTTATCATGGTTTCATATGTTTTATATGTTCCATATAAACATTTATAGATAAAAGAGGGGTGAAATTCTGATAAGATTGACAATAAACCTAAAAAAGGTTCCCCTACTATTGTCTTCATATTATCGAAACACTATCACATAATCATGTGTATAACCCAAATATATATCTCTATCATCTATAGGAGATGAAAATTCCATAATTTCATTATAATATTCTTATGATTTCAGTGCATCCTCTATACCCTTTGATAGTAAGTTCAACCAAGAATTTTTTTAGAATTCCACTAGTGACGAGGTCTTCAAAATAGCCTCTCTAAAACCTAGATAAATCACATATTCATTATCATGAAATAAAAATGTACCATTAGTTACCACTTTCAATGAAATCAATATAGTATATGTATATGATGATGGTCTTATAGATTCCCCTCTAGCAATTGAGGTTGGTGTCTCTACCATGATCAATGAGCTCAGACAAATTAATCTTGAAAAAAATGATTTCCTCTAACGCACATTGATTATTGAATCAATTACACTTAAAGAGAATTAATTTTATATATCCTTGACACAAAATCATGATATGTTCTCCGGGAATTGTAATAAAATTCTATGGATAAATACTGATGTTTGTGCCCATAATTTGGACCTTCCAAATGATCATCATGATTTCATGATGGCATCCAAAAGGATGCATCCATCCCACTCCACTATGTTTGAAGTTGGTGTTGATGATATTATTAAGGTAAACATAATTTGGTAACTTTAGTACCAAAAATTTCTAACCATCATTTTCCCCATCAACAAAAATAATAAGCATATCAATGATTGTATCAATTTTAGGGATATCAACCAGCACTTCCTAAAGGAAAATTTCTTAGTCATGATTGAAAAACTCTTGATAAATGGGACCAACATATAATAACTTTTCATTATAGATTAATAATATTGTTATAACCTAATCTGAATGGCCCCCAAGGATGAAGAAACTACTTCTTTTGTCATACCTGATGGAATATTCTGTTATCAAGTTATGCCCGTTAGTTTAAAAAATTATAGAACCAACTACCTGTATTTTATGTAGTATATATTCAATATCCTTTTGGTAAAGATAAAAAAATTCAATTTCAATGATATAGTAGTAAATCTCGAACAACATCAAGATTATCTTACTGACCTTGAGGTAATTTTTCAGCAAACTAAGGTTTCATAGCTTCAATATGAACCCATTGAAGTGTGTCTTCATAGTGATGTTTTGAAAATTATTCATCCTCATAGAACAACACCGTGGAATCTAATTCATCCCTGATAATTATAGTTTTATCATTGAAATATTACCTCCTCCAAACCATAATGAGTTGATAGGGAATCATGGGTACCAAAAATACATCAGGCATTTCATGGCCAATCTATTTGGGAAATTCCTTGCCATCACAAAGGTGATGATGAAGGGAGTTTCTTATCAATTGGATAAATATTTTCTAGAAACATTCAAATATCTCAAGAAATTATTATTTCACTCATTGTTCCTGATACCAATAGTAGAATTTAAGAAACTCATATTATACCTTGAAACCATTGAGAGATTTTTTGGTTTCCTACTCGCATAAAAATGATATAAGGAAAGAAAATTATCTCTAAAAACTTAGTACAACAATTATAGATGTTGAGACTTGTTATTATATGCTCATAAAGAAACAAATCACAATGATTTTCATAGTACAATAGCCGAGGAACTACTTGTAGCACCACAAGTTCCATTTGACCTCTTACATTGATATGATTAAGTATATCCACAATTGTGCAATGTTTACTAGAATCCTAGATCGAAGGGTCGTTATCCTACAATAATTAAATATTCAAGTCTTATCATAAATGGTAATAAAATGGTAGTTTCTAGAAAATTTTATTGTAGTACACCCTACCTATAGATAACCAAGATAAACATATCGTTATTTTACATTATTCCCATAATCTAAAAATTACATATCACAAATAATAAAACTACCCAAAAAACACAAGGTTTATTATCTTTGAGTACCAGTTACATAGGAAACTTATTTCACGCAACTTTTCAATATTTAGCTATAATCAAACCACACTATATCCCTTCTAGACTTCTCATAAGTTACACTCATCTTCATAACCTGTAGGATAGAAACATAAGAAATGGGTGAGATAGGAGGCACAGTAATGGTAAACATAATATATTAAAATCAAATATTATAAGTGAGCATAAGGTGATCATATGGTTATAATAAATATACATAATAAAATCATACCCAATAAATCAAAGAACATAAATCATGGGTCATAGAATAAGGTTTTTAATAACATAAGGCATGAATAAAAAGTATGTGGAAGCATTAGTCAATAAACATGATCCATGAGAGAATAACAAATGATTAATAATATGTATAATAGCATGGAATAAAAATAAGAAGAAGAAAATATATCATTTTGATCATATCTTAAAAAAATTTATTTACATGCATAGACTTGTAAGTATATCTTCACTATAATTATACCTGTAATGCCCCATACCCATAAGATCAGAGCTGGTTCATTTTTTTAATTCATTAGCATGATACAAGGAATCATCTCCCAAAGGACCAATCAGTTTAGCAATCTTGGAAAATAGATTGAAATCATCAACCTTACATTAAAATTCAAAACATAAACTGTAACGCAAATAATCCTTTGAGAATTCCATTATTCCCCCAGCTTAACCCTATATATCAATCATAAAATAGTTCATATCATCTTAGGAAAATAAAAGATAAGAAAGGGGTGAGCTCAGATGCTCGGTAAGGATAAAAAATATAGCAGAAGCTGTTATAATTAAGCATAAATTTTTAAGGAAAAGTACAAAACAAAACCACAAGACTTTTATAACATTATCTCCAGAATAATATGGAAATAATAAATAAAATAATTCCATTTAAACATTCACATGGATACTCTACTAGTAAAATAATCACATGTAAAATCAATAACTAATCTCATAATGAGGGAATGCATAATTTAGGACATCATAATAACTATGTCAAGGCCTCGTTCCAAGACCATAAACAAATATTATATTAGGGCCATGTTCCAAGACACTAGTTTATCTCATGAGACCTACTGATGCATCAAGGGGATATAGTGGTCTCTATCCATCATTTACTATGTCCAATACATTCCTCATATGAAAAGGTTGAAACATAACATAAACATTCATATTTAAAACTAGCATACAAAATGTTAATACTTTATCCATAAACCATGAATGGTATAAAAATAACATATCCATAGTGAAACATATCAAAAAATCTTAAATAAAATATAGAATATTGTATCAACCTAAAACAAGCATAAAATTCATCAAAGTATGTTGACATAGATGAAAATAATTTAATAAATTCATTAAAACTTTTTGAGGTTAATATCCATTTTTAATTTAAATCATTTAAAAGATGTGAAATTTTAAAATAAAAAATTTCTTTTGAAAATAACCTTGTAATTTGGTAAGGGAAACATAAAAATGGTAAGGAAACATAATGGAGGAAAATAGCTGCTCACACTGTATAAGTTAAAAAAACATTCTTTTCTTAATTTTTCAAAAGGGTCATAAAGTACCTTGTTTGGAAAACAACCTAAATATTCCTTTCAAAACATTTTATAAAAAGTAAAACATGGGTAAAAATGAATTTAAACATCCATAGGATAATATTAAAACATTTTTTGAATTTTTTTTAGAAACATGGGCTTGGATGATAAGGATGTCTCAGTAGATACTTACGCATCAACAGCCTTGAATAATAATGAG
Organism: Viscum album; assembly: GCA_963277665.1. NCBI lineage: Eukaryota > Viridiplantae > Streptophyta > Magnoliopsida > Santalales > Viscaceae > Viscum > Viscum album. The sequence continues at coordinate 339,092,500 of OY728167.1, forward strand.
ATTGTGAAATCAACCCTTACCTTAAGTCTAATACTCTCCGTATGTGTCTAAAACTCATGTATAAAGGTTTTAAACATATTATTAACTTGTCCTAGAATTATAATAATATTTATTATGATTGTATTATGACTTTATATTACTCGTTTATTAGCAATTCCAAGTTAATGCAACATTTTGGGTAATAATTGCTTTCTTTATCTCATGTGTTTTGACTTGTTACTATTGATAATATTACTTAGATCATGATATAATGATTTATATATCATATATATTCATAATATAAAAATTTATAATAGATAGATATATGAAATGGAAAACACAGTTGATGGAGATGGTAGGTCGTGTGTAAGAAGGAACGTTGTTTCCATTTTCTTATCATATTGAGTGGAAGTGAATGAAATATATGTACATAAAATTATATATATATATATTATAATAGTATAATTATTATGTCATATATTTCATACTTATTCTTAAAATATATTTTTATAATCATTCATGGATGGTGAATCGTGAAAGATGAATCGCATCATGCCGTGGAGATGGTAAGTTGTACATACACACAGGTGACAGTATAATTTTCTTAATGTTTAAACGGTATGAAATTGGATGGAATATTAATTTTACTGAAAAATTATCATGTTATATTTATTATTTAATTCATTTATATTCATCATTATACTTGTCAAAATAAAGTATAAATGAAATATAATTTACACCATGGCCTCGAGACAGTAAGTCGTACGTACACATGCATGGTGATATTGTTTTTCATATGATGGGTAAAAGGAGGAATATAACTGTCCCATAATCATAAAAATATCTCATAAAATATTATATTCTGGACTTATTATTTTATTATGGTAACAACTTAGGAAGAGGAAGTTGAAGAAGAAAAGAACTTTGAAAGAAGGGATAAAACGATTAACTCTTCTCCGGGTGTCTCCTTTTGATTTTCACAAAAGGAATCCTTAAGTTGGTTTTCTGGCTAAAGGGTGGAATCTATTATGAAGTGAGGTAAGTTTGGAGGATATTTTCATAGGTTTTGACCGACCCAAAGGGATTTGGAGGTGTGAATAAAATACAAGTAGAAGTGTCCTCTTATGGGAGAGGTGAGGGGAACTTTAGGAAAGTCTTGAAATATTAATTTATTATAAATTTATTTTCAGTTTCTAATGGCTCAAAAGTAATTTATTTCGAGGATAAGAGTATTATGGGTATAAATTCTCTAAACCAACATGTTTTAGACAATTTTATTTCATGAATTTAACCTTATCTTTTGTATTTAACCCTTAGTTAAATAAGTTAAATCTTACCATGTGTTCTTGTAATTGTATACTATATGGTTAATATAGTTACTATAAAATTCCAAAAGAACCTCAAGTGGATAATTAATGATATTTTTAACACTTTATAAGTTATTTGACCAAATATTATATTTTTATGAATATTATATCATTTAATAAATTATTGTTTGTGTTAAAAATCCATTTATGTCAATTTTGACACTATTTAGTAATTGATTTTTTTAAAGTCATAAAAACTTGATTAATTCAATAAAAAAGCATTAAATCATCCCTAACAGGTCAATTTTATCCAAAAAATTATTTTAAGTCATAAAAAACCTCAAATTACATTTATTTTAATAATTATAATATCCTTCATTTCAATCATTTATTAATGAGGTAATCAATGCATCATCATTGTGTCATAAATAAATTTATTTATATAATGTATAAAAATAATAAATAAAATACCATGATTTAATAAATATTTTTATATTTCTAATTAATATTTATAGTCTAATATATCATTTATATAAACCAAATTAAAATTGTTTTAGTTAGGAGATATATGTTTATGTTATATTTCCCTTTTCTTTAAATTAAATATTATAAAAGGTCATCATCACACCCAAGTGGCTCCATGGGTCCTAAAATCGACCTAAACATGATCATGGTTGGAAATATATCATCCAATAGTATTATTACACATGTTTCAGTAGTTTTATATTATTATAATATTATTTTTACCCATATTTACCTGATTTACCCTTTAACCATGGTAAATAAAAATAATTATTGAAGTTACTATTCATAATGTCTAAAAATAAAATATACCTATTTACAAAATTTGAACCTTATTATTCCAAATATTGAATCCATTTTTCCAAATTCAAAACATATAATTGGAAAAAATTAATTTAAAATTAATTCCCATTTTCAAAACCAGAAAGTGAGTTTTTAAGAAGTAAAAACTATCAAAAGATTGACATGTGTTTATGTACAATTTAAATGTGAAATTAATTCCAATTATCAACATTGGATTAAATGTTATAAACATAATACAATTAAACTTTAATACCAATTAAAAATTTAATCAAACTATATAAATAATTTAGATGAAAATGCATTTTTGAATTAGAATACAGTATTTTTCACTATTAATTAAAATATGAATTTCATCAGAAAAATGTCAAAATTTCAACCAAGGAAAATTTTAATATCCCACTTCCAAATAATAAGTTTAATATGTCAAATATAAATTATAAAATTGTAAAAAACTATATTTAAAAAGGGTTCTCCCTCAAAAGGTGGTAAAACTATATTTTTTGAAAAAATACTTCTTTTATCTGAAAAATTGAATTTGTTATTATATCATATCTAGAAAACATATAAGATGAATTTAAACACTAAATTAAATATATTACATATATATATCACTAATAAAATCCATAAATAGTGATTTTATTATTTTATAGACTCACTTATTTTCATTTAAATAGTTTTTAGAAGGATGTTAATATTATTCATACCCGTCATTATAATGAATAGGTTATAATATTTAGTTATCACTTATACTAAATCTTTCAGTAAATGAATTATATCAAAAGAACTTGAAATTGTGTGTAACACAATCCAAGAATAGTGTTACATATACTACAAGTTAATATGGTGTTGCATATATCCCAAGCTAATCTTGGTGTAGTGTAAGATATTGAATTGTTAATAATAAGTGTATTGTAGAAGGTTGGGCTGTTACATTATCCCATCCTTCAATAAATTGCATCCTCACAATTTTAAACTCGAAATAAAAAACTATGGGTTGGACTTTTGAAAATATATTTATTGAAATCCCACATTGAAAATTGATTAATGAGACCTCCATTTTAATATAAAGAAAGGTAAGTATGAAGGTCAGTGGGGATAACCTATACTAGGATTCCATGTAGAAAAATATTGACATGGAATAAAAAACTAACGATCATGTTCTGATGGAGAGTGATAGAGAACATTATTAGGAAAAGGTTAACAACTAGAAATCCACAAATCTATGATGATTTAAGTGACCATATGATTCATCAGATAAGAAGGTACTAATATAAAATTTTTAGTTTTAAAGATCCTTTACCTAAAGTTGAAGAATATAAGAAAAAAATACTTACTTGATTTCAGTACATTCTCACCATTGGTCATTCCTTGAAAAATTTCCACTTTATCTTTTATTCAAAGAAATTAAATTGAAATTTTCATTCCTGAAGTGTTGGGAGATCATGCCATACATAAATAGAATGATAGGCCATTCCATCTATCTCAAAAAAATTAGCATAGGTCATCACATATGCATAAGTCCACCTATAGAGAGATAATACATTAATCTAAAAAACTTTAACCAAAGTATAACTTATTTTATCCATAAATGGAAAACCATAAAATCCTTCCAAAAACTAAAAATATATAGCTTTATAAAGAGGCGAACCAAATAAGCTTAGCATTAATCTCCCATATCTCATGGGGCAGTTCTTGGTTGTCACATTCCAAACATGTGAACACCATCATCATGTATTCTCTTGAGTCATAGTAACAACTTGAATTATTATATATACTTATTGAAAATAAGAATGATTCCTTGTTCCAAAACATTGTGGATTATTCCTTAAGTCCTAAAATGATGTATACTTCATCAATGAAATTATAACCCTCTTGTCGATAAATCCATAATTAGTTCTCAAGAAACTAGCATCATCCAATTTACTTATTCAAATACAACATATCTTTATCCAAAAATCATTATCATAACATAAAGAACATATTAAGGGTTATATTTACCTTAATCATATGTTCTCCAAATATAATCTTACCCTTAAATCAATTTTCTTATCCGTTATAACTATACAACATATTCTTGAAAATCCTTAGTGAAAAATATAAACTGAATACTCATTATATAATTCAGTATTCATAATTCTTGGATCCAAGTACAAAAATACTTCAATCCTTCCAATTTAATGGCAGGCATGGAATAGTTCCCTCCTTGGTTTAGAAGTAGATTCTTATGCCTGGGCATTGAGTTGCATAATTACCATGATTTCCACAGATGATACATTGAACTCCATAACAATTGGTCACTCTATGACCCTTTTTTCTGTAGATATAACATCTTCCCCTCCATTTTAGGTATTCCTCAAGGTTCTTCTTCCCTTCCTCTTGACATGTTGGAATCCAAATCTTCTTTCCTTTATGCTTCTTAAAATTTAAACATTTATAAACGTTAATCATCCTCCTATGCAATGTGTTAGGAAAGTCATGAAAGATAACATTGTTAATCATATATCATGATAACTGATTAGGAATAATCACAATATCTTTCTCTCCTATTATTATCCAATTTTTTTTCTCAAAATCACTATATTTTCCATCAAACTCAATGTTAATCTAATTCATTCTGGTTTCCTCCATTGACTAAGACCAGAAAGCACAGGGTGATAAACACATCTCATTGAAAAAAAACCACATAATAAAGGGAAGGTACTTTCAATCTATAACATCTTAGGTTTAATCCTATGTTATCTATGATTATTACAAAATATCTAGGGGTTATTCTATAATTATTCTCAAATTCTATCTTATGGTTATTATCCCTAATCTAAGTTTTCTAAATCTATCTCTAAGGTTGTTCTAAACTTCCTTTGATACCAACTATAATGACCTAACCTCTGAATCCCAGAGCCAATGAATTATTTTAATACATTGGCATGATATAAGGAATCATGTCCCAATGGACCGATAAGTTTAGCAGTATTGGAAAATATATTACATTCATCAACCTTACATTACAATTCAAAACATAAACTACAACATAGATAATACTTTTATAATGCCATTATTCCCCTTTATTAACCCTATATATCAATCATAAAATAATTTATGGAATCTTAGGAAAATAAAACATAATAAAGGGGTGATCTTAGATGCTTAGTAAGGATAAACAATATAGCGGAAGCTATCACAATTAAGCATAAACTTTTAAGGAAAGGTACAAAACTGAAACATGTGCCTTTTAAAACATTATATACCGAATAATATGGCAATAATAAATCAAATAATTACATTTAAACATTCACATGGATACTCTACTAGTAAAATAATCACATGTAAAATCAATAACTAATATCATAATAAGGGAATGCATAATGTCAGACATCATAACAACTATGTCAAGGCCTCGTGCCAAGACTATACACAAATATTCTGTCAAGACCTTGTGCCAAGAGACTAGTTTGTCTCATGAGACCTACCGATGCATTGAGGATATATAGTGGGCCCCTCTCTTCACTTACTAAGACCAATGCATTCCTCATATTAAAAGGTTGAAACATAATGTAAGCATTCGTATTTAAAACTAGCATACGAGATGTTAATACTTTAACCATAAAAAATGAATAGTATAAAAATATAATAACCATAATAAAACATATCACAAAACATTTAATACAATATGTATGATTGTATCAACCTCAAACAAGCATAAAATCCAACAAAGGAAGGTGAAATAGATGAAAATAATTTAATAAATTCATTAAAACTCTTTGAGGGAAATATCCCTTTTTACTTTGAATTCTATAAAAGATGTGAAATTTTAAAATAAAATATTTCTTTTTAAAATAATGTTATAATATTTTAAGGGAAAAATCAAAATGGTAAGGCTATATAACAGTGGAAAATAGCAAATTTCACCATATAAGTTAAGAAAACATTATTTCCTTAATTTTTCGAAAAGGTCATAAAGTACCTCATTTAGAAAATGACAGAAAGATTCCTTTAAAAACATTTTATAAAAGTTTAAACATGGTTAAAAATGACTTTAAAAATATATAAGAAAATAGTAAAACATTTTTAGAAATTTGGGCCTATATTACAAAGATTTTACGGTAGATACTTACGTATTAACAACCTCGAATAATAATGAGATTGTGAAATTAACCCTTACCTTAAGTACAAAACTCTCTGTATGTGTACAAAATTCCTGTTTAAAGGTTTTCAAAATATTATAAACTTTTACTAGAATCATAAAAATATTTATGATGACTGGTTTATGACTTTATATTACTCATTTTTTAATAATTCCCTGTTAATGCAACATTTTGGGTAATAATCACTTTATTTATCGCATGTGTTTTTACATGTTATTATTGATTATATTACTTAGATCATGATAACATGGTTTATATATAATATATATTCATAATATAAAAATATATAATATATAGATATATTAAATGGAATATATTTTTTATGGAGATGGTAGGTCATACGTATACATGAACGATGTTTCCATTTTCTTATCATATTGAGTGGAAGTAAGTGAATCACATATATGTACATAAATACATACATATATATATATATATTATTACAGTAAAATTATTTTTTCATATATTTCATACTTATTCTTAATATGTATTTTTATAATCATTTTTGGATGGTGAATCATGGAAGATGAATCTCATCGCGTCGTGGAGACGGTAAGTCGTACGTACGCACGAGCGACAATATCATTTCTTTAATGATTAAATGGTATGAAATTGAATGTAATATGAGTTTTAAAGAAAAAAAATGTAATTTAATATTTATTATTTAATTCATTTATATTCATCATTATACCCATCTAAATAATGTATAGATTAAAAATATTTTACACCGCGACGTGGAGACTATAAGGCGTACGTACGCACACATGGTGATATTGCTTTTCAAAGGATGGGTAAAAGGAAGAATATGGTTGTACCATAAACATATAAACATCTCATAATATATTATATTATGGATTTATTATTTTAGTATGGTAACGACTTAGGAAGAGGAAGTAGAAGAAGAAAAGAACTTTGAAAGAAGGGATAAAATGATTACCTCTTCTTCGAGTGTCTCCTTTTTATTTTCACAAAAGGACTCCGTAAGATGGTTTTATTCCTAAAGGGTGGCCTCTAGGATAAATTAAGTTAATTTTTTAAGAGATTTGGGTAGGTTTTGGTGGAGCCAAAGGTATTTGGAGGTGTTAATAAAATATAAGGAGAAGTGCCCTTTTATAGGATAGGTGAGGGGAACATTAGGAAAGTCTTGAAATATTAATTTATTATAAATTTATTTTCGGTTTCTAATGGCTCCAAAGTGATTTATTTCGAGTTTAATATGAGGATGGGTATAAATACTCTCAACCAATAGGTTGTATACAAGTTTAGGTCTTGAATGTAACCTTATATTTTGGCTTTAACCCTTAGTTAAATAAGTTAACTCTTACCATGTATTCTTGTATTTGTATACTATATGGTTGATATAGTTACTATAAAATGCCAATAGAACATCAATTGTATCATTAATGACATTTTTAACACTATATAAGTCATTTGGATGAATCTTATATTTTTATGACTATTATATCATTTAATAAAATAGTGTTTGTGTTAAAAATTCATTTATGTTAATTTTGACACTATTTAGAAATTGATTTTTAATAAAGTCATAAAAACATGATTCCTTCGAAAAAAAGAATTAAATCATCCCTAAAATGTAAATTTTATCCAAATTTTTTTTATGGAATCCAAAAACTCAAATTATATTTATTTTAATAATTATAATATCATTTATTTCAATCATTCATTAATGAGGTAATCACTGCATCATCATTTTGTCATAAATAATTTTTTTATTTAATGTCTAAAAATTATAAATAAAATACCATGATGTAAGAAATATTTTTATCTTTCTAATTTATATTTATATTCTAAGATATAATTTATATAAACAAAATTAAAATTGTTTTAGTTATGAGATATATGTTTATGTTATATAAAAGGTCATTATCACACCTCAGTGGCTCCATGAGGTTGTAAAATCGACCTAAGGATTCTCATGGTCGGCCATATATCATAAAATAGGATTAGGAAACATATTAGGGTAGTTTTATATTATTATAATATTATTTTTTTACCCTTATTTACCTAATTTACCCTTTAACCATGGTAAATAAAAATAATTATTAAAGTTACTATTCATAATGTCCAAAAATAAAAGGTACATATATAAAAATTTTGGAACCTCAGATTCCAAATATGGAATCCATTTTTTCAAATTCAAAATGCATAATTAGAATAAATTAATTTAAAATTAATTCCTATTGTCAAAACCAGAAAGCGGGTTTTTAAGAAGTAAAAACTATCAAAATATTTACATGTGTTTATGTCCAATTTAAATACGAAATTACATCCAATTATAAAAATTGGATTAAATTATAAAAAAATAATAAAATTAAACTTTAATACCAATTAAAAAGTTAAACTAACTATATAAATAATTTATATTAAAAATTAGTTTTGAATTAAAATGTTGTATTTTTTACTATTCATTAAAATATGAATTTCATCAGAAAAATGTCAAAATTTGAACCAAGGTAAATTTTAGTGTCACACTTCCAAAGAATAAGTTTATTATGTAAAATAGAACTTATAAAATTTTCAAAAACTATATTTAAAAAGGGTTCACCATCAAAAGGCGGTAAAACTGTATTTTTTTTTTGAAAAATACTTCTTTTATCCGAAAAATTGAATTTGTTCTTATATCATATCCAAAAAACATATAAGATGAATTTACAACATTAAATTAAATATATTACATATATATTTAACTAATAAAATCCATAAATAGTGATTTTATTATTTTATAGGATCACTTATTTTCATTTAAATAGTTTTTATATAAGGAAGTTAATACTATTCATACCCACCATTATAATTACTAAGTTATAATATTTGGTTATCACTTATAATCGGTCTTACAGAAAATGAATTCTATAAAAATAGAATTAAATTGTGTGTAAAACAAGCTAATAATATTATTTATTATACTACAAGTTAATATGGTGTTGTGTATAGCACAAGCTAATCTTAGTGTAGCATAAGCCATTGAATTATTAAGAAGAAGCATACTGTGGAAGCTTGGGGTGTTACAATACCAATTCACGACCTTGTGAGTATAGATAAACCACAATTATACCCACACATAGAATTGTGAGAATTTATTAACTACAATTATAATCTCACATAACATTGTTACCATAGCTAAACCACAATTATACCCACACAGAACCTTCTAATCATATCTAAACAGCAATTATACCCCTACACAAACTTGCAAGAATAGGTATTCCAAAATTAGACTCATGAAAAAAACATTATCTAATGAGAAATAATACCTTGAGAAATTATTTTAAGGGTTATATAGGCCCCCACCCATCATTATCCATAAAAATGAGTTCCACTTAAAATCAAACCATTCATCTTATCCCAAATAGCTTATAAGAAGAAAATAAATTTCACATATTTTCCAAATTGTATCCCTAAAGAACATAATCATTTGGTACTAAAAACACGGTATCCAAACATTATTATTTAATAACATAATATAAGGGGATATTTATGAACTATTACTCTATAGTGTAAGAATACTTTGAAAATGGAAGATAAATCATAAAAAGTATTTTTATTAAAAAATTTATTAATATCATCTTAAAAAGACATGATTTTCAAGTCACTTTCTAATTTTTTTTTTAAGATGAAGAGTGATGTACATGGATTTTTACATATATTTTTATAACTTTCTAACTTAGTTTTAATTAATTAGTTTAACCAATTTTTATATTTTTAGTTTATTTTTGTAGTTTTGTAGTAATTTAGGTATTTTGATAATTTTTAGTTAATTTATATACTAATATTAGTAATTTAGTATTTCTATTAGTCATATTAATTTTATATATTATATTTAACACTATATTATTATTATTAGTTTCACTAATTTTAGTTTAGTTTATTTTATTAATTTTTATTAGTATGTATATTTTAATTTGTATTTTTTTATTTCATTATTTGGTTGAATTAATAAAATAGTATTTGGTATTAGTTTATAGTAATATTATATTTAATTAGTTTTTTTTAATTCGAAATTAACATTTTTTTTCTTTTGTTTTATTTTTTTTTATCCCCCCTAACTACCCAGGCCAACCCCCTCCCCTTGACCCGCTCCACTTATCCACGCCCCTCCCCATTTTTCTCTCCCGCTGGAACCGCCGCCTCCCTTCTCCTCCGTGAAACCTGCGCGCCCCCTCATCCCATTTAACCGGCCCCCCTGCCTATCCTTTTCTACCCGGCGGAATCCCCCTCTCCCCTCCATCTCTCTCCACGCCGCTGCTCCCCAAACGACCTCCTTTTCTACCCGGCTGGACTCGCCACCCCACTCCTTCCCCTCCCCTTAGCCGCCGTAACCCTCTCCCTCTTCCTCAAGAACCGAAAAGCCGCGACTCCCCTGAAAAAGGTGCAGCGAGCCCCCTGTCTGAACCGGCACCTCGCCGCCACCTCGCCCGCCGGGCGCCACCAGCCCCTCGCCAGCCGCCTCCCTCACTACCGGCGCTTTTTCTCCTCATCTTCTCATTATCTTCTTTTTATTTTTTGTTATCTCTTTTCTTTCTATCTTCTATCTTCTCTAATTTTATCTTTTTTTATCTTTCTTTTTCTTCTTTCTTTCTTGTTTATTTAATTTCTTTTCTCTTCTCATTTTCTTCTATTCCTTTTCTAATTTTTCACGCATCAACCAGCGGAACCATCACCAAGAGCGCAGCGGAGGTTCGAACTCACCATCGACGCAGCGGAGGATTGGAACGTTCGCTTGGCTTCCGAAGATTCACGTCGCACACTGAGAGCAAGCATCAGAGCATATTTTCAGCGGCGCGGTGGTTTGATTCGGGTGCGGCATCAGCAACTGCACGGAGCGGAGCGATGGTTATTGTTTTGCGATCGTTGACGACGTCTCGCGGTGACAATTACGACGACATGAGCACGGTGATTTCTGTTTATTATTTTATGTGCTTCTTTGTCGTCATGATGGCGGGTTAATTCATTGATGTCGGAGTTGTGACGAAAGTGATGGTGAATGCATGTCTTTAATTTATTTCTACATTTGATTGCCTTTTAAATTAATTTTAATTGGTTGTTTATTTAATTAATTATATCTGCGTTTAAATTAATTGTCATTTGGGCTCTGCACATGTGCTTTGGTGCTCGTTCGTGTGATACCTAATAAGTAATCACGAACGGGAGTTCATCAGAGAATTTATTTATCTGGAATTCGATCAAGCGCGCGATCGAATTTTGAATAAATAAATATATTAATTGAAAAATTAATATTTTGTGTGCGCTCTCCTTCAAACTTGCATGAGTGATACCTAATAAGTAATCTCATGTGAGCGAACCCAACGCAGGTAGATACTTCGACTTTGTGAGAAACGGGTCGTTGTATTTCACCAAGCGATTCAGTGCTTTAATGATGCACAAATTATTCGTCAGGACAGAGAACGAAATGACGGATAATTTGTGTAAACATTAAAATATTGTCTAACATCAGAGAACGAGACCAGATAGTATTTTGATTAAATTTGTAATCGGTGATAATTGAATAAATAAATATTCAAATGTGGGGACTAAATAATTGACATTGCATGCACTTGAACGGACGTCACGACTCTGACACTTCCATCTCCGCCAGTTTCTTTCATAGCCTAATTCACTTAGATAGTTTTAGTTAATTTAATTAGTCATTTTTTAAAATAGTCATTTAGTTTTTAGAACTTAGTTGTTAATCACACAATTAAAGCCCATTCGCCTGAACATTCCTCCAAAAGGACATTTCTAGTGTCTACTCACATTCTCTCTGTGGTTCGACCCTGCTCGCCACTTCTACAGTAGTTAGTAGGTAAATAAATATTGCAAATTTGCACGCGTTGCGACGCGCGTGCCAAATTTCTGGCGCCGTTGTCGGGGAGAATAGTAGCATTAGGAGTTCCTTTAAAAGAGTAATTTAGGTCACAAATTAAAAAAAAAATAATTAAAAAAAAAACAGTTTACTACTCTGGGAATTTTTCATTGCAGGAATTTTCAAGACACCCAGAAGCTCGGAATGACGTGAGCCGCACCACACAATTACAACCAGTATCTGCCCTATGCAGCCCCGACTCAAGGTATGATGTATAATGCTTCACTGAACATGAGCTATCCAGGTAATCCCGTTTATTTCAATGATCTTTATTCAAGTCCATGCTATGATCCATATGAGAACATTTCATCATGCTATGAAACAAGTCCTTATACATCTGTTAATCATTTTCAAAGTCAATGCATTCCTGAAAATTTAGAACTTGACAATTCATGTCAAACAAATGATTCAATAATTGAACACATGTTGCATTGTGCTATCACTAAGACCAATCGGAGGTTTGAACTTCAAGATGAATGCAATGCAAAGTTGCTTTCCTCAACAAAAGATCTAGAAAATCAATTGAATAATTTAGTAAATCAAATGAATCATATTTCCGAACTAGCTGCTTCATTACCCCTTGATGATCTAATTCAAAACAATTCTTTTGAGGAGAGTGCAATAGAGGGTCCATTTGAACAACATCTATGTCCCGAGTCTGATAATGGGATTGATCTGCCTTCTTATCATACAATTGATGACTCCCCTCCATCACAAAATAATTCTTCTAATCTAATCACATTTCAAGAATATGAGAGCTTGGTCTTCCGCCCTGTTGAACATAATGGTCCCTCAGAAAATGTGATTTCATGTCCTTCTGTGAATTCACAACCTAGTCATCCCAAAGTAAAAAAAGACACATTCAATGTCTATCAAATTGCACCTTTTGAGGATGAAGAGGACATTGAACTAGGACCATTCTTTACCATGATAGATTTAGAATTGAACCAAGAGACATTGGATTGCCACACTCAAGAGGACATCACTTCAAATGACATCGAATCACCTCTTTATGAAAATCTTTGTGAGTCCGAAACTTTTTCTAAAATGGAGACATCTGCAACATTTATGGAGTCGAAGAATCAATCAGCATTGGTGGAAGAGAACACTCATAATTTTCTAGAAACAATGGAAGAATGGGATTGCTTGGAGGATCCTGATTTCGTGGTGACACATGCACCAACCGAGAAAAATGATGAGGGCGGTATAGAAGAAAATTTTGAAAAAGATGTCATTCCTGACACAATGGAGTCATCTGCTCCAATTGATCCTGCGCCACTTGCTCCATGCGTCGAGGTTAAAAACACTTCACTTGAAATACCCACATATGCTAACAATACTTCTGACCTTGGCACAATCAATGAAACCATCGAGCATGAATTGAGTTGGAAACCAGTATATTTCCCCGTGCTAGTGGTTGGGTGTGAAAACGAATTGGGATACATCATCAACCCAGATACTACATTCAAGGATATGATGGATATAAGCCGACCGCTGAAGGAGTCTAGTAATGGCATTTTTTCACTTGTGTATGTTCAAGGAGGTAATCTTCTTGATCTTTCCATTGACAGCCTTTTCCCAAAATTCAACAATTCGATGAGTCTTTCTTCAGGTGAGGTATATTCATTCCCTTGTGAGTTGGCATATTTTCATTTCATTCCACACATCCACTATTCTAACAAGATTCCGTTGAGATTTTGTGCAGCTTGCAGGATAAACTCTTCTTCAACAAATAGATTCCACACTCCTACTGAAAAAGAAGCAAATGCATGGTTTACATTTCCGTTCGATCCTGGTGGAGTTTCAATAACGTCTGGCTGAAGACGAAGTAAACTTAGCACTCAATGGGAGGCAACCCATCATTTGTTTGTTTTCTTTTCACTGCATTTCATTTCATTTCATTTAGTTTTATTTTAAATAAAATGGCATGCATTTACAACAATCTGTTTTCTCCTGGCACAGTAGTGGATTTAAATTCATCATAAATATTTTTATCATCCACATTTTTTTATTATGGTGTGACTTCTTTGATATGATGCGAGTATGTGCTATTAATGTGTAGGTTTTACAGGTATACCATTTCTGGAGCTTCATCAGATACAAACAACCTCTCCGCGTCAATCTGCACTTACACAGGGAAGTGTTCTATTTTTTTCCATATTTTATGCTTCCAAAAACACCATGTAAAAAAAAACACACAAAAAAAAAGAGAAAATTTTTGAAAAATGAAAAAAAAATAACATTCCTTTCATTGATGAACCCACATAAAAGCTATTGTATTCTTGTCGCAACACAGTTGGGAACATACCACTTGTGTCCCTATGCAATTTGAGCACCTGATTCTTGTTTTGGAATTCTCTGATCCTTTCTCTCATGACTTAGATGATTGCTGATATTATTTTATGCTTCGAAAATGTTTTTCAAAAACTTGTATATTTTTACACTTATTCGCACTCATGATCATCTGTGCTGTCCAAAATTATATTTCCATACCCGTGAGGACTCTAATCCATTTCAAAATCATCTCTTATTTCTCTTTTTCTTGAGGTAATCTCAACCATGTTTTGTCTTCTAGAACTTGCCATGTTTTTCCATCAAAGCGATATGAATTTTTGAAAGTTGTACTAAAATGATCGAGGCATCTATTTGATATTTTATCCCCGTTGACCCACTGAGCCACCCAAACATTTTCTCCTTCGTATAGCCCTTAGAAGCCATGCAGGAGCCTTTTAGGATGAGCCCAAGCCGATACCCTTCCCTACCAATTTCTTGGATTTTTGCATGATGATTTCAATATAAGTGTGGGGGAGAGAGACTTACTCATGGAGAGGGTTCTTCGAGGGGCAGTGAGTCATTTGATGTACATGGATTGACATTATCCCATCCTGATCATATGAGTTCTTTTTCACAGTATCCACATTCATTTCATATTATTTTGATATAGGAATATAGAATCCTTTTGAGTTCCAACAATGAGTACATTGGTGGTCATTACGCGGTAACCCTCGACTTTAGGGATACCTATTAAAGTGATGATCCATTACTCCAGGAACTAGAAAGTTTTCTATATGACTTACCTTCATTGAGATGTTACATCGTATACGCTACTTGTGTACCTTTCTTTGGGATTATTGTCTGACATTTATTTCATGGGGTTTTGGAACTGATACTCACTTGTTTTTCCTACTCATCTTATTTGAGTGAGTTGTGTAAAAAAAAGAGAGTGCAACATTGGATTATCAAATGCTTGGGGACAAGCAGTGTTTTAAGTGTGGGGGAGCGAGAGTTTGAGGGAGACATTTAGATTGACTTATCATGCATTTATTTCAAGATTCAACCCTCCTTTTTACCAAAAAGATGTCAATATTTTTTTTAACCCACCGTCCCACAGCTTCAGAAACATTTGAACCTCATGTAAAGTCCTTGATATTGGTGCATTCTTTTGATTTCCACTAGTGGAGATGTGAAATTCATGGCAAGCCTATGGTAAGCCTGCATGTGTATGAGAACTGAGAAAAACTTTGATCAAATCTTTTCGAGCGATGAGTGTAATGGCAAGGTAGGTCACATGATTGATGAGTGCACATACTTGTTTTGAAAAAATTCAAGTGAAAGAAAAAATTGTTTTTGAAACTAAAGTTTTAAATGAAGCATGATATATTATGAGGAAAGAGATTGGAAAATTTTGAACATGTAATTTTGATGTTTTGATTTGTCTGCGGCCACTTGTGTTCTCTTTCTGATTGTTTTGCCCAGGAGTGAAAAAGTTTAAGTGTGGGGGATTTGATGTATATGGATTTTTACATATATTTTTATAACTTTCTAACTTAGTTTTAATTAATTAGTTTAACCAATTTTTATATTTTTAGTTTATTTTTGTAGTTTTGTAGTAATTTAGGTATTTTGATAATTTTTAGTTAATTTATATACTAATATTAGTAATTTAGTATTTCTATTAGTCATATTAATTTTATATATTATATTTAACACTATATTATTATTATTAGTTTCACTAATTTTAGTTTAGTTTATTTTATTAATTTTTATTAGTATGTATATTTTAATTTGTATTTTTTTATTTCATTATTTGGTTGAATTAATAAAATAGTATTTGGTATTAGTTTATAGTAATATTATATTTAATTAGTTTTTTTTAATTCGAAATTAACATTTTTTTTTCTTTTGTTTTTTTTTATCCCCCCTAACTACCCAGGCCAACCCCCTCCCCTTGACCCGCTCCACTTATCCACGCCCCTCCCCATTTTTCTCTCCCGCTGGAACCGCCGCCTCCCTTCTCCTCCGTGAAACCTGCGCGCCCCCTCATCCCATTTAACCGGCCCCCCTGCCTATCCTTTTCTACCCGGCGGAATCCCCCTCTCCCCTCCATCTCTCTCCACGCCGCTGCTCCCCAAACGACCTCCTTTTCTACCCGGCTGGACCCGCCACCCCACTCCTTCCCCTCCCCTTAGCCGCCGTAACCCTCTCCCTCTACCTCAAGAACCGAAAAGCCGCGACTCCCCTGCAAAAGGTGCAACGATCCCCCTGTCTGAACCGGCACCTCGCCGCCACCTCGCCCGCCGCGCGCCACCAGCCCCTCGCCAGCCGCCTCCCTCACTGCCGGCGCTTTTTCTCCTCATCTTCTCATTATCTTCTTTTTATTTTTTGTTATCTCTTTTCTTTCTATCTTCTATCTTCTCTAATTTTATCTTTTTTTATCTTTCTTTTTCTTCTTTCTTTCTTGTTTATTTAATTTCTTTTCTCTTCTCATTTTCTTCTATTCCTTTTCTAATTTTTCACGCATCAACCAGCGGAACCATCACCAAGAGCGCAGCGGAGGTTCGAACTCATCATCGACGCAGCGGAGGATTGGAACGTTCGCTTGGCTTCCGAAGATTCACGTCGCACACTGAGAGCAAGCATCAGAGCATATTTTCAGCGGCGCGGTGGTTTGATTCGGGTGCGGCATCAGCAACTGCACGGAGCGGAGCGATGGTTATTGTTTTGCGATCGTTGACGACGTCTCGCGGTGACAATTACGACGACATGAGCACGGTGATTTCTGTTTATTATTTTATGTGCTGCTTTGTCGTCATGATGGCGGGTTAATTCATTGATGTCGGAGTTGTGACGAAAGTGATGGTGAATGCATGTCTTTAATTTATTTCTACATTTGATTGCCTTTTAAATTAATTTTAATTGGTTGTTTATTTAATTAATTATATCTGCATTTAAATTAATTGTCATTTGGGCTCTGCACATGTGCTTTGGTGCTCGTTCGTGTGATACCTAATAAGTAATCACGAACGGCAGTTCATCAGAGAATTTATTTATCTGGAATTCGATCAAGCGCGCGATCGAATTTTGAATAAATAAATATATTAATTGAAAAATTAATATTTTGTGTGCGCTCTCCTTCAAACTTGCATGAGTGATACCTAATAAGTAATCTCATGTGAGC
Organism: Viscum album; assembly: GCA_963277665.1. Lineage (NCBI taxonomy): Eukaryota > Viridiplantae > Streptophyta > Magnoliopsida > Santalales > Viscaceae > Viscum > Viscum album. The sequence goes on from OY728167.1 coordinate 339,110,095, forward strand.
GAACCCAACGCAGGTAGATACTTCGACTTTGTGAGAAACGAGTCGTTGTATTTCACCAAGCGATTCAGTGCTTTAATGATGCACAAATTATTCGTCAGGACAGAGAACGAAATGACGGATAATTTGTGTAAACATTAAAATATTGTCTAACATCAGAGAACGAGACCAGATAGTATTTTGATTAAATTTGTAATCGGTGATAATTGAATAAATAAATATTCAAATGTGGGGACTAAATAATTGACATTGCATGCACTTGAACGGACGTCACGACTCTGACACTTCCATCTCCGCCAGTTTCTTTCATAGCCTAATTCACTTAGATAGTTTTAGTTAATTTAATTAGTCATTTTTTAAAATAGTCATTTAGTTTTTAGAACTTAGTTGTTAATCACACAATTAAATCCCATTCGCCTGAACATTCCTCCAAAAGGACATTTCTAGTGTCTACTCACATTCTCTCTGTGGTTCGACCCTGCTCGCCACTTCTACAGTAGTTAGTAGGTAAATAAATATTGCAAATTCGCACGCGTTACGACGTGCGTTCCAAAGAGAAAAATTATTAAACTATTACCTCAAAAAATTACAATAAATATTCCTTGATAATAAATAAAACATATGTAAAAAACATAATTATAATGAAATAATATAAGATCATGGTATGGAAAATCCTTTGAAATATTTTAAAAATAATTTATTGAAAAATCAAATCGTTAAAAGGATAATGAAACCTTTATTTTAAAATGATTAAAGGGGAATAAAAGGATCAATGGATAAAAAATTTTGAGTTTATAATAAGGAAATTGAAACATTTATGGGAATTTAAAAATGGATATGATGTGGAAATCTATTTAAAGAACTGGGAATCATTATTGAAAACATTTCATTTTCAAAAAACAATAGATTAATCAAATAAGAATTCTTTGGTGTGAAACAAGTTCTACTTATAATAAAAGTAGGAAATAAAATATAACATCATAATAGGATATAATATATCATTCTTGAAATATAATTTTCAAAGAGGAGTGATTATGACCTAATGAAATTTTTTAACACATGAAAACCCCTTACCTTAATTGGGGTTTAGTTGAATGTTCCCCAACCTCCTATAAAAGAAAAATGAATGTATTAATAATATTTTATAGAACCTTATTCATATTAATTAACCATTTATATAATTGATTTATGAAAATTTATTATTAATATATTAGTTATTTATCACTTACTTTTATCATCGAGTGTTAGAAACTTTAATTATTTCACGCATGCTTTATGATTTCGATTTTGGTAACCATTCATTGATAAAAATAATTATCATTAATAATTCATATAATATACTTTAATTTATTTTTTTAAATGACCTATAATTTTATAATCCCATTAAAATAGAGTTTTTTCACATTTTGTGAAGATGAAATCAGTGATGTATTAGTTTCAAGTTATTTATCAATATCAATTGATTAGGGCATAAAAATCATTAATTTTATTATAATCCATATATAATTATATTGATGGTATTTATTAATCCTATATATAATATATAATTAGATACAATAACTTATAACCAATCATGAGGGTGGTAGTGACCCACAGAATATATTGTTCTATGGAGGCATTAGTCTACATGTTTGCATAGATGATGATTTAATTTCCCATAAAATTGGAGAAAAGAATAAAATGGTTTATTATATTTAGAACCTAATTTTTTTTAAAAAAATTATAAATTTAAAAATTATATATTAAATTCAATATTTTTCTATCATTGTAATGTAGTTTAGAAAAACAAAACATATTATATCATGGAGGCAGTAGTCTATACGTACACATGATTGACATTTTATCTTTTAATAGGGGGAATGGGAAATGTTGTTATTATTTATTGACAAAATATATAAATATTAATTAAATTATAATTAGTGAATTAATCATAAAATGTTGGTAAAAATAAATTTTAAATAGAAATATAAAAGGAAAATATGTTAGTGAAAAGATTGAACATGCAATGAGAACTTTGGGTTCCTCTTAGAGGATTCTATAGAAATGGATTAAGGTAATATATTGTAACCAGAAGCTTATCATAGTGTAATTAGATTCTAGGAGAAGTAATGAGGGATTATTTTCAAGAATAAACCTAATTTTTAGAGTGGGGTTGAAGGGTTAGCGAGATTCCCATTTTATAAGTGGTGAGAATGGAGTTTTTGGAAATATTACCACTTAATATAAAGTCCACACATGTTAAACATGTAAATTTTCTCCAAAAAAAATGAAATAATTTATTTAAGGGTGATATGAGATTAATAATATCTCAAACTCTCAATTTTAAACACGTTTTTAACAAGTTTTAAACCCTTTAACCCTTTAATTATTACTTTTTCTATTTAAGATTATACAGTAGTAAGTAGTTTTTACCTAAGGTAAATTAGTATTTATTCCCAAAATTAAAATGGTATTTATTAGATAATTTTTTCCTATTGATTATAAATTTTAAATCCATTTCTTCTGATTCAATTTCTAAAATTATTAAAAAATATATTTTTATTATAATAAATGTGTAATGTATTAAAACAAGTTTTGAGAAAAAATATTACTTGAGTAATAAAATATCTCTCATAGGTTTGTAATCTATAAAAAAATATTTTAAAATATCTAATTTCATTTATAAAATTCATATTATGTGATGAAAATTTTTTCCTCAAATTTCTAATTCATACTTATATACTAAAAATGGAATAAATATGTAGTATTAGAATTGATGAAATATTTCACTATTCACTCAAAATCATTATTTTTAGAAAAATATAAAAAAAATTATCTTAAGTTAATATTTACATGATAAATCCAAAAAATGAATCCAGTTTTTTCAAATTCCCATCTTAAAATTTATAATTTATAATTTTATTTAAAAACATAAAATATAGAGAAACACTATTTTTAGAGGAAAATGTCCTTTATAATATTCACTATAATTTTTCCTGTAAATTACTAATTGATATAGTGTTAATATTTCATGTTATTAATAAAAATTGTTACTTATAATAAAATTCCAATTTATAAAATATACATTTTTTAATCATAAAGTGTATTGAGAAAAAATTAATGATATATCTATACAAATAATTATTTTATTACATGTTTATATAATCCTAATTTATACTTACATACACTGATATAACCTCCACATAATACCTAAGTATAATATAATATTTGGTTGGTGTATTGGGTGGTGGTTTAGCCAGCATGGATCTTGTGACAATATCCACAAGCTTAAACTTCCCCTGTATACGATTTATCTCAAACCATAATTGCTTGAGTTTGGCATGGACTTGGTCTATGAAAAACAATTATTATGTTACCTCCCATTCAATCTTATGAAAATGGTATTTTTAAATAATACTTAGGATTTTTAATTACATTTATTCCTACTTCCTTTATTTATTTTTCAATAAGGTTACTTCAATTTATATTATCTAATTTAATAGCTACGTTTTAACATTGATATTTAATCTTAAAAGTATATCAAGTATTTCTTTCATTTGAGTTTTGTATAGTGTATAAAATAAACTATCAATACAATTTTTATTTTAAGGAAAATATATTTCAAAATCATAGGGTTCTACATTCCTCCCCCCATTAATTTATTACATCAACGCAATTTTAATTCTTACTTACTAAGGAAATAGTTAGGGATATTATTAATATACATATGACTCAAGATTTTATTTCTAAATAGGTAGAAACCTCATTAACCTAGGTAGGTCTATGAAACACATATATTCCATCATAATATAAATATCACATTATGGGGTTTCTTTCTAACCATTTAAGATAAATGATCCTCATGATTAGGGTTAAGACCTAAATAAGGGAATAAATTTTTCCTAGAGGGTTAATCATCATTATTACAGTTATAAGTGATCATAATTTGATTTGGGATATGAAATATGATCACTCTATTTCATTACTATAGATTTTTTGTGGATATGGTTAATAAATTTCAAAAACCCCATTAAATTTCGATAATGGAAGAATGATGGGATTTGTGGGATTCATATTTTCATAAACATAAATTGGAGATGGATTGTATAATTCATATGTAATTTTCATACCAACATGAGTATTTATATATAATTTTATATCCCATCACTAAAATTTTCTAGATATAAATAATTATCTAGGACTTGAACAAAATAGGACCCTTTCAGTTTTGATTTAGTGATTACTGTATCATTCATTCCTAATTTTCATGTCTCACTTCAGTAGTTGTGATTAAAATTGCTTTCCCTTTTTTCCTTAGCTTTGGAGGATAATTACATTTATTATCCTTATTAGTCATTGGGTTAGGGAACCAATTTTTATATTTCCAAAAATAATTTCATTTGGGTAACTATAAATTCTTCTCCTTCATTACATTGGTTGTCAAATTCACCTTCCTAATATAATAATGAGCTTAAAGGTCAATCCTCACACAATTAAAACATTCACCAGTTACTTTTTGGAATTTTCTCAGGTTCTTCCATCAAAAAATTACATACATGTAGTGTAACATTCCTTAATCCATGAGGTTTTTCATTGGAGTTTCCTTGAAAATCCATCTCAATTTTCTTGTCTTTAGAGTCACTAACTTCCATTTCCACCTTAAGTGCACATAAAACAACCTATTAATGCCTATAAAATTATATTATAGATAATTAAATTTGAATATTTTGTTTTATACCAGAAAATAACTATTTTATATTACACTCGGGGTCAACAATAGAATTGGAGGTGTGCCTTGTGAGTATCATAAAGCTTACTTCATATGTACTCACTCATTCCTCCTCATTTATTTAAAATCTAAGAATTCTATTTCTATTTTTTTGAATAGTTCATGGAAATTATATAATTAAAAATAAATTTCTGAATTATTCCCATTATATATATGTTAATTATTCTTAATTTATCTTATTCTTAATGATCTTACACCATTTTTAAACCTTACCTTATTGATGATAAACAGTTAAAATGATCTTCTCACACTTTTAGGATTAGAAAATGGAAACTGTATTTTCCAATGCATTGATCCATTGCTCAAAAATAAGTGAATTGGAAGAGGCATTGAAGGTTTGTGGGAATTATCACATGAGATTTTCAATATCAAGTTTCTATTTCCTCAGTGTATTTTGGAGATCAACAAGGTTTGTGTTATTTATCATAAACTGGGATATCATTATCAAAATGGTATTCACTTTATTTTCCATCCAATTTGGTTACTCATTGGGACAATCATTTAATTTTTCATTGCATCCATTTTTGAATTGGTTTATCATTAATCCATCTATTTATAAAATCAATAGTGTTAGTCAAGAGTGATCAATATTTACATTATAAGGGAATTTTGAAAAACTCGACCTCAAAATGTGTTACACTTTGAAGTTATCACATTAGATTTTAGTTCAACCTAAATCACTCATGATTAAATATATGTTTATTTAGGTTTGGTTCTCTAATATTTCATAACCATATTCATTAAAAAATAAATATTTCATAATTTCTTGTAAAGAGAATTTGATTAACCAAAGAATATAACCTATGAGTGTCAAAATAGGTGTCCAGTTATGCATCTTTGTCATGCACCAGGTGACGATTGAGTTAATGTAACAACCATGAATCCAAAAACCCATATCTGACATATATATTATTACATTTAAATATATTTAAAGGTTATAATCCAAAAGGAACAATTGGTTTAATAGACATTGAGAACCAAATATATACATGATACCCATTTTACATTGGGAATATAATATAAAACATAACAAAAACAAATATTCAGAATTCTTGAAACTCTTTCAAAGATTTCATATTAATATCCTGGGAAACTAAAAAAAATATAAGGGTGATCTCAAATTCTCAATAAGGGTTACGTACATTGGAATCTATCATGAGTAAATAAGGAATAAATAATATGGAAGGTAAATAACTAAAAACACATTCCATTTAATCAATAACTTGAGAAAAATATGCATCCATGGATAATATCAATGTAATAATCTCATGGATAATAATAACTAAATTCTCATTAAAATAAATTCTTAATATTTTATTCCATGATATTAAACGTGATGATATCTATAATGTCAATATATTACACTAAGACAATTTAATTGATGGGTAGGTATACCCCAAAACCCATTTTATTTGGCCAAATGATTTTTCATAAGAGAATTATCGATGCATTGAGGGTATATATAATTTTGGGCCCCACCCACCACTACATGTCTATAAAATTACTCATATATCAAATTATTGATTTAACTAATAAAAAATATAACTTATCAATAAACATCTATATTGAGTAAAGAATACAAATTTATCAAGATCTTCTCTAGTAAATCAAATAACTTTGATCATAAAACTTTATATGTAAAAACGTGGTATATGGTTTCAAAAATAATCATATTAATGATATAAAGAACATGGATATTTAATAAAAATGTAATTTCAATGATCATAAGAAATTTAGTGTTTCAAATGAATATTAACAACCATAAATTTAATAGGGGAAAAGATATGACCATCAGTTCACCAAAAAATGTAGGTTTTCTAATAAGCTAATATCCTTTGAATAAAGAATTAAAATGGAAGTGAAATATTAAAATAATCATTAATTCAATATTTATATTTTTAAAATGATGGAAAATTGTTAGAATAAGATAAATTTTGTAAAACGGTTATGGCGGCAGGGAAGTCTGTTAATGCCATAAATGTTAAAAAAAACATTCATTTTGAATTTCGATAAAGGAAGTAGAATATGACCTTATCAAAAAACATTATAAATATTCCTTTCATGCATTTTTAAAATTATAGGATAATTTAATATGTCCTCAATAAATCATTTGAGTAAATAAAATTAATTTTTTTAAAAAATAAAAATATAGATAATGAAGAAAAATATAACCTATTAAAAGAGAAATAAAATCATTTTTTACTAAAATATTTCATAGTTATATTGAATAATAAAAAAGAGGAAAATTTAGAAGAAAATATGGAAAATCCTTAAATATCAAGAGGATAATATAGCAGATTTATTTTAAATATGATAGGTTATAAGTTTCATTCTACGAGAATATAATCAATCCCAGCAATTAGGATTATAAAAAAAACACTTACCACTTTGGTAGCATTTATAATACAACCTATTAAAATAATAGACATGAATTTAATCATTAATCATTTTGAAGAAATACGTATTCATGTTAGATAAATCAATGGGGTTATCGAGCCCCATGAAAAATCCACTAAGAGGGGGGTGAATTAGTGGTAACATTTTACAAATTAATTCAACATATACAAATTTTTTAAGCCTTGATATATCATTCAATGAAGTTTCACTTCTCCTGTATGAAAACAAATGAAGGAAACAAATAGAAAAAATGGTTTTTTTCAAGGTTATAAAAAATCCTATTTCTTGACTTGATCAACCTGTGGTTGCTTCAAGGATTCTATTACCACTATAATTTTTTAGTATTTAAAAATTCCTAGAATTTATATACACTATTTGGGAAGGAAACATCCAATCTTATTGGGTTAATGGAATTCTTTATACTAGTACCACAAGTATTCAAAGGTATTGTTCATATAATCACCACTAGTTCTTCAAATATAATTGATAAAATCTCTGAAAATAATCTCTCTACTATAGGGGTTGTCATTTCATCCACTAAAGAACTTGTTCCCCAATATAGGTATTCGATTGCTACTTGAATCAATAATATTCTATGCACATCATAAAATTACTCTTCAATAAAATAAGTCAAAACTTCCACTACACAAGTTCACTATTTCATGCGAAGTGCATAACCTACCCAATGTTATGTAAATCATCTGACCTATTCATATGATCATGTGTGTTGCCTCAAATGTCTTTTCAAAAGTAGTAAGGTTCTTTAAAAGATCTCAAAACACTATATGTGGTTCCTTCACATAACCAATATGGATTTTTGGTAGGTTCGTCTCAAGTACCTTCATATAATCATGAGGTATTATGAGGGAAGTCATTAGTGTTATAGAAGATGTGTTAGTTGGTATTATTTTACATGAAACAGTTTTTCCTCAGGTATATCTTCAAACACCTTATCAAGACTTGAATGGATCATGGGTCTCTCCTTTATAGGATAATAGATTTGTTTATGGGTTATTCTTAGGTACTTTTTATAAGCAATAATTTCATCATGTGATAAATACATGTAACATAGGTTTTGTCCTTGGGTTCCTTCATGATACAATAGATATGTCTGCAAGTGTCTCATTTGTGAGATGGTTTTGTGTGATTGAACCATGCGAACCTATTCTTCCTTTAGGTGAATAATTCAAGAGGATTCTCACTTTTCATCATGTGTATGGTTCACATAATGGCTCTATTTCTAGATATATCACACTATTCTCTATAATAGCACACATTCCCTCATCCAAGCCTCGGTTTTTTTAGAGTATAATTCCTACACTTTCCACATTGTGTTGATGACCTCTTAAAATGCCTAAGGATCATGAGTTATCATGAATACCAAAAATATCAGCTAAGCCATGTAGTGTTGGAATGATTACCTGATCGCTATGATTGTGTCACATGATCACTTTTTTTATCATGAAATGCCTCATTATAATTCTTCTATTTACATGGTGATTGTTGAAATGCCTATATGTGATGGATTTTCTATTCATGCGATGTCACTATGATCATATTTTTTTTCACATGACAACTTCTTTCATTACTGAGATAAATTTCACCATGTGGTCATGTCATCCATTGATTATCAAGTGACGAACTCTTGGTAAGTCATTGGTTCTTATGATGAAATAATGCGGCATCATTGTCCCTCAAATATTCAGTATGGATGAAAGATTAAGTTTCATGCCTTTATTTAGTTTGATCAACCTTGTACCAATCCTTTAGTTTGAAAAGTGAGGATGGTTAGTTGTCTTGAGCTTGTATGGAAAGTATCCTCATTGAGATGTTGAATACAAAATGATTTTTCAAATAAGTGATGTGAAAGATTTGGTAAATGAATTAGATCATTTCCATCAAATAGATATTGTTATTTTAATATCATTTAATGGAAATATGAATGGAAAACAACATCCCATGTCCCACATCAAAAAACCGAAGTAGTAGTGCTCCACTATATAATAAAATAGTGTCTACCTACCGTTTGTGCTAGCTACGGGGGATCATCACCTTTCCCACATGCACTGAATGCCACACAGTCCACTCCTCACTTATTTAGGCACACTATAACCCTATAGGACTTACACAAGTTCCCAATCATGCCTACATGAACACTCTTATGGGCATTATACACAATCCTGCTCAAGGCATATACATATCCCTTTATCTCTCCATCTTGCCTCCTTGGGTATGCGCTCCCATGTGGGTTGACCCTTAAGGTCTCCCTATGAGTGGTTGATGACTAGGACATGGGGGATTCAATGGGTTGGTCTTCTTTTAAATATTAGGCCTACTCTTATATACTTATAAATAATCTAAGTATAAAAAAATTCCATGCCTTCTTTAAAAATAAATTCCTCAAGGCAATTTTCAAGACAATCATTATAAAGAATCCTTCATTATGCACATATAATTTCATGGTAATATTATTCTTCATCTTATAGTAAAAAAGTGTCATCAATAAAAAATGTCTTTTAACTTAAAATTAATTCATCAATCATCATAGTTTTAAAGAGAATAAATTCAATGTCATTATATGAAATCATAACAATTTTCTAAGCGTTTCCACTTCATTCACCACCACATATTGACTAATTGAAAAAAAATAAAACCTAGGATAAAAAATATCACCTTATTTATTTATTTTTTGTCACTATCAACACATATCATATGTCAATACAAGGTTCTGACTTTCTCCCCCTTATACAAATCCAATATGAAAAGGGTAAATGGGGTCTCCTCAACTCATTTTTCTCCTCAATATCAGGATCATCTCCCTTAACTAAAAAATTATAGAATATTTTTGAAAAACTTCAATAGAGGAAGGAACTCACATGGTTATCTTATAAAAGAGCCTTTATTTTATCAACTCAAGTATATTTGAAGCAAGCATGTGAAATCATGCCCATAAATTCTCAAAACTCATTTAATAGATTTCTAAAAAAAATCACCCTTTGTCTCATCCTATTGTACCCACTTTTAATAACAAAAACCAAAGTCTTATGGGGGTTTCAACCAAGGGTTTTAATGAATTTAAAGGGTATGAACACACATGTTCAACCTTAGTGTCTCAAATCTATCCTTAGGAATAGACTTAGTGATGATATCTTCATATTTATATCAAGTTTGAATAAATTCCAACTTAATGTATCCATTTAAAACATTCCCCTTAATGAAATTAATTTTGGTATAAATATACTTGTATCTTGAATTTTTATGATATTTTTAGAAATATATATCATACTTTTATTATGAGAGTGAATTTTTTGGGGTCTTTAAATTTTATCTATTAAATGATCTAATTTTTCCTTCATGTAAATCATTTTTGTTCATGTACTAGTTGTAAAAACATATTCTACCTCTTTAGTACTTAGTGTTAATGAGTTCTATTTATTAAAGTGAAAACTCACAAAACTATCTCCCAATAATAAAGATCCACCCAAGCTAGACCTTCTATCATTACAGTCTCCTTCCCAATCAGCATTTGTAAATTGAGAAAGATTTAAGCTACACCCTTTCTTGAAAAGAGGCCCACAATTTATAGTCTCATTTCTATATCTGAGAATTCTCTTGGTATCCATAAGGTTTGATTCCTTTGGATTACTCTGATATCTAGCATAGAGACTCAAAATATATAAAATATTAGTTCTAGAATTTGTGAGATAAAGTAGACTACCAATAAAGTTTTATGAATTCTATTTGATTAAAACTTTCTCCATTTGGACCTTTTGACATCTTAATAACCACTTGAAAGGGTGTAGACACCAATTTTGATTATTCCATTTCATATTTCTTCAAAAATTATCAGGAATAATTTTCTTGGGATGGTTAAGTAAAACATTCTTTTTTCAAGATTTGTAATCCCAAGAAGTATCTCTTCTCACCAGGCATAGACATCACAAACTTCTATTTCGTTTTGTTTGAAAAGTCTTGAAAATAATTTTCATAATCACCTAAAAATTTGATATCATCAATATATAAAAATAAAATAACTGTACATGTATTAATTTCTTTTATATATAATTTTCTATACACATTTCCTTTGAAAATTCTTACCTATTTCATATAGTTGTCTAGCTTTCAATACCAAGCCCTTGGTTCCTGTTTTAATTCATAATTATCCTTCTTAAATTTTCATACTCTCATGTCATCATTTTCAAGGAAAACCCTATTATTTTTCTCAACATACACTTCTTCTTCAAAATCACTATTTAATAAGGATGATTTGACATCCAGTTGATAAATTCTATATTGCTTTCATGTTGCAATAGCATCGACCATTCTAATGGCTTCCAAACTTACAATTGGAGAAAATGTTTCTTTGAAATCAACACCATCTACTTGTGAGTATCCCTTGTATACAAGTCTAGATTTATTTCTAACAACCATTACCTAATAATTTATCTTGTTTCTATAAACCCACATGGTTCTAATGAAATTTTTTTCATTTGGTCTGTGAATAAGTTCCCATGTTGAATTATTTTCAATTTTGATCATCTCTTCATTAATAGCCTCAATCTATTATTTATATCAAAAGTATTATATTACAGATTTAGGCTCAATTTTAGAGATAAGTGATGTTTTATTTTTAAACCACAATCTTTTTCTAGTAGGATATGTTGTGTTATCATTGTATCTCATCTTTCTTATGGTCTTTATAGGTTCATACTATTATCCAATGATATTTTCTCTTTACACATGTTTCTTCAATCATATTTAATTTTTGTTTTTAGATTTAGTAATATCCACTTAATCATATGTCTAGTTTGAATCAATATTTCCTACAAAGGTTTCATCTTGAGGTTGTTTTCACTATCCTATTCAGGAACATGGCTTTAATTAACATCATCTTCTTCAAAAGTTATTATATTTGAATCAACCTTTAAGGATTGTTTTAAATGATTTTGACACCATAACTATTGACCATTTTGTAAATTTTCTTATTCCATCATTTATATCCTTTCCCATTAGATAGATATCCCCTAAAGACACCTTACATAGATTTTTAATCAAATTTCCCTAGATTTTTCTCTTTGATTGTGATGATACAAGGACTCACAAATACTCTAAAGTATCTAAATATAGGATTTTTCTTATAATTAATTTCATGTGATGTCTGATCTATATTTATAATAAGAAAACATTGGTTTTGAATATGTATAGTAGTACACACTGCTACCTTACAAAAGAATTTTGATCTACCAAACTCAGAAAGAATATTTCTCCCCATTTTCATAATTCATCGATTCATTATTTCCTCAACACCATTATTTTGTGGTGATTAGGGGGGTCTATATTGATGTATTATTCCATATTTTTTAAGATATGATTCAAAATAAATTCCAGTATATTCCTTCCCATTTTCAGATCTCAATTTATTGATGTGAATACTAAGCTCTCTTTCAACTTCTCTCTTATATATCTTGAACATATAAGATTTCTATGAATTGTGCTTTAACAATAACACCCTTTTCATTATTTTGAAATCAATAATGAATCTGATAAAATAAAAGAAACTTTTTATAGATTGATGTCTCATTTTTCCACACAAATTTGAATAAATTAACTCTAGAGGCCCTGTTGATTGTTTTTCCACTCTCTTGTGTTTTCCTTGTACTATATTCCCTTTCTCACAGGTTGTAAAAACCTGATCATTATCTTGGATTAACTGATTCAAATACCTAACCATATTCATTTAGAGATCTTACTGAAATTATTTTGATTAATATGGTTGATCCTTCTATGACACAAATTGTGTTCTTCTTTTTACCTGAGAAAAAAAGGAATGATTGGTGTCTCCAATGTGAAATAAATTTTAACTAGTTCTTTATCCACTTAAAAAATACATAAAAAATTCTCTTGATAATACAAATTTTCTTATTAAATAATACCTCATTTACTACATCACATAATTGATTGAAACTCAATAACATATGTTTTATCCCATCAAAAAATAATACCTACTATGAATTTAGTCTAGATGGTTCAATTTTATGTGAAAAAATCCATTAATTTATAATGATCTCTCATTTCCAAAGGTCACAATACCTCCATTATGTTTTTCAGTATTTTTCAGATTCATTGTGTCTCCTATCATATGTAAAGAATAACCACTATAAAGAATCTAGGTTCTTCCCTTTTGATTGAGTTTAAAGAAACTTCCACAACTAATGATTTTTGGTCTTTCTTTTAGGTTGAATCTTCTCATATTTAGAAATGTTTTCTTATTGATCAGGAAGAATAGTTATACACTCTTTAGCACAGTGACCTTGCTTATAACATCTTCCTCACATTTCTTCATGTCCTTCAAACCTGTCTTATTTATAAACCACATAAGTGTTACCAATATTTTTTTTTGTATTTTAATAAGTCTGATTATCCTGCTTTTTGAGAGATTCCCCCTAAATCCTAGAACTTTTTGAATCATGGGGAGAGACATGTTGTACTAGCATACAATTTATTTATGTCAATAAGTCCCACAACATTAGTAGTTGTCCCTAAATTCTGATATGAAAATAAATTGTTGAGTCTATCATTGAATGTCATCCAATAATTTTGAATAAGGGCCTACTGTCTTTTTAATATGTTTTATGTAACCTTGCTTCCTTTAGTCATTATCTATCACCCCAACTAGGGAAAACTTCATTTGAGAGTTTTTTCCAACATATTTTTTCCCTAAAATACTCATGAAACCTACACTATTAGGCTGTATAGAGTTAATAGTTTCAAATTTTATAGGTTCAGATTTTACCAAATAACTATTACATCTTTTTTGAGAATTGTGAGATGAATAAAAAATTCCTTCAACAAATTTTACATAATCAATCATCAACATTCCATGATTATTCTCGGCCTTAAGTAATCTTGAATCTGACTTCTTATGATCTTCCTCCAAAGTAACCATATTATTTTATGATACTCTTATAATTATTTCTATATCATCCACTTTTTCCTTTAGTATTTTAATCTCCTTAGTGTACTCACCTTCCTTTTTGTGAAACTGATCTTCAACCTTCTTCGATCTGTCAACTTTCCCTTTTATATTTTTTAACTTATTTCTTGATCATAGTGTTTCTTTCAAGATAGAATTGTAATTCTATTTTCAACATGGAAATCATAAAAGCCTCATTTCCTTCATCTTATTCACTATTAGAATAATCAGATTTTCTTTTAATATATTCCATAAAGTTAATGTATTTTTTAGAACCATCATCTTATGAATCATCATTTTTGGACACGTTCTCTTAAACCTGTTTTCTCAACATGCTTCTATTTTTCTTTCCAAAATAATTATTTTTTATTTTTATTAAATTTCTTGTATCTTTTACCATAATTTTTTACTCCTATTATGATTTTTGTTTTTCTTCTTCTTTATCTAATTCTATATCTTTCTTCTTCTTTGGACAATTAGTATAAAATTTCCAATACCATCATAACTAAAACATTTAATTGTTAGCTTTACTTTGTAATTCCATTTCCCCCTTTTAATATTTTTCAATATGAGAGGAAAGATTTTATTTTTATTCTTATAACTCTCATAATCCTCATCTAAATAACTTTGGGGTTCAATAAATTATTCCTACTTGATATTTATATTGTTAATAGATTTGAATGACATTTCTTATTTTTTTCCCTTTTTCTATAATGTAAAACCTTCTCTCAAAACATAGTTCAAAGGATTATTGTGAAATTCATCAAGTGATATGTTTAGTATTTCTTCCAAGGATGAAATATTTTGGTCAAATCTATCAAGAATTTTTCTCATTAATTGTTATACCATTGTTGAACCATCCAGTTTATCACCAAAGACTATAATATGACTAAGAATTTCATTTACCCTTGTGAAATAGTCATCAACATGTCCATCCTCATCAATTATTACATCTTCAAATTTGGCCCTACAAATTTTTAATTTCTCTTCTTTGATTTTGATGTTTTCTTCATACATATTTTCTAGTTTTTTTCACAATTACTTGGTTGTCTGAAGTCCCATAACCTTTTTATACACTTTTTCTGATAAATATGATAGTATATAATTTATTATTTTCCCATAAATCTATATATTCCTATTGTCTTTAAAAGTCATGGCACTATCTCTTATAATTAGTGTATAGCCAACAGTGACAACATCACATACTTCAAACCCCTATAATATAAAATATAACATCATTTTATTTTTCCACCAATAAAAATTATTTCCATAAAAATATGAAACTCCTCTACTATTCAAAGAATTATTAGTCTCCATAGTATACTTCAAAAGAGAGAATATTAGGTGGGCCTAATTTGATCTGATACCACTTATAGATCCCAAAGTCAGATCCACTGAGAGGAGGGGTAAATCAAGGGTTATTTTTTTTGAATTAATTAAACCTATGTTAATGGTTAGAGCATCCATATCTCATTAAATTAATTTTCAATTCCCTTATATGAAAATAAATGAAAGAAATGAAAATCACACAAGGATTTTTACAAGGTTTGTAAAAATCCTGCCCCTTATCATGATCAACCTAGGGCTATTTCATGGATTTTATTATCACAATAATTTTCTATTGTATACAAACCCCTATAATTTAATTATAGTGGTGGAATTATTTATATTGGTACCAGTAGTATTCAATGACGTTGTTTATACTGGAACCAGTAGTTCTTTAAAGATAATCGATAAAATATCTAAACAAGATCTTCATACTATATCAGATGTATTTTCATCCATTGAAGAACTTTTTTCTCAACGAATTTCTTCAACTACTACTTGAATCAAGAATATTATATGCACATCGGACAAGTGCTCTTCAATAAAATTAGTCACAACTTAAACCACACAACTTCACTATTTAATGTGAAGTGTATGACCTATCCAAGGCTATGATAAACACATGACATGTTCATGAAATCATGTGTGTCTCCTAAAATGTCTTCTAATAAGCTATAGGTTGCTTCAAAAGATCTTAAAACACTATTTGTGAGTCCTTTGTGTAACCAAGATGATTGTCCATTAGTTATTCTTAGGTACCTTTTCATAAGTAGGAGATGATATATGGTAAGTACTTCTCGTGATAGAAGATGTGTCCATAGGTAGTCTTTCACAATAAATAGGTCATCCTAAAGTTTTTCTTCAAACATATTCACAAGACCAAGATGGCTCACTAGTTTCTCCTTCGTGAGATATTGGATTTATTTTGGGTTCTTCTTAGGAAGTTCTCATAAGCAAGAATTTATTCTCATGATACTTTTATGTGATACATGTTGTGTATGTGGGTTTCATTGCAGGACAAGAGATATATCTATGGGTGTCTCCATCGCTAGATGGATTCATGTGATTGAATCATGTGAATCTCTTATTACTTCACATGGATAATTCATGTGGATTCTCACTATCTTTTGTGTGTATGGTTCACATGATGGATCTATTTCGAGATCTCTCACACTATTATTATTAATAGAACACTTTCCCTTATCCAAGACTTTATAATTATAGAGGATAATTCCTCTAATTTTCATGCTATGCTGAGGACTTATTAAAATGCATGAGCATCTCATGATCTCATGAATGTCGAAACTCTCACAAAATCTATGTAGTGTTGGAATGATCATGTGATCCATGGGATTTCTTTTCATGATCACTTTGTTGGTCATGTGATTCCTTAGTGGACTTCTTGTGTTTCTGAAGTTATTGTTGAAAGGCCTTCATAAGATAGCTTCTACTTTCAAGTGATGTCACTTTGATCATCTTTTTTTCATTTGATAACTTCTTGTGATGCTGAGATAACTGTCAGAATGTGATTAGGTGATCCATTAATTATCATGTGATAAACTATTGTGACATCACTTATTCTTATGAGGTCTTATTATTACATTACTATCCTTAACATATTCAGTATGCAAGTAATATAATTTTACATTCCATAATTCAGTTCGATAAACCTTGTATTAAGACTTTGGTTTTAAAAGTGAGGATGGTTGGTTATCTTGAACTCTCGCAGAGAGTATACTCATTGAGATATTGTAAAAGAAAGTATTATTTGAATAAGAAATGTATAGGATTAAATAGACATATCTTATCATTTCCATCATATTTCTATTGTTCATTTCATATCATATATGTGATAGATGAACAATATGTGGCATCCCATGTCCCATATTGAAAAACAATAGAATATTCACTCTACTTTATAAGAAAATCACTGTCTACCTACCGTTTGTGCTGGCTATGGGGGATCATCACATGTTACACTTAAACCATACACTACACATGATACAAATCATCTATGCAGTCCCAATATCACCCTCTTGTCCTTGTACACAAGACCAATTTTTTCTATAGGGGCACTATAATGGTCCTTATACATGGTCCTACTCAAGGTTTATACATAGCCCTGAATTACACCATGTTTCCTTCTTGAGCAGGCTATCCCACAATAGTTGATCCTTCAGGTCCACCTATGAGTGGTTGAGGTCTATCCCATGGCATATTCAATGGGTTGGACTTATTTATAATGTGATTCACACTCATATGTACTTATAAATAATATAGGTATAAAAAATGAATTTCAATCCTTCTTTAAAAATAAATTCCTCAAGCAAATTGCCAAGCCCACCATTGTTATGAAGCCTTATTCAAAAATAAATTCCTCAAGACAATTTCCATGACCACCATTACTATGAAGCCTTAATCATGCAAATATAAATTCATAGTAATCTTTCTCTTAATATTTTAGTAAAAAATGTTTCATCAATGACAAAAGTCCTGAAACATAAGGTCACTTCACCAATCGTTAGAGTTTCCAAGTGATACATCCATTGTCATTAGATGAAATCATAAAAATTATCCATGAATCACCACTTCATTATCCACAAAATATTAACTTATTAACAAAAAATGAAACCAAATATCAATGGGGGTAGTATATTTCTTCAAATAAAAGTGAATAGGTGCATAATAAAAAATCTGACTCAGTGGAGTGTAAATTGAGATGAAATCCCTTACCTCACACTTTTCATTAGTAGAGCATGATTTTATGTCTGGTATAATGGTTTTAAAATTTTAATTAATTTATAATAGAACCACATTCATATTTACAATATCATATATGATCCTCTTATAACATATTATCACCCGTTCATTAATAATATTTCATTATTACCATTGTTTTGGTTGTTAACTGCTTTGTTTTATCATGAATGTTTTGTTCATCAAAGTTAATGTTATTATTTACAAGATATAGTTACATAATCTCCAAAATTACATTAATTTTATAAATAAAATATTTAATAATTAGATAAATTTTTTTAATCATTATTTAATGTTATAAATGAAAAATGAATCACATCGCTTTGTGGAGATTGTAGGTTGTATGTACTAACAAGAGAAGATATCATTTCCTTAATGGGTGAAAGGGTAAGGAAGTGGATGATATATTAATTTTATAGAATCAATATCATATAATAAATATCATATATATTCATTATTTCCATCATTTTTACTATCCATATGAGTCGATGAAGGAAAACAAATTACATCGGTTCGCAAGGCGGTAGTCCGACATACACATGAGCGATGGTTTTGTTTCCCATTTGATGGAGAAGGAGATGGATAAATATTATTTCATCCAAATAATACCATCTAATTTTATGGGATATATTATTGTTATTATATTTTATGTGTTAATACATAATTGAATTTGGTAAAATAAGAATTAAAAAAGAAAGATCATGGTGAAGACAGTTACCTTGGCTTTGAAGGACCACCTTTGGATTTCTAATTAAGGACCCCAGGGTTGTAATTTTTGGAATAGAAAATTGACTAGAATGTGTATAATTACATTGGGGATATATTTTGGTAGGAGTTAGTCAAGATAAATTTCTTTATAGGTGTTAATAAGTGCGGGGAGGGTAGCCCTTTTATAATTGAGGAGAGTGTCACACTTGTAATTTTTCAAAGTTATTCAATAATTTCACATTACTTTCATGGAAATACGGATAAAATGGCTCATATTTTAAGGGTAAAAGGATAAGTTCGATATAAAACAAACCAATGGGGTTTTATCAAGTGTTTAGGTAATTTTAACCTTTATTTTATACAATAACCCTAGGTAAACCTATTTTTCCCTTAACTGTGGTTATTACTTTTTATTGTTTTTACTATTAATTATGACCAAAACTTATGTTGACCATATTAGATAATATTAATTATTATTATTAAAAATATTTAATCCATTTTGTAAAATTAAATTCATATAAATGGTATAATTTAATTTAAAAATAATCCAGTAAGTTGTGGTGAAAAACAGTTTTTCAAGAAATGCATTTTTCAAGCATAATATGGTATTATATTAACTATATGATTATTAATAATCATTAGATGGATTTAGATTAAAATATATATATATATATAATATACAATTAATTAAATCAAAACATCATTAAATATTATTTTAATTAATTAAAATGTGAATACATTATGCCTTTTGTTAAATAGTTTTCTAAAAAAATCAATTTTTACCTACAAATGATCTTATCATTATTTATATAAAATTTATATTTAGTACATTGTTAATTACACATATTAGAAGAAATTATTATAAATTAAAGGATTATTAGTTATATACTATATTTTTAATTACCCATAAAATCTTATTTCTAAGGGAAAAATTTAAAAATTCATTCTAGCCTTATTTTGACTAAGTTCAAAATATTTAATAATCCTATAAAATTAGAATTTTGTGTCATGAAATATTAAAATTTTAATTGTATTATAGATTTATTAAAATATAATATTCACTTACTATAACTGAGGCTCATTTTTTACATCTGTCACTCCTATAAAAATTTTATCCTTGAAATTTTAATGGAGATTACCTTTTAAACAAGTACGGGTGGTTTTTAATTATAGCATCCATTAGTTTCTACATTTATTACTCTATTTTAAGATTTATCCAAGTACCCTTACCAGTTGATTCATACTATTCCTCAATAATTTCTCTCTATTATAATGAATCTAGATGTTCTCTTCATAGTAAGGTAGATCAGGTTCTAATTCTTTTTCTTTTGAGGTGAACACATGCATTGGGTCTTGAATTTAATTCCTTAATAATGATATATGGAACACATCATATACATTATATAGGCTCAGTGGAATTTTCATATGGTAATACATATCTCCAATTCATTCTAGAATTTTAAAAGTTTCTATGTACTAGAGGATCAGTTTCCTTTTTTTAACAAACCTTATAACACCCATCCATGAAGATAATTTCAAGAAAATAAGATATCCCAATTTCAATTCCAAATATTTTCTCTGGTTATTGGCACAATTATTTTTAATTCTTTGATATTATTTAATATGAGTCTAAAAACCATTTATCTTTATCATTATATCCTCAAAAAGTTCTGGGACTACACATTTCCTTTCAACAAATTCATCCCAACAAGTTGAATTATGACATCTCTTTCCATATAATCCTTCATAAAACACAATTTTAATACTTAAATAGAAACAATTTTTATAGGAAAACACTACCAAAGGTAGATACTTATTCCATATACCTTTAAATTAAAGTGATAATAACCTCAACATCTCTTCTAATGTTTGAATATTCCTTTCAGAATGTCCATTTGTTTGAGGGTGGTAGGTGGTGCTCAAATGAATCTCAATATCAAGACCCTTATAAAAAATATTCTATAATTTTGATGTAAATTAGGAATCATAATCAAACACAATTTAAAGAGGATAACCATTAATTCTTACAAAATCATTAATATAGAGTCATGAAAGGAACTCAAGATGTAAATCTTCTCTTATATCAAGGAAATTTACAAATTTGTTCTGGTGGTAAAAAATAACACATATTGCATCATTATTTCTAGGAGTCATTAGTATTCCTATGATAAAGTACATAGTAATTTCATATCATTTTCATATATAAATAGGTATAATCTACATGAATACTATAGGATACTGTATCTAAACCATTTACTATTGAAAAAACTAGCATCCTAATACATAATCTACAATTTATTACTTCATGTTATCCTGCAAAAAATGTTCCTTCAAATACTAAAAATATTTGTGCTACGAGGGTGTATAGATAAATTTTATGTATTAGAATCATCCAATAATTACCCTTTTCAATCAGTTATGGGTGAAACACATGGTCTCTTTCCAAATTTCATAAATCCATCTTCACAAATGAATTATTCCAAATTCCCATCATTCACATATTTAATTTTATTTTCAAAATTCTCATCATAGAATTAGGAACAATTAATATTTTCTAATAAATATGGTTTGGTAGCAATTTTAAAAATGAGTGATTTCTCCCTTTAATAATTTCCATATCCATCTCTACTAGATCCTTGAACACGGGATCCTTGTTAATCCTCTTTTTCAGAACTTCATGATATTTCATGCTCAATACATCCAATGTCTTATTTACCTTCCCTAGGTGGTAGTTTATTAATAAATAATAATCATTGAGTAATTCAAGCCATCACATTTGTCTCATATTTACCTATCTTTATAAAAATAATTATTTTAGTCTCTTATGGACTGTGTATATCTCACATCTTTCACAATAGAGATAATATATCCATATCTTCAAGTAAAAAATTATGGATACCAACTCAAGATCATGAATTTGATATTTTTGTTCATGAGTATTTAACTTTCTTGTTCCATACGTAATGAATTTATCATTATTCATAGGGACACAACCAATTCTATTCTTAATTGCATCATTATATATCACAAATCCATCATTTTCAGATGATAGAGTCAAAATTTAAGAATTGAACAATATTCTCTTAAATTCTTAAAAATATTATTGGCATTACTTTTTCCATGGGACCTTAACCCCTTTAAATGTAATCTTGGTAACTAGGTTATCCAATTGGGAAATTTTTTGAACAAATTGCCAATAGTAACCTACCAAACCAATGAAACTGTGTACCTCAATTATGTTTGTTGATGTATTCCATTATTTTACTACATTTTTCTTTTCATGATAAAAATGTATTCTATCCTTGGAGACAATATGTCCAAAAAAATGAAAAATTATTAATCCATAATTTACACTTGCAAAATTTCTTAAATAACTCTTTTCCTCTAAGAGTCTCAAGAATGATTTGCAAGTGATTATAATGGTCCTCATTTCTTTTAAATACACCAAAATATCATCAATGAATACCAAAAAATAATTTTCAAGGTATTCATCAAATACACTATTCATTAGATCTATAAAAACATATGATTCATTAGTCAATATAAATTTAATTTCATTAAAATTGTAATGTACATACCTCATTCAAAATGTTGCCTTCAGAATATCTTCCTTATTTACTCACAATTGATGATAACCAGAAAGAAGTTAAATATTTGTAAAATATTGAGCTCCATGAAGTTGATCAAATAAGTCATCAATACATGGTAGGGGATAATTTTTCTTTATCATAATATCATTGATTTTCCTATAATCAATGCACAACCTCATGGATTCATATTCCTTATTAATGAAAAGAATATGGGATCCCTATGGTAAAACAATAGGGTGAATAAATACTTCACCATACAACTACCCTAGTTGTTTATTCAACTTCACTAATTCTATAGTGTCTATTCAATATGGATTCATCGATATAGTTATTTCATCAAGGATTAAATCAATGGAAAAATTAAACTTCACTCTCTGGTTAATTTCTAGGAAATTCCTCAGGAAATTTATAAACGTATTTCTGTATAATATTTACATACTCAATTTGAATATTAACCTTTCTATTTTTTGATTGGTTTTGAATTTATTTCTCAATAGTCTCATTTAGATGTGTTACTGGGGGTGGAACTAGACATAATTCAGATGATGAAGTCTCTCCTCTAATGATAAGTAATTTCACATCTTCATCATAGATTATAATTACCTTCTCTTTAAAATAAATTTTTGCATCATATTTTTAAATTTATCCCATACCAAGGATTATATAAAATTAAACCATAGGTATAATAAAAATTTCCCAAAATAAGTCATTTTTTTGTGCCAAAATATGAACTTCCTAGCACATATTGTTCTTAGTGAAATTTCTACTATGATTTTTGACATATAACTCCCTTTTTAAGATTCTAGGAAAATAACTAATTTTATTAGAAAATATGGAAGATAAAAAAGAGTGTGAGGATCCAAAATAAAATAAATGATTATCTAAATTTGAATCTATCACCAAGGTACCTTCTACCACATCTTTTGGAGCTTCAAACTCAATTATAGTGATTGTATAAGCTTTGTCCTCTCCCCTTGACCACTTCTATGGTAGATTCCCTTGATGTTGGGGGAATTGGTTTCAATAATAACCCATTTCTTTGTAGTTAAATAAATATATATTAGTGTTCTCTTTCTTTACCTTTGGTTCATGATCTAGATGACCCTTTTTACCACACTTATAACACACTCCCATGCCCTTCAGGCGTTTTCAAGGATGGTTCATTCAATAATTTTCACAAGATGGAAATTGATTCATTTTCTTCATATTAATTGATGTGTTCCATTTTTCTTAGTGTTTAGAGAACCCATTATTCACTTGATTCCCATTAAATATATAGGATCTATATAATTCTTATCTATTTTGATGATGGATAAAAAAAATCATCATATGATTAAAAATTTTGAGAAACCAATGCCCTTCAGAGGCTTGGATTAAAACCTCTAATGAAATGGTCATTATTGAATTTCATAATGAATGTCTATTATATATCATACCTTGATAGTATTTTAATGGTAGCCTCATTCTACAAAACAATTTTATATTAATTTTTCTTTATTATGTGGAATATTATCTTTATTTTAGTTCATTTTCTCATGAGGGAAATTTTCATCAAAGAATGTTTCATTAAAAGCTATAAATTATATGTGTTCTATTTCATATTCCACCCTAGTATTTTAGATCAAAGACCACAATCGATCAACATAATCCATGAGAAAATATATCACCGATATAACATTTTCCTTTTCATCACATCCCAAA
Organism: Viscum album; assembly: GCA_963277665.1. NCBI lineage: Eukaryota > Viridiplantae > Streptophyta > Magnoliopsida > Santalales > Viscaceae > Viscum > Viscum album. Next base: position 339,134,312 of record OY728167.1, read on the forward strand.
GATAAAAATATGTTTTCAAGGGACTTAATTCATTTCTATACTACCACTAGATTAGTAGTCCCACTAATTATAAGGTACTTTATAACATAATGTGATCCAATATAGGTGAATCATGATGTGGAATAATAAGTTTCACCATTAGGTAAAGGTTATTCATAATAACCTGGTTAATCTACCAAACAATATCCATTATTTTCTTAATTCCAATATGAGCTGTATTGGCTTTCTCTGTAAGGAAATTTCTCTATTGACCATAAGTTTTTATACTATTCTATCTTCCATGAACCATTTCTAAAAAATGGAATATACTAGATTAGATAAAAAAATATGAATTTTAAATCATAATATATAAATATAATCTGATATAACAATTAACATAAATTGAAAATTTAGGCATTTTTAATTTCATAATCATAACCTTTGTTTCCTTGGGAATATCATTAAATCATAAAAGTATTTTCAAACCCTTCATAATAGATTGAAAAGAAAATATGAATTAACCAAATTATATTCGTTTGTATTATCAAAACATGTGTATAGTAAATTAACACTAACCATTCAATAGAATAATGGTTGATATATACTTAAACTAACTCTTTTCATGAATATTACCCCTAGATGCATCTGTTCAAAAACTACATCCACTTGTAGTATCAAAACAAAGATGTATTGATAGGAAAACCCACATAATCTCTACCTTATAAAAAAATTAGGATATTATTCCACAATTTATCATAACCTCAAATTCTATCATTGGGTTATGTTCCCTAATCTATGTTTTCCTTATTCTAGTTCCCAATGTTTCTATAGAAAAAATTGATACCAACTATAAAAACCCTGAATCCTATAACCGAGAGTTGACGTCTACATTATTACGTCAGCATAGTTATAAGGGTTATAATCTTGAATGGACCATCAATTTTCTTATATTTATGAACCAGATATGTACATTAAACCTATTTCACATTTGGAATATAATATAAAACATAATAATATAAAATGATCGACTTCCTTAAAACTCATTAATAAAATTCATCTTTATATCCTGGGGAAAGGAAAAAAAATATGGGTGAGCTCAAATGATAAGTAACAATTACATAAAATGGAATATATCATGATTAAATATGGTATAAACAATATGGAATGGTGAATAATTTAAAAGACATAGCATTTAGTCAACAAAATAATCACAAAATGCATCCATGGATGATATCAATGAAATAATCTCATTGATAATAGTAAATGAATTTTCAATGAAGGTAATTATTAATATTGTATGTCATGATCTCAATCATCATGATATCTAAAATGTCAAGAACTTATTCTAAGATAGTTTAATTTATGGGTAGATATACACCAAAACCCATTTAATTTGGATAATTGATTTTTCTCATGAGACCTTTCAATGCATCAAGTAGCTATATAATTCCATTACCCACCCATCACTGCATGTTCAATGCATTTCACATATGTAAAATGATAGATTTAATTCATGAAAAATATTCCTTATTAGTAAATATATGTACTGAGTAAATAATATGGATTTATCAAGATTTCCCCTAGTCAATCAAATATATTTCATCACAAAACAAAATTTATAAAAATGGTATATGGTTTATGAAATAATAATATCCATTAGAAAAATAACATGGATAATTAAGAGAAATGTAGGAAAATTCTGCCTCAGAGCAGCTTCTCCCCTCTCTCTTTCAGAGACTAGGGTTTCCTGTTTTTTCTTTGCTTCCCTTACCCCTTCATCTTGGCTCGATTTCATTGTTTTCCTCTTCCAGATTAGCTGGCCTCAGCATGGCTTGGTGTCGGCGTGGCGCGGTAGGCATCCGACATTGTTTCTGCCTTCTCGATCGCATCGATGTTCTTCTGGAGTGTGGACCAATGTGTCTTGGTCGTGATGGCATGCTCAGAGTGGATCTGTTTTAGTTTGGTAAGGCCAGGTGACACCTCCAGTGTGCTTCTAGTGTGTCTCGAAGGTGGATCTAGAGTGGCTAGGAGGGGGAGGTCCTAGGATTTGGCATTTCTATCTATTTTTTTTGCAGGTTTTTTGATTTGGTAATGTTCATGAATGATGAGATGGTGTTGATGTTCAGATGGTTTGTGTGGCATCATTTTCATTGGAGGTTCCCTACCCTTCCTTATTGTCTCCGTCTTTCCATGGCATGTGTTTTGGACTTTGGTTTGTGCTTTTTTTGTCCTGCTATGTCCGATTCCAGTCAGGCGTGGCGTTTGTTTTGGACATTGGTGTGTGCTTTCTGTCAGGTGTGTCTGAACTTTCCACATTGATAGCAAGTCAGGGGAATACTTTTGGATATAACTAATGGTACAGGGGATTCTCATTGCTGAAAATTACCTCCACCACAACTACAATGCCCATGCCACATCCTCTTCCTTCCCTTCACACCACTTAAGTTACCACTTGGTGGAAGTGAAGGGGAATATTGACCAAACATTACTAACATGTCCATATCAACCATCATACCCCTTTATACCATCTATTTATAGGTATAAAGACTCAATATAACTACATATGATCTGATATTTGGTCTCAAACCCTACAGGTACTTCTAATCCTTCAACTGATCATTCTTTACTATATCCAGGGAAACATGAACCAGATCTATAAACCGATTGGTGTATGCCGAAATCAAAAAAAGAATAATTGAGTAAATTATTATAAAAAAGCATAGTTCAAACAAAAAATCCATTATCAAAATAGATCTTAAGATCAAGAATTCAAAATATGAGACACACATCCCAACATCCCATGGTAACTTGAGTCTTGTCATTGTAATAGTTTCCTAGGAACTCACCACAACCTACCTCTAAAGTACTAAAAATCCAATATCTAGTCAATTAACTTCCCAAAACTATGAACTAACCTCCTTTGATACAAAACATTAACAAATCAACCAGGATATCCACACAAACTGGTACTCAAATAGATCTATCACATACTCAAAGGGCATTCCAGATCCCCACGGGCTGGAAACTAAAACTTTGGCATAAAAAACTACATGGAATGATTTCACCCAACCTCAAGTAGAAAACATGGCATATATATATACACACAATAAGAAGAAATACTGGAATAGAAAAATAGGAAATATATTCCATAGAAAAAAGGAAACAGTAGAATAATATCATCCCAAAAGTAGTTACACAAACTCCAAGGTATGAGTCCAAAAATAATGGATAGAACCAAAGAAGAGAACCATAAAATCCCTATGATAAGTAGGAAATGTCTCGTTATTTAAACACTATCTACCCAACTTAGCTGACAAAAACCTCTACATCTCACTATGTGACCTTGCATTTCCCTACATCAAAAGACATAACATGGTCTACGCACCACCAAAGGGGTGTGCAAGGTGTAAGCTAACATACCCAGTAGGATCTTACTTAGGTGTTCCCTAATAAGTCTCTATAAAATAATCCAAAAATTATCATCTTTAATAAAATAAAGGCATGATAATTAGTTAAACATTTTTATATCAAAATCATGGTAAAACATTTCCCCTTTTCTATAGTTCTAAATAATCTAGGTAAAATAGTTTCAAATAATATCACATATATCAAAAATCCAAATAGTATAACTCAAAATCCTAGGTAACATCAAACCAAGGATCACTATAGGTTAGGATAGCAAACTAATCATACCACAAAAAATGATTATTGTGCACTCAAGTCCATCTAACATAGTCCCATGGATCAGGGTAACACCCCAGGGGTGAACCACCTTAACAATGTCAATATCATGTCCCTAGAACAACGAGCCTAGAGAGCAGAGGAACACCCCATGAGTGACCCCCCTTCAACAATTTCATGCAAAATAACCCTAAGATACACCTTCCATATAAGTACCCAAGGCTTCCCATGTGATCTATTTTCCAAACCATTTCATCAAAATCCTTATTGAAATCCATTTCACAAATGCATTTCATAGTGCTTTGAAAAAACCCATTTTCTATTTACCCAAACAAGGGGGAAACCATATTTTCACCAAAAAAAACATCTATACAAACACACAACTCAATCAATAAATCATTATGTTTTATTTATAAAACAATTTATAAAAACATGAGAAATTAAGGATCATCCAACATAGGCTAGATATGGAACCACCTACCACAAACATGGGCCACACATGCCCACAACTAGATCAAATACCATTAAAAGGAACATAAAACAATAAGTGAAGGACCTACCTATGATTTCGACACTTTATAATCATATTCCATAACAAATAAGATTAGAAGATAGGTTTGATCACACATACTTCATAAAAAAATACCAAAAACACAACAACTAACAATGGACCAGCCCCCGGAAGAAGATCACACGGTGAATAAAGAATGGATCAATAAGAACATCACCAAAAGATAAATAGATCTTAAAAAATAATATAAGGGTGTCATTGTGACCAAAACAAACAAATAATAAGAAACATCACTTAGAGAGATGCATTTCTTCCACCATATAGACCAATCACAAAAATGAAATGATAAAAAAGGAGGATAGGTCCCCCAAATCACTTGGACGAGCTCCAAGGTTTTGAGATAGAATCTTGCATGTTGAATGAAAAGAAAATAATATGTGCAGTGTGGTTAAAACTACAATCCCCAAACCATTCATGGTGTGAACCCTTCCACAACCTGAATTTTAGGATTTACAAGATTAACAGAAAAATGTGTCACCTCATATTAAAATAACACTAATTGAAATTTTCATGATGTGAACCAGTTTCATGGAATGTAAAAATTTCATGTATTGAACCAATTCCTGATATATTCCCGAAAAAGGATTCAAGTCATGTAACTAGTTAATGGCCTAAATGTTTCAAGTAGGAATATTCTATAGAAAAACTCAAAAAAGATCCCAGATCAACCCAAACCCCAATGGACATCCTCTTAATCCTTTTACAAATTTATACCCAAAATCAATTAATTAAAACAAACTTGAATCCCTATAATTTAGATAATTTTCCCTAGAAAATTATATTTATCCTCATATGGCCTAAAATAAACCCAAAACAAAATGGAAATAAAAATAGAGAGGTTAAATACCTGAAAGAAGGTATTGGGGTATTGCATTAGCAGAAGTCTAGTCATGTTCACAAGGTCCCTTGGACTAGGAAAAATTTAGAGAATTCATCTGTTATCTCATCCCTAGAATTACATTTATAAGGATCCATGTGAAACACACAACAACATAACTATAGGGTACTCAGTCCCTCTTGAACATTGATTTTTTTTTATTTTAATTCCAATTCCCCATTTTTATCCTTATAAAATTGATTCATCTCATTCATCATATAAATGGATTATCTCTAGTGTTTGGTGATGAAACATATTTCTAGAAGACTCCATGTAACACCTCGAGATTTTATGAAAAATATTATTTTAATTTCATTAATGTCTTATGTTGTATTCTACACCAAGATTACCCTGCGCTATACGCAACACCGTATTAGCTTGCAGTGTACGCAACACTATTCTTGGACCGTGTTACACACAATTTTGATAATAGTTATTCTACGCAACATTGAGTATATATATATATATATTAAATAAATGAAATATGTTTGGATTCTGTTATACGAAACAACGAAGGATTCTTTCACAACACGCAACCCTGACTTGGCTTGCATTACACGCAATCGCGACTTTCCTCGATAGCGTGTGTTGTACGCAATACCGGGTTTTAATAAACAATGATATATTATTATAATATTGTCATGAACTAGGTGTTATGAATAGTATTAACTAAATTTTTAATTTTATAACATTGATATTCATCTTACACATTTTCTAGAACATGGTATAAGAAAAAAATAAATTTTTCGGGTAAAATAAGTATTTTTCAAAAAATGCAGTTTTGCTGCCTTTTGATGGCGCACCCACATTAAATCTAGTTTTTGACATGTTTATATGTTCAATTTGACAAAATAAAATTCTTCTTTTGAATCAAGATGTAAAAATTTACATTAGATAAAGTTTTGATATTTTTCCGATAACTTTCATATTTTAATGAATAGTAAAAACACGCTATATTTTAATTAAAAACAACTTTTTTCATCATAATATCTTATGTGGTTAAATTATAATATTGAATGGTTTTAAAGTATAAATAGAATATATTTTTACCATTTAATATAATGTATATCATTAGCATTGATTTTACCTTGAATTCGTAGGTTAAATCAATTCAATCTTTTGCAATGTTTTAAAGAAAAACCCGTTTTCTTTCGACAACGGGATTAATTTTAATTTAATTTCTGCATCTTTTTTTGTATTGAATTTGAAAAAATGGATTCCATATTTGGAATCAGTGGGTCCAAATTATGTTAATAAGCTACTTTTTATTTTTGGGAATTATGAATAGTAACTACGGTAAATTTTATTTACCATAGTTAAGGTAAATCGGGTAATTAAGGGTAAATATAATATTTTAAAATTACCCTACAAATGTCAAAATCCTATTGGATGACTAAAAGTCAACCCATATCACCTAAGGGTCGGTTTAGAATCATTTAATGGACATTTGTCCATGAAAATAACTTAATTATTATTAAAACCAAAGAAAGTGACAACATGTCACTCTCTTAAATATTATAAGTATATTAATTTTAATTTAGTGATAAACTTCATGAAAATTCGAACATGAATAGTCTCCAGAAATCTAATGAAATTATCTACATCATATAAATTTATTTATAATTTTTAGGTATTAAATAATTATCATTAATTATGACACAATAGTGATGCAGAAATTGTTTATCTAGTGAAAAATCAAGAATATTGTTTTTATTAAACTAATAGTGACCATAAAATGCACAAATACCTAACCAAAACTTATTGGACATGTACATTTAAACCATAATCATCCAATGGTCTAATATTTGACCATTTGGAGCCTTATAAAAGAGATTATGACACTTATATTATTTTATTTTAAATGATGCCAAAGTTGTCACCTTCATAATTTAATAAATATAACAATTTAAATATTGTGATTTTAAGATGATAAATTCAAGTAAAAGTATTATTGTGAAAGGTAATAGATTTATTTTCATCATAGTATTTTATTTTTAATTTTTATGCAACAAATAAGTATATTAAATAATTATACAAAAATGTTGTAGTATTTATTTTATTAAGAGATAAACCAAATAAATGGTTTCAAAAATAATAAAATAAATATTATATGAACTATTTAATGTGCTACAATAATTTTTAAGATACATATGACATTTTATGAATCTATTAAAACTTTTAGTTCGAACATATATTCTGTATTTATTTTATTTAAATTCAAATAAATGAATAGTGTCAAAATTGACACTATTGTTATTTTATAAAATAAACATATTATAAAATTTATTAAAAATCACAAAATATTTCAAAATTATAAATTTAAATTTATATGATCTAAAATGTTATTAAGAATCCAATTATGGACAATTCACAACAAATAAGTAATTATTTGTTATAATTTAAAAATTAGAATTTTATTACCACAAATAAAATTAAATTGATTAAATAAGGATAAATCATGTTGATAATGTTTAAAATAAATTCCTAACATGTCTAAATTCTATTGGTTGATGATATTACAACCTTATATTATCTAATATTCGAATATGAGTCATTTTTGGAGGTTTTTATGTGGGGTTAGATTTATTATAAATTAATATTTTTAAGAATTCCAAAGGTGCCCCTCTCCTCCCTTATAAAAGGGCACCTCCTTCCCCTCCTCCTCACACCAATTTAAGCACTCAAGCTCGGACAAACCCTGCCAAATTCTCTTCTCCACTTCCCTAGAAACATCCTAGAGGTTCTGGTCTTTCTCAAAGACCAATTTTAGTGCCCTAAGAGGAGGTCTCAAAAAGGCGCTTCAAAGAAGAGGTAATTTCCGTTACCGATTCTTTCACCTTTATTTCTTCTTCCACTTATTCTTCTTAGGTTGTTTCATTATGAAGTAATAACATCAGTATCACTCATATACTGATATGTTATTATAATTATTAAACAATCCTAATTCACCATCTATCCATCCTACGGAAAATGAAATCACCGCGCGTGCGTACGTACGGAATACCGTCTCCACGCCGTGGTGTAATCTGTTTTTCCACCAACACCTTACATGGATGGGTATTATGGTGTAAAGAATAACTATACATAGTTATTATAACATCATAATGATTCTGATATATTTTATCATCCAATCCAATTCAATTCAATAATTATGGAAATGATATCATCGCTCGTGCGTACGTACGGACTACCGTCTCCACGACGTGATGAGATTCATTCTCCATGTTAACCATTTAAGAATGATTATAAAGTATATATAATCAATAATAATGAAATATATGACATTATAAAGCTACTGGATTTATGTGTATATATATTTATGTCATCTACTTAATTCCACTCAATTCAATAAGGAAACGAAAACAGCGTTCATGCGTATGTACGGCCTACCGTCTCCATGAACGGTGTATTTCTTTCCATTTATCGATCCATTATATATATGTATATTCTGAATATATATTTTATATAAATCATGTTTTATATTATGGAATTAATTAATCATGATCTAAGTAATCATATGAATAATTACAAGTTAAAAACATGAATGACAAATGAGACGATTTTACCCAAAACGCTACTTTAACATGAATTTACAAAAGAACGGGTAATATAAAGTCATAAGTGGACCATATATGATATAATAACAATGAATATGATTCTGTAATAAGTCAATAACATGATTTAAATCATTATACAGGAGGTTCGGACACTTACAAAGCAAGTCGGACCTAAGGTAAGGGAAAATATCACAATCTCATTTTTATCCGAGATTGTTTTTACTTTGGCATTTACTGGGGTGTATTTTATCATCCACACCCATGTTACCTCAATATTTAATATTGTTTCCATCCAATTACAATGTTTTAAATCCAATTTTACCCTTTGGTGAGTTTTTGGTAAAGAATATGAAAGGAATCTTTTGACGTTTTTCATACGAGGTACCTTTTTTACTTTTCCGACAAAAGTACGAAGAATGTTTTTTTTAACTTATACGGCATGAATGGATTTCTAAAACATTATTTCCAAGAATCTTCCTTTAAAAGTATTCAAGTTTATTTTCAATCAACCTCTTTTAGTTTAAAATTTTATGACATGTTAAGAAAGGAAAAGTGTTTTTGAAGTAGAAAGGATATTTTCCTCAAGAATGAAGTTCAAGTATTTTATCAAAATTATTTTCCATCTAAGATAATAAAGGGTTCTGTTTTTATCCCTATTATTACATTGATTTGATTATGTTGTGATGGAAATATTTTTATGAATTCCTTTATCTTATATGAATTGTTTTATGATGTCATGTTGTTTAAGAATCCCATTTTTATTACGTGGGTTACGCTATGATGTATGGTTTATGATTATGTGGCACACATAAGAAAGGATTCATTATAAGATGGGTGGGACCTATATCTCCCTCCAATGCATTGGGTAAAGATTTTATATCTCATGATATAGACATGGCTGAAATGGTAGGTTATACCGGTTCAGTGAAACAAGACTGAAACGAGGGTTACTCGATTCAGAAAAGGGACCTTGTCCACTAAGATAGTCTTGGAAATGAGTCTTGACTAACAAGAAATGATTCTCTATGATTATGTGTGTATGCCACAAAGTTTCATGTTTTAAGTTATGATTATTGGGATTTCATTTCACTACTATGATTTATCCCATGTTATGAAATTATGATCTCTTTTGCAGGTTAAGATTTCCAAAAGTTATGTTCTTATGAATATGATGTGATTGATTTTTCTTTTGTATACCCTTACTGAGCATTTGAGCTCACCCTTTTATGTTTTCTTTTCCCCAGGATATAAAGAAAGGTTTTAGGTAAAAAAAAGGGAAGATCTTTATGGGAGATATTGAAGATCTTTCACCATGATTAGAAGATTACGTTCCGAGTTTCCAAAGACACTAAACTATTACGATCCTTGTGTGTGTGTTTTTGTTATGTACTAAGTATTCCGCAAAAGTAATATAATGTCAATGTACGTCAGGCTTCGGGTCTCTACAGTTGGTATCAGAGGAAAGGTATAGTCAACCTTTGGAAACTAGGATGTGAAAGCCTTAGTAAGAACCCTAAGGATAAGTATAAGCATAAAACACAATCTTAGTGTTTTAGAAATGGCCATGAATACCCTAGGATAAAACCTTAAGTGTGAAATTTTATCCTTGATTATGTGGTTTTCCTATTATAATTAGTGTTGCTCACACTATTCTTCTTGGTTTTAGTCAATGGCTGGAACCCGAAGGAACCGTGTTAATGCAGAATGCGATGGGCAATGCAATGATTGTCCCCCTGAGCAACCAAACGATATGGGAGCTGGAATGCAAAATCTTGTAGCCATGCTCACACAACTTTCTCAAGATATGAATCATGCAGGACTTCCAAACTAGCAAAGGAAGGAGCAACATTCTGTTGAATCCTTCATGAGGCAGCGTCCACCTTCTTTCAGTGGGTCTACTGATCCATTAGTTGATGAACAATGGATTAGTACTACTGAAAATATATTTTCAGTTCTTCAATGTTCTGAACATGATAAAGTCATCTTAGCAGTGTATCGTTTGGAAGGTGATGCTGATCAATGGTGGAATCTTATTAAGAATACGAGGCAAAGGGATGAAATTGAGACTATGGAATGGGACGAGTTCAAGAACTTATTTTTCAATAAGTACTTCCCTCGTATTCTCCGAACAAAGATGGAGAAAGAGTTTCTTGAACTGAAGCAAAGAGATGATGAATCTGTTGGTACCTATGAAGCAAATTTTACAAGACTTGCAAGGTACGCTTCTGGTATTATTATCCAACCTGAGAGTAAGATCGATCGATTCTTTAGTGGCTTAAAACCAAGTCTTCGAAGGGCGTTATCCATAAGGGACTTCAATAGCTACAAGGAAATCGTTCGATGTGCTCTCAAAGTCGAGATGGAGATTGGAGTAACCCATCAGTCACATGGGTTTGATAAGAAGAGGAAGATGGAATTCAAAGGAAAATCTAAAGAGCACACTGAAAAGAAGATGAACTTTCCATTATGCTCAAAGTGCGGAAAGAAACATGGAGGGAGTTGTCTTAAAGGGACAAGTAAATGTTTTAAATGTGGAAAGGAAGGTCATCGGGCATTTGAATGCCGCAATAATGGGAAGAAGATGTCTAATGATGCAAACAAAGGAAGGGATACACAGAATGAACCTACTACACTTCAATGTTTCAAGTGGAAGGAGATGGGGCATTATGCCAATCAATGCCCAAATCCAAGGGTTGATGATGATGACCGACGTCAACAAAATCTTAAGTCTAAAGACAAAGGAAAGTCACATGCAATTTCCATCAGTGATGTGGAGTACGATAACGAAGTGGTGAAAGGTACACTTACCATCCACTCTAAAGTAGCAAATGTTTTATTTGATTCTGGATCCACCCACTCTTTTATTTCTGAAAAATTTTCTAAGGGTATCACCGTACTACCTCAAAAATTAGATGTTGAGTTAGCTGTGACAACACCTAATGGCACAACAGTCGCATCAAAAGTTTATAATTCTTCTCCGATCGAAGTTTGTGGGAAAGTGCTTCCTGCAAATCTTGTGATCCTTCCTTTAGTGGAATTTGATGTGATTCTTGGCATGGATTGGCTTTATCTACATGGAGCTCATATCAATTGCCAAATAAGGGAAGTTACATTTCATATTCCAGATCAATCTATGATCGTCTATCAATGCAAGGATGAACATAACCTTCCAGTGGAAATTTCTTCCATCTTATGGGTATTGATTCCACTAAATGAAGGTTATTTATCTCAAATGGTTGGTGAGAAACTCACGATTAAGAATATGCCCATTGTACGGGAGTTTGATGATGTATTTCTGGAGGAATTACCGGGTCTTCCACCAAATCGTGAAGTTGAGTTTTCAATAGAACTCGTACCGGGCGCTTTGCCAATTTCAAAGACACCTTATAGAATGGCCCCAATTGAGTTGCAGGAATTGAAGAAGCAACTACAAGAGAATCTTGATAAGGGATTCATACGCCCTAGTGCGTCACCCTGGGGAGCACCTGTTCTATTTGTTAGGAAGAAAGATGGATCAATGAGACTCTGCATTGATTATCGAGAACTTAACAAGATCACTATCAAGAACAAATATCCTCTCCCACGCATTGATGACTTATTTGACCAACTACGCGGAGCTCAATACTTTTCCAAGATTGATCTTTGTTCAGGGTATCATCAATTAAGGGTCAAAAGGGAGGATATACCAAAGACGGCTTTCCGTAAAAGGTATGGACACTATGAATTTATAGTGATGCCATTTGGTCTTACTAATGCCCCTGCTATCTTCATGGATCTAATTAATAGAGTCTTTAGAGACTATCTTGATCAATTTGTGGTAGTTTTTATAGACGATATTCTTGTCTATTCAAAGAGCAAGGAAGAGCATGAAGATCACTTGAGAATTATATTGAAGACCCTAAGAAAGGAGAAGCTTTATGCCAAATTTACCAAGTGTGAATTTTAGCTTCAAAAAGTTGCATTTTTGGGTCACATAATCTCAAAAGAGGGGATATCTGTGGATCCAGCAAAAACAGAGGTTATCGAAAGATGGTCAAGACCAACAACAGTAACTGAGATCCGAAGTTTTCTTGGTTTGGCTGGATATTATCGACGTTTTGTAAAGGATTTTTCACAATTATCTAATCCACTCACCAAGTTGACTCGGAAAGGAGTTAAGTTTGTTTGGACAGAGGAATGTGAAGAGAATTTCAAGGAGTTGAAAAGAAGGTTATCCAGTGCACCTGTGCTCACACTGCCTTGTAGTGGAGAAAGGTTTGTGATCTATAGTGATGCATCCAAGAAGGGATTGGGGTGTGTTCTTATGAAAAATGATATGGTGATAGCTTATGCCTCACGATAGTTGAAAATCCATGAGCAAAATTACCCAACTCATGATTTGGAGTTGGCTGCAGTAATCTTTGCATTAAAGATTTGGAGGCATTACCTTTATGGTGAAAGGTGTGATATTTATACTGATCATAAAAGATTAAAGTATATTTTCACAAAAAAGGAGTTGAATATGCGTCAAAGAAGATGGTTGGAGCTGATTAAGGATTACGACTGCTCAATCCATTACCACCCTGGGAAAGCAAACAAGGTGGCAGATGCATTAAGTCGATAAGACCATGCTAGTTTATCCATGATGAGGATCACAAAGGATCCAATATTTATGGATTTAAAAAGGATGGATCTTGGAATTATAATGGAAGGGGAAAAATCTTATCTTTCTCAAATGAATGTTCAACCATCTATACATGCGAAGATTAAGGAGGCACAGAAAGAAGATGTCGAGTTACAAAAGAAGGTGAGAAATGTTCCTGAATTCAAACTTGATTGTGATGGGATAATAAAGTTCAGGAATCGGGTTTGTGTTCCTCCCATCCCCGAATTAAAGAAGGAGCTGCTGGATGAGGCTCATAGTTCTTCATTCTCTATTCATCCTGGAAGCACGAAGATGTATAGGGACCTAAAAGAGTACTTCTGGTGGGATGGCATGAAAAGAGATGTTGCTGAATATGTCTCTCGATGCTTGGTTTTTCAACAAGTTAAAGCTGAGAGACAGAAGTCTAAGGGGATGTTACAACCATTACCCATACCCGAATGGAAATGGGAAAACATCACTATGGACTTTGTCACAGGACTTCCTAAAACATCCAAAGGCAATAATGCAATTTGGGTCATAGTTGATCGTCTTACAAAGTCTGCACACTTCATTGCTATTAGAGAGGATTTCTCTCTAGATCATCTTGCCAGGATATATGTAAAGGAAGTGGTAAGATTGCATGGAGTACCACTTTCTATTATATCTGATTGGGATCCGAGATTTACCTCAAAGTTCTGGCGAAGTCTTCAGCATACTCTGGATACAGAGTTGAGTTTCAGCACTGCTTATCATCTCCAGACAGACGGTCAGTCTGAGAGAACAATTCAAACCCTAGAAGATATGTTGAGAGCTTGCTTTATGGATTTCAAAGGAGGTTGGGATCAACACCTAACTTGGTGGAATTTTCTTATAATAATAGCTTTCACTCCAGTATTCAGATGGCTCCTTATGAAGCTCTCTATGGAAAGAAATGCAGGACTCCAACTTGCTGGGATGAAGTTGGGGAAAGAAAGCTATTAGGACCTGATCTCATTGATGAAATGGCAGAAAAGGTCAGATCTATTCAACAACACATAAGAGCAGCTCAGAGTCGACAGAAAAGTTATGCCGACAACCGAAGAAAAGACCTAGAGTTTGAAGTGGGCGATAAAGTGTTCTTACGAATATCTCCTTGGAAGAGGGTTATGAGATTTGGAAAGAAGGGGAAGTTGAGCCCTAGATATATCGGTCCTTTCGAAATACTGGATCGTGTTGGAAAGGTAGCTTACTGATTGGCGCTTCCACCGAATCTCTCTCAAGTTCACGATGTGTTCCATGTATCTCTCCTGAGAAAGTACATACCAGATCCTTCACATGTACTCAGCTCAGAAGTTGTACCGCTGGAGCAAGATCTTTCTTATGAAGAACAGCCGATAGAGATTCTAGATCGTAGCGAAAAAGTCCTACGAAACAAGACCACTCGCTTGGTGAAAGTTTTATGGAGGAACCACCAACTTGAAGAAGCTACATGGGAGCTTGAGGATATGATGAGGGAGAAGTATCCTCATCTGTTTGTTACAAAGTGACGAATTTCGAGGGCGAAATTCTTTTTAAGGGGGGTAGAATGTAATACCCCGAGATTTTATGAAAAATATTATTTTAATTTCATTAATGTCTTATGTTGTATTCTACACCAAGATTACCCTGTGCTATACGCAACACCGTATTAGCTTGCAGTGTACGCAACACTATTCTTGGACCGTGTTACACACAATTTTGATAATAGTTATTCTACGCAACATTGAGTATATATATATATATATATATATATTAAATAAATGAAATATGGTTGGATTATGTTATATGAAACAATGAAGGATTCTTTCACAACACGCAACCCTGACATGGCTTGCATTACACGCAATCGCGACTTTCCTCGATAGCGTGTGTTGTACGCAATACCGGGTTTTAATAAACAATGATATATTATTATAATATTGTCATGAACTAGGCGTTATGAATAGTATTAACTAAATTTTGAATTTTATAACATTGATATTCATCTTACACATTTTCTAGAACATGGTATAAGAACAAAATAAATTTTTCGGGTAAAATAAGTATTTTTCAAAAAATGCAGTTTTTCCGCCTTTTGATGGCGCACCCGCATTAAATCTAGTTTTTGAAATGTTTATATGTTCAATTTGAAAAAATAAAATTCTTCTTTTGAATCAAGATGTAAATATTTACATTAGATAAAGTTTTGATATTTTTCCGATAACTTTCATATTTTAATGAATAGTAAAAACACGCTATATTTTAATTAAAAACAACTTTTTTCATCATAATATCTTATGTGGTTAAATTATAATATTGAATGGTTTTAAAGTATAAATAGAATATATTTTTACCATTTAATATAATGTATGTCATTAGCATTGATTTTACCTTGAATTCGTAGGTTAAATCAATTCAATCTTTTGCAATGTTTTAAAGAAAAACCCGTTTTCTTTCGACAACGGGATAAATTTTAATTTAATTTCTGCATATTTTGTGTATTCAATTTGGAAAAATGGATTCCATATTTGGAATCAGTGGGTCCAAATTATGTTAATAAGCTACTTTTTATTTTTGGGAATTATGAATAGTAACTACGGTAAATTTTATTTACCATAGTTAAAGGTAAATCGTGTAATTAAGGGTAAATATAATATTTTAAAATTACCCTAACAAATGTCAAAATCCTATTGGATGACTAAAAGTCGACCCATATCACCTAAGGGTCGGATTAGAATCATTTAATGGATATTTGTCCATGAAAATAACTTAATTATTATTAAAACCAAAGAAAGTGACAACATGTCACTCTCTTAAATCTTATAAGTATATTAATTTTAATTTAGTGATAAACTTCATGAAAATTCGAACATTAATAGTCTCCAGAAAGATAATGAAATTATCTACATCATATAAATTTATTTATAATTTTTAGGGATTAAATAATTATCATTAATTATGACACAATAGTGATGCAGAAATTGTTTATCTAGTGAAAAATCAAGAATATTGTTTTTATTAAACTAATAGTGACCATAAAATGCACAAATACCTACCGAAACTTATTGGACATGTAAATTTAAACCATAAGCATCCAATGGTCGAATATTTTACCATTTGGAGCCTTATAAAAGCGATTATGACACTTATATTATTTTATTTTAAATGATGCCAAAGTTGTCACCTTCATAATTTAATAAATATAACAATTTAAATATTGTGATTTTAAGATGATAAATTCTAGTAAAAGTATTATTGTGAAAGGTAATAGATTTATTTTCATCATAGGATTTTATTTTTAATTTTTATGCAACAAATAAGTATATTAAATAATTATACAAAAATGTTGTAGTATTTATTTTATTAAGAGATAAACCAAATAAATGGTTTCAAAAATAATAAAATAAATATTATATGAACTATTTAATGTGCTCCAATAATTTTTAAGATACATATGACATTTTATGAATCTATTAAAACTTTTAGTTCGAACATATCTTCTGTATTTATTTTATTTAAATTAAAATAAATGAATAGTGTCAAAATTGACACTATTGTTATTTTATAAAAAAAAACATATTATAAAATTGATTAAAAATCACAAAATATTTCAAAATTATAAATTTAAATTTATATGATCTAAAATGTTATTAAGAATCCAATTATGGACAATTCACAACAAATAAGTAATTATTTGTTATAATTTAAAAATTAGAATGTTATTACCACAAATAAAATTAAATTGATTAAATAAGGATAAATCATGTTGATAATGTTTAAAATAAATTCCTAACATGTCTAAATTCTATTGGTTGATGATATTAAAACCTTATATTATCTAATATTCGAATATGAGTCATTTTTGGAGGTTTTTATATGGGGTTAGATTTATTATAAATTAATATTTTTAAGAATTCCAAAGGTGCCCCTCTCCTCCCTTATAAAAGGGCACCTCCTTCCCCTCCTTCTCACACCAATTTGAGCACTCAAGCTCGGCCAAACCCTGCCAAATTCTCTTCTCCACTTCCCTAGAAACATCCTAGAGGTTCTGGTCTTTCTCAAAGACCAATTTTAGTGCCCTAAGAGGAGGTCTCAAAAAGGCGCTTCAAAGAAGAGGTAATTTTCGTTACCGATTCTTTCACCTTTATTTCTTCTTCCACTTCTTCTTCTTAGGTTGTTTCATTATGAAGTAATAACATCAGTATCACTAATATACTGATATGTTATTATAATTATGAAACAATCCTAATTCACCATCTATCCATCCTATGGAAAATGAAATCACCGCGCGTGCGTACGTACGGAATACCGTCTCCACACCGTGGTGTAATCTGTTTTTCCACCAACACCTTACATGGATGGGTATTATGGTGTAAAGAATAACTATACATAGTTATTATAACATCATAATTATTCTTATATATTGTATCATCCAATCCAATTCAATTCAATAATTATGGAAATGATATCATCGCTCGTGCGTACGTACGGACTACCGTCTCCACGACGTGATGAGATTCATTCTCCATGTTAACCATTTAAGAATGATTATAAAGTATATATAAGCAATAATAATGAAATATATGACATTATAAAGATAATGTATTTATGTGTATATATATGTATGTCATCTACTTAATTCCACTCAATTCAATAAGGAAACGAAAACAGTGTTCAAGCGTACGTACGGCCTACCGTCTCCATGAACGGTGTATTTATTTCCATTTATCGATCCATTATATATATGTATATTCTGAATATATATTTTATATAAATCATGTTTTATATTCTGGAATTAAGTAATCATGATCTAAGTAATCATATGAATAATTACAAGTTAAAAACACGAATGACAAATGAGACGATTTTACCCAAAACGCTACTTTAACATGAATTTACAAAAGAACGGGTAATATAAAGTCATAAGTGGACCATATATGATATAATAACAATGAATATGATTCTGTAATAAGTCAATAACATGATTTAAATCATTATACAGGAGGTTCGGACACTTACAAAGCAAGTCGGACCTAAGGTAAGGGAAAATATCACAATCTCATTTTTATCCGAGATTGTTTTTACTTTGGCATTTACTGGGGTGTATTTTATCATCCACATCCATGTTCCCTCAATATGTAATATTGTTTCCATCTAATTACAATGGTTTAAATCCAATTTTACCCTTTGGTGAGTTTTTGGTAAAGAATATGAAAGGAATCTTTTGACGTTTTTCATACGAGTTACCTTTTTGACTTTTCCGACAAAAGTACGAAGAATGTTTTTTTAACTTATACGGCATGAATGGATTTCTAAAACATTATTTCCAAGAATATTCCTTTACAAGTATTCAAGTTTATTTTTAATCAACATCTTTTAGTTTAAAATTGTATGACATGTTAAGAAAGGAAAAGTGTTTTTGAAGTAGAAAGGATATTTTCCTCAAGAATGCAGTTCAAGTATTTTATCAAAATTATTTTCCATCTAAGATAATAAAGGGTTCTGTTTTTATCCCTATTATTACATTGATTTGATTATGTTGTGATGGAAATATTTTTATGAATTCCTTTATCTTATATGAATTGTTTTATGATGTCATGTTGTTTAAGAATCCCATTTTTATTACGTGGGTTACGCTATGATGTATGGTTTATGATTATGTGGCACACATAAGAAAGGATTCATTATAAGATGGGTGGGACCTATATCTCCCTCCAATGCATTGGGTAAAGATTTTATATCTCATGAGATAGACATGGCTGAAATGGTAGGTTATACCGGTTCAGTGAAACAGGACTGAAACGAGGGTTACTCGATTCAGAAAAGGGACTTTGTCCACTAAGATAGTCTTGGCAATGAGTCTTGACTAACAAGAAATGATTATCTATGATTATGTGTGTATGCCACAAAGTTTCATGTTTTAAGTTATGATTATTGGGATTTAATTTCACTACTATGATTTATCCCATGTTATGAAATTATGCTCTCTTTTGCAGGTTAAGATTTCCAAAAGTTATGTTCTTATGAATATGATGTGATTGATTTTTCTTTTGTATACCCTTACTGAGCATTTGAGCTCACCCTTTTATGTTTTCTTTTCCCCAGGATATAAAGAAAGGTTTTAGGTAAAAAAAAGGGAAGATCTTTATGGGAGATATTGAAGATCTTTCACCACGATTAGAAGATTACGTTCCGAGTTTCCAAAGACACTAAACTATTATGATCCTTGTGTGTGTGTTTTTGTTGTGTACTAAGTATTCCGCAAAAGTAATGTAATGTCAATGTACGTCAGGCTTCGGGTCTCTACACTCCATGAGCCATGTCTGGGGGGAAATAATTCAAATGAAAAACCTCTAGTGCAAAACGATTAAACATAAACCTATACTCTCCCATGACCTACACCTAGGAGGAAAGAATAAAAATGGACTAAATCTAGTGTATGCTGAAAACACCAATTCCTATACCTATCTATGAGCCATACCTAGGAGGAAACTTCACCTTGTAAACTATTTGGTATCCATGAAGGATCTCATTCATTACAATACATTGTTCAAGAAAATTCATGTTATCTTGATGCTTCCATTTTAATGTTTCAAAAATAATCATGAAGTAAAGAAAAAATTAAAGAAACAACAAAAGGAATTTGAAAAATGATTGAGGTCATAATATGTTTTTAATATTTGATCAAAAAAAGGATTATGAATATCCATAATTTGGAATCTATCCTTGTCATTTCATGTTAATTAAAGTAAATTAAAACAATCATGTTGTACTTTAATAAATCCTATAGAAAATATTAGATAACGTTTGGTAGGAAAAACTCATGTGTTACTAAAAATTCACATGTTTTGCGACATTATCCTTGATTAATGGGTACCTTTTCTCAACATGAGAAACCAATTTTTAGATATTTTATTTTCATAACTCAAGTTCCATGTTAGTTTCCAATATATTTATTTTTACTCTTTCCACATGATCCTTATATTTAGGGAGTTCTACAGTTTTTTGAATCCATCAAATTATGATGTTATGGTACTTCGGTAGAAAATTGATTTAGATCTTTCATAGCACCATCTCTAGCATCCACTTGGTGGTTAACATAATAAAAAGTGGGGAGTTATTTTTCATGTGTATCCAATTTCTCTCAGGTAGTTAGGATGTATTGGATAAAACTATATAGGTGTTGATAATCAAACATGCTTGCACCCAGACCATATAAGAGGTAGTGGAGTCTGTCTTCCTTATCACTTATCTCCTCCAATTCAATATTCATAATGATGGTGTGGATTTTTTCACCAATCCCACCTCCTCATGACTTGATCTTAAACAATGGCTTCAGTATATTCACTCTAATTAGTTACCATCATTGGTATATAATTATGAATTATCTTTATAAGGGAGGAAATACATCTTTTAATAGGTACAGTAGAGTCATTAACTACTACCCCTTGGAAAATTCCATCGACTTAGTGAATAAAAATAGTAATAAATGGTAGATCATTTTCGATCGACACATTGGAACTAAGTTCATCAGTGCAACTGTTAACTCCAATCACTCATATTGAGATAACTAATTCCCAAATGATATTATAACTTAAATATGATAGAACCAATTTATATTTTGAGTTTTTAGTAATGGAATGGTCTTGTGAGAGCTTATGCAACTTAATTTTCTTATACTTATTGGTTGTTATTTAGGGTTCACACTAAACCCATAAAAGTGTTTTATTTAAAAAATAAAAAAAATACAATTGGGGATGGGGTGTACATAACCAACCTATAAACATGTTCAGTTATCACTATTAACATAGGTACACTACGACCATGATCATGGATACTCATGGAAAAAAATTGTTTTTGTATCCTTTTTTTCTAGAAGTGATGCTATGGATTTGATAGTGTTAGGTAGACCAAAGAGTTTCTGAGTACCACTTGTATATCTTCTACCTTGTTTTATACTTTGTTTGATTTTGGAGCTTTATATTCAACAATTGTTTCTAATTTATTCTAATATCTAGGACTCATGATAAAGAGACTTATAGTCCCTTGGGTGTTAACCATGTTAGATGTAGTTCAATATAGAATGTTTGAGATGTATTAAGGTTGTGATATAATTATGGAATAGCATCATCTATTGGTATATTTATTTTCATTTTAGATAAAACCATATGATGTAATCCTTAGAATGTATTAGCTTTATTTTATGCATAGTTTGTTTGATTTCTTTCAAATTAGTCTTATCATATTTGATTTGAAGTATGTGATTATAGTATTTTTTTAGTGAGTAGGATCATCATATGGGAAAATATTTTTTGATAATCATTCCTCTCAACCAATATATTTGATGTTTATATCAATATATGTTAAAGAGATGATGTTTTTAAGAGTTATTGAGGAGTTCACTGATGTTTTTATTGAATAAATTATGACACTACCATATTATTTTGATTTGGATTTTGGGATAGATTTTTATCCTATTTTCTATTAAATTTTAATGCCTCCTTGTCATATGAAACCTTCTATGTTATGTTAGTTTTGGATTCAGATCGATGATCTATTGGAAAAGGGTTTCATTAGATGAAGTGTGTCTCTTTGGGTAGATATATTATTTTCTCTAATAATGTGGATGGTAGTATAAGGTTATTCATAAAATAATGATTGTTAAATTGGGTTTAAATGAAGAATCATTATCCCCTCCCAAGGATCGGTGATCATTTCAATCATTTTAAGGGATCTAATAAGTTTTTGAAGATTTATTTGTAGTTGATATGCTATAAAATGTGGGTGAAGGAGAAACAAATCCTAATGATTTCTTCATGTGTCATTAGAGACACTTTAAGTTTTTGGTTATTTTTTTCAATATAATGAATACCCCTATAAATTTTCATGGTATTGAGGAAATCTATGTTCCCTAAGATCTTTAATTGATTTGTTTTAGTGTCCAAAGACTAAAATCTTATATAATAATGGTCATAATAAGATCATGTTGAGAATCTAATAACTGTTCGAAAAGTTTCTCAATGTTATCATATCAATGGTAAGTTTTCAAAGTACAGGTTTTAGACCCATGAGTTTCATTTTATTAGGTATATCATGTATTATCAAGTCATGGTAGTCAATTATTTAAAGGTTGATGTGGTTTTTTTGGAAGAACCCAGTAATATTTTACAATTCCATAGTTTTCTCATTTTTATAGGTTACTATTGGAGTTTTATGATTTATTTCTCTTAGAACGTGTCCCCTTTTATAACCTTGACTTGAAAGGAAAAGGCCTTTATATGGGATAATTTTTATTGGGTAGAGTTTAAATACTCAAAGGAGAATATGATATGTTTTCCCTTCCTCTATTTTCTAGATAATTGAGTCATATTTGTGGTGTTTTATGATGCTTCTATTATAAATTTGGGTTGTGTTAGAATTAATTATAGGGTGTGGATCTATTATGGACCTAAATAGTTATCTCCTCATAAATATAACTATGCTACTCATGATCTGGAGCTTGTAGTAAGGGTGTTTTCCCTAAAGCGATGGTGTTGTTATCTCATGGGGTAGTGTATTTTGTTCTTGGTGGAGTATAATAGCTTGGGGTATATCATTTATTAGTGATATTTGAATCAATGTTATTAGAGTTTGATGATTTTCTTATAGTATTATGACTTTGAGATCTCCTACACTCCAATGGAAAGGAAATGTAGTGTTTCATACTCCAAATTGGAAGTCAAATAAAGATGTTATTCATGAATTAGGTGATGCATAAAGGATGATGGGTAAGCTTTTAACTTTTCATCTCAATATGGAGGAAGTCGGTGTTATAGATTTCATGTATCATATGATAAAGAAATATTATTTGATGTAGAAAGTGGATGAGTCTTAGTTAGGAGATACCGAAGAGGAGGTGTGGATAGATTGTATAGTATGTAGTGATTCTCCTAAGGGGATTTTAGTGGATGATCAGTATCATGTGTTATTTCAAGGGATTCTATTTGTTTAATCAGTAGCATGAGAGGTGGGTTTTCTTAACAAAGTGAGACATGATTTGTTCACCTAACCCATATCTCTATAAATTTTATTGAAGAAAACAAAATTTACAAAGCATACATGATGTGTAATGGGATAACACCATCAGAAAATTGAAAGTGGTAAAATAGACAAGAGAAATGTACAATATAAAAAAACAAAAAAGGATTGGTTAGTCTTCAAGAGTGTCCATCCCTCAGCACTTGAGATCCATAATATATAAATAATCTTAAATCAATTAATTCTATATCAGGAAATTGAAATTATATCTCTTGAAGTTTCAATGTAAAGGGAAAAATAATGAACCAAGATCATTCCAGTAGACTAAAAACATATTCTCCAATATCACCTACCAGTAGAAGAGTCTCTCACTAAAGAAGATAGCATGAGTCATGAATGAGTATAGACTAGTAGTAAATGAACATTTATGTCACTAGATGCTCTGATTTTGGCCTTCTCTTCCAAAGAAAATCTAAGAATCACAAAACCAATAACGGGGTTATAATAGCACTAGGTCCCCTTTTTGAATATCATCAGTAGGGATTTCAAAACAAAATTCATCAAAGTGAAGTACAGGATACCAGAATTTCTCAAAAAAATATATAATTTAAAAAAAACTCCCCATAAATTCCTAATCAAACCCAAACATTCCTTCACAAGAAATTCACAACTCATATCTAAGATTAGAAGAAATAGATAGAAAAGTAAACTAAATAAAAACAATCAACTTCAAACCTTAGTAGTCTAAAGAACACTGAACAATCCACTAACCTTCATCGAAAATCTACATACTCAATATCCCAACACCTTAATATTTAATGCTGAATCACTACCATAAAAATAGTATGCCAAAAAATACAGACATAAACAAGTCAAAACCTCCACAAACTGATGAGAACTATAGATTTTTCAAAACCAAACCAACATTCATCCATCACTTGAAAGTAGGAAAAATCAAAGAAAAACATCCTAGATAAAAACATAAAATCCAACA
Organism: Viscum album; assembly: GCA_963277665.1. NCBI lineage: Eukaryota > Viridiplantae > Streptophyta > Magnoliopsida > Santalales > Viscaceae > Viscum > Viscum album. The sequence continues at coordinate 339,158,609 of OY728167.1, forward strand.
GACAACTAAACATCAATTAAAATCCATGGAATTCATCTTTAAAAAGGTTAAAATAAGAAATAATAATTTCTATGGAATGCCCCTGAAATTAAAATATTTTTATTTCATTTATATTCCTCTACCATTTTAATAAACATTCATTCTCTAATTTGAAGGTATGTCTCTATAGTAATTTCACTAGCTCTGTATCTGATTAGACAATAAAAACACATATTTTGATTACATTTTAATGGTATTAAATGTTTATTTTTGATCTTATGGGCCTGAGTTAGTGGATTTTAATTTTGAACATCCGTTCTCTTCATTTGTGCACTCCATGCCTAATATGCACCAATTTAGGCCCAATGTTTCAACTGATTTCAAAGAATGTAATTATCCATATTTTAATTTGATATTTTTTAAAATGGATATAAACTTAAATATGAACATTTTTCATTTAGGGATCAATGGAGGATTCATAAAGGATGATGAGGATTTTTGGAGAAGAAAGGAAACAATTCTGGAGAAGGTAGATTGGAAAATCATCCCACTGATCAGACTGTGGGGACCACAATACAGGCCCAATGAAGCCCAACATTCATGGGAGACTAGAAGAAATATATAGGAACAAATAATTATTCTTTATCCAGTGCTAATTCGTCCTAAATGGTGGTGATTAAGGCGGCCCAAGTTGAAGATTCAATTCTGGGATAGATATCGCGGCCCAGAAAAACAGCACACTATTTATATCATATCTCGCTAAAGGTTTATTGTTCTGGGCTGAAATTTTACATGATGTTAGGGGACATCCTGGGAGTCATTTAAGTCTTCTAGGTCTCACTCTAATTCGGCATTCTAGAAGGTCCTTTAGGCACGTATGTCCGGTGGATGCAAGCTGGCTGCAACTTCGAGGCAAGAGTTGAAAAGTCTCTTATGCATTAAATGTCCACCCACCTTTCTCCAAAAAAATTAATTAAAGGAACATGGGATGATGGGAGCTCGGCCAAAGGCTTCCAAAATTTCTATTTAAGGTAGTAGGTATGGAGTATTTTTGGATCTTGGTGCTTTCTTTTCATTGTAGTGTTATTATGCCAATTTGCCTTTGTAATGTTCTTCCTTCTCATGTAAGTTGTTCGAATCACCTTAGTCTTAAATAAAAGTTCTTCTTATTCTCTTATTCTGTTCTTATTCATATCAACTTGATACCTTTGCCTCAAGGTGTGAAATTTTTCACACCAAACCTTGTGATTTTGTTCACACAATGGTGGAGTGATCGTTATTTGTGTTGTTTTTACTTCTTCAATTCCACCCTCATAAGTCTACTTTCCACTTCTGTTGAGAACTTGTCATCAATGGAGGGATAGCTCTTTTATGGGTTGATCCAAGGGAGTAGAAATATTCTGTATTTAATGTTATTTCTCACTCTCTAAATGTTATTAATTTCTTTTAATTGAGTTTCTTTCATTCAATGATTTTTATTCTTCCTCTTCCTTATTGAATTTATTCACCCCACTTTGATGTGCTAATTATATCCTTTACCTTGGAGTGCTCATGAAAATGATCCTAAAAGTGTATATGTGATTAGCATGTGTTGTGAAGGTGTTTAATCAGTAAGTTATTAGGTTAGTTTTAATTCATTTCATGAATCCTTCTTGAGTTAATGAAATTAAAATCGTAAAAAAAAGGAATTCATTCAATCCACTCTGAGCAATAACCTGGGATCAACTCATTTCCTCATAATTTGAATTCACATAGATCTTTTAGTGCTCTTTAAAAACCATCTAAAATCAACCCAAGTTGGAAACTTCATAGCCAAAAATCCATCTCTTTTTATTGAGTTTCTAAAGGTTCTTCTTAGGTCTCTGAGGATTCGACAACCCAAGATGCACTGCAAGCGACCGCTTGACCCTTAAAACTTGGGTAAATTTGGGCGAAACCAAATTTTGGTGCCATTTCTGGGGACCAAGTAAGTTCCTTAGAAAAAAACCTTCTTTCCTCGCCCCCATTCTTCTATTCTCACCCAAGATCTCTTATCTTTTCCCTTTCTATCTTTTTTTTCTTTTGGCGCATGTCCGCCTTCACCCGCAATAACTCAAACAGACTAGTTAGGGTGGAAAGTCATAGGATAGGGGAGTCAAGTACACCATTGGATCCTAATCTTCTTAATACCCCTGAGTTAAAGATTGAGTCAATTTTAATGGAGGGTCTTCAAAGAAACCAACTCATAAACCTGGGTGGGAACCAAAATGGAAATCCAAATGAGGCAGCCCCAAATTTGGGGAATGCAGTCGATCAAACCATGAATGACTACCTTACACCTACCTGGACCAATGCACCCTCTTGCATTAGACATGCTGCCCTAGGAGATGCCCACTATGTCTTTAAACCTCATGTCCTAAACCACCTTCCAACTTTCCATGGGATGGAGTCATAAATGCCTTACCTTCATGTCAAGGAGTTCAATGACATTGTTGAAACCATGTGCTCACCACATCAACTTGAGTCAGCTAAGATGAGGCTCTTTCCTTTCTCACTTAAGTATTGAGAAAATAACTGGTTAAATAATCTGATACCTTCATCAATCCACACTTGTAACCAACTTAAAAGAGAATTCTACAAGAAATACTTTCCCCACCACAAAACAATTGCACTTTAAAAAGAGTATCCAAAACTTTTTTGAAAAAGAGGGAGAGTCATTATATGAAACATGGGAGAGGTTCAAAGACACCCTAAACATGGTTCCACACCATGGTTTTTCTATTCCTGAACAAGTAAGAATTTTCTATGAAGGTTTGGGCCCAGGGAACAAACAATTCATTGACATGATGTGTAATGGGACCTTTAAAAACAAATCCCCAAATGATGCTTATGAGTATCTAGAAATCCTTGCTGAACAAAACCAAACATGGGGAACATCACCTTATTCTGAAAATCCTCAAAGAACTGTTGGAATGCATACACTTAGATAAGAGGAAAGCCTTAGGGTGAAACTTGCAGCACTCTCTAGGAAGGTTGAAGAGATAGACCATAGGAAAATCCATGAAATCCAAACGGTAGACCTTGTTTGCACAATCTGTGACAAACATGACCACAAAACAAACAACTGCCCAACCATTCCATCCATCAAGGATGTTCTTTTAGGAGGAAAACTTTCTTAAGTCAATGCCCTAAACTTTCAAAAGCCTCAATACCCAAACACATTCAACCCAAGGTATAATGACCACCCAGGCTTCCGATGGAAAGATAACCAACAACCTAGCCAACCACAAGGACCAAACCCCTACCTTACACAAAATTTTCAAAACCATAACCAATTCCAACCACAACCAATTCAATACCAACATCCTCTAGTCCAATACCAACAACCCATCCAACAACCAAAGTATCCCCCTGGGATAACCCAACCAACACAAGCCCCTTCCCAATCTGTCCCTCTCCCAATCCTTGAACAACTGTGTAAACAAATGGAAAGGATGAACTCAAAAGTATCTTCCCTGAAACAAGAACTTCAAACCATAAAAACTGGAAAGGAACCCATGCCCACATAGGCCATTCCACAACAATCATCAAGGGGAGAGACAAGTTGCACTCAAACAACTCATGAACAACTAAAGGTTGTGACAATTTTGAGAAGTGGGAAATCGATTGAGAAACATGAACCAATAGTTCAAAACCCACCTGAAGATTCAAACTTTAATGAAAATTCAAATGAAACACATGAAAAAACTGAAGATACTAATAAAAATGTGAAAGAAACTACTCTTCAAAAAACAACCCCACAACATGCCCCATTTCCTCAATGCATGAGGGGGAAAACCAAGCCTGAATTGAGTGAAACATTAAGGGAAATATTCTCACAAGTCAAGTTGAACATTCCACTCCTCGATGCAGTTCAAAACATTCCTTTATAATCAAAGTACCTTAAGGACTTGTGCACTTTTAAAAGAAAATTTTCACATAAAAACCAAGTCCTTTTGGCTGCTAATGTGAGTACCACCATTCAAGGGACCATTCCTCCTAAGTTGAAAGACCCGGGTTGCCCTTACATAAATGTTGAACTAGGAGAGAGCAAAGTTGTCAAGGCCTTATGTGACCTAGGTGCTAGTGTCAATATCATACCCTATGTTGTGTACTGCCAATTAGGCCTAGAAGAGCTCCAACCCACATCTGTCACACTTCAACTTTCTGATCGTAGTATTAGGGTTCCAAAGGGGATCTTAAAGTACGTTTTGGTGAAAGTTGAAAATTTCATTTACCCAGCTGACTTTATTGTTCTTGACAATCACCCAAGCTTAGGTCCTAGGGAGAAAACCCTAATCATCCTTGGTCGTCCCTTCCTTGCAACAATCAACTCTATTATCCGAGTCCGAAATGAGAAAATGACAATCACCTTTGGAAACATGAGTCTAGACTTGAACATCTACAATGAAAACTCTCAAATTGGGGATGATGAAGAGATCCATGAGGTTAATTGGATAAGTAGTGTTGATAGTGAACTCAAGGAACATCAAGGAATTACCGAAGGATGTTTAAGTCAAGAAGAGATTGATTTTCTTTGTTCACATGAGGGAAATTTGTCTCCTTGGCTTGAATCTCTTTCAGATTGCTCTATTGATGATTTTATAGAATCCAATAAATGATACCATGGTTTAAATCAATAACATTGAGTCCATAACCATTCATGAAACTACTCTAGCTAATTTTGTGGATGAAAATTCTTTTCACAAGGAACCAATTTTGTCAAGAAATCTGAACAAAGAAACTGAGTTCAATAAAAAGTCTCATCCTTTCTTGGAAAGTGATAAACACTCTGATCTTAAATTTAAGTTTTTACCTTCATCACTCAAGTATGAGTTCTTAGGGGACAATCAATCATTTCCTGTTGTCATTTCTTCCTCTCTTGAAGACAATCAAGAGAGGATGCTTCTTGATGTCCTTAGGAGACACAAGAAAGCCATTGGATGGACCCTATCTAATATTCCTGGGATTAGCCCACTTATCGAGACTCATATAATTGTTCTAGAATCCGATTCAAAGCCATGTCGTCAACCTCAGCGACGACTCAATCCTAATCTCATGGAAGTAGTAAGAAAAGAACTTTTGAAATTGTTAAAAGCTGGTATCATCTATCCTATAGCTGAGAGTCAGTGGGTTAGCCCAATCCATGTGGTTCCAAAAAAGGCTGGAATCATAGTAATAACCAATAAGGATAAGAGATGCTTCCAACAAGGGTCAGTAGTGGATGGAGAGTATGTATTGACTATAGGAAACTCAACTCTTGTACCAAGAAAGACCATTTCCCCTTGCCCTTTATTGATCAAGTCCTCGAGCGAGTGGCGGGTCATCAATTCTACTGCTTCCTAGATGGATTCCCAGGGTATAATCAAATCGAATTCTCCTTATAGGATCAATGAAAAACAACCTTCACCTGTCCATTCGGCACTTTTTCCTTCAAGCGCATGCCCTTTGGGTTATGTAATGCCCCTGGTACCTTCCAGCAGTGCATAATGGGAATATTCTCGGACATGGTGGGGGATTTTTTAGAGGTCTTCATGGATGATTTCTCCATCTTTGGGGATACTTTTGAGGGATGCCTTCTAAATGTTGAAAAGGTTTTTTCAAGGTTTGAGGATAAGAATCTCATACTAAATTGGGAAAAATTCCATTTCATGGTAAGGGAAGGACATGTTCTAGGTCATCTGGTATCTGGTGGAGGGATTGAAGTTGATAAAGCTAAGGTTGACATCATTCATCACCTTCCCTCTCCTAAAACTGTTAAGGAAGTGAGGTCCTTCTTAGGACATGCTGGCTTTTATAGAAGGTTCATTAGAAATTTCAGCTCTATTTCTCGACCACTTTGTGCTCTATTTGTAAAAGATGCTCCATTTTTATGGACAGAAAGCTGTGAGGAACCATTATCTACACTCAATTCAACTCTTATATCTCCACCTATCATGCAATCTCCAAATTGGAAACTTCCTTTCGAGCTCATGTGTGATGCAAGTGACTTCGTTGTAGGGGCAGTCTTAGGACAACAGTGTGAGAAAACTCCATGTGTCATTGCTTATGCAAGAAAATATTTAAATGATGCACAAATAAACTACACCACCACTGAGAAAGAGTTGCTTGCTGTTTTCTTTGCCTTAGAGAAATTCAGGTCTTATCTCTTAGGATCACCCATCATTGTCTTCACTGACCATTCAGCCCTAAAATACCTTTTCTAAAAACAAGATGCCAAGGCTAGATTGATTAGGTGGGTCCTTCTTCTTTAAGAGTTCGATTTAACCATTAAGGATAAAAAGGGTGTTGAAAATGTTGTATTTGATCACCTATCTAGGATGGAATTCAAAGACAAATCACATCACCTCTCTGTGTCTGATTCATTTCCCGATGAGCACCTCTATTCAGTGAGTGATTGTCCTTGGTATGCTAACATAGAAAACCATTTGGTGACGGGTGACATTCCAAAATTCTTGGGGACCCAAGCTAAGAGGAAATTCCTTTCCGATGTCAAACACTACATGTTTGATGATCCTTACCACATAAAGTTATGTCCTGATCAAATCATCAGGAGACGTGTTCTTGAGTCTGAACAAGAGTCCATTCTAAAATTTTGTCATGGAGAGGCATGTGGAGGCCACTTTTCTACAAATAAAACCACTGCAAAGGTCCTCCAAAGTGGTTTATACTGGCTGAACCTCACTAAGGATTCCTTCGAATTCTGTAAAATTTGTCCTCAGTGTCAGCAATTAGGATTCATTTCCAAAAGGAATCAAATGCCCCTCACTCCCATTCTGGTCGTTGAAATCTTTTATTGTTGGGGAATTGATTTCATGGGACCCTTTACAAACTCTAAGGGATACCTCTACATCCTCTTAGCTGTTGATTATGTATCAAAATGGGTTGAAGCCATTCCCACCAAGACTAATGATCATCAAGTTGTGATCCGATTCCTAAAAGAGCATATCTTTTCTAGATTTGGAGTTCTGAGGGCTATAATCAGTGATCGTGGAACCCATTTCTGTAATCGCCCATTATCTTCTCTCATGTCTAAGTATGGAATTTATCATAAAGTTTCCACTACATACCATCCTCAAACCAATGGTCAAGCTGAGTTAGAAAATAGGGAGATTAAGCAAATTCTTGAAAAAACTGTCAACCCCTCTAGGAAAGATTGGTCTGAGAAACTCTTGGATGCTCTTTGGGCATATCGTACAGCATTCAAAACCATCCTAGGAATGTCACCATATAGGTTGGTTTATGGAAAAGCATGCCATTTACCTATTGAAATTGAGCATAAGGCATTTTGGGCAATCAAAAAAATGAATTTTGACATTTTTTTAGCCGAAGAAAAGAGGAAATTAGATCTTAATGAACTTGAGGAACTTATGATGGAGGATTATGAAAATTCAAGGATAAATAAAGCTAGAGTTCAAGCCTACCAATCTAGGAATATCAAAGTCAAACAATTTTAACTGGGAAAACCTATGCTCTTGTATAGTTCAAAACTTCATTTACACCCGGGAAAGTTAAGGTCTAGATGGTCAGGTCCATTCATAGTGAATCATGTGTACCCCCATGGGGCAGTAGAGATTCAGGATCCCACAAGTGGTAACATTTTTAAGGTCAATGGTAATAGGTTAAAACCATTCATTGAATCATTCAATAAACAAGAAATAGAGGTAGAGTTAACAGAGCCAACCTATGAACCATGAAAAAATTGATAGATTTAGGATCCATATCGGGCTAACGACGTTAAAAAAAAGTGCTACACGGGAGGAAACTTGTGGTCTTCATGTTTCTAATCTTTGTGAATCATTTTTTCCCTTCTTCTTCATTTTTTTATTTAAAAAATATGTATAGACTGTTGACCTTTTCTTCTTTTATGAGTAAGGATGGGTATGAAAGGGGAGCACCGTATTCATCCATGTCACGCAGTGTGATCCCTGAGTAATACCTTACCCAGAAAATATAAAGAAGATAATGTATCATCAATTTATTTTATTTTATTTTATATTTTTGTAGGTATTTAAAAAAAATATATTGTTGACATGTTCTTCTTTTATGAGTAAGGATGGGTATGGAATGGGAGCACTGTATTCATCCGTGTCATGTGGTGTGATACCTAAGTAATACCTTACCCAGAAATTTAATAGAAGACAATGTATCATCAATTTATGTTATTTGTAACTTTTTTTAGGTTAAAAAAAATACAAAAAAATATATATTAAAAAAATTTAAAGGAATGTCATAGGTCATTGGGAAAAGCTGGTCACAACCGTCCAAACCATTGTGAGATAAACCAGAACTGAAGGGAGACATGGGAATTCATTTTCAACATCAACCACCAGGTGACTTCATTCCATAATTTTCATTTTCAATGTCTTCATTGAACTTCTATCCTTCCCCTTCTATGTTTCAATTCTTTAAACACTGGGGAGAGTGTTATTCCAAGTTGGGGGGGAGATGAAAATGTATGGAAGGAAAAATTTCATTAACCTTGAACATGATAACACACATTCCAAACTCTGAAATTGGATATCAAATAATTTTTCATGCCTTGATTCTGATTTTAATGCAAGTTTATGTTCATGTGCATAGATATTGGAAATTGCGGTTGTACAATGTGATTTTTCATTGTTATATTTTCATACATTTAATAAAAAAACACAATGAACGTGATCTAGATTGTGGGGTTTTAGTTTGAGTTCTTGGGGACCCATAATAAATAGCATAGGATTGGTGATTATTTTAATTTTAACATGAGTATTCAAAAAAAAATCAATTGCACGTAGAGTAATGAATTGACCTAATGTGTGGATTTCGGCACTTGGGGATTGTGACTCCATAGTTGTCTGGCCCAGAGTTGGGCATTTTATCTCTATTTGCGGTAATTTGAATTTGTTTTTTATTGAGTTAACTTGAGATGATGCCCAAGTATGTGAGCTTCACTTGTTGCCCTAAGGTCTTTGAGCCTGGGAGTCATCGGCAAAGTCTTGCTACATGGGTTGACTTGATTGAGTTAAATTTCAATTACCATGGAAAAATTGCAAAAAAAACCAAAAAAAAAAGAAAAGAAAATAAATGAGTACTTATCTTATTATTAAAATTTGATTGCTCCTAGCGCTTCCATCTTTTCTCCCTCGAATGGAAATTAACCCCCATGTCTATTGTGACACACAACACTTCATCATGCTTAATTGAATTTGGATGAAATATGGCAATGAATTTGAACAAAGGAATGGGCTTGGGATTGAGATATGCCTGTGGAAATAGCTTGTTTTAAATTATTTTGATGGGTTTCATAATTGTTTGGTATGTGATCTTTGGGTGAGAAATGTGTATTAAAATGTTTTTTGGAAAAGGTCATTCGAATTTCATTTTTGTGAGATATATTTTGCTCGGGACTAGCAAAAATCAAGTTGGGGGGTGTGATTAGACAATAAAAACACATATTTTTATTACATTTTAATGGTATTAAATGTTTATTTTTGATCTTATGGGCCTGAGTTAGTGGATTTTAATTTTTAACATCCATTCTCTTCATTTGTGCACTCCATGCCTAATATGCACCAATTTAGGCCCAATGTTTCATCTGATTTCAAAGAATGTAATTATCCATATTTTAATTTGATATTTTTGGAAATGGATATAAACTTAAATATGAACATTTTTCATTCAGGGGTCAATGGAGGATTCATAAAGGATGATGAGTATTTTTGGCGAAGAAAGGAAACAATTCTGGAGAAGGTAGATTGGATATCATCCCACTGATCGGACTGTGGGGACCACAATACAAGCCCAATGAAGCCCAAAATTCATGGAGACTAGAAGAAATATATAGGAACAAATAATTATTCTGGATCCAATGCTAATTCGTCCTAAATCGTGGTGATTAAGGCAGCCCAAGTTGAAGATTCAATTCTGGGCCAGATTCTACGGCCCAGAAAAACATCCCACTATATATATCATAACTCTTGAAAGGTTTATTATTTTGGGCTGAAATTTTATAGGATGTTAGGGGACATCCGTTGAGTAATTTAAGTCTTCTAGGTCCCACTCTAATTCGGCCTTCTAGAAGGTCCTTTAGGCACGTCTTTCGGGTGGATGCAAGCTGGCTGCAACTTCGAGGCAAGAGTTGAAAAGTCTCTTATGCATTAAATGTCCACCCACCTTTCTCCAAAAAAATTAATTAAAGGCACATGGGATGATGGGAGCTCGTCCAAGGGCTTCAAAAATTAATATTTAAGGCAGTAGGGATGGAGGATTTGTGGATCTTGGTGCTTTCTTTTCATTGTAGTGTTATTATGCCAATTTGCCTTTGTAATGTTCTTCCTTCTCATGTAAGTTGTTTGAATCACCTTAGTCTTAAATAAAAGTTCTTCTTCTCTTATTCTGTTCTTATTCATATCACCTTAATACCGTTGCCTCAAGGTGTGAAATTTTTCACACCAAACCTTGTGATTTTGTTCACACAACGGTGGAGTGATCGTTATTTGTGTTGTTTTTACTTCTTCAATTCCACCCTCGTAAGTCTACTTTCTACTTCCATTGAGAACTTGTCATCAATGGAGGGCTAGCTCTTTTATGGGTTGATCCAAGGGAGTAGAAAGGGGCTAGATTTAATGTTATTTCTCACTCTCTAAATGTTATTAATTTCTTTTAATTGAGTTTCTTTCATTCAATGATTTTTATTCTTCCTCTTCCTTATTGAATTTATTCACCCCACTTTGATGTGCTAATTATATCCTTTACCTTAGAGTGCTCATGAAAATGATCATACAATTTTATAGGTGATTAGAATGTGTTGTGAAGGTGTTTAATCAGTAATTGATTATGTTATTTTGAATTCATTGCATGAATCCTTCTTGATTTAATGAAATTAAAATCGTAAAAAAAGGAATTCATTCAATCCACCTCGAGCAATAACCTGGGATCAACTCATTTCCTCATAATTTGAATTCACATAGATCTTTTAGTGATCTTTCAAAACCATCTAAAATCAACCAAAGTTGGCAACTTCATAGCCAAAAATCCATCTCTTTTTATTGAGTGTATAAAGGTTCTTCTTAGGTCTCTGAGGATTCGACAACCCAAGCTGCACTGCAAGCGACCGCTTGACCCTTAAAACTTGGGTAAATTTGGGCGAAACCAGTATCTATAATAAAAAATTTATATATTGTTCTTTTAACCACGAATCCAATTCTTCCCCCAAATACTCCTCGACCTCATATACCTCCCTCACAATAGGATCAAATTCATCATCATAATTTCTACCTTTCAAACGAATAAGAAACTCAATAGGAATAGGTTGCGGGGGAATGACTTTATTTTCGATCCTAGATGTCCATAATAATATAGTGACAATTTTTCTTTCGATATTAGAGTAATATATATGTTTTTAAGTCTTCTTGGGATTTAGAGTAATGAAACCATCTGGGTCAACCATTTCTTTTTTACATTTTCTCTCACTTGACTTCAAATAATCCTCCTCAATTTGACAAACTTACTCATAATTATCATTTAATGATTATCTAAAATTAGAGTGAACATTTTTTCCTCTTCTTGAGATGGTTGTACAACACTTTTGATATAAAAAACAGATGGCTCTAGCTTGTCAATATTCTCTTTTTCTTTAATAATGGACTAGTCATTCTAAACAAAATCCACAAATCCAAAGGATTTTATAGGAGAGAGCTTATTTTTAGAGGGTCTATCCATATTCTTATTAGAATCCATAACAACATGATCCCCAGTATGATCGGAGGAAACAACCTCCATCCCCTTATGATCACATTTTTTAATCCAAATTCAATTATAATGTATAGGGGTTCATGAGGAAAAAATATTTTTTCCACATTCCTTTTTTGAATTCCCAATTCTGGATCTTTTATTTCAATAAGTTGGAAGATTTTAAAAAAAAATCTTGTAAAAAACTAGAATCACCATTTTGAGTCCAAATCTGGGAAGGTATAGTTTTATATATATAAATTTTAGCCAATAATCTAGTGATATAAGGTCGAGAAAGATTTTTAATGGTAGAATATAATTTGGGAGTTTGTTCAATTAATCTAGGAATCGAAAAGAGAGGTTCCTTTTTAAAAAAAATCAATGGAAAACCAAGGAACTTGAGCCAAATAGGGGAAATGGGAGGCTCAAAATTAGTGCTAAATATGTGTAGCATTTCAAAACCATCATATAAAATCCAAAAAAGGACAAAAAACCTCTTGTCCAAAGCCTATAGTTGTCATTTTCATATGTGAATCATAAAACTACATGAGAGGAATTAAGTAATCCCACATGAAAAGACACAAATCCAATAGTTTATAGGGTATTTCTAAGGAAGAAGAGGGAGGTTCTATGCTTGAAAAAATTCCCAATATTCACAAAATTATTATGAGAAGAAATTAATTGTACCTCTTCCTTCAAAAATGAGATCACAATGAGACCTCTATGATTATATCTCTTTGTTTTAATGCATGATGAATCATTTGAGTCTCCACGAGCTTGCAATCATTGATTTCCAACTACAATGTATTCAAAAGATCAATGATCAGCATTAGGGTTTCTTCTCTGTTCTCCCAAGAGAAAATTATCTAGTGTACCCATCACCTCCACATGAATATATTGATAGATGTGATAGGTGGTTCTTATTGAGTTTCATTAAATGACTCTTGTAGTGATTCCAAGTATATCAAATATGTACCATGCCATAAGGAGTTGGTTTTGGTGGCTAGGGATGAAATTTTTAGTGTATAAGTTTGTGTCCTGGTGACTGGTGTGTTAGTGTGTGAAAGTAAAGCATTGTGTTTTGTCTGTATTTATTCATCCATTGTATGGTATATAGTGTAAATGATAGAAAATAGAAATTTATTGTCTTATCAGTTTTCCTTGAGTTCTTGGATGATATGATTTTATCTTGGTGGTTATATATAGTTTAAAAAAATAATCCCATTTCTTGACAAACAAGGAGTAAAATGTTGTAAATCTATTATTGAGGATTTATGTGGAGGAGGTATTGTGGATTCATGGGGTTCCAAGTATGATATTTTATGATTTATATCCTCATATTACCTCACAATTTTGGAAAATTATATTGAGTACTTCTATCTCTTAATTGTACCTTATCACTTCTTGTCATCCTTTGATAGATGTGTTGACTGAGCAGATAATCTAAATGTTATAGGAAATGTTGTATATATTTTTTTTTGAATTTTGGAGCTTCAAGGGTGAATTATCTACCTTTGGTTGATTTTTCATATAATAAAAACTTTCACCCATCTATTGTTATTACTCCATTAAAGGTATTTTATGGATAGACATTTAGATCTTCCTTGTGCTAGACCAAGGTTGGAGAGTTAATGATTCAAGTGCTAGATTTCATGAAAATAATATTTGGGTAATTATAATTGATTCGTGAGAGGATGAACCCATCCCAAGATCATTATAATTATTTAACTAGTCATAAGGGGATTCCGATGGAGTTTGATATTTACAATCACATATTTATGAAGGTTTATATTCATAATATGCAGTATATTTTTTGTCATGGGAGAAGGATTTCTCTTTGATTTGTTAGATCATTTGAGGTGTCAGGGAATGTCAGCATTGTGGTGTAATAATTATCGCTTCCCCATGGATGGATCTTATACATAAAATTTTCCATGTTTCATTTTTATGAATATATTCATAATCATGTCCATGTAATTTATTGGAGTGATTTTGATATTGAAGATGATATGAAATTTTTGGAGTGAAAAAATTAGATTTTTGATCATTAGGATAAGGTTTTGTGTGGGTGTTTTATTCTAGTGGTTCATATATTATGGGGGAATAGAAATATATAGGGGTGTAAGTAGGACTGATAGTCATAGATACATGCTCAATATTCCAAGTTGTTCTAAGCATCATATTTTTTGTTATATTTATATTGATTTTATAACTATATTATTGAATTTTCACCCTTCCTATTATCATGTTTGTGTTTTTGTGACATAGAGATTTCTATTTTAGAATCATCTCACAGAGTTTTTGGATTTGAGTTTATCATGTTCTCTCCCTGAGTTTGGTTTGATTCTTAAGGATGATAATAATTTAATATATATCTAATATAGAGTCCCAAATTTATTTTAGTGCTCTAATTTTTCATTTTGGGTTTTGAAGGTTTTAAGAGATATTTTGGAAGAATTTCATAGGGTAGAGAATGATGGTTGGTCCTTTTAAGGTCAAAAATGGTATGATGGAATCCCACTATGTCATGGGGGATGTCTTAGTCACACTATGGGAGTGGTTAGTTATCTATTTTTTTATGTTTTAATAGGTTTGTGATATGTGATTTTTTATGATGTTTTATGTTGTGTTGATGTTTATATCATATATTTATTCATTTTTGTTTGTGTAGTCCTTTGGTGAACTCCCTATAAATCACAAAGAGGTCTAAAATAGGAGTTTCAAGTATTCTAGTTGATATATGGAATGTTCATGAGATTTTTATTTTGTTTTAATTTTCAAAATATATTATTGAAATAGAAAGATTGGGTGGCACTTTTTGGGGGGGATTAGGTATTTAGTTAAGGGATGAGGCTAAAACATCCATGGTCAAATCCATTATGTCATGTAGATAGTTAAACTTGTTTTTAAGAGGATGAAACAATCACGAAAAAATGAGAAGATAAGATGATTATCTTAGATATTGGTTGACTTAACACCATTATCTCATGGTGAATTACTAATTACACAATAGTGATACCAATCAAATATTTATTATAAATAAATTTCTTATTATTCTCTTGATTTAATTTATTTGGTCTCTTAAGAACCTTATCCACCTAATAGTTCATCTTTGGAGGCCCTTGGTCATTCTATGATGGATCTAAGTCCTATGATCTATAAGATTGATCCCTCACATGTTCAGGGTTCTCTTTCTCTCTATTTATTCCATTATTTACTTTATTTTCCCTTATTTGAGGTTTTTTTAAGTGGCTTGGAATTGATCTTGTTAGTTTTTATCCAAATTCTTAATGGTGGATAGATATGGATAGGTCTTTTGGTGAATTATTTTGATTTTTGTGTTTCTTAATCTTCAATTTCTCCTCTTTCTCGACATTATAAATTTGAATATCCATTTAAAGGTAGTTGGTTATAACTTTATCCATTATTTATTGTATTGTTGTGTATTGATAAAGATTTATTTTTCAATGGGTAGAGAGATGGATTTCTCTTATAAGATATTAAATCAAACATGAACAAAACAAAACAAAATGAGTAGTGATATCATTATCCATGACTTATATTGTTCCATACCCTATAATTTACTTATTTAGTATATTGATTTTGTGTTCAAGAATGATGCTATTATATAATCATTTTTATTATTCTTATTATTTATGTTTAATAGGTAATAACCTAAATATGGTAAATAGAAATAGAATATGAAAATTGGAGTAGATATTTAAAAATGTTAAATATTAATCATGCATTGATATTCACTTTTTACTATGTTATTTTTATAATGTTTTTTATATGGTTGTGGTGATGATCCGAGGATAGTTTTTTGGTAGAAGAGGTGGAATTTTTTTTGTTTTTCTCTATGATTAGGAGATAATGTATGGATGTGTTTGGATGGTGTGTCATATATTAGTTTTCATTGTGAGTTTGGTAGAGATAATATTGTGGGTAATTTGGGTGAATTATTAATGTGGTAGTAAGGTGGTATTGGTATAGTCAATGTGCATTCACTTTATAGGATTATGTAAGGATTCTTGAACTAATAAATGAATTGTTCAAATGAAAATGGGAATGAGATATGATGAACTAAATTAGTGCCAAAATGAATGAGATAATGTGGTGGAATAATGTAAGTAGTAATTAAATTAATAAATGAAAATAAATAAGAGGTAAATTTGGAAAATTATAGGATGGAAATAAATATTGTAATTAAATTGAAAATAATCTATTAATTGAAAAAATTAGTAATGAAATGTGAAAGGTTATGTGTGATTGACGCATGTGTTTATGTGGTCGGATGAATTATATAGAGGTGGTAGTAGTTTATTGTGATGGAAATGGTGAGACATAGGTTGTGGTTACAGTGGAATTGTGATAATATGTGTCCCCTAGGATTGGTTTTGTGTGTTATCTATTTTCATTTTATTTTATGTTATTTCTTATGCATCACCACTCAAGTCGAGTAATGTGACTAATGCCTATTTGAGGATTTTGGTTCCATGTGTTTTCCCTATTATCTAGGATAAAGGTTACAAGAATGGTTTACTACTCCCCCTTATATACTCTCTCTTCTAGATTTATTATAGGATATAATGGATTGAGGTTTTGATGTGAGGAGATGTGGAAGTGATGATGATGATACCGTGATTAGATATTTGTTTGGTGATGTTCCATGTTTTTAGTGATATGACCTATGGTTAGTGATATTTTTTTCTATGGTGTGTGGGGTGATGAGATTATGTGTTATGTTTTAATGATAATACGGTTATGAATATGATGTGATATGAGGTTTTGATTATGTAATTGTAGAATAGATTAGATCATAGAGATGTATATCATTGGCATATGTGGGAGAAAAGTTCAGTAGGGGAGTGGTTTTGAGAAACCTTTGTATTTATATATAATGATTATAATTATAATGTACTTCTATGTGAATTTAGTGAGTGATCCTTGGTGAGGATGTGTGTTATATGACCTTTTTTATTTAACCAATCATTTTTGTTGTTTATTCATTGAGGATTTAGTGTGCTTCTTCCACATTTTCATGAGAGTGTAGGGGGGGGACCTATTTAGAATACTTGATTACTCACAACTAATATATGTACTTTTTATAGATGTGTTGGATGGATTTGGCGATCGGGTTGGATATTACCTGCTCATAATGAAGAGTTTTTTGAGTTGGAGTCACTGTTGTAGGATTCAAATAATTTATTGTTTTTATTTTTATGAACTTGTTTATGTATGAAATTATTTGAATTATTTGAGTATGGATTTTTTTATATTTATGTGATGGCGTCAATTGGTGGTTTATTTTTATTTTTAATAAGATTTATAAGGGTAATTCCTTATATATGTGTGAAATATAACCTCGGTGCTAGTCTCTAACTCATGGATTAGTGGAGGTAAGATTCAAGAGTTACTTTTATCTTCACTACCATTGAAAGAGGGTTTCTAATGAGGGATAACTGTACTGCAAGGAGTGGAATACATAATGGCATTGGTATAATAGGGGTTAATTTTTCATATAATATCTCCATATATATGGATGAAAAGTTACCAACATGAAAACATCCATGCATGGATACCTTTATTATACCAGTATGGAGGTTGAGCTAATCAGGGGGTGACTGGGTATGTTTTAATTAGGTTATGGAATATAGTTTAACCAATATTTTATTTATCCTATCATATGATTAGTATGACATATAGTCCCTTGATTGAGATAGACTAATGAAGTTTTTGGTTATACCATGATAAGTTTCATGTGATGTTCTTATCTATTTGGATGAGGGACATGTGATATTCTCATCCACCTGGGTAAATGACATGTGATATAATCATCTATTTATTCAGTTTATGCTCAATTAATTGAGAATGTATGAGTAGGTTATTTTATATTAATATGTTTTGTTTCTTTTGGTAACTCAATGTATTGGAAAAATAGATTATATGACTATGCATATTTGTATATGATATAACCGGTGGACATAAGTATGGAGATACATGTGTTTGATGGGTATCACACCAAATCCAATTGAATATTTATTATAATTGATTCTTGGGTAGATAAAATTATTTATGTAAAATTATAAATTGGGGAATTTATAACTACTATCAATGTTAGAAAGGATCATGAGGTCATACATAGTGGTTATGTGAAGGAGGGTTATGTTTTATTATAAAGTATTTATAAAAAACACTGATTTATACAACAAAAGTGTTTTTGAGGATACCCAAAATATGTTCTATACATATTTTCAATTGTTTTTAAATATTATGTAACATATGGTGAATATGAATGATAAATTTTTTAAAAGGATTTTACAAAGACATCAAATAAAGAGTTTTTGATATGATTTCACAAGTTGTTACATATGGTATGACATAAAGTGAATGTAAAATATGTCTATTAGGCTTTAGTTTAATTAAAATATTGTTATAAATATATTTTAAAGATCAATCCATGACATGATGGTATAATCCATGGTGTGATGGTATAAACCACATCATGGTTTGTGATGGTGTAAACCACAATGTAGTAGGTGTAACTATATATTGGTTTAGTTCTATAACACTCTAGTTAAAATTACCATAATGAAACCATAGATAGGGTATCTGTATAACCTCATGCATTCCTTTTTGTACAAAAGAGTCCAAAGACCAGTTGAAAATTCAATGATCAACATTAGGGAGACTATAATCTCAATATGAATATAACCAGTAACTATAAAGGAAAAAAACATCATCCAAAATCCGTAAATCAGAGTATGCATGTATGGAATTAGATTCCAAGAAAATCAAAACCAAGTAAATACACATCCATGATATAAAAAATGTAAATGTAGTCATGTAGTCATGTAGTCATACATCCCTTATATTTATAATAGGTTTGATCACATAAACAAAAATAAATAAGAATATAATTACAAGATGGATCCACCACAATCACGAGCCTCACCCTAAACCCATTTTTAAATCCCATTTGACAAACACCCTCTTGATTCACTATAAAACATGTTCTTAATCTTCACATTGGATATTATATCTACTTGTGCACCTGGGTTCCCATGAAAGGTGAGAGATATTCATCTTTGTAGGGTCTCAGCAAGTTTCATTAATATTTATGTCATATGCTTGTTTGTGCACAAGGAAATTAAATAATGGAAACACCACTTGATAAAAGAATGTGTGACTGGTTATCATGTGGGAACTATGCCACCCTGATGACTAGCCATACCTAGTTTAGATAACACTAGAATAAGAAGTAAACTGACACAAAAAACCTTGACCCATACCCCACTCAATATAGGGTTCCATCTTAAGTATTTACCTATACCTTGTCACTCATGGTAAAGTCATGTACCAATTTTCGATGCTATATACCTTCTTGTATCACACCTCTTACTACCACCATCTCATAAATGGTTAGGTAAATATCATGTTTCATACCACAGTACAATAACCACTCCCCTCTCACTGAAGGTGGGTCTCAAAATAACAACCAGGACCAATACCCTGTCACTCAGGGTGGTCTATGCCAGAAACCTCTAACTCAAGGAAAGAATATATATCCAATATCATTCCACATCACATTGACTACTCCCCTATCACTTAGGTTGGTTCCCACAATACCATCATAGATCAATACCCTCTTACTCAGGGAAATCCATGCTAGAACCCTCTCAATTAGGGTAAGTCCTAGAATCCATTAATATGATTAATGGTAGGGTCAAATTTGAGAACACACAAAACAAAATGAATGGAAACATATACCATCACATATGCACACCAACAAATCACATGGTCAGGTCATATATCTCAACCATCCTTTCATACCATAAGCACATCACATACTAATCTAATAAGACAGTGCTAGTCATTCATGACTATATTCCCAACACCTCAAATAACTACACAACACACCTAGTCTCACAAGATGGAATTCCTAAGCTAGGGAAAACACATAATCATGACACATCAAATACATTAGTATCCCTACCTCACATGGAAGGGGTTCCACTGGTTCCTTATACCCAACCTTGTCTCTATACATTGATGCCAACCCTCACTAATCACCGCCTGATTTTTCCATGGCTCATAGGCCATACATGACCCTAGTCTTAAGAGGTTAGGTTCAATCCCTATTCTAATTACCACATAAATGTTTCAATCCCATTCCCCATATACCATTCCATTCATATACACTCAAGACCTCATGGAAACTTATTTCTCATCCATTAAGACAAATATTATCATTGATAGATGGGTCCTATCTCACATCTCCCTTATGAGAGATATAAATATCATTAACTAGAGGAAACCCTCCTCAGTACATGAAATATATCTCGAGAGGCCTTATCCCACCCATAGAAAACATCAACACCTGAATCCACCACCAAGTAGGTGTTCCCAATCCGAATGATACATAAAATCATCTCACTCGTCATCCATTGGCCTAATCCATGCCTACTAAATATACTTAGGAAAAACCATCCTAGGATATTGATAACTTATCCCAAGACCCAAGACCTATCCAATCCACTCATAAAATCAAATGGTATACTCACCCCCTTAGCAACATAGTATTCGAGTGATTCAAAATTACACAATTTTAAATGGATCACTTACTCCTAATTTGGGATGCTCAATACCACCTTATTTCTATACTAAGGGTTATTTAGGTCCCTATAAAATTTAGCCATACCCAAAACACCATGTTGAAATGAAAAATATTTCATATAAACAAGAATATGGTTAAGTATTATGGGGATCACCTACCTTCATATTGGAGTTACCATCATTTCCATGTTTGTGCATGCCTTTCGAAGATCATACAAAGACATGCCAATATACTGAGCCATTATCTCAAGGAAGAATGCTAAAATAATTAATTATGAAACATTTATAATTAATTCAAATTTTATTTATAATTATTATAATTAATTACAATATTTAAAAATAAGAGGAATAATTCCAAAAATCTCACCAAGCAGCCTCCACCTACTAAAACCATGACCAGTGACACGTGAAAGGTCCTTAGTACACTAAAAACACCCCTATAAACAAGATACCCATCAACCAATACACTTTAATCCACTAATTTCATCCAATTTTAAATAGAATCCATAAATAAATTTTTTGATTGATGTACCTATAATGGATTAGTGAGAAATGGGAAACATCTTCCTAATTTAGGCATCCCCAATCCCCCATACACAAAATCCCCATTAAATAAGGATGAATCCACCACAATTTGGTGAAATATTCCTCAAAATCCTGACCAAAAGACAAAAAAAAACTAGAAGTAAATAAAGAAGAAGGAAATAAAGGGATGGAGGAGATAATACCTCTAACATACTATCAAAAATACACCCAAACCACAATAGATTGAGAGAGAAAAGGGGGAGAGAAAGAGAGGCAAGGGGAATCCCCCTTATTGGTTCATCAACATGGGGAAGAAGACCTCTAAATGGGGATATAATAAAAGGGTTTATAAAATACCCTTATTATCCTCATTAAAAATCCATATTAGAACAAATCAAGTACCCGTTCATAATGCACTAGGAACCTGGTGGTCTACCATACACCTAGTGCACCCCCACCAGAAGGCTGATAGGGATTTAGGCCCTAAAATCCTATACTTAAATCCATTATTTACCCAGTGGAACTATAGTTATGTTGTATATATTTCACCATCTCATCCTTCCCTTGAACACACAAGACACCTCCCAAGCCTCCCAAAACTTCCCAAACATATCCAAAATCACCTTCTAGTAATTTCCAAACATTTAGATTCCTAACCAGAATCTGAATTCTCTAATAACCCCTCCTCTAGAAAAAAAATTAAAAATTACCTTGTAATTAAATGACCAATGAATTCATGGGTCATTAAAAATTCAAATATAAGGATTCTCATCCCCAAGCATCTCCTAGAAAAATACCTCATTAATCTGAATCCAATACCACTCCTCATTCTTGATTTCGAACCAAAATGGATATGGTTTCAAAACCCATGTAATAAGCCTATGTGCATTAGGTTTTATATGAAATATCTTAACTAATACTAAAAACACAAAATAATATCTAAAACAACATACTCTATAAAATTTCAATCATACCATGCTTAATTTTCTATGAAAACACTTTTCAAACCTCCTCTAGAAAACCTTTCTTGAAATCACCTAGACTCACATGACAACACATTATTTCATCACTTGATCATGATACCTTAAATACTAGAGGCATAATAATATTATTCAAACACCCACACTAAATTTGGAACCTAACACATGGTTTATTTTAGTAGTTAGATCCTCAAATAGCCAAATTCACCACCATGATCTACCGTGACCACTAACATATCTCTGATCCAACTCACTCTCATATCACATCCAATTCCATCCTAATACCTCTATTAATACCCAGAATACATCCAAAATTCTATTTGAATCCCAAATTTGGTATTCACCAAGGAACCATATATAATTAGATCTACCTTAACAATGGTATCCTAATCTACCTCAACCATAAAATAACTAGTTTCACCATGTCCATGACCCTTATGACACTATAGTCATATAGGTGTGACTGATAAGATACTCCAACCCATTGAAGTATTATTATCATCACCTTTCCAAACAATGAAATTTGAAGGAATACACTCTCAGCATTACCAAACATAATGACTAGACATGGCCAACCTGCTCATACTTGAGAACTAATAGTATAACACCCCAATATTTTATGGTATGTTTCTTCTTAAACAATTTCAATTCATTAGATATATTATAATGCATGAAATACTGAGTCTATATGAAATAACACTTGTTTATTTATAGGATATATTTATAACCTATCTGTTAAACATAATTTTTCCACTTTTGTGATTTAAATTTCAAAAAATGAACATTCATGGTTGTGTTCAGTAAGATATTCAGAGTCTGATAGGATCAAATTAATTTTTTGGGAATAGTAACATACCCTTATGAATAGTAACTTACCCTTATGATAGTAATTTTACCCTTATGAATTGTAATATGACCCTTATAAATAGTAACCTCACCCATGAAAGTATAAATAAAATTTAGGCACCTTATAAATGAATGTGAATATTTTAATTAAGTGTCGGTACTTTTGTGAGTAATAAAAATTTAATTACAATATTATAATTAATTAAATTATTTAAAAGATAATTAATTATCATAAAATGTATTCATAAATCCATATTTTCTATTCCTATGATTTTAGGATAATTTAATGAGACCTTAGTTAATTTTTTAGGGTGTTATAAAACCAGTTATAATTGTAAAATCTGTATTTTCAGAGTAAATAATGATTTTATTTAAAAATTATATTTTTAATATTTATAAAATTATTTACATAAAATAGAGTTAATTTTTGGATTATATACGTAAAAATATTTAGGGTGTATTTTTGGGATTTTTCGGAAATACATGATTTTTTAGTGAATAATAAAATATGATAATTTACAATAAATGATAAATACATGAATTATTGAGTCGTAGGTGATGTATGGTTGATGTAAGCACGCTTAGTTCAAACTCACATGAACTTATTTCTTTTCTTATCACAATAATCAATATTGTTTCTTTTCTTGAGCAAAATAATAAAATAATGAATAAAATATTGAGAAATCACTCCTCTCCTCCACTATAAAACCCACCCTCACCCCCCCTTCTCCACACTCCTCTAAGCCTTTGAGCATGTAAAAGTTCTACCCAAATCTACTTCCCTCATCCCTCACCATTTATAGGAGCTCTTTTTCTTTCCAAAATACCAAAATCAATCCCATTAAGGAGATTCTCAAGGGGGGTATCCAAGAGGTAAAATCATCTTCCTTTTCCTTTTATATTCTTTTCAAGTTCCTTATTTATTTATTATTCTCTCCTCACCTCCTCTATACAAATGATCATTATAAATCCAGTATCATCTATATACTGGAATCATATCATGTTAATGTAATATATATCATCGATCTTTTTACTATCTCTCTTATTTTAAAAATGAAATCATCATTTAAGAGGTGCCAATTTACAACCTTCATGGACGACAAACTTTCATTCTTAAATTTCTCCTTCAATTCTGGTCATGAAACCATTTTTATGGTTGAAACAAATTATAAAATATATATTATCTCTTATATAATTTTCTAGATCCATTTAAAATACATGATATTAAATAATGTAACAAAACTAGTTCATTGTGATCAAAAAACCACTAAAATTAAGCTAAATGATTATCATTAACATGTTATATAATGATTCATCCTAATACCATATAAAAAATGATATGTATAAACATTTACACTTTTGGATGCTCATTAATAACATCTAATTATAATTCTGGATAATTATACACATTTTACATGAACTCCATTACTTATAATCAAGCAAATGGATCATGAAATCAAGTAAAGGAACACTTCAGAATGACAGAATTCAATATTATAACTTATCAAGAAGGCCATGAATGAACTTAATAAAAATATAATGAATGAAATAAATTTATAAAATGTTATTAAAAAATAATTAATGGATTTAATTTTACTATCAAGGACATTAAGATCAAGTGGAGAACATATTCGGGCATAAGGTAAGGGGATTCTCATCTCACTTTTATTTCTATGAGATTTCCACTATTCACCAATTATTTCTTATATGTGGTGTATTTATTCTTAAATTTGATATATAATATCATTATTCTTTTTATATTCATGTTATTCAATTATTATTTGATGATTATTAATTTTTTGTCATACGATTCGATTGATTACAATGTAGTAAGAGTTTTTTTCTCAATTTTCATTTCATTGAGACTTACTTGGTATTGTGCACCTAATCATTATTATGTAGCGTGTATATATCCCCTTTGAGATAATTTTTCATTTTAAATTATAATTCTATTAAATATCCATATTATTGTATCATGGATGTGATTATTATCTTATTCGTATACCATTTTACGTACAGTGTTTATTTTGAATGTTATTTTAATAGGGGAAATATTGATGAATTTGTATCCACTACTCAATATGGATATTTAAAAGTCATATTTTTCTTGTATTAAATTATTTTATAAATAATTATTTTGACTTTTAGTGATAGGAAGGGCCCACTATATCCCCTTGATGCATCGACAGGTCTCGTGAGACAAAAAAAAGTTGGCGATAAATCCTTCGAGTTTTTTTCCAAAACATAATCAGATGGGTTTCTACCCATAGACATAAACCATTTTGACAGTATTATGGTTCATGTTCTATATACATGACATCCAAATAATAATAATTCTCTTTATTCAGTATTCATTTATTACTTCTCATGATTTTTTCACTATGAAAAAATCTATGGGTTCATTTTCATTCTCAATTTATTGATTGCGTGTGTTTTTTAATTATTCACCTTGCCATATTGATTATTCCTAATTATGATTCACTAATTATTGATTCATACTTTAACTATATGTAACCCTTATTGATAATTTTATCTCACCCCTTCATTTGTTTTCTTTTTCCAAGTTATGAAGAATAGATCATTTATTGAGTTTTTAAGGATGCAGTTTATTAACTTTTGTTATGTATTATGTTATATTTTCTTTTTCCCAATGTAAAATGGGTTCCATTTATATATCTAGTTTCATCAAGACTACTAAACTGATCGTTCCTTAGGTATTTTTTCCTTGTAATCATGCCAATAAAATAAAATAATGCACCGGCTTCGGGTTTCTGGGGTTTGGGTGTTACAGTTGGTATCAAATGAATGTTAGTAGAAACCTTAGGAACTAGATTTAGAAAACTTAGATTAGGGATCACACCCCTAAGATAGAAATTTAGGGTAAGTATATAATAAAATCCTATAATTTTGTTAATGTAGATGTTATATGGGTATTTATAGAAATGCATCCATGTCTAGATACTATAAGTGGATGTGGTTCTGGCATAAATGTACCTTGGAGTAAAAACTCCAAAAAGGTGTTCCAGGCCTGACTCGGGGTAACTCAGTACATGAAAATAGGATTTACTATGCGCCTGGTTTGAAACTCCTATGGGATATTCTTAGGATAATTCACATTTTCTTTAAAAACCATTGTGAAGGATTTAAAAGTAAATATAAACCATGTTTATGATTATGATATTAGTTATGCATAAATTTTCAATTTATGTTAAGTGTTTTTCTAGTTTAAAATTATGCATTATGATTCATAATAAAACTTAGTGTATGCTATTGTTTAGTGATGAAGCCTAATGGGAGAAATGGAATCAATTATCATGGACAATTTAGGTATTTCCCCACTCATAAAGTCAACACAGTTAGTGTTGGAGCTGAGAAGATAATGACCATATTAGGAAAACTTACTAAGGTTGTGACGAATAAGCATACTACACCAATGTTGGGTCATTTCATGTGGTAGAAGCCCCCGTCTTTTAGTGGGACTACTAATCCATTGGTAGTTTAGTATTGGATCAAATCCCTTGAAAATATATTTCTAGCATTAAGATTAAATGAAAATGAAAAGGTAGTATTGGAAGTATATTGTCTTAAGGATGATGTTGATCAATGGTGTTCCTTAATCCAGAATACCATGAAGGAAGAAAAAATATAATATATGGAATGGATCAAATTTAAGGAAGTATTCTTCAAAAAATATTTCCCTCATGAGAAATGTACTGAAATGAAGATAAAATTACTTAGCTTAAAACAAAGGGAAGAAGGGAGTATTGTGAAGTATGAGGCTACCTTCACAAGACTATCCAGGTATGCTATAGATTATGTACATGATTTAGAAGACAATATTTATCATTTATTTGAAGGTCTTAATCCATGTCTTTGAAGGGCACTGGCTTCTCAATCATTTTCATCATATGATGAAATAGTATTAAGTGTCATCAAAATGGAGAATGAATTTTATAGATCCAATTTGTTCAAGGGAAATCAAGAAAAGAATAGGTCTTTTTATAATCATGGAAAAGGTGAATCTTCAAAAAAGAAGAAGGGAACAAAGGAAAACCATTATGCGAGAACTATGTAAAGAACCATCCTGGAAAATGCTTGAAAGGCATGGGAGTTTGTTATAAGTGTGGAGAAAATGTTCACTAATCTAATAAATTCAAGGGGAAGATACAAATCAATGGTGTTCAATGATATAATTATAGGGAGTTAGGAAACTATGCAAATTATTGTCCTAAGCCCCAAGGAAACATGCCTCAAAAAATGCCACAGGAGAAAGGGAAAGCTTATATGATCACAACCGCAGAGGTTGAAGTTCCTAATGATGTGGTGGCAGATATTTTATTTATTTACTTAAACTTATACAATACTTTATTTGATTCTAGATCATTGCATTCTTTTATATCTTCCTAGTTTACTAAGAAAATTATACATTTCCAATTTGATTTAATGAAGTATTTTTCAGTCAAAACTCTTAAGGGAAGTATCATTGAAAAAAAAGTTTTGTCGGCCAGTCCCATTTGTGACACATAAACGTACTTTAGTTTTTGACCTTATCATCATACCTATGATTTACTTTGATATAATTATTATTATGGATTGGCTTTCAAATTATTATGTGAAAATATATTACAAGAATAATGAAGTTATAATTTTTGAGAATGATGTAGAATCCCTTATCTTTAGAGTGGAAACATCATCATCTAGATCTTATCTAGATCCCCCTTCAGTAACACTTATAAATTAAATTCTTGGGGAGGAAGATAAAACATCATTTGTGGATCATCAAATTGAATATGTTCCTATTGTATAAGAATACGTTGATGTATTTCCAGAGGATTTACCTAGACATCCTCTAGAACATAAAGTTGAGTTCTCTATTGATTTAATTCATAGTGAAAGATCTATACCAAAGACTCACTATATAATGTCCACTGTGGAATTATTGGAGCTAAATAAACAACTAGAGGAATTGAGTAAGAAATGATTTATTCACCCTAGTGTTTCTCCATGGGGATCACCCGTTCTCTTTGTCAATAAAAAAGAAGGATCCATGAGGCTATGCATTAATTATAGATAAATAAATGATATTAAAATAAAGAAAAAGTATCTTATGCCTCACATTTATGATCAATTTGATCAACTTCATAGAGATCAAAAAATTTAGAAGATTGACCTTTGATCTGGATATCACCAATTGCATGTAAAAAAGTAAGATATTCAAAAGACAACATTTCAAACCAGGTCTAGACATTACAAGTTTACAGTAATTCCATTTATACTAATGAACCCTCTATTTTCATGGATCTAATAAATAGAGTTTTCAAGGAATATCTTTAAATTTTTGTTATCTTGTTTATTAATGAAATATTGATATAATATAAAATTTATGATAACCATGAGAATCACTTACGAGTTGTTCTGGAGACTCTTGGAAGAAAATAGTTATATGGGAAGTTTAGTAAATATGAATTCTATCTTCAAACAGTTTCTTTTCTTGGCCATATTATCTCTAAGGATGGAATTTTAGTAGATCCTACAATGACAAAGGAATTCAAAGAATGGCCTAATCCAACGAACATAACTGAGGTACATGGTTTTATTTGATTAATAGGTTATTATCGGTGTTTTATATAGAATTTTTTCTGATTGGCTACCCCGCTAACCAAGATCACATATAAAGGGGTTAATTTCACATGGATAGAAGAATATATAGAATGTTTTGAAGAATTAAAAAGAAGATTGATCAATGCTCAAATTTTGGCTCTTACATCTAGAAATTATGGGTTTGTGACATATAGTGATGCATCAATGAATAGACTGGGTTGTGTCCTTATGTAAAATGATAAATTTATTGATTATGCATCAAGGCAGTTGAAGAATCATGAAAAAAATTATCCAACTCATGATCTTGAGTTAGTGGTCGTAATGTTTGCTCTGAAAATATGGAGACACTATCTCTATGGTGAAATATGTGAGATATCTACGGATCAAATGAGTTTGAAATACATTTTTACATAGAATGAACTCAACATGAGGAAAATTAGATGGCTTGAGTTACTCAAAGATTCTGATTGTTCAATATACTACCACCCAGGAAAGGAAAATAAGGTAACAGATGCATTAAGTAGGAAAGATCATGGACTTCTGACCCAAATGAGGATTGGGAGATATCTTATATTCATGGGTCTAGTAAATATGGATATGGGAATTGTAAAGGAAGGGGAAAGATCATTCCTTTTTCAAATGATTGTTAAACCATCGTTACTATAGAAGCTAAAAAAATCTCAATATGATGATGAGAATCTACAAAAGAAAATCAAAGCTATTAAGGATGGAAGATTGGAATACTTTGTGACTGAGGATGGAGTTCTGAAATTTGGGAAGAGGTTATATGTCCCATCAATAACTGATCTAAAAAGATAACTATTATATAATGCTCATAGCTCAAATTTCTCTATACACCCGGGTAGCACCAAGATTTATAGAGATATGAAGGAATATTTTTGGTGGGATAACATGAAGTGGGAAATTGATAACTATGTTTCAAGGTGTCTAGTTTGTAAACAAGTGAAGGCTGAGAGACAATATCTTAGAGGAGTCATGAAACCCCTACCTATTACTATGTGGAATTGGTATGAAATTACAATTTACTTTTTCAATGGACTACTGAGGACACCTAGAAGGAATGATGTAATATGGGTAATTGTTGACCATCTTACAAAATCGGCACATTTCCTTAGTATAAGAGAGGATTTACCACTTGAGCACCTAGAAAGATTCTATATTAATGAAGTTGTAAGGCTTAATGGTGCACCTCTATTTATTTTTTCTGATCAAGATCCCTAATTTACATCAAAACTATGTAAAATTATTCAAAATTCTTTGCATACTGAGCTTCATATGAGTACTGTTTATCACCCTCAAATTGAAGGACAGTCTGAAAGGACTATTAAAACACTATAAGATATGTTGAGATCATTCTCAATTGACTTTAAAGGTATGTGGAATCAGTACTTACCTTTTGTGGAAATTTCCTACAATAATAGTTTCCATTATAGTATTAAAATGGTGCCATATAAATCATTATATGGAAAGAGATGTCAAACTCCAACTTGTTTGGATGAAGTTTGTGAGAGGAAACTTATAGGCCCGGAACTTATTGAAGAGACAATGACAAAGGTAAAGACAATTCAAGCCCATATTAAAGTAGTCCAAAGTAGGAAAAAGAGCTATGCTAACAACCAAAGAAAGGATTTGGAATTTCAAGTGGGAGATCAAGTATTTATAAAAGTTTCTACATGTATAGGTGTCTTATGGTTCCGTAAGAAATAGAAATTGAGCCTTAGGTACATCAAACCATTTGAAATTATGGAAAACATTGGAGCTATAGATTTCCATTTAGAGATTCCACCAAGTATATCCAAAGTTCATGATTTGTTCCGCGTGTCATTATTAAATAAGTACATGCCAGACCCAATGCATTTACTCACCTATGAGGAAATAGAACTGGAACCTAATTTATCTTACTGTGAAGAGCCTATCAAGATTCTTAACACTAGAGAGCAAGTATTAATAAATCGTACAACTTTATGGGTAAAAGTTCTTTGGAGAAACCATAAAATGGTGAAAGAAATGTGGAAATATGAGTATGTTATGAAGAGGAACCAACCACATATTTTTAGAGGGCTATATACATGAAAAATTTATAGGAATAAATTTTTGAAGGAGGGAAGTATATAACACCCCAATATTTTATGGTATGTTTCTTCTTAAATAATTTCAATTCATTAGATATCTTATAATGCATGAAACACTGCGTCTCTGTGAAACGAAACTTGGTTATCTATAGGATATAGTTATAACCTAAATGTTAAACATATTTTTTCCTCTTTTGTGATTTGAATTTCGAAAAACGGACATACACGGTTGCATTCAGTAAGATATTTAGAGTCTGATAGGATCAACTTACTTTTGAATGAATAGTAACTTACCCTTATGAATAGTAACTTACTCTTATAAATAGTAATGTTACCCATATGAATAGTAATATTACTATTATGAATAGTAACCTCACCCATGAAATTATAAATAAAATTTATACACCTTATAAATGAAGGTGAATATTTTAATTAAGTGTTGGTACTTTTGTGAGTAATAAATATTTAATTACAATATTATAATTAATAAAATGATTTAAATAATAATTAATTTTCATAAAATTTATTCCTAAATCAATATTTACTCTTCCTAATATTTCAGGATAATTTAATGAGACCTTAGGTAATTTTTCAGGGTGTTATAAAACTAGTTATAATTTTAAAATATGTAATTTTTGAGTAAATAATGATATTAATTAAATATAAAATTTCTCATATTTAGAAAATTATTTTCATAAAATGGAGTTCATTTTTTTATTCTAGATGTCTAAAAATGGTTAGGGTGAATTTTTGGGATTTTTCTAAAATACATGAATTTTTAGTGAATAGTAAAATATGATAATTTATGATAAATGCTAAATACATGATTTATTGAGTCATAGGTGATCTGTTGCTGATGTAAGCACACTTGTTTCAAACTCACATGCACTTATTACTATTTTTGTTCATAATAATCAATACTATTTCTTGTCTTGAGAAAAATAATAAAATATTGAGAAATCACTCCTCTCCTCCACTATAAAGCCACCCCCCCTTCTCCTCACTCCTATAAGCCTTGAATCTTGTCAAATTTCTAACCAAATCCTCTTCCCTAGTCCCTACCCACGTCTAGGAGATCTTTTTATTTCCAAAATACCAAAATAAATCACCTTAAGGATATTCTCAAGGAGGAGTATCCAAGAGGTAAAATCCTCTTCCTTTTCCTTTTATTTTCTTTTCAAGTTCCTTCATTATTTATTATTCTCTCCTCACCTCCTCTGTAAAAATTATCATTATAACTCCAATATCATCTATATACTATAATTATATCATGTTAATGGAAGATACATCATCAATCTCCTTACTTATCTCTCTTTTATTTTAAAAATGAAATCATCATCTGGGAGGTGCCAATTTACAACCTTCATGGATGATGAACTTTCGTTATTCAATTTATCCTTAAAGACTGGTAATTAAACCATTTTTATGGTTCAAAAATATTATAAAATATTTATTATCTCTTATATAAGGTTCTATAACCATTATATATACATGATATTAAACAATGGAACAAAACTAGTCCATTGTGATCGAAAAAACACTAAAATTAAGATAAACGATTATCATTAACGTGTTATCTAGTGATTCATCCTCATACCATATAACCAAGTGATATGTATAACCATTTACACTTCTAGGTGCTCATTAATTACATGTAATTCCAATTCTGTTGAATTATATGCATTTTACATGAACTCCATTACTTACAATCATGCGAACTGATCATGAAATCAAGTAAACGAACACTCCGGAATGACGGAATTCAATCTTATAACTTATCAAGAAGAACATGAATTAAATTAATAAAAATATATTGAATAAAATATAGGTATAAAAATTTGTGAAATAATTAATTAATGGATTTAATTTTACTATCCAGGACATTAAGATCAAGTGAAAAACACATTCGGGCATAAGGTAAGAGGTTTCTCATCTCACTTTCGTTTCTGTGATATTTCCATTGCTTGCCACTTATTTCTTGTATTTGGTGTATTTTTTATGAAATTTTATATATAATATAATGATTTTATTTATATTCATGTTATTAAATTATTCTTTTATGATTATTAATTTTTGTTCATACGATTTGATTGATTACAATGTGGTAAGGGACTTTTTCTAAATTTTCATTTCATTGAGACTTACTTGGTAATATGCACCTAATCATTCTTATGTGGTGTATATACTACCCCTTTTAGATCATTTTTCATTTAAAATTATAATTATATTAAATATCCATATTCTTATGTCATGGATATAATTATTATCTTAGCCATATACCATTTTACATACGATGTTTATTTTGAATGCTATTTTAAATGAGGAAATATTGATGAATCAATATACACTACTCAATACATATATTGAAAATCCATATTATTATTGTATTAAATTATTTCATAAATAATTATTTTGAATTGAAGTGATGGGTGGGTCCTGCTATAGCCTCTCGATGCATTGATAGGTCTCATGAGACAATATAGTTAGTGACAAACTCTTTGAGTTTGTTTCCAAAACATAATTAGATGGGTTTCTACCCACATACTTAAACCATATTGATGGTATGATGGTTCATGTTCCAAATACATGAAATCCAAATAATAATCATTCTCTTTATTCAGTATTCAGTTATTACTTTCCATGAGGTTTTTACTATGAAAAAATCTATAGATGCATTTTAATTCTCATTTTATTGATCACGTGTGTTTTTAAATTATTCACCATGCCATATTGATTATGCATAATTATGATTCACTTATTATTGATTCATAATTCCACTATATGTAACCCTTAATGAGCATTTTATCTCACCCATTCATTTGTTTTCCTTTTCCAGGTTATGAAAAAGATATCATTTATTGAGTTTTCAAGGATGTAGTTTATTATATTTTGCTATGTATTATGTTATATTTTATTTTCCCAATATATAATGGGTTCCATGTATGTATCTAGTTTCTTCAAGACTACTAAACTTATCAGTACTTCAGGATTGGTTTCCTTGTAATCATGAAAATGAAATAAAATAATGCACCAGCTCCGGGTGTCTAGGGTTGGGTCATTACAAATAGGAAACACTCATCTCC
The DNA here is from genome assembly GCA_963277665.1 of Viscum album. Taxonomy (NCBI): domain Eukaryota; kingdom Viridiplantae; phylum Streptophyta; class Magnoliopsida; order Santalales; family Viscaceae; genus Viscum; species Viscum album. The sequence goes on from OY728167.1 coordinate 339,192,062, forward strand.
ATAAATTCTTATCTTAATTGTAATATCATCATTGATGTTTACCAAAATTTACCCACAATGAGGTATACACCCTCTAGTATCCAATAATGTGCTCCATTTCATATAAATTATTTTAAAAAAAGAATTCAAGAACACCACTAATAGGATCCAACATCACTCATTTGTTGCTCATATCAAACCATGCCCGTCCAATCCTAAAAATCCCAATTGATCCATGCATCCAAATCAATGAAACTATGATGATTAAACCCATGGTTTCTTAAGTTCACCTATAATACATTACTCATCCCTGAAACCTAGGTCAATGTAACCTAAATCGACTGATCCCGTCAACATCACCAACCCCACTCTTCCACCCATAAAGAACTATATACCACATCATTCTAAATTCTTATGGATGTCCCATGTTTCCATAAATTTAATGCATCCAATCCCACTAAAAACTCAGTCCACCATACCTACAAGGTTCATAGTGATTTCATTGGTCCTTAGCCTATCACTAAATATAAATATTTATGTCTCAAACCAGATCACTTTCCAAGGTGATCATGTACTAAAACACACTAAAGTCCCACAAATCTCCTCTAAAAAGTCATAATCTAGGTGTATTCATCACCATCACTACATCACTTAGGTTACCTAAGAATATAGATAATTCTAAAGGGACCCACACATATCCTAATCCATCGATTCATGAATAAAAAACACCTTCCGTAACCAATGTACATCAATCCTCACACCTTGAAACTTACTGAGAGATCACACAACACTTACTCTTCTTATTCCATTGTGAGAGTGAACCACATAAATAATGATTTCATTGGATCTTTACCACCATCTATCTCGATCACATCTAATCTAAAATGAGTGCATGCTCCCATATCACTCAATTTCATAATGCGGATCATGGTTCTATGAGTCGCAAATCCCCAAACCTAGGACCACTACCTAAACAACCAAACATTCATCTCTCAGATGTCAGTCTATCCTAACCAAAAGAAACCTTAGTGTATTCATTTTTATAGAACCCAAGGAATATATCATTCCTTTCATCTTCTATCTCAAGTGTATCCACATCCTCAAGGAAACCCATGCCCATTCCAAAGTATCTCTCAGTCATACATTGGATACATCAAACCATCACCAAGGTATCTAATTCCTGAACCAACTCATAAAGTATTTTTATGCATACCATGTATAGAGGGACTATATAGATATATTCAGATAACATCCCCTGATAAGATCCTCTTGAATTGTCATCTTAAAAAATTATGGTTTAACTGAGTATAATTCCACCAATAATTTAATTAAAAACACTATATATATTTTTCTTGATGATTTAAGAAATTGGACCCTATATCATCAGTAACATCATATATATATAAGTACAAGTATGTAATTTGAATCCAATATGATAAATAATATGTATATACACATGCCTCTTAAAATTATGGCCCAATAGAAAACTATAAAAAAATATCTCAAATTAACTCATTATAATTGAAAAACATCTCATCTATAATAGGGAAAACCAAGAACAGAAATTTTTGTCACCATATTTAGGAAGACTTCCCACTATATAGGTTTTAATAACTCACTAACCACTACTAAATATTTCAATTTTTCTAACAGGGGCATATCTTTTGGTAAATGATCATTTTATGTTGGTAAAAAGTTTTACCAACATATATGTCCCTATCACTAAACTGTTGGTAAAAACACTGTCGCTAAATGTTTTTGTGAAAGATAAAATAGTTCTGTTACAATTATAATTATACCAACAGATAATATATTTGTTAGTTAAATTTTTTAACAACAGGTTTTGGTAAAGAATTTTTCTAATAGTAATAATATTACTAACATATAATATTTGTTTATAAATTACATTATTTCTAGAAAAATTTCATATTATATTTATTAATTTATCATGTATAATAAATATATTTTAATTATTAAACAGAAGAAGATTTTAACACATGTTCAATATTGAAAAAAAAATTATATTAATAAATAAATTCATTACAAAACCAAACAATACAAAAATGAAAGACACCCCACATATTGGACCCCCCAAAACATGATCCACCACCCCTTCTACCCAGTGACCCGGCCTCAACGAGTCAACTCTAGAACCAGAACCTCCAATGAGTCAGCTCCAGCACCAACAGCTCCAGTCCATCATTGTGAGAAAGGTAGTTCCAACACCAGTAGCTCCAACCCATCCATGCCAGTGAGCCAACTCTAGTGACTAGCGAGCACCAACGACTCATCCATGCCAGCGAGTCAGCTCCAACACCAACTCATTCATGTTGGCAATACACCTCCAGCGACCAGTGACCCATCCATGCCCCATGACCTGCAAGACAACTCAATAAAGACATGTCGTTTCACCAAGACCATTAGCACCAAGAACTTCACCACACACAATGAAAGAGCATACCAAAAAACAAGCAAAATCCATTACAAGCAAGAAAAAAATCAAGTCAGCTCCAACCTATGTCACACCCTTCAACTTGAATATCTACATCATAAACCAAAGAGAATACAAAAAAATCAGTGAAAAATATATACAGGAATTGAAACCAAAATAGAAATAAATAGAAGTATAAAAAATGATTTTCGTAGTGAGAATTTTTCATAATACCCATTGATATATCAAGGATCGGTCGTCTGAATAACTCGTATTGAGGAATAATTTCTCTAAAAATATTCCAACTGCATCAAAAATACTATCCTGCCACAAAATATCATTTCCACGTTTTTTTGGTAAATATTGTTTTCAAATTTTATTAATGAAAACAATAGTTACAAGGCATACACGAGGTGTAATGAGCTTAAACCAACAAGAAATTAAAGATTATTACACATACATACAGATAAATCACAAAAAAAAAATTAAAATAGTTCACCTTCAAAAGAATCCATCCTTTAGCATTTGGAATAATGATGCACTGTCCAGCCAGCTAAGGACCAATTAAAACCGTTGAATCTTGTGCAATATCTCAACAGCCATAAATGTTATAGGGACACAACATCTCAACAGCTCCAGGTCATTTTCATAGCATCCCGGATTGAAAACACAAGAAATATGTAATTTTTTCCACCAGATCATGAAAAAAGATGTTCTAGTGATAAAAACATCTCAGCAGGTCCAAAACAGATAAAACATCAATCTGATTTTTTTCCAAAAGTAATAGCATCCTCCATGATCAGTAACCAATAGATACATTGCTATCAAACCATCTTCAAATTTTACAAGAAATCGTACCTTCATCCAAGAAGACGCTATATATAGTATCTCCAAAACACCATCATGAATAAGTATACAGACCAAGTAGAAAACCAAAACAATTCAAACTTCATCAAATATTCACACACAAAAATTCATCAAGAGAATAAACATATATAGTTGATGATCCATGAATAGGATGTGAACAGCCAGCCTGCACCATAAAACTCCATCCAAAACATAATCACATAAACTCAGAAGTCACCAAAATTGGCAAAGATAACTTCTTTATGTGTGCAAAAATCCCTCCAAGCCATGAAACTGTTGCCATCAGGAGACACATCACCTAGAAAACTGAAGAGCAACAACCAACATGCATGAACTCTCCAAGATAAAAAATTATGTCAATACCCATTAACAAGGTGACTTAGAACAACCATACCATATCCAAAATAACATTCTATCTTGTACTAGTTCAGAGGGAAAACAAAAAATCCAAAGCACATAAGTGAGATGAAAAACAAATAAATCATATATACTAATGCAGGGAAGATGTGTAACAAGAAAACCATGATTCCCATTATGAAAACCTCAATCTAAGTTCCTCTATTAATATATGTATGAAATCTTAAGTAACCATGCCAACTTTAAATTTCCACCACTATAGTACTATCTCATAAGGGAATTAGTCAATTTTGAAAGCATCATGGAATACCAATGTGAGTAGATCTAAGAGAGTGACCATCTTCTGAAAAAAAATAGATGACAATATATGCTTTATTGTATGAAGAAAAACTCTCATAGTTATGATGAAATACATATATTATTGTATCTTAATATTAGTTCAAACATATGTTAGATCACATTATTAGTTCTTAATTAATATGTATTTTGAACAGAATACATAATTGACCTTCTTTCTAATATATATTGATCAAAATAAAAATTTGTTCTAAACTATTATTGTGATTAGTATAAATAGTACTAGTAAATGCACATTATTTCTACATATTACATATCAGTTCTCAACAAAAATATAGAAATTTAATATGTAACATTAATTCACAACTACTATGAAATTAAATTTTCTATGCAAAAAAATAAATACTTGTTCTGATATATATATATATATATATTGATTACAATATAACTATTTTTTCATTGTACACATATTACTTCTCAATGTATGATCACATTATTAGTTCATAACTAACATGTATTGATAAAAATACATAAATAAACACTTTTATAATATGTATTGAACATAATACATGTATGTTCTGAAAAAATATTAGTTTAGAAACTGATGTTTTGATCAATACATTTTTGTTTTGATAAATACATATTAGATCTGTCACGTTTTATTATTTATTTGGGCTCTACAGGGTGCAATAAAGGAATAAAAAAGCTTACAGGTGCACATTTTTTTCATTGAAGAGACTTGAATTCAATTTATATCAATGGATTCATAACAGAAAACTAGTTTAAAGCTCTTCTAATCAAATTATATGTTTTTTTTATTAATATGTTTTTTTATTAATCTATTTTATTAATCTATTATTTTATTAATCTGTTTAAATCTCCTCTGATAAAATTATATGTGTATTTATAAGACCATGAAAATCTAATTACTAACATGTGACTAAACTCTAATGGGAAACCGTCTTACTGGTGATATTCCCAAGGAAAATCAGGGGCATTGCTATAGTTGAATACCTTTAAGTGTTTCAAATTTTGTGAATATATTAACTGCAATTGACAGTTGATTTTGTTCATATTTTTTATTTTCTTTTCTAGTGACTTGGATGGAAACAGTTTCTTTTCCAATGATTTGGATGGAAACAGGTTGTCAGAACTCTTCCTAAAAATCTTGTAAATTTGAGTAGTTTCAATAGAATGTAAGGAAACATTAGGTAGGAAAGAGAGTAGGTGTCTAGTTTCATTTTGAATTCATTATCAATATTTTCTTTGTTGTTTCTCTTCATTGAAATCAAAACAATCATGTATGTTATGATTAGATTTTCTAAAGTAGTTTATAAAGTTGGCATCATCTTGAGTAGTTTATGTTACAGGTACCTATTTATCTAAATGTGCATCATCTTATTTATGTGATTGAGGAAACTCGTATAAATATATTGTGTTTTTTGAAAAAAAAAAAAGACCACTACAATTGACTTTCTCATTGTATGTAATATATTAATTTTTCTATCAATATGACATATTTACAATGTCTTTATATGCTCTATGTGAATTTTTTACTATATAAATATTACAAAGTGCATATGGAAGTGTATTAAAGAGTATTACATATCGTTATGTATTTAGTAATAAGTCTCTTTCAAGTGTAAGAATATAAGTAACTCTTTTATATGTGATTATAATATATTTTAGTGTAAACATAAATGTTTCATACTGTCAATGGTAATGAATAATAAAAATTTTGAATTGAAGAAGATAGTATATGATTGTACCTTAGTTGTTCTAGTTGAGGAAGATATAATAATGGTTTCAGCTTCTCAAATGTTATTGCTTGAATTTCCACCATAGACATTAAAAGTAAATAACGAAACATATTTTTTCAAATAAATAATGAAACATATACCTTTCAGTTAATAATGGAAGTAGAATTAATTGAATAATGAACAAAACATGTACTTATCAGTTAATAAATAAATAAACATAAAACTATTTAATAATATAATAAATTTAATAAAGAACAAAACATATTTTTTTATATTATAAAAGTAAAATTTTAGTTAACTTGTATAAGAATCGTGTTTCTTTTGCAACCTAGTTTATTTTCTTTTCAATTTGACCTCTTTAGAAGTGTATTGGTATTTGAAATCCATATGTGACATATCTAAATTGTGGTATGATAAACAGTACAACATAGGCATGGTATGAAAAAATCTATATGTGGTGTGGTTATACAGTGTATATGGAATATGTGTATGTAGTGTTCATATGTAGTGTGCATATATAGAAAATATAATCATTAGATGGTAATGTATGGTGTGCATATACAATGTTTACAATTTTCATATGATATATATGTAATATCCCAAATTTTACAGTATGTAAGACTAACATCATGCATCCAATGGATTTGAAAATTACAGTGTGATTTAATGGTATAAAGGAGGAAAGGGAACACAGCTATTAGTAAAAGATAAATGTGCTATAGAATTTCATATGGAAAAGATGGAATAAGGGTCATAGCTTCACAGTAGGGGAAGATGATACCTAGGAAGATGAGAAATGCATGCAGATGAAAAAGGGGATACTTGTAGTATGTCAAGGAGTACAACGCAATCAAGATGTTTAAAATTTGTAACGTATAATATATTGGGAAAAAGAAAGCAGTATGATAAAATAAATGTAATAAATAGTGAAAGAAGGTACAAACGTAATTGTATGGTTTTCTCAGGATTATAAGAGACTGTTAATAGAAATGAAAGTACTATAAATGCACGTAACATGCAGGAAATATAAAGCTATTGGAAGTGCACTACTGATTTTATAATAGACAATTGGAATGTCAATTTAACGGCATTCTATAAAGAAAAATTGAATAATGGTAGAGAAGATAAAAATGGAACAGACCGGAAAACACAAGAGGTAATGAATAGATATCACATAAATCAACCAATGATTGAGAGGAAATTAAATCATGGAATGAAATTAGGGAATCAATATCAGGTTTCATGTACCGTGGAATACAAAATAGAACCCTAAACGAAGGATAAAAAATCATGGTAACCAGATGCATACATGAATAAGAGGATAAGACAATTAGGGTTACGGAATTTTAGGTGTGCTAGAGTGATATTAAGGGAAGAGAAGCACAACACCAATCTTATTCCTGCACAATGATGATGGTAAGTTGAGAAGGAAAACCTACTACTAAGTTGTGGGGAAATGGCTGGAAAGTCAAAATGAAGCTCATCAATTTTCTATGGTGAGGCATGGAGGAGAGACTGAAAAATGGCGCATTTCGAGTGGGTCGATATGGCGGAAGAGGGGCGCACTTCAGAGGGGAATGAATGTATAATGAAAAAAGTTATAAATTTATATATATATTGAATAAAAATTTATATTATATACATATAATAAAATTATGTATATAATATTATATCATATATATATATTATATACCACAACATGTAATTTTCCAATGAAAACATATTATTATATTTTTTTCTTAAAACATTTATAATTTATAATATTTATTGAAAATAATATATATGTGTATATATAGTATTTTTTTGGTAAAATATATTGTGTTATTGAATAATTTATTGCAACTAATTTTTACAATGGTAAAAAATATGTTGATAATAATAATTAATAGTAATAGACTAATTTTTTGGTAAAAAATGTTTGTATTGATATGATAGAGCAATAGATTTCACTGTTAGTAAAATATTTGTTGGTGTTAAACGATCAATATCAACAGATATATCCATTGGTAAAAACATGTGTTGGTATTTAAAATTAAAACCAATAAAACTTAATATCTGTTGGAATTGATCATTTTTACCAACAAATAAATTATCTATCAATAAATTTTTGTGGTTATAAGTCATTTTTTGTAGTGAACCAATAGTCTGTCATAAGCTCTGACACATTATTATCCCCAACTACTAGTCCCCAAATAGTAAGACAAGTAAGACAAATTAATACGACTTTTTAATTCCCTAGATGAAATAACCCAAACAAAACCATAATTGAGGTCACCAAAATACTTCATGCATGATTCCTTGTATATAAGGGGATTTTGGCTAGTTACAAGAATCTTTGAAAAAAAATTAGGGATACTACACTCTCAATATCAGTACAATTAATAACTATAATTAATAAAACATCATCCAAATTCTATAATTCAATGTATAAATGAATAATATTATAGATGAATAAACCCATAACCAAATAATTGAACATGTATGTTATAATAAATAAATATGGATTCATATAGTTACACATCCTATAAATCACCCACTGATATGGTCATATAAACATAAATAAATATGAATAAAATTACAATGAGGCTGCACCACAACCCCAAACCTCCCTATGACCACATCTCTAAATCCCTACTAATATTCTCCCACTCAATTCACAATGAAACTTGTGCTTAACCTGCAAAATAGACATAAGGTCTACATGTGAACCAGGGTTCTTATGCAGGGTGTGAGATATATATCTCAGTAGGGTATCACCAAGTACCCTTAATATATTTATTTATATACATGTTAATACATGAGGAAAGTAAATAAAATAAATTCATCTATATAAAAGTATACATGTCGGGCCATCATATACTAATCAGGCCATCACACACCCAACCCAACCTAGTTCGAACAATGCGGAAAGAAAAGGTTACCTCATTCCATAAAACCTATCCCATACCCAACTACTCAAGATTGGGTGTCAGCTTATGTCTCTAAATCTTTCATCTCACTCATGGTAAGGTCTTGTACCATGTCCCAATCTCATATCCCATCTCATACCACAACTCATACCAACACCCTCTTACTCAAGGTAAGGTGTGGTACTATGTCATGAACGCATATCCCATCCCATACCACAACTCATAGAAACACCCTCCAAATCATGGAGAGGTTTGTACCTCATCTCATACCACAATATAGTTTCCACTCCCCAATCACCCATGGTGGATCACATAATCACATACTTGACCAATACCCTCTCACCTAGGGTAGTCCATGCCAACACCCTCTCCCAAAAGATAATTCATCGCGTCTATTATCCTATCACATCAAATTATCCACTCATCTCTCACTCAGTATGGGCCTCTTAATCCCGTCCTTGACCAATACCCTCTCACTCATGGAAATACATTCCAATGCCCATTCATTCAAGTATATGCCTAGCATAAAGTCTTGTCATCGTCCATCTTTTCATAGTTGGGAACACACACATACACAATATCAAGTGTAGAATAATATCCCATCCTTGATTCACACAAATGTATCACATGATGAGGCCCTATCTTTAAAACAACCTCTCATACCATTAACACATTACTTACTCAACATGTAACCTAATTCTAGTCACAAACTACCTTACCTAGTACCTTAGAGTAAAACTCATAACCCACATATCCTTGTAGTCTAGACTAACCAATCTAATCTTGCACATATGATCATGACACATCCAACCCATCTATATCCCAACCTCATCTATAAAAGTTTCCACTAGGTTCCCCAAACCCAACCTAGTCTCTTATCATATATACCAAAACACACTCATCACCCCATAATGTCACCTTATATCACATCATGTTTTGTTTTACTTTGGGTTTTATGGTTAAATTATATTAATTTTAACTAATTAATTATTTTTTTCAAGGAATTTTTATTAATATTTTATGTTGGAGCTATATTGGATCACTTCAAAATAAAGGGGAAAAGTGTGTGTAACACATGTCATGGAGATATAAATGAAACTCCAAGGTAAAATCTAGATAGTACACCATGGGAATCCCCACATTAAAATTAGTACAAAATGATGAATCTGGTCAGTCTAGTGAAGAAAAATAAGGAATGGAGATTCACTATTCCATGGAGGGGTTATTCCATTTTTCAAATGGATTTTTATTTGTAATTATGGGGAACTCTATGTCATAGAGGAGGTTATTTTTAGATCCCTTATATAGAAACCTCACCTATGATTTTCTAGCAATGGAATTCAGAGGCTCACATAATGGGTTATTCCATGGGGAATTTTTTATCACCATTTTAAAGAATGGATACCAAAATCAAGGAGGTATATTTTTTTATGAAAATCATATATTTTCTCTTGGAGATTTAATTTTTTCACTCACCATGAGGAGATAAGGTCCACCACACCCATTTTGGTGTCCTTTTTGAAGCATGATAAGGAACTATGGCTATTTTTTATTATTGTGACTAAATAATTTATGTTATCCCTTGGATTTGAAATCCACCATGGATTTTTTATGGCCCTATGTGTCATAGTGATATTGAGTATATAAGTACCAGATGTCATTGAATTTAGGGATATTTTTTTAATTTATTTCTTATTTACTTAGTCATTAGGGTTTGTATTGGATTTTTTATTTACTATACTTGATTTTTGGTGATAAGTGATTGATTCCAAGTATGTTTTTATTCTTTTTCATATGATTGGTCCTCTTAACTCCCTATTTCTTTTAATCAATTCATATGATAAAATCTTCATGCGTGACTAAAATTTATATCATCATGCAAGGATAAATCTCTTAAGGGATGAGATATTGAGAGTAGAAGGATGTGTTCTTAATGGTGCATCTATCTCAATCTTGGTGAGTTCATTTTTATTGGGAATTTTTTTGTACTTAATTTGAATCATGTTTCCTTATATGAATCAGACCATGTAGAGTGTAAAGGGAGAACATACAACCTAATTTAGTGAATTGAGTCATGATCAATAACTTTTATTTATCTTACACTTAAATATTCAAGTTTCATGAATATAGGATAGTGAATTTATTAATAACAATAGATTTTCATTGGCTTAGTTATAATTAATTAAATTAAATAGAAGTGGTTAATAATATTTGAATGAATTTTTGGCCAATAATTAAACCAATCCATGACTTAGAGAGATGATATTTTCTTTTATCAAATCATTTGAAATTGAACCCAACCTCTTTTCTAATTCATTGGTTTTAATTAAAAATTGTACTTGTTAATTAGATTAATATGATCACTAGTAATTGAATAAATATATGAATTAATTAGCTATGAAGGCTCATGATTTCATACATTTTTCAGGATAACCTTGGAATTATGATGTATACTATCCTACGGTAGTTAAGGATCAAATTAAATTTGAAATTTCTAATATTTTAGAAACCCTCAAGAAATTAATGATGCCTTGTGGGATTTTCATTCTTTTAGTGATGTTTTCAAGGAGGCATGGTGACCTTTAGAAAATATAACTTTGTTTTATTAAATCATTTGTCTTATAATTCTATTTTACTTTTTTATTCGATTTACAAGAACAAGAATTTTTGTTTCAATAATTGTAGGACCACTAGTGTGTGGCAAAATCTCTAGGAAACCATTCAAGGAGCTTGGACACTCAATATCCACTTGATTTTCATCCTAAGATATAGTGAGACTCGTTTACATGAAAATAATTAGTCATGGATAAGCAGTGAAACCCTATTGTTTATAATGGTTTCAATTCTCAATTTAGTCACTTGGAACAATAGGATGTGGGGAAACTAATGCCTCATGAGTGAACCATCTTGGATTATAGATTTTAATCCATTAATAAGGCATCCCCAATAATTATTCATCCTATAATATTAGAATAAATATAGATTAGTCCTAGAATCATCAAGATAATCCAAAATATGGGGATATTTAGTGGGATACAAAGAGAAGATCTACACCTAATCCTTTATAATTTCCCATATATCTATGACATCTTCATATAGAATAATATTCATTAGACATAATTCAGTTGTGGGTGTTCCCATTGTCATTGATGGATATTGTGAGATATTGTTTAATGATCCATCCCCCAGGATCAATCTCAACATGGGATGAGCTATCCAAGAAGTTCCTTGATATGTATTTTCCACTTACACATACATGAAAATTGAATATTGACATTCAAAAAATTGCCCAAATAGAAATTAAATCATCATGGGAGGACTGGGAAAGAATTTAAGGAGTTTTTTGGAAGTTACCACACTATAGGATTTATGTTTGGATATGTAGATGTTTTATTATGTCTTATAGCCCATATCTTGAGTAGTGTTTAATACCTAAGAAAATAAAGGCCTTATAATGAAGAAATTACAAGTTGGATGGGATCTTCTTGATTGGATAACCCAAAATGATATCCTTTTAAAAAGTGATTGATGGACCCTAAGTAGAAGCATGAATTAGGTTGAATAGAAAATTCATTTATCTACCCATGTAAAATCCATCATGAAGAATATTGATATATTATAGTTTCCATTTCAACAAGAACCATTGCTAAGACCAATTATGGAAGCCCAGTCTTGTGAGATATGTGATAGCCCACACACTGACCAATAGTTAAAAGATGGATTTTTGGATAATAAACTCCATGATTATAATTACATTAGTTATATATATATATCCCACAATAGTTGTAGAATAATTACTCTCAACCCCGGCCTATTCTTCACCATCAAATATAGAATTAGAGTTGTAAATAGCAACAAACCGACCAAAATTATCATAAAAACAAGGAACATCATGGTAAATAGGATAACCAAAATACCCTTGACCATTATTGTCATAATAACCCCACCAGATCAGTAATATCCACCCCAAGAATAGTACTAAAAACAATTTTAGTTGTGACAACAACCCCTGTCCCAACCCCAACAATAAAATCTTGAGAATTTTCATTCCACATTAATTCAAAAGGAATATATGTGAATGTAAACTCATGAAATAGAAATGAATAATCAAATAGTAATTCTCAGTAACCTCAAACATCATGAGGGGAAAATCTCTGAGAAACTTTTGGAATAATTTTTGGGTTGGTAACACGGAGACTCATGCATGGGAGGATGAAAATTTTGGGACTTTAATAATTGGGAAATATCTAGAATCTAGGTTTCCATGTGAGGATAATAATGAGGAGTAAAATAATCCAAAATAGGAAGGTAATTTTGAGAAAAAAAAGTAGTAAGAGGAATAATAGAGAGAATTTAAAACTGAAATTTGGGAAGGACTATTTTAGAAGCAAGAAGTAAACTAGAAAGAGGAGGAAAAAAACAACAACTGGGGGAGAACTAAAATAAGAAGAATATAGAATTTAGACACCACAAAAACTCCCTTATACATTCATATAGAGGATGAGGTAATGGATAGTGTAACCTAGATTCAAGGAGTTCTTAAACATTTTCAAACAACACCACATAAAATTTCCTTTCATGGATGAAATTTATCATATATTAAGATATTATAAGTTTATAAAGAAATTTTTGTCTAATTAAAGAAAGCTATAAGTTTTGGGAGTTATCTCCCTTAGTGAGGAGTTCTCAATAGTAATACCAAGAAAAATCCTGCTGAAAATGAGAAACTGCAACAATTTTTCTATCCCATACATTATCAACTCATGTACTTTTGGGAAACCATATTGTGATATGGGCACAAGTGTAAATATGAAATTGATGATTTTATTTCATATTATAGTATTGGAAGATCCAAAAAAAATTAGATTCACTTTGAAACTTTTTGAAAGACTAGTAATGTATCCCAAAGGTATTTTGGATGATGTTCTTGTGAATGTTGTGAGGTTTTTTATATGATTTTCTGATTATTGACATTGAGGAGGAATGTGAGGTACCAATAATTCTAGGGAGACTATTCCTCAAAACTAGGAATTTGATGATTGATGTGAACCAAGGACTACTCATTTTTATATTCAGTGAAGAATAAGTTATTTTTTATCTAATGAAGGCAGTAAATCGAGGGACAGATTTAGTAGAGTATCAACCCAACTTTGTAGATAAAGAAGAAGATATCCTAGAGTAATTGTATCTATAGAGACTAAAATTAGAATAATAAGAATATATTATGGATCTTATAGATGAGATGGTGGTTGAGAAATTAAAATATCCTAAATAAGAATAAGACAGTGGAAATTTTGAAGTTGTGTGGTGGATAGAATTGTTGACAAGGGGCTAATAATAAGAGTTTATCCCTTTAATTATAAAGACACCTATATTGGAAATGAATATAATACCATGTGAACTTAGGTAATAATTTTTGGTATTCCAATAAATTATACTTGTGATTATAAATTCATACTTGATGGAGGATAAAGAGGAAAATTTTATATTAGTTTTATGAAGAAGAAAGAAAGATATTACATATGGAATTATAAAAATTAAAGGAATTAAACCTATGGTGTGTACCCATAAAGTTATAATCGAAGAAGTGGTGAAACCAAGAAACCAACCATAGAGGATAATCACCCCATGGATGATTTTTTTTCAAAAAATAAGCACTAAATCTTCTTGATTATGGAATTATTTTCATGATTTCAAATAGTGAGTGGGTTAGACCATTACAAGTGGTTCATAAGAAATCAGGATTGATAGTGGTGAAAAATAAATGGAATGAAGTTATCCCCATAAAAAATAATTATATGGGGAGTATATTTTTACTATATAAATTCATATACAATCACCTAAAAGGATAATTTCCCACTACCATTTATTGACCATATGTTAGAGAGGTTAGCCGAACATGAGTTCTATTTTTTTCTTGATGGATATTCTAGTTATAACCAAATACTAGTGGTATCAAATGACCAATTAATTACTAATTTAACCTTCCAATACATAACCTTTTCCTATCAAAGGATTTACATCAGAATTTATAATACACCAGATACTTTCCAATGGTGTACGACACAACTTTTCATGATATTGTAGAGGATATTTTAGAGATCATTATGGATGCTTTTTCTATCAATGAGAGGTTTTTAGATATTTATTTGAGTAACTAGGATTTTTTTAATGAGATGTGGGTAAAATTTCCTAGTATAAAATTTGGAGAACTTACATTTCATTGTAAAATGATACATTATTCATGGGCATATGATTTCAAATAAAATAAAAGAAGTTTATATGGTAAATATAAATCTGATAAATGAATTTCTTGAAACTACCATAGTCAAGGGGATATGAAAATTTCTTTTACATGTGACATTTTACCACCAGTTAATTAAATACTTTTGAAATATTTATTTTCTACTTATACATATTTTAGAGATGTATGTACCATTCAATTTTTATGAAACTTCCCAATAAGTCATTGCTATTTTGAAATGAAAATTAGTATTGTTCTTAATCATTGTAGCTTGAAACTAGGAAATTTTTGGATATATTTGTTGCATGAAATTTTTCTTTGGGATATATTTTTGGTAATTGGGATAATCATATCATTTGACCCATCTACAATTATAACTACACAATCAATTATGCTCAAGTAAACTGCACAAAAAATGAGAAGTATTTTTTTGGTTATGTTCACAATATAAAAATTTAGGTCATATCATGTGATTTAAAATTTTATTTCTTATACTGACCATGTAGATTTGAGAAACTAGTTGAAAATGAGAAGGATTCCAAGTTGAGTTTGATCTTGTGGATACTTTTTCTGAAAGATTTTGAAATAATCATTAAAGAAAATATGGGATATGAGAATTTTATTACTAACCATTTTCAAGGATTTAATTTCCAAAAATTGAGGAGGAATAGGAGCTAGATAGACTAAATGAATTATTGGATGAAATACTTCTTTATGTGTACTTTCATGGTTGGACACAGTTTTATAGAATAGAAAATTGCATGTTCACTGGTACTTTGTACCCTCGCATATCTTAAAAAAAATAAGAGGTTTTTAAAAGATTCAACACACTAAGAATGGGATGATACCTTTATTTTCAAAAAAATATGGAGACGTTTTGATCCAGTGATGTGTTCCATGGGAAGAAGTACAAATTTTTCTATACTTTTTTCATTTATGACCTACCAAGGGGATATCATGGACCTAGTCATATGGTTATAAATATACTCCAAATTGGTTTATTTTGGTAGAAAATTTATACAGGTTCTATAGAGTTAGTTCAATGTTATGATCAGTGTTAAATGATATGTAACATATGGAAAAGAAATGGAATTCCAAAACACCAAATTCTTGAAGTTAAGGTGTTTTTACTATGGGGCATAGACTTCATGGGACCTTTCCCAAAATCCTTAGACAAAACACAAATCCTAGTTTGTGTGTATTACATGTTGATGTGGGTGGAAGCAGAGGCTAGAGATCTAAATACTACCATGGTGTAGATGAAATTTTTGAATACGAACCACTAAATGAAGGGATTTCTTGAAAAATATTTTTCCTGATACAATACCACCATCCCCTATCACATGAAAACTAGTTGGAAAGTGGAATTATAAAATAGAGAGAGAAATAAAATTCTATAAAATATTGTTAATGAAAGCTAGAATGATTGTAATAGGAAACATGATGATGAACTTTGGGTATAATGAACTACTTATAAAACACCCATTGGTACAACCCCATTCTGAATTTTATATGGGAAACCCTATCACTTACTTATAGATATATAACATTAAAAATTTTGGGATATCATGAAAAATGATATGGATTATCAATGTGTGAGAGAGTAAATATTGATGAAAATTGAGGAACTGATAGATCTGATATGTGATTCTTATTTGAATTCCAAGATCTACATGGAAAAAACCAAATAATAATATGACCAATGTATTTATCATATAACCTTTTCACCTAGAGATAAGTTAATTTTAATTTACTCAAGTTTTAATCTATTTATAGGTAAATTAATTTCATGATGGTTGGGCCCATTCATGGTGATTAAAATATTTTCACATGGAGTAATAGAAATCCAAATAGATCCAGAATACTCCTTCAAAGTTAACGGACAACAACTAAACCTATATATGGAAACTTTATAATATTTATGTCTTATATATTTAATGTTTTATTAATATCTTGAAATTTATTTCTAGATCTTGATGTTAAATGAAGCGCTAAGTGGGATTTAACCCATTTATATTTTAAAAACTCGATAAACAATTTTCTATTTTAAGGATTATCTTAGGATTTGGTATATAGTTAGGAATTCCCCTTAGAAAGATTCATTGGGGGAGATTGGGGGAAGAACACCTACTATCCAAATTAGTTTTAGGGTGTATAGAATATATAAGAAAAAATGGGGAGCACCACACCATAGGAAAGCTAGTTTTGGTTCACAAGTAAAATCTAAAAACACCATACTGAAGTATTCAAAAGAGTATTAAATGTGGTGGTGCATCTGTAAAATTAGTACATATATTGTTTGGAGAATCTAAAGAAATTTAGAAACTAAAATTCCCATAGTTGAATTCACATTACATTCTAAATGATCAGACTATCCTGACCTTTCCTATGTCATGGTGATAAGGTACTTTCAACATGGTACATACAAAAGAAATGGTGAAATGTAATGTGCTATGTTATGGGTGATAATTCCCATTAAAGATAGTGAATTGATTTGTAGAGGGATTTAGTACATTTAAAATAATTGTATCAACACTACATGAATGTAAAAAATAAATAAAAAATAAACAAGAATAAATTTATTAAGTGATTCAAAGAGAAAAAATTGAGAGGAATCCTTGATACAGGGCAGCACCACTGGTGCTCATCTGAAAAAGCACTTTTCATGCCCACTTATAATAAGAAGACCCCGCCCAGTCTCCTTTTTCATGTAGGAAGAAACATTAGAGGTAATTTGTGTTATATAAACTAAAATACCATCAATATTCATGCCCCCTGTGACATATATGAGCATGGTTCACCTCACCATGATACACATGGATATAGTAAGAACGTAGACAGAAATACTCTATCATCCATCCTCTAGGATTACAGTATAATTTAAAGGTGATAATGTAACACCACAACCCCAAAAACCTAAAGTTGGTGCATTATTTTATTACATTGGCATTATTATAAGGAATAAAATCCCAAAGTACCAATCAGTTTAGCATTCTTTGAAAGCCAAATTACATATATGATACCCATAATACATTGGGAAATAGAAAATACAAACATGATACATAATAAAATGAAATAAACTACATCCTTTCATGCTTATTTAATTATTTCTTCTTCATAAATTGAGGAAAATAAAAATAATAAGGGTGATCTCAAATTCTCAGTAAGGGTAAGTAAAGTAGAAGTAATAATGAATCAATGAGAATAAATCAACATGGAAAGGTAAGTAACTGATAACATGTGTCATTAAAATAACTAGATAATTAATAATCAATATGGAAAGGTAATAAATTGAAACACATTATACTTAATCAATAAACTGATAAGATAATGCATCCATATATATGTCGATGAAAATCTCATGGATAAGTAATAACTAAATCAAAATTAATTAAATGATTAATTATTGGAATTTATGTCTAAGGAACATGAAAACCTATACCGTCAAGACCTTTCAAAAGATGGTTAAAACTAAGGATAGAAACACATTTAATTTTCACAATTTATTCATCTCATGAGATCCTATTAATTCATCAAGGGGCTATATAAATCCTATTTCCCACCCTTTATTGCTAGTCCAAATAATTCCTCATATTGAATAATTGAAATAAATAATATTCCTTATAAAATATATATATTTAATAGAGAATATATATTTATCAATAATTCCTCAGTTTAGGATAAATAAAAACAAGTATTGTTGACGTTTATGAATAGAGATAACAATGAAATATTATTAAAAAAATCTTGAGTAAAATAATCTTTAAACATTCCAAAGTGTCCCATACCACTTTGAAATATTTGAATCATGATTACCCATGAATTAATAACATTAAATGAAACTTATAATATCTTGATAATAATTATATTCATGATATAACATTTCAAATGGTAGTATATACACCATATAAAAGTGAATAGGTGCATAACAAAAAATAAGTCTCAATGGAATGTAAATTGAGACAAAATCCCTTAATTTGTGTTAAACTTGTCTCGTGTGTCTTTATATTCCTAAATAATAAACTTATGTAAATTATTTACTTTATTTAGAACCTTTTTCATGTTTATAATTAATTTTATTTCACTTATTATGATGTTATATACAACTACTTAAACAATTAAGTTTGCATCGGTTGTTTTGACCAAATTCAGTTTATGTGTCAAAAAAAACTTTGGTAGGTCAACTATAGTCAAAGAAGTCATTACATAACATCTAAAAAATAATAATAATGACCTAATTATAATATTTATACATTAATTATATTTTTAAAACCACTCATTAAATATAGTTAAGAAAAATGAACCAACATTATAATCATGGAGACAGTAGGTTGTATGTACGCATGAGTAACATTCCCATTTTTCAATGATCATTATAGAAAGAAGGTAAGTGACATTAATCATTCCATAATTATAATTATATTATAAATACCATATTATTTATTCATATATACTTATATATATAATTCTTGTGATGTAAAATGAATCACATCATGTCAAGGAGGCGGTAGTCCGCACATCCACGAACGATGTTATCACTTTTTAAGTGTGTGAAAGGGTAATAAAGAAAATGATATATTATATTTTTATAAAGTTAATTATGTAATGATTATCATATATATGTTTTTTATGTAAAATTTTACCATACATTATACATTCCAGGTATAATGTGAACGGGTCACATCACTTTGAGGAGGCGGTAGTCCACACTTCCACAAACGATGTTATCGTATTTACAAAAAATAGAAAGTTTAAGGGTATGTCTTATAAAATAATTAAATAATAATAAATAAATAATAAATACTATATATAATATATATAAACATATTTTCCATCATAATTCCCAACCATTAAAGGTTTTAAAGGAAAAATGATCAATCATCGTTTTGTGAGGCGGTAGTTCGTCGTAAATATAAACAGTATGTTTGTTACGCATTATATGGAAGTGTGTGTAAGTGTAGTTATAAACCATAGAATAAAAAAATATCAGTATATTTAGGATAATTTTGTTTTTATATAATCATGTAATAAGTAGATTTTAGGGGGTGGATAATGGAAATAAAACTAAAGAGCTTGAGGAATGATGTTACCTCTTCTTTGAGTTACTCCTTTTGGTTTGCACCAAAGGGATTCCTTGGTTTTATTTCTTACAAAAGGGAGTATTAAAGGAGTAATTAAGTAATTTTTGTGATTAAATTTTTTATATATTGGAATAACCTAAGTGGTTTTATAAGTGTTAGGAAGTGGTAGGGGTGGTGGCCTTTTATAAGTGTGGAAAGAGACTCACTTGGTATTTTTGAAAAATAGTTAGGTTTACCCATGTTTTTACCTAAAAAGTGTCTTAAAAAACACAAAAATATATATATAAAATGAAGTATAGTGTCTATATATGTCCATACAAGGTCTTTTGGATAAGTTTATAGGTTATTTTTTCCCTTATGTTTAAGGTTTAGTCCCTTGTTAAGCTTAATTTCACCTTAATCATTGTAATTAATTTTAATTACATTCACAAAATGTTTTCACCAAAAACTAATTTGAACTTATTAGAAATAATAAATTATGATTATTCCAAATATAGACTCAATTTTTTTAAATTAAAATTATATAAGTGCCAGAAATTAATTTAAAATTAATCTTGTAGTCGGGATGATAATGCGGGTTTTTAAAGTAAAAATGTCCAAAAGTTTGCTAAGTTTTTATACCTAGATTCAAAGTTAAAATTATTCAAATTACCTAAATTGGATTAATTGATAAATAATTTATATAATTTTAATTTAAAACCAAATTAAAATATTATTTAACACTATAAATAAATTAGACAAAAAATCAATTTTGAATTAAAATTCAGTATTTTCCACTCTTCATTAAAAAATAAAACATCACATAAAATACCAAAAATTCACCATAAGATAATTTTTATGTTTATATTTCAAATTTTAAGTTTATTTGGACATGTATGGTCTATAAAATTTCCAAAAATTTGATTTAAAATAGGTTCTCCATTAAAAGGAAATAAAAGTGCCTTAATAAAAATATAGGTTTTTGTGCATAAAATTGGATTTATTTTTATCTTATGTCTATAACATATATTAGATGAATATGAAAAATATTTTATTGAATATAATATATATATATATTACATTAATATCACTTACTATTTTTAATTAATTTAATTTATTAGGATAAAACAGCTCTGTGAGCGTAAAAATAGTTTTCTATAAAAATATTCCTCTTATATTAAATCGGTTCTTATATTCAGTTCTAATTAATTTTTAACCAATTAATTCATTATTTTTGTAAACCATGTATTTTTATAAGTTAGTTGATACTATTCATAACTGCTAATTTAATGTTTAGGTTATGTCTTATTATATTTAAATAATAAAATTTTAATAATATATTTTTGTTTAGTAAAACTCAGTCTTACGTATAATGCAAGCTTTTTAGGAAAGTCATTGATTCATGTGACGCAAGATAAATTAATGTTTTGTGAAATTAAAGATATAAATATATTGAATTTATTTAAAATATATAAATATTATAAATTCTTGGGATATTATATTCTCTTACACACTTGGTGTTGTGTGTCATACACACTATCGAATAAAATGTTCCTACTTCAAATTTTTGTTTGGTTGCATTCTATCCACCTTAATTAAATAACATCCTCATAATTTAAACTTGATCTTAAAATCGAGGGATTGATATTTGAAAATATTATATTTGAAAAAACCCACATTGTAAATAGGGTTTATAACACATCTTCTAAATAAAAATAAAATGAAAATGTGAAGGTCACCGCAAAACTAGGCTTTATGAATAGGAGAATGTTAGTGAAAAAATGGACATGGGAGAGAAATATAATTATAATTTTTTGATGGATAGTGATATAGAACATGTTCAGATGAAATTTTTTTACCATAAAACCATAAACTATAGGTGTGAATAGAGGTCATTGATATCATCAAAAATGATGATAATAGGACAAAATTTTTGTTTCAATACCCTTTTTCATATAGTTTATAAATTCTTTCACACTATAATAATATAAGTAAATATATGTTTCTATAATCATAATGTTTTAATTTGATTATTACTTGAACTATTTCTACTTTATATCTTAGCACAAGATGCTGCATATAGTGAAGTAATACGCTCATCTCTAAAACCTCATTCAAAAATCAACCTAAAACATTTCATAAATGATCAACTTTTTTATAAGATTGTGATATGAAAATTTATAAGGTAAAAATGAACTTATCATTAGCCTTCGATCAACATGAAATGGATCTTTAATCATCACATTCTGAACATGTGAACACCTTCATCATGTATTCTCTTGAGATATGGTAATAAATAGAATTACCATAAAAATTTATTAGAAACATTCATTATTCCTCATTACTTAAATCGAACATAGATTATTGGATATACTCCTTAAATCTAAACATACTATAAACTCCATCATTGATAGTATAAACCACTTTAATAATTAATTACTCATATCCATGGTTTTTAGCACTTATCTGATTTTATGTTATCCAAACCAATCATTTCTTTATCCAAACATCATTGTCTTAACATTAGAAACATATTAATATTTATCTTTCCTTTAACCATGTTTTTTCCAAAAATGATAAACTTTCTACTGAATCACTTTTCTTAGTACCATTCAATGTATGATCTCAAATCCTTAATTAAAAATTACTACATTATAATACTCATATATTATATAATTATTATAATCAGTACATAACAGATAAAATATTCAAATGACATAATTCTTGAGTAGGCATATTAATCATTCCTCTTTATCTACGGCAATAGAATAACTTGACCATTATCCATTATCATCATTTGGGGTATATTCCTTTGATGCTTGAGACATTGATTTTTATAGTGTTTCATCTCCTTGTAGTTGAAGCATTGTACATTGGAAACATTTTCCTTACCCTTGAAATCACAATCATGGTGGAATTTCATTCCACACTTGTATAAATATCTCATTCCTTTTAAACAAGTATTAGGGTGTTTCTTTATATAATTATAACATGTGGGAAAGTACTTATTTCCCTTCTTCCATTTATCCATCTTTTTCTCTGCCATCCTCATTTTCTCCTATTTCCCTTCAAATCCATAGGACTTGGACAATTATTTACCTTTCTCATTAGAACATGATATTATTTCCTCATATGACGATAATACTTTGGAGACTATTTCCCTTTGAAATGTTGGATTAATACCATAAAAGGTATGATCCTTCTTACTCTTTGGATCATGTGCATTGGTGTAGTTCATATTACTTTTTCTAGGAACCATTTCTAAATAATTTCATATACTGGATTAAATCATAACATAATGTATAATCCCAAAACTAGTGAAAAACTTAACATAAATTAAAAAATTTATGCATATATAATCTCATAATCATAAACAAGGTTTATTTGGGGATATCAATACTTTTAAATCCTTTATAATGGTTTGTAAAGAAAATGAAAATTATCCTAAGCATATCCCCTAGGAGTATCAAACCATGTGCGTTGTAAGGCCTGTTTTTGCATACCAGGTTATGCCAAGTTAGGACCAACACACCTTGTCGTAGTTGTTACTCCTAGGTATATTTGTTCTATAACCATTTCTGCTTGTAGTATCCAGACATGGAATTATTTCTAGGAATACCCACATAATCTCTACCTCACCAAAATTCTAGTATTTTCTTCTATACTTATCCTCAAAGTCTATTTTATGGTTATATTTCTTAATCTAATTTTTCTAAATCTAGTTTCTAAGGTTGTTTCTAAACATCCTTTGATACCAATAGTAACACCCTGACCCTAGAAGCCTGGAGCCAGTTCATTATTTTATTACATTAACATGATTAAAAGTAATAAAATCCCAAAGGACTAATAATTTTAGTAGTCTTGGATATCCAAATTACATAAATCATACCAATAATACACTGGTAAATAGAAAATACAAACATGATACATAATAAAATTAAAAAAAAAATCCTTGAACGTTTATTCAAAGATTTCTTCTTCATTTCCTGGGGGAAAGGAAACATAATAAGGGTGATAAAAAATTCTCAATGAGGGTAAGTAAAGTGGAATAAATAATGAATCAATGAGAATAAATCAATATATAAAGGTAAATAACTAATAACACACGCCATTAAAATAACTAGATAAGGTTTCACACCTAGGTTTTTAAGTTTTCCTTTATTCTAGTTCAGGTTGGGTTCTTGTCCCTTTTTTCTCAAGAACCTGGTGTGACAGGTTTGGGTTTTTGGATTATTCTTTACTCTTATCCTTGGAATAAATTTTTCCCTTTGGTTCCTATTGTGTTTTTGGATACAAATGGTGAATTTTGGGTCAAATGACCTTGTGCATGGTTGGCGCACGGTTAGTAGTAACCGTGCGGCCAACGTGCGACAGTTTGGGTTCAGAAAGAACCTACCACATAGCTTGCACATGGTCGTGTGGTAAGTCTCGGGTAACTGTGTGATTTTTCCACTTCGGACAGAATGGTCTGCACGGTTACCTCATTATTTCCCAAACTGTGAGGACTAACCGTACAAATATTCTAGTACATTAAAAATTATGGGTTTTGGTTTCTCTCTCCCTAATTTTACCCCATTTCCCCCCTTCTTGACCCCCACAGACTCCCCAACCCTATGTGTGCCTCCATCCTTCTCCTTGATCCCTTGGGCTTTGATTTTTGGGTGGTTTTCATATGGATTCTTCAAGATCCCTCATGTAAGTCCTCTTCTACCTTGTTTTATTCTCCTATTTGGGTTTATTCTCTTCCCTATTGGGGTTTCGGTTCTCTAGCAGGTATGGGGTCTGATTTTAGTGTTTAATATTTTGTTTGTGGGTTTGATCTCCTTGATTAGGGTTACTTATTGATTCCTCTTGGTTTGAATGTGGTACAGATGTGATTTTTCACCTTTATCCAGAAAGTTCTTCATGTGAGGTAGGTGTTTCCATGCCCTAACATCTTGAGATGAATTTAATGTGTTTGTTTGAGTTTATAAATGTGTTCTTTAGTTTGATTATGTGGTTTTAATGGTGTTTTTTAAATCATTGGTGTACTTATAACCTAGGTATGAATTTTGATAAAGGAGGTGGCTATGTTTTGTGTGTGCTTTGATGTAATGTTTCTAAAATGGTCTTTAGGGGTTGTTTGGAAGGTTCAAAATATATTTTTAAGGGACTTTGAGGTGTGTAAGTTTAAATGAGTATTTTCAATGGAAAATGGAACATTTGGGAATATTATCCTAGTTATATATTTTGAGTATGAATTGTGGAGTTTTGGGGATAATGAAAAACTAGTTTTCAAAATAGTTTTTAAGCTTGAGTGGTTTTATGAAGGGGGCTTGGCCCATTAACATGGTTGGTCTTTATTGTGTATTTTTCTTATTTTATGAAAGGGGAATTTGGGAATTATTATTATATGATGGAAAAAGTATTTGAAAGGGGTTTTTCATAGTGTGTGTAAAATGGAAAATGAGTTATTTTGTAAATAAGGGTGATTTCTTAGAAATGTTTGGCCTTTATTGTGAAATTAGTGGTATGTGTGGCGTGTTAAATTTAACTAGAGTATAAGGGATACCTTGGGTATCTAGGTGTGTGTACTAGGACTAGTACTCTATTAATTCAGAAGTGGCTTGTCCCAGTTTCACTTATATGGATTGATGCTTACAATACTAACTAAAATATGATGATGATTGATCACCACTAGAATTTTGGATGTTTCTCCTATCTAGTGGTTCATGCATGAGGACGCTGATGGTTGTGGTTACTATACCACTTTTCACTGAGTTATGAGGTTCTAGGGTCCCACTCAATCTAGATGAACCCTAGGGTATTATTCATGGTTCTCTACTATTCATAATGTGGTTCCACCCATCAGCATATGGGGAACCACTTGAGTGCCTATGATATTTATAAAATTATTTTCACTTTTTAAGCTGGTCCTTGTGAAATGGTTTTCCTTAAAAGTGTTTCTTTTTAAATTTTTTCTAATAAATTTTTTTCTTATAAGTGTTTTAAAAGCATGAATTTGAATGAGCGTGTTAGATTATCTATTGATGTTTTGGCATGGAATCTTTTCATTTGGATGGAAACCTACTGGGCATTGGCTCACACCCTACATACACCTTTGGGTGTATGTAGATCTTGTTCCTTATGTATTCCAAGTGAGGTAAACATTCTTAGCTAAGGTGTTTTGGGTTGTCAGTAGCCTCTTTGTGTGGGTTTGGTGATGGTGGATTGAGAAGTTGGCTTCTCATGTTGTGTGAAGGTTCATGGAAAAGTTTTAGTTTTATTTTCATTGTAGTCCTCTTTGAGTTTGAGTTGAACTATAAACATTGAATATGGTAATGGTTTAAAGGATTGTTTGGTTGTAGTTTTCATTTTTGGATTATTTAAGTTATTGGTTGTTTGATGTTTATTGTTTTGGGTAAATCATTCTCATGTTTTGTTTATGATTCCCAGGCACTTGTGCAAGACCGTGGGGATCAGGAACACCCTTCAGGCCATGCCATGGACCAGGTTGGGCATCGGGTTGGATGGAGACCCAGCTTGGTTTTTGAAAAAATGGTATCAGATAAGGTTGGATATTTTGGGTCATGTCCCTTAGGGAAGAGTCAGGGTAGACTAGAGCTAGGGTTGTTAGGACTTGACCTTCTGGTTATGAGTAAGGCACCTGGCCAACACACCTCGTGGAGGGACTTGAGTTACTGTGGGAAGTCAGGTTTTATCTGAGCCCTTTGGTCCTTGTGGTTGTTCTTTATTTGGGGAAATGAAAAGTGAGTTGGTTCGATGGTCTTAGTGAGCTCGTAGGGCCTGGAAAGCCATGTGGATCCAAGGAAATTGTCCAATATTTCTCTCTATGATGGTGGAGTGACTGGTGTATGGCCACCAACCATATGTATATGCCACCCACTAACACCAGTTTTCCCCTTTTGAGAAGCATTGTGTGTTCCTTTGGGTTCTGAAAATCATTTTTGAAAACCCTTATTTGATAATTGAAGAAAATGGAATTTTAAAAGTGGAAATTTGAATGAGGTCTTAGAATGGTGTTTTGAATGGGATGAAACATTTTAAAATTGACATGTAACGTTTGAAAATGAATTATTGTTTGGATGATTTATGTTTTTCTAAAAAAATTTGTGAGATTCAAAATGGGTTTTATTTGAAGGTTCGATGCTTTTTTTAAGTAGTTTTTGTGAAAATTGGAATGGGTTTAACTTTGTGACTAGTGGTTTTGAAAGGAGGAGGTGTGGGTTGATTTTTTTTGGAAAATGGAAGGAATTTTGTTCTAACCTTTGGTATTTTCATGGGTGACCACATGCATGGGTTATATGTGGAAGGTTAATTGGTGCACTTTTGGCATGAGAGAATGCATTTGTAGAGGTTCCATTGGTGAATGGGCAGCCCACCCTCCCGGTTTTATTTTAAGAAGTGTTTTTAAAGAAAGGATGGAGTGTTTGATGACCCATAGTTATGTGATGTGTCCTCTTATTTTTTGGGAATATTGTATTGGGGTGTTTTGAGTCTTGAAAATATATCTTATTGGGATGATGTTTCATTTTTATGTCTCATTGGTAAGTTGGGTTGAAATTTTGGTTAGTGGTTTCCTTTAAGACATGTTTTGGGAAGTCCTTGTATTGGTTTTCCATGTGAATCAGGCGTTTTCTCATGGTATGTTTGTCCAATAGACCATTTTGATTTGGGTATTTTATTTTTTCCCATGGATAGTGTATTCCCCCCACCCTATAATGATTTAATGCATGATTAAATTGTGGCCATAGGGAGTTAGCCGTTGGCCATCCCTCCAGTTGATCAAAGTAATGATTTTACATTTTGAGTGTTCGTGTTGTGTTTATCCCTTTTTCCTTCTAATTTAAGTAGATCCTATCATATAGGGAGAGTGAATGTGAAAGGGGTTGAATGAAATTTGTTTTCCTTGAGCCATTTTATGGGAAAAGGGAAGTATGAAATCGCTAAGTTTGAAGGTTCTACCTGGAAACGGTGAAGGGAAATCTAGTGGGGGAAGTCGAAGCAGTCTGGGGTTGTCAGTGCGGATTACTGTTTTAAAGGGACCTTGGGTATTTTGTTGGTTTTTCATAATAAAGGGTTCATGTTAGGACACTAGTGTGGTTAATCTGGTCATAAGAGGTTGTTGTGTCTACTTATAGTAATATCATGATGTTTGGGACTCAGTTCAAGGTCCCTTTCCTTATAATGCCTCTATTAGTTTCAAGGGTCATGTTCGGTGATGCCTTGCAGTGTCGTGTTCTCGTTTGGTTTCAAGGGTGAAGGTTGTGAAACTTTCCAAGAGACTCTATATCGATAGAAGTGTACTTTCCTTCAGGAAATTTTGAATTCCTTTGTTTTAGAGGATGATTTCTTCTCTGTGTCATTCCTCTCGATGTTTCTCGTTTGGTGTAATAAGGGGTGATACACATGAACCATTTTAGATCTTGTGTTGGGGAATGTTCCATGTAGATTTAAGTGGATTTCAGGATGTTTTTTTTCTATTATAATTGTCTCGGTTGTGGTATGATTGCTTGTGGCACGAGAAAAAAGTGGTTTTGTTTGAGGGTTTTAATGCCTGACTGTGAGGCAAGAGATGCTTCAACCAATAGAGCTCTAGGCAAAGGTTCTGGAGTAAATTTGGCACATAATCAGGGGAAACCCAGGGTCATGAAAGGCTTTGGTCTAATTTATGTCCTCAATGTGGAATATGAGAATGGTTTAAACCGCTACTATCGTTATCTTATTTCAGTTGTTCTCATTCTGTGGGAAGTATTGGGAGGAACTCATTTCCACATTGTGTTCTATTTAAACTTAAGTGTTGTCTCTTGGTTATTTAGAGGCTTAGTCACCTTGATTTCTTGAAACCATGATGGTTTTGTCCTATCGGGTGTAGGCCTCTATTTAATGGCCCTTATGGGGTCTGTTTGGGTAACCGGTCTCATTTTCGACTAGTAGTCATCTAGGGATGTAAAGTTGTTGTTATGTATTTGGATGTAGATTTTATGCCCCAATAGTTGGGTCCTTCCCTCCCCACCTGTCACGACCCGACCCTACCCGAGCTTGAGCCGCAACTACCCCAAGCCCGCCTCCAAAGGCCAGGGGCTGGCGACCAGCGCCGAAGGCACAATAACTCGGGGAGGCCTTTGCCTAAGTACCTGTACACCCACACGCAGCACACTCAATGCAATAGTGCAGAGTAAGGGAGAAAAGACAAGTAAATTAAAAGGGAAACAGCTATAAATAAACCACAAAGTGCATCGACCTCTAACAGTACAAAGCAAGAACACGGCACGCACCTCGGGCCCACACGACGTGTGGCCCCAAGTCAACCCCAACCAAGCACATGAACCTTCTCAGGTACAAACATCCACATGTACCTCCCAGCGTTCCCGTATACTCCCAGAGTATACCACGTTCCAGCCCAAAGGCTATCGTGCACACGACACCCAATGTCAACGCAAAGGCGTAACGTAACAACTCCAACCTGCCACCTCAATGGATGAGGCATGGCCAACCACATCTCTTTAACCAACAACATCACTCTTCCAAGAGTGCACGCGATCACAGGCCAAGGGTCCGCTACAAACACGGT
This sequence comes from Viscum album, assembly GCA_963277665.1. NCBI lineage: Eukaryota > Viridiplantae > Streptophyta > Magnoliopsida > Santalales > Viscaceae > Viscum > Viscum album. The sequence goes on from OY728167.1 coordinate 339,221,540, forward strand.
AGAAGAACCTCCACTGGGGCACCCTTCATATTTCCACATTTAATAAGATCGCGTATGAGGCTCCGCTCACCTGAACAGATGACACCGTTGTAATCCCTACAGAAAAACACGTGAGATAGACTACTTACTCGCCCGAAATGGTCAACCGGTGAAAAAGGTACTATTCACCGTAACCAACCCGTGTGGGGCCCACCTCAAGATCCCTAAACTAAACAAATGGATCACACCACTGTGATCCCCTCGAAAAAACACATGGGATTGACTACTCAATTGCCTAAAATGGACACCCGGTGAAAAAGGTACTATTCACCATAGCCAGGTCGGGTGGGACCCACACCATGTCCCCGAAAAGGTCGGGCGAAATGCGTCATCGCAATGCTCTCGGAAAAACACGTCAAAATCACTACTCACTTGAGTGGAAAGAATATCCGGAGAAAAAGATACATTCCGGCTTACCGCACACGAGCGGTACCACACGGAACCCGCACCCCGGTCTCGAAGCGCTGCCAACGGATCACACCGTAGCGATCCTCTTGAAAAAGTACAAAAGATAGACTATTCACTTGTCCAAAATGGTCGCCCGGTGATAGAGATGGAAAATCACCGTCAACGCCCAAATGACCCTCATGGGGCCCGCACCATCGTGTCGAATTAGAGCGGGCGGATTGCACCATTTCCATCCCCTCGGAAAATATCCATAATCGACTGCTCGCACGCCCCGAACGGACGCCCGACGAGAAAGTCGCTAAACGCTGCTCGCAGCTCAAAAGACGGGTCATGGGCCCCACACCTCAAATCTGGTTTCAACGCCCGAAACAACACTGGAAAACTCCGCCTTGGCACCAGGGTCACAACGCCACTGACGGCGCCCAAAACGGACTTTGGATGTGTCCGCGCCATCCAAAACACGAATTCCCGGGAAGCCCGCTAAGCTGCTTTACGCACGTGTCGTGCCCCCGAGCCCCTCATCTCAAAAATTAAAACTCCCAAAACCACCTCAAAAAATCCGCCTCGACGTCAGGTCCGCGCCACCGCAGACAGCGCGCAAAACGGATGCTCGTAGAACTTATACCCCTCCTAGGGTAAACGGCACGTTCCGAACTCAACGGCGCCTTCGGTTTTCCCATCCGATCCACCGTTTAAGAGATACTTGAGTTTCACCATTAAAAAAATTAATTAATTAATTTATTTATCCGTTTAATGTTCCGAAAGTGAGCGAGGGGTCCAAACGTCCCGCGCCGACATGTTTTATGTTGTTCCTAGGGTAAACACCCCATTCCGGACCCATCCGTACACTCGGATCTCTGATCCGGATCACCGTTTAGGAGTTATCCCATTTATTTGGTGTGCCCAGTGTGAACGCATTGAAAATTTAATTCCGGCCACTCCAGGGCTCGGAATCGCATGCCGTCTGAGGGTGCTGCTCTGGAATAATATCAAAAATATTCCAAAGTCCTTTGTAGCCAAAAACAGGGTTCTTACATCATTCCCTCCTTCAATATTTTCATCCCCTAAAAGCAAAAATAGGGAACAACTCAGGGTACTAAGCCCGCACCTGGCTCTCCCATACCCAGAAGAACTCTTGCATAGCTCCGCATCACCGCACACAAACCAAAGGATTTGATCTGTTCATGTGAGTTCTGCCCTTTCCGATGACGTGCATAGGATCACGCACACATCTCTTCAGGTAAACCACGCGGGAGACATCGTGCACCCACTCCAGACTTTGGGGTTAGGGCAAGGCGGTAGGGAACCTCGCCATCCCTTTGCACAGTCTCAAATGGCCCGAATGCTCTCGTGGGTAGCTCACCTCCCCAACCAAACCCCTACGTCACACGCGATGACTAGAATCACCGCCCGCACCAGGAACAAGGCCCGGTGATTCCCTCCTTCAGAACATCCATATGGTGAAACACCCAAGGATATCTGGTCACGCAAGATTTCACAGTCGATCTACCACAACCAAGACTCTCTTACACGCTCGAAAGGCAAAGGAGTCGACACCATCGACTAGAGAAAAAGGTCCCATGCCTTTTTCCTTACCAACACAGGGTTACACCGACGCCCCGCGCCACCCTGATAACGCCTCAAGCAAGGAGCAGGGAGGAAAGAATTCCACACATATAGTCTAACAATTATACTGCAAGAAGTATAAGATTTTTAGAGTGTACCTCTTATCACCTCATGCTCTGCAGGATCGTAGACATCCAAAGCTCATGGCTGTCCGCGGTCCCAACTGTCAGCTCCCGGAGCCTGTCGTGGACCGCCTAGTGGTGATGAGGAGACCTCATAAAGTCATCCCCCACTTCCAGCTCCTCTCGCTCCTCTGTTAGCACCACCTCTCTGGGTTCTACTCTGATCATGGCGCTGCCTCCGTCGTGGTGGTGCACCTGCTGCCTGCCCGAAGCTCTCTGCATGCCTGGTCGGGCAGTCCCATGCCAAGTGACCTCGTCCATCGCAAGCATAGCACCGACTCTCTCTAGGATGCACTGGTGGCCTCCGACACCACCGTGGTGTACGACCACGCCCCTGAGTCCGGTTGTCATAAAGCCACATGCGTCGAGGTTCTGCTTGCCGACACCCGCTAGCTGCGGCAGACGTCTCGGCTCCAAAGTGCCTGGTGCCACCACCAACTCTAGAACGTGACAGGAAACTCTCTGTCATCAGCGTCTGCTCTAACACCCTGTCATATGTGGAAATTCCCAAGGGCACTATGACAGCACGAGCCTCTTGGCGGAGACCCTGCTCAAACTTCTGCACTCGGAAGTTATCATCGTGGACCAAGTCTGAGTAAAAGTGTGCACGGTCTGCGAAACTAGCTGTGTACTCGGCCACCATCATCCCTCCCTGCTGAAACTGCAGGAGCTCCTGAATCTGAATGGTGCATAAGCAGGAGGGTCAAAACTCCTCATGAAACAACAATAGAAAGTCGCCCCACGAAAGTGACGACTCGTCAAGAAACTGAGTCACCAGACTCCACCAACGCCAAGCTGCTCCACGAAAAAGGTTGGCTGCCAAAGCCACTCTCTGATCTTTCGGCGTCTGCACAAGCCTGAAGAGGCAAACCACGGTCTTGAGCCAAACCTCTGCTGCCTGAGGGTCTAGCACACCACTGAACCTCAGCGGTCTCTGCCGTTGGAACTCACGGAGCGCGCTCAACCTATGCTCAAACTCAGCATGCTCTGCTGAAGCTGTCTGCTACTCAACAGGTGGGGGTGCTGCTACCGGCCCACCAGGAGAAAGGGGTTCTCATGATAGGTCTTGGACTGAGCCCTCGTAGCTTATAGGGTCGTCGTCACGCACCAAAGCTGGTATCTTGGATGGCTGTCTTTGCGGAGACATCCTGAATATTATCAAGGAGTGTCGTGGTCAGATGAGCATATATGTATATACCAATAACAATGATGGGGATCTGACTTAAGAAGGAAAGTCAAAGACTCAATCCTATGTGATGCACAAACCAATTTTCCCTGCAACAAGTGTCTCAGCATGCCGAGTCGACAAGCGAGTTATCAGGGTCCTGGTGAATGGATACGTCGGCCGTCGCACCATCACTGGACTCCCTGTCCTGAGATCCGCTCTCGATACACGTTAACACTGTTTCCCTAAATCCCAACCAATTCCTCTTTAGGGACGTCCAAACAACGTCCCAAGGAATGAACCACCTCTGATACCACTTTGTCACGACCCGACCCTACCTGGGCTCGAGCCGCAACTACCCCAAGCCCGCCTCCATAGGCCAGGGGCTGGCGACCAGCGCTGAAGGCACAATAACTCAGGGAGGCCTTTGCCTAAGTACCTGTACACACACACACAACACACTCAATGCAACAGCGCAGATCAAGGGATAAAAGACAAGTAAAGTAAAAGGGAAACTGCTATAAATAAACCACAAAGTGAATCGACCTCTAACAGTACAAAGCAAGAACACGACACGTACCTGGGGCCCACACAACGTGTGGCCGCAAGTCAACCCCAACCAAGCACACAAAAGTTCTCAGGTACAAACATCCACATGTACCTCCCAGCGTTCCCGTATACTCCTAGAGTATACCATGTTCCAGCCCAAAGGCTATCGTGCACACGGCACCCAACGTCAACGCGAAGGCGTAATGTAACAACTCCAACCTGCCACCTCAACGGCTGAGGCACGGCCAACCACATCTCTTTAAACACCAACATCACTCTCCCAAGAGTGCACGCGATCACACGCCAAGGGTCCGCTACAAACATGGTAGAAGAACTGCCATCAAGGCACCCTTCATATTTCCACATTTAATAAGATCACGTATGAGGCTCTGCTTGCCTGAACAGATTACATCGTTGTAATCCCTGCAGAAAAACACGTGAGATAGACTACTTACTCGCCCGAAACAGTCAACCGGTGAAAAAGGTACTATTCACGGTAACCAACCCATGTGGGGCCCACCTCAAGATCCTGAAACTGAACAAACGGATCACACCACTGTGATCCCCTCGGAAAAACACATGGGATTGACTACTCAATCGCCCAAAATGGACACCTGGTGAAAAAGGTATTATTCATCGTAGCCAGGTCGGGTGGGACCCCCACCACGTCCCCGAAAAGGTCGGGCGAACTGTGTCATCACAATGCTCTTAGAAAAACACTTCAAAAGCACTACTCACTTAAGTGGAACAGATATCCGGATAAAAAGATACATTCCAGCTTACCGCGCACGAGCAGTACCACGCGGAACCCGCACCCCGGTCCCGAAGCGCTGCCAACGGATCACACCGTTGCGATCCTCTCGAAAAAGTACACAAGATAGACTATTCACTTGTCCAAAATGGTCGCCCGGTGATAGAGATGGAAAATCACCGTCAATGCCCAAACGACCCTCATAAGGCCCGCACCATCGTGCCGAATTAGAGTGGGCGGATTGCACCATTGCCATCCCCTCGGAAAACATCCAGAATCTACTGCTCGCACACCCTAAAAAGACGCCCGATGATAAAGTCGTTAAACGCTGCTCGCAGCTCAAAAGACGGGACGTGGGCCCCACGCCTCAAATCTGGTTTCAACGCCCGAAACCACACTGGAAAACTCCGCCTTGGCACCAGGGTCGCGATGCCACTGACGGCGCCCAAAACAAACTCTGGATGTGTCTGCGCCGCCCAAAACAGGAATTCCCGGGAAGCCCGCTAAGCTTCTTTACGCACATGTCGTGCCCCCGAGCCCCTCGTCTCGGAAGTTAAAACTCCTGAAACCACCTCAAAAAGTCCGCCTCGACGTGAGGTCTGCGCCGCCGCAGACGGCGCGCAAAATGGACACCCATAGAACTTATACCCCTCCTAGGGTAAACAGCACGTTCCGAACTCAACAGTGCCTTCAGTTTTCCCATCTGAGCCACCGTTTAAGAGATACTTGAGTTTCACCATTAAACAAATAAATTAATTAATTAATTTATCCATTTAACATTCCGAAAGCGATCGAGGGGTCCAAACGTCCCGCACCGACATGTTTTATGTCGTTCCTAGGGTAAACACCCCATTCCGGACCCATCCGTACACTCGAATCTCTAATCTGAGTCACCATTTAGGAGTTATCCCATTTAATTGGCGTGCCCAGTGTGAATGCACTGAAAATTTAATTCTGGCCACTCCAGGGATCGGAATCGCACGCTGTCTGAGGGCGCTGCTCTAGAATACTATCAATAATATTCCAAAGTCCTTTGTATCCAAAAACAGGGTTCTTGAACCACCCCTTGTGGTGGGGTATTTGGTCAGTGTTAGGAAGTTTCTAAGTTAGTGTGTTTCTGTTAGTTCTTCTGATGGGGAGACCCACTATGGGTCTCACTGAAATTTCTTTGGGATAAGTCAATGCTAGCCTATTCCTTATGGTGGGGTGTACATTTGGGCATCCCCGTGTTATTTTTCCAATCTATTCCTAGTTTTGGGTTGGTTTCTTATGGTGGGGGAGTCTTTTTAGTCCTCCCCATGTCGGTATTTTGGTTATGTTCTTAGGGATAGCTTTGTGATAGGTTATGAGAATGTTCATTGGGCGTGGTTTGGTCTTGTTTGTTCATTCCAGACAAGTGATGTTGTTTCCATTTAATAGTGCTTGATGTGTTTCTGTTTGAGATCTTGGATTACATGGTTGTGAAATTTCCTTCTCTTGAGTGATCAACTAGAGGTGTTTTAGCTCTTAGGGGTGGGTAAAACTTAGCAGGGAGGCCGTCTTGGGGTCTCTTGAGTTTAACATGCATGTCTCTTTCTCTGAGTGCAGTGGTCCTGCCTCTTGTCGCATGTATTTTTTTGAAAAAATCATTGATCTATAAAGTAATATCATTTTTTTTCTAAGTCTCATTGTGGCTTTATGAGGGAAGAAAGCATTATGGTGGGGAGAATTGTCACACCCAGGTTTTTAAGTTTTCCTTCATTCTGGTTCAGGTCAGGTTCTCGTCCATTTTTTCTCAAGAACCTAGTGTGATAGGTTTGGGTTTTTGGATTATTCTTTACTCTTATACTTGTAATAACATTTTACCTTTGGTTCCTATTGAGAATTTGGATAAAAATTTTGAATTTTGGGTCAAAATGACCATGTGCATGGTTGGCGCACGGTTAGTAGTAACTGTGCGGCCAATGTACGGCAAGTTGGGTTTGAACAGAACCTACCATATGGCTTGTGAACATCCATGTGCTAAGTCTCATGTAACCATGTGAGTTTTCCCCTTTGTATAGAATATTCTACAAGGTTACTGCATGGTTTCCTAAACCGTGTGGACTAACCATAAAGATCTTCCTACACATTAAAAATTAGGGGTGTTTGTTTCTTTCTCCCCAATTTTAACCCATTTCCCCCCCTTTCTCGAGCCCCACAGACTCCCCAGCCCTAGGCGAACCTCCCTTCTCCTTGTCCCTCCCTTGGGCTTTGATTTTTTGGTGGTTTCCATCCGGATTCTTCAGGATCCCTCACGTAAGTCCTCGTCTCCCTTGTTTTCTTATCCTATTGGTGTTTATTCTCTCCCTTGTTTTCTTATCCTATTAGTGTTTATACTCATTTTAGGGTTTAATATTTTGTTTTTGGGTTTATATCTTTGATTAGGGTTTCTTATTGCTTCCTCTTGGTGCAAATGTGGTACAGATGTGATTTCACACCTTTTTCTGGAAAGTTCTTCATGTGAGGTAGGTGGTTCTGTGACATAACATCTTGAGATGAATTTAAAGTGTTTGTTTGAGTTTATAAATGTGTTATTTGGTTTGATTATGTGGTGAGAATGGTGTTTTTGAAATCTTTTGTGTACTTATAACCTGGGTATGAATTTTGATAAAGGAATTGGATATGTTTTGTGTGTGCTTTGATGTAATGTTTCTATAATGGACTTTAGGGATTGTTTGGAAGGTGCAAAATATATTTTTGAGGGCCTTTGAGGTGTGTAAGTTTAAATGGGTATTTTCAATGTAAAATAGAACATTTGGGCATATTATCCTTGTTATGTATTTTGAGTATAAATTGTGGAGTGTTTGGGATGATGAAAAACTAGTTTTCAAAATGGTTTTTAAGCATGAGTGGTTTTATGAAGGGGGCTTGGCCCATTGACTTGGTTGGTATTTATTGTGTGTTTTTCTTATGTAATGAAAGGTGAATTTGGGAATTATTTTTATGGCATGGAAAAATTATTTGAAAGGGGATTTTCCATGGTGTGTGTAAAATGGAAAATTAGTTGTTTTGTAAATAAGGGTGATTTCTTTGAAATGTTTGGCCTTTTTTGTGAGAGTAGTGGTATGCTTGGAATGTGAACTTTAACTTGAGAATAAGGGAAACTATGGGTATCTATGTGGATGGACTAGGACTAGTATTCTAGTGATTCATAAGTGGTTTGTCCCAGTTTCACTTAGATGGATTGACGCTTAAAACACTAACTAAACTATGATGATGATTTATCACCACTAGAATTTTGGATGTTTCTCCTCTCTAGTGGCTCATGCATGAGGATGCTAATGGTTGTGGTTACTATACAACTTTTCACTGAGTTATGAGGTTCTAGGGTCCCACTTGAGCTAGATGAACTTTTGGGGATTACACATGGTTCTCTATTATTCATGATGTGGTGCCACCTATTGTTATAAGAGGATCCACTTGAGTGCCTGTGCTATTTATAAACTTCTTTTCCCTTTTTAAGATAGTGCTTTTGAAGTGGTTTTTCTTAAAAGTGTTTCTTTTTTAACTGTTTTCCTAATAAATTTTTATCTTAGAAGTGTTTTAAAGGCATGAATTTGAATGATCATGTTATATTATCTATTGATGTTATGGAATGGAATATTTTTATTTGGGTGTCATCCTACTAGCATTGGATCACACCCAACATACACCTTTGGGTGTATGTAGATCTTATTCCTTGTGTATTCCAGGTGAAGGAAACATGCTTAATGAAGGTGGTTCAGGTTTTCAATGGCCTCCTCACGTGGGTTTGGTGATGGTGGCTTCAGGAGTTGGCTCCTCATGTTGCATGAAGGTTAGAGGAGAAGTTTTAGTTTTCTTTTCATTGTAGTCCTCTTTGAGTTTTATTTGAACTATAAATGTTAAATATGGTCATGGTTTAAAGGCTTGTTTGGTTGTAGTTTTCAGTTTTGGATTTTTTAAGTTTTTGGTTGTTTGATATTTATTGTTTTTAGTAAATCGTTCCCATGTTTTTTTATGCTGCCCAGGCACTTGTGCAAGCCCGTGGGGATCGGGAATGCTCTTTGGGCCATGTCATAGACCAGGTCGGGCGTCGGTTTGGATAGAGACCCATCTTGGTTCGTGACATACTAAAAAATCAATATAAAAAGGTAAGAAACTGAAAAAAAATCCACTTAATCAATAAATTGAGAATATAATACATACATAGATATGTCGATGAAAAATCTCATGAATAAGTAATAACTAAATCAAAATGAAGGAAATGATTAATTATTGGGCGTCGTGTCTAAGGCACATGAAAACATATATATTCAAGACCTTTCACTAGATGGTTAAAACTAAAGATATAAACTTGTTTAATTTTTCCAACTTATTTGTCTCGTGAGAACCTATCAATGCATAGAGGAGCTATATAAAGTCTAAGACCCACCCGTTATTGCGAGTCCAAAGCATTCCTCATATCGAATAATCTAAATAAATAATATACCTTATCAAATATCTTTATTGAATAGAGAATACATATTTATCACTAATTCATCAATGGAGGATAAGTAACAACAAATATTGTTGACGTTTATGAATAGAGATTACATTGAAAGATCATTAAAACATTCTTGAGGAAAATAATCTTTAAACATTCCAAAATTTCTCATACCAATTTGAAACATTTTAATCATAATTCCCCATGAAGGATTAACATAAAATGAAACATATAATATCATGAGAATAAGTATATTCATGATATAAAATTTCAAAATGCATTATATACACCATAAAAAGGTGAATTGGTGCATAACAACAAATAAGTCTCAATGGAATGTAAATTGAGATGAAATATTTTATCTTGTGTCTGACTTGTCTCATGTGTCTTTATATTCATGAATAATAAAATTATGTTAATTATTTACTTTCTTCATAAAATTTTTCATGTTTATCATTACTTTTATTTCACTTATTACCATGATGTACACAACTACTAAAACAATTAAGTTTACATCTGGTGTTTTGACCAAATTCAGTTTATGTGTCAAAAACAACTTTGGTAGGTCAACTACAGTCAAAGGGTTCATTACATAACATCTCAAGAATAATAATCATTACATATTTATTATATTTATACATCAATTATACTTTTAAAACCAATCATTAAATATTTTTATGAAAAATTAACCAACGTTACAATCATGGAGACGGTAGGTCGTACACACGCATGAGTAACGTTCCTATTTTTCAATGATCATTATGGAAAGAAGGTAAGTAAGATTAATATTTATAGAATTATAATTATATATTAAATAAAATATTATTTAATCATATATACTTATATATAAAATTCTTGTGATGTAAAAGTAATCACGTCATGTCGAGGAGGTGGTAGTCCACATGTCCACGAACAACATTATTGCTTTTTAAGTGTGTGAAAGGTTAATAAATAAAATGATATATTATATTTACAGAAAGTTAATTGTGTAATTAATATCATATATATGTTGTGTATTTCAAAATTTTTTAATTAAAACCGTCCATTATACATTTCATGTATAGCGTGAACGGATCATGTCGCTTTCAGGAGGCAGTAGTCCACACTTCCACAAACGATGTTATCATATTTACACAAAATGGAAAGTATAATATTTAGTGTTATAAAATAATTAAATAAGCATAAAGGTATAATAAATATAATATATAATATATATAAACAAATTTTCCATCATAATTCAAAACCATGAAAGGTGGAAAAGGAAAAATGAGCAATTATCATTTCATGAGGTAGTAGTTCATTGTACACATAAACAGTATGTTCGTTACCCATTAGATGGAAGTGTGTGTAAGTGTAGGTAGAATTCTTAGCATAACAGTATATCAGTATATTTATGATACTGGTGTTGTCATATAATCAAATAATAAGGTGTTTTTAGGGGGTGGATAATGGAAATAAAACTAAAGAGCTTGAGGAAAAGATGTTACCTCTCCTTTGGGTAACTCATTTTGGTTTGCACCAAAGGGATTCCTTGGTTTTCTTTCTGTCAAAAGGGATGATTCAAGGATTAATTAAGGTATTTTTTGGAGTTAATTGGTAAAATATTTTCCAAACCTAAGTGTTTTGAGAGGTGTGTGGAAGTAGGAGGTTTGGTGGCCTTTTATAAGGGAGGAAAAATACTTGGTATTTTTTAAAAGAAGTTAGGTGTGCCCCAGGTTTTTACCTAAAAAGTGGATTAAAAAACAAAACATATATATATAAGGTAGTATAGGTTTGATATATGGGAATTTAATCGATTTTGGACAAGTTTTTAGATCATTTTGGCCGTTAATTTTATGGTTTAGTCCCTTGTTAAGCTTAATTTCACCTTAATCTTTGTAATTAATTTTCATTACATTCACTAATATTTTTCTTCAAAAACTAATTTGACCTTATTATAAATTATAAATTATGGTGATCCCAAATATTGAATCCATGTTTTAAAATTCCAATCACATAAGTTTCATAAATTAATTTAAAATTAATCTCATAGTTATGATGACAATGCGGGTTTTAAAAGTAAAAACTTCCAAAAGCTTCCTAAGTTTTTATACCCAATTTCAAAGTGAAATTGATTTCCATGACCTAAATTGGATTAATTGAAAAATAATTGATATAATATGACTTTAAAACAAAATTAAATTATAATTTATCATTATAAATAAATTAGAATAAAATATATTTTTAAATTAAAATTCATTATTTTTCACTATTTATTAAAAAATGAAACTTCGCAGAAAATACCAAAAAATTCACCCTAAGCTAATTTTTATGTTTTTAGTTCAAATATTAAGTTTTTTTTACATATATAGTCTATAAAATGTCCAAAAAGTGGATTTAAAATAGGTTCTCTGTTAAAAGGAAATAAAAGTGCCCTAATAAAAATATAGGTTTTTATGCATAAAATTGGTTTTATTCTTATCTTATGTCTATCAAATTTTTTGGATGAATATTAAAAATATTTAATGTACTATATAATATATATATATATATATATATATATATATTACCCTAATATCACTCAATAATTTTAATTAATTAAATTTATTAGGATAAAGCATCTTTGTGAGCATAAAAAAAGTTTTTTATAAAAATATTCTCATTATATCCAATTGGTTATTATATTCATTTCTAATTAATTTGTAACCAATTAATTCATTATTTGTGTAAAGCATATATTTTCATAATTTAGTTAGTATTATTAATATCCACTAATTTAACGGCAAGGTTAAGTCTTATTATATTAAATAATAATATTTTAATAATATATTATTGTTCGATAAAACTCGGCCATGCGTATAATGTAAGATTTCTAAGAAAGTCATTATCATGTGAGATGAAAGATAACTCAATGTCGTGTGCATTTCAAGATATAAAATATATTGAATTTATTTAAAATTGTAAATATATTATAAATTCTCAGGATATTACATTACCTTACATGCTTAGTGTTGCATTTCATACACTCTATCGAATATAATGTTCTTACTTTATATTTTTGAGGCGTTATAGATCAACACACAAAAACTCACACGCGTCTATAACCTCACCATGGAAACCTTCCATTTCTCACCATTTGGATAGACAACCATATTGAAGCATCTTGTAACCCTGGCATGGTGGCCTATAAAAAATAAAAAAAATAGACAATAAATAATGAAAGATGAATCAACACCACCATACCCACCTGGTCTCGCCCAAATTTACCCCAGATTTTAGGGTTAAGCGGTCAAATGTAGAGAATCCTGGGTTGTCGATTCCTCAGAGACCTAAGAAGAAACCTATAGACACGCACATTCTATGGACTGATTTTGGATATTAGGTGGCCAACTTTGGGTTTATTTTAGGTAAGTTTCAGATAACACTACGTGACTTAAGTGAATTAAAATTATGAGAAGGGTTGATCCTAGGTTATTACAATGGGTTGATTTGATGAAATTATTTTTTAACGATTTCAATTTCTTATATTCGAGAAGGGTTTATTCAATAAGATAAAAAAACTTCATCACTTATTGGTTTAATACCAACACACCATAATACTAATCACCTATACACTTGGAGGATCAAATTTATGATCACTCCAAGGTAAAGATTCATATTAGCACTTGAAGTATGTGGCCTTAAAATTCAACAAGGACGAAGAATATTTAAAATCATCAAATAAAAATATCAATTAAAATAAGTGATTAGATGTTAATGGGGTGATAAATAACATCCAATCCATCCCCTTTATACTCCCTTTGATCAACCCATAAGTGGGTTAGCCCTTCATTGATTATATGGTTTTAATGGAAGTGGGAAGTAGACTCATGGGGGAGGAATTGAATAAGTAAAGAAAACAATAAAAAGAAAATGATCACTCCACTGTTGTGTGAATAATTTAACAAGTTTTGGCGTGAATAAATTTATACATTGAGGAAATGGTATTAAATTGAGATGGATAAGAACAGAATAATCAGAGAAGAATAACTTTTATTAAGAAACTAAGATGAATTAAAACAACTTACAATTGAGGAAGAACATTACAAAGGAAAAGTGGCAGCATAACATTACAATGAAAGAAAGCATCCAATATGATAAACTACTCCACCACCACTACCTTAAATAGAAATTTCAAGAGTCTTGGGTCTATATCCCAACATTAAAAAGGATCCCACTTGAGTATGGTAGGCCTAGGGTGGTGGAAAGTAAGGGAGAGGATACTTTTCCACCCTTGACCCGAAGTTGCAGCCAGCTTGCTTCCACCAAATAGAGGTGCCTGGAAGACCTTATATATGGCCTAATTGGAGTAGTCCATAGAAGACAAAAATTAATACCCGGATGTCTACTAGATCTCTGTAAAATATAAGCCCAAATTAATATGTGGTTTTAGATATATGATTAAATTGGTGGGATGTTTTTCTGAGCCGCAAAATCTGGCCCAGAATTTTATATCCAACTTGGGCCGCATGGAACTCCATTTAAAACTAAGAATTATCTCTTATAACTATTGGAACAAATGTTTTCAATGATATTATCTATCTTTATTTCAATTTTCAGAATTATTGGGCTTGGATATTGGATGATACAGTAGTTTTATTGGGATGCTGTCCAGTTCACTTCACGCAGAATGTTGTTTGTTCAAGGCCAAATTTGGTGGTCTTCCAATGTGAATCTTCAAGTGCTCAAAAAGCATTAATTGTTACTTATAGAATGGGATAACTGAAAATAAAATATGAAAATAAAATCAAGACCATTGTTTTCTTAGGATGTGTCCAAAAATGTAACATCTAAAAGTGCATTTTAAGAAAGAATTACAATCATAATGTGAAATAATGTTCAAATTGTAAAATGAACTAAAAATGGTGTTTATGGATAATGAATCACATGAATAATATAATATAGAAAATGAATATTATCCTATTTCAGTGGCTAATCACACCCCCCCAACTTGAGTTTTTCTAGTCCTGAGAAAAATGAATCTCAAAATTATGAAATTTGAAATCCCTTTTCCAAAACATTTTAATACACAATGATCACTAAGAACCCTTATACCAAAAAATCATTAAACCCATAAAAATATTTTAATACAAGATATTTTCATAAGAATATCCCAATCCCAAGCCCATTCCTTTGTTCAAATTCATCGCCATATTTCATCCAATATCAATTAAGCATGATTATGTGTTGTGTATCCCAATAGACATGAGGGTTCATATTTATTAAAGGGGGAAATGATGGAAGTGATAGGTGGAATCAAATTTCAATATTAAGATGAGTATTCAATTTTTTTTATTATATATATTATTTTTGTTTTTTTTCAATTTTTTCATGGTAATTGAAATTGCACTCAATATAGTCAACCCATGTAGTGAGACTTTGCCAAAGACTTCCAGGCTCAAAGACCTTAGGGCACCAAGTGAAGCCCACATACTCGGCCATCATATTGAGTTAACTCAGTAATAAAAAGTCAAATTACCACAAATAGAGATAAAATTACTAACTCTGGGCCAGACAACTATGGAGTCACTATCCCCAAGTGTTGAGAGCCACACATTAGGTTATTTCATTTCTCTACATGCAAATTTATTGTTTTTTTTATTTTTTTATTGAATACTAATATTAAAACTAAAATGATCACCAAACCTATGATATTTATTTATAGGACCCCATTACCTCAAATTAATACCCCACTATCCAAAGGATGTGCATTGTGATTCTTTTTTTTTATGAAAATATAAATGATGAAATATCACATTAGACAACCACACTTTCCAAAATCTATTCTCATGAAATATACATGGATTAAAATCAAAATCAGGGCATGCTAAATTATTTGATATTCAATTTAAAAGTGTGCAATGTGTATTATCATGTTCATGGTTATAGGAACTTTTCCTTCCATTAAGTTACACTTTTTTTCAAATCATTTTTTTTTGCACATAAAATATTTTTTTTATTTCATCTCCCCCCCCCAACTTAAAATAACATTGTCCCCAGTGTTTGAAGAAAATAAAATTTAGAATGGGGTAGAGGTGGAGAAGGGGATTTCAAAAAGTAAATTAAAAATGAGTATCATGGAATGAAGTCACCTGGTGGTTGAATTTGAAGTTCGTGTTACTCTAATTTAGTCCTTTGATATCCATGTAACTCGCAGAGTTCCCTAGTGGAAAAAGGAAAAACAAAAAAAACAAACAAAACAAAACAATATATATATATTTATTTGTTTATTTATATAATAATAAAAAAAAGTAAAATATAAGTATATATACAAAAATTATAGAATAAGGAAGCACTATAAGTCGTAGGTCAGTGGTAGGTGCACTCCCCTGTCTTCCTTCGGTCCCAGGTTCAAGTCCTCATGGCTTCGCCTGTTGTAACGGGGTTTTCCCCACGACCTACGATGTGTCCTTATATATATTATATATATTTTTTGTATTTTTATTTTAACCCACAAACCCATAAAAATAAACTGATGATACATTGTCTTCTTTTTAAATTTCTGTGTAAGGTATTACTCAAGGATCACACCATGTGACACGGATGAATATGGTGCTCCCCTTTCATACCCATCCATACTCATAATAGAAGAACAGTTCAATAGTCTATGGTACTATAATATTCAGAGTTAAGTATTTTTAAAAAAATATAAAATTGATTTATTAATCCTGTTTTAAAATAAAGATGATTCACAAAGATGAAAACCACGGGTTGCCTCCCATGTAGCACTTTTGTTTAACATCACTAGCTCAACTTAGACCCTTAATTGTTTAATTATTTTACTAATCTAAGGTTGGTTCACACAAGTTTTCATAAACTTCATTTTTTTAATGGTTTGATGAATAGTTTGACTCTATGACCATTAACTTTAAAGGTTTGACAATTAGTGGGATCTTGAATTTCCAAAACCCCATGGGGGTACACCTTAGGCACTATGTATAGACCTGACCATCTAGAACTCAAATTTCCCAGGTGTAAATTAATTTTAGAACTATACAAAAGAATAGGTTTACCTAGTACAATGTTTTCGGTTTTAAGATTTTGAGATTTGTAGGCTTGTAATTTATCTTTATTGATCCTTGAATTTTCATAATCCTTTATCCTAAGTTCCTCAAGTTCATTAAGATCTAATTTCCTTTTTTGTTTCAACCAATGAGAGGTCATAATTCATTTTCTTAATTTCCTAAAAGGCCCTATGTTCAATCTCTACTGGAAAATGGCATGCTTTACCATAAACCAACCTATATGGGTATATTCCTAAAATGGTTTTAAATGCGGTTCGATAGGCCCAAAGAGCATCTAAGAGTTTACTCGACCAATATTTCCTAGATGGATTAACAGTTTTCTCAAGATTTTTTTTGATTTCTCGATTAGCTAACTCAACTTGACCATTGGTCTATGGGTGGTAAGCAGTGGACACTTTGTGATAAATTACATACTTTTCTATGAGTTCTGAGAATGGACGATTGCAAAAATGAGTTCCATGATCACTAATGATAGCCCTAGGAATTCCAAATCCAGAGAGGATGTTTTCCTTGAGAAATATAATCACAGTTTGATGATAATTTGATTTTGTAGGAATGTGCTCAACCCATTTGGAGACATAATCGACAGCTAAAAGGATGTATAGATATCCACTAGAGTTTGGGAAGGGACTTAAGAAATCAATTCCCAAACAATCAAATATTTCAATCACTAAGATGGGAGTGAGTGGCATTTGATTCCTTTTTGTGATGGACCCTACTTGTTGACACCTAGGACAACTTTGAAAAAATGTATAGGAGTCCCTTGAGAGGGTGGGACAGAAGAGACCACAATGAAGAACCTTATCAAAAGTTTTCTTAGAGGAAAGGTGACCTCCACATGCCTCACTGTGATAGAATTTAAGGATGGACTCTTGTTCGGATTCTGGGACACATCTTCTAATGACTTGGTCAGGGCAGAACTTATAGAGGTATGGATCATCAAACACATAGTGCCTAACATCAGAAAGAAATTTCTTTCGATCTTGAGTCCCTAAGAATTTTTGAATGACTCCTGTAACTAAGAAGTTGGTTATGTCGGCATACCATGGGAAATCAATCATTGAATAGAGGTTCTCATCGAGAAATCAATCATACACATAAAGGTGATTTGATTTGTCTTTGAATTCCATCCTAGAGAGGTGATCAGCTACAAAATTTCCAACACCCTTTTTATCCTTAATGGTTAAATAAAACTTTTTAAGAATAAGGACCCACCTAATCAATCTAGCCTTGGCATCTTGTTTTTGGAAGAGGTATTTTAGTGTAGAATGGTCAGTGAACACAATGATGGGGGATCCTAAGAGGTAGGACCTAAACTTTTATAAGGCAAACACAACCATGTGAGATTAACTCAATGCTTGTATAGGAATTACTGAGTGTGTCAAAGTATCACGTAATATTAAATAAGCATGGAATGACATTAAACTAATGGGGGATCTCCTACATAGGATTATATCCATGTTAGACCATGTTAGATTGACCTAAAATATATGGTCCTTGCATAATATTAAATAAGTGAAATCAGGGTCTGTGTCGTATTAAAATGGATATTTTTAGGAATAACCAAGCATGTATTGGGATATAAAATTAAGATATCCCAATATTATATAATCAATTTAGCAGAACAATGACATGCATAAAGAGAGACTAGTTCCCATGTAAGATTAAACCCAAATCTCATGTATGATTAATCTAGTGAAACACTAATCTATATAGTATTAAGCAATGTAACTCATATGCAAGGATGTTCTACCTTAAGATATAACATGATATGTAACATTATATCATCAAATCGTTCCCCTAGATAGGATTAACATCACACGAATTATGCCTTTTGTGAAATTAACACTGATTTAATTTTACATGTGTTATAGTTTATGTAATAACGAATCATTACCAATCATAAAGTTGGGATACCCATCCTATCACTACGATTCATATTTAATAACTCACATTAAATCACTTAAGATTATTTAGTGCTCTATTTTTTGAAACATGAACAATTTATGCTATTAATTCATTTTAAATTATGATTTAAGTATCAAATGGAATGAAATTACCCTAATACCACTTTTAGGATTCTCATGATCATATAACACTTATAAAACAAAATGGAAATTAATATGAAACCCAAAACTAGGATCTCCATTCAAGAAAACCTAAAATCACATATATTATAAAAAATATATATTTTTGTATACCTTTCACCATCAAGATACTATTTCCACCACCATCAGTCATGCTTGATGAAGATCATAAGAGGAATCCAAATAACATTAATCTTATGTGGTAGGTTTTACTGAATCAAACAACATCTTAGGTATGACTCTCACATCTCCCATGATATTCTATTATCTCTCAATGTATAAGAGAGAAGAAAAAAGAGTGAAACATGAGGAGTTTGGTTGTGGGTGCTTTTATAAGCATATAAATATTTCTAAGTCTTTTTCACCCTTTATATAATACCTTGATGACACTATTCTAGTGTTCAGAATTTACTCATGAATTTTAATTCATGAGTAAATATCCTGACCAGTTATGAACTCATCATATGAATTCTATATTCCCCCATGTTTTTATCCTATTAAACACTTATTAATGATAATTAATGTAGATTATCACTCAAAAATAATCAATTAATGTTCAGGCCTCCATATAAAACATAGAAAATAGCATGGTATCATATACCATGCCTTATGATATAATAAATCATATAATACAACTTGCATAGGAATCATGCATGATATCATATGTTATGCCCTATGGTACCATGGTATATCACATTAAAGTAGGCATTAAGTAAAATATCCATTATCATAACAATAGGTTAAGTGTGTTTTGATGACTTATAACTCATTTAGGATTAAGTGGGAATCAGTGATTTTTATTTTAGATTTTGGATGGGGTTTATGGAAGTGAACTATATTTATGTGATAATGAACCAAGGGGGTCTAGTCCAAGGAAAGGCCCTTTAATACATGCTTTCCTAAAAATATATTGACTTAAATCCATACCCAAGGGTTCCACTTATATCTAAAGTAATTTCAAAAGGTCGTGTCTAACACTATGAGATAAAAGGGGTTATATGAAATAATTCAACATGGGTTAATAGTTTCATATTCTAATATAAAATATATAAATTAAAGATATATACTTGAAAGTAATCACGAAGTACAACTAGAAAAGAAAGGTTCACTGGAATAAATAAGCGGTAATAGTTACCTCTATGTAATAATAAGTAAAGTAATGGAAAAAAATTTAATTAATTATAAAAAAATTGCATCAATAATCCATC
This sequence comes from Viscum album, assembly GCA_963277665.1. NCBI lineage: Eukaryota > Viridiplantae > Streptophyta > Magnoliopsida > Santalales > Viscaceae > Viscum > Viscum album. Next base: position 339,241,003 of record OY728167.1, read on the forward strand.
CATTTATATCTATGAAAATATATATTAGGATTTATAATTACTATTAAAAACATAAGGCAAACATGTGATATTCATATCCCAAGAATCTCTCAATGAGTCAAGACCACCTATCAATATTAATAGGTAACTTTACAAACTCTAGATGGTCAGTTATATCCCCTTAAATAATTAAATAAAAATACAATAACCAACAAAACCAAACCATATAACCACTATAAAATAATAAAAATAAAAACCCATATAAAAGCAACACAATCAATATTATAAATTTCACCAATAACTTAGGAGCTGTATGACCCAAATAACTCCATGAAAGAATATATAAAATCCACCAATAAATATGAAAATATCTAATATAAACCATGCCTCAATATCTTTAATTATAAATGATAATAAACAATAATAAATCAAATCATATAAACCTCCATCAAGAAAAGTAGAAACTCCATGATCTAAAGTGTATTGCACCATGATTTTGTGGAATTCACATTAGAATCCTTATACATCATAAGGAATTAATAGAATAATGGTTTCATAGAGAAAAAAGAGTGGATAAGAAAAAATAACCCTTGTATTTTTCACAAGTAGGAGCCTTGGATCTACCATGAATTTGTAAGAAGAAAGGAGAGGGTGAAGAAGACCAAAGAGGGCTCAAAGGGAGCTATAAATTTATAGGAAAATAAATGAAGTTGAAGAAGGATAATATGGATGAAATATGGATATAGGGGGAAGAGTGTAAAACACAATTTCTAAAAAAACACCCATAGAGCATATTGGGTACTTGATGGCTACCTGATGCCACCCAGTCCACTTGCATGGACAATGCGAATTTGATGGCACTTTTAATTATAAACAATAAGTGGAACAACTTCATAATAATCTTGATCTTCAAAACACCTAACAAGCCTCAAAAATCATCAATAAAAATATATGAATCCATCCTTAATCATAAAAAACTAAAACCTAAATCCTTTTAATAAATCAACCCCTCAACTGAAACCATAAATTCAAACAAGCCCACACTTTATCCATATAAATTCCATAATTATGACCTTGATGATAACTTAATCAAGGAAACTGGAACACGAATTGTTACAAACTCCCCACAATATGTCTTATCATCCCCAAAAATTCCTTAGAGATGTTTTTATAAAGGATCACTACCCATATGTATCAAATTCATACATTTATACAACCATTAAATCCATGATACACAAATTTTAGAGCCATCATATTTCCCCAATAAAAAACAAATTAAAAAACCCAAATCACTAATATAATATCATATAACATAGGAAACCCCCAAAATGATCCTCAGATTACATTTGAAATCATCAATCCCATATCTAATTCATACCACCAAATATGATGAAAATCATCCAAAGCCATTAAATTCCATATTCAAAACCATAATATTTTGATACTTAAAAGACACAAAAAACTAGTTTATCCTCAAACACTCTATAACCATTCCAATGTGCGACTCCTAAATCCAATTCTTGAAATTATACCATTGGTGTGATATTAATAATAAATGATGTAATATCACCCTGATGACTCTCAAAATATCATGAACTAGTCAAATTATATGCTTAGGTACTATCAATAATAGGATTTTAATAGGGGTATTCATGAATGAATCACCACTATGTGTTAGTTTATCAAAATGATTCAGTTGTAAAACGATGTTATAAAATCATTCCCTATTTTATAAACCAAAAACCATATTATTTATGAAAACACCACATTTTACACATTGATGTCAATATAAAATTCTAGTTTAAGAAAACACGTTATCCATCATTCCATTGTAAAATAAAACCTCATTACTTTTAATATGATTGATATAAATTAAACATGTATTAATTCTATTTCATTTTAAAATCAATATGAATATACATTTCAAGATCGCATTATGATTCTATTTTTAAAATCTACTTTCACCCCATTTTCAAAAATATACAAGGATAAAATAGTTTTTACTAAAACTCGTCCTAATTTCATACTGAAACTAAATATCCAATATGAAAATAATAAGTCTTCCACAACACTGGATGACATAAAGAAAACATGTTTTGATAAAAAAACATAATCATGTGTTCAAGGTATACCACATTTTAAAAACATTTAGATTAAATCTCTCTCCCCACTTTATAAAGAAGAATATTTTAAAATGGTTTCCATTACCTAATAGTAATGACAGACCCCCCCCCATAGACACTCATACCAAATAACATAGGTTCCCCTTGTATATAACCAACATGAAATCACATAAATTTTTTATTAATTGACTTACTAAATCCTTTAATTTCATAAATACACTATAGTAATAATGGGTAATTGTGATGGGTAAGGATCTCATCACAAATAGTCTCGTAGAATCACTTATTTGCGATGAAAATTTTAACCCCATCACAAATACTTTTTATGCGCATGTATGCCATTTTATCCTTCCAATATCTTTTGTGATGGATAATGAAATAATTTGAAAAAAAAGATATCAAAAAATACCTTTAGTGATAGATAATTAAATCCATTGCAAAAATAGATCAAAAATTACCTTTACTGTTGGGCTTGTATTCTGGCCCCTTTTTACTTTCAACACTCTTTTTTCTATACATTTTACTTGTGTTCGTATCTTGATGTGTGCTTGGTTGCATGTGTTTACAGGTTATAAAGGCAATGCCTTCCTGATTTTAGGGAATACGCCTTTCGGTGCTAGTCGCCAGCCCCTGGCCTATAGGAGGTGGGCTTGGGTTAGTCACGACACGGGCCCCAGGGGACAGGTCATGACAAATTGGTATTAGAGGAGTCGGTTCTACCGTAGAACATAGGACTCTGGTATTTCTTTTTAACATAAATAGTGTTAAGTGTAGTGAGTGTGGTTATTAGTTTGGGGAATCCAGTGTTAGTGTGGCGGCCGACGTATCCATACACCAGGACCCTGACTTCTAATTTCTAACTTAGTGCACAAAAACACTGATTGCATGTGTGTTTTGAAGAGTCTTATTTGTGAAATCTTTGAGTCATCTCACCAGGTATAACTTATTAACCGTAGCACACCTGTTTCTTCAGGATGCCTCCACGCAGACAGCCAACTAGGGTTCCGAGAGTAGTATGCACTGATATCCCACCAAGCGATGAGGCCTCGGTGCAGGGTCCTCTTCCAATAGAGGCACTAGTAGAGGCACCAGAAGTACCATTACCCATTGGGACACCGATGCCACCAGCCCTAGAAGGAGAGGGTGCACGCTGCTTGAGCATGTTGCTTGAGTTCCAGTGCCAGAGGCCACCCAGGTTCAGGGGAGAGACGGACCCACAGGCGGCTGAGGATTGGATGGAGGTCGTCATGAGATTCTTCCGACTAGTAGGGACACCAGCTGATCTCATGGTGATCCTTGTCGCCATCCTTCTATAGGTAGCAGCAGGCAGATGGTGGAGCTTGATGCTCCAAGTTCACGACGAGGTGACGCTTCTCTAGGTAGACTTCGAGAGCCTGTTTTGGGCAGATTTTGTCCCAGTAACTCTTCGCACAGTGCGTATACATGAGCTTCTTCATCTGCAATAGGGAAACATGATTGTGGCTTAGTACTCAATGAGGTTCACCGACCTCTCACGCTACTCCACTGATATGTTTCAAGACCCATTCTTCAGGGCCCAGACCTTCAAGTAGGGGTTCAGGAGAGAGATCAGGGCATCAATGATTTCTCTCAGCATCCCGATGTAGGCAAGGGTGTTAGAGTGAGCCCTCTTAGTGGATAGTTTTCTTGCTGAGCAGTCACCAGTAGTGAGACTCACCACTGGACATCGCGTAGTGGAGTCTTCTACAGCTGGCAGCAAATAGATGACACAGAGGTCCAAGAGGACCAGACATATAGATAGACGACCACATGACTCAGGATCGGTTGTGTAGGGCACCCGAGGCAGATCTAGTCATGCCAGGAGCGGGAAGTGTTACGCATGCGGCAGGCAGGGTCACATGGATCATGACTATCTGACCCGTCGAACAGATGATCAGTAGACGGTTAAAGGACTACCTAGGAAGAGACAAAGGTTCGACTGAGGAGGTCCATAGGGAGCAGGCGTACATGGAAGAGGAGCTGTCCGTGCAGCTGGTGGTGGGCAAAGATTCAAGATGTTATTGCCACCACCACTAGGAGTTCCACCCTGACCACAAGGAGTAGGAGGACAGGGCCGATCTAAGCTCTAGGCAGTTGAGGCCTACGATCACGATGCTCCAGAGATGATACGAGGTACGATCTGTGTCTACTCCACCTTAGCTACAGTACCTATAGACACAGGCTTCAGTCATTCTTTTATTTTCACTACCCTCGTTCGGAGCTCGGAGATTCTGACGAAGTCGTTGGCTCGATCCTTACGGCTAGAGACTTCTACGGGAGTGGATTTGATGATTACGCACTGGTTCCGGCAGTGATAGATTACTCTAGGAGGTGAGAGATTTGGCTGGGATCTCCTAGTAGCAGTGTCGAGTCCTTACGATGTCATCTTGGGTGTGTACTGGTTATCTACAGTCCATGCTTAGATTGACTGTATTAGGCGTAAAGTTCGGTGTGTCTGCATGGATGGGACCAGGTTTACCTTCACCGGTGATAAGGGAGCCTTTGCAGCACAGGATAGACTTACCTGGAGAAGGGTGCAGCTGATTACTCATTAGTTGGTTAGCCTTATCCTCAGTGCGGTTGATGTGGAGAGTCTGAAATATCCTGTAGTGGTGGACAAGTATGCAGATGTCTTCCCTGATGATGTTTTGGGTCTACCTCCTCGCAGAGAGGTGGAATTTTACATTAACCTGTACCCCGGGATGGCACTGATATCTACACCAGCATATCGAATGGCTCCCATGGAGCTTCGTGAGCTACGGGTATAGCTGGAGGACTTACATTGGAAAGGGTTCATCCGGCCCAGTGTTTCCCCTTGGGCAGCCCTAATTCTATTCACCAAGAAGGTAGATGGGAGCTTGAGACTTTGTGTCGACTATCGGTGCCTGAAATAGGTGACCGTGAAGAACAAGTACTCACTCCTGAGGATTGACGACCTCTTTGATCAGTTGAAGGGAGCACGGTGGTTCTCGAAGATAGTCCTCAGATCAGGCTATCACCAGCTCAGAGTGCGAGACAAGGATGTGCAGAAAACGGCTTTCAGATGTCGGTATGGCCATTATGAGTTCTTGGTTATTCCATTCGGCGTGACCAATTCTCCAGTAGTGTTCATGGGACTCATGAATAGGATCTTTCATCCATACCTTGATCACTTTGTAGTAGTCTTCATTGATGACATTTTGATCTACTCGACTACTAAGGAGGATCATGTCTACCATTTGCAGGTAGTACTGGACACACTTCGAGAGCACCAGCTTTATGGTAAGCTCTCGAAGTTCCCGTTCTGGATCCGAGAGGTTCACTTTATGGGACATGTCATCTCGGAGGCTGAATTTGTAGTGGATCCAGCGAAGATTGAGGTGGTACTTGATTGGGAACCACCCAAGAGTGTGACGAAGGTACGGAGTTTCCTGGGTTTGGCCAGATACTACTAGAGGTTTGTACCAGATTTCTCCAGAGTTGCAGTACCTTTATCAGCATTGAAGAATAAGGGGAAACCCTTCATGTGGTCATAGAGATGCTAGTGGAGTTTTTAGAAGCTGAGGTGGAGGCTGACTAGTTCCCCCGTCTTGAGGCTTCCGGAGGAGGGCGTAGGGTATGTAGTCTATTACAACGCCTCAGGGATCGGGCTCAGATGTGTCCTAATGAAGGAGCGAGTGGTGATCACATATGGTTCTTAACAGCTAAGAAAGCATGAGAAGAACTACGCTACTCATGACCTGGAGTTAGGAGCATTGGTCTTCGCCTTGAATATGTGGCGACACTATCTGATGGGATAATGCTTTATAGTATACTCTGATCACAAGAGTCTCAGGTATATCTTCTCTCAGAAGGACCTGAACCTAAGACAGAGACGTTGGCTTGAGTTCCTCCAGGACTATGACTTCGAGATATTCTATACTCCTAGGAAGGAGAACGTTTTGGCAGATGCACTCAGTAGAAGATCTGGTATACAGCTGCTAGGTGAGGCGACGGAGCAGCTGGCCGCTTTGTAGATATCCTTTGTGGATCGAGATGGAGTAGTTTTTCTTCAGTCTCTTGCAGTCACTCCCCCACTCCTTCAGCGATTCAGGTAGGTGTAGTGCAGGGACACTGACTTCGAGGCACGACGTGCTCAGATATCCACAGGATAGGCACCTGATGGATTTTCTGAAGGTGGGGAGCACGTCATCCTCTACAGAGGACGTACCATGGTACCAGTGTCACTTCAGGAGGAAGTGTTGAGGGAGTTCCACACATCCCCTCTAGCGGTACATCCAGGGGTGGTGAAGATGTACCAGGACTTTTGACAATAGCACTGGTGGTCAAGGATGAAGAAATCAGTAGCAGAGTTTGTCTCTCGATGCCTCACTTGTCAGCAAGTGAAGGCGGAGCATCAGGTACCAGCAGGCTTGGTTCAGCCTTTAGAGGTCCCAGAGTGGAAGTGGGATGGAATATCCATGGACTTCATGACAATAATTCCACGTACATCCAGATTTCATGACTCTATCTGGGTGATCGTCGATCGACTCACCAAGTTGTCCCACTTCCTACCGATCAGAGAGCAGGGTTTAGTAGAGAGTTTGGGATGCCTCTATGTGCAGGAGATTGTGCGGCTACATGGAGTACCCCCGAAGATTGTCTCTGATCGTGATACATGTTTCACTTACCATATATGGAAGGGGTTTCATGAGGATTTTGGGATGTAGGTTCGTTTTAGCACCGCCTTCCATCCTCATATGGATGGTCAGACTGAGCGAACCATTCAGACTCTTGAGGACATGTTGCGTGCTTGTGTCCTCAACTTCAATCGTAGATGAGAGGATCATTTTTGATTAGCCACTAAATGAGGATAATATTAATTGTTAATATATATAATATTCATGTGCTTCATTATTAATAAACACTATTTTAGTGCATTTTACACTTTGAACATCATCTCACATTATGATTGTAATTCTTTCTTAAAATGCACTATTATGTGGTACATTTTTTAACATCATTTAAAGTACCCAACGATTCATCTGATTTTAAGGAATATAATTATACATATTTTAATTTGATATTTTGGTAAATTGATCTAAAATTCAATATGAACATGTTTTATTCAAGGATCAATGGAGAATTCATGGAAGAAGATGGGGATATTTTGTGATGAAAGGAAACAATTCTGGAGAATCCATATTGGACACCAGCCCACTGATTCGAATGTGGATCCCAACATACATGCCCAATGAATCCCAAATTTCGTGGGATTCTAGAAGAAATGTATAGGAACAAATAACTATTCATGATCCAATGCTAATTCGGAATCCATGGTGGTCATTAAGTCATTCCAATTTAGAGATAAAATTATGGGCCATATTCTGCAGTCCAGAAAAACAGCCCACTGATATAATCATATCTCTGAATCCAAAACTCCAAATGGGCCCAAATTTTACAGGAGATTATAAAAAATCAAGGGATCCATTTTTTTATTCTATTTCCCACTCTTATTAGTCCATATAGAAGGTCTTCCAAGCACGTATGTTCGGTAAAGTAAAGTTGGCTGCCACCTCGGGTCAAGGGTGGAAAAATCAACTCTCCCTTACTTTCCACCCACCTATGGCCTATCACAATTAATTGAGGAGACTTGGACTATTGGAGGCTAGAACCAAGGGATAAAAAATTCCTATTTAAGGCAGTGGTTTTGGAGGATTTAAGGATCTTGGATGTTTTGTTCAATTGTAATGTTATGCTTCGATTTTGTTGTCTCAAGTTTGTCTTTCACTTGTAAATTGTTCAATTCACTTTAGTTTCTTAATAAAAGTTCTTCTTATACTCTTATTCTATTGTTATTAATATCACTTTTATACTTTTGGTTCAAGGTGTGAATTTATTTACACCAAACCTTGTGAAATTATCACACAACGGTGGAGTGATCGTTATTTCATTGTTTATTTTTACTTCTCCATTTTCTCCCTCATGAGCCTACTTTCCGCTTCCATTGAAACCATAGCATCAATGGAGGGCTAACCCACTTATGGGTTGATCCAAGGGAGTATAAAGGGTATGTATTGGATTTTATTTATCACCCCATTAATGTATAATCACTTCTTTAATTGAGATTTTTATTTGATGATTTTTAAACTCCATCGTCCTTGTTGAATTTAATGTCGCACACTTCATGTGCTAATACGAACCTTTAACTTGAAGTGATCAAAACTTTGATCCTTCAAGTGTATAGGTGATTAGTATTAAAGGGTGTATTCATTAAACCAGTAAGTGATGGTGTTGTTTTATCTTCTTAAATTAACCCATCTCAAATTTAAGAAATTGAAATCATTGAAAAGGAAATACGTCCAATCCACCCCTTGTAATAACCTAGGATCAACCCTTCTCATAATTTGAATTCACTTAGACTTTTAGTGTTAACTTAAACCTATCTAAAATCAACTCAAAGTTTTCCACTTAATATCCAAAAATAGTCCTTAGAATGTACGTGTCCATAGGTTACTTCTTAGGTCTCTGAGGATTCGACAACCCAAGCTAGACTACAAGGACCATCCTACCTTCTTCTCTTGGGTAAATTTGAGCGAGAATCAATTTTACTTTGGTGGAGTTTGCATAAAACAATATCTATCACTCCACCATTGGGATGACACCTTTTGAGGAGTTCTACGGGTGACCTTGCAGATCACCTTTGTGCTAGACAGACCTAGGGGAGTCAGCACTAGTGGGACCAGAGGTGGTACGAGATATGTAAGAACCCAGATCTTCTTTTCAGGTATGTTTTTCCTTTTTTGGTCATTTTTGAGATAAAGAGGAAAATATGGAAATTTTCAAAGTAAACGCCGTGTACTTTATAATTACACGTTGTGTACTTCGATACTACTAGAGCCTGTGTGTTGGCCGTGTCATGACCTCACACACGGCCATATAAGGGTGACATGGGGGGGCGCCTAATGCGGAGTACGGAAACAGCGGGTACATGCCGTGTACTTTGTTTTTTTTTTCATTAAATGAATTGGGGTCTTGTCTAACCCCTATAAGAGTCTTCTTCTAGGTTCCATTCAGCCGAGAGAAACCGTACGGCGCTGAAACTTCTCCAAGCCCCCGAGCCTCCGTCTGTTCTCCGAATCGACCGACGTCGATTGCGTTAGAACCACAGCGGTAAGATCTTCCTTCTTATTGAGTTTCATTCCATGATTTCCCCTCTTTATCAAGTTATCATTGGTTGAACTTTTTATGCATTTTTGTAGATCTATGACATTATAAGGTGATTCATGTCTTATGGTTCAAGTATACTGATCTTCTAACATCAAGGTAGGTGGTTTGTTCCTTTCCGTTGAAATTACTTGAATATTATGTGCAAATTCCACCAATACCCTTGAACGGGGTATTGTGTGTTTATCATTTTACCCCTATTGTATGCCTGCCTTGCTAGTATGCCTGTTTAGAGGATGTTTGATTATGAATATGGTTGAAATGCTATGCTTTGGAGGTTCTTCCCATGCACGTTCTGTTTATGACCGTTTGGTCCTGTATTGCCTTAGTTTCTTTGTATGTTTCCATGCCTGTTGTAGTAGGATGGAGGAATGTTTTCCGACATGCTTGATATGTTGTAGAACTATTTAGACAAGTAGTTATGTAAGTCTACTTTGGCCATACTGTATTGCTATGCCATTATCCTACACAGGGCCATGAGAACCGGGTCTAGAAGACTATAAGTGGATAGACCGAGTGAGCCTCCTCAGAGAGTCTTTGAGCTTTAGGCTATATGGTGATTGACCAAGTGAGCATCCTCAGAGAGCTTGGGAATACTTGGGGATATAAGGTGATAGACCATGAGAGATTCCTCAGAGATTCCTTGACTGCTTTAGACTATACGGGGATAAACCATGTGAGCTTCCTTAGAGAGTCTCTATTTTTTTGTTTGAATCACCTGTTTACCATAGGTTATAGGAGGGATTAACTATGTGAGCTTCCTCAGAGAGTCTATGAATGACCTGGGATATAAGATTAATTTACCAAGTGTGCTTCCTCATAGAGTCCTTGACCTTGGGGCTATAAGGGGAATTGAATGTACGAGCTTCCTCAGAGAGTTCCTGACTACCCTAGACTATAAGGGGAGTTGATTGTGTGTGCTTCCTCAGAGAGTATTTATAATTCTGTATGACCAAACCAGAGGGGTTAGGCTGAGTGAACTACCCATAGGGTTGTTGGTACTTGTTGGTAGGACCAGAGGGGATGGTTGTGAGTACTTACAAGAGGGTTACCTGTTGAGCGTTGCTGCTTGTTAGTTATTGCTTGACTTTGGAATTGTGGATTGTTTATTATTCAGCATGTTCTTGTTTACTGTTTTCTGTACTTTTACCTGCCATATATTCACTAACTTTTAGACACAAATCTTTGGATGGTTTCCTACTAGGATTTAGTCTCACACCCTGTTTGGGTCATGCTTTTGGGCCCAAACAGACTATGTTGTTGCAGGTATAGACAAGGGCAAGCACCCTTCGACTTCAGGTACTTGACTTGTTGTAGAGTTGGAGAGCATGGGACCAAGATTAGGCTTGCGATGCTAAGGAGTTGTTTATCTTTCTTTTGTACTTGTTTTTAGTACTGTTTTCATTTCCATCATTGTGACTTCTTTGGATGATTTCCTAGACATATGTATCATGCATCATATATATATGTGCTCTTTCTGTTTCTCATATTTAGTCTTCCATTGTTCACTTGTGTATGGATTGTTTACGGCTTCTGCTATTGTTCATTTTTTCTCTCTTCCGCTATGTACTCTGCAAATGAGGGCATAGTTTCCCCACTATCACACCCAAGGCCCTTGCTGCTAGTTGGTAGCATCTGGCGTTCGTGGAAATGTGCTTGAGGCCATGTGACCAACCGGGTATGGGGTGCCTCTGGGTGGCTTCCGAAACCGGGATGTTACAAAGTGGTATAATAGGGGTTTCTTTTCTCTTGACTTACTGTCTGGAGCCTTTATCCAGGGATAGGATGGATTGGGTACTTAGTAATAAGTTGTGCCCAGTAGTAGCTAACCCGTGTATAGGTAAAAGCCAATCTACCTCACTTATTGCATTTTTCTGGTTTTGTTATGTTACAATTGATTTGATTTCACCTAGAGTGATTCACATGCTTTGTATTATTACCATTGTTGTTATTGAGGTTCTATTTCTATCACAACCCAATGAGATGAGGGTATTTCATCTCATGCATCATATAGGCACTCGTTAGAAATCACATGACATGCATTCTTTCCATGTCATCTAGGATGCATTAGAAATTTCATGTTGTTGTGATAGATATTGTGTAGAATATGTGTGTTGTTGTGATAGATGTCGTGATAGAATCTTTGCTTCTTGTTATAGCTTTGTTTGTGAATTTTTTCTTAGATGGATGCCAAACTTTGGTTCTTGAGGTGTTATGGGCACTCATGGACCGGAATTTGGTGGATCGTTGCTAGTTTTCCTAGTTATAACTTGTATAAGATGCCAAAATTTGATTCACGGGGAGTATGGGCCCTCACAGATCGGAAATTGGCACCTTTTGTGTGCGTTTCAATGTTTTCTGGGCTCCGGAGTAATTTTTGAGTCTTACTGTCCAGAAAAACCCAGAATACATGCTGTGTAGTTTTTCCTACATGCCATGTGTTCTTATGTTCGGGAATAAATAGTTTTTCTTAAGTACACGCCGTGTAGTCTCTGACCATGTCGTAGGCCATGTGGGTAGAGACACGGGATGGGAAAAATCTAGAGTGAACACGCCGTGTATCATCCCTACACGCCACGTAGTGTTGACCTGGTGTCTGTTCGTGTAACTAAAAACATTGACTGATAAGACCTTAAGGCATACATGTCATGTCTAAATTTTTTTCACGCCGTGTAGTATGACCTGGGTACCCGGCCGTGTCGCTAACAACACGGGTTAGTGTTACCTCTTCTCATACACACTGTGTCCTCCTGGAACACGTCGTGTAGTGTCATCCGTGTATCCGGTCGTGTGGCTAACAACACGGGTCAGTTGGGACTTTTGTGTACACGCCGTGACTGTCTGGAACATGCCGTGTAGTGTAACCTGGGTACACAGGCCATGTCACTAACAACGCGGGCCAGGTAAAGCTTGTCTAGTACACATCGTGTCTATCTTGAACACACCATGTAGTCTTGCATTAGGAGAGTCATGTGGCTTAATCGTGTAGAAGGACTCGGGCATGGGAAGAAGATTCAAGTACAAGCCATGTGTTTGGACGATACGCCATGTGTTTGGGGTGTTACATGACCTGTTTAAGCAGAATTACATGCCCATGTAAATGACTTAAGGGAACACGTCGTGTAAGAAAAGTACACACCGTGTAGTCATGTTTTGCAAAACTTAAATGCTTTCTTTCTCATGTTCCCTTATTGTCCTTCTAGTTTTCAGTCTTTGATAATCTTGAATCTAAGGTGTGCATTTGACCTTGCAGAATCATGCCACCTAGACATCCCCCAGTTGAGCGCCAGTTGTAGGGTAGTGATCAGACGCCTGATATGGATGATAAGGGACTTCCTGTAGATCCTCTTATTGTGTTAGCCTTGGCACCAGCTGTTATACCAGTTTCAGGCGATGATGCGCAGTTTAGGGAGGGTTTTCTAAGGATGATGAAAACCTTCTAGGGAGTGTCGCCTCCTAACCCTTTGATGGCTAATTTGACGTGGGTTTTCCAGCAGCAGCATCCTCCCACCTTCTCAGGGGAAGGAGGACCTCAAGCTGTAGAGTCATGGATCAAAGCCATGCTGACGATCTTTGAGAATCTCGAGGTACCACCAAAGAGGAGGGTGAAGCTCATAACCTACATGCTCTAAGACTCCGCCAAGAGGTGGTGGGATGCCATCTCTCAGGCGGGACGCCACCAAAATATGGCTTGGGAGGAGTTTCAGCGTATCATCTATGATTACTTCTACCCAGAGACCTTGAGGGCTGATCGATCCCAGGAGTTCATGAGCCTGGAGCAGGGTACTCTTTCTGTGATGGAGTATTCCTCTCGATTCACAAAGTTACAGTGTTTCAGGCCTATTCAAGCAGGTGATGAGTTGTTCCTGGCTAGGAAGTTTTAGGACGGTCTCAGGCAGAAGATTTGTTCCCAGGTGAACATCTTCAGCTTGACTTCAATATCCTCTATCGTCAACTAGGCGCTTATTATGGAGTGAAATCCGAGGGATTCTGGATCTGTGATCCAGGGCGGTTCGGCATCCAGAGTTAGTGCTCTGCCAGCTGATAGCAGGAAGCGCCGTAGGGAGATTTCACAAGGAGATCAGAGCAGGCGGGATGCATCTTCTGGTAGTCAGGCGGTGTGCTACCAGTATGGAAGAAGCGATCATACGAGGCCACGTTTCTTGAGAGACCCAGTGGAGTACCGATCTTGCGGCAAGATGGGTTACCTTTAGCGCTTTTGTCAGTTTTTCTCACCAGCAGCTAGTGACAAGGGTTCTTTGATGACTCCACGTTCAGGAGTAGCGCCACTAGTTTCTCACCAATCTGGGAACTGGAGTTCTTTCGACCATTCAGGCTGAGGTGGAGGTCGTGGTCGTGGCAGCCAGTTGCTCGGTTTTCAGCGACAACAGGGTGGATCATCTTAGAGCGGTCAGGTAGGGTCACAGGGTCGTGGTATAGGTCAGATTTTTGCAGTGGAGTAGACCCAGCAGGAGGAGTTATAACCCAGAGGGTAGATCTTTTCTTCATAGGGGTGAGTGGGATGTCCAGGCGAGCAGAGTAGGACTCGAGCATCATGGGCTAGGAGGAGTTATAACCCAGATTTACAGTCTATATCTGGATGACCAGGGGACTTTGTAGTTAGATTTTCCTCCAGTGGTGGATCATTTCAGGGATGTCTTTCTAGAGGAATTTTCATATTTTCCTCTGGAGCGCGAGGTAGACTTTTCTATTGAGATCGTGCTAGGAGCGGCACCGATGTCAATTCCTCCTTATAGGATGGCTACACCTGAGTTACAGGAGCTTAAGAAATAGTTGGATGAGTTATAGGAAAAGGTTTTCATCCGACCTAGTACTTCTCCTTGGGGTTCGCCTGTCCTATTTACAAAGAAGGCAGATGGTACTCTTAGGCTGTGTGTGGATTATCAGAAGTTGAACCAGTTGACGGTCAAGAACCGATATCCCTTTCCAAGTATTGATGATCTCTTCGATCAGCTTCGAGGATCCCGGGTGTTATCAAAGATTTAATTGAGGTTCGGTTATCATCAGTTGTGTGTTAGAGCATCAGATATACCTCTTAAAGCCTTCCGGAGTAGGTATGGTTTATACGAGTACTTGGTTATGTCGTTCGGCCTCATGAACGCGCCTGCAGTTTTATGGCACTGATGAACCGAGTGTTCCATCCATACTTGGATTCCTTTGTGGTGGTTTTCGTGGACGATATCTTGGTGTACTCTCACACTCAACAACCGACCATGATACCCATCTTGAGATCATTCTGAGTACACTAAGAGAGCATCAGTTATATGTTAATCTCTCAAAATGCCACTTTTGGATGGATCAGATTCATGTCTTGGGTCATGTTATCTCAGAGACAGGAGTATCATTAGACCCAGAGAAAGTGAGGTTAGTAGTTTATTGGGAGCAGTCGAAGAACATCTTTGAGGTACGAAGTTTCCTAGGGATGGATGGATACTACAGATGATTCATACAAGACTTTTCCCGCTTAGCAGCACCACTGACAAGTCTGACCAAGAAAGGTGTGAAGTTCTTATGGTCAGATTCTTGTGAGTCAGACTTTGAGGAGCTAAAGGGGAGGTTGACTTCAGCACTGATACTAGTCTTTCCAGAGACGGGAAAGAGCTATATTGTTTACTGCGATGAATCAGGTATCAGGCTGGGATTTGTGCTTATGTAGGGAGATGGAGTCATTGCGTACGGATCTCGGCATTTGAGGCCACACGAGAGGAATTACCCAACGCACGATCTGGAGTTGGCAGCTATTGTTCGCGCCTTACGCTGTTGGAGACATTATCTTCTAGGAGAGAATTTTGTAGTTTTCACCAACCACAAAAGTCTCAAGTACATCTTCACTCAGCGTGATCTAAATCTGAGACAGCGCAGGTGGGTCGAGTATCTTCCATCCTTTAACTTTAAGCTTGCCTATATGCCTAGTAAAGCCAACGCGGTGGCCGATGCATTGAGCAGGAGGACTCAGATACAGGTAGTTCAAGAGGCCAGTAGTGAGTGGCAGCTTATAGCTCTGTTCTCCGAAATGAATTTGGAGGTGCATGACAGACAGGGGCAGACTTTCCTTTCTTCTGTAGCTGTTACCTCTACCCTTGTTGATCGGGTGTGGATGAGGCATCTATCAGACTCAGAAGGCCTAGTCCTTCAGGATAGTGTGTCAAGAGAGGACCCTCATCCTGGATGGACCATAGGTGAGGATAAGATCTTGCGTTTCCAGGGACGCATATGGGTGCCAGCAGATATACGCAAGGAGTTGATATGGGATTTTCATTCCTCAGTTTGGGTAGTTCATCCTAGCGTCATCAAGATGTATCGTGATATACACCATCGGTATTGGTGTCCAGGTATGAAGGGGGATGTTGTTGGTTTTGTCATGAGGTGTTATACTTGTCAGTAGGTGAAGGCGGAGCATCAGCGACTAGCAGGTCTTTTACAGCAATTACCTATTCCTGAGTGGAAGTGGAACGATGTCACGATGGACTTCATGACAGGGTTTCCGAGGTCACCTTGAGGGAATGATGTTGTATGGGTTGTTGTTGACAGGCTTATGAAGGTTGCTCACTTTCTACCGATCATGGAGACCTTCAGTGTTGATGAGATGGGACGGATTTATATCTTTGAGACTGTACGCCTGCATGGAGTTCTACACTCCATCGTTTTAGACAGGGATGCGCATTTTAATTCTCAGGTCTAGCAGGGGATTCAGAAGGCTTTGGGAACACAGGTACTTTTGAGTACATCTTACCACCCCCAGATAGATGGCCAGTCTGAACATACGATTCAGGTGCTTAAGGACATGCTCTGAGCATGCATTCTGGATTTTGGAGGTTCTTGGGAGAAGCATATACCCCTTGTGGAGTTTTCCTACAACAATAGTTTTCAAGGAACTATTCAGATATCACCTTATGAGGCTTTATACGGTAGGCCATTCTGATCACCCTTATGTTGGCTGGAGGCAGGATAGGCAGCTTTGTTGGGACCTCATCTTGTTCAGGAGACCACAGAGCAGATAGAGTTGATTTGAAAGAGGATGGATACTACACAGTCTCGTCAGAAGTCTTATACTGATCAGCGGAGACGACCTATGGAGTTCGAGGTCAGGGATCAGGTTTTACTGCATGTCGCACCGAGGTTGGGGCACAGAAGGATTAGGAGACAGGATAAGCTTTCACAGAGGTATGTCGGGCCGTTTGAGGTGTTGGGGAGAGTTGGTCCGGTTGCCTATCGGTTGCAGTTACCTCAGAGGTACTGAGCTATGCATGACGTCTTCCACATTTCTCAGCTCTGACATTACTTTTCAGACCTGTATCATGTATTTAAACCTGAGGAGGTTGAGCTAGAGGTGGATGCATTGTTCGAGGAGCATCACATCTGGATTGTCGATTTCAGTACAAAGGTTCTCTGTGGTCAGTCTGTTCCTCTGGTATGGGTTCTATGACAACATGGGTGGGTATAGGACGAGACTTGGGAGAGGGGGACCGATGTATGATCACAGTGGTCAGAGCTGTTTGGGTTTTCTTCTTCTATGCCGCGCTAGGGAAATTTAGGGATGAATTTCTTTAAGGGGGAAGTTTGTAAGAACCCGGATTTCTTTTCAGGTATTTTTTTTCCTTTTCTGGTTGTTTTTGAGAAAAAGAGGAAAATCTATAAATTTTCAAAGTACACGTCATGTACTTCGACACCACTGGAGCTCGTGTGCTGGTCATGTCATGACCACACACACAACCATGTAAGGGTGACATGGGGGCCGCCTAATGCGGAGTACGAAAAAGGCGAGTACATGCCGTGTACTTTTTTTTCATTAAACGCACTGGGGTCGCATCTAACCCCTAGAAGCATCTTCTTCTAGTTTCCGTTCGGCCGAGAGAAATCGTACGGTGATGAAACTTATCTGAGCCCCCGAGCCTTCGTCTGTTCTCTGAATCGACCGTTATCGATTGCATTAGAACTGTAGTGGTAAGCTCTTCCTTCTTCTTGAGTTTTATTCCATGATTTGCCCTCTTTCTCAAGTTATCATGGGTTGAGCGTTTTATTCATTTTTGTAGATCTACTACGTTATAAGGCGATTCAAGTCTCTTAGTTCAAGTATACTGATCTTCTAACATCAAGGTAGGTGGTTTGTGCCTTTCCGTTGAAAGTCCTTGAATATTATGTGAAAATTTCACCAATACCCTTGAACGGGGTATTGTGTGTTTACTGTTTTACCCCTGTTGTATGCCTGCCTTAATAGTATGCTTCTGTAGAGGATGTTTGATTATGAATATGGTTGAACTACTATGCTTTGGAGGTTCTGCCCACGCACATTCTATTTATGACCGTTTGGTCCTGTTTTGCCTTAGCTGCTTTGTCTGTTTCCATGCCTGTTGTAGTAGGATGGAGGAATTTTTTCTGACATGCTTAATATGTTGTAGAACTATTTATCCAAGTAGTTTTGTAAGTATACTTTGGCCATACTATATTGCTATTTCATTATCCTACACAGGGCCGTGAGAGCCAGGTGTAGAAGACTATAAGGGGATAGACCGAGTGAACTTCCTCATAGAGTCTTTGAGCTTTATTCTATATGGGGATTGACCGAGTGAGCATCCTTAGATAGATTAGGACTACTTAGGGCTATAAGGGGATAGACCGTGAGATCTTCCTCAGATATTCCTTGACTGCTTTAAACTATACGGGGATAGACCGTGTGAGCTTCCTCAGAGAGTCTCTGTTTTATTGTTTGAATCTCTTGTTTACCATAGTCTATAGGAGGGATTGACTGTGTGAGCTTACACAGAGAGTCTATGAATGACCTGGGATATAAGATGAATTGACCGAGTGTGCTTCCTTATAGAGTCCTTGACCTTGGGGCTATAAGGGGAATTGACTGTGCGAGCTTCCTCAGAGAGTTCCTGACTACCCAAGGCCCTCGATGCAAGTCGGCAGCCTCTGACGTTTGTGGAAATGTGCTTGAGGCCATGTTACCAACCAGGTATGGGGTGCCTCTGGGTGGCTTCCAGAACTGGGATGTTATAGGCTACCATAGAGAAGGTGCAGATCATCCAGGAGCAGATAAAGACTGCACAAAGCAGGTAGAAGTCTTATACCGACAAGAGATGGAGACCTATGGAGTTCGAGGATGGCGACCATGTCTTTTTACGGGTCTCACCTCGATGAGGTTTTCAGAGATTTGGCCAAGGCATCAATTTATCTCCAAGTTTCATCAGACCTTTTTAGGTCCTCAGCAGAGTTGGTGAGGTGGCATACCGCTTAGCTCTTCCATCTCAGTTGCACCGGGTGCATGACGTCTTCCATGTATCTCAACTGAGGAGATATGTGCATGACCCTTCTCACATCATCGACCATGGAGAGCTAAACATCGATGAAGGGGTGACGTTTTCAGAGGTTCCAGTGGAGATTGAGGATCGACATGAGTAGGTCCTTCGGGGGCAGTTGATACCTCTAGTGCGCGTTCGCTGGTAGCACGGGAACCTCCAGGAGAGCACATAGGAGCGGGAGGCTCAGATGCGTGCTCAGTACCCCCACTTGTTCCCTTAGTTTGAGTTGTGGCTTACGGGGACACAAAGACCTGAGGTGGGGAGAATGTAAAGACCCGAAATTTCCATGCAATTTTTTTTATATATGGGAATTTTACGAGTCCGTTAAAATTGACGGTGCATGATTCCGAGGCCCGGTGTGCCCGGAATGAATTTCTGAACTTTTTTTTGGGTACGTTCAGTAAACGTACGAGCGGGATTTTCTAAATTTTGAACCAGTGCTCGGAATTGAAATCTGAGGGCACCGTTGAACTCGCAGTGCCGGTATTCGCTTAAGGAGACCTTCACCTCGATCGTAGTGGGTTGAGAGTGAAAGATAATTTTTGTTCTTTTCGTGAAAGAATAAAATAAAATAAATTTTTTTAACTTTTTTATTTCTGAAACCCCTCAACATGGGTTATGGTGGTGGGGACCACCCAAGCCTAAACCTCCCATGTGGATGTTAAGAGGTGGGGACCACCTGAACTAACCCCCCATTTTGAATACAAAGGCGGGGACCACCCAACCCTTGAACCTCCCACTTAAATGTGGGGAAGTATCTTGAACTTCCCCCACTTTAATTATGCCACACCCTTTAATTAATTATTCCAATTAAATGATTCCAACTTAATGGTGCCAACAATTAAAATGTTAAATCATATTTTATGTTTGCACCTTATCCTTTGAGAGGGGATTTTTGGGTTGCAAAGGAGAGGGGAGAACTTTTGGAAGGGCTTATCCAACGAAGAACTCTTCTCCTTCGATGAATATTTCTCCAAACTCCATCGAAGGATCTCCAATGACGAACGAACCGATGATCGAGGAAACATCGTCGTCACCGACTTCATCTTTTTCCTATCCTCACTGACGTCGTTGGAGGAGACTTGTTGCGGGATAAAAAAACGCCAAACCGTCTCAACCGCAGACAATCTTCAACCGAACCATCGAGGTAGGTGTTTAGTTGTTTATGGTTATATATTCTCATGTTCTTCTCTTCTAAAACATAGAACGCAGATCAACTCTCTAATTAGTTGATCTGCGGATGATTTTCTTTTGCGGGTTTGGGAATAATCATTGCGTGAGGTTGTAGGGGTGTGTTTTAATTTGATCAATGTTAATTTCCCTCTCACATTGAATTATCCCCCTTTAGCCTCTTGCTACCACTCTAACGCGGAGGGTGCAGGCCAAACAAACATGGCCTGACCCCTCCGTCGTTCTTCATTATTGGTGTGTTCTTCGTGATGGAAGAAGATGGTTTTGTGCCACGACGGCGAACGGACAACGGCCAGCCGAACTGGCTACCGGCGAAGGCGCATTGCACGACCACATCACGTGGAGAGGATGGTTGGCCATCCGGCCAGCCGCGGCGGACTGCCGCACCGTGGCCGCCCCGCCGCACCGTGTCGCTCCAAGGCCTCCACCGCACCGTTGCCCCGCGCTGCCCGCTGATGAGGATCATGGAACACATGGGCATCACGGGGTTGGAGGCGGACATGATGAGGAAGGCGGAATGCACACAAGTGGACAAGACCCTTTGCGTGGAATTGGAGGCCCAATGACAAGGGAGCGGACCAAGAGAATGAAGGAGGCCTTAAATGGATTAATCATGAAATTCCAAGAGGAGGCCCAACACCTTTGCTTGGGGGAAGCATTCGGGCCTATAATTACATTAATTAAGGCCCAAACATGCTTTTAAAAACCCAACCCAAGTGGTGCTACGAGATTTCAAGCCCACCCACCATGGAATCTTCAAAGTCAAAAGGTGGTGGGCTACTTGTCTTTTCTTTTCCAAAAGGGTGTGCTACTTGTCTCCTAAAGTCTTGGTCAAGTGCCAAAGTTGTCAAAAGCATCCTATAGGATTTTTGACTATGGAAAACTAGCCATTAGACTAATGTAAAGAGCCACCCCATGTGTAATTCGAATTTCAAGTTTCTTTGGCTATAAATAGCCACCCCCTTGTACTCTTGAATCATCATGAATGAAGGTAATGTTATTATGGTGAGTTTTGCTTGCAACCTTTGTGTTCTTGCTTAATTCTTGACTTATCAAAGGATTGGTCATCCTTTGTGGCGTCTTGTGGCTAGAGTTCTTAGAGACAAGTTCTCTTTGGGTTCTACCTTGACCATTTCCCCCTTCCTTCTCATTTCACTATCCGCACACCAAATACACTTGTTTTCTTGCGGCGATCCGGGTGCTCAACGCGCGAACATTATACAAGGTTCCTAGGACAATTCCTAGAGGGTCTTGCATCGCGTATCATTTGGAATCAGAGCCCATTTGCAAGAAATCAGGTTCTCTCTTTCTTATCCTTTCTTCCATTTTCATTTCTCTTCAAATTGAGCCAACATCAATTCTGGTCCATTTTCTTCTTCCCCTACAGACGTCATTTCTTCGTCTTTTCGGATGTACAGTATATCATTCTTGTAGTTGAGAATCTCATCTTTCTTCTCCATTTGGAATCATCAAAATCAGAGCTACATATAGCGAGATACAGCGGGTTCAAATTTTGCAACAAATTCTGCAATTTTAAAACCACGCAAATCTCACGTTGATTCCATTTGATGTTACAAATTATTGCTTCTCCTGCATTTAAATATTGAAAAATTCATCTTGTTGCCACTGCATCTACCAAAAAAAAAGAGCCAAAAAAAAAACAAAAAAAAAATTAGAAAAAAAAATTAAAGGCTCAAAAAAAAAATTGCAACATTTTGAATTCTACGTCCCATTTTCATTCTTATTCTTCCCTTTTCTTCATCTTCCCAAATTTTTCATCTTGAATACAATTTTAATTTTATCTTTGAATTCTAGTTCGGGATTGCCACATTGCAAAGATCCTTTCGATTTGTTGAAATTGGGTAAGAACGCTATAGGAAGCAAGTTGAGTGGTAAAAGGCAAGAGTGTTACATTTTGATAAAAGCCAAAATTGAGTGAAACACGAGCGAACAAATTATTTTGAGTGTAAACAAGTGAGGGAGTGTGTGAGGTCCATTTTTCCTTTCCCTTTCATTTTTCTCACAGGATACGTAAATGGCGGAGTCGAGTAACACCAGTGAAGCGAACATTAAGATGTTCATGAGGGCTGTACAAGAACAATTCCAAAGGTTGAATGCGAGGATGGATGAACTTCAATCTCCTTCCAATTCTAGAGCACCACCAAGGAGGCGAGTTGTTGAAGAAGAGGAGGAGTTATCCGATTTTCACGAGTCACCAATTCGGAGAAATCAACCACCATGGAGGCAAGCCAATGATCTTGGAGGAGTGAAGTTGAGGATCCCTTCATTCCAAGGTAAGAATGATCCTGAAACTTACTTGGAATGGGAAAGAAAGGTCGAACATGTTTTTGGTTGTCACACCTATTCGGAGGAAAACAAAGTGAAGTTGGCGGCCATGGAGTTCACCGATTATGCTAGTATTTGGTGGGACCAACTACAAGTGAGTCGACGGCGAAGTGGAGAAAGACCCATCCACACTTGGGAGGAGATGAAAGTGGTAATGCGTAAGAGGTTCATTTCTAGCCACTATTATCGTGATTTGTTCCTCAAGTTGCAGGGTTTGAAACAAGGGGTCATGAGTGTTGAGGAGTATCACAAAGAGATGGAGATCATCATGATTCGAGCGAATATTGATGAGGAGCGAGAGGCCACCATGGCAAGGTTTGTGAACGGCCTCAACCATGACATTCGGGACATAGTGGACATGCACCACTACTTGGACATGGAGGATCTACTTCACATGTCCACCAAAGCGGAGAGGCAAGTAAAGGCAAGAAGGATGCGCCCTACATCTTATGGTAAGGATTCTAAACCTTCATTCAAGTTTAAGGATTCCAAACCACAAGAGCATGTAAGGGAACACAAAACTGATTCGAAGGAGTTTCCCAAACCAAAACCATTATTTCCGGAATCTAAAGGTAAAATGGAGGGTAAGGTTGTTTCAAAATCACGAGATATCAAATGTTTTAAATGTCAAGGATTTGGACATATTGCCTCACAATGCCCAAACAAGAGAACAATGATTATTTTGGATGATGGAGATGTTCTTAGTGCTAGCTCAAGCGAAGATGAAATGCCATCACTTGAGGATGATTCGGAGGTGGAAGTAGAAAGCCCCGTACATGGAGAAATGCTTGTGGCAAGGCGTGCTTTGAGTGCTCAACCCGAAGGAGAACATGATCAAGAGCAAAGGGAGCACATTTTTCATACTAGATGCCTCATCAAAGATAAGGTATGTAGTATGATTATTGATGGGGGTAGTTGTACAAACGTAGCAAGTGGTTTGATGGTTGATAAATTGGGATTGGCTACAACTAGACATCCTAGGCCTTATAGATTGCAATGGTTAAATAACAGCGGGGATGTCAAAGTGACTAAGCAAGCACAAGTTCCATTTTCTATTAGGAAGTATGAAGACAAGGTGATGTGTGATGTTGTTCCAATGCATGCTAGTCATATTTTGTTGGGAAGACCATGGAAATTTGATAGGAGGGTCACACATGATGGATACACCAATCGATATTCTTTTGAGTATAATGGGAGGACGGTTATTCTTACACCATTGAGACCTTTGCAAGCTTATGAAGACCAAGTGAGGATTGAGAGAGATTGTGAGAAGAGAGAAAAAGAAAAGAGAGAAAAAAATAGAGAGATTGAGAAGAGTGGAAAAATCAAGAGTGAAAAAGGAGTGATGAGTGAAATCAAAAGAAATGAGGGAAATAAAAGAGTTGAAAACAAGAGTGAAAATAAGAGTGAAAACAAGAGTGTTGAGGGAAAAGTGAGCCTATTTTCTGGAAAAAGAGAGATAGAGAGAGCATTAGAGGGGGAGGAAACTCTCATGCTTTTATGCAAGGGAGAATGTTTTACGGCTAACTCCCTTAACCCATCATTGCCTTCTAGTGTTGTGTCTCTTTTGCAGGAATTTGGTGATATGTTTCCAAAGGAAATTCCCGATGGCTTACCTCCCTTGCGGGGTATTGAGCACCACATCGACTTCCTCCCAGGAGCAACACTTCCCAATCAACCGGCCTATCGGGCTAACCCGGAGGAGACTCGAGAAATCCAACGACAAGTGGAAGAATTGCTAAGGAAGGGATTTGTCCGAGAGAGCTTGAGTCCTTGTGCGGTGCCGGTAATTCTTGTCCCAAAAAAAGATGGTAAGTGGAGAATGTGTGTTGATTGTCGAGCTATCAACAAAATCACGGTAAAGTATCGTTATCCCATACCTCGTTTGGATGATATGCTTGATGAACTCCATGGTGCATGCTTGTTTACTAAAATTGACCTAAGGAGTGGATACCATCAAATTAGAATGAAAGAGGGAGATGAATGGAAAACCGCATTTAAAACTAAGTTTGGATTGTATGAATGGCTAGTTATGCCTTTTGGACTAACTAATGCCCCTAGTACATTCATGAACTTAATGAATCATGTTTTCCGTCCATTCATTGGGAAATTTGTGGTTGTGTATTTTGATGACATCCTCGTTTATTCTAAGAGCCTTGATGAACATCATGAACATTTGAAACATGTTTTTGAGACTCTTAGGATAAATAGGTTGTTTGCAAACTTGGAAAAATGTACATTTTGTTTAAATTCGGTTGTTTTCCTTGGTTTTGTGGTAGGAGCTGATGGCATGAGGGTTGATGAAGAGAAGGTGAAGGCGATTCGGGATTGGCCACAACCAAAGAATGCCAATGAGGTGAGGAGCTTCCATGGACTTGCGAGTTTTTACCGAAGGTTCGTGAGGGACTTTTCAACAATCGCGGCACCATTGAATGAGTTGGTCAAGAAAGGGGTGAGTTTCAAGTGGGGAAAAGCTCAAGAGGAAGCCTTCTCCACACTCAAAGGTAAGTTAACCAATTCACCTCTCTTAGTTCTGCCTGACTTTTCTAAAGTTTTTGAGGTTGAGTGTGATGCCTCTGGAATAGGAATTGGGGCTGTTTTAATGCAAGACTCTAAGCCTATCGCATACTTTAGTGAGAAGCTTAATGGGGCTGCATTGAACTACTCTACCTATGACAAGGAATTGTATGCTCTCAAAAGAACTTTAGAAAATTGGCAACATTACTTGTGGCCAAGGGAATTTGTGATTCATTCGGATCATGAAAGCCTAAAATTTCTTAAGTCACAAGGAAAGTTGAATAGGCGGCATGCAAGATGGCTTGAATTCATTGAAACATTTCCTTACATCATTAAGCATAAAAAAGGAAAAGAAAATGTTGTCGCTGATGCTTTGTCTAGGAGATATTCTCTTATTACTTAAATGCATGCTAAAATACTTGGTTTTGAAATGTTGAAAAGCATGTATGAGAATGATGTGGATTTTTCTGAAATTTGGAAGTTGTGTGAAAAACATGGAAAAAGTGATTTTTACAAACATGATGGATTTCTTTTTCGGAAAAATAAATTGTGTGTTCCATCTTGTTCCATGCGTGAATTGCTTGTTAGAGAAACACATGGTGGTGGATTAATGGGGCATTTTGGGGTTGAGAAAACATTGTCCTTATTGAGTGAACATTTTTATTGGCCTCACATGCGTAGGGATGTGGTAAGTGTTTGTGGAAATTGTAATGTGTGTAAACATGCAAAGTCAAAAGTGCTTCCACATGGCTTATACACCCCTTTGCCTGTTGCTTCTCATCCTTGGGTTGACATATCAATGGATTTTGTCCTCGGCTTGCCAAGATCACAATCAGGTAAGGATAGCATCTTTGTGGTGGTGGACAGGTTTAGTAAAATGGCTCATTTTATTGCTTGTTCTAAAACCAATGATGCAACTCATATCGCTGATTTGTTTTTCAGGGAAATTGTTAGGTTGCATGGCTTACCCAAGAGCATTGTGAGTGATAGGGATGTCAAATTCCTTAGTCACTTCTGGAGGACATTGTGGAACAAACTTGGAACCAAACTTTTGTTCTCCACCACTGCACACCCACAAACAGATGGTCAAACGGAGGTGGTCAATAGGACACTTTCCACCTTATTGCGTTCCATCCTTAGAAAAAATCTAAAACATTGGGAAAGATGCCTGCCTCACATTGAGTTTGCTTATAATCGAGTGGTTCACTCCACTACTAATGCTTCACCGTTTGAAGTTGTGTATGGTTTTAACCCATTAACTCCACTTGATATTTTACCTTTTCCTACTAATCAATTTTCGAATCTTGAAGGTGAAAAGAAGGCAAAGTTTGTGCAGGAGTTCCATGCAAAGGTAAAGGCCAACATTGAGCAGAAGAATGAACAAGTAGCGAAGCACGCCAACAAAGGTCGGCGAAAAATGGTTTTTCAACCTGGAGATTGGGTGTGGCTACACTTGAGGAAGGAGAGGTTTCCGGAGCAACGAAAATCAAAACTTCATCCACGAGGAGATGGTCCTTTCCAAGTCTTAGAGAAGATCAATGATAATGCCTACAAGATTGATTTACCCGACAGGTATGGGAATGTTAGTGTTACCTTTAATGTTGCTGATCTTTCTCCCTTTGAATTTTCAGATTCGAGGACGAATCCTTTTGAGGAGGGAGGAGATGATGAGGATCATGGAACACATGGGCATCACGGGGTTGGAGGCGGACATGATGAGGAAGGCGGAATGCACACAAGTGGACAAGACCCTTTGCGTGGAATTGGAGGCCCAATGACAAGGGAGCGGACCAAGAGAATGAAGGAGGCCTTAAATGGATTAATCATGAAATTCCAAGAGGAGGCCCAACACCTTTGCTTGGGGGAAGCATTCGGGCCTATAATTACATTAATTAAGGCCCAAACATGCTTTTAAAAACCCAACCCAAGTGGTGCTACGAGATTTCAAGCCCACCCACCATGGAATCTTCAAAGTCAAAAGGTGGTGGGCTACTTGTCTTTTCTTTTCCAAAAGGGTGTGCTACTTGTCTCCTAAAGTCTTGGTCAAGTGCCAAAGTTGTCAAAAGCATCCTATAGGCTTTTTGACTATGGAAAACTAGCCATTAGACTAATGTAAAGAGCCACCCCATGTGTAATTCGAATTTCAAGTTTCTTTGGCTATAAATAGCCACCCCCTTGTACTCTTGAATCATCATGAATGAAGGTAATGTTATTATGGTGAGTTTTGCTTGCAACCTTTGTGTTCTTGCTTAATTCTTGACTTATCAAAGGATTGGTCATCCTTTGTGGCGTCTTTTGGCTAGAGTTCTTAGAGACAAGTTCTCTTTGGGTTCTACCTTGACCATTTCCCCCTTCCTTCTCATTTCACTATCCGCACACCAAATACACTTGTTTTCTTGCGGCGATCCGGGTGCTCAACGCGCGAACATTATACAAGGTTCCTAGGACAATTCCTAGCGGGTCTTGCATCGCGTATCACCCGCGGTCTTCACCGGCCCGCGCCGCCCGTGGCCTCCGCCACCCCGCGGCCCCCGAGGCCTCCATTGCCCAGACCGGGTCGGACCAGACCCAGACCATTTTCGACCCTATACTCTCTTTTGGCCATAACTTTGGCACCGAGCGTCCGTTTGACGAACCGTCTGCAGCGCCGAAAACCTTGGAGCGAGACGGTCCCTTTGGTATACCCCACTTGATATTTGGATAAAGTTGGGATACGTTCGGGTTGGATCGAGCACGAATCTAACCGGGCCCTCGGGACTAAAAGGCTAATAACTTACAGACCGTGTGTCCGATTGACGCATCGTCTGTTGCGTTGAGACCCCTATGACGTGGCGGCCCTTTGAGATACTTCTTCATGAGACTTCATGGTGGTTGGAGTATCGACTAGTGGATTGTGGAGTGGACCCTCCCGGAGAAAAGTGAGCGTAGTGCAGGAACCCTGTGGTTGGCTGTGACGTGAAGAATGAATAGTGATCATGT
Organism: Viscum album; assembly: GCA_963277665.1. Taxonomy (NCBI): domain Eukaryota; kingdom Viridiplantae; phylum Streptophyta; class Magnoliopsida; order Santalales; family Viscaceae; genus Viscum; species Viscum album. The sequence goes on from OY728167.1 coordinate 339,268,667, forward strand.
GTGGGTTAGTACCGAGCGATCCTATGTGGGTCAGCACCTAGCGATCCTGTGTGGGTCAACACCGAGCGATCATGTGTGGGTCAGCACCGAGCGATCCTGTGTGGGTCAGCATCGAGCGATCCTGTGTGGGTCAACAGCAAAGCCTCTTAACAGAGTAAGATGATTCAGTAGTTACATCTAATCATCTCTACTACTGTACCTAAGAAATACCTTGTGTGAGCTGAGTATGTACCTGTGTGGTACTTTCCTTTGTGGTAATACCTTGGTGGTATTCTTCTATGTGACTTACCTGTGTGGTACTTACCTACGTGGTATTTCTTCCTTTGTAGAATAGTTGAGCTTTGGTCTTTTTGTTTGGATCATGTGTTTCCTCTTGATTGAGATGGGTATACTTGATAACTTAGGTATATGTATGAGCATATACCTAAGTAGGGTTGTCAGTTGATTTTATGCCTTTTGGTTTATCCTTTGTGGATTTTGTGAGACCTTGAGGGTATCGGGGTCCCTACTGAGTATCGTTATACTCACCCCTACAGGGGTTATGCTCGCACCTTATTGTGTTTGGTGCAGACGACGGACAGCGCTGATCGAGGCTGAGGGTACCAGGACTGGACGGTGCCCGGATGTGGACCATACGGCATGTCGGTACGTAGAGGAGATAGGCGGACGTGGAGTGCTGAGGAGGCGATCTGTACCTACCCTTGAGGTAGGAACCTCGGAGGACGACCTAGTAGCTGCTTTCATTTTTCTTCAGTTGTATTGTTTTTTAGTTGTACTTGTACCTTTACTGTTGGGCTTGTATTCCGGCCTCTTTTTACTTTCAGCACTCTTTTTTCTATACAGGTTACTTGTGTCTGTATCTTGTTGTGTGCTTGGTTGCGTGTGTTTACAGGTTATAAAGGCAATGCCTTCCCGGTTTTAGGGAATACGTCTTTCGGTGCTAGTCGTCAGCCCCTGGCTTATGGAAGGCGGTCTTGGGGTAGTCACGGCACGGGCCCCAGGGGACAGGTCGTGACAATTTAGGGCTAATGAAGGTTTATTTTTTATGTTATTGTTAGAAATATGATTATTATGGAAATTATTTAGTGATATCTGATATTGAAAAAGTTTATATAAATCTATTTAATAGGTCAATTGTATTGCATGTTTTGGCGATATAATTTTTGATTAATTTTGTTAATTCTTGGATTGTGGTTATGATGTTAAACCATATTCGATTATTATATTATGATTGGTTTTCATTTTTTTAATAGGTGAATATATTTTAGTAAATATTTGGATATATTTATTAACTTGTGAATATACATATATAAACGTTTTAAAAAAACATGTTTGTTATATATATGTATGAATGAATGTATATATTGATTTGGTGTAAATATTTGTTTAATAAACGTGTCAAAATATATTTGATGTATATATATTTGATTAACAAATCATGTAATATATAAATATATATAAACATGTGAATATACATATATAAACGTTTAAAAAAATATGTAAGATTTTTGATATGTATAATTTCTTAAAAAAATGGGTCAAAATATATTTGATATAAATATATACATACATATGTATGTATGTATGTATGTATGTAGGTATGTATAGATTTGATATATATATTTGTTTAAAAAAATGTGTAAAACTATATTTAATGTATATATATTTGATTAAAAAATAGTGTTATATATATATATATTAACATGTGAATATAAAAATATAAACTTTTTAAAAAAATGTGTAAGGTTTTATATATGTGTGTGTGTGTGTGTGTGTATTTTTTTTAAAAAACATGTCAAAATATATTTGATGTATATATATTTGATTATGAAATCATGTAATATATATATATATATATTAACATGTAAATATATATATATATATATATATAAATGTTTTAAAAAATGTATAATGTTTTATATATATATATATATATATATATATATATATTTGATATGTATGTTCCTTAAAGAACATGTAAAAATATATTTGATGTATATATATTTGATTAAGAAATTGTGTAATATATATATAGTAACATGTGAATATACATATATGAGCATTTAAAAAAATGTATAATGTTTTTGATATGTGTGTGTGTGTGTGTTTATATAGATTTGATATGTATATTTGTTTAAAAAATGAGTAAAAATATATTAGATGTATATATATTTCAATAAAAAATCATGTAATATATATATATATATATATATTAACATGTGAATATACATATATATATATAAACGTTTAAAAAATGTTTATGTTTTTTGTTATATATATATATATATGTGTGTAAATTTTCTATGTATATTTTTCTAAAAAAACATGTAAAAATATATTTTATGTAAATATATTTGATCAAGAAATCATGTAATATATATATATATATATATATATTAACATTTGAATACACACACACACACACACATATATATATAATTTTTTTTAAAACCTTTACATTTATATATATATATGATATGTATATTTGTTTAAAAATGTGTAAATATATATTTGATGTATATATATATATATATATATATATTTGATTATGAAATAATGTAATATAAAAAATACTATCAATTAATAAAAAACACAATAATTAGTAATTAGTGAAAATGTAGTAATAATTTAAATAATTAGTAATAATCATTAATAATTTGTAAATATTAGTAAATTGTGATAATTTGTAATAAATTGTTTAAAATATATATATGAAATACTAATTAGACATAATAAAAATAAAATAATAGTTTATAATTAGTCACAATGAGTAATAATTATTCTTATTTATGTTTTTTATAGATAATTATAGACTCAGAAAGTAGGAACTTGCTTTTATTACGCAATGGTGATTGGATAAATCATCGAGAAAATCCCAACGGATATGGTATAAATCCTATCTAAATTGAGTGTGTTGAAACATTTATATCATTTGCATCATAAAATTCAAAATTTGTTTATGAAGGAACATTAAAATGTTCATGTAAGAAATGTGATTTTAGGAGATTCGAAATGTTTGAAAATGTTGGAATTTATCTACTGCATTTTAGTTTTCGGAAAGATTATATTTTTTGGTATCAACATGGTAAACATATTTAGAAAAAAATTGGTTCCAGGTCCATCATGTTAGAATTTAATACATGATGTCGGTAGTTCTTCTATTCAAGAAACAACAGCTCGGAATGATATTCCAAATACTGAATCAGAACCTTCTCAATTTTAAAATTTGTTAAAATCTGCTAAGGATACCTTATATCCAGGATGTTAGATAAGAAAACTTGAAGTTGTTACAAAATTTATAACTATTAAATTGGAATTTGGAATCTTAAATAGTTGATTAGGTCAAATATTTTCTTTGATTAAATCTTTGTTTCCTGACAGAAATACATTATCTATAAGTTATATTGAAAGTAAGAGGTTGATCCATAATTTGGGTCTTAGTTATCAAAATATTCATGCATTTTCCAATGATTGTATCATATATTATGGAGATTATGAATAACTAGTTAGTTTTCCAACATGTTGAGAATCAAGGTATAAAGAGGCACAACAAGGAAAGTCTAGATTTCCTGTGAAACGGTTGAAGTATTTTTCAATTACGTCCCGTTTACAGCATTTATTTATGTCTCGCAACACAACTGCTTTGATTACCTAGAATAAATAAAATATTTTCAACAATAAAATCTTAAATCATCCATGTAATGTTGATTCATGGAAACACTTTGACCATATTCATCCTCATTTTGCTTCAAAATGTTATAACATACGGTTGAGTCTTTCTAATGACTATTTTTTTCCATTTGGTGCTTACGACAGTCAATATTCTTGTTGGTCTATTTTCATTACTCCATACAGCATATCTTCTTAGATGTTGATAAAGGAACCACATATATATATATATATTTGGCACTATTAATTCCAGGACATCTAAAGAATAATATCAATATTTATTTGAAGCTACTAATTGATGTGTTAATTTCATTATGGAACAACGATATAACTACATTTGTTATAGTTGCATGTCAAAATTTTACATTAGAGGTTGCATTAATGTGGATGATCAATGGATTTCTGGCATATGTTATGTTATCTAGATGGAGTACGTATGGTGTAAAATCATGTATGCACTACATGGATGAGAACAAACCGTTTATGCTTAGAAATGAGAGAAAGACTATTTATTATGGCTGTTATTAGAGATTTCTTCTGGCGGATCACCCTTTTCAAATGAATTGAACTAATTTAACAAAAGGTAGAATTGAAAGAGACAAACCTTCAGCAGTGTTCTCGGGTATTTAAGTAAAATATATTATCTCTTTATTACCTCTTATTACATTTGGACCAACTATAAACAAACAAAAAAATGGTTTTCAGAGAGATCATAATTGGGTCAAAAAGAGTATTTTGTAGGACCTGTCATATTGGGAAGATTTTTTGGTTCATCACATGTTAGATGTAATGCATATTGAGAAGAATTTTTTTGATAACATGTTTTATATAGTGTTTGACACACCCATCAAGACCGAAGATAATGTAAAAGAATGGTTAGATTTTTCCCAGATTTGTAGACATCCGAAACATGAATTGTTTTAGGATGAAAGATCACACAAATTAATGAATCCAAAAGTAGTTTACAGTCTTTCTAAAGGAAGACATTTCTTATTCGGTTAATGGATTAGCGATTTGAGGTTACGATATGGTTATACTTCTAATTTTTCTCATTACGTCAGAAATGGACATATTAATGGGTTAAAAAGTCACGATTGTCATGTCATAGTGGAAAGATTGATACTTGTTGATCTTAAAAGGATGTTGAATTCGTCAATATGGGACGTATTGACCGAAATATCATATTTCTTCTGAGATATTTGTATGGTAACATCAGATTATGATGCATTGAGTATGCTATATGGAGATATTTATTTTTATGTAAATTATAGAAAATATTTCCATCGGCCTTATTTTACTCAATGAAACATTTAATATTGCATTTTTTGTATGAAAATAAATGTGGGAGGTCGGTACAATTCTGATGGATGTACCCGTTTGATAGATGTATGAAAAAATTAAAGAATAAACTACATAGAAAAACATCAGTTAAAGGGTCAATTGCAGAATCGTGCTTATAGGAGGAAATTTCAAATTTATTCTCTTATTATTTTCAATCATAATATCCTTCAAAACATAATTGCATGGGTCGCAATGAGGAAAATTTTGATTATCTCATGGACCATCAATTGTCAATTATTAATCATCCCAAGCTCGGTTTTGGTGGTTATCATAAACGATGACTTTTAGATGAAGAACTGTACATAAATCATATATATATTTTGCATAATTGTAAAGAAATGACACGATTTGTGCAGTAAGTACAACTTTTTATTAATTTAAAAAAAAATTATAATAGATTATTTATTTACATTATTTTTTCTAGCCTATATGATGACCATATCAAAAAAACAATTTATACAAATTACCCCTACTGCTCTGGATGAACGTCGTCAATAGAATTCTGCATATTGGTTTCAAGGACTAGTAAATTAAGTTGTTTTTTATGAAACATTAAATCAATATTGTAATAATATATATTATTTATAATTGTTATTGGTTGTAGGAAACAAAACTTGAATGTAAAATTGATACTCAGTTATGTGTGTTAAAAAACCCTCCATCGAAAATTTTAAAATCTTATAATGGGTATGTGGTTAATGGATTTAGATTCCAAACATGCATATATGGTGAATCAAAGAAATCAACGAATTGTAGTGTTTGTTTGAAAATATCTCATCATAAAGAAACTAAATTTGACTTCTACGGTACGCTGGATGAAATAATTGAGTTATGTTATATGAGACCAAATTATGTAACAATAATTAAATGTCATTGGTTTGATACTGATCAAGAGTTGTGACTTCATCCATGATATGGAGTTTTTGACATTAAATATAACAATATTCTTACATAAAATGAACCATTTATGTTGGAACATCAAGAATATAAAGTTTATTATGCAAATTATTGTGATATTTTGAGAGATTTGAATGACTGATGGAGTGTAAAAAAATTAAAATCTCATGACAGTCGGTTTCTTAATAATGAAAATAGTTCTGTAGAAGTGAAACATATTGAAATTTTTCAAGAAACGTCCAGAAGTATATCTCTTACCTGATGATATATAAATACAAATTATGAAACTCCTCGATTAAGGGGTGATGATATTGATAATGTTGATGAAATAATAGGGTATGATGAAACTAAAAGTTGTATAGAAGTTGGTGATGCTGAAGATGAATATAAAGACATTGTCCTTGAGGAAGATGACGAAGAAGATGAGGAATAATGTATTCAGGTATTATTTATAGGTAATATTGTTTATTTCAGATGGTTGGACCCGATGATTTATTCAATTCATTCATTCATTCCAATAATTATTAGTTTTTTATATTTCATATCTATATTAACAATTATTGACTGGTATGAATATTATATTATTCATGGTATTTATTAGTTTTTTATATTTGATATCTATATTAGCAAATATTTATAGGTTAGATTATTATATTTAGTTATTTATTTACAGGTAATTATTATATATATATATATATTTTTTTTGAAACGGTTGGGGTCAAACCCCTTTATTAAGAGAAACAAAAGGAAAGGAGGGAGGTGATACAAGAAAATATAAAATCAAACAACCCAAGATTGGGTATGCATACAGTGAAAAGAAACTCTTCCACCCCGTCCTCGAGGATGTTGACCAATTCTCCATGTTTTAATCCGGTGTCAAGGTCCACGCCCATCATCAACATACTAATCTTCAAAGACATTGTCCATATTAGTTGCATTTAATTCTTCATCTCCTCTTTGAATCTCATCTTCACTGCTTTCAAAGGCAAGAAGCCCAAAAATATTAGAAGTGTAGAGTTTACCACTCACGGAAGATAAACTTCTTATGACTTTTTCCTCAACCACAACATTACTCATTGCCCAAGGAGAGCCTCTGACAACATTAGGAGCTTGATAAGTCATTGACTGTGCATTTAGAGAGTTGTACACTTCCTTGGGAGAACACCTATCAGCTAAAACAACATCACACATACTTCTATGTTCTTCCATTTCCTTTGCAATAGTAGGACAACCAACACTAGGTGCTTTAATCTCAAAGGCATCCCTGCTTACTGCCATTCCTTTACAGGTGGGTGTAACAAAACATTGATCAGCAACAACATGCCCATCAAACTCCATGTTGGAAGCGAGAATGGAGGGAACATCACTCTGAGCAGCTTTGGCATGCCCAGTTAACTCCCTGTTGGCAGCGTAGAAAGAGGGAGTATCACTCTGAACAGTCATGGCGTGCCCAGCTAACTATCTGCTGGGGGAGAGTGCACAATGGTCGGACAAGTCGTGCCCAGCTAACTCCATGCTGGCAATGGAGGGAGATTCATTCCGAGCATCCTTGGCATGCTCAGCAAACTCCCTGCTAACAACGTGAAAGGAAGATGCAACATCAGTCTAAGCAACTATGGCATGCCCGACTGTGTCCCTGCAGGCAGCAAAAGTTGAGGGTGAATCATCAATCTGAACAGACACTATATGCCCAGCTAACTCAAATTTGTTGGCCGAATGGGTAAAAGATGAAACGCCCATATGATTGTTGACCATGTACCCAGCTGATTCAGAATTCCTGCCCAAATGACCTCTGAACATGCCAGTGGATTTCCCATGTTTCTTCAAGGAGGCAGCAACAACTTTGGTTTTCCCCTTGCTTTTAGCAGTAGATAAAACTTGTTCCTACCACAATTCCATGTCAACTTCAGCCTGTGCAGCACTCTCATCTTCAGATTGACCATCTAATGATTCAACAGGTGATTTCTCTTGCTCAATTCCTTTAAAGAGAACATATCTAAATGGGGGCCCACAGGTAACCTCCCTTTCCTCTTCTTCTTCTGCAATGTCATCCCAAGGCCTTGGATCACCTCTAGGGAAGATCAAGGGGGAGCCTTGACTACCATGCACCTCCTTGAAGAGCTAGGATCCTTGGAGGATGTAGCATTCTTAGCAGACAGAGAATGGCCTAACCCTTCTGTTGTAGCTCCCTGTGACTGACTCTGCAACTTCTTCACAGAATTATCAGAGTTCATTTTCCTTTGGCAATGCATCTCATCATGTCCAGAACGAGCACAATGAGAGCATTTGGTGTTTCTTTTATAGTTAGAACCAATAACCTTACAATCAGTGCAAAAAGGAGGGAACTTTTCATAAATGATCCTTAATGTAAATTCATCCTTTGCAATAGAGAGGAAGACCATATTAACTAAAATAGAACTGAGATATGCCTCAATCAGCATTTGAGCATAATGACCATATCTAATATGCTCAGTTCCCTTATCCATTTTAATAGGAATACCAATGGATAACGCAATATCATATAGGATTTGGGGATGTCATAAAATCCAGTGCAAGCCATGCACTCTAACCCATACTTGCACCGTTGAGCTTCTGTCCTCCAATGGATTAAGGTTGAAATCTCATTCTTGGATGTGAAAAAAACCAGGCTTGAGGGATACCGATCCAAACCCCCATGCTTTAGCCTTCAATTCCTCGAAAGGAAAAAGGATGTGCAACAAACCTCGATCCATGGAAACACAATTCCATTAATTGAACCCCCAAATAGAAGCAAGATGAGACTCAAACTCAGCAATCCTCCACGACTTGGAACCCCATGGAAAGATAAGACGGGCAATGATAGAATGTCAAACTAGCTCAAGCCGATCTGTAATGGCTTTTTTAATTTGCAACCACATGAGCGGTGTCACCCTTCTTCTCAAACTTACCCACCTTCGCATCTCTGTTTTGGGTGAAAAGTCGCTTCCCAATATCAACGGATTCATTAGCACTTGAAGGAAGTTGTACCTTCTTGCAAGCGATGTCATCTGAGGGTCCAGTAAGCCTAGTTGAAGCAAGGTCGGAACGGCCAACCTTTGGAAAATCACCACCCGTCAACAAATGGTGTCCCAGATAGTGTGGAATTGCCATAAGATCGAGGAAACCCTAGTCATCACTGAGACCTCGTTTGGAAGGCGAGATATGAGAGGAAAAAAAACGATTTGAGGCGACGGAAACGTATTTCCGTTGTTTGGTGAGGAATAGCGAGGGATTGAGGGGGGAGAAACGGGGAGAAATATTTCTCTCCCTCCAGCCCTTTCAAATCATCCCAATATTGGGATGATTTGGACTGAAATGATGCGCGAATTGCTGGATGTTTTTTGAAATTTATCATATTACCCTTATATGTGTATATAAATAATAGTTCCCTTTATGTCTAATAATACCAACAAATAATTGTTTTTCTAATTTCAACCTAACCTATAAATATTTTTGATGGTTACTGAAATTTAAAATAATATAAAATTATATTTATTTTAATTATTCATAAATTATAACATTATATTTAGTATTTATTCATAAATGATAAAACTATAAAAATATATTTATTCATAAATTATATTTATTTTAAAATTAAATCTATTAGTAAATTGTATTTATAAAATGATATATCCATAAATTATATTTATTCATAAATAATAAAACTATATTTATTTTAATAATAATTCTTAAATTATAAGATTATATTTATTCATACATTTATATTTTTATAAAATTATATTTATTCGTAAATTATAAAATTATATTTATTTTAATATGAATTCACAAATGATAAAATTATATTTATTTAAAAATAAATTATATTTATTTTAATATTCATTAGTAAATTATATAAAATCATATTTATTCGTAAATTCTATTTAATATTTAAAATTGTATTTATTTTGATTTATATGTAAATCATATTTTTTTTCAAATTTTGTATGTTTGTATATTAATATTTTTTTATAATTATTGAAATTAAAAGTTCAAAAATAATGTATCTGTAATGAAAATAAGGTATCAAGGTAAAATATAATTAATTTAAAATAATTGTGTCTCGTGATTATGTAATTTTGTTAATGTATAGTTCCTTGTAACTAAGCAATTTTTTTCAAAAAATTAATTAATTATATTATTGAAGTAAAATGTATATATGATTGTTGCGATATAAAAACAGTGAAGATAATACCAATTATCATATGTATACACATCTAACATGAATAATTATAAAATTGAAAAGAAAATATCATTGCAAATATATTTTTCAAAATTAAATGTATATTTAATTAACATGATATAAAAACCAAAGATACAATTTGAAATTATAACATTTTTTATTTGGAATAATTAAGTATTGTAAAGCTATATTTTTTAATAAGGGGTATTTTTGTCATATTTTCAGAACATTTCTTTTCTTTTCTTTTAAAAAATATCACCAAACAGGATGGAGAGAAATTACAATTTTTTCTTTTCTTTTACTAAATTTCGCATCCAAACAAGAAGGTGAGAAATCAAAATCATTTCATTTCTTTTCTTTTCGTTTATGAAATAGGAAATCATTTCTTTTTTTTACTAAAAGATAACCAAACATAGGCTGAGTTCTCCATGGAGAAGCTCATGTCACCCCATCCTCCAATTATATTCTCGTATTTATTTGTTTTTAATATTTGATATATGTATCAACAAATTATTTACGTGTAAGATTATTATATCTTGGTATTTATTATTTTTTTTATATTTTATATATGTATTAATAATTTTTAATGGTAAGATTATTTGTTTCAGATTGTTGGAGATACTCCTGATAATCTATTTCGTTATTTTGTAGATGTCAGACTTCTCGATGATGAGACTAATTCATCTGATTCGCAGGATGTTGCGCCTATTAGGAGGGGACGTGACCATGATCGATTGATGATTCTATACAATGTTCCAAAGAGGCGTCTGTCTCTTAGTTTTGGTCATTGTTTACATACGTATTTTGAATTATTTAAGCTATTTATTTTATATTAAGTTTTTGTATTAATTTTGGTAATAATATTTTGATTATTTTTTTAATTTACATAGTTTTTCACATTTGGGTGTTGGGAATGATGGTGTGATTCTAAAAAATTATTTTTCTGTGTCATGGGTGTCATGGCATCAGATTCTCATTGTCGTTCGTTGGCAGATGTTCGACCACTGGATTTTATATTATTAAATAATATATTTTATTTTATATGTATTTAATTAGCTAACATGTTTTTTTAATTATCTTACAGAATTTATGGTCTCTGATCGATGATACCTTGATAGCTCATATCTGAGAGGCATAGGAGATTTATATATATGAACATTTTCATCAGTTTTTACACAGCCAACAAAAGCAGACAATAGATAAAACTTATGTTAATAGATAAAGCTTATGTTACTATTTTTGACTAGTGATCGATATACTGCTAGCAAACAATTGGTTAGGAAATTGAATCCACAGGGAAGGTGGTAGAGACGTAGTCCAAGAAAGAAAATCAAAAACTACGAAAAACACATGACCATGTAAGCAATGAGGGTGAAAATATTTTTTAAAGAAACAAAAATGAATAGAAAAGATGATGATTTGAAAGATGATGCAAATAGTGAAAGTCAACAGATGTGCAGGAGGTGAAAGAGAATAAAATACGAGGGAAATTTGGATTGTCTGGTAAAAATATTTATTTAACTGTGTAAAATTTAAGTGAAATCAACAATAAAAAAGGTTAATAAAAGCTGGATCGATCGTATTGACTAACAGTCTAATCATTTTTCAGTTTGTCGTGAACAAAACTCACTTGATAGCAAAATAAAATAAGTCAGATTACAATTTTAAAATGATCGCACAAAGAAAGGTTGAAAAGATAGAAAACATTTTAAGAATTAATAGAAGAGTTATTACAAAAAAGAACTTCAAAATCAAATAAATAAAAAGAAGACGGGAAGTCTTCCCTTGATCTTTAACTCCGGAATTTAGCTCCTGCTCTACTTGCCGTCTTCTGCCCTCCATCTGCTTCGGAATTCTCCAGTGTCTCCCGTCTGGTAATAATTACGTTACAGCCAGCCAGCATTGCTTCGGGCTACATCAGTCACACCTTCACAGATCATGTCATCGACTGGAAGTACTGAAGTAGTGTCCAACTCAATCACTCCTCATCAACCTTGGGGACACGGTTTCAACACATTGGAACATTTTCTCAAACATGTGAGGTGCACTCTTGGACGAACCCATAGTCAGAGAATCGAGGAACTCAACACCCCAACACCAACTTCATCGACGAGCCTGCACAGGAACAAAACAAGAAAACGACATCTCTTCTATGAATTCGAACTCAGATCGACTTCAACAATCTTCGACTAAATTCAAGAATCAGCAAAATCACAGACTTGTCGACTTAAAACAGTGGTGCGTCCTCTTAATCAAGTGATCTCGGCCGCACCTTCATCAGTTTTATAAATATACATTTGGAACTTCCACTGGAACTCCCACTGGAATTTTCAAATGCTAAATGCAATCATTTTTACAATAAATATGTGAGTATTTCTTTTAATTTTCCATTGCAAGTTCCACTAAAAGTTCTATTGGAAGTTCCACTGGAAGTGCTACTCGAAGTTCTACTGGAAGTGCCAGTGAGACTTCCACTAGAAGTTCCAGTGGGACTTCCATTGGTACATCCTGTGGGACTAGTGTAACTTCCAGTGGATGTTCCAATGGGACTTTCAGTACGACTTCCAGTGGGACTTCCAGTGGCACTCCTAGTGGAACTCCCACTGGAATTTTTAAATGATAAATTCAATCATTTTTACAATAAATATGTGTCACAATTGCAATGAGCATTTCTTTTAATTTTCCATTGGAAGTGTCACTGGAACTTCCACTGGAAGTTCCTGTGGGACTTCCATTGGAACTTCCTGTGGGACCAGTGGAACTTCCATCAGAACTTCCTGTGGGACTAGTGAAACTTCCACTGGCAGTGAGACTTCTAGTGGCACTTCCAGTGGCACTTCCAGTAGCACTTCTAGTGGCACTTTGAGTGACACTCCTAGTGGAACTCCCACTGGAATTTTCAAATGATAAATTCAATCATTTTTACAATAAATATGTGTCACGATTGCAATGAGTATTTCTTTTAATTTTCCACTGGAAGTTCTTGTGGGACTTCCAATAGAACTTCCTGTGGGACCAATGGTGTAACGCCCCGACCCTAGATACTCAAAGTCGGTGCCTTATTACATAACATTGGCATGATCACAAGGGATCAAGTCTCGAAAGACCGATTATTTTAGTAGTCTTGGAAACACTATATATATTCATAAGTCTTACATTACATCATAAGGTAAAAAAAACTAAAACAAAATCTTGTCTTCATATCCCCTCATACTATCCTTGCAGGTCATTCATAAATTACTTCTTCTCATCCTGGGAAAAATAAAACACTGAAAGGGGTGAGTTCAGATGCTCAGTAAGGATAACAATATAGCAGAAGCTTTCATAGATAAGCATAAACACTTAAAACAATTTATAACTAAAACAAAAGTCTTTTAAACTTGAACTTCAACATAATATGGCAAAGATAAAATGAAATAATGTCATCTACTTATTCACATGGATATTCTACTAGTCGAACAATCACATGCAATATCAATAACCACTTTCATAATGATGGAATGCATAATGCCAGACTATCATAACCACATAGCCAAGGCCTCATGCCAAGACTACAAATAAGATTTTGTCACGGCCTTATGCCAAGACACTATTTTGTCTCATGAGACCTACCGATGCATCGAGGAGCTATAGCGGGCTCCACCCGTCACTTATTAAGTCCAATGCATTCCTCATATGAACATGTTTCAAACCTGTTAAAATAAATATTTAAATGGTTACAGTGTTTTGTAACAGTGAATATTACAACTCGCGCACTTAGATGATGTCATTCACAACAAGAACATTTAAATGATTTCCCCAAACCGTGAATAAACGTAACGCCCAACAACACAACAAGGGGTGAATGGAAAAACTCACGCATAAGATCAAAATATTTAGAAAAACTAGTAAAATATCATTTAATTATGGATATATCATTTTGTGAATGGAAACTAGTAAGATCAAGGGGTGAATATTTTGTCTTATATGGATATATCATTTTGTGAATGGAAACTAGTAAGACAAAACTAGTAAGACCAAATATTTAGTCATGTTAAAATATATGTGTTATTATAATTTGACATATAATGTTCTTCTTGTTGTGTTGTTGGGCGTTACGTTACAAGAACATGTTATGGAAGTCCAACTACTTTGTACTTTGTACTTTTTCACGTCTGGAAACTAGTGAATATTAGTGAGTTTTGGCATGACTAAAACACTATCAGCATATGATCCTTGGACTATCCCTCGTTTTTTCTCTTTTCATGTGTTTTTTTATTTCTACACATTTCCATCAGATAGGTTTAATACCTTCCTACCAATGTGGGAATAATATCATTCATTTCATAAAGAAAAAGTTGGCACCCTGAGTCTCCCCTACCCTCTTAGGGTGTTTTGGGGTCCTACAAGTGGTATCAAAGTCTATAGGTTGTTCGAGTTAAATCTATCCTTTTTTATTGTCATATAGAATTCAATTAATGTCATTGGATTCCCCCTCTTTGATGGAAGAAACTTCATGATTCGAAAGAACAAGATGAGATCTCTTCTAATATCACATGTAATGGATATTTTTTTCCATTGTATAGGGGATTCAGGTCACTGATGCAACTCTATTATCTATGACTACAACAAATAAGAAAATTCTTTATATAGATGTAGAATCACTGGATGACCGTATTATCGATCTATCTGATAAAATCTATCTAAATGTGATGATTTTCACTTCATCCAAGTCTATGTGGTAAAAATTTGAAAATATATATGAAGGTAATAACAAAGTAAAGGAGGAAAAACTCATTTTTTTACATCATGTTAGATGATATGAAGAATCATACTGATGAAAATATTGATAGCTTTTTAATTGAATTATTGAATTTGTTGGAGAAATTTGAGGACTTGATGAAAAAATTAAAGATATTGATATCATGAAAAAAATCCTAAGAAGGCTCCTGCCTATCTACAAGCCAAAAGTATAAGTCCTTTATAAACAGAACTATCTAAACATTCACTTGATGATCTATTATGTATTCCGGTGGTTGATGAAATGAGAGTAAAACCAAAATACGCAATGACTAATGTAAGCAATGAAATCACATTCAAATCAATGGAAAAACATGAGGTTTCTAGAGATAGAATTGATTAAGATAATTATGAAGATGATGTTATGTATATTTTTTCCAAAAAATTCAAGAGATAAAAAGGAATATTTTAATTAAAGACTCCAATGGACCATTCTTTGATACGGTAGAGTTAGTCATATTGCCTCTCAGATCTCTAGGAAGTTTTATGATGAAGAAAGTGAGGCTAGAAACATGCAGAATCCTAAGAAAATGTTTCCCAAAAAGGGAGTATTCATGTCCAGAAAGAAATTATAGAGAAATATTTTATTCTATAAAGAAGAACAATATGATAATTCATATTTTGAGGATGAAGAACTAGAACTTAAATCCAGAACCTATGTGTCCATCATTTATTCAATTGAGAAGTCAGAACCTTCAAAAGAAAAAGGAAATGAAAATTAGTTGATTGATCTATTTTCTCCCAATTTAGAACTAGAGGATACTATTGATAATCATGAAAATTAAAGAAAGACAAACAAAAAGGATGAGATCCATTATAGAAGAGTCGTCAGACTATATTGAAAGTCTTGAATCTAAAATTGATCGGTTGAAAAAAGGATAAAAATAATATTCAATAACTCTTGAAGATGGTTCTTTTATAGAGGAAAGGGATGTTATTGGATCCCTGGCTAGCTCCCATCTTAAAGATATTTTGGCAGGTCTGAATTCCCAGCTACGTAATTGATATCCAGGGGGAACCCACAGATCTTTTTGAGGTGATCCCAAACTATGTTTCTGAGCAAGATAATGATGATATTGGGATTCTTCTACAGGATAAAGAGATATTTAATTCTATGATGAAACATAATCCGGATATTAATGTTGGTCTGAGTGGCTTCCATGCCTCTTTCTATAGGTCTTCATGGGAGGTTATTAAGGATGATCTTATTAAGGCAATCCAAGATTTTTTCTGAGGAGGGCAGTTGCCTTGTGTTGCCAGTGCTACCACTGTGGTGTTGATTACCAAATATAGGAACCCCACATCTATCCTTCACTTTCGTCCTATAAGTATTTGTAATGTCCCCTATAATATCCTTAATAGCCTTATTAATACTTGGCTATCGGTTCACCTGCCTCGATGAATCTCAATGGAACAACATGGTTTTTTAAGAGGTCGTTCTATTCAGGGTGCTATAGCTTTGTCTCATAAAATGGTCAGGGAAATTAATCTCAAAACCCAGGGATCTAATGTGGTTATTAATCTTGATATGAATAAAGATTATGATCATGTTCAATGGAGTTCTATCAACAAAATCTTGGTAGGTATGGGTTTTTATTCCTGGAACATTGACCTAATTTTTCGCTGCTTTTGTTCTTATTGGTTGGAAGTATCTTTTATGGGTAGTAACTATGGTTTTTTTAAGTCTACCTGAGGTCTTCGACAGGGGGACCCAATTTCCCCGAGTTTTTTTTATCATTGTACAGGATATTCTTAGCTGGATGATTAATAGGAGCCTCAATAATGGTGTTATTTCTCATTATCGATGTAGGATGGGGTCTCCTTCAGTTTCTCATCTCATGTTTGCATATGACACTATAATTTTCATGAATGCTTCAAGAAAATATTTTCAGGGATGAAAGAGGGTTCTAGATGAGTATTTCCATTGGAGTGGTCAGAGTATTAATAAGAACAAAATCTTTTTTTATATTTCCAGTAGTTGTACCCCAGGTTGGATATCATCTGTTAGACATATTTTGGACATGAAAAAAAGGATTTTCCCCATGGATTATCTGGGAGCCCCCTTTCTTTTGGGAGACATCGAATCATTGATTTTGATTATTTCATCAATAAGGTAATGGCTCGGGTTCTAAATTGGAAAAATATCTACTTATCCTTTTGAGGAATAATAACATTGGTAAATAGTATGATTCCGGACACCCCTATTCATGCTCTCTCTTCCATCAAGGTTCCAAGGGCGGTGATAAAAAACATTGACAGAATTTTAGCCAATTTCATTTGGGATCCTAAAGTTAAGGGTAAGAGGCATTGGGAATCATGGGGTAAGATGGATAGTCCAGTGGAGGAAGGTGTAATAAACGTTAGAAGTCTTGAGGATACTCTTACATGTATTCATGCAAAAATCCCATGGGAAGTTCTGTAAAATCGCATGTTACGGGAAAGATCCATGCATGGAAATTTGGTGGGTGATATGAATTTTCTGAATAGACATGCCTCTTCTTTCTGGTTAGGGATTAGTTTGATAATTGAATCTCTTGGTTCCTTTGCTCGCTGGATTATTGGGAAGGGCGATATTTTGTTTTGGCATCACAATTGGAGTGGGGTGAATATTGGGTATCTGGGATGCCCTTCTCCAAACATCTCCTTCAAGGAGGACTGTCAATTCCCTGCTTTTACCAATGCTATTTTGGATAATGAAAAATAGACCCTTTTCAACCTCATCGAGTTATCCTCAGACCTGGATAAGTGTGCCTTTACTCCTTCACCATCTATATTTTTCACGAAAAAGGACTATCTCCAGACCTTGAATATGCAGGATACAGCTAACGCATGGAATAAAGCCCTCTGGGTTAAAACTATCCCCACAAAGTATAATTTTCTGTTCTGGAGGATTCAAAATAGTGTTGTTTCTATTGATAAAAATTTTAAACTATGTGGGATTTCTATTGTTTCCAGATGTGTTTGCTATAAGAGTCATAAAGAAGAAAACACAAAGAATCTGTTATTTTATATTGAATGGGATCATGAGGTGTGGGAGTATTTTGGAGAGTTCACTGCTATATCTTCTCCAACCATGGTTGACCATCCTTTTCTTGATCGATGGTATCATGGATCAGGTGTGAGAGGCATTGAAAGAGTGGCTTGTACTTTTATTCTTCATGTCGGCTTCTAGTGTTTATGGCAGGAAAGAAATAAATTGATCTATGAGGGAGTGGTTTCAAATGGATGGTTTATTATCTGTAGGATCAAAAATTTACTCATGGATATCATCAGGGCTTTAGGTAAATGAAGGGAGGAACCTTCTCTAAATAAATTAATTCCAGATTCTCAGATTTTACCTAAGCAGTGTGATCAAAATCTGGGAAACTAGGTATGTTGGCACCCCCCTTCAAGGGGTTTGAAACTCAACAGTGATGGCTCGTGTGTTGACGGTTTGATTAATGGGGGTGGTGTTGTCCGTGATAGTGTGGGTTCTTTCTTTATGGCTTTCTCTATTATGCTCGGACAGGGTAAATCGCTTTATGATGAGGTAATGGATTTGCTCACAGGGCTGAACATTTGTAAGTAGAGGAATTTGGAGATTAATGAAGCTGAAATGGATTCTATGCTCTTTCATAATGCAATTCATGGAAAGGGTGTTATTCCTTGGTTGATATTTTATATCATTAGAAAATTTCGGGGCACCATTGGTGGAGATATCAAAGTTTATCATACATGGAGGGTGGGTAATAAAGCTATGTACTACCTAGCTTCGATGGACTTTCCTAGTATGGAGTTTTTATTCTTTCATGACTTGTATAGTTTGAAGCCAGAAGGTATTAACATACTTAGAGGAGATTCCCTCGGTCTTCACTATTTTAGGCCCCCATGATTTTTTTTCTTTGGTCTGCCCTTGCGGACCTTTTTCCTTGTACATTCTACATGTTATTCTTAATAAAAATTTGATGATGATGTTAATAACTCTTGAATGCTCAAAATATGTTTTGGAATTTATGATCAGGATTGAAGATAAGGAAAAGGGAATCAGTGAAATAACATTTAAACTGGAGAAGAAATCTAAGATAGTTGAGGGGCTTGAAGAAAAATTTGTTACTCTAAGGATTAAATTGGAAACTAAATCAAATTCAAGGGAAAAAAGAAAAAAATCATTTTGGAAGATTCTAAGATGTAGAGCTATTAGAGTGGTCTAAGAGTGGTTTTGAAGGAGTATAGAAATAATTGAATGATCAAAGTTCCACATTTATTGGAAAAAGTTATTTTCTTGTGATGATAAAACATTAAAGGCTTGAAACATGATGAACCCAAATAAAGGGAAGTATAAATTTGGATATATCACAAAGGCACCATATTTCCTATGAAAGAAAGCTTCAAATAAAATAGAAAAGGAAGATAAAAATTATTCCCAAGTATCTAGAGATGGTCTATTGAAAAATACTCTTACAAAATATGGGAAAATGAGGATGAATAGAGGTGATAAGACAATTCCTCTTATGAAATGTCAAATCAATGTCTTTTTGGGCCGTACCATGTCATATTGTGAAGAGGAAAGAAGCTATATGAATGGGGAAGAAGTTAAAAGTCAACAAAGTATAATGAAACCATATCCTTTATCTTATAGAAGAAATAGTTTCTATGGATACTGATTTCATTGTTTTAATAATGGGCACAAATCTATTTAATGCAAGTAGAGGAATGGAAAGAACATTACCTATAAAACTCAGAGAAAAGTCAATACCTGCCAATAAAGAGGATTTTCTCTTGAGAATAAATATTCACCTCTAGAAGAACATTATGAGTATAATTAACTAGTTCATATGGAAAATAGAATGGAAAGGTTATCTTTAGCCTCCACTCAATCAAGTATCTCATTGAATGGAAAAAATAAAATTAAGAAATCCAACCTTGCAGAAATAAATCTCAAAGCTACACAGAATAGTTGCACTTGGATTCTTGATAGCGGATGATCATCCCATATGGTGGGAAATGCATATTTATTGAAAAAAATTAATAAAAGGGTTTATAAAATAGTGAGGTTCGACAATGATAGAACATTAAATATCAAAGGTAGTGGATGTATAGAACTATGAAATGAAACACTTATGAAAAATAAAGTTTCCCATGTGGATGGTTGGTATTACAATATACTTAGTATGAGTCAACTTTGTGACATAGAAATTATAGTGACATTTAATCAAAAGGGGTGAACTATCAAAGGAAATATATGTAATTATCTAATGAGAGGATATATAACAAATGGAAATTTATACTAGGTTGACAGTAAATAAAATATTTTTTACTTAATAGTTGAATAAAAAAATAAATTTTCCCATCATAGGTTGGGTCACAGTAATAAAAAATTCATGAAAAAGATTTCTAAGATAAAGAAAATCATTGATTCCCCAATCTGAAGCATGAATAAGAAAACACATGTAATGAATGCATGTGAGGAATGATGGTCTACAGTTTATATTGGTCAAAGAATAAAAGGGAATTTAATCTGCTTGATATTATCCACACAGATTTATGTGGTCTAATAAATGTGGTCGGAACATATGGAGAGAGGTAATTCATTCATTTTATTGACTACTATAGTAGAATTTCCCATGTGATGATTACTCATAAGAAACAAAAGGTAGTTGATTTCATAAAAAATTATCATTGAATAGTAGAGAATGTTACAAGATATAAAATCAATGTTCTAGGATCTAACAATGGATGGGAATACAAATCCATTGAATTTGAAAATTACATGGAGAAACATGGAATAAATAATGAGGTGGATACAGTGAGACCCCCAAAACAAAATGGATTTGTTGAATGTAGAAATCTAAAGGTGAAAATATGGACAGAATTGTGCTGATTGAGAGTCATATCTCTCTTCATTTCTAGAAATAGGTTGTTCGGGAAGTAGTGTACACTAAAAATTGATTAGATCTTTTAATGGGAGAAACCAATACAAAATATGTGTTATTTTATGGAAGTAATCCCACTATGAAGTATTTTCATGTCTTTAGAAGTGAATGTTTCATCTGAAATAAATAATGAAATCATGGAAAGTATGGTGATTCTACTGATGAGGGAATATTCCTTGGATAATAAATCAATAGAAAAGCCTAAAAATGTTACAATAATCATAATGGAAGAATTTTGGATCAGACCATCCCCAAAGACAAGGAGAATGAGGAATTAATCACATTATTCCTTCATATCTATTGTGAAACCAACCTCATTCAAAGAAGCAATGGAGGATGAATCATGGGCTAAATCCATGAATGAAGAACTGGATCATATTTAAAATAACTAGACATGAGATCTTGTTGAGAGACCTTAATTTAAAAATGTGATTGAAAAAAAATGGATATTTGAAATAAAATCCGATGAACATGGAAATGTGATCAGAAACAAGGTACACATTGTGTGTAAAGCCTAATATTGATGGAATTGATGTTGAGGAAACATTTTCTCAAGTAGCTAGACTGGAGTTGATCAGCATTTTATATTCTATGGTGATTCAAAGAGGATAAAAAGTTTATCATATGTATGTAAAAATACATTCTTAAATGGATTTCTCAAAGAAGAAGTTTACATTGAACAACCAATGAGATTTATGATTGTAAATGATGAAGCAAAGGTTTTCATATTAAAGAATCCCCTATATGTTCTTAAGAAAAAACTGCATGCATGGTATTGTTGATTGGATGCTTATTTAAATAAGATTCAATTAAAAAGAGGAGTTGTTAATCATAATCTATATGGGATGAATTCGATGGAAGATCAATTTACGGTACTTTTGTATGTTGATGATATTATATTTAGCCGAATCAGGCATGGATCAGTGGAATAATTTTCTAATCATATGAAATCTGAATTTGAAATGTCCATGATTGGAGAACTCTCATAATTTTTAGGGATGAATGTGATTCAGAAGGACTAAACCTTTAGTTTTCAGGAAATAAATGAGAGATAGATGCTGAATAAATTCAACATGAATCAATCCAAACTGATGTTGACTCTGATTAAAATTGGGGAAAAACATGGAAATAATGAGGATAAGACATCTATGGATCCCACATTGTATGAGATAATCCCTGTATATATGTTATAATTGACTATGACATGGCCATATATCATATTTGTAACATTCTTGGTGGTCTGTATTCAATTTAATATGAAGGAATATCATTTTAAATAGTTATATGAATCTTGAGGTATAGTTAAGGTGCACTAAATTTTGTATTATACATTGTAGAAGGAAGAGTCAATGAACTATAATTTTTTTTATAATGACTGGTCTAGATATGTGGTAGATAGAATGTCCACAAGTGATAGAGCATTGTTTATTGGAAACAAATGTATAGGATGGCTGAGTAAGAAATAAGAAAGAACTTCTCTTAGTACAATTCATTTAGAGTATATATCTGATAAAAAGGTTTTCACTTAGTTTTTATGGATGAAAAAACAACTGTCTGATATTGGCGATGAGGTGAAACAACCGATGGTGATTCACTATGACAACTAGAGCATGATCGATCATACAAATAATCCATTTTATCACTCTCATACAAAACACATTGAGATTAGATATCACTTCATCATGGAAAAAGTTGAACAAGGTGTGATTAATCTAGATAATATTGGAACTTATGAACAAGTGGTAGACATTTTTGACTAAGACATTGGAGGAAAATGTGTTTGAGAATCATCGATTGAACCTCATTGTTTAGCTACATCCCAGTTCATGAGTAGGTTATGAATTTTCCTCGCTACCCATTTGTGTTAACTGCTTTAATCTATTTGTGGAAGTGATATAGGTTTATGTGATCCTGGGGAAGTATTTTTTGAGCTCTACAAGTAAAAATACATGTTCTTTACGTTTATTTACAAAGGGAGAGAATGGATAAATTCAATGGTATGCAATGATTCTATGACACGATGAGAATTAGGTATTATGAGGAAACATCAAAACATGTCTTGTACATCTTTAATAATTCCAAAACATGAGAACCCAATTCATGCTCCCCTATTATTTTCTACACTAAGCATTTCTCATGTAGACATAGAGTGTTGGATGACATGTCTATCTAGTTTTAGGGTTTTGGTAGTGGATGGTGGTATATTTAATTTATCTACAAATTTCCAATAAAACCAAAGGAAGTTATTGTTGGAACCAAGGCCTTCTACGGTTAGAAATGGAGTCTAGTTTGTGTTTGTTGGAAATACATTTTGGGTTGATCAAGGAGTTTTCAAGGTAAGTGATCTTATAGTACATGTTGATTACAATATTGAAGGTAGCATCAATTCCAAGTGTTTTCAAAAAAATTGGGTCAAAATTTTAGAGAATAAAGAAAGGTTTTTTTGAAAAAGGATGTTGCATACAAGATTAAATTTGAATCTTAATGTCGCACACTATTTGAGTTTAAAGATTGTATCCTTAAAATACATCATAGGAAAAAATCGTGTGAAAGATTTGTTTTTTGCATGAAAGATGATTTGTATGAAAGGAAGTTTTTCATGAAAATATTAAGGTGATGATGGGTCTTACCCACCACATACGATATCAAAATTGAGTTATGCTCAAGTGGAGTTTCAATATTGAGACATCAAAATATGCAAAAGGCTTGAGCTACATACAAAAGATAAATTTTGAAAAGGATCATATGTTCATGGTAGAATGCATAGAAGGAACTTTCACAGAGGGTAATAAAAAACTATAATAATGTTGTTAACCCTAGTAAAGACAAATAACTTTTTACAATGAAGACTCGGTGTCTCTGACACACAAAAGAGTTGTGCATAGAATAATTACACACAAAAAATATTTCACACATAATGTTACATATGTGTATATAGACCAAGTAAATATCTTGGTTTGGTTTCATGAAAGATGAGTTTTTCATGATAGACATCTTGCATGATAATCCTAAAACATTCACATAAGTACAAGCTTTGGGCGAAAGTACTTGAGTCTACTACTAGCCGGTTTTGAATATTCAGTTTGTTTGATTAGTGCTTTTAGGTGCATCAATTATAGAATATGGTGTAAGAAGAGTATAATAGAAGTTGAGGAAAATAAAATAAATTCTAATAAACTGAAGAAACCTTAAAGTCATCAAACTGAGTAAGTCTTTACCCAAAGTAGTGATCTAGGTGGAGTCGGTGGAAACATTTTGAGGGAGGTAGTGTGATTTTCCTAAAATCATATGAAGGCAGTGTTCTATCCACATAGTGACTATGTATGAACTTTTTTAATCCAAAAATATTGAATATTAGTGGATTTTGGTATGACTAAAACAATGTCAGCTTATTCTCTTTGGACTAGCCCTTGGTGGTTAACCAAGTATTTTTTTGTGTTTCCCTTTGAATATGGTTGTTTTCTTTTTTCACATTTCCATAAGACTGGTTTATCAAGTTCCTACCAATGTTGAAACAAGATAAGTAACATTAATATACAATTTCGACACCCTGATTCACCCCTCCCCTCTCAGGGTGTTTCGTGGCCATACAAACCATTCAAGAGTTCACATCCACAATGTACAACCAATGAAATTTCAAGAGATAGGCCACTAGGATCATAAAAAAAGTTTTCTGAGGGAAATAAAACCACAAAAGCGGAACCTTTAATGGTCACCACTATTATGTCAGAGGAAACATGTTTTATGAACATCCCTAACACCTGAAACTCCAAAACTACATGATAAATTTCACTTTGGGACCTATTGCTAGAGACCTTCTGTCTTGAAGCATCTACTTCCCCATAGTTAGAAAATGACAACCTCTAGGTAAAGCTTCCTATTCTGAAAAATAGCTTATAGAAATCATCAAAAATCACAAAAGATGAAAGGCCTTTTAGTATTATAAAAATATGTCTTTGAGTACTAAAACTGACCATACTAGAAACAAATGAGCGAGTGGTCTGACAAAGGGAAGGCAGACACTAAAAATGAGATTATTTGGAAACAAATTTATTTGGATCACACTCCTCATTAGATAGGTACCTCTATGAGAACGGAAAGAATATATACTATAAACTGACACATGATTCCATCTAATACTTTCCCATAATAAATGATGTGATTATTTAACCCTAGACACACACCCCACACAAAAAGAGAAACTTACAAATGATCGCTCGACACTATCACTAGAGAAAATGAAACCAAGTCATTGAAATGGTAAACCTCCCGTTCATGATCAAATGACCTTGTTGAGCATCCAAAAGAATTGGGAATTTCTTCTTATATAATTCCTCATGATAATCCACTAGATGAAAGTGGTCTGAAAGATCACCCAAGACAACACAAATCGCAATAGGGATAGGACAATCAGCTTCCACTACTTCAGTCCCAGTCCTTTAAACATAACTAAGAGAACTCATACTCTCACGAAATCTAGAGTTCCTGAAAACATTAGGACACTCTCATCTTCCCCAAGCCACTCAAAAACCACTAATTGACTATGATGACTAAATACAATAGGAAAAAATTGAGAAGATATTGGCTCCACCACTCCACTAGGAGTCTGGGTAGGGATGTTGGCTGGAAGAGAATTATCAGAAACCTTCTAGGTCTTTTAGTGTGACATACTCTAAACAAGATAAAGCACAATAAAAATAAACATAAAACCATAACATTACCAATTAACATTTTAAACCAAATACCAAGCTCATAAAACAACACGTCATAAAACAAAAAAAAGATAAATGAAACAAAACCACAATAACATTAAAAAATAGGCCAATAAACCTATTTTAAAATCACTATTTTCCATTGAAAATTAAAAATCATTTTCCCACATCCTAAATAATTTCATCATATACACTTTAAAACTCAAAACACAACACCAATTTTCCCTTTTAAACCAAAAATCTTATTAGAATAGAAGCCCTATTTTTAATGGAAACCATTTTCCTTTCCAATAACTACTTGGAAAAACTGATTCAAACCTTTGATTTTAAATACTCACCCACGACATCCTATGAACGGTCACATATGTGTGCATTCCACTTCATCTTATATCATCCATGCATATAAACCAATATTCACTTTCCACACACACACACACACATGTGTGTGTGTGGGGGGGGGGGGTGTGAACATTCACATGAAATACCATGGGTTACACATATAATTTTCCATTAAACAAATAAGTTAAAATTTACATCTCATTTAACATTTTATAAACCCTTTCAAAATTAAAATCATTCTCCACTTCCTATTTGAAACAAAAAATCCTATTATAAAAAATCATTTTACCTTTTTATAACCCATTTTTTCACTCTAATAACACCTTTAAAAAAATCATTTTCCTTTCAAAATCTAGTAAAACCAAAAAAAATTATACCAAAGTATAACCCATACCAAAATAACTGAAATAGGGAACCAGTGGTCTTTCATAATCTGACCACATGGTTTAACAGACCACACACTGGGTATGTACCAACAACTAAAAGCATATAAAACCAAGCATGAAGGCTCAAAATGGTTCAATACACCATGTAAGCTCATATAGTAGCACTATATCACTTCCAATGTAATCCCACAACATACACAAGCTCATCAAACTCTATGAAGTCTAAAATAATAAACCCAAAATCAAATATAAAAACTCCAATTCAAACTACCCCTGGTGACTTAGGTCTCGTCGTGAGTGGTGGTGATCAGGACCCAACTCATGGACTACCTCTTGAGCCTAAAAAATCCTATCTTTGATCTTTATAAAACCCTAAATAATAATAACCTTACTCTGATACCATTTTTTCATGAACCAACCTTGCTCAATCCTGAACCAGTCACCTGATTCGGCCCACAACAAGGCTCAAGAGGCGTTCCCAATTCTCCAAGGTTGAAAAATAGTTTCAAGAAACAAGATGAAATCATTAGGAATAATTTAGACCCAAAACCATAGAAAAATAAATGAACATAAACTTAATAATAAAGAAAAAACAATTGATAAAAAATAAAACTGCACATACTTCTATGTGAACCTGTGGATCACCACCGACCACTAACCAACATTTATTGAGGATAACTAAATTTGAGTTGGAAGAAACACTAAAATATAAAAACAAAGATAAAGATAGAGACATGAGAATTAAAAATCAATAGGTGTTCAAAAAAACTATTCCCTATGAATCACCTTTAGAAAGAAAACCAAGTCATTCCAGTTTGAAATTAAGACACATAAAAAGAGGGATTTTCTATTATTTTTATAATCAAGTAAAAAGATTAAAATTTCAAGAAAAAATACATTCCATTAAATTTAAAAAATATTTTACATAGCATGATATATTTCCAACTAATTAATTACAAGAGGGTGAAAGAAATAAAATAAGATCCACATCAACAAAAAAACATCAGGTGCCACAAAATAGATGAAAAGGAATGCGATTTTTATTATTTCAAACTTATAAAGGATACTAAGAAATGATATTTTAAAACAATAATATATAAAAATGGGGTAAACAGTAGAAAAATCCATGGGAAATCCCTAATTATCTAGGGTTAGTGGGGTCCTAAGATCCTCATACCTCAGTGATGAATACATAACAAAACGCACAACAACCTTATGCCTTGGACACTAGAGGGGAATAACATCCGAAGGTAATGTGGACACCAATAAACATAATATGTTTAGTTGGTGTTGTAGCACTAATAATTCTATGGGAACTAGTTCTAGGACCTACTGGACCACCTAGTGTACTAGACCAAGTGTTTCCCCCTAGGTACCTGGGTTTTGATGGTCTCTATTCCAAATGGTTGTGAGTTTTTATTAATATAGAATATATATATATATATATCATTTTATATACCCAAAACCCATACAACTTTTCACCACCAATATCCATCCTTTAGAACATCCCCCTTTCCATGTCACACATCATTACAAATGTCCCTTCAGTAGGAACATATTACAATTCAAGCATTTAACACATATATCATATTTCTAAATCAAGGGGGCATGGATCAAGAGGGGTTTTACACTTTAATAAAACATTTTGAAAGTTACAAACATGCCTTATTATTTTAAAAGGAATACTTTTCACTTTATAAAACACTAATGCCCAAATCTTTTGATTTCCAAAACCAATGGGAAGACTAATTCAAAAAATAAGGTACTAAAAATTTAGAAAAAAATTGAAAATATGATTAATCAAATAAGGTCCACATTGAAAGATTACTTAAATTATGGGGGGAAAGCGAAAATATATTTCCAAGGATTAAAAAAAAATTAATAGTATGGAGATTTCATATAATAATAAAAACGCAATTTTAAAACAATCTAGCAGTTATGGAATTAAAATTAAAGGTCTGGGCATAGGGAACCTACCTTGAACTCAAGGCACTTTTCCAAAGACAACCTAAAACTTCCTTTTTTTCCTATCACACTCATATTCAACTTCAGATATATATAAGGATGCATATATTCTATGTACATATTCTCATGGACATGAATATGTAAAACTGGGTCCTTACAAATATGATTAAACATGCATATACCCCTTTACACTTACACACATATGCATTTTTCATATATATATATATATATATATATAATAACACCTGGCCCCAATATATATATTCATATTTCCATGAGTGAATATATATAATGGGGGAACTTACATATTTATATATATGACTACATATATATATATATATATATGCATGTAAGTCTCCTTCAAATACATCGATTCGAAACCACTTCAAGGAAGACCAAAATGTGTCAAAAAATTGCTAGAACCCAAAGATCAACAAAATAACCCCATCCAAATTGGAACAATAAAAATTTTGGAATAAAACCTATGAAAATGGTAGTGGAAAATCGAAACAAAACAAAACAATTTGACTTCAGTGGTGGATGATGAAATATACACGAAGCTGACCAGAGAGAACAATTCCATTCCCTAAAAAGAAGAACCGGTCTAAGAATCAGTGAACTTAAAACCCCTTGGGTTTGGACGAATCACATTATTCAAGAGGGGAAATAAAAAATTCCAAAATAAGGGATAATTATGGAAGAGGATACCTTACCTCGAGGTGATGACCAAAATCCTGAAGAAATCGGGAGGAAATGATAAGGAGGAGAGGTAGATGAGAGTGGTGGTGCAAATGGCTAGAGAGGAGAGGTGGTAGATGTAGAGTAGCACACAAGGGAATGAGGGGTAAAAATCAAAGGGGAGGAAAGAAAAAAAAAAGACAAGAGTTTTTTTTCAAATATGGGTAACCCACATAGTTTCCCAAAAAGTGGACCAATCATGTGTTGAACAATACCTAGTCCAGGTACCCCCTCACACAGTTTCCCCTAAGAGGTCACACAGTTTGAAAAACCATGCACCTTACCCCTCACACACTGATAACACATCACGATCTCTAGGGAACTACACATGGTTTGATAAACTGTGAAGAATCTGTGCAAAATGGCTATGTGAAATGATAGACCCTAACCACATGGTAACCATGAGGTTACTCATAACTATGTGGGATAACCGTTTAATAGCTAAAAAGCCTCCAAAAATTTAAATTCTGGATCACCAACCACTGAAACTCAAGCCTGTTGAAGCTAAAGATATAATAAGACCAAAACTAAATAAAGTGAAGGAGAAGTGTCATGATAGGGTGTGACAATCCTTATCATTTATGGTTATTTATTGATTACTAAATAAATAATATCTTTTTTTCATTGATATTATATTATATAATGAAGTGTCTATACATTAGTGGATATTGAGTGGGGGGGGTGAACATGTATTTATCACTTTTTATAACTATTCTTAATTAACACATGAATACTTTTTAATGTAATAAGGATATATCTTTATGCTCAATCACACCCTAAAAAATATGTAAATAATAATAAAAAAAACTACATGTATTATTTATAATATTCTCCTTACAATGTGAATAACTATATCCTTATTGTAACTAGTATCAATAAAGACACATATTAATTTACTAATATCGTAAAATAAATTACAAAAAAGTGGTAAGAATATATTATTATTTTTGAAATATTTATGTGTAATAAATCCCATCTCATATTTAATAATATTAGGTATATTGCTTAATATGTTATTGGTAGTTGGTGCATGTGATATGGGATATGGAATCATGTGTTATTGGATTTGAGCACAACTACTTATGTTTGCCTTCCTCTTCCATAAAAGCAATCATGTATTGACCATTATATCATGTGATGATATTAAAATTTTAATAACATATGACTTTAATTATATAAGTATTATATAATGAATAAAAGGTTCGACCATACGAATAGTTTATATTACAAGATGTGTTTACATATTTTTTAAAAGATTGGAGGTGTTTTAAAATTTTAAACCCACATTCAAAATGTTAAACTTCCTTGATTGGATATAGGTTTCATATATAAAGAGTATAAACCTTAAAAATAAATCATATGAGTGAAATAATATTTGGTCATATCAAAAATATTCTCTATTTCTTCTTTTAGGTGAATGTTATAGAATAATGTGAAGTAATGCGGCCTATAGATTTGATATATGATTTAT
The DNA here is from genome assembly GCA_963277665.1 of Viscum album. Lineage (NCBI taxonomy): Eukaryota > Viridiplantae > Streptophyta > Magnoliopsida > Santalales > Viscaceae > Viscum > Viscum album. The sequence continues at coordinate 339,299,074 of OY728167.1, forward strand.
ATAGCTAGTGAATTATGTGTAGTGGCAATAAAAAGTATGCTATTAATAAGATATATTTTATAAATAAGTAGATGAATAATATAATTTCCAACTATTTTCATACATTAATATTACATCTTTCTAGATTAATATTCAAAACATTTCACAAATAATCACCCAAGGAAAATAATGGTCTAGTGTGTGGAGACTAGATACTCAAACTTCTTATTTCACAAAATACCTTCAACATATCCAACAAAGATCCTCCTAATTTTCAGTAATAATAGAAATACCATACATAAAACCATTCTTCATAAACTGAGGAAAGTAAACATAAGAAAGGCTGAGCTTATATGCCCAGTAAGGGTAAACAAGGGAGATATCAATCGATGATCATATGAAATCATAGGATAAAGAATAAGGGTATGGATCGTGTATAAAACTTACAAAATTTATACCCAATATATCATAGATCGTAATAATTATTCATGGCATAAAACATTATCATTTCAAAATAAATTAATAATAACACTGATAAATCATTATAAATCAATCATAAACCATAAGTTCTTATTATATAAGTGTGGCACTGTAATATGTACCGAACCCATTTCATATGTAAAGGTTAACTACCAAGACTATCAAATAATTTTAGATCAGGGATAAACAACTATTTCCCATAGTGGATCAAGAACATTGACATGTTTCCCTTAATGAATAAAGAATATTGACTTATTTTCTATATTGGATCAAGCACATTAACCTGGTACCCATAATTATCTCATGAGATATGAAACATTCCCCAAGAATTGAAGTCATATTTAATTCCAATACCTCCTATTATTTGATTATTTTTAATTAAAAAGGTCAACTATCATTTTATTCCTTAGTATAGATCTGATCTGGTAAAATAAATATAATCCTAGATCTTCCCTTTTGAAAATAGACCCAACTAGGAGGTTATTATAATTGATGAATACAGGTCCCACCGATGACTTCACCACATGATTTTCATTACCTCATGTTTCTTTGATGCTTTCATTAGTGTTCCACATTGAGATAAACATATAATAAGATACTTATTCAAATATTATTTTGTATTTAATATTAGGACGGTTGGATTCCCAATGTTTGGTGGAGGACGATACAATTCCACCCATACAAGATATGGATTCCTCTCTGCATTTACTGTTTTACATCACCCCTCTATGGATTCCATTCATGAGATAAGGGAATGAATGGAGTAAATGAGTTGTGGTGCCACTATTTCCTAGGTTGATGCTTGAGTGGATATAACAAACCTACTTTTCATACATGACTATTACATAATTATAGTGATAAACAACTTAAAATTATTACAAAACCGGGATCAAAGGTATAGTGTATTTGGAAAATTAGGACCATGCATAAACTTTACATAATTTAACATAAAAAATATTTAATTCCTTCTTATATATATTGTTAGTATCTCTCATGTACTCCTTATTATATATAGTCACCCAAGGATATGTATCAAAGAAAGGGGTGAGCTAAAAGCCTAGTAAGAGGGTAGATAAGAACATGAATCAATATAACATGGTTGTGCACAATCATAACCATCATAACATATGTATGATATCATCATCATAATTATGAGATAAATAATTATATAAAGTCATGTAATGTGGCAACACATAAAAACGAAACATCATGCCTTAGTCATTAAATACCACACATAGTTGTGAACAAAGCTAGCATCATGTTCATACATAACATATGTGCATAATAATATCATAATCATTGTGAATAAATCTATCATTATGTTCATGCATATTTCATATAATCTCATGAGATACATAACATTATCAAATTCATTGGAGGGTAATATAATTCTGGGCACACCCATCACATCATAAAATTTACATAATCATGCATGCCACATAGAACATATTTGAAAATTTGACATAAAATAACCCATGGAATTGACTGGTTTTCATTTCATATAGTACACATTCATAAATAAACCTATGGGTTCCCAAATTATAAAGTTAAAAACAAAATTATCATAGTTTTCATCATTATTAAGCGAAGAAGAAACAACTCAAGAGCAGTCAAAATGTGTTTTAGAAATAAGTGTTCTTTTGGAAAGTCTTTAGATTTTTAATAAAAATAGATTATGAAATATGTATATCCTATAATAGAAAATTTAGGAACAATGAAATGATATTATATGAATATTAAAATAACCTCCAAACTCAAATTTGGCATGAAAGAGGAATAACCCAAAGAAAGGTAATTGGGTTCAAGAATCCCATTACATTTTGTCCAAAAGAATTGTTCACTTTAATATCCTGTATAATTAAATTTTATTACTTAATTACTAAATCTAGAACCTATTTTACATGTAATTGATTCATTATAATTTTATAAAGTTATTTTAGGACCATTTTAGTGAGTTATAGAGTTCAATTTCATTGTTCAGGAGTGTTTTTCTTGGTTTTCATGATCCATTCGCTTGTATACAGGTATAGAAGTTCATGTAAGATGGGAATAATTATCCATAGTTTAAATTATATTGTATTAATGAATTTATATAATTTTAATTATTATTATATATTATTTTGTTTCTAGATATGAGGATGATTCATTATATAACGATTTAATGACAATCATTTAGATTAATTTGGTGATTTTCGATCATCATGAATGTTTTTTTATTATTTAGTATTATATAAATACATTAGATATAGAATATGTAAAGGTTATAAAATAAATTTCAAAATAAATTTCAACCATTATAATGGTTTTATGACCATCTTGGAAGGTGGTAAAGGAAAATGAAAACTTTTTATCCTCGTAGGTGACAAATCAACACCCCACAGATGACGTATCCATTTTTAGAATAAAAGGGAGAGTATAAGAGGGTTGATGATGGATTATTCCAGTAACATAATTAGATTATATTATATATAAGATAATGGATTTATCATTCCACATTTATAAGGGGAGTTGAAGTGAGAATAAGAAAAGAAAATAAACTGAAAAATAAATTAAAAGAAAATGAAAGTGGATTTTACCTCTTGAATTTTTATCCTTGAGAAAGTCATTAGGGAAATCGGAAGTGGTATTTTTTGAGACCAAAGGATCTTAGATGTGGTTAATAGGATTTGGAAGAGGATTCAATATAATTTGGGCAAGCTTTAAAGCTTGAAATGTTTGAGGAAAATAGGTAGTGAGGGGTGGTATTTATAGGGGAGAAGAGGGGTGTTTTCTTGATTATTTCAATCATTATTTTGATATTTTGGCTCAATAATATCAATAGTTTGAACCTATAAATAGATATATTAAATAATTAATTATACATTGATATTTTTGGATTACATCATCCATACATCATCTATGACTCAATAATTCATGTATTTGTTAAATACTGTAAAATATAGTATTTTACTATTCGCAAAAAAATCAACTATTTTAGAAAAATAGAAAAATTAACCCAAACCATTATTCAATGTGTATAACTAAAAACTAAACTTAATTTTATGAAAATAATTTTATAAATTTTATAAATTTAATTTTTAACTAAAATCATCATTTATTCGAAAAATACTGATTTTTGTATTATAATTGATTTTACAACACATAAAAAAATTAATTAATGTCACATAAAATTATATTATAGTAATAATAAAAAAAATATTAATATACGAATATGTTTTATGAAAATAAATTTTTTTTAAATATTTATATTATTTATAAAATTGTAGATAAACATTTCTATTTTATAAAAATATCTACACTTAATATATCATTTTTAAAACATTTATTTACTTATACTATGATATAATTATATCATATTTTCTTTTATAAGATGCCTAAATTTTATTTATATTTTTATAAGTGAGTTTACTAATCTATTGGATGGGTTACTATTTCTATTGGTCATGTTACTATTCTAAGGATCATGTTACTATTCCATCGGCATGGATTCCTTAATTTCTATGAATATCCCTTATTTCATTATTCATTTATGAGAATGATGTTTTTATTGGGATATCAATTATATGTATGTGTTTTATTATATATAATATAACTATATTAATGGAAGCAATTCCATTGATAAATGTTTGGGTCGTTACATTCTTCCCTCATTTTGAATTTTTTCCCTCAAAATTTTGTATTACCATAACAGGTGAGGGGACTTCTCCTCCATTAACTCCTAAGGTTCCCATGTTTATTATTTTTAATTATGTTTATGAGTAGGCTTGTTGCATAGAACATTATCTCTATGTGCCAAGATCTTCACTGACTGCTCCTTATAAGAGAGATCATTTTATATCTCTACAACCAATGGATTCAGTACATGCGAGGGATCAGATATGTACATCCTCAAGAGGGATACATGAAATATATTGTGTACTTGAGACATCATAGGTGGAAGTGCTAGTTGATTGGCCACATCTCTGATATGATCAAGAATCTCGAAGGGGTCGATGTACCCGGGACTCAACTTTCCTTACATCCCAAATATCGTGATCTAATTTCATGGATATATATGAAGGAATACCATGTATCCAACCTCAAACTTTAGGTATCATCAACGATTTTATATATAGATCTTTGGTCAACTTTGGGATTCCTTGTTGTGATGTTGAATAGTTTTCACCTTTCCACCATTTCTTTAACCGTTTTAGGTCCTAACAGCTTACATTCACTAACTTCATCCTAGAATGCTAGTGTTCTGAACTATTTCCCATAAAGGGAATCATATGGATCCATTTGGATTCTAAATTGGAAACTATTGTTGTAAGATGACTCACCTAGAGGCATATGTTGGTCCCATCCACCTTTAAAGTCCATAGTACAAGTTCTCAACATTTCTTCTAGTTTATGACTAGTCCAATCAGATTGAAAATTAGTTTGAAGATGATAAGAAGTACCAAATTTCAGCTCAATGTTTAGATCATGTTTGAGTCTTTTTTAGAACATGTAGTGGAATCTCATATCTCAATCAGATACAATTGATAATGGTACACCATGCAACCATACCACTTATTTTATGTATATCCATGAACGTTGATATAGCGAGAAGTCTTATCGAATGAAGATAAAGTGAAATGTCTTTATAAGATGATCCTTAACTACCCATATATCATTCTTTCCTCTCGATGACTTTATATGTCTAGTTACTAAGTCCATGGTGATGTTTCCCCATTTCCATGTTTCTATGGGTAATGGTTGCGTCATCCCCTTAGAATTTTTCCTTTCAACCTTCACTTACTGACATACCAGGAACATTGATGTATATTCAATGATATCCCTATTAATATTGTCCCACAAATAGTTCCCACAGAGATCTTGATACGTCTTTGTGCTCCCTAGGTGAATAGAGAAGGTTAAGCTATGTTTGTCACTCATAAGAACTTTATTTATCTCTGGGATCGATGGTACACAAATTCCTAACCCAAATCTTGAAACTTCATCCTCGTCAATATTAAACTATGAGGATTTACCATTTCTCATATCATCCACCTTCTTCTAAATTTCCACATCATTGCTTTGATAATTCTTTATTTTCTCCATGAGGTATGGTTGAATAATCATTTGACAAAGGACTGATGATGTCCCTTCCTTAATGATTCCCATGTATATCCTTTTAAAATCTAATAAGATTGCATCCTTTTCAATTATCATCATTGATAATATTGTAGGATCCATTATACTTAGAGAATCTACAACTTTATTTTTTTTCCTAGATAATAGTGGATTGAGTATTCATAATCGTTAATGAGCCCTAACCATATAATCTGGTGAATATTAAGCTCCTTTCATGTGAATATATATTTGAGGATCTTTTGATCAGTATATTATTCACACTTCTACCCATATATATAATGCCACCATATTTTGTACATGATGATAAAATCTTCCAACTTCAAAACATTCATGGGATAATTTTGATAATTAATTCTCAATTTTCTTGAGGCGTAGGCTATAACTTTGTCATTTTTCATCAGTACACATCATAACCCCTTATTTATGAATCATTGTATACCATAAAGAGTTCCACACTTGTCAGAATTGTGAGTGATGACAAGGTTCTAAGCCTATTTTTTATAACTCTTTGAATAATTATTCACATTTAATGGTCTAAATAAACTTATCTCCCCAATATGTCATCATGATTAGTGTTCTTGAAAATCTTGAGAAGTTATTAAAAAATCAGCAGTAACACCCACCAAGACCAACGGAACTACATATCTCCATTACAGATGTTGTCCTAGGACACTCTTTGATTTCCTTTGTCTTGGAAGGGTACATAGATATTCCTTTGCAGTTGATAACATTCCCTAAGAATGATACTTCCTCTATCCAAAAATTACATTTACTGTACTTTTCATAAAATTTCTCTATTTGAAAAGTCTTTAGAACAATATTCAAATGCTCCTCAGGTGCCCATTTGATCTTGAAGTATATTAGAATATCATCTATAAATACTACCACAATTTCTTCAACGAAATATCTAAAGACTATATTCAATAAGTCTATGAATATTGCAAGAGAATTAGTGAGTCTAAATGGAATCACTATGAACTCATTGTGTCTATGTAACACCCCGAGATTTTGTGAAATATATTTTTTAAATTAATTTAACTTTTTGATATTTTTCATTTCACATGACACTGGAAATATATATATATATATATACACACGCACACACACACTGACTTCACGTATGTTACACGCAACAATGAGTTTCTACAAAACATTGTTTAATGTTATAATTATTTAAGTGATATAATTATAATCCATATGTTAAAATTAGTAATATTAATAATGATAAATTCTTTTTATAATGTTTTTATATAAATAAAACATATTTATGATGAAATATATAGTTTTTTCTAAAGTCCTTATATGTTTTAAAATACTATTTTCTCAAATGAACTGCTTTTAATGTCCTTCTATAAAAAACAATAAAATTAATTTTATAAAAATTTAGAAATATAATTTGATAAAATAAAATTCATTTTTGATTTTATAAAGTCAAAATTATCTTAGTGTGAAATTTTGGGATTTTTCAGAGAAACATCATTTTCTAATGAATAGTGAAAATACTAGATTTTAATTCAAAAATGTGTTTTCATCTAATTTATTTATAAAGATAAATTATATTTTAAATTTATTTCAAAGTTTAATTAGATAATATTTATATCAATTAATACAATTTAGGTTGTTGGAATCAATTTCACTTTGAAATTGGGTATAAAAACTTAGCAAAAGATTGGACATTTTTACTTTAAAAAATCGTAGTGTCGTCTCATCAGTAGGATAAATTTTAAATTAATTTTTTACACTTATGTGATTATAATTTGGAAAACGGGATTATATATTTGTAATTAGAGTAATTTCTAATTCCAAATAAGGTCAAATTTGATTTTGACCAAAAATATTAGTGAGAGTGATTAAAATTAATTACAAAAGTAAAGAGGAAAATTAGGTTTATAAAGCACTAGACCTTCAATTTATGACCCAAAACGACCTATAAACTTGTCCAAAACCCATTGGTTTTCCATTATAGGCCATTAACCTTCATATAGTTAGTTTTATTTGTTTTCGTGTCTTTTTTTGTTAAAAACATGGGTGCGCCTAACTTGTTTTCATAAATTCCAAGTGTGTTCTTTCCCTTCCCTATAAAAGGCCTCAACCCATCTCTCTTTTTTCACACCTATAAATCCACCTAGGTTCAGGAAAGTTTTTCCCAATAAACTTCTAGAAATCCTTCCCTTCCTCTTATATGCCTAACATTGCGATAAAATTTATCCAATGAATCCTTTTTGGCAGAAACCAAAAGTAGTTACCCGATTAAGAGGTAACATCTTCTCTCAAGCTCCTTTCTTTTATTTTCTTTCACCATGACTTACACTCACATTATTAAATTATTGACTAATATAAGTATTATACTAAATATAATAGGATGTTTTTATTCTATGTTTTATACATACACTTACACAACACATCCATCTAATGGGTAACGAACATACTATTTATGTGTACGATGAACTACCACCTCATTAAACGATGATTGTTCATTTTTTCCATTACCTCCTCTCATGGAGGAAAATATAATGTAAAAGGATTTAATATATTTAATATATTATATTTATCATGTTTGTATTCTTCTTTATTCTTTTTTCAAACACATATCTTTTTTACTCTCCATTTTCTGTTAATAAGATAATTTTGTTTAAGGAAGTGTGGACTATTGCCCCCTCAAAGCGATATGATTCGTTCATACACTACATGGAATGTATTAATGGAAAGTTTAATGAATATATATTATATCTTAAATATAATATAATAATTATATATATATATATACATGTATATAAATATATGTCTTTTACTGTATTTCTTTCAACATGACGATTAAACGGAAATAACGTTTATGCGTACATACGGTATACCATCTCCATGAACGGTGTATTACCTTTAATAAATATACATTATATGAATTATTATAAAAAAATATAATTAATATAAATTATATTTAAATTATGGATTTAATTCTAGAAATCATTATATATGTATAAGTACCAAAGATATAACAATTTAAGATTCAAGAGAAAGACAAGGAAGATATTACCCGAAGCGAAACCTTAAGCGGGTAATATAAAGACAAAATCAAAAAATATATGATATTATAAGTAATAATATGGTTATTTTATAGATGTATAATAATTTTTTTAAAATATGTGAGGTTTTTATGAGTACAAAGAGAGTCACGACCCAAGGTGAGGGTATTTCATCTCACTTTTTTATTTTTGTGAGATGCATTTTTTATTAACCCCTGTTCCTTTTGTGTGGTGTGTACACTTATCATGGATGTATTTATTATTTCATATAGTTATATTTATATATATTTAAATATCCATTCTATGACTTTTCTTTCATGAGGTTTAATTCTCAAAAGATATCAAATCAGTAAAATAGTTTTGTCTCGATTTGCCTTATTTGAGACTCATGCTTTTTTCTGCACCTAAATTCCTTTTGAGGTGTATATACATCCATTTTACACGAAATCTAATGAATCTAATTGTTTTAGTGATATTATATGCTTCATTTAATTTCATTTTCTTACCTGGAGAGTATGATCCCAATTTACCAAGTGATAAGAGTTTATTTAAACAATGTCACCGCTTTTCAAGATTGTTTATGTTTATGCTTCCTAGGATGAAATATTATAACTCATATCACAATAAAATTAATGAATTTTATTCTCATATGGGTTTTAATGATATATTCACATATTGGTACAATATTTCCACTAATCTGTAGATAATATAGTTAAAAAGTGTTTTTAAGAAAGCCCGACATACCCTCTCTTCAATTGGAAATCAATGTTTTCTAAAAATGGTTCCATGAATATTGTAACATTATTCTATAATATTTAACAGAATTATTTAACCTTTTTATCTTTTACCATTATATTAAAAGGAAAATTCTTTTCAATTTTAACAAGGAATTTTTCTATCCTTTTTAATGTGGAAAAAGAATGTTCTTCACATCTCGTATGACATGTACAGATTTACCCACCATCATTTCTTTGAAGCTTCCTTTGAATTTTAAAAGGAAATTTTTTAAGAATTTTTTTTAAAATAAGAATTTTTCAAAGAAAATTCTCTTCAAAATGATTTAAGGTCTTCTTTATATTTTTCCATGTTATTTTTTAAAAGAATTATTTTCAAATGGTTTTATGTATTAAAAATCCTTTATCAAATAAGAAAGTATATTTTCCTCAAGAAACATTATTGAAAGATATTTCAAAATTATTTTCCTTACAAGAAGAAATCTGTTGATCTTAATAAATCTCTTCTAGGAAATGATGTAAAGGTTCATTTATATTCTTTCTTGAATGGTTCATGTTTAATTCTTATGACACATGTTTCACTTCCATAAGTTATTTTCTTTTGAAACGTGCTTCTCTTCATGGGTTATGCTTTGATGAAATGATTATGAAAACTATCTCATTTCTATAGGTTATGATGTGATGAAATTTTAATGATACCCATTTCATTTAATGGGTTAGGATTTGAGGTTTATAAAACCCATCTATTTTCGTGGGTCAAGACATGATGAATTTTTTTTGGAATATGTTTGTATGATTTCATTATGTGATGGGTGGGACCTATATCTACCTCCAATGCATTGGGTAATGATAAATATTTTATGATCTCAAAGGGTACATGGGAGGTCATGTTATTCCCAAAACATGTTATTAAGCGAGAGTACATCCCAAATCCTAAAAAAATATGGTAAATAGGAGGACATCCTAATCCCATAACAAGATGGTAAACATGAGGACATTATAAGCCTGAAAAAATGGGGGTAAATGGGAGGAAATAACCAACATGAAATAAGAGGGTACATGGGAGGACATCCCAAGCCCAAAATAAGTGGGTAAATGGGACGTCATGCCAATCTCAAAGTAGGTTCATGGGTGACTAACCCATTCCTAGCATGTTACGATGGCCTTGGTAGGCCACATTGATATAGGGTTTTTATATGATTATATGTTTTTCATAATTCTACGTATTATTATTATGTTATCCTTTCATGGATTATGTTCTTTATTTCATTATGATTCATGTCTTATGAACTTCAAATATTTATTATGATCTATAATATGTAAGGTATGATCTTTAAATTCTATGCTCACGTTCCATACCCTTTTGTTCATATTATTCTTACACATTTACTTTATTACCCTTACTAAGAATATGAGCTCACACATTTCTTATTTTTCCTTTCCATAAGTAATGAATAAGGGTTTTAGGTGGAAGTACTAAATGTAGATATATTTATGGGATACGTTGAAGATCATTCACTAGGATAGAATATTTTGTTTCAAATTTTTCAAAGACACTAAAATATTACAATCCTTGAGCATGATTTTTTGTAATGTATTGGATATTCATTTAAAAATATATAATATCCATATATGTTAAGAATTGGTCCCTATAGTTGGTAACAATGGAAATATTGTTTCCACTTTTTGAAACTAGGATGAGAAAACTTTAATGAGATCCCTATGTATATTTCTAAATATAAATCTAGGGATGTCTCTAGGGATAAGTATAAGGGTGAGATAACATTTATGAAAATGTCCTATAAATTTGGTAAAGGATAGAGAAATTGGTTTTATAGAAATATATCTCTTTATGGATACTAAAAGTGTATGTGGATCTATATCTAGGGCTAAAAACTCTGAAAAGATGTCTCGGGCCTGACTCGGGGTAATCTTGTGCACGGAAACGGGTCTTACTACAGACCCGGTTTGACACTCTTGGGGGGTTTTCTTTGGGAATTCCCAAACTATTCACAAACCATCATGGAAGATTTAAATCGACGATGGATATTAAAAACATAGGATAAACCTAAGGTTTCATAGTTTAATAAATGTGTCATAATTTAGACATCATATAAGTTGTTTTCAGGATTATGTGGTTCCTTACTCTAATAACTATTTCTTACTCTATTCTTTTTGTTTTTGAAAATTCCTAGAACCAGAAGGAACCATGTTAATAGTGATGACAAAGGAAAATTTAGTGATTTTCCTCCTAAGAAACAAAATGTTGTGGGAGAAGGAATGAAATGTACCATTTCTATGCTCACCCATATTTATCAATCTATGAACCATGCAAGATTTTTAAATGATAAAAGGACGGAACTCCATTCTGTTAATTCCTTCATGAGGTAATGTCCGCCTACTTTCAGTAGGTCTCCTGGTCCACTTGTTGCTAAAAAATGGATCAGTACCACTAAAAATATATTTTCCATTCTCCAATGTTAAAATCATGAGGAATTCATTCTCAATGTTTATCGGTTAAATGGTGAAGAAGATAAGTGGTGGACTCCAATCAATAATACAATGTAGCAAGATCAAAAAAAAGTTTGTGAAAACACCAAGCACAAAATGAAATGATAATTAAAGTAAATACACAAAAATACCTACCTCAATCTAAGAATAACTGGTTTTTCAAGACACATTAAAGGTGGAATTTCAGGAAATGACAAAAAAATCGTATATATTTGATACAACATAGCTTTGAATAACTGATAACAAAATAATGAACACATAATTGTTCATAACAAGGAGGAGGATTATCACCGGGAGGGGGTTGGCCGTGTCAGAGGAGGGGGGAGGCCACCTAGGAGCAACGTCGGTGGGGGGAGGTGAGGTGTCCCGCGTTTGGTGGTAGTGTCGGTGTAGGAGGGTCGGAGACGAGAGCTCGCGGTGGGGTTGCATCGTTCGGTGGCAACGAGGGGCACCATCATGGGGGGAAATGTCGCGAGGGGGAAGGTAAGTGGAGGAGGATCAGGGAGAGGAGAGGTCGTGATGGGCATTGTCGGGGAAGGAGGGTTGCGCGCATAGGGTATCGGGGAGGAGGGCGCCGCCATGAGAGAGGTCTAGGGTTCAGAGGGTCGTGGATTGGGAGAGGATGGAGGAGGAGCCCGACGAGTTTTGGAAAAAAAAGAGTGGGAAAATTTTAGCCACGACCCTATGATTCAATCGTGGCTATAAACAAGCTATAGCCACATATCTATAAAACCGTGGCTATTGCCTAAATTTCTAGTAGTGGTTACAAGAAAATACAAGCACATACATACATATATATATATATATATATAATGTCAAACACTCAATCCCAACCTAAGGGTCCTCAAACAAAAAAACAAACTCACAATGCTACCACCTTTACTGCTACCTCTAAATGCAATTATTAATATCCCCGACAATCTTTTCAGGAGGTGAAGAGCCTGATAAACTAATGTGACTTCACATTTCCTCCACATTTAACACCCATTCATTATATTCCATTAACCACTTCCATTCCATTAGTTAAACCAACCCAAGTCATTCCAAACTTTGTTAAATAATTATTAATTCATCCATCACTACCCGGGCAACTATCAGGCACAGCACAAACCAAGAAACATAGTAACAGTCAAACAAGAGGTGTAAACCATGGTAAATTAACCCACTTCACATTAAAGACACATCGTACCATGACCTATATAGATAGGGTGAAGCTTTTTGCATGCTATCAATGACGAAGCACCCATACCAATCACTAATGTCATTCTTCAAACTCATCTAGCTCAAGTCGCGCCATGTCAGGGGAACTAATCTCTAACTCACAACCACTTCCAGCATCACATCACAACACAACCAGAAACCGTAATTTGCTGAATAACCACACCACACCCATCACAACTCCACTACACAACCACATGTCATCCATAATACCACCCATTCCAACCCACAACACACAACCGGGTTCACAGACATGCTACAACACAAATGAGAGAAAATCCACACATCACATTACCCTATGTACCAAGGCAAGACACAATTACAGATTTAATAAGACATACCTTATTTAATTCCACTTGTTAATTCAGGGGTTATCACTGAAACTGTAAGATCCCAGGGCATCCATTTATTAGCTGAATATATATGGTTAACCAAATTTTATATATAAGTCTTCAACAAAAACCAAACAACATGAATTCCATAAATCATTCAGTGCGCAAACAAGGACCCCCAACGACTACGATTTTCAGTGGATAGTTAGCCCATACAAATCACAACATCAATAAAAACAATAACACAACAAGAACACAAGTCACTTTTTTCAGCCCCTGTACATTGATCTTAAACTGTTTCAATTATATTTATTAATCTGTATTCAACTATATTCACAAATGAAAACATTCGTATACCCACCTCGCATGATGCACAATTAAGAAAGATGAAGGAAAACCTACTTGGAAGAAGAGACGATCCGCACTTCCTTGTTGCGCCAAGAACAGGGGCGCGCATGTAGCAGGTAACCCTCCATGGAATCACGAACCAACTACTGCAGCAGTTTACTCGACTCCTACGGGAAGAAGGATTCAGGGTGTCCTGTACCAAGAGGAAGTAAAAAGAAAGAACAAGGGGAAATAGTATCTCGACTTTAGGAAGATCCAAACGAAGCCACCAGTTTATATGCGTTTTTAATTTTCCATCAAAGGTGGATCTGGTCAAGACCACGCATTTTGAATGTTTCAAAGTCTCCCGACTCTTAGGAAATTAAAGATAGGATTTATGGGTTTTGAATCGGTCTCAAAACCTTTCAAATAATGCATTAAACTCGTTTTATGTCAAAGAGAACGTCAAAAGGACAAAACTGAGAGAACTCGAAATAATGTACACGAGACACCGCCGAACGAGGCACCGCCAGATGATGCATCGTCGGACAAGACACTATTGGATGAGGTGTCATTGGACGAGGCACCTTCAGGATGAACCGTCTGCCACTGTCAGTGAGACACCACCAAGCGAGACACTGTCCGACGAGGCACTGTTAGACGAGGCACTGTTGGATGAGAGACCGCCAGCGAGCGACCACCAGGGTGACACCGCCAGGGTGATACCATTGGCATGAGGCACCATTGGATGAGACACCATTGAAAAACTTGGAAAACTGAGAATTTTTTTGTAAAGTGTTGAAATGAATCATCCTGGCCTCCCAGAACATCTCGAACACCAGATTCCCAGAAATTAATGGACAAGAGGGGTTTGGTCCATCACTCCTTTGTCATATAATCTCTACAGTCGATCACTTATATAGGGAGGTCGTTTCCAAACATAGCAAAATTCAGCAATAATGCTTTTTATTTCAAAAAACACAAAATGAGTTAGAATGAATATAAACATGATTTGTGAATATTAAAACAATGAATTTCTAGACTAATACAACAATAATATTTTTTTCACACATGACCAGGTGATGGATGAACTAAAAAAACATGATGGAAATTCATCAAACTTGTTATTTTTTTTAGAAATTGATACAATGATATGTTTCTTTGCATGTGATATTTTTATAAGGTAAAAAAATGACTAGGGATCCGCAAAGGGGGTAAAGAAGACGTAAAACAAAACCGTTACTTTTTAAGACAAATGCATGTTATATACAATATGAAATGTTTTGAAAATATACTAGTCCATCTTGTGTGCTTTTTCGAGAGGATCACAGCAGTGCGATCCGTCTGTTGAGTTTCGGGACCGGGATGCGGGTCCCACGTGGCACCGCTCGTGTGCGGTGCACCTGAATGCATCTTTTTCTCCGGATATCTGTTGCACTCAAGTGAGTAGTGATTTTGACGTGTTTTCCCGAGGGGATCACAATGGTACGATGCGCCTGACTGTTTTCGGGGTCGAGGCTCGGGATCACGGGATGTCGTACGGGCGTGAGGCGGTGTTGGTGACTTTTCCGTCGGATATCCGTTGGAGGCGAGTAAGTAGTCTATCTCGCATGTTTTTCCACGAGGATTACAACGGTGCGATCCGTTTGGTTGTGTGGAGCCTCTTGCACGATCTTGTGAAATGTGGAAATGTGAAGGTGCCCCCGGGGGGGGGGGTTCTTCTATTGTGGTTGTAGTGGACCCTTGGTGTGTGATCGCATACACTCCCGTGTGAGTGAAGTAATGCTTGAATAGATGTGGTTGTCCGTGCCCCAGTCATTGAGGCGGCAAGTTGAAAATGTTACGTCACGCCTTCGCGTTGACGTTGGGTGCCATGTGCATGATAGACCTTGGGCTAGAACATGGTATACTCTGGGAGTATACGGGAGCGCTTGGAGGTACATGTGGTTGTTTGTACCTGAGAACGTTTGTGCGTTCAGTTGGGGTTGACTTGGGGCCACACGTCGTGTGGGACCCATGTGCGTGACATGCTCTGCTTTGCGTACTTTGACCTCTCGCAACAAAGAGGGTCCCTTGGTTCTCGTTTGTTGACTAGCAGGGTTGAGTGGTCTCCCCCTGGTTTCGTTCTCGATGGATCGGCCGGTAGCGATGCTAGTGACACCCAGTGATGGAGTAGGCGCGGAACCTCTTCTGGGTGAGTTGTTCTGGAGTTGGGTGGTTGGGCGATCCCCACTCCGTGTTCAGTTGGCCAGTGTTGTACCCTCTAATGGAGATGACCAGAGTAGTTCTGAGTTTTACCCTCCAGCGAGACTGGGCAGTGGGTTACTCATCGGCTTCTAGGGTCTACCCTCCAGCAGAGACTGGGCAGTGGGTCACCTGACGTTTTTAGGGTCTACCCTGCAGCAGAGACTGGGCAGTGGGTCACCTGACACTCTTAGGGTCTAGCCTCCAGCAGAGACTGGGCAGTGGGTCACCCGACGTTCTTAGGGTCTACCCTCCAGCAGAGACTGGGCAGTGGGTCACCCGACGACCTCTTAGGGTCTACCCTCCAGCAGGGCTGAGCAGCGAGTCGCCCGTCGTCTAGTTCCAGGTCTACCCTCCAGCAAGGTTGGGCAGTGGGTCGCCTGTCGACTTATTCCAGGTCTACCCTTCAGCGGGGCTGGGCAGTGGATCGCCTGATGATGTATTATGGTTTACCCTCCAGCGGTGCTGGGTAGTGGGTCGCCTGATGATGTATTATGGTTTACCCTCCAGCAGGGTTGGGCAATGGGTCACCCGATATCATATTATGAATTACCCTCCAGCAGGGCTGGGCAGTGGGACACCTGTTGGCATTCCAGGCTCAGTCCTTTCTTCTAGGCTAGCCTGTGGCTTTCCTCCATGATTACCAGAGTGGGACCCTTGGTTATACGGGTCAGTGTTGTGACGACTTTGACTTTGAGAATACCTCTCGACTGCAGGGCAGTGACGAGGTGCGGTTTGACTTTCCCTAGAACACTCAAGTACAAGGGGCACATTCCCCACCGAAACGCGTTCTTGTGACGCGATCTAAAACCGTGCGGGCGAGTCAGTGCTGCCCAAAGCGGATAGTGTCGAGGTGCGGTGATTGAGCCCCTTGGCTTGCGGTTCGGGGCAGACGTGTGGGATGCTGGGCATCAATGGTGTTTACTCCTGGGACTGTTGGTGACTCATTTTTCTTGGGCTGAGCTACGGGATGGAGATCCCCTTACGGTCTTGTTCGGGCTTCTTGACAGAGCATATGGATTTGTATATACCATGTACCGGTACCCACTTCTCGGGTTTGGTTGCTCTCCTTCCAGGGAGGCAAAGACACGCGGGGTATGCCACGTGCTTTCCGTGTCTAGCTTCTCATGGTTGGATGAGTCTACTCTCCTGCTATAGGCAGCGAAAGCTCGACGAGAAGTTCATATTCTCGCCGTTCCTAGCTCCTTGTGTTAGGGCGAGTCTTCCACCCTTCTCTTGTTGGGTTGAGCTGGACTCTTTACTGCACTTTCAGTTGTACTCCTCTACTTTTCCCTGTTCGCTCTACTGCTCACCCTTCGGTACCTCCTTTGTTGCTCCCTCGAGCCTTCGGGGTATCCTACTGAGTATTTTTATACTCACCCCTGCTTGGGCTTTGCCTGCACTTGGTGTGCCATTGCAGACGACGGACAGGTTGGTCGTGACTTCGGTGGAGCGCAGGAGTTCGGGAGCTTGGACCGCGTGCGGTGGTCATAGTCGGGTTCTAGGTGGGGGACCCTTCCGGCTGTTTGTTTTGTTTACCTGTTGCCGGGTTGTGGCACTTTTCTGGTTGGGCGCGTGTTTTTCCCTTTTACTTTTCAGTTTACCTTCAGCTTTTACTTTGTACTGTTTAGAGGTCGATGCACATTTGTGGTATATATATAGCAGTTGTTCTTTTTTTACTCTTCTTGTTCTTTCTTTTACTCTGCACTTTTGCATTGAGTGTGCTGCGTGTGTGTGTACAGGTACTTAGGCAAAGGCCTCCCCGAGTTATTGTGCCTTCGGCGTTGGTCGCCAGCCCCTGGCCTATGGAGGCGGGCTTGGGGTAGTTGCGGCTCGAGCCCGGGTAGGGTCGGGTCGTGACATCCCAACACAAAGATTGTAAAACGATTGAACCCGATTCAATGCATGCAACAAGCTTATCATTGATCCCCACATTCCTAGCATTATTTTATTTACAGCTTATGATGATAATTACAAGATTAATGAGTCATAAATGTTCTAGGATTCTAACTGAACTAAAAAACTGTTTTAGCCCACAATTCAAGGAGTTTTGGAGCCTAGATTGGTGTTCTACCTTCACCTTATGATGTGGCCTCGATTAGTTGATCTACCTCAACCTCACGATACAGGCATTATGTAAACATATATGGCTATGTTTTAATGTAATTAATCAATCTTTGAGTCTTACCTTGACCTTATGACCGGAACCTAGACTGGTATTCTAGCTCAACCTTATGTTGTAGCCTGGATTGGTTAATCTACCTCAGCCTCATGACACACTCACATAAAGAAAACACACATGGCTTTGTTTCAATGTCACCAACTAACCTTTGAGTCTTACCTCTTTCCTACATTCTGGCACACATATGTGGGATCATGTTCGGGTGTCATTAGCTAACCTTGGAGTCTAAACTATTTTGCTTGTGCCTCTAAAATATCAGAATCACATATGTATTCATATGCTTTATTCACAATGCCTTTATATTGGCATGTCATCCATTCCATTTTTATAAAACTTATGCTTTGGACATTAGGGTATTTTTCTAAAAAACCTCAGGCTGGCATGAATTTCCCCAATCATGTGGCTCCACACTTCCATGAAAAATGCTTCTATGTTACAAAACTTTGCTCCACAATACTCGCATACTCACCCTTATTGATCTTTAATTTAAATTCACCTAATCAATCTCACATGATAAATTAGACAATCTCATATCAATAAGTTGCTTCATCCTAATCTTAGGTTTTGAATGAACCTTTTCTCGGTTTATGTAATTTTATCTCACAACACTTAATATGTCTGCATCATGAAATTTATAAAATTTCTTACCCTCTTATTTATTTTTAATTTAACTTTGCTCAATACACTTACTAAGCCCATAGATACCTATCAGACTCACATAATCAACTAAATGATCTTGCAATTTTGTAAACAAAATCATATAATATAAAATTCATGTTTGACTTCTACATTGACCTCACGATACAATCTAGATCAGATTATCTACCTCAACCTCATGACGCGGGAACCTGATATTTCTTAAATCAAAGCACGTGAAAGTTAGGGTCTGCAACTGGTCTTCTGAAATGTCACACCCCGACCTATGCATTTATTTTATTTTATTATTTATTTGGCCTTAAATAATTTTTGCTGAGGTCCGAGGTGAGTCCCGGACTAAATTTCCGAGACTTTGATAAAAAGTGCGTGTCTTGGGTTCGACATCATCAGACGCACGAGCAGAACACGACGCCACGCGGCTTCCCCCAAGCAACTGCGTGGCCTTTTCATATTTGATGAATTAAAATAGATAAATAAATGTTAATTTATTGCATCATTTAAATTTTTTTATGGTTATTAAGAATTTTAATATTTTAATTTTAAATGAAAGCTAAAATTGTTAATTTTATTATTATTAGAATGATATGAATTCTTTTATTATTTTTTATTTTATCATTAAGGTTATTATTAGGTTTCCGGCGGACTTCTTTTCCTCCCTCTCCGATCTCCCCCCCAATTTACCCCTCGGTGCGGCGCGATCCAGCAGCAGCACCTCACACTGCCTCGCCTCGGCTCTCCCCTTGCAGCGTGACCCGGCCGCACTCCTCCAGCGGCGCGCCCTCCTCGCCCAGCCGGCTGTCCGCGCAACGGCTCTCCCCCGGCTCCCTGCTCCTACCCCGGCCTCTCCTATTGGCTGCGCTCGAGCGGACCACCCCACGTAGCACCCAGCGCCCGTTCGGCCACCCCGTCGCGGACCCCCGCCGGCTTCACCCTGCGCAGCAGCTCGACCTCCCCCTTCTTCTCCCTACCCAGCACCCCGGAGGCAGTAAGCAGGACGTGTGTTTGATGTATATTTACAGATACCATTGTAAAGGGACATGATGATATATATAGATGTATATGTTAGATGAACACACCTTTTTTGTTTTAAAATACCATAAAAATAACAAAGTACATGTTTGCAAAATTTTTGGATCATTGCAGAACGAAATAAGGAGGGAAATTTATGGTTTTTTGTTCTACCGATTAATGAATAATAAATTGTTTTAACGGCTGTAATTTATGGGTATTTGAAGGATCACGTGTGGCATCTTCCTTGATACCTAATTTATTGTTTCAATCCATTGGTAGTTTTTTATGTTAATTTTGTGACCCTCGATGGAGCTAATGATAAATTTCTTAAACCAATTAAATATTATTTTATCATGTCTATTTTCTTGGGAAATAACCTTGTAAGACACATATAATGTTCTTGTTGTGTTGTTGGGCGTTACGTTTATTCATGTATTTGGCATATAATTTTGTGAATGGAAACTAGTAAGACAAAATATTCACGGTTGTCTTCATATCCCCTCATACTATCCTTGCAGGTCATTCATAAATTACTTCTTCTCATCCTGGGAAAAATAAAACACTGAAAGGGGTGAGTTCAGATGCTCAGTAAGGATAACAATATAGCAGAAGCTTTCATAGATAAGCATAAACACTTAAAACAATTTATAACTAAAACAAAAGTCTTTTAAACTTGAACTTCAACATAATATGGCAAAGATAAAATGAAATAATGTCATCTACTTATTCACATGGATATTCTACTAGTCGAACAATCACATGCAATATCAATAACCACTTTCATAATGATGGAATGCATAATGCCATACTATCATAACCACATAGCCAAGGCCTCATGCCAAGACTACAAATAAGATTTTGTCACGGCCTTATGCCAAGACACTATTTTGTCTCATGAGACCTACCGATGCATCGAGGAGCTATAACGGGCTCCACCCGTCACTTATTAAGTCCAATGCATTCCTCATATGAACATGTTTCAAACCTGTTAAAATAAATATTTAAATGGTTACAGTGTTTTGTAACAGTGAATATTACAACTCGCGCACTTAGATGATGTCATTCACAACAAGAACATTTAAATGATTTCCCCAAACCGTGAATAAACGTAACGCCCAACAACACAACAAGGGGTGAATGGAAAAACTCACGCATAAGATCAAAATATTTAGAAAAACTAGTAAAATATCATTTAATTATGGATATATCATTTTGTGAATGGAAACTAGTAAGATCAAGGGGTGAATATTTTGTCTTATATGGATATATCATTTTGTGAATGGAAACTAGTAAGACAAAACTAGTAAGACAAAATATTTAGTCATGTTAAAATATATGTGTTATTATAATTTGACATATAATGTTCTTCTTGTTGTGTTGTTGGGCGTTACGTTACAAGAACATGTTATGGAAGTCCAACTACTTTGTACTTTGTACTTTTTCACGTCTGGAAACTAGTGAATATTAGTGAGTTTTGGCATGACTAAAACACTATCAGCATATGATCCTTGGACTATCCCTCGTGTTTTCTCTTTTCATGTGTTTTTTTATTTCTACACATTTCCATCAGATAGGTTTAATACCTTCCTACCAATGTGGGAATAATATCATTCATTTCATAAAGAAAAAGTTGGCACCCTGAGTCTCCCCTACCCTCTTAGGGTGTTTTGGGGTCCTACAAGTGGTATCAAAGTCTATAGGTTGTTCGAGTTAAATCTATCCTTTTTTATTGTCATATAGAATTCAATTAATGTCATTGGATTCCCCCTCTTTGATGGAAGAAACTTCATGATTCGAAAGAACAAGATGAGATCTCTTCTAATATCACATGTAATGGATATTTTTTTCCATTGTATAGGGGATTCAGGTCACTGATGAAACTCTATTATCTATGACTACAACAAATAAGAAAATTCTTTATATAGATGTAGAATCACTGGATAACCGTATTATCGATCTATCTGATAAAATCTATCTAAATGTGATGATTTTCACTTCATCCAAGTCTATGTGGTAGAAATTTGAAAATATATATGAAGGTAATAACAAAGTAAAGGAGGAAAAACTCATTTTTTTACATCATGTTAGATGATATGAAGAATCATACTGATGAAAATATTGATAGCTTTTTAATTGAATTATTGAATTTGTTGGAGAAATTTGAGGACTTGATGAAAAAATTAAAGATATTGATATCATGAAAAAAATCCTAAGAAGGCTCCTGCCTATCTACAAGCCAAAAGTATAAGTCCTTTATAAACAGAACTATCTAAACATTCACTTGATGATCTATTATGTATTCTGGTGGTTGATGAAATGAGAGTAAAACCAAAATACGCAATGACTAATGTAAGCAATGAAATCACATTCAAATCAATGGAAAAACATGAGGTTTCTAGAGATAGAATTGATTAAGATAATTATGAAGATGATGTTATGTATCTTTTTTCCAAAAAATTCAAGAGATAAAAAGGAATATTTTAATTAAAGACTCCAATGGACCATTCTTTGATACGGTAGAGTTAGTCATATTGCCTCTCAGATCTCTAGGAAGTTTTATGATGAAGAAAGTGAGGCTAGAAACATGCAGAATCCTAAGAAAATGTTTCCCAAAAAGGGAGTATTCATGTCCAGAAAGAAATTATAGAGAAATATTTTATTCTATAAAGAAGAACAATATGATAATTCATATTTTGAGGATGAAGAACTAGAACTTAAATCCAGAACCTATGTGTCCATCATTTATTCAATTGAGAAGTCAGAACCTTCAAAAGAAAAAGGAAATGAAAATTAGTTGATTGATCTATTTTCTCCCAATTTAGAACTAGAGGATACTATTGATAATCATGAAAATCAAAGAAAGACAAACAAAAAGGATGAGATCCATTATAGAAGAGTCGTCAGACTATATTGAAAGTCTTGAATCTAAAATTGATCGGTTGAAAAAAGGATAAAAATAATATTCAATAACTCTTGAAGATGGTTCTTTTATAGAGGAAAGGGATGTTATTGGATCCCTGGCTAGCTCCCATCTTAAAGATATTTTGGCAGGTCTGAATTCCCAGCTACGTAATTGATATCCAGGGGGAACCCACAGATCTTTTTGAGGTGATCCCAAACTATGTTTCTGAGCAAGATAATGATGATATTGGGATTCTTCTACAGGATAAAGAGATATTTAATTCTATGATGAAACATAATCCGGATATTAATGTTGGTCTGAGTGGCTTCCATGCCTCTTTCTATAGGTCTTCATGGGAGGTTATTAAGGATGATCTTATTAAGGCAATCCAAGATTTTTTCTGAGGAGGGCAGTTACCTTGTGTTGCCAGTGCTACCACTGTGGTGTTGATTACCAAATATAGGAACCCCACATCTATCCTTCACTTTCGTCCTATAAGTATTTGTAATGTCCCCTATAATATCCTTAATAGCCTTATTAATACTTGGCTATCGGTTCACCTGCCTCGATGAATCTCAATGGAACAACATGGTTTTTTAAGAGGTCGTTCTATTCAGGGTGTTATAGCTTTGTCTCATAAAATGGTCAGGGAAATTAATCTCAAAACCCAGGGATCTAATGTGGTTATTAATCTTGATATGAATAAAGATTATGATCATGTTCAATGGAGTTTTATCAACAAAATCTTGGTAGGTATGGGTTTTATCAACAAAAATGACAAGATTTTGTTTTAATTAAAATATTCCTTTCGACTAGTAGAATATCCATGTGAATAAGTAGATCACATGATTTAGATTTATGTATCCCATGTTATGGAAATAATACATAAGGATATTGATTCTAGAAAATTGGCTATGTGAATCAGCGACGTGGGAGAAACGAATACATTAATCAATGATGTGGGAGGAATAGATATGTGAATTGGCTATCTGGGAATAATAAGAAACATGTAAAAATGATATTTTAAGGCCCTAAATGTCTTATTTATCATATTAAACCAATATGAATCTTGTTTCACATTTTATGACCAATCAAAGCATGAATTCTAATGATATTTTACTAAAAGATATATGATGATATAATCGAAGTTAATAATATTTTAATTAATACACAATTATTAATACATTTGAATTATTTTTTATATTATAAAAAATTGTTTCAAGGAGCCACGCGACATTCTATCCCTTTTTTATAATTTCAAAACCAAATATATTTTAAAAAACTTCTCCCCCTTTTTAAAATTATAAAAAATACAAAGCTTCAATTGAAAAATTCTTCTCTATTTGAAGTGATAAAATCTATTACTTTATTTTTTTACAATATTATATTTCATAATAATGAATATAGAAATTGTGCAAAAAAATTATAAACATGTATATTTTAAAACATGTGTTAAAGATCAATGATATAATGAGCAGAAGTTTAAAAGATGTTTATGAAAAATAATGTGAAACAATTCATAAAATAATATTTTATGAAAAATGAATGATTTTACAGTAAGATAACATCATCTAGTATTTATTAGAATTCATAAAATAATAATATTATAGACAAATAATTAAACAAATTTAGAAATAATAATATGAAAAATATATTCCATAATTCACAAATTTCTTGTAAATCTAAAAATTTATGCATATAAACAAAAACACACTCCACCTAAATTCATTCCATATCAATGTAAATTTAAATCTAAGCATATCAATTTTAGAACCATATTTTATCATAATTGCTAAAGTCTATGGGATTATAAAAGATATCAACAAGATGATTTTCTATAGAAATAAATTCTAAATGTATAATTACTTTTTATACATGATCTCTAAGAAAGTGAAATTAAAAATATATGTGTTTAGTCCTAGAGTGTTGTAAGGGATTTTAATAAATAGATATAGATGTATTATTGTCACAGAAAATAGTAATATTATTAATTTTAAAATTAAAATCTGAAAGAGTTTTCTTAATCTATAATGATTGAGCACAACATGATGGAAAAATATATATATTCAGATTCGGTAGTTGAAAGTGTAACATATTTTTTGTTTTATTATGGCCCATGGAACAAAATTCTACCTAGTAAATGGAATATATCTAAACTACTCATTATTTCTATCTTGAATATTCTAAAATTTTAATCTAAATAACTTTTCAAATCAATTTTAGTTTTAGTAGAGTGAAATAAACCAAGATTCAAAGATCCATTAACAAATCTAATGATACCTTTGAAAGAATTAATGTGAATTTTCTTAGGGTCACCTTGATATCTAGAAAAATTCTAAACTGAAAACATTAAATCTGTCATAGAATAATTTAAATATAATATACTTATAATCTTAGATCTATAGGTTTTAACATCAATAGATTTTATAGATTTATCTAAATATAATTTGAATGAAGTATAGATGGGATTATTTTTCACATTTAGAAGATTCTAAACCAAATCTATTAACTAACTCTTTATAAAACATAGATCGATTTTAAAAAATATAATCATTTCTTTGAAATATTTTCAAACTAAGGAAAAATATGAATTCCCGTATCATGCTCATATTAAACTCAGATATCATCTAATTTGAAAATATAGTACATAGTTTTACACATTTAGATCTTAAAATAATATATCGTCATCAATTTATCCAATCAAAATATCATTTCACCTTTCCCTAATAAAAAATGCAAGATAAACCTTTCCATTATCAAAAAAAATTCAAAAGAAAACTTGTTACCCTATCATACCATGCTCGAGGAGTTTTTTTAAAATCATATAATGCTTTAGATAGTTTAAAAATGATCAAAATTATTTTCTTTTTCAAAATTAGGGGTTTTCTAACATATAATTCTTGAGAAATGTAACCATTTAAATATTTATTTTAACATGAATTTAAAACAATTTAAACCTATGAAAATAAGTATAAGATAATAATATCATAATTACTTTTAACCTGGAAACAGGTGAAAAAGATTCTACAAAACACTGTTACTGGAAACTAGTGCGCGAGTTGTACTTTGTACTTTTTCATTTAAAAATTATATGGATATATCATTTTGTGAATATTTTGTCTTACTAGTTTGAAAATTATATCGTCATGTTAAATATTTAACATGACTAAATATCCTTAAATTAAATGATAGGTTTAATATTTTGTCTTATATGGATATAAACATGTGCATGTGCATGGTAATAAACAAAAAATAATATCCAAGCCACATAAATGTGCATTTCATGTGAATGATAATAAATAATAAATAATAACACATGTGATAATAGAATAATGCACGTGCATTGCGTGAGCACATGCATTATAGTAAATAATAATAACACATGTGATAATAGAATAACGCAAGTGCGTTTCATTTGCATGTGCATGATAATAAATAATATATAATAACGCATGTGCATGTGCATTTACATGTAATGATAATTATAATGATGCACGCACGTGCATGGTAATAAATAATAAATAACAACGCACATGCGCATTAATTTGTATTTTATGATACAAACAACAACAACAACAACAAGAATAATAATAATAATAATAGAATAATTCAAGTGCATTTCACATGCACATGCATAGTAGTAAATAATAAATAAATAATAATAAATTAGAACGGACATGCATGTGCATGTGAATTTACATTTGATGATAATATCAATAATACCAATTGTAATACTAATAATAATAACACATGCACGTGCATGGTAATAAATAATAAACAAAAACGCACATGCATGTGAATTTGCATGTGATAATGATAATAATAAAGATGATGATAATAATAATAATAATAATAATAATAATAACTGTGATAATAACAACAACAACAATAATAATAATAATAATAAAAGAATAATACCAGTGCATTGCATATGCACGTCCATGGTAATAAATAATAAATAATAACGCACGTGCATCTACATTTGCACGTGATGATAGTAATAATAATAGCAGTAGTAATAATAGTAGTAGTGGTGGTGATAATAGTAGTTGTACTAATGCATATGATAATAGAATATTACATGTGTATTACGTGTGCATGTGTATGGTAATAAATAATAACTCCCATGAATTGCATTTTCTTGTGATGATGATGATGATGATGATGATGATAATAATATTAATAATAATAATAACAATGCATGTGATAATAGAATAGTGCACGTTCATTGAATGTGCATGTATATGCATTTGGATGTGCATTAGCATGTGATGATAATAACAATAACAACAACAACAACAACAACAAAAACAACAACAACAACAACAACCACATCTACAATAATAATAATAACAATAATAATAACAACACATGTGATAATAAAATATCGTGTGTGCATTGCATGTGCACGCGCACGGTAATAAAAATATAATAATAACACACATGCATGTGCATGTGAATTTTGAGGAGATGATGATAATAATAATAATAATAATAGTAATAATAAGTTATAGTTGTTTGAAAAAATTGCATACATGACAAAATTGCTAGAAATGGTGTCTCGAAAAACCAAACAAATCATATTGTCATTAAAAAAGTCATAACTTCTTCTTTAGGTGTCAATTTCTGCTCCGTGAATAGACAAACTAAATCTCATGGAACGAACTATGATAAAAACAGGTTTCGGAGGCCGAACAGACACCCAGATCAGAAGTTATGACCGTTTTAAGAAAATTTTGACAGGGATCCAGGCAGAGAAATGGAGTTTGGGAGGCCTTATGATGGGTTTTTGGGATTTTAGGGTCCCAAACATGACTTGAACTTTGGTCAAGTTAGACTTATGTGTATATCTCTTTGCTGCCTTCGATTTGATATGTGGTAGGGCTCAAACGGACAACCGGAGATAAAGTTATGGCCGTTTAAAGTTGAACTTTTTTTGGAGTGGTGTAACTAATATATCTTTTGTTTATTTGATCTTATCATAGTTTCGATTATACTTGGTCTTCACTCATCTCAAAAGCTTCGATTTTACTAGTCATGATGCTCAAATGGACAGCTGAAGGAGAAGTTATACCTATTTTAGTGAGTTACGGGTTTCTTAGGGTTTTAGGCGCTAGGAGGGTTGCTCAATTTAAAAGGACAATAACTTTTGCTACGTGTGTTCGTTTTGGCTCTACCACATATCAAATTAAATATTGTGAAAAGATACACACTCTGGTAACCACAGGAACCCTTTCTGACATTCTTCAACCCCCAAAAGACCCAAAATACCTTTGTATGGTCAACAGATTGGCTTCTAGTGTCCGTTTTGCAATAACTTTTTTTATGGGTGTCTGTTTTACCTCTACCAAATATGAAATCGAATCTTGATACTATAAATACACTCCTATAACCACTGAAGCACCATCTCACATCCTTGAAAGCCCAAAAAGTTACTTAAACCCTCCAAAAGACCTTAACTTCTCCTCCAGAAGTCTGTTTTTCCTCTACCATATATCAAATCAAAGCTTTCAACTATATCTACACATCTTTGGCCAATAAAAAAACCATATCACATTCTTAATGACCCAAAACGAGCTTAATTCCTCCAAATGACCATAACTTCTGCTCTGGGTGTTTGTTTCACCTCTACCACATATCAAATTGAAGCTTGCGACTAGCTCTACACATCTATGACAACCATGAACAACTAAATAACCCTAACAAACCATGAATAACCCCTAAAAAATAAAAACCATTAAAAACCACACAAAACCCTAACAAACCCAAACAAACTCTAACAAACACTAAAAAACCCTAAAAGCCCTAACAAACCCTAACAAACCCCAAAATATCATAAAAAACATAACAAACCCTAAAAAACCAATCAAAACCTAACAAGCCCTAATAGACCCTAACAAGCCCAAACAAACCCCAAGAAGCACTATGAACCCCCAATAAACACAAAAAACCCGAATAAACCCTAAAAACACCCTAAGAAACCATAAGAAATCCTAACATAACCCTAAAAACCCTAAAAACCATAATCAAACCTAAGAAACACTAACACACCCTTAGAAACCCTAACACACACTTAAAAACCCCAACACACCCTTAGAAACCCTATCACACCCTTAAAAACCCCAACATACCCATAGAAACCCTAACCGAAGCTTAGCAACCCTTACAAACCGTTAAACACCCTTGGAAACCCTAACACACCCTTAGAAACCCTAACAAACACTTAAAAACCCTAAACAACTCTAATAAGAACTAATAAATCCTAACAAACCCTACCAACCAATAATAAACCATAATAAACCCTAATAAATCCTAATAAACCCTAAAGCCCACTACTAAACCCTAACAAATGCTAATAAAACGTAATAAACCCTAAAAATACTACTAGATCCCAACAAATGCTATAAAATACCTAAAAACCCAAATATACCACAATAATTCTGTTAAACCATTCAAAATGAAAATATTCACAAAAAACCCCTAACAAACCTGGCAAAACCTGAAAAACCCCTAAAAAACCATAAAACCCCAAAAAACCCAAAAAACCCAAAAAACCCTAAAAAATCGTAAAATACCACAAAAACCCCTAAAACCCTAAAACCCCTAATAATAGAAAAAACCGAAAAAACCCAAAAATAAACCTAAAAACCCTAAAAAACCTCAAAAAAACTAAAAAAAACCCTAAAAAACCTAAAAACCAATAAAAACGCTAAAAACCATAAAAGGCCTAAAAATGCCTAACAAAACCCTAACCAACCCTTTGAAACCCTTAAAAGTGTTATCTTAATAAAAACAAATATTATGAGGAATTGCTACAAAAACAGGAAAAATGCTTCAAAACCCACAAAAAGCAACAAAACCCCAAAAAATGCTAATATAACCCTAACAAAGCAAAAAAAGAAATACAAACACACCCATAAAACCCAAAAAACACATAAAACCCCAAACAACTCAAACAAACTGTAACAAACCCGAAAAACCCTAACAAAACCTAACAAACCCTAAAAACCACTAATAACCCCTATGAACCACTAATAAACCCTAATAACCCATAAAACCCACTATTAAACCCTAAAACCCTAATAAACACTAATAAATCGTAATAACCTCTAATAAACCCCAACAAAGTCTATTATACCCTAATAAATGCTACAAAATCCCTAAAAACCCTAATATACAATAAAAAAGACTATTAAACCATAATAAATTTTAATAATCACTAAAAATCCAAAGAAACCCGATAAAATGCTACAAAAATCTTTAAATAATAGCCTACAAATCCCTACAACCCACTAATAAACCCTCAAAAACCCCTAATAACCCCAAAATAAATTATTAAAAACCTTAATAACCCCAAATAAATCATAAAAAATCCTAACAATGCCAAATAAATTGTAAAAAATTGAAAAAAACCATAACAAACCCCTCATAAACCCCAATAAACCCTTACAAATCATAATAAACCCTAATAAATAGTAATAAACCCAAATACACGTTATTAAACCCTAATAAATAAAATAAACCCTAGTAAACCCTAATAAACCCTAAAATAACCCTAAAAAGGTTGATAAACCCTAGAAAAGGCTATTAATGCCTACAAAAGCCCAATAATACCCTAATATACAATAAAACATGCTAATAAACTATAAAAAATCCTAATGAACACTAATAAACCCTAAAGAACCCTAATAAACCCTAAAGAAACATATTAAACTCTAAAGAGAACTAAAAAAACCTAAAGAACAAAAAAATGCAAATACACATTATATAAACCCTAAAAACTGCTACAGTACCCAAACAAACCCTAAAACACACTAAAAAACCCCAACAACCACTATCAATCACAAAAAAACAAATAAACCCATAAACCCCTCAAAAACCATTAAAAATACATCAGTTACCATAAAAACCATAAATACCAGTTTACAACTCTTAAAAACCATAAAAACACTACAAACCATAAACAATTAAAACCCTAAAAAAGGCTTCAAATAGATACATAAACCCTAAAAATGTCACATAATTCCTAAAAAATGCAACAAAAACACTAAAAACACAACATAACAAAAAAACACAACATAAAAACTAAAATCACTACATAAACCCTATAAGCACTACATAAACCTAAGAACTGTAACATAAACCCCAAAAAACACAACATAAACCCTAAAAAACGCAACCTAAACATTAAAAAACACTACATAAAACCTAAAAACACAATATAAACCCTAAAAACACTACTTGAACCCTAAAAACATTACATAAAACCGAAACATGCAACATAAACGCTACATCACCACTAAAAACGCTACATAAACCCAAAAAATGCAACAAAAACCCAAAAAATGCTACATAAAATGTAAACCCTAAACATGCTAAATAAACCCTAAAAACGCTACATAAACCCTAAAAATGATAAATAAAACCAAATACCGCTAACTAAACACTAAAAATGCTACATGAACACTAAAAATGCTACATAAACTCTTGCAACACTACACAAACCCTAAAAAATGATACAAAAACCATAAAGATGTTTCAAAACCTTAAAAAATATTAAACCCTAATATATCATAATATAAAAAATTAAACCCTAATAAACCCCTAAAGAACCACTAATGCCACTAACAATGCTACATAAACCTGAAAAATTGCTAAAAAAATAAAAAAAATGTTTCAAAACCCACAAAACACAACAAAACCCCAAAAAATGGTAAATTAACCCTAACAAAGCATAAAAAATCCGTACAAACATATTAAACCCAAAAAACACATGAAACCCAAAACAACTTAAACAAACCGTAACAAACCCTGTAAACCCTAACAAAACCTAACAAACCATAACAACCACTAATAACCCCTAAGAACCACTAATAAACCCTAATGACCCCAAAAACCCACTATTAAACCCTAAAAACCCAAATAAACACAAATAAATCGTAATAACCTGTAATAAACCCTAAAAAACTCTATTAGACCCTAATGAACACTAAAAAAGCCCTAAAACCTCTAATATACAATAAAAAACACTATTAACCCATAATAAACCCTAATAATCACTAATAACCCTAACAAACCTGGAAAAACACTACAAAAACCTCTAAATAATAGCTTACAAAACCCTACAACTCACAAATAAACCCTTACAAACCCTAATAACCCCAAAATAAATTGTAACAAACCCTAAAAACCCTAAATAAAATGTAACAAATCCTAACAACGCCAAATAAATTGTAACAAATTGAAACAAACCATAAAATCCCCTAATAAACCCCAATAAACCCTAACAAATCATAATAATCCCTAATAAATAGTAATAAACCCAAATAAATGTTACTAAACCCTAATAAATAAAATAAAACATAATAAACCCAAAATAACCCTAAAAAAGTTTGATAAACCCTAGAAAAGGAAATTAATGCCTACAAAAGCCCAATAATACCCTAATATACAATAAAAAATGCTAATAATCTGTAACAAATCATAAAGAACACTAATAAACCCTAAGAACCCTAATAAACCCTAAAGAACCATATTAAACTCTAATTATTACTAAAAAACCCTAACGAAAAAAATGTGAAAACACATTATATAAACCCTAAAAACTGCTACAATACCCAAAAAAACCATAAAACACACTAAAAAACCCTAACAACCACTATCAATCTCAAAAAAACAAATAAACCCATAAAACCCCCCAAAAACCATTAAAAAGCCACCAGATATCATAAAAACCATAAACACCCATTAACAACTCTTAAAAACCCTAAAAACACTACAAACCATAAACAATAATTAAAACCCTAAAAAGGGCATCAAATAGATACATAAACCCTAAAAATGTTACATAAATCCTATAAAATGCAACAAAACCCCTAA
This sequence comes from Viscum album, assembly GCA_963277665.1. NCBI lineage: Eukaryota > Viridiplantae > Streptophyta > Magnoliopsida > Santalales > Viscaceae > Viscum > Viscum album. The sequence continues at coordinate 339,331,665 of OY728167.1, forward strand.
AAATTCAACATAAACAAAAAAACACAACATAAACCCTAAAAGCACTACATAAACCCTATAAGCACTACATAAACCCTAGAACTGTAACATAAACCCCAAAAAACACAACATAAACCCTAAAAACGCAACATTAACATTAAAAAACACTACATAAAACCTAAAAACACAATATAAACCCTAAAAACACTACATGAACCCTACAAACGTTACATAAAACCTAAAAAAGGTAACATTAATTTTACATCACCCCTAAAAATGCTACATAAACCCAGAAAATGCAACATAAAGCCAAAAAAATGCTACATAAAACCTAAACCCCTAACACGCTACATAACCCCTAAAAATGCTTCATAAACCCTAAAAATGAAACATAAAACCTAAAACCGCTAACTAAACACTAAAAATGCTACATAAACACTAAAAATTATACATAAACACTAACAACACTACACAAACCATAAAAAAATACTACAAAAACCATAAAGATGTTTCAAAACCCTCAAAAATATTAAACCCTAATATACTATAATATAAAAAATTAAACCCTAATAAACCCCTAAAGAACCACTAAAGCCACTAAAAATGATACATATACCCTAAAAATTGCTAGAAAAAAACCAAAAAATGTTTCAAAACCCACAAAACACAACAGAACCCCAAAAAATGCTAAATTAACCCTAACAAAGCATAAAAAAAATCCAAACACACCCATAAAACCCAAAAAATGCATGAAACCCCAAACCCCTCAAACAAACCATAAAAAAACCTAAAAACCCTAAAAAAACCTAACAAAACCTAACAACCACTAATAACCCCTAAGAACCACTAATAAACCCTAAAAACCCTAAAAACCCACTATTAAACCATAAAACCCTAATAAACAAAAATAAATCATAATAACTTGTAATAAACCCTAACGAACTCTATTAGACCCTAATAAAACCTAAAAAAACCCTAAAACCCCTAATATACAATAAAAAATGCTATTAACCCATAATAAACCCTAATACTCACTAAAAACCTTAACAAACCTAACAAACTGCAACAAAAACCTCCAAATAATAGCCTACAAAACCCTACAACCCACTAATAAACCCTTAAAAACCCTAATAACACCAAAATAAATCATAACAAACCCTAAAACCCCCAAATAAATCGTAAGAAATCCTAAAAATTCCAAACAAATCGTAACAAACTGAAACAAACCATAATAAACCCCTAATAAACCGCAATAAACCCTAACAAATCAGAATAAACCCTAATAAATCGTAATAAACCCAAATACATGTTACTAAACCCTAATAAATAAAATAAACCCTAATAAACCCTAATAAATCCTAAATAACCCTAAAAAGGTTGATAAACCCTAGAAAAAGCTATTAATGCCTACCAAAGCCCAATAAAAACCTAATATACAATAAAAATTGCTAATAAACTTTAATAAATCCTAAAAAACACTAATAAACCCTAAAGAACCCTAATAATCCCTAAAGAACCATATTAAACTCTAAAGAACACTAAAAAATCCTAAATAATCCAAAAAAACTCTAAAAAACATTATATAAACCCTAAAACACTACATAAACACTAGAAATGTAACATAAACCCTAAAAGAGCAACATAAACACCAAAAAGCGCACCATAAACATTAAAAAACACTACATAAAACCTCAAAACACAATATAAACCCTAAAAACACTCCATAAACCTTAAGAACATTACATAAAACTTAAAAATACAACATAAACAGTATATCACCCCTAAAAATGCTACATAAACCAAGAAAACACAACATAAACCCTAAAAAATGCTATATAAAACCTAAACCTTAAACATGCTACATAAACCCTAAAAACATTACATAAACCCTATAAATGATACATAAAATCTAAAACCGCTGACTAAACCCTAAAAATGCTACATAAACACTAAAAATGCTACATAAAATCTATGAACGCTACACAAACCCTAAAAATGCTACAAAACTCAAAAGACGCTTTAAAACCCTCAAAAATATTAAACCCTAATATACCATAATATAAAAAAATTAAACCCTAATAAACCCCTAATAAACTCAAACAATCCCTATAAAACCCTATAATCCATAAAATCCTAATAAACTCTACTCAACCCTAATAAAACCCCAAAAATACCTAATATACCCTAATAAATGTTAATAAAACCTAATAAACCCTAAAAACACATTAAGAAAACCTAAACTACCTTAACTAACCCTAATAGACACTAATAAACACTAATAAACCCTAATAAACCCCAAAAAACCCTAAAATCCCCCAATAAACCATAAATAAAGCCAAATAAACCCTACTCAACCCTAACAAACCTTAACACACCATATTAACCCCTAATAAAACCCTACAAAACCCTAATAAAGAAAAAAATGCAAGTATACCATAAAAACCCTAGAAATCCTGATAAACACTAATATAACCTAACAAACCCTAATAACGGTCACAAACAATAAAAAAACGATCACAAACAAAAAAAATGCGCTATATTACCTAAAAAGACCTAAAAAACTAATATAACATAATAAAGACAAAAAACGCTAATATACCTTAAAAATCCTTAGAAACCCTAATAAACCATAATAAGCTCAAATATAACCAATGAAACCCTAAAACGCTCACAAAAAAAACTTTCAAAACTTTAAAAACACACTATATAATCTAAAAAGACCTAATAAACACTAATATAACCTAATAAAACAAAAAAACTAATAAACCACTAACAAACCCTAATACCCATTAAATCCCTAATAAACCCTAATAAAAACAAATCAACCCTAATAACACCCTAATAAAACCGTAAATTTTTTTTCTCAACCCTAACAAACCCTGACATAGAATAACATAACCTAATAAAACCCAACTAAACCCCAATAAACAAAAAAACGCAAACAAACCATTTAAAATCCTAAGAAACCCCAATAAACCATAATAAATTCAAATAAAATCTAATAAACCATTAAAAATGCTCACAATCACTAAAAACACGCTACTAAAACCTAAAAAGTCATAACAACCCATCATATATATTAACAAAAACGAAAAAACACTCATATACCTTAATAAAAACAATAACAAACCCTAGTAAACCCTTAAAATCCCTAACAAAAATTAATAAACCGTACTCAATCCTAATAACCCTAATAAAACCTTAAAGATACCGACTCAACCCTAGTAAAACCCTAAAAATACCTACTCAACCCTATTAAACCTTAACACACCATAATAAACACCACTAAACCCTAAAAAATGCCAATATACCATTAAAAAGCCCTAAAACCGGTAATAAATGCTAATAAAACCTAACAAAGCTTAAAAGTGCTAATAATCCTGAATAAACACTACTAAACACTAAAAACCCTAATATACCCTCTTAAAAATTAATAATCCATAATGAACCATAATAAACCCTAAGAAATCCTAAACATGCCCAAATATACCATAACACACCATAATATACCCTAATAAACCTAACTCAACCCTAATAAAACCCTAAAAATACCTAATAAACCCTAATAAACCATGCCACACCATAATAAACCCTAATAAAATCCTAATAACCCCCAACAAACCATAAAAAAATGCTAATATACCATTAAAAACCCCTAAAACATTAAAAAATCATAATAAATGTTAATAACACCAAAAAATCCTAAAAATGATAGTAAACCCTAAAAATACCTCTAATAATAATAGTCGTAATAATGAACGTGCATGTGCATATTCATGTCCATGGTTTAAATAATAAATCATAATGCACGTGCATGTGCATATGCAGGTGCATTTTCATGTTAATGATAACAAATAACAAATAATAAATAATAACGTATGTGAATTACATGTGTATGTGCATGTACATGGAATGATAATAAATAACAAATAATAACGCACATCCAAGTGCATGTACATGTGCATGTGCATGTGCATGTACATGTGCATGGTAATAAACAATAAATAATAACAATGTCCACAATAATTTCCATTACTGTGTGAATGATAATAAATAACAAATAATAACACATTTGATAATAGACTAACGCAAGTGCATTGCGTGTGCACGTGCATGAGAATAAAAAATAATAACAGATGTGATAATAGAATAACGCAAGTGCATTTCATTTTAATGTGCATGGTAATAAATAATATATAATAATGCACATGTATGTGCATTTACATGTAATGATAATGATAATGATGCATGCACGTGCATGGTAATAAATAATAAATAATAACACACGAGCATGTGCATTTGTATTTGATGATACAAACGACAACAACAACAACAACCACAATAATAATAATAATAATAACAGAATAACGCAAGTGTATTGCATGTGCACGTGCATAGTAGTAAATAACAAATAAATAATAGGAAATAAGAACGCACATGCATGTGCAAGTGAATTTACATTTGATAATAATATTAATAATACTAATTGTAATAATAATAATAATAATGCATGCACGTGCATGGTAATAAGTAATAAATGACAACACACATGCATGTGGATTTGCATGTGATAATGATAATAATAATAATGATAATGATAATGATAACAACAACAACAACAACAACAATAATAATAATAACTGTGATTATAATAATAATAATAATAAATGAATAATACAAGTGTGTTGCATATGCACGTGCATGGTAACAAATAATAAATAATAACACATGTGCATCTACATTTTCATGTGATGATAATAATAATAACAGCAGTAGTAGTGGTGGTTATAATAGTAGTAGTACCAATGCATGTGATAATAGAATATTGAATATGCATTATGTGTGCACGTGCATGGTAATAAATAGTAACACACGTGCATTGCATTTTCATGTGATGATGATGACGATAATGATAATAATAATATTATTATTAAAAATAATAACAACGCATGTGATAATAAAATAATGTACGTGTATTGAATGTGCGTGTTTTTGTATTTGCATGTGCATTTACATGTGATGATAATAACCATAACAACACCACCACCACCAACAACAACCACAATAATAATAACAACAATAAGAATAACAAAGTATGTGATAATAAAATAACGTGTTTGCATTGCATGTGCAGATGCATGGTAATAACAAATAAAAAATAATGCACGTGCATGTGCATGTGCATGTACATGAGATAATAATAATAATAATAATAATAATAATAGTAATAATAATAATTATAACAATAACAACAACGCATGTGATAATAGAATAATGCACGTGCATTGCAGGTTCATTGCATGATAATAATTAATAACTCATAGTGCAAGTGATGATAATAATAACAATAATAGTAATATTAATAATAATAACTAATGTGATAATAGAATAATGCACATTTATTGAATGTGCGTGTGTATAGTAATAAATAATAATGCACAAGCATTTGCATTTTCATTTGATGATAATAACAATAATAACTATAATAGTAATAATGACAATAATAATAAAAATGCATGTGATAATAGAATAATGTAGGTGCATTGCGTGTGCGCCTGCATGGTAATAAATAATAATGGGCGTCCATGTGCATTTTCATGTGATGATAATAATAATAATAATAATAGTAATAATAATTATAATAACAACAACAACAACATATGCACGCGCATGGAAATAAATAAAATAAAATAAATAATAAATAATAACCCATGTGCATCTACATTTGCATGTGGCGATAATAATAATAATAATAATAGTAATAAAAATAATGATAATGATAATAATGATTATGATAATAATGATAATAATAACGTGTGTGACAATAGAATAACATGCATCCAAACAAACCATAACAAAACCTAACAAACCCTAAAAACCACTAATAACCCCTAAAAACCACTAATAAACCCAAATAACACGTAAAACACACTATTGTACCATAGAACCCTAATAAACACTAATAAATCATAATAACAAGTAGTAAATCCTAAAAAACCCTATTAGACTCTAATAAACGCTACAAAATCCCTAAAACCCCTAATATACATTAAAAAACACTATTAAACCATAATAAATAGTAATAATAACTAAAAACCCAAACAAACCGAACGAAACACTACAAAACCCAAAAAATAATATCCTACAAAACCATACAATAAATTGTAACAAACCCTTACAACCCAAATAAATCGTAACAAATCCTAAAAACACCAAATAAATCATAAAAAACTGAAACAAATCATAACAAACCCCTAATAAACCGCAATAAACCCTAATAAATCATAATAAACCATAATAAATCATAATAAACCCAAATACACATTAATAAACCCTAATAAAAAAAATAAACACTAATAAACCCTATTAAATACTAAATAACTCTAAAAAGGTTGGTAAACCCTTGAAAAAGCTATTAATGCGTAAAAAATCCCAATAAAGCCATAATATATATTAAAAAACACTAATAAACAATAACAAATCCTAGAGAACACTAATAAACCCTAAAGAACCCTAATAACCCCTAAAGAACCATAATAAACTATAAAGAACAATAAAAATTCCTAAAGAACCCAAAAAACGCTAAAACGCATTACATAAACCCTAAATACCGATACAATACCCAAACAAACCCTAAAACACACTAAAAACCCTAACAACCCGAATTAATCCCGAAAAAACAAATAAACCCTTTAAAAACCCAAAAACCCATTGAAAACCCATCAATTACCATAAAATCCATAAACACCCGTTAACAAACCTTAAAAACCCTAAAAACCACTATAAACCATAAAAAACCATTAAAACCCTAAAAAGGCAACAAATAGATTCACAAACCCAAAAAAAATTTACAAAATCCCTAAAAATGCCACATAAACCCTAAAAATGCATCATAAACCAAAAATATGCAACATAAACCCAAAAAACGCTACATAAACCCAAAAAGCACTACATAAACCCTAGAACCATAACATAAAAGCTAAACAATGCAACATAAACCTTAAAAAATGCTACATAAAACCTAGAAACACAACATAAACACAAAAAACACTACATGAACCCTAAAAACGTTACATAAACCCTAAAAAATGCAACATAAATGCTACATCACCCATAAAAATCCTACATAATCCCAGAAAACACAACATAAACCCTAAGAAATGCTAAATAAAACCTAAACCCTAAACACACTACATAAACCGTAAAAATGTTACATAAACCCTAAAAATGCTACATAAAACCTAAAATTGCTAACTAAACCCTAAAAGTGCTACATAAACACTAAAAATGGTACATAAACTCAAACAATGCTACACAAACACTAAAAAATTCTACAAAAACCCTAAAGATACTTCAAAACCATAAAAATAGTAAACCCTAATATTCCATAATATAAAAAATTAAAACCTAATAAATACCTAATAAACTCTAATAATCCCTAAAAATGCCTTATAATCACTAAAAACCCTAGGAGACTCTACTCAACCCTAATAAAACCCCAAAAAACCTAATAAACCCTAATTAATGATAATAAAACCCAATAAACCCTAAAAACACATTATGAAAACCTAAACAACCCTAAATAACCCTAGTAGACACTAATAAACACTAATAAACCATAATAAACCCCAAACCCCCCCTTAAAATCCCTAATAAACCATAAATAAATCCAAATAAACCCTACTGAACCCTAACAAACCATAACACACCATAATGACCCCTAATAAAAACCAACAAAACCCTAATAATGAAAACAAATGCTAGTATACCTTAAAAAATCCCTAAAATCCCTAATAAACTCTAATAAAACCTAAAAATGCTAAAAAACAATAAAAAATGATCACAGACAATAAAAACATGATATATTACCTAAAAAGACCTAAAAACACTAATATAACATAATAAAGACCAAAAACCCTAATATACCTTAAAAATACCTAAAAACCATAATAAACCATAGTAAACCATAATAAACTCTAATATAACCTAAGAAACCCTAAAAATGCTCACAAACATAAAAAACCCTCACAAATAATAAAAAAAGCTATATTATCTAGAAAGACTTAACAAACACTAATATAACCTAATAAAATAAAAAAACTAATAAACCCCTAACAAACCCTAATGAAGGATGCCGATGCTCTTTCCTGGGATCTCCCTCGCGACCCGGCGATCTGTAGGGTTCCCCCTTGGAATCCTCTTCAGCGGCATTGTTGATCGTTTCTAGATCAATCTTTGTGATGTGGATGGAGATCAGTTCGAGAGGCCTTCTCCCCTGGTGCAATGGCAGAAAACGAGGTAGATGTTTTTTCACGATGGGATTTGGAGGGTTGTCTCGGGATAAGGCTGTGACAGTTTGGCCTGGATTTTGCAATGATTTGGCTCGGCTCTGGTAGATCTGTATTCTACTTCTACTCGGGCGTCGTCTTTGTTTCTCATTGGTGGTGGCGGCGATGGCTTCCCGGTGGTCTGGGCATAGTCTAAGAGGGCAATGGTGAAGTCAACGATGGTTCCATATCTGAGTTTTCGGTGGCCTTACTCTATTTTGCTTCTTCCCTGCTAGGTTTTGTCCCTAATGACACTTCGATTCTGGTACGTTGTCTCTCCTATGATGTGGATCCCACATTTTTTTGGTGCGTTGGTGGTTCGTGTTTTCCATTTGCTACTGGTTAATGGGTGTTTGATCGTTCTGATGTTATGGTTTGTACTGCTTCTGGAGTGGCTTGATGGTTGGGCATACCTTTTGGTTAGAGGGTTGTCTGAGTCTCTAGATAAGATAGTTCTAGATTTTTTGATGTTTTTGATGCTACTGGGGAAATCAGTGTCTACTGATGCGTGAAACTAGTAGTTATTCTTTGCGGGTTTGCGTGATGCTGAAGGAGATTACCAGAATTGGTGGCATTGGTTACTGCTTGCTGCAGAGCTGGGATGTGATAATGTTGTTGGTTATTGGTTTGGTGTTGGTGGTTCTATGTTTCGGGGGGTGGCTCTTTTTGGTAAGGAGGTTCTAGAGGGTGCAGATGATATTAAGTTTGTGTTCCTGATGGTTGATCTTCTTGGAAAGGAGATGATTAATGATGGTAACACTACTATGGGATGGTTGTTGTTTGGCTAGAATGCGATGATGCTTGTGGGTTAGAATTTGGACCTGTTGGTTTGTGGTGCTTGTGGAAGACCTTCTTGGTGGGGATTTGTTAGCTACTGGATCTTCTGAGAATGGTTGATGGTTGCTGCATGGATGTGTTGGATGCAGATATTTGTGAGATCGGATGTTAGTCGTTTGCTTGGTAGTGAGCTGTTGGAGAATGGTTGTTGTTGGATGATGGTGATGGTTGCTGATTGGATTTTTCTGTGTTTTCATGGTTTTTTTTCTTTTTGAATGTTTTGTGTTTCTTTTTCTGTTTTTGGGGTCGTTAAGGTTTTTTTGGTGCGGGTCGTTTGACCCAGCCCCTCCCTTGTCTGTTGTGCCTTTTCTACTGCGTCTTTTTATCTAATAAATTTGGGGGGGGGGGGGGGGGGGGTGGGGGGTTGGGAATAGCCTGACCATCACATCCTCCATGCCCTAAAAAAACCTAACCAACCCTAAAAATATCTAATAAACCCTAATAAAAACTAATAAACCCTAAAAATACCTTCTCAACCCTAATAAAGCTTGACACACCATAATAAAACCTAATAAAACACAACTAAACCCCAATAAACAAAAAACACAAACAAACCATTAAAAGGCCCTAGAATCCCTAATAAATAATAATAAATTCCAATAAAACATAATAAACCATAAAATATGCTCAGAAACACTAAAAAAATGCTAATAAAACCTAAAAATTCCTAACAACACCTCATATATATTAACAAAAACTAAAAAACACTCATCTACCCTAATAAAAACACTAACAAACCCTAGTAAACCTTAAAAATCCCTAACAAACCCTAATAAACACTACGCAACCCTAATAAACCCTAAAGATACCTACTCAACCCTAATAAACTCTAAAAATACATACTCAACCCTAATAAACCTTAACAGACTATAATAAACCATAATAAACCCCACTAAACCCTAAAAAATGCAAATATACCATTAAAAAGCCCCAAAACCCCTAATAAATGATAAAAAAACCCATCAAATCTTAAATGCACAAATAGACCCTAATAAACACTACTAAACCCTAAAAAAACTAATATACCCTCTTAAAAATTAATAAACCATAATAAACCCCACTAAACGCTAAAAAACACAAATATACTATTATAAAGCCCTAAAACCCCTAATAAATGCTAATAAGACCGAAAAATGATTAAAAGAACTAATAAACCCTAATAAACACTAAAAAACCCTAAAAAACCCAAATATACCCTTTTAAAAATTAATAAACCATAATGAAGGATAATAAACCCTAATAAATCCTAAACATGCCCAAATATACCATAATATACACCAATAAACCCAACTCAATCCTAATAAAACTTTAAAAAAACCTAATAAACCCTAATAAACCATAACACATCATAATAAAGCTTAATTAAATCCTAATAACCCCCACCAAACCCTAAAAATGCTAATATACCATTAAAATACCCCAAAACCATAACAAACCATAATAAATGTTAATAAGCCATAAAAATTCTAAAAAATGCTAGTAAACCCTAAAAATACCTCTAATAATAATAATAGTAATAATGAACTTGCATGTGCATGGTTTAAATAATAAATCATAACTCACGTGCATGTGCATATACCTGCCCATTTGCATGTGAATGATAATAAATAATAAATAATAAATAATAATGCACATCCAAGTGCATGTGCATGTGCATGGTAATAAATAATAAATGATAACCAAGTCCACAGGAATATGCATTTCCCTGTGAATGATAATAAATAATAAATAATAACACATGTGATAATAGAATAAGGCACGTGCATTGCATTTTCATGTGCATGAGAATAAATAATAATAACACATGTGATAATAGAATAACGCAAGTTCATTGCATTTGCATGTTCATGATAATAAATAATATACAATAATGTACGTGCATGTGCATTTACATGTAATGATAATGATAATGACGCATGCATGTGGATGGTAATAAATAATAAATAATAAAAAATTCCACATGAATGTGAATTTCATGTGAATGGTAATAAATAATATATAATAACACATGTGTATGTGCATTTACATGTAATTATAATGATAATGAATCATGTACGTGCATGGTAATAAATAATAAATAACAACGTATGTGCAAGTGCATTTTTATTTGATGACACAAACAAAATAATAATAATAATAATAATAATAATAATAATAATAATAATAATAGAATAATGCAAGTGCATTTCCTGTGCACGTTCATAGTAGTAAATAATAAATAATTAATAATAAATAAGAAGGAACATGCATGTGCATGTGCATTTACATTTGATGATAATATTAATAATAATAATTGTAATAATAATAATAATAACAATGCGTGCACGTGCATGATAAAAAATAATAAATAACAACACACATGCATGTGCATTTGCATGTGTTAATGATAATAATAATGATAATGATGATGATGATGATGATAATAATAATAATAATTGTTATAATAATAATAATAAAATAATAATACAAGTTCATTGCATATGCACATGCATGGTAATAAATAATAAATAATAATGCACATGCATCTACATTTCCATGTGATGATATTAATAATAACAGCAGTAGTAATAGTAGTAGTAGTAGTGGTGATAATAGTAGTAGTACCAACGCATGTGATAATAGAATATTGCATGTGCATTACGTGTGCACGTGCACGGTAATAAATAATAACGTGCGACCATTGAATTTGCATGTGATGATGATGACAATGATGATAATAATAATATTATTATTATTATTAATAACAATGCATGTGATTATAGAATAACGTACGTGCATTAAATGTGTGTGTTTATGTATTTGCATGTGCATTTTCATGTGATTATTATAAAAATAACAACAAAAATAACAACAACAAAAACCACAATAATAATAATAACAATAAGAGTAACAACACATATGATGATAAAATAGAATGTATGCATTGCATGTGCACGTTCATGGTAATAAAAAATAAATAATAATGCATGTGCATGTGCATGTGCATGTGCATGTGCATGTGCATGTGCATGAGATGATAATAATAATAATAATAATAAATGTAATAAAAATAATAATAATAACAACAACAATGCATGTGATAATAGAATAACGCACGTCCATTGCATGTGCAGTGCATGATAATAAATAATAACTCATAGAGCATGTGATAATAATAATTTCAATAATAGTAATATAAATAATAATACCGCATGTTATAATAGAATAATGCACATGTATTGAATATGTGCGTGTATGGTAATAAATAATAAGGCACGTGCATTTTCATTTGCATTTTATGATAATAACAATAATAACAATAATAGTAATAATGACAATAACAATAAAAATGCATGTGATAATAGAATAATGTAAGTGCATTGTGTGCGCGCGTGCATGGTAATAAATAATAACATATGTGCATGTGCATTTGCAATTGATGATAATAATAATAATAATAGTAACAATAATAATAATACTAATAACTACAACATATGCACGTGCATGGAAATAAATTATATATACTAAATAATAAATAATAACGCATGTGCATCTGCATTTTCATGTGACGATAATAATAATAATAATAATAATAATAATAATAATAATAATAATAACAATAATGATAATGATAATAATGATAATGATAATAATGATAATAATAACATGTGTGATAATAGAATAACACGCATCCTAACAAACCCAAGCAAACCCGTACAACCACTAATAACCCCTAAGAACCACCAATAAACTCAAATAACACCTGAAACCCACTATTAAACCCTAAAACCCTAATAAACACTTATAAATCATAATAACCTGTAATAAACCCTAAAACCCCTATTTGACTCTAATAAACGATAAAAAATCCCGAAAACCCCTAATATACAATAAAAAACAATATTGAACCCTAATAAATCATAATAATCACTAACAACCCTTACAAACCCGACCAAACACTACAAAACATGCCAAATAATAGCCTACAAAACCCTACAACCTTCTAATAAACTCTAATAAACCCTATTAACCCCATAATAAATCGTAACAAACCCTAACAACCCCAAATAAATCATAAAAAATATTAACAACACCAAATAAATCATAACAAACTGAAAAAAACCATAACAAACCCCTAATAAACCGCAATGAACCCTAACAAATCATAATAAACCATAATAAATTGTAATAAACCCAAATACACGTTAATAAACCCTAATAAATAAAATAAACCCCAAGAAACCCTAATAAATCCTAAATAACCCTAAAAAGGTTGATAAACCCTAGAAAAAGCTATTAATGCCTACAATAGCCCAATAAAAACCTAATATACGATAAAAATGCTAATAAACAGTAAAAACTCCTAAAGAACACTAATAAACCCTAAAGAACCCTAATAAACCCTAATGAACCATAATAAACTCTAAAGAACACTAAAAACCCTAAAGAACCCAAAAAATGCTAAAACACATTACATAAACCCTAAAAACCGCTACAATACCCAAACAAACCCTAAAACACACTAAAAACCCTAACAACCCCATTCAATCCTAAAAATAATAATAAACCCTTAAAACCCCCCAAAAAACCATTGAAAACCAATCAAATACCATAAAAACCATAAACACCCATTAACAACCCTTAAAACCCCTAAAAACCACTACAAACCATAAACAACCATTAAAACCTTAAAAAAGGCAAAAAATAGATACATAAACACAAAAAATATTACAAAAACCCTAAAAAACCTACATAAGCCCTAAAAACGCAACATTAACCCAAAAAATGAAACATAAACCCCAAAACAATACATAAACCCAAAAAGTGCTACATAAACGCTAGAACTATAACATAAACCCTAAACAACGCAACATAAACATTAAAAGTGCTACATAAAACCTGGAAACACAACATAAACCCTAAAAACACTTCATGAACCCTAAAAACATTACATAAACCCTAAAAATGCAACATAAACGCTACATCACCCCTAAAAACGCTAAATAAACCCAGAAAACGCTGCATAAACCCTAAAAAATGCTACATAAAACCTAAAAACTAAACACGCTACATAATCCCTAAAAACGTTACATAAATCCTAAAAAATGCAACATAAAACCTAGAACCACCAACTAAACCCTAAAAGCGCTACATAAACACTAAAATGCTAGATAAACTCAAACAACGCTACACAAACACTAAACAATTCTAGAAAATCCCAAAAGACACTTCAAAACCCTCAAAAATATTAAACCCTAATATACCATAATACAAAAAATTAAAACCTAATGAACCCCTAACAAACTCTAATAATCCCTAAAAACACCTTACAATCCCTAAAAACACTAAGAGACTCTTCTCAAACCTAATAAAACTCCAAAATACCTAATAAACCCTAATAAATGATAATAAAACCTATTAAACCCTAAAAACATGTTAAGAAAACCTAAACAACCCTAACCAACCCTAATAGACACTAATAAACACTAATAAACCATAATAAACCCCAAACATACCCTAAAAGTCCCAAATAAACCATAAATAAATCCAAATAAACCCTACTCAACCCTAAAAAACCTTAACACACTATAATAACCCATAATAAAATCCTACAAAACCCTAATAATGAAAACAAACGCTAGTATACCTTAAAAAATCCCTAAAAACCCTAATAAACTCTAATATAACCAAATAAACCCTAAAAATGCTCACAAACAATAAAAAAATGATCACAGACAATAAAAACATGCTATATTACCTAAAAAGACCTAAAACACTAATATAACCTAATAAAGACAAAAAATGCTAATATACAATAAAAATCCCTTGAAACCATAATAAACTCTAATATAAACTAAGAAACCCTAAAAATACTCACAAACAAAAACAAAACCCTCACAAATAATAAAAACACTATATTATCTAAAAGGACTTAACAAACACTAATATAACCTAATAAAAAACCAATAAACCCTTAACAAACCCTAACAAACCCTAAAAATCCCTAATAAACCCTACTAAAAACTAATAAACCCTAATAAAAGCATAATAAAACCCTAAAAATACCTTCTCAACCATAAGAAACCTTGACACACAATAATAAAACCAACTAAACCCCATTAATAAAAAAAACACAAACAAACCATTAAAAGGCCCAAGAAACCCTACTAAATAAAATTAAATTCTAATAAAACCTAATCAACCATAAAAATTCTCACAAACACTAAAAAATTCTAATAAAACCTATAAAGCCCTAACCACCCCTCATATATATTAACAAAAAATAAAAAACACTCATATACCCTAATAAAAACCCTAACAAACCCTAGTAAACACTAAAAATCCCTAACAAACACTAATAAACACTACTCAACCCTAATAAACCCTAATTAAACCCTAAAGAAACTTACTCAACCCTAATAAAACCTTAAAAATACATACGCAAAACAAATAAACCTTAACACTCTATAATAAACCATAATAAACCCCACTAAACCCTAAAAAATGCCAATTTACCATTAAAAAGCCCTAAAACCCCTAATAAATGCTAATAAAACCTAAAAAAGATTAAAAGAACTAATAAACAAAAATAAACACTACTAAAACCTAAAAAACCCTAATATACCCTCTTAAAATTTAATAAACCATAATGAACGATAATAAACCCTAATAAATCATAAACATACCCAAATATACCGTAATATACCATAATATACCCTAATAAATCAAACTCAATCCTAATAAAACCATAAAAATACCTAATAAACCCTAATAAACTTTAACACACCATAATAAACCGAAATAAAATCCTAATAACCCCCACCAAACCCTAAAAACGCTAATATACCATTAAAAACCCCTAAAACCCCAACAAACCATAATAAATGTTAATAACACCTAAAAATTCAAAAAAAATGCTAGTAAACCCTAAAAATACCTATAATAATAATAGTAGTAATAACACACGTGCATGTGCATATGCATGTGCATAGTTCAAATAATAAATCATAACGCACATGCATGTGCACATGCCTGCACATTTGCATGTGAATGATAATAAATAATAACGCATGTGAATTACATGTGTATGTGCATGTGCATGTGAATGATAATAAATAATAAATAATAACGCACATCCAAGTGCATGTGCATGTGCATGGTAGTAAATAATAAATAATAACCAAGTGCACATGAATTTTCATTTGCATGTGAATGATAATAAATAATAAATAATAACACATGTGATAATAGAATAATGCACGTGCATTGCGTTTGCACGTGCATGAGAATAAATAATAATAACACATGTGATAATAGAATAACCCAAGTGCATTGAATTTTCATGTGCCTGATAATAAATAATATATACTAATGCACGTGCATGTGAATTTACATGTAATGATAATGATAATGGCGCATGCACGTGCATGGTAATAAATAATAAATAACAACACACGTGCATGTGCATTTTTATTTGATGATACAAACAAAAATAAAAATAATAAAAATAATTGAATAATGCAAGTGCATTTCATGTGCATGTGCATGTGCATAGTAGTAAATAATAAATAAATAATAATAAATAAGAACGCACATTCATGTGCATGTGAATTTACATTGGATGATAATATTAATAATACTAATTGTAATAACAATAATAATTATAACTCATGCACGTGCATGATAATAAATAATAAATAACAACGCACATGCATGTTAATTTGCATGTGATAATGATAATGATGGTAATAATAATAATAATAATAATAATCATCATCATCATAATAATAATTGTTATAATAATAATGATAATAATAATAATAAAAGAATAATACAAGTGCATTGCATATGCATGTGCATGGTAATAAATAATAAATAATAACACACATGCTACTATATTTTCATGTGATGATAGTAATAATAACAGTAGTAGTAATAATATTAGTGGTGGTGGTGATAATAGTAGTAGTACCAATGCATGTGATAATAGAATATTGCTTGTGCATTACGTGTGCACATGCATGGTAATAAATAATAACGCCCGTGCAATGCATTTGCATGTGAGGATGATGATGATAATAATAATATTAATAATATTAATAATAACAATGCATGTGATAATAGAATAATGCACGTGCATTGAATGGGTGTGTATGTGCATTCACATGTGCATTTGCATGGCATGATAACAACAACAACAACAACCACAATAATAATAATAACAATAATAATAACAACACATGTGATAATAAAATAACGTGTCTGCATTGCATGTGAACATGAATGGTAATAAAAATATAATAATAATGCACGTGCATTGATTGTGCATGTATATGCATTCGCATGTGCATTTTCATGTGATGATAATAACAATAACAACAGCAACAACAACTATAATAATAACAATAAGAATAACTATGCATGTGATAATAAAATAACGTGTGTGCATTGCATGTGCACGTTCATGGTAATAAAAATATTATAATAAAGCGTGTGCATGTGCATGTTCATGTGGATGAGATGATAATAATAATAATAATAAAAATAGTAATAATAAGTTATAGTTGTTTGAAAAAATATCAGACCTGATAAAAATGCTAGAATTGGGGTCTCGAAAAACATAACAAATCAACGAGTCATTAAAAAAGGCATAACTTCTTCTTTGGGTGTCCATTTCCGCTCCGTGAATACTCAAACTAAATCTGATGGAATGAACTACGATAAAAACAGGTTCCGGAGGACGAACAGACACACAGATCAAAAGTTATGACCATTTAATGAAAATTTTGACAAGGATTCGTACACAGAAATGGAGTTTTGGAGGTCTTCTTATGGGTTTTTGGTATTTTTGGGTCTAAAACATGACTTGAACTATGTTAAAATCATCCTTATGAGTATATCTATTCACTAATTTCTATTTGATATGTGGTAGAGCTCAAACGGACAACCGGAGCGAAAGTTATGGCCGTTTGAAGTTGGACTTTTTTTGGAGTAGTATAACTAATATATCTTATATTTCATTGATATTCTCATAGTTTTTACTAAACTTGGTCCTCACTCATCTCATGATCTTCGATTTGATAGGCCACTGTGCTCAAACGGTCACCCGAAGGAGAAGATATGCCTATTTTAGTGAGTTGCGGGTTTCTTAGATTTTTAGGCACCTGGAGAGTTGCACAATTTAAAATGACAATAACTTCTGCTATGTATGTTCATTTTGGATCTACCACATATCAAATCAAATATTGTGAAAAGATACACACTATGGTAACCACATGAACCCTTTCTATCATTCTTCAACCCCCCCCCCAAATACCCAAAATCCCATTGGATGGTCAAAAGATTGGCTTATGGTGTCCGTTTTACAATAACTTCTTCTTTGGGTGTCCATTTTTCCTCTACCAGATATCAAATCGAATATTGCGACTATAACTACACTTTTATAACCACTGAAGCTCCATCTCACATCCTTGAAGGCCCAAAATGTACTTAAACCCTCCAAAAGACCATAACTTCTACTCCAGGAGTCCGTTTTGCCTCTACCATATATCAAATCGAAGCTTTCGACTAGATATGCACATCTGTGACCAATAAGAACACCTTATCACGTTCTTAAATTCCAAAAAGGTCTTTAAGTCCTCCAATTGACCATAACTTCTGCTATGGGTGTCTGTTTCACCTCTACCACATATAAAATTAAAGTTTGAAACTATCTCTTCACATCTTTGACAACCATGAACCACTAAATAACCCTAAAAACCATAAATAACCCCATAAATACAAAAATTCATTAAAAACCATGCAAAACCCTAACAAACCCGGACAAACACTAACAAACCCTAACAACCCCTAACAAACCCTAACAAAACCAAAAAAACCCTAAAAAACATAACAAACCCTAACAAACACTAACAAAACCTAAAAAGCCCTAAAAAACTCCATGAAGCACTAAGAAACCCCAATAAACCCAAAAAACCCAACGAAAACCTAAAACCCCCTAACAAACCATAAGAAACCCTATCAAAACCCTAACAAAACCCTACCAAATAATAATATACCATAATAAACCCTAATAAACACTAATAAATCGTAATAAAACCTAAAACCCCTATTAGACACCAATAAAATCTACAAAATACCTAAAAACTGAAATAAACAACAAAAATTCTATCAACCCATTCAAAATGCTATTATTCACAAAAAACCCTAGCAAACCCAGCTAAACCTGACAAAACCCTAAAAACCCAAAAAACCCAAAAAAATACTAAAAAA
Source organism: Viscum album (assembly GCA_963277665.1). NCBI lineage: Eukaryota > Viridiplantae > Streptophyta > Magnoliopsida > Santalales > Viscaceae > Viscum > Viscum album. Next base: position 339,351,059 of record OY728167.1, read on the forward strand.
CCCAAATACCCCTAAAAAATCCTAAAAACCATAAAAAACCCTAAAAAACACTAAAACCTAAAAAAAAACAGAAAAACCCGAAAACAAACCTTAAAAACCCTAAAAAAACCTCAAAAAAACCTGAAAAATAATAAAAACCCTAAAAACCCCTAAAAACCCCTAAAAACACTAAATAATTCTTAAAAAGCCTAAAAATACCTAACAAAGCCCTAACTAACCCTCTGAAACCCTTAAAATCCCTAAAACCCCCATGAAAACCCTAAAACCCCCCAAGCAAACCCTAAAAACCTCAAAAGAAACCCTAATACACCATAAAGAACCATAAAAGGCTCTAAAGAACCACTAAAGCCACTAATAGCACTACATGACCCCTAAAAATTGCTATAAAAAACCGAAAAATGCATCAAAACCCACAAAACACAAAAAAAGCCCAAAAAATGCTAAAATAACCATAACAAACCATAAAAAATCCAAACGCACCCATAAAAGCAAAAAAAACACATAAAACCTCAAACCACTCAAACACACCCTAACAAACCCTAAACCCTAACAAAACCTTAAAAACCCTATCAACCACTAATAACCCCTAAGAACCACTAATAAACCCTAATATACCCTAAAACCCACTATTAAACCCTAAAACCCCAAATAAACACTAATAAATCGTAATAACATGTAATAAACTCTAAAAAACTCTATTAGACCCTAATAAATTATACAAAATCCATAAAACCCCTAATATACAATAAAAAAACTATTACATCATAATAAACCCTAATAATCACTAAAAACCCTAACAAACCTGAAAAAACGCTACAAAAACCTCCAAATAATAGCCTACAAAACCCTACAACCCATTAATAAACCCTAAAAAACACTAATAACCCCAAAATAAATTGTAACAAACCCTAACAACCCCAAATAAATTGTAACAAATCCTAGAAACGCCAAATAAATCCTAAACAACAGAAACAAACCATAACAAACCCCTAATAAACTGCAATAAACCCTAACAAATCATAATAAACCCTAATAAATCGTAATAAACCCAAATAAAAGTAACTAAACCCTAATAAAAAAATAAAACCTAATAAACCCTAATAAATCCTAAATAACCCAAAAAAAGGTTGATAAGCCCTATAAAAAGCTATTAATGCCTACAAAAGCCCAATAAAACACTAATATACAACAAAAAATGCTAATAAACTGTAAAAAATCCTAAAGAACACTAATAAACCCTAAAGAAGCATAATAAACCCTAAAAACACAACATAAACATTAAAAAATGCTATATAAAAACTAAAAACAGTACATGAACCCTAAAAACATTATATAACCCCTAAAAATGCAACATAAATGCTACATCACCCCTAAAAATGCTACATGAACCTAGAAAACGCAACACAACCCCTAAAAAATGCTATATATAACCTAAACCTGAAACATGCTACATAAACCCAAAAAATGTTACATTAAGCCTAAAAATGATACATAAAATCTAAAACTGCTAACTAATCCTTGAAGATGCTACATAAACACTAAAAATGCTACATAAACTCTAACAATGCTACAAAAACACTAAAAAATCTACAAGAACCCAAAAGACACTTTAAAACCCTCAAAAATATAAAACCCTAATATACCATAATATAAAACATTAAACCCTAATAAACCCATAATAAACTCTAATAATCCCTAAAAAACACCTTATAATCCCTAAAAACCCTAAGAAACTCTACTCAACCCTAATAAAACCCCAAAAAATACCTAATAAACCCTAAAAATGATAATAAAACCTAATAAACCCTAAAAACAAGTTATGAAAATCTAAACAACCCTAACCAACCCTAATAGACACTAATAAACACTAATAAACCCAAATAAACGCCAAAAAAACCCTAAAAAACCCTAATAAACCGTAAATAAATCCAAATAAACCCTACTCCACCCTAACAAACCGTAACACACCATAATAACCCCTAATAAAACCCTAAAAACCCTAATAAAGAAAAAAATTGCTAATATAGCATAAAAAATCCCTAGAAACCCCGATAAACTCTAATATAACCTAATAAACCCTAAAAATGCTCACAAACAATAAAAAAATGATAACAAACAATAAAAGCGTGCTATATTACCTAAAAAGACCAAAAAAACACTAATATAACCTAATGAAGACAAAAAATGCTAATATACCATAAAAATCCCTAGAAACCCTATTAAACCATAATAAACACTAATTTAACCTAAGATACCCTAAAAATGCTCACAAACAAAAAATAAATGCTCACCAACAATAAAAACATGCCATATAATCTAAAAAGACATAACAAGCACTAATATAACCTAATAAAACAAAAAAACTAATAAACCCCTAACAAACACTAATAAACCCTAAAAATCCCTAATAAACCCTAATAAAAATGACTAAACCCTAATAAAACCATAATAAAACCCTAAAAATACCATCTCAACCCTAATAAACCTTGACACACCATGAAAAAACCTAATAAAACCCAACTAAACCCCAATAAAAAAAAAATTCAAACAACCCATTAAAAAGCCCCCAGAAACCCTAATAAACCATAATAAATTCAAATAAAAGATAATAAACCATTAAAAATGCTCACAAACACTGAAAAATGCTAATAAACACTAAAAAGTCATAACAACCCCTCATATATATTAATAAAAACTAAAAAACACCCATATACCATAATAAAAATACTAACAAAACTAGTAAACCCTAAAATCCTTATCAAACCCGAATAAATTGTACTCAACCCTAATAAACCCTAATAAAATCTTAAAGATACCGACTCAACCCTAATAAAACCCTAAAAATTCCAACTCAACCCTAATAAACCTTAACACACCACAATAAACCATAATAAACCCCACTAAACCCTAAAAAATGAAAATATAACATTAAAAAGCCCTAAAACCCCGAATAAATGCTAATAAAACCTAACAACGCTTAAAAGCGCTATTAAACTCGAATAAAAACTACTAAACACTAAAAAACCCTAATATACCCTCTTAAAAATTAATAAACCATAGTGAACCAAAATAAATACTAATAAATCCTAAACATACCCAAATATACCATAATATACCATAATATACCCTAATAAACCCAACTCAATCCTAATAAAACCCTAAAAATACCTAATAAACCCTAATAAAACTTGACACACTGTAATAAACCCTAATAAAATCCTAATAACCCCCAACAAACCCTGAAAATGCTAATATACCATTAAAAACCCTAAAACCCTAACAAAACATAATAAATGTTAATAACACCTAAAAATCCTAAAAATGATAATAAACCCTAAAAATACCGCTAATAATAATAGTAGTGATTACACACGTGCTTTTTAATATGCATGTGCATGGTTTAAATAATAAATCATAACTCATGTGAATGTGCATATGCCTGTGCATTTGCATGTGAATGATAATAAATAATAAGTTATAAATAATAACGCATGTGAATTGCACGTGTATGTGCATGTGCATGTGAATGATAATAAATAATAAATAATTATGCACATACAAGTGCATGTGCTTGTGCATGTGCTTGTTCATGAGCATGTGCATAGTAATAAACAATAAATATTAACCAAGTCCACATGAATGTGCATTATCATGCGAATGATAATAAATAATAAATCATAACACATGTTATTATAGATTAATGCATGTGCATTGCGTGTGCACAATCATTCGAATGTATAATAATAACACATGTGATAATAGAATAATGAAAGTGCATTTCATTTTCATGTGCATGATAATAAATAATATTTAATAATGCACGTGCATTTGCATTTACAAGTAATGATAATGATAATGATGCATGAAAGTACATATTAATAAATTATAAATAACCACGCATGTGCTTGTGAATTTGTATTTGATGATACAAACAACAACAACAACAACAACAACAACAACCATAATAATAGAATAACACAAGTGTATTTCATGTGCACGTGCATAGTAGTCAATAATAAATAAATAATAATAAATAAGAATGCACATGCATGTGCATGTGCATTTACATTTGCTGATTATATTAATAATACATATTGTTATAATAATATTAATAATTTTTCATTCACATGAATGGTAATAAATAATAAATAGAAATGCTCATGCTTTTTCATTTGCATGTGATAATGATTACAATAATGATAATGATAATAGAAATAATAATAATAACAATAAAAACTGTTATAATAAAAATAATAATAATAATAATAAAATAATAATACAAGTGTATTGCCAATGCATGTACCTAGTTTTTGAATAATAAATAATAACACGCGTGCTTCTACATTTGCATGTGATGATTGTGATAATAATATCAGTAGTAAAAGTAGTAGTATTAGTGGTGGTAATAGTAGTAGTACTAATGCATATGATAAGATAATATTGCATGTGCATTACGTGTGCATGTTTATGGTAATAAATAATAACTCCCTTGCATTTCACTTGCATGTGATGATGATGATGATAATAAGAATAATAATATTAATAGTATTAATAATTCCAATTCATGTGATAATATTATAACGCACATTCATTGAATGTGCATGTATGTGCATTTAGATGTGCATTTTTATGTGATGGTAATAACAAGAACAACAAAAAAACAATAACAACAACAACCACCACAATAATAATAATTAAAATAATAATAACAACACATGTGATAATAAAATAATGTGTATGCATTGAATGTGCACATGCAAGGTAATAAAAATATAATAATAACACAAGTGCACGTGCATATGCATTTTCATGAGATGATGATGATGATGATGATAATAATAATAATAATAATAATAATAGTAATAATAAGTTATAGTTTTTGAAAAAAACAGTAGACGGGGAAAAAGTGCTAGAAATGGTGTCTTGAAAAACCTAACAAATAATAGAGTCATTAAAAAAGGAATATCTTCTTTTTCAGGTGTCCATTTCCACTCTGTGAGCAGACAAACATAATATCATGGAATGAAGTACGATAAAAACAGGTGCTGGAGGCCGAACAGACAAACAGATCAGAAGTTATGACCGTTTTAAGAAAAATTTGACAGGGATCCAGACACAGAAATGGAGTTTCAGAGGCCTTATGATGGGATTTTGGGATTTTAGGGTCCCAAACATGACTTCAACTTTGTTCAAGTTAGTATTATGCATATATCTCTTCACTGGATTTGATTTGATATGTGGTAGAGCTCAAACGGAGAACCGGAGTAAAAGTTATGGTCATTTGAAGTTGGACTTTTTTTGGAGTGGTATAACTATTATATATTCTGTTTGTTTGATCTTATCACAGTTTAAATTATACTTGGTCCTCACTCATCTCATGAGCTTCGATTTTACTAGTCATAGCACTCAAACAGACACCTGAAGGAGAGGTTATGCCTATTTTAGTGAGTTGCGGGTTTCTTACGTTTTTAGGTGATAGGTGGTTTTGTCAATTTAAAACAATAATAACTTCTGCTATGTGTGTTCATTTTGGCTCTACCACAAATAAAACTAAAGATTATGAATATATACACACTCTGGTAACCACTGGATCCCTTTCTGACATTCTTCAACCCCCAAAAGACCCAAAATACCTTTAGATGATCAAAATATTGGCTTCTAGTGTCCGTTTTGCAATAACTTCTTCTATGGGTGTCCATTTTTCCTCTACCACATATCAAATCGAATCTTGAGACTAGACCTACACTCCTATAACCACTGAAACACCTTCTCACATCCTGAAGGCCCAAAAAGGTACTTAATCCCTCAAAAGGACCATAAGTTCTCCTCTGGGAGTCTGTTTTGCCTCTACTATATATCAAATCGACACTTTCGACTAGATCTACACCTCTATGAATAATAGGAACACCTTATCACGTTCTTAATGTACCAAACGGCCCATAAGTCCTCCAAATGAACATAACTTATTCTCTAGGTGACCGTTTCACCACTACCACATATCAAATTAAATCTTGTGACTAGAACTACACTCCTATAACCACTGAAGCAGCTTCTCACATCCTCAAAGGCCCAAAAGGAACTTAAAACCTCTAAAAGACAATAACTTCTACTTTGGGAGTCAGTTTTGCCTCTACCATATATCAAATCGAATATTTCTACTAGATCTACACATATATGACCAATAGGAACACCTTATCACATACTAAAAGTCCCAAAAGGACCTTAAGTCCTCCAAATGACCATAACTTCTACTATGGGTGTCCGTTTCACCTCTACCACATATCAAATTGAAGCTTTCGATTAGCTCTACACATCTGTGACAGCCATGATCAACTAAATGTACCTAACAAACCATGAATAACCCCATAAAAACTAAAAACCATTAAAAACCATGTGAAACCATAACAAACCCTAACAAACCCAAAGAAACCCCAAAATACAGTAAAAAACATAGAAAACCCAAAAAAACCCTAACAAACCCTAACAAGCCCTAACAAACTCTAAGAAGCACTAAGAAACCCCAATAAACACAAAAACCCTGAAGAAACCCTAAAACCGCCCTATGAAACCATAAGAAATCCTAACATAACCCTAAAACCCTAACAAAACCCTAAGAAAACCTAAGAAACACTAGAACAACCATAGAAACCCTAACACACCCTTAGAAACCCTAACACACCCTTCGAAACCCTATCACACCCTTAGAAACCCCAACGCACCCATAGAAACCCTAGCACAACATTAGAAACCGTTAGAAACCATAGCACACCCTTAGAAACCGTATCGCGCCCATAAAAAACCTAACCCACCCTTAGAAACCTTAACACACCCTTAGAAACTCTAACAAATCCTTAGACACCCTAAATCACTCTAATAAGAACTAATAAATCCAAACAAACCCTACCAACAAATAATAAACTATAATAAACCCTAATAAAGCCTAAAGCCCACTACTAAACCCTAATAAACCCTAATAAATCATAACAAACCCTAAAAACCCTATTATACACCAATAAAAGCAACAAAATACCTATAAACCCAAATATACAACAAAAACGCTATTAAACCATTCAAAATGCTAATATTAACAAAAAAACCATAACAAACCCGACAAAACCTCACAAAACCCTAAAAAACCATAAACACCCAAAAAACCCCCTAAAAACCGTATAAACCCTAAAAACCCAAAAAACCCTAAAAATCCTAAAAACCCAAAAATCCCTAAAAAACCCTAAAACACCTAAAAACCGAAAAACCTGAAAAAACCCAATAACAGACCTAAAAACCCTCAAAATAACCTCAAAAAACCCTAAAACCCTAAAAACCACTAAAACGATAAAAAACCCCTAAAAGCCTAAAAATTCCTAACAAACCCTAACCAACCCAATGAAACCCTTAAAACCCCTAAAAACCCCCTAGAAAATCCTAAAAACCAAAAAAGAAACCCTAATACACCCTAAAGAACCCTAAAGAACCCTAAAGAACCTTAAAAACCAACTAAAGCCACTAACAACGCTACATAAACCTTATCAATTGCTACAAAAACCAGAAAAATGCTTTGAAACCCCCAAAACGCAACAAAAACCCAGAAAATGCTAAAATAAGCCTAACAAATCATAAAAAGTCCAAACACACCCATAATACCAAAAAAACGCACAAAGCCCCAAACAACTCAAACAAATCGTAAAAAATCCTAAAAACCCTAACAAAAACTAACAAACCTTAACAACCACTGAAAACCCCTATGAACAACTACTAAACCCTAATAACAATTAAAGCCGACTATTAAACCCTAAAACCACTAATAAACACTAATAAATTGTAATAACCTGTAATAAACCCTAACAAACTCTATTAGACCATAATAAATGCTACCAAATCCATAAAACCCCTAATATACAGTAAAAAACACTATTAAACCATAATAAACCCTAATAATCACTAAAATCCCTAACAAATCTGACAAAACGCTACAAAAATCTCCAAAAAATAGCCTACAAAAACCCTAAAACCCACTAATAAACTGTAAAACCCCAAATAACACCAAAATAAATTGTACCAAACCCTAACAACCCCAAATAAATCATAACAAATCCTAAAAATGCCAAATAAATTATAACAAACTGAAACAAACCATAAAAAATCCCTAATAAATCCCATTAAACCCTAACAAATCATAATAGACCCTAATAAATCGTAATAAACCCGAATACATGTACTAAACCCTAATAAATAAAATAAACCCTAAAGAACCCTAATAAACCCTAAATAACCCTAATAAACCCTAAAGAACCAAATTAAACACTAAAGAACGCTAAAAAACCCTAAAGAACACTAAAACCCCTAAAAACACAAATTAAACACTAAAGAACACAAAAAACCCTAAAGAACCAAAAAAAGCTAAAACACATTATATAAACCCTAAAAATCGCTACAATACCCAAACAAGCCTTAAAACACACTAAAAACCCGAACAAGCCCTATCAATCCCTAAAAAAACAAATAAACCCATAAAAACCCCCAAAAAACCATTAAAAATCCATCAGATAACATAAAAAACCATAAATACCTGTTAATAATCCTTAAAACCCCTAAAAACAGTACAAACCATAAACAACCATTAAAACATTAAAAAGGCTACAAATAGATACATAAACCCTAAAAACATTACATAAACCATAAAAAATGCAACAAAAACCCAAAAAATGCAACAAAAACCAAAAAACGCAACATTAACCCAAAACATGCTACATAAACCCAAAAAGCACTACATAAACCCTCAAACTATAACATAAACCCTAAAAAAATACAACATAAACCCTAAAAAACGCAACATAAACATTAAAAAACACTACATAAAACCTAAAAACACAATATAAATCCTAAAACACTCAATGAACCCTAAAAACATTACATAAACCCTAAAAAAATGCAACATAAATGCTACATCACCCCTAAAAATTCTACATAAACATAGAAAATTCAACATAAACCCAAAAAATGCTACATAAAACCAAAACCCTAAACACGCTACATAAACCCGAAAAACGTTACAGAAACCCTAAAAATGATACATAAAATCTAAAACTGCTAACTAAACACTAAAAATGCAATATAAACACTAAAAATGATACATAAACAATAACAATGCTACACATACCCGAAAAAATGCGACAAAGGCACTAAAGACGCTTTAAAACCCTCAAAAATATTAAACCCAAATATACCATAATATAAAATATTAAACCCTAATAAACCCCAAATAAACTCTAATAATCCCTAAAAACACCTTATAATCCCTAAAATCCTAATAAACTCTACTCAACCATAATAAAACCCCAAAAATACCTAATAAACACTAATAAATGATAATAAAACATAATAAACCCTAAAAACACAATATGAAAAACTAAACAACCCTAACCAACCCTAATAGACACTACTAAACACTAATAAACCCAAATAAACCCCAAATAAACCCCATAAATAAATCCAAATAGACCCTACTCAACCCTAACAAACCATAACAAACCATAATAACCCCTAATAAAACCCTACAGAACCCTAATAAAAAAATACTAGTATACCTTAAAAATCCTGGGAAACCCTTATAAACTCTAATATAACCCAATAAACCCCCAAAATGCTCACAAACAATAAAAAAAGATCACAAATAATAAATCGCGGTATATTATTGTGTGCAGTTGCATGAGATGGTTTTGAACCCTCTACCGTGGAATGTTGGGGATGCTGGTGATACGTCCATGAACCTGCAGAGGGATGTGGTCCTCCATGGTGTTCTCTCTATTGAAGATTTTTGTGTTCAGTTTCATGAGATGGTGTGGGTTGAACAGGAAAGGTTCCTTCTTGAGGGTGAAGCTAAGAGGATTGGGGAGAGGTGTGTTGAGGCTGATCGCCGGATAAACGCTGCTATGGTCAGGTCAAAGGAAGAAAGGAACAAAAGAGGTGTCGAAACTCCTAGGTCAGCTAGTAATAAAGGGAAGGAACCATCTGCTATCAGTGATGGAGTTACTTGTGTGAAATCATGTTTTGAAGCCAGATCCACTTCTTCCCCCACCCCCTCGAGGCGAAGACGAAGGAAGGATTATTCTGCCCTCCCACATCCTATGGAGACCAAGGCCTCTTCAAGGGTAGTCAGACTTAATCTAAAAGTGAATAAGGGAGAGCGGCCTTCAATTTCCGCTAAGCAAGAGAAGGGTAGGATGAAGTTGTGATCCAAGCTTGGCATGCAAGAGGATTTGGAGTCGAGATGGGACTCAATGAGCATGGGTGCTGAGTTAGACTTTAGTTTTGCTGATATGGGTGATGACTTTGGTATGGGCATTGGGTATCATGGTGCAGAGCTGGATGATTTTGGTGGCGACATTGACTGATCTTCCCCTTGTGTTCCCTCCTTTTGGAATATTTTGGCGTGTCTTTTTTTCTTTTTTTATTCCTTTATTTCCAGGCCTTTGGGTTGAGGTCGTAAGGGGTTTTGGGTGTGGATCATTTGATCCCTCCCCTCCCTTGTCTGCAGTGTCTTTGTGTTTTTTCTTAATAAATTATGGGGGGTGCCAGGAATAGCCTGGACCCGAGCCTTCCTAGCCCTAGAAAACATAATATACCATAATAAACTCTAATATAACCAAAGAAAACCTAAAACTCTCACAAACAAAAACAAAACGCTCACAAACAATAAAAACATGCTATATTATCTAAAAAGACCTAACAAAGACTAATATAACCTAATAAAACAAAAAAACTAATAAACCCCTATCAAAACCAAATAAACCCTACGAATCAATAATAATCCCTAATAAAATCAAATAAACACTAATAAAACCATAATAAAACCCTAAAAATACATTCTCAACCCTGATAAACCTTGACACTCCATAACAAAACCCCAATAAACAAAAAAACCCAAAACAAAACCATTAAAAATCCCTAGAATAAATAATAAACCATAATAAATTCAAATAAAAGCTAATAAACCATTAAAAATGCTCTCAAACACTAAAAAACGCTAATAAAACCTAATAAAGACAAAAAATGCAAACATACCTCAAAAATCCCTTGAAACCCTAATAAACCATAATAAACTCTAATATAACCAAAGAAAACCTAAAACACTCACAAACAAAAACGAAATGCTCACAAATAATAAAAACACGCTATATTATCTAAAAAGTCCTAACAAACACTAATATAACCTAATAAAACAAAAAAACTAATAAACCCCTAACAAACCCTAATAAACCCTAGAAATCCCTAATAAACCCTTATAAAAACGAATAAAACCTAATAAAACCCTAATAAAACCCTAAAAATGCCTTCTCAAACCTAATAAAACTTAACACACCATAAAAAAACCTAATAAAACCCAACTAAATCCCAATTAACAAAAAAAAATGCAAACAAACCATTAAATAGCCCTATAAACCCTGATAAACCATAATAAATTGAAATAAAAACTAATAAACCATTAAAATGCTCACAAACACTAGAAAACGCTAATAAAACCTAAAAAGTCACAACAACCCCTCATATATATTAATAAAAATTAAAAACCACTCATATACCCTATTAAAAACACTAACAAACCCTAGTAAACCCTAAAAATCCCTAACAAATCCTAATAAACCATACTCAACCATAATAAACCCTAATAATACCTTAAATATACCAACTCAACTCTAATAAAACCCTAAAAATACTTACTCAACCCTAATAAACCATAACAGACCAAAATAAACCAGAATAAACCCCACTGAACCCTAAAAATGAAAATATACCATTAAAAATCCCTAAACCCCATAATAAATGCTAATAAAACCTAATAAATCTTAAAAGCTCTAATAAACCGAATAAACACTACTAAACAATAAAAAACCATAATATACCCTCTCAAAAATTAATAAACCAAAATGAACCATAATAAACCCTAATAAATCCTAATCATACCCAAATATACCATAATATACCCTAATAAACCCAAATCAATCCTAATAAAACCCTAAAAATTCCTAATAAACCCTAATAAACCTTGACACACCATAATAAACCCTAATAAAATCCTAATAACCCCCACCAAACCCTAAAAAATGCTATTATACCATTAAAAAACCCTAAAACCCTAACAAACCATAATAAATGTAAATAACAACTAAAAATCCTAAAAAATGATAGTAAACCTGCAAAATATCTCTAATAATAATAGTAGTAATGATGCACGTGCATGTGCATATGCATGTGGATGGCTTAAATAATAATTCATTACGCACATGCATGTGCTTATGCATACGCTTTTGCATGTGAATGATAATAAACAATAAATTATAAATAATTACGCATGTGAATTGCATGTGTATGTGCATGTGCATGTGAATGATAATAAATAATTAATAATAATGCACATCCAAGTGCATGTGCATGTGCATGTGCATGGTAATAAACAATAAATAATAACACAAGTCCACATGAATGTGAATTTGCATGTGAATGGTAATAAATAATTTATAATAACACATGTGTATGTGCATTTAAATGTAATGATAATGATAATGACGCATGCACGTGCATGGTAATAAATAATAAATAACAACGTACGTGCATGTGCATTTGTATTTGATGATACAAACATTAATAATAATAATAATAATAGAATAACACAAGTGCATTGCATGTGCACGTTCATAGTAGTAAATAATATATAAATAATAGTAAATATGAACGCACATGCATGTGCATGTGCATTTACATTCGATGATAATATTAATAATACTAATTGTAATAATAATAATAATAATAATAACGCATGCACGTGAATGGTAATAAATAATAAATAACAACACACATGTATATGGATATGCATGTGATAATGATAATAATAAGGATAATGATAATAATAATAATAATAATTGTGATAATAATAATAATAATAATAATAAAATAATAATACAAGTGCATTGAAAATGCACGTACATGGTAATAAATAATAAATAATAATGCACGTGCATCTACATTTCCATGTGATGATAATAATAATAACAACAATAGTAGTAGTGGTGATAATAGTAGTAGTTCCAATGCATGTGATAATAGAATATTGCATGTGCATTACGTGTACACGTGCATGGCAATAAATATTAACGTGCGTGCATTACATTTGAATGTGATGTTGATGACAATGATAATAATAATAATAATAATAATAATAATAATAACGCATGTGATAATAGAATAACGCACGTGCATTGAATGTACGTGTTTGTGTATTTGCATGTGCATTTGCATGTCCAATTGCATGTGATGATAATAAAAACAACAACAACAACAAAAACCACAATAATAATAATAACAATAATAATTACAACGTATGTGATAATAAAATAACTTATGTGCATTGCATGTGCACGTGTAAGGTAATAAAAAATAAATAATAATGCATGTGCATGTGCATGAGATGATGATAATAATAATAATAATAATAGTAATAATAATAATAACAACAACAATGCATGTGATAATAGAATAACGCACGTGCATTGCATGTGTAGTGCATGATAATAAATAATAACTCATAGCTCACGTGATGATGATAATAACAATAATTGAAATATTAATAATAATAGTGCAGGTTATAATAGAATAACGCAAATGTATTTAATGTGCGCGTGTATGGTAATAAATAATAACGCACGTGCAATTTCATTTGCATTTTCTGATAATAACAATAATAACAATAATAGTAATAATAACAATAACAAAAAAAATTCACATGATAATAGAATAATGTTGGTGCATTGCGTGTGCGCGTGCATGGTAATAAATAATGACGCACGTGCATGTGCATTTGCATGTGATGATAATAATAATAATAATAGTAATAATAATAATAATAGTAACAAAAACAACAACATATGCACGTGCAAGGAAATAAATAATAAATAATAAATAATAATGCATGTGCATCTACATTTGCATGTGATGATAATAATAATAATAATAATAGTAATAACAATAATGATAATTATAATAATGATAATGATAATAATGATAACGATAATAATGATAATAATAATGTGTGTGACAATAGAATAACACATGTCCTAACAAACCCTAACAAAACCCAACAAACCCTAACAACCCCTAATAACCCCTAATAACCACTAATAAACCCAAATAACCCCTGAAACCCACTATTAAACCATAAAACCCTATTAAACACTTATAAATAAAAATAACATGTAATAAACCCTAATAAACCCTATTAGACTCTAATAAACGCCAAAAAATCCCTAAAACCCCTAAAATACAATAAAAACACTATTGAACCATAATAAATCATAATAATCACTAAAAACCCTAACAAACCCGACAAAACACAACAAAACCCGCCAAATAATAGCCTAGAAAACCCTAAAACCCGCTAAGAAACCCTAACAAACCCTAATAACCCCGTAATAAATCGTAACAAACCCTAACAACCCCATGTTAATCGTAACAAATCCTAACAACACCAAATAAATCATAACAAACTGAAACAAACCATAACAAACCCCTAATAAACCACAATAAAACCTAACAAATCATAATAAACCCTAATAAATCATAATAAACCCAAATACACGTTAATAATCCCTAATAAATAAAATAAACCCTAAGAAACCCTAATAAAACCTAAATAACCCTAAAAAAGGTTGATAAACCCTAGAAAAAGCTATTAATACATACAAAAGCCCAATAAAAACCTAATATACAATAAAAAACGCTAATAAATTATAACAAACCCTAAAGAACACTAACAAACCCTAAATAACCCTAATATACGCTAAAGAACCATAATAAACTGTAAAGAACACTAAAAAACCCTATAGAACCCAAAAAATGCTAAAACACATTTCATAAACCCTAAAAACCACTACAATACCCAAGCAAATCCTAAAACACATTTAAAACCCCTAACAACCCCTATCAATCCTGAAAAAACAAATAAACCCTTTAACCCCCCCTAAAACCATTGAAAACCCATCAAAAACCATAAAAACAATAAACACCCATTAACAACCCTAAAAAACCCTAAAAACCACTTCAAACCATAAACAACCATTAAAACCCTAAAAAAGGAAACCAATAGATACATAAACACAAAAAATGTTATATAAACCCTAAAAATGCAACAAAAACCCTAAAAACACAACATAATCCCAAAAAACGCAACATAAACCCAAAAAACGCTACATAAACCCAAAAAGCACTACATAAAACCTAGAACCGTAACATAAAGCCTAAACAAAGGAATATAAACCTTAAAAAACGCTACATAAAACCAATAAACACAACATAAACCCTAAAACATCTACATGGACTCTAAAAACATTACATAAACCCTATAAAAATGAAACATAAACACTACATCACCCTAAAAATGCTACATAAACCCCGGAAACGCATCATAAACCCCAAAAAATGCTACATAAAACCTAAACCCTGAACACTCTACATAAACACTAAAAATGTAACATAAACCCTAAAAATGCTACATAAAACCTCAAACCGCTAACTAAATCCTAAAAGTGCCACATAAACACTAAAAATGCTACATAAACCCAAACAACGCTACACAAACACTAAAAAATGCTACAAAAACCCAAAAGACGCTTCAAAACCCTCAAAAATATTAAACCATAATATACCATAATATAAAAAATTAAACCTTAATAAACCCCTAATAAACTCTAATAATCCCTAAAAATGCCTTATAATCCCTAAAACTCTAAGAGACTCTACTCAACCATAATATAACCCCAAAAATACATAATAAACCCCAATAAATGATAATAAAACCTATTCAACCCTAAAAACACGTTAATAAAACAAAAACAACCCTAACCAACCCTAATAGACACTAATAAACAGTAATAAATGGTAATAAACCCCAAAAAACCATAAAAATCCCTAATAAACCATAAATAAATCCAAATAAACCCAACTCAACCCTAACAAACCTTAACACACCATAATGACCGCTAATAAAACCCAACCAAAACCTAATAATGAAAACAAACACTAGTATACCTTAAAAATCCTTAGAAACCCTGATAAACTCTAATATAACCTAATAAACACTAAAAAGGATCACAAACAATTAAACAATGATCACAAGCAATAAAAACACGCTATATTAAATAAAAAGACCTAAAAACACTAATATAACCTAATAAAGACAAAAACTACTAAACTACCTTAAAAATCCCTAGAAACCATAATAAACTCTAATATAACCTAAGAAACCCTAAAAATGCTCACACAAAAAAGAACAAAATGGTCACAAACAATAAAAAATGCTATATTATCTTAGAAGACTTAACAAACACTAATATAACCTAATAAAACAAAAAAACTAATAAATCCCTAACAAACCCTAATAATCCATAAAAATCCCTAATAAACCCTAATAAAAACTAACAAACCCTAATAAAACTGTAATAAAACCCTAAAAATACCTTATCAACCTTAATAAACCTTGACACACCATAATAAAACCTAATAAAACCCAACTAACCCCAATAAACAAAAAAACGCAAACAAACCATTAACAAGCCCTAGAAACCCTAATAAACCATAATAAATTCTAAGAAAACATAATAAACCATAAAAAATGCTCACAAACAGTAAAAACACGCTAATAAAACCTAAAAATTATTAACAACATTCATATATATTAACAAAAACTAAAAAAACTCATATACCCTAATAAAAACAATAACAAACCCTAGTAAACCCTAAAAATCCCTAACAAACCCTAATAAATGCTACTCAACCCTAATAAACAGTAATAAAACCCAAAAGATACCTACCCAACCCTAATAAAACCCTAAAAATACCTACTCAACCCTAATAAACCATAACACACTATAATAAACCATAATAATCCCCACTAAACCCTAAAAAACGAAAATATACTATTAAAAAGCCCTAAAACCCCTAATAAATGCTAATAAAACCTAAAAAAACATAAAAGCACTAATAAACACTACTAAACCCTAAAAACCATAATATACCCTCTTAAATATTAATAAACCATAATGAACAATAATAAACCTTAATAAATCCTAAACATACCCAAATATATCATAATATTCTCTAATAATCCCAACTCAATCCTAATAAAACCCTAAAAATACCTAATAAACCCTAATAAACTTTAACACACCATAATAAACCCTAATGAAATCCTAATAACCCCCACCAAACCCTAAAAAATGCTAATATTCCATTAAAAACCCTAAAACCCAAACAAATCGTAATAACTGTTAATAACACCTAAAAATTCTAAAAAATGCTACTAATCCCTAAAAATACCTATAATAATAATAATAGTAATAACGCACGTGCAAGTGCATATGCTTGTGCAAGGTTTAAATAATAAATCATAACGCACGTGCATGTGCATATGCCTGCGCATTTGTATGTGAATGATAATAAATAATTAATTATAAATAATAACACATGTGAATTACATGTGTACGTGTATGTGCATGTGAATGATAATAAATAATAAATTATAATGCACATCCAAGTGCATGTGCATGGTAATAAACAATATTTAATTACCAAGTCCACATGAATGTGAATTTTCATTTGAGTGATAATAAATAATAAATAATAACACATGTGATAATAGAATAACGCAAGTTCATTGCATTTTCATGTGCATGATAATAAATAATATATAATAATGCATGTGCATTTGCATTTAAATGTAATGATAATGATAATGACGCATGAACGTACATGGTAATAAATAATAAATAACAACACACATGCATGTGCATCAGTATTTGATGATAAAAATAATAATAATAATAATAATAATAATAATAATAATATAATAACGCAAGTGCGTTTCATGTGCATGTCCATAGTAGTAAATAATAAATAAATAATAATAAATAATAATGCACATGCATGTACATGTGCATTTACATTTGAGGATAACATTAATAATACTACTACTAATAATAATAATAATAACGCATGCACATGCATGGTAATAAATAATAAATAACAACACACAGGCTTGTGCATTTTCATGTGATAATGATAATAAAAATGATAATAATAATAATAATACTAATAATAATAATAATTTTGATAATAATAATAATACTTAAAGAATAATCCAAGTGCATTTCATATGCACGTGCATGATAATAAATAATAAATAATAACACACGTGCATCTACATTTGCATGTGATGATAGTAATAATAACAGAAGTAGTAATAATAGTAGTAGTTGTTGTGATAATAGTAGTAGTATCAATTCATGTGATAATAGAATATTGCGTGTGCATTACATGTGCTTGTGCATGGTAGTAAATAATAACGCTTGTGCATTGCATTTGCATGTGATCATCATGATGATGATAATAATATTATTATTATTATTAATAACAACACATGTGATAATAGAATAACGCACGTGCATTGAATGTGCGTGTATGTGCATTCTCATGTGCATTTTCATGTCATGATAAGAACAACAACAACAACCACCACCACCACCACCACAATAATAATAATAACAATAATAATAAAAACACATGTGAAAACAAAATAACATGTGTGCATTGCATGTGAACATGAATGGTAATAAAAATATAATAATAATTCACATGTATGTGCATGTTCATATTAATGAGATGATGATGATAATAATAATAATAACAGTAATAATAAGTAATTTTTGTTTGAAAAAACACCAGACATGAAAAAAATGCTAGAAATTGGGTCTCAAAAAACCTAAAAAATAATAGAGACATTGAAAAAGGCATAAATTCTTCTTAGGGTGTCCATTTCTGCTCCATGAATAGTCAAAATGAATCTTAGGGAACGAACTACGATAAAACAGGTGCTGGAGGCCGAACTGACACACAGATTAGAAGTTATGACCATTTTAAGAAAACTTTGACAGGGGTCCAACACAGAAATGGATTTTTGGAAGTCTTCGGATGGGTTTCTAGGATTTTAGGGTCTCAAAAATGATTTGAACTGTGTTAAAGTCATCCTTCTGCATATATCTCTTCGCTACTTTCGATTTGATATGTGTTAGATCTCAAACGGACAACCGGAGCGAAGGTTATGGCAGTTTGATGTTGGACTTTTTTTTGGAGTGGTATAAATAATATATCTTATATTTCTTTGATCTTCTCATAGTTTCTACTAAACTTGGTCCTCAATCACCCCAGGATCTTTGATTTGACTCATCACAACTCTCAAACGGACACCTGAAGGAGAAGTTACGCCTATTTTAGTGAGTTGCGGGTTTCTTAGGATTTTAGGCGCGAGGAGAGTTACTCAATTTAAGACGACAATAACTTCGGCAACATGTGTTCATTTTGGCTCTACCACATATCAAATCAACAATTTTCAAAAGATACACACTCTGGTAACCACTAGAACCCTTTCTGATTTTTTTCAACCCCCCAAAAGACCCAAAATACCTTTGGATGGTCAAAAGATTTTCTTCTGGTGTCTGTTTTTCAATAACTTCTTCTATGGGTGTCCGTTTTGCCTCTACCACATATCAAACTGAAGCATGCGACTATAACTACACTCTTATAACCACTGAAGCACCTTCTCACATCCTTGAAGGCCCAAAAAGGCACATAAACCTTCTAAAAGACCATAACTTCTTCTCCGGGAGTCCGTTTTGCCTCTACCATATATCAAATAAAATCTTTCAACTAGATCTACACATCTGTGACAAATAGGAACACCTTATCACGTTAATAAAGTCCCAAAAGGTCCTTAAGTCCTCTAAATGACCATAACTTCGGCACTGGGTGTCCATTACACCTCTACCACATATCAAATTGAAACTTACGATTAGCTCTACACATCTGTGACAACCATGAACAACTAAATAACCCTAACAAACCATGAATAACCCCATAAACATTAAAAACCATTAAAAACCATGAAAAACCCTAACAAACCCTAACAAACCCTAACAAGCACTAACAAACACAAACAAACCCCAACAAACCCTATCAAACCCTACCAAACCCTAGCAAATCCCAAAAAACCCTAAAAACATAACAAACCCAAAAAACCCCTAACAAGCCCTAAAAACCCCAAGAAGCACTAAGAAACCCCAATAAACCCAAAAAACTCTAACAACCCAAAAAACCCCTACGAAACCATAAGAAACCCTATAAAAACCCTAAAAACCCTAAAAACCCTAAGAAAACCTAAGAAACACACCCTTAGAAATCCTAAAACACCCTTAGAAACCCTAACACACCCTTAGAAACCCTAGCACACCCTTTGAAACCCCAACACACCCATAAAAACCCTATAATAAACATAGAAACCCTTAGAAACCATAGCACAACCTTAGAAACCCTAACCCACCCATTAAAACCCTAAAACCACCCTTAGAAACCCTAACACACCCTTAGAAACCCTAAATCACTCTAATAAGCACTAATAAATCTGAACAAACCCTACCAACCAATAATAAACCATAATAAACCATAATAAACCCTAAATCCCACTACTAAACCCTAATAAACACTAATAAATCGTAATAAAACCTAAAAACCCTATTGGACCCCAATAGAAGCTACAAAATACCTAAAACCCCAAATATACAACAAAAATGATATTAAACCATTCAAAATGCTAATAATCACAAAAAACCCTAACAAACCCGAAAAACCTGACAAAACCATAAAAAACAATAAAAAACCAAAAAAAACTAAAAACCCTAAAACACCCAAAAAACACTAAAAACCCTAAATTTTTTTAAAAACCCTAAAACCCCTAAAAACAAGAAAAAACAGAAAAAACCCAAAAACACACCTAAAAACCCCTAAAAATACTCAAAAAACCCCTAAAAACGCTAAAAGACCTAAAACCCCCTAAAAACACTAAAAACCCCTAAAAGTCCTAAAAATGCCTAACAAAACCATAACCAACCCTATGAAAACCTTAAAAACCCCAAAAAAACCCTATCAAATCCTAAAAACCTCAAAAGAAACCCTAATACACCATAAATAACCCTAAAGAACCCAAAACACCCTAAAGAACAACTAAAGCCACTAACAACACTACATAAACCATAACAATTGCTTCCAAAAACTGAGAAATGCATCAAAACCCCCAAAACGCAACAAAACCCCAAAAACGCATAAATAACCCTAACAAAGCATAAAAATCCAAACACACCCATAAAACCCAAAAAAACACATAAAATCCCAATCAACTCAAACAAACTATAACAAACCCTAAAAAACCTAACAAAACCTAACAAACCCTAACAACCACTGCTAACCCCTAAGAACCACTAATATACGTTCATAACCCCTAAAACCCACTAATAAACCCTAAAAACCCTAATAAACACTAATAAATCGTAATAAACTATAATAAACCCTAACAAACTATATTAGACCCCAGTAAATGCAACAAAATCCCTAAAACCCCTAATATACAATAAAAACGCTATTAAACCATAATAAACCCGAATAATCACTAAAAACCCTAACAAACCCGACAAAATGCTATAAAAACCTCCAAATAATAGCCCACAAAACCCTACATCCCACTAATAAACCCCAACAAAGCCTAATAACCTGAAAATAAATCATAACAAACCCTAACAACCCCAAATAAATTGTAACAAATCCTAACAACACCAAATAAATTATAACAAACATAAAAAAACCATAACAAACCCATAATAAACTGCAGTAAACACTAACAAATCATAATAAACCCTAATAAATCATAACAAACACAATACACGTTACTAAACCCTAATAAATCCTAAATAACCCTAAAAAGGTTGATAAACCCTAGAAAAAACTATTAATGCCTACAAAAGCCCAATAAAACCCTAATATATAATACAAAATGCTAATAAACTGTAACAAATCCTAAAGAACACTAATAAACCCTAAAGAACCCTAATAAACCCTAATAAACCCTAAAGAACCATATTAAACTTTAAAGAACACTAAAACCCACAAAGAACCCAAAAACGCTAAAACACATTATATAAACCCTAAAAACCGTTACAATACCCAAACAAACCCCAAAACACACTAAAAACCTTAACAATCCCTATCAATCCCAAGAAAACAAATAAACCCACAACCCCCCACCAAAAACCATTAAAAGCCATCAGATACCATAAAAAACCATAAACACCCGTTAACGACCCTTAAAAACCATAAAAAACTATAAACCATAAACAACCATTAAAACCCCAAAAAGGCTTCAAATATATACATAAACCCGAAAAACCTTACATAAAGCCTTAAAAATGCATCAAAACCCCCAAAAATGCAATATAAACCAAAAAATGCAACATAAAAAAAAAACACAACATAAACCCTAAAAGCACTACGTAAACCCTAGAATTGTAACATAAACCCTAAAAAACACAAAACAAATCCTAAAAAACACAATATAAACATTAAAAAACATTACATAAAAACTAAAAACACAATATAAACCCTAAAAACACCACATGAACCGTAAAAACGTTACCTAAACCCTAAAAAATGCAACATAAATGATAAATCACCCAAAAAACGCTACAAAAAACCAAAAAACACAAAATAAACCCTAAAAAATGCTACATAAAACCTAAACTCTAAACACACTACATAAACCCTAAAACATCTCAAAAACCCTAAAAATGATACATAAAATCTAAAACGGCTAACTAAACCCTAAAAATGCTACATAAACACTAAAAATGCTACATAAACTCTAACAACGCTACACAAACCCTAAAAAATGCTACAAAACCCCTAAACACGCGTTAAAACCCACAAAAATATTACACCCAAATATACCATAATATAAAAAATTAAACCCTAATAAACCCCTAATAAACTCTAATAATCCCTAAAAACCCTAAGAAACTCTACTCAACCCTAACAAAACCCCAAAAATACCTAATAAACCATAATAAATGTTAATGGAACCTAATAAACCCAAAAAACATGTTAAGAAATCCAAAACAACCCTAACCAACCCTAATAGACACTACTAAAAACTAATAAACCCTAATAAACCCCAAAAAAACCCTAAAGCCCTACTAAACCATAAAAACAAAATGCTCACAAACTATAATAAACTCTAATATAACCTAAGAAACCCTAAAAATGCTCACAAACAAAAAAAAATGCTCACAAACAAAAAAAAACATGCTATATTATCTAAAATGACCTAACAAACACTAATATAAACTAATAAAACAAAAAAACTAATAAACCCCTAACAAACCCTAATAAACCCTAAAAATCCTTAATAAACCCTAATAAAAACTAATAAACCCTAATAAAACCATAATAAAACCCTAAAAATACCTTCTCAACCCTAATAAACCTTGACAGACCATAAAAAACCTTATAAAACCCAACTAAACCCCAATAAACCAAAACAAACGCAAACAAACCATTAAAAAGCCCTAGAAACTCTAATAAACCATAATATATTCAAATAAAAGATAATAAATTATTAAAAATGCTCACAAACACTAAAAACATGCTAATAAAACCCAAAAAATTATAACAACCCCTCATATATATTAAGAAAAACTAAAAAAACTCTCATATACCCTAATAAAAACACTAACAAACCCTAATAAACCCTAAAAATCCCCAACAAACCCTAATAAACCGTACTCAACCCTAATAAACCCTAATAACACCTTAAAGATACCGAATCAACCCTAATAAAACCCTAAAAATACCTACTCAACACTAATAAAACTTAACACACCATAATAAACCCCACTAAACCCTAAAAATGCAAATATACGATTAAAATGCCCTAAAACCCGTCATAAATGCTAATAAAACCTAACAAATGAGAAAAGTGATAATAATCCCGAATAAACACTATTAAACACTAAAAACCCTAATATACCCTCTTAAAAATTAATAAACCATAATGAGCCATAATAAACCCCAATAAATCATAAGCATAACCAAATATACCATAATATACCATAATATACCCTAATAAACTCAACTCAATCCTCATAAAACCCTAAAAATACCTAATAAACCCTGATAAACCTTGACACACCATAATAAACCCTAATAAAATCTTAATAACCCCCACCAAACCCAAAAACGCTAATATACCATTAAAAACCCTAAAACCCTAACAAACTGTTGGACTCCTCATGTGCTAATCATGTTTTAAGGATCAAAAATCCTATTACTGTTAATTAATATCAATCTTCATTGCTCATCTTGCTAATGCTCTTCAATCTCAATAATAACTACACATCCTGTTTTACTGATAACAAATCTTATGATGTTAATGACTCTCTTTATTATTTACAAGTCTCATGCATGATCATAAATCTCACATATATTATCACACCTTTATATTTATGATTCAAGCTCTTTTACTCTCTAATGATTAAACTTAATCCATATTCTGAATATTACTGTCTAAGTCCAAAATACAGATATTTTTCTAAGTATGGACTCACCGTGAAGGACTCACCGTGACCAGACACCGTGACCAGACACCGTGACCAGACACCGTGACCAGACACCGTGACCAGACACCGTGACCAGACACCGTGACCAGACACCGTGACCAGACACCGTGATGGACTCACCGTGACCACATACCGTGAACTACTCACCGTGACGTGGACATACCGTGAAGCTCATACCGTGAGCCACATACCGTGAAGAAGACACCGTTTCCATAATCATTGTGACACCGTTTCTTAACTTTTTGTCAATATTATTTAAATAATGCTAATGGTCATATTTGTTGTTTTTAATGCAATTAATGTTATTTAATGATAGTTGTTGACATGTCAGGAAACCGTATCTTGTACCTATGAAAATGGAATCATTCCTACTGCCAGAACTCGTGGAATATAAGAAAGATTGAAATGCAGTACACGTGCAGCAACAATGAAACAAGAAAGAAGCGGTGTGCAAGTGTGAATATACAACATGAAGAACTTACATACACCCAAGTGCTCTGTACTGAACAAGAAGAACAATCCTAGACAAGAAGGAGATTGTGAGTCTTTCAAAGAACTTTCATGAGTGAAATCCAATACCGCTGAAGAACACACGACGAATCAAGAGATCATTCTCACTCCTGTAGAAGACAAGCTGAACTACGACACTCTGTTTTTCAACAGAAAAACCAGAGGACTCAAAAGCACTCCTGCTGAATCCAACGAGTCCCGAGCTGCATTGATAATCACTAGAGATTTCTAAACTCTTCTCTATCTTCTCTACGTGATTTATTTATTAACTTTCGATGTAGTGTGGTGTACTCTGTAATTCTTATACAGACATTGTTTCCTACACTGAACTGGAGGATATCAAAATCCTCACTCCAAATCTCTTAACTCTTGTTTACCCACGTCAACTGTGGAAGAGGTCCTTGTGTGGCCTGGTCTTTGCTTTGTTTCCCACGTAGAACAGTGGTAGAGGTCCCTGTGTGGCCTGGACAGTTTTTTAAACTATTTTTAACCCCGATCCAGGGTGTGGATCAAATTTATATAAATTTGAGAGGACTAAGTCTCGGCTTGAGACTGAACCTCTTGTTATATCTGTTGTGCATCTTTAATTTAGGTTTAAAGTATACTACATATATCTTATTTATTTCGTTGCTATTACTTTGAAATACAAAACTATTTTGAAGCTACTTTGATAGTTAAATAAGCAAGAGTTTACAGTTATTGTAAATCAATATGTTTGCTTCAAAATTTAGTTTGATCTTATGGTTAAATTAACTGAGACCTAATCAATAATTGAGAAGCAAAGTGAACATTTACAATCTGTATAAATTCACTACAGTTTAACTTGTTTTATAAATTGGGGGATTTAAAATAGACAATATTTTAACATAAATTTTAATTGGAACTCAATTCACCCACCCTCTTGAGTATCCACTCCGACCAACATTTGGTATCAGAGGCTTTTGTTTTTTATTAAAAGATTTTTGAAATTCTCTGTTTTTTCAACTGTGATTCTAGTTGTATTTTAAAGTTATTAAAATTTCTATTATTTCTAAATTTTTATCTCTTTAAATTATCTTTCTAAAATCTAGTTATGGATAATAGACTAGAGGGTGCTGCTACTAATAGGCCACCTTTCTTCAGTGGTACAAACTATGCTCAATGGAAATTGAAAATGAAAATTCATTTAGAAAGCCTGGGTTTTGATATCTAGACTGTCATAGAATCAGAATATAAAATTCCCACTACTGTTAGATCTACTTGGGATGAATCTACAAAGACTGCTTACAATAATAATTTTAAAGCTATGAATGCCTTGTACTGTGCTTTAGGAGATTAAGAGTTTAACAGAATTTCTACTTACATAACTGCTTTTGAAATTTGGGATACTTTGGGAGTTCTCATGAAGGAACAACCAATGTTAAAGAAATGAGATTAAATACTTATACTATTAAAAATGATAATTTTAAAATGAAGACTGATGAACCTTTTTCTGATATATATCTCAGGTTTAATGAGATAGTCAATACAATGAATTCACTTGAAAAGGCTATTCCAGCAAAGGAACAAATTATGAGAATCTTGAGATGTTTACTAGACCGATGAAGAGGCACATCTGTTTCAATCAGATAGTCATGTGACATTGCTGCTCTACCTGTCAAAGAACTCATTGGTAATATTATGATGTATGAGGAAGAACTCAAGGTGAATAAAGAGGAAGATGAGGAACCTAAGAGAAAATCAGTGGCTTTCAAGACTACTGCTTCAAAGAGTAAGGACAAAGATAAAGCTCAAATACCTACTGACAGTTCAACCAGTGAAAACTCAGACTCTGATAGTGATGCTGAAATGGATCAGATATCCAGAAGGTTTAAGAAGTTTTATAGGAAAAAGAAGTTTTTCAGAAAATCAAATTACAAAGGAAAGTATGACAATAAGGGACACTGGAAAAAGGATTGGAAGAAATCTGAAAAATCTGATGAAGTTATCTTCTATGAATACAAAAGAAAAGGACACATTAAAGCAGACTTCTCAAAGCTAAAATTCAAGAAGAAATATGATTACATGGACAGTGAGTACAAAAAAGCTATGAAGGCTACCTGGAGTGCTTCTTAGGACAGCACAAGTGAATCTGAAATGTCTGATTCTGAAAAGAATCGTGCCAACATGTGTTTCATGACAAACACATCTGAGGTAACCTTAGATACTCCTGTTTTAAATTCATATTATTCTGGAGATGATTCTGATTCTGAAAACATGTCAAAATCTAAACTGTTTGAATACTATGATATGTTGGAAGAAACCTGTAATGAACTAAAAGACAAATACAAATGTTTAAAGAAACAGTATGCTTTAACTGTTAAACATAAATCTGATCTTGACATAGAAATGGAAAAGAATGCTCAGTTGCTTAATGAAAACACTGAACTAAAATTTTCAAATGATCAACTTAGGAAAGATTTAGAGAAGTTCACAAATGGAAAGGATACACTAACTCAAATGCAAGGAAAGAAAGTTGCACCAAAATACACTACTAGAATAGGCTACAAACCTAGAAAGAGAAAGATTACTAAGAATAGATTTATTTCTAAATATGGACAGAATACTGCTAGTTCTAGTTATGGACATTTTTATGCTTCAACTACTTATATTCATAGTTACGGATCTAATAAGGTTTATCTTTAAAAATCTGTTGATTCTACAAATTTTATGAGACCCATAAGACAAATTTGGGTACCTAAAGTTTTGCTAGCTAACCTGTCTGGACCCAAGAAGATCTGGGTACCAAAATCATTTCCTATCTAAATCTATTTTTTAGGGAACCTTCTTGAAGAGTTCTCACAAGAAGACATGTTATTTGGATAGTGGATGTTCAAGACATATGTCTGGGGATTACTCATGCTTCAAGAGTTTAATAAAGGTTGATGGAGGCTTTTTCACCTTTGGTGATAATTCTAAAGGGAAAATCATCGGCCTAGGACAAATTGGTAACATTGACTCAGTTTTAATTTCTAAAGTTTTATTTGTTGATGGACTTAAATATAATCTGTTAAGTATTTCTCAGTTATGTGATGATGGTTTTAATGTTAAATTTGAAAACGATTCTTGCAATGTTTTTAATTCTAAAAATTCTTTAGTATTTTCTGCCCTGTGAAATGAAAATGTTTATGTTGTTGATTTAAATTCATTAGCCATGAAAAATATTACCTGTTTAAATGCTTTTCATAAAGAGTCTTGGCTTTGGCACAGAAGATTAGGACACTGCAATATACACTCACTTAGAGAAATAACTAGGAAAAACTTAGTTAAAGACCTACCCAAACTTGAGTTTCCAAATGACAAAGTTTGTAATCCCTGTCAAAAGGGAAAGAAACATAAGGTTTCTTTTAAATCAAAGAAAGAATTTTCAACTTCTCAACCTCTCGAGTTGGTTAACATGGATTTTTTTGGACCATATAGAGTTTGATGAGGATCATGGAACACATGGGCATCACGGGGTTGGAGGCGGACATGATGAGGAAGGCGGAATGCACACAAGTGGACAAGACACTTTGCGTGGAATTGGAGGCCCAATGACAAGGGAGCGGACCAAGAGAATGAAGGAGGCCTTAAATGGATTAATCATGGAATTCCAAGAGGAGGCCCAACACCTTTGCTTGGGGGAAGCATTCGGGCCTATAATTACATTAATTAAGGCCCAAAAATGATTTTAAAAACCCAACCCAAGTGGTGCTACGAGATTTCAAGCCCACCCACCATGGAATCTTCAAAGTCAAAAGGTGGTGGGCTACTTGTCTTTTCTTTTTCCAAAAGGGTGTGCTACTTGTCTCCTAAAGTCTTGGTCAAGTGCCAAAGTTGTCAAAAGCATCCTATAGGCTTTTTGACTATGGAAAACTAGCCATTAGACTAATGTAAAGAGCCACCCCATGTGTAATTCGAATTTCAAGTTTCTTTGGCTATAAATAGCCACCCCCTTGTACTCTTGAAGCATCATGAATGAAGGTAATGTTATTATGGTGAGTTTTGCTTGCAACCTTTGTGTTCTTGCTTAATTCTTGACTTATCAAAGGATTGGTCATCCTTTGTGGCGTCTTGTGGCTAGAGTTCTTAGAGACAAGTTCTCTTTGGGTTCTACCTTGACCATTTCCCCCTTCCTTCTCATTTCACTATCCGCACACCAAATACACTTTTTTTCTTGCGGCGATCCGGGTGCTCAACGCGCGAACATTATACAAGGTTCCTAGGACAATTCCTAGTGGGTCTTGCATCGCGTATCATTTGGTATCAGAGCCCATTTGCAAGAAATCAGGTTCTTTCTTTCTTATCCTTTCTTCCATTTTCATTTCTCTTCAAATCGGGCCAACAACAATTCTGGTCCATTTTCTTCTTCCCCTACAGACGTCATTTCTTCGTCGTTTCGGACGTACAGTATATCCTTCTTGTAGTGGAGAAGCTCATCTTTCTTCTCCATTTGTAATCATTAAAATCAGAGCTATACATAGCGAGATACAGCGGGTTCAAATTTTGCAAAAAATTCTGCAATTTTAAAACCACGCAAATCTCACGTTGATTCCATTTGATGTTACAAATTATTGCTTCTCCTGCATTTAAATATTGAAAAAAATTCATCTTGTTGCCACTGCATCTACCAAAAAAAAAATAGAGCCAAAAAAAAAACAAAAAAAAATCAGAAAAAAAAAATTAAAGGCTAAAAAAAAAATTGCAACATTTTGAATTCTACGTCCCATTTTCATTCTTCTTCTTCCCTTTTCTTCCTCTTCCCAAATTTTTCATCTTGAATCCAATTTGAATTTTATCTTTGAATTCTAGTTCGGGATTGCCACATTTCAAAGATCCTTTCGATTTGTTGAAATTGGGTAAGAACGCTATAGGAAGCAAGTTGAGTGGTAAAAGGCAAGAGTGTTACATTTTGATAAAAGCCAAAATTGAGTGAAACACGAGCGAACAAATTGTTTTGAGTGTAAACAAGTGAGGGAGTGTGTGAGGTCCATTTTTCCTTTCCCTTTCATTTTTCTCACAGGATACATAAATGGCGGAGTCGAGTAACACCAGTGAAGCGGACATTAAGATGTTCATGAGGGCTGTACAAGAACAATTCCAAAGGTTGAATGTGAGGATGGATGAACTTCAATCCCCTTCCAATTCTAGAGCACCACCAAGGAGGCGAGTTGTTGAAGAAGAGGAGGAGTTATCCGATTTTCACGAGTCACCAATTCGGAGAAATCAACCACCATGGAGGCAAGCCAATGATCTTGGAGGAGTGAAGTTGAGGATCCCTTCATTCCAAGGTAAGAATGATCCTGAAACTTACTTGGAATGGGAAAGAAAGGTCGAACATGTTTTTGGTTGTCACACCTATTCGGAGGAAAACAAATTGAAGTTGGCGTCCGTGGAGTTCACCGATTATGCTAGTATTTTGTGGGACCAACTACAAGTGAGTCGACGGCGAAGTGGAGAAAGACCCATCCACACTTGGGAGGAGATGAAAGTGGTAATGCGTAAGAGGTTCATTTCTAGCCACTATTATCGTGATTTGTTCCTCAAGTTGCAGGGTTTGAAACAAGGGGTCATGAGTGTTGAGGAGTATCACAAAGAGATGGAGATAATCATGATTCGAGCGAATATTGATGAGGAGCGAGAGGCCACCATGGCAAGGTTTGTGAACGGCCTCAACCATGACATTCGGGACATAGTGGACATGCACCACTACTTGGACATGGAGGATCTACTTCACATGTCCACCAAAGCGGAGAGGCAAGTAAAGGCAAGAAGGATGCGCCCTACATCTTATGGTAAGGATTCTAAACCTTCATTCAAGTTTAAGGATTCCAAACCACAAGAGCATGTAAGGGAACACAAAACTGATTCGAAGGAGTTGCCCAAACCAAAACCATTATTTCCGGAATCTAAAGGTAAAATGGAGGGTAAGGTTGTTTCCAAATCACGAGATATCAAATGTTTTAAATGTCAAGGATTTGGACATATTGCCTCACAATGCCCAAACAAGAGAACAATGATTATTTTGGATGATGGAGATGTTCTTAGTGCTAGCTCAAGCGAAGATGAAATGTCATCACTTGAGGATGATTCGGAGGTGGAAGTAGAAAGCCCCGTACATGGAGAAATGCTTGTGGTAAGGCATGCTTTGAGTGCTCAACCCGAAGGAGAACATGATCAAGAGCAAAGGGAGCACATTTTTCATACTAGATGCCTCGTCAAAGATAAGGTATGTAGTATGATTATTGATGGGGGTAGTTGTACAAACGTAGCAAGTGGTTTGATGGTTGATAAATTGGGATTGGCTACAACTAGACATCCTAGGCCTTATAGATTGCAATGGTTAAATAACAGCGGGGATGTCAAAGTGACTAAGCAAGCACAAGTTCCATTTTCTATTGGGAAGTATGAAGACAAGGTGATGTGTGATGTTGTTCCAATGCATGCTAGTCATATTTTGTTGGGAAGACCGTGGCAATTTGATAGGAGGGTCACACATGATGGATACACCAATCGATATTCTTTTGAGTATAATGGGAGGACGGTTATTCTTACACCATTGAGACCTTTGCAAGCTTATGAAGACCAAGTGAGGATTGAGAGAGATTGTGAGAAGAGAGAAAAAGAAAAGAGAGAAAAAAATCGAGAGATTGAGAAGAGTGGAAAAATCAAGAGTGAAAAAGGAGTGATGAGTGAAATCAAAAGAAATGAGGGAAATAAAAGAGTTGAAAACAAGAGTGAAAATAAGAGTGAAAACAAGAGTGTTGAGGGAAAAGTGAGTCTATTTTCTGGAAAAAGAGAGATAGAGAGAGCATTAGAGGGGGAGGAAACTCTCATGCTTTTATGCAAGGGAGAATGTTTTACGGCTAACTCTCTTAACCCATCATTGCCTTCTAGTGTTGTGTCTCTTTTGCAGGAATTTGGTGATGTGTTTCCGGAGGAAATTCCCGATGGCTTACCTCCCTTGCGGGGTATCGAGCACCACATCGACTTCCTCCCAGGAGCAACACTTCCCAATCGACCGGCCTATCGGGCTAACCCGGAGGAGACTCGAGAAATCCAACGACAAGTGGAAGAATTGCTAAGGAAGGGATTTGTCCGAGAGAGCTTGAGTCCTTGTGCGGTGCCGGTAATTCTTGTCCCAAAAAAAGATGGTAAGTGGAGAATGTGTGTTGATTGTCGAGCTATCAACAAAATCACGGTAAAGTATCGTTATCCCATACCTCGTTTGGATGATATGCTTGATGAACTCCATGGTGCATGCTTGTTTACTAAAATTGACCTAAGGAGTGGATACCATCAAATTAGAATGAAAGAGGGAGATGAATGGAAAACCGCATTTAAAACTAAGTTTGGATTGTATGAATGGCTAGTTATGCCTTTTGGACTAACTAATGCCCCTAGTACATTCATGAACTTAATGAATCATGTTTTCCGTCCATTCATTGGGAAATTTGTGGTTGTGTATTTTGATGACATCCTCGTTTATTCTAAGAGCCTTGATGAACATCATGAACATTTGAAACATGTTTTTGAGACTCTTAGGATAAATAGGTTGTTTGCAAACTTGGAAAAATGTACATTTTGTTTAAATTCGGTTGTTTTCCTTGGTTTTGTGGTAGGATCTGATGGCATGAGGGTTGATGAAGAGAAGGTGAAGGCGATTCGGGATTGGCCACAACCAAAGAATGCCAATGAGGTGAGGAGCTTCCATGGACTTGCGAGTTTTTACCGAAGGTTCGTGAGGGACTTTTCAACAATCGCGGCACCATTGAATGAGTTGGTCAAGAAAGGGGTGAGTTTCAAGTGGGGAAAAGCTCAAGAGGAAGCCTTCTCCACACTCAAAGGTAAGTTAACCAATTCACCTCTCTTAGTTCTGCCTGACTTTTCTAAAGTTTTTGAGGTTGAGTGTGATGCCTCTGGAATAGGAATTGGGGCTGTTTTAATGCAAGACTCTAAGCCTATCGCATACTTTAGTGAGAAGCTTAATGGGGCTGCATTGAACTACTCTACCTATGACAAGGAATTGTATGCTCTCAAAAGAACTTTAGAAAATTGGCAACATTACTTGTGGCCAAGGGAATTTGTGATTCATTCGGATCATGAAAGCCTAAAATTTCTTAAGTCACAAGGAAAGTTGAATAGGCGGCATGCAAGATGGCTTGAATTCATTGAAACATTTCCTTACATCATTAAGCATAAAAAAGGAAAAGAAAATGTTGTCGCTGATGCTTTGTCTAGGAGATATTCTCTTATTACTTCAATGCATGCTAAAATACTTGGTTTTGAAATGTTGAAAAGCATGTATGAGAATGATGTGGATTTTTCTGAAATTTGGAAGTTGTGTGAAAAAACATGGCAAAAGTGATTTTTACAAACAGGATGGATTTCTTTTTCGGAAAAATAAATTGTGTGTTCCATCTTGTTCCATGCGTGAATTGCTTGTTAGAGAAACACATGGTGGTGGATTAATGGGGCATTTTGGGGTTGAGAAAACATTGTCCTTATTGAGTGAACATTTTTATTGGCCTCACATGCGTAGGGATGTGGTAAGTGTTTGTGGAAATTGTAATGTGTGTAAACATGCAAAGTCGAAAGTGCTTCCACATGGCTTATACACCGCTTTGCCTGCTGCTTCTCATCCTTGGGTTGACATATCAATGGATTTTGTCCTCGGCTTGCCAAGATCACAATCAGGTAAGGATAGCATCTTTGTGGTGGTGGACAGGTTTAGTAAAATGGCTCATTTTATTGCTTGTTCTAAAACCAATGATGCAACTCATATCGCTGATTTGTTTTTCAGGGAAATTGTTAGGTTGCATGGCTTACCCAAGAGCATTGTGAGTGATAGGGATGTCAAATTCCTTAGTCACTTCTGGAGGACATTGTGGAACAAACTTGGAACCAAACTTTTGTTCTCCACCACTGCACACCCACAAACAGATGGTCAAACGGAGGTGGTCAATAGAACACTTTCCACATTATTGCGTTCCATCCTTAGAAAAAATCTAAAACATTGGGAAGGATGCCTGCCTCACATTGAGTTTTCTTATAATCGAGTGGTTCACTCCACTACTAATGCTTCACCGTTTGAAGTTGTGTATGGTTTTAACCCATTAACTCCACTTGATATTTTACCTTTTCCTACTAATCAATTTTAGAATCTTGAAGGTGAAAAGAAGGCAAAGTTTGTGCAGGAGTTCCATGCAAAGGTAAAGACCAACATTGAGCGGAAGAATGAACAAGTAGCGAAGCACGCCAACAAAGGTCGGTGAAAAATGGTTTTTCAACCTGGAGATTGGGTGTGGCTACACTTGAGGAAGGAGAGGTTTCCGGAGCAACGAAAATCAAAACTTCATCCACGAGGAGATGGTCCTTTCCAAGTCTTAGAGAAGATCAATGATGATGCCTACAAGATTGATTTACCCGACAGGTATGGGAATGTTAGTGGTACCTTTAATGTTGCTGATCTTTCTCCCTTTGAATTTTCAGATTCGAGGACGAATCCTTTTGAGGAGGGAGGAGATGATGAGGATCATGGAACACATGGGCATCACGGGGTTGGAGGCGGACATGATGAGGAAGGCAGAATGCACACAAGTGGACAAGACCCTTTGCGTGGAATTGGAGGCCCAATGACAAGGGAGCGGACCAAGAGAATGAAGGAGGCCTTAAATGGATTAATCATGGAATTTTAAGAGGAGGCCCAACACCTTTGCTTGGGGGAAGCATTCGGGCCTATAATTACATTAATTAAGGCCCAAACATGCTTTTAAAAACCCAACCCAAGTGGTGCTACGAGATTTCAAGCCCACCCACCATGGAATCTTCAAAGTCAAAAGGTGGTGGGCTACTTGTCTTTTCTTTTTCCAAAAGGGTGTGCTACTTGTCTCCTAAAGTCTTGGTCAAGTGCCAAAGTTGTCAAAAGCATCCTATAGGCTTTTTGACTATGGAAAACTAGCCATTAGACTAATGTAAAGAGCCACCCCATGTGTAATTCGAATTTCAAGTTTCTTTGGCTATAAATAGCCACCCCCTTGTACTCTTGAAGCATCATGAATGAAGGTAATGTTATTATGGTGAGTTTTGCTTGCAACCTTTGTGTTCTTGCTTAATTCTTGACTTATCAAAGGATTGGTCATCCTTTGTGGCGTCTTGTGGCTAGAGTTCTTAGAGACAAGTTCTCTTTGGGTTCTACCTTGACCATTTCCCCCTTCCTTCTCATTTCACTATCCGCACACCAAATACACTTGTTTTCTTGCGGCGATCCGGGTGCTCAACGCGCGAACATTATACAAGGTTCCTAGGATAATTCCTAGCGGGTCTTGCATCGCGTATCAGAGTTTCTAGCTTAAATGGGAAGCACTATGTCTATGTCCTAGTAGATGACTTTTGTAGATATACTTGGGTATACTTCTTAACTCACAAAAGTGAAGCTTGTTCTTACTTTGTTAAATACTCCCAATCTGTAGAAAATCTTAGTGGACATAAGATTAAAACTCTAAGAAGTGATCATGGCCGTGAGTTTGAGAATAATGAATTTGAATCCTATTGCTCACATAATGGATATATTCATAACTTTTCTGCCCCTAGGACACCTCAGCAAAATGGTGTAGTAGAAAGGAGGAATAGAACCCTGCAAGAAATTTCCAGAACCATGCTAAATGAGTATGACCTGCCTATTTACTTCTGGGATGAAGTTGTGAATACAACTTGTTATATTATCAATAGAGTCTTGATCAGACCTGTTCTTAAGAAGACCCATTATGAGTTGTGGAACCATAGGAAACCTAAGGTTAACTATTTCAGAGTCTTCAGCTACAAAGTCTTTATTCTTAATACCGAATATAATCTTGAAAAGTTTGCATCCAAGAGTGATGAAGGAATTTTCCTAGGTTATTCTATTTCTAGTAAAGCCTATAGAGTTTTCAATAAAAGAACCAAGTGTGTGGAAGAATCTGTTCACATCAAGTTTGATGAAACTGATCCACTTGAGCCTAAAACCTCTCTTGAAAATTTGGAAGTAGATTTATCTGTTCTGGACCTTAATGACAAATCAAATGAACCTGGTATAAAGACAACCAGTTCTAGAAATTTTCCAGAACCTGCTTCTGTTGATTCCCAACCTGTTGATGAACCTGAAATTTCTAGTCCTACCTTTACTAGATCAACTAGAATTATAAAGAATCATCCTTTAGATGCTGTTGTAGGAAATCTTGATAGAGTGACACAAACTAGAGATTCTCCTAGAAATTAGGTTGAACATCAAGCCTTATTGTCACATCTTGAACCTAAAAACATTGATGATGATATTAATGATGAATTTTGGGTAATTGTTATGCAAGAAGAACACAATTAGTTTGAAAGATATAACGTTTGGAATCTTGTTGAAAGACCTGAGGACACTTTCACAATAGGCACTAAATGGGTGTTTAGAAATAAAGTAGATGAATCCGGAAACATAGTTAGAATTAAATCTAGGCTAGTTGCACAAGGCTATAGTCAAGAAGAAGTTATTGACTATGAGGAGACTTTTGCTCCAGTATCCAGATTAGAAGCCATTAGGAATTTACTTGCTTATGCTGCACATCTAAATTTCAAACTATATCAAATGGATGTCAAAAGTGCATTCTTGAATGGATATATTGTTGATGATGTTTTTGTTGAACAACCACCTGGTTTTTCAAACCCTCATTTTCCAAATCATATTTTCAAATTATCAAAAGCTTTATATGGTTTAAAGCAAGTTCTAAGATCTTGGTATGATAGATTAAGTACTTTTCTAATTTCTAAATGTTTGACAAAAGGAATAGCTGATCCTACTCTATTTATAAAACGAATTTCTATAGATGTTTTAGTTGTACAAATTTATGTAGATGATATTATTTTTGGATCTTCAAAGACTACATTATGTACTGATTTTTCTAAAATGATGCAAAATTAATTTGAAATGAGTTTAATGGGTGAAATTAAATTCTTTCTTGGATTTCAAATCTTTCAAAATGATGATGGAATTATTTTAACTCAAAGTAAGTATACTAGAGATCTTTTAAAATGTTTTGGATTGGATAGCAAAAAAAGTAGTGACACTCCCATGAGTACCACCTATAAGATGGATCTTGATGAAAATGGTAAATCTGTTGATCAGACCACTTATAGAGGAATGATTGGAAGTATACTCTACCTAACTGCTAGTCATCATGATATTATGTTTAGTGTGTGTATTTGTGATCGTTTTCAATCAAACACTAAAGAGTCATATTTAAATGCTGTAAAGAGAATTTTCAAATACCTCAAGCATACTCCCAATTTAGGACTATTCTATCCCAAAGGACAATCATTTGAATTAGTTAGTTATTCTGATGCTGATTTTTCTGGATGTAAGTTAGATAGAAAAAGCACCTCTGGAACATGTCACCTTTTAGGAAAGTCACTAGTATCATGGTGTAGTAAGAAAAAAAATTCGGTTGCATTATCTACTGCAGAAGCTGAATACATATATGCTGGCAGTTGTTGTGCACAAATTTTGTGGATGAAACACACATTACTAGACTATGGACATCAATTCAGTCATGTATCAATAAATTGTGACAACACAAGTGCTATTAACATTTCTATGAATCCTGTTTCTCATTCTAGAACAAAACATATTGATGTAAGACATCACTTTTTGAGGGATCATTATCAAAAAGGTGATATCACTTTTGAATTCATTGGTACTGAATATCAACTTGCTGATATATTCACCAAACCATTAAATTCTGAAAGATTAGACTACATCATACATGATATTGGTATGATTAATCATAAATGAATATATTACTAATCTTAATGTTTAATACTTTATTGTACTTTACCTTACAGTTTCATACTCACTATTTCTAAGTTACTGTTTTATGTTCACGGTCTCACCGTCAAGTCTCTATGCTCACGGTCTATCAACTCACTGTCTCACCATGACTATACAGAATGCTCACTATCTCACCGTGATGACTAGTTTTCATCTCACCGTAATGCCTACTCACGGTCTCACTGTGAAGTGTTATTTATATTTATATTTTTAACCCATATCACGGTAATTTTTATTTCACCGCTATTTGATTTCCCGCATTTTTGTTTTTATGACGTTTTACATTCCCAAATGATAAAACTTAAGGGTTTCATTTGATTCCTTACCCGAACATTCTCTTGAACCTTCTCTTCCCTCTCGCCCAAACCTTTAGTGAATGCCAAGAATGAAGCATCCATCTTCACCCTCTTCTAAGAAGCGCCGCACTAAGAAACAAAAGAGGATACCGAGGATAGCTCCCGAAGGACCTCTGAACCCAAACCTAGTAAGTCATACAGTTGTACCTGAAAAAGAGGTTTGTGCGGAGTGGTTTCTGTCTAGAAGATCTTTAGTTTTGAAAGTTTTAAGAGAACAAGGATGGCTTGAATGGTTCACTGGACATAATAGACCGATTTACCCAAGGATTTTATCTCAATTCTATCAGTATGTGAAGTTCTCTTTTGAGTTTGGAGAAAGCTTTATGGTGACCAGCTGGATCGATGGTCAGAAGTGCTCTTTCTCTTCAAGGTTGTGGGTTGTATGCCTAAGAATTCCCCATGAAGGAGTTTGTGAAGATTACCAGAGAGACCCTCCTCCAAAAACCGACATCTTTGACCTAGAGAATGCTTTGGAGAACCTGACTGGAAATGGCACCAAGCGAAGGGCCATAGCTGCTGAACTAGATGGGGAGACAAGACTTCTGTTCAAGTTTGTTCAGAATTTGATTAGTCCAAGAAAAAGGGATTTTGCTGTGATGAAGTATCAGGATGTGTTCCTGATTCACCTGTTAAAGAATGGCCATAAGATCAATCTGTGTAAGTATGTTATCAACCATATTTGTGAGCTGATCAAAGTAACTTCCAAATCCACCTCCCTGTTTTATTCAAGGATTATTTCATCTATGTTAGTTGCAAAAGGGATGGTTGGACCGAATGAAGAAAATTTAGAGGACCTTGATTACTGCCTATCCATACCTATCATCAGAAGGATGAAGATTAGCTGGAACCCCAGGAAGAAGCAGTGGGTTGAGGATAATGATCAACTGTATAAAAAGTTTAATCCTATTGACTATCCAAGAAGGCCTAAAAATCTATCTGATCTTGGTTTGGAACCAGATGAAGTGGCTGAGTATTCATAAGAAGAAGAATAATAGGAAGTAACAGCTAAAGTATCTCCGAGAGAAGAAGCTAGAAGACCTCAAATGGAAACAGATCCTGTTGAAAAATAAAGGACTATTATCCCTGCTGAAACACCTCAAGAGGAGGAAGTTGGTGTTAGTTTGAGAGAAGAGGAAGCTCCTGCTTCTAGTGCGGATGTAAATCAAGAAGCTCATCCTAATGCTGCAAGGAAATTGGTTTTTCCTAATTCAGAACAGCAAGCAACCTTAGAGGCACATCCTGTTGAAGAGGATCTTTCTGTTGAGAAAGAAGCAAGTCTGGAAGTTCAGCCAGTGGAACAGTTAGTTCCTGAGATTATTCCCTCTGCTGAAGAAAGGATGGAAATTTCCTTTCAGCTGGCAAGGCAAGAGTTTTCTGAAGATATTAGGGATGATCCT
This sequence comes from Viscum album, assembly GCA_963277665.1. Taxonomy (NCBI): domain Eukaryota; kingdom Viridiplantae; phylum Streptophyta; class Magnoliopsida; order Santalales; family Viscaceae; genus Viscum; species Viscum album. The sequence goes on from OY728167.1 coordinate 339,390,711, forward strand.
ATAGATCTTTTCCATGTTCCTAAACCTCAAGAATCTGTAAAGGAAGTACAAATTGAGGGGGAGGAACCTCAAAACCATGATATTGTGGAAGCTGGATCTGCTGAAGCTTCTCAACCCTCTGTCATATATTCTGTGTACTCTCGGTATGAGTTCCCAAGATTTTATGATGTGAATGAGTCACAGAAAGTGACTGCAACTGGAATGGATCTTTCTACTCTGTTTCAACTGAAGTCCTTAGCTCATCCAGAACCAGAAACAATGCCCCAACCTCAATCCGAATCAGAATCTGAGTCTGAAGATGACTCTGAACCTCAACCAGAATATGAACCTCTACCTTTTCTTGCACCCTTACCTGAGCATCACTCCTTTGTGACCAAAGATGATCTGAAAGTTTTTGGAGAGACTTTGTTAGCTGGAGTTGAGAAAATTATCTCCACTCAACCTCGCCCAGTGACTCAGTTAAGTCAAGAAGATGCTTCAATTCTCTTGGAAAATATTATCTTGCATATTCAACCAAGGATGATTCGTGAAATTAAAGAATTCAGAGTTGAGAATAAGCTGCTGAGTGCTAATGTAGAAAATCTGAAAAGTATGGTAGCAAGTTTGCAGAATGATTTATCTTTGAGACCAGAGCCTGCTCCTGTTTCTGCTCCTGCACCTGTTGCTGCTTCTCCTGAGCCATCTGATTCCCTCCTTGCTAGGGATATTGTGTCTCAAGTTCATCCATACGTACTTTATTTTGATGAGAAGATTGAAAAAAGGCACACCAAGATGATGGAACGCATGAGAGAGCTTGTGGAAAATCTGAATAAGCTTACAGATGAATACACTGGATGCCTGTAAAAAGTTCTGAAACAGGTCAAAGTTCTAACCAAAACTATCAAGGCTTCACCTGCTTCTGGTCAGTCCTCCACACCTTCTTTGGATGATTCTATGCTGAGATCCATAATCAAGGAAGAACTTCAGAGTTACTTGAGTGGCTTGGATCTATCCTCTTTGTCAGAAGTGATTCAGAACAGTGATAGAGCATTGGACTTGGTTAGAATTCATTCTAAGATAGCCAATGATGCTCAACAAGAGATCACCAAGAAAATTGATTTGTATCTCTCCCAGATTTTCTCTTAAAGTGAAATGACAGATCACATTAGATATCTTGTGGAAAATTTGAGAATACCTCCGGTGACTCACGCTTTTAAGGCTCAAGTTCAGAAACTTACAGAGATCACCATATTGTTGGACAAATTTTTGGAGAATAAGGATGATTTTGAAAAGGATATGAAATATGGTGGTGAATTCATTACTAATTTCATCAATCTTTTGAAGACGTATCTTCATGTGCAGAGCACTGTTATAGTTTCTCCAGCTGTTGCACCCTTTAGACCTGGTCTACCTACCTTAGCCTCAACTGCCATGACAGTTAGTCAAGCTCTTTCTCAGATTCGTCCAGTCATTATTGACCAACCACAACCTAGATCTTCTACTGCTCCTGCTTTGGCTCCATCTATTTTTGAAGGTCTACCCTTACCCTCATTGTCTACCACATCTCTTCCTTCTTCTACTTCATCACCAGATCCTGATGCTGATAAAGGCAAAGACAAATTGGATCCCTGAAGTGTCCGAGGACTGTTTTTCTTTTTGATGGGATTTCTTTTGTTGCTTCATGTTTTAACCCTTTGTTTAATGCCAAATGCAGTGTTTCATTTCATTTCATTTTCTCTACTTTTTGATAATCCCAAAAGGGGGAGAAAAATCCAAGTATAACAAAAAAAAACTACTGGTGTCAGTTCTAAATGCTTTTTGCTATTCTAATATGCTAGTATCTTTTATATTACATTTCATTTATATTATGCCTATATCTGATTTGTTATCATCCAAAAGGGGGATATTGTTGGACTCCTTATGTGCTAATCATGTTTTAATGATCACAAATCCTATTACTGTTAATTAATCTCAATCTTCATTGCACATCTTGCTAATTCTCTTCAATGTCAATAATAACTACACATCCTGTTTTACTGATAACAAATATTATGATGTTAATTACTCTCTTTATTATTTAAAAGTCTCATGCATGATCATAAATCTCACATATATTATCACACCGTTATATTTTTGATTCAAGCTCTTTTACTCTCTAATGATTAAACTTAATCCATATTCTGCATATTGCTTTCTAAGTCCAAAATACAGATATTTGTCTATGTATGGACTCACTGTGAAGGACTCACCATGACCAGACACCGTGACCAGACACCGTGACCAGACACTGTGAAGGACTCACCGTGACCAGACACTGTGACCAGACACCGTGATGGACTCACCGTGACCACATACCGTGAACTACTCACCGTGACATGGACATACCATGAAGCTCATGCCGTGAGCCACATACCGTGAAGAAGACACCATTTCCATAATCACTGTGACACTATTTCTTAACTTTTTGTCAATATTATTTAAATAATGCTAACGGTCATATTTGTTGTTTTTAATGCAATTAATGTTATTTAATTATAGTTGTTGACGTGTCAGGAAACCGTATCTCGTACCTATGAAAAGGGAATCATTCCTACTTCCAGAACTCGTGGAATATAAGAAATATTGAAATGCAGTACACGTGCAGCAACAACGAAACAAGAAAGAAGTGGTGTTCAAGTGTGAATATACAACACGAAGAACTTACATACACCCGAGTGCTCTGTACTGAACAAGAAGAACAATCCTAGACAAGAAGGAGATTGCGAGTCTTTCAAAGAACTCTCATGAGTGCAATCCAATACTGCTGAAGAACACATGACGAATCAAGAGATCATTCTCACTCCTGTAGAAGACAAGCTGAACTACGACACTCTATTTTTCAACAGAAAAACCAGATAAGGACTCAAAAGCACTCCTGCTGAATCCAACGAGTCCCGAGCTGCATTGATAATCACTAGATCTTTCTAAACTCTTATCTATCTTCTCTACATGATTTATTTATTAACTTTCGAAGCAGTGTGGTATACTCTGTAATTCTTATACACACACTGTTTCCTGCACTGAACTAGAGGATATCAAAATCCTCAATACAAATCTCTTAACTCTTGTTTACCCACATCAACTATGGAAGAGGTCCTTGTGTGGCCTGGTCATTGCTTTGTTTCCCACGTAGAACAGTGGTAGAGGTCCCTATATGGCCTGGAAAGTGTTGTAAACTGTTGTTAACCCCGATCCAGGGTGTGGATCAAATTTATATAAATTTGAGAGGACTAAGTCTCGGCTTGTGACTGAACCTCTTGTTATATCTGTTGTGCATCTTTAATTTATGTTTAAAGTATACTACATATATCTTATTTATTCCGCTGCTATTACTTTGAAATACAAAACTATTTTGAAGCTACTTTGATAGTTAAATTAGCAAGTGTTTACACTTATTAAAAATCAATAGGCTAGCTTCAAAAGTTAGTTTGATCTTATGGTTAAATTAACTGAGACCTAATAAATTTTTGAGAAGCTAAGTGAACATTTACAATCTGTGTAATTTCACTACAGTTTAACTTGTTTTATAAATTGGGGGATTTTAAATAGACAATATTTTAACAGAAAATTTAATTGTAACTCAATTCAACCCCCCTCTTGAGTATCCACTCCGACCAACACAAACCATAATAAATTTTAATAACACCTAAAAATCCTAAAAAATGATAGTAAACCCTAAAAATACCTCTAACAATAATAGTAGTAATAACACACATGCATGTGCATATGAATGCACATTTTCATGTGAATGATAATAAATAAAAAATTAAATATAACAACGCATGTGAATTCCATGTGTATGTGCATGTGCATGGAATGATAATAAATAATAAATAATAACACACATCCAAGTGGATATGCATGTGCATGTTCATGTGCATGTACATGTGCATGGTAATAAACAATAAATAATAAAAAAGTCCACATGAATGTGCATTTTCATGTGAATGATAATAAATAAAAAATAATTACACATGTGATTATAGAATAACGCAAGTGCATTGCGTGTCCACGTGCATGAGAATAAATAATAATAACTATGTGATAATAGAATAACGCAAGTGCATTTCATTTTCATGTGCATAGTAATAAATAATAATAATAATAATAATAGAATAACGCAAGTGAACTGCATGTGCATGTGCATTGTAGTAAATAATAAATAAATAATAGTAAATAAGAACGAACATGCATGTGCATGTGCATTTACATTTGATAAGAATATTAATAATACCAATTGTAATAATAATATTAATAATTCATGCACGTGCATGGCAATGAATAATAAATAACAACGCACATGCATGTGGATTTCCATGTGATAATGATAATAATAATGACAATGATAATAATAATAATAATAATAATAATAACTATGAAAATAATAATAATAATAATAATACAAGTGCATTGAATATGCACATGCATGGTAATAAATAATAAATAATAACGCACATGCATATGCATTTTCATGTGATGATAATAATAATAACAGTAGTAGTAGTTGTTGTGATAATAGTAGTAGTACCAATGCATGTGATAATAGAATATTCCCTGTGCATTACGTGTGCATGTGCATGGTAATAAATAATAATGCGCATGCAATGCATTTGCATGTGATGATGATGACGATGATAATAATAATATTATTATTAATATTAATAATATTATTAATAATATTAATAATAATAACACATTTGATAATAGAATAATGTATGTGCATTGAATGTTCATGCTTATGCATTTTCATGTGCATTTGCATGTGCATTGTCATGTGATGAGAATAACAACAACAACCACCACAACAATAATAATAATAATAACAATAAGAATAAGAACATATGTGATAATAAAATAACATGTGTGCATTGCATGTTCACGTGCATGGTAATAAAAAATAAATAATAATGCATGTGTAAATGCATGTGCATGTGCATGATATGATGATAATAATAATAATAATAACAACAACAGTAATAATAATAATAATAACAATAACAAAAACAATGCATGTGATTATAGAATAACATACGTGCATTGAATGTGTAGTGCATGATAATAAATAATAACTCATAGCACACATGATTATAATAATAACAATAATAGTAATATTAATAATAACAACACATGTGATAATAGAATAACTCACATGTATTGAATGTGCATGTGTATGGTAATAAATAATAACGCACATGCATTTGCATTTGCAATTGATGATAATAACAATAATAACAATAATATTTATAATAACAATAAAATAAAAAATGCATGTGATAATAGAATAATGTAGGTGCATTGCATGTGCGCATGCACGATAATAAATAATAGCGGACGTGCTTATGCATTTGTATGCGATGATAATAATAATAATAATAATAATAATAATAACAACAACAACAACATATGCACGTGTGTGATAATAGAATAACACAAGTCCTAAAAAACCCAACAAAACTTAACAAACCCTAACAACAAGTAATAACCCCTAAGAACCACTAATAAACCCAAATAACACATGAAACCCACTATTAAACCCTAATACCCTAATAAACACTAATAAATCATAATAACCTGTAATAGACCCTAAAACCCTATTAGACTCTAATAAACGCTACAAAATCCCAACAATGCCTAATATACAATAAAAAACACTATTGAACCATAATAAATCGTAATAATCACTAAAAACCCTACCAAACCCGACAAAACACTACAAAACCAGCCAAATTATAGCCTAAAAAACCCTACAACCCACTAATAAACCCTTAAAAACCCTAATAACCCCATAATAAATTGTAACAAACCCTAACAACCCCAAATAAATGGCAATAAATCCTAACAATGCCAAATAAATCGTAAGAAACTAAAAAAAACCATAACAAACCCCTAATAAACTGCAATAAACCCTAACATATCATAATAAACCGTAATAAATAGTCATAATCCCAAATACATGTTAATAAACCCTAATAAATAAAATAAACCCTAAGAAACCCTAATAAATCCTAAATAACCCAAAAAAGGTTGATAAACCCTAGCAAAAGATATTAATGCCTACAAAACCCCAATAAAACCCCAATATACAATAAAAAATGCTAATAAACCGTAAAAAATCCTAAATAACACTAATAAACCCTAAAGAACCCTAATAAACCCTAAATAACCATAATAAACTCTAAAGAACACTAAAAACCCTAAAGGACCCAAAAATTCTAAAACACACTACATAAACCCTAAATACTGCTACAATACCCAAACAGACCCTAAAACACACAAAAACCCTAACATCCCCTATAAATATCGAAAAAAATAAACTCTTAAAACCCCCCAAACAAACATTAAAACCCCATAAAATACCATAAAAACCATAAACACCCATTAACAACCCTTTAAAACACTAGAAACCACTACAAACCATAAACAAAAATTAATGCCCTAAAAAGGTAAACAAATAGATACATAAACCCCAAAAATGTTACATAAACCCTAAAAATGCAACATAAACCCTAAAAACGCAACATAAACCCAAAAAACACAACATAATCCCAAAAAACGCAACATAAACCCAAAAAGCACTACATAAACCCTAGAACCGTAACATAAACCCTAAACAACACTACATAAACATTAAAAAACTCTACATAAAACCGAAAAAAACAACATAAACCCTAAAATCACTACATGAACCATAAAAACGTTACATAAACCCTAAAAAATTCAACATAAATGCTACATCACACCTAAAAACGCGATATAAACCCAGAAAACGCAACATAAACCCTAAAAATGCTACATAAAACCTAAACCCTAAACACGCTACATAAACCCTAAAAATGTTACATAAATCCTAAAAAATTCTACATAAAACCTAAAACCTCTAACTAAACCCTAAAAGTGCTACATAAACACTAAAAATTCTACATAAAATCAAAAAATGCTACAAAAACACTAAAAAATTGCAACAAAAACCCTAAAGACGCTTCAAAACCCTCAAAAATATTAAACCCTAATATACCATAATATAAAAAATTAAACCCTAATAAACCCCTAATAAACTTTAATAATCCCTAAAACACCTTATAATCCCTAAAAACCATAAGAGACTCTAATCAACCCTAATTAAACCCCAAAAATACCTAATAAACCCTAATAAATTATAATAAAACCTAATAAACCCAAAAAACACGTTAAGAAAACCTAAACAACCCAAACCAACCCTAATAGACACTAATAATCACTAATAAAATGTAATAAACCACAAAAAACACTAAAAATCCCTAATAGACCATAAATAAATCCAAATAAAGCCTACTCAACCGAAACAAACCTTAACACACCATAATGACCACTAATAAAACCCTACAAAACCCTAATAATGAAAACAAACGCTAGTATATCTTAAAAATCCATAGAAACCCTGATAAACTCTAATATAACACAATAAACCCTAAAAACGATCTCTAATAATAAAAAAATGATAACAAATAATAAAAACATGTTATATTACCTAAAAAGACCTAAAAACACTAATATAACATAATAAAGACAAAAAATGCTAATATACCTTAAAAATTCCTAGAAAACATAATAAACCATAATAAACTAAAATAAAACCTAATAAACCCTAAAAACGCTCACAAACAAAAACAAAACGCCCAAAAACAATAAAAAACGCTATACCAGAAAAGCTCAGTCAAAGATAACGTCTCTGACTATTTATTAAAATAACGAAAAAGTACAATAGGAAAGCATGTCAAATAAGAGCATGCAGTTACATGTTAGAAACCATACCAATCACCATATCCGTCGCCATCTCCATGATCAAGCTCCTCATATGTGGTGGCTGATTGCCATTCTGAGCATTCATACTGCTTCGGGATCTTCGCATACTTTCTTCTGAGATTTAATTTCTCCAAATACACAAACTCTTCAAAATAATTCATCCCTTTACTTTTACTAATAGAAGATCTGATAGACATCGGCTTTGGTATAGAAGAATAATCCTTTTTTTTTGCCTTCTTCTTGGTGGGGCAGACACAACACCTTGATTCCCTGCTACAACCTTCTTTCCATACTGCACAACATCACTAAAGGAAGCCCGGCCTCGACCATCATTCTCCTTTTCACTGTTAGATATGTCCCCCCATTTCTCAGGGACAACCACATTCTGGTAGCTACCATTCCCACCCTGCTCCCTCCCAACATGCCTATTACTGTCAATCATCGCTAAACACTGTGGCTGCACCATAGGCTCATGATCTTCAAACACCCCATTCTGCAAAAAAACCTTCTCCAGAAATAGCATCTTGAGGATGCAACACAACCTGCAACTTACCTCCTTCAATCCTTGGAGAAACATTGCCCGAGATTCCCCCATGATCCAATCCCTTATCGAAAATCTTGCTTCCATTATGAACACACACCAATTCCAGACCCATCACCCCACTGTCTTGCATAGCAGGTGTGACAGTCATCTGGCCAAGAGACAAATCAGGAGAAATCTGGCCTTGACCCACTTTTAGTTCTTCATTCATCAGACCAGAGAAACAATTACTGACTTCAATACACTCCACTTGCTGCACATGCTATGTCTTCAGCCTAGGAGATTCCCTCACCCATCCACCAGCTTCCTCCAGAGAAGCCCTTTCCTATAAGGCCAAAGCAGATCCTTCCACAGCCACCTTCCCCATCACTGGTACCAAATTCATGGCCACTAATCACTCCATCAGAATGGACAGCCTGCTTCACTGCCTTAGACACCCCAAGATCATTCTAAAGTCTTCCAAATACCTCATCAACCCTCGGGTTCAGAGACTCATTCACTCCTCCCATCTGCCTTCCAACCAGTGAACAAGGTTCAGATCAAGCTCCCTTACCCAGGTCTTGCTTCCCCTACTGAGAATTTAAGGCCACCACTTCGGCAGCCTTTGGAGCCAAAACCTCCCGTGGAACCACCATCCTACCTCTACAATTCTCCCTCAAATTCCAAACTTTAAGACACTGAGAGCAGTAGTCAAAACAGGACTCAAAAACAACAGACTTCATACATCTAAATTCCTCACTCACAGCAATGAAGATCGACTCAATCAACAGTTTCAATAGGTCCACTTCAACAAAAATTCTCGGTGAAATCGGGTGACAAACAGCCCTAGTCCTACTGTCTGAGCATAAATAGCGACCAACCAGATTTCCCAGCATGCGAAGAATGGAAGGACACACCATAATAAAACCTAATAAAACCCAACTAAAACACAACTAAAACCCAATAAACAAAAAAAAAACACAAAAAAACCATTAAAAATCCCTAGAAACCCTAATAAACCATAATAAATTCTAATAAAAACTAATAAACCATAAAAAATGCTCACTAACACTAAAAACATGCTAATAAAACCTAAAAAGTCCTAACAACCCCTCATATGTATTAAACAAAAATTAAAAAACACTCATATACCCTAATAAAAAAACTAACAAACCCTAGTAAACCCTAAAAATCCCTAAAAAACCCTAATAAACACTACTCGACCCTAATAAACCCTAATAAAACCCTAATTATACCTACTCAACCCTAATAAAACCCTAAAAATACCTACTCAAACTTAAATAACCTACCTTAACACACTATAATACACCCTAATAAAATCCTAATAACCCCCACCAAACCCTAAAAAATGCTAATATACCATTAAAAACCCTAAAACCCAAATAAACCATAATAAATATTAATAACACCTAAAAATTCTAAAAAATACTAGTAAACCCTAAAAATACCACTAATAATAATAGTAGTAATAACGTGTGTGCATGTGCATATGCATATGCATGTTCATGTTTTAAATAATAAATCATAATGCACGTGCATGTACATATTCCTGCGCATTTGCATGTGAATGATAATAAATAATAAATTATAAATAATAACACATGTGAATTACATGTGTATGTGCAAGTTCATGTGATTGATAATAAATAATAAGTAATAACGCACATCCAAGTTCATGTGCAAGTGCATGTTCATGTGCATGTGCATGGTAATAAATGATAAATAATAACCAAGTCCACATGAATGTGCATTTTCATTTGAATGATTATAAATAATAAATAATAACACATGTGATAATAGATTAATGCACATGCATTGCGTGTGCCCGTGCATGAGAATAAATAATAATAACACATGTGATAATAGAATAACGTAAGTACATTGCATTTTCATGTGCATGATAATAAATAATATATTATAACGCATGTACATGTGCATTTACACATAATGATAATGATAATGAAACTTGCACGTGCATGGTAAAAAATAATAAATAATAATGCACGTGCATGTGCATTTGTATTTGATGATAAAAATAAAAATAAAAATAATAATAATAATAGAATAACGCAAGTCCATTTCATGTGAATGTGTATAGTAGTAAATAAAAAATAAAAAATAATAAATATAAATGCACATGCATCTACATGTGCATTTACATTTGATGATAATATTAATAATACTAATTGTAATAATAATAAAAACACATGCACGTGCATGGTAATAAATAATAAATAACAATGGACATGCATGTGCATATTCATGTGATAATGATAATAATAATGATAATGATAATAATAATAATAATAATAATAATTGAGATAATAATAAAATAATAATACAAGTGCATTGCATATGCACGTGCATGGTAATAAATAATAAATAATAACGAATGTGCATTTACATTTTCATGTGATGATAGTAATTATAACAGCAGTAGTAATAATAGTAGTAGTGGTGGTGATAATAGTTGTAGTACCAATTCATGTGATAATAGAATATTGCATGTGCCTTACGAGTTCACGTGCATGGTAATAAATAATAACACCTGTGCATTGCATTTGCATGTGATGATAATGATGATGATAATAATAATAATAATAATATTATTATTATTATTATTAACAACACATGTGATAATAGAATAACGCACGTGCATTGAATGTGCTTGTATGTGCATTCTAATGTACATTTGCATGTGATGATAATAACAATAAAAACAATAACAACAACAAAAACAACAACGACAACCACAATAATAATAATAACAATAATAATAACAATGCATGTGATAATAAAATAACGTGTGGGAATTCTATGTGCACGTGCATGGTAATAAAAATATAATAATAACTCATGTGCATGTGAATGTTCATGTGGATGATATGATGATCATAATAATAATAATAACACTAATAATAAGTTATAGTTGTTTTAAAAAACAACAGACAGGACAAAAGTGCAAGAAATGTGGTCTCGAAAAACCTAACAAATCACAGTCATTGAAAAATGCATAACTTCTTCTTCGGGTTTCCATTTCTGCTCCATGAATATTCAAACCGGATATCATGGAATGAACTACGATAAAAATAGGTGCTGGAGGACGAATAGACACACAGATCAGAAGTTATGACCATTTTAAGAAAAATTTGATAGGGATCCATACACGAAAATGAAGTTTTAGAGGACTTATGATGGGTTTCTGGGATTTTAGGGTCTTAAATATGACTTGAACTATGCTCAAGTCATCCTTCTGCATAGGTCTCTTCGCTACTTTTGATTTTATATGGGGTAGAGCTCAAAAGGACAAACGGAGCGAAAGTTATTGCCGTTTGAAGTTGGACTTTTTTTGGAGTGGTATAACAAATATATCTTATATTTCTTTGATCTTATCATAGTTTCTACTAAACTTGGTTCTTACTCATCTCATGAGCTTCGATTTGACTGGTCACAGTGCTCAAACGGACACCAGAAGAAGAAGTTATGTCTATTTTAGTGAGTTGAGGGTTTCTTAGGATTTTAGGCACTAGGAGAGTTTCTCAATTTAAAATGACAATAACTTCTTCTATGTGTGTTAGTTTTGGCTCTACCACATATCAAATTGAATATTGTGATAATATACACACTCTAGTAACCACTGTAACCCTTTCTAACATTCTTCAACCCCCATTAAGTTCCAAAATTCCTTTGGATGGTCAAAAGATTGGCTTCTGTTGTCTGTTTTACAATAACTTTTTCTATGGGTGTCAGTTTTGCCTCTACCACATATCAAATCGAAGCTTTAGACTAGAACTATACTCCTATAACCACTAAAGCACCTTATAACATCCTTGAAGGCCCAAAACGGTACTTAAAAACTCCAAAAGACCATAACTTCTACTCCGGGAGTCCATTTTGCCTCTACCATATAACAAATCGAAGCTTTCGACTAGATCTACACATCTGTGACCTATAATAACACCTTATCGCGTTCTTAAAGTCCCAAATGGTCCTTAAGTCCTCCAAATGACCATAACATGAGCTCTGGGTGTTCGTTTCACCTCTACCACATATCAAATTGAAACTTGCAGCTAGCTCTACACATCTGTGACAACCATGAACAACTAAATAACCCTAAAAACCATGAATAACCCCATAAACACTAAAAACCATGAAAACCAATGAAAAACACTAAAAAAACCTAAAAATCCTAATAAACCCTAACAAACCCTATCAAACCCAAAAAACCCAAAAAAATCCTAAAAACATAACAAACCCTAAACAACCCTAACAAACCCTAAGAAACCCTAAAAACCCTAACAATCCCTAACAAACCCCAAGAAGCAATAAGAAGCCCCAATAAACCCAATAAACCTTTAAGAAACACTAAAAACCCCTATGAAAACATAAGAAACCCTAACAAAACCCTAAAAACCCTAACAAAACCCTAAGCAAACCTAAGAAACACTAACACACCCTTAGAAACCCTAACACACCCTTAGAAACCCTAACACAACCTTAGAAACCCTAGCACACCCTTAAAATCCCCAACACACCCATAGAAACCCCAACACAACCTTTGAAACCCTTAGAAACCATAGAAAACCCTTAGAAACCCTAACCCGCCAATAAAAACCATAACCCACCCTTAGAAACCCTAACACACCCAAATCACTCTAATAAGCACTAGTAAATCCTTACAAACCCTACCAACCAATAGTAAACCATAATAAACACTAATAAACCCTAAATCCCACTACAAAACCCTAATAAACACTAACAAATCGTAATAAACCCTAAACACCCTATTAGACCCCAATAAAAGCAACAAAATACCTAAAAACCCATATATACGAAAAAATGCTATTAAACCATTCAAAATGCTAATATTCACAAAAAACCCTAACAAACCAAGCAAAACCTGAAAAAACCCTAAAACACCTAAAAACATGAAAATACCAGAAAACAAACCTAACAAACCCTAAAAACCCGCAAAAAAACCCAAAAAACCTCCAACAAAGATAAAAAACCTAAACGCCCCTATACCCCCTAAAAACACTAAAAACCCTTAAAAATCCTAAAAAATGCCTAACAAAACCCTAAAAAACCCTATGAAACCCTTAAAAACCCTAAAACCCCCACGAATACCCTAAAAACCTCAAAAGATACCCTAATACACCATAAAAAACCCTAAAGAACCCTAAACACCCCTAAAGAACCACTAAAGCCACTAACAACGCTACAAAAACCCTAACAATTGCTACAAAAAACTGAAAAATGCTTCAAAACCCACAAAATGCAACAAAACCCCAAAAATGAAAAAATAACCCTAACAAATCATAAAAAATCCAAACACACCCATAAAACCCAAAAAAAATGCATAAAACCCCAAACCACTCAAACAAACAATAACAAATCCTAAAAACCCTAACAAAAACTAACAAACCCTAACAACCACTAATAACCCCTAAGAACCCCTAATGAACCCTAATAACCCTAAAACCCAATATTAAACCCTAAAACCCATAATAAACAACAATAAATTGTAATAACCTGTAATAAACCCTAACAAACTCTATTAGACCCTAATAAATGCTAAAAATCCCTAAAACCCATAATATACAATAAAAAACTCTATTAAACCATAATAAACCCTAATAATCACTAAAAACCCTAACAAACCCAAAAGACGACGTCACCGTAGTTAATGGTCATGGCGGTGCTACCCCTCCCTGGGATTTGAGGGGCGACGGATGGGGTTCCCCTACAACTCGCTGAGTAGGAGCTTCCCCCCCTTTTTCCAGAGATTGTGATTTGCCTGAAAGTCCCTCATTTCCAGAACGGTGTGCCCTCGGTACCGATTTCAACTCAAGAGTTTTCTTTGGCCTCTGCTCTTCTGGATCTGACACTGGTGGTTTGGTTTGGGAGGAACCAGCCCTCTATCGACGTATTTGACCGGTTTGTTGCCTCTTCTTGGAATCTCCATGAAAGGGCTGTTGTAGGGTAACTTGATGACCACCATTTTTTGGTTCTATTTGGGAATGAGGATTATTTGATCTCGGCATGGGCTGTGGCTCCACGGATTGTCATCGGTTTTCGGTTCTTCTTGTTTCGGTGGTGCTTTGATTTCCACTTGAATCGTGACCCTCCGAGCATGGCGTTGTGGGTAACTCTTCTTGGACTTGAGCTCCCCTTCCAGAATCCGGCCATCCTTCGCATCATTGGTAATATCATTGGGTGATTTCTTTTTATGGATGCTCGGACGAGTACTACATTTCACCCCTTTGTGCCACAGATTTGTATAAAGGTGGACATGTCCAAGCCCCCGGTCAATTTGGTTTTTGTCGAGATTGAAGGTGAAATCCGGTGGCAACAACAGGTCTTCTTTGAATCCTGGGTCATCTTCTGCTCGAATTGCTGCAGGTTTGGCCATGCTGCATCTGTGTGTTGGTGCAGAAGAGACTCCTCCTCTTCTATTCCTGGGCCGTCTTCTGCAACTCCTTCAATGTTTACTGAGATTGTGGTTGGGGAATCACCTATACACAATATGGAGGGTCGGATCCAAATACAAGTGTGGCTGGCTACCCCAGGGGTCATGCTACTTCTAGTGTTGATGGGAAATTGGTGGCCACTCAGGAGGTGTGAGCTTCATCCATGGAGCCTCTTAATGAGAAGGCTACCACCCCGGCGTCTAGTCCTGGTCATGATGTCGTATCTATGCAGGGGGCAATGCCTTGAGAGGAGGAGTTAGTTTGTGCAAGGTCTAGGGAAACTTCTCTAAAGAGTGTTCCACATCAACCGCCTGATCTTAATATTAGTGAAGTGTTTTCTAGGATGAATAATTATCTAGGAATAGTGTTTGGAAAAGGAGTCAATGCTTCTGAAGATGGAAGTAGCAGTCTTGAAACTGTCCGGGACTCTCAAGATGACCTGGCCGTGACTATGTAAGCGACACAGGGGAGGGATGGGGTGTTGGGAAAATGTGCAGGTGGGAAGGGAATGGATTTTCTTGTGAACAACCGATTTGATAGGCTGGATAAGGAATTAGGCCCTAGGTAGGGGCTTACTGGGGTAATGGTTGCTCGATCTATTAAGCAGAGTCCCACTGCTCGGGTGGATTGGAAGGAGGGTGATGATGCACTAGCAGTGGTGGCCTGCCCTGCTTCGCATGATGATTGTTAGCATGAAATGGGGTCTTCGGTCCAAATTGCGATAGACGTTTTAGATGCATGCGCTCTTGAATGGGCTCATGATGGTATGATAAATGAGTTCAGGCAGATGGGAGATGAAGACAAAGGGAATTCAACATACCTGGTTCTGAAAGACAGGGTTTTGGAGGACCCCAATGTGATGCAGGCACCAGTGCATGATGCTTTTTTGCTAGAGGAATTGAATTCCCATGATCATTTGTTATGGGAGGATGGATCAAATAATAGTTTCAGGATGACATCAAATATGGATTAGATATTGAAAGAAAGGGCCTTACATGGGGATCCTTTTGGGAAATAGAACTATGCAAGTGGCTTGCCCGGGGAGAGGGTTTTTGCAGGGCCAACCTTCACTGTTTGCTTTCTCAATCTCTAAGACAGTGCCAATATTCCACAGTTTAAAAGTATGAGGCATGAACTTTCTACTTGTGCCTTGAACTAAGAGGTCATGGAGATTTTTGTACGGGAGCAGGACCAGGAGGACATGGAAATACCTTCTCAGGGGACACATAACTCGTCTGGGACTCGGAAAAGAAGGGAAAAGAAGGATTATTCTACGCTTCCTAGGACTGTTCAAACTAGGGCCTTGTGCAGGGAGAAGGAGAGGCAATGGGAGTATTATGCTACGACGCCGTATGAATCTTCTGAGTGGGACTCGACGGATCCTGATGATGCTGACGACTATGGTGCAGATGGAGACCCCTTTGGAGTTGGCATGATTATGATGACTTTATGGTTTGCCTTTTTTTTGGTTTCTTTCCATTGTGTATTTCATTCCTTGATTTCTTCTTGTTTTGTACTCCTTTTGGACTTTCTTCATTTTATTTAATAAATTTGAGGGGGCCAGGAATATTCTGGTCCTCGCATCTTCCTTCTCCCTAACAAACCCGATAAAATGCTAAAAAATCCTCCAAATAATATCCAACAAAACCCTACAACCATCTAATAAACCCTAAAAATCATAATAACCACAAAATAAATTGCAAAAAACCTTAAAAACCCCAAATAAATTGTAACAAGTCTTAACAACACCAAATAAATCGTAACAAACTGAAACAAACCATAACAAACCTCTAATAAACCACAATAAACCCTAACAAATCATAATAAACCCTAATAAATCGTAATAAACCCAAATACACGTTACTAAACCCTAATAAATAAAATAAACCCTAATAAACCATAATAGATCCTAAATAACCCTAAAAAACATTGATAAACTGTAGAAAAATCTATTAATGCCTACAAAAGTCCAATAAAACCCTAATATAAAATAAAAAACACTAATAAACTCTATCAAATCCTAAAGCACACTAATAAACTGTAAATAACCCTAATAAACCATAAATTACCATATTAAACTTTAAAGAACACTAAAAACCCTAAATAACCTAAAAAAATGCTAAAAGACATTATATAAACCCTAAAAACCATTACAATACCCCAACAAACCCTAAAACACACTAAAAAACCCTAACAACCCCTATCAATCCCAAAAAAACAAATAAACCCATTAATCCCCCCCCAAATACCATTAAAAAGCCATCATATACCATAAAAAACTATAAACACCTGTTAACAACCCTCAATAACCCTAAAAAAACTATAAACCATAAACAACCATTAAAACCCTAAAAAAGGCTTCAATTAGATACATAAACCCTAAATGTTAAATAAACACTTAAAAATGAAACAGAACCCCTAGAAATGCAACATAAACCAAAAGATAGAATATAAACCCAAAAAATGCTTCTTAAACCCTAAAATCACTACATAAACCGTAGAACTATAACATAAACCCTAAAAAACACAACATAAACCCTAAAAACGGAACATAAACATTAAAAAACACTACATAAAACCTCAAAAACACAATATAAACCCTAAAAAAGCTAAATAAACCCTAAAAACGTTACATAAGCCCAAAAAAGGACACATAAATGCTACATCGCCACTAAAAACGCTTCATAAACCCAAAAAACCCAACATAAACCCTAAAAAATGCAACATAAAACCTAAACCATAAACACGCTACGTAAACCCTAAAAACATTACATAAACCCCAAAAATGATACATAAAATTTAAAACTGATTACTAAACCCTAAAAATGCTACATAAAAACAAAAAATGATCCATAAACTCTAACAATGCTACACAGACCTTAAAAATGATTCAAAGACCCTAAAGACGCTTTAAAACCCTCAAAAATATTAAACCCAAATATACAATAATATAAAACATTAAACCCTAATAAACCCATAATAAACTCTAATAATCCCTAAAACACCTAATAATCTCTAAAAACCCTAAGACACTATACTCAATCTGAATAAAACCCCAAAAATACCTAATAAACCCTAATAAATGATAATAAAACCTAATAAACCCTAAAAACATGTAAAGAAAACCGAAACAACACTAACCAACCATAATAGACACTAATAAACACCTATAAACCCCCAAAAACCATAAAATCTCCAAAAAACCATGAATAAACCCAAATAACTCTTACTCAACCCAAAAAAACCTTAACACACCATAATAACCCCTAATAAAACCCTACAAAAACATAACAAATAAAAAAAATGCTAGTATACCATAAAAATTCCTAGAAACCCTGATAAACTCTAATATAACCTAATAATCCCTAAAAACGCTCAAAGACAATAAAATAACAATCACAAACAATAAAAATGCGCTATATTACATAAAAATACCTAAAAACACTAATATAACCTAATAAAGGTAAAAATGCTAATATACCTTAAAAATTCCTAGAAACCTTAATAAACCATAATAAACTCTAATATAACCTAAGAATCCCTAAAAAATGCTCACAAACAATAAAAATACGCTATATTGTTTAAAAAATCTAACAAACACTAATATAACCTAATATAACAAAAAAACTAATAAACCCCAAACAAACCCTAATAAACCCTAAAAATCCCTAAAAATCCCTAATAAAAACTAATAAACCCTAACAAAATAATAATTAATTTCAAAAATACCTTCCCAACCCTAATAAACCTTGACACACCATAACAAAACCTAATAAAATCTAACTAAACCCCAATAAACAAAAAAATGCAAACAAACCATTAAAAAGACCTAGAAACCCTAATAAACCATAATAAATTCAAAAAAAAGCTAATAAACCATTAAAAATGCTAACAAACACTAAAAACACGCTAATAAAATCTAAAAAATCATAACAACCCCGCATATATATTAAAAAAACTAAAAAACACACATATACCCTAATGAAAACAGTAACAAACCCTAGTAAACCCTAAAAATCCCTAACAAACGCTAATAAACCGTACTCAACCCTAATAAACCCTAATAAAACCATAAAGATACTAACTCAACCCTAATAAAACCCTAAAAATACCAACTCAACCCTAATAAACCTTAACACACCATAATAAATCATAATAAACCCAACTAAACCCTAAAAAATGCAAATATACCTTTAAAATCCCTAAAACCCTTATTAAATGCTAATAAAACCTATCAAAGCATAAAAGCTCTAATAAACCCGAATAAATAGTACTAAACACTAAAAACCCTAATATACCCGCTTAAAAATTATGAAACCATAACGTACCATAATAAACTCAAATAAAGCCTAAACATATCCTAATATACACTAATATACCATAATATAACCTAATAAACCCAACTCAATCCTAAGAAAACCCTAACAATACCTAATAAACCCTAAAAAACCTTGAAACACCATAATAAACCCTAATAAAATCTCAATAACCCCCACCAAACCCTTAAAAACACTAATATACCATTAAAAAACCCTAAAACCCTAACAATCCATAATAAAAGTTAATAACACCTAAAAATCCTAAAAAATGATAGTAACCCCTAAAAATACCTCTAATAATGGTAGTAGTAATAACGCATGTGCATGTGCAGATGCATGTGTATGGTTTAAATAATAAATCATAACGCACAAATAGGTTCATATGCTTGCGCATTTCCATGTGAATTATAATAAATTATAAATTATAAATAATAATGCATGTGAATTGCATGTGTCTGTACATGTGCATGTGAATGATAATAAATAATAAATAACTACACACATACATGTGCATGTGTTAGTGCATGTGCTTGTGCATGTGCATGTGCATGTGCATGGTATTAAACAACAAATAATAACCAAGTCCACATGAATATGAATTTTCATGTGAATGATAATAAATAATAAATAATAACACATGTGATAATAGAATAACGCACATGCATTGCGTGTGCACGTGCATTAGAATAAATAATAATAACACATGTGATAATAGAATAACATAAGTGAATTGCATTTTCATGTGCATGATAATAAATAATATATAATAACGCATGTGCATGTGCATTTACATGTAATGATAATGATAATGACACATGCACGTGCTTGGTAATAAATAACAAATAACCACGCATGTGCATGTGCCTTTGTATTTGATGATACAAACAACAACAAGAATAATAATTATAATAATTATAATAATAATAATAATAGAATATTGAAATTGCATTTCACATGCACGTGCATAATAGTAAATAATAAATAAATAATAATAAATAAGAATGCACATGAATGTGCATGTGCATTTACATTTGATGATAATATTAATAATACTAATTGTAATAATAATAATAACAATAACGCATGCACGTGCATGGTAATAAATTATAAATAACAATGCACATGCATGTGCATTTGAATGTGATAATGATAATAATAATGATAATAATAATAATAATAATAATAATGATGATGATGATAATAATAAAAACTGTGATAATAATAATAACACTAATAATAATAATAAAAGAATAATACAAGTGTATTGCATATGAACGTACATGGTAATAAATTATAAATAATAATGCACGTGCATCAACATTTGCATGTGATGATAGTAATAATAACAACAGTAGTAATAATAGTAGTAGTAATGGTGATAATAGTAGTAGTACTAATGCATATGATAATAGAATATTGCATGTGCATTACGTGTGCATGTGTATGGTAATAGATAATAACTCCTCTACAATGCATTTTCATGTGATGATGATGATAATAATAATAATAATATTATTATTAATAATAACAACACATGTGATAATAGAATAACGCATGTGCATTGAATGTGTGTGTATCATCAGCATTACTATTTTTATTCCAAACAAAAACGGAGGGAAAACAAAGGAAAAAATACTACGGAGGATGGAAATAATGGAGGCCCAGGGCATTACCCCAAATCTGGTTCACCCCCTCCGGCTTAAATTTAGAAACATTAGACATACACATGACCTGATCATCGGGGGACGCTAGCGAGGCCAAGTGATCCGCCACCTTGTTCCCCTCTCTCCAAGTGTGGGTGACAGTAGTGCTTCTGTCAAGGAGAGAATTTCATTTCCTGATGGTATAGGTTATTGACCATGGTGTGTTACCTTTGTCATTAAGGGCATCATGAACTATCATGGAATCAGTTTCCACTTGAGCAATGTAAATCTCCTTCTTCCTGCAAATGGTGATTCCTGTAAGGATAACATTAGCCTCTGCCTGCATGGAATTGCCGCTCCCATAATGCACTGTGAAGGCTAGGATCACATAGCCACTAGACTCCCGGACCACCCCTCCACCGCGCATCTCACCCTGGCTACATGAACCGTCTGTATTCAATTTCAATCCAACTTCACGGGGGACTCCACCGTACCCATTTCCCCTGTGGTCTAGCTCATGTTTGCTGGTCTATAGCTTGAAGTGAGCGCATCGCCTGCATGGATGGGGCCCTTTTCCAACATCCATCAAGTGAAAACATATCTTCCAAGATGCACTTTACTCTGGCAATCACAGATCTCCCTGTTGATTTAAAGCCCTCGAACCTGGCCCGATTTCGTGCTTGCCAAATGCACCAGTAGCCAACATTAAATATAATTGATATTTCCATTTTTTTCATTCCCTGCACCATCAACTCCGCGATACCAGCACTCCATAAAGCCATCAAAACTTGTAACTTGGGAGGAGTACCCTATGCATTCTACAAAGAAACCCCATACCTGGCGGGCCCAGTCCCCTTCAAAGAAAATATGGTAAATAGTTTCTTCACACCTATTCCTACAGCAATGGCAGCATGAAGCCATACCAATGCCGAGACGTTTGATATTGTCATCGGAGGGAAGCGCACGATTCTGGATCCTCTAGGTGAGGAAATTATACTTTGTAGGTATCCTACTGCACCAAGCCATGTCGTCCCAGCCTTCCTGTTATCCGAGAGACGCACTGATCCTACAAAAATCCTTCGAATTAAACTTCCCCACAGTAGAAGGAGTTAAGACACACTGATCCCACTCTGAGTTGATGAGGACAGAGTCGAAGACCTCACGCTGAGGTGTGTCCAGAATTTCTCTGAATAAAGAAGGATATTGTGCCGCCTCCTTTAAGGTGATCATTGGGGCTAGACATCTTGGGAAACTAGGAATCCTTCCCGACCAATTATAATTCTAGAACAAAATATTTCCCTCCCCAATTATCCATTTTGAATGGTGGAGAAGGATCAAAATCATGCTGCAAACTAAAGACCATAGTGGCGATCCCCTTTCCACTGATAATTCATTAATTCCTATATACCTACGAGATATAATAACCCCCCACATAGTACGTTCTTGCATTACCTCCCAAGCTAACTTCGCAAGAATGAAATGGATAGTGGTTGCTAAGCTTTTAACATTAATCCCTCCCTCCAAGATAGGTCGATCCATCTTTCCCCAAGAGACCCAATGTCTATTTCCCTATAAAGACGCATCCCAAATGAAATGAGTGAGAAGCTTATCAATAGAACTAATAACCCCCTTTGGTACTCTGGTGTCCGAGATCGTATGCACCGATATGACCAAAAGGACACTATTTACTAGAGAAATATGGCCCCAAAAGATAAATAGTGATTTTTCCAATTCAATATAAGCTCCGAAATTCTTCTCAGCACACCATCAAAATCATTGATACACAGTCTTCCTGGAGACAGAGGAGTACCAAGATACTCTATGGGAAACGTACCGCACCTCATACCGAGCCTTGTCCCCAGAGTAGTCACCCTATTCATATTGCATGCTTTGGACACATAGAATTCACTCTTCTCCTTGTTGATAATATGGCCACTCCAGTGGTAGTACATCTCAACTATCTTGTTAATTACCTACACAGATTTACTCCCCGTGTTGATGAAAATTATTGTATCATCCGCAAACATCAAGTGAGATATAGCAGGTAGGTTCAACATCCTTCGGTAGGGAAGAATTTTCATGTTTGATAGCCCTCTGTTGATCAACCCACTCAAGGTGTCCTGCATAAGAATAAAAATACTCGGGGATAATGGATCACCTTGCTGAAGCCCATGAACCGATTTGAAGAAGTCATGAGAGTGCCCCATAAATTAAACAACCTTCCATGCCGAGCTGAAACACCTAAAGAAAATATCACAAGCACAGTTGGAAAAACGCATCTTCCTCACAACCTTGTTAATAAAACCCCACTCAAGCCTTTCATATGCCTTGTTCGTATCTAGATTTATTACCATATTTTAACCTAGAGTCTTAATGATAATGTCTCTCAGCATCTCCTGAGCCAACGTTGTGGCTCCCTGAATCGAGCGATCCTTCACAAACTCATTATGTTCCAGAGAAATCCACTGAGGGAGGATCCCAGACATCCTCCTGTTGATAATACTTGACAATATTTTATAATGTAAGTTACACATACTCACCAGATGGTAATGGAGGAGGGAGTAGGGGTCTTTGATCTTTGGTAGGAGCACTAGAGTCGTGGCAGACGCTACTCGGGGCAGGCATCTCCCTCTAAAAAAATCCTGAATGACATAGGTGATATCCCCCTTGACCACCTCCCAAGAGCTCTTGTAGAAAGCACCAGTAAAGATTTCTGGGCCTTCTGAACTCTCATTATTGAGGTTCACCATCGCCGCATGGATCTCCTCCTCATCCGGGATACCTACCAAAATATCACTATCCTGAGAAGAAACACGGGTTGGGATCCCCTCCCAAAACCGATCACCCCCCGAAGGATATCCCTAAAGAATATTGGGATTCAGACCTGAAAGAATATCCTTAAAGTAAGCAAATTCCAATCCACCTACCACATCCATGCCATCATTGAACGAGCCATTGGAAAGTTTAAGGTTTGGTTTAACAACCCTCCACCTCTCCCTTATGCATGCATTGAAAAAAGCTATGTTCTTATCACCCTCCTTCAGCCATTTAATTCTCAAGATTTCCCTCTCCCTACGCATATGAGAGAGGTTCATAACAGCCAAGGAATTATTCTTCTCAGAGAGCTCTTCAATGACAGCATCATCCCAGGCCTCCTCAATGTTAGCCTCAAGCTGCTCGATATCTTGTTTAAGCACATCTAGCTCTTGATCCATGGGGGGAATGCTCTGAGCCCACAAAAGTATGGCCTTATTGAGACGCCTCAAATTAGAGTGCAAGGACACCCAATAATGACTGTGAATTGGTTCTTCCCATCTATTCCTCACTGGCTGATGATAACCTGGAAAGCCCGACCACTAGATCATGTACATGAAGCTTTCCTACGATGACTCCCTCCTGTTCAGAGTGAGAAAAAGTGGAGAGTGGTCGGAGACGCTTCGAGTCAAGTGCTCCACCTTCGTGTTTGAGAATATAGAAATAGATTTTACATTGAATATACAATGGTCATGCCTACTCCAGCAGCGATTACCACCCCTTCTATTGTTACACCATGTGTAAGGGTCACTTGAGTAGCCCAAATCCCTCAGCCATTGCCAGCCAAAAACTGAGTGAAAGATATGCTATCCCTCCTTGGTAATTCACCTATCCTTTTCTTCTCCTCAGGATCCATTATTATATTGAAATATCCTACTAGCACCCAAGGCTGGTCCCCTGGGTCTAACTCATTTAATTACCTCTATAGCACCTCCCTCCTCTGGGCATCACAACTTCCATAAATGAATGACACAATTGCAGTGTCCCCTCCACATGACACGCTGGTTGTTAAATGATGATCCCTTGCATGTGTTTGTTCCACTATAGCATCCTTGTGACAGAAAATCCAGATGTACCTATTAACCGGTTCCTCATGTATAGATTCATTCAACTTAACCCTGCGAGTAAAATCATTAATTTTAACTGAATTCTGCTTGTGCTCAAGAATCGCAACAACATTGATCTTGTGTTTCTTCACTTATGAGGCTATCAAGTATGTTTTAACTCTTGACCCAATACCTCAGGAGTTCCATATGAAGATAGGAATCATGGAAACAAAACTTGCCCAACTTTGGCCCCAGACAACACGGTCTCTGTCACGGTGGAAGAAGAGCACTCCCTAACATGCCTCTTCCTCATGGACGACATTGTACACACACACGAACCCGCATCTGAAGTAACTCGAAAGGATAAAAGAAGCCTCACTGGATGATTTGGATCTTTCCCACTCATCTCTCGAAGGGGCGACTGCTCCACAGAAATAGGATTTGTAGAGTACTGATAACTTGCTAGATCTGATTCGACATTAGTTTCCCTACTGCTCATCATGCCAAACGCTGGAGGAGGCTGCTCACTAGGGAAGACTGAAACCTCCATTCACTCACTGTTGTAAATACTCCTGGAGTCTTCTGAAAGAACCATTGAAAGGGGCATGTCCTCCTGGACTGCATCCTCCTTAGGAATCTTATCAACAAGGATGCAAGAAGAAAGCGCCCAGAGAAAAACCCGAGATCCAGTCTGCAACACACTCAGAGGAAACTTCAGGATAGATTCCAATAAGGCACATGTTAACAAAATCTGGTATGGGAGGAATGCTCTTGCAGAATAATCCAGGGGATCCATTCTACAACCCGACTGGCGGGAAACTAGATCCTTGCAAGAAAGGGGTGAATTAATCTTTGGGGAGGCATCAGGAGCCTTGTAGGGCGTATGGGATAGCTAGGGGAGCGTGGTTATCATGGACTGAACCGGTATTGTTCATCAGACCCCTAGAAAAAGAGTTCCTAGCTTCATGATGGCGACCACCTTGAATAAATTTCTTGCAAATCTGGACAGAATGCCCCTGCAATAGGAAAGACTGGTAGTACCTGGGAAACACCGGAAAGGTGATGTCCTGGCTCCATAAAACGGAGTCTTGCACCTTTATAGAAAGCCTCTCTGTAATTGGCAATGACAGTTCTATCTCCATGAAAATTTGAGGCACCAACGTCTCCTCATCGTAGTGAGTTCTCGCATCCATGCAAAGAAACCCACCAAGAGAATCGCCTATGGCCTTGATGAAAGTGCTATTCTGAAACGAAAGTGGGAGACCCGGAAGTCATACCCAAACTGCAAACTGAGAGAACTCCTTCCCCCGGTGAACCTTCATCAACCATCTTGAGAGATTAAAATGCCAACAACCCAATACACGGGGAGCATTTCACCATGCCTGAACGAAGTTCGCCTCCGAATTAAGCACCCAACAGAATGAGAACGTGTGTAGCACTGATATGCGAACCCCATCCTACAACCCCTAGGAATCCACAAACAGTTTGAAAACAGGTAGGGAAGGCTTCTCAAAGCCTAAGCGCTCCACAAGCATCCACTTGAGACTCGCAATCACCTCATTGAACACAGAAACAGGAGCTTCCAGCAAAAGAAGGGGACCATCCCTCACCACAGAGTGTGAGAATATGGCAATCTCCGGAAAACACAGATCAATCGCGCTCGAACCCTTCCCACATAGTACATCCTTGAATGAAAACACCGGGTGCCTCATGCCCAAGGAGGGGGCAGGATACCCCCACCAGGGAGACGAGGCATCGTCCAAAATCTCGGACCCTGGAACGATCGCCACTGGAGACGGAGGCACCACCGCTGGTCGGGCCAACGAAGAAACAACGGGCGGCAAAAATATAATAATAACGCACATGCATGTGCATTGTCATGTGGATGAGATTATGATAATAATAATAATAATAGTAGTAGTAATAATAAGTTATAGTTGTTTGAAAAACAGCAGACATGAAAAAAATGCTAGAAATGGGGTCTCGAAAAACCTAAAAAATCACAGAGTCATTGAAAAAGGCATAACTTCTTCTTCAGGTGTCCATTTCCACTTCATGAATAGTCAAACTGAATCTCATGGAACTAACTGTGATAAAAATAGGTTTCGGAGGCCAAACAGACCCACAAATCAGATGTTATGACCATTTTAAGAAAAATTTGACAGGGATCCATAGATGAAAATGGAGTTTTGGAGGCCTTCTGATAGGAATCTGTGATTTTACAATCTCAATCATGACATGAACTATGCTAAATTCACCCTTATGAGTTGATCTCTTTGCTAATTTCTATTTGATATGTGGTAGAGCTAAAACGGAAAACCGGAGCAAATGTTATGGCTGTTTGATGTTGGAATTGTTTTGGAGTGGTATAACTAATATATCTTATATTTCATTGATCTTCTCATTGTTTCTACTAAACATGGTCCTTAATCATCTCATGAGCTTATATTTGACTGGTCACAATGCTAAAACAGACACCCGAAGGAGAAGTTATGCCTATTTTAGTGAGTTGCATGTTTCATAGGTTTTTAGGCACTAGGAGAGTTGCTGAATTTAAAATGACAATAAATTATGCTACGTGTGTTCATTTTGTCCATACCACATATCAATTCTATGATTGTGAATATATACACACTTTGGTAACCACTGGAACCCTTTCTGACATTCTTCAACCCCCCAAAAGACTGAAAATCCCTTTGGATGTTCAAAAGATTGGCTTATGGTGTTCTTTTTGCAATAACATTTTTCTATGGGTGTCCTTTTTTCCTCTATCACAAATAAAATTGAATCTTGCGACTAGACCTACAATCTTATAACCTCTGAAGCACCTTCTCACATCCTTGACGGAACAAAAAGGTACTTAAACCCTCCAAAAGACCATAACTTCTACTCTGGGAGTCAGTTTTGCCTCTACCATATATCAAATCGAAGCTTTCGACTAGATCTACACATCTGTGACCAATAGGAACACCTTATCACGTTATTAAAGTCCCAAAAGGCCCTTAAGTCCTCCAAATGACCATAACTTCTGCTCTAGGTGTCCTTTTCACCTCTACCACATATCAAATTGAAGCTTGCGACTAGCTCTACTCATCTGTGACA
This sequence comes from Viscum album, assembly GCA_963277665.1. NCBI lineage: Eukaryota > Viridiplantae > Streptophyta > Magnoliopsida > Santalales > Viscaceae > Viscum > Viscum album. The sequence goes on from OY728167.1 coordinate 339,418,446, forward strand.
ACCATGAACAACTAAATAACCCTAAAAACCCATGAATAACCCCATAAACACTAAAAACCATTAAAAACCATTCCAAACCCTATCAAACCCTAAAAAACCCTAACAAACACTAATAAACAATAACAAACCCTAAAAAACCCTAACAAACACCAAAAAACCCTAAAAACATAACAAACCCTAAAAAACCTTAACAAACCCCCAAAAACCCTAAAAAACATAACAAATCCTAACAAACACTAAAAAATCCTAATAAGCCCTAACAAAACCCAAGAATCGCTAAGAAACACCAATAAACCCAATAAACCCAAGGAAACCCTAAAAACCCCTATGAAACCATAAGAAACACTAACAAAACCCTAACAAAACCCTAAAAAACCTAAGAAACATTAACACAGCCTTAAAAACCCTAACACACCCTTCAAAACCCTAACACACCCATAAAAACCATAACAAAACCTTAAAAACCCTTAGAAACCATAGCACACCCTTAGAAACCCTAACCCGCCCATAAAAATCCTAACCCATCCCTAGAAACCCTAACACACCCTTAGAAACCCTAACAAATCTTTAGAAACACTAAATCACTCTAATAAGCACTAATAATTCATAAAAAACCCTACTGGCCATTAATAAACCACAATAAACCCTAATAAACCCTAAACCCTAACAAACATTAATAAATTGTAGTAAACCCTAAAAACCCTATTAGACCCCAATAAAAGCTATAACTTACCTAAAACCCTGAGTATACAATATAAATGCTATTAAACCATTCAAAATGCTAATATTAACAAAGAAACCCTAAATAACCCGACAAAACCTGACAAAACCCTAAAAAAAATCCTAAAAACCCAAAAAACCCAAAAAACCCTAAAAAACCCTAAAACCCCTAAAATATACTAAAACCTTAAAAACCCATAAAAACCCTAAAACCCCTAAAAACACGAAAAAACCTAAAAAACCTGAAAACAATCCTAAAAAACGCCCAAAAAACTCAAAAATCCTCAAAAATCCTTAAAAAATGCAAAAAAACCCTAGAAACAACTAAAAATGCTAAATACACTAAAACACTAAAAATGCTTAATAAAAAACTATCCAACCATATGAAACCATTAAAACCCCTAAAAACCCCTATAAAACCCTAAACACCTCAAAAGAAACACCAATACACCATAAAGTACCCTAAAGAACCCTAAAAGCCCCTAAAGAACCACTAAAACCACTAGCAACTCTACATAAAACCTATCAATTTCTACAAAAGACTGAGAAATGATTCAAAACCCACAAAACACAACAAAACCCCAATAAATTATTAAATAACCCTAACGAAGCATAAAAAATCAAAACATACCCATAAAACCCAAAAAAAAATGCACAAAACCCCAAACAATTCAAACAAACCGTAACAAACACTAAAAACTCTAAAAAAACCTAACAAATCCTAACAACCACTAATAAAAATGGATGATAAACCCTTGAAAACGCTATTAATGCCTACAAAAGCCCAATAAAACCCTAATATACAATAAAAAACACTAATAAATTGTAAAAAATCATAAAGAACACTAATAAATCCTAAGGAACACTAATAAAATCTAAAGAACCATGTTAAACTCTATAGAACACTAAAAAACCCTAAAGATCCCAAAAAAACTCTAAAATAGATTATATAAACCAAAAAAACTGCTACAATACCCAAACAAACCCTAAAACACACTAAAAACCCTAACAACCCCTATCAATACCAAAAAAACAAACAAACCCATAAACCCCCCTAAAAACCATTAAAAATCCATCAGATACCATAAAAACCAGAAATAGCTATTAACAACCCATAAAACCCTAAAAAACTACAAACCATAAACAACCATTAAAAGCCTAAAAATGATTCAAATAGATACATAAACTTGAAAAACATTACACAAACCCTTAAAAATGAAACAAAACCCCAAAAAACGCAACATAAACCAAAAAACGCAACATTAACCCAAAAAATGCTACATAAACCCTAAAAGCACTACATAAACCCTAGAACAGTAACATAAACCCTAAAAAACACAACATAAACCCTAAAAACGCAACATAAAACCTAAACCCTAAACATGCTACATAAACCCTAAAAACGTTACATAAACACTAAAAATGACACATAAAATCTAAAACTGCTAACTAAACCCTAAAAACTCTACATAAAAACTAAAAATGCTACATAACCTCTAACAACACTACACAAACACTAAAAAATGCTACAAAACCCTAAAGATGCTTTAAAACCCTCAAAAATATTAAACCCAAATATACCATAATACAAAAAATTAAAACCTAATAAACCCTTAATAAACTCTAATAATCCAGAAAAACACCTTAAAATCCCTAAAAACCCCATGAAACTCTACTCAACCCTAATAAAACCCCAAAAATACCTAATAAACCCTAATAAATGATAATAAAACCTAATAAACCCTAAAAACACGATAAGAAAACCTAAACAGCCCTAACTAACCCTAACAGACACTAATAAACACTAATAAACCCTAATAAACCCCAAAAAACCCCTAAAAATCCATAATAATCCATAAATAAAACCAAATAAACCCTACTCAAACCTAAAAAACCTTAACACACCATAATAACCCCTAATAAAACCTGAAAAAACCCTAATAAATTAAAAATGCTAGTATACCTTAAAAAATCCCAAGAAACCCTGATAAACTCTAATATAACCTAATAAACCCTAAAATCGCTCACAAATAATAAAAAATGACCACAAAAAATAAAAACGCGCAATATTACCTAAAAGGAATTGAAAACACTAATATAACCTAATAAAGACAAAAAATGAAAATATACCTTAAAAATCCCAAGAAAACCTAATAAAACATAATAAACTCTAATATAACCTAAGAAACCCTAAAATTGCTCACTAAAAAACAAAATGATCACAAGCAATAAAAACTATCTATATTATCTAAAAAGACCTAACAAACACTAATATAACCTAACAAAACAAAAAAAAACTAATAAACCCCTAACCAACCCTAATAATCCCTAAAAATCCCTAATAATCCCTAATAAAAACTAATAAACTCTAATATACAATAAAAAATGATAATAAACTATAAAAAATCCTAAAGAACACTAATAAACCCTAAAGAACCCTAATAAACCCTAAAGAACCATATTAAACTCTAAAGAACACTAAAAACCCCTAAAAAACCCAAAAAACGCTAAAACACATAATATAATCCCTAAAAACTACTACTGTACCCAAACAAACCATAAAACACACTAAAAACCCCTAACAACCCCTATCAATCCCAAAAAACAAATAAACCCATAAAACCCCCCAAAAACCATTAAAAATCCATCAGATACCATAAAAACCCATAAACACCCGTTAACAACCCTTAAAACCCCAAAAAACACTATAAACCATAAACAACCATTAAAACCCTAAAAGGGCTTCAAATAGATACATAAACTCTAAAAAGATTACATAAACCCTAAAAAATGCAACAAAACCCCTAAAAATGCAACATAAACCAAAAAAATGCAACATAAACCAAAAAATTCAACATAACCACTAAAAGCACAAAATAAACCCTAGAACTGTTACATAAACCCTAAAAAACACAACATAAACCCTATAAAACACAACATAAACATAAGAAATGCTAAATAAAACCTAGAAACAAAATATAAATCCTAAAAACACTACGTAAACCCTAAAAACGTTACATAAACCCTAAAAAATTTGACATAAATGCTACATCACCCCTAAAAATGCAACATAAACCCAGAAAATGCAACATAAACCCTATAAAATGCTACATAAAACCTAAACCCTAAACACAATACATAAACCCGAAAAATGTTACATAAACCCGAAAAATGATACATAAATCCTAAAATCACTAACTAAACCCTAAAAAAGCTACAGAAACACTAAAAATGCTACATAAACTCTAACAACGCTACCCAAACCCGAAAAAATGCTACAAAACCCTAAAGATTCATCAAAACCCTCAAAAATATTAAACCCTAATATACCATAATATAAAAAATTAAACCCTAATAAACCCCTGAAAACTCTAATAATCCCTAGAAACACCTTATAATCCCTAAAAACCCTAAGAAACTCTACTCAACCCTAATAAAGCCCCAATAATACCTAATAAACCCTAATAAATTATAATAAAACCTAATAAACCCTAAAAACACGTTAAGAAAACCTAAACAACCCTAACCAACCCTAATAGACACCAATAAACACTAATAAACCCTAATAAACCCCAAACAAACCCTAACATGCCTAAATAAACCATAAATAGAGCTAAATAAACCCTACCCAACCCTAATAAACCTTAACACAACATAATAACCCCTAATAAAACCTAATAAAACCCTAATAAAGAAAAAATGGTAGTATACCTTAAAAAATCCCTTGAAACCCAGATAAACTCTAGTATAACCTAACAAACACTAAAATGCTCACAAATAATAAAAAACAATCATAAAACAATAAAAACACTATATATTACATAAAAAGGCCTAAAAACACTAATATAACCTAATAAAGACAAAAAACACTAATATACCTTAAAATCCCTAGAAACCCTAATAAACCATAATAAACTCTAATATAACCTAAGAAACCCTAAAAATTATCACAAACAAAAACAAAAGGCTCACAAACATTAAAAACACTCAATATTATTTAAAAAGACCTAACAAACACTAATATAACCTCATAAAACAAAAAAAACTAGCAAACCAATAAAAACGCTAATAAACCCTAAAAATCCCTAATAAACCCTAATAAATAATAATAAACCCTAATAAAACCATAATAAAACCCTAAAAATACCCTCTTAACCGTAATAAACCTTAACACACCATAATAAAACCTAATAATATCCTAATAACCCCCACCAAACCCTATAAAACGCAAATATACCATTAAAACCCTAAAACCCTAACAAACCATAATAAATGTTAATATCACCTAAAAATCCTAAAAAATGCTAGTAAACCCCAAAAATACCTCTAATAATATTAATAGTAATAACACATGTGCATGTGCACATGCATGTGCATGGTTTAAATAATAAATAATAATGCACATGCATGGGCATATGCATGCGCATTTGCATGTGAATGATAATAAATAATAAATAATAAATAATAACACATGTGAATTGCATGTGTATGTGCATGTGCATTTGAATGATAATAAATAATAACACACATACAATTTCATGTGCATGTGCATGTGCATTTGCATGGTAATAAACAATAAATAGTAACCAAGTTCACATGAATAAGCATTTGAATGTGAATGATAATAAATAATAAATAATAACGCATGTGATAATTGAATAATGTAGGTGCATTGAGTGTGCACACTACTACCAAAACGGCCTTTATCTGCGCTAAAAAAGTGCATTAACAGTGCTAAATAGACACTGTTAATCGAGGCGAGGATATAGGGGAGTCCCTTTTATCAGTGCTTATAAAAGCGCTGATAAAGGCACCGTTTATCAGCACTTCTTAAAAGCACTGATAAAAGTAAAAAAAATAAAAGAATAAAAGAAAAAAATATTTATATAATGCGGGGGGGAGCTTTTAACAGCACTTGACACCCCCCCCCTTTATCAGCGCTAGGCGGAACCCCTCAATCTCTCTCTCGTGATGCCCTTCCCGCGCATCCCCCACACGCGCGTACCTCCTTGCTTCCACCCGAACTCAAACCTGTGATCCCCCTCCCATGCATCCTTGTACCTTTACCACTAAGCCATTTCGTTTTTTCTCTATTTAATGATATATCTATTGATTTATACATGTAGTTATATTTATTCATATATTAATATAGATTAATATTAATATTAATATATTTAGAAATATTAATACATATATATTTATTCATTTATTAGTATATATATTCATTATTATATTAATATATATTTATATTAATATATTTTTTATCCATATATTTATTTTTATATTAATATATATTTATAAAATTAGTTTTAAATACATTTATGAAATATGTTTTTGGTGTGTGTTTATAAATAAATAAATACATACATATATACAACACACACACACACAGACACAAACACACAAACGCACATATATATTTATGAATAAATACATATATATGTGTATTTGAAAAGACATAAAATGTTAAAACGACCATAGATTCTAATATAGAAGCCTGTTTTGACTCCACAACCAGTCCAATCGAAGAAAATAAAAAAACCTTCGAAATGATATGTGGTACAGGCCTAACGGACATCTGGATCAGAAGTTATACTTGTTTGAGAGTTCACAAATCGTGGTATCCCGACTAAAGCCATTAACAACCCTACATGAACCCTATCAATTGCTACAAAAACCTGAAAAATGCTTCAAACCCCACAAAATGCATCAGAACCCCAAAAAACACTAAAATAACCCTAACCAAGCATAAAAAATCCAAACACACCCACAAAACCAAAAAAATGCATAAAACCCCAAACAACTCAAACAAAACGTAAAAATCCCTAAAAACCATAACAAAACCTAACAAACTCTAACAACCACTAATAACCCTAAGAATCACTAATAAACCCTAATGACCCCTAAAACCCACTATTAAACCCTAAATACCCTAATAAACACTAGTAAATCGTAATAAACTGTAATAAACCCTAACAGACTCTATTAGACACTAATAAATGCTAAAAAAGCCCTAAAACCCCTAATATACAATAAAAAAACTATTAAACCACAATAAACCCCAATAATCACTAAAAACCCTAACAAACCCGACAAATCGCTACAAAAACCTCCAAATAATAGCCTATAAAACCCTACAACCCACTAATAAACCCTAAAAAACCCTAATAACCCAAAAATAAATCATAACAAACCCTAACAACACAAAATAAATCATAACAAATCCTAACAATACCAAATAAATCATAATAAACTAAAACAAACCATAACAAACCCCTAATAAACCACAATAAACCCAAACAAAGCATAATAAACACTAATAAATCATAATAAACCCAAATACATGATACTAAACCCCAATAAATAAAATAAACCCAAATAAATGCTAATAAATCCTAAATAACCCAAAAAATGTTGATAAACCCTAGAAAAATCTATTAATGCCTACAAAAGCCCAATAAACCCCTAATATGCAATAAAAAACTCTATTAAACTGTAACAAATCCTAATGAACAGTAATAAACCCTAAAGAACCCTAATAAACCCTAGATAATCATATTAAACTCTATTGAACTCTAAAAAACCCTAAAGAACCCAAAAAATGCTAAAATGCGTTATATAAACCCAAAAAACAGCTACAATACCCAAAAAAACCCTAAAACACACAAAAAAAACCCAAAAAACCCCTATCAATCCCAAAAAACCAAAAAACCTATAAAACCCCCAAAAAATCATTAAAAAGCCATCAGATACCATAAAAAACCATAAATACCTGTTAACAACCCTTAAAAAATCTAAAAACCACTACAAACCATAAACAACCATTAAAACCCTAAAAAAGGCTTCAAATAGATACATAAACCCAAAAAACGTTACATAAACACCAAAAATTGCAACCAAATCCCTAAAAATGAAACATAAACCAAAAAATGCAACATAAACACAAAAACACTACATAAACCCTAAAATCACTACATAAACCCTAGAACTCTAACATAAACCCTATAAAACACAACATCACCCTAAAATACGCAACATAAACATTAAAAAACGCTACATAAAACCTCAAAACACAATATAAACCCTAAAAACACTCCATGAACATGAAAAATATTATGTAACCACTAAAAAATGCAACATAAATGCTACATCACCCTAAAAATGCAGCATAATCCCAGAAAAAACAACATAAACCCTAACAAATGCTACATAAAACCTAAACCCTAAACATGCTACATAAACACTAAAAACGTAACATAAAGCCTAAAAATGATACATAAAATCCATAACCGCTAACTAAACCCAAAAAACTCTACATAAACACTACAAATACTACATAAAAACTAACAATTCTACAGAAACCCTAAAAAATGCTACTAAAACCCTAAAGACGCTCTAAAACCCACAAAAATATTAAACCCTAATATACCATAATTTAGAAAATCAATCCCTAATAAACCACTAATAAACTCTAGTAATCCCTAAAAATGCATTATAATCCCTAAAATCCAAATAAACTCTACTCAACCCTAATAAAACCCCAAAAATACCTAATAAAATGTAATAAAGGATAACAAAACGTAATAAACCCAAAAAAATGTTAAGAAAACCTAAACTACCCTAACCGACCCTAATAGACAATAATAAACCCTAATAAACCCCAAACAAACCCTTCAAATCCCTAATAAACCGTAAATGAATCCAAATAAACCCTACTCAACCCTGACAAACCTTAGCACACCATAATAACACCTAATAAAACCCTACCAAACCCTAATAAAGAAAGAAATGATGGTATACCTTAAAAAATCTCTGGAAACCCTCATAAACTCTAATATAACATAATAAACCCGAAAAACACTCACAAACAACAAAAAAATGTTCACAAACAATAAAAACACGCTATATTACATAAAAAGACCTAAAAATAGTAATATAACCTAGTAAAGACAAAAAACGCTAATATACCTTAAAAATCCCTAGAAACCCTAATAAACCATAATAAACTCTAATATAACCAAGGAAACCCTAAAAATCTCACAAATAAAATAAAATGCTCACAATGAATAAAAACACGCTATATTATCTAAAAATACCTAACAGACACTAATATAACCTAATAAAACAAAAAAAACAAATAAACCCCTAACAAACACTAATAAACCCTAAAAATCCCTAATAAACCCTAATAAAAACTAATAAACCCAAATAAAACCCTAATAAAACCCCAAAAATTCCTTCTCAACCCTAATAAACCTTGACGCACCATAACAAAACCTAATAAAACCCAACTAAACCCCAATAAACTAATAAATTTGCAAAGAAACCATTAAAATCCCTAGAAACACTAATAAACCATAATAAATTCAAATAAAAGCTAATAAACCATTAAAAATTCTAACAATCACTATAAACACTCTAATAAAACCTAAAAAGTCATAACAACCCCTCATATATATTAACAAAAACTAAAAAACGCTCATATACCCTAATAAAAACACTAACAAACCCTAGTAAACCCTAAAAATCCCTTACAAACCCTAATAAACCATACTCAACCCTAATAAACCCTAATAAAAACATAAAGATACCGACTATACCCTAATAGAACCCTAAAAATACCTACTCAACACTAATAAACCAAAACACACCATAATAAACAATAATAAACCCCACTAAACCCTAAAAATGCAAATATACCATTAAAGGCCCTAAAACCCCTAATAAATGCTAATAGAATCTAAAAAAGCATAAAAGTGCTAAAAAACCCCAATAAACACTAATAAAAACTAAAAAACCCTAATATACCCTCTTAAAAATTAATAAACCATAATGAACCACAATAAAATCCTAATAACCCCCACGAAACCCTAAAAAAGCTAATATACCATAAAAACCCCTAAAAACCTAACAAATCATAATAAATGTTAATAACACCTAAAAATCCTTAAAAAATGATAGTAAACCCTAAAAATACCTCTAATAATTTTTGAGCAAAGTATTGTTTTCAACAATACATATTAATGTTATTTAAAGGGGGAGATTATTGAAAATAATACTTTGTCTCTTTATTATAATTTTGATGCTCAAAAATACCCTTAGTTATTTTATAATGATTTTTTTAGTATTTTTCAGGAATTTATTAAGTAATTTTACTATTGAAATAATGAGAATTTATTACATAGCGCGGAATCTGCTTTAGCGCGTTCTGGAATCACTGTTCATACCTTACGTGGATAAATATAGTGCGGAATCTGCTTTAGCGCGTTCTGGAATAACTGTTCATACCCTACGTGGATAAACGTAGTGTAAGGATGAAAAGCGTGTATACTTTTTGAGATAAGAGAAAAGTATGGTTAAACAACCATACATTTTCATCAAATTATGGAAGGAGAACCTTACGTTAGGAAGGAACCTTACGTTTTGGTTATCAGCAATGTATGGAAAAAGAACTATATGTAAATTCTAAACGTTACATTTGTTTATCAAAAGTATGGTTCATCAACCTTACTTTTGTAAACAACTCTACGTTCTTGAAAAGTATGGATCAAGTAAAAGTATGGATCTTTTATCGTACGTTTGACTGTTGAAGAAAAAGTATGGATGATCAACCCTATGTTTGTGATCAACCCTATGTTTGTGTTCAACCTTATGTTGTCAACCTTATGTTTGAAGAATATGTTATTAACCCTATGTTTGGAGGCCACATCATCAACCTTACGTTTGGGGTCGGAAATTTTGACAGGTGATATTTTTATGCAGCGATTAGCAAGCTGATTATCGGTCGGATTTCAAGCCGGATTTAAAGTCGTTTTTAAAGTACGACTTTGACTGATTCAAAGTTGTTTTATTAATTGATTTAAGATCAAATTAAAAGGAGCTTTTTATGATGAGTCTTAAGGAAAGTTATGACTTCTCTGTAAATTCAAATTTTTGAATATCGCGAATCAGAAGGCGACTTTTATGGATCTAAATGTGCAGGAGATTTGCTCAGCTTTATTATATAAGTTCTCTCTGAAACACCAGGTACATGTGTGTATGGTGATCGATATTTTATTAAAAAAGGTGGAAAATAGAGACTGCAGAAATTCACGGTTAATCTGCTGATTCAAAAAGAGCGTCAAAGCTCTGTTTTTTTAAGAAGAAGAAACTCGATAGAAGATTCACTTGTTCTACATCGAATATGTACTGTGGATCTACTACTTATGAAGTTATGCACTGTATCTCTATATCTACTGCAACCGAATCGACTCAGAACTGCTTCAACTTGAATATCAATATTTCTAGAGACTTCGATCCATCTGCTGTCAATTGCATTCTGTTGCAATTGTGAAGATCAACTGGAGAACATCTTTCTGAAATTATTTTTATTCTTGAGTAACCAGCTTCTCGTTCTAAGCTGTGTAGGTTCGTGTTTAAACCAGAAGTCTTTGTTTTTCCTTCGGTTGTAAAGGTGTCAACTGCCTGTACTCATTTGTGAACCGGTCTATGGAAAAGAGGACCAGATAGTGAAAATCACCAAACTCGTGGAGTTGAGCGTTGGTGGAGTGGACTAGGGGCCTTCTGTTCCCCGAACCACTATACATCTTTGTGTTCTGATTTTATTTATTTCCACTGCATGATCAAATATGATAAAGCATAAAGGACAGAACACTTTCAATCAAAGAGTTACCGAAAAATTGCAAAAGACACAATTCACCCCCCCTCTTGTGTATAATCTGTAGATTCAGATCCCACAATTGGTATCAGAGGCAGAGCTTCTGATAGAACCTTAACAAGCTAGAAGCATTTAAAGATTATACAACATAGCATCATGACTGATACAAGAGAAGGGATGTTAATGTTCAGATCACCATATTTTAATGGAGACAATTATGGTTGCTGGAAATCGCGCAAGATAATATATCTGAAGAACCTCGGATATAAAGTCTATTCAAAGATTCTGACTCCTTATGAAATTCTTGAAAATCCTACGACATGGAATGCTACTATAGAGGCAGAGTACGATATGAACTCAAAGGCTATGAATGCAATTATCTGTGGTCTAGGACTTGGTGAATTTAATAGAGTATCTTAGTGCCCAACAACATATGAGATGTGGCAAACAATAGATGTGGCATATGAAGGAATAGACAATGTGAGGCAAATGAGATATGCAACTGTAAAACTGAAATTTGATACTTTCAGAATGTTCAAAGGTGAAATCATTACCCAAATGAATGGGAGATTGACATAGATTTTCAATAATATAACAGCTCTAGGATAACCTATCAATCAGGCTGATCAAGCATTAAAATCACTAAGGTTGCTTCCTACTCGATGGAATGGTATCTCTACTGCAATCAAACAATCAACTCATGTCAAAGATCTAACCATGAGAGAGTTGATTGGTACACTGATGATGTATGAAGCTGAAATGCAAGATGAGGCTAATGAACATAAAGTGCTTGTCAAAAGAGAAGATACTGCCTTGAAGGTAACTTCACAACAAAATAATATAAAGTTGAAGAACAGAGAAGTCAAAGCTAAATCAGAAAGCTCTGACTCATCAAACTCAGATGAAGAACTGGCTCAGCTAGCCAGGAAATTTAGAAAGTTCTACAGCAAGAAAAGAGGCTTCAAAAAATCCTTTAAGGGAGATGATAAGGAAGTAAGATGTTATGAATGCAAAAGGATGGGGCATATCAGACCAGATTTCCCACAATTGAAGGATGAAAAGAAGAAAAAATTCTTCAAAAGAAATGACTATGAGCAGAAAGACAAGAAAGATATGAAAGCCACTTGGAGTGTATTTGAAGACTCTAGTAGCTCTCTTGAATCAAGATCAAAGAAAGAAGAAGTCAATCTAAAAGAAAACATGTGTTTTATGGATGAAACTGATGAGGTACAATCATATTACTCCTCTGAATCAAATTCTGAATCAAGCTACACAAATGAAAAACTTGCAGCCTACTGCAATATACATGAAGAAAGATATGATTCACTATTTAAATAACATAAGTCACTAAAAAAAAGACATAAAGTTGTTTCAGATGAAAGAGATAAAATGCTAAAATAACATAAGGAATTAACTGATAAATACAATTCGATTAACACTAACTATATTTAATTTGAATCAATAATAAAAACACTTCAGGATGAAGTAGAATCTTACAAATAGGCTGCATTGGTTTTTACAAAAGGAGAAAATTCATTAAATGAAATTCTTGGAAAAACATTCATTAAAAAGGAGAGATTTTCAATTGGAAGTAAAGGAGAAAAACCTAAGCTATATAAAAATTATTTTGTTCCAAGCTCTAAAAAGGATAATTGCAATTTTTGTGGGGCAAAGGGACATATAGCTAAAAACTATTTCTTAAGACAACCTCAAATTTGTGGTATTAAGAAATCCTATATTTCAAATGACTTGTATGATTCAGCTAATTTTAAAAGAACAATGCAAATCTAGATACCCAGATCATTGCTAGCTAACACCCCTAGACCCAACAAAATATGGGTACCAAAGAAATTTGTTTGAATGTCTTTGCAGGTAGCAGGCCACCAGATAAAAAAAGATATATGGTATATGGACAGTGGATGCTCAAGACATATAAGTGGAAACTCATTGAATTTTTCTTCACTCACTAAAAAGGAAGGAGGAATTGTCACATTTGGGGACAAGTCCAAAGAAAAAATCATTGGCATTGGAACTGTTGGAGATCCAAAAACAGTCTCAATCAACAAAGTTCTTTATGTACAAGACTAAAACACAATCTGATAAGTATCCCTCAACTTTGTGATGATGGATATACTGTTGATTTTATTAACAATTGTTGTACTGTTTCTAAAGATAAACTATTTAAATTTAAAGCACTAAGAATTGAAAATGTCTATACTTTGGATTTAAATTCCTTGTGAAAACAACAAGTAAACTGCTTGACTGCTAAAGTAATTGAATCCTGGATCTGGCATAGGATACTTGGACATTGCAATATATATGTTTTACATAAGTTATCTACGAAACATTTAGTTTCTGATTTACCTTGTCTCAAATTTGAAAGTGACAGATTTTGTGATGCATGTCAACTTGGTAAGCAACACAAATCATCTTTCAAATATGTTAATAAGGTTGTTACATCTAAACCTCTAGAACTTATTTATATGGATTTGTTTGGACTCTCAAGAGTAGCAATCTTAGCTGGAAAATTATATGTATATGTTTTAGTTGATGACTATTCAAGATTTATATGGATTTTCTTTTTGAAATTTAAAAATGAAGATTTTACTTTATTTGAATGTTTTTTCAAATCTGTTCAAAATGAAAAAGATTTTAATATAATCTCATTGAGAAGTGATCATGGTGGAGAATTTGAGAATCTGGAATTTAATTCCTTTTGCTCAAACATGGGTATTAAACATACCTTTTCTATACCCAGAACACCTCAATAGAGTGGGATTGTAGAAAGTAGAAATAGAACAATTCATGAAATGGATAGAACTATGTTAAATGAATATATCCTACCTATATATTTCTAGGCAGAAGATGTGAATACAACTTGTTATATAATTAATAGAGTTTTAATTAGACCTATTTTGAAAAAGACATCCTATGAACTATGGAATAATAGAAAACCTAAAGTAAATTACTTTAAAGTTTTTGGATGCAAGGTTTACATCTTAAACACCAAGGATAATCTTGGTAAGTTTAATCCAAAATCTAATGAAGGTATTTTCTTAGGATATTCTGCTACCTCCAAAGCTTATAGAGTTTATAATAAGAAGTCAAGGATTGTTGAAGAATCAGTTCATGTGAAATTTGATGAATCTGATCCCTTTGATAAAAGGACATAACAAATGGATGAACTTGACTCTAATGAAAACATGAGACTTGAGAACTTAAAGAATGATTTTGAAAATAATATAAAAGAAATTCAGTCCAGTTCAGAGGAACATGATACTGAAGAACCTTTAAATATTTTACCTAGACAGTCTAGAACCCTAAAGAATCACCCTTTAGAAACTGTAATAGGTGACCTAGAAACTGGTGTTCAAACTAGAAGAAACATAGGAAACCTAGTGGAATTCTCTACCTTCCTATCTCAACAAGGACCCAAGATTATAGAAGAAGCTTTAGATGATGAAATCTGGGTAATAGCAAGGAAAGATGAGTTAAACCAATTTAAAAGAAATGAAGTTTGGGAATTAGTGGAAAGACCTAAGAATTATCCTGTAATAGGAACCAAATGGTTCTTTAGAAATAAACAAGATGACCAAGGCACAATAATTAGAAATAAAGCAAGATTAGTAACTAAAGGATACAATCAAGAAGTAAGGATAGATTATGATGAGACTTTTGCACCTGTATCTAGGTTAGAAGCCATAAGAATCCTTTTAGCTTATGCATCTTATATGAATTTTAAATTATTTCAGATGGATGTTAAATCTGCCTTTTTAAATGGTTATTTAATGGAGGAAGTTTATGTTGAGCAACCTCCTGGTTTTGAGAACTCTCAAAATACTGATTCTGTTTTTAAACATACTAAAGATCTTTATGGCATTAAACAAGCACCTAGAGTTTGGTATGAAAGATTAAGTTCTTTTCTTTTGAAAAATGACTTTACTGTTGGAATGGAAGACCCAACACACTTTATAAAAACTGTGAAAAATAATGTTTTATTGGTTCAAATTTATGTTGATGATGTAATCTTTGGATCAACTAATAAAACTCTTTGTCATGAATTTTCAAAATTAATGCAAGAAGAATTTGAAATGAGTATGATAGGAGAATTAAATTTCTTTTTGGGTCTTCAAATTTATCAAAAATATTTTGGAAATGTTTTAAATCAAATCAAATACATTACTGGTTTACTTAAGACATTTGGACTTGAAAACAGAAAGCCATTTACAACTCTGATGTGTACTAATATAAAACTTGATTTGGATGAAATTGGGAAATAATTTGACAAAAAGTTATATATAGGTATGATTGGTATTTTGTTATATCTTACAACTAGTAGGCCAGATATAATGTATTCAGTATGTCTTTGTGCTAGATTTCAATCAAATCCTAAAGAATCTCATCTGACTGCTGTTAAAAGAATTTTTAGATATTTAAAGGGAACTGTTTTTTCATCTATTATTTATCCTAAAACTTCTGATTTTAATTTGATTTCATATTCAGATGATGACTTTGAAAGTTGTAGGTTATATAGAAAAAGCACATCAGGTACATGTCACTTTTTAGGAAAGTCCTTAGAATCATGGTCTAGTAAGAAACAACATTCAGATGTCTTGTAAACAACTAAGGCAGAATATGTTTCTACTGGAAGTTTCTGTGCACAAGTTTTGTGGATGAAAAACTCTCTTATGAACTTTGGATTGAATTTTAATAATACACCTATTTTATGTGATAATACAAGTGCAATTAATATTTCAAAAAAATCCTATTAATCATTCTAGAACTAAGCACATTGATATAAGGCATCACTTTTTAAGAGATCATGTTATTAAAAAGGATATATTTTTAGAATTTATAAATACTAAAATTCAATTAGCAGATATTTTAACTAAACCACTTCCGACTGTAAGGTTTGATTTTATTAAGGGGGAGCTAGGTTTATTTAATTTTAAATAATTTTTTATTTTTATTTACTTTTATTTATTTTTATAATTTTTTTAATATTGTTTAAGATTTTTTTCCATATTCAAACTTTATTTGTTTTAAATATATGTAATGATTAGTGATTACATGGGAATCAAGGCTGTCAGAGCCTTTTCGACTTCTAAACCATTTCACTTATATCGAAACCCTTTCGAAATCCGAAAATCACACTTCCTCTCCTAAACCCTAACCTTAGAACCCCTGAAACCCTAACATTCAAACCTTTAGAGATTCTCGCAGAAATGGTAAGGACTAAAAGATCCAGTGAAGTCGAGCCAAGAAATGCCAAGAGACAATGCACCGAGGGAAGAAAAATTTTACAGGGCAAGGTAATCGATCTCGACTTGTTATTTCAGACAAATATATTGTTGAAGCAAGCGCTGTCATTTCAGAATCTTGAACAGATATTCAATAGTGAAAGTACAGAATTTCTGTATGAAGTAGAACTTAGATACTTTTTCAAATCTGTACAGTTTAGCCTGGGGGATACCGAGGACATTATGATGGCTAAGATAGAGGATAGGGATTTCTCAATCTCATCAGTAGAGATTGGTCAGATTCTTAAATGCCATCATGAGGGAGTTTTTTATTTCGATTTGAAAAATATTGGAGATTCTGTGCATAAAACCGAAGACATCATGTCTTTTCTTTTGGGCACTAAGACAATAAAGAAGATGTTTTTCAAGGATTTGGAGCCTGATCAAAAGATTTTGGTCAAATTTATTCAGACTGGAATAGCTCCAAGAATGACAGAAATGGAAATGTTTTTGTACCATGATATGTATATAATGTTTCTTCTGTTAAGCGATATTAAGTTAAACGTTCCAAGATACATGATAAGGTATCTCGGTTATTGCTGTCAAAGCGAGGCCACAATGAATTTCTACCCTTTTGGTCGGTTTATTTCGAAACTGCTGTTTAAGAAAGACATGGTGAGATTAGTGGATGCTCGAGTAAACTGTCATCACAGTAATACGTTTAATGCTGGAACTTTAAGGAAAGTTGGATATATCTGGAGCACATTTAATGGACAAATTTTGCCAGTAGGAGCTGAGGAAGACTCAGAGAGTGCTCAGGCTCAACCTGCTAAGTCCAAGGAGGGACAAGCTGAATCCAGAGTCAGCAATGTAGCAAGAAAGATTCACTTCAAAGTGGAAGATGTTGAGGAAGACAGAAGTCAGGAAGGACTTCAATCAAAAAGAAAGAGACTTTTCAATGAGGATATTACCTCCCCTGCTTTGGAAACAACCTCAGAAGCTTTATTTTTCTTATTCTTTTGTAAGGGAAGATGTTGTTGATAAGACCATGGAAGTTGTTACTAAAAGAACATCACCAATAGAGGGATCAGGAGTTCCAGAAGAAGCTCAAAGGGAGAATCAGGAACAGATTGTAGTTGATGTTGAAGTTTCACTTCAACAAGAACAAGAGATGGAGGTAGTGCCTGGTGAAGAAGTGTCCAGACCTCAGGAAACTATTGAAGATATTGTTCTTGAAAAACCAGTGGAAGACAAAGATGCAGATGAATGTGATGAACATGCTTCTAAAGCTCACACAGAGGTACTAAAAGAGGATTTTTCTGTGGAGGAGTTTGAGAACTCTACGGAAAATCTGTGGACCAACCTTCTCAGGACATAGAATAAGAAAAATCTGATGCTAAATCATTGCCTTTGGTACTGGTGCATCAACCAGAGCATGTGACTATGAATCAAGCACAGGGTGCCTCTGATTCAAGAAAAGAAGAAATTGAAAAACTGTACAAAAAGGTTTCTCAGTTGTAATATGAGATTGTTTCTCTAAGAAATTCCTTAGACTTAGAACATTTAAAATTTCAAAAGCTAAAGGAGTGTACAGTTACAAGGCAAGAAGTTGAAATGTTTAAAGAGGATATGCTAACTGCTGTTACACAATTGAAATTTGAAATGGTTCTGAAGTTAGATTTATCATATATGAAGTTGTTTATGGAGAACCAATTTGCATCAATTGCAAATAGTGCTGCTAGTGGATCAGGTACTTCACCTGACTTAATCAGAAGGTTTCAAGCTATCACAACTGTGATGAGCAACATGAATGATAGATTTCAAGATCTTCAATGTAACAGTGCTCCTTTTTCAGTGTTGCTGGAAAATCAGAAGTTATTAGTGTATCAACTGACATCTAGTGAGCCATCGGTCAGAATTCGGTTAAATCAGTTATCAGAGAAGATGTCATTGTTTTGTCGAAAAAGAGGAAAGGATGCATGAATTTTTCAGAGTCAATTTAATCGAGAATATTCATATGATTCAAGAGAATAGGGATCTCATTATCAAACTTGGGGATGGGATGATGAAGAGACTTCGGGAACAGTTTACAAGAATCAAGTCTGCAATCCATAGGAGATAGAACCTGTTGCCTATCTTACCCAAACCTTGATTCCTGGGTATATCATTTTCATGTATATACTAATTTTTTTGAATGAAAATTTCCTTCATTGTTTATTTGTTTCGTTCTCTATTTCTTTTACTAATTTTATTTTTGATATGCCAGTACTCCAGATTTAATTATTGATAAACAGTTAACAATAAGCATTTACCTACAGTTTAGTGCAACATTAAATGTGTTCAAATCCATGATTTCTCATTCTCTTTTATATCAAAAAAGGGGGAGAATTTGGATAAACATCAACATTTTATTTAGGGGGAGAATTCATTTTATTGAGGGGGGGGGGAATTAAAGGAGAAATTTGGAAAACCAAAACATTTTATTTTTCAAAACTTTATTTGAATAGTTTTCTGCATATTTATTGTTTATTCAGAAAGAGAAATTTTGCCAAAATTAAATATTGTTTCATCCTTTCAAAATTCTAAAACTTTATGTAACTAATTTTGAAAGTTAATTTTGTTTAAATAATTTTAATTATTTTATGGGTTTTGTGATCATCAAAAAGGGGGAGATTGTTGAGAAAAGTATTGTTTTCAACAATACATATTAATGTTATTTAAAGGGGGAGATTATTGAAAATAATACTCTGTCTCTTTCTGATAATTTTGATTCTCACAAATACCCGTAGTAATTTTCTAAGGATTGTATTGAGTATTTTTCAGGAATTTATTAATTAATATTACTATTGAAATAATGAGAATTTATTACTTAGCGCGGAATCTGCATTAGTGCGTTCTAGATTCATTGTTCATACCTTACGTGGATAAATATAGTGCGGAATCTACTTTAGCGCGTTCTGGAATCACTGTTCATACCCTACGTGGATAAACGTAGCGTAAGGATGAAAAGAGTGATTACTTTTTGAGATAAGAGAAAATTATGGTTAAACAACCATACGTTTTCAACAAAGTATGGAAGGAGAACCTTACGTTAGGAAGGAACCATACATTTTGGTTATCAGTAAAGTATGGAAAAAGAACTGTACGTAAATTCGAAACATTACGTTTGTTTCTAAAAAGTATGGTTCATCAACCTTACTTTTGTAAACAACCATATGTTCTTTAAAATTATGGATCAAGTAAAAGTATGGATCTTTTACCGTACGTTTGAGTGTTGAAGAAAAAGTATGGATGATCAACCCTACGTTTGTGATCAACCCTACGTTTTTGATCAACCCTACATTTTTGTTCAACCTTATGTTGTCAACCTTATGTTTGAAGACTATGTTATCAACCCTATGTTTAGAGGCCACGTCATCAACCTTACGTTTTGCGTCGAAAATTTTGATAGACGATATTTTTATGCAGCGATTAGCAAGCTGATTATTGGGTGGATTTCAAGCCATATTTAAAGTTGTTTTTAAAGTACGACTTTGATTGATCCAAATCCGTTTTATTAATGGATTTAAGATCGAATTAAAAGGTTCTTTTTATACCTAGTCTTAAGGGAAGTTACGACTTCTCTGTAAATTCAAATTTTTGAATATCGCGAATCAGAAGGCAACTTTTATGGATCTAAATTTGCAGAAAATTTTCTCAGCTTTATTATATATGTTCTCTCTGAAACACTAGGAATGTGTGTGTATGGTGATCGATCTTTTATTAAAAAAGGTGGAAAATAGAGACTTTAGAAATTCAAGGTTAATCTACTGATTCAAAAAGAGCGTCAAAGCTCTGTTCTTTTAAGAAGAAGTAACTCGATAAAAGATTCACCTGTTCTACATCAAATATCTATTGTGGATCTACTACTGCTGATGTTGTGCACTATATCTCTATATCTACTACAACCGGATCAACTCAGAACTGGTTCAACTTGAAGATCAATATTTCTAGAGACTTCGATCCGTCTGCTGTCAATTGTATTTTGTTGAAATTGTCAAGATCAACTGGAGAACTTCTTTCTGAAATTATTTGTATTCTTGAGTAACTATATTTTCATTCTAAGCTATGTAGGTTCATGTTTGAACTAGAAGGATTTGTTTTTCCTTGGGTTGTAAAGGTGTCAACTGCCTGTACTCAGTTGTGAACCGGTCTGTGGAAAAGAGGACCAGATAGTGAAAATCACCAAGCTCGTGGAGTTGAGCGTTGGTGGTGTGGACTAGGGGCCTTTTGTTCCCCGAAACACTATACATATTTGTGTTCTGGTTTTATTTATTTCCACTGCATGATCAAATCTGATAAAGCATAAAGGACAGAACTCGTTCAATCAAAGTGTTACCGAAAAATTGCAAAAGACACAATTCACCCCCCTCTTGTGTATAATATGTAGATTCAGATCCAACAATAATAATAGTAGTAATGACGCACATGCATGTGCATGGTTTAAATAATAAATCATAATGCACATGCATGTTCATATGCATGCACATTTTCACGTGAATGATAATAAATAATAAATTATAAATAATAACACATGTGAATTGCATGTGTATGTGCATGAGCATGTAAATGATAATAAATATTAAATAATAACACACATCTAACTGCATGTGCATGGTAATAAAAAATAAATAACAAAAAAGTCCACATGAATGTTAATTTTCATGTGAATGATAATAAATAATAACAAATGTGATAATAGAATAATGCAAGTGCATTACGTGTGCATGTACATGAGAATAAATAAAAATAACGCATGTGATAATAGAATAACGCAAGAGCATTGAATTTTCATGTTCATGGTAATAAATAATATATAATAACACACGTGTATGTTCATTTACATGTAATGATAACGATAATGACGCATGCACGTGCATGGTAATAAATAATAAATTACAACGCATGTGCATGTGCATTTTTATTTGATGTTACAAACAACAACAACAACAACAATAATAATAATAATAGAATAACGCAAGTGCATTGCATGTGCATGTGCATAGTAGTAAATAATAAATAAATAATAGTAAATAAGAACACACATGCATGTGCATGTGCATTTACATTTGATAATAATATTAATAATACTAATTTTAATAATAATAATAATACTAACGCATGCACTTGCATGGTAATAAATAATAAATAAAATGCACATGCATGTGGATTTTCATGTGATAATGATAATAATAATGATAATGAAAATAATAATAATAATAATAATAATAATAATAATTGTGATAATAATAATAATAATAATAATAAAAGAATAATATATGTTCATTTTATATGCACGTGCATGGTAATAAATAATAAATAAAAAAGCATGTGCATTTTCATTTTCATGTGATGATAATAATAAAAAATGCAGAAGTAGTAGTTGAGATAATAGTAGTAGTACCAATGCATGTGATAATAGAATATTGCATGTGCATTACGTGTGCACGTGCATGTTAATACATAATAACACGCGTACATTGCATTTTCTTGTGATGATGATGACGATGATAATAATAATATTAATATTAATAATAATAACAACTCATGAGATAATAGAATAACGCACGTGCATTGAATGTGCGTGTTTATGTTTTAGCAAGTGCATTTTCATGTGATGATAACAACAACAACAACAACAACAACAACAATAATAACAGTAAGAATAACAACGTATGTGATAATAAAATAGCGTGTGTGCATTGCATGTGCACATGTATGTTAATAAAAATAAAAAATAATGCATGTGCATGTGCATGTGCATATGCAAGAGATGATAATAATAATAAGAATAATAACAGAAATAATAATAATAACAACAACAACACATGTGATAATAGAATAACGTACGTGCTTTACATGTGTAGTTCCTGATAATAAATAATAACCCATAGCACATGTGATGATAATAATAAGAATAATAGTAATATTAATAATAATAATGAATGTGATAATAGAATAATGAACATGTATTGAATGCGCGCAAGTATGTTAATAAATAATAACACATGTGCATTTTCATTTGCATTTCATGATAATAACAATAATAACAATAACAGTAAAAATAACAATAACAATAAAAATGCATGTGATAATAGAATATTGTAGGTGCATTTCCTGTGCGCGTTCATGGTAATAAATAATAACGGACGTGCATGTGCATTTTCATGTGAAGATAATAGTAATAATAATAGTAATAATAATAATAATAACAACAACAAGAACATATTCACGTGCAAGGAAATATATAATATATAAAAAATAACAAATAATAACGCATGTGCATCAGCATTTGCATGTGACGATAATAATAATAATAGTAATAACAATATTGATAATTATAATAATGATAATGATAATAATGATAATGATATTAATGATATTAATAACATGTGTGATAATAGAATAACACACATCCTAAAAAAACCTAATAAAACCTAACAAACCCTAACAACCACTAATAACCCCTAAGAACCACTAATAAACCCAAATAACACCTGGAACCCACTATTAAACCCTAAAACCCTAATAAACACTAATATATCATAATAACCTATAATAAACCCTAACAAACCGTATTAGAATCTAATAAATGCTACAAAATCCCTAAAAAACATAATATACAATAAAAAACACTATTAAACCATAATAAATCCTCATAATCACTAAAAACCCTAAAAACCTGACAAAACACTACAAAACCCGCCAAATAATAGCCTACAAAACCCTACAACCCCCTAATAAACCCTAATAAACCATAATAACCCCATAATAAATCATAACAAACCCTAACAACCCCAAATAAATTGTAACAAATCCTAATAACGCCAAAAAAATCGTAACAAACTGAAACAAACCATAACAAACCCCTAATAAATTGCAATGAACCCTAAAAAATCATAATAAACCCAAATAAATCATAATACATCCAAATACACGTTAATAAACTGTAATAAATAAAATAAACAATAAGAAACCCAAATATATCCAAAATAACCCTAAAAAGTTTGATAAACCATAGAAATATCTATTAATTCCAACAAAAGCCCAATAAAACCCTAATATACAATAAAAAACCTAATAAACCTTAAAAATCCTAAAGAACACTAATAAACCCTACAGAACCCTAATAAACCCTAAAGAACCATAATAAACTCTAGAGAATACTAAAAACCCCTATAGAACCCAAAAAACCCTAAAACACATTATATAAACCCTAAAAACTGATACAATACCCAATCAAACCCTGAAACACAAGTAAAAACCCTAAAACCCTTATCAATCCCGAAATGATAAATAAACCCTTAAAAATCCCCAAATAACCATTGAAAACCCATCAAAAACCATAAAAACCATAAACACCCGTTAATAACCCTTAAAAACCCTAAAAACCACTACAAACCATAAACAACAATTAAAAACCTAAAAAAGGCAACAAATACATACATAAACCCAAAAAACGTTACATAAACCATAAAAATGTAACATAAACCCTAAAAATGCAACATGAACCCAAAATATGCAACATAAACCCAAAAAAGGATACATACTACATAAACCCTAGAACTGTAACATAAATTCTAAACAACGCAACATAAACATTAAAAAACGCTACATAAAACCTAAAAACACTACATAAACCCTAAAAACACTACATGAACACTAAAAATGTTACATAAAGCCTAAAAAATGCAACATAAACGCTACATCACCACTAAAAACGATACAAAAACCCAGAAAATGCAACATAAACCCTATAAAATGCTACATAAAACCTAAAAATGCCAACTAAACCCTTAAAGTGCTACATAAACACTAAAAATGATACATAAACTCAAACAACACTACACAGACACTAAAAAATGCTATAAAAATCCTAATGACGCTTCAAAACCCTCAAAAATATTAAACTCAAATATATCAATATATAAAAAATTAAAGCCTTATAAACCCCTAATAAACTCTAATAATCCCTAAAAATGCCTTATAATCCATAAAACCCTAATAGTTTCTACTCAACCCTAATAAAAGCCCAATAATACCAAATAAACCCTAATAAATGATAATAAAACCTAATAAACCCTAAAAACATGTTAAAGAAACCTAAACAACCCTAACGAACCCTAATAGACACTAATAGACTGTCAAAACCCCAAAAAAACCCTAAAAATCCCTAATAAACAATAAATAAATCCAAATAAAATCTACTCAACCCCAACCAACCTTAACACTCCATAATGACCCCTAATAAAACCCTACAAAACCCGAATAACAAAAACAAATTCTAGTATACCTTTAAAAATCCCTAGAAACCCTGATAAACTCTAACATAACATAATAAACCCTAAAACTCTCACAAACAATAAAAAAATGATCACAATCAATAAAAACGCGTTATATTACCTAAAATGACTTAAAAACACCAATATAACCTAATAAATACAAAAATTATAATATACCTTAAAAATCCCTAGAAACAGTAATATACCATAATAAACTCTAATATAACCTAAGAAACCCTAAAAATTCTCACAAACAAAAACAAAATGCTCACAAACAATAAAAAACTCTATATTATCTAAAAAGACTTAACAAATGCTAATATAACCTAATAAAAAAAACTAATAAACCCCTAAAACCCTAATAAACCCTAATTAAAACTAATAAACCCTAATAAAACCATAATATAACCCTAAAAATACCTTCTCAACCCTAATAAACCTTAACACACCATAATAAAACCTAATAAAACCCAACTAAACCCTATTAAACAAAACAAACACAAACAAACCATTAAAAAGCCCTAGAAACCCTAATAAACCATAATAAATTCTAATAAAACCTAATAAACCAAAAAAAAAATGATCACAAACTCTAAAAACACACTAATAAAACCTAAAATGTACTAACAACCCCTCATATGTATAAAAAAATCTTAAAAACACGCATATACCATAATAAAAACACTAACAAACCCTAATAAACCCTAAAAATCCATAACAAACCCTAATAAACACTACTCAATCCTAATAAACCCTAAGCAAACCCTAATGATACCTAATTAACAATAATAAAACCTTATAAATACCTACTCAACCCTAATAAACCTTAACACACGATAATAAACCATAATAAACTCCACTAAACCCTAAAAACGAGAATATACCTTTAAAAAGACCTAAACCCCTAATAAATGCTAATAAAACCTAAAAAAGCATAAAAGCACCAATAAACCCTAATAAACACTAGTAAACCCTAAAAATTCTTAATATACCGTCTTAAAAATTAATAAACCATAATGAACGATAATCAACCCTAATAAATCCTAAACATACCCAAATAAACCATAATATACCCTAATAAACTCAACTCAATCCTAATAAAACCCTAAAAATACCTAATAAACCCTAAAAACCATAACACACCATAATAAACCCTAATAAAATCCTAATAACCCCCACCAAACCCTAAAACACTAATATACCATTAAAAACCCCCAAAACCCTAACAAAACATAAAAAATGTTAATAACACCTAAAAATTATGCAAAATGCTTGTAAACCCTAAAAATACCTCTAGTAATAATAGTAGTAATAATGCACGTGCATGTGCATATGCATGTGCATGGTTTAAATAATAAATCATAACGCACGTGCATGTACATATGCCTGCACATTTTCATGTGAATGATAATAGATAATACATTATAAATAATAACGCATGTGAATTCCATGTGTATGTGCATGTGCATGTGAATGATAATAAATTATAAATAATAATGCACATCCAAGTGCATGTGCATGTGCATTTGCATCTGCATCTGCATGTTCATGGTAGTAAACAATAAATAATAACCATGTCCACATGAATGTGCATTTGCATGTGAATGATAATAAAAAATAAATAATAACACATGTCATAATAGAATAATGCACGTGCATTGCGTGTGCACGTGCATGAGAATAAATAATAATAACACATGTGATAATAGAATAATGCAAGTGCATAGCATTTGCATTTACTTGATAATAAATAATATATAATAACGCACGTGCATGTGCATTTACATGTATTGATAATGATAATGATGCATGCACATGCATGGTAATAAATAATAAATAACAATGCACGTGCATGTGCATTTGTATTTGATGATACAAACAAAAACAACAACAACAACAACAACAAAAACAATAATAATAATAGAATAACGTAAGTGTATTTCATGTGCACGTTCATAGTAGTAAATAATAAATAAATTATTATAAATAAGAGGGCACATGCTTGTGCATGTGCTTTTACAGTTTATGATAATATTAATAATACTAACTGTAATAATAATAATAATAACGCAAGCATGTGCTTGGTAATAAATAATAAATAACAATGCACATTCATGTACATTTGCATGTGATAATGATACTAATAATGATAATGATAATGATAATAATAATAATAATAATAATTGTGATAATAACAATAATAATAAAATAATGGTACGAGTTCATTGTATATGCACGTGCATGGTAATAAATAATAAATAATAACGCACGTGCATCTACATTTGCATGTGATGATAGTAATGATAACAGCAGTAGTAACAATAGTAGTAGTAGTGGTGATAATAGTAGTAGTACCAATGCATGTGATAATAGAATATTTCATGTGCATTAGGTGTGCACGTGTATAGTAATAAATAATAACGCACGTGCATTGCATTTGCATGTGATGATGATGATGATGATGATAATAATATTATTATTAATAATAAAAACGCATGTGATAAAACAATAATGCACGTGCATTGAATGTGCATGTATGTTCCTTCTCATGTGCATTGCCATGTGATGATAATAACAACAACAACAACAACCATAATAATAATAATAACAATAATAATAACAACCCATGTGATAATAAAATAATGTGTGTTCATTGCATGTGCACGTGCATGATAATAAAAATATAATAACAAAGCACATGCATGTGCATGTGCATGTGGATGAGATGATGATAATAATAATAATAATAACATTAATAATAAGTTATTATTGTTTGAAAATACAACAGACAGGTGCCGGAGGCCAAAGAGACACACAGATTAGAAGTTATGACCATTTGAAGAAACATTTTACAGGGATCCGTACACAGAAATGGACTTTTGGAGGCCTTCTGATGGGTTTCTGGGATTTTAGGGACTCAAAAATGACTTGAACTAGGTTCAAGTCATCCTTATGCTTAGATCTATTCACTACTTTCAATTTGATATATGGTAGAGCTCAAACGGACAACCGGAGCGAAATTTTTGGTCGTTTGAAGTTGGACATTTTTTGGAGTGGTATAACTAATATATCTTATATTTCTTCGATCTTCTCAAAGTTTCAACTAAACATGGTCCTCACTCATCTTGCAAGCTTTGATTTGATTGGTGAAAACACTCAAATGGACACCCGAAGGAGAAGTTATGCCTATTTTAGTGAGTTGCGGGTTTCATAAGTTATTAGGCGCTAGGAGAGTTTCTCAATTTAAAAGGAAAATAACTTCTGCTACATGTGTTCATTTTGGCTCTACCACATATCAAATCGAATATTGTGAAAATATACAAACTCTTGTAACCATTGGAACCCTTTCTAACATTCTTCAACCCCCAAAAAGATCCAAAATCCCTTTGGATGGTCAAAATATTGGCTTCTTGTGTCCCTTTTGCAATAACTTCTTCTATGGGTTTCCATTTTGCCTCTACCACATATCAAATAGAAGCTTTCGACTAGACCTACACTCCTATAACCACTGAAACACCTTCTCACATCCTTAAAGGCCCAAAAAGGTACTTAAACCCTCCAAAAGACCATAACTTCTACTCCGAGAGTCCATTTTGCCTCTACCATATATAAAATCGAACCTTTCGACTAGATCTACATATCTATTACCAATAGGAACACCTTATCACGTTCTTAAAGTCCCAAAAGGTCCTCAAGTCCTCCAAATGTCCATAACTTCTTCTCTGGGTGTTCGTTTCACCCCTACTGCATATCAAATTGAAGCTTGTGACTGGCTCTACACATCTATGACAACAATAAACAGCTAAATAACCCTAACAAACCATGAATAACCCCATAAACACTAAAAACCATTAAAACCCATGAAAAACCCTAAAAATCCCTAACAAACCCTAACAAACCACAAACCCCCCAAAAAAATATAACAAACCCTAAAAACCCCTAAAAAACAGTAACAACACCTAACAAGGTCTAAAAACCCAAGGAGGCACTAAGAAACCCCAATAAACCCAAAAAACCTAAAGAAACCCTAAAACCCCCCTAATAAACCATTACAAACCCTAACAAAACCCTATCCAACCCTATGAAACCCATAAAAACCATAAAAACACCCTAAAAACCCTAAAAACCTCAAAAGAACCCCAAATACACAATAATGAACCCTAAAGAACCCTAAAACCCCCTAAAGAACCACTAAAGCCACTAACAATGCTATATAAACCCCAACAATTGCTACAAAAATCGAAAAATGATTCAAAACCTACAAAACGCAACAAAACCCCAAAAAATGCTAAATTAACCATAACAAAGCATAAAAAATCCAAACACACCCATAAAATCCTAAAAAACGCATATAACCCCAAACAACTCAAAAAAACTGTAATAAACCATAAAAACCCTGACAAAACCTAACAACCCTAACATCCACTAATAACCCCTAAGAACCACTAATAAACCCTAAAAACCGTAATTAACACAATTAAATCGTAATAACCTATAATAAACCCTAAAAACACTATTAGACCCTAATAAATGCCACAAAAGCCCTAAATCCACTAATATAATATAAAAACACTATTAAACCATAATAAACCCAAGTAATCAATATAAACCCTATCAAACCCGACAAAATGCTACAAAAACCTCCAAATAATAGCCTACAAAACCCTACAACCCACTAATAAACCCCAACAAACCCTAATAACCCCAAATTAAATTGTAACAAACACTAACAACCCCAAATAAATCGTTATAGATCTAAAAAACAACAAATAAATCGTAAAAAACTAAAAAAAACATAAAACCCCCTAATAAACCGCAATAAACCCTAACAAATCATAATAAACCCTAATAAAATGTAATAGTCCCAAATACACGTTACTAAACCCTAATAAATAAAATAAACCCTAATAAACCCTAATATATCCTAAATAACCCTAAAAGATTGATAAATCCTAGAAAAAGCTATTAATGGCTACAATTACCCAATGAAACCATAATATACAATAAAAAACACTAATAAAATATAAAAAATCCTAAAGAAAAATTAGAAACCCTAAAGAACCCTAATAAACCCTAAATAACCATATTAAACTCTAACGAACACTAAAAATCCTAAAGAACCCAAAAAATGCTAAAACACATTAAATAAACCCTAAAATCTGCTACATTACCCAAACAAACCCTAGAACACACTAAAAACCCTAACAACCCCTATCAATCCCAAAAAATAAAATAATCCCATAACCCCCCCCCCACCCCAAAAAAAAACCATTAAAACGCCATCAGATACCATAAAAACCATAAACACCCATTAACAACCCTCAAAAACCCTAAAAACACTACAAACCATAAACAACCATTAAAACCCTAAAAAAGGCTTCATATAGATACATAACCCCTAAAAACGTTACATAAACCTGAAAAAATGCAACAAAAACACTAAAAATGCAACGAAAACCAAAAAAACGCAACATAAACCCAAAAAACACTACATAAACCCTAAAAGCACTACAGAAACCCTAGAACTGTAACATAAACCCAAAAACCCCAAAATAAACCATAAAAATGCAACATAAACATTAAAAAATGCAACATAAAACCAAAAAACACAATATAAACCCTAAAAACACTCCATGAAACCTAAAAATGTTACCTAAACCCTAGAAAATGCAACATAAACGCTACATCACCCCTAAAAATGCTACATAAACCCATAAAACGCAACATAAACCTGAAAAAATGCTACGTAAAACCTAAACCCTAAACACACTACATAAAACCTAAAAACGTTACATAAACCCTAAAAATGATACATAAAATCTAAAAGTGCTAACTAAACCCTAAAAATGCTACATAAACACTAACAATGCTACATAAACTCTAACAATGCTACACAAACTCTAAAAAATTCTACGAAAACCCTAAATATGCTTTAAACCCCTCAAAAATATTAAACCCTAATATACCATAATATAAAAAATTAACCCCTAATAAACTCTAATAATCCCTAAAAACACCTTATAATCCATAAAATCCTAAGAAACACTACTCAACCGTAATAAAACCACAAAAATACCTAATAATCCCTAATAAATAATAATAAAACCTCATAAACCCTAAAAACACTTTATGAAAACCTAAAAAAACCCTAACCAACCCTAATAAACACTAATAAACACTAATGAACCACAATAAACCCCAAAAAGAACCCTAAAAAGCCCTAATAAACCATAAATAAAGGCAAATAAACCCTACTCAACACTAACATACCTAAACACACCATAATAAACCCTAATAAAATCCTAAAAAACCCTAATAAAGAAAAAAATGATCGTAGGTAAGGCTTCGCAGAGCCGAAGCACACCACAAGCATCCACTTGAGTCTCGAAATTGCCTCATTGAACACGGAAACAGGAGCTTCCGGCAAAAGAAGGGGACCATCCCTTACCACTGAGTGTGAGAACAGGGCAATCTCCGGAAAACACAGATCAACCGCACTCGAACCCCTCCCACACAGTACATCCTTGAATGAAAACACCAGGTGCCTCGTGCCCAGGGAGGGGGCAGGATACCCCCACCAGGGAGACGAGGCACTGTCCAAAATCTCAGACCTTGGAACGATCGCTGCCGGAGACGGAGGCACCACCGCTGGTCGGGCCACCGAAGAAACAACGGGCAGAAAAAATATAATAATAACGCATGTGCACGTGCATGGGCATGTGGATGAGATTATGATAATAATAATAATAATAGTAATAATAAGTTATAGTTGTTTGAAAAACATCAGACATGACAAAAATGCAAGAAATGGGGTCTTGAAAAACCTAACAAATCACAGAGTCATTGAAAAAGGCATAACTTCTTCTTCGGGTGTCCATTTCTGCTCCGTGAATAGTCAAACTGAATCTCATAGAATGAACTATGATAAAAATAAGTGTCGGAGGCCGAACAGACACATAAATCAGATGTTATGACCATTTTAAGAAAAATCTGACCGGGATTCGTACACAGAAATGGAGTTTTGGAGGCCTTCTGATAGGTTTCTGTGATTTTACTGTCTCAATCATGACATGAACTATGCTAAAGTCACCCTTCTAAATTGATCTCTTCGCTAATTTCTATTTGATATGTGGTAGAGATAAAACGGAAAACCGGAGCAAAAGTTATGGCCATTTGATGTTGGAATTTTTTTTGAGTGTTATAACTAATATATCATATATTTCATTGATCTTCTCATTGTTTCTACTACACATGGTCCTCAATCAGCTCACGAGCTTCGATTTGACTGGTCACAATGCTAAAACGGAGACCCGAAGGAGATGTTATGCCTATTTTTGTGAGTTTCATGTTTCATAGGTCATTACGTGCTAGGAGAGTTTCTC
Source organism: Viscum album (assembly GCA_963277665.1). Classification (NCBI taxonomy): domain Eukaryota; kingdom Viridiplantae; phylum Streptophyta; class Magnoliopsida; order Santalales; family Viscaceae; genus Viscum; species Viscum album. Next base: position 339,450,766 of record OY728167.1, read on the forward strand.
AATTTAAAACGACAATAAATTAAGCTACATGTGTTCATTTTGTCTCTACCACAAATCAATTCTATGATTGTGAATATATACGCACTTTGGTAACCACTGGAACCTTTTCAGACATTCTTCAACCCCCAAAAAGTCCCAAAATCCCTTTGGATGTTCAAATGATTGGCTTCTGTTGTCCTTTTTGCAATAAATTTTTTCTATGGGTGTCCGTTTTGCCTCTATCACAAATAAAATCGAAGCTTGCAACTAGAACTACACTCTTATAACCAATGAAGCAACTTCTCCCATCCTTGACAGAACAAAAAGGTACTTAAACCCTCCAAAAGACCATAACTTCTACTCAGGGAGTCAGTTTTGCCTCTACCATATATCAAATCGAAGCATTCGACTACATGTACACATCTGTGACCAATAGGAACACCTTATCATGTTATTAAATACCCAAAAGGTCCTCAAGTCCTATAAATGACCATAACTTCTACTCTAGGTGTCCTTTTCACCTCTACCACATATCAAATTGAAGCTTGCGACTAGCTCTACTCATGTGTGAAAACCATGAACAACTAAATAACCCTAAAAATCATAAATAACCCCATAAACACTAAAAACCATTAAAAACCATGACAAAACCTAACAAAACCTAACAAACCCTAACAAACACTAACAAACCCTAACAAACCCCAACAAACACCAAAAAACCCTAAAAAACATAACAAACCCTAACAAACCCTAACAAACCCGAAAAAACCCTAAAAAACATAACAAACCCTAACAAATCCTAATAAGCCCTAACAAACCCCAAGAAGCACTACAAAACACCAATAAACCCAATAAACCCATTGAAACCCTAAAAAACCCCTATGAAACCATGTGAAACCCTAACAAAACCCTAAAAACCCTAACAAACCCCTAAAAACCCTAAGAAACACTAACACACCCTTAGAAACCCTAACACACCCTTCAAAACCATAATACACCCATATAAACCCTAACACACCCATAAAACCCCCAACACACCCATAAAAACCCTAACATACATTAAAAACCCTTAGAAATCATAGCACACCCTTACAAACCCTAACCCGCCCATAAAAATCCTAACCGACCCTTAGAAACCCTAACACACCCTTAGAAACCCTAACAAATCCTTAGAAACCCTAAATCACTCTAATAAGCACTAATAATTCCTAACAAACCCTAATGACCATTAATAAACCATAATAAACCCTAATAAACCCTAAAGCCCAATACTAAACCCTAATAAACAGTAATAAATTGTATTAAACTCTAAAAACCCTATTAGACCCCAATAAAAGCTACAAAGTACCTAAAACCACAAGTATACAATATAAATGCTATTAAACCATTCAAAACACTAATATTAACAAAAAAACCTAACTAACCCGGCAAAACCTGACAAAACCCTAAAAAAATCCTAAAAACCCTAAAAACCCTAAAAATCCCTAAAAAACCATAAAACCCCTAAAAAATACTAAAACCTTAAAAACCAATAAAAACCCTAAAACCCCTAAAACATGAAAAAACACAAAAAAAATCCGAAAAAATCCTAAAAACCCCCCAAAAAAACTAAAAAAACCTCAAAAAACCTTAAAACATGCAAAAAAACCCCTAGAAACAACTAAAAATGCTAAAAAACCCTAAAAATGCTAAAAAAACTTAATAAAAAACTATCTGACCCTATGAAACCCTTAAAACCCCTAAACCCCCCCTATAAAACCCTAAACACCTCAAAAGAAACACCAATACACCATAACCCCCCCCCCCAAAAAAAAACCATTAAAACGCCACCAGATACCATAAAACCATAAACACCAGTTAACAACCCTCAAAATCCCTAAAAACACTACAAACCATAAACAACCATTAAAATCCTAAAAAAGGATTCATATAGATACATAACCCCTAAAACGTTACATAAACCCGAAAAAATGCAACAAAAACCCTAAAAACGCAACGAAAACAAAAAAATGCAACATAAACCCAAAAAATGCTACATAAGCCCTAAAAGCACTACACAAACCCTAGAACTGTAAAATAAACCCAAAAAACCCAAAATAAACCCTAAAAATGCAATATAAACATTACAAAATGCAACATAAAACCAAAAAACACAATATAAACCCTAAAAACACTCCATGAACCCTAAAAATGTTACCTAAACCCTAGAAAATGCAACATAAATGCTACATCACCCCTAAAAATGCTACATAAACCCAGAAAACACAACATAAACCCGAAAAAATTCTACGTAAAACCTAAACCCTAAACACACTACATAAACCCTAAAAACATTAAATAAACCCTAAAAATGATACATAAAATCTTAAACCCCTAACAAAACCCTAAAAACGCTACATAAACACTAAAAATACTACATAAACTCTAACAACACTACACAAACCCTAAAACATTCTACGAAAACCCTAAAGATGCTTTAAACCCCTTAAAAATATTAAACCCTAATATACCATAATATAAAAAATTAACCCCTAATAAACCCCTAATAAACTCTAATAATCCATAAAAACACCTTATAATCCCTAAAATCCTAGGAAACACTACTCAACCGTAATAAAACCCCAAAAATACCTAATAAACCCTAATAAATAATAATAAAACCTCATAAAACCTAAAAACACTTTAAGAAAACCTAAAAAAACCCTAACCAACCTTAATAGAAACTAATAAACACTAATGAACCCTAATAAACCCCAAACAAACCCTAAAAATCCCTAATAAACCATAAATAAAGGCAAATAAACCCTACTCAACCCTAACATACCTAAACACGCCATAATAAACCCTAATAAAATCCTACAAAACCCTAATAAAGAAAAAAATGTTGGTAGGGAAGTCTTCGTAGAGCCGAAGCACACCACAAGCATCCACTTGAGTCTCGCAATCGCCTCATTGAACACGGAAACAGGAGCCGCCAGAAAAAGAAGGGTACCATCCCTCACCACTGAGTGTGAGAACAGGGCAATCTCCAGAAAACACAGATCAACAGTGCTCGAACCCCTCCCACGCAGTACATCCTTGAATGAAAACACCAGCTGCCTCGTGCCCAGGGAGGGGGCATGATACCCCCACTAGGGAGACGAGGCACCGTCCAAAATCTCAGACCCTGGAACGATCACCGCCGGAGATGGAGGCACCACCGCTGGTCGGGCCACCGAAGAAACAACGGGTGAAAAAAATATAATAATAACGCATGTGCACGTGCATGGGCATGTGGATGAGATTATGATAATAATAATAATAATAACAGTAATAATAAGTTATAGTTGTATGAAAAACAACAGACATGACAAAAATGCTAGAAATGGGGTCTCGAAAAACCTAACAAATCACAGAGTCATTGAAAAAGGCATAAGTTCTTCTTCGAGTGTCCATTTCCTCTCCGTGAATAGTCAAACTGAATCTCATGGAACAAAATGTGATAAAAATAGGTGTCAGAGGCCGAACAGACCCACAAATCAGATGTTATGGCCATTTTAAGAAAAATTTGATAGGAATCCGTACACGGAAATGGAGTTTTGGAGGCCTTCTGATAGGTTTTTGTGATTTTACTGTCTCAATCATGACATGAACTATGCTAAAGTCACCCTTCTGAATTGATCTCTTTGCTAATTCCTATTTGATATGTGGTAGAGCTAAAACGGAAAACCGGAGCGAAAGTTATTGCCATTAGATGTTGGAATTTTTTTGGAGTGGTATAACTAATATATATTATATTACATTGATCTTCTCATTTTTTCTACTAAACATGGTCCTCAATCATCTCACGAGCTTCGATTTGACTGGTCACAACGCTAAAACGGACACCCGAAAGAGAATTTATGCCTATTTTAGTGAGTTTCATGTTTCATAGGTTTTCAGGCGCTATGAGAGTTGCTCAATTTTAAACGAAAATAAATTATTCTACGTGTGTTCATTTTGTATCTACCACATATCAATTCTATGATTGTGAGTATATACACACTTTGGTAACCACTAGAACCCTTTCTGACATTCTACAACCCCCAAAAAGACCCAAAATCCCTTTGGATGTTCAAAAGATTGGCTACTGGTGTCCTTTTTGCAATAAATTTTTTCTATGGGTGTCTGTTTTGCCTCTATCACAAATAAAATCGAAGCTTGCGACTAGACCTACACTCTTATCACCACTGAAGCACCTTCTCACATCCTTGACGGAACAAAAATGTACTTAAACCCTCCAAAAGACCATAACTTCTACTTCGGGAGTCAGTTTTGCCTCTACCATATATCAAATCGAAGCTTTCGACTTGATCTACACATCTGTGACCAATAGGAACACCTTATCACGTTATTAGAGTCCCAAAAGGTCCTTAAGTCCTCCAAATGACCATAAATTCTGCTCTAGGTGTCCTTTACACCTCTACCACATATCAAATTGAAGCTTGCGACTGGCTCTACTCATCTCTGACAACCATGAACAACTAAATAACCCTAAAAACCATGAATAACCCCATAAACACTAAAACCCATTAAAAACCATGTCAAACCCTAACATACCCAAACAAACCCTAACAAATACTAACAAACCCTAACAAACCCCAACAAACACCAGAAAACCCTAAAAAACATAACAAACCCTAACAAACCCTAAAAAACCCCAAAAAACCCTAAAAAACATAACAAACCCTAACAAACCCTAAAAAATCCTAATAAGCCCTAACAAACCCAATGAATCACTAAGAAGCACCAATAAACTCAATAAACCCAATGAAACCCTAAAAAACCCCTATGAAACCACAAGAAACACTAACAAAACCCTAAAAACCCTAACAAAACCGTAAAAAACCTAAGAAACACTAACAAACCCTTAGAAACCCTAACACACCCTTCAAAACCCTTACACACCCATAGAAACCCTAACACACCCTAAAAAACCCCAACACACCCATAAAAACCCTAACAAAACCTTAAAAACCCTTAGAAACCATAGCACACCCTTAGAAACCCTAACACGCCCATAAAAATCCTAACCCACCCTTAGAAACCCTAACACACCCTTAGAAACCCTAACAAATCCTTAGAAACCCTAAATCACTCTAATAAACACTAATAATTCCTAAAAAACCCTACTGACCATTAATAAACCATAATAAACCCTAAAGCCCAATACTAAACCCTAATAAACACTAATAAATTGTAGTAAACCCTAAAAACCCTATTAGACTCCAATAAAAGCTACAACGTACCTAAAACCCCAAGTATACAATATAAATTCTATTAAACCATTCAACACGCTAATATTAAAAAAACCCTTACTAACCCGAAAAAACCTGACAAAACCCTAAAAAAATCCAAAAAACCCAAAAAACCCAAAAAAACCCTAAAACCCCTAAAAAATCCTAAAACCTTAAAAACCCATAAAAACCCTAAAACCCCTAAAAACACGAAAACCCCCAAAAAAACGCAAAAAAAATCCTAAAAAACCCCCAAAATAACTCAAAAAACCTCAAAAACCCTTAAAAAATGAAAAAAAAACAGAGAAACAACTAAAAATGCTAAAAAACCCTAAAACGCTAAAAAAGATTAATAAAAAACTATCCAACCCTATGAAATCCTTAAAACCCCTAAAAACCCTATAAAACCCTAAACACCTCAAAAGAAACACCAATACACCATAAAGTACCCTAAAGAACCCAAAAAATCCCTAAAGAACCACTAAAACCACCAACAACTCTACATAAAACCTATCAATTTCTACAAAAGACTGAGAAATGCCTCAAAACCCACAAAACAGAGCAAAACCCTAAAAATGATAAAATAACCCTAACGAAGCATCAAAAATCAAAACATACCCATAAAACACAAAAAATGCAGAAAACCCCAAACAACTCAAAGAAACCGTAACAAACCCTAAAAACCCAAAAAAAACATAACAAACCCTAACAACCACTAATAAAAATGGATGATAAACCCTAGAAACAGCTATTAATGCCTACAAAATCCCAATAAAACCCTAATATACAATAAAAAACACTAATAAATTGTAACAAATCATAAAGAACACTAATAAACCCTAAAGAAACCTAATAAAATCTAAAGAACCATATTAAACTCTATAGAACACTAAAAACCCTAAAAAACCCAAAAAATGCTAAAACACATTATATAAACCAAAAGAACTGCTACAATACCCAAACAAACCCTAAAATACACTAAAAAACCCTAACAACCCCTATCAATCCCAAAAAAACCCCCCATAAACCCCCCTAAAAATCATTAAAAATCCATCAGATACCATAAAAACCATAAACACCCGTTAACAACCCTTAAAACCCTAAAAAACTACAAACCATAAACAACCATTAAAACCCTAAAAAACGATTCAAATAGATACATAAACTTGAAAAACGTTACACAAACCCTTAAAAATGAAACAAACCCCCCAAAAACGCAACATAAACCAAAAAACGCAACATAAACCCAAAAAAATGCTACATAAACCCTAAAAGCACTACATAAACCCTAGAACATTAACATAAACCCTAAAAATCACAACAAAAACCCTAAAAACGCAACATAAAACCTAAACCCTAATCATGCTACATAAACCCTAAAAACGTTACATAAACACTAAAAATGACACATAAAATCTAAAACTGTTAACTAAACCCTAAAAATGCTACATAAAAACTAAAAATGCTACATAACCTCTAACAACACTACACAAACACTAAAAAATGCTACAAAAACTCTGAAGATGCTATAAAATCCTCAAAAATATTAAACCCTAATATACCATAATACAAAAAATTAAAACCTAATAAAACCTTAATAAACTTTAATAATCCATAAAAACACCTTATAATCCCTAAAAACCCCATGAAACTCCACTCAACCCTAATAAAACCCCAAAAATACCTAATAACCCCTAATAAATGATAATAAAACCTTATAAACCCTAAAAACACGATATGAAAACCTAAACAGCCCTAACCAACCCTAATAGACACTAATAAACACTAATAAACCCTAATAAACCCCAAACAAACCCTAAATGCCCTAATAATCCATAAATAAATCCAAATAAACTCTACTCAACCCTAACAAACCTTAACACGCCATAATAACCCCTAATAAAACCCGACAAAACCCTAATAAATAAAAAATGCTAGTATACCTTAAAAAATCCCAAGAAACCCTGATAAACTCTAATATAACCTAATAAACCCTAAAATCACTCACAAACAATAAAAAATTATCACAAAAAATAGAAACACGCTATATTACCTAAAAGGATCTGAAAACACTAATATAACCTAATAAAGACAAAAAATGCAAATATACCTTAAAAATCCCAAGAAAACCTAATAAACCATAATAAACTCTAATACAACCTAAGAAACCCTAAAAATGCTCATTAAAAAACAAAATGATCAGAAGCAATAAAAACTAGCTATATTATCTAAAAAGAGCTAGCAAACACTAATATAACCTAACAAAACAAAACAAAATTATAAACCCCTAACCAACCCTAAAAATCCCTAAAAATCCCTAATAAACCCGAATAAAAACTAATAAACCATAATAAAACCCTAATATACAATAAAAAATGCTAATAAACTAAAAAAAACCTAAAGAACACTAATAAACCCTAAATAACCCTAATAAACCCTAAAGAACAATATTAAACTCTAAAGAACACTAAATACCCCTAAAGAACCCAAAAAAAGCTAAAACACATAATATAAACCCTAAAAACCGCTATTGTACCCAAACAAACCATAAAACACACTAAAAACCCCTAACAACCTCTATCAATCCAAAAAAACAAATAAACCCATAAACCCCCCCAAGAACCATTAAAAATCCATCAAATACCATAAAAACCATAAACACCCGTTAATAACCCTTAAACCCCTAAAAACACTACAAACGATAAACAACCATTAAAACCCTAAAAGGGCTTCAAATAGGTACATAAACTCTAAAAACATTACATAATCCCTAAAAAATGCAACAAAACCCCTAAAAATGTAACATAAACCAAAAAAACGCAACATAAACCAAATAATGCAACATAAACACTAAAATCACAAAATAAACCCTAGAACTGTAACATAAACCCTATTAAACACAACATAAACCCTATAAAACACAAAATAAACATAAAAAATGCTACATAAAACCTAGAAACACAATATAAATTCTAAAAACACTACGTGAACCCTAAAAACGTTACATAAACCCTAAAAATTCAACATAAATGCAACATCACCCCTAAAAATGCTACATAAACCCAGAAAATGCAACATAAACCCTATAAAATGCTACATAAAACCTAAACCCTAAACATGATACATAAACCCAAAAAATGTTACATAAACCCTAAAAATGATACATAAATCCTAAAACCACTAACTAGACACTAAAAAAGCTACATAAACACTAAAAATTCTACATAAACTCTAAGAACGCTCCCCAAACCCGAAAAAATGCTGTAAAAACCCTAAAGATTCATCAAAACCCTCAAAAATATTAAACCATAATATACCATAATATAAAACTTTAAACCCTAATAAACCCCTAAAAACTCTAATAATCCCTAAAAACACCTTATAATCCCTAAAAACCCTAAGAAACTCTACTCAACCCTAATAAAGCCCCAAAAATACCTAATAAACCCTAATATATGATAATAGAACCTAATAAACCCTAAAAACATGTTAAGAAAACCTAAATAACCATAACCAACCCTAATAGACACTGATAAACACTAATAAACCCTAATAAACCCCAAACAAACTCTAACATGCCCAAATAAACCATAAATAGAACCAAATAAACCCTACTCAACCCTAATAAACCTTAACACAACATAATAACCCCTAATAAAACCCAATAAAACCCAAATAAAGAAAAAAATGGTAGTATACCTTAAAAATCCCTTTAAACCCAGATAAACTCTAGTATAACCTAGTAAACCCTAAAAATTCTCACAAGCAATAAAAAACGATCACAATACAATAAAAAGGCGAGATATTACCTAAAAAGACCTAAAAACACTAATATAACCTAACAAAGACAAAAAACACTAATATACCTTAAAATCCCTAGAAACCATAATAAACCATAATAAACTCTAATATAACCTAAGAAACCCTAAAAATTCTCACAAACAAAAACAAAAGGCTCACAAACCTTAAAAACACGCTATATTATTTAAAAAGACCTAACAAACACTAATATAACCTCATAAAACAAAAAAAACTAACTAACCAATAACAAAAACTAATAAACCCTAAAAATCCCTAATAAACCCTAATAAAAACTAATAAAACCATAATAAAACCATAATAAAACCCTAAAAATACCTTCTCAACCCTAATAAACCTTAACACACCATAATAAAACCTAATAATATCCTAATAACCCCCACTAAACCCTATAAAACACAAATATACCATTAAAACCCCTAAAACCCTAACAAACCATAATAAATGTTAATATCACCTAAAAATCCTAAAAAATGCTAGTAAACCCTAAAAATACCTCTAATAATATTAATAGTAATAACGCACGTGCATGTGCACATGCGTGTGCATGGTTTAAATAATAAATAATAATGCACATGCATGTGCATATGCATGCGCATTTTCATGTGAATGATAATAAAAAATAAATAATAACCCATGTGAATTGCATGTGTATGTGCGTGTGCATTTGAATGATAGTAAATAATAACACACATACAATTGCATGTGAAAGTGCATGTTCATGTGCATGGTAATAAACAATAAATAATAACGATGTTCACATGAATGTTCATTTGAATGTGAATGATAATAAATAATAAATAATAACACATGTGATAATTGAATAACGCATGTGCATTGAGTGTGCACATTACTACAAAAACAGCCTTTATCTGCGCTAAAAAAGTGCATTAATTGCGCTAAAAAAGCATTGTTAATCGAGGCGACGATATAGGGTGGTCCCTATTATCAGTGCTTAGAAAAAGCGCTGATAAAGGCACCGTTTATCAGCGCTTCTAAAAAGCGCTGATAAAAGTTAAAAAATTAAAAGAATAAAAGAAAAAATATTTATATAATACAGGGGGAGATTTTAACAGCACTTGACACCCCCCCCCTTTATCAGCACTAGGCGGACCCCCCTCAATCTCTCTCGCGCGCTGCCCTTCCCGCGCATCCCCCACATGCGCGTACCTCCTTGCTTCCACCCGAAATCGAACCTGTGACCCCCCCTCCCTTTCATGCCTGCACCTTTACCACTAAGCCATTTCGGTTTTTCTCTATTTAATGATATGTCTATTTATTTATACATATAGTTACATTTATTCATATATTAATATAGATTAATATTAATATAAATATATTTAGAAATATTAATACATATATATTTATTCATTTACTAGTATATATATTCATTCTTATATTAATATATATTTATATTAATATGTTTTTATCCATATATTTATTTTTATATTAATGTATATTTATAAGATTAGTTTTAAATACATTTATAAAATATGTTTTTTATGTGTGTTTATAAATAAATAAATACATACATATATACAACACACACACATAGACACAAACACACAAACACACACATATATATGTGTATTTGAAAAGATATAAAATGTTAAAACGACCATAAATTCTAATATAGAAGCCCATTTCAACTCCGTAACCAGTCCAATTGAGGAAAATGAAACAACCTTCAAAATGATATGTGGTACAGGCCCAACGGACATCTGGATCAAAATTTATACTTGTTTGAGAGTTAACAAATCATTGAATCCTGACTAAAGCCATTAACAACACTACATGAACCCTATCAATTGCTTTAAAAACCTGAAAAATGCTTCAAACCCCACAAAACGGAACAAAACCCAAAAAAATGCTAAAATAACCCTAAACAAGCATAAAAATCCAAACACACCCACAAAACCAAAAAAACGCATAAAACCCCAAACAACTCAAACAAAATGTAACAATCCCTAAAAACCCTAACAAAACCTAACAAACTCTATCAACCAATAATAACCCTAAGAATCACTAATAAACCCTAATGACCCCTAAAACCCACTATTAAACCCTAAAAACCCTAATAAACACCAGTAAATCGTAATAACCGGTAATAAATCCTAACAGACTCTATTAGACCCTAATAAATGCTAAAAAATCCCTAAAACCCCTAATATACAATAAAAAACTATTAAACCATAATAAACCCCAATAATCACTAAAACCCCTAACAAACCCGACAAAACACTACAAAAACCTCCAAATAATAGCCTATAAAACCCTACAACCCACTAATAAACTCTAACAAACCCTAATAACCCAAAAATAAATCATAAAAAACCCTAACAACACCAAATAAATCGTAACAAATCCTAACAACACCAAATAAATTGTAACAAACTGAAACAAACCATAACAAACCCCTAATAAACCATAATAAACCCAAACAAAGCATAATAAACACTAATAAATCATAATAAACCCAAATACACGATACTAAACCATAATAAATAAAATAAACCCTAATTAATGCTAATAAAACCTAAATAACCCTAAAAAGGTTGATAAACCATAGAAAAAGCTATTAATGCCTACAAAATCCCAATAAACCCCTAATATGCAATAAAAACGCTATTAAACTGTAACAAATCCCAATGAATACTAATAAACCCTAAAGAACCCTAAATAATCATATTAAACTCTAATGAACACGAAAAAACCCTAAAGAACCCAAAAAACGCCAAAACACATTATATAAACCCAAAAAACAGCTACAATACCCAAAAAAACCATAAAACGCCCAAAAAAACCCAAACAACCCCTATCAATCCCAAAAAACCAAAAAACCCCTAAAACCCCCCAAAAAATCAATAAAAAGCCATCATATACCATAAAAACCCATAAATACCTGTTAACAACCCTTAAAAAATCTAGAAACCACTACAAACCATAAACAACCATTAAAACCCTAAAAAAGGCTTCAAATAGATACATAAACCCAAAAAACGTTACATAAACACCAAAAATTGCAACCAAATCCCTAAAAATGCAACATAAACCAAAAAATGCAACATAAACCCAAAAACACTACATAAACCCTAAAAGCACTACATAAACCCTAGAACTCTAACATAAACCCGATAAACACAACATCACCCTAAAATACGCAACATAAACATTAAAAAATGCTACATAAAACCTCAAAACACAATATAAACCCTATAAACACTCCATGAACATGAAAAAAATTACATAACCACTGAAAAATGCAACATAAATGCTACATCACCCTAAAAATGCAACATAATCCCAGAAAACACAACATAAACCCTAAAAAATGCTACATAAAACCTAAACCCTAAATAGACTACATAAAACACTAAAAACGTTACATAAACCCTAAAAATGATACATAAAATCTAAAACCACTATACAAACCCAAAAAACTCTACATAAACACTACAAATACTACATAAAATCTAACAACGCTACACAAACCCTAAAAAATGCTACAAAAACCCTAAAGACGCTCTAAAACCCACAAAAATATTAAACCCTTATATACCATAATTTAAAAAAATAATCCCTAATAAACCACTAATAAACTATAATAATCCCTAAAAATTCCTTATAATCCCTAAAATCCTAAGAAACTCTACTCAACCCTAATAAAACCCCAAAAATACCTAATAAAATGTAATAAATGATAGCAAAACATAATAAACCCAAAAAACACATTAAGAAAACCTAAACAACCCTAACCAACCCTAATAGACACTAATAAACCCTAATAAACCCCAAACAAACCCTACAAATCCCTAATAAACCAAAAATGAATCCAAATAAACCCTACTCAACCCGGAAAAACCATAGCACACCATAATAACACCTAATAAAACCCTACCAAACCCTAATAAAGAAAAAAATGTTGGTATACCTTAAAAAATCTCTGGAAACCCTGATAAACTCTAATATAACATAATAAACCCTAAACATGCTCACAAACAATAAAAAAATGTTCACAAACAATAAAAACGCGCTATATTACATAAAATAACCTAAAAACACTAATATAACCTAATAATGACAAAAAACGCTAATATACCATAAAAATCCCTAAAACCCTAATAAACCATAATAAACTCTAATATAACAAAGGAAACCCTAAAACTCTCCCAAACAAAAACAAAACGCTCACAATGAATAAGAACACGCTATATTACCTAAAAATACCTAACAGACACTAATATAACCTAATAAAACAAAAAACAACTAATAAACCCCTAACAAACCCTAATAAACCCTAAAAATCTCTAATAAACCCTAATTAAAACGAATAAACCCCAATAAAACCCTAATAAAACCCCAAAAATTCCTTCTCAACCCTAATAAACCATGATGCACCATAACAAAACCTAATAAAACCCAACTAAACCCTAGTAAACAAAAAAATATGCAAACAAACCATTAAAAGCCCTAGAAACCCTAATAAACCATGATAAATTAAAATAAAATCTAATAAACCATTAAAAATGCTAAAAATCACTCTAAACACTCTAATAAAACCTAAAAAGTCATAACAACCCCTCATATATATTATCAAAAACTAAAAAACACTCATATGCCCTAATAAAAACACTAACAAACCCTAGTAAACCCTAAAAATCCCTTACAAACCATAATATACCGTACTCAACCCTAATAAACCCTAATAAAAACATAATGATACTGACCCTACCCTAATAGAACCCTGAAAATACCTACTCAACACTAATAAACCTTAACACGCCATAATAAACAATAATAAACCCCACTAAACCCTAAAAATGCAAATATACCATTAAAAGGCCCTAAAACCCCTAATAAATGCTAATAGAACCTAAAAAGCATAAAAGCGCTAAAAAACCCCAATAAACACTAATAAACACTAAAAACCCCTAATATACCCTCTTAAAAATTATTAAACCATAATGAACCATAACAAAATCCTAATAACCCCCACGAAACCCTAAAAAAGCTAATATACCATAAAAAACCCCTAAAAACCTAACAAATCATAATAAATGTTAATAACACCTAAAAATACTTAAAAAATGATAGTAAACACTAAAAATACCTCTAATAATAATAGTAGTAATGATGCACGTGCATGTGCATATACATGTGCATGGTTTAAATAATAAATCATAATGCACATGCATGCGCATTTGCACGTGAATGATAATAAATTATAAATTATAAATAATAACACATGTGAATTGCATGTGTATGTGCATGAGCATGTGAATGATAATAAATATTAAATAATAATGCACATCCAATTGCATGTGCATGTGCATGTGCATGGTAATAAACAATAAATAACAACAAAGTCCGCATGAATGTGCATTTTCATGTGAATGATAATAAATAATAAATAATAACAAATGTGATAATAGAATAACGCAAGTGAATTGCGTGTGCATGTGCATGAGAATAAATAAAAATAACACATGTGAAAATAGAATAATGCAAGGGCGTTGCATTTTCATGTGCATGGTAATAAATAATATATAATAACACACGTGTATGTTCATTTACATGTAATGATAATGATAATGATGCATGCACGTGCATGGTAATAAATAATAAATAACAACGCATGTGCATGTGCATTTTTATTTGATGTTACAAACAACAACAACAAAATAATAATAATAATAATAATAGAATAACGCAAGTGCATTGCATGTGCACGTGCATAGTAGTAAATAATAAATAAATAATAGTAAATAAGAACGCACATGCATGTGCATGTGCATTTACATTTGATAATAATATTAATAATACTAATTGTAATAATAATAATAATACTAACGCATGCACTTGCATGGTAATAAATAATAAATAACAACGCACATGCATGTGGATTTGCATTTGATAATGATAATAATAATGATAATGATAATAATAAAAAAAAAATGCGATAATAATAATAATAATAAAAGAATAATATAAGTCCATTGCATATGCACGTGCATGGTAATAAATAATAAATAATAAAGCATGTGCATTTTCATTTTCATGTGATGATAATAATAATAAATGTAGTAGTAGTAGTAGAGATAATAGTAGTAGTACCAATGCATGTGATAATAGAATATTGCATGTGCATTACGTGTGCACGTGCATGGTAATACATAATAACACGCGTACATTGCATTTTCTTGTGATGATGATGACGATGATAATAATAATATTAATAATAATAATAATAATAACTCATGTGATAATAGAATAATGCATGTGCATTGAATGTGCGTGTTTATGTATTTGCAAGTGCATTTTCATGTCATGATAATAATAACAACAACAACAACCACAATAACAATAATATTAGTAAGAATAACAATGTATGTGATAATAAAATAACGTGTGTGCATTGCATGTGCACATCCATGTTAATAAAAAATAAAAAATAATGCATGTGCATGTGCATGTGCATATGCATGAGATGATAATAGTAATAAGAATAATAACAGAAATAATAATAATAACAACAACAACTCATGTGATAATAGAATAACGTACGTGCATTGCATGTGCAGTTCATGATAATAAATAATAACCCATAGCGCATGTGATGATAATAATAAGAATAATAGTAATATTAATAATAATAATAATGAATGTGATAATATAATAATGCACATGTATTGAATGTGCGCAAGTATGTTAATAAATAATAATGCACGTGCATTTACATTTTCATTTCATGATAATAACTATAATAACAATAACAGTAATAATAACAATAACAATAAAAATGCATGTGATAAAAGAATAATGTAGGTGCATTGTATGTGCACGTTCATAGTAATAAATATTAACGAACGTGCATGTGAATTTTCATGTGAAGATAATAGTAATAATAATAGTAATAATAATAATAATAATAACAACAAGAACATATTCACGTGCATGGAAATATATAATATATAATAAATAACAAATAATAACGCATGTGCATCTGCATTTGCATGTGACGATAATAATAATAATAATAATAGTAATAACAATATTGATAATTATAATAATGATAATGATAATAATGATAATGATATTAATGATATTAATAACTTGTGTGATAATAGAATAACACACATCCTAAAAAACCCTAACAAAACCTAACAAACCCTAACAACCACTAATAAACCCAAATAACACCTGAAACGCACTATTAAACCCTAATAAACACTAATAAATCATAATAACCTATAATAAAGCCTAACAAACCCTATTAGACTCTAATAAATGCTACAAAAGCCCTAAAAACCATAATATACAATAAAAAACACTATTAAACCATAATAAATATTCAAAATCACTAAAAACCCTAACAAACCTGACAAAACACTACAAAACCCGCCAAATAATTCCTACCAAACCCTACAACCGCCTAATAAACCCTAATAAACCCTAATAAGTCCATAATAAATCGTAACAAACCCTAAAAACCCTAAATAAATTGTAACAAATCCTAACAACGCCAAAAAAATCGTAACAAACTGAAACAAACCATAACAAAACCCTAATAAACCGCAATAAACCCTAATAAATCATAATAAACCCAAATAAATCGCAATACATCCAAATACACGTTAATAAACTGTAATTAATAAAATAAACAATATGAAACCCAAATATATCCAAAATAACCCTAAAAAGTTTGATAAACCATAGAAAAAGCTACTAATGCCAACAAAATCCCAATAAAACCCTAATATACAATAAAAATGCTAATAAACCTTAAAAAATCCTAAAGAACACTAATAAACCCTACATAACCCTAATAAACCCTAAAGAACCATAATAAACTCTAAAGAATACTAAAAAACCCTATAGAACCCAAAAAACACTAATACACAATATATAAACCCTAAAAACCTATACAATACCCAATAAAACCCTGAAGCACATGTAAACACCCTAACAACCCTTATCAATCCGGAAAAAATAAATAAACCCTTAAAAACCTCCAAATAACCATTGAAAACCCATCAAAAACCATAAAAACCATAAACACCTGTTAACAACCCTTATAAACCCTAAAAACCACTACAAACCATAAACAACCATTAAAACCCTAAAAAAGGCACCAAATACATACACAAACCCAAAAAACGTTACATAAAGCATAAAAATGTAACATAAACCCTAAAAATGCAACATGAACCCAAAATACGCAACATAAACCCAAAAAAGGATACATAAACCGAAAAAGCACTACATAAACCCTAGAACTGTAACATAAATTCTAAACAAAGCAACATAAACATTAAAAAACGCAACATAAAACCTAAAAACACTACATAAACCCTAAAAATACAACATGAACACTAAAAACGTTACATAAAGCATAAAAAATGTAACATAAACGCTACATCACCACTAAAATGCTACAAAAACCCAGAAAATGCAACATAAACCCTATAAAATGATACATAAAACCGAAAACTGCCAACTAAACCCTTAAAGTGCTACATAAACACTAAAAATGCTACATAAACTCAAACAACACTACATAGACACTAAAAAATGCTACAAAAACCCTAAATACGCTTCAAAACCCTCAAAAATATAAAACTCAAATATAACAAAATATAAAAAATTAAACCCTAATAAACCCCTAATAAACTCTAATAATCCCTAAAAACACCTTATAATCCCTAAAATCCCTAATATTTTCTACTCAACCCTAATAAAAGCCCAATAATACCAAATAAACCCTAATAAATGATAATAAAACCTAATAAACCCTAAAAACACGTTAAGAAAACCTAAACAACCCTAACCAACCCTAATAGACACTAATAAACTGTCAAAACCCCAAAGAAACCCTAAAAATCCCTAATAAATAGTAAATAAATCCAAATAAAACCTACTCAACCCCAACCAACCTTGACACTCCATAATGACCCCTAATAAAACCCTACAAAACCTGAATAATGAAAACAAATGCTTGTATACCTTAAAAAATCCCTAGAAACCTTGATAAACTCTAATATAACATAATAAACCCTAAAACTCTCACAAACAATAAAAAATGATCACAATTAATAAAAACACGTTATATTACCTAAAATGACTTAAAAACACCAATATAACCTAATAAAGACAAAAAATGCTAATATACCTTAAAAATCCATAGAAACCGTAATATACCGTAATAAACTCTAATATAACCTACGAAACCCTAAAAATGCTCACAAACAAAAACCAAATGCTCACAAACAATAAAAAACTCTATATTATCTAAAAAGACTTAACAAACACTAATATAACCTAATAAAACAAAAAAACTAATAAACCCCTAACAAACCCTAATAAACCCTAATAAAAACTAATAAACCCTAATAAAACCATAATATAACCCCAAAAATACATTCTCAACCCTAATAAACCTTAACACACCATAATAAAACATAGTAAAACCCAACTAAACCCCAATAAACAAAACAAATGCAAACAGACCATTAAAAACCCCTAGAAACCCTAATAAACCATAATAAATTCTACTAAAACCTAATAAACCAAAAAATGATCACAAACACTAAAAAAACACTAATAAAACCTAAAAAGTACTAATAACCCATTATATGTATAAAAACAATCTAAAAAACACTCATATACCCTAATAAAAACACTAACAAACCCTAGTAATCCCTAAAAATCCATAACAAACCCTAATAAACACTACTCAACCCTAATAAACCCTAATGATACCTAATCAACAATAATAAAACCTTAAAAATACCTACTCTACCCTAATAAACCTTAACAAACGATAATAAACCATAATAAACCCCACTAAACCCTAAAAACGAGAATATACCATTAAAAAGACCTAAACCCCTAATAAATGCTAATAAAACCTAAAAAATCATAAAATCACTAATAAACCCTAATAAACACTAGTAAACTATAAAAATTCCTAATATACCGTCTTAAAAATTAATAAACCATAATGAACGATAATAAACCCTAATAAATCCTAAACATACCCAAATATACCATAATATACCCTAATAAACCAAACACAGTCCAAATAAAACCCTAAAAATACATAATAAACCCTAAATACCATAACACACCATAATAAACCCTAATAAAATCCTAATAACCCCCACCAAACCCTAAAAACACTAATATACCATTAAAAACCCCAAAACCCTAACAAAACTTTAAAAATGTTAATAACACCAAAAAATTCTGCAAAATGCTAGTATACCCTAAAAATAACTCTAATAATAATAATAGTAATAATGCACGTGCATGTGTATATACATGTGCATGGTTTAAATAATAAATGACAACGCACATGCATGTGCATATGCCTGCACATTTACATGTAAATGATAATAAATAATAAATTATAAATAATAACGCATGTGAATTCCATGTGTATGTGCATGTGCATGTGCATGATTATAAATAATAAATAATAACACACATCCAAGTGCATGTGCATGTGCATGTGCATCTGCATGTGCATGTGCATGGTAGTAAACAATAAATAATAACCAAGTCCACATGAATGTGAATTTTCATGTGAATGATAATAAAAAATAAATAATAACACATGTCATAATAGAATAATGCACGTGCATTGCGTGTGCACGTGCATGAGAATAAATAAAAATAACACATGTGATAATAGAATAATTCAAGTGCATAGCATTTTCATTTGCATGATAATAAATAATATATAATAATGCACATGCATGTGCATTTACATGTAATGATAATGATAATGACGCATGCAAGTGCATGGTAATAAATAATAAATAACAATGCCCGTGCATGTGCATTTGTATTTGATGATACAAACAACAACAACAACAACAACAATAACAACAACAACAACAATAATAATAGAATAAAGTAAGTGCATTTCATGTGCACGTGCATAGTATTAAATAATAAATAAATTATTATAAATAATAACGCACATGCTTGTGCATGTTCTTTTACAGTTTATGATAATATTAATAATACTAATTGTAATAATAATAATAAAGCAAGCATGTGCTTGGTAATAAACAATAAATAACAATGCACATGCATGTACATTTGCATGTGATAATGATACTAATAAGGATAATGATAATAATAATAATAATAATAATAATAATAATTGTGATAATAACAATAATAATAAAAGAATAGTATGAGTGCATTGCATATGCATGTGCATGGTAATAAATAATAAATAATAACGCACGTGCATCTACATTTACATGTGATGATAGTAATGATAACAGCAGTAGTAACAACAGTAGAAGTAGTGGTGATAATAATAGTAGTACCAATGCATGTGATAATAGAATATTTGATGTGCATTAGCTGTGCACGTGCATGGTAATAAATAATAACGCCCGTACATTTCATTTGCATGTGATGATGATGGTGATAATAATAATAATATTATTATTATTAATAACAACGCATGTGATAAAAGAATAATGCACGTGCATTGAATGTGCATGTATGTGCCTTCTCATGTGCATTTTCCTGTGATGATAACAATAACAAAAACAACAAAAACCACAATAATAATAATAACAATAATAATAACAACACATGTGATAATAAAATAATGTGTGTTCATTGCATGTGCACGTGCATGGTAATAAAAATATAATAATAACGCACATGAATTTGCATGTTCATGTGGATGAGATGATGATAATAATAATAATAACAATAACATTAATAATAAGTTATTGTTGTTTGAAAAAACAACAGACAGGTGCCGGAGGCCAAAGAGACACACAGATCAGAAGTTATGACCATTTTAAGAAACATTTTACAGGGATCCATACATAGAAATGGAGTTTTGGAGACCTTCTGATGGGTTTTTGGGATTTTAGGGTCTCAAACATGACTCGAACTGGTTTTAAGTCATCCTTATGCTTAGATCTCTTCGTTACTTTCTATTTGATATGTGGTAGAGCTCAAACAGACAACCAGAGCGAAAGTTATGGTCGTTTGAAGTTGGACATTTTTTGGAGTGGTATAACTAATATATCTTATATTTCTTCGATCTTCTGATAGTTTCAACTAAACTTGGTCCTCACTCATCTTGCGAGCTTTGATTTGATTGGTCACAACACTCAAACGGACACCCGAAGGAGAAGTTATGCCTATTTTAGTGAGTTGTGGGTATCTTAGGTTATTAGGCGCTAGGAGAGTTTCTCAATTTAAAAGGACTATAACTTCTGCTACGTGTGTTCATTTTGGCTCTACCACATATCAAATCGAATATTGTGAAAATATACACACTCTGGTAACCACTAGAACCCTTTCTGACATTCTTCAACCCCCCAAAAGATCCAAAATCCCTTTGGATGGTCAAAATATTGGCTTCTGGTGTCCCTTTTGCAATAACTTCTTCTACGGGATTCCATTTTGCCTCTACCACATATCAAATAGAAGCTTGCGACTAGACCTACACTCCTATAACCAATGAAACACCTTCTCAAATCCTTGGAGGCCCAAAACGTACTTAAACCCTCCAAAAGGCCATAAATTTGACTCTGAGAGTCCGTTTTGCCTCTACCATATATAAAATCGAACCTTTCGACTAGATCTAGGTATATGTTACCAATAGGAACACCTTATCACGTTCTTAAAGTCCCAAAAGGTCCTTAAGTCCTCCAAATGTCCATAACTTATTCTATGGGTGTTTGTTTCACCTCTACCACAAATCAAATTGAAGCTTGTGACTGACACTACACATCTATGACCACAATAAACAACTAAATAACCCTAACAAACCATGAATAACCCCATAAACACTAAAAACCATTAAAAACCATGCAAAACCCTAACAATCCCTAAAAAACCCTATCAAACCCTATCAAACCCTAAAAAATATAACAAACCCTAAAAAACCCTAACAAACACTAACAACCCCTAATAAGGCCTAACAAACCCGAAGAGGCACTATGAAACCCCAATAAACCCAAAAAGCCTGAAAACCCCTAAAAAACCCCCTAAGAAACCATAAGAAACCCTAACAAAACCCTAAAAACCCTAACAAAACCCTAACCAACCCAATGAAACCCTTAAAAACCTTAAAAACCCCCTAGAAAACCCTAAAAACCTCAAAAGAACCCCAAATACTCAATAAAGAACACTAAAGAACCCTAAACCCCCCTAAAGAACCACTAAAGCCACTAACAACGCTATATAAACCCCAAAAATTGCTAAAAAACCGAAATATTATTCAAAACCTACAAAATGCAACAAAACCCCAAAAAATGCTAAATTAACCCTAATAAAGCATAAAAAATCCAAACACACCCATAAAATCCAAAAAAATGCATAAAACCCCAAACAACTCAAACAAACCGTAACAAACCATAAAAACCCTAACAAAACCTAACAACCCTAACATCCACTAATAACCCCTAATAACCACTAATAAACCCCAATAACCCCTAAACCCCACTATTAAACCCTAAAAACCCTAATAAACACAATTAAATCGTAATAACCTGTAATAAACCCTAAAAATACTATTAGAGCCTAATAAATGCTACAAAATCCCTAAAACACCTAATATACTATAAAAACACAATTAAACCA
Organism: Viscum album; assembly: GCA_963277665.1. Taxonomy (NCBI): domain Eukaryota; kingdom Viridiplantae; phylum Streptophyta; class Magnoliopsida; order Santalales; family Viscaceae; genus Viscum; species Viscum album. Next base: position 339,473,445 of record OY728167.1, read on the forward strand.
TAATAAACCCAAGTAATCAATATAAACCCTAACAAACCCGACAAAATGCTACAAAAACCTGCAAATAATAGCCTGCAAAACCCTACAACCCAGTAATAAACCCCAAAAAACCCTAATAACCTCCAAATAAATCGTAACAAACACTAACAACCCCAAATAAATCGTAACAGATCTTAACAACACCAAATAAATCGTAACAAACTGAAACAAACCATAAAAACACCCTAATAAACCGCAATAAACCCTAACAAATCATAGTAAACCCTAATAAATCATAATAGACCCAAATACACGTTACTAAACCCTAATAAATAAAATAAACCCTAATAAACCCTAATATATCCTAAATAACCCTAAAAGGTTGATAAATCCTAGAAAAAGCTATTAATGCCTACAATTACCCAATGAAACCATAATATACAATAAAAAACACTAATAAACTGTAACAAATCCTAAAGAACAATTAGAAACCCTAAAGAACCCTAATAAACACTAAAGAACCATATTAAACTTTAAAGAACACTAAAAACCCTAAAGAACCCAAAAAACGCTAATACACATTAAATAAACCCTAGAATCCGCTACAGTACCCAAACAAACCCCAGAACACACTAAAAAACCCTAACAACCCCTATTAATCCCAAAAAATAAAATAAACCCATAACCCCCCCCCCCAACCATTAAAACGCCATCAGATACCATAAAAACCATAAACACACGTTAACAACCCTCAAAAACCCTAAAACACTACAAACCATAAACAACCATTAAAACCATAAAAAGGCTTCATATAGATACATAACCCCTAAAAACGTTACATAAACCCGAAAAAATGCAACAAAAACCCTAAAAACACTTCATGAACCCTAAAAACACTTCATGAACCCTAAAAATGTTACATAAACCCAAGAAAATGCAACATAAATGCTTCATCACCCCTAAAAACGCTACATTAACCCAGAAAACGCAACATAAACCTGAAAAAATGCTACGTAAAACCTAAACCCTAAACACACTACATAAACCCTAAAAACGTTACATAAACCCTAAAAATGATACATAAAATCTAAAACCGCTAACTAAACCCTAAAAACGCTACATAAACACTAAAAATGCTACATAAACTCTAAAAACTCTACACAAACCCTAAAATATTCTACGAAAACCCTAAAGATGCTTTAAACCCCTCAAAAATATTAAACCCTAATATACAATAATATAAAAAATTAACCCCTAATAAACCCCTAATAAACTCTAATAATCCCTAAAAACACCTTATAATCCCTAAAATCCTAAGAAACACTACTCAACCGTAATAAAACCCCAAAAATACCTAATAAACCCTGATAAATAATAATAAAACCTCATAAACCCTAAAAACACTTTAAGAAAACCTAAACAACCCTAAACAACCCTAATAGACACTAATAAACACTAATGAACCCTAATAAACCCCAAACAAACCTTAAAAAGCCCTAATAAACCATAAATAAAGGCAAATAAACCCTACTCAACCCTAACATACCTAAACACACCATAATAAACCCTAATAAAATCCTACAAAACCCTAATAAAGGAGAAAATGCTAGTATACCATAAAAAATCCCTAGAAACCCTGATAAACTTTAATATAACCTAAAAAACCCTAAAAACACTAACAAAAAATAAAAACATGCTATACTACCTAAAAAGACAAAAAAACACTAATATAACCAAATAAAGACAAAAAAAGGCAAATATACCTTAAAAATCCCTAGAAACACTAATAAACCATAATAAACTCTAATATAACCAATGAAACCCTAAAAACACTCACAAAAAAAATTCTCACAAACAATAAAAACACGCTATATTATCTAAAAAAACTAACAAACACTAATATATCCTAGTAAAAAAATTTAATAAACCTTGGATAAACACTAATAAACCCTAAAAATCCCTAATAAACCCTAATAAAAACTAATAAACCCTAATAAAACACTAATAAAACCCTAAAAATACCTTCTCAACCCTAATAAACCTTGACACGCCATAAAAAAACCTAATAAAACCCAACTAAACCCCAATAAAGAAAAAAATGTAAACAAACCATTAAAAATCCCTAGAAACCCTAATAAACAATAAAAAATTCAAATAAAAGCTAATAAACCATTTAAAATACTCAAAAACACTAAAAACACGCTAATAAAACCTAAAAAGTCATAACCATTCCTCATATATATTAACAAAAACTAAAAAACACCCATATACCCTAATAAAAACACTAACAAACCCTAATAAACCCTAAAAATCCCTAACAAACCCTAATAAACCATACTCAACCCTAATAAACCCTAATAAAACCATAAATATACCGACTCAACCCTAATAAAACCCTAAAAATATCTACTCAACCCTAATAAACCTTAACACACTATAATAAACCATAATAAACCCCACGAAACCCTAAAAATGAAAATATACCATTAAAAGCCCTAAACCCCTAATAAATGCTAATAAAACCAAACAAAGTTTAAAAGTGCTAATAAAGCCGAATAAACACTACCAAACACTAAAAAACCCTAATAAACCCTCTTAAAATTTAATAAACCATAATGAACCATAATAAACCCTAATAAATTCTAAACGTACCAAAATATACCATAATATACCATAATATTCCCTAATAAACCCAACTCAATCCTAATAAAATCCTAAAAATATCTAATAAGCCCTAATAAACCTTGACACACCATATTAAACCCTAATAAAATCCTAATAACCACCACAAAACCCTAAAAACCACAAATATACCATTAAAAACTCTAAAACCCTAACAAACCATAATAAATGTTAATAACACCTAAAAATCCTAAAAATTGATAGTTAACCCTAAAAATACCTCTAATAATAATAGTAGTAATAATTCACGTTCATTTTCATATGCATGCGCTTGGTTTAAATAATAAATCATAACGCACGTGTGTGTGCATATGCCTGTGCATTTGCATGTGAATAATAATAAATAACAAATTATAAATAATAACGCATTTGAATTGCATGTGTATGTGCATGTGCATGTGAATGATAATAAATAATAAATAATTATGCACATACAAGTGTATGTGCATGTGTATGTGCATGTGCATGGTAATAAACAATAAATAATATCCAAGTCCACATGAATGTACATTTTCATGTGAATGATAATAAATAATAAATAATAACACATGTGATAATAGAATAACGCACATGCATTGAGTGTGCACGTGCCTTAGAATAAATAATAATAACACATGTGATAACAGAATAACACAAGTGCATTGCATTTGCATGTGAATTATAATAAATAATATATAATAACACATGTTCATGTGCATTTACATGTAATGATAATGATAATGATGCATGCACGTGCGTGGTAATAAATAATAAATAACAATGCACATGCATGTGCATGTGCATTTGTATTAGATGATACCAACAACAACAACAACAACAACAATAATAATAATAATAATAATAATAGAATAACGAAAGTGCATTGCATGTGCACGTGCATATTAGTAAATAATAAATAAATAACAGTAAATAAGAACGCACATGCATGTGCATGTTCATTAACATTTGATAATAATATTAATAATACTAATAGTAATAATAATAATAATAATAACACATGCTTGTGTGTGGTAATAAATAATAAATAACAACTCACATGCATGTGGATTTTCATGTGATAATGGTAATAATATTGATAATTATAATAATAATAATAATAATAATAATAACTGTGATAATAATAATAATAATTATAATAATAATAAAAGAATAATACAAGTGCATAGCATGTGCATGTGCATGGTAATAAATAATAAATAATAACGCATGTGCATCTGCATTTGCATGTGATGATAATAATAATAAAAACAATAGTAGTAGTAGTGATAATAGTAGTAGTACCAATGCATGTGATAATAGAATATTTCCTGTGCATTACGTGTGTATGTGCATGGTAATAAATAATAATGTGCGTGCATTGCATTTTCATGTGATGATAATGATGATGATAATAATAATAATATTATTATTATTAATATTAATAACAACAACGCATGTGATAATACAATAATCCACGTTCATTGAATGTACGTGTTTATGCATTTTCATGTGCATTTGCATGTTATGATAATAACAATAAAAACAACAACAACAACAACAACAACAACCACAATTATAATAAGAAGATGAATACAAATGTATGTGATAATAAAATATCGTGTGTGTGTTGCATGTGCACGTGCATGGTAATAAAAAATAAATAATAATGCATGTGCTTGTGCATGTTCATGTGAAAGAGATGAAAATAATAATAATAATAATAATAACAACAATAATAATAATAATAACAACAACAACAGCGCATGTGATAATAGAATAACGCACGTGCATTGCATGTGCAGTTCATGATAATAAATAATAACACATAGCGCACGTGATGATAATTAGAACAATAATAGTAATATTATTAATAATAGAGCATGTGATAATAGAATAACACAAATGTATTGAATGTGAGCGTGTATGGTAATAAATAATAACGCACGTGCATTTGCATTTGCATTTGATGATAATAACAATAATAACAATAATAGTAATAATTACAATAACAATAAAAATGCATATGATAATAGAATAATGTAGGTGCATTACGTGTGCACGTGCATGGTAATAAATAATAACGGACGTGCATGTGCATTTTCATGTGATGATAATAATAATAATAATTGTAATAATAATAATAATAATAACAACAACAACATATGCACGTGCATGGAAATAAATAATATATTATAAAAAATAATGCATCTGCATCTGCATTTGCATGTGACGATACTAATAATTATAATAATAGAAACAACAATAAGGATAATTATAATTATGATAATGATAATAATGATAATGATAATAATGATAATGATAATAATGATAATAATAACGTGTGTGCTAATAGAATAACACAAGTCCTAACAAATCCTATCAAAATCTAACAAACCCTAACGACCATTAATAACCACTAAGAACAACTAATAAACCCAAATAACACATGAAACCCACTATTAAACCCTAAAACCCTAATAAACACTAATAAATCATAACAATATGTAATAAACTCTAACAAACCCTATTTGACCCTAATAAATGCTACAAAATCCCTACACCGCCTAGTATATAATAAAAAACACTATTAAACCATAATAAGCCCTAATAATCACTAAAAACTCTAACAAACCCGACAAAACGCTAGAAAAATCTCCAAATAATAGCCTACAAAACCCTACAACACACTAATAAACCCTAAAAACCCTAATAACCCCAAAAAATTGTAACAAACCCTAACAGACCCAAATAAATTGTAACAAATCCTAACAAGGCCGAATAAATCATAACAAACTGAAACAAACAATAACAAACTCCTAATAAACCGAAATTAACCCTAACAAATCATATTAAACCCCAATAAATCGTTATAAACCCAAATACACGTTAATAAACCCTAATAATTAAAATAAACCCTAATAAATCCTAAATAACCCTAAGAAAGGTTGATAAACCCTCGAAAAAACTATTGATGTCTACAAAATCCCAATAAAACCCTAATATTCAATAAAAAACGCTAATAAACCGTAACAAATCCAAAAGAACACTAATAAACCCTAATAAACTATAAAGAACCATAATAAACTCTAAAAAACTCTAAAAAATCCTAAAGAACACAAAAAATGCAAAAACACCTTACAAAAACCATAAAACCGCTATAATATCCAAACAAACCCTAAAACAAAAAAAAACCTTAACAACCCCTATCAATCCCGAAAAAACTAATAAACCCTTAAAACCCCAAAAAACAATTGAAAACCCATCAAATACAATAAAAACCATAACCACCCGTTAAAAACCCTTAAAAACCCTAAAAACCACTACAAACCATAAACAACCATTAAAACCCCTAAAAAGGCAACAAATAGATAAATAAACCCAAAAAACGTTTCATAAACCCTAAAAATGCAACATAAACCCTAAAAACGCAACATAACCCCAAAAAATGCAACATAAACCCAAAAACGCTATTTAAACCCAAAAGGCACTACATAAACCCTAGAACCATAACATAAACCCTATACAATGCAACATAAACATTAAAAAACACTACATAAAACCTAAAAACACAACATAAACCCTAAAAACACTACATAAACCCTAAAAATGTTACATAAACACTAAAAAATGCAACATAAACGCTATATCACCCCTAAAAACACAACATAAACCCATGAAACTTACCATAAACCCTAAAAATACTTCATAAAACATAAACCCTAAACACACTACGTAAACCCTAAAAACATTACATAAACCCTAAAAAATGCTACATAAAACCTAAAACCACTAACTAAACCCTAAAAGCATTACATAAACACTAAAAATGATACATAAACTCAAACAACACTACACAAACACTAAAAAATGCTACAAAAACCCTAAAGACGCTTCAAAACCCCCAAAAAATATTAAACCCTAATATACCATAATATAAAAAAATTAAACCCTAATAAACTCTAATAATCTATAAAAACACCTTATAATCCCTAAAAATCCTAAGAGACTCTACTCAACCCTAATAAAACCCCAAAAATGCCTAATAAAAACTAAAAAATGATAATAAAATATAATAAACCCTAAAAACACGTTAAGAAAACCTAAACAACCCTCACCAACCCTAATTGACACTAATAAACACTAATAAATCATAATAAACCCCAAACAAACCCTAAAAATCCCTAATAAACTGTAAATAAATCCAATTAAACCCTACTCAACCCTAACAAACCATAACACACCATAATGACCCCTAATAAAAACCTAAAAAGCCCTAATAATGAAATCAAATGATAGTATACCTTAAAAAATCCCAAATAAATGCTAATAAAACACAACAAAGCTTAAAAGCACTAGTAAACCCTAATAAACACAACTAAACCCTAAAAATCCCAAACATACCCACTAAAAAATTAATAAACCATAACGGATGATAATAAACCCTAATAAACCCTAAACATACCCAAATATACCATAATATACCATAATATACCATGATAAACCCAACTCAATTCTAATAATACCTTAAAAATAACTAATAAACCCTAATAAACATTAACACACCATAATAAACCTTGATAAAATCCTAATAACCCCCACCAAACCCTAAAAAATGCTAATAAACCATTAAAAACCCCTAAAACCCTAACAAACCTTAATCAGTGTTTATAACACCTAAAAATTCAAAAAAATGCTAGTAAACCCTAAAAGTACCACTAATAATAATAGTAGTAGTAATGCATGTGCTTGTGCATATGCATGTGCATTGTTTAAATAATAAATCATAACTCAAATGCATGTACATATTCCTGCACATTTTCCTGTGAATGATAATAAATAATAAATTATAAATAATAATTCATGTGAATTACATGTGTATGTGCATGTCCATGTGAATGATAATAAATAATAAATAATAACGCACATCCAATTGCATGTGCATGTGCATGTGCATGTTCATGGTAATAAAAAATAAATAATAACCAAGTCCACATGAATTTTCATTTTCATGTGAATGATAAAAAATAAAAAATTATAACACATGTGATAATAGAATAATGCGCTTGCATTGCGTGTGCTCGTGCATGAGAATAAATAATAATAACACTTGTGATAATAGAATAACGCAAGTGCATTGCATTTGCATGTGCATGATAATAAATAATATATAATAACGCACATGAATGTGCCATTACATATAATGATAAAGATAATGATGCATTCACGTGCATGGTAATAAATAATAAATAACAACGCACGTGCAGGTGCATTTGTATTTGATGATACCAACAAAATAATAATAATAATAATAATAATAATAGAATAACGCAAGTGCATTTCATGTGCACATGCATAGTAGTAAATAATAAATAAATAATAATAAATAAGAACACACATGCATGTGCATGTGAATTTAAATTTGATGATAATATTAAAAATACTAGTTGTAATAACTTCTTCAACCCCCAAAAAGACCCAAAATCCCTTTGAATGGTCAAAAGATTGGCTTCAGGTGTCTGTTTTGCAATAACTTCTTCTATGGGTGTCCATTTTGCCTCTACCGCATATCAAATCGAAGCTTGCAACTAGACATACACTCTTGTAACCACTGAAGCACCTTCTCACATCCTTGAAGTCCCAAAAAGGTACTTAACCCCCCCCCCCCCCAAAGACCATAACTTCTACTCTAGGAGTCTGTTTTGCCTCTTCCATATATCAAATCGAAGATTTCGGCTAAATATAAACATCTGTGACCCATAAAAACACCCTATCACGTTCTTAAAGTCCCAAAAGGTCCTTAATTCCTCCAAATGTCCATAACATCTGCTCTTGGTGTCAGTTTCACCATTACAACATATCAAATTGAAGCTTGTGACTAGCTCTACACATCTATGACAACCATAAACAAATAAATAACCCTAAAAAACCATGAATAACCCCATAAACACTAAAAACCATTAAAAACGATGCAAAACCCTAAAAAACCCTAACAATCCCTAACAAACACTAACAAACCCTAACAAACCCTTAAAAAACCCTAATAAACCCTAACAACCCACAAAAAACCCTAAAAACATAACAAAGCCTAACAAACCCTAACAAGCAGTAACAAACCCCAAGAAGCACTAAGAAACCCCAATAAACCGAAAAAAACACGAAGAAACCCTAAAAAACCCCAAGGAAACCATAAGAAACCATAACAAATCCTTAAACCCCTAAAAAACCCAAAGCAAACGTAAGAAACACTAACACATCCTTATAAAACCTAACACACCCTTAGAAACCTTAACACACCCTTAGAAACCTGAGCACACGCTTAAAAACCCCAACACACCCATAGAAACCCTAACACAATCTTATAAACCCTTAGAAACCCTAGCACACCCTTAGAAACCCTAACCTGCACATAAAAACTCTAAACCGCGCTTAGAAACCCTAACATTCCCTTAGATACCCTAATAAACCCTTAGACACCCTAAATCACTCTAATAAGCACTATTAAATCCTAAAAACCCTACCAACCAATAATTTACCATAATAAACCATAATAACCCCTAAAGCCCACTAATAAACCTTAATAGACACTAATAAGTCTTAATAAACCCTAAAACCCTATTAGACCCGAATAAAAGCTACAAAATACCTAGAAACCCAAATATAAAACAAAAAAGCTATTAATCCATTCAAAATGCTAATATTCACAAAAAAACCCTAACAAATCCGGCAAAAGTTGACAAAACCCTAAAAAACCCTAAAAACCCAAAAACCCCAAAAAAACCCTACAAAACCGTAAAAACCCCAAAAAACCCACAAAACACAAAAAACCCAAAAAACCAAAAAACCCCTAAAAACATGAAAAACCCGAAATAACCCGAAAAAAAAAACATAATAAACCCTAAAAAACATCAAAAAAACCTCAAAATTCCAAAAACCCTAAACACCCCTAAAAACGCCAAAAACCCCCAAAACTCCTAAAAATGCCGAACAAAACCATAACCAACCCTATAAAACCTTTACAAACCCTAAAAACCTCATAGAAAACCCTAAAAACCCCAAAAGAACCCCTAATACCCCATAAAGAACCCTAAAGAACCCTAAAAACCCTAAAGAACCACTAAAGCCACTAACAATAATACATAAACCCTAACAATTGCTACAAAAAACCGACAAATGCTTCAAAACCCACAAAACACAAAAAAAACCCCAAAAGATGCTAAAATAACCCTAACAAAGCATAAAACATACAAACACACCCATAAAACCCAAGAAAAACACATAAAACCCCAAACAACTCAAACAAACCGTAACAAACCCTAAAAACCCTAACAAAACCTAAGAGCCATAACAACCACAAATAACCCCCGAGAACCACTAATAAACCCTAATAACCCCTAAAACCCACTATTAAACCCTAAAAACCCAAAAAACACTAATAAATCATAATAACCTGTAATAAACCCTAACAAACTCTATTAGAACCTAATAATCTCTAGAAAATCCCTAAAACCCCTAATATACAATAAAACACTATTAAATCATAATAAACCCTAATAATCACTAAAAAACCTAACAAACCTGACAAAACGCTACAAAAAACACCAAATAATAGCCTACAGAACCCTACAACCCACTAATAAGCCCTAACAAACTCTAATAACCCCATAATATATCATAAAAAACCCTAACAACCTTAAATAAATCATAACAAATCCTAACAACGCCAAATAAATTATAAAAAACTGAAACAAACCCTAACAAACCCCTAATAAACAATAATAAACCCTAACAAATCATATTAAAACCTAATAAATCGTAATAAACCCAAATACACTTTACTAAACACTAATAAATAATATAAACCCTAATAAACCCTAAGAAATCCCAAATAACCCTAAAAAAGGTCGATAAACCCTAGAAAAAGTTATTAATGCCTACAAAAGCCCAATAAAACCCTAATATAGAATAAAAAATTCTAATAAACTATAAAAAATCCAAAAGAACACTAATAAACCCTAAAGAACGCTAATAAACTATAAAGAATCATATTAAACTCTAAAAAACACTAAAAACCCCTAAAGAACCCAAAAGAACACTAAAACACATTAGATAAACCCTAAAAACTACTACAATAATCAATCAAACGCTAAAACACACTAAAAAACCCTAACAACCCCTTTCAATCCCAAAAAAACAAATACACCCATTAACCCACCCCCAAAAAACAATTAAAAGGCCATCAGATACCATAAAAAACCATAAACCCATGTTAACAACCCATAAAAACCCTAAAAAATATCAAACCATAAACAACCATTAAAACACTAAAAATGGCTTCAAATATATACATAAACCCTAAAAACATTACCTAAACCCTTAATAATGCAACAAAAACCCTAACAACCGAACGTAAACCAAAAAAACGGTACATAAACACTAAAATCACTACATAAACCCTAGATCTGTAACATTAACCCTAAAAAACACAACATAAACCCTAAAAACACAACATAAACATTTAAAAATGCTACATGAAATCTAAAAACGCAATATGAACCCTAAAAACACTACATGAACCCTAAAAACATTACATAAACCCTAAAAATGCAACATAAACGCTACATCACCCCAAAAAATGCTACATAAACCCAGAAAACACAACATAAACCCTAAAAAATGCTACATAAAACCTAAACCCAAAACACGATACATAAACCCTAAAAACGTTACATAAACCCTAAAAATGATTCATAAAATCTAAAACCTCTAACTAAACCATAAAATTTCTACATAAACACTAAAAATGTTACATAAACTCTAACAATGCTACACAAACCATAAAAATGCTACAAAAACCCTAAAGACGCTTTAAAACCCTCAAAAATATTAAACCATATTATACCATAATATAAAAAATTAAACCCTAATAAACCCCTAATAAACACTAATAATCACTAAAAACACCTTATAATCTGTAAAAACCCTATGAAACACTATGAAACACTATGAAACCCAAATAAAACCCCAAAAATACCTAATAAACCCTAATAAATGATAATAAAACATAATAAACCCGAAAACATGTTAAGAAAACCTAAACAACCATAACCAACCCTAATAGACACTAATAAACACTATTAAACCCTAATAAATCCCCAAAACACTCACAAACAATAAACAAACGATCACAAAATATACCTTAAAAATCCCTAGAAACCCTAATAAACCATAATAAACTCTAATATAACCTAAGAAACCCTAAAAATGCACACAAACAAAAACAAAACGCTCAAAAACAATAAAAACACACTATATTATATAAAAAGGCCTAAAAAAACTAATATAACCTAATAAAAAAAACCAATAAACCCCTAACAAACCCTAATAAACCCTAAAAATCCCAAATAAACCCTAATAAAAACCAATAAACCATAATAAAACCCTAACAAAACCCTAAAAATACCTTCTCAAACTTAATAAACCTTGACACACCATAACAAAACCTAATAAAACCCAACTAAACCCCAATAAAGAAAAAAAATGAAAAAAACCCATTAAAAAGCCCTAGAAACCCTAATAAAGCATTTTGAATTCAAATAAAATCTAATAAACCCTTTAAAATGCTCACAAACACTAAAAACACACTAATAAAACCTAAAAAGTCATAACAACCCCTCATATATATTAACAAGAACTAAAAACCCCTCATATACCATAATAAAAACACTATCAAACCCTACTAAACCCTAAAAATCCCTAACAAACCCAAATAAACCGCACTCAACCCTAATAAAACCTTAAAGATACTGAACTAGCCCTAATAAATACCTAAAAGTATCTACTCAACACTAATAAACCTTAACACACTATAAAGAACCATAATAAACCCCACTAAACCCTAAAAATGAAAATATACCATTAAAAAGCCCTAAACCCCCTAATAAATGCTAATAACACCAAACAAATCTTAAAAGCACTAATAAACCCTAATAAACACTACTAAACACTAAAAAACCCTAATATAGCCTCTTAAAAATCAATAAACCATAATGAACCATAATAAACCCTAATAAATCCTAAACATACCCAAATATACCATAATATACCAAAATATTCCCTAATAAACCCATCTCAATCCTAATAAAATGCTAAAAATACCTAATAAACCCTAATAAACCTTGACACACCATAATAAACCCTAATAAAATCCTAATAACCCCCACAAAACCCTAAAAATGCTAATATACCATTAAAAAACCCTAAAACCCTAACAAACAATAAGAAATGTTAATAACACCTAAAAATCCACAAAAATGATAGTAAACAATAAAAATACCTCTAATAATAATAGTAGTAATAATGCACGTGCATGTGCATATGCATGTGCATGGTTTAAATAATAAATCATAACACACGTGCGTGTGTATATGCCTGGGAATTTTCTTGTGAATAATAATAAATAATAAATTATAGATAATAACGCATGTGAATTTAATGTGTATGTGAATGTGCATGTGAATGATAATAAATAATAAATAATTATGCACATACAAGTGCATGTGCATGTGCATGGTAATAAGCAATAAATAATAACCAAGTCCACATGAATGTGCATTTGCATGTGAATGATAATAAATAATAAATAATAACACATTTGATAATAGAATATCGCATGCGCATTGGGTGTGCACGTGCATTAGAATAAATAATAATAACACATGTGATAATATAATAACGCAAGTGCATTGCATTTTCATTTTCATGATAATAAATAATATATAATAACGCACATGCATGTTCATTTACATGTAATGATAATGATAATGACGCATGCACGTGCATGGTAATAAATAATAAATAACAACGCATGTGGATGTGCATTTTTATTTGATGATACAAACAACAAGAAGAAGAATAAGAAGAATAATAATAATAAAAATAGAATAACAAAAGTGCATTGCATGTGCACATGCACAATAGTAAATAATAAATAAATAATAGTAAATAAGAATGTGGATGCATGTGCATGTGCATATACATTTGATGATAATATTAATAATAATAATTGTAATAATAATAATAACAATAACGCATGCACGTGCATGGTAATATATAATAAATAACAACGCACATGCATTTGGATTTTCATGTGATAATGATAATAATAATGATATTGATAATAATAATAATAATAATAATAAAGATAATAAAAGCTGGGATAATAATAATAATAAAAGAATAATATAAGTGCATAGCATGTGCTTGTGCAAGGTAATAAATAATAAATAATAACGCACATGCATCTACATTTTCATGTGGTGATAATAGTAGTAGTACCAATACATGTGATAATAGAATATTGCCTATGCATTTCGTGTGCACATGCATCATAATAAATAATAACGCGCGTGAATTGTATTTTCATGTGATGATAATGACGATGATAATAATAATAATAATAATATTAATAATAACAACTCATGTGATAATATAATAACACACGTGCATTGAATGTACGTATTTATGCATTTGCATGTGGATATGCATTTTATGATAATAAAAATAACAACAACAACAACCACCACCACAATAATAATAATTATACGGATAAAAACATACGTGATAGTAAAATAACGTGTGTGCATTGCATGTGCACGTGCATGGTAATAAAAAATAAATAATAATGCACGTGCTTGTGCATGATCATGTTCATGAGATGATAATAATAACAACAACAACAACAATAATAATAATTATAATAATAACAACAACGCCTGTGATAATAGAATAACGCACGTGCATTGCTTGTGCACTGCATGATAATAAATAATAACTCATAGCGCAAGTGATGATAATTAGAACAATAATAGTAATATTAATAATAATAGCGCATGTGATAATAGAATAACGCAAATGTATTAAATGTGCACGTGTATGGTAATAAATAATAACGCACATGCATTAACATTTTCTTTTGATGATAATAACAATAATAACAATAATAGTAATACTTACAATAACAATAAAAATGCATATGATAATAGAATAATGTAGGTGCATTACGTGTGCGCGTTCATGGTAATAAATAAAAACGGACCTGCATGTGCATTTGCATGTGATGATAATAATTATAATTATAATAATAATAATAATGATAACAACAACAACATATGCACATGCATGGAAATAAATAATATATAATAAATAATAATGCATGTGACGATACTAATAACAATAATAATAGTAACAACAATAATGATAATTATAATAATGATAATGATAATAATGATAACAATTACGTGTGTGCTAATACAATAACACAAGTCCTAACAAACCCTATCAAAATCTAACAAATCCTAACAACCATTAATAAAAACTAAGAACCACTAATAAACCCAAATAACACATGAAACCCACTATTAAACCCTAAAACACTAACAAACACTAATAAATCATAATAATTTATAATAAACCCTAACAAACCCTATTTGACCCTAATAAATGCTACAAAATCCCTAAAACCCCTAGTATATAATAAAAACACTATTAAACCATAATAAACCCTAATAATCACTAAAAACCCTAACAAACTCGACAAAATGATAGAAAAATCTCCAAATAATAGCCTACAAAACCCTACAACACACTAATAAACCCTAAAAAACCCTAATAACCCCCAAAAAATTGTAACAAACCCTAACAAATCCAAATAAATCATAACAAATCCTAACAATGCCAAATAAATCATAACAAACTGAAACAAACCATAAAAAACTCCTCATAACCCGCAATAAACCATAAAAAATCATATTAAACCCCAATAAATCGTAATAAACCCAAATACACGTTAATAAACCCTAATAATTTAAACAAACCCTAAGAAACCCTAATAAATCCTAAATAAACCTAAGAAAGGATGATAAACCCTTGAAAAAGATATTGATGCCTACAAAATCCCAATAAAACCCTAATATACAATAAAAAATGCTAATAAAGCGTAACAAATCCAAAAGAACATTAATAAACCCTAATAAACCCTATAGAACCATAATAAACTCTAAAGAACTCTAAAAAATCTTAAAGAACCCAAAAAATGCAAAAACACATTACATAAACCATGAAAACCGCTATAATAACCAAAAAAACCCTAAAACAAAATAAAAAACCCTAACAACTCCTATCAATCCTGAAAAAACAAATAAACCCTTAAAACCCCAAAAAACCAATTGAAAACCCATCAAATACAATAAAAACCATAACCACCCATTAACAACCCTTAAAAACCCTGAAAACCACTACAAACTATAAACAGCCATTAAAACACATAAAAAGGCAACCAATAGATACATAAACCCAAAAAATGTTTCATAAACCCTAAAAATGCAACATAAACCCTAAAAACGCAACATAACCCCAAAAAACACAACATAATCCCAAGAAACGCTACATAAAACCAAAAAGCACTACATAAACCCTAGAACCGTAACATAAACCCTATACAATGCAACATAAACATTAAAAAACACTACAAAAAACCTAAAAACACAACATAAACCCTAAAAACACTACATGGACCCTAAAAATGTTACATAAACCCTAAAAAATGCAACATAAACGCTACATCACCCCTAAAAACACTACATAAACCCATGAAACTTAACATAAACCATAAATATGCTTCATAAAACCTAAACCCTAAACACACTACGTAAACCCTAAAAACGTTACATAAACCCTAAAAAATGCTACATAAAACCTAAAACCACTAACTAAACCCTAAAAGTGCTACATAAACACTAAAAATGATACATAAACTCAAACAACACTACACAAACACTAAATTTTTTTACAAAAACCCTAAAGACGCTTCAAAACCCTCAGAAAATATTAACCCCTAATATACCATAATATAAACAATTAAACCCTAATAAACCCCTAATAAACTCTAATAATCCATAAAAACTCCTTATAATCCCTAAAACCCTAAGAGACTCTACTCAACCCTAATAAAACCCCAAAATGCCTAATAAAAACTAAAAAATGATAATAAAACCTAATAAACCCTAAAAACACGTCATGAAAACCTAAAAAACCACCACCAACCCTAATAGACACTGATAAACACTAATAAATCGTAATAAACCCCAAAAAAACCCTAAAAATCCCTAATAAACTGTAAATAAATCCAATTAAACCCTACTCAACCCTAACAAACCTTAACACACCATAATGACCCCCTAATAAAAACCTACAAAACCCTAATAATGAAATCAAATGATAGTATACCTTAAAAAATCCCAAATAAATGCTAGTAAAACATAATAAAGCATAAAAGCACTAATAAACCCTAATAAGCACTACTAAACCCTAAACAACCCTAATATGCCCACTAAAAAATTAATAAACCATAATGAATGATAATAAAACCTAATAAATCCTAAACATACCAAAATATACCATAATATACCCTAATAAACCCAACTCAAACCTAATAAAACCCTAAAAATAACTAATAAACCTTAATAAACCTTAACACACCATAATAAACCCCAATAAAATCCTAATAACCCCTACCAAACCCTAAAAATGCTAATAAACCATTAAAAACCCCTAAAACCCTAACAAACCATAATCAGTGTTAACAACACCTAAAAATTCAAAAAAATGCTAGTAAACCCTAAAAGTATCAGTAATAATAATAGTAGTAGTAATGCATGTGCATGTGCATATTCATGTGAATTGTTTAAATAATAAATCATAACTCACATGCATGTGCCTATGCCTGCACATTTGCCTGTGAATGATAATAAATAATAAATTATAAATAATAATTCATGTGAATTACATGTGTATGTGCATGTCCATGTGAATGATAATAAATAATAAATAATAACGCACATCCAAGTGCGTGTGCATGTGCATGTGAATGTTCATGGTAATAAATAATAAATAATAACCAAGTCCACATGAATTTTCATTTTCATGTGAATGATAAAAAATAAAAAATAATAACACATGTGATAATAGAATAACGTGCTTGCATTGCGTGTGCAGGTGCATGAGAATAAATAATAATAACACTTGTGATAATAGAATAACGCAAGTGGATTTCATTTTCATGTGCATGATAATAAATAATATATAATAACACATGTGCATGTGCCTTTACATATAATGATAAAGATAATGACACATTCACGTGCATGGTAATAAATAATAAATAACAACACACGTGCACGTGCCTTTGTATTTGATGATACCAACAACAACAACAACAACAATAATAATAATAATAGAATAACGCAAGTGCATTTCATGTGCACATGCATAGTAATAAATAATAAATAAATAATATTAAATAAGAACACACATGCATGTGCATGTGCATTTACATTTGATGATAATATTAATAATACTAGTTGTAATAACTTCTTCAACCCCCAAAAAGACCCAAAATCCCTTTGAATGGTCAAAAGATTGGCTTCAGGTGTCTGTTTTGCAATAACTTCTTCTATGGGTGTCTATTTTGCCTCTACCGCATATCAAATCGAATCTTGCGACTAGACCTACACTCTTGTAACCATTGAAGCACCTTCTCATATCCTTGAAGGCCCAAAAAAGGACTTAAACCCCCCGACAAGACCATAACTTCTACTATGGGAGTCCGTTTCGCCTCTTCCATATATCAAATCAAAGATTTCGACTAGATATACACATCTGTGACCACTAAAAACACCTTATCTCATTCTTGAACTCCCAAGAGGTCCTTAAGTCCTCCAAATCTCCATAACATCTGCTCTGGGTGTCATTTTCACTACTACCACATATCAAATTGAAGCTTGCGACTAGCTCTACACATCTATGACAACCATGAACTAATAAATAACCCTAACAAACCATGAATAACCCCATAAACACTATAAACCATTAAAAACCATGCAAAAACCTAACAAACCCTAACAAGACCTAACAAACACTAACAAACCCTAACAATCCCTTAACAAACCCTATCAACCCACAAAAAAACCCTAAAAACATAACAAACCCTTAAAAAATCTAACAAGCAGTAACAAACCCAAGAAGCACTAAGAAACCCCAATAAACTGAAACAAACTTGAAGAAACCCTAAAAACCACAAGGAAACCATAAGAAACCATAACAAAACCTTAAAACCCTAAAAAAACCCTAAGCAAACCTAAGAAACACTAACACACCCTTAGAAACCCTAACACACCCTTAGAAACCCTAACACACCCATAGAAACCCAAGCACACCCTGAGAAACCCCAACACACCCATAGAAACCCTAACACCACCTTAGAAAAGCTTAGAAACCCTAGCACACCCTTAGAAACCCTAACCCGCCCATAAAAACCCTAAACTGCCCTTAGAAACCCTAACATGTCCTTAGATACCTTAATAAACCCTTAGACACCCTAAATAACTCTAATAAGCACTATTAAATCCTAAAAAACCCTACCAACCAATAATTTACCTTAATAAACCATAATAACCCCTAATGCCCACCACTAAACCCTAATAGACACTAATAAGTCGTAATAAACCCTAAAACCCTATTAGACCCTAATAAAAGCTACAAAATACCTAGAAAGACAAATATAAAACAAAAATGCTATTAATCCATTCAAAATGCTAATATTCACAAAAAAACCGTAACAAACCCAGCAAAAGTTGACAAAACCAAAAAAAACCCTAAAAACCCAAAAACCCCAAAAAACCCTAAAAAACCCTAAAAACACCAAAAAACCCAAAAAACCCAAAAAACCCAAAAAAACCCCTAAAAACCTGAAAAACCAGAAAAAACCCGAAAACAAACACAATAAACCATAAAAAAACTTCAAAAACCTCCAAAAATGCCAAAAACCCTAAACACCCCTAAAAAGGCCAAAAACCCCAAAAACTCCTAAAAATTCCTAACAATACCATAACCAACCCTATGAAACCTTTAAAACCCTAAAAACCCCATATCAAACCCTAAAAACCCCAAAAGAACCCCTAATACCCCATAAATAACCCTAAAGAACCCTAAAAACCCTAATGAACCACTAAAGCCATTAACAACACCACACAAACCCTAACAATTGCTGCAAAAACCCGAAAAATGCTTCAAAACCCACAAAACACAACAAAACCCCAAAAACGCTAAAATAACCCTAACAAAGCATAAAACATACAAACACACCCATAAAACCCAAAAAACACATAAAACCCCAAACAAATCAAACAAACCGTAACAAACCCTAAAAACCATAACAAAACCTAACAATCCATAACAACCACTAATAACCCCTGAGAACCACTAATAAACCCTAATAACCCCTAAAACCCACTATTAAACCCTAAAAACCCAAAAAAACACTAATAAATCATAATAACCTGTAATAAACCCTAAAAAACTCTATTAGACCCTAATAATCGCTAGAAAATCCCTAAAACCCCTAATATACAATAAAACACTATTAAACCATAATAAACCATATTAATCACTAAAAACCCTAACAAACCTGACAAAACGCTACAAAAAACCACCAAATAATAGCCTACAGAACCCTAAAACCCACTAATAAACCCTAAAAAACTCTAATAACCCCATAATAAATCATAAAAAACCATAACCCCAAATAAATCATAAAAAATCCGATCAACGCCAAATAAATCGTAAAAAACTGAAACAAACCCTAACGAACCCCTAATAAACAACAATAAACCCTAACAAATCATATTAAACCCAAATAAATCATAATAAACCCAAACACACTTTAATAAACACTAATAAATAAAATAAACCCTAATAAACCCTAATAAATCCCAAATAACCCTAAAAAGGGTCGATAAACCCTAGAAAAAGTTATTAATGCCTACAAAAGCCCAATAAAACCCTAATATACAATAAAAAATGCTAAAAAACTATAACAAATCCTAAAGAACACTAATAAACCCTAAATAACCCTAATAAACTCTAATGAATCATATTAAACTCTAAAAAACACTAAAAAACCCTAAATAACCCAAAAGAACACTAAAACACATTAGATAAACCCTAAAAATCGCTACAATAATCAATCAAACCCTAAAACACACTAAAAAACCCTAACAACCCCTGTCAATCCTAAAAAAACAATTAAACCCATTAACCCACCCCCCCAAAAAACCATTAAAAGGCCATCAGACACCATAAAAACCCATAAACACATGTTAACAACCCATAAAAACCCTAAAAAAACTACAAACCATAAATAACCATTAAAACACTAAAAATGGCTTCAAATAGATACATAATCCCTAAAAACGTTACATAAACCCTTCAAAATGCAACAAAAACCGTAAAAACCCAACATAATCCCAAAAAACGGTACATAAACCCTAAAAGCACTGCATAAACCCTAGAACTGTAACATAAACCCTAAAAAACACAACATAAACATTTCAAAACGCTGCATAAAAGCTAAAAATGCAATATGAACCCTAAAAACACTACATGAACCCTAGAAACGTTACATAAACCCTAAAAATGCAACATAAACGCTACATCACCCCTCAAAATGCTACATAAACCCAGAAAACGCAACATAAACCCTAAAAAATGCTATATAAAACCTAAACCCAAAACACAATACATAAACCCAAAAAACGTTACATAAACCCTAAAAATGATTCATAAAATCTATAACCTCTAACTAAACCCTAAAAATGCAACATAAACACTAAAAATTCTACATAAACTCTAACAATGCTACACAAACCATAAAAAATGCTACAACAACCCTAAAGACGCTTTAAAACCCTCAAAAATATTAAACCATAATATACCATAATATAAAAAATTAAACCCTAATAAACTCTAATAATCACTAAAAACACCTTATAATCTGTAAAAACCCTATGAAACTCTATGAAACCCAAATAAAACCCTAAAAATACCTAATAAACCCTAATAAATGATAATAAAACCTAATAAACCCTAAAAACGTGTTAAGAAAACATAAACAACTATAACCAACCCTAATAGACACTAATAAACACTATCAAACCCTAAAAAACCCCCCAAAACACTCACAAACAATAAAAAATGATCACAAACAAAAAAAAGCACTGTATTACATAAAAAGACCTAAAAACACTAATATAACCTAATAAAGACAAAAAATGCTAATATACCATAAAAATCCCTAGAAACCCTAATAAACCATAATAAACTCTAATATAACCTAAGAAACCCTAAAAACACTCACAAAAAAAAACAAAATGCCCACAAACAATAAAAACACACTATATTATCTAAAAAGACCTAACAAACACTAATATAACCTAATAAAACAAAAACAACTAATAAACCCCTAACAAACCCTAAAAATCCCAAAAAAAACCCTAATAAAAACCAATAAACCATAATAAAACCCTAACAAAACACTAAAAATACCTTCTCAAACTTAACAAACCTTGACACACCATAACAAAACCTAAAAACCCCAACTAAACCCCAATAAAGAAAAAAATGCAAAAAACCATTAAAAATCCCTAGAAACCCTAATAAACCATATTTAATTCAAATAAAAGCTAATAAACCCTTTAAAATGCTTACAAACACTAAAAACACGCTAATAAAACCTAAGAAGTCAAAACAACCCCTCATATATATTAACAAGAACTAAAAAACACTCATATACCATAATAAAAACACTAACAAACCCTACTAAACCCTAAAAATCCCTAACAAACCCAAATAGACCGTACTCAACACTAATAAAACCTAACAAAACCTTAAAGATACTAACACAACCATAATAAAATCCTAAAAATAGCTACTCAACACTAATAAAAATTAACACACTATATAAACCATAATAAACCCCACTAAACCCTAAAAACGCAAATATACCATTAAAAATCCTTTAAACCCCTAATAAATGCTAATAAAACCAAACAAATCTTAAAAGCGATAATAAACCCGAAAAAACACTACTAATCACTAAAAACCCCTAATATGCCCTCTTAAAAATTAATAAACCATAATAACCATAATAAACCCTAATAAATCCAAAACATACCCAAATATATCATAATATACCAAAATATTCCCTAATAAACCCAACTCAATCCTAATAAAACCCTAAAAATACCTAATAAGCCCTAATAAACCTTGACACACCATAATAAACCCTAATAAAATCCTAATAACCCCCACAAAACCCTAAAAGACGCTAATATACAATTAAAAAATCCTAAAACCCTAACAAACAATAATAAATGTTAATAACACCTAAAAATCCACAAAAATGATAGTAAATAACAAAAATACCTCTAATAATAATAGTACTAATAATGCACGTCCATGTGCATATGCATGTGCATGGTTTAAATAATAAATCATAACACATGTGCATGTGTATATGCCTCGGCATTTGCTTGTGAATAATAATAAATAATAACGCATGTGAATTGAATGTGTATGTTGATGGGCATGTGAATGATAATAAATAATAAATAATTATGCACATACAAGTGCATGTGCATGTGCATGGTAATAAGCAATAAATAATAACTAAGTCCACATGAATGTTCATTTTCATGTGAATGATAATAAATAATAAATAATAACACATTTGATAATAGAATAACGCACGTGCATTGCGTGTGCACGTGAATTAGAATAAATAATAATAACACATCTGAAAATAGAATAACACAGTGCATTGAATTTTCATTTTCATGATAATAAATAATATATAATAACGCACATTCATGTTCATTTACATGTAATGATAATTATAATGACGCATGCACGTGCACGGTAATAAATAATAAATAACAACACACGTGCATGTGCATTTTTATTTGATGATACAAACAACAACAACAACAAGAATAATAATAATATTTATTATAGAATAATGAAAGTGCATTGCATGTGCATGTTCATAGTAGTAAATAATAAATAAATAATAGTAAATAAGAACGCAGATGCATGTGCATGTGCATTTACATTTGATGATAATATTAATAATACTAGTTGTAATAATAATAATAACAATAACGCATGTACGCGCATGGTAATATATAATAAATAACAACGCACATGCATTTGGATTTGCATGGGATAATGATAATAATAATGATAATGACAATAATAATAATAATAATAATAATAAAGATAATAAAATTTGTGATAATAATAATAATAAAAGAATAATACAAGTGCATAGCTTGTGCATGTGAAAGGTAATAAATAATAAATAATAATTCACATGCATCTGCATTTTCATGTGATGATAATAATAAAAACAACAGTAGTAGTGGTGGTGATAATAGTAGTAGTACCAATTCATGTGATAATAGAATATTGCCTGTGCATTACGTGTTCACATGCATGGTAATAAATAATAACGTGCGTGCATTGCATTTTCATGTGATGATAATGACGATGATAATAATAATAATAATAATAATATTAATATTAATAATAACAACGCATGTGATAATAGAATAACGCACGTGCATTGAATGTACGTGTTTATGCATTTGTATGTGCATTTTCATGTTATGATAATAACAATAACAACAACAACAACAACATCAACAACCACAATAATAATAATTAGACGGATAAAAACGTACATGATAATAAGATAACGTGTGTGCATTTCATGTGCATGTGCATGGTAATAAAAAATAAATAATAATGAACGTGCTTGTGCATGCTCATGTGAATGAGATGACAATAATAACAACAACAACAACAACAACAACAATAATAATAATAATAATAACAATGCATGTGATAATAGAATAACGCACGTGCATTGCATGTGCAGTGCATGATAATAAATAATAACTCATAGCACATGTGATGATAATTTGTACAATAATAGTAATATTAATAATAATAATAGAGCATGTGATAATAGAATAACGCAAATGTATTGAATGTGCGCGTGTATGGATATAAATAATAATGCACGTGCATTCGCATTTGCATTTGATGGTAATAACAATAATAAAAATAATAGTAATAATTACAATAACAATAAAAATGCATATGATAATAGAATAATATAGGTTCATTACGTGTGCACGTACATGGTAATAAATAAAAATGGACGTGCATGTGCATTTTCATGTGCTGATAATAATATTAATAATAGTAGTAATAATAATATTAATAATAACAACAACAACATATGCACGTGCATGGAAATAAATAATATATAATAAGTAATAATTCATGTGCATCTGCATTTGCATGTGACGATTCTAATAATAATAATAATAGTAACAACAATAATGATAATTATAATAATGATAATGATAATAATGATAATGATAATAATGATAATAATAGCGATTGTTCTAATAGAATAACACAAGTCCTAACAAACCCTATCAAAATTTAACAAACCCTAACAACCATTAATAACCACTAAGAACCACTAATAAACCCAAATAACACATGAAACCCACTATTAAACCTTGAAACACTAATAAACACTATTAAATCATAATAATCTTTAATAAACCCTAACAAACCCTATTTGACCCTAATAGATGCTACAAAATCCCTAAAACCCCTAGTATATAATAAAAACACTATTAAACCATAATAAACCCTAATAATTACTAAAACCCCTAACAAACCCAACAAAACTCTAGAAAAATCTCCAAATAATAGCCTACAAAACCCTACAACACACTAATAAACCCTAAAAAACCCTAATAACCCCAAAAAAATCTTAACAAACCCTACCAAACCCAAATAAATCGTAACAAATCCTAACAATGCCAAATAAATCGTAACAAACTGAAACAAACCATAACGAACTCCTAATTAACCGCAATAAACCCTAACAAATCATATTAAACCCCAATAAATCGTAATAAACCCAAATACACATTAATGAACCCTAATAATTAAAATAAACCCTAAGAAACCCTAATAAATCCTAAATAACCCTATGAAAGGTTGATAAACCCTTGAAAAATCTATTGATGCCTACAAAATCCCAATATAACCATAATATACAATAAAAAACGCTAATAAACCGTAGAAAATCCAAAAGAACACTAATAAACCCTAATAAACCCTAAAGAACCATAATAAACTCTAAAGAACTCTAAAAAATCCTAAAGAACCCAAAAAATGCCAAAACACATTACATAAACCATAAAACCCGCTATAATAACCAAACAAACCCTAAGACAAAATAAAAAACCCTAACAACCCCTATCAATCTCGAAAAAAACAAATAAACCCTTAAGACCCCAAAAAAACAATTGAAAACACATCAAATACAATAAAAACCATAACCACCCGTTAACAACCCTTAAAAACCCTAAAAACCAATACAAACCATAAACAACCATTAAAACCCCAAAAAAGGAAACAAATAGATACATAAACCCAAAAAACATTTCATAAACCCTAAAAATGCAACATAATCCCTAAAAACACAAACCCCAAAAACGCAACATAAACCCAAAAACCGCGACATAAACCCAAAAAGCACTACATAAACCCTAGAACCGTAACATAAACCCTATTCAATGCAACATAAACATTAAAGAACACTACATAAAACCTAAAAACACAACATAAACCCTAAAAACACTACATGGTTTCTAAAAATGTTACATAAACCCTAAAAAATGCAACATAAACGCTACATCACCCCTAAAAACACTACATAAACCCATGAAACTTAACATAAACCCTAAAAAAATGCTTCATAAAACCTAAACCCTAAACACCCTACGTAAACCCTAAAAAAATTACATAAACCCTAAAAAATGCTACATAAATCCTAAAACCACTAACTAAACCCTAAAAGCACTACATAAACACTAAAAATGATACATAAACTCAAACAACACTACACAAACACTAAAAAATGCTACAAAACCCCTAAAGAGGCTTCAAAACCCTCAAAAAATATTAAACCATAATATACCATAATATAAAAAATTAAACCCTAATAAACCCCTAATAAACTCTAATAATCCATAAAAACACCTTAAAATCCCTAAAAGCCCTAAGAGACTCTACTCAACCCTAATAAAACCCCAAAAATGCCTAATAAAAACTAAAAAATGATAATAAAACCTAATAAACCCAAAAAACAAGTTAAGAAAACCTAAACAGAACTCACCAACCCTAATAGACACTAATAAACACTAATAAATCGTAATAAACCCCAAACAAACCCCAAAAATCCCTAATAAACCATAAATAAATCCAATTAAACCCTACTCAACCCTAACAAACCTTAACACACCATAATGACCCCTAATAAAAACCTACAAAACCCTAATAATGAAATAAAATGATAGTATACCATAAAAAATCCCAAATAAATGCTAATAAAACATAACAAAGCTTAAAAGCACTAATAAACCCTAATAAACACTACTAAACCCTAAAAAACACTAATATACCCACTAAAAAATTAATAAACCATAATGAGCGATAATAAACCCTAATAAATCCTAAACATACCCAAATATACCATAATATACCATTATATACCCTAATAACCCCAACTCAATCCTAATAAAACCCTAAAAATAACTAATAACCCCTATTAAACCTTAACACACCATAATAAACCCTAATAAAATCCTAATAACCCCCACCAAACCCTAAAAAATGCTAATAAACCATTAAAAACCCCTAAAACCCTAACAAACCTTAATCAGTGTTAATAACACCTAAAAATTCAAAAAAATTATAGTAAACCCTAAACATACCACTAATAATAATAATAGTAGTAATGCGCGTTCATGTGCATATGCATGTGCATTGTTTAAATAATATATCATAACTCACATGCTTATGCATATGCCTGCACATTTTCCTGTGAATGATAATAAATTAAAAATTATAAATAATAATTCATGTGAATTACATGTGTATGTGCATGTCCATGTGAATGATAATAAATAATAAATAATAACGCACATCCAAGTGCATGTGCATGTGCATGTGCATGTTCATGGTAATAAAAAATAAATAGTAACCAAGTCCACATGAATATTTATTTTCATGTGAATGATAAAAAATAAAAAAATAATAACACGTGTGATAATAGAATAATGCGCTTTCTTTGCATGTGCACGTGCATGAGAATAAATAATAATAACACTTGTGATAATAGAATAATACAAGTGCATTGCATTTTCATGTGCATGATAATAAATAATATATAATAACCCATGTGCATGTGCCTTTACATATAATGATAAAGATAATGACGTATTCACGTGCATGGTAATAAATAATAAATAACAATGCACGTGCACGTGCAATTGTATTTGATGATACCAATAATAATAATAATAATAATAATAATAATAATAACAGAATAACGCAAGTGCATTTCATTTTCACATGCACAGTAGTAAATAATAAATAAATAATAATAAATAAGAACACACTTGCATGTGCATGTGCATTTACATTTGATGATAATATTAATAATACTAGTTGTAATAACTTCTTCAACCCCCAAAAATACCCAAAATCCATTTGAATGGTCAAAAGATTGGCTTCAGGTGTCTGTTTTGCAATAAACTCTTCGATGGGTGTCCATTTTGCCTCTACCACATATCAAATCGAAGCTTGCGACTAGACCTACACTCTTGTAACCACTGAAGTACCTTCTCACATCCTTGATGGCCCAAAAAGGGACTTAACCCCCCCCCCCCCCCCCAAGTCCATAACGTCTACTCCGGGAGTCCTTTTTTCCTCTTCCATATATCAAATCGAAGATTTCGACTAGATATACACATCTGTGACCAATATGTACTCCTTATCACATTCATAAAGTCCCAAATGGTCCTTAAGTCCTCCAAATGTCCATAACATCTGCTCTGGGTGTCAGTTTCACCACTACCACATATCAAATTGAAGCTTGCGAATAGCTCTACACATCTATGAAAACCATGAACAAATAAATAACCCTAACAAACCATGAATAACCCCATAAACACTAAAAACCATTAAAAACCATGCAAAACCCTAACAACCCTAACAATCCCTAACAAACACTAACAAACCCTAACAAACCCTTAAAAAACCTTATCAAACCCTAACAACCCACAAAAAACCCTAAAAACCCCTAAGCAAAGCTAAGAAACGCTAACACACCCTTAGAAACCCTAACACACCCTTAGAAACCCTAACCCACCCTTAGAAACCCGAGTACACCCTTAGAAACCCCAACACACCCATAGAAACCCTAAAAAACCTTAGAAACCCTTAGAAACCCTAGCACACCCTTTAAAACCCTAACCTGCCCATAAAAACCCTAAACCGCCCTTAGAAACCCTAACATACCCTTAGATACCCTAGTAAACCCTTAGACACCCTAAATCACTCTAATAAGCACTATTAAATCCTAAAAAACCCTACCAACCTATAATTTACCATATTAAACCATAATAACCCCTAAAGCCCACTACGAAACCCTAATAGACACTAATAAGTCGTAATAAACCCTAAAACCCTATTAGACCCTAATGAAAGCTAAAAAATACCTAGAAACCCAAATATAAAACAAAATTTCTATTAATCCATTCAAATTGCTAATATTCACAAAAAAACCATAACAAACCGGGAAAAAGTTGACAAAACCCTAAAAAACCCTAAAAACCCAAAAAGCACAAAAACCCTAAAAAACCCTAAAAACCCCAAAAAACCCAAAAAACCCAAAAAACCCAAAAAACCCAAAAAACCCAAAAAAACCCAAATACCCCTAAAACACGAAAAGCCCGAAAACCCCCGAAAAAAAACATAATAAACCCTAAAAAAACTTCAAAAAAACCTCAAAAAATGCCAAAACCCCTAAACACACCTAAAAACACCAAAAATCCCTAAAACTCCTAAAAATGCCTAACAAAACCATAACCAACCCTATGAAACCTTTAAAAACCCTAAAAACCCCATAGAAAACCCTAAAAACCCCAAAAGAACCCCTAATACCCCATAAAGAACCCTAAAGAAACCTAAAAACCCTAAAGAACCACTAAAGCCACTAACAACACTACATAAACCCTAACAATTTCTACAAAAAACCGAAAATGCTTCAAAACCCACAAACCACAACAAAACCCGAAAAAACGCTAAATTAACCCTAATAAAGCATAAAACAAACAAACACACCCATAAAACCTAAAAAAAACATAAAACCCCAAAT
Source organism: Viscum album (assembly GCA_963277665.1). NCBI lineage: Eukaryota > Viridiplantae > Streptophyta > Magnoliopsida > Santalales > Viscaceae > Viscum > Viscum album. The sequence continues at coordinate 339,503,287 of OY728167.1, forward strand.
AACTCAAACAAACCGTAACAAACCCTAAAAACCCTAACAAAACTTAACAAGCCATAACAACCACTAATAACCCCTGAGAACCACTAATAAACCCTAATAACCCCTAAAACCCACTATTAAACCCTAAAAACCCAAAAAACACTAATAAATCATAATAACCTGTAATAAACCCTAACAAACTCTATTAGACCTTAATAATTGCTATAAAATCCCTAAAACACCTAATATACAATAAAACACTATTAAACCATAATAAAATCTAATAATCACTAAAAACCCTAACAAACCCGACAAAACACGACAAAAAACCACCAAATAATGGCCTACAGTACCCTACAACCCACTAATAAACCCTAAAAAACTCTAATAACCCCATAATAAATCATAAAAAACCCTAACAACTCCAAATAAATCATAACAAATCCTAACAACGCCAAATAAATCGTAAAAAACTGAAACAAACCCTAACAAACCCCTAATAAACAACAATAAACCCTAAAAAATCATATTAAACCCTAATAAATCTTAATAATCCAAAATACACTTTTCTAAACACTAATAAATAAAATAAACCCTAATAAATCCCAAATAACCCTAAAAAGGTCGATTAACCCTAGAAAAAGTTATTAATGCCTACAGAAGCCCAATAAAACCCTCATATACAATAAAAAATGCTAATAAACTATATAAAATCCTAAAGAACACTAATAAAAGCTAAAGAACCCTAATAAACGCTAAAGAATCATATTAAACTCTAAAAAACACTAAAAACCCTAAAGAACCCAAAAGAACACTAAAAACATTACATAAACCCTAAAAACTGCTACAATAATCAATCAAACCCTAAAACACACTAAAAAACCCTAACAACCCCTGTCAATCCCAAAAAAACAAATAATCCCATTAACCCACCCCCCCCCAAAAACCATTAAAAGGACATCAAATACCATAAAAACCATAAACACATGTTAAAAACCCATAAAAAACCTTAAAAACTACAAACCATAAACAACCATTAAAACACTAAAAATGGCTTCAAATAGATACATAAACCCTAAAAACGTTAAAAAACCCTTAGAAATGCAACAAAAACCCTAACAACCCAACATAAACCCAAAACACGGTACATAAAATCTAAAATCACTACATAAACCCTAGAACTGTCACATAAACCCTAAAAAACACAACATAAACCCTAAAAAACGCAACATAAACATTTAAAAAAGCTACATAAAAGCTAAAAACACAATATGAACCCTAAAAACACTACATGAACCCTAAAAACGTTACCTAAACCCTAAAAATGAAACATAAATGCTACATCACCCCTAAAAATGCTACATAAACCCAGAAAACGCAACATAAACCCTAAAAAATGCTACATAAAACCTAAACCCATAACACGATACATAAACCCTAAAAACGTTACATAAACTCTAAAAATGATTCATAAAATCTAAAACCTCTAACTAAACACTAAAAATGCAACATGAACACTAAATATGCTACATAAACTCTAACAATTCTACACAAGCCATAAAAAATGCTACAAAAACCCTAAAGATGCTTTAAAACCCTCAAAAATATTAAACCATAATATACAAAATTAAACCCTCATAAACCCCTAATAAACTCTAATAATCCCTAAAAATACCTTATAATCTGTAAAAACCTTATGAAACTCTATGAAACCCAAATAAAATGCCAAAAATACCTAATAAACCCTAATAAATGATAATAAAACCTAATAAACCCTAAAAACATGTTATGAAAATGTAAACAACCATAACCAACCCTAATAGACACTAATAAACACTATTAAACCCTAATAAACCCCCAAAACACTCACAAACAATAAAAAACGATCACAAACAAAAAAACTTACTATATTACATAAAAAGACCTAAAAACACTAATATAACCTAATAAATATAAAAAATGATAATATAACTTAAAAATCCCTAGAAACCCTAATAAACCATAATAAACTCTAATATAACCTAAGAAACCCTAAAAACGATCACAAACAAAAACAAAATGCTCACAAACAATAAAAACACACTATATTATCTAAAAAGACCTAACAAACACTAATATAACCTAATAAAACAAAAAAAACTAATAAACCCATAACAAACCCTAATAAACCCTAAAAATCCCAAAAAAAACCCTAATAAAAACCAATAAACCATAATAAAACCCTAACAAAACCCTAAAAATACCTTCTCAAACTTAATAAACCTTAAAACACCATAAAAAACCTAATAAAACCCATCTAAACCCCAATAATGAAAAAATGCAAAAAAAAATCATTACAAGCCCTAAAAACCCTAATAAACCATATTGAATTCAAATAAAAGCTAATAAAACTTTCAAAATGCTCACAAACACTATAAACACACTAATAAAACCTAAAAAGTCAAAACAACCCCTCATATATATTAATGATAACTAATAAACACTCATATATCATAATAAAAACACTAACAAACCCTAATAAACCCTAAGAATCCCTAAAAACCCCAAATAAACCGTACTCAACCCTAATAATCACTAATAAAACCTTAAAGATACAAAATCAACCCTAATAAAAACCTAAAAATAGCTACTCAATACTAACAAACCTTAACACACTATAATAAACCACAATAAACCCCACTAAACCGTAAAAACGCAAATATACCATTAAAAACCCCTAAAACCCCTAATAAATGCTAATAAAACCAAACAAAGCTTAAAAGTGCTAATAAACCCGAATAAACACTACTAAACACTAAAAAACCCTAATATACCCTCTTGAAAATTAATAAACCATAATGAACCATAATAAACCCTAATAAATCCTAAACATACCCAAATATACCATAATATACCAAAATATTCCCTAATAAACCCAACTCAATCCTAATAAAACCCTAAAAATACCTAATAAACCCTAATAAACCTTGATACACCATAATAAACCCTAATAAAACCCTAATAACCCCCAAAAAACCCTAAAAATGCTAATATACCATTAAAAAAACCCTAATAAACAATAATAAATGTTAATAACACCTAAAAATCCACAAAAATGATAGTAAACAATAAAAATACCTCTAATAAGAATAGTAGTAATAATGCACGTGCATGTGCATATGCATGTGCATGGTTTAAATAATAAATCACAACACACGTGCGTGTGTATATGCCTGGGCATTTTCTTGTGAATAATAATAAATTATAAATAATAACGCATGTGAATTGAATGTGTATGTGCATGTGCATGTGAATGATAATAAATAATAAATAATTATGCACATACAAGTGTATGTCCATGTCCCTGGTAATAAGAAATAAATAATAACCAAGTCCACTTGAATGTGCATTTGCATGTGAATGATAATAAATAATAAATAATAACACATTTGATAATATAATAACGCACGTGCATTGCATGTGCACGTGCATTAGAATAAATAATAATAACACATGTGATAATAGAATAACGCAAGTGCATTGCATTTTCATTTTCATGATAATAAATAATATATAATAATGCACATGCATGTTCATTTACATGTAATGATAATGATAATGATGCATGCACGTGCATGGTAATAAAAAATAAATAACAACGCACGTGCATGTGAATTTTTATTTAATGATACAAACAACAACAACAACAAAAAGAATAATAATAATAATTTAATAACGAAAGGGAATTGCATGTGCACGTTCATAGTAGTAAATAATAAATATATAATAGTAAATAAGAACATAGATGCATGTGCATGAGCATTTACATTTGATGATAATATTAATAATACTAATTGTAATAACAATAATAACAATAACGCATGCACGTGCTTGGTAATATATAATAAATAACAACGCACATGCATTTCGATTTTCATGTGATAATGATGATAATAATAATAATAATAATAATAAAGATAATAAAAGCTGTGATAATAATAATAATAATAAAAGAATAATACAAGTGCATAGCATGTTCATGTGCAAGGTAATAAATAATAAATAATAACGCACATGCATCTGCATTTGCATGTGCTGATAATAATAAAAACAACAGTAGTGGTGGTGGTGATTATAGTAGTAGTACCAATGCATGCGATAATAGAATATTGCATGTGCATTACGTGTGCACATGCATGGTAATAAATAATAACGCGTGTGCATTGCATTTTCATGTGATGATAATGACAATGATAATAATAATAATATTAATATTAATAATAACAACTCATGTGATAATAGAATAATGCACGTGCATTGAATGTACGTGTTTATGCATTTGCATGTCCATTTGCATGTGCATTTGCATGTTATGATAATAACAATAATAACAACAACAACCACAATAACCAAAATAATAATAATTAGATGGATAAAAACGTATGTGATAATAAAATAACATGTCTGCATTGCATGTGCACGTGCATGGTAATAAAAAATAAATAATAATGCATGTGCTTGTGCATGCTCATGTGCATGAGATGATAATAACAACAACAACAACAACAACAATAACAATAATAATAATAATAACAACTACGCATGTGATAATAGAATAATGCACGTGCATTGCATGTGCAGTGCATGATAATAAATAATAACTCATAGCACACATGATGATAATAATAACAATAATGGTAATATTAATAATAATAGCGCATGTGATAATAGAATAACACAAATGTATTGAATGTACGCATGTATGGTAATAAATAATAATGCACATTCATTTGCATTTCAATTTGATGATAATAACAATAATAACAATAATAGTAACAATACAATAACAATAAAAATTCATGTGATAATAGAATAATGTAGGTGCATTGTGTGTGTGCGTGCATGGTAATAAATAATAACGGACATGCATGTGCATTTTCATGTGATGATAATAATAATAATAATATTAGTAATAATAATAATAACAACAATAACAACAACATATGCACATGCTTGGAAATAAATAATATATAATAAATAATAACGCATGTGCATGTGCATTTTCATGTGACGATAATAATAATAGTAGTAGTAAAAACAATAATGATAATTATAATAATGATAATGATAATAATGATAATGATAATAATGATAATAATAACGAGTGTGATAATAGAATAACACACGTCCTAAAAAACCGCAACAAAACCTAACAAATCCTAACAACCATTAATAATCCCTAAAAACCACTAATAAACCCAAATAACCCATGGAACCCACTATTAAACCCTAAAAGCCTAATAAACACTAATATATCATAATAACCTGTAATAAACCCTAACAAACCCTATTTGACCCTAATAAAGGCTACAAAAGCCCTAAAATCCCTAATATATAGTAAAAACACTATTAAACATTAATAAACCCTAATAATCACTAAAACCCCTAACAAACCCAAACAAACACTAAAAAACTCTCCAAATAATAGCCTACAAAACCATACAAGAGACTAATAAACCCTCAAAAACCCAAATAACCCCAAAATAAATCGTAAAAATCCCTAACAAACCCAAATAAATCGTAACAAATCCTAACAATGCCATATAAATCATAAAAAACTGAAACAAACCATAACAAACCCCTAATAAACCGTAATAAACCCAAACAAATCATAATAAACCCTAATAAATTGTAATAAACCAAAATACACGTTAATAAATCCTAATAAATGAAATAAACCCTAAGAAACCCTAATAAATCCTAAATAACCCTAAAAAGGTTGATAAACCCTAAAAAAGCTATTAATGCCTACAAAAGCCGAATAAAACCATAATATACAATAAAAAATTCCAATAAACCGTAACAAATCCAAAAGAACACTAATAAACCCTAATGAACCCTAATAAACCCAAAAGAACCATAATAAACTCTAAAGAACTCTAAAAATCCTAAAGAACCCAAAAAATGCTAAAATGCATTACATAAACTATAAAAACCCTAAAAATCCCTATCAATCATGAAAAAACAAATAAACCCTTAAAACCCCCCTAAAAAACCATTGAAAACCCATCAAATACCACAAAAACCATAAGCTCCCTTTAAAAACCCTTAAAAACCACTACAAACCATAAAATACCATTAAATCCTTAAAAAGGCATCAAATAGATACATAAACCCAAAAAACATTACATAAACCCTAAAAATGCAACACAAACCCTAAAAACGCAACATAAACCCAAAAAATGAAACATAAACCCAAAAAATGCTACATAAACCCAAAAAACACTACATAAACCCTAGAACCGTAACATAAACCATAAACAATACAACATAAACATTAAAAAACACTACATAAAACCTAAAAACAAAAAATAAACCCTAAAAACACTACATAAACCCTAAAAACGTTACATAAACCCTAAAAATGCAACATAAACGCTACATCACCCCTAAAAACGCTACATAAACCTAGGAAATACAACATAAACCCTAAAAAATGCTTTATAAAACCTAAACCCTAAACACGCTACATAAACCCTAAAAACATTACATAAACCCTAAAAATTCTACATAAAACCTAAAACCACTAACTAAACCTTAAAAGCACTACATAAACCCAAAAATGGTACATAAACTCAAACAATGCTACACAAATACTAAAAAATTCAACAAACCCCCTAAAGACGCTTCAAAACCCTCAAAAATATTAAACCCTAATATACCATAATATAAAAAACTAAACCCCAATAAACCCCTAATAGACTCTAATAATCCATAAAAACTCCTTATAATCCCTAAAAACCTTATGAGACTCTACCCAACCCTAATAAAACCCGAAAAATACCTAATAAACCCTAATAAATGATAAAAAAACCTAATAAATCCTAAAAACACATTAAGAAAACCTAAACAACCCTAACCAACCTTAATAGACACTAATAAACACTAATAAACCCTAATAAATCCCAAACAAACCCTAAAAATCCCTAATAAACCATAAATAAATCCAATTAAACCCTACTCAACCCTAACAAACCTGAACACACCATAATGACCCCTAATAGAAACCTACAAAACCCTAATAACAAAAACAAATGCTAGTATACCTTAAAAATCCCTAATAAATGCTAATAAAACCTAAAAAGGCTTAAAAGCACAAATAAACCCTAATAAACCCTACTAAACCCTAAAAAACCCTAAAATACCCTCTTAAAAATTAATAAACCATAATAAACCATTATAAACCCTTATAAATCCTAAACATACCCAACAATATCATAATATACCATAATATATCCTAATAAACCTAACTCAATCCTAATAAAACCCTAAAAATACCTAATAAACCCTAACAAACCTTAACACACCATAATAAACCCTGATAAAATCCTAATAACCCCCACCAAACCCAAAAAACACTAATATACCATTATGAATCCCTAAAACCCTAAAAAACCATAATAAATGTTAATAACACCTAAAAATTCAAAAAAAATGCTAGTAAACCCTAAAAATACCTCTAATAATAATAGTAGTAGTAACACACATGCATGTGCATATGCATGTGAATTTGCATGTGATTGACAATAAATAATAAATTATAAATAATAATGCTTGTGAATTACATGTGTATGTGCATGTGCATGTGGATGATAATAAATAATAATTAATAACACACATCTAAGTGCATGTGAATGTGCATGTTCATGGTAATAAACAATAAATAATAACCAAGTCCACATTAATGTGGATTTGCATGTGAATGATAAAAAATAATAAATAATAACACATGTGATAATAGAATAATGCGCGTGCATTGCGTGTGCACGTGCATGAAAATAAATTATAATAACACTTGTGATAATAGAATAATGCAAGTTCATTGCATTTTCATGTGCATGACAATAAATAATATATAATAACGCACGTGTATGTGCATTTACATGTAATGATAATGATAATGATGCATTCATGTGCATGGTAATACATAATAAATAACAATGCATGTGCATGTGCATTTGTATTTAATGATACCAACAAAAATAATAATAATAATAATAATAATAATAATAATAGAATAACTCAAGTGAATTTCATGTGCAAGTGCATAGTGGTAAATAATAAATAAATAATAATAAATAAGAACACACATGCATGTGCATGTGCATTTTCATTTGATGATAATATTAAAAATTCTAATTGTAATAACTTCTTCAACCCCCCAAAAGACCCAAATTCCCTTTGGGTGGTCAAAAGATTGGCTTCTGGTGTCGGTTTTGCAATAACATCTTCTATGGGTGTCCATTTTTCTTCTACCACATATCAAATCGAAACTTGCGACTAGACCTACACTCCTATAACCACTGAAGCACCTTCTCACACCCTTGAAGGCCCAAAAGGGTACTTAAACCCTCAAAAGACCATAACTTCTACTTCGGGAGTCCGTTTTGCCTCATCCATATATCAAATCGAAGGTTTCGACCAGATCTATACATCTATGACCAATAAGAACACCTTATCACGTTCTTAAATTCCCCAAAGGTCTTTAAGTCCTCCAAATGACCATAACATCTCCTCTAGGTGTCTCCTTCACCTCTACCACATATCAAATTGAAGCTTGCGACTAACTCTACACATCTATGACAACCATGAACAACTAAATAACCCTAAAAAACCATGAATAACCCCATAAACACTAAAAACCCATAAAACCCATGCAAAACCCTAACAAACCCTAACAAACACTAAAAAACCCTAACAAACCCCAACAAACCCTAACAAACCACAAAAAACCCTAAAAAACACAACATACCCTAAAAAACATTAAAAACCCTAACAAGCCCTAATAAACCCCAAGAAGCACTAAGAAACCCCAATAAACCAAAACAAACCCAAAGAAACCCTTAAAAACCCCTAAGAAACCATAAGAAACCATAACAAAACCCTAAAAACCTCAAAAAAACCCTAAGCAAACCTAAGAAACACTAACACACCCTTAGAAACCCTAAAACACCCTTAGAAACCCTAACACACCCTTAGAATCCCTAGCACACCCTTAGAAACCCCAACACACCCATAGAAACCCTAACACAACCTTAAAAACCCTTAGAAACCATAGCATACCCTTAGAAACCCAAACCCGCCCATAAAAAACACTAACCCACCCTTAGAAACCCTAACATACCCTTAGAAACCCTAACAAACCCTTAGAAACCCTAAATAACTCTAATAAGCACAAATAAATCCTAAAAAACCCTACCAACCAATAATAAACCATAATAAACCCTAACAACCCCTAAAGCCCCCTACTAAACCCTAATAAACACTAATAAATCGTAATAAACCATAAAACCCTATTTGACCCTAATAAAAGCTACAAAATACCTAGAAACCCAAATATACTACAAAAATACTATTAAACCATTCAAAATTCTAATATTAACAAAAAACCCTAACAAACCCGGCAAAACCTGACAAAACCCTAAAAACCCCTAAAAACTCTAAAAACCCCAAAACCCCAAATAAACCCTAAAAAACCCTAAAACCCCTAAAAACATGAAAAACCCAAAAAAACCCTACAAAAAACCTAATAAACCCTAAAAAACTTCAAAAAACCTCAAAAAACGCCAAAAAAACCTAAAACCCCTAAAAATGCTAAAAATACCGAAAATCCTAAAAATGCCTAACAAAACCATAACCAACCCTATGAAACCCTTAAAACCCTTAATAACCTCATACCAAAACATAAAAACCTCAAAAGAAACCCAAATACACCATAAAGAACACTAAAGAACCCTAAAATCCCTAAAGTAACACCAATGCCACTTACAACACTACATAAACCCTAACAATTGCTACAAAAAACTGAAAAATGATTCAAAACCTGAAAAAATGCTAAAATAACCCTAACAAAGCATAAAAAATACAAACACACCCATAAAACCCAAATAAACGCATAAAACCCCAAATAACTCAAACCAACCGTAACAAACCCTAATAAAACCAAACAGGCCCTAACAACCACTAATAACCCCTAAGAACCACAAAAAACCCTAATAACCCCTAAAACCCAATATTAAACCCTAAAAACCCGAATAAACAATAATAAATCCCAAGAAGCTGTAATAAACCCTAACGAACTCTATTAGACCATAATAAATGCTACAAAAGCCCTAAAACCCCTAATAGACAATAAAAAACACTATTAAACCATAATAAACCCTAATAATCACTAAAAACCCTAACAAACCCAACAAAATGCTACAAAAACCTCCAAATAATACCCTACAAAACCCTAATAACCCCAAAATAAATCATAATAAACCCTAAAAACCCCAAATAAATTCTAAAAAATCCTAAAAACACCAAATAAATCGTAACAAACTGAAACAAACCACAAAAAACCCCTAATAAACCACAATAAACTCTAACAAATCATAATAAACCCTAATAAATCGTAATAAACCCAAATACACGTTACTAAACCCTAATAAATAAAATAAACCCTAATAATTCCTAAATAACCCTAAAAAGGTTAATTAACACTAGAAAAAGCTATTAATGCATACAAAAGCCCAATAAAACCCTAATATAAAATAAAAAATGCTAATAAATTGTAACAAATCATAAAGGACACTAATAAACCCTAAAGAACCCTAATAAACCCTAAAAACCATATTAAACTCTAAATAACACGAAAACCCCCTAAAGAACCCAAAAGAACACTAAAACACATTAGATAAACCCTAAAAACCGCTACAATACCCAAACAAACCCTAAAACACACTAAAAAACCATAACAACCCCTATCAATCCAAAAAAAAACCCATAACCCCCCCAAAAACCCATTAAAAGGCCATCATATACCATAAAAAACCATAAACACCAGTTAACAACCCATGAAAACACTAAAAAAACTACAAACCATAAACAACCATTAAAACCCTAAAAAGGCCTCAAATAAATACATAAACCCAAAAAACGTTACATAAACCCTTAAAATGTAACAAAAATACAAACAACACAACATAAACCAAAAAACACAACATAAGCCCAAAAAACAGTACATAAACCCTAAAAGCACTACATAAACCCTAGAACTGTAACATAAACCCTAAAAAACACAACATAAACCCTAAAAAACGAAACATAAACATTTAAAAGCACTACATAAAACCTAAAAACACAGTATAACCCCCCAAAACACTACATTAACCCTAAAACGTTACATAAACTCTAAAAAATGCAACATAAACACTACATCACCCCTAAAAACGCTACATAAACCTAGAAAACACAACATAAACCCTAAAAAATGCTACATAAAACCAAAACCCAAAACATGCTACATAAACCATAAAAATGTTACATAAACCCTAAAAATGATACATAAAATCTAAAACTGCTAACTAAACCCTAAAAACGCAACATAAACACTAAAAATGCTACATAAACTCTAACAATGCTACACAAACCCTAAAAAATGCAACAAAAACCCTAAAGATGCTTTAAAACCCTCAAAAATATTAAACCCTAATATACCATAATATAAAAAATTAAACCCTAATAAACCCCTAATAAACACTAATAATCACTAAAAACCCCTTATAATCCGTAAAACCCCTAGGAAACTCTACTCAACCCTAATAAAACCACAAAAATACCAAATAAACCCTAATAAATGATAATAAAACATAATAAACCCTAAAAACATGTTAACAAAACCTAAACAACCCTAACCAACCCTAATAGACACTAATAAACACTAAAAACTGCTAATAAACCCCAAACAGACCCTAAAAAGCCCTAATAAACCATAAATAATTCCAAAAAAACCCTACTCAACCCTAACAAACCTTAATACACCATAATAACCCCTGATAAAACCCAATAAAACCCTAATAAAGAAAAAAATGCTAGTATACCTTAAAAAATCCGTAGAAACCCTGATAAAGTCTAATATAACCTAATAAACCCTAAAAATTCTCACAAACAATAAAAAAATGATCACAAACAATAAAAATATGCTATATTACCTAAAAAGAACTAAAAACACCAATATAACCTAATAAAGACAAAAAGGCTAATATACCTTGAAAATGCCTAGAAACCATAATAAACTCTAATATAACCTAAGAAACCCTAAAAACAATCACAGATAAAAAAAATGCTCAAAAACAATAAAAACACACTATATTATCTAAAAAGACTTAACAAACTCTAATATAACCTAATAAAACAAAAAACACTAATAAACCCCTAACAAACCCTAATAAACCATAAAAATCCCTAATAAACTCGAATAAAAACTAATAAACCCTAATAAAACCATAATAAAACCCTAAAAATACCTTCTCAACCCTAATAAACCTTGACACACCATAATAAAACCTAATAAAACCCAACTAAAACCCAATAAAAAAAATGAAAACAAACCATTCAAAAGCCCTAGAATGCAAAATAAACCATAATAAATTCAATTAAAGGATAATAAACCATTAAAAATTCTCACGAACACTAAAAACATGATAATAAAATTTAAAAAGTCATAACAACCCCTCATATATGTTAAAAAAACTAAAAAACACACATATACCCTAATAAAAACACTAATAAACCCTAGTAAATACTAAAAATCCCTAACAAAGCCTAATAAACCGTACTAAACCCTAATAAACCCTAATATAAACATAAAGATACCAAATCAACCCTAATAAAACCCTAAAAATACGTACTCAGCCTTAATAAACCTTAACACGCCATAATAAACCTTAATAAACCCCACTAAACCCTAAAAAATGTAAATATACCATTAAAAAAGACCTAAAACCCCTAATAAATGCTAATAAAACCTAATAAAGCTTAAAAGTTCTAATAAACCTAATTAAACACTACTAAACACTAAAACCCCCTAATATACCCTCTTAAAAATTGATAAACCATAAAGAACGATAATAAACGCTAATAAATCTAAAACATACCCAAATATACCATAATATATCATAATGTACCCTAATAAACCCAACTCAATCCTATTAAAACCCTAAAAATACCTAATAAACCCTAATAAACCTTGACACACCATAATAAACCATAATAAAATCCTAATAACCCCACCAAACCCAAAAAAACGCTAATATAACTTCAAAAAACCATAAAACCCAATAAAACCATAATAAATGTTAATAACACATAAAAATACTAAAAATTGATAGTAAACCCTAAAAATACCTCGAATAATAATAGTAGTAATAACGTGCGTGCATGTGCATATGCATGTGCATGGTTTAAATAATAAATCATAATGCACGTGCATGAGCATATGCCTAAACATTTGCATGTAAATGATAATAAATAATAAATTATAAAAACTAACGCATGTGAATTGCATGTGTATGTGCATGTGCATGTGAACGATAATAAATATTAAATAATTATGCACATTCAAGTGCATGTGAATGTGCATGGTATAAAAAATAAATAATAACCAAGTCCACAAGAATGTGCATTTGCATGTGAATGATAATAAATAATAAATAATAACACATGAGATAATAGAATAATGCATGTGCATTGTGTGTGCACGTGCATTAGAATAAATAATAATAACACATGTGATAATAAAATAATGCAAGTGCATTACATTTTCATGTGTATGATAATAAATAATATATAATAATGCACATGCATGTGCATTTACATGTAATGATAATGATAATGACACATGAACGTGCATGGTAATAAATATTAAATAACTACGCGTGTGCCTGTGCATTTCTATTTGATGATACAAATAACAATAATAAGAATAATAATAATAATAATAATAATAATAATAATAATAATAATAATAGAATAACGCAAGTGCATTTCATGTTCATGTTCATAGTAATAAATAATAAATAAATAATAATAAATAAGAATGCACATGCATGTGCATGTGCATTTATAATTGGTGATAATATTAATAATACTAACTGTAATAATAATAATAATAACACATGCACGTGCATGGTAATAAATAATAAATAACAACCCAAATGCATGTGTATTTTCATGTGATAATGATAATAATAAGAATAATAATAATAATAATAATAATAATAAAATAATAATAATAATAATAATAATAATAAAAGAATAATACAAGTGCCTTGAATATGCATGTACATGGTAATAAATAATAAATAATAATGCACGTGCATCTACATTTGCATGTTAGGATAGTAATAATAATAGAAGTAGTAATAATAGTAGTAGTGGTGGTGATAATAGTAGTAGTACTAATGCATATGATAATAGAATATTGCATGTGCATTACTTGTGCATGTGTATGTTAATAAATAATAACTTCTGTGCATTGCATTTGCATGTGATGATGATGATGATGATAATAATAATAATAATAATAATAATATTAATAACAACAATGCATGTGGTAATAGAATAACGCACGTTCAATGAATGTGCTTGTATTTTAATTTGGATTTGCATTTGTACATGATGATAATAACAATAACAATAACAAAACAACACCAACAACAAAAACAACCACAATAATAATAATAACAATAACAATAACAACGGATATGATAATAAAATAACGTGTTTGCATTGCATGTGCATGTGCATGGTAATAAAAATATAATAATGACGCACATGAATGTGCATGTTCATTTTCATGAGATGATGATAATAATAATAATAATAATAGTAATAATAATTTATAGTTGTTTGAAAAAACAGCAGACAGGACAAAAGTGCTAGAAATGGTGTCTCCAAAAACCTAACAAATCACAGAGTCATTAAAAAAAATAACTTTTTCTTTAGGAGTTCATTTCCACTCCATGAATAGTCAAACTAAATCCCATGGAACGAACTACGATAAAAACAGGTGTCGAAGGCCGAACAGACACACAAATCAGAAGTTATGACCGTTTTAAGAAAATTTTGACAGGGATCTGGACATAGAAATGGAGTTTTGGATGCCTTCTGATAGGTTTTTTGTATTTTAGGGTCCCAAACATGGCATTAACTTTGTTCAAGGTAGCCTTCTGCATATAACTCTTCCCTGCCTTCGATTTGATATGTGGTAGTGCTCAATAAAAAAAACGAAGTGAAAGTTATGGTCGTTTGAAGTTGAATTTTTTTTGGTGTGGTATAACTAATATATCTTCTATTTCTTTGATCTTATCACATTTTTTATTAGACTTGTTCCTCAATCATCTCACAAGCATAGATTTTACTAGTCACAGTGCTCAAACATACCCCCGAAGTAGATGTTATGCCTATTTTAGTGAGTTGCGGGTTTCTTAGGTTTTTAGACACTAGTAGGGTTGCTCAATTTAAAAAAACAATAACTTCTGCTACGTGTGTTCATTTTGGCTCTACCACATATCAAATCAAAAATTGTGAAATGATACACACTCTGGTAACCACTAGAACCCGTTCTGACATTATTCAACCCCTCAAAAGACCCAAAATCCATTTGGATGGTCAAAAGATTGGCTTCTGGTGTCTGTTTTGCAATAACTTCTTCTATGGGTGTCCGTTTTGCCTCTACCACATATCAAATCGAATCATGAGACTATACCTACACTCCTATATCCACTGAAGCACCTTCTCAAATCATTGAAGGCCCAAAAAGGTACTTAAACCCTCTAAAAACCATAACTTCTACTCAGGGAGTCTGTTTTGCCTCTACCATATATCAAATCTATGCTTTCGACTAGATCTACACATCTGTGACCAATAGGAACACCTTATCACGTTCTTAAAGACCCAAAAGGTCCTTAAGTCGTCTAAATGACTATAACTTCTGCTATGGGTGTCTGTTACACCTCTACCACATATCAAATTGAATGTTGCGACTAGCTCTACACATCTGTTAGAACCATGAACAACTAAATAACTCTAACACACCATGAAAAACCCCATAAACACTAAAAACCATTAAAAACCATGCAAATCCCTAACAGACCCTAAAAAACCCTAACAAACACAAAAAACCCTAACAAACCCTAACAAACCCCAAAAACCCTAAATAACATAACAAACCCTAAAAACCCTAACAAGACCTAACAAACCACAAGAAGCACTAAGAAACGCCAATAAACACAAAAATTGAGGAAACCATAAAAAAAAACCCCTCTGAAAACCCTAAATAACACAGGTAACACTAAAAACATTAAAAACCCTTAAAACCTCTAGAAAAAACCCTATAGAAACGTTGGCGGCGCAATCCCCTGGATATCTCTCTCGCTCGACGATTCTTCCCCTGGTTTCTTCTCGGGATCTTGACGTTGGCTCCTCGATCTGCTCTTGGAAATGGTGTTCTCTGGATGCGTTTCTTGACCTCAAGACGGTGTTACTTTGGCGGCTTTTTCCTCCCCAAACGGCTCCCTTACTCTCAGCTTCGGAAGGGATTTTATTCCTTTTCTGGCGCGCGTGGGATTCATTCGTTTTGGAGGTTGCGCAGGTTGCTGCGGACTCAGATAGTTCCGATCTACCTTATGGCGATGAAGGCTCATTGGAGGTTGGCTTCCTTTATGGATATCTATCACGGATCGAGGTTGACCTCGCAGATCTAGGACCTCAGGCAGGTCAACGGAGTCAGAGGCCTCAACGATGGAGCAGGGTGCACCGGTGACGCGGATTCTGGCCTCAACGACAGGCGATCTTTCCTGATTTGCTACTTTGGTCTTCCACGTGTTTTGGTAAGTTGGTGCTAGAGGCGGTGATGGGGGCTCTTAGATCTACTCAAGGGTTTCAAGGGGCACACATGATAGCGGCTTGGCATTGGTTTGTGCAGGAATTTCATTTTCAGGTTTGTGTGATTCTGCCCTTGCTGCTCACTGTTGATGCTGGTTCTGGTTGGAAGTCTTTGAGTCTTAAGACCCATGGTCCTTTGGTTGCGGTGCTGGTCATGAGCCATTGCGGGTTCTGGTCACTGGATTTGCTGGGAAATTTTAGGCATGGTCTGGTGATGTTGTGCGATTATGCTGGGGTGATTTCCTGGAGCTGGTTTATGTCTTTTGGGTGCTGGGTGTTGCGGCCTGGTCCTGGTTTTAGGTGCTTGTGGTGTGTTGTTAACTTTGTGGTGGGGTGCGGAGCATCGAGAGTTTTTGGCTGTCGGTTTATTTGGTTCTGGTTGATGCACTTTGCTGGTGAATGATGGATGATGGTGCTTCGTATGGTGGATCTCCTAGCTGAGGAGGTGTTGGATGCTGGATCATGTGAGATTGGATATTGGTCGCTGCTTTGTGTGATTGGATGTTGGCTGCTGCTTGGTGGTGAACTGCTGAATGATGGTGATGATGAGGCTTGTGATTTTTATGTTGGTGGTTATGTGATATTGGATGTTGGTGGTTCTGTGATGTTGGATGCTTGGGGTTATGGATTCTGGTTGTTGCTTGGATGGGAGGTGTTGAAGCTGTGGTTTATGGTTGTGTTGCTGCTGGATGTGGATTGCTGTTTGAGTTTGGATGCTGGTTGTTGGTTAGCTGTGAGCTGCTGGATGCTGGTTGATGCTGGATGGTGGTGGTGGCTGCTTTGTTTTGTGTGTTTTTCTTTTTTCATTCTTGTTTTTTCTTTTTTTGGGTCTTTTGTCTTGGGTCGTTAAGGGATTTTGGGTGTGGGTCGATTGACCCCTCCCCTCCCTTGTCTGTTGTGTCTCTTTTTTCTTTTTAATAAATTGGGGGGGGGGGGGGATAGCCCGACCCTCGCATCTTCCTTGCCTAAAACCCCCCTCTTAAATCATAAGAAACCCTATCATAACCTTAAAAACCCTAAAAACCCTAACAAAACACTATGCAAACCTAAAAAACACTAAAAACACCCTTAGAAACCCTAACACACCCTTAGAAACCCTATAACCACCTTAGAAAGCCTAGCACAACCTTAGAAACCCCAATGCACCCATAAAACCCCTAACACGACCTTAGAAACCCTTAGAAACCATAACACACCCTGAGAAACCCTAACCGGACCATAAAACCCCTAACCCACCCATAGAAACCCTAACACACCCTTAAAAACCCTAACAAACCCTTAGATACCCTAAATCTCTGTAATATGAACTAATAAATCCTAACAAATCCTACCGACCAATAATAAACTATAATAAACCCTAATTAACCGTAAAGCCCACTACTAAACCCTAATAAACACTAATAAATCGTAATTAACCCTAAAAACACTACTAGACCCCAATAAAAGCTAAAAAATACCTAAAAACCCAAATATACATAAAAAACGGTATAAAACCATTCAAAATTCTAATATTCACAAAAAAACTCTAACAAACCCAGCAAAACCTGACAAAACCCTAAAAAACATAAAACCCAAAAAAACCCAAAAAACCCTAAAAAAACACTAAAAATCCAAAAAACCCAAAAAAATTCTAAAAAACCCTCAAAACCCACAAAACCCCTAAAAGCTTAAAAAACAGAAAAAACCCGAAAACAGACCTAAAAAACATAAAAAACCTCAAAAAACCTCAAAAAACCTCAAAAAACCCTGAAAACCTAAAAACCACATAAAACGCTAATAAACACATAAAAACCTAAAAATTCCTAAAAAAACTCTAACCAACCCTATGAAACCCTTTAAACCCTAAAAAACCCCTATCCAACACTAAAAACCTCAAAAGAAACCCTAATACACCCTAAAGACCGCTAAAAACACTAAAAATCCTAAAGAACCCTAAAGAACCACTAAAGCCACTAACAACGCTACATAAACCCTATCAATTACTACAAAAACCCTAAAAATGATTCAAAACCCACAAAATTCTACAAAACCCCAAAAAAATGCTAAAATAACCCTAACAAAGCATAAAAAATCCAAACACACCCATAAAACCCAAAAAAATGCATAATACCCCAAACAACTCAAACAAAACGTAACAAACCCTAAAAACCCTTACAAAACCTAACAAACCCTAAAAATCACTAATAACCCCTAAGAACCACTAATAAACCATAATAACCCATAAAACCCACTATTAAACCTTAAAAACCCTAATAAACACTAATAAATCGTAATAACCTATAATACACCCAAACAAACTCTATTAGACCCTAATAAAAGCTACAAAAGCCCTAAAACCCCTAATATACAAGAAAAACACTATTGAACCATAATAAAACCTAATAGTCACTAAAAACCCTAACAGACCTGACAAAATGCTACAACAATCTCCATATAGTAGCCTACAAAACCCTACAACCCACTAATAAACCCTAAAACCCCTAAAAACCCCAAAATAAATCATAAAAAACCCTAACAACCCCAAATAAATTGTTATAAATCCTAAAAATGCCAAATAAATCGTAACAAACTGAAACAAGCCATAACAAACACCTAATAAACCCCAATAAACACTAAAAAATCATAATAAACGCTAACAAATCGTAATAAACCCAAATACACGTTACTAAACTCTAATAAATAAAATAAACCCTAATATACCCTAATAAATCCTAAATAACCCAAAAAAGGTCGATAAACCCTAGAAAAAGATAATAATGCCTACAAAATCCCAATAAGACCCTAATATACCATAAAAAATGAAAATAAACTGTAATAAATCCTAAAGAACACTAATAAACACTAAAGGACCCTAATAAGCCGTAAAGAACCATATTAAACTCTAAATAACACTAAAAACCCTAATGAACCCACAAAATTCTAAAACACATTATATAAACCAAAAAAACAGCTACAATACCCAAACAAACCCTAAAATACACTAAAAACCCTAACAACCCCTATCAATCCAAAAACAAACAAAAAACCCATAAAACCCCCCAAAACCATTAAAAAACCATCAGATACCCTAAAAACTATAAACACCCATTAACAACCCTAAAATCCATAAAAAACACTACAAACCGTAAACAACCATTAAAACCCTAAAAAGGGTTTCAAATAGATACATATACCCTAAAAACATTACATAAACCCAAAAAATGAAACAAAAACCCTAAAAACGCAACATAAAACAAAAAATGCAACATAAACCTAAAAAATGCTACATAAACCCTAAAAGCACTACATAAACCCTAGAACTATAACATAAACCCTAAAAAACACAACATAAACCCTAAAAAAGAAACATAAATATTAAACAACATTACAAAAAACCTAAAAACACAATATAAACCCTAAAAACAACATGAACCCTAAAAGCGTTACATGAACCCTAAAAAATGCAACATAAATGCTACATCACCCCTAAAAATGCTACATAAACCCAAAAAACACAACATAAACCCTAAAAAATGCTACATAAACCATAAAAATGTACATAAACCCTAAAAATGTTAAATAAAACCTAAAACCACTAACTAATCCCTAAAATGCTACATAAACACTTAATATGCTACATAAACTCAAAAAACGCTACACAAACACTTAAAAATTCTAAAAAAACCCTAAAGACGCTTCAAAACCCTCGAAAATATTAAACCCAAATATTCCATAATATAAAAAATTAAACCTTAATAAACTCCTAATAAACTCTAATAATCTATAAAAATGTCTTATATTCCCTAAAAAACCTAAGTGACTATACTCAACCCTAATAAAACCCAAAAAATAACCAATAAACCCTAATAAATGATAATAAAACCTAATAATCCCTAAAAATAGGTTATGAAAATCTAAACAACCCTAACCAACCCTAATAGACACTAATAAACACTAATAAACTGTAATAAACCACAAACAAACCCTAAAAATCCCTAATAAACCATAAATAAATCCAAATAAACCCTTCTCAACCCTAACAAACCAAAACACATCATAATGAACCCTAATAAAAACCTACAAAACCCTAATAACTAAAACAAACACTACTATACCTTAAAAAATCCCTAATAAATGCTAATAATTCCAAACAAAGCTTAAAAGAACTAATAAACCCTAATAAACACTAATAACCCTAAAAACCAAAATATACCCTCTTAAAAATTAATAAACAATAATGAACGATAATAAACCCTAGTAAATTCTAATCATGCCCAAATATACCATTATATACCATAAAAAACCCTAAAAAACCCAACTCAATCCTAATAAAACCCTAAAAATACCTAATAAACCCTAATAAACCTTAACACACCATAATAAACCCTAATAAAATCCTAATAACCCCCTCCAAACCCTTAAAAATAATAATGTACCATTAGAAAACCCTAAAACCCTAACAAATCATAATAAATGTTAATAACAACTAAAAATTCTAAAAAATGCTAGTAAACCCTAAAAATACCACTAATAATAATAATAGTAGTAATAACGCGTGTGTCTGTGAATATGCACGTGCATAGTTTAAATAATAAATCATAACGCACGTGCATTTGCATATACCTACACATTTTCATGTGAATGATAATAAATAATTAATTATAAATAATAAATCATGTAAATTACATGTGTATGTTCATGTGCATGTGAATGATAATAAATAATAAATAATAACGGACATCCATGTGCATGTGCATGTGCATGTGTATGTGCATGGTAACAAACAATAAATAATAACCAATTCCACATGAATGTGCATTTGCATGCGAATGATAATAAATAATAAATAATAACACATGTGATAATAGAATAATGCACGTGCATTGCGTGTGCACGTTCATGAGAATAAATAATAATAATAACACATGTGATAATAAAATAATGCAAGTGCATTGCATTTGCATGGGCATAATAATAAATAATATATAATAATGCACGTGATTGTGAATTTACGTGTAATGATAATGATAATGATGCATGCACGTGCATGGTAATAAATAATAAATAACAACGCATGTGCATGTGCATTTGTATTTGATGATATTAACAACAACAACAACAACAACAACAACAACAACAACAACAACAACAATAGAATAACCCAAGTGCATTTCATGTGCACCTACATAGTAGTAAAAAATAAATAAATAATAATAAATAAATAATAATAAATAAGAACACACATTCATGTACATGTACGTTTACATTTGATGATAACATTAATAATACTAATTGTAATAACTTCTTCAACCCCCAAAAAGACCCAAAATCCCTTTGCACAGTCAAAAGATTGGCTTTCAGTGTCCATTTTGCAATAACTTCTTCTATGGGTGTCCATTTTTCCTCTACCACATATCAATTCGAAGCTTGAGACAAGACCTACACTTCTATAACCACTGAAGAACCTTCTCACATCCTTGAAAGTCCAAAAGGGTACTTAAACCCTCCAAAAGACCATAACTTCAACTTCGAGATTCTATTTGTCCTCTACCTTATATCAAATCGAATCTTTTGACTAGATCTACACATCTGTGACCAATATGAATGCCTTATCATGTTCTTAAAGTCCCAAAAGGTCCTTAAGTCCTCCAAATAACCATAACTTCTGCTATGTGAGTCTGTTTCACCTCTACCACATATCAAATTGATGCTTGTGACTAGCTCTACACATCTATGACATCAATGAACAACTAAATAACCCTAACAAACCATGAATAACCCCATAAACACTAAAAACCATTAAAAACATTAAAAACTCTAACAGACCCTATCAAACCCTAACAAACACTAACAAAACCTAACAAGCCCTAACAAACCCTAACAAATCCTAACAAACCATAACAAACCCCCAAAAAACTTAACAGACATTACAAACCCTAAAAACCATAACAATCCCTAAAAAATCCCAAGAAACCCTAAGAATCCCCAATATACCCAAACAAACCCGATGAAACCCTAAAAAACCCCAAAAACCATAAGAAACCCTAACAAAACCCTAAAAACCCTAACAAAACCCTAAGAAAACCTAAGAAACACTAACACACCATTAGAATCCCTAACACACCCTTAGAAACACTAACACACGCTTAGAAACCCAAGCACGCCCTTAAAAACCCCAACACACCCATACAAACCCAAACACAACCTTAGAAACCCTTAGAAACCATATCACACCATTAGAAACCCATACCCACCCATAAAAACCCTAACCCACCATTAGAAACCCTAACCCACCCTTAGAAACCCCAATAAACCCTTAGACACCCTAAATCACTATAATAAGCACTAATAAATCCTAACAAACCCTACCAACTAATAATAAACCATAATAAACCATAAGAACCCCTAAAGCCCACTACTAAACCCTAATAAACACTAATAAATCGTAATAAACCCTAAAACCCTATTAGACCCCAATAAAAGCTACAAAATACATAAAAACTCAAATATACAACAAAAATGCTATTAAACCATTAAAAATTCTAATATTCACAAAAAAACCCTAACAAACCCAGAAACCCTTACAAAACCCTAAAACCCCCTAAAAACCCTAAAAACCCAAAAAAACCCAAAAAAACCCAAAAAATCCCTAAAAATCCCTAATAACCCAAAAAAATCCTAAAACACTAAAAAACCCTAAAACCACTAAAAACATGAAAAAACTTTAAAAACCCTAAAAATAACAAAAAAACCTCAAAAAATGCTAAAATCCCTAAAAACCCCTAAAAATGATAAAAAATTCAAAAAGCCTAAAAAGGCATAACAAAACCCTAACCAAACTTATGAAACCCATAAAAACCCTAAAAACCCCATATCAAACACTAAAAACCTAAAAAGAAACCCTAATACACCATAAAAAACCCTAAAGAACCCTAAAAACCCTAAAGAACCACTAAAGCCACAAACAACCCTACATAAACCCAAACAATTGCTTAAAAAACAGGAAAATGCTTCAAAACCCACAAAACACAACAAAACCCCAAAAAATGCTAAAATAACCCAAACAAAGCATAAAAAATACAAACACACCCATAAAATCCAAAAAAACGCATAAAACCCCAAACAACTCGAACAAACCGTAACAAACCCTAAAAACCCTCACAGAACCTAACAATCCCTAAAAACCACCAATAACCTCTAAGAACCACTAATAAACCATAATAACCCCTAAAACCCACTATTAAACCCTAAAACCCTAATAAACACTAATAAATCACAATAACATGTAATAAACCCTAAAAAACTCTATTAGACCCTAAAAACGCTACAAAATCCCTAAAACCCCTAATATACATTAAAAAACTATTAAACCATAATAAACCCTAACAATCACTAAAAACTGTAACAAACATGACAAAATGCTACAAAAACCTCTAAATAATAGCCTACAAAACCCTACAACCCACTAATAAACTCTAACAAACCATAATAATCCCAAAATAAATCGTAACAAACCCTAACAACCACAAATAAATCATAACAAATCTTAACAACGCCAAATAAATGGTAACAAACTGAAACAAACCATAACAAACCCCTAATAAACCACAATAAATCCTAACAAATCATAATAAACCCTAATAAATCGTAATAAACCCAAATACACGTTACTAAACCGTAATAAATAAAATAAACTCTAATAAACCCTAATAAATCCTAAATAACCCTAAAAAGTTCGATAAACCCTAGGAAAAGATATTAATGCCTACAAAAGCCCAATAAAACACTAATAAACAATAAAAACTGCTAATTAACTGTAACAAATCCTAAATAACACTAATAAACCCTGAAGAACCCTAATAAACCCTAAAGAACCATATTCAACTCTAAAGAACACTAAAAAACCCTAAAGAACCCAAAAAACACTAAAACACATTAGATAAACCCTAAAACCGCTACAATACCCAAACAAACCCTAAAACACACTAAAAAACCCTGAAAAACCCTATCAGTCCCAAAAAAACAAATAAACCCATAAACCCCGCCCCCCAAAAAAACCATTAAAAAGCCATCAGATACCATAAAAAACCATAAAAACCCGTTAACAACCCATAAAACCCTACAAGAACTACAAACCATAAACAACCATTAAAACCTTAAAAGGGCTTCAAATAGATACATAAACCCTAAAAACGTTACATAAACCATTAAAAATACAACAAAAAAACCTAAAAACGCAACATAAACAAAAAAATGCAACATGAACCCAAAACACGCTACATAAACCCTAAAAGAACTACATAAACCCGAGAACTGTATCATAGACTCTAAAAACCCAATATAAACCCTTAAAAACTCAGCATTAACATTAAAAACGCTAAATAAAACCTAAAAACACAATATAAACCCTAAAAACACTACATGAACACTAAAAACGTTACATAAATCATAAAAAATGCAATATAAACGCTACATCACCCCTAAAAATGCTACATAAACATAGAAAACTCAACATAAACCCTAAAAAATGTTATGTAAAACCTAAATCCTAAACATGCTACATAAACCCTAAAAATGTTACATAAACTAGAAAAATGATACATAAAATCTAAAACCGCTAACAAAATCCTAAAAATGCTACATAAACACAAAAAATGCTACATAAAATCTAACAACGCCACACAAACCATAAAAAATGCTACAAAAACCCTAAAGACGCTTTAAAACCCTCAAAAATATTAAACCCTAATATACAATAATATAAAAAAATATACATTAATAAACCCCTAATGAACTCTAATAATCCTTAAAAACTCCTTATAATCAGTATAAACCCTATGAAACTCATCTCAACCCTAATAAAATCCCAAAAATACCTTATAAACCATAATAAATGATAATAAAACCTAATAAATACTAAAAGCACATTAAGAAACCCTAACCAACCCAAATAGACACTAATAAACACTAATAAACCCTAATAAACCCCAAACACACCCTAAAAAGCCTTAATAAACCATAAATAATGCCAAATAAACCCTACTCAACCCTAACAAACCTTAACACTCCATAATAACCCCTAATAAAACCCAAAAAAAACCCTAATAAAGAAAAAAATGCTAATATACCATAAAAAATCACTAGAAATATAGATAAACTCTAATATATCCTAATAAACCCTAAAAATGCTCACAAACAATAAAAAAAGATCACAAATAATAAAAATGCGCTATATTACCTAAAAAGTCCTAAGAACACTAATTTATCCTAATAAAGACAAAAGAGGCTAATATACCTTATATTTCCGTAGAAACCATAATAAACCATAATAAACTCTAATATAACCTAAGAAACCCTAAAAACGCTCACAAACTAAAACAAAATTCTCATTAAAAATAAAAACATGCTATATTATCTAAAAAGACCGAACAAACACTAATATAACCTAATAAAACAAAAAACTAATAAACCCCTAACAAACCCTAAAAATCCCTAATAAACCCTAATAAAAACAAATAAACCCTAATAAAACCATAATAAAACCCTAAAAATACCTTCTCAACACTAATAAACCATGACACACCATAACAAAACCTAATAAAACCCCACTAAACCCCAATAAAAAAACACAAACAAACCATTAAAAAGCCCTAGAAACCCTAATAAACAATAATAAATTCAAATAAAATCTAATAAACCATTAAAAATGACCCCAAACACTAAAAACACACTAACAAAACCTAAAATGTCATAACAACCCCTCATATATATTAAAAAAAACTAAAAAACACTCATATACCCTAATAAAAACACTAAAAACCCTAGTAAATCCGAAAAATCCCTAACAAACCCTAATAAACAGTACTCAACCCTAATAAACCCTAATAAAACCTTAAAGATACTGAATCAACCCTAAGGAAACCCTAAAAATACCTACTCAAACTTAATAAATCATAACACAACATAATAAACCATAATAAACCCCACTAAACCCTAAAAAACACAAATATACCATTAAAAACCCCTAAAACCCCTAATAGATGCTAATAATACATAACAAAGCTTAAAAGCGCTAATAAACCCGAATAAAAACTACTAAACACTAAAAAACCCTAATATACCCTCTTAAAAATTAACAAACCGTAATGAACCATTATAAACCATAATAAATTCTAAACATAACCAAATATACCATAATATACTTTAATATACCCTAATAAACCCAACTCAATACTAATAAAAACCTACAAATACCTAATAAACCCTAATAAACCTTGATACACCATAATAAACCCTAACAAAATCCTAATAACCCCCACCAAACCCTAAAAAATGCTAATATACCATTAAAAACCCTAAAAAACTAACAAACCATAATAAATGTTAATAACACCTAAAAATCCTAAAAAATGATAGTAAACCCTAAAAATACCTCTAATAAAATTTTTAGTAATAACACGCATGCATGTGCGTGGTTTAAATAACAAATCATAACGCACGTGCATGTGCATAAGCCTGCACATTTTCATGTGAATGATAATAAATTATAAATTATAAATAATAACGCATGTGAATTGCATGTGTATGTGCATGTGTATGTGAATGTGCATGTGAATGATAATAAATAATAAATTATTGCGCACATATAAGTGTATGTTCATGTGCTTGTGCATGTGCATGGTAATAAACAATAAATAATAACCAAGTCCACATGAATGTGCATTTGCATGTGAATGATAATAAATAATAAATAACAACACATGTGATAATAGAATAATGCACGTGCATTGCGTGAGCACGTGCATTAGAATAAATAATAATAACACAAGTGATAATTGAATAATGCAAGTGCATTTCATTTGCATGTGCATGATAATAAATAATATATAATAATGAACATGCATGTGCATTTACATGTAATGATAATGATAATGAAGCATGCACGTGCATGGTAATAAATAATAAATAACAACGCACGTGAATGTGAATTTTTATTTGATGATACAAACAAAAACAACTACAAGAATAATAATAATAATAATAATAATAATAGAATAACGCAAGTGCATTTCATGTGCACGTGCATAGTAGTAAATAATAAATAAATAATAATAAATAAGAATGCACATGCACATGCATGTTCATTTACATTTGATGATAATATTAATAATACTAATTGTAATAATAATAATAATAATGATAATAACGAATGCACGTGCATGGTGATAAATAATATAAAACAATGCACATGCATGTGCATTTGCATGTACGGGTTCCCATTCAACCCTTAAAAGGGGGATTATCCATAATAAAATAAAAAAGAAGGCCTTTGTGCCATTCGGGGGGCGGGGGGAATAATGATAATGATGATGATGATAATAATAACAATAACAATAATAATAATAATAATAATAATAACTATGATAATAATAATAATAATAATAAAAGAATAATACAAGTGCATTGCATATTCACGTACATGGTAATAAGTAATAAATAATTCCAATCCTTTTTCTTTTTTATTTCAAAAGCACTTTTGAGGAAAAAGTGGGAAACCCGAACATGTACAAAGAATAGATGTTAAAAACAAAAAGAGCCCAAAATGTTGTTAAAGACAAGACTAAGAATGTTAGAACCAGCCACTGTACAAAGCATCCAATAAAAAGTGGTTACCTGAGTATTTGGGTCATTCCATAGAAGATCTTCGAAGTGATCCACCATCTTATCCCATGCCTGGATATATTTGTCCACATTGATCATTCCATTGTTAAAGTCCCACATTAAGATGTTGTCCTGTTTGTTGATCCACTTCAATTGCTTAGTATTAGTGCTAGCTATACTCGACCTATCGTATATTCTATTGCATTATGTGTGCATGTGTATGGTAATAAATAATAACTCTCGTGCATTGCATTTACAGGTGATGATGATGATGATAATAATAATAATAATAATATTAATAATAACAGTGCATGTGATTAAAATTAAAGAACGAATAATGTAATTAAAATTATAAAAATATAAAATTAATTATGAAAAATGATTAAATATTATATTTTAATATAAAATTAAAAAAGTTAATTTATCATCAAAAAGTGTAAAGATTATTAATTAAACATTAAAAATTCAATATATATGTTGCAAAAGAATGTGATTTTAGAGCCGAATCAAATTCCACCCATATTTAATAATTGATTGTCCTCAATAAATCCCATGTTTTATTATCTTTTTAATGAATAATTTTTTTATTAATCAGCTCAGATTGAATCAAGTTAAACAATTAAAAAAACATAGGACAATGAAATTGAGTAATAATATTTTTAATAAGAATATTTCAAAAGATGTATTGGCTAAAACAAAATCTTATTGGTAATCAAGAAAGTAGTAAATCATATACCAATGAGGAGGTCCTTCCACATATATGAATCTCCATAATGACTCATTACTATTCTGGTCTAAGATCTAAATTCAAGAGTGATAAAAGCTTAAAAGTAAGTGGAAGTATGAACTTAACAAAAAGATCCTTGTATTTTGACTTTCACCTGGGTTCTAAAAAACAAAAATTAAATTATAATTTTTTTAGAATTACCTTATAGATACAACTTAAATGATTCTATATAAATCGATTCTCACCTTCTTCATCTGGAATTTATTATTCCCCTCTCCTTAATGATCTCATTTTTGACCCTATACAATTTATTATAATTTTTACCAGGCCATGTAACATGTGTTACACACTGTTCATATGCACTTATTCATTATTATATAGAGGTATTTAGTAAATAGAAACACACCCAATGCCTAGAGTCTTATAGATTCACCATGGGTTCCTAAATGCCCAAATTAATCTAGTTTCTAAAGATCTATATGAAAACCATTTACATTATCTCACAAAGGTGATTTTTTTTAATAATAAAAAAGTGTGTTTCCTAGGATAATGTTAAAACTTCTATTTCTTAAAGTTATAATCTTAACTCCACAAACTAGTTTCCTATATAAATCTAAAAAATAGTTTCTAAATAGAGAATTCATAAATTCACTAAGAAAAATCACTCAACAATCATTCACCCTCATCTGTTTTAGAATCATGAAAACTCATAACTACCAGTAAATTATCTCTCCTTAGGCAAGATTCATTTGAAATGTAGTGTGAAATATATGAAGATAAAAAATGTGTATGAATTTTGAAAAAAAATTAACCATTTTTTTAATAAAATGTTTAATGAGTAGTGGGAATTTATGGGCTTCCATTAAACATAGTTTAGCTTAAGATAAGTTCACCACCTCCCCCCACACTTAAAACCCATATGTATCCCCAAAGTTGAGTTCAAATATGAAGAGGAAAAATTTTAATAATTAAAGTTCAAATTATATTTTCATTAAATCATATTAATGATATGTATAAGGATCTCAGTGAAGTTATGATATAAGTGTGTGCCACAAAAATTATTTTACAATAGAATCACATGAAATTACTTTCATTATCGTAAAGTCCCATAAATAGAAATTTTCAATTAAGATCAAATATTTTCATGTAAAATTGTGAGTGTACAGTGAATAGGGTGAAGCAGTTTAAGAATTTGATTCAATGCGATTTTCAATAAAACAAAAAATGCATTCTAAACACCCTATAGAAATAAGAAGAAGACATCCAATAACAAGATTCCATGGGAAATCCCCCAAACTTAAGTTCTAATAGTGAATAGAGTTTAATTACAATGAAATTATATTTTTAAACAAAGAAGAACATGCTGAATTTTTTCCTCAACATAATGACATTCAGAAGGCTTTTTATTATACTAGAAATGAAATAGATTTCTTTTCCAGATGATTAAATTTTCCAAAAAACCAATACTTGAAAAAAAAATTCAACAAAGAGACATAAATAAAAGAATTTTATAATAGCAGCACACATGTACAGAAGAATTTTTCCAGAAGAAGTATAAAATCATTGACTCATCGACCTTTAATCCAATGAGTCTTTCTTGAGTGACATGCAGACAATAGTGTATCGGTGGCTCAACTGCCTCGGTGAGTCAGGGACTCACTGATACACTATGAATTAGCAGTGGGAAATTTTTTATGTAAAAAGGAACAAAAACATGAATGGAGCAGTAAAATGAAAAAACATCCCTGTTAAATTTTATCTAGACATAATCCGTTATGGGAATTTCCACTCCATTGTGACACCAACAGTAGAAAGTGTTAAACCTGAGAATATAGACCAGGAAGAGGAAGACAAATAAACTAGAAATAGAGAGTATAAAGACATTAATCTGGACATTATTCAAAAATAAAATAAGTAAAAAAGTAGAAATAAATCATGAACCATGAGTTGAATCCCATAAAGCACTAAGTGTTAATTCTTCAGTTAGATTTTATTCAGATTTATTTTTCATGCACAGTGAAGGAATCCAATCCCTTTGGCTATCCTTCAAAAGATATTTTAACTATTTTCCCATTTAAAATAATTGGTTTGTTCTCCTCTACAACTATCTCAGCAACTCCATTCTTCAAAACTTTGACTGTAGTAAATGGTCCATAGCACTTAGACTAAAGTTTCCCAGGAAAGAGCTTAAGTCTTGAATTAAAGGGAAGGACATTATGTATAGGTTTGAACTATTTTTTTTGGATGATATAATCAAGAAAGTATTTAGACCTATATTTTTATATCTTATAATTATTATAAGACTCTCTCATTATTTCATCTAGTTCACTCAATTCAAGAAGTCTCCTCTCATCAGTACTCTTAAAATCAAAATTCGGAGCCATAACTGCCCAATATGACTTGTGTTCAAACTCCATAGGAAAATGATAACATTTTCCAAATAAAATCCTATATAGTGAAATATCTATTGGGATATTAAAACCTATTATATATGCCCATAAATCTTCATCTAATTTAAGAGACTAGTCCTTTCTAGAATTCGAGAAAGTTTTCTCTAAGTTCTATTTCAGCTCCCCATTTGAAATCTCAACCTGTCCATTAGAATGTGGATGGTAGGTTGTACCAGTTTTATGAGTGAAAAAATATTCTTCCATTAAATAATTAATCATATAGCTTTTAAAGTGTGAACCATTAACATTTATAAAATATTTGGGTACTCCATATCTTGAAAAGATATTCTTTTTACAAATTTAATTACAATGTTGTCTTGATTGTTATCTAGAGATATTGCCTCAACCCACTTAGAAACATAATCTACATCCAAAATAATGTAATCATTCCCATTAGATGATAGAAATGAACCCATGAAAACTAAACCCCAGACATCAAAAATTTCAACTTCTAGCTTACCCTTTTAGGGTAACTCTTGCTTCCTCCCAACATTTCCAAACCTATGACATCTATCACAACCAACTACAAAGATCCTAACATCCTTGAATAAGGTGGGACAATAAAAACTAGACTGAATGGATTTTTGAGTTGTCCTCTCACCTCCATGGTTTCCTCCCCAAGACGAGGAGAGACAACTTTCTAATATGGGAATCATCTCTTCCTTTGGCACACACATTCTATGTATCCCATCAGCACACCTCCAAAATTGTAAAGGATCATCCTAAACATAATACTTATGTTTTGAAATAAATTTTTTTCCTTTGGTTATTAGATAGATCTTTGGGAAATACACTAGATTACAATAAATTAGCATAGTCTATAAACCATGTAGGCTACCTTATTGAAATAGTTATAAGCTTTTCAACATAAAAGAAAGAATTAATCTCCCTTGGATCTTTACAATACATGTAAGGAATCCTAGAATGATAATCTGTAATTTGGTTTTCAGCTCCCTATTTATCTTTAATTTCAAAGTCAAGTTCTTGTAATAATAGAATCCATCTAATAAACCTGGTCTTAGCCTACTTATTAAATAGAAATTATTTCAAATCAGAATGGTCTATGAAAATTATTTCCTTTGAACCTAAAAGATAATGCCTAAAATTCTCAAGAGAAAACAAAACAGCTAACAACTTCTTTTCAGCAGTGGTATAGTTCCTTTGAGCCTCATTTAGAAGTTTGATAGCATAATAAACCAAATTCATATTATTATATCTTCTATATCTTAGGAAAAATCCAACATTCATATCACTAGCATCACACATTAACTCAAAATGGAGTGTCCAATTAGGTGGAGTGATGATAGGTGATGTAGTGAGTTTTATATAAAGAAGATTGAAATATTTAAACTATTTTGATAAAAGTTGAATTAAAAATCATTAAAAATAAAGGAACACAAGGGATTAGTGATTTTTGAGAAATCTTTTATAAACCTCTGGTAGAAACCAACATTCCTAATAAAAATTTTAACGCCCTAAACATTTTCAGGTGGTGGTAATTTCCGAATTATATCAAATTTGGCAGTGTCAACCTCCAAACCTCTCTTGGACCCTTTATATCCTAACATAATCCCCTATTAAGCATAAATTGTCATTTTTCCCAGTTAAGAACTGGGTTGGTCTCTAAACACCTCTGAAAAACTAACTCCAAATTTCTTAAGAAAGTATCAAAAGTGCTACCAATAATGGAGAATTCATCCATGAAAACCTCTATAATCTACTCAATCATATTAGAGAAGACATCCATCATGAACCTTTGAAAGGTAGCAGGGGATCCACACAAACCAAAAGCATTCAATGGTAGGAAAATGTCTCAAAGGGGAATGTGAAGGTAGTTTTTTCCTAATCCTTTGGAACTATTGGAATCTATTTGTAACCAGAATAACCCTTGAGGAAACTGAAAAATTCATTCCCAACAAGCCTCCCAAGATTTTTATCAGGGAAGGGAATTGGAAAATGTTCCTTCCTAGTGGATTAATTGAGCTTACTGTAGTCTATATAGACTCTCTATTTGGTATCTATCCAAACTTGTATTTCTTTATTTTTTTCATTTGTGACAACAGTGAAACCTTTTTTCTTAGGTACTACTAGGATAGGACTGACCCAAGTACTGTCAGATATGGGATATATTATCCAGTGTCCAAAGATTGATTACTTCTTCTCTCATAATGTATTTCATATTAGGATTTAATCTTCTTTGACATTCTACTCTAGGATTATGGTCTAGCTCCATGGGGATCTTATTCATACACAATGAATGAATAATTCCCTTAATATCAGTAAGGGTCCAACCAATGGAAGATTTGTATTTATTTAGAACATTTAACAATATTTATTCTTGATTAACATTAAACTGATTGAAAATTATAATATGAAGTGTGTAATTCTTAAAAAAATTAATATTTAAGATTTTTAGGAAGTGGTTTCAGTTCAAGAATAAGTGATTTTTCACTAGAAGGTATACTTTTGGGCTTAAGAGGACCATGGTATTCAACATATCTCTTATAGGGAGTTTGGAAAAATGATTTTTTTTCAATTTCTAAATCAGATTTATAATTTATAGCATTTTTTCCTAGGTTTCTAGATTTCAATTTAACAGATTTATCAAGGAAAAATCATCAAATATTCTTAACATAATTCCCTTTACTTTATAAAATTGTTCAGTGGTGTTGGTGAAAACATAAACACCCTCAAGTTCACTCATAAATTTCCTAAGTTTAGAAAAACATGACACATATTCAATCACAGTAGAAACTGGATAGTTTTCCAGTTCTAGAAAATTTTCTAAATTCTCAGTTTGAGCAGATTATACTACTTGTGAAACTGGAAAATCAATATTTTCAGTTTCCAAATTAATTTCATCATCAAAAGATTATTTTTCTGATGATTTAGGATTTTTAAATTAATTATCACCTTCTAAGGACTCTATCTTTGAAAAAAAATTAGGGAATATTGGTCCTTTTAAATTTTTAAAAACATTAAACTCTTCTTGTTGTTCTGAAATATTAGAGATCAAATTATCCTTAGACACATCAATAACATCTCCACCAGTGTACAAGAAGGGCCTACCTAGAATGATGGGAACCTCTTGGTCACACATCCATACCTAAGACTAAGAAGTCTGCATGCATAAACAATTTCTCAACTCCAACTTGAAAGTCATCTACCCTTCCCACAAGATGAGTGAAAGAACGATCAACCAACTGAAGGATGATTGTGGTGGGTTGAAGATCACCCAACCTCAATTGTCATAATAGTGTGTATGGGAGTAGGTTCATGCTATCACTTAAGACAAATAAGAAGATTAATTGAAGATAATTTCTTAGGGTACATGGAATGAAAAATCTACCTGGGTCTTTGAATTTGGGTGGGATCTTAT
The DNA here is from genome assembly GCA_963277665.1 of Viscum album. Classification (NCBI taxonomy): domain Eukaryota; kingdom Viridiplantae; phylum Streptophyta; class Magnoliopsida; order Santalales; family Viscaceae; genus Viscum; species Viscum album. Next base: position 339,538,211 of record OY728167.1, read on the forward strand.
TTTGGATGATGGCACAACACTCTTTAGTGGGGTTGTAAATGGAAAATTCCTCAAGTGTTTTTTTGAAACAATTTTTTAAGAGAATTAAAGTATGATGGGATTTGAATTATGGATTGGATTAAAGGAATTTTCACTTGAATATTGGAAAAAATCCCACGGAACTGAAGAAGTTCAGCATTGATATCACATTTGGGTTTTAACTTTTCAAGGAAAGGGATGGGTTGGGGAAAAAATTAAGAATAGTAGGAATATACCTCATTTCTTCAGCATCTTTTTCTTTTTATTTATTATTTTTATATTCAAAAAAATATCCATCTTGATTTTCAGGTGAAAATTTCATATTTTCATTATTTTCATCTCCTTTTTCATTATTTCCATATTATGTATAGAGCAGATTTTTATTTCCAGGTTTATTAAATTTTCCAATTTTGGAATTTTTAATGTCTTTTTCAGCTACAGTTTGAGTATTAAGCCTACATATAATGATAAAATCCACAAAATTCTCCCTGGGGTTAAGTTTAATTATGCTTGGTAGCCTACCCTTATCCCTAGACGTAAAGTCTCTAGCTATTTAGACCAATTGAAATTCCATATTCTATATTCTAACAACATTTTTATTTTTATCAGATTCATATTGGTCATCATGTTTATTCAATTAAATTTTTAATCTTTCCTATTGAGAGTCCATTCTATTTAAAAATTGATCTTATTGGATTCACTTAGTCATCATAATTTTATTTGTGAATTACAAGATTCTTCTTTTTGTTGGTTTTGAAAGGTTTTTCTAGGTGGGTTTGGGTAATTAGGGGATGTAGACTGCTTGACTAGGCCTTTCTCTTTCTAGAAAAAATTAGGATGGTTCCTATAGCCTTGGTTATAGATTTTTGAAAATGGTTCTTCCTTAGGAGGCATCCTAGGACCATAATTGACAAGGTTTGAGTTTTCTTGTTGGGATGGAATATCAAAATTTTGGAAAAGGTTTTCAGTGTGCCCAAACATGTAACAATTTTAAAAATTTTCTCTATGTGATTGGTTTTGGTTTTGACAACCCAGTTGATTAACAGTTTTTTAGAATTATGGTTCATTATGGATTGACGTTGGTTAGTTATTTCATCTAGTTGATCTTTAGTATCATTTCTAGAACTAGTGTTTGGGTTTTTTATTCACTCTTTTCCTTCTTGAATTTTTATGTTGAGAGGTCAAAGCAAGGTTATTGAAAATTTGTCTAAAATTCTCTTCAATTTTATTATTATAATTTCCCCTAGATACTTGATGTACTATGTTCTTACTAGATGAGGACATCCCTTCATATGAGGTATCCATAAGAAGGTTGTATGAGAGTTGATGATAGGGACACTGCATAAGCAGGTACCATAATCTATCCCATGCCTCGTGAAAGGCTTCTCCATACTCTTGTTAAAAATAGTGACCTTAGTTCTATGTTCTCCTTTAAGTCATTCAGGATAAAATTTCATTTCAAAATAATTATATACTTTGTCCCAGTTCTCAAAAATATTAGCATCAAGACTCAAAACCCAGTTTCTAGCATTCCCTTTAAGGAAATAGGGAAATGATCGCATTCTAAGTTCATTTTATGTGAGTCCTAATAGTGGTAATTGTTGCACAATATTATATAAATCTCTAATAAATTATAGAGAGTCCTCGTTAAAGAGTCCATTAAATGCTGGAAGCAGAGAAATGTGATATTTTTTAAGTTAATAATTCTTGGCTCTAGGTGAAAGTTTGATCGAAGAAGGATTTCTTGACACTTGAGGGAGTTGGAAGTCCTTCATCCCAGGACTCTAATTCTCATATAAGAGTTTATGGTGAATATGTTTTTGTAATTTTTAGGTGCAGGAACTCAATCATCAATATTTTCTATTTTAGTTTTTTTCTCCTTTCTAAGAGCAGCTAAATTATTATCAAGTTCAGGGTACATGTGATTTAGTATAATAGTGGATGATCTAGTTCTCATACAATTTTACAAAAAAAATTAAAATTAGTACAAACAACGGTTCAAAGAAGTAAAAGTGTAGTAAAAAAAATTAGTAAAAATAGTAGGCAAACATAGTGGGAAGAAACAGATAATGAATCAAAGCATGATTTTTTACATAGTTTTCAAATATTTCAATTTGTTTTAGATTTTTTATGTGATTTTTTTGAAATGTTTTTTTAAATTCAAAAAAAATGTGGTCGTTCGATGCTTCCTCAGAACCGTTTCCAAAAAAATGAACTGATCATCATTGAAAGTGATTCAAAGTTTCCAAAGTAATTTTTTCCTACTACTACTATATAGTGGTTAGAAGGGTCAGATCAATAGGTAAGGTTAGTGACCATATTTTCTTTTCAAACAACCCCACTGTTGTCAACAGTGGGGAGACTTTTTTTATTTTTATTATTTTAATGTTATATATTTATTTTTTAATAACTATCTGAGAATAAATATATTTTTTTACTAAAAAATTATATTTAATAATAAATAATGACGACTAATAGTATATTAGACTAACAGTAAATTAGTAAAGTAAGAAAAAAATACAAGGACTGAGATGCAAAACTTGAGAATAAAACTTAAGAACTCTAAAATACTGGTTAAAAAGGATGAATTCTTCACACAATTTTTATTAAAACACACCTCAAAGGAATGAGGAAAAATATTTATCATCGGATGACTTGATAGAAAGATGCCTGAATCCTAGAGTTCTCTGCTCCAGAAATCAATCAAACTACTTAGAAATTTGATAAAGAAAACAATTGGAATTTGGCTCGCCATAAAATTACAATGTTTATGAAATTAAAGCTTTAATAAATTCATTCAAGATCAATCTCACCAATCGAACTTGATTTTTTTAAATTGAAATGAGTTGAGATGTGAACAATTTAATAAATAATCATAATCAGTATTGTCGGCTGATTCTAATTTCCTCAAAAAGAAAGTGTGTGAAGGAATCAAAAAGAAAAATAAACCAGAAAAATTTGAATTCCTAGGCTAAAAGTTTTAGCCTAATATCATATTGATTAAAAACATTGAAATCATACAATTATAGAGTACATAAATTTAGAACAGAATAGGGAAGAAGAAATCCCCTAGTGCTCTTACTCTCTAGAACTCTTTTTCCACGTGTTGATGAAAGGATGATCTCTACGGGTCTCCTACTGCTCTCCGCTCCTGGTCTCATCATGAGAATGTGTCGAATGGTAAGTCTCCAGTGAATGATTCTTCTATAATGAATGGTGTAGTCAATGCCCCCACATGTTGCTGCTCGATTTCATTTAATATATCTGGTCATCTATTGTAAGTCACCCATTGTTTCCACCAACATCAAGTGTTCTTCAATGCTCTACCAAACACATGTGTTTTTTCTTGAAACACAGGCCACCTTTTCTTTTCTCCTGTAACTAAATTCTCAGCAGTTGGAATTATGAAACTAGATGAGATCTCATAACTTCTTGTACCTACAAATAAATGAAAATCCAAAAACAATAAAAGTTAAAACATTGTTAATGGAACTGATAAATATAATTAAATTAATAAATAAGTTAGGGATAATAAATTAATAATAGAATTATTATTAAAACCATTAAATTATTAATTAAATTGAAACTAATTAATATTTTTATTTTATATAAAACTATTTTTAATTCTTAAATATTTTTTTAACATTATTGATGTTAATAATTTATAAACTTACTAAAAGATTATTAACAATATTATTATTTTACGATTAATGGATATTATTTTAAATTATTAAATATTATTATTATTGCTAATATAATTATTTAATTTTAAAAGTTAAATTTTAATTATAATTAATAAATTAAATTATTAAGGTTATAAAATTATAATAATTAAACAATTAAATTATTTTAATTTGACATTTTATAAATTATGATTATGATTATTTTAGTTTTATAATTAATTTAATTAATTAGTTTTATAATATTTTTTATTTACATATTTATAATAATAATTATTATTATTATTTTATCTTTATTTTATTAATATAATTTTTTTAATCCCTCCCCCATTCTTCTCTAGCGGGCACAAGAGGGGGGCTCGGGATTTCTATGCAAGCCACTCCATAGGGTGACGACGAACGTCTTCAACATGCTGGTGGCGCCTCATCCTTCGTCTACACGAGCATCTGATCTGCAGATACCAAGAATAAAATATATGAATCTTCAAACAAAATAATGGTGATTATAGAGGTAAAATACACTCATTTAGTATATATAAAAAATATATATTCTTTTCATAATTTTTTTAATTGGATTCAAAAGTGACCCATTTAGAAAATCATTAAGAAATTTCTTTTTAAAGAATTTTAAAGAAGTAAAAAATATCATGTAAAATAACATCAGGATATAATTTATTTTCATAAAATATTATTTTATTAAACATTTTAAAATACATGGATATGTAAGAGAAATATTTCCAATATAAAAGTAGACACACGATCAATATCCCTCACAAATTCTTTATTTTATTTTTCTTTAATCAGTATGGAATGAAATGGTAATTAAACATATAAAACATGCTTATTATCTAGAAGATAATAAAAATATATATGTTTCAGTAAAATAAGATCTTATTATTTCCACACAAGTAACCTTGAACATAAACAATCACCAAAATAAAACAGATAATAATATAAATCCATAGACACTTTGGTAACTCTTAAATTGAAATCACATGAAAGTATAACATCAAATGAAACATTAAATATGATGAAAATAATGAGATTAATGATATATAATTTCAATGGGTAATTATATAAACCTCGTCAAATAATATAGGTTCACAACATAAGCGTATTTCCAAATGGAAAAGGAATTTCAGATAAATAACCCTTACAAATATCATATCATTTAATTGAAAATTAATCAATTGATTGATTGTGTTTAACAAATGTAAATCCAAAAAAACCAATTTAAATTTAATATAAACCATTTTATATACAAATTTATACATAATTGTGGAATAACAATGTCAGTGAAAATTATTTATAATCCAATGTAAGGGAATTGGGTTAAGAAACCATTTACCACATGGTATCATTCAAGTAAATTACCCATGGATAAAATAATTTAAACTGAAATATAAAATATCATGAACTATAAAGGATTCATTATATAGAATTTAAAATGGTAGTATATAGATAATATAAAATAAATTATGTGTATAAATAATAAATATGCCTCATTGAAAAAAAAATTAGATGAAAAAACTTACATCGAGTATCGAAATCCCATCTATCTTATTTAACTTATATATAATAAACACATATCAATTGTTTTATTTATTAATAAAATACCTTAGGCTTAATCCCTTATACTTAAACCATTTATTTCATCTATCTTAATGAAATTTTAAATTACTTAATCAATTAAGTCCATGCTAGGTGTTTCGAAGACATTTTTTTAACTTCAAAATGACTTATTTAGGTTGAATGGGGAAAAAATGGTCATAATTACATCATCTCCCAAATAATACTAATTTCATAATTAAAATGTTTACATATAAATCATATTTTTAAATCCAATAATGAATTATGGTTTTGAAAAATTATCTATGTTACAATTATGAAGATGATAGCTTGTACATACACATGAGTAACATTTCAATTTTTTAATGATAATTATAGAAAGAAGTTAAGTATTATTTTATCATTAAAAATTGATAATTATATAATAAATATATTATTAGTTCATAATATATATATACATATATATATATTATTCATGTGATGTGATGTGATGATGAAAAATGAATCATATCGCTTCGTAGAGGTGGTAGTCCACATGTATGCATGAATAACGTTATCATTTTCCAATGAATAGAAAATTAATAAATTAAATAGAATGTAATATATTCATAGTGATAAATATTTCCTTAATATCATATATGAACATTAATTACATCATTATAAAAATTCATCAAAAGTGGTGATGGAAAATGAATTACATCGGTCTGTGAGACAGTAGTTTGTCATACACACGAATGATGAATTCCATTCCCATTCGATGAAGATGGATAAAGGTTACACCATTAGTATAATAAAATATGAATGTATTTATGATAATTATTTAATTATATGATAATTATTAATTAATATTTAAATTGTGTGGAAGAATAAATAAAATAGAAATTATCAGTTAAGAACGATACCTCTTCTTCAGACAACCTCTTCTACTTAACTCCTAAAGACAAGTAATGTTTTGTATTCTGACATATATAAGGCCTTTATAATGTGGGTAGGGATGTGTGGATTATATTTTTGAATATATTCCAAGAAAAAAATTGTTTTAATGTGTGAATTAAAGATATTAAGAGATGCTCTTTTATAAGAGAGGGGAGGGGCACTCTTGGATTTCTTAAAATATAAAATTAATATTAATTACTTTTCATGACCAAATGGGTCCATATAGGTAATATTATAATATAAAATTAATATGAGTATAAATAATATAATAAAATTTTATTTTTAAATGTTTTTTATATTTATTAAACTTACCTATTTATTTTAACTCCTGTTAAACCTTTTCACACAAACAGTGACAACAATATTTTTTACTCTTTGATGGTTTTTATAGTTACTATAAATTGGAAAAAGGCCCATAAATGGAAAATGGATGGCCTTATAAAACATATAATAATCACTTAGATTAATATAATACTTTCAATAATTTCATATCATTTTATAAATTTTATTTATTAAGAAATATCATTAATATCAAATTTTAGAACTATTATTTAATTTGAATTTAATAAAATAAAGAAAAGAAATTAAATTAGAAAAAAATGATTACATAATAAAAATATTATAAAAATATATAAAATTCGTTCATAACATTAATTATCTAAAATTATGTTACTTTTATAATTTTTATTATGATTTATTTGTTTTTTCTATTAATTGAATAATTACTACATCCTCTTATGTAATTATTTAAGGTAATTATTTCTCCCTAAAATTTTAGAAAAAAATATCATGATGAATTTAAATAATTATTATCTAAATTAATATTTCTAACAAAACATATCTCCCATTTATACCCCAGTTAAAAATATTATACTTATTAAAAAAAGCGTGATATTTTTTACTTTTATTTACATAAAATATTATAATGGTCATAGTCACACCAAAATGGAAAAAGGCCACATAACCAATTATTGGATTATTATGGATTATATTGACTAATATAATTAATTTTAGAATATTATTATGGTCATCTTATAGTATTTATCATATTATTTTTATCCCTTAATTACTCTATTTTCTCTTTACCATGATAAAACAATTATTATGGTTATTATTCATATTGACCAAAAATATAAGGGAAATATTTACAAAGTTTTTCCCTAATAATTAAAATTATGGAATCCATTTTTCAAAATTAAAAAAATATAGAATTTTCTGAACTTAATCTAAAATCAAACCTCCAAACATGATGAAAAACATTTTAGAACAAATCCCTTTTAAATATAAAAGGTTTTATAAAAACTTCTAGTATAAAATTGTTTTAAAAACAATAATTGGATTATTTTAAATAAAACAGAGCTATGGAAACTATGAAACAAATAAAATATATAATTTTACATTGTAAACACTTTAATGTAAAATAATTGTTTAAATAAAAAATCAGTATTTTCACTATTAACTAAAAAAGAAGACATTTTAGAAAAATACCAAAATTTCACCCAAATATAATTTTGATATGTGGATTTAAAAATGATATTTATTTAATCAAATAAAATTTATAAAATTTATAAATAATAATGATAATATTCACTTAAAAATCAATAAAATTAAATTTTTAAGAAAACATATTTTTGAAGAATAAAATGACTCTATTAAAAATTGATTTTATATATCCTAAGAATTAATCAATAAATTATTATTGATTATAAACATTATATATTAATATATATATATATAGAAAAACATATTTAATCCTATTCATACCCTGTAATTTCATGTCTAGGTTATAACAATTATATTCAAATAATAATATTTTTTGTTTGATTATGCTCAGGGTTTCATGTTGTGTACACTAATGAACATTTTTGTTATTTTTTAAATCTTGGGATATTAAATTATCCCCATTTAAGAAATTTTATCCCCTCAATTTTGTTCTCCATATAATTATTCGATTTTGGACAATTTAAAATACCTTTGTTGAAATCCCAAATCGTAAAAAAGGTTTAAAAAATAATCCTCTTGAAAAGTGTTAAATGTATGTATAAATTAAATCTGGGATAACACAAACTAGGTGTCTAAATAGGAAAACATTAGTGGGATGTTAAAATATGAAAAAGGAATAAAATAATAACGTGTAAATAATTGTAGATGGTGATATATATCATTGATCGCAATAATTTTAATGATTATCATGAAGTCAACAACCATAAAACTGTAAACCAATGTGGTGTGAAAAGGACCATCAATTCCTCAGAAATAAAGGTAATAGGATAACATTTCCTTCCATGATCATTTTCCTAGATTTTAGGGATTATTTAAATATCTAAAAGAAAAATAAAATGGAAATATACTTATTTGTCATGTAGATTTTTATCCTTTAATAAATTTCCACCACAATATCATCATTTTCACCAAATGATGAGTATTCAAGATGAGTTTTTTATGCTAGAAGAACTAAAATCAACTTCTAATGAATCAAATAATATATAAGAGAATTAAAATATATTTATAATATATTTAGACATTAAAAAAAATTTATCATAAAAAATTATAATTCCAAAAATATATAAACCTTTATATTAATAAATATAATATTAATATCTAAATCTTGAATAATAGCCACAAAATATTAGAATGATTTTATCACACATTCTTACAAGATAAGTTTAACATTTATCTCAACATTAAATTATTAACTCTTTATTTTTCATACCAAAAATGTATATTCCCTAATCACATAATCTCCATGACATAAAAATCATTTCCTTAAATTATATGAATCATCATAAAGACTCATTAAGATCGTATATGATTTCAAAATATAAATAAACCTTGACTCAAAAAATGAAATCTCATATATAAAATAATATTCCCCAAAATTGTACTAATATTATTCTAAAATGAAATTAATCCCTTCTTCTGGAAAAAACTCTTTAATCCCATGGTTATCTATATTCTTAAATAAATGTTCCAAAATTGTATTAATGCATAATTAACTCAATAAAAAAGAACATATAAACCATAATGGATTTAAATTACATTGAATATTATGTCCAGAATATGTAGTCATATTATTCCTAAACTAATATTTCTTGTTAACCCTAAGTGATATATATACCTCAACCTAATAAAAAATATCTCAAAATTTCATTAATCACCTAAAAATTATGGCGCATAAAAACTCATCAGGGGTGTCTAATAATTAAAATTTTTGATCAAACTTAAAATAATAAACCTATTATGGTATCCATTACTATTAAAATAACCTATAATGTAAACATAATAATCTACAATTTTATCTAAACCCTTCTCTGATACAAACTATAACATCTTGGAACATGTACTCCCAGATTCGACACTAAAAACAAAATCTTTATGTTTATATCTTTGATACCGATAAATATAACCCAATGTTTTCCACCAAAAAAACATACATTAAAAATTAAATATTTGATCAATTACATACCCAAGGAAATTTTAGTTTTATATTTTTATAAAATTAGGAAGAACTCTTAAAAAATTGGATTCATAAACAAATAGTTCATAAAGATTAACATCATCCCACTCAATACACATCTTTTTTATTCCATGTTATGTTTTCAACATATACCATAAAATTATTCACATGTGAAACCTTTATAAATTAAATTCATTAATAAACATTAATCAGATCCTAGGGAAAAAGAAACATAGAAAGGGTATGCTCAAATTCTCAATAAGGGCAAGTATAAGAATTAACATGGGAATGTCATCAGTGAGAGTAAGATGAGCATAAGGGTAAAATGAAATAATCGTATTGTATGATCATAAAATAATATAATTCAAACCCATCAATATATGGATCATTAATCATAAAATAAATCTTTAATAAAGGCAAGAGTCATTGGAATCAATAATCATGATCAATTTGATATTAACCTAGATCAAAGGAATCATTAAAAACTCATAGAAATCATAAAGAGGATATTTTGGTACCTTATGGAATCATCATTATAGAACCATTACAAACACCTTATTAATTGAAATAAACCTACTTCCAACTTATAATAAAATTAATCGGAGAACATAATCATTACCCAATGAATTGGAGAGTTATATGGGCACACCAATCATATAATCTATATCAGACTTACATAATATTATCTCGAAACACTCATTGTATAATCTATGTCGGTCCCATCCATGAGAAATAATGGGACTCAACCCATTGTAAACAATTTCAAATGACCATGTCAAGAATAAAACCATTAAAAAACACTTGTTAAAAAAACATCTATATATTAAATAAACTTTTATTTTAGAAATAAATTTTCAAAACATTAATTAACCCGAGTGAGAGAAATTGGTTTTTTCATGAAATTGTATAAGGTAATCTAAACATGAAATAATGTTTATAGTTGTCAAAAAACTCATTTTTTTCTTTATACGTTAAAATAAATCATTCCTTTCATAACATGATTAACCCATAGAAAAAATGGGTTCATGAAAAACTATTTTAATCAATAATAATACATTTAATTAAATAATGAGAATGGTATCATTAAAAAACAACCCTACTAGATCATATGTAACATTAATGGTTTTTTCCTTTGATGAATGGAAATTTTTTTAAAAGTTAATTAAAAACATTATTGAGGAAAATATACTTTTGAATTTGAAAATGACTTTTAAAAACATTAAAATTACAAAATATTGTGAAAAAAAATTATTTAAAAATAACCATGGGAAAATATAAAGGAACCTCTAAATAAAATAATAGACATGATATCTAGAATATATGTTCATGTTGTATATGTCAAAAATAAATATTATTTTTAAAAATTTTGTGAAAGGAGTCAAAAGTGACCCATTTAGAAAAATGTTATGAGATATCCTTTTTAAAACATTATAATATAAATAAAAAGTTCTTGTAAAATATATTTCTAAAATAATTTATTTTTATAAAATAATATTTTCAAAAACATTATAGAAAACATGGATATGGAAGGGAGGTATTCCAGATCTAAAATATGATACAAGATCAACATCACATAAAAATGACTTTATTAATATTTCTATAATCATTAATGTATGATGATTAAATTAAAAATTTAAAAAAATTCATAACCATATAATAATAAATATATGTGGTTCAATAATATAATATCATATGATTTCCCCCCAATGAACCTATAATATAAAAAATCCTAAAAAAAGAGATTACAACATACGGTCTTTTTCACTTTGGTAACTCTTCAATCATAATCCCATGAAATAATAATGTCATATGAAACATTAAATATCCAGAATGTAATTATATTCATGATATATAAATTCAAATGGGTTTTTTTACACACCTCATAAAATAATACATGTTCACACCATAAAAAAATGTCTAAAGGAATGGGTATTTGAGATGAATAACCCTTAAAAATATCAAATCATTAAATTTGAAATTAATCCAAGGAGATATTATTTGAAAAAAATTTAAATCCATGAAAAAACATTGTGAAAATTTAATTAAAAAATTTAAAGATAAATTCAAAAATAATAATGTAATAACAATGTCAATGAAAAAGGGTTATATCCCTATGTAAGTAAATTAAGTTAAGAAACCCTTTACCACTTAGAAGAATTAAAGTCAAATCCCCTTGGATAAAATAGTTAATATTTTACCATAACATATCATGAAGTATTAATTATTCATAATCATAAATTTAAAATTTTATTATATACATCATATAAACTAAATTTGGTGAATAACAATAAAATACGCCTTTATAGAAAGAAATTGAGATGAAATCACCTACCTCGAGTCCAAATTTTCCATGTTTTTATTTAATTTTTTTATAATAAGTTCATATATATTATTTTATTTCTTAATAAAATTTTATAGGTTTAATATCTTATAATTGAACTATTTATTTTATATATATTAATGACATAGTTTATTACATAATCTATTAAGTGCACATCATGGGTTTTGAAGATGTTCGATTCATAAGTTCAAAATGACTTCTATAGGCTTACTGAGGTCAAAGAGTTCAAGATTTAGATATTAAATCATTTAAAAGATAATATTCATTAAATAATATTAATTTTTATAAATAAACTATAATTTTAAAACCAAATATGAATGATTGTTATGAAAAATAAACTATGTTACAATCATGGAGACATTTGTTCAGACATACGCATGAGTAACAGTTCCATTTTTCAATGATCTTTATGGAAATAAGGTCAAACTATTTTTAATATTAAATATTTATCATCATATCATAAATTTTATAGTACTTCTCAAAATATACTTATATATATATATATATATATCTTCTATGTTATGTGGTGATGAAAAACAAATCAAATCACTTCGTGGAGGCGGTAGTCCACACTAACACATGAACACCGTTTTCATTTTCCAGTAAATAGAAAGGTAATAAATTCAATGATATATTATCTTTTAATATTGATATGTATTTAATTAATATCATATATAAGCATTAGTTACATCATTATAACCATTCCTGATAGGTGTTTGTCATGACCCGTCCTAGAGGGGCCCATTCCCTGACTACCCCAAGCTTAGCTCTAATAGTACAGGGGCTAGTAAGAAGCACCAAGTAGGCATATCCCACAAATGGGATGAATTATCATAATGTACATGTACTCATGTACACATCTGTATGATAAAAATTATGAAATATAAAAACACTAAGTAAACAATGCATGAAAAGCACTATATCCACAACCAAAGTACAATAGTGAAAGTACTGGAAAGTAAACAGGGCCAGATAAAATCCCACCAAAAAGAGGCTATAACCACAAGTCCAACCTGTAATAAAAAAGGTACTGTAACTAATGTATAAAAAGTTATAGGAATACACCTTGGTCTGTCTGGTCTCACAAAGAACTGCCTGGTCCGAGGTCCTAGGACTCTATCGAAAGGTCGATCATCTACACAATACACGACACATGCGGGAAAAGTCCATGCAGGGGTGAGTATAACAATACTCAGTAGGACACCCCAAAACCAAAAAAATACCTCAAAGGAAATTACAGTCAGCTCTATAAAGGTATATTTCTACAACACATATAATAACAACATAAAGATATACCCAATCTAATAGATAAAGACTACAAGAAATCCACAACCAATTACCATCCACTGGATTCCGCTCGAAGAATTATCATTCTAGGAGAACTCACTTCTCAAGCCATGATATCATCAGAGACCCTCACGAAGAGGTCTATCTCATTATGTCCTTGACCAAAGTGAATGCATTGGTCAAGGAAGACTATGATGCATAAAGAGGGGATCCTGCCCATGCACACTAGGGAATACCACATACCCAATTTAGATCAACCTGCATTGTAGAGGATCCTACCCAAACATGATAGGGAATACCACTGAACGTACTAATGAGGCCCTCTAGATGGATGACCGATGCCCTACTCTTGGAGGTTATTTTGATACCACAAAACTCTACTAGGGGTGATAGATGATCTCACTCCAGTCCCACAAAGGGATACCATACTCTATCTGAGACTTAGCCACTATATGTGATTACAATAAAATGATTTGGATTTAATTTTATACTAAAACCATGAGTAAAGGACTAAGGGAACACTATAAACCTATACTGGTCCGAAATAAAACCTCAAAACTTGTCTCAAAAGGATCGTCTCTATTGTAGGGTATCAATGCTATAGAGGGCTCATCGATTTGACTCTTTGTTTATAAGTTATGGTAATTCTAAGTTTTAAAGGAGGTCACTGGGCCTATGGACCGAACACATGGTCGGTCCACTGACTGTGGCAGTCGAACACCCCACGGATCGGCCGTCATGGACAAACCATGGATTTTCGTCAACTTTATGTGGCCAACTTGTCTTGGCGGTCGACCGTGGCGGTCGACCGTCATAGTCAACCATCCGCAGTTATCACCATGAGGTAGCTAGTGCTTCCACGACTCACAGTATACTGTGGCCAGGCTATGCCCTAGTCACCCTAGTATGTCTTGGGTCTGAACAGAATTTGACTTGGATCCAGCCCAGTCCACCTTTCCCAGCCCACTTGGCCCAGCCTAGCCCGCTCGCACGCAACCCGCCTGGATGGATCCATGTCCTCCGAGCCACACATCCACTATCATGGTCCACCTCCACCGGTCCCAATGGCTCCAACAAGATCTATCTTCCACATCCATGTGGATCCTTCACATCCACATGGCTCTACCTATTGTGTCACCAGCCACCTCCATCGACCATGCCCCACCACCGTGCATTGCTGCCTGCATCAGTCATCACCACCCCTACTTCTATGACCATCAAATCTTCATATGATTCCTAAAATTTGAGGATGTTTTATATCTGAGAACCTCGTGTCTTGAACTACATATAATCAGCCTATTTTTTCAGTTTTCCTCCAATTCGGGGTTCCAATCACGTTTTGAGAAACCCAGTATGGTCGATCCATGACCACGGGGATCCAATGAAGTAGAACACAAATACCCGAGGGAGAAAAGAAAAAAGAGATCCCTAAGGAATGAACATTGTCCATTGTTCATTTTGGAATCAATTCCTTTCTATTATAATGATAAATGATGAAAAATAAAGATCAATCTCCTGAAAATCCACAGAAAATATCCCATCCCACAACAATTACTGATCCACGGGCCAATCTATTTGTTGATTTTTTCCTCATTGTCATAGAATTCAAGAATATGGAAAATTACTCAAAAAAAAACAAAACTAACCTCAATTCAGTTTGATTGTTGATGAAGAATGAAACATTTTTTTCGTTGTTGGAAATTTTTGTCAAATATGAGGTGTGTCGTTGGATTGATCGGTCATCATCCACCAACAATTTATCCAAATGTTCTTTCTCCATGACTCTTTGTAAATTATAAGGTTATGATACTAATCATGAATTTATGACAAAGACTAAATAAATAGAAAGTAACTACGTCATAATAATTTCTTTATTAAATTATTTTATTTATGGTTACGTCCTCCTTACCTTCTTCTACAGAAAACCCATGCAGAATAAAGTTAAGTCGCTCCTAGGGTAAAGCCTCCATTCTAAACTCAACGATTCCCTTAGATTTCTGATCCAGGTATCAATTTAATATTTATTTCACCCTTTCAGTAAAATCGTGCATGCATGCTATTAAAAAGCTTAATATTTTTCAAACATGTGTTCGGGGCACACCTGGCATCAGAATCATGCATCTTCTCAGTGCCTTATCTCCAAATCCATCAATATAATATCTAAAAATAACACATGGAAAATATGAGATGTTACGTTCGCCCCACACTGAGGATTTACATCCCGAAAGGAAAAATAAGGGCTACTCAAACAGATGAGGGTACTGAGCATGAATCTGAACCTTCTACTCTCATGTTATCTCTTAGAGATTCATGTCCTTCCACTAGACACGTACTACAGGAATCATTCACCCATGGAGTATCCTCTCTTGCCGATCCTCAATATCAAATAGGAACTCAGTAAAATTCTCTCCATCCTCATTGTCCAACTCATATTAATCGATGACATGAGATGGGTCATGCACATACCCCCTATCTGTGACACGTGGAAGACATCATGTACCCTCTATAATTGTGATGGTAGATCCAAGAAGTACTCCACCTCCATAACTCAACGTAATATCTTGAAAGGGTTGATGAACCTCAGAGATCACTTTCCCCATAGTCAAATCTCAGTAATTCCCATCGATGTGAAACCTGAAGGAACACATGGTATCCTTACTTTAACTTTAAAGGTCTCTATAACTTTTTATCATAAGAATTATTATGGATCAATACAAGTTTCCTTAGCTCCTAGATGATCTTCTCCTTACCTATAACAATTTTCAAAAATTCTGAGCCCATGAGTGTTGACTCTCCTGGGTCAGTCTAGCAGAGGGGTGACCTGTAGGGTTGCCCATACATGACCTCGAGTGGTGCCATACCAATAGTGGGATGGTATCTATTTTTTATGAGAACTAAACTAGTGGTAGGAGATCCTCCCAACTACTGCCAAAGTCTAACATGAATTTTTTCAGTATGTCCTCTAGAACCATAATGTTCTGCTCTGTCTGGTCATCTATCTATGAGTGGAATACTGTTCTCAATAATAACCAAGTCTCAAATTCCTCCTGAAATCCCTTACACAATTGAGATGTAAAGATATAATCATGATATGAAACTATTATTGATGGGACTACATGGAGTCGAACTATCTCCTACACATCGAGTCATCCCAATCTCCTTACTGAACTCTTATCTATGATAGCTAGGAAGTGGGATGACTTGGTGAATCAGTCAATGATAAACCATATGGCATCATTTCCCCTATATTTACATGATAATACCATCACAAAGTGAATTGAAATCTCATCCCACTTCCATTACGACACCTCGAGGGGTTGATCCAAACCCATTAGAACCTTGTGATCAGCCTTCACTTTCTGACAAGGAAGGAATCAAGAAAAAGCTTTGAAAATACCTTCTTCATTCATGGACACTAAAACTGATTTCAGAGGTCCTAGTACATATTTTACACAACTATATGTACTTCCAATGGATATACATGAAAATCCCATAGAACCTCCTCCCACAATTCCACTAGTACTACTGTACATCCACTGAAAAGAATGACATGGTCCCAACATTTCAAATATCCATCAGGAGCATGCTGTGTTGAAATCTGAGCATGTAAGGTCTCATAGTCAGTATCCCAAAGTTGGGCCTCCTTGACTTGCTGTAAGAGTGGAGGGGTGAAAACCATTGACTGGAGGTAAGCTTCTCCTTCTCCATCTGCAAAGGATTATGGCAATGAGGCCAACTGCTTTGACACCTCATTTCGAAATTGTGAACTGGATCTACTGCTGAGAGAATCAACTACCATGTTCCCCTTCCCAGGAGTATAGACAATCTCAAAGTCATAATCTTGGAGAAACTATAGCCATCGCCTATGTCTCAGGTTCAAATACTTCTGAGAGAATATATACCTGAGTTTCTTGTGATCATAGTAGATGATAAATCACTCACCCATCAGGTAGTGTCGCAACATATTAAATATGAAGACTACCACTGCTAAATCAAGATCATGGGTCACATAATTCTTCGTGTGTGGTCTCAACTGGTGTGAACCATAGAAAATCACTACTTTCATTTACATCAGGACACAACCAAGAATAATTCCTGATGTATCAAAAAACAATACGTACTCATCACCCTCCTCTAGAAAAATTAGAATGTGAGCACTCATCAATCTCTACCTCAACTGTTGAAAAATATCCTAGAACTTTTCCATCCACATGAAAGGCTACACCTTTCATGTCAAAACTGTCAAGGATGCTTCCAATCTAGAGAAGTCGGGTAAAAACCTCTGATAGTACCCTACCAAACCAAGGAAACTACGTACGTCAATAACACTCCTGGGTGGATCCTAAGAATGCACCGCCTCAATATTCAATGGATCCCCTGCAACTCCTGCCTCTAAAATAACGTGTTCTAGAAAATGGACCTATCAAATCCAAAACTAACACTTCAAGATATTCCCATAAATCTGCTTCTCCTAGAGTGTGTCCATGAAAATCCTCAAGTGACTCGTGTTCTCCTCCTTGGATGCTGAGTACACTAGGATGTCTCAATGAAGTCCACCATAAAACGGTCTAAGTAAGGTTGGAATATCCTATTACAGTGTCCCATGAACACTACTGGGGAATTCGTGATTCCAAACAGCATCACCAAGTAATCATAGAATCCATAAAGATATCTGAAGGATATATTCAGTATATCCTCATCCCATACTCATATCTGGTGATATCCATATCTGAGGTCAATATTAAAGAACCACTTCTCCCCTTTTAATTTATTGAAGAGGTCATCGATTATCGATAGAGGATACTTATTATTCATGGTCACCTGTATCAAATTTCGATAATTTACACATAAACTCAACCTCTTGTATTCCATCTTGGAAAACAAAATTAGGGCTTCCCATTGTGAAACACTGGGTCTAATGAATCCATTCCTCTATAAGTACCCTAACTATACCCTCATCTCATAAGGCTCTGTGATCTGATATGAAGTTTTACATATTGGAATCATCCCTGGGTATAGATATATGTATATGTATATCTCCCTGCAGGGAGGTAAACCTGGAACATCCTCAAGAAATATTTCCTCATACTCTGCCACCACTACTAGAAACTAAGGGTTTATATCATCCATTGCACTGAGGTTCAGGCTATCTAACTGATGATTGATTGGTTTCACCTTCCTATGTGTGAGTCTTCCCTACACTACATATTTTTCCTTTTCATGAAGAAAGGAAAACCTGATTCCATCTCTATGGACACACCGCACTCTGCGACTATGACAGTCAATCTGATCATGAACTATGGATAACCATCCCATACCAAGAATGAAGTTATAAGGCCTCGATACCACTACCAATAGATACCAACCAAGACACCCACCTACAAGATTCAGGTCAAACTATCTTCACCAGTGTGTGATCATCAAATCTCGTCATGTAGGAGTCTCCATGCATAAGGGTTGAGTCAACGGTTCTATCAGAATCTCTGAGTCTCAAACAATATTCAAGGAAAGAAAGTAATGACTAGAACCTATTTTGATCAAAGATGCAGATAAGTTGGAAAATACATAGATCATACCTCAAATCATCCATAGAGACTTAGGGTATTAAGACTCCATTTCCTGTAACTGGCCTCATCCTTATCCACTAGCTCCCTAAGCCTGGCATAAACCACCTCAGGGTGGTGTCGGTAATAGGTCAAAACTCTATCCACATCCTGATTCCATACCTACTCCTCATCTACATACACCACCCTATAGAGAACCATGCTCCTGTCTCCGCCTCTGCCTCAGTGGTCCCTCTACCATATCCTGATCAGCTATACGACGGTTCAGGAAATCTAGTGTCAAATTCCCCTAACTTCCACATGATTAACACCGTTTTTTCCCTGGATAATTTGAGCCTCCCTAGGAGCCCTAAACCACTAAAACTGGGTCATGGGATCACTTCTTGATGTGCCTTTATTTCATAGATCCCTACAATTGTCTTCAAATACCTTCTGCCGAGGTCTTAGCTACCAGATTCCCACTGCTAGCTCCCAAAACATGTGTCTATTCCTCTAGAAAGATCTCTACTAGTAGGTCTCGCTCAAGTACCACAAAATATGTAGGAATTATAATGGATACCAATGATTCCTTTATGTCCCAACATAAGCCCTACTCGAATTTCCAAGCCTTCATGTACTAGTCCCGTACTATATATAAGGAGTAGCGTAAAAAATTAGTAAACTTCACTGAATACTTTTCCATAAACATACCGCCTACTGTAGATATAGAATCTCATGTATGCTCGTAAATAATAATGTTGAAGGATATAACTCCTCTCTAAAGTGATGTCCAATGTTTTCCCAGGAGAGAACTGTCTCATCATGTGTTTGAGTCACTAAGATCTTCCATAACCCTATAGAGCCCTGAAGAGGAATAGAGATAAGGACACTCATCTGATTGGTTTGCATCCTCATAAGGAGAAAAAATGGGTGAATACCTTTAGATGATCATCATCCATCTGGGGTTCTGGCTCACCCTAAAGCCTATTAGGTCACTGCATCTGAAACTCATGCAATTCACTCATCCTGTTTGAATCATGAACTGATAGTTCCAGTAGTAGCTACTACTCGAAGGGTGGTGGTATAGCTGGTAAACCACTTGGAGGTTCTATCTCTAGTACAGGCCCCTGTACCAATTTCGTGTCACTAGGAAAATCATCCTCATGATCATGCGGTGGAATCCTAGATGACTGTCTACATTGTGGAATCTTGAAATAAAATAAGATATACCACATTCAATTGAGTATATCTAGAGGGATTTCTCAAGAAGGACATGGAAATCGCAACCATTCCTATATGATGCATGTACCATTATTTTTCCATGAAACCAATGTTTTCTTGTACTGATTCAAAAACTAGTTCTCAGAGTCATGGTGTATGGATACACTAGTCTTCACACAAACATTGAATTCCCTAGCCTGAAATCCAAACTCAAAACACTTAACACTATTTCCCCAAACCAATCATATAGACTCCTGGTCCTAAATTGAAAATTACTTATTCTAATACCACTTTGTCATGACCCATCCCAGATTAGATCATTCTGTGACTACCCCATGCCCGCCTCCAATCAGCTAGGGGATAGTGACTAGAACCGAGTAGGAATATCCCACAATTGAGAGGAATTATCCTAATGTACCTGTACACACACGCATCTCCAAGACACAAATGATAAAATGTAAAAACACTAAGTAAAAAGTGCATGAAAACCATCTATATCTAACAACCAAAGTATAATAATTAAAGTACTAGAATGTCAAAAAGGGACAAATACAATCCCACCAAAAAATTTCTATAACTACAAGTCCACCCTATAAGAAAAGAGGTATTAGAACTGCTATCTGAAAAGCTGTGGGAATACACCTCGGTCTGTCTAGCCACACAAACCACCACCTAGTACCAGTCTTCCTAGGACTCCATCGAATGGTCGGTAGTCTACAAAAGACATGAAATGTGTTGAAAAATCCCATGTAGGTGTGAGTACAATAATACTCAATAGGAATCCCTAAAACCACAAAGGAATACCATAAAGGAAAGTACAGTCACCTCTACAGAGGTATATTTCTACATCACATATAACAATAACATCAAAATATACTCAATACAAGACACAATGCCTATAGGTAATCCACAACCTATTACCAGTCATAGGATTTTGTTCAAAGACCACTTGTTCTAGGATAACTCACTCCTCGATCCATGATATCATTAGAGACACTCACAAAGAGGTCTGGGTCATTTGTGACCCTCCCAAATAAAATGCATTGTTCAAGGAATACTATGATAAATTGAGAGGGGATCCTACCTAGACACACTAAGTAATACCATGTAACCAATCTGGAACAACACATAATGTGGAGGATCCTTACCAGAAGCACTTATGGATACCACTTACCCTACTGATGTGGCCCGCTAGAGGGAGGAACAACTCCCTACATTCAAAACTTTTACTTTCATCCTCTTTTGGTATTCCTTGGAATCATTTATAGTGAAATAATATTCCTCCATTTTTACCTTATAGTGCATGAGGAGGATTACAAAAGTATGTTTGGATTCAACTGGTTCTTCTAGAGTTCCATGTTCCCCTCCACTATTAGGAATTTTACAATTTTTATCTTTCTCCTTTAAAGAGCCTTTTGGGTTTCCATTCTTTTCTTCTATTAGGGAAACTTACATAGAAGCCTCATGATGTGTGAGAATATCCAGATAAGTGGGAATTTGATCAGATTATTTAAAATATAAAAGGAGTTTTGTAGAAATATGAACATGTTTTTATCATAAACACCCTTACTTAAAGATAGAGTTACCATGGGTTTCAGAAGAGACAAGTACTCATTGTGAGCCTTAGTTTTCTTTTTATTCGTAACTGGGTGATCACCAACTTGAGTAGACCTATTTTTCCCTTTATTCCTACCATTATGATAGAAATATGTAGGATTATCATCCTCTTCATACTTAGATATATTTTGTGAATTCTTAAAATGTTCAATTTCATCATCTTCAATCTCTGAAGATTTATCCATTATAGAATTCACATCCTTCTTAGCCTTTCTGTTTCCAAAAATTTTACACCCCATTGAATCATCTTCATTTTATAGACCATATCCTAAATCTATGTAATTTTTATGTAGGGGAACTCCCTTAGATCTCCCAGAGTTAGTAGAGGAGGAGACCCCATGCCTTGTAATAAAGGGTTCATCCTATCCATGTAAAAAGGATACTGGAAGTTGGAGGGTGGCCAAAATCTTGGGATAACCTGAACCCTCCCATGTATCCTCCTTATTATTCTAATGGATCAATAGAAATTCTTGATTTTTTCAATATGGGCCCCGATATTGAGACTCAATGAAGATACCATCATTAGGACTCTCTGAGGTGGAATCCATAACATTTGTGAAGGATCTTCTCCCTTGAATAGATGGACCTGAGAATGGAACGATAGGATGAACAAAATTTGGTTCCATAATCTTTAATATAATGGATTTGTCAGCATCACCCTCCTATCATGCCTGTTATTATTCCATGTTCAGTGAACTTGTATGAGATGCTTCTTTTTCCTTGATATCCAAGCCAAGAAATATATATCTGCTGGTCAAAGATGATGGACCTGATCACCGACCCAGTAGTAGATGACTATCTGACTTTATGATATTTATAAGATAATTAAAATTAGAGAATAAATCCACCTAGTGATAGAAGGAAAAAACTTTCTTTAACCAATACTCATATTCAACCTCATTCCATACAAAACATACAGGTAGTTTCCAAACATGCGTTTTAATGAAAATGTAGGGAGAAATCAGATGGATGAGGGATTCCAATTTCTTATCAAAACATAAAAATATTCCTAAGAAATTTCATAACATCTTGAGTATAGAATAGTTTTCAAACCATTGAGGATGCCCTAAAAATATTTCCCAATGCAGAGCAGTTGGAGGATATCAGTTCTAATGAAAATTTTCAGACCACTAGATGAGGGAGAACAGAAGGCAATTGAAGGAACACATGCTAAAGGACCAAGAAAGGATAAACTCATACTAGGACTAAAAGTGTATGAAAAGATGATGAGGATCAAGGATTACCAAAATCACATGATATTTCAAAACCCATGAATCTATGATGAACCGGTCAAAGGCGTAAACCAAGGGATGATTCCAACCAAAGTGGGCCACCATAGAGAATCTAAAATAGGAAGACGCCTCTGTGAACATTTGAAGGGAGAGTAAGAGGGATGGAAAACCTAGGTTGAAAGAGTGGGCCTTTAAACTAAGATCGATTATAGGGCGAGGGGAAGAGAGGATAGGGTGGTTAGGGGAATGAGGCACCAAGGATTGGAGGATCCCCTCCCTCTCTCCGGAGGTAGGGGGGACAGAAACAGTTTCCATCAGCGTCAGGACATGGAAGACCTATGTGAGAAGTGGTGATCCAAATGGTTCCAAGAGGTTGAAATAGAGTTTCAGGAATAATATAGTTTAAAAATAGTTTAGTAGTGTATCACACACATCACACACCACAACTAAAACAAAAGAGATCACATCTCCCAAATAGCCGAACCCTGAAACTTGTTATTTACAACACATCATATATGTTATTTTTTAAGGTGTAGAAATAATTGAAGATTTCAATGGATAAATATAAATTTTAAATGAACCAACTCTTTGGTTTAAAACTAATTGAAACTATTCAAGAGAATCTAGATTGGTAGTTTCATCACTTACAGCTCACATATGCCTCTCATTCATATTGATATATATAAAATATATGTCATATATATGTATATATTATATTTATGCATCGTATAAATGGTGATTAAATGTAAACTATGTATATATTATCACATGTATATATATATATCAACTTCATTCATAAAATGCATAAATAAATGCACTGGATGTGTGTATTTTAGTGCACATCTAAAAATTCATACATCATGATTATGCTACATAGAATACAAAAAAAAAATACTCCAATAATCCCTCACTCTATCCTTATCTTATACACTAGGTTTAACCGTCTCATACTTCATAGTGTGTGTCAATATCCCATGTTCGGTTGCCTCCATGATGAAGTTTTTTTTCTACACACTAGACTTTCCAACATCTCACATATCATGCCTTATACTTTTAATATACTTATAATAATGATGCTCTATCCAATTCTATATGTCTTCATGTTAGTTCAACCACACAAAAACCCTTTAATGAATTAATTTGTAACTTATCAACTAAATTCCTCCTTAATATAAATTTTTTAAACAAGTTATAATCAAATATGTTTCTAATCATACATTACACGTTTCAAGATGATATAGTAAGGGAATTTAATCCAATTCCAACACATCCACCCATTAGTTCCACCAGTTATCAACTTATTAATACATTAGTTGATAATAAATATGTCATATGATTCATCTATATAGTGATTTTTCACATAATATAAATTTAAAAATGTCACCTATAATCACACCTTATGTGTTCCAATAACAAATAATAATGACATTACATCCAACATCAAAATGTATATCCCTTAGTTCCATCATGTATAAACCTTTTATTTAATTAACTGATAACTAATCATTCATCTTTCTCCTTGAAAATGTGATTTTACACAGACTATACTTTCCAATATGTCACCTATCACACCATACATGTGGAAAACCAATATAGTAATGGAATTCCATAAAAATCCAACACATCCACCCATGATTTCCACCACACATTATCACTTTAATGAATTAGTTTATAACTAGTCATTAAGACGCCTCTTCGATGTAGTGTTTTTCTATACACTAGACTTTCCAACATGTCACCTATTATCAAACCTTATGTGTTTCAATATAAGATAGTAATAATATTACATCCAACTCCAACATGTTTTTCAACTAGTTCAACCATCCATAATCCCCTTAATTCATTAACTAATAAATAATACATCAACTACTTCCTGGATACCTTGTTTTTACACACATTATAATTTCCAACATGTCCCTTATCATTAATTACATGTTTCAATCAAATATAGTATTGAATTTCAATCCAATTCCAATGCATATGAACAATAGTTCCCCTAGGAATAAATGATTTAAGGATTTAATTGATAAATAATCATTCACATTCCTCAAAGATACATTTTTTTTCTACACACTATACTCTAGAACTTGTGTCATATCGCATATTATGCATTTCAATCATAGATAATAATTAAATTCACCCAACAGCAATATGTTTTCCCATTAGTTTCACCATACATTTTCCTTATAATGAATTAATTGATAACTAATATCGAGACATAAATTTGATTCCTCAAGTTTGAGGTTTGAACCAGCATATTTTAAAAATTCATTCCCAATCCATAGTCAATAAAGAAAAGGATCATTAAGATAAAAAACAATAGAAACAAAAAATAGTAAAAACAATAATAACATTGAAAATCATCGTCATCATAAGGTAATAATATTACTATATAATGTAACACGAAAAATAATATAATTTTATTTTATTATAATAAAATATATATTATAATATTATATATTTGTTATAATTTTTTATAAGTTAGTATATATATATATATATATAAACTTTTCCATGAATCTTCCTTCCCTGAAACCTACTATGTTAATTTAATATTTAATATATTTTTTTTTGTTAAACTAAAATTACCACTAATATAGAAATTGGTAAAAAAATCAGATTTAAATAATTATTTTCTGATATTAATCATTGTTTTTAGTAGAAACCACATATTCTTGATAGATTTTAAGACATTTTTGGTCAATATTAAATTATCCATAGACATTTACTGAAGATTATTGATGATCCATTGATTTGGTCAACTAAAACCATATTTTATTATATTTTTATCATTAATTAATTCTCATACATGTATTATGTGATTTATTATTCTAGTAAATAAGTTATAGGTTTAAGTATTTTTATAAATGGGCCATTATGTTTCCTATAAGAATCCTCAACATCCATGCAGTTCAATCTTGTAATTTTTTTTAATCAGGGTTTTTTGACATAATATTATTCATCAACATTAATTCATTAATTTATATGAATCCCAGAGGTAAATTTTTATTTCTTAAAATTATCTCTAATATATCTTATAAAATTTCCATCAACATTAAAAGATTCTTATGTCATTCGGTTTACTTTAATAAATAGTATTTTTATCAGAAAGGGTTTATTCGATTTCAATTATTAATACATTCAAATCCAAGAGATGATTTTTTATCATGCAAGTATCTCTATATGATGTCACTAAAATTACATTTCTAAAGTATACAATCCATATATCAATAGATGTTTTTTGAGATTTAGGATCAAGATACAAATATCTTATTTCATAAATCTTAGTTCTAATGTAACATTAGAACCCTAATAATTGGATTGAGTTGAGGAGGAGTTTGAACTAGGCCTTAGGAAACATCCTCAAGATGACAAAGGCTATAAATACATTCCAAGGACTTCGTAAGAAATTGGGGGGCAATTTTTCCTTTGAAAGTAAAAAAAACCCAACTAAGAATAACTCAACCTAACAACCAATAAATGATTCATGACCATAATTTAAGAAAACTCAATTTATAAAAAATCAAAACAATTATATAAGAGTACTAAGTGGGAACCAAGATCACAACAAATACAAAGCGGAAGAAAAAACCAACAAAGCATAAAGACTTCAAAGAAACCAACTCAAAAACTCCCAATAATCTCCGAGATCCAACTCCATGATTTGTTCCCAAGTATCAAAATGAACCACTAAATAATTTTTATACTTTCCCTTTACCTATTTCTTAATAAAAAAAATCTACAAATGCAAAAAAGTGCCCAATTTGGTGGTGATTCATGAAACTCAGTAGGTCTTCCCCAAATATCTTCCTTACTTGAACCTCGTGGATAGAGCACGTTAGATCATTTATAGAAAACCATTTACATAAAATAATTTTAAAAATCTATATTAGAATATGAAGTAATTTCCAAAAAAAATTCCAACAAAAATTTCATTTCAAAGGAAAAAAACAAAACAAGTTGTTTAACCATTTCCCAAATCCCATTTTGGAATAACCCATTCCATTTCGCTTAACCACAAACACACACTCAACCACACAATATTGGTGCTACCATTTATAGTGGAACATTATTTCTATAACCCATCCCTTTGATATTGATAACTCATGACCATTATCAGTCCAACTCAATTCATGTCCAACCATTAATGCAAAAAACCATGCCAAATGATTATTCAGAATAATTCAATAAACAAACCTTTTATTAAAAACAATTTTTCAACCAATTTTCATTCATCAAAACCAATCCATCATTTAAAATCACTATTTTAAAATCATCATGAAACCATTTTCAGCTTAAAAACGAAACACCCAATTTTCACAATACCATAAACTACAATTAAAGAGGGTTTCCATCAATAATTTTATAGAAATTTCAAATCAAATTCCTGAAAAATAATCAATTTGAAATAAATAATTCATGTTTTAATAAGAGGAGTCAATAGATAATACACCTACAATGGAAAATATATTGAAAACAAATAACAACATATATTCTTCAACAAAACTAAGATGAATCTCGAAAAAACCCACCTTATATCTATTTTTCTAAAATAAAAACAGCCAAATATCACCATTATTGGCATCAACCATCATAGATATATCATAAAAAATCCATATCTATGAATCCAAGATTGGGAAGAAGAGTATATCTAATAAAACCACCAAGAAATAAAAATTACAAAAAAATAAGGCCTTTAATGCACCAATATTTTCCAATAGATCACTACTAGAATGAATGGGGAAGTATCTACATCCTTTGGGAGTGGAAAACATATTTAGGGTCAAAATAGAGTAAAAAATAGTGGTTTAGAGTCAACTATGAGTGAGATCGTTTTTTAGGATCTAACTTTTAATCGTGCAGGGTTGGTTCATATGGTTAGTAAAACTGTTCACCAATCATGCACCAACCACTGCCTCCCAAAACCCTTCACACGATTGGATTGCATTGTTATAAAAAACTGTGCACTAATAATGTTTTCCCCTCTGTTTTATTTTTCACATTTACTCTTAGGTGGATGCATAATTTAGAAAAAATGTTCTATTAACCACACGCCTATCCAAATCCCACTATTTCACTTTTCACAATTTCATATAGGAGTTTCACAGTTTCTACTAACCATTCTCAAACTTTACACCTCTATAAAATCCCCAAAAAACATTAAAAATGTACCCCAAACCATCTCAAACATCACCCAAACACATTACATACATAGAAAGTATAATGAAAGGGTTACATAATTGAAACATAGCATACTTCATTCTCTCCACCATTTTCCTTTCCATCCCCAAAAATTACAAATCCACTATTTTCCTAAAATATTTCATCCCATTGCTCAACCATATCTCTCTCCCGTTCCCAAGTATCTTCCTGAATCTGACCATGTTTTTGAAACACCCGCACTAGAACAATGATTTTACAAATAATACTTTTTCTTACCTATCAACAATCTATAGTATCACATGAACAAACAAAAAATTCATCTATATGTCTACATGAACCCATCAAATCACATGTTCTGGATTAGACTAATAAATTTTCAATTGAGATACGCAAAATAGATTATTCACTGCACTGAGCTATGGTAGAAAATCTTACCTATATGACACCACACCAACCCATTTAAGTATCTCAAAAGGGAATGCGTATCTTTGATATAACATTCCATGTTTAAAAAAATGATGATTTTCAAGCCTTGGATATATTATCAAGAACACATGATCACTAGCCTTTAATAACAATGGTCATCGACTATGATATTCATATGATTTATGGTGAATCTAAGTCATCTACATCATCTTCTTAATCAAATGAATCTTCTATATTGTCTCTTGGACAAGGCTCGACCAAATAAACGAAGTCTCACCTATTTCAACCCAACAAAGTGGATAATGAAAAGGATTTGTATACAATTATTAAAAAGTATCCATATGTATCAAAGCCTAATAACTGTTGTTATATGATACCTCCATTAATGGAATGTGCTCTTCCCATGAACCATAAAAATAAATTACACAAGCTTTTAGCATGTCTTTGGACATTTGTATCATCAGTTTGGATTATACAATCGTCTGGGGATGATACACCACACTCATTTTATACTATGTACAAAGAGATTGGAATATGGATTTATAGAAACGTGATATAAAACGTAGATCTCTATTTGAAACTGTAGAAATGGGTATGACATGCCTCTTTACCACTTCTCAGATATATATTTTAGACAAGTCCTCCACCATATGAGATTAAAGAATTAGGATGAAATGCCACGACCTTGACAACTGATCTACTATCACCCATATGAAATCTTTTTTCCATACTGTTATTTGGTGACCTATCAAAAAATACATGGTTATATTATCCCATTTCTAAATACGAACAAGTAAAGACTACAACATACCCATATGAAATCTTTTTTTCATACTGTTATTTGGTGACCTATAAAAAAATACATGGCTATATTCTCCCATTTCTAAATACGAACAAGTAAAGACTACAACATACCCACTAGTATTTGATGCTTTTCTTTAACCTGCTAACAAATGAGTCATCTCAAAAAAACTCAACCACATTATTTTTTATATCGACCCACCAAAAAAATACTTTCATCTGCTTACACATCTTCTATATTTCAGGATTAAAAACCCATCTAGAATGTTGGAAATCATGAATAAGTTGTTCTTGACATGACATAGGTACAACCGTTTGATTTCGAAACCACAAAACTGAAATCACATCCACCTTCAATCCCTAAATGGTCTCCCCACCATTGAGTTTTTACCTAAATGAAACACATTATAAATAGGATTTTTTTCCTCTTTAACCATCTTTACCAAATCAGGAATGAATGAAACTAGAATGGAAACCATCACATTATCTTGATATGCACAATCAAAGTGCATGTTAACTATTACTGACATCAATTTCCATTGATCTGGAGCCTATTTTTCCAATTGAGTATATGAATTTATTCTTAACACATCATCCACTAACTTTTCTTTAACGATGTATAATTCATGTTAAATTCAATCATTTAGAGATACTCCATCTATATTCATTGTCTTAGGTTCAAATCCATTTGTGAGAAAATATATTTCAAGCTCTTATGGGCTATTAACACTAGGAATTTATCACAAAGAGGTAATGAAGTCATGTATTCAAAGCATGGACTATGGTAGCTAACTACAATTCATGTGTTGGGTTGTAACTCTCAATCAACTATAACTGTTTTGATCCATAATAAACAACATGATCTCCATACATGAGAAAAAACCCAACCCATATTTCAAAGAATCACAATACACCATCTACCCCTGTCCTAATTATAGAAAAAAAATATTTGTGCAGATGTAAGGTGAACATTAAGAACATGATAAAACTTATAGAGTTCATCATTCTATTGAAATGGAATATTTTTCCTTTTCAATGCTATTATAGGCGAAACTAGTCCTGAAAAAATATGAAAAAAGCATCAGTATTAACTGGTCAATCCAAGAAAACTGCATATCATGAAGAAATTCTATGAAATTTTCCAATATAAGACAACCTCTATATTTTCTGGTTCCACAGAAACACCTCTTTTAGAGATAATATGACCATGGAAATGTACCACTTGTTTCCAAAAATCACACTTTAATAATTTAGCATAATACGATGATCCCACAAGATTCCCAAAACTATCACCAAGTGTTTCTCATGCTCAACCATTGTCCTTGAATACACCAATATGTCATCCACAAACACCACCATAATAGAATCCTAAAATATTTGAAATATCTGAATAATCAATTCCATAAAGACTTTTAGTTCATTCATAAGTCCAAAAG
The DNA here is from genome assembly GCA_963277665.1 of Viscum album. Classification (NCBI taxonomy): domain Eukaryota; kingdom Viridiplantae; phylum Streptophyta; class Magnoliopsida; order Santalales; family Viscaceae; genus Viscum; species Viscum album. Next base: position 339,568,938 of record OY728167.1, read on the forward strand.
GCATAACCATATACTCATAATGGACATATCTACTTCTAAAAGCTATCTTTTGAATATACTCCTTCTGAACCCACAATTTGTGATATCTTAATTTCAAGTTAGTATAAGAGAACCACAGAGCACCCCTCAATTGATCAAACATATCATAAATACATGGAATTGTATTTCAATTAATTACTTTAACTTGGTTATACTTACGATAATCCACATATAGCCTTAGAATTCCATCCACCTTTACAAAAAACAAGACGGTTGATTCCCATTGAGACATGCTTGGCCGAATGAACCATTTTCTTCTTTATTTCTCTTCCAACATCACATTCAATTCCTTTAATTTTATTGGTGCCCTATGATAAGATGGAATGGTGATTTTACTAGTCCCTAGAAGGATATCAATTGTAAACTCCACTTCTCCTATGAGTGGAAACCTTGATATATTTTCAGGAAAAACATACGTAAAATAATCAACAATTGATGGAAAACTTATTTTCTCAATATAATCAACTGATACCAAGTTCAACACTGCCATTTGGAATAAGATCTTTCTGAATACTGGTTCCAACAAGCCTGCTGCACCTTCCTTGACATTCTAGTCTCTATTCAATAGATGTTGGATTCCATAATCGGTGGTAAAACTAACATTTCATGTATAATAGTCTATGTGAGCCTTATCCTTTTTTAACCAATACATACCTCAGATTATGTCATATACATCCATCTAAGTTATATAGAAGTCCCATACCAAATCATCTCCATCAACATTAATACAACATGCTATACATATAATGGTTCGACATTCTCTTTGTCCAATAAGAGTTTGATGTTTCAAAATAGAAGACATCATATCAATATGAAAACACTGAAAATTAATAGCATGATAAGAAATAAATGAATGCCACGAACCCATATCAAACAGATCTTGCATAAGGGTAGAATTAAAAATAATGATACCAGTCACCATCGATGGTCATGATTGATCATCCACAATTACTTTCTCAGCTCTATATAACTACTTAATTAGTGAACTCTATTCTTAATTTCCCTATTAATATTACACTATCGAAGGAGTCATGGTATTTATCAAATCAGCATGGCCAGTTTGGTTCTGTTGATGAGAAGTATTCTATTATACCCTTCACATCAATGAATATGATGTTTGTGAAACATGAGATGTGTCCCAAACACACGACCTTGTAGCACAAAAAAATAGTGTTGAAGATGACCCATAGGATTTTAATTGTGTAATTCTCTATGTGGTTCCATACAATCTCACTTCATGTAATCCAAATATCCACATAGAAAAATCTATCTTTTCTATGAGGTATGGGATGAATATTCTCTGATCTATACATATGATTCTGAGTAATACTCCCACCTTGGAAATAGGTGTCCCTCTTCAACTTATTTCAAACATTAGAGTTCCCACCATTTCCAAAAGGTTTCAGCATGATCCCTCCACCTATAGATCCTGATATTTTTCTTTCTTCCACCTTCTCTCTATTGATCATCTATATATATTATATTATATATATCACAAAAATCATTGAGTGAATCTCCTGCCTCATCCAAGATTCAAAAATGCATTCCTTCAAGGATCCACTAGAAATAACATCAGGTAAATGTAAAAAAATCATAAATTTAGCTGCAGACTTTGTCACCAAGAGATTCTCCTTCTTCAAGATGAAAAATTATTTCATTCATACAATCCTGAATTTATAAGGATAGAATTGTTTGTTGAAAAATTCTTCAAAATCATACCAAGTAGTTCCTCAATCTAATTTTGAATGATCTTTTAAATGACACCATTGGAGTGTAATATATTATAGTATATACATCTCCTAATTGACTTTAAAGTCCATTGGTGTGGAAAGGAAACCAATATTCGATTAATTCTATTCAGCTACACCTCTCCCTTCTCTAGTTTGGAATAACTCTAAAAGTTGGGTGGGTTTTACTTCAAGAAATTAATGAAGTTATTCTCTTTCCTTATTTGATCCCTCTATTTCCCTATATCCCCACTTAAAAGACATAGACTATATTATGAACCACATATTTGTTCACCAGTGGCTTAGGTATAACTACCATCTCAACATCCTCTTCCGATTGGTTTCTATGATGCCTACAAGGTTACATTTTCTATAATAAAAACAAAATTCCATGAGTTTCACTCTCTAACAACTAAAGACTTGATAATTTTAAATATACCATATCACAACTATCACAACTAGGATTTCCCAAAAATCCATACTTTCTATATTCAACAATTTTTAAAAATTCCACCATGATTAGGAAAATAGAATTATTTTAAAAAAACCATTATCATTCTGTTATCAAAGGCTCACATTTGAAACCATTTTTCAATAATTTTATAAAATTATCATTTTTTCTCCAAATCATAAATCATTACTCAAAATTAAGTATGCACTCCTAGTGGGAATTAATTTCTATCAACGCATTTCATGCAATTCTCATTTTCTAAACCAATGAAAATGATATTTCCACTCCTATAAGTGTATCCAAGACACTTATGTACTCAACTCCCTATTAACCCAAGTTCATCATAAAAAGGTTAGTTATGTGTTTTTATGATCTACATTTTATATTCTAACAATCCTACTCCTTTCTATAAACCCCACTAAAGGAATGAACCAAAATGAATTTCCACTCCAAAACCTACGACTAATACCATTTATCCCAAAATGAATGAGTGATCGACCAAGGATGATGCCACCTAAAAGTCATGGACCAAACAAGTTGATACCACTTGTAACATCTCTCCCCTCCTCATTATATTAAATAACCTATCATTTATCGCCAACCTTGTGTGTCTTGGGGATGTTGACTAAGGTATAATGGTAAATCCTCCATGACATAAGCCAATGAGAAGGGGCATGATGTTACATCAAAATCTTCAAAACATAGAGAGAAACATTTTTGTGTAAATATCTCTCAAAATTTAAGTAAAATCCATTCATCAGATTTAGGTAAATATTATTTTATTACAATCAATTAATCCTCATGAAAAAAATGTTCCAATTATATTTCAATAATCAAACTTAAAGGAGTAAAATGAAAGATTTTATTTTAAAGCTAGAATGATATCACAGAATGGGTGTCATATCAAATTTCCATTCCTTTTATTTATTGATTCCTCATTATCTATCCAATCTTATAACTCTAGTGGTGATCTTTATGTGAATAGAATTTTCTAACCCCAGACTCTATGTAAATTCTTCTAAAATAAAATTTGATAGTGCAATTTTAGGTTGAAATATATTTAATTTTTTTTATTAAAACCTCACAACCTATAAGAAAATTTCAAATGATGCGTAATAATCAAAAAATACAATTAAAAATAAAACACACAACTCTTAACTCAAGGAAGAAATCTATAATTCAATCTTTTGTCTCATTATAAGGTAAATCATAATTTTATACATTTTCAACCATTGTTATATATTTCATGGGAATTCTTTTTGTAATGTTTAATTAAAAAACTAGAAGATCTCATTTAATTAAAATTACTGCTAATATCTCCAATGAAATTAAAAATCGAACCAAAATTTATGCACAAGAAAAGTAATTCTGGGAAAAAACCTGTAATATTATAAAATAAACAAAATAAAGTATCATACATCATGGAATAAGTCAGTACACTTTTAATAATTAATATGTTTTTAACTAGAATAAATGTAAACCAAACTCTCTGAATTACTCATTAGTTTCCTAATAGTTTCACATTATAATTTTTTTAATACCCAAATGAATAATATAAAAAACATATATTTCTTTCTTAAATAAATATGTTTTTCCCAATGAATTTAGACCATCACCAAAAAAATATTTTTTTAACAAACATATTGTAAATAAAATAAAAGGTAGAAAATAAAAGTACAAAGAAAATCCTCTTTAAAATAATCTTTTAAAATAATTACATATAAAAAAACTAATAATAATATCCCAAATAATCTGTGGTTATCTAATGATAATGAATTAACATTCCTACAAAAACATCTTTTTAAAAATGCATCAACAAATATAAACTAAATTAATTTTTTAAAAAAATTTAAAAAAAAATTATTTTAAACTAAACTCAAAAAAATTCATTTCTTAATTGGATAGAACAATCCTCTTTCAGAAAAAAAAAATAAATTTTAGACACCACTAAATGAAAAAATTCATCATTTATATATTTATTATATTTTTAAATTAACTTCTCATGATAATACTCCACTCAAGTTAAACACAAAATTAATTCCTTTCAAAAAAACAATATACAAATAAGGAATGTTTTTTAATTGATTTTAAAATTATTTTACACTTTTAAAAAATTATCATTCAAAACAATTAAACTAAAATTAAAATATTTTATATTATACATAAAAACCTTAAAAAATAATTTATAAAAGCTTTTTATAGATAAAAAAAGGTAAGATGAAATGAAAGTAATAAAATTATTTCATTACAAAAATATAGAATGGAATTGAATGGAACCATGTAAAAGAACCATGACTATTTAGGACCCCACATGTTTAAATAAATACCATTCACACAAATCAATTATTATATCATAGATATTTAAAAACATTAATCACATATTCTTTAATCAAAAAATATTATAAACCCTTCTTATCTCAAGGTTACATTCAAGATAAATAATTACTTACTGAAAATAAAACACATGTAAACTCAACATCCTCAAATATAATATAAACACATATATTATGAAGTAACCCACTAAATTCATTAAATTTAAGAATGTGTTTTATTTTAAAAAATTATCAAAATACACAACTAATACTTCAATATATTTCTGATAACCTCAATTATCACTATGAAAAAACAAGGATTCTACTGAAAACTAGACATAAAAAAATATATCAAGCCCACAAAAAGAATAACACACTGTCAATTTCCACTAATTATTCATAACAAAACTTGTTCTGATAACTCATTTAATAACAAATGAAAACTAAGGAATGGTTTATAATTTATTTTATCATAAATTCATTTTGTCAAAATATTTCCAAATGGAATTGAAATTTTTAATTTTCAATCTTTAAAATTTAAAAACTCATAATATAACAAAACCACATCATAATAGAAATCAAAAATAAATATTTTCTTTTAAGTAAATCAAAATATAATTTCTTATCTATTCAAATTAAATATCATTTATTTATCTTAGTCTTAATTTTCATTTTAATTACTATCATTTAGAATTCTATAAAAATAATTCTATTGATATTTAAAATTAAAACACCCACATAATTTCTCATAAATACATTCCCATAACCTGAAAAATTCCCCATAATAATTTTCATTTCTTTGAGATTAATCATTAAAAAATACACATCCAAATCAATGAATCCTAAAGAATTCATTCAATTATTAAATCAATCATTCAATAAAAATACACTAAGAATCTAGACGTGTAAAAAACTTAATGTTCCGTATAAATTATATATAAACAACTAACCATCTACTAAAACACTAAATACGTATTTGGTGGATAAATATTAACACAAATTTTTTTACAAAACAAAAATAAAAATAATGTTTTCTCCCCCATGCATCATTATATTAGAGTACTCTTTGGAATAAAAAAATAAAATAAACTGAAACAATCCTCTCAAGGGTTTATTGAATACACAAAACTCAATAATTCACTCGTGACTCATGATTTTACTAAATTTATGAACGTAATGAATATTTATGGATTACTTATTATATCCTAAAAATTTTATATTATATTTATCATTGTACCAATTTCCCAATACAACTCTGATAACTTCTGTAAAGTCCTTGTCTGAATCCCCTAGTGTGACCTGAATCTCAAGATACCATTGAGAATAATTTCCTATCACATAATTCATTCACAATTTGTGAATGATAAGAGAAAAAGGGGGTAGTTATTTTCATTCACTAAATTATATAAATAAATATTCCGAATATCCAATTTTTAAAAAATATAAATAACATGTTATGAATCATGGGATATGAAATATAAATTAAATTCCATAAATATTGTGTTACATAACAATCAGAACAATCCCTCATTATAAGTAATGTATAAAAAATGTAATAAGTGATGAAAAACTCTTTTAACTGTCTCCAAAACCAAAAACTAAAAAATGATTACTCTAATGGTATTCTTAATCCCATCACCCATCTAGTGACTTGAATAAAAAATCATAGAGTCTTCAAGTACCATATGGGATAAATGTAGGGTCCTAGTACCATATGGGATAACTGTAGGGTATGATTACACCATAATCAATCACTACTTGATACCAACTAAACAATCATAAGTTAATGTTTTTTTAAAGTATAACAAGGAAATTAAAAAATTATTCCACAAAATTATTAAGTAACATGAAAATATTTAAGACAATATAAACCACATTTACCATGGTTGTTTGTTTTTTATGTGATATCTAGAATAATATAGAATGAAAACATTACCTAAAATGATCTATGATTCAAATCATGAATTCAAATCCATGATAATAGTGAAAATAAGAAATTAAACATCATTACATGGAGGTAAAATAATGATATGGAAAACTTCATTATGTTGGAAAATACCCATCAATACATCCTTAATAGAAGGAAAAATAATAAAAGAAACATAAGAGGTTATATCATAATTCCAAGAGAGATAAATCATAGATAATAACCAATAAGTACTGAAGCATAGAGTAATCATAATATATTTATGAATTTCAAGGACATGCAGAAAAAGTTTTCAAAAGCACTAACCACTTATTTACATTCATAGAAATTGACATCATCAATATTGATACAAACAACAAAATACTATACAATAAAAAACTGTATAATGAAAATATAATAAGTTTTATTTTGAATAATAATATGGTTAATATATTAACTAGAAAATCAAAATAAAAAATGATTTAAAGTGGATTTATTTTCATGGAAGGAATATTTCCTTATCAACTCACACCACCCCCTACTATTTTTGTCGTAAAACAATAAAAATATGTGACATAGGTGATTTCACCAATTGAATAATATGTAACTGTTTATTGTGAAGTATTTGAAAGATGAATCATAAATGATCGTAAAGAATATAGAAAAAAGATGAGAAAAATAGGTTAGTTAATTATACTTTATGTGTTATAGAGGAATTAAAAATTATAAAAAAAGAAATGACTATACCATATCCTCACTAGAAAAAGGCCTTACTTCTCTCAATTAAAGGATCATATCAATGAAAAGATTTAGGATTATCTTGACGGAAGAACGACCAAAAAATAGAGGGGGAAGGAATTTGATAATAAATTTATCCCAAAACTATAATATCATATAATAATTATAATTTGAATGTAAATAAAATTTCAATGACTCCATTATAATTTTTAAAAGCACACTTCCCACTATTGGGTACCCATTAAGTGTACACTAGCCATTTGGTTACAACAAGGTTCATGGTTCTTCATCATTGACCGCATAGTGGTGAGGTAAAAGTAACTACCTCGCCTCATAGAAGGAGATATTTATTTGATAGTGCCCATCGATCACATGGTACACCACCAACACCCACAATCTATATATTTTCCTTCAAAATTGTACCATTCATTGACCAATTACATTAGTTATGATAAATACTTAACAAATAATCTTAATAACATAATATAAATAGATTTTATACCCTTAATTGTGTGGATTATTATACACATGGGATAGTTTTTGGGGTTTAGTTAAACATGATCTAAGAATTGACTTTGATTGGATTTCATGGCGTCCTAAAGCTATGTGAAGTAGAAACATGACCATGGTATTATGTGAAATGACTGTGAATGTTACATCTCCTAAAAACCATGAATATCATTTTAAATACTACATCGTTGGTCCATATACATGAAAATGAACCAGTTTAATGAAAAGAACCATAATATTTCATGAGCCTGAATTTATAATATCAATTAGATTGATATTAGAAAATCACACAAAACATAATTATTATTTATCATTTTATTTTTTATTGTGCAAAGAAAAATAGTGGATCTCATCAAACACATTTTTTGAATGTATCTGTTTTTATCCATATGTTATAAATATCTTGAAAGAAATTTTTTAATATTAATTTTAAATCATTTACTTTCTTCATGGAGATTCAATGAATATTTAAATATGAAGATATGGTAATATATATATTTTTTTTGATTTGAGGGATTTTATAAAAACAGAATATAACTGTGCATTTAAAATGGGTTTTTGGATAAAAATTATTTTATTGACTGATAAAATATATCGATTGAAAATACAAAATAAAAAGAATATTTATGTAGAAAAATAAAGTTAAAATGGAAAATATAAAATAGTTAGGGGAAAATATGATATGTTTCTTGGGTAGTACAAGTGATGTAGTTTGTCTAAAATATTAAAGAGAAAATAAATTTTAATTTTGGATTACCAGATCAATTTAATATGGTGATAGTTTAAAGACTGTCAATAAGTTTTTTTGTAGAATCATACTACACAAATAAGCATTACGGGAAAATGGATAATTTGCGATGGGTCAAGGACCCGTCGCAAAAGGTTTGGCATAAACTACTCACCAAAATGCGAGTAAGGTTATTTCTGATGGGTTTCTATTCCTGTCACAAATTACCGACGACGGTTTTTAGTATTTGCGACGGGATTCTTGCCCCGTTGCAAATACTTTGTTGGCAGGTACTATTTGTAGTGGGGCCCGTTGCAAATAACTGGTGGCGGTTTTTAGTATTTGCGATGGAATTCTTGTCCCGTCCCAAAAACTTTGTCGGCATGTACTATTTGTGTTGGGGGCCATCGCAAATAAGTTTTAATTGGCCCAGTGTAATTAATGCGGGCCAAGGTATTTGTGATCGATAGCTCGTCGCAAATCTCCCCATTGCAACTAATCTATCCTATATGTACCCCCATCTGTTTTTCCTCACATTTCACTCTTTACTCAACTTCTCTTTCTATCTCTACTGAAAAATTATCTTCTAAACTTTTTCATAGTTTAAACTTTTAAATCAGCCCATAATTTGTGACTTTAAAACTCAAGAAGCTTCAGTTTCAAGGTATTTATCAATTTTTTCATTGTTTAGTCAATTTATTTTATATTCAATTATTTATAATTTTTGTTAATTAGATGGAAATTAAATAAATTAGAATTAAATATTTGTTTTTCATTATTTATTTTTATGAATAGTAATATCTAAGTGTCAATTAGCAATAAATTGTAATAAATTGTAATAGTTAGTAATAACTAGAATTAATTTGTAATAACTAGTAATAAATTATACTAATTAGTAATAATTAGAAATAAGTATTAATAATTAGAAATAATTAAAAATAGTTAGTACTAATTATTAATAATTAGAAATAATTAGAAATAATTAGAAATAATTAGTAATAATTAGAAATAATTTTTAATAATTAGTAATAATTATTAATAATTAGTAATTATTAAAAATTATTTGTAATTATTAGAAATAATTTGTAATAATTAGAAATAAGTTGTAATAATTAGAAATAACTTGTAACAATTAGAAATAATTTGTAATAAATAGAAATAATTTGTAATAATTAGAAATAATTTGTAATATTTCTGAATAATTTGTAATAATTCAGAATAATTCGTAATTATTCTGAATAATTTGTATTAAATTGTAATAATTAATAATAATTAGTAATAATTATGATTAATTAGTAATAACTATGATTAATTAGAAATAAATAGTAATAAATAGTAATAAACGACACTAAATAGGTAAAATTAGTAATAATTACTAATAATTCGTAATAATTACTAATAATTAACAATAATTAGTAATAATAAGTAATAATTAGTAATAATTAGTAATAATTACTAATAATTAGTAATAATTAGTAATAAATAGTAATAAATAGTAATAATTAGGATTAGTTATCAATAATTAGGATTAGTTAGAAAAAATTAGGATTACATAGTAATAATTTGTAATACTTAGGAATAATTCGTAATAATTTGTCATAATTTGTCATAATTAGTAATAATTAGTCTTAATTTGTAATAATTAGAAATAATTAGGATTAATTAGCAATAAATAGAAATAAATAGCTTAAAATAGTAATAAATAGTAATAAATGATAATAAATTGTAATAATTAATAATAAATAGTAATAAATAGTAACAAATATTTATAAATAGTAATAATTTGTAATAATTAGTAATAAATATTAATAATTAGTAATAATTAGTAATAATTAGTGATAATTCGTAATATATAGTAATATATAGTAATAATTATTAATAATTATTAATAATTATTAATAAATTGTTATAAATTGTAATAAATATTAATAATTATTAATAAATAGTGATATATAGTGATAATTCGTAATAATTGGTAATAATTAGTAATAACTAGTTATAATTAGTTATAATTAGTAATCATTAGTAATAATTATAAATAATTAGCTATAATTAGAAATAATTAGCAATAATTAGTAATAATTAGTAATAATTATAAATAATTAGCAATAAATAGAAATAAATAGAAATAATTAGCAATAATTAGCAATAACTAGGAATAATTAGCAAAAATTAGTAATAATTCGTAATAATTCGCAATAATTAGCAATAATTTGAAATATTTAGCAATATTTAGCTATAATTAACAATAATTAGGAATAATTAGGAATAATTTGGAATAATTAGGAATAGTTAGTATTAATTAGGATTAATGATAAATAATTAGGATTAACTAACAATAATTAGCAATAATTTGGATTAATTAGGATTAATTAGAAATAATTATCAATAATTCATAATAAATCATAATAAAATCGAGTACATTGATAAACATGCATAATTTCCAAGGGATCGATGACATTCCTTTTAATCGATGCCTCAGCTCCTTGCAACTTTATCCACTAAAATCAATATAAAAAATCTACTCAGGCATATGTCAAAGCAGATTTTTCAAAGTGATTTATGTTGGAGAAAGTTGAAAGGATGTGATCCGTCAGACAAAAGAGGCTCGTTTTCCCGAAGACTCGTCCCCCTGTAACTTTCTTCTACTGAAATAACTATGAATAGTCTGCTCCGACGTATGAAAATCTATTTTCGTATGCATGAGATCATAGAGAGAACTACCATAGTGATTTTATTCTATGTTCTCATGCATACAAAAATGGATATTTGTACGCCATATTAGACTATTCATAGTGATTTTAGTTGAAGAAAGTTTCAAGGGGATGAGTCTTCAGCCAAAAGAGTTGACTCCAATCTGTTAGAAATTGTTCCGCTGACAATTAACAATAATTAGTAAAAAATACCTGAAATTAATAAATATTAGTGGTAATTAGTATAAATTTTTATAAATGAGTGTACATTAGTATAAAAGCTTAAAAATAGTATAAATAGCTACAAAATAATAGAAATTATTATAAATTTCCAGAAAATAAAAATTAATTATCTTCTATTTTTTGGATAGTGTTTATATTATATCTAATTATACGAAATAACTAATTATTTTTTTTAGAAAAAATATAGAACGAGGAAGTAGACAACAATCATTATTAGATGATCGTTCTTGGATAACTCAGCGCATGAATCTAAACAGTTATGGTTTAAATCATGTATACAATGAGGATGTTCAAGATTTCTTATAATTCGCATCATCGAAAAAAATTGTTTTAGAAGGGAAAATTAAGTGTCCATGTAAAAAATGTGCTCTGAGGATGTATGACACATTTGAAAACATTGGAGATCATTTATTGGATTTTGGTTTTCAATAAGATTGTGTATTTTGGTATCAAAATAGTGAATGCAGTTCTAGAGAAGATATTAATAATTTGGTTCTAGATCTTTCATGGTTTCAAATTTTAGTACATGTTGTGGTATGTCATTCTGTTCAAAAAACTGAAACTCAGGATGATGTTGATTTAACTCTTGAGTTTGAACCATCTCATTTACACGAGTTGTTGAGTTCCGTTGGGGATGCCTTATATCTAGGTTTCAAGATAAGAAAGTTTCAAGAAGTTTCTAAATTTATGTCCATTAAATCAGATAATGGAATGTCAAATAGTTGTTTTGATCAAATATTATTTTTGTTAAAATCACTGATACCTGAAGAAAATGTGCTTACTACAAGTTTTTATGAGAGCAATAGGTTGGTTCGTAATATGGGTCTTCTTTATCAAAAGATTCATGCATGATAAAATGACCAAATATTATATTATGGTGAAAATGAGTTGTTGGATAGTTGTCCTACATGTGGAAAATCAAGGTATAAAGAAGCACAATCAGGGAAGTTTGGATTTGTTCATGTAAAACCATTAAGATATTTCCCACTCATACCCAAATTGCAGCATTTATTTATGTATCAAAACACAACATCATTGATTTCGTAGAAAAAAACCAACATTTAAACCAGTAAAATATTACATCATCCCTATGATGGTGATTCATGGAATCATTTTTAACAAGTTCATCTATCATTTTATTTCGAATCCCGAAACATGTGATTAGGTCTTTCTTCTGATGGTTTCTGTCCATTTGGTTCTTACGGTAGTTAGTATTCATGATGACCTATCTTTATAACTCTATATAATTTACCTCTATAGATGTTGATGAAGGAGCCAGATATCTTTTTGATGTTATTAATTCCAGTTCATCCGAAAAAGATATTGATGCTTATTTGAATCCATTGATTGATGAGTTGAATTCACTATGAAGTAATGGTGTGAGTACATATGATGTTGCTGTGAAACAAATTTTTTTACTAAAAGATGCATTGATGTGAACAATTACCGACTTCCTAGCATATATAATTGTATCTGGCCAGAGTACACATGGTACAAAATTATGTCCATACTGTATGAGAGACAAAAAAGCATTTATTCACGTCAATGGAAGAAAACCTTATTTTTTTTACTGTCATCGCAGATTTCTTCCAACCAATTATCCTTTTCAAAGAAACAAATATCATTTTATAAAAGGAATGTTGAAAAGGATGGGGCTCCAAGAATGGTCTTTGGTAAAAAGTTGAAATCAATTGTCTCTTCATTAACTACCATCACATTAGCACCAATAATAATCAAATATAAAATTAATGGGTTTCGAAAAGTGCACAATTGGATAAAATGAATAATTTTTTGGAATTTTTCATATTGGTCTGATTTTTTGGTCTATCACATTGAGAAGAACTATTTTGATAATTTATTTCATATAGTTTTGGATACTCTAAGAAAGACCAAAGATAATGTAAAGGCATGATTAGATCTTGACTAAATTTGCAAGAAACCTAAACTTGAACTATTTGAAAATGTCATATCACAAAAGTTAATGAATCCAAAAGAATCTTATACACTTTTCAAAGAGATTTGATTGTTTTTTTTGTTAGTGGATAGAATATCTGATACTTCAAGATGGTTATGCTTCAAATTTGGGAAGATTTGTCAGAAACGATCATATTATTGGATTGAAAAGTCATGACTATCATTTTTTAGTGGAAATAATTCTTCCAATTGGATTAATAGGTTTTTTAAATCATATGATTTTGGATGATCTTACAGAGATATCATATTTGTTTCGAGACATTTGTGTATAAACAACAGACTATGGTTCCGTAAGAAAACTGCATGAAGATGTCATTTTAATTTTATGTAAATTGGAAAAAATATTCCCACCAGGTTTGTTTGAATCAATGGAAAATTTTATATTAAATTTTCCTCATGAAACAATATTTGGAGGTCTATTACAGTTCTGATGGATGTACCCATTTGAGAGATGCATGAAGAAATTGAAAAAAAAAGTACGCAACAAAGCATCAGTTGAAGGATCAATTACAAAATCTTATTTTCAAGAGGGAATTTATTTTTTCTGCTCTTATTACTTTCAATCTGAATATCCTTCAAAACACACCCACTTGAGCCATAATGAGGTAAATGTTGAAAATGACATGAGAAATCAACTATTAGTTTTCAATCATCTCGAACATGGATTTAGTGGAGTTTATGAATGATATATTTTAGATAATAAACATCTCAAATCTCATACATATATTATGCTCAACTGTGAAGAAATTCCACCATTTTTACTATAAGTCCCCTATCACTTATTATATAATTTTCATAACAATAAATTAATCTTATTTTATTTGTAGGTTATATAATAATCATATAAAGAAATAGTTTCCAAAAATTATAGCAGTTGTTCTTGAAAAACAACGTCAAAAAAACATTCCTACTGGTTTCAAAAACTGGTAACATAAATTATTTTTCATTTAACATAAAAAATCAATTTAATACTTATTATAGTGATAATTGTTTTAAAAAATTTTAGGTATCTCAACATATTGATAAAATTGATAATCAATTGTCTATATTGAGTAACCCACCATCAAAATTGGTTAAATCGTATAATTCATATGTGGTGAAAGGTTTTAGATTTCATACATGTGCATATGGGGAATAAAAAATAAAGAATAGTGGTGTTTTCTTGAGAGGTCACATCATAGAGAAAATGAATTTGAATTTTATGGAATGTTGGAAGAAATTACTGAACTGTGTTATCTGGGACAACATTACATAACGGTGTTTAAATGTCAATGGTTGGATACTAAGAGAGGCTTGCGTGTTCATCTGATTAGTGGAATCATTGATATTAAATATAAAATTCTTCTTATATTAAATGAACCATTTTTTTTGCTATTTAGGAAATAAAATTTATTATGAAAATTACTGTGCTATTTCAAGAGATTTGGGTGATTGGTGGAGCATAATAAAAATTAAATCTCGAGAGAATCAGTTTACTAAAAGTAAAAGTGGTTCCAATGAAGGGAAAGGAATTTAAATTTTTCAAGATACTTCTCTGAATCCATATATTTCAAGAAGAGACTCGAATATCATTGATGACATCCCACAGTTAAGGGACGATGGTGAAGATGATGTTAATGATGTTACAATTGAATTTGAAATGACAAGAGATGATGAAACAGAAACTATTATGGAAATTGATGATGAGGAGGAGGATAATACATTGACATCACAGATATGAAGATGAGGAGGAATATGGACATTGACACAACAAAAAGATGGTTATAATCATATATAATATATATCTATATATAATACTTGTTTTGAACTGTGTGCTAACAATAATAATTTTGTGTTTTAGATGGACAATGATCTGGGTCATATGTTATAAGAGGTTTATCTACCTTTAGATGATTAGGAGGTCGGATAAGATGAACCTCAGACTATTGGAAATTTAGGGGGCACCCGGAGGGGCATGGTCTTTCCTGACTGATGGTTCCCAAACCTCTACCCGAGCGACGTCAACATCTTGGGTTCGATCCATGCATGCAGAGGTATGTTTACCTATGAATTTTAGTTAGTTTTCATTAATTCATTTATATTCTAATTTTTGAATTAATTATTTTTTCACAGATTTATGCATATAGGAGTTTGAAAGAGTAGTGATATATTACACAATTATTTTTATGATGCATGGGTGCCATGGGATCAGATTCACGTTGATGTTCAACAGTGCATGTTAGAGAATTGGATGGTATGTAAATAAATAATATTTATTTGGAAATTATTTTAATTAATAAATTTATATAATAAATTATTTTTAGGGTTTATGGTATCCCATTGATCATAGTATGTGTGAGGCTATTTGGAAGGCATGACAGGGATCTATGCATACATGTTGCACTCAGTTTTTGCACAATTTGAAAACAAAAGAAATGGAGAAACTAGGAGTGCAAGAGTTTGATGAGAAATGTCGCATCCATCGACCTGATTATATTTCATCTTAGGTTTGGGATGGATTATGTACACACTGGTTGAGTATGAAGTTTCAGTGTAGATCATTAGTAGGTTGGAAAAATTAGGGGAGACAGGATGTGACACATCTAGATGGTAGTCGTATGTTCAGTACTCATAGGGAACATATAGTAAGAACATTTTTATTAAATATTTTATATAACTTTAAATGTAAAAGGCTTATTTAATATTCATATAGGCAGTCGTACAACCCGACATTACAGAGTACGATGTTTATAGGAGGATGTACAATGATCCAGCTATTGGGGAGATTAGAAGTGTTCTCTAGCGTCATATTGTGGTCAGTATAAGTTTTTTTTCTTATTAAATTTACCTATAAATAATATTTTAAATATTTAAATTTTAAATTGCAATTAAAGGAGTCATATGAGGCTGTGACATCTCAGATAGATGCTGAGAGTCAGACTGAGACCGGTGGTCAGACCAGTGCCCCCCTCGATTTGATGAGGCAACATGGATTCAGGTGACGCAGTATTGCTTCAAGAATGGCCGAGTTGTTAGTATTGGATCTAGAGTGACCCCTAGGGGTTTTTATGGCACCTCTGTGATGTCGAAGTCCATCTCACGAGGAAATCGCGAAGAGTTATTATCATCTCATGCACAATATTTGGAGCAGCAGCGACCTCATAGTGAGCTTATAGAGACTATGCGTAGGGAGCAGGAGGAGATGCACCAGTGTCAACAGCAGTAGGAGGAAGTGTTCCTTCGATAGCAGCAACAACAGTAGTAGTTGTAGGATGAGATGCATCGATGGCGGCAGAATCAAGAGCATGAGTATATGGAGTACATGTGACGTATGACACACAGTTTAGGGATGGAGTTCCCTCCACCATCTCCTTCAACTCCTCTAGACGACCCTCCCCTAATCAGTGATGTATCATTATTTTATGACGAAACATTTGAATATTTTTTTTTGTAATATTAACTATTAAATGTTTTAAATAGTGTGGGTTTTATATTATCTAAAAAATTACAATTATTTATTATTAATTTTATTTTTTTATTATATTTATTATTTTATTAACTAATTTATTTTTATATTTTTTTGAATCCTAAAGTTTTTATTATATTACTAATATTATTATTTCATTAATATTAATAATAATATTAGTATATTAATTAATTATTTTATAGTTAATTTTATTTTATGAATATTAATACTATTATTTTATTTATATTAATAGTATTTTATATTTATTATTTTATAAATAATTTTATTCAATTAATAATAATAATATTATTTTATTTATATTAATATTTTATCATATTAATATTTTATTATTGTTAATATTATTTTATTTTTTAATTTATTTTTTTAAATTTGTTAACTATTTGTGATGGATCTTCATAATTACTAATTACGATTGTCTGTCGCAAAAGGTGTAATTTTTATTTATATTTTGAGAAGTAATTGCGACGGTTCGTCACAAATGAGTAAAAACTGGAAAGCTATTTGCGATGAGTTGTTGGTCCATCGCAAATAGTTTCATAAAAAATCACCAAATGTTTTTTGCAAGAGTTCTATTGTCTGTCGCAAATAATTTGTTTTTGCGACACCATTTTCCAAGACTGATCATTTGCTACAAGACCCCATCGCAAATGACCTGTCATAATAATCCATTTTTTCTATAGTGAAGGATGTTCTATTCATTGAAAAATATAAACATTATACCTTTAGTATAAATTTTCCCATTATATTCATATTTTACATATAAGAATGTGTAAGCCTTGTTGTAAAGGCTAATGTGATTTGAATATTTTGTAGTAAATATTTTACCTTCCTAAACTATATAATATTTCACATAATTAATTTAATGAATTAATATAAATCTAAGTTGATACCAATCACAACAATGATCCAGTCACCCAATTGGGGATGAACCTTGTTAAACACATGAATTAAATGGTTTTATTTTCATAAATTATATTCATAGGGGTGAGTGTGTATTTATGAATTCATGTGCTATAATTATTACTTAAACATAAAAACAAAGGTATATTTTTATAATTATAAAATTGATAAACACTGATTTACACTTAGTCATTTTTGTATCAAAACATTTTCAAGAACCACATGATTTATTAAAGTACTCCATCATAGAAGAAATTAATTTAAATGATGTGCTTGTTTAGATATAATGAAACATATTAAATTATCTAATATAAAGGGGGTTATATATTTCAAGAGTAATGGTTTTCATAGTTTTATGTAAATAATATTTCCCTATTTATTATAATTAGAATTAGAAGTTATTATTTATTTAACTATTGGTTTCACACCCACATAAAAAGTTATGATAATTACTCCTACAAACATAAATAATATTCATATTGATTAAAAATATGATTCTTCATTTAATTATTATTAACTAAAAATTATTTCACCTTTTTTTTGGGAGGAATGATTGAGAAATAAATCTAGAATATACACAAGAACAACAATGATAGAAATAATATATATAAAGATGAGAATATTCAACAATATATAAAAAAATTATGATGGAATGAAAATAAATGAAGAAAAATTTGATCAATTATCTACAATAATCCATAATATTTTTTCACAATAAAAGGTCATTATGAAACTATTTAATATTCAAATAAACATAGTTTTTTTATAGTTATATAATATTTATTTCATTTCCTGATATTTTCACTTAATGGTAAATATACTGACTAGTTATCACTAAATTATCTTCATAACATTTATAAGATGTGGATATATAGTATTTTAAATTATAGGGTAAATTAATGAAATTTTAATTAGTTTGAAAAAGTAATTAAACTAATTTTAAAAAAAATGAAGATTAAAAGTCTATAGATTCTAAATAATACAATGATGATGAAGACTTTGAGTTTATCTTATCATAAAACTTTAAAAATAATATGAGAGTAAGTGGTAAGTATAAAGGGGATTTTCCATTTAAACTATTCAATTATGGTGGTTTTTGAAACATTCAAAAAATGTAATAATAAAAGTTATACTAAATATAATGGATAAAATCATATATTATAACATCTCATTGCATTCTTATAGTTATCCCCTACCCCTTTTGTGCATCAAACATTGATTAGGGATCGTTTTGGGTTGTTTTGGGGAATTTTGAGAAAATTTGGAATCCCATGGTGTTGTCCATGGTTTGAGAATGGTTAGGAAAAACTATGCAGTTTGGACCAAAAAATCATGCACCCGGTTGAGAAGGTTAGATGGTGGAACACAGTTGGTGCACTTTTTTCCAAACAGTGCGACCATCCCTCCAAACTGTTCACCCATGAACATTGGAGGATTTCATGGTTAGTTAAAGGTTATTTTAACCGTGCACCTAAACCATGAACCTTATCCAAAAGTCTAGTAAGGGAACAAGATTTGGACATGTGGTTACTTATAACCATACGACCCTACCCAAAAAATCATTTGCATTGGTTTTCAACCCCTTAAATTTTAATTAAAAAACATAGGACCCCTATTTAAGATTCTTAAATACCCCACCTTGACCTTAATTGATTTATTTTTCTTTTGTAGGATCTCTTAAGATTTCTTTTTCTCTAAAAACCTATTTATTTTATTTCAAAGTGTCGATGGAATACTTAAACAAACTATTTAGTAAGTTTATTTCCTCTCATTTATTTTCCCCCAATATCATCTTCTATCCTTCTTAGAGAGTGGTATATTATCATGTTATTGATGGATGTAATCTCCATTTTGGTGTATATTAATTCTAGTTTTGATTTCATAATCTTCCACTCCTTCGTTCTTTGTTGGTGGATCCCTCTATAAGTGTTCTGTTTATTTGATACCGTAATTAAATTTGGGTTGTTCCATAAGGATTTAACATATAATTGAAACCTTAATTTCTTGATTTATTTGAATTCTGTTTTTAATTTATTTAAAAAAATGTATTTGAGATGATTTTAGGATTGATTTAAAAAGGGTGTGAAATTATGAAAACAACCCAATTTTAATGTAATTAATTTTTTTGGGGGATATTGGGAAAAATTATGTCTTGAATTGAAATTGGATTTTATGGAATGATTTTTTGTTGATTCTTGAGAAAGTTTTCCTAAAATAATTTTTTTGAAAGGCTTAAATTTAATGAGAACCCATGATTTTGTTTTTAAATTAAAAGGCATATTGAAAACTTAATTTGGGAAATTTAACTTTGAATGATGAAATGATTTGATATGATTTATTTCACCTTGATTGATTGACTGTTTGAAGCACAAGAGATCCTAGGTATTTAGTGGGTGGTTAGGAGAATAATTATAGGATTCTTGGACTGAATAAATGGATTGGTGATGAAAACCCTAAACAAAACAAATTTATCATGGAATCCCATGATGTGTCCCCCAATGGGGTGTATATTTATTCTCATTGTTTCCCCCTAATGTTTTTTGGATTTTAGTGTGTGCGCATATCTTAATATGTGTTGATGAATGAGAGTGTGAGGATATTATCGATAAAAATAGTGAAACTCTTGGATATGAGAATGGTTCTTTATTTTTTTATTAGATTATACATTGTATTTATTATTGTACTGTTTTATTGAAGAAATATATATTATAAATATGTTTTACATAACATGTTCATTTAATACTATTTTTATATACATTCTATATTCTTTATGTGAAAGCTTGTTTTGTTGAAAATATGTAAATTCCATTCCATGCCTTGTTTTTTATAAATTGAATGATTTATTATTATTATTATATAATTTATTATGGAATCATTGTTGGTATCCTACTGGTACCTTTTCATCACACCCAACCCTTGCCTCTGGGAATTTTAAATAATATTTTTCTAGGTCCAAGCAATGGGAAATTACCTCTTGGATGTAGTGTTTGTTCTTGATCCTTGGGAACCAGAGTGATGGTGGTAACTAGTATAGATGTGATCCACCTGATACATAGTATTTCTGATATTTTATCTTCATATATGTTGTGTCCTTGGTGTTATACTATTTGGTGCATTATTTTACCTATTTGATTATGGTAATTTCTCCTTGACGAGTATTGAGATACCAACTTGTAACTTTTATCTTCCACTATTTTTTGGAAAGTCCATTCCCACTTGATTCTTTTTGGATTTTAGGTGCTAATCGATAACCTGCGGTGTTCTAGAAATCCCTATGATCCATCTCAGGACCAGATCATGTATTAGTGTATTAGGCATATTCATGATGGTTCATTAAACATTTGTATCAAAAGTATATATTTTTATATATCCTTGATATTGGTATGTAGTTTGGGATGTCCACATAGGCAGGAGGATGATTTTTTAGGACTAGTAGGTACTTATGAGTTTGTTCTAGGACATATCTCATCGTTAAAAGGATTATGTCAACATGGGAGTATTTCAAAAAGTGTTCTTGAGGAGTTTTTTTATCTAATTATATTCTTTTCCCAGCTGATATTTGTGTTTCAAGATCCTTATAACTCTTGATTAAGTTCATGATATGTATATCCTTGTTGATGTTTCTGTATTGTCTATTGATGTTGTGTACCATAATTCCTATAAGAATATTTTCAATTAAAACACATGGGGAAGCTATTGGTGAATCAAAATAGGTGAATCCACTATTAGACACAAATGCTGTTAAGATATTAGTGTGTGCTATCCATGATCTGGGAGAGGTACCTGCACCCATTAATACATAGAATTCAATAGCTGAACCACATCAGGTTTAATCAAGAAATCATTCTCATGAGTTTCTTGTTCGAAGTAACTATCATTCAAAGGCATAAAATATCATTAGGTGACTGAAGATTGGTTGAAAAATATTGAGATTCTTTTTGTGTTCATGGAAATTTATGACTCGATAACGGTAAAGCATAATACATTTATACTAGATGGGAATAGAAAGAGATGGTGTGATTGAATGGTGATAGTGATGAAACATTAAGTCCATGAGTGGAAAGAGATTATGATTCTTTTAACTAATTATATCAATATAGAATCAATGGTTTTGTAGAAGACTATATAGTTTATTATCCTCCAATAGGGTGATAAGGTCATGACTCGGTATGTAAAACATTTTGATGATGTTTTTCAATTTTCTTGTGATGTGGTGAGGAATGAGAATATGAAGGATAAAATGTATGAGATGGTTATTTGAGATGATATTCAATCATAGGTTCACATTTTAAGCTCACTTATTATATTTATGTGTTGTATTGATAATTGATGGATGGGCTTAAGTTGGATGGTAATTCAGGGTTGACAAAAGTTTCTTATTATCCTAGTGGAAGTTCTTTTAGTCACATTAAATGAAATTAAAATTGCGATGAGACTTGTAGGAGATCTCAATAGTAGGTATCATCCAGACCTCATTTAGTACCTAGAAGAGGCCTTATGGCTTTCTTTCAGTGTGGAATAGTTGGGAAATCTAAATGGGTTTGCACTAAGGTACCCATGATCTATAGTTTTTATAGATTCTCAGCTCACCTATATAAGTTTTTTGATGTATTTTATGATCCATGTAGTGGAATATGATCATTATCGCATTAAATTTATTTGTTTCAATAAAATTATTCATGAAATAATGAGTTATAGTTAGAGGAATCTGGAATGAATCTTCTTCATGAAGTGAAGGATTCTCCAGAGGAACTTGATGTGGGTATAGTAACTGTGGGACATACCATCACTATATCTTCAACTTTGGTGACTTTTTATTAAACATTGGTTCATCCCACTCAATTATATTTAGTTTTACTATGATCAGTATATATCTTCCTATAGATCTGTTTTTATATAATACACATTATGAGGCCCCCCAAAATAAAGAAAGGGATGGGTCTCCATAGTCCCTCTTATGTTTCATCACTATCATATATTGAGCTTACATGGAAATTTATAGTTATCTATGTGAAACATATTAATTTCATATTTAGTATGGATTGGAATTTTGATCATAACGCCAGTATTGAAAGTTATCATTGACAGGTCTCCAATATTGCACCTAATAGGTTGTTTCCTATTTTTTAGGGATAATGGGACTCTTGTTCACTTAATAATGGACCTTCATTTCAATCATAGGGTAGGGTAATGCCAATGTTAAATTTTAATCATAATAAAGAATATTTGAGTGATGAAATCCCTTCATATTTCATTGATTTTACTGATTTTTCCATCATATTTCTCTAGTTTTCCACTAGTAAATGTGGTGGAGTTCTATATTGATTTATTATCTAGAAATAAGTTATTATAATTCCCTATTATTGTATGAATCCTGATGAAATTACAGAGTTTAAGACTCAATAAGATGATCCACTTGATAAGGGATTTATATTCCCATGGGTATCGCCAGGGTTGACTCTTATTTTCATTGAAAAGAAAGTTATCAAAACACTTCACCTTTGTGTTGATTACCAAAAACTCAATCAAGTTATGGTAAAGAAAAATAATCTATTTCCATATATTGATGATCCATTAGAAAATCTAAAAGGCGCAATGTGGTTATATAATATTTATCATTTATCTAGTTACCATAAGTTAAGAATTAAACAATTTGACATCAGGAATACCACCTTCAAGAGTAGGTATGGCTATTAAGATTTCCCAATTATTCCGTTTTCTCTAACCAACAGTCCTGTTGTTTTTATGGAACTGATGAACATGATATTTCCCATGTAACTCAACTTTTTCATGCTAATATTAGTGGATTTTATTTTTTTAATCAAAAATTGAGGAAGATTACATGCATCCTTTGAGTGAAGTTTGAAATTTTTTGAGTAATGATCGACTTTATGTAAATCTTTTGAAATATAATTTTTGGATTTAGGAAACAAAGTTCTTGGAAGACATGGTCTTGAAACCTGGTATTTTTGGTTGATCCTTATAAGGATAAATATATTATAACATGGGAGAAACCATGTTATTTTTTTTGAGATATTGAGATCCATGGTCTTAGTGTGGTATTACCACAAGTTCATTAAATATTTCTCAATTTTTGCTTCTCCAATGACTAATCTCACTTGAAAAAATAGTGATTTTCTTATGGTATGTTAAATTTTAGAATTCATTTGATGAGTTAAAATGTCTTCTTACTTCAGTGTAAGTGTCGATACTTCTAGTGGGTCAGTAGGGCTATTCGGTCTATTTTGATGCATCGGGTTCAGTTTTGGGCTATGTGAAAATGAAGAGTGATAATTTGTTACCTTATGGATCAAGAAATATTAGTCCGCACAATAATGACTATCTGGACTATGACCTAAAAATGGAATCTATGATATATTCTCTTATGAGTTGGATAAATTACCTTTTTAAAGAATCATTTAACATGTATTCCTACCAGAAAAACATTAGTTACATATTGTTGGTCAAAAATCCCTCATGGTGTCCTCTCAATATTTTTTGGGTGTGATTGTGTTTTTTGACAAAGACATATAACTTCGAATGAGTATGGTTGGTGTTTGATGAAATAATTTTTTTAAATTGGCGTATTTTACCAGTGTTTGAAAAAACTTTTGGCCTTAAAACTGGGAGTTTGGTTTTTGGAAAAGGTTGATTTCCACTTAGGGGTACATAGTACGTGGACCATGAAGCATGGTTTGCAGATTTCAAAAGTGGTAAGCGGAACATCTAAGGAAATCAGCACTGGAAGGGAACTGTGAAGTGTGAGATGAAGACCACATATGAGAACATTTTGTGGGGAGAAAACGATTCACAATGATGGAATGCAGTACGCAGGAGGATTTTTATATGTGAGATAGTATTTTCATTCATGGAAACAAGGCATTGATTTGAGAAAATATGAAGGGTTTAGTTGGAGAAAACGAAATGGTGATTTGGGATGTCATGAAGGAAGAAAGGATGTATGCAAACCACGTAGGGAAACAGTTTGCAAAAGGATCAGTATGTGATGAAGACAGTACCGCATTGAAGATTTGGTACATATCGAATTAGAGGATTTTTTAGATCTATTTTCCTATATAAAGAGATCTAATCCCACAATTACATAGATTTATTTTAAAAAGAAAACATCTTTTCTCTAGGAATTTAGTTAAGTCTAAAAGAGGTTCATAAGGAGGATTTCACGAAGGGTGAAGTAGTTCAAGGAAGAAATTCTATGAAAGGGTGTTTTCGGAGAATAATAGTCCACAAAGGAAGAATTCATCCCACAGAAGAATCATTCCATGGAAGAAGTAATCCCATAGAAGTGGAAATGGTATTTAGAGGCAATATGTGGAAGTGGTATGTAGTATGCAGATCCAGTTCATGGAGGCGGTTTGTAGAGGCAGTATGTGAAGACGGAAGCAGAGTCAGTCCGCAGAGTAGGGGTGATTCACAGAAGAGGTGTTCCATGAAGCATATCCACTATGCAGTTCAAGGAAAAAGCAAGGTGGTTCATGGAGGACTCTTAGAAGTCTGTAAAAACACTAAAAAAATTCTCCAAAGTAATTTCTTCTAACTGAAAGTATGTGTAAAAGTGGATTTAATGTATAGGTGAAAAAGGGAATTCAACAGAGCATATACCTACAATTGAGGATGCATGATTTTATGAAAATGAATGGACCAACATGTCTATAAACTTTGAATGGATCCCTTGCAGGAGTAGTGAGCAAAGGAAGTGGAATATAGTGATCCTCCCACCGGTATTGATCCAGAGGAATAGAAATAGGGGTGACCCATGGGAATGTAGTGAGCAGACCAAAAACCTTATAAAGGAAGTGATATTGGTCATAAAATATATTTCTTGAACCATATAATTATAAATTATATTTAGTGTAT
Source organism: Viscum album (assembly GCA_963277665.1). Classification (NCBI taxonomy): domain Eukaryota; kingdom Viridiplantae; phylum Streptophyta; class Magnoliopsida; order Santalales; family Viscaceae; genus Viscum; species Viscum album. Next base: position 339,594,499 of record OY728167.1, read on the forward strand.
TCGGTACATCAGCACATCATCTTTGTATTCTCTATGTACATAGCCTAGTGAGGGTGAACAAAGTAAGATTTATTGTGTCATGTGCCTGATTTCATTTCTCTTCATATACTGCTACAATATAAAGAGAGATGTGTGTTTTGTTTAAAAATGAAACAAGATCTTAAGGGGCAGTAATTTTAATTTTTCATAACCTGATTCATCCCCCTAAGGGTATTTGACCTAGTGTACCTAATAATTGGTATCATAGGGAATGTTTAAAAGTCAGTGGTTCTCTCTCAATACAAGAAATGGAGGTGTCCAATCACAAATTAATTCCAATACTTGATGGAGATAATTTTCAACTATGGAATAATAGGATGAAACACTACATCCAATCATCAGTAATGGATGTCTTCATAGCATCTATTCATGGAATTTCAATTGATATCAATAGTGGTTCTTTAACAGAAGATAAAAAAGAGAATTTGATTTCAATTCTAAAAGTATCAATGCTTTTGGTGGAACCCTATTAAAGGAAATTTATAAAAAGATGATGTCATTTAAAACATCACATCCTATATAGGAAAATCTGTTGAATATCAATGAAGGATATTCAAAGGTCCAAGAGGAAAAGCTTTAGGTTCTGTGGTATGAAGATATGATAATGAACCCTAATGATTCTACTGATATATTCTTTGATCGGGTGAATGTTGTCGTGTGAGACATGCACAAAATTGGGGAAATTACTAAATATATAAAGGTTTTCAAGTGTATTTTGAGGAAACGTCAACCTTGTTTTAATTTGAAGGTTTCTGTGTTGGAAGATAAATATCTAAATGAGCATATATTGGATAACTTACCCAACACTCTTGTTGGATATGAAATGAAAAATGATGATAATGATGTTTTGGAAAAGGGTAAGTCCAAAGAAGCTTCATTCAAGGCACTAAAGAATATTGATGTTGAAGATAGTTAGGAGGAGGATAATTTGGATGATGAAATGTCATTTCATTCGTTAAATATTTAAATAGGAAGAGGAATGTTCAAATTTAAACTTCCACTTTCATGCTTCTAGTGTGGAATGATTGTACATTTTGTAGTAAAGTGTCCTAATAGGTTCTAGGATTATGATGACGACAATGATTAAATTCCCAAAAATAAGTTATCATAAAATTTGAAAGGTAGGAGAAGTGCTAATAGAAAGTTCTTCAAAAACAAGATTATAATTTCAAAAGAAGATAAATGTTCAGAAGAATATGAGTTATAAGAGTTGGAGGAGTGCAAGGATCATGAGGTAGGTTCTTTAGTTGTGGTTTTTAGAAATTCTGTATCAAAAGAATAAAGTGATAATGATAATGGAGAATTTGATGGAATAGTTGAACTTCAGGCTGAATTAGAAGATACTCTCAAAGAGATAGATGTTTGGAGAGAAAAAACAATGAAATCTAACAAAGTAGTTCATGATTCCCTACTCTATATGTAGCTGCATGAAGAAGAGAAGTTTGAGCTGAATGAAGAAATTGAAAAATTGAAATATTCTATACTAGAAATCATAGAAATGGTGGTTGATTACATACTCAAAATTTATGAAAATAAAAGACAGATAGATAGTTTGAAAAAAATTGGAAAAGGTCAAATAAAACATATCAATGAACATGAAGAGGAAGTCATCGGTCTGCGACGAAGTGTTAAAGATAAAGAAAAATCATTTACTCAAAGAACAGTATCAGGAAAACAGATAAAATAGGTAACATAAAGGATTAAAGTGGAGCATATATTTCTATCCGAATAGAAGAAATAGTCAAATTAAAATGATAAGGCTAGTTTCAGGCTTGATCAAAAATAGAAAGTAGTAACAGTTGAAGTCAGACCATAGGAACCTATTCCGATATTGAAGACTGATTTGGGTATGAAGCAGAATAAGAAGATTTAGAGAACCCAAGGGATAACCATTGGTGTAGTATTTACACATAGGAATGTACCACACATAATATTCTATTGTTGTGGAAATATGGGATTCACACAAAATGTTTGTTCCATAGAAAAGTACTACCGAAGGGAACATGACCAACAAAAGCAGTCATACAGAGCCCAATTTTTTAGGTCATCATTTTATGGTCACTTTTTTAGGTGTAGAGAATTTGGACAGATGGAAATATATTTCTCATCAATATAGAGGTATGTTCTAAAGAAAATAGATTTTGGTTATAAGCAGCATATGAATGTATCATCAAATGAGATGAAAATGCAAAATCAATTTGTAGATCTACAAGATGAAGCTAGTCCATCATATTCTGAGGAATGTCAAGAGTATCAATCCATATAGGATATGAAGTCAAAAACAAGGTTAAAAAAGAAAAGATCTATAAAGGTACTGGTTTTATAAATTGCATTCAAGGAATCATATTGTATCGGGATATGGATCATTGATAGTGGATGCACATCCCATAAGATAGGAAACAAGGATCTAGTGATGGGAATAAGGTATGATAAAGAAGGTGTCATAATATTTGGTAATGATGAAGGGTTGAAAATCATTGGCTCTGGGAAATAAATTTTTGGGGTGGAAAACATGAGACGTGCAGATGTATTGGTTGTTGAAGGTCTTAGTCACAACATATTAACTGTAAGTCAATTGTGCGACTCAAGACATTCCATAATATTTTCTAGGAAATTATGTGTCATAAAGAAAAAATATGGTGCTATTATATTGCAAGTAAAGTTTACAAAATGGAAAATCTACCTCATGAGTGGAGAAGAAGATATGTGCTTTATGTACAAGGAAGAAAAAAATAAGTTATGGCATAAATGTCTTGGCCATGTGAGCTAAACGTAATTGGAAGATCGGGTGAAATATGATGCAGCTTGAGATCTCCATAGATTATCACGTGATTGTACACATACACGTGAAGCCTTCCAACATGGTAAGATAATTTATAAGACATATAATTGAAAATAGAAAAGGTCAACAAGATTTATTATGTTAGTTCATAATGATGTGTGATGACCAATATCACCAAGAGATCATCATGTGATGAGATATTATGTTATCTTCATTAACGATTATAGCAGAATGGCATGGGTATCAATCATTACCCACAAGTCTGAGGTGTTCAGTTGCATTAAAATATATTGATGAGAAGTTGAAAAGATGTTATGTCAGCAAATCTAGATGATCTAAATAGATAATGGAACAGAGTTCACAAATATCCAAGTGGAGGATTATCTCGAGAAACATGTCATATGACATTATGTTTTAGTAGTTATGACTCCACAAAAGAATGGAGTAGTTGAGAGAAGAAATCAGATATTCAAAAACATGGCTAGAACAATGATCATTGAGAAATAACTTCTAGAGAATTTTTTTAAAGAAGTTGTGATGAAAGTAGTCTACACTTCAAATAGAGCATTTCTATGTCTAAAAGAACAGAAGACTCCATATGAGCAATGGTATAGAAACAAGCCATCATTAAGGTATTTTTGAGTATTCAGAAGTAAATTTTTCATTACCAATAAGGAGAAACATTGGATGTTTGAATCTCATGGAGATGATAGTATATTACTAGGACATTCAAATAAAATAAAAGAACAAAAATTCTTCAACAAGTGTCTAGGAAAGGTAGTTGAATGTCATCATGTAACCACAGTGGAGAATGAGAAGAATATTCTCCAAATACATGATCAGTCTCAAGAGGATAGTGATGAATAAATAAGTAGATCAGGGGATGATCCAGTTCGAGAGGGTGATTTAGAATAATTTTTAGATGATGAGAAGGATGAGAACAATTCAGTATCTACACAATGATAAAAGAGGAGATATGAAATTGATAAATAGAACATAATTGGTGATAAAAAAGTGCCAGTGTATACAAGAATGATGAATACTATACAAAAAGAATCATACTTATCACAGGTAGAGCCTAAATGTATTGATGAACTAGTCGATGATGAGAATTGGCTTCAGGCTATGAATGAAGAGATTGACCAAATTGAGAAGAATCAGACATGGGAGATTGTTCTGAGGCCAGTAGGTAAAAATGTCATCAGGAAAAAATGGGTCTTTCAAAAAAAAATTGAATGGAGATGGTTTTTTTTATTCAAATAAAAGCATGATTAGTGTGAAAATGGTACTCCCAGATAGAGGTTATCTATGTTAATGAAACCTTTTCACCTGTTGCAAGACTAGAGACAATTAAATTATTTTGGGCCACAACAGTGCAATGAAAGTTCATGGTTTTCTAGATAGATGTAAAATCCACATTTCTAAATGGGGTTCTGGAAGAAGATATATATATATTGAGAAAATAGATGGTTTTCTCATTCATGAATATGAGAGTAGAGTTTTTCAACTGAAAAAGGATTTATATGGTTTAAATCAAGCACCAAAAGCATGGTATTCAAGGCTATGTCAGTTTCTGAAAAATCTTTGTTTTTATTGTGGTGGAGTTTATTACAATCTATATGTCAACCATGATAGTAATATAAGTATGATGGTTATGGTATATGTCTATGACATAATCTTTGGAGGATTAGATGAAGTGTAGCACATACAGTTTTCTGAATTCATGAAATGTGAGTTTCAAATGTTAATGATTGTTGAGTTGACATTTTCCTTGGTTTACTGGAAACGTAAGGAATGAATGGTACACTTATTTCCCAATATAAATATTCTAAGGAGGTTTTGAGAAGATTTGGAATGGAAAATTCCAAGGATATGATAACTTCAGTGGCTACCCAGATGAAACTATCTCGAGATAATGAAGGAAATGTGGTAAATTTCACTGAATATAGGTCGATCATTGAAAGCATGTTATAATTAACAGTGACACAACCAAATATTGTTTTTTATCATGTAAAGTAGCATGGTATCAAAGTAATCCCAATGAAATCCACATGCTTTTAGTAAAAAAGAGTACTTCGGTATATCAAGGGCACTATGGATTTCGTTTTGATGTATAATGAAAATTATCAGCTATAGTTATTGGGATATAAATATTCATATTGGGAAGCATTAGCAGACAATATAAAATCAATGTCAGGAGGTGATTTATATCTTGGTTTATTGTGTATTTCTTGGTTAAGAAAGAAACAATATTGATTTTCATTGAGCACAGCAGAATATGATTATATTGCAGCCACTCAAGCATGAACCAAGTGATTATAGATGAAATAATAGCTTGAGGATATGGGGGTTTAAGTGATGTCTCTGATCAGAATCCATTGTGATAATTCATGTGTTATAAATGTTATAAAAATCTAGTCATTCACTCAAGGACAAAGCACATTGAACTAAAGTATCATTTTATCATGGATAAGGTGGAACAAGTTCTTGGAGTATGTGCCTATAGAACAACAAGTTGTAGATATTCTAACAAATTCCTTACCTAAAGAAGAATTTGAATGGAATCGACTAGCTCTGGGAGTTCATTCGACTCCCCACACTTGAACAAGTGTGTATGTGGAACCCCCCTCTCCCTGAGGTATGGTGTGATTTTACCTAATGTGCTAATTTATTCTCTTTACCTTGTTGTAGACCCAAAATGAATTGACTTTGGGTTCATTGAAAATGGGGGGGGGATTATGGCAATTGAAAGTGAGAAAATGGAATGGTTAAGACATGAGGAGAAGATGATAGGTGGACCAGTGAGAAAGGGGGAGTCAAATTTGAAATGGAAGGTTTGAGTTGAAGTTGAAAGGGTCAGTATTAAATGTGATGATTCTAATACATGATTGATCAATGGATATATATCACGACAGCTGAAGATCATGATGAAATCAGAAGAGTGGTGTTGGAATAGAATAAAGTGATTCATTGATAAATTTTTTATTATACTCTTATTTCTCATGCTGAGCATGGATCATGTGGGATTTAAGTATGTGTTGAGTAAATCCTTTATCAATGTCTTAATCGCAAGAAGTGAATTCTAGATAAAGTTGGAAGAAGATTTAATGAGGTATCAAAGTATGAAAGTGTTTTCAACAAACCCCAAGGGGGATATTTTTGGTAAAAAATCCATCATGGTGTCCTCTTGGTAAGTTTTTTGTGTGATTGTGTTTGTTGACAAAGATAGATGACTGCAAATGAGCATGGTTTGTGTTTTATGGAAGTAGGTTTTTAAATTTTTATAGTTTCCTAGTGTTTGCCAAATTTTTGGACCTCAAAATCGGGAGATTGGCTTTCGGAAAGAAGGATGATTTCCACTTAGAGGTACACAGTATGCGAACCCAAAAGCATGGTTCACATATTGAAAATATTTTATGTATAATGTCAAAGGAAATTGGAAAGGGGGGGGGGACCACAAAGTGTGAGACGAAGACTGTGTACGAGAATGGTTTGTGGAGAAAAAATAGTTCCTGGAAAAGGTATGTGGTACATATAAGGATTGCGGTACGCAAAACAACTTTTCATTCGTGGAAATGAGGTGGTGATTTGAGAAACCATGATAGGCATTGTTTGTGAAAATGAGATGGGTATTTGGGCCACTTTGACAGAATAAAGGTAGTACAAGGACTGCATAGGGAAACAGTTCGTAGAAGGATTAGTGTGCGGTGAAGGTGGTACCACATTGAAGATTTGGTAAATCATGGGTTAGTGGATTCTGTGCATCTATTTGCCTATATAAGGAGCGCTAATCCCATAATTTCATAGAGCAATTTTCATACAAAAAAATATTTTCTCAGGGAATTTGTCTAGGTCCAAATGAAGTTTGTGTGGAGGATTCGGCGAAGGGTGAAGTAGTTTGCAGAAGCAACTTCATGAAAGGCTGTATGTAGAGAACTGTAACCCACAAAGGAAGAAGGTGATCTACAGAAGAAGAAGTAAGTGGAAGAATGAATTCTATAGAATAAGAAGCGGTACACATAAGAAGTATACAAAAGTGGTACACTGAAGTGGTATGTGGAGCTAGTTCATGGAAGCGGTTCTTGGAGTCAGTATGCGAAGGCGGAAGAGAAGTTAGTCCGTGGAGTAGGGACTATTCACAAAATAGGTGGTCTACAAAGAATACTCGATATGCAATTCATGGAAGAAGAAATGTGGTTTGCGGAGGACTAAAGGAATATTGTAAATACAATAAAACAATATGCGAAAGTAATTTCCACTAACTAATAGTATGCATAAAAGTGGATTTCATCTACGGGTGAAAAAGGGACTTCAACCGAGCATCTACCTACAGTTGAGGATGAGTGATTTCTTGAAAATTAAATGACCTAAAAGTCCATAAATAGTGAGTGGATCCCTTCTAAGATTAGTTATAAAAAGAAGTGTAAAACGGTGATCCTTCCCACCGGTTAGATTTGGGAGTCCATTTGAAAGACAGTTTGGTTGTTTTTGAAAGCATCTAGTTAATCTCCTCCCTTCATGAGGTAATTATTTAAGATAAATAGCTTGATGATAAGTTTTCTATTATTAGAGAATCTCTTTATGGTGGGGAGACCATTTGAAAGTGGGAATTCTCTTACTAGGGAATCCTATTTCATAGGAACTATTATATAATACCTTCTCATGTGAGAAGGGTTGTGATGGTAGATTTCATGGTTCCCAGTTGGAAGTGATCCTTGGTGCCATGAATATGTTATATGATAGGAAACAAAGAATCTCATGTCCTGTTATGAGACGAGAAAATATTGACTTTGTTTCTCATTATAATACCTAACAACTAGTCAATTTTGATCAATAAAAACCTTTAGGTTTTCTTCATCCACATCTAGTGTTGACATGGAAGTGGGATGATTCTTTTATTTATTTCATGGTTGGTTTTCCACTTACCCTTCATAAGTGGAATATGATATGGTTTTTGATAAATAGAATGAATAGTTTGGTTAATTTATACCCATTCAAGATACAAATAAAGATGAGGTCTTCAAAATTTTCTATGTTAAATAGATAATTCATTGGAAGGGGTTTACTTCTTCTATAGTCATTAATAGGGTTCTCCGATTCACATTATATTTTTGACATGCCTCTAGGAGGTGATTGGATAAAAGGTATGATTGAGCATGGATGATCATATATATAAGGATGGAAAAATAAAATGATCTACATGGATTCTCTAAGAGGTTGTATGAGATTCTGTTATCAACTTTGGTGGAGATTAGGAAGACCATTTGGGACTGGGTAAGTTTTCTTAAAATAATAATTACCCATTTTATATCATAATGGATCTATGTAAGGCCTTGTATAGATGACCTTTTAGATATCCACTTTGTTTGATGGACAATGGTGACACTTCCATTGTTGGAATGTGTTTGGTCCAAGAGAAAAAGATGAATATTTACTTGATTCATCAGAGATTGGTGATAGAATATATCTGGTATAAATCCAATGTTGATCATAATCGATGACCATTGTAGTTCTCATCTGGTGACTAGGTTTTCTTTAGAGTTTTAACTTGGTTGGGTCACTAACATCTTAGGAAATTAGGAAGTCTTGTTCCATTGTTTTTGGTACTTTTGAGATTGTTGTGAAAGAGGGGTAAGTGGCCTAATATTTATAACTTCCACCATATTTGATTTCAATCAACAATTTGTTTCATGTATCACAGATTAGGAAGTATATTTCTTAGGATTCTATTGTCCTGATCTAGGAGGATCTTGATGTTGAACCCAATTTATATGTGATTGAGTATCCTGTCAAGATTGTTGACTTTGAGACAATGAATCATTGTGGGAAGACAATACCTTCGGTCTACATGCTATGGAATCATGGATATGATTCTCATGAGACATGGAAGTGTGAGGCACTATTGAGAGAGCATTTCCCTCATGTCTTTGATAAGAAATCATATTGACTAGATTTTAGGTGATAGGAATTTCTTTTGGTGGGGAGGTTGTAACATCGTGTTATGTTTAGTATGTTATTCCTTTATCTTTGTTTTTAAAATACCTTGATATGGTATTTTATCATGTTTTTATGAAGTTTGAAAAGAATTGGAATCTTATGGGGCTATGTGTGGTTGGAACTTGGTTAGTGAAATCTATGTGGTTTGGCTCAGATAATTGTGTGCCATGTTGGGAGAGTCTGGTGGGTGGTCAGTGGTTGGTGCATAGTATTTCCAATCTATGAATCCACCCCTCCAAACCAAACAACACTGGATAGTGGGGGTTTATACAGTTTGTGCATGGTCTGTTTGACCATGAAATAAAGCATTTAAACCCATCCATATATTCAGTAGAGGTGCACAGTCAGGGCACATGGTTACAACGAACCATGTGTACATACTAAGGAAACCATGAACGTGGGTTTTTAATACCCTACAATTTTTAATAAAAATATTATAACCCAAGTTTGAGATGCCTAAACATCCCACTCAACCTAGATCAGTTTATTTTGCTTTTGGATGCTCTCAATAGGATTCCTTATCTCTCTAAAAAACTATTATTGTGATTCAAAATCTTGTTATAAGATTTTGATGCATCTGAAATAAGTGGATCTCATTTCATTTAGTTTCTTCTGATCTCCTGTTATATTATTCTTAGAGGTTGATATATCAACATGTTATTGATGGTTATAACTATGTTTTGTTGGATATTTATTTAAGATTTTATTTTTTGATCTCATATTCCTTCATTCTTTATTGGTGGATCCCCTATGGTTGTTGTGTTGATTTGATATCATCATTAAAGGATATTGGTTCTAAAAGGCTTTTCCCAAAATTTCAAACCCAAATTAATTGATTAATTTGAAATTAGTTTTTTTATTGATTTAAAAACCCAAATTTTAGATGATTTTATGTTTTATTTAAAAGGGTGTTAAATTATTTAAAACTCCCAATTTAAAAGGAAGTAAAAATATTTGGTGGATTTTGATTAAAATGATGTATTGAATGGTATTTAAATTTGATGAAATTATTTTGTGTTTACTTTTTAGAAAATTGATTTAAAATGAAATATATTTTGAAATTCCTAAATTTGATGAAAACATATGATTTGGTTTTAAAATGAGAAAGGCATGTTTAAAATTGAATTTGATCAATTGAATTGTGAATGAGGAAATTATTTAAAATGATTTACTTTTCCTTTGATTTATTGATTAATTGAAGAACATGTGAGACTGGGTAGTTAGTTGGTGGTTTGGAAAAGCACACTATGACTCTAACTACCAAGAAATAGATTGATGATGACTACACTAACTAAAAAAATCATCATGGAATCCCATAATGGGTCCCCTAGTGGGTTTAGATTAATTTTGGTAATGGTCTGCTATTGTGGTATTAATTTGAGTATAAAAACATATCTTCTGTTGTTCTAATGAATGAGATGTGTGAAGATCATTTTGAATAAAATAATGTAACTCAGGGATTATGACCACAAGGATTTTTCTTGTATTTAATTGATTATATATTCCATTGATTATATAACTATTTTATTCATTAAAACATTTTTGCATAAATTTTTTACATACAATTTTCATTTATTACTATTTTTAAATACCAATATTTTTTACATTTAAAATAATGTTTTCTATATATTATTTGAATGACATTCCATGCATTGTTTTATTTAAATTGAATTCAAAATTAGTTTATTTTATGGTATTTATTATGGAATCCTTGGTGGTATCATGCATGTCTCTTTTTTTCACACCCTAACCTTTACTATTTTTTATTTTTAGAATATCTTTTTCTTGGTCTAAAAAAGGGAAGGAGCCACTTGGAGGTGGTGGATGGTCTTGATCCTTTGCATCCTAAGTGATGAAGGTTAATGGTGGAGATGTTATCCACCTATTACATGGTATTTATAAGATTTTATATTTGATAAATGTTATTTTTATGGAGATGAATTGGTTTGTGAATTATTTTACCTATTTGATTCTGGAATTTCTCCAAGATGTGTGTTGACATTCCGAATTGAAACATTTATCTTCTAATGTTTTGTGGAAAATTAATTACCACATTATTCTATCATGATGTCAACTACTATTTTCCAACCTTTGGGGAGTTGTAATACCATTAAGGCTATGCTCATACCGGCGTATGTGTCATAGAACCATGGTATTCATGCTACTTTGTGAAATATATAGTATGAGACATAAGTATGAAAATACTAAAAGAATATTCTACTAAAAAGGGAGAGGTTTTAGATAAATAAAAATTAAAAAATTTCTTTCTAGAAAACATACATAAGATAACATCACTCATGATAATGATTTTGAATGATATATGAATTTAAATTGAAGGTTAAAAACCCATATGATATATTTTTAATAAAATACATTATAGTGAAGTATATGAGACCTATAAAATGAATTTTATTAATGAAATTATATAAGATAGTACTAATAAGTTCGTGAAATTAAATAAATAAATTTAATAGAAGAAAAAATACATTCACTAAATTCCTCCAATATGAAGATGAATTTTTTTAGGAAATCAGAATTTTAAATTTTATGTGGTTTTTTGGTGAAAATTTAAAAAAGATGTAATTATTAATGAAAAAAATTTAATGGATGTGTGATTAAAATGAGTGAAATATGTAGAGAATTTGAAGATTATAAAGGAGTACATTGAAACTATTATTGAATAGAAAGATAAAAAATAAATTATTATTGAGAATAAAGTCAAAGAAAAAAACATGATGTGTACCATATCCTTTAAAGAACCCATTCATTATGCAAGAAATGATTTGGTTTTAAAAAAGATACCTCTAGAAAAGATAAAAATTAAATGGATGAAGATGTTAAACCAGAATGATTTCATAATGTTAAAATTGAATTATTTGTAAATGTAGAGTAGGAATAATAATTTATGTAATTATTGGATGATAATTTTTTTAAAAAAATTTAGTTATATATAAATAGAGGTTACAAGTTCATTCATGAAAAAATATCACTTCTATACATGATCAAAAATAAATTTCTTATATACAAAATATTTAACGAAAATATAAAAAAAAGGTTTTGGGAAATAAAATTATAAATTTAATTAAAACTAGTATAATAATATATTATATAGAAATATTGTTATTTATTGATGTATTTTATTTCCCACAAGTGAAAATGGTTAATAGTATCTTATTGTAACTAATTAGTAGTGGGTCAAATACATAGATACAAGAATTAAATACATAATTTGAAATTTGTTTTAGTTTATTTCTTAAGGAAAAAGATAAAAAAATTATATGATTTGAGGTGTCAAGTAACATAAGGATATATGGGAAATGATTAGAAAATAAATTATTATTATAATTGAAGCCAAATAATATTGTATAAATTCTAAAAAATCAAATAATATAAATAAATTAGGATACTAAAAAATATTTATATATCCAGGAATAATTTGAAAAATCGTCTACCAATATCCTAAGTGCTATGTTAAGACACTTAAAATATCCATCTGTGAAAATGTTTTCTCACACTATAGATGTTAAATATCACATAGATCGATTAAATTTAATCTTTTGTGTTTTTTTGTTTCTCTAATCCATTTTTTAATTATAATGCCCCGGCCTTAAACATTACTTAATATTGAATTAAATGAATAATTCACATTGAGGATCTTTTCAGGTTTAGAGTTTTAGAGAATTAGGACATAACTATTACATCTCAAAAGATTACAAAGTAGACACTTCTACTAAGATTCCATAAAATAAAAACTCTTTAAAATAAACATGTCTAGTTCCATGTTTTATATAGCATGGCTTTCCCTTGATCCCATCCTTGACCCTATTCCACATTAAGTCCTGTGAAAAACATTTCAAAAAAACTTGGGGTGAGCATAAAGAGCTCAGTAAGGGATACACAAAGAATGAAAACTGTTAGTTTATCAAAACAACAAGTAAACCATGTATACTTTATCAAAGTAATACTTTTCACCTTTATGAAGTAGTAAAAACTCTTCACTGAATAAAAGATCATTACTTACCCTGTTGTAACCAAAAGATTACCATAAAACCCATAAAAAGATCACATAACATATAAAGGTAACTTGGGACATAAACATACTTAAGTGGAATAACCATACGGTCGACTTCCACACATATCACTTAATGGAATAGACATACAGCCAACTTACATACATACTTAATGGAATAGCCATACGGTCGACTTCCATACCCAATGCATTGGAGGTTATAACGTAACCACCCGTCCGGGTATTCACGGCACCACCCGTTATATGGTTTATCACGTAACCACCCGTCAAATGTCCAAGTACCAATATAAAATCATAAAACATAAAACCAATATAAAGGAATGATAAAATTTCCACATTTCAATCACAATATATCATTTAAATATATTGACATAATAGAATCCTTTATCAAAACCATTTTCAATACCAAAATACATAAAAGATTATATGGTATTTATTTTATTTTAAAAACATTACGGCTTGTTGAGGAAGCCAAAGACCAAATAATACTCGCGGAGGCGGAGAAGTCATTGTCACCGCATACGTACGACAAAAACATTCCCTTTTGTCGTTTAGTAAAACGCTTCGTATAAAAAGATTCCTTTTTAATAAAAGTAAAAGTCAAAGGGTTTTATACACCATATAAAAGAAAGTTGTGTATAAAACGAAATATGCCTCAATGAAAGGAGATTGAGACGAAGTCCCTTACCTCGGGTCCAACTTGACTCGGTCATTCTTTAATCTCCTGAATAATAAAGTTGAGTTAATTTCTACTTGTTTAATAACCTTTTTAAAGTTCATTATTCCTTTTATATCACTTATTGCCATTTCATGAAGACTATGTAATTATTTAAGTTAATAACGGTCATTGGTACTTGAGTCAAAAATAAACCCTTTATAATTACAAGTTTTCCATGTATCCATTATATCTAGAATTATAATCATGATGTATATATCATATATATGAACTATATCCAGTATATACATGCATTTATAATATTACATAATCATTTAGAGGTAAGAAATGAAATGCACCGTTCATGGAGACGGTAAGCCGTACATACGCATGAACGCTACTTTCATTTCTATTTCGTATTTTATAGAATGGAATCATAATGATATAAAGGTATATTATAATTCCAGTTTAATATCATATATAATATCATAACTTCATCCTCTATATGTCCCACATATGGTATTAACGAATCAAATCACTTTGAGGGGGCGGTAGTCTGCACTTCCTTAAATGAAGATATCGCGTTTACCCATAATGGAAACCATAAAGGTATGCCCAAAAAGAAAAATACAGAAGCTTAAGGAAAACATAAACATATTATATATCATATATAAATATAGTGTCATCTTAATGGCCACCTTTGAAGGTGTTAAAATAATGTTGAACAATCATCGTTTCGGGAGGCCGAAATTCGCCATCCACGGAAACAGTATGTTCTTTAACCATTAGATGTAGGTGTGGGTAAGTGTAGATCGAATCCTACTTATAACAACATCCTAGTATATTTATTATACTGTAGTTGTTACAAAATAAATGAATAAAAAGAGTTTAGGGGGTTGGAGAAGCAAAATAAAACAAAAGGACTCAAGTGAAGACATTACCTTAAAATCGGGTAACTCCCTTTGGTTTGAGCTCAAAGGCTTCCTTGGGAAGACTTCTGCCCAAAGTGAGGCTTCAAGCAGTAAGAGAGGGAAGTGGAGAGACAAAATGGGCAGAGGTTGTTCGAGCCAAAGGCTTTGGGAGTGTGGGTAAGGTGGTAGAGGTGGGGGCCTTTTATAAGAGGAGAGGAGGGGCACTCTTGGAAGGTAAAGAAAAGTCACTTTATTTTAAAATGGTATTCGGATTTAAGAGGTCCCACATTGATATAATTCTAGGATAAGGTGATAAGGGTTCGAAATCCACTCATCAAATAGGTTTTGGACATGTGTAGGTCTTAGATATTACATTATCTTTCCATTTTATTTAAATCGTTAAATAATGAGGTCATCGCTGCATCATCATGATGTCATAAATAATTTAATTTATTTAATGTCTAAAAATTATAAAAAAATACTATAATGTAGGAAATTTTTTTATCTTTCCAATGACTATTTATAGTCAAACATCTGACTTGTATAACCCCATGTAAAAATTGTTTTAGTAAAACATCTCATGTTTGTGTTATTTTTACTTTAACATTAAATAAAAAGTTATTTATGTCATTTCCCAACCAAAGTGGCTCCATAGGGTCCCCTAGTTGACTCATGGATTGTCTTGGTCGGCCATGACACATCCAATGAGGGTAGGAAATGTGTCAAGCTCATCTCATATTATTAAAATATTATTTTTACCTTAAAGTACACTAATTACCTATAATCGCGATTAAAAACTTAATAAGTTACTATTCACCAAAAAATTATTTTAATCCCATTGAACCAAATTTTACATCTTAATGACAACCATGTATGTCGGATTTTTGAAATTCAAAACACAGAGGTGGTAAAATTTCATTTAAACGAAAAATCAGTTTTTTAAGTACCACTTAGTGGTTTCACTATTCATCAAAAATTGAAGTTTTTAAGAAAAATAACAAAACTTCACCCTAAGATATATTTGATATTCCGAATTCGAAAATGAAGTCAATTTTACAAAATTCAAAACATATAAGTTGAATTAATTAATTTAATAATTAATTCCCACTGTTAGAGCAAATAACGCGTTTTTATGAAATAATAAGTATCAAAAGATTGACACTAGTTTAAGTCCAATTTCAAAGTGAAATTGATTCCAATTACCACCATTGGATTAAATGGTAAAAATATATTCTAATTTCACTTTAAAACCAATTCAAAATATAATCTAATCATATAAATAAATTAGATTAAAAAGTGGTTTTGAATTAAAATACAACATTTTACACTATTCATTAAAAATGAACTTTATCAGAAAAATACCAAAAATTTACACAAAGTAAATTTTGATGTCCCGATTCTAAAGAAGAGTTCTATTTGGTCCAATAGAATATATAAGAGTGATCAAAACTATATTTAATGACGGTTCTCCATCCAAAGGTGATAAGTGAACCTTTAGTGAAAATTAGGGTATAAATGCCAAAAATTGAATTCTTTCCGTATTTTAAGCCTTTGTCTTTTATTGGATAAATGTAAAAACATTTAAAAAACATATATAATCATATTTTAGTTATTTCTGTCCATTCCCGCAAATACAACGGCTACATGTTAACTACCATTTAAAATAATATTATTATATTACTAGTGTACAACGTAAGTTTTCAAAGAAACTCATCGTTGCGTATAGAGTACACTATCGAACGTAGAAACCCATTTTAATTAAAATTAATATTTAATTCGTAAATATTAATATATATGAAAATGTTTTATTCATTATTTACCTAGGATGTTACATTAATACTCTCTCTATATGTTTCTATATATTAATTTCCCAGTTGACAGTATGGGATAACATGGTTTCTATAACACCCAAACCTAAATTTTATCTACTAAATTATTAATCAACTAATAATTAGAAGAAATGGAAATATAATGTATTTGAAATCACATTAAATAAAATTTAAAATAAAAATTAACTTCTATAATAATATGAAATAAAAAAAAATCATGTATAGACAAAACATAATCTAATAGAAAAAATAAAAAATGAAATTATAATAATCACATGAATTGATTACCTGTAATTATTCCATCTATTATCCTCAATGTTCTATAAATGTTTTCTTTTCAATTATATTCCTATTAATATTCATAGTACTTGAACTCTTATTTTATCATTACTTCTATTTTATCACTTTTGAGTGAGTTCCCTTCTAGAGTATGGCCTCTCATTTTTCCATATTTTATTCTTTTTAAAACTCATTAGATGATGTTTCATTGTATAAAATTAGTCTCCATGTAAATTTTGGACACTTCTAGAACTTATTCTATATTCTACGAGCCATAAATATTGAGTAATATTTTTTTCCTATGGTTTTTGTATAATAATTATTGTTACAATCCCCCTGATCTTTGATTTTATACATGCAAATAATTTCATTATTATTGGTTTCCCTTAATTGGAATATTCATTACCTTCATTCGATAATGTGATTGGATTATCCCTTTCATCACCAATTCATAAAAATACTCAAATATAAAAAAATTTAAAATAATCCTCGAACAGGCCTACAATACGATGTCTCATTTAACATTATTATTATTGTGATTTTTTCAAGATAAATATTATTTATAAATATAATTTAGCTCCAATGGGCCTTTAATATCACTGCAAATAATTTTATGTTCTAAACACATTTAAAAAAAATCTTTGATCATTCAATAGGGAACTCATATATTTATTATAAACTCTAAAAAAAATTAATTATATAATTTATCATTTCATTTATACTATTAGAAATATTTCTTTTTTATTTTTCAATCACTAAACATATTTAGATGAAATTTATAGTGAGTCAAGTCATTATGGTTAGTGAAATTCTAGGAGAATGTGACTTTTTTGATTTGGATCTCAACACAATAGTTTATATAATTTCTTGTATGGGTTTGATGATGATTTGAAGGTTTTTGTAACACCCTAATATTCTTTTAAAGAGTTAAATTATATTCGATAGAGTATGGGACATGCAACACCAAGCTTAAATGAACTCTGAATTATTATTATTTAATTATGACTGTTATAACCTATCCATTGAATTGATGGGGTTAACTTTTTTTTAAATGTTTAGATAATGTTCCTAGTCAATAAAAATTTATTTAATAATTCTAATTAAATAATTATTTAATTTTTATTAAATTCATCTAATTCATCAGAAATATGTTTTGTTTAAAAATATTTTTTATTTCCTTCCATGTGTAAATATAAGAAATAATTTCTATCTATTTTAGAAATTTTATTTGAAAAAAAATATATAATTATTAAAATCAAAATATGAAAATTATCTTAAGGCTATATTTGAATATTTTTCTGAGAATTTTTATTTTTGAATGGAGAGTGAAAAATAGTGATTTTTATTGAAAACAACGATTTCATTTAAACTACTTACAAAGTTAAATGCTATTTTTAATTAGTTTTAAAGCGTAATTAGTTATTCCTGACTACATAGAATCCAATTATGTTATTTTTAATCAGTTTTATATTTTAATTTTCAATAAAACATTTTTGTACTTATAATGTTATTTTTCTAAAAAACTATTTCATCAGGTTTTTATGGTTTAATTTTAAATTAAATTCTTCTAATTCTTAAAATTCAATCATGAAAAATGTATTAAATATTTATAACTAATAATTTAAAATTTAGTGAATATTTTCATTTTATTTTTGGTTAATTTGAATATTAACCTTAGTAATTTTTTACCACTATAAATAGTAAATTATGTATTAAAGTTAAATATAAAAGAATAAGGACTAAATAGAAGACCCATACACTTTCCCTAATTTTATGGGATGATTATATCACATCTATAACCATCCAAAAGGATATTATATGGGATTTTATTCTATTTTGACATGATTTTGACCTTTATAATATTTACGTGAATATAAGTCCAAAAATATCACAATATTACTTTTAATAAATATAAAAATTTTAATATATGGATAAAAGTAGGATTTTATTGGATATAAAATTAATATAAAAAAGATAAAATTTTTAATCATGGTAAATAATTTTTAAATTTTAGTGAAGAAATAATTACCATAAAATATTAGGCAATGTTGAAGGAGTAATTGTTGAATTAATAGAAAAATAAAATAAATAAGTTTAAAAAAATTAAAAATAATATGATTTGAATAAATCTATATGTTACATGATTTTTTATATAGAAATTAAATATTATATAGGTTTTGGTCCATTTAATTCCAATCCATTTGTTTTCATGATGTTATTAGAGTCAAAGTAAATGATTAGTTCTAAAATTTACATTAATTAACTTTTAGGAAAATAATATTTTAATAAATGATTTAAAATTATGATAAATACCATATTCATCCATAAAATTTTTACTTGGTTTCAATTATCAAGAATGGTCGATTTTTGGTCTATTTTTGTGAATTTATAATAATTATATTAACCCGTTAGGTGTAAAAAACCTTGATATCATTATGATTTGTTTAAAGAATTAATGATGGGTTAAAACACAACAGATGACAGAACAAATGTGATCCTAACATTCCCAAATTTTCTTTTATAAGATTATTCCCACTCATACATATCTTATATTTGAATATTTTCAATTTTAATCCATTTTTTCAAGAAAATTAATTAATATTAATTAAATAGTTTCATAAATTCCAAAAGTCTTCCCCCTTATCCTTATAAAAGGTCACAACTTTTATGATTTCATCACACTTCAATAACCATTTAGTTCAAAACATTATTGAACAAATACCTTCAAAAATCCATATAAACTATTTATTGGTCTTATTTTTAGCATAATACCATCTTTAGAGGGCTTAAGGTATAAAGAAAATGAATTTTTATGAAGAAAAGGAATAATTATTAACCAAGAATTTTTCTTTTACTTATTTTTCTACATTCTTAAAATCTTGTCCAAACATGTAAATACAGTAACATTATTATCTTAAATATACTCGGATTTTATTATTTTAGTTGAATAACCTATATCCATATATAACCTCCATCAAAAGGGAAAGGAATTCATCATTCGTGTGTATGGGGGACTACTGCATCACAGACTAATGTAATTTGTTTTACATCACCACATATCAGGGATGGTTATATGGGCATGATTATTTTTTTATATGATATTAATTAAATATTAATCATTATCATAATATAATATATCATTTAATTTATTACCGTTATATTCATTGAAAAATGGTAATGTCGTTCGTGCATAAAAGTGGACTACCATATCCAGGAAGTGATGTGTTTTATTTTTCATAATCGAATCATATGGATGATATATATAATTATATTTTTATAATTAATATTATATTTATGAAAATATAATCATAATTTAAAAATAAAATAATACTTACCTTCTTTCTATAATGATCATGAAAAATGGAAACATTACACATGTGTACGTATGACTTACCCTCTCTATGGTTACAACATAATTAATTTTTTATAACCATATAACAATATTGGTTTAAAAACAATAATTTATGTATAAAAATTATAATTATTTCATGTCTATAATTATGGATATGATGGAATAATTACCTTGTTGACAATATTTATCTAACCAAATTCATTTTTCACATATGAGTTACATATCATCATAACATCTGATATGAATTTAAATGATTAAATAATAGTATATAACATAGTAATAAATTGAAGAAAAATAATATTAAATATGAAAAAATTTCTAAATAAATTAAATAAAAAAACAAGTTTATCATTTAGGATGTTAAAGAAAACACGCGATGAGTTAGACTCAAGGTATGGAACACTTTAAAAGAAAATTGTATTTAGAGATCTTAATGTGTTTTGTAAATGGGTTTAAAAGATTTTTCAAGGTGTTTTTCATGATATGGACCTTAGAAATTGTTTTTAGTGGATTGAGATATATTATATATCACAATTGATCCTGGCATAGCTTATCTGATGGCTTTACTTTGATAGTGCTCTGATACACTAGGTAATGATTAGGTTCTCTGGAGAATTTTATTATAAGTTTTCTCTAAGGTTTTTACAATTATAAGGGTTCGGTAAGTGTCCAATAATGATGATGTCCCAATTATCCAACATGAACTCATATTCATTATAATTAATTTTCATGGAAATGTCTATATTTGAAAAGGTAAGATAAAAAAATTTAATGGAAAATGATACCATTTTCTAGTAAAAATCTATGTTTTTTAAGAAAAGGTTTTTCATGGGTTTTCATGTTTTTCACTGGACAAATAGATTTCTTCTTTTTGTAGCCCTTACTGATATTTTTTTCTTGTATTGTTTTTAAAAAATTTCATAGGGTTTTAAGGAAGAATAGGGATACTGATAAATCCAAGATCAAAATTGTGAAGATATGTCTAGAAAAGAAAATGTGATTTATTTTAAAAAAAGTTTTTGTTTTATTGAAAAAATGGATACCGAGAAGAACTATCCACCAGTAATGTATGATTTTATTATGTTTGAGTTTTGACCTAATTCTATAAAAATTTAAACTGAAATATCATTGGGAATTCAAGTAAGTTAATTCATGTCCAAATACATTAGAATATGTAATGTTTAAGGATATGTCCTTACAATTGGTATCTATGTAGGGTTTAGACAACTTTAGAAATTAGGATGTTTTCATATGGGGAAGTATTATGTTTTATTGATACCATCATAGGTTTATAATTTTAAGGTTGATCATAAGTTCAAATTATTAGGCACCCCTTTTTTGGTTTTAAGTGATGGAATTCTAAAGAACCTAATGATATTTTGGGATTCATTTTATTTGGTTGAGGTATATGTAACCCTTATTTTGAATATGAAGTATTATTTGAGGAGTCAATGATGACTTATCATTTGAATGAATATATGATCATAGTGTATCTTTATGTTTTTTGAGGTTATTTATAGAAATTATTATCATATTTTGGATATTTTTTATTATGGAATATTCATGTTTGGGTATATGACTTTATTAGTGGATTATGTTATTTAGAGATAAATGATAAATTTATCTTTGAAGAATGTGTATTAAAATCCATTTTTTGGGTTTCAATCTTGGTAAGGAATATTTTGAATAGTTTTAAGGATAGTTATTTAGATAATGATTTAGTTTGAACATTGGTAAATAATGTTTAATTTTGGAGATAAATTTTTTATTTCTTAGTATGATGGTTCATTATTTTTGGGAATTATATTAACTTGTGCTAACTATTTTAGTTTTGTTTAATGTATAAAGATAAAAAAATCTTGTTATCCTTTTATGGTTATTTTCTCCACTAAATGTTGATTTTAGTAATTTTGGAATAAAAAATTCATCTTGAATAATCATCATTTAGATAAACATATGATATTTTAGTAGAAATTTGTTAAAAGTTGAAATTATTCTTGTTAGGTAAATTTATTTCACTATGTTCCTATTATAGATAGTAAAAAATTTCCTTAACTCTTGGGAAATTGATCTTAAAACAAAAATGTTGTACTATTAATTTCATTTCTATTAAATCGATTGTCTCTTCACCCTTCATTGATTTATGATTTTCTGGTTGTTAGATTTCTATTGACCATATTCCCTATCACACTATATGAGTCCTTGAGCATTATTTTTCTCTTCCATTTCTATATTTTCACATCCCAACAATGTTATACTATTTGGAAACATATTTATGTGATATTGTAGACGAACATTATATTTTACTTTCCCTCTATTTATGAGGAAATTTTATTAACCCTTTTTATGATGTGGGTTTCAAAAAATGAATTTCTAAATTTCACAACCTTAATTAAAGTGAATAATATAAAATTTCAAGGATGAAATTTATTAAGGGGTGTGGGGAATGTAACCCACAAATATTTTTTAAAATGAGGAAATTATATTTGATAGCGTATATGACACACAACACTAAGCATAAGCATACCATGAAATATTATTATTTAATTATGATAGTTATAACCTATCCATTGAATTGATGGCATAAATTAAATTTTAATATATATATATATAATTTCCTAATAAATAAAAATTTATTGGTTAATAATTAATCAATAACCATTTAACTTTTTAAAAATGTATTCTTAGTCATAAAAAATATTATTTCTCGAAAAATGGTTTTTTTTGATTTTCAAGAGAAAATATTAAAAATAATTTCTAAAAAATTAGAAATTTTATTTTATAAAAAAATTATCAATAATGAAAATAGAATATCAAAATTATTATATGGTGAAATTTTGAAAATTTTCTGAAATTATTTATTTTTCAAAGATTAGTGAAAAATATGGATTTGTATTGAAAACTGTGTTTTTCATTAATGTATTTAAAAAATAAAATTCTATTTTTAATTAGTTATAAAATTTAATTATTTCATTTTTATTAAAATCAATACAATTATGGTCTTTTTTATAAATTTTATATGAGAATTTGGTATACATTTTTTACTTAAAATGCATTTTTTTTTTGGAAAACAATTTTCTATCGTGTTTTTATAGTACAATTTTAAATTAAATTATGTCATATATGTGAATTGAATATTAAAATTTTGACTCCATATTTTTAATAAGTGTGTCAAAAAGTTAGTAAATATTTCCCTTATATTTTTTTGTTAATGTGAATACAAACCCTAGTGTTTTTTGTTACCACGGTAAAGGATCAATCCGGAAATTAAAGTTAAAAATAAAATGATATGGACAACAAAAATGGACCAAACACATGCACTAATTTTTTTAATGAATATTTCTCATCCATAACCATCCAAAATTCTATTTTATGGAATTGTTTTCATTTGGACTAGAATTTTATATTGATACTTTGTAAGTTAATATAATGCCAAAAAATTAACACTCTTACTTCTAAAAACTATAATAATTTTAATATTGGCATAACAAGAGGATATATTAGTTTGTAAATATTAATTATAAATTAAAACATTTTTTTATCATGTTAAATTATTTTTTTATTTTTAGTGATAAATAAAACACCTAAAAAGCTTACTCAATGCTAATGTAGTAATTATTCAATTAATAGAAGAATAAAACAAACAAATTTACGAAATTTTGAAAATAAAATTATTTTAATTGATATCCATGTTCTGTGATTTTTTTAGAAAAACATGAAATATTATATATGTTTTGATCCATTATACTTTAATTAATTTATTTTTTTATTGTTATTAAATATCATCTAAATGAATAGTTCAAAAATTAACATTATTGATATTTTATGAAAAGAATATATTATTAAATGATTTAAAATTTATAAATATACTATAATTATCCTTGTAAATGGACTATAATTAATCATATAAAAAACAGTCCATTTACGATATGTTTATTCATCGTAATTGATAAAAGGGTTAATAAAGGGTTTGCCAAAAAACTGGTAAAAATGGGATCCAAAAACTGCCAAACATTATTTGATGAGATTACTCATGATAATATTCATATTATCTTTGAATAATATCAATTTGGAACCTTTTGGAAATTAAAAATAATTTTTATTAATTTAATATTTTAAGAAATTCTAAAAGTGATCCTACCCCGTCTTATAAAAGATGACATCTTATTCTCAGTTATTCACACTAAAAGAACCATTTTGAGTTTTTAAATACCTAAAAAATACCTTCCTAACATCCATATAAACATTATATAGGTATTATTTTTGGAATAATACCAACATTATAGGGATTAAGGTATAAAGTAAAGGATGTTTTCTGAAAAAGATGTATAGTTCTTAACCAAGACTTTTTATTTTACTTCTTCTTCCACCTCTATAAAATATTATATAATCATGATGAAATAATAAATTAAGTTCCATAAATATAATAGGATGTTATTCTGTAATTTTCATTACCTATATCTATCTCTAACCTCTATGAAATCAGAAAGTAATTCATCATTCTTATGCACAACAGACTACCACCTCACGAACTGATGTAATTTTTTTTCCATCACCACCTATCATGGATAGTTATAAGGACTCAATTAATGTTCATATATATTATTAATTATATATTTATAGTTCTTAAAAGGTAATATAACATCTATTTTCTTACCTTTCCATCCACTAAAAAAAAGATATTGTCGTTCGTGCATACGTGTGGACTTCCACCTCCCGGAAGTGATGTTATTAATTTTTAATCACCGCATCACATGGATAATATATATAATTATATTTTAATAATTAATATTATATTTCTTATATTATTATAAATATTTAATGATAAAAAAATTCATTTCTTCTTTTCATAAAGATTATTGAAAAATTCAAATGTTACTCATGCATACATACGAGCTATCGTCTCCATGATTGTGACGTAGTTCATTTTTCATAAATAGCATCCATTTATGTTTTTAGAATAATAATTGAGTAATAAAAATGTTAATTATTTCATTATTATTTTTTGGGATGGTTTAATATTGGCCTAATTAACTATAGTCGACCTATGAAAGTCATTTCGACATCTGAGCTGAATATAGTCAAAGCATCTGAGTTGAACTTAATGATTTAGTATTAGTATATAACATATTAAAAAGTTGAATAAATGGAATAAGAAACTTGGAAAAGGTTATGGATAAAGTAAATAATTAATATAAATTTATTATTCAGAAAGATAATGAACACACTTGATGAGTCTGTCTTATGGTAAGGGACACATTAACTTAAAACCTCGTTTCAAATGTTACAACAAATTATTATAAAAATGTATCAATTACAGGTCCATGTTTTTAAAATTATTTTATGAATATGAATTTATATAAATAAATGTTATATAATTTTTATTGGATGATAAATTCTTTAAAATTTCTTCAAAAATAATATTTTTCACAAAACCCTAGACTTTGTTTTCAAAAGACAAAAGGAGGGATCTATTTTAACATATATGATGAAAATAAATTTTCCCACCACTATAAACGTTATTTGAAGTTTGGATTCCTCCAAAATATTTCATGATCACTTTAAATAAAAACTTTTTCTACCTCTTTATATGTATTTTGGTTCTGAAATTTTTTTCTAAGTTAAAAGGGTATTTTTATATTTGAAAGTGTTTTTCTCATGGGTTTAAAATAATTTTTCAAGGGTTTTATTCACGATATGGTCCTTCAAATTTTTTTATTAAGGGTTTACCCTCATTATAACTCAGGGGTGATACTGATATAGCTTATGCAAATAGGTTTACCAAGATAGGTCTCTAATGTGTTAGATAATGATTATCTTCCCTGTCGAATTATATTAGAAGTCAGTCGTGTGGGTATTCTGTTTGTAAGGGTTCTTGTAAGGGTTCTATAATTTTTCTATAATGATGATGTCCCAAGACACCCACATGAAATTCCTATTCTTTCAAATGAGTTTTAATGGAAATATTTTTTTTTCAAAATTTAACATAATTATATTTTTAAATAAAAAATGATACCCTTTTGGGTAGAAAGGTATATTTTTTTGATATTTTTTTTCAAGTGTTTTCAATGTTTTTACTGGACTAATATTTTATCAAATTTTTTATTAATGTTATTTTTATGATCATACTTTATTTTAAAATGGTTCTCATAGGTATTTAAGGATTATTAGGCACAAGGATGGGGTTATGATAAATAGTTTTATAATTTTTCATGAAAAGAAAAGATGTTAAATTTTAAAAGATTTACATTATGTTAAAAATGGATACTTAACAGAAGTGTCCAATTATAATTTATGGGTTTATTATATATGATTTATGACCTAGTTTTTGAAACTGATAAACTAAAAATATCTTTGATAATTAAATTATATTAATTATAATCTAAATACACTAGAATATATAATGTTTATGGTCAGGTACTTATAGTGTCAGTATTGTGGGAGGGAACTAGGAGTGTGTCCATGGGAGTTGGAAGTTTTAGGCTAAAAAATATTTAGTTTTTTGGAATCCACTATGTATCATAGGTACAACACTATGGGGGTCTTGGTTGGGAGGGTGTATGATGCATCTGCAGGAGATTTGATGTGGAACATCCACAAGTGCAGACCTTACAGCATGGAAGAGAGCCTTGCCTCTAGTGGTGGATGGAGGGGAAGTTGGTAAAGACCCCGACACTGGTAGCCCAAATCCAATGCCTTAATTTATTACATTATTACCCTGAAAAAAACATTCACATACCAAATGACTGAATAGTTTAGTAGATTTGGGAAACTGGATACAAACATAAGTATTACATTACAACATAAAAGAAAATACAACATAGAAAATACATTAGATACACCCATAAACTCCATGATTAACTCTGAAAGTCATGCATAATATACATCATCATATCCTAGTGAAAAATCAAACAAAATAAATGGGAAATATAAAACTCTTATTAACGGTATACAATATAGAGTATTCTTCATAATGAGGGAATTCATAATGACAAACATCATAACATATCGTCAAGGATTCGGCCAAGACACTATAAACGGGTAAGACGTTATCCAATACCTAAACTAGTCTGTCTCATGAGACCTACTGATGCATCTAGGGACTATAGATGGCCCCTAACATCACCTACTATGTCCAATTAATTCTTCATATGAAAAGGGTGAAATATAACATACATTCTCATAGAAAAACTAGAATATGAAATGTGAATACTCCAACCATAAAACATGAATAGGATATCCATGGTCAAACTAATCATAACCCCTTTAATAAAATATATTATGTGGTATCATAAGATATCTACTTCTATCAAGCATAAAATTTAATATAGTGTGTTGAATTAGATGAAAATACTCTTATAAAACCATTAAGAGAATCTTGATAGGAATACCCTTTTTTACTTTGGAAAGAATAGTTGTTTTGGAGAAATAGTTTTTATAAAATAAAATTTTAATCATGTTTATACCATAAAATAAAATTTAGGGAAAAATGAACTTATATTTCAGGCATAAATGATGTCCAACTGATGTGAAAACATATAAAAATATTCTTTAGAAATGAGCCATTTTAGTGAGATTTAAGAGTAAATATAAAATAGTCATTAAAGTGGGAAAGGAATAATTATTATAATAAAAAAAGAAAAGAACAAAAATAGATTTTCAAGACAAAAATAGTGATTTTAGGAAATCATTGGGGCCTTATAACAAATTATGGAGTGTACATAAAAATGGGTAATAAATTGGGAAATACCCTTTCATCAAGCTTGCTTATCGGGAGGAACTAAAAATTGAAACTTATAAAACATGAATTTCTCCATCAAATAAAGACTAAATGATCATGGTACATGATTTTGGAACATATAAACAAAATTTATAAGAATTATATAAATTTAAAGAATAAATATGTTGGTGAAAAGAGAGAGAAAGCATAACCCAAATGAAAAATGGTGGTTCGGGGAGAATCCCTTACACTATGTCTGAAAGCATTCTGTATATGTACTAAACATCCTGGATAATGAAATTATGTTCATTAATAATTTAATTCAGAACCTATAAAAAATTTATTTCATTTATTACAATTTTATAATTTCATGACCCGTCCCCCAGGGCCTGTGTCGTGACTACCTCAAGCCCTCCTTCCATAGGCCAGGGGCTGGCGACTAGCACCGAAAGGTGTATTACCAAAAACCGGGAAGGAATTTCCTTTATAACCTGTAAACACACTCAACAAAGAAAACAAAAAGATACGAACACAAGTAAACTGTATAGTAAAAATATTGTGTACAGTAAGTAAAAGGGGCTATAATATAAGCCCAACTGGAAAGTACAAGAAAACTGAAAAGTACAAGTAAACTAAAACAGCTCCTGTGAACACCCACCAAGGATCCTACCTGAAGGGTAGCTACGGATCTAAAATGATCATCTCTATGGTTCGCCTCATCTAATTTCCCCCTCCGATATACCTCCAGTCCTAGTATTCTCGTCCTCAGTCAGCGTTGTTTGTCATCTGCACCAAACACAAAAAGGTGCTGGCGTAGCCCATGCAGGGGTGAGTATAACGATACTCAGTAGGGACCCCGAGACCCTCAAAGGTCTCATGAAATCCACCAAGGATAAACTACAAAGCATGTAAACATCTTACAACCCTACATAGGTATATGCCCATACATATACCCAAGTTATCGAGTATACCCATCTCATTCATGAGGAAACACAAGGTCCAACTCAAAAGCCCAAAGCTCAAATGTTCCACAAAGGAAGGAATACCACGAAGGTAACACCACAAAGGTAAGTACCACAAAGGTAACACCACACAGAAGAATACCAAAAAGGTATCACCATGAAGGTAAGTACCACAAAGACACATCACACAGAAGAATACCACAAAGGTATCACCACGAAGGTAAGTACCATGAAGGTATGCCACACAGAAGAATACCACCAAGGTATCACCACGAAGGTAAGTACCACACAGGTACGCCACACAGAAGAATACCACAAATGTATCAGCACGAAAGTAAAGACTCAACTCACACCAGGTATAAATTAGGTATGGTGGTAAAGATGATTAGATGTAACTACTGAATCATATTACTCTATTAAGAGGTAGACCCACGTAGGATCCTAAATAATCAGACCCACGTAGGATCTTGGTACATCATCAAACCCATATAGGATCCTAGTACAGCACAAACCCACACAGGATCCTAGTACATCATCAAACCCACATAGAATCCTAGTATAGCATAGACCCACACAGGATCCTAGTATATCATCATACCCACATAAGATCCTAGTACAGCACAGACCTACATAGGATCCTATTACATCATTAGTCCGACATAGGATCCTAGTACAACAGACTCATGAATGACCCTAGAGTATTCCCGCATGAATTACTAGAGTTGATCCATGTGGGAACCTCAATCACAGACCCACGAAGGATCCCAAAGAACAGACCCACACATGATCCATTTCTCTTGTTACAGCTAGCTACAGGGTTCCCGCACTAAGCTCTCTTGATTACGGGAGGGTTCGCTCCTCAATACATAGTTTGATACTCCAACTTCCATGAGGTCCCACAGTGAAGTATTCCAAAGGTCCATCATGTCAAAGGGGTCTCAACTCAATAGATGGTGTGTCAATCGAATGCTCGGTCTGTAAGTTATTAACCTTTTAGTCCCAAGGGCCTAGTTAGATTCGTGCTCGATCCCACCCCACCGTACCCCAACTTTATCCAAAATTCAAGTGGGTTATATCAAAATAATTGCCTCATCTTAAGGATTTTAGTACCGTAGACGGTTCGTCATTTCGACACCGTATGAGGGAGATATGTCGAATACAATATCCCAAAATAATAATATTAATAATATTATTGGGTGTTTCGTGGACCCGAGCCACAAACCAGAATTTAATATTCAACATTATACTCAAATCTATAGTCTTAATGATAGGATCACATTGCTGCTGACGGTAAGTCAATCAGACGTCGCACGCAGGAGTTATGGAGGGTCGAAGATTTAATAATAATAATATATTATTATTATTTGATCGTTTCAGGTACCCTATTAAAAACCCCAAAAATACATCCAATATTGGACTCATAATTTCTATCATGAAGACAGGGTCATACTGCCACTGACGGTTCATGAAACCGAGGTCGCACAGATAAGTTACACACGAAAAATGGGTTTTCTACCAAAAATAATAATAACATTATTTATATTATTATCATTTTGTTTTTATTTTCTTTCTTAATCAATCTCAATTAAGATTCATGCATGGTATCCTTTTCTCCACGCAAGTCCACATAGTGGATCCCCCTTTTATTTTCCTATTCATTTTACTTTTAATTTTATTTCCTTTCAAGTCCTTTCTCTCTCCAATTAACTCCTTCCACGATTTTCCATCTCCTTCATCAATATAAACTATCAACCTCCAGCTGCCGATCATGCTTCCACTGGGATGAATAGGGCCCTACTCGCACCTCCCTGTAACCACACCAGAAAAACTACACCCCGATGTCCGCTTGGTCACCGCGCCGCCTGCGCCAGCCGCACCAGACCACTGTCACATCTTTTATCTCACCCGGAGTTGCACCCCAAAGACATTCAGGAATTGAACCTCCACATTTCCCCTTCCGCAAACCACTTTTTCTTCATTCTAAGCCCGAAAAATTTGATAATTGCATATTCACGATGCTTGGGTCGAGGTCTCTGCATCCATACATCGCTCTCAAAAAAATATTGTTTTTATAGAACGTTTAATTATTAGGCGTTGAAGAATGAATGGAGAACGTGCGAAGAATAAAAGAAAATGGGCAAGGTATAAGTGGGGAATGATGGCCATGTTAGTTTGGTCATCATCATTGTGAATCCATAATATGAAGAATCAACCAATAAATTCATTCATATTTCAAAATTAAAACCCATACCTTGACATTAATTGGAGATGTCGCGAGGAAGGAGATGAGGACGTCGATGTTCGTTGCTCCCGTACCACGCTCCCAATCCGAGCTCGTGCATCATTGTTGTTCTTGATCTATAGGACGTTCTTCATTGGAGGATGTTCTTCCACCAACCAAAATCTCCCAAAAGCTCTCTGAAAGGATCTCCCAAAAGCTCCCCTTTGACAACGATCCCCCAACTAAGAGGTGAGGAGACACTTAATTAATTAGTAGATCAATTAATTTTTGGCTCATTAACTTGCGAGAATTCCAAGGGTTCCCTCACAGTAAAGGTGAGTTTGGGTGGTCCCCACCACTATGAATTAAAAGGAGAGGTGGGAGGATATTTAAAATAAAATATATTTATTTTATTTAATCCTCTAGGAAAAATGCAAAAAACGACTTCTTCTCTCAACCCACTATTGTCGAGGTAAAACCTCCCTCAAGAAAATATCAATGCTGCAAGTTTAATGGTGACCTCGAATTTGAATTCCGAGAACCGGTTCAAAAGTTATATAACGCCGCTCGCACGTTTACTGAACGTACTCGAAAAAAAGTTTGGAAAGATTATAACAGTCACCCTTAACTCTCATCGGTCAAGGTTATGATCTTCCTAAGTGAAACATGACCCAACGAACCCAATGGTACTCTTAGATTTTCAATCTGAGTTACCATTTAGATGTTATGAATTTTACAATAAAATAATTGTCATTTAATTATTTTATTTACGGCCAAAATCTAACTTTCACTGGTGGCCCATGCTGACTAATGTTAGTATCTTCCTAAAGAGTAAATACCCTCACGAGTTTAGTGGTGGTCTCGTATTTTCAATCCGAGTTACTTTTTGTGAGTTATAAGTATTTGAAAAATAAAATAATTTATTTATTTATTTTATTTAAGATTATGCCATTTTTGGGTTTTCTCATAGGAGGCCCACGCTAACTAAACTTAAGTCACAACTAGGATAAACCCTCCATCCTAAATGCAACAGTGCCCTCAGATTTCAGATCTGAGTTACCGTTTAAGAGTTATTCCACTTTTTTAGTAAAACTGCTTACGTGCGCTAATTAAAACTCAACCAAACTTTGACGGATCATTTCAGGCACTCCAGGCCTCGAAATCTCATGTCGTCAAATTTCACAGTCTCAAAATATTTCCATATAATTAAAAAATTATATGGAATTTCGAAGACATTACATATAAAGTTCATTTATGGTCTTTTTTGATGAGTTAAAAGATTCAATTTTGTGGTTCGGAAGTGTTCATTTCCATGATTGGTTACATGTATGAATGATCATGTGAAATGTGAATAGTTATCCAGAATTTAAATTAATTATTAATAATTGACATAGATATGATTTAATGGTATTATATATCATTTTATATAGATACAATTATGATTCATTAGATAAAATTTTAATGATAACCATTTGGATTATTTTGTCGTTTTTTAAATCATCACACACTAGTTCTATTTTATAAATTAATATTATCTATACATACTGGTTCAAGAACACAAAATAAGATGTAATATATATATTTTTGTCCCTTTTAACCATTAAAATTATTTTATGACCATCCTTGAAGGTGTTATTAGAAAACTAGAGAATCATCATCCACAAAGATGTTTAATTGACACCTCACGGACGACGTTTTCATTTTTAGAACAAAAATTGGAAGAGAAAAGAATAGGTGGTGGATATTCCAAAATTATAATAAAATTAATGTATATATAAGATATTGGATTTATCATGAATTTTTGGATATATTAGGTAAGTAAAATATAAGAAAATAAAATAAATTAAAAGAAAATTAAAATAACAAAAGGAGATTTTACCTCTTGAATTCCTCTCCTTGAGAATCTCCTTAATGAACTTTTAAATGGTATTTTTGTTGAGAACATAAAAACCAGAATGTGGGGGAGAGTTTTGGGAGAGATATTGGGTAGAAATTGGAAAATATCCAAGTATTTGGTGGTGTGATTAGAAGGGGTGGGGAGGGGTGGTATTTATAGTGGAGGAGAGGAGTGTTTTTTGATTATTTAATTCATTTCTTTATTATTTTTTATCAAGACCATGATTAGTTTTGATTCCATGTATAAATAAATTATAGAGAAAATCAGATTTCAAGATTAAGGTTCTTACACCATAAATGACTCAATAAATATTATATTTATCTTATAATTTATATATACAATAAATTACAGTATTTCACAATTCATCTAAAATTCAACTATTTTAGAAAAATTCCAAAAATTCACCCTAACCATTTTTATATGTGTAGAATTAAAAAAATTGATTACATTTCATGAAAATAATTTTCTAAATATGATATTTAGTATTTAATTAAAATCATCATTTATTTGAAAAAACGATTTTAAAATTATAAATAATTTTTTTACACTTTGAAAAATTAATTAAGGTCTCATAAAATTACCATATTATCGTAAGGAAAAAAATATTAATTTTTAAATCTATTTTATAAAATGAAATTTTCTTTTAAAACATTGTATTAATTATAAAATTTTAAATAAACATTTACGCATTATAAAAATACGAAGACTTAATTTATCATTTTTTAAACACTTAATTACTTATACCTAGATATACATATATGATTTTATAATTTATAAGATAACTAAATTTTATATATACATTTATAGGTTAATTAAATATTCAATTGGGCATATTATTTTTCCTAATGGTCACATCACTATTTCAACAGTCATACTTAATAATATATTTCATTTTTAAACAGTGTTTCGTGAAGTATAAACTATTGAAGATATTGAATTTTAATAGTGGCATACCATAAAATCTTGGGAGGTTACATTATCCCCTACTTTAAAAATTTCATCCTCAAAATTTCCATAATTTAACCTCATAAAAATATTTTTGTAGTTCTACATCATATATTCCTTGGGTTTCAATGTTGCCTCTTCAATTTTATGATTTTCTAGTGTACCTTTACCAGTCAGGTCATCCGAATCCTCAACAAATATTCTTTAATGTCCATAATCAAGATAGGATATTCAAATTAAGATAAATCAAATACAAAATCTATTCCATCATAGGTGAGGGAATGCATTGGGGATGGAATGTTCTTTCTAAAGGAATATATGTCGAACAAATTGTGTACTTTACAAATGCTAGATGGAATTACCAAATGATAAGCCACAGTTCCAACTCTCTCAAAGATTTAAAAAGGACCAATGTACTTGGGGATTATCTTCCCTTTCTTTCCAAATATTATAACACACTTCTATGGGTATAAATTCAAGAAAACATAATCACCCACTTGAAATTACAAATCCTTTATTCGATTATCGTCATGGCCCTTTTTCCAACATTGATATGCTTTGATATGGGTTTGAATAGTCTTTTCGTTTGTCGGTGTTTCTTCCACAAGATCTGGTCCTAAAAGATTTCTTTAACCAAAATCACCCCAACAAGTTGGTGTATGCCATCTATTTCTATACAATGATTCATATGGTGCATTTTAATACTTTAATGGAAAATACTATTGTAAGAAAACTCTACCAAAGGTAAATAATGATCCCACATACCTTGAAAGTCAAGTGATAATGATCTAAACATTTATTCTAATGTTTGAATGGTCCTTTCAGACTGTCCATCAATTTGAGGGGGATATGTTGTACCCAAATAATGCTCACTGTCTAATTCTTTCTAATGACTTTTCCAAAATTTTGATGTAAATCGTGGATCACAACCAGACAAAATTGAAATAGTTGTACCATAATATCTTAAAAATTCACTAATATTATGTATTCCAAGGAAATATGATGGAAAATCCTCTCTTGTAGAGAGGAAATGTGATTATTTGGTATGTCAATCAACAATTACCCATATTAAATCATTATTTCTTAGAGTTTTTGGTAATCTATTGACAAAATCCATAATAATGTCATCTCATTTCCATGTAGGAATAGACAGAGGTTTCCTGAATCCTATGAGATGATTCCTTTCAAGCTTCACCTATTAAAAGATTAAATTTTTTTATACATAATCAGAAATTTCATGCTTCATATTATCCCACCAGAAATGTTCATTCAAATCTATATACATCATAGTGCTACTATGGAGTATAGAGAAATTCGAACTATGTGAATCATATAATAAATCAGTTTTTTGTAGGTTTTTTAGGGAACAAATGCCTCTTCCCAAATTCCATAATTCAATCCTTATACACAATGTCTACCAACATCCCATTATTAACAGCTTTAATTTTCCATTGAAAATTCACATAATAAAACTGATAACTTTTAAAACTTTTTAATAAATATGGTTGGAAAAACAATTGAAAAAGTATTGATGTTTCACCTTCCTTGTTAATTTCCATATCCATCTTTTCTTGATCCATATATACAGGATCCTTGTCAATCCCCATTTTTTTCAGAACTCTATGATCTTTCATGATCAATGCATCTGCTACGTTATTCACCTTTCCTATGTGATAGTGTATTGAACAATAATAATCATTGAGTAGCTAAATCCATTTCCTCTTCCTCACATTGAGTTCTTTATATGATAATATATATTTTAATCTCTTGGGATCTATATATATCTCACATATTTCTCGATAGAGATAGTGTCTCCAAATATTTTGAGTAAATATTGTAGTTGCTAACTCAAGATCCTGATTTGGATAGTTTTGTTCATCAGTTTTTAACTGCCTAGATGCATAAACAATAACTCTATCATTCTTCATAAGGAAACAACCATGTCCTTTCTTTTATGCATCACTATAAATCACAAATCCACCATTTTTTATGGTAGATTCATGATCAGTGCATTAAATAATCTCCTCTTCAATTATTCAAAACAGTATTCACATTATTTTTTCCATATGAACATAAACCCTTTACAAGTAAGCTTAGTTAACTGGTCAGCTAATTAGGAAAAAATCTAAATGAAACACTGATAGTAACATGCTAAACCTATGAAACTACGTACCTCAGTAATGTTCATTAGTGTAGGTCATTCTAGAACATCCTTTTTTATTAACAGGATCAACTATGATTAGATCCTTAGAGACATTATGACCAAGAAAATAGATCGTTTGAAGCTATAATTCACACTTTCTAAACATCCCATATAAATCTCTTTTATTTGTAGTATCTAGAAAAATCCTTAAGTGGTTATCATGGTCCTCATAAATTTTTTAATATATAAATATATCATCGATAAATACCATATAAAATCATCAAGATATTCCTTTAACACTTTATTAAATAGATCCATAAAAACATAGGGTGTATTATTCAATCCAAATGTCATTACTATAAACTCATAATGTCCATACCTGTTTTGAAATTCTATATTTGGAATATCTTTCTTTTCACATTCAATTTTTGATATCCAGATTGAAGATAAATCTTTGAAAAATATTGAGCTTCGTGAAGTTTATCAAATAAGTCATTAATGTAAGGATTTAGATACTTTTTCTTTATCCTAATAGCGTTGATCTCCCTATAGTCAGTGCACAGCCTCATAAATCTATCTTTACTCTTAAAAAGATAACAGGATCTACCCAAGGTGAAAAAATAGAGCATATAAATCCAGTATTACTCATTTCATCTAGTTTTTTCTTTAAATATATTAACTCTACTATGAACATTCTATTGAGATTCTTTTATATTTGTATTGTATCATGGATTAAATCAGTTGAAAACTCAACTTCTCGCTTTAAAGGATATCTATGTAAATCCTCTGGATATACATCAATGTATTCCATTATAATAGCTATGTCCCCAATTTGAATATTTCTTTCCTAAAGAATAGATGATATTTTCTTCTCTTCCCCAATAATTTCATTTAAAAGAGATACTAGAGGTGGATTCAGATATGAATCAGATGATAAATTCTCCCATATTGAGATAATAAATTTCATACCCTTTCTACAAATCATAATTTCTTTCTCTTTATAATAAATTTTTATATTATACTTTGAAATCCAATCCACACCAAGGATTATATAAAAATGAACCAGAGGTATGATAATAAAATCATAAATTAGAGCGCGTTCATGTGTCATAATCATAACTGCTCGACACATCATTTTTGCAATAAGGTTTCTGCTAGGATTTTTAAATGAAAACTACCTTGTTAATGTGAATTGAAAATCTATAATTTTTAAAGAAAACTACGAAAATATAAAGGAATTTGATGATCCATAATCAAATAAAGATGTTTCAAAATTTGAGTAAATGATAAAAGTACCTTCCAGCACATCATTTTCAACTTCAACCTTAGTTGTTGTGACTGCATAAGAATAATCTTGTTCCCTTTTCCTTTTCTGGGGAATGATTCCTTACTTCCTAGGAAAATAATTTCCATAATGTCCCATCTCTTTATAACTATAGAATTGAAAATTGGTAGCTTCTTTCTTTCCATTTCAATCACGGGCTTGGTAGTCTTTTTCTCCACACTTGTAATAAACTCTCATCCCCAATAGAAATTTTCCATGATGTTTCTTTCCAAATTTAATAGAGTATTGAAATTAAACTATTGCCTTCATTAAAGTTTCCTTATTTCGATTTCAAAAGTGTTCAGTATCCCTCTTCTTCTCTTTATTTCTTGAATGTTATATGACCTAGAGACTTATTTCTCTATCTTGATAAAACATGAGACTATATCTTTGTATGATGAGAAAATTTGAGATACCAGTCCCTTAGAAGGAATGGTTTTAAATAATCAAATAATAGATCAACATTTCTCTTTAGACTATTTACATAATTCATAGAATGTGTTTTCTAACCATGTATAGTTTGATTCATAATTGGAAATGTTTTCCTCGTATTTCTTTCTTAGATTCAATAATTGCCTCTCTGTATCTCTTCATTATTCACAAGGGAAATCTTTTTCTATGAAAATTTCATTAAAATCATTCCATTCCATATTAGAAATTTCTTTCTCCTCCTTTATGTTTCGAATTAATGACCATCATTGATTTGAATCTCCCGATAGTTGTTAAACAACAATGATAACCTTCTCCATTTCATTACTTCTCAAAGTAATAAATATCTTCTCTAAGGAACATACCCACTTCTATTCTACAAATGGTTTTATAGTCTCATTTAATGATGGATGTTATTGTTG
Source organism: Viscum album (assembly GCA_963277665.1). Taxonomy (NCBI): domain Eukaryota; kingdom Viridiplantae; phylum Streptophyta; class Magnoliopsida; order Santalales; family Viscaceae; genus Viscum; species Viscum album. The sequence goes on from OY728167.1 coordinate 339,632,436, forward strand.
CATAAAGTGGTCAGATATTTTTACTTCAGGTTGTAGATCATGCTTCTCCATGTGTATAAGGTTATATCTCATAACCTTAGCCAGTTATCCCAATATTATTATATTTTATTCAGCTCAAGTTTTCTCTCCATCTCCAAAATCATTATCTTTAATTAGACTGAAATCTCTACATATGATATGTGCATTTATATGGGTTCTATTCCCCCAACTATAATCAATTTCTAAAAAATTTCATACACTAAATTAAGTAATTATGTGTAATTTATAACTAGAAAAACAATTAACATAAATTGAAAATTTATGCATAACTAATCTCATAATCATATATATGGTTTCTTTAGGGACATATTTACTTTTAAATCCATCATAATGGTTTGTAAAGAAAATTTGAATTATTCTAACCATATCCCCTATGAGTGTCAAACCAGGTGCATAGTACCTTGTTAGAGTTGTTACACGTAGGTATATCTATGGCTGAACCACATCCACTTGTAACATTCATATGGGTATGTATTGCTAGGAAGATCCATATAATCTCTACCTTACCAAAATAATAGGATTTTCTTCTAGGATTATCATCAAATTTTGTCTTATTTTCATATTCGATAATCTATGTTTTCTAAGTCTAGTTTCTTATTTTTCTACTAAACATCCTCTAATACCAACTATAAACACCCTAAACATAGTAGCTCGGATCTGGTTCCTTTCTTTATTACATTGGTACTATGAACAAGCATTCACATCCTAAGGGACTAAATAATTTAGTAGATTTGAAAAACTAGATACAGAAATAATTTTTACTTTACAACGTGAAATGAAAAAACATAGAAACTCCACTGGAAACACATATAAAAACCTAGATTATCCCTACAAGACATTCATAATATATATCTTCGAATACTTGGGGAAAATAAAACATAATAAAAAGGGGATAATATTCTCAATAATGGTAATAAATATAGTGGAATCTATCAAAAATAAACATAAACAATAAGGCATGGTGAATACCTAAAAACACATACCATTAAAACATAATCTTGAACATTATATGTTAGGGAAAAATGATGGTTAAATAATGCCATAAAAAATCAAGTGAGAAATAAACATAACCATAGATATTATACTAGTAAAATAATCACATGGATTATCAATTAATAATATCATAATTAGGGAACTCATAATGTCGGACAACATAACATGCCATAAAGGAATCATCCAAGACACCATAAATTGATAAGACATTAGCCAATACCCAAACTAGTTTGTCTCATGAGACCTACTGATTCATTTAGGGACTATATAGGTCCCCGTTTATCACTTAATATGTCTAATGAATTCCAAATGTGAAAAGGGATAGAGATAACAAAAACATTCATATTGAAAAACTATCATACAAAATGTGAATACTTCAACCATAAACCATGAATAACACATCCATAGTCAAACTGATCATAAATACTTTAATAAAATATGGTATATGGTATCATAAGATATACACCTCTGTCAAGCATAAAATCTAACAAATGGTTCCGAATTAGATTAAAACACTCTAATAAAACCATTACGAACTTCTTGATAAAAATACACTTTTACTTTTGAAAGAAGATTTCTTTTGGAAAATTAATTTGTATAAAATTAGATTGTAATAATTTTTAAATAATAAAAGAAAAGTTATGGAAAAAATAAATTATATTTAAGGCATAAATTATGTTCAATTTAATTGAAAACATGTAAAAAGAGTCTTTATAAATGATCATGTTTAGTGCGGTTTAAGAGAAAATATAAAAGTCATTAAAGTGGGAAACGATTCATTGTTATCATAAAATAAGAAAATAACTAAAATATTTTTCAAGATAAAAATATTGATTTTAGAAAAATATTGGTTCCTTATAATAGATTATGGAGTCTAAATAAAAATGGGTATGAAATTGGGAAGTTCCCTTTAATTAGTCTTTTTTATCGAGAGGAATTGAAAAGGGAAGCTTATAAAACATGAATTTTCACATTAAAGAAAGATGAACTAATATAGATACTTGAGTTTTAAAAATATACATATAATAGAGAGAGAAATATGAATGAAACAAATAATAATTATATAAAAATAATGAAGAATTCCATTGGTGAAAAGAGAGAGTGTGTTTAACCCGAACGAAAAATGGAGGTTTGAGGAGAATCCATTAACTTATGTATGAAAGTGTTCTTCACTTGTAATTAACATCCTAAAAAAAGAAATTTTAATCATTAATATTTTAATTCATAACCTATTCCACATTTATTTCATTTATTATAATTTTATTAAGTTTCTTTATAGTCTTTTTGATGAGTTATATGACTAAATTTCAGGGTTCATAAGTGTTTGTTTCCTTGATTGGTTAACTCGTATACATGTATAAAAGATCATGTGAAATATGAATAGTTATCCAGAATTGAGATTAATTATTATTAATTTAAATAAAAAATATTTAATGGTCTTATATATCATTTTCAGATATTTAGATGATTCATTAGATAAAACATTAATGATAACTGTTTTTATTATTTTTTCATTTTTTCGATCGTCACACACTAGTTTTATTTTATCAATTAATATTATATAAATATACTTGTTCTAAATCACTAAATTAGTTGTAATATACCTATTATAATATTTATTAACTATAAAAATTGTTTTATTACCAGCATTGAAGGCAATATTATAAAATGAAAGTATCATCATCCACGATGTTGGTGAATCGACAACTCACAGACGAAGTTTTCATTTTTAGAACAAAAAGGGTAAGAGAAAAGAATTTATGGTGGATATCCCATAATGATAATAAAATTCTAGTATATATAATATACTGTATTTATCATGAATTTTTGGACATATAATGTAAGTAATGGATAAGAAAATAAAGAAAATTAAAAGAACTAAAGGGGATTGCAGCATTTGAATTCTTCTCCATGAAAACTACCTTATGGAATATTTAAATGGTATTTTGAGTGAGAGGAAAATTAACATAATGTGTAGGAGTGGTATAGGTAATTTATTACTAATAAATTAGACAATATTCAAGGATTTAGAGGTGTGGGGATAAGGGGTGGTATTTATTGTGGAGGAGAGGGGTGGTTTTTAATTATTTAATTCATTTGTTTATTGTTTTGGCTCAAGATAGTGAATAGTTTTGATTCCATGACTAAGTACAATAAAGAGAGAAGTATAGTGCTAGATTATGTTTCCTACATCATCAATGACTCAATAAATAGTGTATTCAACTTGAAATCTATATATACTATAAATTATCGTATTTCACTATTCACCAAAAATTCAATTATTTTAGAAAAAAACTAAACATTCACTCTAACCACTTTTAGGTGTTTAGAATTAAAAAATTGACTCCATTTTAAGAAAATAATTTTATAAATATGTAAAAATTAATTTTTAATTAAAATAATCATTTATTTTTAAAATGTTGATTTTTAAATTATAACTAAATTTATGAAACTTTGAAAAATTAATTGAGGAATTATATAATTATATTATAATAATAATACAACAAAATATTAATTTATGAATATATTTTATGAAAAAAAAAATTCTTTGAAAAAATTATATTAATTATAAAATTGTAAATCAATATTTATGCTTTATAAAAATACCAATGCCTAATTGGTCATTTTTCAAAAAATTTAATTAATTATACCAATATATAAATATATCATATTTTTGTCTATAAGAAACCCATGTTTTATTTTTACTTTCACAGGTGAAGTTACTATTTTATTTTTCATATTACTATACATAATAGTCACATTACTATTCCAACAGTCATACTTAATAGTATATTAATGTTTTAAACTCAGTGTTGTGGGAATCATAAACTATCGAAGATATTAAATTTTAAAATAGGGATACCATAAAATAGTGTGGTGTTACAATTTTGGCACCTCAAACTTTATGTAAAAACTTGGATCATGTTCTATAGAATAGGATGTAGTTATGTTCATTGAGATGTGTAGGGGTGACATCAATTACCCTACTGAGTCACATGGCCTACAAAGGATTAACACTGGTTACCCTTATGTAGTGTATCACCTGTGTAAGGTTTATATCTATTACCCATATATAGGGTGTGGCCATGGTATCGAGTCATGATTTATGGACTGCATCATAGTTTTAGGGGTCAGGGTTTGGGTATGGCTATATGGGAGGTGGCTTACATCATAGAGGGGGAAGCCACACCATGGCCTTGTTTTTTTGTCTCTTTTTAGGGTTTTTTTATATTTATAGGGATCCTATGTGAAACCGCCTTTAAACCCTTTGGATACATTCAAATGAGGTAAAATAGGGGATCCACCTTTGTCTATCACGTCTCTTCCCCTTTCTCTCCCATATATCTATTATGTTCAGAATTATTTTTTCATGTTGATTCATTGTAAGTTTCCTAATCTCTTATCACATGCCCTTATATTGGATTTTATTTGACTCTGGCACACATGGTTAGGGTTTTAATTAACCAATTATATTATATCATGGTGGAGAAATTCCTCTAGAAATGGATTCACTGGGTGACTTGTAGATAAGAAACCGGAAAGGGATGCCCATTTCATCATTTTTCATTCATCTTAAGGTATGTGTATTCATAGTTATATATATTGTTTTAGTTATTTTATTTGAAAATTGTCATTGTATTGGGTGGTATAATAGGGATTTTTGTGTGGCTTAGGACTAGGAGTTTTTTAGGACTCGGATTCACCTTGTAACTCATAGTTCGGTCATTGATATATCACCTACTGAGTTTGGATCCAGTTATACAATAATGGGTTTTGGATTTTAAATGTCTATTTTAGTAATTTAATGGTGTTTACAATTGAGATATATGGTCATTGACATAAAGGTGGTTGATCTGGTCTCAATATTTTTGCGTGGATTGTTAGCTATGGTTGGTGGGTCCATTAATATGTTTTTAAGTAAAAAAATGATTGTATTATTACATTTGAATAAATAAACCTCTAATTGGTTATGAAATTTGTAATTCATTTGACTTACCAAAATTTAACAACTTCATTTTTAGTTACCATGTGGTAATAAAAATGGGTTTAAAATGTCTGGATTTTCAAAGACTTTTGTATGTGAGCAATTTTGTTAATAAAAAAATTTAGTGGTCTATTCTAAAAGAAAAATAATGTTTTAAATAATGATTTATAACTAATGGTTGTATTTGAATCCAAAAAATTTAATTCTTCTTTGATTATTATAATAAAATTCATTTTTTATGATTCGTGGTATTGTTTTTTAATGTGTTGAGTTTGAAATTTATTTAATATTAAAAGTATTTGAAATGGATTTTTTGTTTCTTTATTTAATTTTGTTTCAAAAAAGAATAAATATATATATTATAATGTATATCTATAATATGTTTTTGATGTAAAGGTTAGCACTATATATTAAAAGTGATATGTGTGGGTGGGATAATGGGTTGGTTTGAGATAATTGTTTATAATAATTATTTATTTATGACTAATATATCGAACATGTTACCACACCCCTAAATGACGAACTCTTTTAGAATCACGAGGTTCTTGGGAAGGTGAAGATATAGCATGATTTGGTCTTTTCCTACATTTTGAGAATTTCCCCAACTAATGAAGTAATTTATATGGCACCACACTAGAAATTGAAGCAGTTATAATCATTTTAAATTTATTCAATCAAACGAACACATTAAGTGTTCCAAACAGAAGTTTCTCATAGGGTTTTCCCAAGTTATTATTTAATTATTTTATTATTATTGGTTAATAATAATTCATTCTACTCTTGGTTATCTTCATCCATTTTTACATGGGTAAAGGTTTCTTCCCTTTATATTCAGTATTAATCCCTTTATTTATGTGTTTTTATTTTTTATTAGACTTAGTTATTTTCTTTCCATTACTGAAATAAGTTATTACTGTTTACTTATTGTTTCCATTCAATGATAAATTTTTACCAATTTATTTCATTTATTATAATTATTATGTTATAATTTATCAATTTTAAGGAATTTTATTTTTTTCCCAATTATGAAAATGTTTCACTAGTATTATTCTTCTAGACATTAAATTTTGGGCATTAAAAAGAGGTTATATTCGAGTATATGGGAACAATGTTTTTTATAAGAGTATAGTTTTGAAACTATATTCCCCCTCTATAAACCAATAATTTCTTAAAAAAATTTAATAAAAAAATCAAACTGATAAAAATTATTGTCTTGGATAAAGAAAATTAAATAGATGGTTTTAGGTGACTTGTTTCTATTTAAAAGAGAAAAATATACCATATTTTTAAATATTCAAGAAAATGATTTATTCTTAATTGGTTATGTATAGTGTGAGGAAGAAGGATACCAACTATAATTTTATTCTCACACCTATATATATTTTAGGTTCTAAAAGGATCAGTTTGGGATATGCCTAACACTGAGGGGGGGGGGGGAATGAATCAGTGTTGGGGACTTTTTAAACCAATTCCTTCTATTTATCCCTGTACCTCCTGACCTGTTAGGATCTTGATTATCTTATTCTCTTTTCCCTTTCGCATGCAATAATAGAAAGAAGTAAAAATATGCACACGATATTTTTACAAGGTTCACTACTCAATAAGAGTAGCTAGCCCTCGCCATGTATGGTGATGACCAATACATAGATTCTCCACTATAATGTGATATGATTTTATAGTGGTTGGATAATAAAAAAATATTTTATCCAGTGTGGCTCCCTACACTTGGAGGAGGGAAAGAGATAATTGCTTCCCAGTGTGAGTCCCTACCCTCGTAGGGGGGAGGAAAATAATCCTATCTTCCTGAATTGGTGATGACATAGTCTAATGTACAACACCTTACTGGTTCTTTATACTGCCTCTGAAGATAGTCTCCTCCCTGTTGGTATGGGTTTGAAACACCAATAGAGTCTTCCTCCTATTGAGACCTATTAGATGTCACAGTTGTAATTTGTTCTTACTATATTCAGTTATTACTTACCTAGAAGCTTGCAAGTAAACAACTAATTATTTATCTGTAGAAAACCTAATAGTTTCACACTCTTCTTATCCTACTTATTCAGTGAAAAACTAGCTACATTGAAATACGCTCTTCTTCACACTTTCCACTTCAATGCAAAACCAACTGCACTAATATCACTTCTCTTCTTCTTTTCCAGAATCAGAAACTCCCTTTATGATTATCATATCAATGAATATTAGATCATCTTAGCATCATCATAGTTATTCTTCCTTAAGTAATAACCAGTCTCTAAGTGGGCACACTTGATTCTTCTTGAACACACTATAATTTAGAATAGTGTAGTGGTGTATTCCCAAGTACTAGATCACCTAAAAAAGTTATTCAAAACTACTATTTTCAAAGATCCTTCGAAGTTCTCCTTCATAGAGCACATTTCTTTGCAGAGATCACTGCTTTGTAGAGCTCTGGACTTCTTAGAGCACACACCTTCATGAAGCTCTCTACCTTTGTGGTGCTCTCTTCCTTTGCAGAGCTCACAAAATTCACAAATAGATTTACATTTTCGGAGCACTTTGCCTTCACAGAGCTTACAGCCTTTAAAAAACCCATAGCTTCCAAAACTCAAACTACCTTTTCAGAGCTCACAACTTCTCAAAGCTCACTAAGCCTTTGGGGAATAACCTATTGTCGCAAAGCACATTTCCTTTGCGGAACAACTTACTTCGTGAATCTTCTTCACAATCTGAGAGCTTTAAAACTCTCGTTAAGGCTCTCTATTTTTCTCAAGGGGTTAGGGGACTATTTATAGGCATTTCCCACAAACTCCATAAACTTCCAGCCACCTCAGCGCCATGTTAGCACCAAATCACAAAGCTCCAAAATTTCCAAAAAAAATCTCTCTGTTTCGCGAAGTACCATGTCTTTTTTTCGGATTCAAAAATCTTTTCATAATCCTAAAGAGTTCCATTAAATACTTTTCACCACCATGATAATCCTTATTCCTTTGTGACGCCGCAATGATATTCACCTTCACCATCATATTTCTCACCCGCAATTCTCCTTTCCTCGTCCATTCTCAAATCTCGTCGTAATCACGAAGAGCACCTTAAAAATTCTTTATGTCTTTGTGAAATCTACTTAATGAATACCGTATTCATGAAAATCCTGAATTTCCCATTTTTGTATGTGATCTTAAAGGAAATCCCCTTTTCTCAATGCTATATTATCTCCAAATTTTGGACCCCAAAAATGTAGAAAACACTAGAAAACTATGCCATCATAGACACCTGCTTATGTAAGACCAACCATGATGAATGGAACCATCTTTTCTCCCCCTTTTCTTCAAAAATCTTGAATCAAAAGTTCTCCAACAAACTTATGATCTTTGTGAACTAGAGATTATAAAAACATCGTTATATTTACTGAGTAAAGTATTCTAACTTCCTTATCTTCTAGAAACATATTTCTTTCCAATCTTTGCTGAATATGATTGGAATCGCCTTAACTCCAATATCATGCATGGAAAACTCTCCATTCTTCCTTTTCACTTGGTTTGGGTGTTCTTAATTTATGAACATAAGTGCATGTATCATGTGTTCTCAACCAAACTGAATGCACAGTCTTCTCTTCGTCTCCTCTTCATGAAAATCACATAATTCTTTTATTTTTCATAATCACACATAGAAATTATCCTTCCAACATTTCTTCTTCATCCATCATTAGATGGATCATACTTAAACATTCTTCATTTTTGTAAACAATGTGTCACCTTTGACACAAGTTCTTTGAACTTTAAGATTAGTGCATCAATCATCTGATTTTCCTTCAGTGAGAATTGCCTAATAATGACATCCAATGATATGATTGCATAACAATTATACATGCATCCTTATTTAAGACAATATCCATTAACATTAGAGCCATTCTTTATCTACTTCTTCATTTTTACCAGCATTGACAATTGTTGACAACAAATACAATCTTCATACACAAAGTGGTCCCAACAGGTTCGTCATAGGATCCATAGGGTATCATAGTTACTCTTGGGTTTCAGTTTTATTTGGTGGAAGTTCCAAGAAAAAGAGGTTTTCATGACATGAGGTGATGGGTATTGGGGTCTTTATCTTAATTTTGGTATATATTGATTACATATATCATAACATGTTAGTTGTATCATTCAGTTTCCATTATTTACGATAGTTTAGTTCTATAAAATGATTCATGAACTATGTTATATATGTTTGTGTGTCATTTTATTATTTTCATATATGAAATTTTAATTTGATCTGTGTGATAATATGATGTATGAAATGTTTATGTTGGTCCTATGTGTCTTAGTTCTATGATATTGATTTTTCATTAGGTAAAACCATTCCCAAAAGTGTATCCTTGATTCTTAGTCACTAGTTTCTAGATCATTGGGATTCAGAATGCTTGGATGCTCCTCAAAGGATGCATCTATCTCAAGGCCAACTTCCTCCACATCAATCACATGATAAGGGCCCGGTTGATACCATTTTAGTTGTGACACATGGAAAAAATCTTGCAAATCACTGAATTTCTGTGGAAGTGCTAATCGGTACGCCACCGGCTCGATTCTCTCCAGCACCTCAAACGGTCCCATAAACCTGGGCACTAACTTGTCATGCCTCTCTATCCTATGGTGAACCAATCTAGGTGACACCCGAAGGAATGCACGATAACCCTCTATAGACTCTAGGGGACGTCTCCATCTATCAATATATGACTTCTTCCTACTCTGAGCTGTAGCCATACACTTTTGAATCAACTGCACCTGATCCGATGTCTCCTGAGTGAGACTCAGTCCAAACAGCTTTGACTCACCCGCCTCTAACTAGAATAGTAGTGATCTACAAGTTCTACCATAAAGTTCCTCATATGGTTCCATCTGTATAGTTGCTTGATAATATATTTTATAGTAAAACTCCATTAAATCCATGTTCTTTCCCAAGAACCACCAAAGTCAAGCACACATGCTTACAACATATCTTCTAACACCTATATGGTATGATCCGACTTCCCATCAGTATATGGGTGGAAGGTCGAACTTAACAGAACCTGTGAACCAAGCACCTTCTGGAAGCCCTTTTAGAAGTGTGGCGTAAAGCGTGAATTGTGATATGAAACTATAGTCCATGGCACCCCGTGCAAACAAACTATGTCTCTCATGTAAAGTTCACCCAACTGCTCCACTATAAAGGTTTATTTGATAGGAAAGAATTTTTCTACCTTAAAAGTCGATCCACAACGACCCAAATATCATCATTATTCCTAAGAGTCCTTGGATGTCCCACCACAAAATCCATAGTCACTTCATCCCACTTCCATTCCAGAATAGGTAACGACTGCAATTGGCCTCCAAGTCATTGATGATCTGCTTTCACCTACTGATAGGTGAAACATCTTGTTACGAACCCTGCTACCTCCTTTTTCAGGCTTGGCCACCAAAACTGTCGTCGATGGTCATGGTACAATTTTTTCACCCCAGGATGTACCGCACGCCCTGAAGCATTAAATTCATGCATGAGTTCCTCCTACATTCTCATAGGTACAACAACCCAATTTTTCACATAGTTGATCTCATACTCATTTATTTTCCTGTCTAAAGGTGTCTATCCACCTTCAAGTCTTCCCCTTAAGGCTAAACACTTCTTATCCCCGTACTTCCTATCCTTGATCCGTATCAAGGGTGTAGACTGCACTGTTATAGAAACCAGATTCATACTCTACTGACTCTCCTGAACTACCACGTTCATTTCTGCCAGTAAAGTCATCATCTTCCACTCTTCACTCGACTCATGTACCAACTGACTCTGTGTTTTTCTACTCAAGGAATCATCCACACTATTCCCCTTCCTGGGTGTATATGCCAATTCAAAATCAAAGGACTGCATATACTTGACCCATCTTCATAGTCGAAGATTCAATTTGTGATTTGAAAAGATATACTTCAAGTATTTGTGATCCGTAAAAACTGTAAACTTTTCACCCAAAAGATAGTGTCACCAACACTTAAGAGCATAAACCACTTATTCCAACTCAAGGTCATGCGTATGGTAATTTTATTCATGTGGCCTTAACTACTGATACCCATAAGCAACGACGTTATCCCCTTGCATCAAACCAGCTCCAAGACCGACCCCAGAAGCATCACAGAACACCGTGTACTCCTCACTTGACTCAAGTAAGATCAAAATTGGTGCCAAAGTCAAGAATTTATTCAACTCCTAAAAAGCATTCTCTCATGCTTTTTCCCAAACAAATTTTATCCCTTTCTTTGTCAAAACAGTTACTGGTGCTTCTATTCAAGAACAGTCAGGGATAAACCTCCTGTAATAACCAGATAATCCCAAAAAGCTTCGAATATCAAAAAATATTATTGGGATTATCCCAAGGAATCACTACCTGCACTTTTTTGGGTCCATTGCCACACCTTCTTTTGAGATTATGTTCCCCAAAAAGTGTACCATATCAATCCAAAACTGACATTTAGATAGCTTGGCATATAGCCAATGCTCTCTCAGTGTACCCATACGATTTCAAGATGTTGATCACGATCGTAAAGAGTCTTAGAGTATACTAAGTTGTCGTCCACAAACACCACCTCAAACTGATCTAAGAACGGATGAAGGATCCTGTTCATCAAGGACATAAACACTGTTGGAGCATTTTTCAACCCAAATGGAATTAAAAAAAACACATAAAGATCATAACTACTTCTAAAAGTAGTTCTTGGTATATCAGATGTATGAAATCTCACCTGATGATACCATAATCTCAGATCAATCATTGAGAACACAATAACCCCCTTCAGCTAATCAAATAGATCATCGATATGCGGAAGAGAATATAAGTTCTTCATACTAATTTTATTCAACTTCTGGTTGTCAACACATAAGCATAAACTCTCATCGGCCTTCTTTGAAAACAAAATAGTTGATCTCCAAGGTGATATACTTGGACAGATGAACCCTTTATCCTCAAACTCTTGCAACAGTGTTTTGACCTCTTGAAGCTTAGTCGGTTCCATTCTGTAAGGTGGAATAGATACCATCTCAACTCCATACATGAACCCAATAGTTAATTCCACATCTCTTTTAGGTGGAAATCCTAAAAGGTTCTCAGGAAAGACATCCTGAAATAGTTATACCACTAGTGGAAGGACGTATTGCCTACCACCACCATCATCCAGCAAAAGACTAGAAACTTAAGCTGTGAGATCTCACAGTTGCTAAGTAATTGACCCAGCTCTACCTGCATGGATATTCCATTCTCCACAAAGAACATATTGGTCACCCTCATAAGATACAAAGGTCACTCTCCTACGGTAACAATCTATGTGGGATCAGTATGCGGCTATCCAGTCCTTACCCATAATTAGGTTGAAGACCGTTATATCAAGGACATAGATATCCCAAAGGAAACTATACTCTTTTACTAGTATAGTAAATCCCTTACATAAACTAACATCCCTAGTCTGTGTTCCCAATGGTGTATCGATATTCATCATCCTCATTATGGACTCCACCTCTTGGATCAAGAAATTGACAAGGTTTTCAGATGTAAAGGGATGAGAGGAACCAGTATCAAAAAAGGCATTAGCTAAAGTATTAAAAAATAGAATACTACCTATAACTATTGATGTATCGTCCTCTCTTTCCACAAGTGTATCTTGCACTGCATGTAACTGTCCTGCCCCTCTTCCCTGTGGTGTTATCTGACTCCCCTGAGTAGCACCACTCTGCTGGTACAGGCGCTCATACCTTGAAGCACCACACCCACTTCTGATACCTCTTCTTCCAGTAAAAATCTAGCTGCCAGACCTGTATGGTGTAGAAGAACCTCTTCCCACACTATGACTCTATGAAAATGCTCCCTCAGCACTAGCTTGCTGCAGATTCCAGCAAAAATTATGTATGTGTTACATCTTGCCACAAAACCGCACTCCACTGGTGGTCAAGGACAATGTGTATGATAGTTTCCCTTCCAAACAGACTAATTTAAAATCACATGAGAAATATCCAGTGTAACGGTTCCTCTGGACTATCCACCTTGCTTTCCACTATCCTGAATAAGATTCTCGTAATGGCACTTACAACTCTTGAAAGGCCCACTCCCTGATCGTCCATCTACCTGTCTAGTACTGGAAGCCTCCATCAGGTTCCCATCTGAAATGAGATCCTGATTAACCACTTATGATAATTTATTCAGCCTAATGATATTCACCTGGGACTTAGTTTTACACTTAAGTCTATCCTGAAATCATTTTTCTGAATAAGCCTCATCTGGTTCCAAAGCTGGAGAAAAACACTATAAATATGTGAAACGTCCAACACATTCCATTATGGACATTCTTACTTGTGTTAGATGCATAAAATCTAAATAATTCTCTTTTCTCAGTGTGTCTAGATAGAATTTCACTAATAACTTCTCCAAAAATTCCTTCCATAACATCTTTTCAGTCTATCCAGATCGTACATGAATGTCCCACAAGGGCTTCGCGGAACCCCGCAGCATATAACCAGCCAACTTGATGCTCCTCTCATTCGGAGTCTCTAAATTCTCATGTATCATCTCTATGGATTCAATTCATAATTCAACTCCATCAGTTCTGCCATCTTTAGTAAATGTAGGAGGGTGCTACAGCTGAAAATCCATTTTCAACTTAGACATGCTTTTCTGAACCCACCCTGGGTCTCTTTCCATGAATTTCATGAAACGAGAAGAGTTCTCTCGGAACTGTTCCCCTTCTTCCTCAGCTTTCACCAACGGTGCCTCAAGATCCCTGTTTGGAAGTTCAGTCCAGGCCATACCCCTTGGTCTCTACCTCAACAAGTGTCATGGAGGCATATCTCTACAAATCCAAACAAACATATTATCTCTCATAAAGCAACCTTATAACATTTACGTAAGAGGAGAAACTAACTCAACAAGTTTTAACATGTCCCTTTCCACTTTTTTCTCACCATGGTCAACACTAAGGCCTTATCACTACCCTTATCCATAATACTCCTAGGTCTTGGTTAACGAGGTTATAATCATTCTCATTAATTAATCCAAACATTAATTAATCACATTATTTCAAATTAATTAATTCAACAATTAATTAAATTCTAATACTCATTTCATCAATCAAGGTTCCCATTAGATGCCCATTTATTCTCATTTTCATCATTATTCAATATCACATCAAGGGAAAATAGTTCAAGTTCAAAAAATTACCCATAACCCATTTTCCCATGAGTTCCTAGAATGATGCATGTCATAACAACCTTGAGTTCCAAGAATGATGCATGCAGACTCAACCATCGTGCCTCTTTAGGCCACGAATCAATATTCAACAATTTTCAAAAAAAATATCACCACACCACAAGTGCATCACCCAAGGTGAAATAATATCCAACTATAACAACACACAACAATCACAAAAATCTCACCCTGAGTACTCAGATTTTACCCCATACATGGGTTTGCAACTCCCACACACGAGCTCATTACCAAGCCCTGACTCTTCCTAGTCTCATGTCTACCTTTCCCCAAAATAGTAATACAATAGAAGTAGAATGAAATGAAAACCCCTATGACACCACGTTGTTACATCCCGACCCAGGATCCACTGAACGGTGCCCCGAGCTGGTTAGCAACATGCCCTCAAGCGCACCTCCCTGTATGCTAGAGGGTGCTGCCTAGAAACGATGGTCTGGTAAGTCAGTCTTGGGGAGACTATACCCTATGTTATCAGAATAAAATAGAAGTGGATGAAAATCAAAATAACCAAGTATGAAGCATATAAATAACCATAATAATACAATGACATATGATAGTCATAACCAGAAAATACAATACTCAACTAAAAGATGAATCATGCTATGACAATGCATATGCCAAGTGTCTACAATGAAACTCAAAGTAAAGACACAAAGACTCTATAATGGGTCCCGAACTGCATCTGGTTCCCTCTCCCATGATCCAATCCCAAATAAGAAACCCATCCCAGAGATTTTCCCTTATCCTGTACTGCAATAACAAATTCTTATCGGGTGCCGATCAGGCGGCCCTAATAGAGTGTGAGTACAACACAGTAGGCCACCACCAATGTTGTCTAAAACTAGTCAAGTAAAAATATTGTTCATGAAGATTTATAAATCAATTGATACAATGCATAATTTTAAAAGTTACCAAATTGTAATTTAAACATTAATTAACACATTAGGCCAAGTTCAAATCATGTTTCCCATTTGAATCATTGTTCATTATTAGTAATCATCTGGTCTAGGTCATCATTCCTATCACCACAAATCTTATTGAGTGTAGGTCATTATTCCTAGAACTCCAATTCTCATTTGGTGTAGGTCTTCATGCTTAGAATCCCATAATCTCAATCTTGGATAACTATTGGGGAGGAACACCATGTCCAAGTCCCAAATTCTAATAAGTCTAAGACGACATGCCTAACACCAAAAAATCTCAAAAATATAATCATTGTTTATTTCTTAAGAATTTTCCACATTATTCACTTAATAATCCAATGAATAGTTAAACATTTCAAAGGCTATTAGTTAATTCAAAAATTAACTAAGCATATAACCCATTAATTAATTCATCAATTAATTAACCATTTACACAATTCTCTTTCCATAATTAATTCTTCATAATTAATTATTCATACCAAAACCGAACAAGTCATAATTAATTCTCAAAATTAATTATCTTTGATCACATCATGAAACATAATTAATCCTACTAATTAATTTTCTTTGGTCAACTTCTTGGTACATAATTAATTCTCACAGTTAATTATATTATATAGAGAAACATAATTCCATAATTAATTTTCCCCAAATTAATTATCTTATTATAAAAATTAAATATCTCAAGACAATATCTCAACCCAAAATCAATCTCCAAAGAAAATATCAATTTGGGAAACCCCCTTCATTTTTTCTGTTATCAATTATCAATTAAATGCCAAGGCAAATCAAAAGTCAAATCCATATTCCTAATTACTCCAATTTTGGAATTTAATTATCAATGGAATCTAGAAAATTCATAAACTCATACACATATCATAAATTATGACTATGGGAGTTCAATTTATACCACCTACCACAGTTTCTTGATGGAAGTTATCCCAACAGAAATCCCCAAAATCTGACTAGCACAACGTCGTTAATCAAGCTCCAGATATAAATCCCTAAAACCAAAATTAAGATCAAAGGCATCAAGATCTTGAAAAAATAGATCTAGATCCACAATCCAAGATCTAGATCTCAATACATAGGTTTAGATCCAAGAAAATGGTGGAGATATTCCATGGGAATATCATGGATAGATAGAGGAAATAACGGGAGAAGCAACGAGATTAAATCCACTTATTGGGAGGAGAGTGGATCTTCAATCCAGGCTTTCGATCTTGAAGAGAGGTGTTTAGATCACCTTGGAATCCCTCTATAAGGCTTTGGAAACACCTAGAATTCGTCAAGCCTGAGCCAAGGTCGAAAATATGGATGTATCATGGGTTTGGTTGGTTTTAAAAAGGATTTTAGAAATTAAAATCATGCACGCATGGTTTCCTGGACAGAGGCACACTGTTAAGAAAACTATGCACCAACTGTGAAGACCTCTCTATCCAGGTTTGTACGGTTGGCACGGTTTGGTCGCACAATTTGTCAAACTGTGCACAACCTAATTTCTATTATTTTCCCTTAAAAATTCAACCAAATTCACCCCAAGCCACTACTCCGAGTTAAAGGTACTTAAAATCTTAGAAAAGTACCTGAAAACACACCTGAGATGACTCCATAAGAGGTCGGGATCTTACAAGGTGTCAGATCACCACCATTCGTACTGATCCCTCAGTTACCATTGTAATTAAAAAATGTTTAATATTTAATATGTTTTTTAATTATCTTTATTTGCAGGTGAAATTACATCATAGAATACATTTTATAGAAGAACCAATAACATGCATTGGTAGGTTTTACTAGATAGAGATTTTTCATAGGGACCATAAATCTCATATAGGTGTGGTTTTGATGTGTTTTTATTTCTTAGTGATTTTTAATATTTTATATTGTCATCATGTACTATTTTTTATTTATGTTATTATTGTTTACATTATTAGATGTTACTTTTATACTACATTTGTTTTAATTGTGAATTGAATTAAAATAATTCAATTTAAGTTAATTTTTTTATTTTATTTTCATAAGTTTCATTTTATGTGTTATTGTTTTTTATTTTTTCTTTTAAACTTTGAATCTATGGAAATAATTTTAAAAATAATATGGTTTCATTTATATAAAAAAACCTTGGGAAACTTTCAAAAAAAATTAATGAGAGAATGTATTCTTTTATGTTATGTATAGGGTATAAATTTGTTGTTTTTCCTAGGAAAAATTATTTTTAATGTAATAAAGGTTTTATTGGGTAATTTTCATTGGAAATATTTAAATGAAGTAAAATTTTAAATTTTAATTGGTATGATGGTAGTGTTTCAATAAATGATAAAATATTAAAGTGCTGATTTTTTTTTCAAATATAAAAATGTACTTTATTACGTTAAATGTTTTTTTACTTGAAATTTGATGGATTTTTGAAATGGGTAGGATAAATGGTTTTTTAATTTGTATGAGGGAATCATAAAATTAAATGGGACCCATATCAACTTAATCATCATGAAATAGGTTGTATAGAACAGGTTAAAGGAATTATATTAGTGTAAACCCAATTATTAAGGGGATAATGGTGCATTTTATAGACTAGAATTTTTGAAATAAGATTTATCATTGAATTATATAGTTGGAATCATTTTTCCTTACTCTTGACATAAATTATTTTACTTATATATTCCAATTTATTAGGAGTTATATCTTTTGGAAAGTGGATTGGGATAATCTAGTAATAAAAAACCACATGAATGGAAATTAATTCATTTCTATTTCAAATATAAATAAGATGGATTATTAGTTTTTGAAGGAGTTTTTTATTTATATCATTTAAAATATCTAATTTTATCTTGTAAATTAAATATTCTATATAGAATTTTTGAAATGTTTTTAATTGATTATTGCATTTTTTTATTTTAATTGAGTGACATATTTTATTTTTGGGGGTATGGTCTTTATTTTACAACCCTTTTGTTTTCATTAACATTGGGTAAACATTATGGGTAAAATATGATTTAGGTTTTAATTTAGTTTTCAAGAGTATGTTGGTTTTGTGACATATAAATTTTAAGAGTGTTTGGTTATTTTAATCTATTATTTTATGATTTTATTATTCAATATTCATGAGTCTATATAGATGTTATTCTTATTTTTATAGGGTTCTTGTTGGTATTTGGTCTGGGGGTGATTATTTACATAAATTTATTTGTGTGTGGTCATACTTTCATTTTATGAGTCTCTAATGTTATATTGTGTTTTTACTATCATGGGTTCAATTTGTGGATAAATTTTTTATAGTGTCGACATAATCCCATGACCCGAACCATGGGGTTAATCCTAGAGTGCCACATAGCCTCATGCATATCACCCCATATACATGAGGTCATCGACCATCAATGAGGGTTTTATTTCGATCAATAGGGATAAAATAATCTCATTATAAATAATTAAAATATAAAATAATATAAAAAATAAACACAATAAGTTAAATAAATAGTGGAATACATAAGTAGTTCTATAAAAAAATTATATTATATATCCCATCTCATATAAGAATGTAAACCATGGACCCCCAAAATATGGAAGGTAAAACCATGTAATCGAATATGGAATAAAATAATGAAGTAGTAATATTTTGTAGTATGTTCAACAATCCCCTCTAACTCCAAGATTCCATCCCCTCAAATACATATCACAGGGCCTTTTCCCTTAACTAGATCTCTGTTCTTGAAATCTGTAGTTGCACTATGATTACTGTATATGGTGTGACTAATAAACCAAGTAGGACACTACTAATGCATCCTTATCATAAGGGGACATAAATATAAAAAATTTAATTTCATGGAATAATGTAAATTCATAAATAAACATATAATAAGATATGAACTGAATCCTCATGAGCTAACCAAGTCACCCCAAACCCTGACCCCACCTTCTTCAGCACACTACTGGAAAGGATATCATTGTCAGTCATTACACATATTAAGATGTATCTCAAGTTATTGAATCATTTTTAACCCTATTCCGATGAATCCAAGTTCCTCTATGAAGGAAATTTCATACATCCCACCCTATCGGTGGTCATTATCCAGAACACTGCACAACCCACCCTACTGATGGTCGGCTTCTATAGATGATAGTAAGTCCCACCAGACATGTCTAAAAAAATGGATAACAACATCAACCTAGTATTTAATTCTAAAAATTTGACCCACACATGATGGTTTCTCAATTCACATGAATGGTCTAATCGCTTGTTAGAAAACATTTCCATGATCTGAAACAACTAAAAAGATATATATTATGTAGTTGTCATCATTTCTTCATGGTTTCCATTCAAGAGGTTGTCTAATAGAAACTAAGAAATATATTCATCATGATACCTATATCATGGTTCCAAAGGCTATGAAACACAATAAACAACATGTATCATAGAAAGGAACAAAATTATATCATGAATAGTGTTCAAGAGACTGAAAAAACTCATATGATCACACATTAAGAATGGGTCTCAGGGCCCACTCACTGACCCACATGAAAACACATATCATTAATAGGTTATAAATCATGAAGTAAAAATCATGAAATCATCATATACAATGACCTATATGGTAAGTAACATTGTCCATAAAGGTTTTTGATGAAGATACCTAAGGTGTTTCAAGGAAATTAACACAAAATAACATTGTGAACCCACAATAATCTAGTTTGCATATCATGGATTCCTAAATAGGATCATCGTTTATCAATAAATAATATTAGAAAAAAAACTCAAGAATATTCCATTTTTAGAAATTTGGTTCTAGAATCACATACCATATATAGTCTGTCAGTAGAACCAGTTATTAGGTATGTCGAATAAGGGGTTGAAAATTCACCAGACGTATTTTCAATCAATGAACGGATCCTGAATACCTCTCTAAATATAGAATAAAACATCATGTCTATATAAAATTAGATAATATATCATTAATATATCAATATAGAAGATATTTAAAAATAATATATTCTGATTATGGTCGATTTAGGAGGACTTACCTAGAAGCTTCCACTGTTCATGAGAGTTCTAGCTCTAGTGATGGGGTTGGTTGTTAACACATTGAATATGCCATTGTTATAGAAATAATCTAATAATATTTCATTATTTGGTATTTTAATACATATAATAGTTAGTGGAATGATGAATCTATGAATCATATCAAGTGAAAAGATATGGATTAACAAGAAACCAGAATAACAGAGTGTTTTTTATCAAATACCTCAATTATTGATCTTAAAGCCACAATGATTAACTGGAATATTACTTTATAGGAGATAAAATCATTAGGGGAGAAAATATGAATCTCATAAATCAATATGGATTCCTATAGAAAGGATAAAATGTCAAAATTGACCATATATAATCATTAAAGAGGATTTTATTTCATTAATTTCACATTTTCATGGTTTGGATGAATTGTTTTACAAACCATATGCCAAATGTACAACCTTTTTAGGACTCTAGATAGGGCACATAGTTTTGTTACATGATTTGAAAAAATGTGAACTAACCATGTTTTTTGCCATTATATCTTTCCACATAGTTTAATTGGTGAGTCTTAATGGGTTTTCCAAACTATGGTTCTTAATCATGGGTTACCACTTAGACCAATATTTCAGGTTCCATGGTTTCCTTGAGATTATTTACATTTTTTAAAAACCATGATCCAACCATACGCCCTTTAAAAGGCCTCCAAAACTCTATAAAACCCAATTGAAACCCCTATTACTCACTTAAATATATTTAATGTTCGGAAACATAATATAAGAAGATGAATTTAACATATAACACAATTGAGAAAAACTAAGGCCATTATAATTTCCCCCTGTAAAGACTTATCATCATCTAGAAGTGTTTCTAGGCATTCTAATCGAACAACTCGGGACACTACATATGAAAATATACCCCCCTCCCATGTATACTAAAAAATTCTCACATCCCCCTATAGAACCCAAAAAGTGTTAACATATTCCCTTGAATGACTTTCTTTTATCTAGTCTAAAATCCAAAAAATTTGTTCCATGAATGATGAAATAGTTATATCTCAATACCCTTACTATCAATTCCATTTTTGGGATTGGGAATATACCTCTAGAGTAGAAACACATGAAAAAAACATGTATACCTTGGTAACATGATGAAATATCGACATGGTATACCACTGTACCAACCCACTCAGTGATCTCAAATGGTCTAAGAAAATGCCCTTCTATATGTCCAAACTTTATCAAACATAGGAAGGATAATTGAGGAGTAAATATTAGAATAACCCAATCACCTACACCAAACTCTATATGTCTCCTCAGAAGGTCATCATATGATCTCTTCATACTATAATATGTGATCAACCTATTCAAAATTATTTTTACTCCTTCCGAGGTCTCTTGTACAATATTGGACCCCAAAACTATGCCCCCACCATCCTTATTCCAACAAAGAAGAGAACAGCATGGTCTCCCATGAAGATCCTCATAAGGATACACATGAATCCAATCCTAGTAAGTATTTTTGTTTGAAAACTAAACCAAGGGGAAGTGAAAAAAAATCAGAAATGGCCCCCACTCTCCAGGTCTTCGCTCTCTACCCTAGGGTTTTTTCCCAATGCTGTCGTCGCTCCCTCCCTCCCTCGCCCTCCTCACGGTGAAGGCAATTCTCCGGCACTCATCCTACTCTCTCCTTCTTGTTCCCCTGCTCTCCTCCTACCCTCGTCTTCTCTCTCTCGGTGACTAGGGTTCCTCTTCCCATCGCCTTTGGCTTCTCCGTGTTTCTTCCTCTTTTGTACTATTTTACATTTTCTCTTCATTGAAGGTGCTTCGGTCTTCCTCGAATCAATGATGTTTTCTTCGGTCTTCCTCGAATCAATGACATCTTCTTCGGTCTCTCTCAAATTGACAACATCTTCTTCGATATTCTTCGTATCGACGACATCTGCTGCCTGGGTTGCCTCTCTTCTGCTTTGATGGTCCCTAATTTTTTTTCCTCGTTGACGATGCCTTCGTTCAGAGTCGTCAGTTGCTTGAACCATTTCTCTGACCCTACATTCTGCTTCTCCAATCCTGGTCGGATCTAGAGTGGGGGTTATAACGGTTTTTTGGGATGTGTGGTTCGAAGACCGTCAATGTTCCTCCACGATGTTGGATTTGGTATTTCAGTTTTCTTCCTCATGTTATCAGTGAAGGTTTGTATGATTCTTCCCAGCAGTTGATCTATTTGAGGATTATTTAGTGGTGTTCCAATTTGTGGTTTGGTTTTGGTTTCAACTTCTACGACGGGTTTCTTCTCCTCAGTGATGATGACGACCACTCCTCGGTGATGATGGTCTCTGATGCTTTCTTTCAATAGAGATGAAGGGGGTCAGTGGTGGTATATCGATATTGCTTCAATGTCAGTGTGTGCGTCTCGAGGCGGTGGTGAAAGTGGCTTGATTATGGTTTACTTATTTTTGATTTTCAAAATTTTAAATGGTTCTTTCGGTGGAGGTATTGTTGAGTCAATGCGGGTATTGTATGTTAGTATGTTTTGAATTTTGAATCAGGTTGCATGTGACCGTCAAGGCGTCTTAAATAGTTGTGTTTTTCATTTTGAATTTTTTTTCTGTAATGGGTGTTTTATGAGGTTGTGTCTCGATGCTGGAGGAATGGTTATATAGGTTTCCATTTACCCTTAAAGTGGATTTTCAATAAAATTAAAAATGTATTGTGGTGGTAAACCAAGGGGAAGTGATTATCCAACACTCCACCAGATACTAGTACTCAATATCGAAGCATATCCTCTAGTATATAGATCGTCTACCCAAAATTTCCATCTATCTGGGGATTTTACATTGTTCTCAATATCTACTAATCCCCTAACTCCTTCTACAAGACCTTCCAAAACTACAATGTAAAACATGAATCTCTATCAGATATGATGCTCATGGGTTCTCCATACAATACTATAATCTCAAAGGTATAAAACTATCTCATATC
Source organism: Viscum album (assembly GCA_963277665.1). NCBI lineage: Eukaryota > Viridiplantae > Streptophyta > Magnoliopsida > Santalales > Viscaceae > Viscum > Viscum album. The sequence goes on from OY728167.1 coordinate 339,655,612, forward strand.
ATAATCTGAGTAAGTATAATGGATATATAAGAAATGTGCAACATTATTTAGTTGATCGCCAATCCCCCAGACTCTGTCATAACTCCTCAGGGTCCTGGGTAACCCCATCACAAAGGCCATCATAACCTCACCCCACATCCACATAGTCATCAAATGTAGCTACATGTAACCATCAGGATTCTAGTGCACAACCTTTATCTACTTACATATAAGGAATTAGAAAATGAATATAATAATTTCCCCCTTCATCCATTACCACCTGAACTATATCTTCAAGCCATGATACATCATTATCTCTCCAAGATGAAATTCCCACTTTGAGGTATGTAAGTATCTCATTAGTTATTACCTATTTGAAGTAGGGATTATAACCTTCCCATGTACTAGGACAAAATCATCATCATTTAATGTCCACCCATGTTTTGGGTCACCACCAACATGTTCTTCCTACATCAGACCACACTCAATGTTGGATTCCTCATAATAGATCACCCTATCTACTAAGAAATATGTGATCAATATAGGATAAAATTTCATCGATCCTTGTTCCTTAAATTAATCCATCAACCAATAGGATGAAAATATCATTAGGAATCACTATTCTTTCGATGGTTGTTCACTAAAATCCTATGAAACCTTCAACTTATAGCTAAGAGAATATTCAAATATGTGAAAATTTCTTAGTGTGTAGACCATATCAATGTTTAACATCTATAGGTATTGTAACCAATGACTCTACCTTAATTTATGGTCATTATAATAGAATATATAATGAAGCATATTTTTGTTCGTGTAAATAATAAACCTCTATCTAAATAGATAGTGTCTCCAACACATAATATCATGGACCTGGGATACCACCTCTAATTAAAAAGTATTATAATTCATCTCATGGGGTCAAAATTGACATGACCTGAAATCTAATAACTTCTCCCTCCACATTAGTACAACCCCAAAAAAAACTCTTCATTCATTGTAGTACATGTAATTGCTCATCCCAAGCTCAGGAAATATCAACGCAATAGTTATACACAATATCCTCTTCAGTTCAAGAAAAACCTAGTCATGGGTGCTCATAAATATGACTACTCTTAGATAAAACATTAATATTTTCCCACTAAACCCAAACATCTCTTAATATCAAACACATTATAAAGATATGTTTGAGACATCACCGCCTTATCTCTACACCATTTCCCCTGAGTCATCAAAGTCTGAGAAGTTTTCTTCTAATACTGAGTTCCTACACCCTCATATTTCCCTAACCTCTAATCACTTTTCTATGTGTCCTTCATGAAAAAATATCAATAGATGACCAAACCTAAGACAATGGTGTAAATTAACAAATGGATTCATGAAAGCATTGTTATAATACCCCATTTTCCTAAAAGTAAATCATATTCTTGAATCATATCATATAGATGACATTGATGAATTCTATCTCAAACCCATCTATCTATTACAATACATTTATAGATCTGCAATCATCTTTATTCTATAAAAAAAGCCCCCAGTTTTAATTAGATGAATCTTGTTCATTGGTATTCTATATATTGGAAGTAATCCTACTACCATGTCTTCCTCTATAAACATCTCAAAAACTAGGTCTTACAAAGAATATGCATATAGGTTGTCAATTAAAAATACCTCACCTAACATCTCAGGTCTATATGAAGTCCAACCTCAATCTTTCAAGCCTTTTTCATCTCATTACTATCCAAAAGTGGAGTTAATAAAATTATCTTCATGAATAAAGAAGAACACATATAGATAGACATGTAACTCTATTGAATCTCTGTGAAATACTATGCATAGTCTAGTTTTAGTGCTTCAAGAAATAATTTCCCAAATAATGGGTCCTTGAAGACCTCCCAGGTGAGACCCTCATGTATCATATCCTTTTCCATCACACCCCACCACATTCTGGAGGTTCCCTATATCCCTAGTTCTTCAATATTCACCATATTATCCTCATGTGTCTTAATGAGGACATGAAACCCTCGATGATATATATCAAGTCCTCTTAATACTATGGCCATCTAGTGACCTGAAAGAATGTGGTATTATAGATCAAGTATTTTTTATATATTCAAACATGGACCTCGATTCCCATCTTTCATGAACATGAATAAGTATAATGACTCTCGGTTATTGTGGAATCACTACCTATACCGTAAGATAATGTGTGAGATCATGATATGATGCACCCTCCTACAATGTATTCAATAGAGAATGGGAATCCTTCCTAGAAGGAGAGCCCCATACCATATCATATGTTGGTCCCATTAGTCTCCTTTGAGGTGGGATCTTCTTAAATATAAAGGAATCATTTAGAATATCTAAATATGTTCCGATAGATCTTAATAATTATATTGGATCTAAAAAAGGATCTCCTGTGAGGATACACAAAACCAAAGGTATTTCTCTCCTAAATCTAACAAAATTTATCCATCCTAGAATATTATTCAATGTCATATATACACACATAACTTTACTATATGATAAAGTTCAACAAATTAGTTCCATCAAATATATATGATATCAAAATGGAAAACCGGTGTACCACACAACATAGAATACAAGTATATCTTGAACAGATAACATGATTTAAGGGATTAAATTAATGAAAATTTATGAAATAATCAACTGGAAAATACATGGCATGTGATCCAATGTGCCTAGTCATGATGCATGAATGAAACCAAAATATCATTAAATTATAACAACAATCCCGCCAATGGTAACTCAATGGTCTGTCAAACATGAGTTTTTCTAGAACATGAATGCTCTTCTAACTGAATCCCACATAACCTATCTTTATTTTAACATGTCACATGATATTCAAAAGAAAATAACAAAATGGTGCTCTGATACCATTTTGAAATGTTTTGAATCGAACCCCCAAGTTCAACCCAAAGTTCCACATTTCCTCATGGATTCCTTCCTATATGTAAGAGATTTTAAACCAACATTGAGGTTATGAGTGACATCATTTGGTACCCTACACCCTCAATATCAATAAGGGCATGCATAAATAACTAGAAAAAAATAAATAGTGTAAATAGAATAAAAAATGAAAAAATAAGCATTGTTGTAATAAAAGTCAGAGTAGGTATCTCATTTCACACAATAAAGTAAACTAAGGACCACAAAATCTGGTAGTCCAAATCAATTAATTAATGATGGAATAAAATAACGTCAGATAAATAGTCTAGATTATGTACCAACATCACCTCTAACTCCAAACCTTTATTTACCCATGCACAGAGATTCGCGTGTAGGGTGTGAGTAATAAACTCAATATGACACCACCAATGAATCTATATCATAAGTGAAAAATATATATAATAATGTATGTCATGATATTATGTAAATTCTCAAATAAACATAATTCCACACATATACCAAGTTATCATGTATTAACAAATCCTTCACGAACCCCAGGCCCACCTACTTCAACACGACATTAGTGAGGATATCATTGTCTTCCATTACAGATGAAAATATGTATCACAAGTTTTAGAATATATTTTAACCCTACACCTATTGGAAAAAGTTATTCTTTTATGGAAACTATACCACCCCACCCTTTTGATGATCATTTATAGGAACATTGCATGCCTCACATTGATGATGTTTGTTATGCTCAGATGATATTAATACCCACTTGACATGTTTGAAGTAAATGGATAAGCACATAACAAATTCATGTAATTCTCACACTCCAACCCATAGCAAATGAATTATCAGTTACCATTCATGGTCTAGACCTTCATCAACAAAAAAAATATGTGATCCTACCCATACCACTAAACAATCCATATTCTATTTACATCATTATGTCATCATGATTCCCCCCCATGGGGTCATCAAAAAGAAATGGAGAAATCTATACATCCTAATACCTAAAACTAGGTTACAAAATACATGAAATATCCTAAACAACACATATTATAGAATGTAACAAATTCATGTAAGGAATAGTTCTCTAGAGGCTACAAAAAATCATAATATCACGCATCAAGAATGGATCGCAAGTGCCACTCACTCACCTACAAAAACACATATCAATAATGGGTTATCAGGAATGAAAAAAACCTGAAAAAATCATATAAAAGTACCTATAAGGAAAAGAACATCCTACCTCATGTTTTTTATGAATATATCAAAGATTCATCATGTAAATGAAGACCGAATCATAGTGTGCATCCATTGAAAACTGGATCGGGTGTCAAGGATGCCTAAATCAGATTATGGTTCTTCAAGAAAGATGTTTAGAAAATAGAATTGAGGAGATTATATATCAATAAAACTAGTTATAGAATCACATAAATTATATATTCCATATATGGAATCAATTCTGTGGTATGTTGAAGGAGAGGATTCCAATTCATTGAAACCATTTTCAATCAAATAACAAATCATGATTTCCTCTACAATTTAATAATATAACCTTGGTTATAGAAACCTATTATTAATCATTCTAAAATATGTCAATGGGAATGATATTCAAGAAGAAGAGTGTCTCATTATGATTGATTTATGATGACTTACTAGAACATTTCTGTTGTTCTGGAGAGTTCAACCTCTTGTAAGGGGGTTGTTGTTGACATGTCAAATCCACCATCATTCTAGAAACAATCCAAGAATTTATAATTAGATGTAAATAGAATACATATATTAGGGATTGTAATTTCACATTTTTGAATTGTCTCTAGAGAAAAGATGTACATTATAAAAATTCCTGAATAATTTAAGGTTTTGTATCACATAACAAAATTATAGATCATTAAACCATTTAGATTCTCTAGAATCTTGATTTATAATAGATGAAATCATTAAGTAAAGATATTAGAGTTTCAAAATAATGATTGATCCATATGATAATAATAATTGGTCAAAATATAATATATGTAATCTTTAAGAGGGATTTCAAATCACTAATTTCACATGTTCATGGTTTGGATTCACAGTTTGAAAAATAGTGTACCAACTATGTTGTTGTCAATTAGACATTTCCTCATGGTTTAATAGGTGTGTTCATACATTTTACCAGACTATGTAAAAAAAATTGTTCTATAAAGTGATCCAATTTTTCAATTTTCATGGTTTCTTGGAGAATCACCACTCTTTATACATACCACACTAAAACATTACACCCATTTAAGGCCTCTAAAACTCTCTAAAACAATCCAAACCACCCAACTCTACCCAATAAATTAATGGTTTAAAAACATAATATTAAATGATGAATTTAACTCATAATTAACCTAAAATCAATTTTATTATAGGGTAGAACCCCAGTTGTTTGTGAATTTTTATGACTATTTCATGAGCAGTTTAATGATTTCATGTCTTCACATCAATTTTTGGGGATGAAAAGTTTTTATGGTGGGGAGTATATAATGAAAAGTGTCATTATAGTTAGTGTAATTATCATAGAAATTATCTTTTTGGATTAAAGTCTCCAGAATGTATTCTTTATTACGTCTTAAGTGGTTTTATAGATTTTTCATAAGGGGTTATTATTGTAGAATATATCATCAATTCATCCTTAGGTTTTAGAGGTTTCAAGTTTAATGATATAAAATCTATAATCTGAAGGGTTCCATGATGTTTCCTAGGTACTATTTATAAATCCCCAGCCTTAAACATTACATAATCCTGATTTATGTGAATAATTCACATTGAGGATATTTTTAGGTTTAGAGTTGTAGAGAATTATTCCATAACTATTACATAATATATCCATACATTACATGTGGAAAATTACACTCAGTATACACTTTTTCCACCAATGGAAACCCTTTAAACAAAACATTATTTATTTTTCTTGATAAAAATTTTCTTGAATTATTAATTTCTCTTACCAATCCTTATACAATGAGGAAAAAGTGTCAAAAACATGGGATGAGCATAAAAATCTCATTAAGTAATATAAAATAAGGAATAAAACCATTAGTCCATTAATATTTAAAACCTGTGAAAACATTATCACAAAATCAGAATGTCCACCCATAAAACACAAACTACTTAGCATTCATAATGTAATCATAAGATTCCTAAAAAACTTCATATATATCATAAAACATAAAGGTAACTTTTGGAATCCATATCATACATATATTGTAGCTTTCACAACTACATAAGGAGTAACCTTTAGGGTTATGTTTGGAATACCCACCACATTATATCCCCTAAATCTCTTAGTTGAAACATTATCATTTACCTCCATCATGTTACCCAATTCATTGGAGAGATATATTTGTCTCACCTACCCAAGTTTTATCATGGAACCACCTAAATACTTAAGAAATTCCCATGAACCATAACACAATCATAATACATAAAGTAAGCATAAAGTAAAAATAACATTTCCAATTTGAAATCAAATTTCATCTAAACAATAAGTGCACTGATAAATGAAAACACATTATTTTAAAATAAAATGGAAAACTTGTGAAGTAAACAACAATACATAATAGAAACACAAAAGTTAGAAATTCCATTCCTGAAGTATATATAAAATACATTCAATGTTATTGAAATAATAAGTCTCCTTTTAAAACACAATTAAAACATTTTAAAAGAAGATTTTTAAATCAAAGTGTCCCATACCACTTTGAAACTTTTGAAAGTAATTTAAATTTAAAAACATTCATGTCTATATAAATAACTACTTAAAATCATTTTGAAAACATGGACATGAAAGAGAAGGATTTAGAATATTAAATCTTTAAAACATTTAAAATGATTTTTTAGATAAAGAGTACTTTACAATTTTGAACTTTTAAATTATACAACACATGAAAGCAGAACATTTTACAAGACATTAAATTTCATGAGTATATATATAATATGTATAAGTAATGTAAAATGGGCTTTATATACACTTCATGAAGAAATAAAGGTTCATATCATCAAGAAATTCCTCAATGAAAGGAGACTGAGATAAAATCCCTTAAAAATATATTATCATTAGATTAAGGATAAATAAATGAAATAATTATGTGTAAAAAATATAAATACAAAAAATATATGTAGATATTATTTTTAAAATAATCAGAGGTTATTCACACATATTCTTGGAAAACCAAAACCAATGATATGGATATTTAACTTAATGAATGGAAACTGAGTTAAGATTTCCCTTACAAATATAATTTTGTTAATAAAATAGATAGATTATGTGTATTCAAAATAAATCCCCCTAATGAAAGTATAAATACAATATAGGATATGAAAATTTATTTCTCACATAATCATAGCATGACATAATCAAGAAGTAGAAGATTAACCTAAAGAACAGAAATTGGGTTAAGAAGTTCCCTCACCTCGAACCCGACTTATCTCGTTCGTTCTTTATATTCCTGAATAATAAACATAGGTTAATTTATACTTGATTATGAACCTTTTTCAAGTTTATTATTCATTTTATATTTCTAATTATCATGTTATAAAAATTACATAATTATTTCATTTCATATCATTTGTTTTGTCGATATTCTGTACTTGAGCCAAAAATGAACGTGTTTTGATGTAACTTTTCCATGTGGTAAAAAATACATCATATCAAGAATATTATTAATGATTTAAATATAATATATATCCAATATGTATTTATTTATAATATTCTATAAAATTTTTATATAAGAAATGAAATTCACCATTCATGGAGACGGTAGGCCGTACGTATGCTTGAACGCTACTTTCATTTCTTTGTCATATTAAAGGAATGATAGCTAAATGATACATAGGTATATTAAAATTACACTATAAAACATATGTTATATATGTTACATAATTTAATTAACATTATCATTTAAACATTCCATGTATGGAATGAATGATTCATATCAGTTTGAGGGGGATATAGTCCACACTTCCTCAAATGAAAGTTTCTTATTTACACATTATGGAAAGAATTAAGGTATGTTTTAAATAAAAATTACAAAATAATAGAGAAAATTTAAAAAATATATATATCATATATAAATATAGTTCCATAATAATGTCCATGAGGATAGGTGGTAGGAGAAAATTGAATAATAATCGTTTCGTGAGGCAGTAGTTTTTCGTACACAAGAACAGTATGTTCTATGCCCATTACATAGTGGTGTGTGTAATTTTAGGTCTAACACATAGAATAACAAAATCCTATAATATTTAGGATACTAGGTTTGTTATAAAATAATGGAATAAATAGATGTCAGGGTGTTTCAGAAAGAAAATAGATGAAAGGAGTTTGAGAAAAGATGTTACCTCTAAATCGAGAAACTCTATTTGATTTTAGACAAAAGCCTTTATTTAATTTCCTTATTTCCAAGGTAAGGATTCAAGGAGTAAGGTAGGGATGGTGGGAGATTATTTTTTTAGAATATGGATGAGACAAGGGGATTTATAGGTTTGAGTAAGTGGGTACAGGTGGTGGCCTTTTATAAGAGCGATGAGGGGCACTTTAGAAAAGTCTTGAAATATTATTTTATTAAAAAATTATTTTCGAATTATAATAGTTCCAATGTGATATATTTTTATGATATGATGATTTTGGGTTGAAATCCTCTCGTCAAATATGTTTTATACATGTTTATGTCACAAAATTAACCATAGCTTTTAGATTTAACCCATAGTTAAAAACATTAACTCATACTACATCTTATTGTATTTTCATAATATATGGTTACTATAGTTACTATAAAATGACAATACAATCACAATTTGACCAATAGTGACATTTCTAACATTATATAAGTCATTTGGACAAATCTTGTATTTTTAGGACTATTATATCATATAATAAAATATTATTTTTTTAAACTCATTTATGTCAATCTTGACACTATTTAGTTATCGATTTTTGATAGTCATAATAACATGATTAATTAGAAAAAAAACTAAATTAAATCAAAGATAAAATTACATAATCATCCATAAAAGTCGTGTTTGGAATCAAAATTCTCAAATTAAAATTATTTTAAAATTTAAAATATCATTTATTTCAATATTTCATTAATAAGGTAATCACTACATCATCATCGTGTCATAAATAAATTTATTTATTTAATGTATAAAAATTATAAATAAAATACCATGATGTAAGAAATTTTTTTATATTTCTAATTAATATTTATAGTCAAAGAGAGAAATTATATAACCCTATATTAAATTTTTTTTAGTAAAAGATACATGTTTATGTTCTATTTCTCTTTACTTTAAATTAATTATTATAACATGTCATTTTCACACCCAAGTGGCTCCCAAATGCCAAAATTTCAGAATAAGTACTGTTTTGGTCGCCCATTAATCATAAAATAATAATAATACATGTGTTAGGGTAGTTTTATATTATAATAATATTATTTTTACCCTTTTTTACCTAATTTACCCTTTAACTGTGGTAAATAAAAATAATTACTAAAGTTACTATTCATAATGTCCAAAAATAAAATGTAAATATTTAAATAATTTGGAAATTATTATTCCAAATATGGAATCCATTTTTCCAAACTCAAAACACATAAGTTTCATTAATTAATTTAAAATTAATTCTCGTTTTCAAAACCAGAAAGAGAATTTTTAAGAAGTAAAAACTATCAAAAGATTAACATGTGTTTATGCCCAATTTCAATTAGAAATTACTTCCAATGGAAAAAATTGGATTAAATTATAAAAACATAATATAATTACACTTTAAAACCATTTAATAATATAATCTAACTATATAAATAAGTGAGATGAAAAGACAGTTTTGAATTAAAATATAGTATTTTTCACTATTCATGAAAATATGAATATCATCAAAAAAATACCAAAATTTCAACATAATTAAATTTTTATGTCCCTATTCTGAATAAAAAGTTGATTTTTTTTTAAAATAGAACATATAAAAGTGAAAAAAATACTATATTTAAAAAAAAAATTCTTCATCAAATGGAGGTAAAATGACCATTTAAATATATTAGAGCATTTTATGCTTAAAATTGGATTCATTCCCATTTTAAGCCTCTAAAATTTATTAGATAAATGTAAAAACATTTAAAAAACATGTTTATTCATATTTTAGTTAATTCTATTCATTCAAACAAATACAATATTTAGTCATTAACAACCATTTAAAATAATAGTAGTATTATTTTATTATTTTTCGGTATAACTCAATGTTGTGTTTAACATAAGATTTCTAAGAAACATGTTGTTGTGTTTCGAGTACGATATAGGAAAAATTGTCCTATTTAACATAAAAATAATATATTATTCATAAATATTAATAGATATGAAAATTTATTATTCTATAAATACCTAGGATGTTACATCCTTCCCCCTTTTGGAAATTGCATCCTAACAATTTTATAATTTGGCTCGATAACTTCGTTGAAAAAAATCCCACATCGTAAAAAGATTCAAAAAAAATACCACATTAAATGAATGAAATATAAGTACAATGGTCTCCTGAGATAATACAAACAAGGATTCCATGAAGTAAAAAATTGATATGGAAGAAAAACTATCCATATTTTTCTAATGGAGAGTGATAGAAAACATGACCAAGATAAAGTAAACAATGTGAAAACCACAAAGTTGTGATAGATAAAATGATATTTGATTTCATATTAGGAAAATTAAACAGACACCAATTTTTTTTTAGGGACATTTTTATAAATTTTACTAATTTCTTTATGAGCTTGACTAAGAACACAAGGAATCATACTTAATTATAAGGTAGAATTTCGACCCTTTAATAAATTTCTACCAAAAACTCATCTTTTCTCCAAACGAAGAGTATTCAAAATGCTTTGGTCACACATGAAGCACTAGAATCAACTTCTAGAGAATCAAATAAACTGAAAAATACTAACTATCTTTCCATCATATCATGAAACATTAACAAAAAACAAAATGATTAGTAAAATATCTTATAATCCCCCAAAAATAATAATCCTTTATAAGGAGAAGGACTACTTTTAATCTCCAAAATTCAACAGTAATACCCAAGTTCTACATAGACCATTTAAAAAAAATGTCCATAAAATAACTCAAAATAATCCAAACTAAGATTAAAAAAAAATCAAAAGTATTTGATCACATAGTCTTCCACAATAAATCTTAACATTTGTCTTCAAATAACATCGACAACTCTTAAAGTCTAATATGTAAAATTAATTAACCTAATCGCATATTCTCCATGATAGGTTAATCATTTCCATAAATAAACAAAATCTTCGTATATCCACTATAAAAACTTATATTATTAAAAAATAAAATTCAACCATTAATCTTCAACTGAAATCCCATAGTATTCTATTTTCCTTAGGATTATAGTGTTCCCAAAATATCAAACGTCTTCTAAAATAACATTTATCACTTAATCACAAAATCATTTTCATATACTAAGGATATACATTTGATAAAACATAAGTTCAAAAAATAAACTTATTATTAATCCATAAAAACATTTAACTAAAAATAATATGCCATAATAACCAAGGAATTCATGTAAGCTAGTGGTAGGTGATAAATCCAAATCACACATTGGTTGTGGGTTTGATTCTCACAGCTTTGTCCGACATGAGAGGATGTCACACGGTCCGTGTGTTGTCTTTTTTCAAAAACAATACAATTATTTTAATATTAAAAAAATATAAATACACCAAATATAAGTGTATATTCAGTTTAAAAAAATCATAGTTCATTCACACATATTCTTGGAAAAACAAAACCAATGACATGGATATTTAACTCAATTAATGGAAACTAGGTTAAGATTTCCCTTACAAATATCATTTTGTTAATCAAATAGATCGATTATGTATATTAAAAATAAATCCCCATAAAGAAATTATAAATAAAATATAGGATATCAAAATTTATTTCTCACATAATCATAGCACGACATAATCAAGAAGTATAAGTTTAACCCAAATAATGAAAATTGGGTTAAGATGTTACCTTACCTTGAATTTGTCTTATCTCGTTCATTCTTTATATTACTGAATTGTAAAATTAGGTTAATTTATACTTGATTCTGAACCTTTTTTTTGTTTATTATTCATTTTATATTACTTGTTATCATGTTATTAAAATTACATAATTTTTATGTTCATATCGATCATTTTTTTGATATTCGGTACTTGAGTCAAAAATGAACTTGTTTTCATGTAAATTGTACATGTGGTCAGAAGTATATCATCTCAAGAATATTATTAATGATTTTAATATCATATATATATCCATTATATATGTATTTATAATAGTCTATAACATTTCTAGAAAATAAATGAAATGCACCGTTCATGGAGACGGTAGGCTGTACGTACGCATGAACGCTACTTTCATTTATTTGTCATACTATTGGAATGGAAACTAAATGATACATAGGTATATTATAATTAAATAATAATATATATGTTATATATGTTACATAATTTCTTTAACTCTATTTTTTATACATTCCATGTATGGCATGAATGAGTCATATCATTTTGAGGGGGTGGTAGTCCACACTTCCTAAAATGAAATTATCGTATTTACACATTGTGGAAAGAATAAAGGTATGTTGTAAATAAAAATTATAGAAGCGTAGAGAAAATATAAAATTAATATATGAAATATATAAATATAGTTACATCATATTGATCACCATTATAGGTGGTAGGATAAAATTGAACAATCATCGTTTCGGGAGGCAGTAGTTCCCCGTACACAGAAAGAGTATGTTCTATATCAATTATATGGATGTGTGTGTACGTTTAGTTCAAAAACAAAGCCTAAAAACATCTTATTATATATATATATAACTATTTTTGTTATAAAATAATAGAATAAAGAGATATTAGGTGGTTGGATAAAGAAAATAATTGAAATAAGCTTGAGAGAAGACGTTACTTCTAAATCAGGTAACTCTTGATTTTATCCAAAAGGATTTCTCAATTTTCCTTATACCCAAGTTAAGGAATCTAGGAGGAAGTTAGGGAAGTTGGGAGATTATTTGAGTTGAATTTGGATGAGAAAATGGGTTTCATATGTGTGAGAAATTGGGTAGAGGTGGTGGCCTTTTATAAGAGGGATAAGGGGCACTTTAGGAAATTCTTGAAATATTATTTTGTTAACAATTTATTTTCAAATTATAATAGTTATAAAGTGATATATATCGATAATAATATGATTATGGGTCTAAATAATCTCAAACAATAGGTTTTAGACAAGTTTATGTCACAAAATTAACCTTATCTTTTAGATTTAACACTTAGTTAAAAACATTAACTCTAACCATGTATTATTGTATTTTCATAATATATGGTTATTATAGTTACTATAAAATTACAAGACAACCACATGTCGATCATTAATGAAATTTTTGACATTATAAAATTAATTTGGACTAATCTTGGATTTTTAGTAATATTATATCATTTAATAATCTAGTATTTTTTTTAAAACTCATTTTTGTAAATTTTGACACTATTTAGTAACTGATTTTTATTAAAGTCATAACAACTTGATTCACTCAAAAAAACTACCTTAACTCAAATAAAACTTGCCATAATCATCCCTCCAAATCTTTTATGGCATAAAAATATTAAAATTACATTTATTTTAATATTTATAATATAATTTATTTTAATCATTCACTAGTAAGGTGATCACTACATCATCATCAGGTCATAAATAAATTTATTTATTTAATGTATAAAAATTATAAATAAAATTCCATGATGTAGAAAATATTTTCAGATTTATAATTACTATTTATAGTCAAATATATCAATTATATTACCCTATATTAAAATTGTTTTAGTAAAAGTTACATGTTTATTTTATATTTCTCTTTACTTTAAATCAATTATTATAACATGTAATTTTCACACCCATGTGGCTCCAAAATGACCAAAGTTCATCCAAATGATTTTATGTTTAACCATGAATCATAAAATAATATTAGGACATGTGTTAGGGTAGATTTATTTTATTATAATATTATTTTTACCCTTATTTACCTAATTTCCTATTTAACTGTGGTAAATAAAAATAATTATTAAAGTTACTATTCATAATGTCCAAAAATAAAAGGTACCTATTTATATAATTTGGAACATCTGATTCCAAATATGTAATAAATTTTTGAAAATTAAAAACAAATAATCTTCATTAATTAAATTAAAATTAATTCTCGTTTTCAAAACTAGAAAGCGATTTTTTGAGAAGTAAAAACTATTAAAAGATTGACATATGTTTTTGTCCAATTTCAATGTGAAATTACATCCAATGAACAAAATTGGATTAAATGATAAAAAAATAATAAAATTAAACTTTAAAACCAATTAAAAAGATAATATAACTATATAAATAAATTATTTGAAAAGGTAATTTTGAATTAAAATGCAGTAATATTCACTATTAATTTAAATATGAATTTCCTTAGAAAAATTCCAAAATTTCAATCAAAGTAAATTTTGATGTCTCTATTATAAAGAAAAATTTTATTTTGTCAAATAGAACATATGAAAGTGACAAAAATATTATTTAAAAATGGTTCACCATTAAAAGTCAATAAAATGACTTTTTAAAAATATTAGAGTACTTTATGCTTAAAATTGGATTCATTCCCATTTTAAGCCTCTAAAATTTATTGGATAAATGTAACAACATTTAAAAAAAATTAATAATATTTTAGTTAGTTTTGTTTATTCCTTCCATTACAATGGATAGGCATTACCTACCATTTAAAATAATAATAATAATATTATATTATTTTTTGGTACAACTCAATGTTGTGTGTAACGTAAGATTTATAAGAAACTCATTATTTCATGTGGAGTATGCTATCAGAAAAAGCTTCCTATTTATCGTAAAATTAATATATTATTCATAAATATTAATAGATTTGAAAATGTATTAATTTTTAAATACCCGGGATGTTACACTATTCCCTGTGGTTTTGCTTGGGAAGGTACACATCATAGAATTAAGGGTTTAATCATAGGGCTTACCCAAGTGAAAGCCTTGTGGCTTTAGTTGTGACACCTTGGACATGGCCTTTCAGATACAATGTTATAAACACATTATTTACATAATTTCTTTGATACTATATTTATAATATTCAATATAACCATCCATAATTAAAAAATAAATAACTATTCTTTAATATATAACATACAAATAGTCATTTAAGGTTTCAATATTTAGAGAATATAGACAAGAAAATAACTAATAAATCTCATATCCTTCTTATCTAATGGACTATTTTATCCATATATATGAAACTACATAATCCATAATAATTATTCAATGTATCCCAAAATTATTTGATAGGTGTTATCCTTCTAAACAAGTCACATGTACTAATTTTCTTCACAACCTGTGGAAATGGAATTATAAGGAGGTTTGATTCCAAACACTCAATAAGGCGAACATATAACATAAATAATTTTAGCATAGGCATTTCATAAATAATATGGAAGGAATATGTAAAGAACATGATTTTAAAATCAACATGAAATTAGGAGCAATCTATATCCATTAAAATAAATCAAATCATTGATATCAATAATTCTTATCCTATAATGATGTAATGAATAATATAGAGCATCAAAACCCTATTTTTTAACAGAAACATCCAACATCAAGTTAGACCCTTACAAAACACCCATTACAAAATTAAAATTTCAAAAAAACCATTTACCCTATTACCAATGTATTTTTCTAATACTCATTACTTTTTGTTGAGACCAAAATCAATACATATTACTATCAAGGCCTTATGATAAGTCACTATCCTATTATGGGAATATGAATACCTTAAAATGAATTCTATTTTTTCAAATGAGACCTATCGATACATTAATGGGATATATAATTTTGGTCCCAACCTATCAATAGTTTAAGTCAAATTTATTCACTCTAATTGAAAGTTAATAAAAAATACATAATAAACATTACCAATAATCATCCATATTGAAATAAAAAAATGCATAATGGTAATAATTTTTCCCATATCAATAGAAGTACTTACATAATAATTATCCATCTCGAGGAAGATGGTTGATGGTTAAAAATACACAATCAATTTTACAATAATTTCCCTTATTGGAATTACAATATGTGGAACACCAATAAATTTATCCTCATAAAATGAATAAAAAAACTATTTATGTGAAAATCATCCAATATGAGTTATGTAAAATGTGATGTTCACAATGTATAGAACAATGTGTATATAAATAAAAGAAAGTGGATGGTTTTAAAAGAACATATCCTAGTAAGTGAGAAATTTTTTTCAAAGGGTTTATGTATGAGGAATGCATATCCAATAAAATAATAATATATTACCACATAATTCAATAAATATTAAGATATACCCATCATATGTGAACTAAATTCAAGAGTAAAATCGCAACTCACTAAATAAAAATTGAGTTTCCAAAAACTCTTACTAATGGGAAAATAACTAAATAAATAGCCTCATTAATAAGGAAAAATTAATTTTCTTTGTAATAACATGAAAATTGGAGTTTGAAAAAAATATTACTTTATAGTGATTATATAGTTCAAAGAAAACATGGTGCACAAAATGTATTATGTCACAAAGAATCAAAATTAATACTAAGAAAACTGTAGCGACTTGAGTAACACTTTAATCAAAACCCCATGAAAGATAGGGAGTTAAATATATCATACAATTCCACTATTAAAATTTAATTTATTATATGACATATAAAATATAAATTATATACTCCATATAAATTAAATTGGATTCATAAGTACAAGACTTATCTCAATGAATGAAAATTGAGACAAAAACCCTAACCACTTATCCTCCCTTCGATGAACTTAATTTAGCCTCCATTGTCATAAAAATATCTATCTAAATCAATTAATTCAAAACCATAATCATTTTTATTTTCATTTATAATATTCATAAATTGTCATTATCTATATGAATCCTTCCGATTGTTCATATGAGGTGTTTAATCATTTGTACTAGTTTCATAATAATAGTGTTCAAGTTTATTATTATTTTAAAGATAATCATTAATAAATATTTATAAATTCTATTATATATTATTTTTAATTATTTATGATTTCTAAAACACATTTCATGGGTCTCTTGGTCTGTATCCTTGAAGATGAAATCTAAAATAAGCATTTTTCGGTGATTTTTGATGAATGGAGGGTGATTTATTAATTGAGAAATTAGGTATTGTTATAAAATCTATATAACCAAAAAAATATTTAGATACAAATTTATATAATATGACACCAGTAAATAAATTCCCATAGTCTTCCAGGATATAAATTTATAGTATTGTTCAAGTAAGTAGTTAAACGGACCAAAACATAGACCTATAATGATTAATTAATGATTTTGAGATAGTTTAGTTGTAATACCATTATAGTAGAATAATGATGACATTTTTCGGATTGCATTATTGTGAAATATAATAAATTTAATTAATTATAAAAAGAATAATTTATACAATTTCATTACTAAGAAAGAATAGATCATTTTTAACTTAGTTCACTTATTTTAAATGATTGAATTACATATAATTGATTTTTGATCGTATAATTTAGAGGCTGTTAAATTTGACATAAAAATTGTATGGAATTAATGAAATTTATATTTATCATTTAATCTCATCCCTATATAAATTCATGTAAGGTGATTAAGGAAAGAAGAAACACATTAGGTTGTGGAGGTGGTAGTTCGCACAATGCGAAATCATCGGTTTTGTTTTCCATAATGGATGGGGTATATGAATAAATAATGATACTAACCCTAATATATTAACATTATAATATATAAATGATAATAATATCATTATATTAGTGTGTTTAGATATTTTTTAAGAATATAATTAAGAATAAAACTAATTAGTTGATAATACTCACGTCGAGGAATTAAATTTTCCTTGGAATTCTCCTTGAATTTGAAGGAATTATAGTTAATATTAGTATCCCTGGGATTCTGTTAGTGGGATAGATCTATAAAAAGATAAAAAGATATAGTTTGAAAGATAAATTCAAAGGATATGTGTCTCTTGAAGTAGTGAATATATCACCCCTTTATAACTAAAGGAAACAGTATTTTTTGGAGTAACTGTTACATTTTCTATAATTTAAGGTTACTATTTAAATTTTAAAAAGAAAAAATTGAAAAAAGGAGAGTATGAGGATTATGGTACTAATTTTGTCTCATTAAATCCATTTTGAGGCAAATATTACTATTTTATGGCAATTTGTTTCAAAATTTTTTATTTTACCCAAATTTATTTTTACCTTGGTAATTAGTTTCTAACCGTATTAATTAATTTTAATGAAAAAGATTAAGATTTAAGATTTTTCCTAATTTTATAAATATGATTTAAAATATGAAAATAATTGTTTCAATTATAATTTTAAATTTGGGAAAAGTTAATTTTAAAATAAATACACTTAATCTCATAAAAATGTTTTTAGAAAAATTTCATTTTTAAGATTTAATTTATATATAATATAAAATTATCTTTGACACTTATTTTAAATCCATAAATTGATATATTAGTAATTTAATAAAACTAATATGTCTTAAAATTCTATCCAAAATAAACCTCACCTTGAAAATACTTAATTAAATGAGAATACCAAAATCAGATTTTATATTATATTATTATTTTAATTAGTTATAAAAATGTTTGACTTTGGTTTTATCTGTTCGAAGAATATTTTAAAATGAAAAAAAATTATCCTAAAATTAAGAATTTATTACTTATGATTTTTTATAATGTTCTTTTTAATTCTTATATAACGCTAAATTCATACTAATTAAAAGTTTCATGAAAACTGTATTTTTTGAAAAAAATGATCTTTTTGAAAATATCTTAAAAATATTATTAATTAATTTTTTATATGAGTAATTAAAAATTATAGTTAATTTAATTTATTTCAACTTCCAAAATTTATAAATTCATCATTGAATAAATTCATAAAATGTAATTAGAAACAGTTTTAATTAGAAAATGATATTTATAAATATTAACTGTTATTATTTTTATTTCATATTATTTTATAACTAAATTGTTGTTATCTAATTATTAGTATAAAACATAATTTATAATTAATAATATTTTATTTAAATAGAAATAACAATCGTATTAAATATTTTTATAGGAAAACATTTCTTTAAAAAAGATCTTATTAGTTATTTTAGGTAATCTAATTGAATTTAATTCATACTAAAATTACCCATTATTTTATATGTACATATTATTCATAAAGAAGTTAGTCATATTCATACCCACTAATTAAGTATCTATATTTTCAAATTTATACCCAAAAATATTTATATTTTATCAAAATATATCCTAGATTTCTTTAAGTTTGGTATTTCATGTAGAAAAAGATGTAGATAAAATTTTCTTATTTAATGGTAATCATATATTAGAGTTTTAGGGTGATACATCCCTTAGGATACATGAATCATGTGGTGAAAAGAGAGTAAGTCAACCCATATTACTCTAAGGTAGAGATTCTATCATGGTATATATATTAGATTATAGTACAGTTTGAAGATGTGGTGTAGGGGTAACATCAGTTAACTATATCTGGAATATGGACTTTATAGGTGTACATCAAGTTAACCATACATATCGCAAGACATGTGTAATGGTAACACCAATTTCCCATACATATGGGGTGTCTATGGGCTTTCTTTATATTCTATAGACCATGTCACAATGCCCTATGTTAGAGTTTATCCAAGGATACATGGGAGGTGGTTTAAAATTAAGAATGGTAGGCTAGACTATGGCCTTACTGTGAGATATTTATTCATTTTAAGGGGTAACTATTTGGAAACCCTTTAATCACTTTGGATTTAGCCAACCAGTTAAAGAGTGAGGAAGCCTCTTTGGATATCTATTTTCTTCCCCTTTGTCACCCTTCAATCCTAGGTGTTTATAACGACTTTTTCACATCAATTCTTAGTAAGTTTACTCTTATCTTATCAATTGTCCTTATTTTTGGGATTTCATGAAATATTTATCACCCAATTTGGGTTTTAGAGACCTAATTATACCATTCGATGGTGGAATCATTCAACTTTAATGGTTTTTTGTGTGTTTCAGGTAGAAGAGGTCCTAAAATGGTATGTTCTTCTTGTTCTTAATTTTTCTTCTTATGTAATGTATATCCATGATTATATTAAGGTTTTTTTTATTAATGTTGAAATTATACATTTACTAGGGTGTAATAATTAGTGATTTTCCATGTCTTATCCCAACGGTGTGTAAAGAGTATATCAAACCTTATAGCTCATTGTTTCAACACCAGTGCATCATATAGTAAGTTTGGCACCTATTATGCCATTGTGAGTTTTTTATTTTTAAATTTCTAGTTTATTAATTTAAAAAAATTTATGGTTTAGATAGGTTCTATTTGACCCTTAGTGGTCTCTATAGGCATGAGGTTATAGTGCAGGGCATTGGTTTAGGTAGGTGTCTCCATGCATATCTTCATAAATATAAAACCCTAATTTCAAACTAATTTTGAATTAATCTTTATTCATTAAAGGGTTACAGAATATGTAATTAATTTTCCTTGACTATATTTAGTATTTTTATTTCTGGTTCCCATGTGGTTATAAAAAGATTATTTAAGATTTTGACTTTTCAAATACTTTTAAAGGTGATCCAAGTTTTCATTTAAAATGATTTTGAGGCATTTATAAAATTAATCTACTATTTTGAAAAGTTATTTATATCTAAAGGAGGGATCAGTTTATTTTGAATTTCACTTTGATTTGATGGTGGGGTTAATAATTATCTATTATAGTTCATTTTAATTATTTTTTAATGTTTTTGGATATAAATGTTTTAAATTTGGAATGGTTTTGAAATTGATTTTAGGTATCATTCATTCAATTCATGTCAAAAAGGAAAGAAATATATTATAATTTATTTCTAAAAGATGCTTCTGAATGTCTAGTTTCCACTATAAAAAATGGGATACATGTGAAATAGATGAGGTACATATTTGAAATACCTTATTATGATCATTATTTATTTATGATTGATATGTGGTGCATGTTACCTCTCACTCCTATGACCATCTTTTTGTGAAACCTTGGTGCTTGGGTAGGCGATCCTAGAGCTGGATGAGGTCCTTTCCATGAGTTTGAGCAACACCAAAACTAGTAAATCGAATTATCAAGAACCCCACTAACTAGCTAAGTATTTAATGTCATTTTTTTGAGAATATAGGGAAGTAGTAAATTTGGTGATCCTTAACATATTTTTCCATAAGGTTTTTCCATTAGTATTAATTATTTATTCTCTTTTTATTTGGTAATGATAATACCATTAATATTTTGTAATATTCTTCCATTTTTTTGTGATAATGTGTCTCTTCTATTAATATTTATTTTATCTCCATTTATTTGAGTATTTTTATTTATTTTAGGTCTTCTTTATTTTACTTATTTTATTCAGAGCTTATATTATTGTTTACATATTGTTTCTATGAATTGATACATTTTTACTTGTTTATTTCTATAATTATAATTGTTATGATGTTATTTTTTATTTCTATGAAATTTATTCTTTTATAAATCTCAAGTTCATTTCATTGGTAATTTTATCCATGGAAATAAAAAATTTGTATTTAAAATGGATTATTATATTTTACATTGGAACACACATGTTTTACAAGATTAGTGTTTTAATATGGGTTTTCCTCTATTTACACCTAAAAATTACTAATAAATATTTGTGACTTATCTATGATGAAATGGATAACAATTCTAATTTCATGTAAAATAATTTAATGGTATGGTTGCAACTAACTTGTTTTGATTTAAATTAAAAACATGCTTTTTAGGTTATTATAAAACTATCTTGAAAATTATTTATTCCTAATAGGATAAACATGTAGTAAGGTGAGAAGATACCTAATATGCTTTTATGTTCATGCCTATATATATGTTAAAGTTCCAATATAGTTTCTTTTGATTGTAGTAGTTTTTTTCTTATTTCTATTCATGTTTTTAGAAGTTTTAAGGAAATGTGTTTTTCTTAACATTGGGAAATGGGAATTTGGGTTATTATTTTCATTTTGGTAATATTTGTCACATTTATCATGTCACGATGGCCATATTATTTAGTTTCAACTATTTATTCTATTTTATTTTTGTATTATGATTCATGAACTATTTTAAATATGTTTATGCCTTGTTTTGTTCATTTTATATTTGAAAATATTATTTGATATGTGTGAAAATTTTGATTTATATAATGGTTTTCTAGAATTACAGATGGAGTCGCATGAAAATATTTTTTTGGGGTAAACTATTCCCATTAGTGTATCCAATATTCCCATGAACTGGGTTCCATTGAAAGGGGGTCTTTAACAACCTTTATTTTATGTTATGGGTTTGTTCCGGTTATAGAATCAGGGGTATATTATGTTGGTTCATCAAAAAAAGTTATTTTGATATTCATTAATTAATTTAATATTTTGGCTTATCATTTCTTCCTTCTAAAATACGCATTCATTAAAACTAACTAAATTTAAATCACTTTTATACATATATGTTGGTCATAGTGTGTATTTTACATTAAACACAAATTCATTCAATATGAATCTCATCCATATGACCTTGATTTAGAAAATCCCAAACATGACCATAAATTCTTCATTTATCCATGATATTTATCATATAAACCACCATGAATTATAAATTAAACAAATCTATTAATCAAATAATTTTAAACCAAATATGATATAATAGGCCATGATTTTATTACATGTTTTCCTTCAAATAAATACATTGTCGAATAGATTTCAATACATGAAACACCAAAAGTAAGTGAATAATACATTATTATAATAAAAATATAATTGTATTACAAGTCAATTAAATGATACATAGTCAGTATAACAAATTAATAAGTAATAGTTTAAATATTCTTGGTTAAAAATAAATGCATTGTTTAATAGAATTATTTTATTATATATGTTTTAATTAAAAGGTAATTTTCCTTTTTTAAGTATTAAACCTATAAAAGAATTTTTTTTATATAAGTATAAAAATTAAATAATATTAATATAGTCATTATAAAATGTATACAAATAAATATAAAATCATTTTAAGGTAAAAACGGTTATTTGTCGTAAAAATATTTTTATTTATGTAATGTATTTTTATATTAATAAATAAAATAAATAAATAATGATAAATTATTTCAATGAAATTTTTAAAAACTATTTTCAATAAAATAAATTAACATTCATATAATTTTTTTACTAGGAAAGGAATAAGAATAAATGCATTTTATGCTTTGAAAATGTCTTTTAAAAACATTTTTAATATGTTTCATGTATAAATATTACAATTAATTTCATACACAATTAATTTTTTTTATAAAATTTAATTATTTCTAAATTAAAAATTTTCAAATTATATTAGGATACATTTTATATTTTTTTTGAAAATATAGATTTTGTGGTGAATAGTGGAAAATACCATTTTTTAAAAATTATCCCTCACTTTCATTAAATCAATTAATTTATGGTTTTATTTCTATTTTTGGTTTAATATTAATGTAAAATAATATTACTTTAATTATTAATGATATAATTAATTCTATATTATTCTTCCTTATATTTTATTTTGGTATAAGATTATTTTTATGCTTAAAACACATTTTTCTAATAAAATATTTTTATTTCATTTTGTGTACTTATATTAAAATTAATTTCTTCCACTTGAAATATGGAATATAAAAAAATGGAACAAATATTTGGAAACAACATGTTATAATTTATTAACAAAGTCAAATTAATTTTTGATTTTTATGAATAGTAACCAAAGTAAAAATATTGTCACAATAGTAAACGGGTAAAATTGGTTAATTAAGGTAAAACATTGTGACATGGTGATACAATGTTATATTGTTTCTTGTTTGATTATGATAATTCTACCCTTATAACCTTTTCCTAAAAAATTTATTTTTTAAGTCCCACTTTTCCTTAACTAAGAAACTTATAACGATTAATAGTTAAGAATAATTACCACTTTGTTATTCACCTCACTTATAAAATGAAACCTCATATCCTCTCCTCGTAACACTGATTAATCTATTTATCTCAACCAATATCTACCCAAATAATTTTCCTAATATTCCTTCTCACTACTTAGAGTCCCTGGTCTCACCAAAGGGTCAATCCATGAAGGATTAACGTGTATTGCAAAATAGGTTTTGTAAATAAGTGGTCTAACTCTTAACTAGGTTTTTTCAGGTTTATTTATTCATCCACCTATATAAATTATTTATAGATAATACTAATATAATAATGTAAGTATATTCCACATACTAATGGAATGACACTTTTTTATTTCATTTTTCATCTTATGGAAAATGGAAACATCGCTCGTAGGTACATACGACGTATTGTCTCCACGTAGCGATGTAATTTATTTTTCATGAAAAAATTAATTGGATTGTTATAAACATGGAAATAATTTATTTTTATCATATTTATGATATAATTTTGGTCTTTGGAATCTAATATATCTTTTACCTTCTTTGATACGCGATGCAAGACCCGCTAGGAAGTGTCCTAGGAACCTTGTACAATGTTCGCGCATTGTGCACCCGGATCGCCGCAAGAAAACAAGTGAATGTGGTGTGCGGATAGTGATAAATAGAAGGAAGAGGGAATTGGTCAAGGTAGAACCCAAAGAGAACTTGTCTCTAAGAACTCTAGCCACAAGACGCCACAAAGGATGACCAATCCTTTGATAAGTCAAGAATTAAGCAAGAACACAAAGGTTGCAAGCAAAACTCACCATAATAACATTACCTTCATTCATCATGCTTCAAGAGTACAAGGGGGTGGCTATTTATAGCCAAAGAAACTTGAAATTCGAATTACACATGGGGTGGCTCTTTACATTAGTCTAATGGCTAGTTTTCCATAGTCAAAAAGCCTATAGGATGCTTTTGACAACTTTGGCACTTGACCAAGACTTTAGGAGACAAGTAGCACAACCTTTTGGAAAAGAAAAGACAAGTAGCCCACCACCTTTTGACTTTGAAGATTCCATGGTGGGTGGGCTTGAAATCTCGTAGCACCACTTGGGTTGGGTTTTTAAAAGCATGTTTGGGCCTTAATTAATGTAATTATAGGCCCGAATGCTTCCCCCAAGCAAAGGTGTTGGGCCTCCTCTTGGAATTCCATGATTAATCCATTTAAGGCCTCCTTCATTCTCTTGGTCCGCTCCCTTGTCATTGGGCCTCCAATTCCACGCAAAGGGTCTTGTCCACTTGTGTGCATTCCGCCTTCCTCATCATGTCCGCCTCCAACCCCGTAATGCCCATGTGTTCCATGATCCTCATCATCTCCTCCCTCCTCAAAAGGATTTGTCCTCGAATCTGAAAATTCAAAGGGAGAAAGATCAGCAACATTAAAGGTACCACTAACATTCCCATACCTGTCGGGTAAATCAATCTTGTAGGCATTATCATTGATCTTCTCTAAGACTTGGAAAGGACCATCTCCTCGTGGATGAAGTTTTGATTTTTGTTGCTCCGGAAACCTCTCCTTCCTCAAGTGTAGCCACACCCAATCTCCAGGTTGAAAAACCATTTTTCGCCGACCTTTGTTGGCGTGCTTCGCTACTTGTTCATTCTTCTGCTCAATGTTGGCCTTTACCTTTGCATGGAACTCCTGCACAAACTTTGCCTTCTTTTCACCTTCAAGATTCGAAAATTGATTAGTAGGAAAAGGTAAAATATCAAGTGGAGTTAATGGGTTAAAACCATACACAACTTCAAATGGTGAAGCATTAGTAGTGGAGTGAACCACTTGATTATAAGCAAACTCAATGTGAGGCAGGCATCTTTCCCAATGTTTTATATTTTTTCTAAGGATGGAACGCAATAATGTGGAAAGTGTCCTATTGACCACCTCCGTTTGACCATCTGTTTGTGGGTGTGCAGTGGTGGAGAACAAAAGTTTGGTTCCAAGTTTGTTCCACAATGTCCTCCAGAAGTGACTTAGGAATTTGACATCCCTATCACTCACAATGCTCTTGGGTAAGCCATGCAACCTAACAATTTCCCTGAAAAACAAATCAGCGATATGAGTTGCATCATTGGTTTTAGAACAAGCAATAAAATGAGCCATTTTACTAAACCTGTCCACCACCACAAAGATGCTATCCTTACCTGATTGTGATCTTGGCAAGCCGAGGACAAAATCCATTGATATGTCAACCCAAGGATGAGAAGCAACAGGCAAAGGGGTGTATAAGCCATGTGGAAGCACTTTCGACTTTGCATGTTTACACACATTACAATTTCCACAAACACTTACCACATCCCTACGCATGTGAGGCCAATAAAAATGTTCACTCAATAAGGACAATGTTTTCTCAACCCCAAAATGCCCCATTAATCCACCACCATGTGTTTCTCTAACAAGCAATTCACGCATGGAACAAGATGGAACACACAATTTATTTTTCCGAAAAAGAAATCCATCATGTTTGTAAAAATCACTTTTTCCATGTTTTTCACACAACTTCCAAATTTCAGAAAAATTCACATCATTCTCATACATGCTTTTCAACATTTCAAAACCAAGTATTTTAGCATGCATTGAAGTAATAAGAGAATATCTCCTAGACAAAGCATCAGCGACAACATTTTCTTTTCCTTTTTTATGCTTAATGATGTAAGGAAATGTTTCAATGAATTCAAGCCATCTTGCATGCCGCCTATTCAACTTTCCTTGTGACTTAAGAAATTTTAGGCTTTCATGATCCGAATGAATCACAAATTCCCTTGGCCACAAGTAATGTTGCCAATTTTCTAAAGTTCTTTTGAGAGCATACAATTCCTTGTCATAGGTAGAGTAGTTCAATGCAGCCCCATTAAGCTTCTCACTAAAGTATGCGATAGGCTTAGAGTCTTGCATTAAAACAGCCCCAATTCCTATTCCAGAGGCATCACACTCAACCTCAAAAACTTTAGAAAAGTCGGGCAGAACTAAGAGAGGTGAATTGGTTAACTTACCTTTGAGTGTGGAGAAGGCTTCCTCTTGAGCTTTTCCCCACTTGAAACTTACCCCTTTCTTGACCAACTCATTCAATGGTGCCGCAATTGTTGAAAAGTCCCTTACGAACCTTCGGTAAAAACTCGCAAGTCCATGGAAGCTCCTCACCTCATTGGCATTCTTTGGTTGTGGCCAATCCTGAATCGCCTTCACCTTCTCTTCATCAACCCTCATGCCATCAGCTCCTACCACAAAACCAAGGAAAACAACCGAATTTAAACAAAATGTACATTTTTCCAAGTTTGCAAACAACCTATTTATCCTAAGAGTCTCAAAAACATGTTTCAAATGTTCATGATGTTCATCAAGGCTCTTAGAATAAACGAGGATGTCATCAAAATACACAACCACAAATTTCCCAATGAATGGACGGAAAACATGATTCATTAAGTTCATGAATGTACTAGGGGCATTAGTTAGTCCAAAAGGCATAACTAGCCATTCATACAATCCAAACTTAGTTTTAAATGCGGTTTTCCATTCATCTCCCTCTTTCATTCTAATTTGATGGTATCCACTCCTTAGGTCAATTTTAGTAAACAAGCATGCACCATGGAGTTCATCAAGCATATCATCCAAACGAGGTATGGGATAACGATATTTTACCGTGATTTTGTTGATAGCTCGACAATCAACACACATTCTCCACTTACCATCTTTTTTTGGGACAAGAATTACCGGCACCGCACAAGGACTCAAGCTCTCTCGGACAAATCCCTTCCTTAGCAATTCTTCCACTTGTCGTTGGATTTCTCGAGTCTCCTCCGGGTTAGCCCGATAGGCCGGTCGATTAGGAAGTGTTGCTCTGGGGAGGAAGTCGATATGGTGCTCGATACCCCGCAAGGGTGGTAAGCCATCGGGGATTTCCTCAGGAAAAACATCACCAAAATCCTGCAAAAGAGACATAACACTAGAAGGCATAGAAGGGTTAGGAGAGTTAGTGGTAAAACATTCTCCCTTGCATAAAAGCACGAGAGTTTCCTCCCCCTCCAAAGCTCTCTCTATCTCTCTTTTTCCTGAAAATAATCTCACTTTTCCCTCAACACTCTTGTTTTCACTCTTATTTTCACTCTTATTTTCAACTTTTTTATTTCCCTCATTTTTTTTGCTTTCACTCAAAACTCCTTTTTCACTCTTGATTTTTCCACTCTTCTCATTCTCTCTATTTTTTTCTCTCTTTTCTTTTTCTCTCTTCTCACAATATCTCTCAATCCTCACTTGGTCTTCATAAGCTTGAAAAGGTCTCAATGGTGTAAGAATAACCGTCCTCCCATTATACTCAAAAGAATATCGATTGGTGTATCCATCATGTGTGACCCTCCTATCAAATTGCCACGGTCTTCCCAACAAAATATGACTAGCATGCATTGGAACAACATCACACATCACCTTGTCTTCATACTTACCAATAGAAAATGGAACTTGTGCTTGCTTAGTCACTTTGACATCCCCGCTGTTATTTAACCATTGCAATCTATAAGGCCTAGGATGTCTAGTCGTAGCCAATCCCAATTTATCAACCATCAAACCACTTGCTACGTTTGTACAACTACCCACATCAATAATCATACTACATACCTTATCTTTGACGAGGCATCTAGTATGAAAAATGTGCTCCCTTTGCTCTTGATCATGTTCTCCTTCGGGTTGAGCACTCAAAGCACGCCTTGCCACAAGCATTTCTCCATGTACGGGGCTTTCTACTTCCACATCCGAATCATCCTCAAGTGATGGCATTTCATCTTCGCTTGAGCTAGCACTAAGAACATTTCCATCATCCAAAATAATCATTGTCCTCTTGTTTGGGCATTGTGAGGCAATATGTCCAAATCCTTGACATTTAAAACATTTGATATCTCGTGATTTGGAAACAACCTTACCCTCCATTTTACCTTTGGATTCCGGAAAGAATGGTTTTGGTTTGGGAAACTCCTTCGAATCAGTTTTGTGTTCCCTTACATGCTCTTGTGGTTTGGAATCCTTAAACTTTAATGAAGGTCTAGAATCCTTACCAAAAGATGTAGGGCGCATCCTTCTTGCCTTTACTTGCCTCTCCGCTTTGGTGGCCATGTGAAGTAGGTCCTCCATGTCCAAGTAGTGGTGCATGTCCACTATGTCCCGAATGTCATGGTTGAGGCCATTCACAAACCTTGCCATGGTGGCCTCTCGCTCCTCATCAATATTCGCTCGAATCATGATGATCTCCATCTCTTTGTGATACTCCTCAACACTCATGACCCCTTGTTTCAAACCCTGCAACTTGAGGAACAAATCACGATAATAGTGGCTAGAAATGAACCTCTTACGCATTACCACCTTCATCTCCTCCCAAGTGTGGATGGGTCTTTCTCCACTTCGCCGTCGACTCACTTGTAGTTGGTCCCACCAAATACTAGCATAATCGGTGAACTCCACGGCCGCCAACTTCACTTTGTTTTCCTCCGAATAGGTGTGACAACCAAAAACATGTTCGACCTTTCTTTCCCATTCCAAGTAAGTTTCAGGATCATTCTTACCTTGGAATGAAGGGATCCTCAACTTTACTCCTCCAAGATCATTGGCTTGCCTCCATGGTGGTTGATTTCTCCGAATTGGTGACTCGTGAAAATCGGATAACTCCTCCTCTTCTTCAACAACTCGCCTCCTTGGTGGTGCTCTAGAATTGGAAGGGGATTGGAGTTCATCCATCCTCGCATTCAACCTTTGGAATTGTTCTTGTACAGCCCTCATGAACATCTTAATGTCCGCTTCATTGGTATTACTTGACTCCGCCATTTAGGTATCCTGTGAGAAAAATGAAAGGGAAAGGAAAATGGACCTCACACACTCCCTCACTTGTTTACACTCAAAATAATTTGTTCGCTCGTGTTTCACTCAATTTCGGCTTTTATCAAAATGTAACACTCTTGCCTTTTACCACTCAACTTGCTTCCTATAGCGTTCTTACCCAATTTCAACAAATCTAAAGGATCGTTGAAATGTGGCAATCCCGAACTAGAATTCAAAGATAAAATTCAAAAATGGATTCAAGATAGAAAATATTTGAAGTGAATGAAAAGGGATGAAGAAGAATGAAAATGGGACGTAGAATTCAAAATGTTGCCATTTTTTTTTAGCCTTAATTTTTTTTTTAAATTTTTTTTTTGGCTCTTTTTTTTTGAATAAATGTAGCAGCAACAAGATGAATATTTTAATATTTAAATGCAGGAGAAGCAGTAATTTGTAACACAAAATGGAATCAAAGTTTGAGTTGCGGGGTTTTGAAATTGCAGATTTTTTTGCAAAATTTGAACCCACTATATCTCACGATATATGGCTTTGATTTTTATGATTCCAAATGGGGAGGAAAGATCAGCTTCTCAACTGCAAGAATGACATGCTATACATCCGAAATGATGAAGAAATGACGTCCGTAGGTGAAGGAGGAATTGGACCAGAATTGATGTCGGCCCGATTCGAAGAGAAATGAAATGGAAGAAGGGATAAGAAAGAAGGAACCTGATTTCTTGTAAATGGGCTCTGATACCAAATGATACGCGATGCAAGACCCGCTAGGAAGTGTCCTAGGAACCTTGTACAATGTTCGCGCGTTGTGCACCCGGATCGCCGCAAGAAAACAAGTGAATGTGGTGTGCGGATAGTGATAAATAGAAGGAAGAGGGAATTGGTCAAGGTAGAACCCAAAGAGAACTTGTCTCTAAGAACTCTAGCCACAAGACGCCACAAAGGATGACCAATCCTTTCATAAGTCAAGAATTAAGCAAGAACACAAAGGTTGCAAGCAAAACTCACCATAATAACATTACCTTCATTCATCATGCTTCAAGAGTACAAGGGGGTGGCTATTTATAGCCAAAGAAACTTGAAATTTGAATTACACATGGGGTGGCTCTTTACATTAGTCTAATGGCTAGTTTTCCATAGTCAAAAAGCCTATAGGATGCTTTTGACAACTTTGGCACTTGACCAAGACTTTAGGAGACAAGTAGCACACCCTTTTGGAAAAGAAAAGACAAGTAGCCCACCACCTTTTGACTTTGAAGATTCCATGGTGGGTGGGCTTGAAATCTCGTAGCACCACTTGGGTTGGGTTTTTAAAAGCATGTTTGGGCCTTAATTAATGTAATTATAGGCCCGAATGCTTCCCCCAAGCAAAGGTGTTGGGCCTCCTCTTGGAATTCCATGATTAATCCATTTAAGGCCTCCTTCATTCTCTTGGTCCGCTCCCTTGTCATTGGGCCTCCAATTCCACGCAAAGGGTCTTGTCCACTTGTGTGCATTCCGCCTTCCTCATCATGTCCTCCTCCAACCCCGTAATTCCCATGTGTTCCATGATCCTCATCATTCTTACCCTTACACTTTTTAAAAAATGATAACATCGCTTGTGGTTAGGTGTGTACTACCACCCTTATGAAGCGATGTGATTCATGTTTCATGTCCAACATTCATACATTTTTTGAAAATTTATTTAATGTATAAAAAAAATTATTTTATTAATATTATTATAGATATAATTGAATAATAAAACCTTTTACGATAGTCGGCACACTTTGGTACTTTGTATGATCAAGATTTGTTTTTGAAAAGATGACCTTATTTCCTCTTTGGGTGATGAAAAATTTCTTATATATCCATCTTCACTATAATGATTTTAATAATTTATTTATAATTTCCAATGAGTTTTTAATTTTCTTTTAATATATATTTGACAATATTTTAATTGGATTAAAAGGAATATTCTTTTCATTTTTTAAATGGGTTACTTCTCCCTTTTTACCAAAAGTATGAAATAAATTTTTTATTAAATGTTTACTAAATGAATGAAATTTCATTCCATAATAACTATTATATTTTTTGAATTTTACCTTTTAAAATTCTATTAGTATTTTCAATGAAGTTAATATTCAAAAAAATTGGAATTTTTTATTTATAATTTTATGAAAAGAAAAGGATATTTTTATCATGTTTTCAAATAATAGATTTAATTTGCTTTTAAATTGATTTTATAATATTTCACCATCCTTTTATGAATCCTATTATTTACCATGGATATACTCTAATGATACCATCCACCTTATTTCCTTTTATTTCTTAGGATCACGTAGTTCTATTTATTAACTGGGGAATATGTTGACATTTTTTATACTTACTGTTTAATATGAATATTTATATTGACTTTCTATTGTATTATTCTTCATTCTATTCATATGATGAATGAATTATACAGAGTGAATGAATAGATAGGTCCCACTCTTAGATATCACTTCGATGCATTTGTGGGTCTCATATGTAAAACTATCATGGGTATATGGCATATGCGTTGCCTATAAATGTATTATTTCATGTCATGTGGCCTTGGTGGAAATATTATCATGTCTGAGGTTATGTGTTCTATAATTATTACACCACTTATTATTATACATGAGAATATTTATGTTTCTATGTCAATCATATATACATATTCCTCTTTCAAGATATTAGCTATATGGAATATTTTATTTCGATTTACCTATATTATATTATTCATTTTTTATTTATTCCAAAATAGTTTCCAATTTACGCTTTCCCTTACTAAAAATCTTGATCACCCTTTATTTTTTTCATTTACATAAGATATGAATAAGGAATAAATGATTGATTTTTAGAGATGAAATAATGATTTTTATTCTATGTTTTTAACTTCCAATGTAATATGAAATTCATGTATGTATCTAGTTTTATTATACTTATAAACTAATTGATCCTTTGTGGTGTGATCAATTTTATCTTGTACCAATAAAGTAAGATAAAAATTAGATCTGGGATTTTGTAGTTGGGTTTTTTATAATTTGTATCAGGACAATTTTTTTGTAATCTTAGGGAATTAGATTTTGAAAAAACATATATTAGATAATAGAACCCTCGGAAAAAACTCTAGGGATAAGTTTATGAATAGGAAAAAATTAAAAAAATTTATGTTTAGCATATAGGTTTTCTTATTAATGAAATCCTTATCTGGATAAAATAAAGTGGAAAAGGTCTCTACAAATGATGAACCTAGGGTTAATGACCATAAAAGCTCTGTTTGGTATTACCTTGATATTTAACTAGTGTATAATGAAGATTCTTAACTGTATGCCTAGTTTCAAACTTTTGTGGGATATGATTTGTTTTATTTGTAAACTTCTTATGAACCATTATAAAGGATTGGTAAATATTTTTATGATTTAAAAATATTCTAAAAGTCACTAAGATTACAATTCTAGGATTATCTATGCATAAATTTTAAATTTATGTTAAGTGTTATAACTAGTTCAAAATTATAAACTATGATTTAAAATCCATAATGTTATGATCCAATATAGTATATTTAATTGTATATATATGGAGTCTAGTGGAAAGAGTGTAAAGTGTATCAAAAACCATAATATATTTAAGGATTTAATTCTTAATCAAGTATATAACACTAGATGTGGGGCTAAGAAGATTATAAAGAAATAAGGGAAAGTTATTACTATTAATCTTGGATATATGGAGTAACTTGCTTATTTATTTTATGATACCATGATGTCAGACTACATAGTACAACATAAACCTTCATACATTAATGTAAATACTAATATATTATTAGTTTATCAATGGATCAAGTCCCTTGAAAATATATTGCATGATTTGGGATGTAATGAAAGGGAAAAATTTATTCTTATAGTGTTATGTTTAAAGATATATGATAATCAATGACCATTGTTTATTCAAAATTATATAGAGGATGATTAAATAAAGGGTGTGTAATTGGAATCTTTTATGGAGATATTTATTTGAAAAATATATTCTTCAATATAAACAAGTTATTTTTTGAAGTTATATTGTAAATTTGTGGGAAATGGAAGTGGAAAGTGTCATTAATGAAGATAAAAAAATTAAAATATTAATAAGTTATGTCATTTACTATGTACATAATTAATATATTAAGATTTATTTATTAATTAATGGGATAAATAAATTCATTCAAGGGGTGAATCTCTCAAAAAATTTCAACATATAATGTTATGGTATCAAGTTACCTCAAGGTTGTGAAATAAATCACCATGTATTATACTTTAAAATTAAAGTAGGAGAAAAAGAAAATGATTGATCTCTATGTAAATGGAAATATGGAAAAAAGGAAAATGGGAATATTTGAAATTCTAACATGTGATATTTTTGGAATAAAACACAATGTTATGTTCTTTAAAGTAACGAGAGTCTATTATATGTGTTGATATAAAGTCTGTCATGATTATGAATTAAAAAAAATCAATTGTTTATTAATAATGATATGGTGAACTACTCTTTTAAATGTCCCTGCATCATGGAAATTTACCTCAGGAATGTCTACGCCAAAAATTACAAGCTTATTCAATCACTACAACTAAGGTTGAAGTTCTAAATAAGTTGATATCATTTACATTGATCATAAACTAAAACTTAGATAATTTTTCATTTTATTTTGGATCTATGGTGTCTTTTATATCTGATAATAATGTGGAATCATCCCCTAACACTATGAGTAAGTATTTTCTAATCAACCCACCTAGTGGGAATGTGGTCATAATGTGAATATGATAGGAGGTCTGTAATGAGATACAAAAATATTCTCTAGTTGAAAACATCATTATTTTAGTAATGTTTGACTTTGGCATAATATTATTTTTGGGTTTTAATTAGTTCTGAGGATCAAGGAATAATTAAATAATTCTTAAAATAATAAATGTTAGACTATTAATATTGTTAATAATTAATATATAGATTAAAATATTATTGATTTTTTTATAATTTTTATTTTAGGAATTAATGATTTACTAAATTAAATGAAAATCTATTCATATTGAGTATTATCTAAATAATATGCTAAACAATTTTGGTTTATAACTATGTAATATATTTTCTTTCTTTATTAAATATTATGATTCATTAATGGTTTATTTTCATGTTATGGTCTTGAAAGTCCCTCTTAGTCATTCTTCGTTGGAATTGAAAGTGAAAACAGATTAAAACAATCAAAAAATGGAAAAAAATCACTTATCATGTAGAAAGGTATAAAGTACTTATTTTTCTCATATAACATAAATTCAATGGGAAGATAAATTTATTATTTGTCCAACATTATTTAATTATGTACATTTGGAAACCCATTGACAATTATAAGTCTTATAAAGATACATATATTGATTAAGAAATATTTATGATAAATTTTCTAGTCTTACTGAAGATAGTGAGATTGATATCGTAGAAGTAATTACATGTTGATTCAAATATTCATTAGTAAATGGTAATTTAAATTGTGAGGATGCAATTTCTATAATGGGTTAGAATATAAAAACCCCATCATTTTAGTATGAGTTTTAATTTAGATAAATAAATTTTTTAATATCTTATGATGCAAACAAATCCCAACTTAAGATAATGATACATTATTACACAAAAAATAAAATATATTACAAGGTAATTAAATGAAACATAATAAGTAAAATAAATTAATAAGTACTAATTTAATTATTGTTGATTAAAGAGAAATGTTTTTTTAAAATTATTTTAAAATATATATTTTATTAAAAATTTAATTTCCATTATTTAGAGTATTAAAATAATGCCAGAGTAAATTTTATTAATGTATAAAAATTTAAAAACATTCATAAATTTATTATCTAATATTTTTAAATAATGATAAAATCATTTGAAGGTAAAAAGAGATATTTTTTAGAAAAATAGTTTTTATGTACACAATGTATTTTAATATTTAAAAATTAAATTAATCACTACTGATAACTTTTTTTAATAATTTTTTTTGATAATATATTTAATAAAAAAAACTATAGTCCATATAATGTTGTTACTAGGCATGAAATTAGAGTAAAGTCATTTTCTTATTTGAAAATACCTATTTTTAAACAGTTTCCTTTTGTTTCCTATGTAGATATTAGAATCAATTTAGTTAACCTTTAAGAATATATTTTTTATTAAATTTATTTAACTTTTTTATATCATATTTTTCAAAATTATATTATAGTGTGTAATAAACCTGGTGGACCTGAAGACCAATGAACTCGGCCACACCCGAGCCCAGCCCTCTGGCAGATAGCAGACCCCCACCCTCAGGCAGATAACAGGCCCCCACCTTAAAATGTTTCAGATAACACGTGGGTGGTATTGTCCCCTGCCTGGCGGGAATTTAAATCGCCTCCCCTGCAACTTGAACCCGTGACCACAGGACCCCACCTCGTAACGCTTCTCGGTTGGCCTTTAAGCCTGTGGTCATGGGTTCGAGTTTCAGGGGAGGCGATTTAAATTCCCGCCGGGAAGGGGACAATACCTGCCAAGTGTTATCTGGGACAGTTTGAGGTGGGGGCCTGTTATCTGCCTGAGGGTGGGGGTCGACTATCTTCCAGAGGGCTGGGCTCGGGCGTGGCTGAGTTCGTTGGGCTTCAGGGTCACCGGGTTAGATATATAGTGAAATCTTGGGAATTTTCTGAAAAGGAATATTTTTGATTGAATATTTTAAAATACCTATTTTTGGGAAACTATATTTCATTTTCAATAAATTAAGTAATTTAAAATCCTCATTATATTTTTCATTTGGTTATAATGTAAAATAATGTCACTTTTATTTAAAATAATATAATTAATTACATAGTAAATAACATTATATTTTATTTTTGTATAAGATTATTTTTATGATTAAAAACACTTTTTTTCTAAAAAATGTTTTTCGATGCGTTTTTTTCACTTATATTAAAATTAATTTCAAAAAAAATTTAAAGTTTAGTCTTAAAATGAATAAAATATTTTGAATCAATATATTCAAATTTATTAATTATGTGTATTTCATTTTTTTCATTATGAATAGTAACCATGATAATAATATTGTCACTGCAGTAAAAGGAAAAAATGGGTAACTAAGGTTAAATATTTGTGATATGGTCAAAAAATATCATATTATTTCATATTATATTATGATATTTCGACCATTATCAAATT
The DNA here is from genome assembly GCA_963277665.1 of Viscum album. NCBI lineage: Eukaryota > Viridiplantae > Streptophyta > Magnoliopsida > Santalales > Viscaceae > Viscum > Viscum album. Next base: position 339,692,701 of record OY728167.1, read on the forward strand.
ACAATCATTTTTTTGTTTATGTTCCATTTTTTTAGGAGAGATACTGTTATAATTTTAATTATTCAGAATAATTACATGTGTGTCACTCACCTCACTTAAAAAAGGGGACCTCTTCTCCACTCTTATTTACACCATTAAATCCATTTATTTAAACCATGATATTCAAAAATAACTTTAATACATCCATAAATAAATCTTATAGGTCTTAGTCTCACTAAAACATAAATCATTGTAGTTTTAGGTTGTAAGGAAAATTAGGTTTTTCAAAGAAGATGTATAACTCTTAAACGAGTATTATCATGTTTATCTTTTTTTCAACTCCATAATTTAATTTGTAACCATGATGATATAATAAAATCAATATCTTAAATATATTTAAATTTTATTAGGTTTTTAGAACAACCCTTTATCATCTCATTTTCCATTCTATGGAAAATGAAAACATCACTTGTGTATACATACGACATATCATTTCCATGCAGCGATGTAATTGGTTTTTCATCACCAATTTAAATATATGGTTATAAATATATAACTAATGAATATATATGATATTTATGAAATTTTTATTTTTATTAAATAATAAAAAATAATATACCTTCTTACCTTTCCACCCATTAAAAACTGATTACATCACTCATGCATATATGTGGACTACCACCTCCATGTATAGTTGGGACTCATATTTCGTGTATTCCATTCAAATGGGATTCTAAAATTTTATTTAATATATAAAAATTATAATCATTTCTTGATTAATTTTTTATAGATAATGAAACCATGTCCCCTTTGACCATGGTCAATGCACCAATGTTATTTTTATGTTATATACTTAAGGACCCCAAAATGTATAATGTAAACATAACTTTTTTTAACTATATAATAAATGAAAATAAAATAAATAAAAGGTTCCATGAAAAGGTAATAAAATTAAAAAATGGTTATTATATAATTTTAAAATAAATATAATTTTATTATACATGAGTTAAAGTATATATGTGGCAAGATAGACTTGGTGTAAGGGTTTATTCTAAAATTTAATTTGTATTGGGAATTTTTTATGTTTAAATTTCCATTGAAGTAATTTATAATATATTTATCTCTTAAAATACAAATATTTTAGTATCCACATTTTATCTACCAAGATTATATTTTTTTAGTAATTTTTCTCTCTTTTTCACTTAATATAATCAAGAAAATGGGTTTTTAACAAATGTTGACTTTATTTCTTCTCTGGGTGATGAACTTTTTCTTCCATATCTACGTTCAATATAATTAAATTAATAATTTTTTAATATTATCCAATTATTTTTTTAAATATATTTTCAAATATATTATACTTTATTTTAAAAGGTTTAAAATATATCATCATATCATTTTCTGAATGTGGTTCTTTTGATTTTTTACCAAAAGTGTGAATGAAAAAATTGTTTTAACATTTATCAAATGAATGGATTTTACTTTAATAGAAACCATTATTTACATTTAATATTTATTTACAAGTTTACATTTTTATTTACTTAGAAGGTAATTTTCTTGATATTTTTTATATTTTTATTTAAAATGTTATCAAAAGAAAAGAATATTTTTATCATGTTTTAAAAGAAATATTTCAATATTATTTTTAAGTTATTTTCATCTATGTAAACATAATTTGATGAATATTATAGTTTATTATAGAAAAATTAAATGATACCATGCACCTAACTTATTTATGTGGCTAGTGATCATATTCTTCCATTAATTGACTGGGAATATATTGCCATTTTTTTCAACATATTCGATATGAATGTTTATAATTATTTTGAATTATGTTGTTTTTCATTTCATTACTATGGTCAAAAAATTGGACATAGTAATTTCTAGGTTGGTTCCCTCTATTAGATAGACCTTATATGCATTAGTAGGTCACATGAGACAAACAAGCTTGGGTATTTGGAATATTTATAACCTACTTATGTATAATATCTTGGAATTATTCCTTGAAGGAAATATTATGATGTATGAAATTATTCATTTTATAATTATTAATCCATTTACTATCATCCATACCATTATTTATGTTTCTAGGTCAATATGATATTTATTCCCCATTTATGGTATTAGTTATATAGAATATTTGATTATTATTTATCTATTTCATATTATTTCTGAATAATTTATTCTATTATATCTTCTCTTGTATTCTTTCTATTGTTTAACATATAATGTCACCCTTTATTGTTTTTCATTTTCCTAAAATATTAATAATGAATCTATGTATGATTTTACTTGTGAAATAATTTTTGTGATGGTTTGTTTTTATATTCTAATTTAATATGGAAGTCTTATATGTATCTTGTCCTCTAAGACTGTAAAATTGATTGATCGTTCGTGGTGTAATATATTGTATAGTATACTAACGAAATTATATAAACATTTGATCTTAGTTACTAGAGTATATGTGGATGTATGGGAACTTGATTTAGTAAAACATAGATTAGAGAACATAAACCTCTGAAAGACTCCATGGATAAATCTATGTTTAGGGAAAAAATTAATTTTATTTAATTATATAATATTGGTTTTCAAATAAATAGAATCCCTATTTAGATATAAATAAGTGGATGCCAGATCTCTCACAGATTCACCTTGGGGTAAAAATCCTAATAAGTCTATTTTTGTATTAACTCAATATTTACTCAGTTAAAGAAAAATATTCCTAAATAAACATGTGATTTGAATCACCGGGTAGATAATATTTGGTTGATTTAGAAACTAATTATAAAAAATTAAGAAGGATTTCAAAATATTTTCCTTGTTAGAAAATATTCTAAAAGGCACTAGGATAATTATTTTTATATTAGTTCTGCATATATTTTAAATTTATGCTAAGTGTTACACTGGATTCAAAACTAACTCTATGACTTAAAATTTATAATTTTATGAGAAAATAAAATTTATTTCATTATTAAATATGGTTCCTAATGGAAGTGATGAATATGGTATCAATATACAAAATCTATGTAGGTATATCCCTTCTATGAAATTATACTAGACTACTAAGGAGATAAGAAAATTATAAAAATATCAAGGAATCATATGATTAGTAATATTTGATATTGGGAGAAACTTTTTTCTTCACAAAAAAATGCTTTTATTTTGGAATACATTATACAATTGAAAAATATTTCCTTTAATGGAACTACTAACTTGTTAGTATTTGATAAATGGATCAATTACCTTGAAATTATATTTCATTATTTGGGATGTAATGAAAGGGAAAAGGTTTTTATGTAATTGTTTTTTATAAATAGATATTCTAGTCAATAGTTGTCTTTAATTCAAAATTCTAAGGAGTTTGATGAATGTAAGGTATGGAATGAGATTCTTTTTAAGTGGTATTCTTTGAAAAATACATTTCTTATGAGCAACGAGTAGATTTGGAAAATAATTATTTCAATTTATGACAAATGGATAAGGAATTATTTATATGTATGAAGAAAATGATACTATATTAGCAAGTCATGTAATGAAGAACATATGTAATCCAAAGAGTAAGATTCATTGTGTATTTTGGGGGATAATGACAAAAATTTCAAGGGTGTTGCACTCTCAAAAATTTCCAAAATATGATGATATGGTATTGATATCCCTCAAGGTTGAGAAATAATTCTCCATGTATTATATTTTAGTAGTAAAATAATAGAAAAACAAACTCGTTGATATCTATGTAATGGTAAATTTATGAAAAATGAAATAGAGAAGAGTGGAATTTACAAAATCTAAAAGTTGTGGAATGAAATACCTTTGATTTTTCTTGAAAGAAATTGGAGTATGTTATAAGTATGTAGATAATTATTATCAACTCATGAATAAAAAAACAAGGTTTAATGCTTCAACTATAATGATATGGGTAAATACTTATGAAAATTTCCCATGCATCAAGGGAATTTACCTCAGCAAAATCTAAGGGAGAAGTACATGATCATGAAATCACTATATCCAAGGTTGGAGTCACAAATAATATTATGAATGTACATTAATCATAAAAACAATGTTATCTAGTTATTCAATTGATTTTTTATCGACAAAATCTTTTTATTTTAGTTAAGAATATTGAATCATCCTCTAACACCCTGAGGAAGGACTTTCCAATAAAAAAAATTAAATGGTAATATGGTTGTAATGAGATTATAATTGGTGGTATCTAAAAATAGACTGATAATATCTAGTTGAAAACATGGTTTTTATAACAATGCCTGAATTTTACATAATCCTATTTTTTGAATTAATAAGTTTTTAGGATTAAGGAATCAACATGTAAAGAATATAATAATTATGTGCATATGGTAGAATTGTTTATAATCGATTCATAATTTAAAATATTTTCAGTTTTAATCAGGTGTTATTGTTGATGTTTTATGCAGTAATGTATTACTTCTTCACATGCACATGTATTAATATTGAGTATTATCTTATCCTATTCTACCCATTTTGGTTCATAAATATGGAATAACTTTTATTTCATTTTTCAATCTTATGATTCATTAATGGTTCATTTTTAGGATTCAAAAATGAAAATCCATCAGAGTCATTCTTCATTGGAATAAAAAGTCGTAACTGCTTAAAATAATAAATGAAAGAGGGAAATTTCATATAGAAATTCTAATGGGATCAATAATGTATTTGTATAATATTCTATGATGTTAATAGGAATATAAATTTTTTATGTGGAAAACCTAACTCAAATGTGCACATTTGTAAACCCATTCATAGTTATAAATCTTATAAAGATACATATATGGTTTAAGAAATATTAATGAAAAATTTACAAATATTATCTATTATATCAAGGATGATATCAAAGTAGAAATTACATCTTGATTTGTATATTCCTTAGTAAGTAATAATTGAAATTGTAAGGATGTCAATATTTTTATGAGATTAGATTATAAAACCATTAGATTTTAGTACATGTTTTCCTCCAAATAAATACTACCGAAAATATCATTCAATGAACGCAACACCATTATAAAGTTAATAATAAATTATCACAATAAAAATTAAATATATTAAAACTCAATTAAATGAAAATATATTAAGCAACAACCACTATTATGTAATGATTTAATTATTCTTCTTTAAACATAAATGTATTATTCATAAACATTTTTATATTTTATAAGTTTTATTTTATAGTTAATTTACCTTATATAGACTATTAAACTTTTAAATGAGTATTGTTATGCATGTAGAAAATTTTCTAATCTTTCATACATTGATTATCAAATTCATAGAAAAAAATCATTTTAAGATAAAAAGAATTACATTTTAGGAAAAAAATTATGTACATAATGTATTTTTCTCATAAAAAAATTATGTTAATAATTATTATTAAATTATTTTCATGAAATTTGTAGATAATATATTAAATAAAATAAATTAATACTAATTCGATGGTTATCACTATGAAAGGAATGAATATAAATTTATTTTATGCTTTAAAAAATCACTTTTTAAAATGGTTTTCACGTGCTTCAAACATTGATATTAGAATTAATTACATCTACCTTTAAGAATTTTATTTTATTAAATGTAATTATTTTTTTCATTCATAATTTCATAATTATTTTAGGGTGAATTTTTGGTATTTTTCTAAAAGGAATTAATTATGAGTTAATAGTAAAGAAAAATATTTTTGAAAAACAATCTTTCATTTTGTTCAAAAGAAGTAATTTAAAAGTATGATTCTATTTTTAATTTGGTTTTAATTTAAACTAAGGTATATTTTATTAAACAAAATATAATTAATTCCTTGGGAATCAAACATATATTTTATTTTATAAATATAATTTTTTATAATTAATTAAACATTTAAAAAAATTAATTTTCATTTTATTTCAATAACATATATTAAAATTAATTTATATAAATTCTAAAAATAGAATCCTAAAAAATGGATCAAATAATTTTTATTTGGATGTCCATATTTAGTAATGAGGTTAATTTTTTTAGTAAATTTAAATCCATGAAATCCATTTAGTTTGACAAATATCTACCTAAATACCTTTCCAACATCCCTCCTCATATCATAGAGGTCTTGTTCAAGCTAAAGGACCAATACTTGTAATCATAAGGTGTAATATAAAGGATTTATTCCAAAGTAGTGGTATGACTCTTAATTGAGTGTTTTATTATTTATCTCCCTTTCCATCTCCTTCAATTCTTTCCTAACTGTGCTTATATTAGAACATTAGTTTCTTTAATATATTGAAATTTTATTTTAGTAATTGTAGAAGCCTTTTTTATCTCTTTTTCATCCTATATAAAATGAAAACATCACTCATGTGAAAAAATGAGCTATTGTATCAATGTAGTAATGTAATTATTTTTTCACCCCCAAATTACTTGTATGTATATAAAGATGGAAGTAATGAATATATATATGATATTTATGACATATTGTTTTATTCTAGAAATATAACATATCATATATCTCCATACCCTTCCATCCATTATAAAATGATATCGTTCCACGTGTATACTTTTGGATTACCTCCTCCATCGAGATATGCGATTCATTTTCCTTTTCCCCCATTCTTGGATATTTCTAAAATATTATTTAATGTATAAAAATTATAATTATGTTTTGATTAATATTCTATAGATAATATAACCATGACTACTTTGACTAAGATCAATGTAATAATGTTATTTTAATTTTATAAACTGAAGGCTAATAAAATATAAAATTTGAACTTAAACAATTCACTGTCTATAGAAGTCATGATAATAAATGAAATAAAAGATATTATATAAGTGTATTAAACCTAAATAGGGTTTTTAATAAATTATAAAATTAATATAAATTTATTATAAAGGTGTTAAAGTGTAACACCCCAACCTGAACAACCAGGTATGAACCTGAGAGTGATATGACCTCATGCATGCACCCCCCCTACACAAGAGGTTATCGACTAGAAAATATGGCTCAACTTTATCAGTGGGGATAATATACCATTAGTATCATGTCATAGTATAAATAAAAATATAAAATAATAAAAATAAATAATCATAGTATCATTTGGAAGAAAAAAATTCACAGACATGAAAAAAAAGGTAATAAACAATCTCCCAAATTGGTAAGAAAAAAAAGAATATAACCTTTAGATAAATAATTAAATAAGATATCATGTTCCTCTAGAGTCCATATCGGTCCACTATAGCACACTTATCCTCTACTTCACCATCCACCATAGATCTATTTCCCTTTTCTGGATCCCTAGAAATGAAATCTATAAGTGCACTAAATTTCATACTTGAAATTCTAGAAGGATAATGAGAAGACATCATAGGTAACCAATACTATCAATAGGGAGAGTTAATATTTTTCTCAATGACCTCATGGAATCATGTGTACATGTGACTCATCTCCCCTAAGGCACAATTATGGAATTATTCTCACAAATAAACTAGGTATCGAGGATAATACACTAAATTCAACTAGGAATTAAGAAACTAGATACTTGAAATCAACTAGGCATCGAGTGCATACCCAGCATGGTATTCCATATAATTTTAATATCTCAAACCTGTTCTCAGTTCTATCATATCCATCATAAAAATTCATGCACACTCCTCCTCTAAGTGTAAATCATGTCAGGATGGTCTGCCTATTCCAAGAACCATGATTTATTCCTCCGAAGGAAAGCTACCATACATAACATAGTAGATCATACGAGGCATGAGAATAATCAAAATAAATAATTTATCATCATAAAAACATGTGATCAATATCAAACATAGGAAAACATATATAATAAAAACTCATGGAATAAATTATCATAATGGGTCTCATGATCTATACACACACCTATATGTAATTACAATCAACCAAGATGAATAAAAATATTCCAAAAAATGAACCATATTAAGGATACATGTGTAAATGAGAGCCTCAAAATGAAAGGATCTTCCAACCATAAATTCATTCATGAAACATTAATGATATACCACCATGTGTGCTTCAAAAGCAATACAGAAAATATCTACAACTTAGAAAACCTCCTCCTATGACTTAAAGTTCTCAAGAAATCAATGTAAAATGTTATTTGGATAAAATAGATCACAAAGTATTCCAAGAATCATAAAAAATAATTTTATTTCCAAGAGAAATAAAATACCACAAGCAATAATAGTTTATTTCTCCTGGATAATTTTCAAATTATTAATTATTACAAAAACAATTGTTATAAATATATTCCATGAAGATTAATTACAATTTATCATGTGATAATATTATATATCTCTTTAAAAATATGAGTTTTGAAATTAATTATTATTATTTGATAAAAATGTGATATTATCATCTCAATAATATCTCTCACCCTTTGATAATTTCAATATTATTATCATAAAAAATTTATGTATCATTAATTTTAAGAAGTCACCAAAAGAACTAATTTTAAAAAAATTAATATAAAAATAGAAGAGGAATTATAAATTCTTACCTAGAATTTACCTCTTCAGGGTACTAAACTCAGGAAAGAAGTGGGGGTTCTTGTCAAGCCTATAGAACTAGAAAAGGAACATTGTGTGATTAAAGATTTTTTATAGGTTTCACTTTAGGGATTTATAGGCTACTCGAATACCAAATTATCAACTAAAAGTTAATTATAAAAGAGATAAATAGTTTTACAAATAATAATACCACGTAGAGGTCCCAAATATAAAACTGAAAATAAACAGTTGTAATTGTTTAACTATTCTAATAATATAAAAACACAATTCTATTTGACTGTACTAGAAAAAAAATGACTAAAAGAACCATTTAATTTTCCATTAATATAGTCTTCAACATTGTGGTTTTATGAAAACATTTATAAAAGTATTGTAATCCTTAAAAACTCCATGGAAAAAATCAAATAATTTTTTGAATTCAAAATCATCAAAAATTATTTTTCGGGAGAGATGGGGAAGAAGAAATGTGTAAAAGGATTTAAAAACATAATTTCCCAAAAGATTATATTTCATAATGGTGACATTGTGTATTCTTACACAATTGGTTACTCTTACACGGTCTTTGGAAAATACAATTTAACCTTACTTATAGGCTGATATATCCTTAAATGAGCTTTAGAAAACTCGGATTACCCTAAAATAGGTTGAAGTTACCCTTACACACACCCTATTAACATTAAAAAAGGATGGTATTACCCTTATTCATCCATTATAAACTAGTAAATTTCATGACAGAAAATCTAGGTTACCCTTACATAAGCTTTATAATGTCAGATCCACCATTATATAAGGTTCAGATTTCTTGGATTACCCATACCCTGATCTCTGGAAACCAATACATAGTGTATTAATACCCTTAGACTACATCTTAAATACCATTTTCTAATACATATACATAGGGTTTTACCCTTATGCAATGCATACCTTCCTTTAACATAGGCCATACCACCCTAACATAGTTCATACTTTTCCCTTACGTAGGCCAGAATACCCTCATGCAGCATATGAAGTACCCTTACACACGTCATAAATTTGGATAAAGCCTTATGTAGTAGTGAATATATGCTTACACAATGTATGAAATAGAGATTTACATTACACAGAGTCATGGACAGCTCCCATACCCATACAAAATTCAATAAAAGTGGGTTTTACCCATATACATGGTCTTAATATGTAACATTTTTGAACCATAAACATGGGATATTTTTATCGAAAATTTAAATTTTCAAATAAAACTACTTATAAATTAAATGAAAAGTTTATTTTTATGTGCAATAAAAATTAAATAATATTAAAATTCAACCCTCTAATGACTTTTTATCCTTGATAAGTCACTCTAGAAATATTCCTCAAATAGCTCAGTCCACTAAGCTTTAACATCATGCTCACACTCCCAAGTCTCCTCTTCGAAATGTGCATGCTTCCGCTAAATCCAAAAAAGTGGTATGAAATTCCCTCATATGTCTCTCTCTCTTAGGTCAATAATCTATAAATGGAACTCATCATACGATGCATCATGCTCAGATCAAAATCCTCATAGTCATTGAAATGTGTAGGATATTTAATCTACCTCGTAAAATGAGACACATGAAAAACATAATGAAAATCCTAATAATGTGTAGGAAGGTCCAAATAGTATGAAATTTTCCCAAAATATTCAATGATCATGAAGGATATAACCAACTATGGTACCAGTATACCCTACTTATACAAAATAAAGTGCCCCAAATTAGGTGAAACTCTCATGAAAACTGAGTCTCCATTAGTGAACACCAAATTGGAAATCCCTTGGTTTGCACATGATCATTTCAAACACTAAGTGGTCAACATCTTATTCATGATTAGTTTCACCCTCATCAAGATCTCCTGCACTAGGCTAGGCCCAACCACTACTACCTCACCCACTTCATTCTAATATTGCGGTAAGAGGTACGATTTTCCATAGAGATCCTAAAATGGCTCCATCTATAGAGAAACATTGAAATTATTGTTGTATGAAAACTACACCATGTAAGTTCTCATAAAAAGATCCACCATGGTTTAGAATTCAACCCTAGAGAATATCCTCTTGTATCTGGATCGTCCAATCTGATTATCCTTTTATCTGAGGATTGTATGTTGTGCTAAAATTAAGAATATTCCATAAGGATTTCTATAAAACCTACCAAATGTTAAATGTAAAATGTTCATCTCTCCCTAATATGTTTCTTGAAGGAAATACTTGTATGTTTACAATATCATGGACATAAATATTTCTCTTCACATTTAGAGAGTTAGTCTTCAGATCGGTAAGAAGTGATAAATGTATATCAACCAATAGAAAATCAACTAAACAATAAAGTGGATCCTAGAGGTCATGGGTAACCCTATCAAAAAGTCCTTTGTGATTTTATTATACATCCATAAGATAACTGGAAGTGTCTAAATAAAATAATCACAATTCTGGTGCCAATCCTTTAAACTATGGTAGGTATGTCATCTAGAAACAAACCAACAAATGTCCTTCCTCATCCCTAGACATTATAAGTATCACACTACAATAAAATACTAATATTATAATGGTTTATTTTTTATATTATAAGGGGTTATAAAACCTTCTAAAAATATTAGCGGTAGTTATTCAAACCACCGCTAATATGGCTGCTTACGTGTCATTAGCGATGGTTTATGGAAAGAGCTAGTATTATAAAATTAGCGGAGGTTCTATTAGAGGTGGCTAAAACCCCTTATAATCTATAAAATTTAACTACAGAAAAACTCATAGGGGGTTAAAATTGCATATAATAAAAAAAAATTAAAATTCCAGATAGAATTTAGAGGCTTTTTTAACCCCCTCTAATTGGGTGGGGGAAATATTAGAGGGGGTTATGAGCACCTATAATAAAAAAGTTTGAAATTTTAAGGATAATTTAGGGGCAGTTTTAACCCCCTCTAATCAGGGGAAAATATTAGAGGGGGGTTATAACCACCTCTAATCAAAATGTTTAGAATTATGGGGTGAATTTAGAGGTGTTTTTAACCCCCTCTAATTTGGGGAAAAATATTAGAGGGGGTTTTAACCACCACTAAAAAAAATTAGAGTTACATGGTGAATTTAGGGGTGGTTTTAACCACCTATAATTGGGTGGAAAATATTAAAGGGGGTTATAATCTCCTCTAATAAAAAAGTTTATAATTCTGAGGAGAATTTAGAGGCAGTTTTAACCACCTATGATCAGGGTAAATAATATTAGATGGGTTATAATCGCCTCTAATGATAAATTTTATAAAAAATAAAGGTGGTTGTAACCCCTTCAATTTTAAAAATTTAATTTTTTGAAAACATTAATTGGGGTTGAAACCACCACTAATCTAATAAAAAAAATTAAGAAAAATTAATAATTCAAAATTTATTTATATTTTTTCAAAAAAATCAACACCACCCTATAAACTCCACCCACCACAAATCCAAAAAATATAATATTAATAAATATATATTTATACAATATTTAATGATAAACAATTAATATTATTGATAAAACTCAATAAAATCAATCATGAAAATCTGTATAATAAATTATACACAAAGATTTTATAAAATAATAGATCACATAATTATTCAATCCATTCAAAAACAACCATAAAATTAAGAGATTTTACCAAAATACAAATTCTTTATAAAAAAACTCAAAACATTAACCAAAAAATCATCAAATTCACTGAATGAAAAGAACCACCCTTACTGCCAGATGAAAAGAACCAACATTACCACCAGATGAAAAGTACCAACCACATCTCCAAACACATAGTGGAATCAAAAAGAAATTTCAACCTAGTTAAATAAAATAATAACAATTAAAGGAAAAGAAAAAAAATAAATAAATAAAGAAAAGAAAAGCAAGCAATAAAACATATTTCCTTGCATAACAATTAAACATCTATCATTTTCAAAACAATGCTCAACACCTGCATATACAATACATTGGAAGAACAGATATATATGTTCCATATCAACAAGAAGCCTTAAAATTTTACATAAATAAATATTATCCCCTCTTCAAACTATAATGTGGAAACGTTTTGGATATTAATTTTGATTAATTGGATTAACTGAAACCAAAATAGAGGCCGAAATTTTAATAAATCAAGATATTTTTAAAAATTAAAAAAATAACTCCAAATTCATGTGAGGAAAACTACACACCAATTTATCTAAGAATTGTATGGATTGATTCATGTGTTTGTAAATCAATTTTATATTCATGAATATAATAATTTTTATGCTCTTAATGAATGCCAATAATAATAAGTCTATTCAAAAACTAAAATACATCAACTGCTTACTCTCAAAAAACGACTGAATATATAGAACTTTTCTGATTGCAATTTTGGTTTCATAAATTTTTTTTAACATGAATCATAATAATATTAGGATCAAACTAGATTTAAATCCAAACATCTACAAGTGATCACATTAAAACAATAACATGTACTTTATTACATTTAGTGTCATGTAGGAACACTACATTTTACATCAAATGAGGTCATCATTAAACATGTTATCTTAGAAATTAATTTTCACTTTAATTCCCATAATCATGTCTATATTATGACATGTGTATACTTCATACCTTAACCATTGTCCATTATTTCTCTATATAAACCCAATATCTTAAGTTGATTTGATTTAATCACTTCAGGTTGTCTCCTTGTTGTGATCCAATTTTTTTCTCTAAGAAGGGGAAAGGTCATTATAAAAGTGATTTAATCACATGGGGTTGTCTCCTTCATTATGCAGGTATGTCCAATATAAAAATATTTTGATTCCATTATTTGAATGTGAGGGATTATAATATTCAAATTTCTACGTTTTCTAGAGTAGGTATTTCCACTGAATTAACATCAATGGAATGCATATAAATTGATTTTAGGAAGTTTAAGGTCATGTTTTTATTACAGTGTGTTAGGAGGTGGGTCTTGGATAATGAAAATGATGGAAGGGAGAAATGACACTGGGTAGATCTCATGAAGGAGTTGATTCTCTTGCATGAGTCAGTGTCGAGATCATCTTATCAAAAAGAGAGTGCAGGGTAATCTATCCCCATGAGCTACTGAAACCTCTCTCGTCAATCAACTTGGGTGGACTACATCAGAAACATTAGTAACTTCAACTTTGAGCCTTTCTCTACATGATCTTGAGAGATAACTAATGATGTGTGGGGAAATATTGAAAAGAGATCCCACCTACAGAACTTCTGAGGTGGGGTACTGGTTTGAAGGATATAAAAACTTAATTATTGAAATCCATTTACACTATCAAAATTCTATCATCAATTTAGATACATCCAACGGATATTATCATATGTGTACATGGGGATTGGCACTAAAATTCATCCATGTGTCCTATGTAAACAGTGGGAAATTCTCATCTATGAGGGATCCAAGGAAGAAATTATTCTTCCCCCAAATTAATTTTCCATCATTCATACACAGAAATACATAAATAAATTTTTGATAGTGTATCCAGACATGGTCCAACCACAATAGGTGTGGTAGGTGGTTTCATCAGAGGTACCTTAAGGGAAACAAGGCATGAGGAAGGCTACAATTTAAGGATCCCACTAGGCTGGAAGCAAGGATTGTGATTCTAAAAAATGTTCACTAAAGGATCCTTGTGGTCTCCTACTCCTCATCCTTCAAGTCAAGCCCTTAGAACATGTGCATATAGTGGTCTGAACCTCCCTTGAATGCGACTATGGGATCATGAAAAAAATAATTAGATCAACTACAAGTTAATCTAGAGAGGATCTAGTGACAAATTTGTGCTACATGGTACATGATATGGATGAATAAATACACACTAATCCTCGGGAGTTGTGGGATTATTAAGATTATCTCACATCATAGATTAGTTGTGGTGGAGTCTTGTGAGGGATAGAATCAAGATTCCATGGGTTAGTCTTTCTAGGATTTCTACCCAAGTTGACTGATGGGAGAGGTTTCAATAGCTCATGGGGATTGATTACCATGACCTCTCTTATTGATAATATGATCCCTACACTGACACGATGTGAGATAAAATGCGGTGAACTGGCCAAGGGATAATGTGGTTGTGCCAAGATGAGATCTCCACACCACAAAACATGGTTCCCCGTCACAGGTTCATGGAATCAGTTTCATGGGATCAGGTTCATGGGATCAAGTTCAGGGACCTATTATAGTTTTCTGAATATAATTTTCCATTCTCAAAGGGAGAATGAATTCATGAGTTCATGGGATCAGGTTCATGGAACTATTGTAGTTTTCTATAGATATGTTTCTATATGAGTTCAAAGTGTAGTGTCTTGATGAGGATATGTGACCAATGAAAAGGTTTATGATCATGAAATTTATACTCCCTATTTATTTAAATTATTAATAAAGTATGAGGTTATAGATAATACTCATTAATTGGGATTTTATCCACAATAAGTTGGATGATAGGGCACCTCAAGGAGTATTGTTTCTGGAAGTTGACTGTAGGAATTTAGGTAGTCAGGGTTTTGAATAGTATGAAGGTGACCACCAAAACTCTTTTCTCATCCATCTAGGAAAGGTGGTATATGAGAACATTCCATTGGATTCACATATTAATTCTATTTTTTAGTGGAAACAGTCACAGCTAGGATTAGTTTCCTACAGTATTGGGAGGCCAATTTCAAATTGGTCTTCAAACCCCTTTTTGGTAGCTGTAACAGTTTCCCTGAATTAATTTTTTATGGTATAGACCATCAGTGATTTTTTAGAAGACAAGGGAAGATTTATTTGGTATTCATTGACTTTTGATATTCTATATGCACAAGTACATATGTTATATCATGTCTATTGATATAGAAAATAGATTGGTAGGGTAATCGGGTGTGTTCAGATTCACATGTTTGAGGTGGAAGTACTAGTAGAACTATGAGTTGTATGAGGTATAATTAATTACTCATCCACTCATTTTTTTAATTATTTGATTCAAATTATTGGAATATTTTTTCCTCCTACTTGGGTCTATATTTTGGTATTGGATGTGGAGATATTTCAAGTTTCATTGGTGTTATCTACAATGGTTGAAGGTTAGGATGTTTTGTATGTTTTGTACCAATGATATATCATTGTGGTGGGGAATCGCAATTAAATGGGAGACTGGATACTAATAAAATGGTCTAAAGGAAATAAATTAAATAAAAACATAAAATTAGACTCTGGATACTAACCAAAGGAACAAAAATTAAATAGAAACCTAAAATTAGAACATTAGTGGATCAAATACCTCAACAGAAGCATGGACATATGCATCTTTCTAATTAACATCACTTCCTCAAGATGATATTCTATGATGCAGTGAAGTTTGATCTCTAGTTTTTTCCCCATGTTCTTCATTAATAGAATCCTAAATATGATTGAAAAACATAATGTTTTAACATGTAAAAGTAATAAAATTCATCAAAAATATATTAGAAAGACATGTTTTCATTTCAAAATAAAAAACATAAACCGTATAAATATATAACTACTGTATAATTTAATTTTTAATGATTTTCAATCAAAACATTCTGAAACAATAAAACAATACACTTGTGTTCAAAATAAAAAAAACACCATAAATGATCAGTTGGCTACCTATAATCAAAACAAGAAGGAATTAGTGTATGGTTTTGGGTTTGGTGAACTATCCAACAACAAGTTCACATATGGTATTGGTCTGCATATCATACAGGTGAACTACTGTGGTATTAGTGATAGTTTTTTTGTTTACAAAAATAGTGAACAAATGGTTCTTTGGTGTTATGTTTTGGAGAATATGGAGATTGTTCATCTTGGATCCAAACAATGCCACCCTAGTTATACAGAATTTGACTGTGGAATTGATAATCTAAAAAACCCAAGGCATTATGATGTTTATAAAATGAAAATGAACACATGTATATATCCTAAATATGGTATTAGTTTCAAGGTCCCTTCTAACATTTTCTTGTAGTAGCATTTTTTGTGTCCAAACATTCCAAGACGAACTGTGTTTATGCTATAAACTTAAACACACTTCAAATAAGCTAATGGAGAAATACCTTTCTAGAATCATTGGTTATGTTGAAATTTGTAGAAGGAATATTGACCCTCATTCCTTTAATAACATCAATGATCGTAATAATTTGTGCTTTTGTTTGGGCTAACTCATCTTCATTCCTTTGTAATTTTAATTCATCTTGACCCAACTTTGATTTCAAATCAGCAACCAATTTTTGAGATGTAGAATGGAAATAAGATATAGTGTCATTGAGGCCTCCAAATCATTGAGAGGATGATCTGAATACACTTTCCAAACATGATCCCAACATAATAGAACGTACATGACCTGAATTCTCTTTCCCAAATAATTTTCCAAAAGCATCATCTGAAGAAATAATTAAATGTTATGACAGTTCCACATGAATTAAAACCACAAAAAAAATCTACATTAAGATGACATGATTTTGGTTATGTAAAAAGGTAACTAAACTTTAATATTAATTCTTACTCTAATTGTTTTTGCATCATCATTTATGTATGATCCATCACTTTTTTGATGGACTGAATCCCATAGATTGGATCTACAAATGAGATGTCCAGAGTTCTTCTCCTATAATAAAAAATATTAAAAAAAAATAATATGCAACTAATTTCTAAAAATATAAATGATATACTACCATATCATATTTCATGTAGGCATATGTTTTAGTTCTAGATGTATTTGGAATGGTTTTACTGCTATGATTTACTGCATTTTTCTTACACATGTCCGACACATATAAAGAAGAACATTTTTGTAACATTTAATGAGTATAAAAAAATAAATGTTAAATTATGAAGGAGATAAAAAATCTAAATGTACCTTGTGATTTTTCTTATCACAGATGAGAATATAACTTTTCCATTGCTTCTTTTTTATACAATTTGAATAGTTCTTCACAGCATTTTCTTCTTTAGTTAAGCTGGAATCATAATTTTTATGAAATAAAATACCTCTATTATATCTCCATATTTTTTCTATTGAAAGCTTAGCAAACCATTTTTCTAACTTGTCATGTGGAAACTGAAAGTAGGCCTTTTCCAATAAAATAAAAACATTTGTTATAAAATTCTAAAAAATCTTAAAAAGTCATTAAATTAATAAATAATAATTAAGATAATCAATCTACATAACATGTATTATTTTAGATAATTTGGTATTCTTATACAAGATTCATAATCTATAGGAAATTTAGTATTAAATATATGTCTCATTGCACGTAAAAATAAATGTCCTCCTTCCCCAATTGTACAGCCCAGATCATCGAAGTTCACTAAAACTTTTTCTTTCACCAATGACTAAATTTTCTCCATTCGTATCTTTTTTCAATTTTGTTACACCCTAAAAATATAATCAAATAATGAAATAAATTTCAAAATGGATTAATTAAAATAAATAATTCATCAATAAAATTGGATGTACCTGTAACATTACATATCCAACCAGTTCGTTGTTTTTTCCTCCTTGCACCAACTGATGTCAGAACAACATTCACATCCATGTCATCTTCAACACTGAAACCACATTAAGGACTAGATAATAATGGATTGAATCTTCGTTGGGCTCTAATAATTCATAATATATTGATTGACCATAATAATAATGTGTTTTCCAGGGAAAACATATTGGGTGATATGCACTTGTGTGGAGCTTGATGAAACATCTTCAGTTGGGGAAGGAAAAAAATTAACATTGATCTCTGATTTTATCGTATGTTTTTCATTTATATTACAAACTCTAGGTCATTTTGAATTAGTCATATATATATGGTGATTACAAGAATAAAATGTTTTGAAGAAATAATTATAATGTGCAGTTTATAACATCAGTATGTCTATAGTGCATCCTAACTCCAAAATTCTGGTTGGTTTCCTTAACAATGTGACAATACAAAGGGACATGGAAATTTCACTATCC
The DNA here is from genome assembly GCA_963277665.1 of Viscum album. Taxonomy (NCBI): domain Eukaryota; kingdom Viridiplantae; phylum Streptophyta; class Magnoliopsida; order Santalales; family Viscaceae; genus Viscum; species Viscum album. The sequence continues at coordinate 339,711,176 of OY728167.1, forward strand.
ATACTTATATACTTATTATCTAGTTTCATGAATTTATCAAAAATATGAGTTAAATATACAATTCTGAAGACACATTAATTGTTTTTTCATGTGCAACATTTTTAAAAATATCAGAAAACATAAAACATAAAACATTAATTAGTAATGTTGATGCCTCCTCTGATCTGACACATAAAACATTGAAAACATCATTTTTTTCATATGCTAACACATGCAATGTCCTTGATCTGTTTCTATATAGATATTTATCTCAACTAATGATTAAAGAAACTTCCCTAGACAGTTGGAATTCATATATTGTTCCTTGATATATAGTAAAAAACAAAACAAGAAGTGGAATTAATTGCAAAACAAATGTTTTGTTAAAAAAATAACATTTTATTTTTTAACTATTTTAAGAAAAAACTTCTAGAAGAAATGAACACAAAATAAATATGATTTCTCTAGTTAGTCAAATCAATTCCAAAAATTCAGAAAAAACAAACGTAAGTATTTATTTTAAATTGTTTTCCTCATCCTCCAAATTCGCAAATAAAACATCATTGTATTCCTCTTCTCTTGACACTTGAATATTTTTACTTTCATTGTCAAAATATTTACTCAGCTCTTGTTCTTCAAAAGTTGTGTGGTCACGTCTATCCTCAATATCTTCACCAATTTTGTACAAATGTATAGGCTTAAGATGCACCCCAACACTCTATTGAGGAGACACCTCAACATAATAAATAATTTGAGCTTGAGATGTGTAAATGAAAGGTTCATGATCTTCACATTCTCCATTGTAAATATATTTACTAAATTGGAAAACATTGAAACCCCAATCTTCCTTTCTAAAACCTCTATTAGTTGTTGTATCAGTCGGTATACATTTAAAAAGATTCAAAAACTTTCCATAGTAATTGAGCTCAATAATATCTTTCAACATACCATAATATAAAAGATCATCATAAATTCCATTTTCATATGGAGACTTGAAATAAATTAAGTTCTAGAAGTTATGAAAACTCTAGAATTTTGTGTTCTTAATCCTTTTTTATGATCCATTGAACGAAACATGAATCCATTAATATTGAATCTATCTAACCTTTTAGAATTATGAAGAGGGAATTGTGCTAGATGTTTCAAATCATCTCATAGAGTACCAATTACATCTTCCAAAATACCTGAAAAACAATAATATTTTAGAAAATAATTTTCATTCCATATTGAATTATCAGTTATTATAGTAAATTACATGTCTAAAAAACCAATCAACAATGTTTTTACTTTCAATAATCTGCACTACAGAAGAGGAGCATGTATGACTCCTCATTTTTCTCTTAAAATGTAATGTATATTCCCTAAATGTAATGATTATTAACATATTAAGTCATAATACTTAAATTACTAAATACAAAAACATAAATTGATACTTTATCTATGAATGTATACACCTCTTCTCAATTGAATAACACATGTCGGTGTGCTTGTTTCATCTCAATGGAATTTAAGACAAAATTAGTACACCTCCCAACTGGTCTTCCGATCTTTGAAAAGATAGTATACACTTCATAATTGTCAACATCCATTACTTCATCATTAACATGACTTGACCTATTTAATTTTTTCTTAATCCCATCTAAATATATTGAAAAAAATGCCAATCATTCTTATGATATATACCTCTCAGCAATAGAACCTTCATGTTGAGCCTTATTACAAACATGAGACTTTAAATGCCCCAAATATCTATATAAAATACGCAAATAATAAGAATAAAAAACAAAATACTATAATGTAAAATAATATATGTATAAAATTTTAACTTACCTTTCAATAGGATACATCCATCGATATTGTACCATCCCACCCAATCATAGTTCATCAACTAGATTCACACACAAGTGAATCGTGACAGTAAAAAATGATGGGGGAAATAACATCTTCAAATGAAAAAGTGTGATAATAATTCGATGTTGTAAATTATTAAGATCAATGGGATTGATAACCTTGTCACATATTTGTTGAAAAAAATACACATAACTCTATCAATATTGAACACACATTGTTCGACAACACATTACATATTGCAATGGGTAGTAATTGCTCCATAATGACATGCCAATAATAACTTTTCAAACCAAATATTTTATGATATTTCATATTGATACATCTATAAAGGTCTCTCAAATAACCATCAGGAAACTTCATATTCACTAGAAATTTCAAAAATGAATCCTTCATTCAATTTTTCATTGTAAAAAGACCTGGTTGATATTTCCCCTTATCATTAGGCCACAAATCCCTTCTTATACCCATTTTTTTAGATCTTTTCAGGCCTTAAAGTGATCTTTTTTTACTTCCAATTTCATTCAAAAAAGTATAAATGACATTATCACATACATTTTTCTCGATATGCATGACATCAAGATTTTGACGTAACATGTTAGTCTCCCAATATGGAAATTAAAAAATATAGACTTTTTCCATTTTTTGGAGCCATCCCCATTATTATTCCCCCAAGATCGCTTTCCTTTACCATTCTATGTTGTTGTCTTTCCAAATGAGACATTTATATTTTCTACATGTTTGAAAATATATATACTAGACAACACACTATGAGGTTTTCAAAAATCCTTATTCCTATCAAAATGTATTCTCATCAATCAAAATTTATGACTATCACCATGAAATCAACAATTCCCCCAAAACACCACTTTCTACTATGAGGCAAACACAATGGGGTTGTGTCAAAGTTACAAGTTGGAAAAGCTAATACAGTATAAGTATTCCATCAAGATAAGGTACCAAGTTTGGGAAAGTCATTGATTGTCCATGGTAATGTTGTTCACATTTTAAACATTTCAAATATAGAGACATCATAGGTGTAAACTCCATACACCCACAACTCTTTCAACTCCTTCAAAAGAGGTCCCAAATAGGCATCTATGTCATTTCCTAGAATTCGTTTCCCAGTAATGGTCATTGAAAAAATCATAGATGTTTGTTTTATACACATCTTTGGTGGATGATTATATGGTATCAATATTATAGGAAAAATACTATAACATGAACTCATGCTACCAAAAGGATTAAAACCATCAGCTGCAAGACCCAAGAAAACATTTCAAGGATCTAAAAAAATTAAGGATGATTAACATTAAATTTTTTCCATGCTTCAGAAACTCTAGGATACCTCACAAATTCATCATTACATTTTTCACTTTCATGCCAATTCATATGCTTAGTAGTTTTACTAGATATAAAAACTCGTTGCAACCTTTGATTAAGTGGGAAATAATGAATAACATTTTCTAGTTGTTTCTTTGTTTTCAACAAATTTTTCCCTTCCACCTAGATGTTTTAAATTTATTACAATTTTCTTTGCCCTCATCATCCCCCCAATACCACATGAAATCATTTGGACAAGCATGTATCTTAATATAATTAATCCCATGTTTATTGATGATTTTCTTAGTCTCATAAAAAGAGTTGACAATTTTTGCACATTTAAAAGAATCTCTTAGAAAAACCAGAATCATTTTCATTTCCTTATTAGTCATTACAAATAAACACTTGATGTGGTACAGTTTTATTATAAATTACAATTTGGAGAACTTTTTGTAGTCTTCATATAATTATGGATTCCCATCATTCAATAACTCAGAAAATTCTGTAGAAGTTTCAACCATGTTTACACCAAGAGATGAGTCTACTTCAATTTCACCAAGAATATTATTAAGACCAAATGCATCATTGACCATATCCTCTATAGGATCTAGAGGATATATATTATGGGGATAAGTATCATTCTGTTGCGCTCTAATAGATAGTAATTCAACTTCATTAAATTCTCCATGCCATACCCACTTGGTGTATTTAGTCGGAAATTATTTTTGACTCAAATGAGAATATACTTATACTTGGATCAACCATTTTTTAAATATGAAATTACAAAAAAGAAATATTTTTATTCCCTCGATAGATTGATGCTCAAATGAAAAATTGAGAAATTTATTTAATCCTTCCTTATACTCATCATTTTTTCTTGACCAGGAAATCCATGATTTATCTATTTATACTGCATTAATTGAAATAGAATATATCAATTAAATATGTACAAATATACATAAGAAAAAATAATAAATATCTAAATTAATTTTATACAACATAAAACCACTAAATAAAATTTCTTTATAAATGGATTGCATTAAAAAATATAAAATGTAAATATCTTTTCTAGTTAATAAAATTAAAAAATACATTTTTTAATGTCTAGTTTTTTCATTAAAAACATAAGCAAAAAATATTTTTTATTTTTAACAATTATAGAAAAAACATGAGAAGTGTGTTCAATAAAAAAACACATACTTCATAATATTTTGGAATTGTTTATTTAAAACTTCTCATATACTTTATCAGTTATGAAAAACGGTTGAAAAATAAACAATGTTTGTTTAGTTTCTAAAAAACAATGCACTTGCATTTCAAAATAAAACTTCTTAAATAAGTGACACTTATTATAATTAATATGTCTTATGGGATATTAATAGTAACAGAATCCAAATACTAAATAATTCAGATACAAATAAAATTTATGGTGATTATGAATGGGTATTAGAGTAAATAGGAATATTTTTATAAATAATAAGTGGTTCCAAAAATACACAGTGGTTCTAAATATTTCAATTAATAGAATAAAATCAATGATGAAATTCTAGGAAAAACATTTAGCAATAATTTTCTAAATCAATCTATAGAAAATAAGATCAAAATTAATAATTCCATTTACCTCACTAATTTTGACCATAGATTAGGTCTAGAATTAGAATCCTTGGGATCCAAAGTAGGGGTAGGGGTGCCATCATGCTCAAGAGGGGGGTGAGCTATTGTAATGGGAGTCAGGGACAACTGAGAGTGGAATGGAAGGGAGGGGAGCACTGGGATGCAGGGGAAGCCGTCGAACGGGGTAGGGAGAGGGGCAATTCAAACTGATGCGGGAGAGGGGAGCAGTGGGGGTGATGGTATAAGGTAAATAGGGTTATCGGGGGTGGGAGATACTGGGAAGAGGGAAGTGGAGGGGTGAGTGGTTATCACAACAGAGGGGTGAGGGGTTTTCATAGATGAAGGGTGAGGGGAGTGTAGGGGTGAGGGGTTATCACAGTAGAGGGGTTATCACAAAGTAGGGGGAGGGGTTATTGTGGTAAAGGGAAGAGTTATCACAGCAGCGAGATGAGGGGTTATCGCGACAGAGGGAAGAGGGGAGTGTAGGGGCTATCTCGGTGGGTGGGGGCAGAGTGATACAGTGAATAGGGGAGCGGAGGGGTGATGGGTTATCATAGGTGTGGGGGTGGGTAAGTAGTAGGGAAAAGGGGATAGGGTGTGGGTATAAAGAAAGGTTCGGTGGTTAATATTTTTTTGGTTTATTTTTTCATCAAAACTACCTATAATTATAAGGGGTTATTATTAACCCCTTATAATTTAAATTTATAGGGGGTTTATAATAACCCCTTCTAATTTTCTGCCAATAAATATCACCTATTTTTGTAGTGTCACCTGAAGTCATGGTATATCATTTTCTCATCAAGATATATAACCCATATAGGCGTATGGAAGTTCCCCATCATATAACCTCTAACATATTCAAGGAATAATACTACACCATGTACATGGATCACATAGTATTCTCCAATGACCACTCGAGCATCAGGTTACCTCCAAATAGTTGTTCTCACATCAATACACGCTCATATTTTAACCCATGTTCTTCCTTTACCCAATCTAATATAGAATATTTATCTACCATGCAGAATAATTCATTAGTACATTTTATTCAAAAGAATAAATCCCCAAATAAGATAACAAGATCATTTGGTTCCACTACAACTTAGAAGGTCGCTCAACAAAATCCTGCTCTACCTACATCTTATGGCTAAGATCACCTGTTAATATTTCATCATTCCTAGGTGCATACTCCATATAAATGTTGAATGTATGTAGATACTCCAACCAGTGCATATACCTGAGGTTCTCAACCATCATTTTGAAGATGTAATGGGGACTATTTTGGTCAGTGTAGAAAATAAACCTCTCACAAAAGAGATCGTATTACCAATAAATTAGAGAGTGGACTACAAATGTAATCTCTAGGTCTTGGGTGGTGTAGTTATTCTCATTGGTTCAGACCTATCATGACCCCTAGGCTACAACCCTCTACATCTTCATTAAAACCACTCTAAAACAATTCCATATGCATCATAGTATACAACACAACTGACCCATGCCTTGGGGAGTTTCAACACTATAGATACTATTAACCCCCTCTTGAGTTCAAGAAATGACTCTTTACACTAGTTCATAAACTAAAAACTTACTCCCTTATTTGTCAATGAAATCATTAGTGCTAATAATTATGAGATGTAATGGATAAAATGTCAGTAATATCCTACTAAAATAAAAAATCTCCTGTTATGAAACATGTTTTGGGGATATTTCAAGGTCATAACTTCCTACAAATTTCTAGGAACATTGATAAACCTATCTAAAACACCTCATTCCCTAGTAATATCACCAAAAGACCCCATAATTCAAACATTAAAATATTGGTGTAAATTTTATGTCCTCAAAGTACACATAGGAATATCTCATATGGTCTAGCATACATTTATGGTTTTAGCAATTAGAAGAGTATGTAACTAACAAACAGCACGATGAAAGACTATAGGTACAGATGGAATATCCTGTTTATTTAGTCTATGAAAACCAATGAAACATTTTCCAAACAAATCAGAGTCACTAAATACATTTATAAATCATACCTACTCCAAATCACCATTTTTGAATTTTTCTCATCTCCAATACACAACTGTTGATATACTGATCAGAGATCAATCTTATAGAACCACCAGACTCCATATAACTAATCAAAAGATGATCAATCATGGGAATGAGATATTTTTTCTTCATTATCACCTATTTTAACATCTAGTAATCTACAGAGATTCAAATACTATCATACTATTTCTTTTTTTGATAATATAATTTAACACCATAGGGAAGTAATCATCCTAATAAATCCCTTATACTTCAAATCATCAAGTTACACCATGATATTCTCCATCATAGCCTATTCTATACAATGAAGGGGTATCAAAATGGGATATTCAACCGGTATGAGATCTATCTCAATTTCAAAACCTATATTAGAAGGGATTCCTATGAATTCATAAATAATGATATACTAATAGAGATCCACTACTGGAGAAGTCTAGTGGGCCATCCACCGATCTTAATGAAAGAGAAAATCCTGACATCTGGGTCATGATCCTATTGAACGGGCTGAAGTCTTTTCCAATTATACCTACTCACAATTCCCAAATTATGGTTATCACATATCTCTATGCCTTCATGGATGTAAATGAAAATTTTAAATTATAGAAATTAGTGTGAGGTTGAATTTTCATCATCAAATTCATATAGAGAATCATGTCGAAGATCATCATCTTCAGTATCATGATGTCATAAAGATCTCCATACCTGGTGATGACTATAGAATACTCTGGGAATCCCCAGATTTTTCCCATTATCATTCCTAATAGTTTATCATGGAATATTAACACATAGGATAACATGACTAGTAAGTCAATTCCAACAACTAATTTTTCATATTAGAAGGAATGGATAACACCTAATGGTCCCTCATAGTTTATATTAGGTAAAATATTTCCATAATTATTTTAACAAGATATTAATAATACTTAGGGACTTCAGTAACCTTGAAATATAATGAATTATATATTTGAAAGTCCAATAATATCAGACCATAGTTCCATGATATTATGCCTTAGAAAAGCACTGAGAGAATGACTTGTGGATAAAGCATCTCTAATTCCCAAACCATAGACATGCTGTGATAGAATGATCAGTTGTCAAATCCTATTTTTCTAGTGGTAGAGAAATAATATCATACCTGACATAAGAATTCAAGAAAAACCAGATTCATTAGGACATGCCTTAATCAGTCTATGATATCACACATGGTTATCTTAAGAGTCTACTCTTAACCAATGGTATAACCCTTCTAGAAATAACCACAGACACATCCTTCTATGTTAGTAAAATTAATATATATAAAAAAACATAATTATCTACTAACTTCAAATAATTAATACATACAGAGATATATAACAATTGTATAAAAAATAGATATATCACACAAAAGAGAAACTTAACTAAACTGATATCACAATTCAATGAATTAAATGAAAAAATTAATATTCATGAAAATAAAAAGTATATATATGTAATATAAACTTACGTGCCCTGTAATGATTCATGGACAAACTGAAAATATCTTAAAACTATTAACAAAATCCTTTCCATGGAAACCCATAAGTCAGTTTCACATGTGTTGGATAAGAACATGGGAACTCCCCTACCTAAGTTCCACACATTTATCTTCATTATATAATTTCCTAGGTTTGTAAAAATTAAAGAATAAATTGTGATTTGATTCCATTTTTTAACATGTTTTCATGAACCACCAAGTCTAAAATTTAGTGCCACACAACCTAATGTGTTAATTCTCACACATAATAATCATACCCATTCATCATGTATTCTGAAATTAAAATAGGTGTATGCATTTAAAGGTATTTATATATGTTTATGTACACATATACATACCTAAAAATATATATATATAGTCTACCTGAAACTAAAACAAGTAAAACGTTAAAATCCTTTTACTTATATAAAGAAAAGAACCGGTTATTAATTTCAGAATATTCCTAGTAAAAAAATAGATTATAGAAAGATATGGTTTATGGAATTATACATATTTATATAAAAAGTGTATATACATACATATAACCATTTTTATGAAGGGAAACGAAACAAAGGGATTTCCCTTCACTGTAAAGACCCCGGTTTTGGGACTCCAAACTGAAGCGGACTAGAACATTCCTCAAAATCAAGCATATGTGTATGAAAAAGGTGTATATACCTATAAGTATATATATAAACATCTATATAAATATAAATACCGAAGCTAAAAAAAATAAACACAACATGGCTTGTCCCTTACCGGTTCGAAGAGGAGGAGATGGGAGAAGAAGCATCGGATTGGTGGTCGGAGATTCTGGAGAGGAATAAAGGGTCCACCGCCTTGCTTCGGTGCAACACGAGACTTATAACGAGGAGAAAAAAAAACAGCTGACCTAGAGTTAAGAGGCGTCGAGAGGAAGGCCGAGCAATAAATAGGCGGCGCTGACTTTGTGGAATGAGGGTGTCCACAGTCGGCTTAGGTGGAGAAAAACAGAGCCTCACCACTTGTACAATGCGCACATGAGGAAGAAGAAGCCACGAGGAGAGAGAGAGACATGAAAAGGATTGGACGGCCAGGATCAAACGCAGATTGATTGGACGGTTTAGACACAACACGACTTTAAAAGAAATGGACGGCTGCGATCGGAGGGGTGAGATCGGACGACTCAGCTCGATGCGGTGTTTTAAAACACACAACCCCTGATTTTTTTCATCGTTTTTAACATATAAAAACTGTTATATTATTGTTTTATTAAACCTATTATAAAATCATTATTATTATTAATATAAATTTATTACTAAACTATTATTATCCTAAGTCAAGGGTTATAAATAATGAGAGGTCCTTGGATGGAGGTAACAATATAGGTACCCTACCTATATCCTGAGACCCCTACCGAGGAGCTTCGCGAGGAAGAGACCCCTCCCCCAGTGGAGGAGGGGCTGATGCTACCGCCATCGTCGCTAGGGTATCGTTGAAGGCATCAACGCTCTCAAAGTTCTCAAAAGTTCATAATTCTTGGATTATAGGAAATCAATTTTTATGGTTCTATTGTTAATATGGATCACCAAGGATTTCTAAAACTGAAACAAAATTTTTATTTACAAAAGAAATTAAATTCCATATGCGAAAATAATTTCTCTATCCTAGGAAATTTTTAAATTATCAATTATTACAAAAAAATGTTCTATCAATTTATTCCTAAAAGAATTATTATAATTTTACATGTGATAATATTATCTCCATCAAAAATAATATGAAAATGATAATTCATTATTAAAAATCCATGATAAAATTGGGTTATTATCATTATAATAATTCTCTCTCACTCTACGATTGTTGCTAGATTATTATCATATAAGAATTAATTATCATAAATTTCCATAATTAAGTTGAACAACTAAATTTAAAATTTTCATAGTAAAATAAGAATATAAATTATAAATTCCTACCTGTAATTTACCTCTTCAAGGAACCACACTCTGGTATGAGGAGAGTGGGGGTCTTTCTAATCTTGGAAAACCAAAAAAGTAAGCTATAGAACTAATCAGGAAAGACATCATAAAAATGGTATATATATAATTTTAGTAACTCATCATGTTATAGTAACTCATCATGTTATACCAAAATGTACTAAAACATAATAATCATACCCATTCATCATGTATTCTGAAATTAAAATAGGTGTATGCATTTAAAGGTATTTATATATGTTTATGTACACATATACATACCTAAATATATATATATATAGTCTACCTGAAACTAAAACAAGTAAAACGTTTAAATCCTTTTACTTATATAAAGAAAAGAACCGGTTATTAATTTCAGAATATTCCTAGTAAAAAAAATAGATTATAGAAAGATATGGTTTATGGAATTATACATATTTATATAAAAAGTGTATATACATACATATAACCATTTTTATGAAGGGAAATGAAACAAAGGGATTTCCCTTCACTGTAAAGACCCCGGTTTTGGGACTCCAAACTGAAGCGGACTAGAACATTCCTCAAAATCAAGCATATGTGTATGAAAAAGGTGTATATACCTATAAGTATATATATAAACATCTATATAAATATAAATACCGAAGCTAAAAAAAATAAACACAACATGGCTTGTCCCTTACCGGTTCGAAGAGGAGGAGATGGGAGAAGAAGCATCGGATTGGTGGTCGGAGATTCTAGAGAGGAATAAAGGGTCCACCGCCTTGCTTCGGTGCAACACGAGACTTATAACGAGGAGAAAAAAAAACAGCTGACCTAGAGTTAAGAGGCGTCGAGAGGAAGGCCGAGCAATAAATAGGCGGCGCTGACTTTGTGGAATGAGGGTGTCCACAGTCGGCTTAGGTGGAGAAAAACAGAGCCTCACCACTTGTACAATGCGCACATGAGGAAGAAGAAGCCACGAGGAGAGAGAGAGACATGAAAAGGATTGGACGGCCAGGATCAAACGCAGATTGATTGGACGGTTTAGACACAGCACGACTTTAAAAGAAATGGACGGCTGCGATCGGAGGGGTGAGATCGGACGACTCAGCTCGATGCGGTGTTTTAAAACACGCAGCCCCTGATTTTTTTCAACGTTTTTAACATATAAAAACTGTTATATTATTGTTTTATTAAACCTATTATAAAATCATTATTATTATTAATATAAATTTATTACTAAACTATTATTATCCTAAGTCAAGGGTTATAAATACACCTATATATTAAACTATTAAACCCCTATTTAAGTCATAAAATATATTATTTTTTTCTTTAAAAAAAACAATTATCTTAATTTTATAATTACAAGGAAAGATTTGAATATATTTGTTATAAAAAATTTGGTTGCTTAATTCCATATTTAACATAATTTCAAAAACAAAAACTTATATAACATTACTAATTATTTTAAATTTATACCATCATTCTATTATCTTAATTGTTTTTAATGTAACAAGAGTATTCAGGTAAGCATTAACATAAAGACGCAAAATTTGTAATGTAAATAAAACCATAATTTGACAAAGTTTCAAAACAGTTATTAAAAGTTCAAATTATAAATATTTACATTATTTTTATTACTTATATTTAATTTAGAGATAAAAATAATTCATTTAATTTAAAGTTTGATGTAATATAAATATATATAACTCATAAAGTAAAATCCATCAGATTTAATATAATTAAAAGATAAAAGTTTAACTGCTGAAGTTAAAAATATGTATAGTAAATAGTGGAAATAATATTAATTTTCATCATTTTGAAACATAAAAAAAATATAATTCTCATTTTGGGAAAACAAGAAATAATTTAATTATATTATCATTGATGTCATTCTTTAAATATTAATGCAAATTACATAATTAATTTTTCGAACCTTTCGGGGGTAAACCATTCTTATCTCCAAAGGTCAAAAATAAAACATAAAGGATAGGAGAATCCAACGGTCATATTTATAGCCGTTAGGGTTCAACGGTTGAATTAGTGTGCTTATAAAGAGTCTAGTCTCGGGGTGTCCCTTATTCAAGGTGACTGAAGGAGAAAGGAAGAGATGGTTTGTGTGATTCCCTTGGTGCTCAGCACGGTGGTAGTGGCTTCGGCCATCCTCATGTTTATTATAATGGATGCCAGAAACCCTTACCGCCTTCTTGGGGTCCTGGTGGTTTTAAGCGGTCTCCCTATTATTGTAATCGGGTTTTTAATTGGGATTTTTGGTTATCTTATTTTCTTGTTCGATCAGTGTGAGTTGTAGCCACCGTGATGTTACTCTTTTGAATAAAAGGATCTTTCATTCATTTGATGCGTTTTTCTATTTTATTGTTATCATTATCTTATAAGATGATCGTTTGTTCACTTAATTGGTGGCATTGTAAAACAAACTTGTCATAACTCAAAACACGGTTTCTCAGGTTGTTACATTATTTCCCCCTTCAAAGAATTGTGTCCTCACAATTCTATTCATAAAAAGAAAAAAAAACTGAAACCCCACACGTACAACATTACCGAAGCAGTGGATTTGGCTCGGTTAACGGAATACCAAAGTTGGCACATAGTTCTTCTGTTTCCCTAGCCCAGATGCACCTCGAACAGTATGTCTTGAACTCCTGCTGGTGCGTACTGCAGACGGGCTTCCAAAGGGAGGCTCGTGCTGTGAAAAGCTCGGAAACGTCCGAGTAGATAAAATCCCTGATAACTCTCCGAGCCACATCATGCTCGAGGTAGTCGAGGGGAATGATGTGATTGAGGAGACTGAAATTCAAGACCTAGAACATATAGGCTGCACTAAGCTGGCCATCCTGGGCAGCTACGAGGAAGCACGCACTGGCAGAGAAGTTTTGCGCCAGAGTAAAACACTGAAAGAGACCCTCAAAGTATCTTCCCCTTCACCTATAGCAGGGAAGTTGAGCAGTGGAGATGAGGTGAAAAACACGATCATCCTCTTGACACAACCGAAGGATCTCAGGACTGTTTGCTAGATCGAGCAAACACTGGCAGGACCCTCGCAGGTGGATAAAGGATTGATAATCCACCATGCATGCCCTGATCAAGATAACTTCTACTAACTCATCGGGTAGTGATGAGAAGTTCGTTCGACCAGCCATCTGAAAAAAAAACATTCAAAAGGAAACTCTTAACAATATTGATAAGGAAGAGACAGGAAAGGAAGCATGAAACTTCCATTTATGCACAAGTTTACATAACAAAGCCTGAGTTTACTAAACGTACACCACAAAGAGTGGCAAAACTCCCTAACTCTTCAAACCACACACAGGCTGAACAGACAGGACTAAACTCATGGGAATATCTATGACACCTCCTGAGTTTATCATGAGGGGTATGTAGTTGGGAAACATCAGTATACACCTATTGCCTAAGAGATAATCGGGTGGACTCATCTTCCAACATCCCAAAGTTCATTAACTGGCACCAAAAGCCGTAGTGCAAAATTTGGCACAGGTAAGCCGCTCGGAGGTCTCCGGCAGCAACAGATTCTGGAAAGGGGTTATCAAGCATCATTCCAAATTCCTCGCCAGCTGTGAACACTTGGAAGAGTCCCTCGTGATACTTTCCCTGACGTGCATAAGAGGGAAATTGGGTCATCATCATTAGGAGATAATCCATCACCAATCCCCGGTGAAGACTAAGCACCCTAGGAAATTTTTACACGTCATACAGGTTCTTACACGTCATGCGAATTCGAGCATAATTTAGAATGTTCTCACGGTTAGCTGAGATACAATGTTCTCTAGAGCCTCAGTGGGAAGTGACAGTAGGTCGGTAGGTACATCAGCCATCTGAAATTTATAACATTTTTACTTAGTCAATCATAGTAATACATTCATACCACCTGGTTTTCCAGAGTTGCCTGAACCTATCCACTGATACCAACTGTAGAGACCCCCATCCCCGGGTGCCTCATGAGACATGATATATTAACATTTCATTACAACATTTACAAATAATATATCATGTCCCATTACTACATAAGATCGCGAGGCCCAGGATTCTGGGAAACCAGTTGCTCTGATAAACTTCATCAATACATACCAGGACTAAAAAATTTTAAACAAAAACGTAGGGTGAGCAAATATTCCTAGTAAGGGGTTTTTTAAAAAAACATTTTTAGAAAACACTTTCTCAAAGCATTCATTTTGAATATAGCACTTCACTAAAACAAAACAAAGAATTATCTTTTCTTAAAACTTGTAAATATTACATTTTTGAAACCGCTTGCATAGAAAAGAAGTATGAACTTGCAATAAACTTTAAAGTAAACATAATCAGAGAGCACAAACACATAAATAATAGAAGATGCATAATTTACAACTAAGATTACTTCAGTTCTAAAAATCTGTGAGTAAGTAGGGAAAATATTCCTAACATGATTCATGGGCACAAAGTTCTTACAACATATTACCACCTGAATTACTATTCTTATCTCATGATTTCATTCTCAATGTTAAGGGAGTTTTCAACTAGGGGATGTCTTGTTAGTTGGACTATCCCATTGGTTGACCATTTATCATTACATGAAGAGGAAAAGTACAATGCCTAGACTTGTTAGGAACTTGTGTCATGATCTTAAAACATAACTTAGTACGGGTCAAGGCACACCGCCAATCCCGTTTCCCATAGCAGCACAAGCCAAGGCCAACCGAAAAGACTGTCGCACATGAAAGCACAAGCCAAGGCTAACTGCCAAGACCGTCGCACATGAAAGCACAAGCCAAAGCTAACCGCCAAGACCGTCGCACATGAAAGCACAAGCCAAGGCTAACCGCCAATACCGTCGCACATAACATCTCACGAGACTCTTACTTTACCTAATGCATTGGAGCGCTATATAATTCCGGGCGCACCCGTCCATAAACATTTAAGTTCAAAACATCCCTCACAGATCTTGACATGGTCTTTCTTTCATAGGGTTTCATTCATACTTTCTTAATCAAAACCCCCTTTTTGCATACATACCCATATCTTGATATGGATCATATCGTAAATGTAAAAAGAACTAGGATTTTGGCTTCAGAATAAGCAGTGATGTAAATAAACTAAATCAACATACTCTTGCACATGAAAAAAAATAACTAGAACACTGAACATAATGGATTGTCATGTAAAATTTCGTCATGTTCATTAAATAAAACCATAAATTCATAGTTTATCTCTTTAAACATGCAAAACTCATTCTTTACAAGTATGAATTTCATCGAGGTTACATAAATTTTCAGGTTAAGCCGGTCCACCGGTGCAACATACATGTAGGCTTAGAATCCATTAAAATTATTAGAAACTTATGTGTCAAATATATATATATATAACCAAGTCCTGATAATAATTAATTTAAAAAGGGTTTTGGAAACTGAACTTATGAAAACACATTCACCTGGACACATATAAATGCTTAAGGGGGTTCACGCCACACATTTTTAAAAAAAGTGCAAGAATTGTCAAAACGCTGACAAATGAAAATTTTCAATTAGAAGTGTCATTTTGACATTAAACCAATCCTTAAAGTTCATCATATATATAACCATGTATATAAATAGTTTTGGTATCGCTCTTGAAGTAATAGTTTTAAAGGTTATTTATATAATTTTAGTAACTCATCATGTTATACCAAAATGTACTAAAACATAATAATCATACCCATTCATCATGTATTCTGAAATTAAAATAGGTGTATGCATTTAAAGGTATTTATATATGTTTATGTACACATATACATACCTAAAAATATATATATATAGTCTACCTGAAACTAAAACAAGTAAAACGTTAAAATCCTTTTACTTATATAAAGAAAAGAACAGGTTATTAATTTCAGAATATTCCTTGTAAAAAAAGGATTATAGAAAGATATGGTTTATGGAATTATACATATTTATATAAAAAGTGTATATACGTACATATAACCATCAAAGTTAAGGGAAACGAAACAAAGAGATTTCCCTTAACTGTAAAGACCCCGGTTTTGGGACTCCAAACTGAAGCGGACTAGAACATTCCTCAAAATCAAGCATATGTGTATGAAAAAGGTGTATATATGTATAAGTATATATATAAACATCTATATAAATATAAATACCGAAGCTAAAAAAATAAACACAACATGGCTTATTTCCTTACTGGTTCGAAGAGGAAGAGATGGAAGAAGAAGCGTTGGACTGATGGTCGGAGATTCTGGAGAGGAAAAAGGGTCCGCCGCCTTGCTTCGGTGCAACACGAGACTTATAAGAAGGAAGAAAAAAACAGCTGACCTAGAGTTAAGAGGCGTTGAGAGGGAGGCCAAGCAATAAATAGGCAGCGCCGACTTTGTGGAATGAGGGTGTCCATTGTCGGCTTAGGCGGAGAAAAACGGAGCCTCACCACTGGTACAGCGCGTGCGCGAGGAAGAAGAAGCCACGGGGAGAGAGAGAGACACGAAAAGGATTGGACAGACAGGATCAAACGCAGATTGATCGGATGGTTTAGACACAACGTGGCTTTAAAAGAAATGGACGACTGCGATCAGAGGGGAGAGATCGAACGACTCAGCTCGATGCGGCATTTTAAAACACACGGCCCCTGATTTTTTTCAACGTTTTTAACATATAAAAACTTTTATTTTATTGTTTTATTAAACCTATTATAAAATCATTATTATTATTAATATAACTTTATTACTAAACTATTATTATCCTAAGTCAAGGGTTATAAATACACCTATATATTAAACTATTAAACCCCTATTTAAGTCATAAAATATATTATTGTTTTCTTGAAAAAAAAACAATTATCTTAATTTTATAATTACAAGGAAAGATTTGAATATATTTGTTATAAATAAATTTGGTTGCTTAATTCCATATTTAACATAATTTCAAAAACACAAACTCATATAACATTACTAATTATTTTAAAATTTTACCGTCATTCTATTATCTTAATTGTTTTTAAAGTAACAAGAGTATTCTGGTAAGCATTAACACAAAGACGCATAATTTTTAATGTAAATAAAACCACAATTTGACAAAGTTTTAAAACAGTTATTAAAAGTTCAAATTATAAATATTTACATTATTTTTATTACTTATATTTAATTTAGAGATAAAAATAATTCATTTAATTTAAAGTTTGATGTAATATAAATTTATATATAACTCATAAAGTAAAATCCATCAGATTTAATATAATTAGAAGATAAAAGTTTAACTGCTCAAGTTTAAAATATGTATAGTAAATAGTGGAAATAATATTAATTTTCATCATTTTGAAACATAAAAAAATATAATTCGCATTTTGGGAAAACAAGAAACAATTTAATTATATTATCATTGATGTCATTCTTTAAATATTAAGGAAAATTACATAATTAATTTTTCGAACCTTTCGGGGGTAAACCATTCTTATCTCTAAAGGTCAAAAATAAAACATAGAGGATAGGAGAATCCAACGGTCATATTTATAGCCGTTAGGGTTCAATGGTTGAATTAGTGTGCTTATAAAGAGTCTGGTCTCGGGGTATCTCTCATTCAAGGTGACTGAAGGAGAAAGGAAGAGATGGTTCATGTGATTCCCTTGGTGCTCAGCACGGTTGCAGTGGCTTCGGCCATCCTCATGTTTATTCTGATGGATGCCAAAAACCCTTACCGCCTTCTTGGGGTCCTGGTGGTTTTAAGCGGTCTCCCTATTATTGTAATCGGGTTTTTAATTGGGATTTTTGGTTAGCTTATCTTCTTGTTCGATCAGTGTGAGTTGTAGCCACCGTGATGTTACTCATTTGAATAAAAGGATCTTTCATTCATTTGATGCCTTTTTCTATTTTATTATTATCATTATCTTATAAGATGATTGTTTGTTCACTTAATGGGTGGCATTGTAAAACAAACTTGTCATAACTCAAAACACGGTTTCTCAGGTTGTTACATTATTTCCCCCTTCAAAGAATTGCATCCTCGCAATTCTATTCATAAAAAGAAAAAAAACTGAAACCCCACACGTACAACATTACCGAAATAGTGGATCTAGCTCGGTTAATGGAATACCAAAGTTGGCACATAGTTCTTCTGTTTCCCTAGCCCAGATGCACCTCGAACAGTACGTCTTGAACTCTTGCTCGTGCATACTGCACACGAGCTTCTAAAGGGAGGCTCGTGCTGTGAAAATCTCGGAAACGTCTGAGTAGATAAACTCCCTGATAACTCTCCGAGCCACATCATGCTCAAGGTAGTCGAGGGGAATGATGCGATTGAGGAGACTGAAATTAAAGACCTGGAACATATAGGCTGCACTAAGCTGGCCATCCTGGGAAGCTACGAGGAAGCACGCTCTGGCAGAGAAGTTTTGCGCCAGAGTAAAACACTGAAAGAGAGCCTCAAAGTATCTTCCCCTTCACCTATAGAAGGGAAGTTGAGCAGTGACGATGAGGTGAAAAACACGATCATCCTCTTGACATAATCAAAGGATCTCAGGACCGTTTTCTAGATCGAGCAAATGCTGGAAGGACCCTTGCAGGTGGAGAAAGGATGGATAATCCACCGTGCATGCCCTGATCAAGATAACACTAACTCATCGGGTAGTGATGAGAAGTTCGTTCGACCAGCCATATGAAAAAAAAAATTCAAAAGGAAACTCTTAACAATATTGATAAGGTAGAGACAGGAAAGGAAACATGAAACTTCCATTTATGTACAAGTTTACATAACAAAGCCTGAGTTTACTAAACATACACCACAAAGAGTGGAAAAACTCCCTAACTCTTCAAACCACACACAGGCTGAACAGACAGGAATAAACTCATGGGAACATCTATGAATCCTCCTGTGTTTAGCATGAGGGGTATGTAGTTGGGAAACATCAGTATACACCTCTTGCCTAAGAGATAATCGGGTGGACTCATCTTCTAACATCCCAAAGTCCATTAACTGGCCCCAGAAGCCGTAGTGCAAAATTTGGAACAGGTAAGCCGCTCAGAGGTCTCCGGCAGCAGCAGCTTCTGGAAAGGGGTTATCAAGCATCGTGCCAAATTCCTCGCCAGTCATGAACACTCGGAAGAGTCCCTCGTGATACTTTCCCTGACGTGCATAAGAGGGAAATTGGGTCATCATCATTAGAAGATAATCCATCCCCAATCCCCGGTGAAGACTAAGAACCCTAGGCGAGTTTGACACGTCATACATGTGCTTACACGTCATGCGAATTCGGGCATAATTTAGAAAGTTCTCACGGCTAGCTAGAGATACAATGTTCTCTAGAGCCTCAGTAGGAAGTGACAGTAGGTCGGTAGGTACATCAGCCATCTGAAAGTTATAACATTTTTACTCATTCAATCATAGTAATACATTCATACCACCTTTTTTTCCAGAGTTGCCTGAACCTATCCTCTGATACCAACTATAGAGACCCCGATCCCCAGGTGCCTCATGAGACATGATATATTAACATTTCATTACAACATTTACAAATAATATATCATGTCCCATTACTACAGAAGATCTCGAGGCTCAGGATTTTGGGAAAACAGCTGCTCTGATAAACTTCATCAATACATACCATGCCTGAAAATTTTTAAACAAAAACGTAGGGTGAGAAAATATGCCCAGTAAGGGGTTAAAAAAAACATTTTTAGAAAACTCTTTCTCAAAGAAGTCATTTTGAATATAGCACTTCACTAAAACAAAACAAAGCATTATCTTTTCTTAAAACTTGTAAATATTACATTTTTGAAACCGCTTGCACATAAAAAAAGCACGAACTTGCAATAAACATTAAAGTAAACATAATCAGAGAGCGCAAACACATAAATAATAGAAGATTCATAATTTATAACTAAGATTACTTCAGTTCTAAAAATCTGTGAGTAAGCAGGGAAAATATTCCTAACATTATTCATGGGCACAAAGTTCTTATAACATCTTACCACCTGAATTACTGTTCTTATCTCATGATTTCATTCTCAATGTTAAGGGAGTTTTCAACTAGGGGATTTCCTGTTAGTTGGACTATCCCATTGGTTGACCATTTATCATTACATGAAGAGGAAAAGTATAATGCATAGACTTGTTAGGACCTTGTGTCATGATCTTAAAACATAACTTAGTACGGGTCAAGGCACACCGCCAATCCCGTTTCCCATAGTAGCACAAGCCAAGGCCAACCGATAAGACTGTCGCACATGAAAGCACAAGCCAAGGCTAACCGCCAAGACCGTCGCACATGAAAGCACAAGCCAAAGCTAATCGCCACGACCTTCACACATGAAAGCACAAGACAAGGCTAACCGCCAAGACCGTCGCACATAACGTCTCATGAGACTCTTACTTTACCCAATGCATTGGAGCGCTATATAATTCCAGGCACACCCGTCCATAAACATTTAAGTTCAAAACATCCCTCACAGATCTTGACATGGTCTTTCTTTCATAGGGTTTCATTCATACATTCTTAATCAAAACCCCCTTTTTGCATACATACCCATATCTTGAGATGGATCATATCGTAAATGTAAAAAGAACTAGGATTTTGGCTTCGGAATAAGCAGTGATGTAAATAAACTAAATCAACTTACTCTTGCACATGAAAAAAAAATAACTAGAACACTGAACATAATGTATTGTCCTGTAAAATTTCGTGAATTTCATTAAATAAAACCATACATTCATAGTTCATCTATTTAAACATGCAAAACTCATTCTTTAGAAGTATGAATTTCATCGAGGGTACATAAATTTTCAGGTTAAGCCGGTCCACCGGTGCAACATACATGTTGGCTTACATCCTTTAAAATTTTTAGAAACTTATGTGTCAAAATATATATATATATATATAACCAAAACCTGATAATAATTAATTGAAAAAGGGTTTTGGAAACTGAACTTATGAAAACACATTCACCTGGACACATATAAATGCTTAAGGGGGTTCATGCCACACATTTTTACAAAAAGTGCAAGAGTTGTCAAAACGCTGATAAATGAAAATTTTCAATTAGAAGAGTCATTTTGACATTAAACCAATCCTTAAACTTCATCATATATATAACCATGTATATAAATAGTTTTGGTATCTCTCTTGAAGTAATAGTTTTAAAGGGTATATATATAATTTTAGTAACTCATCATGTTATACCAAAATGTACTAAAATATAATAATCATACCCATTCATCATGTATTCTGAAATTAAAATAGGTGTATGAATTTAAAGGTATTTATATATGTTTATGTAAACATATACATACCTAAAAAAATATATATATAGTCTACCTGAAACTAAAACAAGTAAAACGTTAAAATACTTTTACTTATATAAAGAAAATAACCGGTTATTAAATTCAGAATATTCCTTGTAAAAAAAAGGATTATAGAAAGATATGGTTTATGGAATTATACATATTTATATAAAAAGTTTATATATGTACATATAACCATCAAAGTGAAGGGAAAAGAAACAAATGGATTTCCCTTCACTGTAAAGACCCCGGTTTTGGGACTCCAAACTGAAGCGGACTAGAACATTCCTCAAAATCAAGCATATGTGTATGAAAAAGGTGTGTATACATATAAGTATATATATAAACATCTATATAAATATAAATACTGAAGCGAAAAAAAATAAACACAACATGGCTTTTCCCTTACCGGTTCGAAGAGGAGGAGATGAAAGAAGAAGCGTCGGACTGGTGGTCGGAGATTCTGGAGAGGAACAAAGGGTCCGTCGCCTTGCTTCAGTGCAACACGAGACTTATAAGGAGGAGAAAAAAAAACAGCTGACCCAGAGTTAAGAGGCGTCGAGAGGGAGGCTGAGCAATAAATAGGCAACACCGAATTTGTGGAATGAGGGTGTCCACTGTCGGCTTAGGCGGAGAAAAAAGGAGCCTTACCATTGGTACAACGCGCGCACGAGGAAGAAGAAGCTGCAGGGAGAGAGAGAGATGCAAAAAGGATTGGACGACCAGGATCAAACGCAGATTGATCAGACGGTTTAGACACAACGCGTCTTTAAAAGAAACAGACGGCTGCGATCGGAGGGGAGAGATCGGACGGATCAGCTCGATGCGGCGTTTTAAAACACGCGGCCCCTGATTTTTTTTCAACGTTTTTAACATATAAAATCTGTTATTTTATTGTTTTATTAATACTATTATAAAATCATTATTATTATTAATATAACTTTATTACTAAACTATTATTATCCTAGGTCAAGGGTTATAAATACACCTATATATTAAACTATTAAACCCCTATTTAATTCATAAAATATATTATTGTTTTCTTAAAAAAAACAATTATCTTAATTTTATAATTACAAGGAAAGATTTGAATATATTTGTTATAAAAAAATTTGGTTGCTTAATTCCATATTTAACATAATTTCAAAAACAAAAACTCATATAACATTACTAATTATTTTAAAATTTGACCATCATTCTATTATCTTCATTGTTTTTAAAGTAACAAGAGTATTCAGGTAAGCATTAACATAAAGACGCAAAATTTGTAATGTAAATAAAACCACAATTTGACAAAGTTTCAAAACAGTTATTAAAAGTTCAAATTATAAATATTTACATTATTTTTATTACTTATATTTAATTTAGAGATAAAAATAATTCATTTAATTTAAAGTTTGATGTAATATAAATATATATAACTCATAAAGTAAAATCCATCAGATTTAATATAATTAGAAGATAAATGTTTAACTGCTCAAGTTTAAAATATGTATAGTAAATAGTGGAAATAATATTAATTTTCATCATTTTGAAACATAAAAAAAATATAATTCTCATTTTGGGAAAACAAGAAATAATTTAATTATATTATCATTGATGCCATTCTTTAAATATTAAGGCAAATTACATAATTAATTTTTCGAACCTTTCGGGGGTAAACCATTCTTATCTCCAAAGGTCAAAAATAAAACATAGAGGATAGGAGAATCCAACGGTCATATTTATAGCCGTTAGGGTTCAACGGTCGAATTAGTGTGCTTATAAAGAGTGTAGTCTCGGGGTGTCCCTCATTCAAGGTGACTGAAGGAGAAAGGAAGAGATGGTTCGTGTGATTCCCTTGGTGCTCAACACGGTTGCAGTGGCTTCAGCCATCCTCATGTTTATTCTGATGGATGCCAGAAACCCTTACCGCCTTCTTGGGGTCCTGGTGGTTTTAAGCGGTCTCCCTATTATTGTAATTGGGTTTTTAATTGGGATTTTTGGTTAGCTTATCTTCTTGTTCGATTAGTGTGAGTTGTAGCCACCGTGATGTTACTCGTTTGAATAAAAGGAGATTTCATTCATTTGATGATTTTTTTTATTTTATTATTATCATTATCTTATAAGATGATCGTTTTTTCACTTAACGAGTGGCATTGTAAAACAAACTTTTCATAACTCAAAACATGATTTCTCGGGTCGTTACATAAACCATCATCTAGAGAAATAAATTCTATCTGATCCATGATACAATCCAATATTCACGGAATTGGTCTTGAATGACCATCCTAAAGATCCCACTCACCCTTGTGAAAATAGCGTCCTCCTTCTAGAGGTAGAAAGGTTAATCACGTTTTTTAATAATCAATATGAGCTAGGTATAGAACTAGAAAATCCATACCAATAATAAAATCAAAATATTTTATATCTATTACAACTAGTTCCCAAAAGAAATGGTAACCACCAATTTCTAGAGAACATGCCTTATAGTGTCTGATATTCTCTGATTGCACTCCCAACGGTGTATCGATGGTTAAGAAACCATCAAATATTTCCACAACCAAGACCAAAACGATTGCAAAAATAGTATATATAAAGGAATTTTATTATCATGTATAAAAAACATAGTAAAGGGTATATGATACAAGAATCATACCTTTGATGGTAGAAGGTCCTACATCCAAACTAGCAGAGTAGACTACATAGTGTGGAGCTAAATTTCCCCTCTACCCTAGGCTCTAGTATGACTCCCCTAGGATGCTCCTTCTAGATGGTAATTCCTATCTTGTACTAGATTACCCCATCCCTTGCATTGACATGAACATCCAGTATAACTCCAGCTACCATTCTGTTGAGTGGTAGACGAGTCCTTCCCATACTTTAATATGTATCTTGATCCCCTTCCACTACTCTACTATTTTATTCCCCTAAAAAAACTACACAGGTGTCCTAGATTACTGTAAGCATGGAACTCCAAAGTAGGGTATGGACACTAAGGCCACCTGTGACCAAACATTACATACTGATATCACTATAATGGAACACAATCTTAAGATGACTACCCACTTACCTGAATACTCTTTACATAGTTTCCTTGGTGAAAACTTTCACAATGAATCTTCTTTCCACCAAAAGAAGAGCACCCAATTATTCATACTAAAACATCATAGTCACTACTTAGGGCCTATCTCATATTCCCTTTCATGATGATAGATTGATTCATCACATTTGAAAATCTACTCAAGTGAAAAACATTCACATGTGACTTGATCTCATATTGAATCCCATTCTAGAAATGCCTCTCCCTATAAATCTCATCAACTGCTAAAAATCATGCAAAGAACCACAAGTTATTGAAACATATAGCATAGTATATCAAGGGAAATACCTCCTATGTTAGGTGAATGAACTCTTGATCCATCTCTTCCCTCAATGTTTTAGGATATAAGTGGATTAGAAACATTGTCTTGAAGTCCTTCTAGGATAACTCCTCTTGTTACCTAGCTTTCTCTAGAATGTCCCACCAATTATTGGAAGGTCCATAAATCATGTATGAAAAAATATTTACCTTCTTATCTGCATGTGTCATGAGATTCTTAAAGATCATATAGATAGACTCAATCCAGAACTTGGCTGTCAGGGGGCATCCCTAGTTAGTGAAAATAGGTGGATGCTGTAGATGAAACTCTCTCATCAGCTCATACATAAAATGTATAGTGTGAACAATATACCTCTATATGGATCACATGGACCTCAAGAATCTGTCGTGAAGCTGAACATCTATTTGATCCTCATGAGATACAAGACACTATGGTCCATATATTCTAAAATCATGCTGATTTCTGCGCTCTAATTTCTCAATCTGAAGATGATGAGGATTCATTTTATCTACAAGAAAAACATACTACTTAAAACACTAGATAACATTAAGTTCAACCTCAACATGTGATAAAAAATAGAACCACTAGCTCATGGTGTCTCTAAACATATATTAATAAGACAATTAGTAGTACATAATGGTTATTTAATTTCATTTATCAGATAAAATAGGTATCTCATTTCAAATTTCATACATGAAAATATATCACCTGTAATAAATATGTCCCTACCATGAACAATGCATGTTATTATATATCACTATTTTCTTATCATGAGGCATGCATACTCATCTCATTCCATATCAGTTCATGAGTATAAATCTCAATAAACAATAATATCACACAACATGTGAATCACCAGAGGTGAAATAATATCAATCGTTACAAGTGAACATCATAAAAACAATCCCATTCCTAGGAACTTGGGTTTTTCCCACATACATGGGTTAGATACTCCCATGAACAAGATCATTATCAATCTTCAACACATATTAGTCTCATTTATACCTTTCCTAAATAGTAAATAAAAATAAAAGAAAAAACTAAGCCTCTAATACCACTTTGTGACATCCCATGATCTGTCACTCTCTCATATAGACAAATCAGGTAGGTTACTCAAACTCAAGAACACCTCTCCATATTCCATAGGTTGCTAACTAATAGTGGGGGTGTAGAGAACATAGTGGTGAGACTATACCACCTTTTACATAGTTTTAATAAAGCTTCAATAAACATATATTAGAGTAGAAAAAATAGAGGAAACAATACATCATACAATTGGAAGATAAAGGATAAGGCAAATGAACCAAATAATAATGAACCATGTAATTTTAGGCTGAAATGTAACTTCATTTCATTATAGAAGTCATAAAAATAAAAGACCAATATGAAATAAATAAACTCAAAAGAAGACACCAAAGACCCCGCTCCGGATTCCATGGTCAGTCTCTTCTCCAAAATCCGACACGTCCAATAGTTAAAATCAACAACAAGGTCCCTTTCCCTTGTCCAATCATTCATCCATGTAATATGATTAGGTAAAAAATGGTGGCCTAAATAGGGTGTGATTAAAACTCAGTAGTTTGAAACCACTATGTCTAAGAAAAACCAGTCTAGTAGTAGGTGTATGAAATAGAGTGATAAAAAGTAGAATTAATTAAACAATTAATACAATATAAAAATTAACTTATATTAGCACCTTATCATCATAACTTTGAGCACATGGAATTACCATGCTAATGGTAACCACAAGTCTATGGAATAATCACATAACTGGGAAAATATCACTGTATACTCATTGAAGAAAAGATGAATCAAGTCCTCTATATAAGCATTTCAGTATAACTAGGCCAAGCCCTTTATTTAAGCATTTCATCATAACCAATCCAAGAACTTTATATAAGAATTTCATAATAATAGGACCATGTACTCAATATAATCATTTCATAATAACCAGGACAAGCCCTTTATATACACATTTCAGTATAATCTGGCCAAGCCCTCTATATAATCATTTCAACATAACCGATTCAAGCCCTCTATATATGAATTTCAGTATAACCAGTCCATGCCCTTTACATAAGCATTTCAATATAACTAGTCCAAGACCTATATATAACCATTTTAGCATAAGATACGACACAAAACATAATGGAATGAAAAAACACAACATATACCATGATCCAAAAAGTTCAATTCAGTAAATTACCATTTGTCTTTCCATCCCCTTTCATTAATAAAGTTATGTCTTAATGTATTAACATACTATTTCACAAAACCATATCATATAAATGTATCTCCACTCATTTCAATAAAAAACAATTTCCCCAAGTGATCCTATAAAAACAATAAAATAATTTCTCATATCATTATAATTGTTTTTTTAATCCAATATCTAATTCATTATTGTCCAAGGGTATTCTCTCCATATGGTTTGTAACACCCCAAGATTTCATAGTACGTTATTTCTTCAAAGTAATTCAATAACTTGCACTACACACAACACCAGGTTCGAGCGCACCACAAGATTACCAAACTAGCCGTTCAAAAGCGGTTATGAATAGTATTAAATGAAAATTTAAATATATATAATCCTTATAATTTTAGAATCCATATTATGAGTTTCTTAGACATAATGTAAGAACAAATTCATTTTTTCAAGGTAAAAGAAGTATTTATTACAAAAATGCAGTTTTACCTCCTTTTAATGATGAAACATTTTTAAATCCAATATTTGAAACTTTTATATATTCTATTTGACAAAATAAACTTCTTCTTTAGAATCGGGACATATGAATTTAGTTTCAATAAATTTTTGGTGCTTTTCCGATAACTTTCATATTTGGGTGAATTGTGAAAAATACTATATTTTAACTGAAAACAACTTTTTATATCAAAATAATTTATTGTTTTAAATTATAAATTTTAATGGTTTGAAAGTATAAATAGATTATATTTTTACCATTTAATCTAATTCTGGTCATTTTAAGTAATTTCATGTTGAGATTGGACATAAACAAGTGTCAATCTTTTGATAGATAATGTTTCTTAAAAATACGCCTTTTGGTTTTGACAACGAGAATTAATTTTAAATTAATAAATTCAACTTATATATTTTGAATTTGGTAAAATGGACTTAATTTTTGGATTTGGAATACCTAAATTAGCTTAGGGTGAATTTTTGGTATTTTTTTTAAAACATTCAATTTTTGATGAATAGTGAAAAAACACTGAGTTATAGTTTAAAACCGAATTTTTATTTAAATAATTATTTATTTTATTTAAATTTAATTAAGGTCAAAATAGATACATAATACCTATATATGTTCAATGTAATTCATTGGAGTTAGTTTATACTAATTTTAGGTATATAAAAATTTTATCGAACTTTTCACCGTCTTTTACCCACCTCCTAGGAGAATTTAAAAATTCACATAAAACTTAATTTTACCACTTATGTGAGTATAATTTCAAAAATACAAGAGAAAAATTTAATATAAAGGAGTAAAATGTGGTTCAATAAGATAAAAATAATTTTTGGTGAATAATAACTTTTTACTTTTATTTACCATGGTTAAAAGTAAATAGGGTAATTAAGGGTAAAAATGATATTAATATTATCCTAAAACATGTACTAATTCTATTGGACAAGTTTATCCCGACCAAAAACAACCTTAGGAATAAAATATTATCATTTAGGTCCACTTGGATTAGATTAGGACATTTATTATTATTTAATTCAATGAAGAGTTAAAAGAGTTAAAATCAATGTTTAATAACTAAAACATTTTTAATTTAGGGTTATACATAAGATAAATTCAATTATAAATATTCATTAGAAATATAAAAATATTTTATACATAATGTTATTTTATTTATAAATTTTATACATTAAATAATTTAATTTATTTATGACATAATGGTGATGCAGTAATTACCTTATTAATGAAAGAATCAAATAAATGGTATTATAAATATTAAAATAAATATAATTTCAACGTTTTTATGACATAAACTAATTTTATAGGTGAATATTACATGTTAGGATTTATTAAATGTATTTTGTTTGAAGTAATCATGCTGTTATTATTTAAAAAAAACCAATACCAAATAGTGTCAAAATTGACATAAAAAAGTTTTTAAAACAAATATTATATTATTAATTGATATAATGGTCCTAAAAATATAATGTTAGGCAAAAAGACTTATATAATAATATATATGATATTAATGAACCAATTGTGGTTCGATTGGCAGTATATAGTATGTTTAGTAACCATATAGGGTAAGAATACAAGAAGACATGGTAAAAGTTAAATTATTTAACTTAGAGTTAAATCTAAATGATAAGGTTAAAATGGTAACCTAAACTTGTCTAAAACCTTTTGGTTGAGAGGGTTTAGACCCATACGCACCCTAAACTAGAAATAAGTCACTTTGGAGCCATTATAAACCGAATATGAATTTATTATAAAATAATATTTTAAGTTTTTCCAAAGGTGCCCCTCACCCCTCTTATAAAAGGGAACTTCCCCTTCTCTCAAATTAACACCTACAAAGCCTTTTGGATCAGCCAAAATCTACCAAAATATCCTAACAACTTCCCTCACTTATACCTAGAGGCCTTAGTTTGATCATAAATTCAACCTAAGGAGCCCTTTTGATCAAATCAAAAGGAAGAACCCGAAGAAGAGGTAATGATTTCACCACCCTCTTTCAAGTTCCTTTCTTCTTCCACTTCTTCTTTCTTTGTTATTTCCATTATAAAATAATAAATCCAGTATCTTCTATATACTAGGATCTTATTATAAATATGGTACAACCATATTCACTATTCTATCCATCCTTTGAATGACATGTCACCATACGTGCGTACGTACGGCTTACCGTCTCCACATCATGGTGTAATTGTTATTCAATACATTATTATTTGGTTGAGTATAATAATGATGTATATTTGATGTAAATAATAAATATAACATGATAAGGATTCCGTATATATGATATACCATCAAATTATATATTATTTTAATATGAAAAGAATGATATTTTCGCTCGTGCGTACGTACGGATTCCCGTCTCCACGACGTGATGAGATTCATTTCCAAGTTCACCATTCATCGACGATTATAAAAATATATATTACTAATAAGTATGTAATATATGAAATAATAATGCTACTGGAGATATATATATTTATATATATAAGTATTTATGTACTTACATATATCTTATTCATTACTTCTATTCAGTACTATATGAAAATGGAAACAACGTTTATGCGTACGTACGGACTACTGTCTCCATAAACGGTGTTTTCCATTTCATATATATGCCTATTATACATATTTATATTCTAAATATATATGATATATAAATCATGTTTTATATTCTGAAATTATTTAAATCATAATCTAAGTGATACAATCAAGCGTAACAAGTTAAAACACGTACGATAAAGAAAACGATTATTACCCGAAATGTTAATTTAACATGGAAATTATTATTAAATGGGTAGTATAAAGTCATAACTGAATCATGTATGATATCATAAATATTAATATGGTTCTGGTATAATTTAATAACATACTAAAATCTTCGTACATGAGGTTAAACGTACCCTCTACTAAAGGAAAGTGCAAGGTAAGGGTTAATTCCTCAATCTCATTATTATCCGAGATTGTTTATGTGTAAGTATTTACTGGGACATTTTTATCATCCTTGTACATTTTTCATAAAAATGATTTCAAAATGAATATTTTTAGGATTTTTGAAAGGTACTCTTTATCAAGATCATAATTTTAAATGTTTTAAAGATTTATCTTTCTAAATCTTTTTAATTAATGTCCATGTTTTCAAAATGATTTTAAGGATTTATTTATATAGACATGAATGTTTTGAAATGATAATTCTTTTCAAAAGTTTCAAAGTGGTATGGGACACTTTGATTAAAAAATATCTTTTAAATTACTTCCTTTATAAATGTGTGACTTTTAAATTATTTTACAAAAATTATATTTCTCTCAAAAAGTTTTACTCATCATTTTCAACTATGTCAGCATCCTTTACTAGATATTATTTATGATTGAGGTTGATTTATTATAATACAATATTCCATATTGTATTGAATGAGTTATGATATGTTTGATTGTGGATGTTCTATTTTTATACCATTCATGGTTTATGGTTAATGTATTGACATTTTGTATGCTAGTTTTAATATGAATGTTTATGTTATGTTTCAACTATTCATATGAGGAATGTAGTGGACTTGGTAAGTGATGGTTGGAGCCTGATATAGCTCCTCGATGCATCGGTAGGTCTCATGAGACAAACTAGTGTCTTGGCACAAGGCATTGACAAAAATTTTATTTGTAGTCTTGGCACGAGGCCTTGACTATGTGGTAATGATGTCCAGTATTAGGCATTCCCTCATTGTGAAATTAGTTATTACATGTGATTATTCGACTAGTAGAATATCCATGTGCATATTTAAATGGTAATGTTTCATTTATTTTTACCATATTATGTTCAAGTTTATGTTTAAAAGGCTTTTTTTTATTACACATCTTTCCTTAAAATTTTATAGCTTCTGCTAAATTATTTACCCTTACTGAGCATCTGAGCTCACCCCTTTCTTATGTTTTATTTTCCTAGGATTCCAAGAAGTGTATTATGATTGATATGCAGGGTTAAGATAAAGGAAAAATGGAATTCTCAAAGAACTATCTATTATGTGTTTTATGTTTCAAATTGTAATGTAAAGTTAATGTATGTAATCTATTTTCCAAGACTGCTAAACTGATCGGTCCTTCGGGACTTGATTCATTGTCATTGTGCTAATGTATTGAAATAATGCACCGACTCTAGGTAACTGGGGTTAGGGCATTACATGGTTAGCCGTAAGCTAGGTCTCAACACTATCATATCCAAAGTGGTCCAAGGAGTATTCCAAACACATGACTATAATCACCCATTATTACATTAGTTAATGTGCATGTTATGTCAGTGAAATCACATAATATCGCACATACTTAAACAATTAGAAACAGACCATAGGTCTTTATTATAGACCACCTACCTTTATCATGTGATCAAAGAAACTCTCTCAACTAGGAATTCCATTGAAGAATGAAGGCAAAGAAGATCCCAAGTGAAAACCTAGGTAACAAAAACATCAATATCAAAACCTAATTCAACCATGGTCAAGATATCCCACTACTATAATGGAGGATAATATAAGTAAAGAGAAAAAAAAGAGAAGGGACTCACGAGAGAGTAAACACTAGACTAAGATGTCCAAAAGGGATGAAATTACTCCAAAATCACCTGGATTATACCAAGGGTTTGAGAGAAAAGGTTTCACTATGGATGAAAAAATAAATAATACTCAAAAAGTGGGATGAAATAACTAATCCTGATATATTCACGATATGAACCCCTTTCATGATGTGAATTTCTCAATTTATAGGATATGCCAAAAAACACGTCGCCTTAGGTTAAAATAACCCCAATCTATTATTTCATGATGTGAACCAATTTCACAAAACATAAATGTTTCAAACACTTAACTAGTTAACAAAATGTGTATAGTAATAGGTTCTTGTTTTATAACATGTTCATGATGTGAAAGTGTCCATCAGACAGATCACATCCCAAATTCTATAGAAAAATCCCAAACCACCTCTGAAGCCTTCAAACCCACGAAGAACCCTTAGAATCATTTTACAAATTTATAAATGGACTCCATTAATTTTAAAAAACATATATTCCCAAAATTTAGGTAATTTTCATCAGTAAAAAATATCCACCCCAAAGAAAAAACCTCAACCACTAAGGTTTAAGGAAGAAAAGAAACCCCAAATAAAAGTGGTTCATCCAAAACTCAAGAGGGACATACCTAGAAAAAGATGATATCTTACACATTTTGTGGAGTGTGGGGGGATTCCCTTTCTGAAATGGTTAGGGGAACTTCGGATTCACCATGGTGGTTGGGCACATAGGGTTTATGGGGCTACCTGGTGGAGGTGCGATATGACATGGTGAAAGAGGCCACACTGTGATACTTATCTACACCCAATTTAGATTTTTTATGATTTTCTAATTCTACCCCTATTGATTTAAAACTCAAATTGGGTTCTTTTAATAATTTTATTCATGTGACTCAGAAGAAGGAGATCCCTAGGACACCTCCCTTATCCTTCTACTTGGATTTCATGGTTTGACCTTTATTTCCTAGTATATTATTCAAGGTCGGGTATCCAATTTATCCCATTTATATCTCCTCTTTTTTCTTATTCCTTTTCTAATCATGATTATATGGTGTAAAAATCCTAGGACTTGGATTTCATTATAACACCATGAGATTTTTGTATTTATTATCATTTAAATAAAACATGTACGTACGATAGCTTGTGATACAAACAACCCTCAAATAAAGTGAATAATAATTTATTATAACATAAAATGAAATAATTTACTAGATAGTTAAATGAAACATAATGGATAAAAAAATCTTGTACAATTAAAAGGGTTCTATCTTACTTAGGAAATATATATTAACTATAGAGAAACTTGTTTTGTTGAATTACATATTTTTGATAAATTAATAATTTTGAGGAAATCATATCAATAAAATGTATTTCTAAAATTATATTATTTATAAGTTAAATAAATTAAAAATATCCATATAAGTATTAATTAATGACAATGAATAATAATATAATAATTCTAGAACAAATAGAAATGTTTTTCACATTATTTTCATTATATATTATATGTTTTATTTAAAATATAAGTTTCATTTATTTGTAGTGTTAAATATATTAAAATTATATTTTATACATAAAAAATAATAATTTATATATTTATTAGGAGTTTTTTAGAACTAAATATAAAATAATTTTATGGTAGAAATGATATATTTTTCAAAAAAAATTGTTTTTAAAGTACACAATGTATTTTTTCTTAGTAAATTAAATTAATCACTTATGATAAATGAATTTGTTGAAATATATTAATAATATATTCAATATAATAAATTAAAAATAATATCATGGTTATTAACATGATGTTATTTCTATAATGGTAATATATTTATGTATTTTGGTTAATAAAATCAATTCTTTTTATGAAATAAAAATGTATAAAAAAATGTTATTTTTAATCTTTCCCTATGAACCATCAACATAAAAACCATAAAATTCCCATGTGAATATAGAAACATAAAAAAATATTATAAACCATCATGAAAAATCTATATATGATGAACTAATGACCCAAGAGCAAGAAGTGGAATCGACGAGTCAAAACATGCATGGAAAATGAAACAGTTGACACATAAATATTGATATTAACAAAGAATAATTAATAGACGGGAAATGATAAATTATAAGTAAATTTTATTTAGTAAGATAAATATAAATATGTTTTTTATATAGATTTATAATAAATATAAATTTGTTATACATAATGTTAGAACGTGTCCGAACAGGTTGGAATCTAATGCAAGTGTTTGTTGTCTCAATTTCAATTTCTTGAGACATGTTTTATGTTGTTCACCTTGATTTATTTTATATGGTGCACATAATAACCCATGAATGTAATTTTACACATTATTTCATAAATTACATGATATTTATAGAGCCATATCATGTTGTAACTTTCAATGGATTTTGATTTCGAATGTTACCAAATACATAAGGGTTTATTTTATAATTCATTTTTATTTGGGATTATTATGTTTAAATTTTAATTGGGAGAATTATATGATATTTCAATATTTAACCCCACATATTTTATTAAACTTTGGTTATTTATATGGTTATCATATCCTCTTTCCATTTATCCTCTCTTGGGTTCTCAAATCAACCGAAAGAATTTTTATATGAAAATATGACCTTATATCTTATTTTCGATTGAATATCATTCTATTCAATGTTGATATTATTTATTTTGATTTATAAATATACTTATCTATAATTATTTTATTGGTTAATTTACTTTACTATTATCTTTTACATTCTTTAATATTTTTTATATATAAATCATTTCAACATTTTTCATGCAAGGCATTTTTTACTCTCATTTCAAAAGTATGAAAGGATTTTTTTAATGTTTATTGCATGAATATATATTTTCAACTTCATGACCATTATTCATTGTTATTCTCCATTTACATGTTACTATGTTTTTTCAAAGAAAATTATATTCCCATTTTTTAGTGAATTTTTTTTAAAAAAAAGGCACCAAAAGAAATGGATATTTCTTCTCATTTTAAGAGAAACTTCCTAATATCTTTATAAAGGTGTTTTTCATATATGTAAATATCATTTAAATATACTTATTCTATATAGGGGATATTATATAATGGTATCATCATCCATATTTCTTTGGATGGATTATGACCATGTTATTCCATTTATTGACAGTGGAAAATATTGGCATTCTCTATGCTGGTGTTCCAATACTAATATTTATTGATTACTATGGTATGTTTACTATGTATTTTTTGGATTATTAATTCTTTAAATATGATGAATACATTTTAATTATTTAGTGATGGGTGGGGACCAAAATTATATAGCCCCTTGATGCAATGATAGGTCCTACAAGACAAACTGGCTTAGGTATTTGGTGTATGTCTCACCTATTTATGAATGATGAATTGACATGAGGTATTGGTAGTAATATTAAGATGTTTGTAATTATGAATTCCATTATTATAAAATAATTTACTATTTTACATATGATTATTAAAATTATTATGTTATTCATGGATATATTTTAAGTTCATTTTATTAGTTATATGGAATCATTTAGTCATTATTTATTCTTGAAAAATTATTTTATGATAGATTTCATTGTATACTACCGCTTACTGAGCATTTGAGAACACCAATTTATTTTTTCTTACATTTTCTTGCTCTAAGAAGGATATTTTTAAGTTTGGTATTTCTATAAGGGTATCATGTGTGGAAAATTTTGTGGGAAAAGTTGAAGACTTATTATAGAATAATAATATCTTATAATAGTGGTAAATTTTTAATTTGGATGAGGAAGATATGGGGTTTGATGGATAATAGTTTATCATAATTATCTAAAACTCTAAACCTAAAATCCCTCAGGTATGTCAGTGAATTGGCATTTTTATTTATATTTTAATTATGGGAGGTCAAATTTGGGTTGTTTCAATTTATATCAAATCCAATACATGAAGATTATGTTTTTATCCCCATATCCGGGTGTATGGGTCTAGGGAATCTCTGTTGGTTTCAAAGTATGGATTAGATAAATTTATAGGTTAGTATATAATTAGTTGAGGATAATTTAAGAGTTTTAGATAATATTATAGGTTTATAAGTGTAATGTTGATCATAAGTTTAAAGGTATAGATACCCCATTTGAGGTATTAGGTGATTGGATGTTGAGATAATTACAGTTTATTGAGAAAATTGGTTAATTGATTATGGGAATATATTTTGAGAAGTATAGATTATTTTAGGGATTTAAAATTAATATATTTTTAAGGAAATTAAGGTTATTTTGGTAATGGATTAATATCTTTTTTGGAGTGTATATGATTTTGGTATATATTGAATGGTATATGATTTATAAGTGATTATTGTTGTTTGGGGATAAAGTTTTAGTTGAATTTTGGGAATAAAGGTATCCAAAAATGTTGGGTTTGGATATAGTAGGGAAGTTTTTTTAATGATTATTGAGATTAAAAAACTTTAAACATAAAATTTAAGTTTATTTAGACGAAAATGTTATCAATTATTATTATTTCTTAGGTTTCGAATATGGTCAATAATATTTTTAAGGTTTTTTAGAATTATTTAATTTTAACTTTGTGTGTTTTTATAGAAGTATTAGATATTAATGTATTACATTTTCACAGGAAATCTTATTCATATTTAGTATTATCTTAATGTTTTCAAATTAGTTTGGTTTTAGTAAATGGCTAGAGACATGAGAAATTACATGTAATTATTTTTTGGATCTTATGATCCATTAAAATTTTATTTTTATGCATTAGGAAGGAAAAATTAATCATGGTTATTTATCATTTAGAATATGTGATGAAGTAGTGTTGTAAAATAGATCAAAACACAACCAAAAGATGAAATTATGCTTAAGGATGGTAATAAATAAAGTAAGTATATTTTCTCATATTATCTATATAGATGGAAAAATAATTCCTCAAACTTAAGCTAGAGGAAGATAAATCTACCGATTATTATATAGAAAATATTGTTCATCAATCAAGATATGATTTTATAAACTCATTTACAAGTATGAGTTATATAATAGTGCATAAATGGTTTTATAAAAATTTAACTAATAAATTCTAGGTAACCTAGTAGTAACCTATAAATTTATTATCATGATAAAATCTACAAATGAGATTATTACTATGTCACGATTCATTAATTATAGTAAGAATAAATTAAAACTGTGAGTATGTAATTTATTTATGTAGGGAGAATATAAAACCATGATATCTTATTATAAATTATCCATTAAGTAAAACTATTATGTACAATATTTGGAGATATAAAAAACACCAAACTAATGTGAATAACATTTTCTAACAATTCAAAATGAAATAAATTACAAGATAGTTAAATGAAACAAAATTTAAAAAATGATTTTGTAAAATTTAAAGGGTTTTATTTTACTTAGGAAAATATTATTAATTCAAGAGAAACTATTTTGATAAATTACTTGTTTTTGATAAATTTAATATTATATACAAAATGATATCAATAAAATATACTGATAAAAATATAGTAATTATTATTAAAAAATTTGATAACACTCATTGAATTATTTAGTAATGATAAGGAATATTAATCTAATCATTCATGGGAAAACGAAAATGCATTTTAATAAAAAATAATTTTATTATATATTATATGTTTTATTTAAAAACTAAATTTATCTTATTCAAAATATTAAATTTATTAATTTTTTTATACATATAAACTATAAAGACCCTAATTTTTCCTTATAAGACCTTGAAATATCTATAAATATTTTTGGAGTCAGGCACTGAGATGACCCACGATTTTGAGGCCCGATGTGATCAGAATTAATTTTATAAAAATATTAAATGTATTTCATATTGTGTGCACTCATTTTTTTGAATAAAAATGGGATAAATCTTAAAGGGGGTATTAGTTAAAAATTTTAAGATCAAAGTCAGATTCAGAACATTAGGTTTACTCTAGGTACGACCTAAAATTGGTCGGTGTGGGGCGTTATGATATAACAACCGTTGGCGGGGGAATTTAAGTTAAATTAATTGATTAATTTAAGTATTTAATTTTAATGAAATAATTATAAAAAATCTATAAATATGGTTTTATTTAGGATCTCTAGGGTTATCCACATAACCCTAGGATCATTTAGAGAAGAGTTTCACCACCTATCATTGGTGAATCAAGATGAGACGACAATGAGCAATTGAATTAAGGAAAATCAAAGTGGGGAGAATGCAATAGGTATTCATCCTTCATTGGTGAGTGCATTATTCACCATAAAATGACCCAATATTAAGGTAAAACTTCTCATATAAGTATTTATACCCTTATTATTAAATTCTTGATCATAATCAGTTTCTTTCCATTGATCTACATTCATTTGAGCCTTTACATGCAGCAAAAAATCAAATTTAATTTATTTATTCAATTAATCCCTGTTGTCCCATGTTACCCACCTTGTATATCCCCAATTTATATTCATTGGATAATAGCTCTTGGAAAATTATGGTTTCACCCTTATTTCATGTGATTTCCCCCCACCGTACTTCACATTCTTCATCAATGGAAAATAGGGTCATGATTCGACTATTGTTGGGATGGACTGAGTGCAATCATACCACAAGATTCATAGAATATTTGTGTGTGATTAATGGATCAATGATTTGAGGAAGGACCAAGGACTATTTTGGGATGTGACCGATTGGACTATGGATATTGAGATTCTGTATGGAAGCAGGAGGCCCCATGGGAAATAATAATGTGTGCAACTTCGAACGAAGATTCAGAGATCCGATTTCTAGACACCAAAGGGATAGAAAAAATGGCTGGAGGCGGTTTCTATTGACCCATGTGGTCAAACGGTGCAATTTTCAGTAGAGGAGGATGATTTTAATCACATGGAATAGATTTGGATTTTTGTGAAAAACCAGACTACATGATGTGTACTCTGAAGAACACATGGTTTGTGGCACCCTGGCTATGACAGCTAGGGTTTCTAGGAGAGGAAAATACCACACACCATGTGGGCCCCAACATGCTTGGGTGACCCGATGCTGGAAACCCGGTGTGTACTCTAGGAATATATGGACATGGGCACATCCAGACACATACTGTGTAATGGAACATGACCTGGGTACATGGATACAACATGAAAGACATGGGAATGACCTCATGTGGGAGGAAATGTTGTGTATCGGAGTACACAAGAATTAATAATATTACACAGATAGGGTCAGAAGCACAAGTTGGACCCAAGGTGGCTAAGTTTTTCCATATAGTCCCTTTAAATATTGTGTAGGGATACATGGGTAGAGAGTTGTGTACTGGTAGGGACACAGTCTAGCAGTAGGTTGGGACCACACATCATGTGGGTCCCCTTACATGATGTGTACCGTTATTTTTATTGGAAGCTTATACCTATCATATATCCTTCATTAGGACACAGATTTTGGACCTTGAGTAGATTATCCTATGTTTTTTTCATAGAACATTATTTTTTCCTTCATAGTGTCTTTCAAGAAACGATGTGAGATGTTCTGATTATGACATTTCTCTAGGCGGTACTCGATGACAGCAGTGATCAGACATGATCATCAGAGTGGAACCCTCCTATGGTGTAAGGGAATGGGTCCTCTACCAAAAAAGTGTAACCCTCCTATAGAGTCAGGGTATAGGTCCTCTATCTATCCATCATTAGAGTGGAACTCTCCTATGGTTTTAGGGAATGGTTCCTCTACCACTATAGTGGAACCCTCATGCAATGTTAAGGTATGGGTCCTATACCATTAGAGTGGAAGCATCCTACAGTGTCAGGGAATGGGTCCTCTACCACTAGAGTGGAACCCTACTACAGATTTAGGGAATTGATCCTCTTCCTATATAGCGCAAACCTCCTATTTGGATAGGGAATGGGTCCTCTATCTACCTATAGAGTGGAACCCTCCTGTTGGGATAGGGAATGGGTCCCCTATCTATATATGGAGTGTAACCCTCCTGTTGTACCAGGGCATCGGTCCTCTACCTAGAGATTATAACCCCTTGACTATGGAGAATAGTGGAAAGGCATGGATCCATATGGATGCTTATTCAAAAATACACGAAAGATGCTGAGAAACATTGATGGACCCTAGGAACTAATGGTAGACTTTTTTCTTATGCTGGGCTGTGAGATGAAGATCCCCTTTCTCTCTCATTTGGGTTACATTTATGATCATATATCAATATCCATGTCCTTATTACTGGATTTTGTTTCTCTATTACTATTTTGTGATCTTTTTATTCCTATCATGTCTCTTACTACTCACCCTTAATATTTAAAGGTGTTCTACTGGGTTTATATATACTCACCCTTAAATGGGATTTTCCTGCACATTTCATATCTTATGCAGATGACAGATAGGTGAACAATGATTATAGTGGAGTGTAGGGATACCCTAGTGAATTTGACTGTGTACGGTGATTGGGTTTGGATATCTAAAGCCATGATCTCTCAGAATTTACTTTTATAGTTTTTTCATGTTGGGACATCTATTTGTTTGGGTGTGTATTTTTTCCCTTTTACTTTTCAGATTACACTATCGTACTCTTGTATTCCCTATAGGTTTTACATAAATGGTTTATTCTCTATATTTCTAATATTTTATTATTATTACTCTTTACTTATACATGGATATGGTTGTATTCTATGTACATGTATTTTAGGCAAAGGTCTCCCATATTATTTATGCCTTTCAGTTCTTGTCACTAGCCCCTGGCCTATAGAGGAGGGCATGGAGTAGTTGCAGCTCAAGATCCATTGGGTAAGGTCATAAAAAATCATTATTATAGAAGTTAAATGCTCGGGTTTATTTTTAGATTTTTCCCCTTATGAGGATTTGGTTATAATTTAGTGAAACATTATCAAAGTTTCTTGAGTGCATCATTCAGGCCAGGGAACCTAGTGTTGGTACAACGATTGTCGTATCCATTCACCAGGACTCTGACTAACAGCTTTTCAACTAGGAATACCAATAAATTTTTTACATGGATCAATGGTACATGCCTTATATAGGATTATGTCCTTTGGATATCCTTCTTGAGTCATCTCTCCATATATACGGTCACCTGACTGTGGTATGTCTTGATTAAACTTTTAGGATGACTCCATGAATACAACCACCCAGGTTATCGATTCCAAATCATGATAATAATCCAATGAGTAATGAGGCCTCAGTTCAGGGTACATCTCATGCGATCCTTCCTCTATGTGGACAAGTATTAGCACCACCACCTATTGAGCAGTAGATTATACTAATAGAGACGGATGAGGATGCACACAGTATTAGCGCACTTTGTGAATTCCAGCACCATAGGCCACTAAGGTCCTATGGTGAGCTAGATCTATAGGAAGTAGAGGATTGGCTAGAGTCGATGATCCAAGTTTTTTGGATTATCCGGAAATTGATTGATTAGGTGGTTGTTCTAGCAGCCAGTATTTTCCAAAGAGAAGCTGGGCGCTAGTGGAGTCTAGTCACATAGATGCATAAGAAGTTAACAATCTCATGAAATGACTTCCTACATCTATTTTTTGAGGAGTATTTCCCCTCATGATTACAATCAATTAAGGTTTAGGAGATTCTAGATCTACATCATGGAGATATGATAGTGGGTGATTATGTTGTGAGGTTCACAAAACTTACATGGAACTCACTCTACATGATTCATTATGGATACTTATGGGAATGAAAGATTGAGCAGGGTCTCCGTTGAGATCTATGTGATAGTGTGGTTCCCCTGTGCATTGGCACATATACCAGAGTATCAGAGTAGGAATTGGTGGAGGGGATTTTACTATCATAGGGATTCCATGCAACTGGATATGGTAGGGGCATTATAGGGTCGAGTCATCTGTAGCATCTAGTAGGGACTAGTCAATATGATCTAGGTGTAGGAGATATTTTCATGATCAGACTCAGACACATGGAAGTTTAGAATAGGGGCCATGAAGTGGACCAGGGGATCCCTGAGAGGGACAGTGTTATGTGTGTGATGGTAAAGGTCACATAGAATGTGATTTCCCAACCTGATTTTATGAGGAGGTTAGGAAGATAGTAGATGGGATGTAATGGAAGAGGAAACACCGTGATCATATATCTCTCATGAGATGGATGGATGGACCCCAGGGTGGTGAAGCTAGAAGAGGATATGGAGGGGATTCAGGAGGAGGATTTGTGGGTGGTGGAAAATGTTATGAGCTCATTTTACCACCACCACCACCACCACTAAGTGACCCACGTCAGGTTTAAGGAGTTAGAAGTCGAGGAAACGAACAACTGAAGGATATGGATGCATATGACACAATAATACACAAGATGATTATAGGTATGATCAGTGTTTATTCTACTATTGATTCAATATTTGTAAACATTGGTTTGAGTCGTTCC
The DNA here is from genome assembly GCA_963277665.1 of Viscum album. Lineage (NCBI taxonomy): Eukaryota > Viridiplantae > Streptophyta > Magnoliopsida > Santalales > Viscaceae > Viscum > Viscum album. Next base: position 339,753,736 of record OY728167.1, read on the forward strand.
TTCATCTCTTTACTCCTCGTGTGAGATATAGAGCTCCTAGTTGATGATTTATCCTTGTATATTTGTATTGCGGTTCCTTCAGGGAACACATCTTCTATATCCTTTACCTGTTAGCAGTGTGAGCTATATGTTGGTGGAGAGAGTTTATTGTGGGAACTTATGGTCTTCATGATGATACCTTATGACATCATATTGGTTATGGATTGGTTTTCCATAGTCTAATACAAAATTTACTATCACCTTAGACGAGTCATATTCTTTCGCACTGATGGGATGATATTTTCCATTATGTGCGAGAGATATTTCATATTATAATGAGTGGGGTTCAAGTGTAGGAGGCTATAGACTATTACTCATCATTTTGAGAGTGAATACCTTATAAAATTATATATTTAGGCATCTGGATTCCTTCAATGGTGGAGTATTATATGGATTCTATCCCTAAGGACGTTCTAGGACTACCCCCAAAGTGGGAGATGTATTTTTGTGTCTACATTCACCTCATGGATGCTCTAATATATTTTTCTACATATCATATAGACCCTACCAGGCATTGGGAGTTACGTTTCTAGTTGGAGGACCTTTGAGAGAAGGGTTTTATTATACCTAGGGTGTCCCCCTGGGTAGCTCCGGTGTTGTTCGTGACAAATGCATATAGGAGCTTATGGATTTTTATAGATTATCGTTTCCTGAACCAGACCACAATAATGAAAAAGTACCCTTTTCCAAATATTGATGACCACTTTGATCAGTTTCTATGTGCGAGTTAGTTCTTGAAGACCGATCTTAGGTCAAGCTACCAATAGTTAATAGATTTTGAGGTTGATATTACTATGTTGACTTTCCTTTGTTTCTATGGATACAATGAGTTCCTGATGATTAATTTTGGTGTGATGAAATCCCTAAATTTTTTTATGGATTTGATGAACCAGATCTTATAGTCGTACTTGGACTGATTTTTCATTTTCATTTTTGAATACATACTTATATACTTTGCATTAGAGGAGGAGCATACAGATCACTTGAGGACGGTATTAGATTTTCATCGAGATCACTGGCTTTATGGTATGCTAAAAAAATTCCAATTTTGGATCCACGAGGTTCACTTATTGGGGAATTTAATTTTTGAACTTGGATTATCTATAAACCAAGTGAAAATTGATGCATTGATTTCTTGGGATCCACCCAAGAGTGTGTTGAAGGTGTAGAGTTTTCTTGGTTTGGCAGGGTACTATAGAAGGTTTGTGGAATAATTCTCAAGGATTGAAACCCCATTGACCACCCTAGCATGAAAAGGGGTTCCTTTTACCTATAATGAGTAGTGATATTGATCCTTCAAGGATTTGAGGGTGAGGATAAAGATTTCACACGTTTTAAGACAACTGGGGGAGGGTGTGGAGTATGTAGTATATTGTGATGCCTATGGAGTTGGGATTATCTGCGTGTTGATACCTAGGTAGAAAACTATTGCATATGGTTCGAGGCAGTTGAGACCCCATGAGTACAACTACGCGACTCATGAATTGGAGTAGGCAACAGTTGTCTTTACTATGAGGATGTGGAGAAACTATCTTCTAGGAGAGTTCATTGTTGTTTACTCAAACCATAAGAGTCTCAAGTATGAATTTATATAGAGAAACTTGAACCTAAGATAGATCAACTCGTTGGATTTCATTTAGTAATATGACTTTGAGATAGTATATACTCTAGGTAAGGGAGATACAATGGAAGATTACCTCAGTAGTAAATCCCAGGCTCATTTGGTGCAGGTGGCATCAGAGTAGTTGGCTTCATTACCATTGACCACATTTGAGAAGAAGGGTGCAACTTTTCTTCATTAAACAGTGTTGAACCCCTGATTCTATAGTTTTTGAGAGAGTCCCAGTTGAGATACATCAACTATGAGGTATTATGTAACCAGATATACTTAGGATATTCACCAGATGGATTTTCTATAGGAGATAATCACGTCATCCTTTTATAGGAATGGACAGTGGTTTGAGTCATGATAATGGAGTATTTGATGAGAGAGTTTCACATATATTTTTTTGTACATCTTGGAGTGGGTAATATATATAGATACCTTAAATGGTAGTTTTGGTGGTCTAGAATGAGGTAGAGCATGGATGATCTCATCTTATGGTGCCTCATCAGTCAACAGGTGAAGGCTGAGCATCGGGTTTTGGTAGGTTTGTTACAACCACTTGAGATACCATAGTGGATATGAGATGGAATATCCTAGACATTGGTATAGGTATTACATGGATATCTAGAGACCATGACACCATATATGCGATAATTGATTGACTTATGAAGTCGGTACACTTCCTTTCTATTAGGGAGAAGAGTTTGGTGGAGAGTTTGGGATAGTTTTATGTACAAGAGATCATTCTCCTTCATGGGGTTCCCTAGAAAGTTTTCTCCATTTCTGATGTTAGGTTCACATCATAGTTGTAGAGAGGACTGTAGGAGGAATTCAGGACCCATATGATGATGAGTATAGATTTAACCCCTAAACAGATGGGCAGTCTGAACACACCATCTGGGTGTTGGAATATATTCTAATGGCCTGCATGTTCGACTTCATATATAGATAGAGGATCAATTTCCATTGGTAGAGTTTGTGTATAATAATAGCTAACACTATACTTCAGAATGGATACTTTTAAGTCCCTATATGGGATACCCTATAGGTCACTCTTATGTTGGACTAAGATCAGCAAGGCATCTCTTGTTGGGCCAAATATGGTGTAGGCGATGATAGAGAATGTCTAGGTTATCCACAAGAACATGAGGAAAATCTAGAGTAGGTAGAAATCTTATGCATATTGATGTATTAGGCCCTTGGTGTTAGAGTAGGGAGACCAATGTTTCCTAAGATTCTCCCCACGATGATGATTACATAGATTATTCCAAGGAGGCAAGCTATCCCCGATGTTTATCAGGCCATTGTAGATCTTGTAGAGGGTTGGTGAGGTTCCTTAACACCTCGACTTACCCCCATAGTTGGATTAGGTTCAAAATGTCATCCATGTGTTGCATATGTAGAGATAGGTGCATGGAACCATACATATTATTAACTAGGGTGAGATGAACATCGAGGATGGAACCACTTTCATGAAGAACCCGGTGGCGATAAAGGATCGATAGGAGAGGAACCTGAATGGATGGACCATCCCCTTGCTTAATTTTCTGTGGAATCACAGGATTATGTAGGAGAGCTCCTAAGAGAAGGAGATCTAGATGCGGGCTCAGTATCCCAACCTTTTTTCTTAGTTTTTTATTTTCAAGGATGAAAATATTGAATGAGGGAATAATGTAGAGACCCTAATTTTCCTTGTAAGACTTTGAAATATCTATAAATATTTTTATATCTAGGAACTAAGGAGACACACAATTTCGAGGTCTGGTGTACCAAAAATTAATTTTATAAAAATATTAAATATATTTTATATTTCACATGAATAGTTTTTAAAGGAAATTGTATAACTATTAAATGGATTCTTGGATAAAAAATATGAGATCATGGTTTAATCTATAACATGAGGTTTACCCTAGGTACAACCTAAAGTTGGTCAGTGTGGGGCGTTCAGATATAGCAATCGTTGGATGGTGCATTTAAATTAAATTAATTGATTAATTTAATTATTTATTATAAATGAACTCATTCTAAAACCACTATAAATAAGCTGTTATGGAAGATCAATAGGGTTATCTACATGACCCTTGGATTTTTGAGAGGTGAGTTTCACCACCTGTCATTGGCGAATCATGATCAGCTGATAATGAGCAATCAGATCAAGGAAAATCGAAGCATGATCAATGAAAGGGATATTCATCCTTCATTGGTGAGCACATTATTCGTCATAAAATGATCCAATATTGTGGTAGGACTAGTCATATGTGTATTTACACCCTTATGATTAAATGTTTAAGCATGATCAATTTCTTCCCTTTGATCTACATTCATTTGAGACTTACCATGCGCCCACTAATCAGATTTAATTTATTTAATAAATTAATCCACCTTGTGCCATGTTTCTCACCCTGAATATCCCTAATTTGTATTCTTTGGACACGAAAACTTGGAAAAATGATTGTTTCACCCTTGTTTGTGGTGATTTCCCATGACTTTTCTTCGCATTCTTCATTACTGAACCACAAGGTCAAGATTCGACTATTTTCAGGCAGGACCGAGAATGATCGGACCCCAGGATTAGCAACAGATTCACATTTGATAAAAAAATCATTGATCTAAGGATGGATCAGTGAGTGTTGCAGTATGTGGGTGATTCTACCAATGATTTGGAGATCTGGTATGATAATGGGAGGCTCCATGGGCAATGATGATGCATGAAGCTTCAAACGATGAATCGAAGATCCAATTTCTGGCCACTGGAGGGCTAGAAACAATGGATGGATGAGGTTTACACCAATCCTGAGTTGTCAAACTATGGGATTATTGGTGGAGGAGGTAGATTTACAGTGCATGGAATGGATATAGATTTATACAAAAAAACCCAACTAGATGTCTTATAGTATGAAGAACACACAGTGTGTAGCCCCTGGCTATGACAACAAGGGTTTCTCAGAGGAAAAAATATTACATTTCATGTCAGAACCCCACAAGTCAAGTGATCTGGTGTTAGAAACCTAGTGTGTACTATGAGAGTACATGAACATAGGCACATCCATACACATACTGTGTATTGTCACACAACTAGGGTACATGAACATGGCCCGAAGGGCATGACTAGGACCCTATGCGGGAGGGAAAACCATGTATCAGAGTACACAGGCATAGGCAAGATTACACAGACATGGAAAGGATCATGGGTAGGAGCCACTAATAAAAAACAAGCCTTTAACATTGCTAAAAATGGCCTTTATCAGTGCTAGATAAGCATTGACTACTAGACAAAGATTAAAATCCCAAGTCTTTTATCAGTGCTAAAAAAGCGTTGATAAAAAATGCCTTTATTAGTGATTCTAAAAGCGCTGATAAAGGGGGTCCTCTATCAGTACTTTTAAAAGGGCTGATAATGAAAACCTTTATCAGTGCTTAAAAAGGCACTGATAAAGGACCATTTATCATCACTTTTAGAAGCACTAATAAAGGGACATACTATAGTGGGCAGTTACAACACACTGCAGCACCAGTGCAGTGTGCTGTAATAGACCACCGTAGCACAAAAAATACCACTAAATCAGAAAAATAAAGTACTAATACATAATTTAAATTAAGAGAAAACAATTTAGGCTCGTTTTTTCAGTTTTTTGCAGTGTGATGCTCATTTTAAACTAAAATGATACTTTTATATTGAAAAAATGAACTTGGAGTCATACCGGTCACAACGTGTATCAGATTGAGGTGTGGATGATTCTCACACATCTCAAATGACTTATAGATCATTTTCCTAAATTATCAAAATAATCTGAATGTATTTTATCATTTTTGAGTATGTCTCTTGTCTTTTTTACTAAAATGTAATTTTAAACTAAAAACCCACACATTGACTCATACCAGTCACATCATGTGTCAGTTTGATGTAATACCGATTCCTAAATGTCAAAAATGACTTAAGAATTTTTTTTCCAAAATCATAAAGACAATACGAGTGTGTTTTATCGGTTTTCAATGAGTGACACTTTTTGAACTAAAATGTTGATTTTAAACTGACAACAAACACATTGAGTCAGACTGGACACATAGTATATCATATTAAGGTGTGTCTGATTCATACACATGAAAAATGACTCATTGATCATTTTCCTAAAGTATCAAAACAATTTGAATGCATTTTCTCAGTTTTGAGTTGGTGAGTTTCCTTTTTTAATAAAATTAATGTCAATTTTAAATAGAAAGATGAACTTGGAGTCATATCAGTCACATAGTGCATTGGATTGAATTGAAGCTAATTCTTACATGTCCCAAATGTCTTATGGATCGCTTTTATAAAGTATCAAAATAATCTGAATGAATTTACTCAGTTTTGAGTACATCACTTTTCTTTTTTACTAAAATGTCATTTTAAACTCGAAACATGCACTTTGAATCATAATGATCTAATCGTGTATCAGTTTTATGTGAGAAATATTCATAAATGTCACAAATTAATTATGAATCAATTTTCTAAATTATCAATAAAACATGAGCATGTTTTCTCAGTTTTTAGTAAGGGAAATTTTTTGAACTAAACTATCGATTTTAAACTAATAATAGACACATTGAGTCATACCGGGCACATCATGTATTGGATTGAGGTTCATATGATTCCTTTATGTCAAAATTAACTTATGTATTTTTTTTATAAATTATAAAAACAATATTAATGAATTTGTTCAGTTTTGAGTAGACCAGTTTTCCTTTTTATTAAAATTGATGTCATTTTTAAATTAAAAGATGCACTTGGAGTCATAATGATCACACTGTGCATAGAATTAAGGAACAAATGATTACTACACATCTAAAATGACTTATGGATCATTTTACTAAAGTATAAAAACAATATGAATTCATTTTATTGGTTTTGTGTAGGTCATTTGTCCTTTTTATTAAAATTGATATCATTTTTAAATAAAAAGACGCACTTGGAGTTATATCAGTCACACTGTGCCTTAGATTATGGTACAACTAATTCCTACACATCTCGAGGGAATTATGGATCATTTTACTAAAGTATCAAAACAATATGAATGCGTTTTATTGCTTTTGAGTAGGTAAGTTGTCCTTTTTATTAAAAAATGATTTCATTTTTAAATAATAAACGTACTTGGAGTCATAATGGACACATCGTGCATCATAGTGAGGTACAACTGATTCATAAAACTCTAAAATGACTTATGGATTGTTTTCCTAAAGTATCAAAACAATAAAAATGTGTTTTATTAGTTTTGAGTTGGTAATTTATCCTTTTTATTAAAATTGATTTCATTTTTAAATAAAAAGATACACTTGGAGTTATACCGATCAAACCATGCGTCAGATTGAGGTACAACTAATTCCTACATGTCTAAAATGACTTACAAATCATTTTACTAAAGTATCAAAACAATATGAATGTGTTTTCTTAGTTTTTAGTACATAACTTATTTTTTTACTAAAATTTCATTTTAAACTAGAAACACACACTTTGACCTATACTGATCACATCATGTATTGGTTTGATGTGATCCTGATTCCTACACATCAAAAATGACTTATGAATTGATTTACTAAATTATCAAGAAAATATATGTGCATTTACTTTATTTTAAGTGAGTGACATTTTTTGAACTAAACTGTCGATCTTAAACTAACAATGAACACATTGAGTCATAGAGGTCACACTGTGTGTCAAATTGAGGTGTAGTTGATTCCTAACGTCTCAAATGACTTATGAATTGTTTCCCTAAAGTATCAAAATAATCAGAATATGTTTTCTCAGTTTTGAGTATGTCATTTTTACTTTGTACTAAAATTAATGTAAATTTTAAATAAAAAGAAACACTTGGAGTCATACCGGTCACACCGTGTGTTAGATTGAGGTGTGGATGATTCTTACACATCCCCAAGCCCCAAAACAATAATAAATTAAAATTTTACCATGTTTCCATCATATTTATTTTTCAAACTTCTAACACTGTATATCCACTTGATTTTCTTAGATGATAAACCTTTCTCATTTTTGAAAGTCAGAAGAGAAGAGAATTTCAACAATGAGAATGTTTTTTCAGCTAATAACATCGAATCAATATACAGTGTTGGAATTTCGACAAATAAAGGCAATGAAAATGAAAAAAATGGTAACATTTTCAGAAAGAATAATTTTTTTATCTTTTGTGGCTTATTGTAGATAGCTAAAATCAAAAAAATGACATCCCATAAGATCTGTGAACAAAACTAAATAGGTATTAGATAAAAATTATAAAGAAATTAAATTACAAATAGTAGATAAAATGATGAATAAATAAATAAATAAGTTGTAGGAATTCACCTTTTCTTGATGGTTGTGTGCATTCTTGACGCATTTCCTTATTTTCATTATCTTAGTTTCAAGCTCGAATTCCAATCCCTCACCAGCATGAGTATCCTCAAAAAAACCACCCCAACTCGAAGAAAATAATATACTTGTACATGAGAACAATTATTATATGAGTAATACTAAAAGGGAAAAAACATAAATATGAAACAACACATTAATTATATGTATAATGATTTATCTATGAAATCATTGTTGACCACAAGGATATATCAATGGTAAAGCAAGAATGATGATAAAATAACACAAATAGATCTCACCAAACAATCAATCAACGAGTAAAGAGGATGATGATAAAATAAGATACATTGGATTAAGTATTTGAATTGTTTGATAGAATGTAAAGATATCCTATTGTGTTCATAAAATATTCATTTTTTACAATAAATAAATAAACACACATAAGATATTCATTATCAAAGGTGAATGCCTCCCATTTGTGAGAATTACATGGATGGTAATTAGAGATTCCTAAGGGTGGAACCAAAAGGAAATGTTAAAGAATGATATGTTTTTATATGGATTAAAGTAAAACATACATAGTGTTTATTAAATGTGTGATAAAATAAATGAAGTGATTTTTAAGAAGTATTAATGATTGGGTTATCATTTCAAAGATGGATATATTTTTATCAACTGTAATAAATATAAGGATGAAATAAATTAATAAAATCTCATTGGTGATTAGAAAGTTTCAGTGGAAACTCAAGGGAGTAAGACTCTACAAAAAACCTCATTTTCCCCCAAGAAGAGCCTAAATCATTTGGATAGGCTGACATGGATGATAATTAGATCAAATCTATGCATGAAGAGTTTGATCAGAATAAGAACAGTGTGATATGAGGAGTTTGATCTGAATCAGAAAAATGAAGGATTCTTATGGATCAAGTTGTTGCATATATTGCTCCAAAAAATTATCATTAGTTTAAAAATACACGAGTTTTTTGGTTAATTTATCATCCTAATTCTATAAAATTCAGAACTTATAAGGTCATGGTAATGTATTTTAATGAAATTTTTTTATGTCATGTAATTGAGATAGTCGCATCTGTGGGGCATCATATTACCATTAGAAGGACATAAAAAATGGATTTAATTTTATGTTAGTAAACCATAAAATTCAATAAAATTAAGAATCCACAGTGAAAATAGCATGTAATAAATTTATAAAATCCAAACTAATAAAGTTGAATTGAAGTGGGATTCTAAATGTGTAATGATTTTATCCATGAAAAATAATTTTTATTTCAAAAAAATAGATTATATTAAAAATTATTTATTAAATTTAAATCAATCAATGTTAATATTTCATTTTATCAAAATTAGTTAAATATAGTAGTATAAGATTTATTATTGAATGATTTTAAATATCCTTAAAAATTTAAATAATAGAAAAGTTTTCTCATTAAAAAAGTTTCTTTTCAAATAAAATATCAAATTTATAAATTTTTTGATCAATCCTAAAGGATTGATAATAATAAATTCTATCAAAAATGTACTCAAGTTTTGAACCAAGTAATAAAATAGTATTCTGTTTCTCAAAACACCTTGATGATGAGGTTTTTACTAGAAAATGACTCATTCCAATTGTATATTTTTTTACTATATTTCAACAACCAAAATCAAAAAATCAGTTACATTTTATCTCAAAATCAATTTTTCCTGTATAATATCATCCATGGATTATAGAACCTTAAACCTCTTTGTTTTTTATTTTTTATAACATTTAAGTCATATTATTTAAATTCAAATTTAACTATTTCAAAAATAAAAACTGAAAACATTATATTTTTTCAAGAAATGATTAAATAAATAAGACTACATATCAAAGACATATAATGTTTTTTCTCATATGGTTTTACAGATTCATCAGAATCATTTGATTGTTACATTTCCTAAGTGTCCCGTAAATCTATCCAACCTCATGAAATAGTTCATAGTCATCCTAAATAAATCTAATAATTTTACACCATATTTCAGTTCTCATTATCCTAGGAAAAAATTTCATAAAAAAATCATTATATAGTTGTTCCCATGTGTCAGATATTTCATCATCCATTTTTTGGAAACAACTTCTAGAATTAACATTCAAAATAGAAGAGGATAACCCAATATTTTAGTTCCTCCTCATTCAACCCTATCAATGATAATTATTGCATAACATAATATAATACCCCAATGATGTTTGATATTTCATCATCCAAGTGATTTGTAATGTAATATTCCAAACCAATGACATCACCGACCACTATATGGATGAATTTTTCAATAGTTGATGATTGAAAAGAGGTATATGTCATGGAATATAGGTATTGGGATCCTAGTATACCTCACAAAAACATGACACAACATTGGGTTTGACATATTTCAAGTCGTAAAATACCAATGTTGTCCCAAGGAGACCTGCACGATATCAGTGAACACGATACTTCAATATATCTAAAAAATAATGAATTTTGGGTTGTTTTATTATAGGATAGTGAAACTAGACTTGTTGGGATACACGGATGTGTGATGAAAAGGTTCAGTGGATAACCGAGGGAAATTAGAGATATCAAAAAACCTTGATTTTTCTCGAGCCATGGTTGCATTCAAACCATGAATCACTTGAGACTTGGATTCGAGCCCTCAAATAGTTGGAGACTTGATTCTAGCCTAGATTTGAGCTTGAATTTGACAACAAGGGGCACCAACATCAGGTCACTTATATGGAGGGAGTCAGATATCGCAAACTGGTTCACGATGGTTAGGGCTCTTAACATAGTTTGTGACACTTTTATCAGTGCTAATGTTTTAGTGCTTATAAAGATTGATTTTATCAACACTTTTTTAGTGTTGAAAAATCTCAATGTTTATTAGCGCTAAAAAAGAACTGATAAATACTTATAATACATTAAAAAATACTTTAAAAACATATAATTATTATATATAATTATAATACTTATAATAATACTTTTTATAAAATAATAATTTTATAATTCTTTGAATATATAATTAATTATTTATAATTATGTAAATATTTTTTTAAAAAAATAATATTTATACCATCATATATATATTTATATAATTATATATATATAAACATAGTAAATATATTCATTACTTAAATAAATTTATTATATTTTTTTAATTATTTATTTACAATTATATAAATACTTTTTTTAAAAATATTATTCATTTATTTATAATTATAAATTTATAAAAACAGTAAATATAAATTTATAAATATATTTATTTCTAAATATTTTTTTAAAAATGTATTTTTAACATTATTAATGAATATTTAATCTTAAGTTCGTGCATGTTACAAATGAGTAAAATTGATTAATTAAAAATGAGTACAATATATTGAAAATTTGGATAAGTTTGATTAATATAACTCATTAGAAAAATGGATAAATATTGAAATAAAGATGAATACATATTGAAAATATTAAAACATCTTAAATAAATATATATAAAATAAATAATATAAACTGATTAAATTTCAAAAAAAATATTTGTGTGTGTGCGTATGTATATAAAAATTCATTAATTACATACATGTGAAATCAATATAATACATTTGATCTATGTTATAAATTGAAAAATAAAACGACATTCAATTATGTCCATTACTCGATGCAATTTGTCAGTATTTTTAATTTATATTAATTTTTAATTGTAAACCAGTATTCACTAAATAAATTAATATTTAATATAAAGAATAAATAATATTTTGTATTATATAAATCATACTTATATAAATTAATATATGTCTATATATTTAATATATTCTATTTTTTAACGTCATCAATAATCATCTAATTAATAAAACGTTTAATATTTTTCTCAGTTTACTTATTTTTAATTTTAATTTGTTTAATTATTATTTTGCATATATTTATATATTTAATACATAATATTTATTAGTATTTATAATTTATATATAGTATAATCAATTTATTAATTTTTATCCATCATTATTGAATTAATAAAATTTGTAATATTATTTTTAATAAAATCATTTTTTATTTTTATTTTTTAATTATTTAATTTTATTTATTCGAACATTTATCAATGCTAAAAATAAAGTGCTGATAAAGGTTACCCTTTATCATCTCTTAAAATAAAGTGCTGATAAAGGGTACCCTTTATCAGAGCTAAAAATAAAGTGTTGATAAAGGGACACTTTATCAGCGCTGATAAAGGGTTAAATTTATCAGTGCTTTTTTAGCGCTGATAAAGATTCCATTTATCAGTGCTTTTTTCTAGAGATAACAAATTCTAGCACTGTTAAATACCTTTTTTGTAGTAGTGAGCCTGAGTGGATGAGGAACGTCTTGTAGCCCCTTTACATGGCTTGTAGGGACACATTGGAAGAGAGCCTTGTATTGGTAAGGACATGGACAAATAGAAGGTCAGGACCACACCTCGTGTGGGTCCCCTTACATATTGAGAGGAACCCTCCTATAAGTCAAGTTATGGGTCCTCTATCTATCCATCTTTAGATAATAACCCTCTTACTATGTTAGGGCATGGGTCCTCTACCACTAAAGTGGAACCCTTTTATGGTGTTAGGCCATGGGTCCTCTACCACTAGGGTGGCAACCTTTTACAGTGTCATGGCATGGATCCTCTACCACTAGAGTGGAACCCTTTTATAGAGTCAGGGTATGGGTTCTCTATATATAGAGTGGAACCCTCATGTTGGGATAGTGCATTTGTCCTCTATCTACCTATAGAGTGGAACCCTTCTATTGGGATAGGGCATTGGTCCTCTATCTATCTACTGAGTGGAACCCTACTTTTTTACCAGGGCATGGGTCCTCTTCCTAGAGATTGTGGCCCCTAGATTGTGTGGAATAGTGGTAAGGCATGGCTCCACATGGATGTTTCTTCAGAAAAACATGTGAGATAATAGGCATCATTGATGGACCATTGGAATTAACGACAAACTCTTTTCTTGGGCTGGGCAGTGAGATAGAGATCTCCTTTCTCTCTTGTTTGGGTTTCTTTTATGAGAACATATATATATATATATATATATATATATATATATATATATATCTGTATCCTTATTCTTGGATATAGTTTATCTCTAACTATGGGTTGATCTTTCTATTCCTATCACACCTCTTACTACTCCCCCTTCATCTTTTAGGGCATCGTACTGGGTGCACTACCACAAAACAGGGCAAGGGAAGCGCTGCCCTTTATCAGTGATAAATAGAAAGCGCTGATAAAGGGGTGTTCCATTATCAGCGCTAGATAAAAGCGCTGATAAATGTTCCCTTTATCAGCGCTAAAATAAGCACTGATAAAGGTGTACCCTTTATCAGTGCTTTTTAGGGCTGATAAAGGGAACATTTATCAGGGTTTAAAAGCACTGATAAAGGTATGTTTATCAGTGCTTTTATTTTAGCAATGATAAAACATACCTTTATTAGCACTTTTAACGAGCGCTGATAAAGGTTCCAGTGGTTTTTTTAAGAACCCTAACAGGACCATCCTCTCTCGCACACGTTCAAGCTTTCACGGAAGCTGAACCCGACCCCTTTTCCGCTGTGAGCTCTCCTCCTCCTCCTCCACCGCCATTGGGTTTTCCTCCTCCGTCGCGACTGTCATCCTCCTATGCCGTCGCTGCCTCCTCCACCGCTGCCTCCTCCGCTGCTGCTCCTCCATAGCTACCTCCTCTGCGGCTGCCGTTGCCTCCACCGTCACTGCCTCTTCCGCCAATGCCTCCCCCACGGCTACCTCGGCCGCGGCTGCCTCCGCCGCGGCTGCCTCCACCGCGGCTGCCTCCTCCGTGGCTGCCTCCACCGCTTCCTCCACCACCGCTGCCTTCGTCGCGATCCCTCCTACTTGGTACCCCTTATTACTTTGATATATGGATTGGGTTGTTAGTGTTTCGAGTATTATGGATGAGATTAAATGAGTTTTATGAAGGTAAAATATGTTAGGGGTTAGCCTAGGCTTGTGAATTATTTAGAAACATGAAGCAAAGGTATATGCTTTGAGTTGTGATTAGCATAAGTGGTGTCATACCAAGTATGAGATATATTACTTGGTGATGTCTTAGACATTGGGAATGTGGAAGGTATGGGTAATTTATTTGACTTGAGATTGTATAGGCATTGAGATTCCTTGGAATATTTTTGAGAAGGGTGCCTTAAGTGTCGATGTTTTTGGTATCAAGGTTTGTTTCGAGGATAAGATTAGTGTGATTACTATCCCTGTGTTTTTTGATGTGTTTCATAGTGAAGTAGCTATTATATTATGGATGGACACATGTGATTTTGAGACGATACCAGTTGAAAGTCATTAGTGTAGTTTTCATGCAAATTTTGAGAATGCTAATGTTGTTGGAAAGTAGCATGGAGGTTCTTTATTTTGATGATTGACATACCATTGAGAATGGTCATGGGTTTAGGCATGAGAGCCTAATATATATGATATAGGACTCAGGTTATTCCAAGTTGGGTGATAATTCTGGGTATCAAAGAGATATAAACCTGTCTAGACATGCATTATTTCGATAACGAGGGTTGTTGATCACTTTTCTGGAGACTGGATCGTGCGGTTTCATGGGGTGTACATCAGTAAGTTTATAGATCAGGTTAATTAGAGTATCTCATGGAGATGCTATTTTATTATAAAAAAATGGTGTTCGACTTGTGGGATCATGAGTCATGTAATTTGATTAGGTGGTACAATATTGTACACCCATTATATTGGATGTGGTGAGAATGGTACACGGTGGTTATGCGTGGTACCCATTTAAATGTTAAGTCGGTGAGATGTAAAGTGTGATACGAGGACCAATGGAGTTGATGAAATTATTTTAGACTCAAGTTCTTGGGGTTTTGGATGAAATAGAAAATTGAAATCTATATAGTGGAGGATACATCACAAATGGATCAAATATAGTGTCATGTTTGATCTGAGAGTTAATACTAGACAAGTGTTTTTTGGATAAATGATCATGGATCAGGATAAGCAACACAGATTTGGTGATAGTTCATGTTGAGGTGATTCTTGATAAGTGGTATAAGGTAAACATGTAGTGGGGAGTGAACCAATTGTTGTTGAGGGTACGACTTTCATTTCAGAGGAATTTCAATGGGTTATGGGTATAATATTTCAGTGATCGGGAATATGTGGAACTTGATATTTCATGTTAGAGATTAGGTATGATAAATATAATCACATATATTAAATATCTATGATAATAGATGGATCATTCAATATGGAGGTATGACCCTCATGTTACAAGGGTTTTCAGTATAATGGGACTGGTTATTGGATGGTTGATATGACATTTGTATGTCGTTGAGTTGGTGAATCTGATTTATCTGGTCCCACATAAATACCATATTTAGATTTTAAATGATGTACTAGATAAATTTTATATGTTTATAAAATGATCAGGATAATATTCATGTGATCCAAAGGTGATTCATGAGGTAAATCATGATTCATTAAGTGATTTTGGGGGTGAAACCCATTCATCACATTATTTAGAGGGTGGACCTATTTATTCACATGATTCAAGGATTGAATCATGTGTAAAAATGTAGCGGTAGTGTTTTTCCTGAGATTAGATGTTGTAGACAACAAAGGTAAATGGTTACTTCATATTGGGTATGACAGGTTCATTTTGAGGCATGACTGGGACTTTTTGAGGGAAAGTCAGCATGTTAGGGCCTTGTTCATAAGCAGTAGAGACTTGTTTGATTCTATTTGGAATAAAATATAACAACTAGTACTAGATTTTGGAGGGTTGTTTCAAATGTGTTTTGGTTTGGTTAGTTGTAAACCACACCAAGTGGGTTGTTGGACTACTAGATGATGTGTTACAATAGGAATTTACGATGGTAGGGAGCACTTTGGATCAGGATCGTGGTGGGTATCACCATGAACCTTATGATGTGTTTAGTGAAAAAATTATTCCCTTGAATGGACGGGTTTCATGGATCATCATGTATAGGTTTCAATGATGTTTAACCAGATATTTCTCATTCTTAAATCTCATTAGACCTATTTTGGATAGGTATAACATATGAGTTACCATTTTATGTTTTCTTTTCAGTTGGAAATCTCCTCTACTGCGCACCTCTCCTCAGCTACAAACGCACCTCTACCGTGCACTAAACGACACCTTCATGGTGATTTTTCTCCTATTACTCATTGGTTTCCTCTTGTTATCATGTTATTAATGTTTGATATTGATGGTTATAATTTGAAATGTACGGCCTAAACGCCCCGCTGAAAATCGTGGCCGTTGGTGGTCCTTGTTTGCGCACTAAATGAATTGCATGTTGGTTGGTTCCTGTTGAAAATTTGAATATAAAAATTGGTAATTTACATATACTTGACTTGTTAATGAATTCCCCAGGATGATAAAAATTCTGTGATAACCCTTGAATTAACGCACAAAATTTAATAAGGGATGCTTTGTAAAATCTGAAATTGTGATTGTTTGGTTTGTATCTTGGTAGCATTTGATTTTGTTCTACCCCTGCCATTTCTCTATCTATGTTGAACTCTAGGCTTGGTTCCGAATTGTTTGCTGAATCAATGATGCCTATATCCTTCGATCGCATGTTATAGTCATGCATGTAAATATTTGATAGCCCTGTAAGGCGTCATTAATTCCCTATGGTACCATGATTTTTTTTATAAAACCCAAATAATGATAATTTATTAATTAAAACATAATATTAGACAAGTTCGAGATCGAACCCATAAAGATGATGAATATGAATAAATAATGCATGAATGCCAATCGGTTGACAAAAGAGTATAAAGATGGCATGAAAGAGTTTATCAAGTTTACAGAAGATCATGCATGTGACCCTTCTCAAATCCTTTGTCCGTGTTTATTCTGTTGTTATTCAAGACAAATTAGTCTAGAGGAGTTGGAAGAACACCTGATCTGTCAAGTAATAGATCAAAGTTATACATGTTGGAATAAACATGGGGAAAAACGAATGTAGGTAGTGGCTCAGATAACACGACGTTTTATAGATCATCTGATATGATTACAAGCATGAACAATGAAGAAGATCATATGGAGGATGTGATTACAGATGTGAATGATGATGGAGATCGTATTGAAGAAACGACAAGGACAATTGAAGATGAACTTTTTGATTGCCCAAAATTGTTTGAGAAGTTAAAGAGTTGTGCAAAAATGCCATTGTATGCTGGTAGTACTAAATATACAGCATTGTCAGCCGTAATGAAGCTGTATAATTTGAAAGCAGGAAATGGGTGGAGTGACGCCAGTTTTATGGAACTACTTGCTTTCCTGAATGACATGATCCTAGAAGATAATGAGCTCCCAAGCCGAACATACGATGCCAAAAAATGATACGATCGATGGGTATGATCTGTAAAATAATACACACCTGCCCGAATGACTGTATATTGTTTCGCAAGGACCACAAATCACTTAAAGAATGCCCAAAGTGTGGTGGTTCTCGATACAAGAAAGATGATTATAGTCTTATGAAAGTTGTATGGTACTTTCCAATCATTCCAAGGTTTAAGCGCCTATATGGAAGTGAGGAGACTACAGGAAAATTGACATGGCATACAAATACAAGAATTAAATATGGGAAACTATGTCACCTGGCAGACTCTCCTCAGTGGAAGAGAATTGATCATGAGTATCCTGAATTTGGAAACGAGCCGAGAAACCTTCGTCTGGCATTATCTACAGATGGGGTGAATCCTTTTGGTTTTCAAAGCAGCAGTCACAGTACATGATCGATTATGTTGGTAAATTATAACTTACCACCATGGTTATGCATGAAACAAAAATACATCATGTTATCTATGCTTATATCCAGACCAAAACAACCAGGTAATGATATTGATGTTTATTTGGATCCATTGATCGATGATTTGAAAATATTGTGGGATTTAGGTGTTACATTGTATAATGCTTACAAAAATGAAGATTTCACTTTGAAAGACATGTTTTACAGGATGATAAATGGCTTTCCTGCTTATGGAAATTTTTTAGGATATAGCATTAAAGGAACTCAAGGGTGTCCCATTTTCAAACAAGGCACACAGTCAATTTGGTTGAAACATTCATTGAAAACCGTGTTTCTAGGACATCACAGATTTCTACCCCGACAGCATAAGTACCGATCTTGGATGACATCATTCGAGGGAAGTTCAAAAGAATGTACCACACCCTCTCCAATAATAGGGGATCAATTGTTTGATAAAGTAAAAGATGTGGACACTACTTTTGGTAAACCATTTTCGAAAAACCTTATGAAAACCGGTTGAAAAAAGAGATCAGTTTTTTTTTGAATTACCATACTGGAATTGTCTGTATGTCAGAAATTTTATTAATGTTATTCATGTTGAAAAAAATTTATGTGATAGTTTCATCGGAACGTTTCTAAATGCACTTGACAAAAAAATATGGAATTAAGGCTAGATTGGACATGGTTGAGATGGGAATACGAGAAGTGTTGGCACCAGTGAAGGGTGAAAAATGAACATTTCTTCCTCCTACTTCTTACACTCTTTCCAGGAAGGAGAGATATCCGTTTTGCAACTTCTTGAATGATGTAAAGGTTCTAGAGGGGTCTTCATCAAATATCAAGAACATCATGTCAATGAGAGATTTAAAATTAAAGGGTCTGGAATCACATGAATTCCATTTTCTGATGCAAGATATAATTCCTATAGCTTTACATTTCATTTTTCCCAAGAATGTTCTCCATACATTAACAAAGCTCTGTTTTTTCTTCAAAGCTATATACAACGAAGTTATAGACCCGAAAAAATTGCCAACTTTGGAAAGAGAAATTTCCGTCATATTATGTGAATTGGAAATGTTCTTCCTGCCGACATTTTTCGACATGATGGTTCATTTGGTGAGAGATATTTGACTATGTGGTCCTGTACATTATAGATATATGTACCCCATTGAATAGTATATGAAGATTTTGAAAGGGTATGTCAAAAATAGAAGTCGGCCAAAGGGTTGTATTGCAGAGCAATATATTGTTGAGGAATCCATTAAATTATGTACCGAATACCTGTCTGGTGTGGAAAATGTTGGCCTACAGAACTCTCATCACACTGGGCGACTTGAGGGTGATGGAATTTCTGGAAGAGAGGTTGTCACAATCCATATTACATATCCGGAGCAGGCTCACCTTTACGTTTTTCATAACAGTTTCAATATTGACCCATATGTTCAAACCCACAAAGAAATTATTAGGCATTTGAATCCTTCTAGGACTGAAAAATGGATATCAGATACACATAATTGATAGTTTATAGGATGGTTTCAGGACCATATTTTTAAGAAGTTAGATGAAAATCTGGACTCAATTTAAGAACGACTTCGATGGCTAGCCGGAGGATCAAGTGTGTATGTATTATCTTACAATTCTTATGCAGTTAATGGTTATACATTCTATACTAATGAACATGATGAAAACAGTACCATGCAGAATAGTGGGGTTATACTTGTGGCTGAAGAGATGCATGTTTCTGGGGTTAAGGAAAGAAATCTAATTTATGTGAATATGTTATACTTTGGCATCATTAAACAAATATGGGAGTTGGATTATACAAAATTCAAAGTGCCGATTTTTCAATAAAAGTGGGTTGATAACAGGAGTGCTGTTAAAATAGATGAATTAGGATTCATGAAAGTTGATTTCAGTATGTAAGGGGAGAAAGATGAACCATTTATAATGGAATCATAGGCAGTACAAGTATTTTATGTTCCAGACCCCGCAAACCGAAATTGGTAAATTTTTCTATTATCGACCAAAACAACTGAAGGGTCAGATGAAAGTTAAACGGAGGATGCCACTTTTATAGGGACTTCACAATCATTTTGCAGTGGTCCCAATGTAGACGATGTTTTGTATGTCAGAGGAGACCACAATGAAGAGATTTACATTGTCGATAGAGGGGTCAAATCTCTTTAGCCTTTAAAAAAAGAGAGAGTTTAATAATCAGGTTATTTGTTTATTGTTATATACAATGTGTTACATTATGTTATTATCTGTTCCCTTTGTCTTTTATGTAATCTAAATTAAATGTTAAACCACTTCTGCAGATAACGACTTCGACACCTGCTGATGCGCCCAATCCCGAGGCACAAAAGGTCTCTCAATCATCTGCTGGTGGTCCCAGTGCAGAGAAACAACAGGTTTCTCAACCTGTTGTTGCTGCTCCCAGTGCTGAGGTACAACAGGTTCCTCAACCTGTTACTGCTAGTCCCAGTGCTGATGTTAGTGCTCCGGAGGAACATAATGATGATACTTCTGAGGAAATGGTAGGAAATGAAACTCTGACAGCGCAAAAAAAAAAAACAAGAGCACCGTAGTTTGACAGTGTTAACCCAAATCCTTTAGGCAAAAGCAAAAATCATAAAATATGAGGTGGTATGGAAGAATAGAGGCCAACATGTTATCCCAAAAAATCCATATTTAGTAGCTACATTGGAATAGTCACTCGGAAATGTGTTTAGATTGATGTATAGTCGTGGCACCATGTTGTCACCAGGCTTAAGACACTAATGTGGGAAGAGATTACAGTAACATTATGATATCATTTTTTTAATTTATTAAAATAAAATAAAATACTAAAACATTGACTTACTCTTCATCATCCATTTCAGAGTGCATTTATAGTAGATGCCTCAGACAAGGAATATGTATTAAGTGTTGCAAGAAGGATTCATAGAGGTTTCTGCACTATTTTAATGAAATATCATCTTAAAGATGCTGAAGGGAAAATCAAGCCTCACCCAACTCCTCATTATGCACACTTGATATCCCAAGGAGTGTGGGATGTGTCTAGAAACCGTCGTGGTGAGGAGACTTTTCAGGTACATTGTGTGGGATAATATGTTGTTTGACGTTGCTTGTATTCATCACTTTGATTGACAATTTTTTATTTATAAAACATCAACTGAGTTCTGAAAATAAACAACGAGCAACAAAACCAACGTACCCTTACCGTAAAGCAAGGATGGGGTACGCTTCACTTGAGAAAAAATTGGTACATCTTTTAAATCTACCGTACTACTTTTATGTGACATAAAATTACACCATAACCATGTTTCTTTGTTTATATGCAGATTGATGAATCAAAATCAAAATCCACATCCATCCCATGCCATGTGCTATGGAAGGAGGCTCGTGTAAATAAAGAAGGGATACTGATAGATGAAAACAAACAAAAAGTGTGGGAAACATGTGTAAGTATGACATAATATAAATTTGATTTGCATTAAATCGATATTACATAACAATGACTACTTATTTTCCTATATTTTCTATTTGACATAGTCATAGGAATCAACAACACCCACACCAGATGTAGACATACTTTCAGCGGCCTTGAAGTAGCCAGAACAGTATGACCGCATTAGAGGTGCGGGTTTTGGGCTGACACCCCGAACATATTTTCAAAAACAAAAACAAGCGGAGGATCAAAATGAAAAAAATGGAAAAGCTGCAAGAAAAATTAGATATTTTCAAGAAGAATTACAATACCAGAGAGCGATGATAGCAAGTTTTATGGGGTGAGGAAAAGAGAAGAAAAAACTCAACAAAAACCTGTGCGTGATGATCCCGCCCCACCCCACTAGCTTTGAGGTGAGCCATTCCCCTAAAAAACCTAACTTAGCTGAGGTAATCAATGTTTTAATAATTTTTTCCTGTGAAATGTGAATCACATAGACACTGATACCTTTCCTGTACTAATATTTTAAAGGGTGAAAATGACTGTGATTTATATCTATCAACTCCCACATCGCCTTTTAGTAAGGGCTACAGTGTTCAATACACAGAATGACATGCTACACAACAGAAAACTTCCAACATATCATTTCAGAGTTTCAATTAACATAGATAATGAGCCAGGTGCTGAGATACCTATTCCAAATTATGATGACGACATTCATATAGTTGAACAAGCTGTTGGAACATTCATCGCATGGCCAACGATTCTTGTAAAAAACATTTCGACAAGGAGGTATCCATTTCTAATTTATTTTTCAAGATGGACCTTTAACATTTAATGAAAAAATGTTTGAACCGATAAATGTTATTATAGAATGAAAAAGAGAAGGGGGTGAAATAAAATATCAGCTCAAAACTATCTCAAGGATCAACCAACCGATTGAAATGGTCTACTGATAGCACCTTCACCATGCCATTCTATATCCACAGTTAATATCATTGTAGGCTCATGTGGATACAATGTTAATAGATGGAAAATCTCACATAGTTGATTTTGAAAAAAATATGTACAGAGAAGAAGAATCGGATTTCATTAGTGCTTAAAATGAAAATAAAATACTCAAGTATGAATGGCTAGGTTCCTTAGTTTTAAATGTATTCATGAGGTATGTTTTCATGATTTGATTTTACAAAAGCTGATATACTCTGATAATTATGACTAAATAAATTTCATATTTTTCACAGGTGTATATATAGAAAAAAATTGAAGGGATTTCCCCATGAAAAAAAATTTGGACTTGTTATTCCTCACATCACCTCTTTAAAAGAGGAAATAGATTCTGATAAATAGGATGCAATAATGTCATCCCTTCTCAAATCATTTGAAAACAAAATTATGGATGACATACTCTTTTTAATACCAATTATGCAAGGGTAAAACTCTACAATTTAATAATATCAACTATATTTTCATTTATTTCTTTACTTATTCCTTTTTGTGTTTTTAGGAAGCATTGGATGCTGATTGCAGTCAATTTGGATACTCCAAAGATTTATTTTCTCGATTCAATGCATGGATATGCAGCAAAACGACCACACATGATGGAATTTGTTAATTTGTAATACACTAAATTCAAAATTTTAAAACTAAACATCTAGTTATATAATTTATATTATCTTTTAATGATGATTATATTATGATAGGGTGGTGCATCAATATCGTCTACTTCATGGAATGAATCCAGGGCCTAAGGATAAGAATTCCTACAAGATCTAAAACTAGAAAAGTATCCTGGTATATATAATAACATTTCACTATCCAAACACATATCAAAACAAATTAATTATTTTTGTCTATGTTTACATAGTGTCCAAAACAAAAAAAATGGGAAAGACTATGGTTATTATGTTTGAAAATTTATGAAAGAGATCGTATTTCACCAACAAACTAGCATCCCTGACGAGGTATTTTTGAAAATAACTATGAGTTCATTTAAAATATTTATTAATCCTTTGTGTATTTATATTTTTTCAGTACTACCATGACTGTTGCAAAAACTCATATTCACAAGATGATATAGATGAGTTTAGAAACGAATGGGAAACATACCTGATGAAAAATTGTACACAAATAGGATGAAGGTAAATTCCTACTACTTATGTTATCCATATATGATCATTGATATCTCCATTTTTTACACTTATTGAGCATATATGATCACACTTTATTATGTTTTATATCCTTAGGTTATGAAGAATGGTTTTAGAAATGATTTGTATTTCTAGTAAAGCATAACTCATTAGACTACAATGACTGATAGTGTGGAAGTCGACCAATGCATAGTCATTCAGTCCACTCATGAGAATCTTAAAAGCTTGATGGGAACCAATATCTTGGATTTTCAATTTTCTAATTAGTTTTCCTTATATGTGTGTGGGGGTGTCCAGGAGGTAGGGGTGTCCGGGAGTGGGGAGGGGGGTGTCCAGGAGGGGGTTTTTCTAGGGGGGAGGTGTGAGGATGGGTGGGGAGTGTCCCGGAGGGAGGGGGGGTTCTCCAGGGGGTGTCTAGGAGTGGGGGGTGTCCAAAAGGGAGGGGGTGTCTAGGGGGTGTCCATGAGTGGGGTGTCTAAGAGGGGAGGGTGGGGGTATGTCCAGAAGGGAGGGGGTTTCCAGACAGAGATCCATTCAATTCCATTCAATACTGATAATATACAATGGGTAGATCACTTCTAGAGTAGCCTAAAGTGGGTCCGTAGTGAGGCATCAAAAGTTCCAACCAACCAAACCAATTCCAAGACCATGTAAAGGCCTAAGAGAGGCCCAATATATCTTATTTAATGTCATAAAGACCCAAAATATACATCATTTACCTTTCTCACATTATATTTATAAGAAACACACTTTTCCTCTACACCAACATTGTAGTAGAATACATCTGATGGAAAAATTACTGATGATATATGAGTTTTATGGAAGGAATAATTTTTGATCTAGAAGAGTTGTGAGGATACTCAACTAAATCAATTTTGACCCTCAATCCTGGCATGTGGATGAAATCTATGAAATGAGATGTTTTTTACCAGAAACTGAATTCCAGAAGATGTATCCCTGCTACTTAGATATATATATATATATATATATATCCCTTCTCCCACTTTCCATAGGATTGGAATCCGTCGGTTGTGTCATAACATCTCTATGTTTCTTCTTAATGTATTTTTAAATTATATTTTTGATAATGTTATGTGAAATTTTGTTCTCATTCCTCTAATATATTTTTTGTTTGGTGTTTTTCCTTGATTTGTTGAACAAAATCTCTTTAAAATATATATGATTTTATAATTCATATTAGTGAATGATGGTGTATGAATAATATTTATTCCATTATAAAATAGATGATTAAAATATAGTTGGATAAAGAAGGTTATTAATGGGTGTACACTAAAGAAATAGGAGGGAGGGTGGGGGTTGTCTAGGAGGGGGGGTCCAAGGGGAGGGAGGGTTGTCCAGGAGGAGGGAGGGGGGCTGCAGGTGGAGTGGTGGGAGTGTGTGGGGGGGGGGGGGCTGTCCAGGGGTAGGGAGGGGGATGCAAGGGGGTGGGGGTTGTCCAGGAGGAGAGAGGGGGGATGCAGGTGGAGTGGTGGGAGGGGGGTGTCCAGGGGTAGAGAGGGGGCTGTCTCGGGGAGGGGAGGGATGGGGGTTGTCCAGGAAGGAGGGGGTATCTAGGAGTGGAGGGGGGGGGTGTCTAGAAGGGGAGGGGGTTGTCCAGGAGGGGAGGGGCCTGTCCAGGGGCTGGGAAGGGGGATATCTAGGGAAAGGAAGGGGGGCTTCGAGGGGAGGGAGGGGGGTTGTATAGGAGGAGGAAGGGGGGCTGTAGGTGGAGTGGGGGGGGGGATGTCTAGGGTTAGGGAGGGGGCTGTCCAGGGGGGTTGTCTTGGGGAGGTGAGGGAGGGTGGTTGTCCAGGAAGGAGGGGGGTGTCCAGGAGTGGAAGGGGATGTCCATGAGGGGGGGGGGGGCTGTCTAGGAGGGGAGGGGGCTGTCCAGGGGGTGGGAAGGGGGCTGTCCAGGGGTGATCACATTCTACATGTTGTTCTCACCTCTATGCTGTATCCTCCATGATCACTGTTGACCAAGCGTTATCTTTCGTAGTGTCGTCGAGTCCAGACGCGTTCTTTTACAGTTTCATCATACTTTCCGATTGTCGCACGTGGTCCCGTGAAAAAAAAAGTGTAGACGAATCCTCTTGCTCAGTTTCATTCACATTTTACCCTAAAGATGAGACCGATATCCTGATCGAATCTCTACCATTCGTCTCCCTGTTTCCGCCTCATTAGAACGTGTCAGTCTCCTCCGTAGCCAACATCAACCGATAGTCTTCCTTTGCTTACATCTCAATCATTCTCATCGCCAATATAAGTCACTCCCCCCTCTTGTTGCGGCACTTTATCCATACTGTGCATCATGTTAGTGGTGTGTTTTTAGTATTCAGCTTGCTCCATCAACTCATGTTCCCACCCTCGCTACTCTTTATCCCACCACTGCTGGTGCAACGTGAGAGCTTCCATTTTGGGATACAATGGCTTAATTCAAAAAATTTCAAGGGTTTCTTCCTATTTTTGTAACATAAAAGTTTTTTATGACAATATATTCATTTGGTCATACCCACTAAAATATATTATTATTATTGTTACTATTATCATTGATATATTTGCAGTTGATTTTCTTTCATTGTCCAAAGTTATCATTTGATTTATCCTGGTTCAAGTTCACTATAGATTTGCATAAAAATATGTTTTTGTTCTGTCCAGGGGAGCTGTCTCAGGGAGGGGAGGGAGGGGGGTTGTCTAGGAAGGAGGGGGTGTCCGGAAGTGGGGGGGGGGGGTGTCCAGGAGGTGAGGGGGGAGGGGCTGTCCATGAGGGGTGGGGGATATCTAGGGGGTGGGAAGGGGGATGTCTAGGGAAAGGTAGGGGGCTACAAGGGGGAGGGGAGTTGTACAGGAGGAGGGAGGGGGGATGTAGGTGGAGTGGTGGGAGGGGGGGGGGGGGGTGTCCAGGGGTTAGGAGGGGGCTGCAGGGGGGGGTTGTCCAGGAGGAGGGAGGGGGATGTAGGTTGAGTGGTGGGAGGGGGGGTGTCTAGGGGTAGAGAGGGGGCTGTCTCGAGGAGGGGAGGGGAGGGGGTATCCAGGAGGGGAGTGGGGCTATCCAGGAGAGGGGGGGGTGTCCAGGAGGTGGGAAGGGGGATTTCCATGGAAAGGGAGGAAGGCTACAAGGGGAGGGAGGGGGGTTGTCCCGGAGGAGGGAGGGGGGATGCAGTTGGAGTGGTGGGAGGGGGGTGTCTAGGGGTAGGGAGGAGGCTGCAAGGGGAGGGGGGAGGTTGTCCAAGATGAGGGAGGGGGGATGCACGTGGAGTGGTGGGAGGGGGGATATCCAGGGGTAGGGAGGGGGCTGTCCAGGGGGGATGTCTCAGTGAGGGGAGGGAGGGGGGTTTGGCTAATCACACTAAAGAACTATGAGATTAAGATAAAAGTGAACCAGTATGATCATGGCCTATCTAATTGTGTAGGTTCTCATTAGGACATCTCTAAAACTGATAAATACATTCATTACATACCTTCAATGGGACCATAGATATTGTATGGGGTCCTTGGAGAGGCATAAGTGGTCACGGTCCAAGCAGGGTTGGAGCCAATGTCTGATGCGGACGTGCTAGCACTCATTCCCTTTGACCTGGCATGGGAGAGTACACTCTTAGAGGGTCCTGATATGTGTAACTATTAGGTTTATAACATATCTAGGATGGTGGTATCACTAGGAAAATGTTAAAATTTATTCTAAAATTGAATACTCCTATGAAATTGAATACACCATCATGTATGTGTCATATAGTATAACCTTTGGAGATTCCTCCTTTTTTTATTGTCAATAAATGAAACCTTTTGGATTCCATGTTGTTGTTGACATTTATTCTTATTTTCTCATCCATGTAATCTTAACAAAAAAATATTTAAAAGTAAATGAATCATGTTGATCCTCTTCTAAAATATTAATTCAATCCAAGGAAATATGGACATGTAAAGGTTGTAACAGGTAACAATTGACATTTTATTAATGTATTATTTCATATTAATCTTTAATTTATTTCATTATTGAATTAATAACATAATATTTGTTTTCTTATATAGGTGAAATCTTTTTCCTGAGTTCGAATTCTTTGTTCGGCAACTAATACCATGGACGAAATTTTTTTAGAGCGGATCATGGATGAAAAAAGGATGAAACATCAACATTTTTAACTGTTTGTTGGATAATTGTAATTGTAACCAAATTAAACATTGTTTGAAATGTATATAGTAGTGTTTTGTTTTGTTTTCATGATTTCAAGTAAATGTATATATCATTTTTGTTCTTCTGTGCTTTGTGTGTAGGTGTTGTTTGTGCTGTGTGTACAGGTGCTATCTCAGGTGTGCAGGTGCTGTGTAGGTTCTAGGTTTGCACAGGAAATTTGGCCTTTATCAGCAATAATTATGAGATGATAAATGTATAATATATCAGTACTCAAAATAGTGCTAATAAAGGTGGTATTTATCAGCGCTATTTTTAGCGCTGATATATTATCAATTTATCAGCGCTAAAAAAAGCGCTGATAAAGATAGTCCTTTATCAGCGCTAAGTAAGCACTGATAAAGGGGGACCTTTATCAGCACTTTTTTTTAGTGCAGATAAAGGTACCCCTTTATCAGTTCTATTTTGAGCACTAATAAAGGGGACCCCCCCCCCCTTTATCTTCTTCGTGATTAACAACGCTTTTTTAGCACTGTTAAAGGTATAAGGCCCCGGCCTTAAAACTTACTTAATATTGAATTAAATGAATAATTCACATTGAGGATCTTTTCAGGTTTAGAGTTTTAGAGAATTAGGACATAACTATTACATCTCAAAAGATTACAAAGTAGAAACTTTTACGAAGTTTCCATAAAATAAAAACTCTTAAAAAGAAACATGTCCAGTTCCATGTTTTAGGTTGCATGAATTTCCCTTGATCCCATCCTTGACCCTATTCCACATTAAGTACTGTGAAAAACATTTCAAAAACTTGGGATGAGCATAAAAAGCTCAGTAAGGGATACACAAAGAATGAAAACTGTTAGTTTTTCAAAACAACAAGTAAACCATGTATACTTTATCAAAGTAATACTTTTCACCTTTTCGAAGTAGTAAAAAATCTTCACTGAATAAAAGTTCATTACTTACCCTTCTGTAACCAAAAGATTACCATAAAACCCATATAAGATCACATAACATATAAAGGTAACTTGGGACATAAACATACTTAAGTGGAATAACCATAAGGTCGACTTCCACACATATCACTTAATGGAATAGCCATTCGGCCAACTTCCATACATACTTAATGGAATAACCATACGACCGACTTCCACACCCAATGCATTGGAGGTTATAACATAACCACCCATCCTGGTATTCATGGCACCACCCATCATATGGTTTATCACGTAACCACCCGTAATATGTCCAAGTACCATTATAAAATTATAATACATAAAACCAATATAAAGGAATGATAACATTTCCACATTTCAATCACAATATATCATTTAAATATATTGACATAATAGAATCATTTATCAAAACCATTTTCAATACCAAAATACATAAAAGAGTATATGGTATTTATTTTATTTTTTAAAAACATTACGGCTTGTTGAGGAAGCCAAAGATCAAATAATACTCACGGCGGCGGAAAAGGTCGTTGTCACCACGTACGTTAAAAGAAACATTCCTTTTTGTCGTTTAGTAAAACACTTCGTAGAAAAAGATTCCTTTTGTATAAAAGTAAAAGTCAAAGGGGTTTATACACCGTATAAAATATAGTTGTGTATAAAACGAAATATTCCTCAATGAAAGGATATTGAGACGACATCCCTTACAAAGACGGTATCCTTGGTTTAAGGATAAGTCAATTACATAATTATGTGTGACAAACGAATACACCCAATATAAGTGGATATTAAGTGTAAAACAATCAGAGGTTATTCACACATATTCATAGAATGACATATTCAAGGAGTATAAGATTATCCCAAAGAATCAAATTTGGGTTAAGAAGTTCCCTTGCAAAAATATGACAGCCTAACGGCGTCACTACAAAATTCAGAAAATGAGTTGATGAGAGATAAAAAGGGTATCTCATCAATTGGACATAAAATTTACATCAATAAGGTTATATGAGAACGTATCCCAACATAAAAATATGTAAATTAAAAGACCCAACAAAAGAAGTATTTTAAAAAGAGGAGGGTGAAAGGTTCCCTTACCGACATGGGTATCTTTCGAGACATGCACCCCGTGAAAGAAGGACAATACAACATTGATGTAAATACTCATAAATGAAAGTATTATACACAATGAGTAAAGTAATGGGCAGTACATACACCACTCAAAGGAAATTGTGGAAAATGTAGCATAAATCTCACGGGAATAAGAGTGAGATGAAAAATCCCTTACGAAAACTCGGCAGCCTAACGACGCCACAAAAATGGATTGATGAGATCAAATAGGGTCTCTTATCATATTAACATAAATTTTACAGAAAGAGGAATGTAAAAGAACAACCCCAACATAACAAAGAGGAGCATAAAAGAAGTGACATAAAGGAGAGTACTTAAAAATAAAGAGAGAGGTTAGATCTCCTACGAAAATTCAGCAGCCTAACGGCGCCACTCAAAACTTCCAAAATGGATTGATGAGAGAGAATATGGTCTCTCATCATATGAACATAAAAATTACAGTAAGAGTAATATAAAAGAACATCCCAATCACAAGAAATATGAGCTTAAAAGGAATGGCATAAAAGAGTGTACTTAAAAAGAAAGAGAGGAGTAGGATCTCTTACCTCAAGTCCAACTTGTCTTGTTCGTTTCTTTATATTCCTTAAAATCGGGTAACTCCCTTTGGTTTGAGCTCAAAGGAATCCTTGGAAAGACTTCTGCCCAAAGTGAGGCTTCAAGGAGTAAGAGTGGGAAGTGGAGAGACAAAATGGGTAGGGTTTGGCCGAGCCAAAGGCTTTGGGAGTGTGGGTAAGAAGGTAGAGGTGGGGGCCTTTTATAAGAGGAGAGGAGGGGCACTCTTGTAAAGTTACAAAATGTTACTTTATTTTCAAAAGAGTTTCGGATTTTAAAGGTCCCAAATTGATTTATTTCGAGGATAAGGTGATAAGGGTTCGAAATACACTCATACAATAGGTTTTGGACATGTGTAGGTCTTAGATATTACATTATCTTTCAATTTTATTTAAATCGTTAAATAATGAGGTCATCGCTGCATCATCATGATGTCATAAATAATTTAATTTATTTAATGTCTAAAAATTATAAAAAAAATACTATGATGTAGGAAATCATTTTATCTTTCCAATGAATATTTATAGTCAAAAATATGACTTGTATAACCCCATGTAAATTGTTTTTTAGTAAAACATCTCATGTTTGTGTCATTTTTACTTTAACATTAAATAAAAAGATATTTATGTCATTTTCCAACCAAAGTGGCTCCATGGGGTCCCCAAGTTGACCCATTGATTGTCTTGGTCGGCCATGACACATCCAATGAGGTTAGGACATGTGTCTAGGTCATTTAATTTTATTAAAACATTATTCTTACCATAAACTACACTAATTACCTCTAATCGCGATTAAAAACTTAATAAGTTACTATTCATGAAAAAATTATTTTTATCCCATTGAACCACATTTTACTTCTTAATGACAACCATGTATGTAGGATTTTTGAAATTCAAAACATAAAGATGGTAAAATTTCATTTAAACGGAAAAATCAGTTTTTATAAGTACCACTTAGTGGTTTCACTATTCATCAAAAATTGAAGTTTTTCAGAAAAATCCCAAAAATTCACCCTAAGCTATATTTGATATTCTGAATTAAAAAATGAAGTCTATTTTACAAAATTCAAAACATATAAGTCACATTAATTAATTTAATAATTACAGTAAGAGTAATATAAAAGAACATCCCAATCACAAGAAATATGAGCTTAAAAGGAATGGCATAAAAGAGTGTACTTAAAAAGAAAGAGAGGAGTAGGATCTCTTACCTCAAGTCCAACTTGTCTTGTTCGTTTCTTTATATTCCTTAAAATCGGCAGAGAAAATAGCGTGTTTTTATGAAATAATAAGTATCAAAAGATTGACACTAGTTTAAGTCTAATTTCAAAGTGAAATTAATTCCAATGACCACTATTGGATTTAATGGTAAAAATATATTAAAATTTTACTTTAAAACCAATTCAAAATATAATCTAATCATATAATAAATTAGATTAAAAAGAGGTTTTGAATTAAAATACAACATTTTACACTATTCATTAAAAAAATGAACTTTATCGGAAAGATACCAAAAATTTACACAAAGTAAATTTTGATGTCCCGATTCTTAAGAAGAGTTTTATTTGGTCCAATAGAATGTATAAGAGTGAAAAAAACTATATTTAATGACGGTTCGCCATCAAAAGGCGATAAGTGAACCTTTAGTGAAAACTAGGGCATATACGCCTAAAATTGAATTCTTTCCGTATTTTAAGCCTTTATCTTTTATTGGATAAATGTAAAAACATTTGAAAACATATATAATCATATTTTAGTTATTTCTATCCATTCCCGCCAATGCAATGGCTACATGTTAACTACCATTTCAAATAATATTATTTTATTATTAGAGTGCAACGTAAGATTTCCAAGAAACTCGTTGTTGCGTGTTGGGTACGCCATCAAGCATAGCGTCCCATTTAAAGTCATATTAATATTTTATTCACAAATATGGATAAATGTGAAAATTTCATACTCTTTATTTACCTGGGGTGTTACAAAAGGTTGTTTTTAGCGTTATTAAAAGCCCTATTTGTAGTAGCGGTGTTATATACTCACCCCTACATGGGATTTTCCCCCATGTGTCATGTCTTATTCAAACAAAGAATTGGTTAGCGGTGATTACAGAGGACCATAGGGATACCCAAGTGCATTTTTACCATGTATTGTGGTCAGTATTAGAGACCTAGAGTTAGGCTCTCTCAACTTTTACTTTTTTGAGTTTTGTTAGGTTGGGACATGTTTTTGGTTGGGTGTGTATTTTCCACTTTTACTTTTTAGATTACACTGTCATACTCTTGTATTCCATAGAGTTTTTACATGCATGGGTTATTATCTAGATTTTTTTCTTTTATTATTATTCCTCTTTACTTCATGATATTTTTTGTTGTGTGTTTATAAGTACTTTTGGTAAAGACCTCCCACATTACTTATGACTTCCGGCGCTTGTCGCCAACCCCTGACCTATGGAGGAAGGCTTGAGGTAGTTTTGGCTTGAGCCTCATTGGGTTAGTTTATGACATAAAAAATTTACTGATCATTTATAAATTGATTATAAATTATTTATAAATGAATATAAATCATTTGATGGTAACAAAGGATATTTTTCAGAAAACTCTTTTTAAGTGTGAAATGGTTTATTTTATTTTAATAGATTTAATTAATAACTTCAAATAATTTAATTTGAGTAAAATTATTGATAATAGATTTAATAAAAAAATTTAAAATAATCTTATAGTTGTTAATTGGAAATAAATGAGAGTAAATTAATTTTTATTCTTAAAGATACATTTTTTATAAAATTGGTTTTTATGTGTTATGTGCGCTAAGTTTAAAATTTATTTTTACTAATTTATAAATTTAATTTTGAAAAATTGTTTTCATATTTTTAATCATAATATTAAAATTTATTATTAATTTCCATTTCATTTTTTTCCATTAATAATAGTTACCATGGTAAAAGTGTGTTACTATAATGAAGGGTAAAGCAGTTAAAAGGGGGTTAAACTAATGGATAAGAAAACAATTATCGCTAAAAATGTATTAATTTCATTGGTTGAGAGGATTTTAAAACCACATAATCTTATATTCTCAATTTTAAATTTTAGTTTCACTTTCCATGGAGAATAACATTTATTTTATTTTAATTGTTTATGTATTTATAGAAGTGTCACCCCTCTCACTTATAAAAGGATTCCTTCACCGACTCACTTTTCCACTCACCTTGAGAAACATATCTCAAAAAATCCCTAAAAAAATACCACCCTAAATATCTTTCCCAGTTTTTAGAGGTTATTTCTCCCCAAAATACTAATCTAAGATGGCTTAAGGAGATATTCAAAGGGAGATACCAAGGAAGAGGTAATTGTTTTAACCAAGATCTTTTGAGTTTATTTATTCTTCCAAATCCCCAAAATCTTCTATATCCATCCTAATATAATGAAATAAGTATCATTAATATATAATATATTATTATTTTTGATTGAATAATCATTATCTAACCCCGTCCATCTATTATAAATATGAAAATGTTGTTATTTATGTAGGGAATACCCACTCAATGAATGACATATTTCATTTTTTCATCGCCTACATACATGTATGATTGTAAAAACATATTTAATGAAAAAATATGTTATTTATAACTTTATTAGAGTTATTAAATAGTAATTTTTCTTTATATTATTAATATCATAAATAAATTTTCATTGTAAAATTGAACCGCTTAAAATGAGAAAACCCAAACACATTGAAAGTTATAACTTCATACCATTCTCTTTAATTTATATTCTAAATATAAAACTTCTTAAAAATAATTTATAATACTTTTTCATAATTCTATAATGGTAATATATCTTTGTGTATTGGTTTATAAAATTAATTGTTTTTATGAAATCAAAATTTCAAAAAAAAAATCTTTTCAAGGGAATCATCACCATAAGCTCCATTAAATGTCCATGAGACTCTAGATACATATAAAAAAATATTATAAAACTTAATTATAAATATTTTGGTGATTAACTCATAACCAATTATTAAGGGCCATAACCAATGAATCTAAACATGTGTGGAAATTGAAACAATTAACAAAAAATATTGATTTTAACAAAGAGTTATAAATAATTTGGAAAATTGAATTAATAAGTTAATGGTATCTTATAAGAAAAATATAAATATATAAATAATATATATTTATAATAAACTTAAATTTATTATAAAGGAGTTCATAATGTGTTCGACCGAGTAGGAATCCAAGGTAAGGGTTCTTTGTCTCAATTTAAATTTCATAATATGTGTTTCTTATTGTGCACCATGCTTTATTTTATATGGTGTAGATATAAACCCATTAATTTATTATGACATATTATTCTAGAAAATTAATAGGATTTATATAACTATATCATTTTTAAACTTTTTATGTATTTATATTTGAATGTTACCAAATATGTGGTGGTTTATTTTACAATATCACTTTTACTATGCATTGTTTATGTATAAATTTTCATTGGGAGAATTATATGCTATTTCTCTATAAAACCCATAATAAATTTCTTATAAAATGTTTATTTCTATTTTTATCATGTCATATTTCTATTTTTCTTCTCTTGGGTACTCAAATCAATCAAAAGAATGTTTATAATAAAAGATGACTCTATTTCTCATTTTTGATTGATAATATTTCTCTTACATGTCCATGTTCATTATTTTGTTTTATAAATGCCCTAATATATAATTATATAATTTTTTTTATGTTCCTTTAATGTTATAATTTAATTTATTTACTAATTTTTGGGATGGAATCTTTTTAACATTTTTATACTAGTCATTTTAAACTCTCTTTACAAAAGGGTGAAAAAATGTTTTTCTTAATGTTTATCACATGATCGATTTTTTCCAACATAATGACCATTTTTAAATATTAGGATTCATTTAAAATTTACCATGTTTTCTCAAAAAAAAATATATTTCCATTTTTATATGAATTTTTTATTAAAAAAAAAGTTACCAAAAGAAAATGATATTTATTCTTGTTTGCAGACCAACTTCCTAATGTATCTACAAAGGTGTCTTTCATCTATGTCAACATACATTAAATATAATTATTATATAATGGGAATATTATCTAATTATACCATATACCTTCATTATATAGATTCCCTATGACTATGTTATTCCATTTATTAATTGTAGAAAATATAAATATTTAATATGCTAGTTTTACAATATAAATGTTTCTTGATTACTAAGGTTTGTTGATTATATATTGTATTGATTAATTATTATTTTAATATAATTAATGCTTTGGAATTATTTAGTGATAGATGAGTTTTGGAATTATATACCCCATTTATGCATCATTAGGTCTCATGAGACAAACTATCTTAGTTATTTTCCACATACCTTACTTATTTATAAATGATGTCTTCACATGAGGCCTTGACGGTAAGATTAAGTTGTCTAACATTATGAATGACATCATTATAAATTCAATTAGTGTTATATATGTGATTATTTATATTCTTATGTTATCCATGGATATAATTTATGCTCGTTTTATTAGTTATATGGCATTATTTAGCCATTATTCGTTCCTCAATATTAATTTATGATAGCTTCTATTATATGCTTCTCCTTACTGAGTGTTTAGGCTAACCCATTTATTTTATCTTATATTTTACCTGGTTATGAAGAATAGAATTAAGTTTGATATTCCAAGAAGGTTATCATGTGTAGGTAATTTCTTTGGGAATATTGAAGACTTATTCTAGAATAAAAATATCATACTGTATTAGGTAATATGTTCATTGGATGAGAATGATATGGGTTTTATTAGCTATAATTTTGTCTTAAATAAAAAGTATATAAAACTAAAAGTTCTTCGAAATGTAAGTGTATTTTTATTATTTATTTATTTTTTAATTATAAAATTTCAAATTTGGGTTATTTTAGTTTGTATCAAAGTCAATGCATGAAGATTATGTCTTTAGATCCGATTCTGATGTATAGGTTTGGGGCCTCTCAGTTGGTATCAAATAAGGGTTTAGATAATTTTATAGGTTATTTTTTATCATATTAGGATAATTTAATATTTTTGGATAAAATTTTGGGTTGATAAGTTTAAGTTTGATCAAAATTTTAAATGTATATCTGCCACATTTTTGGTTTTATGTGATTGTATTTTTGAGATAATTGTAGTTAATTTGGAAAATGGGTTAATTTATATTGGAAATATAAGTTGAGTAATATAGAGAACCGTGGTGATGACAAATTAATTTAATTTTAAGGAAATTGATGTCATTTTGGGAAAATATTTATATATTTTTGGGAGTATATATGATTATGGTGTATACTGAATGGTTTTCCACTTTGTAAGTGATTAATGTTTTTTGAGGATAAGGGTTAAGTTGAATTTTTAGAAAATGGTTTTCCATGATTTTTTGGGTTTATGATATTATAAGGAACATTTTTAAGGATTATTGAGATCTAATAATATTTAAGAAAAAAGTTAAGTTGATTTTGTAAGAAAATAAGATCAAATAATTCTAATTTTTTGGTTTTGAATATGGTCAAGCATATTTTGAGGATTTTTTAGAATAATTTATGTTGAACTTAACGTGTTATTAGTGATGTTTTAAAGATTAATATATTACTTCTTCTCATGAAGTTTAATTCATATTGATTATTTTTATAGATTATTCTGACCATTATTGTTTTAGAAAATGGATAAATATAGGGGGGATAACTTTTCATTTTTTATGGATCTTTTGATGTATTAAATATTGATTTTTGTGCTTCCTACATGAAAAATTCATCATTTTTATTTATCATTTTGAATATGAGATGAAGTGTTGGTGTAAAACTGACCGAAACACAACTAAAGGATGACATTATGCTTATAATAATGAAAGAAATCAAGTATATATATTTCCCATATTCTCTATCTCAATGGTAAATTAATTCATCAATATCAACTAAGTGGAAGATAAATATATTGAGAATTATGTTTAAAACATCGTTCAACTATAAATGTATTCATTTATAAACCCATTTACGTGTATTAGTCTTATAATAGTACATGCATGGTTTTAGAAATATTTAATTTAGAAATATTGTGTTCCCTCATAATAATATAGAAATTACTTATCATGAAAAAATATAAAATTGATATTATAAATATTTTAAAATACATTAATTCTTGTAAGAAAAAATTAAAATTATGTGGATTAAATTTATTTATGGGAGTATAATGACACACCTCCAGAATTTAGTATGTATTCTCCTTTAAATAAAACTAGTATATATGATAACTTGTGCCACAAGCAGCACCGAAAAAATGAATAATTATTTATTCCAATAAAAAATTAATGTCATTATAAAATATTTTAAGGAAAAATATTTGACAAAAATATTTTTTAAAATTAAAAGGTTTCTATTTCTCTTGGGAAAATATTATTAATTCTTGAAAAACTATTTTGATGAATTACGTATTTTTGAAAAGTTCTATACTTTTTAGGAAATGATATCAATAAAATTTATTCATATAATTTTAGTAATTATTACTAAAATAAATTTATAAAATCCATATAATTTTTAATCAATGATAAGGAAAAATTATATAATATATATTTTTCCAATTTTTTTTTACAAAAAATGATTTTTATTATATATTTTATGTTTTATTTAAAAGATAAATTTATATTATTTATAGTATTAAATTTATTGAAAAATATTTATTATAAATTTAAAAAAATGAATAAAAATTTGTAACTTTTTTATATATTGGTTTGAAATGACTATAAAATTATTTGACGTTAAAAAGAGATATCTTTCATAAAACTTTTTTTATGTCTGCATTGTATTTTTATCTTAATAAATGAAATTAATAACTTATTATAAATTATTTTGATGAAATGTATTGAAATTATATTTAATAAAATAAATGAACAATAATATAATGGTTTTTACTAGTAAAGGAATGAGAATAACTTTATTTTTATGTTTGAAGATACATTTTTTCTTTAAATGGTGTTCGCTTGTTATGTGGGATAAGATTAAAATTAATTTTTTCCAATTTTATAAATTGAATACTGTAAAATTGTTTTCATATTTTTAATTAAAATATTATTATTTTTTAATAATTCCCATTTTATTTTTATTCATAAATTATAGTTACCTTTGTAAAAGTTTGTCACCACAGTGAAGGGTAAAAAGGATAAAAGTGGTTAAACTAAGAGATAATGCCTCAATTATCACTAAAATATGTCTCAATTTGATTGTTTGAATTTATTTTACTCACAAAAAATTTTATATTATAAATTTTTAAATTTAGTGGAACTTACCTCTAAGAATGAAATTTATTTTATTTTAATATTATATGAATTTACAAGAATGTCACCCTGCTCACTTATAAAAGGATCCCTTCACAACCTCACTTCTCCACCCACATTGAGAACTTTACATGAAAAAATACCTAGAAATACTCCTCCAAAAATATATTTAACACATCATATAGTTTCCAGTCACCCCAAAATACCAACCTAAGAAGGCTTAAGGAGAGATTCAAAAGTGGATATCCAATAAAGAGGTAAATGTTTTAACTGAGACTTTCAGATCTCTTTCTTCTTAAAAATCCTCCAAATCTTATATAACCATTATATTATACTAATATAAGTAAAAATATTTTCATGTAATGTTATTATATTCATTTAATAACCATTATCTACCCCTCTATTCATTAAAATGATAAAAATGTCACTATGTTATATGCAGACTACCACTTACATGAATGAAAAATTTCATTATTTCATCACTGTATTACATGGTTGATTATAAAAACGTTTTTAGTGAATAAATATGATATTTATAACATGATTAAATATTTTTAATGATAATTTTACATCATATTAATATTATTAGCTATAAATGTTCATCATAAAAATTAACAGCTTAAAAAAAGCATACTGAGACACTTTGAATGTAATAACTTCTTATCATTATCATTAATTTATATTTTCCATATACCTCCTCTTAAAAATAATTTATCAATTTAATTACATGTTCTTGATATAATTATTTTTCAATAAAAAAGATATTATCATTATGAAATACCATTTACTTACTCATTCAGTCATTATAACATGCTCTTGTTTGGGTCTGTTTTACTACATACACAAACAATGTTATAATGTTTATATAATTATTATTAAGGAATATAAAATACTGATAATATCATATAATAATGAATAATTTAATATGTTTTTACAATTATTTAATTTTAATATATCTATGTATATTGGTTCATAAAATCAATTCTTTTTATAAAATCAAAATACCTAAAAAATGAAATTTGAAAGATTTCTCAAAAAATCATCACCATAAGAGTCATGAATCATCACCAAGGAGCAGGTAACCAAACCTATGAATCGAAAGATGTGTGGAAAATGAATCAGTTAACACATAAATATTGATTTTAATATATAATTATTAATAAATCAGTAATGATAAATTATAAGTGATTGTTATCTAGTAATAAAAATAAAAATATGGTTTTGATATTGATTTAAAATAAATCTAAATTTATTATACAAGATGTATGAATTCATTCATCCAAGTAGGAATCCAATGTAAGTTTTTTTTGTCTCAAATTCATTTTTTTGAGGCATGTTTCATATTTTTAACCTTACTTTATTTTATATGGTTTACATACTACCCCATTATTTTTTTAAATATTATTTTAGGAAATTAATGGTATTTATAGAACCATATCATGTTATATATTTTGATGTATTTTTATTTGACAGTTACCAAATATGTAAGTGTTTATTTTACAATATCATTTTTATTTAGGTTTGATTATGTTAAAATTTTCATTTCTATAATTATATTATCCTTCTCTCTTAAACCCAATAAATTTATTAAAATTTGGTTATTTTATTTTTCATAATTTCATATTTCTATTTTTCCTTTATTGGGTACTCAATTCAATCGAAATAATTTTTATAATAGAAGCTGACCTTATTTCTTCTTTTTAATGAAAATATTTATCTTCCATGCCCAAATTTCTTATTTTGTTTTATCAATCTCCATATATATACTTATATAATTGGTTAAGATCCTTCAATATTTTCCCTTACTCTATTTACTAATGTGCAGGGTGTAATATTTTTTTAAAATTTTATGTATGTGTCATTTTCTAATATCATTTCATAAGTGTGAAAGGAATTATTTTTAATGCCTACTACATAACCACTATTATTTCTACTTTATGAAAATTATTCATTATTAAGATTCCTTTAGAAGTTATAATTATTTTTTAAAGAAACTTTTATTACCATTATTATGTGAAATTTTCAATTATTTTATTCCAAAATATAATGATATTTCTTCTTATTTTTAAAGAAACATACTAATGTATTTATAAAGGGTTTTTTAAATATGTAAAAAACATTAAAAGTTACTTTAACTAAACTTGAAATATTATCTAATGATACCATCCACTTTCTTTATCTAGATGTATTATGACCATTTATTATTTTTATTGACTAGGCAAAATATTGACATTTTTATGGTATTTTTCCAATATGGATATTTATTGATTACTAAGGTATTTTGATTGTGTATTTTATTGGTTATTAAATCCTTCTATATGATGAATTCGTTGGACTAATTTAGTGCTGGGTGGGGCTCAGAATTATATGTCCCCTTAATGCATTAATAGGTGTGTTGAGACAAACTTTTTGGAACCACGACCATTGTATAAAAGAAATGGAGTTTGGTTTGTGTTTTTTGTCAATCCTTATTGTAATTTTAGAATTTTTTCTTGGAAGGGGATCATATAGTTTAAGTAGACAATAGTATTGAAGGTGGCACCGTTTTCTAGTGTTTTCCAAATATTTGGGCCTAAAAATCAGGAAATGGAGAATTGTGTGTTTGGAAAAGGGAGTTGCGTGCAATATTGAAGGGTGTTTAGAAACATGCATGCAAGGATTGTTTTTGGATCCGTGCATCAAAATATGGAAATGGAAAAAAGTGCGTGTAAGACATGGATGTGCGCGAAAGATGGTGTTGCGTGAAAGAATCTTACACGCCCAATGTGACGTCAAAAGGGGTTTTATGCGCTCAAAAAGAAACTTATGCACACTGACGAAGATGCATCAGGATCTTACACATAGGGTCTTCAAAGGCCTATAAATATGCGGCTACCCCCAAGGAAGTCTTAAGGATTTTTCAACAAAAATATTATTGCTCTACCGTATGAAAGATTTGCACGTGAAAGATTGGAAGAGAGTTAATCTTGCGCACAAGGTGTTCCTTTAGTCTGAAAAGACCAAGTGAACCCTTTGGTGTAGTTTTGAGAAAGATAAGGGTTACGTGGAATGTAGGGTTTGCAAAAAAGTCATCTTGCAAGACAAATCCCAAATCTTGCGTGCAAGTTGAGGTATTGCGTGCAGGTATAGTTTTTTTCTTCTGACAGGATTTTGATTATCTGGGTTACGTGATCAATGCTTTCAAGTGCATCAATTTACGACTTCGATGAAAACAATGTCTCATGAGTAAAAAAGACAAAGTCTTCAATGAAAATCTATTGAAATGAACTTCATGTCGATAAACTGAGTTTGACTTCTCTCATGGTAGTGATCTTGGGGGAGTTGAGGGAAGTGATTCAAGGGATGCAGTGAGCTATCCCTAAACCTTTGTAAAGGTAGTGTTCCTATGACAGAGTGATTGTACCCTAACCTTGTAATACATAGCTAGTGAAGTTTAGTGGAATTAGGTATGACCGGAAACCTGTCAGTGTATGCTCCTTGGACGTAACCCTTAGTGGTGAACCAAGTAAAAGTGTCATGGGGTCTCTTTTCTTGTGGTTGTGTGCTTTCTGTTACCTCCAGTCTTATAGGTTTAATGAGTTCCAACCACCGTGGGAACAAGATCATTGTTTTAAAAAGAAAAAGTTGACACCCTAATTCACCCCTCCCCTCTTAGGGTGTCCCAGGGTCCTACAAAACTATCTTAGGTATTTGGCACATGCCTTAACATTTTATAAACGAAATCGTGGAACAAGGTCTTAATGGTAAGATTAAGATGTCTGGAATTATTAATTCCATAATTATATAATTAGTTCGTGTTTTCCATGTGATTATTTACATTGTTATTTTACCCATGGATATATTTTATTCTCTTGTTATTAGTTATATGGCATCATTTGGTCATTTTTTATTCCATACAAATAATTTAATGATATATTATTTTGTACGCTACCCCTTACTAAACCTTTAATCTAAACCCTTTTTTATTTCTTCCATTTTCCAAGTTTATGAAGAAGATTATTATGTTTGATATTTATAGAAGGGCATCATGCATAGAGAATTTTGCGGGAAATGTTAAAAAATTATTATGTAATATGAAGCTCTTGATATAGTGGAAAAAATAAAAGATATAGGTTTTGTTAGTTAATTTGTTTCCTAATTATACAAAAAATATATACCTAAAAGGTCTCAAGTATGTTCACGACTCGTTATTTGTTTTTAATATTGTAATTATTAGAGAACATTTTTTGGTCGTTTTAGTTTGTATCAAACCCATTAAGTGATAATATATTTTTAGCAGTGGATCTTGGTGTATGGGTATGGGGTGTCTCATTTGGTTTAACCTTGTGAATTTTGGTGTCTAGAGAATGTAAATATCATCTTGGGGCATATTATAGAATTAATTTTCCATGGTGACACGTTTTATTTTGTTTATTATAGGTGTTTATCTTCAATTGGATTTCTTTGATATACCTTGAGTCTCTGTGATTTCTAAACTTCATTGTTCATTTAAAATCCATAGTATAAAGCTAGTTTTTATAATGATATAATTTTTTCTATTTATTTGGTTATTTTCAAGTCTTTAATAAATGGGATTTTCAAAGGCACTTAGGATGGGAGTAGTTAAAACTAATTTCTAAATCCCTCAAGGTATTTTATGAAATTACTTAATCATGAAAAATAAATTTACAAAAGGGATGTTTAATATACTTAATTACTTTCTAATGTTTTCTAAAAGTAATAACTTAAGGATTATACAAAGTTATATAATTAAATGGAGTATTTAAAAAAATTTCTTTGATTGATATTGATATTTGGTGTTCTTGTGTTACAATTTTATGATTCTTACTTTTTGGTTTGATTCTTATGATATTTAATGATGTTTGGGTTTTTCATTATGTGTGTTGAATATTTATATCAAGGAATTGAGTTTCATATTATTTTTAAATATTTTTTTCAATGTGTTAAGTCATATTTGGTTTAAATGAAGTTTTTATATTTATGTAATGTTTATAAAAACTTGTAAAAGGATTTAATGACTAGATTTCAAAAAGAGGTATTAAAGGCCCAGTTTTCATTTTATAATTTTTTTAGGATTGATCCCCTTTATATGTATTGTGTTTTGATCGTT
Organism: Viscum album; assembly: GCA_963277665.1. Classification (NCBI taxonomy): domain Eukaryota; kingdom Viridiplantae; phylum Streptophyta; class Magnoliopsida; order Santalales; family Viscaceae; genus Viscum; species Viscum album. The sequence continues at coordinate 339,797,314 of OY728167.1, forward strand.
ATGGATTTGGGTGATATGATATTTTTTTAATGAGAAGGGTTTTTTTTTGTGAAAGATGTTTGGAGTTAAGATGAGGGATTTTTTATATATCATTATGATTTTCTTGGATTCATTTTTTGATTCAAATTACTTACCTTTATTTTACTGATCATGGTAACCATGGTTACTTTGGCGGGTAATACTAGGATTAAGTATGTTATGCATTGACATTGTCTCCCTAGCCTTACATTACGCCACACTATACAAATGATACTTTGTCATGGATGTGAAATACCACTACGACTTGAAGCAGTTCTCCCTATATGACCACATGGGACTGTATATGGTTAGTTATGGATAGATATAATTAGTTTTATAATTGAGACCATACAAGGATCCAAGGGTGGATTTTTATTATTTTCCTATGTTTACTCCCATGATTTTTATTGTCTTCCTTTCACTGAGTGGATTCTATTGTTGTTTATATTAAGCTATTTATTTTACTGTACTGGATTGGCAATTATTTCTCAATATCTTTACTATCTCTTTTAATAGTTATTTTATTATGATATGGTTTTTTAATATTTTTTATCTATGGGTTTTATCATACTTGTGAACTCTATGTCCTTGGTCATATTAGTTTGTTATCATTTTAAAAATTAAATTGTGAAATATTTTTGGGAGTAAATTAGAAAAGAAATGATTAAAAATAAACTATAAATTTTTCTATGTTTCAATGTAATTTCTATTATCCCTTTAAGAAGTGTTTTTAAATAATTTACTAAAACTAGTGGGTTTTCCTTAAATGAAATAATTTGGGTTTTAAAGGAAACAATATTTAAATTTTATATTTGGGTGGTTTTACTTAAAATGATAAAAGATGATATTTTAAAGAATTTTATTTTCAAACTAGCATTAATAGAATGGATTATGAAAGAAAATTCCTAGATAAACTTATTAGTGACATTATGCAGGTATTTTTTCTCACACCCTACTTATACCACTTGGTTCCCACAAACCAAACATATTTTGTAGGTCTTAGTTAATATTCTTGAGAAGTTTCTCATTTTGAATGTCTTCCCTTTAGGTCACTCATGGAATATATTTTAGTAGTAGATTTTGATGGTAACATCAGGTCATATAGATATTTTCTATTGTTTATTTGGGGTATCATATCTTTATTTTAGACCTTGTATTGTACCATCCAATTCTTCATTGTTTATATTCTTGAGATTTTATTCAGTCACATTGTATTCATTTTATATTATGGATACATGATAGAAGTTTATTTTTTATTTATGATTCATTTAGTTTATATTATATTCAAAACAGATTATTTGGTTTGTATGAAAGTATGACTTAAATATGAGTCATTTTTTATTTTTGGTATAATTTTGATCCATGATTATTATTTTTAATTGTGAAAAAAATAATTCCTAGGTGTGATTCCATTATTCATAGGAATTTTTTTATTTCCTATGAGGATTGGGAATTCCATTGGAGCCTTTCCATTGTCTGGATTGGGTGTCAGTTCAGGATAGCCTATGTTGGTTCATGAATAAATGGTATCATAGAACCCTTTTTTATTGGGGATATAATGGTATAATGGAGATAAGAATATCGAAACTTCATAGGTATATTCCGGGAGAGTCTATAATTATTTTTATTATTTTAATAATCGAGTTAACATGGGAGGTTGGGTTTTAGGTATTGAAATATCAGACTTATTATCTTAGTATCTCTTAATTTTGATTGCTGGTTTTAAAAGTTTTATTAAGATTATGTGGTTTGTTTTTTGGTTTTTTTGTTTTTAAGTGAATATGGGAGAAGAAATGGAGCGTATGGTCAAATCACATAGTCTATAAAATCATTCCAATCCAACCCGCATGGTATTGAGAATATCTTAGTGGTAGTTGTGTTATTGGTTCATGGTACTCAAAACCATGGAGTCAACCTATTCATATCCACTAAACCCTTTAAAATTTTGTATTGGACCTATTTTTCTTTCAGTTTTCTTTTTGGTATGGTAATTTAATATTTTTGGATGAATTAAAAATAATTTTTATAAATTTTTATTCAACTTGATTGTATTTTGTGAATAAAATTTGTTGGGAAACCGAATTTAACTGGTGAATGGTTAAATTTTAAAATTAATAATGGACTTTTCTAAAATGGTTTTAAATGAACTGTATGTTTTAGGTTTTCAAAATTATTTTTAAAGAGTTATTTTTGAAATTTATAGATGATTTTCAAGTGAAGTTTTATGATTTTTAAATGAGTATGGGTCATTCTAATATTCAATTTAAAAAGTTTTAAATGGGGGGTGGTTTTATATATGGTTTAGTTGTGTAAAGTTAGTTTTAATAGAAAAATAATAATTTTTAAATTTATAAATGAATCTTCCAAAATGAATTTAAATGAGTTTTATATTGTGGAATGTGATAACGATTTTAGTGATGAAAATATAGATTCAAAAAATTACTTTGAGTGGTGGTGATTATTTTCTCCCTTTGGTTTTGTTTTTTATTGGTGATTTATTTTGTGGGGATGTGTTGAGTCTTAGGGTGTTCTTGATATAATTTTTTGTTTCTTTGATATCAATAATGCTTCCCATAATATTTCCTATGAGTCATAAGATATTACATTAATTAGTGTCTCCCATGGTTTGAGTGGATTTACTCATCTTATTATTGTATCCCCTATAAGGATGTGGTTATTTTTATGCTTCTAGTGTATTCAGTTGTGAATTATGAGCCATCTTACTTGAAATTTATAACGACCCATCATTGTTATGGTCTATAAATTCATCTCATAGATTTTAGATAATTGAGTTATTCTGGTTAGAATCTAGGTAGTAATCTAAAGGAGTTAGACTGGGGTGTTCCTTTTCTTTTCCTTCTTAATTACTTTCCTTTCTTATTTATATTTTCTTCCCCTTCAAGTTCTTGTAATGTAATTAGCCTATTAGTTACTCTAGTCATATTTTAGGGCTGATGAATATTTTCCAATATTATGGGATTTTTTATTTATTTTCATTTGGCCTCAGATGTTTTGGTAGTGTGATTGTGTTGTTTGGATATTTGGTTGTGGTATCATTATTTTTGGAGATCTTCTTTGTAGGGATTGGTTTCATTAGTACCACTATGTTAGTTTAATCCTTAAATAGTGGTAAAAATTATTATAGGCCTCTTCCTTTTGATTTTCACATCTAAATTTTGGTCCTCAGGTGTCAAATGTGCTATTTTTGGGATTATTGGGTCTCAGTGATTAACTTTCATAGGTATTTTATATGTTGGTTCCCTCTATATTGTATAGTTCAAGAATTGTATCTCCGGGTGTTTAATCTTCCTTATTTAATTATTTTTATATTCTCTATTAGTGACTTTCTAAAGGGAAAAAACTTATTGTGGGGATAATTTCAACACTCTTGTGTCATTCTTATATTATTTTTATTTTAATTTTGATTATTTTGAAATTCATGGATGTTTGGGGGGGGGTGGGATTGGGCTTTGAAAATTTTGGATTTGGTTTTGAGTCACACTATATACTTGGGGTCACAACACTATGTTGATGCTCTATGATGTGAAAATTAGGGGAGATACTTTGAAATTATTTTTTTAGTCAGTGTTTTGGTTGAGAATCTTCCTTGTGGGAAACAATAAGATGCAACATATCATGGTTGAATTGTGGTGGGCATTTCAAGAGGACCATGTACAATCCCACACTATAGTTCATATTTTGGTGTGTGTTAGGTGTCCCTATATGAAATAGGGAGGTAAACTGGGTATTATCCATGGTGGTCGGATACATAAGGCTTATGGGGATTCCCAGTAGAGTCTCTCCATATTGTGGTGAATGGGGCCACACTATGGTGCCACTATATACTAAGTTTTAATATTTGTGATTTTATGATTCTACCCATATTAATTTGAAATCCAAATTAGTTTCCATTTTCCATTCCACTCACATGAATCAATTGAAGTAGAGCCATAAGTAATCTACCCTCTCCTCTTCCTTATATATAATGGTTTCCCCTATATTTTCAATTAGAATATTTAAGGTTATATCTCTATTTTCTTCTCTTTCCATCACTTATTTATATTTATTACTTCTCTCATCATGATTATAGGCTGGATAAACCCTATGTATTTGGTTTTGGTTTACCCTTATGATTTTTGAGTGTCTAGGTATTGTGATTCTCATATTGAGACTTGGTATAAAACAACCATCTAAGGTGATGTGTTATATTTGGTTTAATGTTTTGTGCTTCTATGCGATTAGATTTATTTGACATATCTTGAGTTATTTTTCATTCAAAAATTCCTCCTTCATTTAAAATCCATCATATTAATCTAGTTTTGATAATGATATAATTTTCTTACATTCCTTGGGGATCTTCAAGTCTTGTATAAATGGTATTTTCAATGGAAGGTGGGTCAAGAATAATTAAATCTGATTTCAAAATCCCTCTAAGTGTTTGATGAAATTCATTAATGAAATTTTCATGAGAATTAAAGTTATTAATGGTTTTTTTACGATCCTTAATTAATTAAAACTTTTTTAAAAGTAATAACTTAATAATTCTACTTAGTTTCCCAATTTTATGGGGGTAATTCCGAAAAGGGAATTGATTTTTATTGAGATTTGGTGTTCCTATTTTTTCATTTTATGATTCTTACATTTTGGTTGATTATTATGATATTTAATGTCATTTTAAATTATTTTTGGGTTTAAAATTATGTTTGTTAAAGATTTTTATCTTGGAATTGAATTGAATTTCTGTTTTAATATATTTTTTTTCCATGCATTGATTCATATTTGGTTTAAAGGAGATTTTTAACTTTAAAGACCATTTGAAAACACTTTTAAAAGGGTTTTATGAATTGAGTTTGTAAAGTTGTATCAATGGCCTAGTTGGAATTTTATGGAAGTGGATAGGATTTATCCCCTTACATTTCATTGTATTTTTAACTTCATGGGATTTGGTGATATGTTATGTTTTGATGATAAGGGTTTTTTAAAGGATGTTTACAGGTAAGATGAGGGAAGCATTTATGTCATTGTGATTTTATGTGATTGATTTTGTAATTTAAATTACTCACCTTCATTTTATGGATCATGGGAACCTTATGTACTTAGTTAAGGAAGACTAGGATTAATTTTTCTAGGATTTTAGATGATCTCATTAGACTTGGATTATATCACACTAACTAAATGATACTATATCATGGGTGTGACTTATAACTAGGACTATAAGTATTTCTACCTAACGTATCGTATGGGACTAGATATGGATGGTTATGGATAGATATGATTGGTTTGATTAGTGTGATAGCATGTGGTTCCTAGGGTTCCTTTACATTAGTTTTCTAGGGTTACTCCCATGATTTTGATTATATTTATTTCATTGAGTGGATGTTATTCTTGTTTACATTCGACCATTTACTTTACTTTATTTTATTCTATTTTTGGTTATCTTCTTTCTCTTTTTCAGTAGTTATTCTCTTATGTTATGGTTTTTATTATTTATTATCTATGGGGTTTTTTTATACTTGTGCACTCCATGTCATTGGTTGTATTCTTTTATTATCATTTTATAAATTATGTTATGAAATATTTTTTAGAGTATATTTTAAAAGAAATAATTTAAGCTAAGATATAAATTTATATTTATTTTAAGGCATTTTCACGATCCCTTAAAAAGGGTTTTAGATGATTTTATGGAAATAGTGGGTCTTCATTCAATGAAGTGGTTTTATTTTTAAAGGAAAAAGGTGATTTAATTTATTTATTTTAGTGGTTTTACATAAAATACTAAAATATAATATTTTCATGAACTATATGTTCAAACTATCAATAATGGAATGGATTATAAAAGGAATTGTATATATACTTTTATTATTGACATATTGCTGATATTTTTTATCATACATTACTTATACCACTCAATTTCTATAAACCATGTGACTTTTAAAGGTTTTGGATCAAGTTATTTAGAATCTCCTCATTATGGAATTCTTCCTTTAAAGCCATTCATGTAGAAAATTATGATGGTAAATTCATAAGGTGACCTCATCTCACATAAATATTTTTTTTGGTATTTTGGGTGTTATTTATTTATTTTTTACCATGTATTATATCAACTATTTCATACTTGTTTGTATTATTGATATTTTATTTAGTTTTATTATCTTAATTTTATATTATTATGTGTAATATATGTTCATTTTTTGAGTTATTATATGTTTGGTCTGTATTTTATTCAAAACTGGTTTTTTTGTTTCCATGGAAGTCTAACTTATGGATGAGCCATACCTGATTTCCTATTGAATTCCACTCTGTGTTTATTATTGTTAATTGTTAATAATCATTCCCAAGTGTGATTCCTTGATTTCTAGGCACTGGTTTCTATTATACGGGGATATGGAATTCATATTTGGCATTTCCACAAACTAGATCAGATGTCGGGTCAGGATAACCCATGTTAGTTTATGACATGTATGTTGTGATATAAAGAAACCAATGGATTTCAACATGTTGCCTGTTATATTATTGCATATCATATATACTGATTCCATTTTAGATTATGATATCCGATTTTATAAAGATATCCACATTTCATTTTCTTAGTCTTTATTAATGATATAAAATATGGTATCTTACATGATACCATATATCTTCATTTTAATCATAATTTTATCAATCAAATCACATAATAAGGCTCTAATACAACTATTATATTTCTAAGTATTAACACTTAATCAATATAATATAGAAAATTATATACCATAAATCCCAATAACACTATACTCTTAAAGCTAGAACCATGAAAAAACATACAATGAAAAAACTTTCATATACCATATTGTAACACCCCAAGATTTTATGGTATTCCTCTTGTAAAATTTAATATCTTAAATAGTTCATGCTTCATTCAACACTGAGTTTAAAACTGTAATATACTATTAAGTATGACCATTGGAATATTAATGTAACCATTAGGAATAATAATATGACCATTAGAATAGTAAATTCACACATAAAAGTATAAATAAAATTTGGGTATATTATAAATGAAAATATGATATATTTATATCTTATTATAAGTTGTTAAATGTTTTAAAAATGATAAATTAAGTGTTGGTATTTTTTTAAAGAATAAATGTTTTAAATGAAAATTTATTTTCATAAAACAGATTCATAAATTAATATTTTGTTGTCTTGTGATTATAAGAGAATTTTATGAGACCTTAATTAATTTTTCAAAGTGTTATAAAATCAGTTATAATTTTAAAATCAGTAGTCTTCGAATAAATGATGATTTTAATTAAAAAATAAATTTCTCATATTTAGAAAATTATTTTCATAAAATAGACTCCATTTTTGAATTATACATGTTGAAAATTGAGTAGGGTAAATTTTTGGGATTTTTCTAAAATTGTGATTTTTGTATGAATGGTGAAATATGATAATTTACGGTATATATATATATATTATATGTTAAAAGAACTATTTATTGAGTCATTACTGATGTAAGCACCATAATATATAACTATCCTCATATATTTACTGTATATAGTCATGGAAGCTAAACTATTGATAGTCTTGAGCCAAAATAATAACAAATTAATTAAATAATCAAGAAAAAACTCATCTCCTTCACTATAAATACCACCCTCACCTCCCCTTCTGCTCACACCTCCAAAGCCTTGAATCTTGACAAATTTTTTCCCAATCCCTCTCCTAAACCTCTCCCCTATGTTATGTTATTACTAGTATCACCCAAAAGACCATTTAAAAGTTTCTTAAGAGGATCTCAATGAGAGGAATTCTCTTTCCCTTTTTGATCAAAAAATAAAAACGTCGTCCATGAGGTGTCAATTCAGCACCTTCATGGACGATGATTACTTCATTTAATAATACCACCTTCAAGGTTGGCCATAAAACCATTTTTATGGTAAAAAAATATTATAATATTTATATTAAAACTTATTTAGTGTTATAGAGCCATTATATATACATAATTTTTATTATTATAACAAAACTAGTGTGTAATGATCAGAAAAACGCCAAAATAATCCAAACAGTTTTCATTAATGTTTTATCTAATTCATAATCCTAATATCTAGAAAAAAAATAATATATAATACCATTAAATATTATGAAATTTAATTAATAATAAATAATTTCAAATATGTATAACTTTTCCCATTTCACATGATCTTTTGTAAATGTATACAAGTGAACCAATCTTGAAAACCAAGGAAACGAACACTTCTGAACGACGTAATTGAATATTATAAATCATTAAAAAGGCCATAAATGAACTTAATAAAATTATAATAAATCAAATAAAATCTTAATAAGTTTTTATTTAATTTATTAATGAATATAATTTCATTATCCAGGATGTTAAGTACAAGTGGAAAACACTTTCAGACATAAGGTAAGGGATTCTCCTCGAACCTGCATTTTTCATTTGGGTTATGATTTATCTCTCTTTGCACAAACTTAATTATTCATTATTTTCATATAATTATTTCAAATTCTCTTTATATGTTCCAAAAATCATGTATCCATATCAGTTCATCTTTCATTGATGAAAAAATACATGTTTTATAAGTTCCCCTTTTAAATTCCTCCCAATAAGCAAGCCCGATTAAAGGGTACTTCCCAATTTCATACCAATTTTCAAGTACACTCCATAATATATAATAAGGAAAAAATATATTTTTTAAATCACCATTTTTAACTTGAAAAACTATTTTAGTCCTTTTCTAGTTTTATGCAAACAATTAAGCCTTTTCCTCTTGAAAGACTCGTATATTTTCTCTTAAACTGCACTAAAGTGGATCATTTCTAAAGACTCTTTTTTACATTTTTTTAATTAAATTGGAAATAATTTATGATTTAAATATAATTTTATTTTTCCTTCCATTTTATTTGATAGGATAAAAATTATTAAAATCTATTTTTATATAAATTATTTTTCCAAAAATAACTCTTCTTTCCAAAGTAAAAAGGGTATTTCTCTCAAGAATTTATTAATGTTTTTATTAGAGTATTTTAATATAATTAAAAATCATTTTTTGTATTTTATTATTGAAAGATGTTGATATATTATGATTCCATATATGATATTTTATTAAAGGGTTATGATTAGTTTGACTGTGTATGTTCTATTCATGGTTTATGGTTGAAGTATTCACATTTCGTATGCTAGTTTTTTCAATAGGAATGTTTATGTTTTGTTTCAAAATTTTAAAATGAGTAATGAATTGGACTTAGTAAGTGATGGTAGAGTCCCTATATATCCCCTCAATTCATCAGTAGGTCTCATGAGACAAAATAGTTTGGGTATTGGCTGACATCTTACCCATTTATGATGTCTTGGATAGAGCCTTGATGGTATGTTATGATGTACGACATTATGCATTGCCTCAATATGATATTGTTAATTGATATCCCATGTGATTATAAAACTATTATAATATCCATGTTTAAGTTTCATTATCATGTGATTATTTATATGGAATTATTTATTCAGATTTTATTCTTACCATATCATTCTCAAGATTATGTTTTAAAGGCATGTGTTTTAGTTATTCACCTTGCCTTATTATTTATGTTTATGATAGACTCCACTATATTACTTACCCTTACCAAGAATTTTAACTCACACCATTCTTATGTTTTATTTTTTTCACCCAGATATAAAGATGTATATTTTGAATGACTTGCAGGGATACTCTATGAGTTTATAGATGTTTCCAATGGAGTTACTATGCCATTTTTCCTTTTAAGTTGTAATGTAAAACTTATGTTTGTATCTAGTTTTCCAAATCTATTAAAATATTTGGTTATTTGGGATGTGATAACTTATTCATAGTACCAATGTAATAAATTAAGGAACTAATACCAATTTACTTGGTTTGGGGTCTTTACAGTTTGTTTTAGAGAAACTCTAGTAGAAACCTTTGAAATTAGATTTAGAAAATGTAGATTAGGGATCATAACCCTAAGATTGACATTTAGGATAATCATAATAATAAAATCCTATAATTTTGGTAAGGTATATATTATGTGGGAATTCCTAGAAATACATCTTTTTATGGATACTAGAAGTGAATTTTGTTCTAACACATATGTACCTAGGGGAAAAAACTCTGACAAGGTGTGTCGAGCCTAACTCGGCGTAACCTGGTACATGCCAATGAGCCTTAATATGCACCTAGTTTGAAAATCCTGGGGGATATGCTTACGATAATTAAAATTTTCTATAAAAACCATTATGAAGGATTTAAAAGTAAATATGACTCTAAAGAAACCATGTTTATGATTATGAGATTAGCTATGCATAATTTTTTCAATTTATGTTAAGTGTTTTTCTAGTTCAAAATTATGTACTATGATTCAAAAACTAATTTAGTGTATTCCATTGTTTATAAATGATCCCTAGTGGAAGGAATAGAAACCATATCAACACGTTTATTCCATGTATGGATTTCCCTCCTATCCATGATAATGATGTTGAAGCAGGAGCTACAACTGGAGATGAGAAACTTAAAACTATACTGGGACAACTAAATCAGGTTATGAATTATAAAATTACACGTGTGGAGTGTGATAATCCAAAATTTTGAGGAACAATGTTAGACCGCTTCATGATACAATAACCTCCATCATTCAATGGGACTAAAAACCCATTTGTCGCTGAGCATTGGATAATTTCGTTAGAGAAGATATTTCTTACTTTGGGAGGTAATGAAAGGGAGAAGGTAATCATGTCAGTTTATCATCTATTAGAAGATGGAGATCAATGGTTTTCATTAATTCAAAACATAAAGGAGGGTGAATAAATCACAAAACTATAATGGAAGTATTTCAAGGAAATTTTCATGGTGAAATATTTCCCTCACAAATAGCAAGAAGATATAGAGAGTGAATTATTGAGTCTGTTATAGAAAGAGGATGAAAACATTTCCAAGTATGAAGTCAACATTACAAGGTTATAAAGGTATGTCATAGACTATATACGTAATATAAGGAGAAACATTTATCGATTCTTTGATGGGTTAAAACCTTTCCTCTGAAGGGCACTAGTCTCCCAAACTTTCACATCATATGAAGATATAGTCTCATATGCTATCAGGACAAATAAATAATTCTCTAGATATTTTGACTTTAAAGGAAAACATTTAATTGTTACTTTATAATTGATGGCACTCATTATTTCTGCTCCTTTGTTTATGCTAAGAATAGATATCAAGATAGGAGGCCCATTTATAATGACCTTAACTATTTAGGTACCAATATCAATACTCCTTGGATTTTGATTTGGGACTTTAATTATATTCTTAACTCTATTGAGAAAATTGGTCCATATTATGATGTTATTTCCACAAGATAATTTAAAACTTCCATTTAATACAAAAAACTTTTAGAAATTAATCTTACTGGTGGAAAATATACTTGGTATAGAAGGAATTACAATAGGGTGGTTGCCTCTAAGTTGGACAGAGCCTTCACATATGTCCCTTCTTTAGATAAATGGGATACCATCTCCAATATTACCCTCCATAGGCTGCACTCTAAGAACCATCCCATTCTAGTCAATATCTCCATAAAAAAATATGAAACCCTCATTACCTTTTATGTTTAATGATGTGTGGTTTTCAAATGTTGAATGCACTGATATCATAATTTTTTTTGGTCTTCTATGTCACACTGCAATGATTCCTTTTCTTATTCTGTTAAGTTCAAACACCTCAAATAGATTCTCAAAAGCTGGTGCAGTTCTACAGTAAAAAAAGTTAACAATGACATTCTTATCCTAGACGATGAGCTTAAACAGCTTCAAAATAATAACACTATCTTTGATTACAACATTGATCTGACTCAAGAAATCAACCTTTTGCTAAAACTAAACTCTTTTTTCACCTTTAAAGAGAACATGAGGAAACAAACATCTATAAAATTAAATGGTTATCTGATGGTTATAGAAACATTATGTTCTATAACTTTCTTTATAGAGTCAGGAAATTGTGCATACCACTATCTCTATTAAAAGATGGGGACAACATCTTAGATAATGAGGATGATATTGCAAGTAATATTTTCTATTAATTTGAATCCATCTTTAATGGCCCTGATAATAACAAATACCTCTTACTTGAAGTCCTTCTGAAGGTGGTTAATTGTGATGATAACACTTTCCTTCTAAGAATACCTCTTGATCATGAAATTAAAGACACTGTATTTATTTTAAATCCTTATAGTGCTCTAGGTCTTGATGGTTTTAATAATGGTTTCTTTCAAAATTATTGGGATGTTATCCAATTGTATGTTGTAAACTTGTCAAATATTTTTTCTCCAATGGTGTCCTCCCTCATGGTCTTAATTTTCAATTTCTTTCTTTGATTCCTAATGTGGACAATGCTTCTGAGATCCACATATTTATACCCATTTCTCTCATTAACACCCTTTATAAAATCATCACCAAAATCATTACTAATAGACTTTCAACTATCACGAACAAAATTTTCTCCTGGAACCAATTTGGGTTTATTAAGGGTAGATCCATACATGATTGTATTTTTATTCCCCATGAGTGCGTTAATACTCTAAATAACGTTAACAGAGGGGGTAATATTTCCATTAAACTTGAAATTAAAAAATATTTTGATACCATGGATTGGTGCTTCATCTTCAAGGTTCTTCAAGGCTTTGGATTTAGTGATTATTTTATTACTATTATTAGAAGCCTTTTCAATTCGACCTCTATTTCTATCTTTGTCAATGACTCTCCTAATGGATACTTCAAATGCAACAAAGTTATATGTCAAGGTGATACCTTATCTTCCATTCTTTTCTCCATTGTGGAATATTACCTTAGTCGCCTCCTCACTCATCTTGTAGATCAGACAAAACTTAGGCCCATTAATTTTATAGGAATGTGAATGCTCCCACCCATCTCCTTTATACTGATGGTATCATCCTTTTTTACAAGGTGATAAAAGAAAATTTTGAAACCTAAAAAATTCTCTCTCTCATTATGAAGAGGTTTCTGGTAAAGACATTAGTTGGAACAAATATTATATCTTCTTTGGGAAAAACTATCCTCCCAGTAGGAAATGTAATATTATTAGTGACTTAGGCATTAAATTAGGTTATTTTTTCCCTTTTACTTATCTTGGTGTTCCCGTTTTTTGGGGCAGACCAATTCCTCTGATTTTTTTTTTGCAATTGTTGACCATGTTTTTAACCAACTATCTTCTTGGAAAGGTAAATCCCTCTATATGGAAGGTAGAATATGCCTTCTCAAATCCACTATTGTTTCTAAAATGGTTTAATCCATGATGGTTTATAAATGGCCCATTGGGCTTATCAAAAAAATGAATACCTCAATCAAAATGTTCATTTGGACTAGTAGCACGTTGGAAAAAAATATTGTGACCGTCCCTTGGTCGACTGTTGGAAACCTATTGAAAAGTGTGATATTTTCATAATAATATTCTATAATTTAATGAGACTCTTCAAGATAGAATCACCTGGAACATTCTTTACAATAATTCTGATTTCATTTCTTTTCTCAAAAAAAGATTTCTTGGAAAAATCAAGGAAAAAAATTGAATTTTCTCAGCTCCTCTATCTGGCCATCTATTAAAAAATCTTTTTCCAGCATTAAGAACAATTCTAGATGGATTGTTACCATGGATTCCTCTATAAATTTCTAGTTGGAGAACTAGAAAGGCATCCCCCTAATTTTGATGATTCATCCTGAAAAAATACCTAAGAACACCATATAATCAATTATAGATATGATAAATTATCAAAATGATCATCTACCTAAATCCATTATACATTCCATTAATAACTACCCTTTCTCAAACACTGATGACTTTTTAATTTGGGAACTTATACACAATGGTATGCTTAATTCAAAAAAAAATTATAATCATTTTTTTGAAATCCTAAAAGTGATTTTGGTTGGATAAAACTCTGACAAACCCTGGATAAAACCCTCAAGATTCACTCTTATTTGTAACCTTATTCACAATAGAGTTCCCATAGATGGATGACTTCAATCGTTTGGTATTCAACTTTATTCTAAATGTAGACACTGCAATTAACACAGAGAAGATGCTAATCATCTCTTCCTTTCTTTTTCTATTGATTCTACTCTTTGGAACTATATTTTTGACATATTTAACTACATATGGTTAATTCTTGACTCTGTTAACACTCAAATAAATAGATGTGCCAAAATGGAAAATTCTCAGAAAATTAATAACCTCTTCCTTACTATTATTACTGAGCTACATCATGTGATATGGTATGATAAAAATTCTATTATTCATAACAATTACTCACTCAACCATAATGCAGGTTGGATGCGGATCCTTATTGTCATACGTGAAGCTGCATCGATGCAAAAGGGTCACTGCAATAACACTGTTAATGACTTCACTATTATGCGACGTCTGTGGATTGATGGAAAATTTTGTCAACCATTCCACACCTTTGAAATGTTTTTGCATGCTCCCTTTCATGGTTGGATTAAAGTAATTGTGGATGGTACCTCCAAAGGAAATCCATGTCCTGCGGGTTGTGGCACTATCTTCAAGAATCATCTTGGTCAGATCGTCAAATGTTTTCTTGGTAACTATAGTGGTGCCTCTTCTTTGGAGGCCGAAATGATAGGTATGATACATAATGTTACTTTTGCAAAGATCCATGGTTGGAATAATATCTGGATTGAATGTTATTCAACCACCATTGTAAAAGCAATTTGGAATGGTGTGACACACCTTGGATGACCGACTACTAACTGTTGGATGGATTTCATCCAGTCGCTTAGTGACATCAACTACACTATAACTCATATTTATCATGAAGATAATATAGTTGTAAATGGACTTGATAATAAGGGAGTAAATCAAGACATTACCTAGATTGATGATCTCCCTGCTGATTTTATACCTCTTCATGAGAAGGACTGTAATATGATTCCTTAATTTAGACTCATGTAATCTCTTCTTTGTTTTTATAAAATTTGTTCTCTGGTATTTTTTGCCATGGAACCACCACCCCCCCCCCCCAAAAAAAATAAATGTGTAAAAAAACATAAAGGAGCATGATTATTGGGGATTTAAGTTTGTTACAAGTGTGGATAAAAAGGCCACCAAGATTTTGATTTAAAGGGAAAGAAAGAAGCCACCAATTTTAAATAATAAAATTTTAAAGAGATGGTACATTATGAAAATGATTTTACTAAGCATCAAGGAAAATTTCACTAGAAAATGATAAGGGAATAAGGCTATGATTATGTAGTCACAACATATGAGTTTGAAGTTCCTAATGATGTAGTGGAAGGTACTTTAATCATCTCCTAAAATTTAGATAAATATTTATTTGATTATGGTTCATCACATTCATTTATATCTTCCCAGTTTAAATTAAAAATTAGATATTTCCAATTCACCTTAACAAGGGAGTTGTTAGTAAATAATTCTAGTGGAAACCTTATTGCAACAAATATGTGTTGAGTAGTTCCTATTATGACATATAAATATGCTCTAATTTCTAATTTTATTATCATACCTATGGTTGATTTTGATATAATCCTTGGTATGGATTTTATTTCAAAGTATAATGCAAAAATTTATTGCAAAGTGAAGGAAATTATGATTCGTGATAAAGGTGTGAAATTTATCATCTTTAGAGGAGATACTTTATCATCTGAGTCAAATTTGGATGCACCTACAGTAGCTCTTCTAAATGAAATTCTTGGGAAAGAATTGAAAATATCATCTATGGATGAGGAAAGAAATCTTAAAATTGGGGGAATCCCTATTGTACAAGAATACATTTATGTATTTTTAGAATATTTACCTAGACATCCTCTAGAGCAGGAGGTTGAGTTTTCTATTGTTTTAATCCCTCATGAAAGACCTATATCAAAGTCTCCTTATAGAATAGAAACAATGGAGTTAATAGAGTTAAAAAAACAACTAGAATAATTGAGTGATAATGGATTTATATTCCCTATTGTTTTACCTTGGCGAGATCCTATTATTTTTATTAAGAAGAAAGATGGATCTATGAGGCTGTGCATTGACCATAAGAGAACAATGCTATTAAGATAAGGAAAAAGTATTTGTGGCTCTTATTGATGACTTATTTGATCAACTTCACTGAGCTTAATATTTTTCGAAGATTGATCTTAGATCTAGATATAATCAATTTCGTGGTAAGAAGGAAGATATTGAAAAGATATCATTTTGAACCAGGTATGGACATTACGAGTTTATAGTAATTCCATTTGGAATAACTGATGCATCCTCTATTTATATGGATATAATTAATAAAGTGTTCAAGGAATATATTGACAATTTTTTTGGTATTTTTTTGATGATATATTAATATATTCCAAAATATATGAGTACTATGAGAACCACTTACATATTTTTATATAGACTCTTAGATGAAAAGAGTTATATGGGAAGTTTAGAAAGTGTGAATTCTGGCTTCAAAAAGTTTCTTTTCTTGGCCATACTGTCTCTAAGGATAGAATCTCAGTTGATTCCGTGAAGAAAAAGGAATTTCAAGAATGTAATACACCAACAAACATAACCTAGGTACATATTTTCATTGGATTAGTAGGTTACTATCGACATTTCATTCATAATTTTTCCTGATTAGATAACCCATTAACTAATCTTACTTTTAAAGGGGTTGAATTCATATGGTCATAATACAAAAAAAGAACCTCATAGAATCGGTTTTTTAATATGGTGGTGGTTTAAAATGCCACCATATGATTCTGTGGTGGTTTCATAAAACCGTTGCTAAATTCAGTGTCGGCATCCAACATGCAGTAGTTTCTTTAATTTAGTAGCAGTTTTTGGGAAGTGTCATAGTAAGCAGATTTAGTGGAAATTTTGGTAGTTTTAGGAGCAGTTTTAAATGGAAAAAATGGTGTATTTGGCGGCGGTTTAAACTGCTGCTAAATGTTTTTCATTTTTTACATTAAAACCATCCCTAAACCACTATAACCGCCGCCAAACAATAACACACATTTATTTAGTGGAAATTTTAACTACCTTTGATAAAAGAATATCAAACTGTAGTGGAGGTTTAAACCATCGCAAAATATGGTCCATTTCATTATCGATGGTTTAAACCACCACTAAATGTAGATTTACAAATAAAAAATGCACCATATTCTATAGCCCCAATACTAGTACACTGAAAAAAACCATGTGCAGAGAACATATAATAGAATAATCTAAACCATCTAACAATGTTCAGTAGTCAAAAATCTAATAATGTTTCATAGAAAAACCATATACATGGAACATATAATAGAATAATCTAAACCATAGAATCTCAACCATATAACAATATTTCATAGATATAAATCTAATGCTTTAAACTATATAGAACCAACGTATGAGCTTTAAGCCTTAAAACTATATAGCACAAACTTGTAAGATGTATCCCTGATCCATCCTAATAAGGATTCTTTATCCCAGTGCCCGGGATAACATTGTAAAAAGAATTGGGTCTGACAACAGTACTGATTTATTTTAGTTTGGACTTTATATTTGATACAGATGAAGTGCTTAAACATAACTCGATAAGAGCATCATGCATGAATCTACGAGAAAACCTATACTATAACACTTGTAATAGGATAATGTTTTTCAATTCAGCTTGATGATTAATATAAGCGTGTTATCCTTGTTTTGGAACCACATTCCATAGTGGATGAAACATGTGACATGGAAGGTTTTTTATTTCAATAAATATTACACAAGAAATTCCTAAGGTGGGGAGAATGATGACTATTATGGAAACTATGTCCTTTCATATAGAGTGACACAACTATAATGGACCAATTGGAAATTATCAGAATGAATTCTTGAAGCTGATGAGTTGGTATATTCAATATTTCATATCTCAAACATGATGATGAGTTTTAAAACATAGGTTGGAGTTTAAACTAATTCTAGATGATAAATTCATGCTCGAGATAAATAAACAAGCCATGAGTGTTACTGGTCAATAGTGTGTCTATGAATTCATGGAAAAATGATGGGAAGGTGATTGGTTGATTACCCAACCATTGATGAATGATGAGATTCATTGTTGGAATTTTTTGTTTATGCATGAAATAACATGGTATCATTGGGATCTAAGTCTGTGTGATCAATACCTTAATTAAAATACATGTTATTAAGATGGGAATATCTTAAACAATTAAGTCTAGAGTGGATTGATTGATGCTTCAGTGATCAAAATTTAAAGGGGAGCTGAGCCTTCTATCTATGCATCATGTTAAATATGATGCGAACCTTTTAGGGTTTAAACCTTTAGAGATATACCATAGAAGTAAAATGAGGGTTTTAGGGTGTGCTGAGGTGGTTGAACCATTTTTAGACCTATCCACACATCATTGAGAGATGTGGTATCAACGGTTGGTTCAAGGAAAGTATAACACATTTTGATGGAGCGTGTATCAGAAGATCTAAACAGGCCTATCAATATAATTTTTCAAAGACATCCAGATTTTTTTATTTGTGGAATAGGAATGAGTAATTTTTATAAACTTTGTGTACTCCTATTCTCGATTCAGTCATTCCCAATATATTGTCCATTTTAAGTATGTTGGGAGAGCGTCTATATACCAAAATAAATAATTAAAACCAATGCCTTTTTGTTTGGATGGAAGGAATCCATGGGAGGTTTACACAAGGATTGACTTATAGAAATCCATAATATATGGATTATAAATGTCAAATATTAGAGGGTAACACTCATGTGAGTGTTGGACCGATCGTTGGATGGTTGTTTTAGTTTTTTAGTTTCTTGATAACTGGAACTGGGTACTATTGTATTCCACGGTGAATGCCAGGTACAGGTTCAAATAAATACATGGGAGAATCTTGAGTCTAGGCATTAGGCTTGGGATAGCTTTTAATTATCTAGGTGTTTTGGATCGATAATGCACTAAAATGTTTTTTTTGGAATGGTGACATAAACGAGTAAGATTTCATAAGATCAAGAGACATCACTAGAAGTTGGTTACAAAAAGTGGTGAGCACGCTCAAAGTGATATTGGGGTACCTTGGATAATAGGTGTCAGAATATGGCTTTAGATATGTCTTCTATTAAAGTTGAGTGTTCTCTAAAAATAATCAACCAAAATATGTTTAGTATGAGTAATTTCTAAAAGTAGTATGTGGTCAATGAGGAACCACTCTAGGAACATGGTGGGTTGAGATAGGTGCATTTTAATGGTTTCTGAGAGCTTCTAAAGGAAAATATAGTGTGAATGGTATGAACTTGGTCAATTGGATTTCAAAAATTTAAAAAAAATTGAGGACTAAGGGTAATATCCTCTTAAGTAACATATTAAATGTGCTAAGAGCACTGTTAGGACATTGAGGTCTTTTATAAATAGGAAATTGTGATAGTGGGAGTACCACAACTCAAAATTTACCATTAAAAATTAAAATTTATTGTGGATATATCTATATTCTAGTTGATAATAGGATGATTGCATGATCATATCTCTTATATATTGTCTCACTCAATGTGCTCAAGCACATAGTGGTGTAGCTACCAATTTGGATCTTCATCATCCTCTAAAGTATTATTCTCCCCTATAGTGATGGCGTGTGGCAAAAATAGGCTCACCTACCATCTAGGGAATACAACTCAAAGGATCTCTTGTGAGAAGTGATAATTCTCATGTCTCTAATGTGTTCAATGGTCGAACCAACATTTGTGGACCCCATCCTTAAATGACACAGCTATGGAGCTTGTGTCTCCAAAATGAATAAAACAAATCAAATAAACAACATAGTAGTTAGTCCAAAATACTAATATACATATACTAACACAACTAAAATGAAACTATTAAATATATTCATATTCTATATGGAACATATATTACTTCATACTCTATCAACTTCATACTTCAATAATTCTAGACTCACTACCTTACAAAATCATCAAGCCATATCAAAGTCCCACGCCTTTATCAAACATGGGGAATCATGAAAATGTTAGGTCATGAAAATGTTAGGTGACTACCATGTACTAAAAATTATACATGATACATGATACATGATACAAGATACATGAAAAAACCCTATATTTCCATATTTTTCCAACATATCAACAGGACCACTAATCACTGTCTGATGATGAACACTGCTTGTCACCCTCTCCACCTCCATCTTTACTTCCTACTACTAGAACCTGTAAGAAAATTATATTGAAAATTAAATAATTTTGAATATTTATATTTAAAATTAAAAACAATTAATGTTTTCAAACTAAATGATTTCGAAGTTGTGTAATTCACCTGCTCACAACCCATCATCGATGCAATATCACAAGGGATAGATCCATTTGTCTTCTGATATAAATCGACCAACACTTTCTAAAAGTTGATATATGATCACCCTATTCCTGAATTGTGTTTTTCATAGAAACATAATCTCTCTGAGCATATCAACTAAAACTAGGAGTAGATACATCTTCAATCCCCAATGGCCTACTAAAGACCTCAGATAGTAAGGGTCCCAAACCCATCCTGCACACTCGACCAGGATGCTCCTTCCCAAGAACTTTACCATCTGGTTCATCCTGGGAGATTGAGTAGGACTGTGCGGGATTGGTATCCCATAGTTCTTTAATTTTTACCTACAAATAAAATACCAGTCATATTAGAAGAAGTATATATTAACACATCGAAAACTGATAATAAGTTATTATAATTAAAAATGAATCCATACCCTAACTTCTTTGGTAGGCTCATTAACAAAACTCCCATAAATTTTTTTATGAACACCCAACCACACTTCTGTTTAGGATACTTGGTACCCTAATATATATGACTAAATTAAAAAAATATAAATCATAAGTTTAATATATTAAATAGATAATATTATCTTATAAATATTTAAACTAATAAAAAGATTACCAGAGTCGATTAGCTTCTAGAAAAACTCTTTGACCCCGTAGTGTGAGGGATTATTTGCTTAGCCCATCTCGATGAATTCTTACTTGAAAGATCTTGAAATAAATAAAATGTAATTTAATAGTAATTTATGAAATGTCATATCTTTTTCATATACATGTATAAATGTAAAATGAGATTAATATAATAATATATATTTAAATTCCATGTGCTTCTCATCACGATGTCTATCAACAAAAACATTCCATTGCTCTCTAGGTACCCCATTGGGTACCTTGTCATACATATGTTGGGCGCTTAATGAAGTATCGTTGACATCTACCCATAATCTCCATTTAAATTCTTTCTATTCATTGCCCAGATTTTTCAATATCCACTTTCATGCTAGCACATCAGCAACCATAATGTAGAAAAACATATGTATATAGAAATTCATTTTGAAAATATTAGAATCTAATAACATACCAACATTAAATTACACCATAATGTATTAAAATTAAATTTATTTGTGAATCAAAAACTTCATTCTTCCAAGATGAAGGCATATGCCTCCAATCATAATATGTAATCAGAAGGGAAACTGGGTCCGAGGCCAGCTGACCTGGAATCTGACCAAGTAATCCTACAACGTCATCCGTAGGGACCCCATAAGAATCAAATGGGACAACTATATTTAGTACAGTTAGATTATATACATTTGACCTTTTTATATTTTTCTACATAGAAACATTGTTTCCATATTTTATGAATAAACAGTTAGTATAAAAAAGTACAATAAATTTATTCATATTAAAATTTGTACCTATAATAGTAACTCTCCAGTATCCCTGTGAAGAACTAGGAGTGGAGCCCTGGTCCCTCACTACTGAGGCTATTGAATGGTAAGACATCGACTGAGATGCTGATGAGATGCTCACAGAGGGTGTGAGAGATGGTGTAGGGGCCAAACAGATGGTGTCTCAGCTGCTGTAGGGAGGGAGATAGATGGATCATCATCTGTCGGTGTGGTCGATAGAATAGTATAGTGATTATTCCTTGAAATTATTATTATTTAATCAAATGAAATTAAATTAAGAACATATAATTCAAAAAATTAAACTTGTGAGAGAGTTTGAATATTGAGATTATATCCTTAAATATCATGTTATATTTGATTTATTTTATATATGACTAGCACTGGATATTGTGATGGCCTTCCCTTATGATTTTATTATGGTTAGTACAAGATATTGAAATTCCATTCTCTAATGGAACTCTAATGAATTGTGGCTACAATATATGTATCACTGGAATTGATCAAAAAAGGTGAGGTTAAGTGTTGGGGTAACTTGGCTAGCACATGATGAACCAACATGGATTATAGTAGAAAAGTTTCAAGATGAAACCTATAAGATAATTACTAATTTTTTCATATGATATTCATAACAAAATCAAGGTTATAAATGTGAAATTTAAAATAAGGAAGCCTATGGAAATCACAATGAAATCAATTAATGATAGAGAAACACAATTTTTTCCATATTTATACACTAAAAATTATCCACATCATAACCATATACATGATTCAAATAAAAAAAATAAACATTCCCTATATTAAATTATTTTACATGTTTACTATCAAAATAATATATTATTATAATTTATTCATATAAAAAAATAAACATGCTCTAGGGGAAAACATAATGCACCTTCAACATGTAAAATATAATTTATTCTATCATCCATTTATTTCCATCCCTAATAAACTTAATAAATGTGAAGTTCATTTAATTTGAGAATGAAACTTTTTAATCAATCAATAACTACTAGGAAACAAACAATCCAATATAAAACCCCATACATAATTCATATACCAACTCCATACTCCTGCATCACACATCATCACCACAACCATGATCATCACACAACTATATCACAGATCATCCAACGTCACATCTCATTCTAACAAATAATTTTTTCACTGAACAACACACTCTATCTCAAACCCAATTACCACCACTAATGGTAAAATCCTCACCGGGACCACATGAAGAACAAAAAATGCATCAATCACATAAACATATAAACGATATTTCAGCATGCACAATACCACATTTCAAAGGGGCCTCTTATGTGGCTAGATAAGAGTGGGATTAAGGGAGAAAGGGGGAAAATGATCGATATGGGGTCCTTGGTTTCACTCTTAGGATACCTGAGACTCTTACAAGTCCAATGTTAACTATTTAACTCCCACCAGGTAACTAGTGTCACATGTAATTGTAAAATATATGTTGAAACCTATTTTTGGTACCCTAAATCCCCAATCCACACACCAAACCACAAACCTCATTAAAAAATAACTTAGAATGTAAAATCAAAAGCCTAAATCAATTTTGAATCCATTTTCAAAAAGTACCCCTCAATCAGAATCAAAAATTGAAACTATTGAATGCTTTTACCATTAAAATTTCCAACATAAGACCTTAATGACATCATAATCAAGGTAATAAGGTAAAAACATTATATCCTCCCAAAAATATCACTTTTCAATAAAGATAAGTCTCAAGAAAAATCTATCTAAAGACTAATTGCCTCTATATTGAAAATAGATGAACTGAGGAATCTATTATACCAATAATAATAATATTTTAAACTCACCTCAAATCCCCAAAACTAACCAAATATAGAACCCAAATAACTAAAACAATATCATATAACTTATACATAATTTTAAATACACCTTGAACCATATCCCAATTTTTACATCCCATGTCGAAGTCATTGCTCCCAAATCTAACCTGAATCATTAAAAACACCAACACTTCAACATCCAAAACTATCACACTAATAAATATCCCTAATTTTACAATACACTTCTAATTAATGACTTCAAAATCCAAAAAATACCAAACCATCAAGAAACATCAATACTATACCGGTGGAAAGGCATGACGAGGGGCCGTGAGGCTTGGGACCACCGAAGAAGCACGAAAATGGTAGGTATTTGGGGGGTCGCAGGGGTCAGGGGATTGGGGAGTTTGGGGGAGAAGTGTTGGGATTTTGAAAAAAATAAAACTTTTAGCGGTGGGTTTTAATGAACTTCTGGTAAATTATTTTTAAAAAAATTAGTGGTGGTTTACTAAACCACCTCTAAAAAACCACCACTAAACATTGATTTTGGTGTAGTGAAAAAATAATGTAAATAATGTTTTGTAGAATTGAAGAGGAGACTAGTGAATCCTATGATATTGACTCTACCATCAGGAAATGGTGTATTTTTTATTTATAGTGATGTATAAAAGAAAATACTTGGTTGTGTCCTTATATAGAATGATAGAGTTATTGTCTATGAATAAATCTAGTCCAAAACTCATAAATAGAACTATCCAAGTCCTGATCTTGAGTTATCATCCATAATATTTTCTCTAAAGATATGGAGACACTATCTATATGGGAAATATGTGAGATATATACAGATCACAAGAGCTTGAAATACATATTCTCACACAAATAACTCAACATGAGGAAAATGAGATTGCTCAAGATACTCAAGGATTATGATTGTTCAATACACCACCACCCAGGGAAGGTGAATAAGGTAGAAGATGCATAGATCAGGAAGTATCATGGAGTTCTGAACAAAATGAAGTTTGGAAAGGATCTTGTGTACACAGATCTAGTAAAGGTGTATATGGGAATTATCAAGGAAGGTGAAACATCATTACTTTTTCAAATGGTTTCCAAACCATATTTATTGGAAAAGAGTAAAAGTTCTCAGTCTTATGATGAGAATTTTCAAAAGAAAATTAATTCTTTGAATGATGGGAAATTGGTAGACTTTGTATACGAAGATGGAATCTTGAAATTTGGGAAGAGGATTTGTGTTCCCGATATACCAGAGCTAAAGAGGGAATTATTAGATGATGCTCATAGATTGAATATTTCCATACACCCTGGTAGCATTAAAATGTATATAGATTTGAAGGAGCATTTCTAGTGGGATAATATGAAGCACGAGATTTCTGATTATGTATCAATATATTTAGCTTCTCAATAGGTGAATCATGAAAGAAAACATCCAAGAGGAGTCATACAACCTCTGCCTATTCTTAAATGGAAATGGGATGAAATTACTATGGATTGTTTCACTGGATTACAAAAAATCAAGAAATAATGATGCAATATGGGTAATTGTTGATCGAATTACCAAATCTACACATTTCCTTGCTATAAGGGAGGATTTTACACTAGATCAACTTGCACAACTATATATATATATATATGAAATTGTAAGACTTCATGGAAAACCTCTTTCCATTATTTCTGATCATGATCTAGGATTTTCATTGAAATTTTGTAAAAGTATTTAGAAATATTTAGACATTGAGATTTATTTGTGTATAACTTATCAC
Organism: Viscum album; assembly: GCA_963277665.1. Taxonomy (NCBI): domain Eukaryota; kingdom Viridiplantae; phylum Streptophyta; class Magnoliopsida; order Santalales; family Viscaceae; genus Viscum; species Viscum album. The sequence goes on from OY728167.1 coordinate 339,822,679, forward strand.
CCTCAAACCGATAGACAGTCTGAGAGGACTATTCAAACATTAGAATAAATGTTGAAATCATGATCACTTGACTTTCAAGGTATGCATGGTCAGTATTTATCTTTGGTAGATTTTTATTACAATAATAGTTTTCATTCAAGTATTAAAATGGCATAATATGAAGAATTGTATAGAAGGAGATGTCATAAAACAACTTGTTGGGATGAATTTGGTGAAAGGAAGCTTATAGGCCTGGATCTTGTGGAGGAAATAATGGAGAAGGTAAAGACTATTCAAAACCATATCAAATAAGATAAAAGTATATAGAAGAGCTATGCTGATAATCAAATGAAGGATTTGGAATTTCAAGTGGGTGATCATGTTTTCTTGAAAGTATCTCTGTGGAAGTTTGTTATAAGATTTGGAATGAAAGGGAAACTAAGCCCTAGGTAAATTGGTCCTTTTGAAATCCTAGAGATAGTTGGAGGTGTGGATTATTGTTTAGAGATTCCACCTTAGCTTTCTAAAGTATACAATGTGTTCCACATCTCTTTGTTAAGGAAGTACATGCTAGACCTAATGCATGTCCTCACTTATGAAGGAATTGAATTGGAACCTAATTTATCTTACTATTAAGAATCTATCCATATTATAGAAACTAGAGAACATTTATTGAGGAATTAGATGACTAGTATGGTAAGGGTAATTTAGAAAAATCATAAAATTGAAGAGGCGATATGGGAACCAGAGGAATTTATTATGAAGAAATACCCAAATATTTTTATGAGGTGACATTATGGAAATTTTGAGGAATAAATTTTCGAAAGATGGGAGAATGTAACACCCAAAGATTTTATGGTATGTCTCAATTAAAATTTAATATGTTTTACAATTTATTCTTCATGTAACACTGATTTTAAAACTGTAATATACTATTAAGTATGACCGTTGGAATACTAATCTGACCATTAGAAATAGTAGTATGACTAGAAAAATAGTAACTTCACCTATAAAAGTATAAATAAAATTTGGGTATCTTATAAATAACAATATTATATATTTATATCTTGGTATAAGTAATTAAATTTTTTAAAAATGAGAAATTAAGTGTTGGTATTTTTGTAAACCATAAATGTTTGTTTAAAATTTTATAATTAATATAATTTTTTAAAGGAAAATTTATTTTCATAAAATAGATTCATAAATTAATATTTATTTTATTATGATTATATTATAATTTTATGTGCCCTTAATTATTTTTTCAAAGTGTTATAAATTTAGTTATAATTTCAAAATCAGTATTTTTTGATTAAATGATTATTTTAATTAAAAATCAAATTTATTATATTTAGAAAATAATTTTCATAAAATGGAGTCCATATTTGAATTAAAAACTTTGAAAAAATGGTTAGGGTGAATTTTTGGTATTTTTCTAAAATATTTGAATTTTTAGTGAATAGTGAAATACAATAATTTACAGTATATATACATTATAAGTTAAATACACTATTTCTTGTGTAATTTATGATGAAAGAAAAATAATCTTGAACTATCATTATCTCTTTACTATATATAGTAATGGAATCAATACTATTCCTAGTTTTGAGCCAAAATAATAAACAAATGAATTAAATAAAAAACCAGTCCTCTCCTCCACTATAAATACCACCCCTTCTCCTCACACATCCAAATCCTTGAAGAATGTCCAATATATACCCAATATATTTCCCAAAATTCTCACCCACGTTATTTTCTTTCTGGTCTCACCCAAAATACCTTTTAAAAGTTCCTTAAGGTGGTTCTCAAGGAGAGGAATTCAAGAGGTAAAATCTCCTTTTTTAATTTTAATTTCCTTTCAATTTCTTTTATTTTCTGATCCTTTCCTTACATATTCTATAAAAAAGTTAATCATAACTCAAATATCTTATATATAATGGAATATTATTATGATTAAGGTATATCCATCATTAATTCTTTTCTCTCACTGTTTTTATTCTAAAAATAGAAATGTCATCCGTGAGGTGTCGATTCACCACCTTCGTGGACGGTGATTCATTCATTATATAATACCTCCTTCTACGATGGTCATAAAACCATTTTTATGGTAAAAAAATATTATAATATGTATATTAAAACTTATTTTGTGTTTTAGAACTAGTATATATATAATATTAATTAATAAAACAAAACTAGTGCGTGATGATCATAAAAACACCAAAATAATCCAAACGATTATCATTAACATTTTATCTAATGGATTATACTCATATCTAGAAAAGAAATGATATATAAGAAAATTAATTATTCTTTAATTTCATTAATAATAAATAATTTCAATTCTGGATAATTATTCCCATTTCACATGATCTTTCATACATGTATACAAGTGAACCAATCGTGAAAACCAAGGAAACAAACACTTACGATCGACACAATTAAATCTTATAACTCATAAAAAAGATCATAAATGAAATTAATATAATTATAATAAATAAAGTACATGTTGAATAGGTTATAAGTTAAATTACTAATGAATCTAATTTTATTATCTAGGATGTTAAGTATAAGTGCAGAACACTTTCAGACATAAGGTAAGGGATTCTCCCCAAACCTCTATTTTTCATTCAGGTTACCCTTTATCTCTATTTACACCAATGTAATTATTAATTATTTTTATAAAATTATTATAAATTCCGTGTATATGTTCCAAAATCATGTATCAATATAAGTTTATCTTTATTTTATGGGGAAATACATGTTTTATAAGTTTCCCTATTCAATTACTCCCAATAAGCAAGCCCGATTAAAGGGTACTTCCCAATTTCTTATCCATTTTCAAGTACACTCCATAATCTGTTATAAAGCACCGATATTTTTTTAAATCACCCTTTTTATCTTGAAAGAATATTTTTCTATTTTCTGGTTTTTTGAAAACAATTAAGCCTTGTCATCTTGAAATACTCTTTTATATTTTCTCTTAAACCACACTAAATTGGATCATTTCTAAAGACTCTTTTTACATGTTTTCACTTTAGTTAGATATCATTTAGGACTTAAATATAATTTATTTTTTTTCCTTCCATTTTCTATTATGGGATAAACATGATTACAATATTATTTTATACAAATTATTTTTCCAAAAGAACTATTCTTACCAAAGTAAAACGTGGTATTTCTCTCAAGAATTTCTTAATGGTTTTATTAGAGTATTTTCATTTAATTCAACACCCTTTGTTGGATTTTATGATTGATATAGGTTGATATCTTATGATACTATATACCATTTTTTATTAAAGGGGTTTTTATCCATTTGACTATGGATGTTTTATTCATGGTTTATGGTTGAAGTATTCACATTTTGTATGCTAGTTTTTCAATATGAATATTTATGTTATGTTTAACGTTTTTTCATATGAGGAATGAATTAGACTTAGTAAGTTACAATAGGGGACCTCTATAGCCCCTGATGCATTAGTAGGTATCATGAGACAAACTAGTTTGGGTATTGGTTGATGTATTACCTATTTATGGTGTCTTTTCTAAAGCCTTGATGGTATGTTATGATGTCTGAAATTATGAATTCCTTCATTATGATATTAGTAATTGATGACTCGTGTGATTATTCAGCTAGTAGAATATACATGGTTAAGTTTAATTCTCATGTGATTATTTATATTTCATTATTTATTCATCTTTTATTTCGTCCATATTATGCTCAATATTATGTTTTAATGGCATGTGTTTTAGTTATTCACCTTACCTTATTATTTATGTTTATAATATCTTCTACTGTTACCCTTAATGAGCATCTGAGATCACCCATTTTTTATGTTTTATTTTTTCCCCAAGATTGAAAGATGTATATTTTGTATGAATTGAAGGGATAATCTAGGAGTTTATAGATGTTTCTAATAGAGTTTCTATGATGATTTTTCCTTTTAAGTTGTAATGTAAAATTTATGTTTTTATTTGGTATTCCAAAGCTACTAAACTATTCGGTTCTTTGGGAAGCAATAACTTTTTCATAGTACAAATGTAATAAAATAAGTTACAAAATCCTGGATACTGGGTTTGATGTCTTTACACATACATTGTAGATGCATCTATTATAGCCTTTGATCAATATGCTTGATGAATACCCCTTTGAGGTATCCAAAGGAATTCCTCCTCTATGGTGCATCTATATATTGAATTTGAGCCATCCTTTATATGGGTGGTATCCGTATTTCTCCCACAATATGCTAGTATCTCATGATATAAAGGAGGTGGAAGATAAGAGCCCTTGAATATAGGGAGTATAAATGAAAGCTTATTAAGTGTATCAAGACCATACCTAATTATATTATCTTATTATAAAAGACTCAGTTGGCCCACATTCATTAACTCACATGTTACATAATGTATTAGTTAATTCTACATATTTTCTATGAATTTATCACATTAATGAAATGATTTTCTTATGAATTTCATTTAATGAAATACTCAATAAATGATATGATTAAAGAGGGTATTTTCACATTAACTCATTATGATTTTACTGTTATAAAAAGAGAGTGGTTGTGATATAATTATATTATATACAATGATATTCCAAAACATTAACATATAAAATGTATCTTATTTATACATGTTATTCCATACATCATGGATATATTACACCTTACAATATAAACTAAAACACATCATATGTGTGAAGGATTTAGGGAATATCCTCTTCAGTTTATGATAAACCATAGAATCCAAAATATATCTTATATGGGTTGAAGATAAAGTGTTACAGTCCCTAATTGGATGGAGGTATCCTAATGTTCACTGGTGCCTCTGTTACCCATAACCACAATGCAGATCTCCATATGTATGTTGCTGTTACTACTGCTACCACCTCAGAAATTAGGCACCAAAACTAATTATCCAAAACTTAGTATCTCCATAACTAAATTTACAATGAACTATTATGTGAATATATATGGGAGGTTTTTATCCTAATACACATAGTATCCTAGGAATATCAAGAAGGGATAAAGTTGTGAAAGATGACACTACGTTGACTGGAAACTAAGGGGTGGGCGGTCCGCATCATTACTTCCAATCTCTTTGGGACCCTATGTCCCATACGTGAAAACACCCATCTTACACACATTGTGTAAGTTTATCACAATGTCATATACACCCAACCAGATATATAGGAGTCATCTAGGTGGATTCCTAACTATCATAATGTTTTCCACCACTCTATGACCCTGACATCACTAGATATTATTAGGGATGATCCTTCCCTATTAATTCAATCCTAAGAACCTAGAACAAGGTCTCATTAGGGGAACCCAACCCCAATATTTATAGGTATATTGATTATTTCAATAATTACAATACATTTAATGTCTATCTCCACATTATAAAAATTTCCTAATAAGAGTTTAATATCACCTTGTTTTGGAGGCCACTATGATATTTACTTGGGGGCCCCCCTAGTTAAATCTTTCCACATGAGATACATAAATTAGCATGGAGGTCCTCCCCATTTTATAAAAATCATCCACCATGTAGGTCCTCCACATGAACCCTGATCAACAACTACAGAGTCCCTCCCTATGAAAATGACAAAGTTCACTAATAAAGGGTAGTCCCTATATCTTTAGTTACCATTATCCAGTTTTCATGATTTTATACACAAGGGGAAGATATACATACCATTATAAAGCCAATTTATGACTTTATTTTCCCTAGTTTTAAGATCTAAATTTACACTCCATTATCATCTAACCCTAAAGAATCAGACTCCAAGATAGTGTCACAAATATTCCCCCACCTATGGATACCCTAGGTATAACAATAATGACCTCTCATTGAGAAGTTATTCTGAGGTTGAATATATATCAATTAGAAACCTCTTCATTAGGTAATAATAGTTTTAAATAGATGAAATATATTCCAATATATTGATCATCATCATAATCTTCATTAGATTTAATGAATTTTTGAAAAGCTAAAATGGCCAAAGAGAACTCGACCCCATTTGTCATGGTAGTTGGAAAATGAACCATGTGGTCAAAATATATGGATGATCCATTCTTTGGAGATAAATTTTATTAGGATGATATATGGGAAGAATTATGTGATTCAAGATGCCAGTTATGTAAAGGCCTCTGACCACCCATCATTATATCTTATTTGAGCTCATAAAGGAGGAATAGATGTCATGAATCTATCAAAACCTGTGGGTGACTCTCAACTTCCTCAATTTTAAATTCATATCATATACTAAGTACTTTGAATAGATCAAGATTTTTAATGATCAATTTTAGTAGGATAGCCTCATTTCCCTCCTAGTAGCATGGGGTCCTTAATCCAATAGGGAACAAAAATTCCTCCAACAGTCTTTAAAGATATAATTATGGTAATCTAAAATATCATTAATGAATATCCCCCCCCCATGTGTGAATCTAGGGAAAGGGGTGGTAAGTTTCACTTTACTTCACCCAAATCATTCATAATTCGGGTGGCCCTAAGAGTTTATCCATGCCCCCTTCCATGTTATTTTCATATGACGTGGAATGTGATGTCATCACTATTGCTGGTACCTAAAATGCAAGGCATGAAAATTCCAAATAGTTTATTTATCAAGACTATCACATATTACAAATAAAAAAGATATGTACATAGTGGTATTATTCAATTTATATGCTAATTCATTAGTCTATTCTTGAATCCAAGATACTATCAAATACAAATAGGGAGAAACATTTTAGGAAACCCCCATGCAATAATTTCCACAATTCAATATTTTTTAGGATAATGTATTATCTAGTAAAATAAAACATTAATCTAATTTTCATCAGCATACTAGCATGAGGGGTATAGAGATCCATCATTACTACTAGAACATCATAGGGATAGGTCATCCCATAACATTGGGGGAATTTTTTTCCCAATAAACATCTCATATTCCATAAAACAAGATGAAGGTATACTCAATCATTTGTATACCTATTCCAAGTATATTAGCATTCACAAGGCTAGGAACACATTTATGGGTAGTCATTATCTAGAAAAAACCTTTTACTAGTATATCTTTAGTGAATGTTTGATAAAATTCCATCATGATCATCTAATATAGAAAAATTCACACATCAACTTGGAATATTCACTAAAATGAAAAGGTAAAATTATAGATAATCCATAAATTCATAATCCCCTTTAATCAATCAGCCATCAAGGTTGATCACAATACTGAAATTGATGATTATAATGCGATCGATGAAGACCCATAATTTATAGATGTGGATGATGAATTTTTTCCCATGAAGTATACATCGATGAATGTTATGACAATCAAGCATATTGATTCTTGAAAAATTTAGGGTTGAATAAGAATGAGATAGGTGTAACCTAGTCATGGAAAACACCCCTCATGTCAAAACTTTTGATGAGGGAATTCAAACTTGGGGTTAAAGGTGTTATCAAGAATTGTAAACACCACCCAATATTCTATTATTAGTTTCTTAATATACCATTTAAAAGGGTAAGAAAGTTTTTATTCCTTTTTTAACCATTCATCCTTATCTATTGAGCCCATTTCTGTCAATGATAATATCTTACAATTTAAATGAGAGATTCAAAACATATGAAAAATTAGTGTTTCACTACTTTTTGGGAACACGACCTATATATATGGTATTAATATAGAATCCTCAATTACAATAATTGATACTCCTTGAAAATAGGGAGCCACCAAACTTACAAGGGCAGAGCTTTCCCACAATATGGGACCCAGGAAATATCAATCAATTTAGTTGACCAACTCCCTAGTAGACTGCTAGGTTTTTTCTCCCCTAAATCACCATTATTATTTAATTCAAGTTATCTATACAAGGGATTTCCCAATAATTGGAGGAAAATAAAAAATAGAGATACTTAATGTGATCAAAACTTGATTAGAATCCATTAGAACTTGACATGCACTAGTAAATCCTAAAAAAGTTGTATCCTAAGTCAATAAATTTTACCCATTTGTTACCAAACATTGGAAAACCTAGCCTTTCATCCTTTAATATCATGATCGATCCAAATAAGCACCTAAATAAATTTTTCTCTTAATGAAAATCTCTACTAGGGATCCCTAAGTAACATGAGGTATCCAAGCATAGATTTTTTATCCAAACACTAAAATTCCATGCATCTATTTATAAAAAAAACTATCAGTTAGGTCTATCAAAAATTGGGATGATCTTTATTATAAATTCATGTACTATTATAGTTAAACATTGAGAAAATTGATAATTTATAACCCCTACAACTGAAAATAGTTTAAAATTTATAGATTTTATGATTCCATCACAGGATAGAATAGTCTAACATAGATATAGCTTCCCTAGGAGAAACTTTTAGAAATCTACATGGAAAACATGCTATAACAATTAAATAAAATGTTAATCACATAGATGCACCCAATTGGATTATGGTAAATCACTAAAATGGTGAAATTTCTAGTTTGAACCATTCATAAAACCAAATTAATAACCCAATATTCACCACCGACACAAAGTAAGAAGCTCAGAAAAGCTGAAGTGGCCAAAATAATCTAAACCAATCAAGTTTCAGGTGGAACCACCTACTAGGCCTTAGAAAAAAAAATATGTTCCCTAATAAAAATACACAATATAAATATAAGGATAAGATTAATCATTTATTGGATACCATGAAGAACATGAAAAACGTATTCTAACCCGAACATGATCTTAGGCACTTCATTTTAACCATAGAGTATAATTTGGTTGATGTATCGAGGATCATGAATCATGAGAAAAAAACCATAAAGTCAACACCAAAAAATTTCAATTAAAATAGAATGCTAGATCATACCATTAAATATTTTTATTCTTTGAGTACATATACTAAATAAAAGAAGAAAAATATTATTTAGAGCTCAACAAACCAAAATAATTGATGAATTGAATTCTATACACTATTTACAAAGACAATAGATAATGGAAATAATTTACAAAAAAGAGATTTCATAAATTTTCTAAGTAGATTACATAGAATTCAGTTGATCATCTTCATTATATCACTAAGGAATGACTAAATAATCTACTCATAACCCCAATTTACCCTACAGTTGTGATGATGATACCTTATATTTTATAGTTATACAAAATTCCACATAGTCAATGGCTAAATGGAAAGAAGTTTGAATAGGAACCCATATAGCTACCTAATATAATACAAAAACTTGTGGAATTTATTTCCCCAATATTATATGTCTAGGAACCACCTTGATAAATAGATACCTCCACTGATAAAGAATGTTATCTCAACTTTTTTAATAACACGTAACTGGTAGACATGCGTGATGATCAGTATAATTGTTATGTGTTTGGTTCTCTTAGAAACTCTTGTGGAAGTTTCAGAGGTAAAGGGAGGTATACCTATGGTAAAACCAGAAGTTAGGGAGATACCCTAGAATACATAATTCATGCTTCTAAAAATAGGATAAATATGATCTAATGAGTTTAGTAGGGGTGTCATAATAATAGAGGACCCTAAAATGATCAAGATCATAGAATCAGACTGGTGGACTAGTTAGATAATGGAAATTCTCCCAATAATCTATAGAACCCAAGAGTGCTGAATTCCATAGAACACACATGGAAGGACCCCATAAAATCTAACTCTAGTGGAATCACCCTAATATCCACCTCAGTAACATGTGCCTCAATTATAAGAGATAACTCATTACAGGTGACATAGGCCCATATCTAACAAATATTATGTTCTAAATAACCTATTCATAATTATTACATGTCTCCCAATATTCGATACCCTTCACCTATCTAAGAGGCAGAAATAAAAACTGATCAAATCCCTAAAAAAACTCAATAGTTTGAGATCATTGGGGTTGTAAATAAGGTTCAATAGGCCATGAATGAATTTTAATAATGTAATGTAGTAATTTACATTATATAAAAATAACAAGGAGTAAGTTTATGTAGGAAAATCAAAATACTTCATGCATATAGTATTCTCAATGACATGGAAATCTACTCCATTTTGGTGGATAATACTTCCAAGATCAATTTAATTCATTCCCAAAATATCCATTTACTTGGATATAAAATAGGCCAACTTGGCCCCATCCAATATGAAAATTTAGGGTTATGATAGAAGTGAGAAAATACCTTCGAAAAAATCAGGTAAAAACTATAACTTAAAGACCCCATGATAGATAATGATATTCAGGTGTTTTTTCAAGATATAGAATTAAATGCCTAGTTGGGATGGATTTTTTTATTAACACACATTTGTACCTTCCTCCTACCATAAATTACTAAAGTACTAAATTAATGGTCATGTAGAAGTACTCTTTGATGAAATATACCATTTTTTATCATATGAAACTCAATATATCAATGTTGGGTAGCATAATATGGAGAGGGAATAGTCCTAGAATGATAAATAAACATTGGAAACAACAACAAGTAGCCTAGAAGTTATCCCACTAACCCTCATAATGATGTCAAATCGATATTTCTATTCCTTATCCATAATATTAAAGAAGATTATGAATTTTTAAGAAGTTATCATGTCCTCACAGAAAGGAAAAATATCCCTTGAACAAATTCTTCACCAATTAAGGAAAATTAGGCATGTTTTTCAATCCTCCATCAATTATGGGAAAGTGAAAAACTAATTTTGTATGATTCATGCACATCAATCTGGATTTAGTGCATGTTTATCAAAATTTAGTCTTCAATAACATATAGTTAACTCAAATAAGAAAATTTGATGGCATGGAATAATTTTAAAGATAAAAAACATAAGAATTGGGAACCTTGAATTCCATAAATATAGTTTTGGTGGAACCCAAAGACTAACCATTTATCTTTAGTAATTATACCCACAATAAGGAAGGTGAAAAGACTATGATATTAGTTTTGTATTAGTACTAAAATAAACCATCTTAATTCCTTTATCTTGATGAAGAATATCTTTTAAATTGCTCACCCAACTTTGAAGAAGTCATTTTAGTAATAATTGATGAGCTCAGACAAGTGAACTTGGGTATTGATGAAGATTTATAACCTATGCTAATAAGCACAACCATTACTATAGAAGAACTGAAGAAATATATTATGTTTTTTTAAAATAAAACTAGGATATTTCTACATATAACTAATTGAAAATTATATTTTTATACCTCTAGGTGTTCATTAATCACTTAGTTCTACTAGCTAACCACCACAGTTATAAAAAAGAAGTGAGAAGCATACATACATCCAATAAAGCCATAGAGGAGGTTAAAGTGGATAATTTCATCCATGATTATTTCATATTAGAGGTTTAATTACTTAATTGTCTATCCAACATTGACCCCATTAGGATGCAAAATAGATTGATCTTAGTCATTATTTATTTTTAGAGCCTCAACCATTATTTATCTAAGGAAGAATTTATTTTCCAAATCATGAATCTCCCTATCAACATGATAGAAATTTTTAAAGCCATCTACTTCAAGGATTGGTATTCATGACATAATAAAATATATTTCACCATTTAATATTATTAGTTTATATCCTTTAAGGAACCCTAATGATTATATTTCTATTAGGTGATTCTATTTAGTATAAAAAATATTAAATCCTCCTAATAATGAGTGATACACCACATTTTTAGGGAAATCTTATGAAATGCCACAGAGTATTATTTAGAAGAACTGATACCCAAATAAAAGAAATATTATATATACTTCACTATTTTTGTGGTGGTATTTTCTAGGTTATGAAAACTTGGTATGAAGATAAATCTATTAAAATGTGTGTTCAGGGTTACATCTAGAAAATTCCTTATATTTTTGTTCTACTACAGATTCATCGAGGTTGACCATAAAAAGACTAACATTTACCCTTAGTGGAACCTATTTAAATTGAGATGGATTTAAGGAATTATCACATATAATAGAAAATTAATTGATAAAATCACTAAAAAATATCTACCTTTCACAATGTTGATAAAAATGTGTGACCAATCAGTGGGAAGATGTTTGTAATGGGTTTTGGATGGGATAACAACAATATAAGAATAGTATAACAAAATAAACAAAACTAATAAATCTATTTGATATTATTATTCACATTAGACTAAATAAATAAATAAAAAAATTTATACCCTTTTCTCTATTGATTTTAATATTTCTAAGATCTTACACACATGTTATATAATGATCACTAAGAACCAACCAATGGAATCCTTCCTCCCATGGTACCCAGGATCTGAATGAATCTACCAATGATTGGGAAGTATCCTATTTACCTCATGATTTTATAAAGCATTGGTGTTAGAGAGAGAGATATATATCAAGAGATTTTCGACCAGTGGAGTTTTGAAGCAATCAGATGTGCCTAGATCACAAACTCTAAGACTATTTATATAACCATCCATGGAGAATATTTATATTCTAAATATTAATCTATATTTAATGAAATTTTTGATATACATTTCTTGAGATGAAATGTTTGTAACTTTTGGATTTAGTTTTTGATATATTATTTAAATTTTTAACAAGTTATTTAGACATTCAGACTCCAAAAATTATCAACATATGAAAATCAAACTAAAAATGATATCTTTAGGGTTGAAGGAAGAGGGTGTTCCATGATTTATTACATAATACATAAACTTTCATACATAAAACAACAACATGGTGGAATTAATTATGTTATGATATAACCCAAAATGGAATGTGACATATTCTAAACCACTATGGTGTGGAATTTATCTTAATTATTATTTATATCAATACCTTGTACCAAAGCCTCACAGACTTAATAGATTTTAAACTTATTTTATGTCATATGTAACAACTTGTGAAACCATACCAAAAACTACTTATTAAAAATATATAATTAATTTTCCCCACATGATTCATTATATGTAACAACTTGGGAAAATCCATCAAAAACATTTTTTATATATCTTAAAAAAACATTTTTGGGGTATCTCTCAATGTTTTATAAAAACACTTTTAAACAAAACATATTCCTAATTTTACAAACCACTATGTGTTACCCCACAATACTTTATAATATTAAAAAAATTATAAATTCTCTAAACTATAATTATAATAAAATATTATATTCTACTAATACATCAATGCTACTCAAGCTATAAAGAGATCTAACATGATCTATATCAAAAACATGCATCTACATACCTATTTACATAGGTTGTATCATATACAAGTATGCATAATCAAATAATCTCTTTTCCCAATACATAGATTGAATGTGGGTCAAAATTTATTTAAATACTATATTTCCTACTCATATATTCTTGATTCTTTGAGTATATGCTGGCCAGATGGATGAAAAAATCTCATGGAATTCATCTAAGTGAATATTCAAATTTCATTCCCCACATAAAAATAGATAAGAACATAAAATATAAATTATCTAGGTACATCCATAAACTATTTTAGACTATATCAATCAATTTACTAGATTCTATATTCTTCATATTATTGGAAAATCTCATATGGTCTAAGCCATAATTGATGAAATGATCAAAAACATACCCAACCACCCCATGATTTGGTCAGCCTCAAGATTAGCATAAAAAGGTACTAAAGTATGAATACTTTCATTCTAGGTATTTTTATAACTTTAGTTATGAGGATTCAATATGATATATGCACCCATATAATACCAAAATATAGTGTATTACAATCCATGTGGTATACTTGGGGGGTAATCTAGTATAAACAAATCATTTTGGATCTCATAAGTATATTTTGTATGTCCTTATGAAATATGACCCTTGATAACCTTAACATTTCATCACAACCAATAATTCTCAATGATAAACATTAGTTAAGGATAACTCATATTCATACTTGAGAGTTTAAATATCATTTTGCTTCATAAAATATATGCATCCAACTTGAAATAATAAAAAACATAGACTAAATTTTGTATAACATTTTACAATTTATATTTTTAATATTCTATAAAAATACTAAAAAATCACACATAAGTACCTATTTAATCATATCTTATATGATATATATCTAGATATTCCTTATGTTTGAACACATTTAAGATCTTATTAAACTCATTATATATCAATGTAATACATTCCATAACTCTCTGTGTCCATATGAAAAAATTTCCCATTAAAATCCTTTAGTGAGTAGCATCTATGAAGAAATCCAATTTGAACGATTGTGAGATTTGATTCATAATCCAATGGTAAGATGTTAATAATTTTTTAATCTATATATAAAAATTTATAAGTTCATCACCATAAACATGGAATATTTCTATTTAAACATTTATTTGAGTTCACTTTGGTTACAAAATATGACACTTTATATTAATATCAGTATTTACCAACAGATCCTAAACTCTTGTGGGTTTTAAAGTGACATTTACTTTGAATATCTTAGGAATAATATTCTATTTATTATAGTTTGAACTCATCTTAGTCCAAATATACTCCCACTAGACTCTTATAAACTATATTTTCTCTAAAATATCTTCATAATATACAAAAACTATTTATAGTTAGTAAATAAAAACTACTTTCTTTATAGGAATATTTAACAAATAATATATTAAAACCCATATCTTATATGTTATTATATGATTTTTGATAAATATTCTGAAAATAAAACATAATTTTTTTAAATATTCCATAGTTGTGTGATGGGAACTCTTACCGTAATATTTTAGAAAATATGGATAAAATCTTTTATCCAAGATAAAAATTATTTTATTCTAATATTAATTTTAAATATTTTATTGAATATGATTGATCATAAACCATGTGTATTAAATACATCATCTCATTTATTGATAACAACTCATTTTTTCAAAAATAATGGGATACAGTAAAAATCCATTATTAAAATCCATCCATGCTTTGAAATTGTTCAGTCCATCCACCTTCACAACTTAATAACCCTTTTCCTTATCATATAAATGCATAAATTAATCTCAAGCTATTAATCCTTCTTAATTTTTGAACCCCGATACATATTTATAGTACTCATATAATGTATAGTCGTATTATATACCCTTAAAAATAGTATAATTAAATTATATAACATTAATAACAAATGTGTCATATCCATAGTTCTTAATGAATACTTTTAGATATCCTACTAAATTCCTCCTCCAGTAACCAGGTTCTGCATAATAGAAGCACTACCTATCCTTCCTAACTCCTTCATTATATTTTAATAACTTAGGATAACTATTGGAACCTCTAATATTAGTATTACATATTAAAACTTTACCCTTTTGTGGTGTCAACATGGAAAAAGACCATAAACATCCCATTTTCTAAACATTTATCCTAACTATATTAAGAAGACCATGAAAAATATATTGAACTCATTTATTTATAGTTTACAATGAAATATCATAACCTTTTTGGTAAGGATTATATAATTAATTTTATAGCCACATGAAGTATTTAAGGTTACCCTTGCCTCTCAAGGTCACTAACATACCCAATAAAATTGATTATATGAGTATTAACTGAAGTTACTTCATTAATATTGTATATAAACAATGCTATTGAAACATCATTACTCCCATGACATGAAAATTATTAATAGATCCTTTTTAGATTTTCTATCATATTCAACACATCCATGTTATCATGTTTCTTTTTCATCTTGTATTCCATGGATACAAACAAGATATCAGATACATCAAGTGAATCCTTCAAATGCTAATAACAAGAATCTAGATCCATTTGTTGAACAACTTCACCAAGTGGGGTTTCATGAATACGAGAACCTAGTCCTATTAGGATCACCCATAAATTTTTTTTCTTGCCAATGATAACCCATGAGAACCTAAATTTGGCATGGCTAACCCTGTTAAATAATCATGGTCATAATAAGTTTCACATTGGAAGGAATATAACACTTAGTATTTTAAGGGAATTTAAAATTTGGAATTTTATCTCATGTATTCCCATCACATATATGTGTGATTATAATGATTTAATTTTGATCCCTATTCCTTCAACTAAATAAAAATATTTAGACCATATTGATGTCTATTTTTTTACACAACTCATAGCTTGTTCTACTAACCCAAATTAAAATGTAACCATATTAACCCATAATTAAATGAATAAATGTCACACCTTCCTATTTTAAATTATTTATTTTATCAATTTTTCTTGGTATCAGGGAGTCTGGGTGAAAATCGACTTAAAGTTTTGAATTCTTATTTAGAAACTAACTTTTTCACCTTGACGACATTCAGCACGCCGCTATCGAAGCCGCGTGACCTCGTCTGGGTCACTGCGTGACCTCACTTGGTTCTACGCATGCCTTCCTGACATGAAACTAATTAAATAAAAAGAATTATTGATAAAGAAATAAAATTTAAAAGGGGGATAAAATGAAAAAAAAAGAAGTTTGATAAAAATTTAATGGATTCCTTTAATATTTAAGGATATCTCATCATCATTATTATTGTTAGTTCTAAGGATAAAAATTTATTTAAGTTGTTATTATTATTCCAATTATTATTATTATTATTATGATTAATATATTAATTATTATTATTAGTATTATTATTATTATTATTGGTTTTGGTTTTATTTTTAGTTGTTTTTTTTTATCTTTTTTTCCTCCCCCCTCTCTTTGCATCGCGACCAAGATCCCCCCTGTTTTATTTTCTTCTTCCCCGTAGAATCCCCCCCTTCCTCGGTTCTGCTCACACCCCCTGTCGGCTGCTCCACCTCCCAGTGCCAGTCCTACTCTGTCTGGCGCCTCCTACTTTGTCTGGCACCCCCTACTCCGTCTAGCTTGTTCCATCACCCCGAACCCCCCCACCCCAGGCTGGCTTGCACCGTCACGCGACCTACCTCAAAAATCCAGCACCACCCCCTACCCTTTCCAAACTTTTTACACCACACTCCCTCCTGGATGAACCCCCATTGCACCGCCACCTCTCCCCCTCCCTCTGGTAGACCTTTTCACCTCTTGTCTAGGGATTTGGTCTTTGTTATTTGGGGTTTCTTTTTTTCCCAACAGCTAGGGTGTCATATAAGGGTCTTAATTTGGGGTATTCTTGTTCAATATTGTGAACTAGGGTTTAAATTCAGTTTTCTTGTTGTGCTATTGGAAGACGATTGAAGAATTCACATCAGTTTTGGAAATTTCTTCTCTCGAGGTAGGTGGTTCCATGTCTCAATAGATTTTAGATAATTTAATTTGTTTGTTTAATTTATTTTTCATTCTCTATGATTTATTTGGGTGGTGCGAATTTTCTTTGTGAATTATTTTACATGAACGTGTGTTGAAAACAATTTTTTGGAAGGAAAATTGTTGTGTTTTTATATATATTTTTTTATGAAAAAAAACTAGTGATGGTGTACAATCAATTGTTTTTGTATTTAAAATGTAGTTTTAGGAAAAAATGATGTGCGTTTGGTTTGAAATTGGTGTCTTAATATGAATTAGTTTACACAATGGTGCAAATGGTTTTAAGTTATTTTCTGAGTCATGCAATGATTTATTTAAATTACGTTGATGGTGCGAAACACATTTTTTCTATGGGTAGAATGTGAGGTCGAATCCTAAAGGGGGGATTTGGGTACACTTTTGATGTAAAACATGGGTGTGTTTAGTGGAGTTGTTTTGAAAACTATTATAACAAATTATGAAATTATTTTGAAAGGTGAAAAATATGTTTTTAAGGATTGGTGATCCTATGTGTTGGGTTTGTATTTTTTTTGCAGAAAGTGGCTTTGTTGTGTGTGTGTGTGTATTAAAGTGGGGTTCTTAAAAAAAGGGGGTTGTGTGAGTTGTTTGTAAGGTGAGATTTGAATTCGGAAAATATTTAAAGTGGTTTGGTGTTGAGAAATGTGATCTTTGAGAAGATAGGTTATATTCATTATGTTTCACACCCATATCTTGGTGTTTTATACCTAGAATGTATTTGATAAAATGTGAGGGTGGTGTGAAACCCCTTTTTAAATGGTTTCGTTATGTTTATGGATTAGAAAAGGGTTTTTATAAAATGGAAATCAGGTGTGTTTTTCTTGTTTAATCCTTTTTTTTCTAATTTTAAATGTTTCATAAATTGTTTAATGAGGAATTTTTCATTTTCAAACCCTTTTTGTGCTATTTAGAAATGTTATTTAATTTTTTTAAAGGATTTATAAAGTCATTCAAGTGATGCGAATTATAGTGTGAAATGGTTTTTGGTGTACGATTGGTCTAAAAAGTGGATTTTGGGTGTGCCTTCGAGCGTAAATCCTTGTGGTGTTCTTGTGAAAACTAATTTGGAATTTCTTTTAGTGAACTTTTAAACTTCATTAGAGATGAGAGGTATGTTTGTGAACTGATTTGGTGTGCATGTGTTTTTGAAATTGTTTTGGGTATGCAAGCAGTGGATTTTGTGTGAGTAATGTCTTGCATGGGATTGTGTTATGTGAAAATAGTATATTGTGTAAATGTATAACTTGTTTGAGCACGAGGGAAAACCCTGGGTACCTAGGTGGGCGGATTAAGACTAGTACGCTAGATGAAACATGAGTGGTTCATCACATTTTCATATGGTGGGATTGAAGTTACAACACTAACTAAAATTTTGTGATGTTTGGATACCACTAGGTTATGAATGTGTTTCCCTACTAGTGGCCCGTGCATGAGATCATTGATTATTGTGGTTTTTATGCCACACTTATGAAGGTTTTGGGCACAGTGGAAGCCGGTGGGTGGATGTGCCCACTTGGCCTTTTGTCATTAGAAATGATCAACCCGGGATCAATATGATGATAAACGCCAGACTCCATGGATCAAATCACAGAAATAGAAAAAGAAGAAGAAAGGACCCGAAACCATAAATGTGGATCGTCATAGGTTGATTATAATTAATTTAATTAATTCACAAGAAGTACCTTTTATATCGTTCTTTCTTAATTGATATTTATGATCACATTTTGATGTGATTCGTCATTGCGTCGCAGAATCCAAGGGTAGAATTCCTCTAGCGGTGATCCACACGTGCACCACATATCTCTGGACATCGCCAAAGGATTATCTAGGTGCTAGTGTAGAGAAACCTTTGTTTTCATTGTCCGCCTTAGATCGTCTTTATCCGGTGGAGGAGGATCTCTCTCGGTCTTGAGAGCGTTCTTGGAGGAAGCAGTTCTTTAAGTCTTGAGAGAATTCTCCAGAATTGTTGTGCACAACAATTAAGGAAAAATGTTGGGGTTGTGAGGATATTTATAATTGGGTTTGGTGTTATAGAGTTATGACAATAAATAAACGCGTTATGCGTTTTATTTATTTCATAACTATTATTGGAAACCCCCATGGTGAATCATTAATTCCTTGACATGCGCCCACGCTGATTATAATAAATATAATTTAAATAAAAAAATATTATTTCCTCAAAATCCCGACAGGAAAAACTACACGGCGTGTTATCATAAATACATGGCGTGTACTTTTTTTCCAATAAGAAAACTACACGGCGTGTAATCATTAATACACGGCGTGTACTTGTTTTCAAAATAAAAACTACACGGCGTGTAATCATTAATACACGATGTGTACTTGTTTTCATTTTATTATTCATCCATCATTAAAATGATTTATGCTTCCTTGAATAATTATTAAACCACGTAGGGGAATAATCTTTATTATACTTGAGATACTTGGATACACTTAGTGTGTGACCCTCTAGGCCTCTTTCTTGTTGGCATTAGGCGGGCTTGCCTGAAGTCCAAGATTACTGTCTAGCAACGGGTCAAGGCACCCAAGAGAAATAAGTTGACGCCGCATTGATGTGTCACCTCATACGAATGCTTACCGTGTCATTTAATCCCTTTGTCTCAATATCTCATCAAGCAGGTTTCATGGTAATGTCATAAACCTATATGCTTGATCTATCATTCTTTGACTTCCAGAAATAAACTCGTCGTTACACCATGGCCATGGAATTTGGGCGACGGTTTTATTTCAATCAAAGGGCCCGAGATATCTACTTCCATAAATATGGAAGGGAAAAATCCTTCCTCGAATTATCCATCAACAACATGTCATTCATGATGCACCCAATGTAACCTTCTTCCTTCCAACTGTCTACGTGATGGTTTTTGTCAGCAAATCTAAGTGCACGAGTCATGAAATGAGTTAATGATAATCTTCTAGTCTAAGGACCATTACACATGCTCTCAGATAGCAATATCTGACGTCACCAAGACATGCGGAATTACTACTTGCGGGGCTGTCCTCATCATCTCCCATCTTGGAGATTACTAAGTGAGAACTCTATGAGAGAGAGTCTCGTCTTCTTACGAGTACTCGCACATGACAGTCTGTATACTATGTGTCCTATCATAGTATATCATAAAGCGTAGAACTTTATTTAAGAATATTGTTATAGCATTTCAAGGTTCTCATCATAGCAGGGATCTTCCATGAGCTTATTAACGCAATAAATATTCCAGGACATTATTATATTATAGTCATGCAGAACAATGAACAATATATAATAAGTGTACATTCATGTAATCAAAGTAAAAACAGTTGGTTCTCAGGACACCAACTCTAACAAACTCCCACTTGGACTAGTGCCAACTGCCTATAACTTTTAGTCCACTAGACCTCACATGATGATTATGTTTCTACTGAGTCAAGGCTTTAGTCTAGGGGTCCACCACATTGTCTTCCGTGGAAATACTGCTCACTACAACTTCACCTCTCTGAAAAAAAATCCCTCAAGAGATGATACTTCCGAAGTATGTGCTTTGTCCACTAATTTGACCTTGTCTCTTTTGCAAGTGCCACCACTGCAGTATTATCACAATAGAGTGTGATAGGATCTTTACTGCTAGGTACTACATCCAACTCTTAGACAAATCTTTGCATCCATACTACTTCTTTATATGCCTTAGAAGCTACAATATACTCGAACTCTGCTGTAGAATCTGCCACCACACCTTGCTTTGAGCTCTTCCAGCTCACTGCACCTCCATTCAAACTAAATATGTATCCAGTCTGCAACTTCATGTCATCTTGATCAGTCTAGAAACTAGCATCTACATGTACTCTGATGACTATTTCCTCATCTCTTCCATAAACCAGGAACATATCCTTAGTACGCCTCAGATACATAAGGATAGTCTTGACTGCCATCCAATGGTGGTCTCCTGGATCAGCTTGATATCTGCCTACTGCACTTAATACATAAGAAACATCTATCCTTGTACATAGAATAACATACATGACTAACCGAATTATGGATGCGTAAGGATCCTTTACATTTTCATTCTTTCCTCATGTGTCTGAGGACGCATTTTCTTGGAAAGATGAATTCCATGTGACACTGGCAACAATCCCCTCTTGGACTGTTCCATACTGAATCTATTGTCAATGTATGTACTTTGAATCAGGCCCATCATTCTCTTGGATCTATCATGATGGATCTTGATCCCTATAATATATGCTACCTCACCCAAGTCTATCATGGAGAAGCATTTATCCAACCATTCCTTAACTGACTGTAAGACAGGTACATCTTTTACAATTAGTAATATGTCATCAACATATACTATTAGGAAAACGACTGCACTTACACTAAACCTTTTGTAGACACAAGGCTCACATTCATTCTTAACAAAGCCAAATCCAGTTACGACTTCATCAATACAAATTTTCCATGACCTTGATGATTTCTTTAATCCATAAATAGATTTCTGCTACTTGCATACCTTGTTGGCATCCTTTGGAGTCACAAACCCTTCAGGTTGTGTCATGTAGACATCTTACGGGAGGTTCCCATTAAGGAATGCTGTTTTGACATCCAATTTACAAATTTTGTAGTCATGGTAAGAGGCAATGGCCAATAGTATTTTGATGGATTTGAGCATCACAACCAGTGAAAAGGTTTCATCATAGTCAAATCCTTAATTCTATCTAAAACCTTTTGCAACCAGTCGTGACTTATAGGTGCTAACTTGTCCCTCCATGCCCAATTTCTTCTTGAATACCCATTTATTACCAATAGGATTTACATCAACTGGAGGATCTACCAAAATTCAGACTTGGTTTTGGTACATGGAATCCATTTCAGAATTCATGGATTCTTGCCACTTGGAAACATTTGTGCCTTCAACTGCTTCATTGTAGGTAAGAGGATCATCATTGTCTACCAATAATGAGTCACCATCCTCGGTGACAAGAAAACCATATCATTCTAGTTCTCTCACCTCTCTCGTGCTCCTTCAAAGTTCTTGTGTCTCTGGAATAGATTGTTCTTCCATGGGGCTTTGTGGAATCTGTTCTTGTACCAACTCTTTTGTATCTTGAGCCTCCATTTCATCGAAATCTATCTCGCTCCCACTATCTATTTTGGAGATGTTCCCCCTCTCAAGGAATATGGTGTGTCTTAACACTGTAACCCTTTTATCTGAGGGTTTGTATAGGTAATATCCCCTTATTTCCTTGGGATATCCTATAAAGATACACTTTGTGCCTCAGGGTGCATGCTTGTTACCTGAAGAAGCCTTAACAAATGCTTCGCTACCCCACACATGTAAATTTGATAATATGGATTTGCGTACACTCCATAACTCATATGGAATACCATTTATCTATTTAGTTGGTACTTAGTTTAGTATGTGTGCTGCTGTTTGTAATGAATATCCCCAAAAGGATAATGGAAGACTCACTTGACTCATCATTGATCTTACCATGTCCAATAGGGTCAATTCCTCCTTTCACTTACACCATTCCAATGAGGTGTGTAAGGAGGAGTGAGTTGATATTGAATCCCAAACTCCCATAAGAAATTTATGATGTCCTGATTAAGATATTATCCTCCTCTGTCTGAACAGAGTTTATTAATATTCTTACCAAGCTGGTTCTCAACTTCATTCTTGTATTCTTTGAACCGATCAAAAGAATCTGACTTATACCTCATTAAGTAAATATATCCATATATACTAAAATCATCAGTAAAAGTTATGAAGTACAAGAACCCACCTGTTGCTTCAACTGGAAATGGTGCACACACATATCTGTGAACTAATTATAGAATCTCTTTATCCCTTTCACCTTTCCCACTAAATGGGGCTTTGGTCATTTTTCCTTGTAGACACACATGACATACACTAAGTGGTTTTAGTTCGAAAGAATCTAAATACCCATCTTGATGTAATTTTGTCAAACGTTTCTCATTGACATGACCTAGATGGTGATTCCAAAGTTGGGTGTGGTATGAGTCATGTGAATTAACTTTTTCATCGATTTCCATTACATGGTTTGTGTAGTCTAACACATAAAGACCATTATATAAATGTGCCCTACCAAAACAAATTCTATCTTTATAAAAGTAGCAACATCCACTTCCAAACTTGAAGATGAATCCATCAGTATCTAATTTGGATATTGGAATAATGTTTTTGGTTAAAGAGGGTACATAATAACATCCTGTCACAACCAAGACTATCCCAATAGGAAATTTGAGGTGGTAGTCCCCGATAGCTACAACATCGAGTCTGGCTCTGTTGGCTGCTCACAGATCCACCTCACCTCGGTCAATCTTTCTGAATCTACTTGGTTCCTATATTTGGATAGAGATGTGAGCACCACAAGCAATATATAATACCCAATTGGTAGAAACAGATAGATTTCATTTGATAACAAACTCACCTGAATCTTCCCCTTGCTTCCTTGGCTGGGTGCAGTTTTTTTTCTAGTGGCCCTTCTTGCCACATGCGAAAAAAACAGTCTCCTATTCTCTTTCCTCCCCTTTGATCTTTCTTTTCTTGGAAGGCCTTGAAGAATCTTTGGGCTTAAATCTCTTCTCCTTCCCTTTTATTTTATTCACCATGAGTACAGAAGGATTTTCACACTTTATATCATTGTCCACTTGGCGAATGAAGATAAGAAGATCAGATAGAGACTTCTCAATGTTGTTCATGTTGAAGTTTACAAAAAAGTTGGAGAAGATCTAGGGGAGTGATGCAAGATTGAGATCAGTACCCAGTTCTTTGAGGAGTTTAAACCCTAGAACCTCCAAGCGCTCAATGTAGCCAATGAGATTGACTACATGAGTCCCAGCTGGGGAACCTTCTCTAAGCTTGCTCTGAAATAGAGCCTTGGAGATCTCAAACCTTTCATGTATGGATCTCTCCTGGTATAGACCACAGAGGTGCTCGAGCATGCTATAGGCATCCATGTCTTTATGAGAATTCATGAGCTCACTTTACATTGATGATAGCATCAAAAATTGAATGTCGAGTGCATCGCTCAAATTTTGATCATAGACTAGGAAATCTTCATCACTCACCCCTTGGGCAGGAGAAACAGGAAGTGAGGACTCCGACATGTAAAACATTCATTCATAGAATAGGATAACCCAAAGGCACCTAAACCATTCCTGAAAGTTACTGCCGGTAAGGATATTGAATGTTACTGCAGAGAAAATGTGGTTGACGAGTTTTACATATTGATTCTACAAATTAAAAGAGCATATTTATCAGTACTTTCTTGATAACATTTTATGAGAAGTAATAAATTTTATTAATTCTTCCACTATTTTATCAAGTCCCAATAGCCCTCACCATTGAACTCAGAATGTCCAATTGCTTTGAAATTATAGTCGCAAGGATCCATATTCTCCTTCTCTTAACCCCAACATGTGTTGGTCAAGCTATTTGAAGGTATTTAGGTAGGAAAGTATTTGCCAACTGTGAGCTTATAGTTCCTTGATCTATTTAGTGGACTCCCCAATCCTGAAATTCTGACTTGGATTCCCTCAACACTTACCTCTAATATTACACAAAGCCTACAAAGGGATACTCCACTTGATGTAATATGGTTAATTCAACTCGAAACCTTTCATAAGGGCTTCATTTATAAAATTTAGTGTCCCAACAAGGGTTGGTCAAACACATAGTTTTATTGAGTCTTTCCCTTAATCAAGTAACGGAAGGCGTGGTTTGACTTAATATGATATTTTAGGGATTTTAATCCTTTATGCGTAGTTTTACATTATGACATGCCTGTTAATATTAAGTTATCCTTTCTTAAGTTATTAACCATGTTCCGATAATGTTTACGCATAGTCCAGTTTTTATTTTATTCCATATTTGCATGCTTTTTTATTTCATTAATTATGTGATCAAGACAACACTTACATAATAAATAAACCATGAAATTAGACAGAAATAAAATAAGATAGAATGACCATGAGATTCTATTGGTTAGCTTATCTAGCAGTTCTGATAAGTTAACCCTGACCTAGGGAAAAACACATTGAACCTGATGGTTCGTGTTTTGAAGCTCCCACCTATCCACCTTTGTATCTTCTTGGATTGGTTTCGCCTCAGCTCCGGATTTTGAACCATCTCCACTGGCTTGGGAGATCCTCCATTACATGGGGTTTACATTAAAGAAACCATGGGCACACTGGCCCTATATTTTATTGGAAGAAGTCTCATAGGCCAACGAATTTAAATTAAATAAATTTAAATGAAACCATACATAAACAAAGGGTCTTTGGTCTAGCTCATGATCATCCATAAAATGCATTGACATTTACACATATTTAGAATTCAAATTCTTTTAATCTTTCTTTTATTTAAGATAAGTCACTCTTGAATTCAATTAATTATGATCTTATAATTAATCAATTCTTTATCTTAAATTCCTTTCGGAATTTCCTTGAGATTCTTCTCATCCATATTCCTTGTATAGGTCTTTGTACATTGGAGGAAACCTGGTGAAATTCCATTTCTGGAAAGTACACAGTGTGTAGGTTATGTTTACATGGTGTGTATTTTTTTTCACCCTTTATCCAAAGTACACGTCAGGGATTTGGCGTGTTTTCTTTACTTTGGAAATTTTGGAGTACACAACGTGTAGATTAATCAAACACGGTGTGTACTTCCTTGTTACATGGTTACCGACCTAGAAACCCCGTGTATACAGTACAAGGATTCTCCTTGTACACGCTTTCACCTGGGCCGGATCGGACTACACGGCGTGTTGATTCAACATACACACTGTGTATTTCGGTTTCCACATGCCATTCAATTCTGGTCAACATGGTGTAATAAATACTTAGGAATACTCAATTCACACAGTGTGGATTGGCAGACCAGTACCGGTTCATTGAACCTAAGTACACAACGTGTAGTTTTCACTATACGCCGTGTATTCTTGTGTTGTACAGATAGAAAGAGCGTCTCATCTGGATGAGTTCCTCATTTTTATTTTAATAAAAATTAAAATTAAAAGGTTGTTTCTGTGATGTGAATCTAGAAACAATGGAGGAAGAAAATATCTCATTCATTCATATTTATAGAACGATTTATCTTTAATTGAGTCAAATATAAATGCATAAATTATCAACGAAAATTAAATAACTATAATCAATGGTGTAACCTCGCTCTGATACCATTTGATGTTTCTAGGCGCAGTGGAATCTGGTGGGTGGATGTGTCCACTTGGCCTTTTATCATTAGCAATGATCAATCCAGGATCAATACGACGATAAATGCCAGAATCCACGGATCGAATCACAGAAATATACAAAGAAGAATAAAGGTCACAAAACCATAAATGTGGATCGTTACAGGTTGATTATAATTAATTTAATTAATTCACAAGAAGTACCTTTTATGGCGTTCTTTCTTTGTTGATATCTCTGATCACGTTCCGATGTGATTTGTCGTTGTGTCGCAGAATCCAAGGGTAGACTTCCTTTAGCGGTGATCCACATGTGCACCACGTATCTCTGGACGTTGCCCAAGGATTCTATGGGTGATAGCATGGAGAAACCTTTGCTTGCGTTGTCTACCTAAGATCGTCTTGATCCGATAAAGGAGAATCTCTCTCGGTCATGAGAGTGTTCTTGGAGGAAGGAGTTGTTTAAGTCTTGAGAAAATTATCCAGAATTTTTGTGCACAACGATTAAGGAAATATGTTGGGGTTTTGAGGATATTTATAATCGGGTTTGGGGTTATAGAGTTATGACAATAAATAAACGCATTAATCATTTTATTTATTTCATTAACTCTTATTGGAAACCCCCATGTCGAATCATTAATTCCTTGACATGCACCCATGCTGATTATAATAAATATCATTTAAATAAAACAATATTATTTCCTCAAAATCCAGCCAGAAAAACTACACGACGTGTAATCATAAATACACGGAGTGTACTTGTTTTCCAAAAAGAAAACTACACGGAGTGTAATCATTAATATACAGTGTGTACTTGTTTTCAAAATATAAACTACACGGCGTGTAATCATTAATACACGGTGTGTACTTGTTTTCATTTTATTCTTCCTCCATCATTAAAATGATTTAGGCTTCCTTGAATAATTATTAAACCATGTATGAGAATAATCTTTATTCTACTTGAGATACTTGGATACACTTAATGTGTGACCCTCTAGGCCTCTTTCTCGTTGGCATTAAGCGAGCTTGCCTAAAGTCCAAGATTACTATCTAGAAATGGATCAAGGCACCCAAGAGAAAGAAGTTGACGCTATATTGAAGTGTCACCTCATACGAATGCTTACCGTGTAATTTAATCACTTTGTCTCAAAATCTCATCAAGCAGGTTTCATGGAAGTGTCATAAACCTATATGATTGATTTGTCATTTTTTGACTTCCAGAAATAAACTCGTTATTACACCATGGAAATGGAATTTGGGCGACAGTTCTATTTCAATCAAAGGGCCCGAGATATCTACTTCCATAAATATGGAAGGGAAAAATCCTTCCTCGACTTATCCATCAGCAACATGTCATTCGTGATGCACCCAACGTACCCTACTTCTCACCAACTATCTACGTGACAGTTTTCGTCAGAAAATATAAGTGCGTGAGTCATGACACAAGTTAGTGATAATATTCCAGTCTAAGGACCATTACACATGCTCAAAGATAGCAATATCTGATGACACCAAGACATGCAGAATTACTACTGGCGGGTTTGTTCTCATAATCTCCCATGTTGGATATTACCAAGTGCGAACTCTATGAGAGAGAGTCTCGTCTTCTTACGAGTACTCACACATGACAGTGTGAATAATATGTGTCCTATAATAGTATGTCTTCCAACCATAGAACTTTATTTAAGAATATTTTTATTGCATTTTAAGGTTCTCATCATAGAGGGGATATGCCATGACCTTATTAATGCAACAAATATTCCAGGATATTATTATATTATAGTCATGTAGAACAATAAACAATATATAATAAGTGTACATTCATGTAATCAAAGTACAAATAATTGGTTCTCAGGACACCAACTCTAATAACTTACACCGAGGTACGATGTCTCTAGCGCACCACGCATACTAACTGCCTTAGGGGATTTACCCGCAGTGCTCTCCTATTCATGATGTGGTGCCTTCCGTTGGAATACAGAGGACCACTTGAGTATGTGCACGTTATTTATAAAATTTTCCCTTCCATTTTAATGTACTATTGTGAAATGGTTTTTCTTTAGGTACTCTTTTCTTTTCACTTTCAGTTTTTAAATTTTTTCCTTAAAAGCGTTTTAAAAGTATGGGTTTAAATAATCAAGTTAAATTATCTTTTTGATATTGTGGCATGGAACCTTTTTATTGGGTGACGTCCTACAGGGCTCTTAGCTCAAACCCTACATACACCTTTGGGTGTATGTAGACCTTGTTTCTTGTGTATTCTAGGTTGTGACATCGTGCTTAGTGATGGTGGTTCTGGATGCTTCTAGTCTTCGCGTGCAGGTTGGTGTTGGTAGATTGGGGATGCAGATTCTCATGTCACTTGGAGGTTGGTATCAGAGTTTAGTTTTATATCCTCGTTTTTGTTCACTTGGGGTTTTTAGATTAATTGTAGACTTAAACCTGTTTATGGTTTAAAGGCGTGTTTGGTTGTCTGTTTCCAGTCTCACTTTATTTATCTTGTTAGTTGTTTTTCTGTCTCTTGTTTCAAGTAAATCGTTCCCACGTATTATTTCAATACCCGGGCACTTGTGACAACCCGTGGGGATCGAGAACGCCCTTTGGGCCATGTCACAGACTGGGTTGGATGTCGGGTTGGATGGCAACCCGGCCTGGTTTGTGACAATAACATACATAATGTACATGAAACTCTTTCATATGAAGGCTTAAAAACATATAAAACAAACATCCCCCATAAGAGTAAGCATGGTGTGATGAGTATACAACCCCTTCTATTCTTTGAATATGAATAATCCCCAAGTACAATCAGTTTAATGTTATAAAGTCCCACAACCAGTGGTTTAATTCTCAAGAGTGACTTTAATTCCATCATAATTCTAACACTAGATATGTATAAACTATAATTAACCTTAAAATTTAAGATCATAACTCAAGAACAATCCAAATTCAAGGTATAAGAAACTAAATTAATTATAATACTTGGAATTTAAATTCTTAAATTCATGTATAATGATTTAAATACGCAGTTTAACACTTTAAACCAAATCATACATCCATTCATAATATAAATAATTTATACCTATGACTAAAGTAGGTAATAAACTATATAAAATAACAATATATAAAATTATACATGAAATAAACATCACATATTTTATGTAAATTTTTTTCATAAACTAAACATCACATATTTTACCAAAAAAGGCCTTTGAATATAAACATTTTATACTCCCATTTATGAAAAATTCAAAAATCAATATAAAAACTCTTATACTTTTTTTATTTTTATAATTTATAGGAATATAATAAGTTATTCAACATGTAAATTCACTTTGAACTGATATCACACCTACTAAAACATTTTTTCATAGATTAAATCCCCCTTAGATTTAGTAAGGTCCCTTCAGTCTCATTGAAGTAATTTTTTTTGATAATTTTAAAAATTAATTTTCTTTAGAATTCTACAAACACCATGAATGTTTTAATATAGGCTTCAAAGTGGTGCATCCCAAGTAAACCGTTTTAATTTTTTTTTATCTTATTGTGTTTTTTATCTTTGAATAAAAACACTTTCCATGGGACGACTATACATATTTTTTTATGAGGGCAAGAAAATTTGTTTTAATGAACATACCATAACAACATTAATTTTAAAAAGATCCATGTTGTTTTCATTCTATTGTCATACTTTAAACAAATAACTATTGATATCTACCATGTTTTGGTATATCCTCATGGATCTCACTACTATAGTACAATGTTTTTTAACCATAATGTGGTATGTTAAGTTGGAATAATTCAAGTAACACAATAGGGGGGGGGGTGAATTGTGTCATTTAAAAAATCTTCCACAATTCTATATTTTGATACCCTCTATGATTAATATGGATATGTAGTGTTTATTTTTATAATGTGTATAAGTAGTGGATAAAAAGAAATAAAGAACACAAATTTTTATAGTGGTTCAGATCACAAAGATCCCACAGTCCACTCTACCAATCACTCTCTCTGTGTGTTTGGTGAATTTCACTAGCAAGGTCCACTTATCATAAGACCATAAATACACAACTGAGTGCAAGAAGGTGACACCTTTTCAACAAAGCTAAAAATAGAGCCTTCTGGTTATTTAACAGAGAACCGAATAACCATAGCTTAGATCGAGAAGATGATACTCCACCATAACTGATTCCGAGCAGTTGAAACTCAAACAAATCAAAAGAGATTGATTTGAATATGGATCGGGTTAAACTTCACAATTATAGTAGAGACAATTGATAAAATATGGATCTTATTATTCTTTAGAAAATAAAGTCTTTAAGAAAGTGTATATCTAAAGTGATCATGGTTTCAAAAATATCTTTAAATAAAAGTAGCAATAAATAGAAGTATTAATCTTACTGTAGTAAAATATTGAACAAGTATATCTCCAAAGTGTAGATTTTTTCAGAATCAATCATTCATTTTAGACGCACTATAAGATATGTTTTATGAGAATGAAATCATATATAAAAAAGTGAATTGTATATCCCTTTTTAGAAACAATGTACTGGTAGAATATATAAAGTAGAGAGTCTTCTTTGGAATTCCAGATCCAATAAAGTTTCCCGAAAAATAGTGAATATTAAAATTCAAATATGTTCAGAGGAGTCATAACATCCCTTAAGAATATGAGATTTTTTATCTATTGAATATGGTTCTTTGAATAAATTATAACGAGATTTGAATCGGTCAAAAATGAGCTTTAAAATAGATTATAAATCTATAAAGACTATTTCTGAAATCTCAGATAAAATCATGAAATTAAATCTCTGATGTTGAAAAGTATAAATTAGGGTTCCTTTACAAAATAAAAAAATACTAAACACCGTGTTCAAGTACTTAGTGTTCGCTCTCTAAGCATAAGGTTGATAATGTAAGGTTGATTATAAAAGTAATGTTGATGAACCATATATTTATATCCTCAAACATTGGATTCCTTACTAACATTGGGTTATTTAACCATAATTTATTCTCTTCTCACACATAAGGTTCCATCCAAATGTAAGGTTCTTTATCCATATGTTCCTTCAAGCATATAGTTGATGATATATACACACATTATTCTAATGTAAGGTTTAATACAAATGAAAGGTTCATGATCCATACATGTTTTACAATTGTTGGTTTTAATCCTTATGTTATGTTCTAAATGTAGGGTATAAACATTGTTTACAGAATACACTTAAGAAAATTCTGAACACTTTAACAAATATTCTCAATGAATTGAAAGATTGAATATAATTCCAAAATAAATAAGACAATTAATAATAATTTCTTGAAATACACTTAAAGTAATATCATTAGTAGAATAAACAATGTTATTTGTGAGAATAAAAATCAATAAGATTTACAGAGTATTATTGAGACAATACATTCCCAACTATAGGTTCCGGGCACAACAGAAGCACATTGGTGGGTGTACCCAACTTTAATTTCAGCGTTAACAACGATCAATCAGAGATCCATCACGATAATAAAACACCAGATCTTCAGAATAGAACGAAGAATGAAAAAGAAATAAGTGAGCCCCGGAACCATAGATAGGATAATAATATATTGATTATAATTAATTTAATTAATTGACAAGAATTACCTTGATGTAATTATTTCTTCGTTGATGTTTCTGGTCATGATCCAATGTGATCCATCATTGTGTCGTAGAATCCAAGTGTAGGATTCCTCTTTTGGTGATCCACACATGCTCTATGTATCTCTGGACATCGCTGAATGGATCTCCGGGTGCTAGCATGGAAGATCCTTCGCTTGTGATGTCCACCTTCGATCGCCTTGATCCGGTGGAGGAGGATCTCTCTCTCTCGTAGATTTAGAGTGTTCTTGGTGGAAAAAGAGTTCTCTCTTGGCTTTAGATCTCTTCTAAATCTATTGTGCACAACTACAAAAAAATGGATAGGCTAATGAGAATTATATAATTAGGATTTTAATTACATAGAATAATAAAATGAATTAATTAACTGAAATAATTTATTCATTTCATTTAATTCTTAGTAATACCCCATGTATCATAATAACAGTTGACTATTATTACTACTTGACATGTGCCCAACGAATTACACCTAATATTATTTAATTAAATAAATAATATTATTTCTTATAAATTCCCAGAAAAAAATACACGGAGTGTTTATTTAATATATACCTGGAATGTATATTTAATATATACACGACATGTACTTTTTTATTTTTCCATTTTTCTTTATTTCCTCGACCACATTTAATAAACATTGAATAATGGCTATTTATTTCTGAAATAAATGTCACTGCATTACTTTCTAATAAATATATTACTTCACCCACAATATATTCTCTCGAATAACTAGTGTCTAAATAAATGCAATCAAGCATCCTTGAATAATTATTAAACCACAATCGGGAATAATCTTTATTCAACTTGTTAAATTAATATTTAACTAAGATACTTGGAAACACTTAGTGTGTGACCCTCTAGGCATATTTCTTAGTGGCATTAGGTGGAGCCTGCCTAATGTCCAAAGTTAGCATCTAGAAACACACCAAGGCACCCATATAGAAAGAAGTTAATGCTGCAATGACGTGTCACCTCCTACGAATGCTTACAGTGTAATGTAATCCCTTTGTATTGATATCTCGAATCAAGCGGGTTGCATGCTAGTTCCATCAACCCATGTGCTCGATTATTCTTTCTTTGACTTCCCAGAATTGAACTCGCCCATTCCTTACCATGACCATGGATTTAATTAGGTTTTATCAATTTCATCAAAGGGCCTGATATATCTACTTTCGTTATGGAATAGAAGGGACAAATCCTTTCTCGCATTATCGTTTAATGCAGTATTACTCGTGACTCACCCAACATATCCTACCTCGCTACGAATAGTGTTCCGTCACAGTTTTCATACATATAAGTGCACGATTTGTAATACCCATTAATAATAATATTAAAGTCTAAGGACCAATACACACGTCTGCAGATTGGAACATCCAATGACACTATGAAATGTGGATTTCCTACTGGAGGGTCTCGTTCTCATAATATCCTCCTGGATATTACCAAGGGAACACACCATGAGAAGGTGCCTTAATGTTTTATGAGTCCTCACCCCTAATGTCCTGTATTATTTGTGTCCCTAAAATAACATCACCTGGCCATAGAAAATATATTCAAGAACAGTGTTATGGAACTTCCGGGTTCTCATCATAGCAGGGATCCGCTATGACCTTTTAATGCAACAACTATCCTTAGGACATTATCACATGCATTGTGACACAAAAGAACAATCAATATGTGATAAGGTATTTATTAATGAATAAAGTAAAAAGTAGTTGGTTCTAGGCCACCAACTCCAACAGACTCCCACTTGGACTAGAGCCAGTTTCTAACAACCTTCAACCCACTAGCTCTCACATGATAATCATGCTTCTGCTGAGATAGGCCTTTAGTCCTGGGGTCTGCCACGTTCTCTTACATGTAAACTATGCTCACTGAAACTTCATCTCTTTGATAGAAATACCGCAAGAGGTGATAATTTCAGAGTATGTGCTTTGTCCATTGATGTGACCTTGGTTCTTTTTCAAGAGCCACCACTGTAGTATTATCACAATACAATGTGATAGGATATTTACTACTAGGCACCACATAAAGCTCCTGGACAAAGTTCTGAATCTATACGACTTCCTTGGCTGCATCAGAAGACGCTATATATTCGGACTCCATTATAGAATCAACGACAACTGGCTTCTTTGAACTCTTCCAGCTCATAGCTCCTCCATTGAGACAAAAAACATATCCAGATTTCAACTTCAGATCATTTTGATCTATTTGAAAACCAACATCAACATACCCTCTGATGAAAAGATCCTCATCTCCTCCATACACAAGGAACATATCGTTAGTTCTTCTCAGATACTTAAGGATAGTCTTAACAGCAGTCCAATGCTATTCTCCTGGATCTTCTTGATATCTTCCTACCATGCACAGTGTATAGGCAACGTCAATCCTGGTACATAACATGGCATACATGATGGATCCTATAGCCGAAGCGTATGGGATCTTACTCATTCTATACTTCTCCTATTGTGTGTGAGGACACATTTTATTAGAAAGATTTTGTCCATGTGGCACTGGAACCAATCCCCTCTTTGATTGTTCCATACTAAATATCTTTCGTATCTGGTCAATGTATGTACCCTGACTTAGTCCAAGTAGCCTCTTGGATCTATCACAAATGATCTTGATCCCTAGAATGTAGGCTACTTCACCGAAGTCCTTCATGGAGAAACATTTGTTCAACCAATCTTTAACTGACTGCAAAGCTGGTACATCATTTCCAATAAGAAATATGTTGTCTACATATACTACTAGGATAACAACCGCATTCCCATTAAACCTCTTATAAACACATGGATCACATTCATTCTTAATGAAACCAAATTCCTTTATAGCTTCATCAAATCAAATGTTCCATGACCTGGATGCTTGCTTTAATCCATAAATGGATTTTTGCAACTTGCAAACTCGTTTGGCTTCACCTGGTGTCACAAACCCTTTTGGTTGTGTCATATAGACATCTTCCTGAAGGTTCCCGTTAAGGAATTCTATTTTGACATCTATTTTCCAAATCTCGTAGTCATGGAAAGATTCTATGGAAAGTATGATTCTTATGGATTTAAACATGGAAACTAGAGATAAGGTTTCATCATAGTCAATTCCTTGACATTGTCTGAATCCTTTAGCCACTAGCCTTGTTTTATAGGTTCTAGGTTGACCTTCTATGTCCAGTTTTCTCTTGAATACCCATTTTCATCCAATAGTATTTACATCAATTGGATCATCAGCTTGAACCCAGACTTGGTTCTAATACATGGAATCCATCTCAGAAGTCATAGCTTCTAGCCATCTTGCAGCTTCTAAGCTTTCCACTTCTTCCTTGTAGGAGAGAGGTTCATCATTGTCCAACAAAAATTATTCTCCATCCTCGGTGACTAGGAAACCAAATCTCTCTGGTTTCCTTACCTCTCTTGATCTCTTATGCAGTGCTTGTGTTTTTGGAACCTTTTCCATGGGGACCTGTGGAACTTGTTCCTGTACCAACTCTTGTGTATCTTGATCATCTACTTATTCAAAGTCAATCTTGCTCCCACTATCCTTTTTGAGGATGTGCTCCCTCTCAAGAAATACAGCTTGTCTGGAGACAATCACTTTCTTGTCTGACGGTTTATATAGGTAATATCCTTTCATTTCCTTGGTATATCCTATAAAGATACACCTAATTCCTCGGGGTGCCAGTTTGTTTCTTGAGAAGGCCTTAACAAATGCCTCGCCTCCCCATACACGTGTGTGTGACAAAATGGGTTTCTTTCCATTCTATAACTCAGAGGGAATTCCATTTGCTGCCTTATTTGGTACTCAGTTTAATGTGTATGATGCAGTTTGTAATGAATATCCCCAAAATGATAATGGAAGATATGCATGACTCATCATTGACCTCACCATGTCCAACAAGGTGTGGTTACTACTTTCACTAACACCATTCCACTGTGGTGTATAAGGAGGAGTGAGCTGATAGAGAATCCCAAACTCTCGTAGAAGATCGATGAACTCTTTGTTCAGATATTCTCCACCTCGATCCGATCGAAGATTCTTTATCTTCTTACCAAGCTGATTCTCTACTTAATTATTGAATTCCTTAAATTTATCTAAGGACTATGAATTATACCTCATCAATTAGACATATCCATATCTACTAAAATCATTAGTAAAAGTAATGATGTAATAATACCCACCTATGCCTTCAACTGGAAATGGTCCACACACATCCATGTGCACTAATACCAAAAGATTTGTGGCCCTTTCACCCTATCCACTGAAATGTGGCTTGATCATTTAACCTTGTAAACAAGAGTGACATATATCAAGTGGATTTAGCTCAGTAGAGTATAAATTGCCATCTTGGCAGAGCTCTATCAAGCGCTTCTTATTTACATGACCGATATGGTGACGCCACAACTGGGTGATGTATGAGTCATGTGAATTTGTTTCCTTATCGATTGTCAAAACATGGTTTTCATAATTTAATATATAGAAAACATTATTTAAATGCGACATACCATAACATACGTTGTTCTAATAAAAGAAGAAGACCTTATTTCCAAACATGAAAATATATCCATCCATATCCAAACATGATACAGTAGTTATGTTTTTGGTAACACTAGGAACATAATAACAGTTATGTAAAACCAAAATCATCCCATTTGGCAATGATAGGTGGTAATCTCCAATGGCTAATGCAACCATCCTCATTCCATTGGAAGCTTGAAGATACACCTCTCCTCTGGTGATCTTTCTAAATATACTTGGTTCCTGCATTGGAATAAAATTGTGATCCCCAAGCTGTATCTAATATCCAATGTGTAGAAATGGAAATATTACACTCGATAATTAATGCACCTTTAGTGTATCCATGCTTATAAGTGTAGTTACTCTTCTAGTGTCCTTGCTTGACACATTCAAAACATACCGCCTCCCATTCCTTTCCCTCCCTCTGGATCTTCCCCTTCTTGGATATGTAGTGTTTAATTCTGTAATGTGTATAAGAAGTGGATAAAAATAAATAAAGAACAAAACTTTTTATTGTAGTTTGGGGCAAAAAGATCCCACAGTCCACTCTAACAATCACTCTCTCTATGATTTTGGTGAATTTCACTAGCAAGGTCCACTTATCATAAGACCATAAATAAATAACTGAGTGCAAGAAGTTGAAACCTTTTTAACAAGGCTAAAAATAGAGCCTTCAGGTTCTTTAATAAATAGCCAAATAACCACAACATAGATCGAGAAGATGATACTCCAACGCAACTGAGTCCGAGCAGTTTAAACTCAAACCAATCAAAAGATATTGATTTGAAGATGGATCGAGTTGAACTTCACAATTGTAGTAGCAACTATAACGAACCAAAGCTTCATTAATGGAAATCCCACTTGATCTAATTAAATGTCTATTTATGTAAAATGTTTATATAAAATGTCAACTTTTTTGGTTTTATGTTAAGAATTTTGACCGTTGCTAATATAGCCGTTGAACAGTGATCACATGGATAATATAAATATAGGGCTTTAACAAATCCAATTTACTCATACAAAAGAAGTGATGACCTCATCCAGTAGAATTACTCCATAAGAAGCCCATTTGTCGAAGCTCGGAAAAGAGGTGGCGTCTTTGGGCTTTGCTTTTGACCAAGCCCAAGATGAGCTTCATCATGTCAAGCTCGAATGGGACTGTCTACGAGAATAGTGTAAGTTGATAGAAATTACCACTCGAGTGATGTTATCCGAGCCACCCCAAGAGTCTGTCACCATCGCACACCTTACCCTTAGGTCTTATGTGGCTATTTTAAGGGGTTATGTAACAAATCGATAGTACTATGTTCATGTACATTATTTTTGTATATAATAATGAATATACTTTCTTGTCATTATTGATACATTGTAAATAGTTTTTAAAGTACAAATAGTGTTTTTATTTATTATTTAATTAAGAAATATATTTTATTAAATTAAGTGATTTTTTAATTAAATAATATTTTAATAAAATATTATTATTATTAGTAAATTAGTTTTATTATATATAAATGATCATATAATTTTGTGAATGCAATTATAATTTTTACTAAGGTTTGAAAGCCATTTTTGTCAAAACCCGTGAATTTTCAATAAATGTCGGATTTTATTTTAAAATTGAAAATTAACATATTTAGAAAATTATTTAGATAAAATAAATGTTATTTCTGGAATCAGGATGTTGAAATTATCCATCGGTGAATTTTTCATAATTTTCTGAGACTGTCAAATTTTTGGGTAAAAATTAAATACCGTTTAAATATATAATGTGTTTTATGACATCATAATGACCCAATATTGATGTAATAAAATACTATAAGCTTTATTTTCGGCCAATATATGTTTTACCATTAAAATAATGTGATTTTTGGTTTTTTTGACTTATTTTACAAAGCATTAATGGACCCCTCAAGATTTATTAAACATCTTGTCTTTTTAAATTGTTTTCCATGGGAGTGTGACTCACCTCCACATAAGCAACCCCATTATTTTAAGACGTTAGGACTTTGGCCTTATAAAATATTGTTTTCATCTTACCTTTTCCAAAAACCATGGGAAAAAACCATGGGATGGTTTGTGATTTGGATTAGTTTAATGTAAGGGGTCCCAAACCTAAATAATAACGAATTCACTCACCGTTCCTATATAAACCCACCCAAGATCACACTTCCTCCTCACTAAAAGCCTTTGGAGTTAGTCCAAACTCTTCCCTAATCTCTCTAGAATCCTCCCAAAGTTCCCCAAGATCCCAAGAAGCCTCTCTCAATCCTCTCTCAAGCCTTTGGAAGCACACTTCCAGGTAAGGGTTTTTCTTCATTTCACATTTTGGTCTAATTTTCTTATTATTTTTATGCCCTTTTAATTTAAATTATAAATGCTGGGGTATGGTTTCGAACCTCCCTCATACTTCCCTTTTATTGTTTGAATTATGGGAGACCCCTTTCTCTCTCATTAAATGCCTCCCATGTAAACCCGTTACTATGCTGAAATTCTAAAAGGAACTTCTCCCTCCTCATTTACATTCAAGCAATACTTTTGTATCATGAATCTAAATTCCATTAAAATTGTTGGGACATGAATCTATATGACCTTCCTTACTGTCCATTTCATGTAGATATGATGATACACCACTTTCTCTCTCATCAACCATTTTTTTTGAATTCTTATATCATGCCATTACGCTGCCAAAATTGCACCGATTTTCTAAGCCAATGCCATTGTGTGGTGAATTACATGCCCATTTCTCCATAAAGGGTATTCAACTTCATGCACATTTACTTATTGATTATAAAGTCTCATTCCACATTCCTTTGTCGTGGAATAAATGATTATGTTTTATGAATCCTTGTTTTATAATCCATGTGGCACACTTATGCATGAAATGAAATGTTTAAGAAGGGTGCACCCTTATAGCGCTCCAATGCATTGGGTAAAGTATAGTATCATGATACGTCATGTGCAATGAGTGTTGACTCATGCTAATTCAAGTGAAATGAGGGTTTACTTGTGCTTTATTTTCAATGAGGATTTACTCATGCTCCATGTGCAATGAGTCTTGGCTCATGCTAATTCCATGTTAAGTGTTGTTGCCACATTTCCATATTATGATTATCATGATTTATCATGCCTTTATGTTCATGTTTCTTTTATTCTTTATTGATATGCCTATTGTCTAACATGTATTATACTCCTCATTTATTCCATGTTTATTCCCTTACTGGGATTTATAGCTCACCCTTTTCTTATGTATGTGTAACACCCGAGACTTTTATGTTATATAAATCATCAAAGGAATCTTTTTCTACACACAACACTTGCTTGGATTTCTTTACACGAAATCGCAACCTTCCTCGATAGCTTGCGTCGTACACAATACCGAGTTTCACTAAACAATGATATGCTAATAAAATATTATTAAAACTAGCTGTTATGAATAGTAATAACCACTTTTTGAAATTTTGTAAATTTTATTTTTCAAAATGGACTTCATTTTTGGATTTGGAATATCGAAATTATCCTGGGGTGGAATTTTGGTACTTTTCTGAAAACATTCAATTTTTGATGAATAGTGAAACCACTAAGTGGTAGTTAAAAAACTGAATTTTTCATAAAACTTAATTTTACCGCTTCTGTGAGTGGAATTTCAAAAATCCGAGAGACATGGTTGATGTCAGTAAGTAAAATGTGGTTCAATGAGATGAAAAT
This sequence comes from Viscum album, assembly GCA_963277665.1. Lineage (NCBI taxonomy): Eukaryota > Viridiplantae > Streptophyta > Magnoliopsida > Santalales > Viscaceae > Viscum > Viscum album. Next base: position 339,862,968 of record OY728167.1, read on the forward strand.
AATTTTTGGTGAATAGTAACTTTTTACTTTTATTTACCACGGTTAAAAGTAAATAGGGTAATTAAGGGTAAAAATGATATTATTATTACCCTAACACATGTCCTAATTCTATTGGACCAGTTTAATTCGACCAAAAACAACCTTAGGAATAAAATATGACCATTTAGGCCCACTTGGATTAGATTAGGACATTTATTATTAATTTATTTAAAGATGGGTTAAAATAGTTAAAATCAAAGTTTATTAAATAAATAATTTTTAATATGGGGTTATAGATAAGATAAATTCGACTATAAATATTAATTAGAAAGATAAAATGATTTCCTACATAGTGGTATTTTATTTGTAATTTTTAGACATTAAATAATTTAATTTATTTATGACACAAAGATGATACAGTAATTATCTTATTAATGAAATATTGACATAATTGATGTTATAAACACCAAAATAAATGTAATTTAAGACTTTTTATGAATTCCACTAATTTTCTAGATTAATATGACATTTTATTATTGATATAATTAACTTTGTTCGAACTAATCATTCTGTTATTATTTTCACAAAAATTAATTACTAAATAGTGTCAAAATTGACATCAAATAGTTTTTAAAACAAATATTATATTATTAATTGTTATTTTATTCCTAAAAATCTAAGGTTCGGCCAAATGACTTAGATAAGGTTATATATATTAATAATAAACAACTTGGGGTTCGTTTGGCTGCTTATATTAAGTTTATTAACCTTATAGTATAAGAACATAAGAAGACACGGTAAAAGTAAAATTATTTAACTTAATGTTAAATCTAAATGATAAGGTTAAAATAGGAACATAAACTTGTCTAAATTATATTCGATGAGAGGATTTCGACCCATCCCCACCTTATCTTCTAAATAAATCAATTTGGAGCTATTTAAAACCGAACTTGACTTTATAATAAAATAATATTTTTAGTTTTTCCAAAGAAGCCCCTCTCCTCCCTTATAAAAGGGCACCTCCTCCCCCTCTTCCTCACACCACTTTGAGCCTTCAAGATCGGCCAAACCCTGCCAATTTCTTCTCTCCACTTCCCTAGAAACATCCTAGAGGTTCTGGTATTCTTCAAAGACCTATTTTATTGCCCTAAAAGGAGGTCTCAAAGAAGCACTTCAAAGAAGAGGTAATGTTCGTTACCGATTCTTTCATCTTTATTTCTTCTTCCACTTCTTCTTCTTTAGTTGTTTCATTATGAAGTAATAACATCAGTATCAATAATATACTGATATTTTATTATAAGTATGAAACAACCCTATTTCATCATCTATCCATCCTACGGAAAAATAATCACCGCACGTGCGTACGTACGGAATACCGTCTCCACGCCGTGGTGTAATCTATTTTCCACCACCACCTTACTTGGATGGGTATAATGGTGTAAATAATGACTATATATGACTATTATAAAGTGATACTAATTCTGAAATAGTATACATACACTCCAATACAATTCCATGATCATAGGAACGATATCATCACTCGTGCGTACGTACGGAATACCGTCTCCACGATGTGATGCGACTCGTTCTACATGATCTTCATTTCATAATGATTATATAAATGAATTGAATGAATGATTATGATATATATTAAACTAATACCATTCTGGAAATGAGGTATCCATAACCTAAAGATAAGAATAAGAATTTATTCGACAAAACACGCATAAGAACAAAAAGTTATAAACACCCGAATAACAAGTAGCAATGAAATATTAATACTAAGAAGCTAAGAATATGACCATATATGATATCATAAAAATAAGTATGATTCTTTAATAAGTCAATAACATTATTTAAATCATTATACAGGAGGTTCGGACACGTACAAAGCATATCAGACCTAAGGTAAGGGAAATATCACAATCTCATTTTTATCCGAGATTGTTTATACTTTGGAATTTACTGGGGTGTATTTTATCATCCACATCCATGTTTCCTCAATATGTAATATTATTTCCATTCACCTACAATTGTTTAAATCCTATTTTAACCTTTGGTGAGTTTTTAGTAAAAGATATGAAATGAATCTTTTGTCATTTTTCGTACGAGGTACTTTTTGACTTTTCCGACAAAAGTACGAGAAGAATGTTTTTTTAACTTATACGGCATGAATGGATTTTTAAAACATTATTTCCAAGAAGCTTACTTTACAAGTTTTCAAGTTTATTTTTAATCAACTTATTTTAGTTTAAAATTGTATGACATGTTAAGAAAGGAAAAATGTTTTTGAAGTAGAAAGGATATTTTCCTCAAGAATGGAGTTCAAGTGTTTTATCAAAATTATTTTCCATCTAAGATAATAAAGGGTTCTGTTTCTATCCCTATTATTACATGGATTTGATTATGTTGTGATGGAAATAATTTTTTTATGAATTATTTTATTTTATATGAATTGTTTTATGATGTCACGATGTTTAAAGATTCCCATTTTTATTACATGGGTTATGCAATGATGTTTGATTTATGATTTTTGTGGCACACATAAGAATGGTTTCATTATGAGATGGGTGGGACCTATATCTCCCTCCAATGCATTGGGTAAAGATTTTATATCTCATGAGATAGACATGGCTGGAACGGTAGGTTATACCGGTTCAGTGAAACATGACTGAAACGAGGAGTGAACTCGGTTCAGAAATGGACTTTGTCCACTAAGATAGTCTTCGAAATGAGTCTTGACTAATAAGAAATGATTCTCTATGATTATGTGTGTATGCCACAAATATTCATGTTTTAAGTTATGATTATTGGGATTACATTTCACTACTATGATTTATCCCATGTTATGAAATTATGATCTCTTTTGCAGGTTAAGATTTCCAAAAGTTATGTGCTTATGTATATGATGTGATTGATATTTCTTTTGTTTACCCTTACTGAGCATTTGAGCTCACCCTTTTGTATGTTTTATTTCCCCAGGTCAGGAAGAAGTTTATTAAGTAGAATATGCCAAAAAGGGACTCTAGATATGATGAAATAAATGGGAGGCAAAGTAGATGCTTTATGAACCAGTTGTTTATGTTTCCCAGTTTCTAAAGATACTATACCTATACGGTCCTTTCTTGGTTTTGTTATATGTTGTAATAAGTGTGCTTCAATTCTGAAGTAATAACAATGTATGTAAAGTATGGGTCATTATAGTATGTCCTCAGGTTATCCCATGCAATGCTAAGTACGAGGGAATGTAGTGGTCATGTAAAGGATGTTTTCTATAAAGATGTTGTATTTCATGTTTTAAGTTGTTATGTAATGATCCTAAGCCCCAAAGACACTAGAACTCTCGATATTCCATGTTTTATCATGTGAATAGTTTATGTAATAAATCATGTTTAAGTTTGTAAAATAAGAAGGGTTGTCATAGTTGGTATCAGAGGATAGGTTTAGTTATTTTTAGGATTAGGATTAGAAAACCCTAGTAAAGCCTTAGAGACAATACTAAGTATAATAAAAACATCCCTAAGTTTTGGTATGTACTGAGTAAGTAATTTATCAAACAAATACATCCCTTTTTGTATACGAGAAGGTAGTGGCGACTCTGGCACAGATGTATCCTAGGGGTAAAACCTGAAAACACCACTTTGAGATAGACTCGAACAGGAACCGGTGCACGACAAATGGCCTTGATGCACTCTTGATTATGAAACTCCCAGGGGATATGTTTTTATAAATTCACAAGCTTAGTATGAACCCTTATTAAGGGAATTAAAAAAAAGGCCACTAAGAATATAAGTTAGAAAGTAGATCATGAAATGCCTAGATTGAAGCCTATAGAATCATGAGTTAAGGAAATAAATGTTTATTTATAAGTCATCAAATTTTTTCTTTGGATTAACCTTTATGTGTTACCCCCTAACTTTCCTTTTATTCTAACCAATGGCTGGTAATAGGAGGACTCAGGCTAAAAACTGATGTGAAGATCAGTGTGATGACTGTAATAATGAGATGCCCAATCCAATGGGAGCAGGAATCGTGAACTTTGTCACGCTTCTCTCTCAGATAACTCAAGATTTTAATAGAAACACAGGTCAAGAGGAACTTCCTAACCCCCCTAAGAAGGAACAAGTCACTATCAAGAGCTTCATGAGACAAAGGCCTCCTACTTTTAGTGGATCTTCTGATTCCACGATTACTGAACAATGGATCAACTCCATTGAAAATATCTTCTCCGTCCTTCAATGTTCTGAACAAGAGAAGGTTCTCCTGGAGGCTTATCATATAGAGGGTGAATCTGATCAATGGTGGAAGTTGATAAAAAATACGAAGCATGAGGAGGCGATCAAGGAATTAGAATGGAAGGATTTCCGAAAGATGTTTTTCGATAAATATTTTCCGCGCACCCTCCGGCTTAAGATGGAAAGGGACTTCCTTTCCCTCAAGAAAAAAGAAGAAGAATCTGTTGGAGCGTACGAGGAAAACTTCACAAGGTATGCACGATATGATTCTAGCTTTGTCGTTACCCCTGAATGCAAGGTTGACCGCTTCTTTGGTGGGCTGAACCCTAGCCTGTGGAAAGCATTAGCAATCCGTGACTTCGACAGCTATGAGAAAATGGTCTGATGTGCCCTCAAGGTCAAAATGGAGATCGGGGAAGCACACGGGTATCATGGGGACAAGAAGCGTAAGATGGAATTCAATGCTGGCGGTCCGATGGATAAATCCAACGGTGCTAAGAAGATCCAGCACCCCACATGCCAAAAGTGCGGAAAGAAGCACCCTAGAAATTTCCTCAAGGGGATGAGGAAATGCTTTAGGTGTGGATGAGAAGGGAACATAGTTGTTAACTGTCAGCAAGAAAGACCCGTGGCTGTGACAGAGGAGAGGAATGCTCCGTTCGAACCTCAACACGTTGTTAATTGTTACCACTGCAAAGAACCGGGGCATTTTTCAAATCAGTGCCCTAATCCAAGGGTTTTCGGAGGCAACCAACAACCTCCAAGGTAGCAAGGAAAATCTTTTTCCATAACTTCTTCCGAAGTGAACCCCAACAACGAAGTGGTGACAGGTACGCTAGTTATTCATTCAAGAATAACAAACATACTTTTTGATTCAGGTTCTACGCATTCCTCTATATCTCAAAAGTTTATTAGAACAATCCCAGCACCACCACAAATCATGGAAGTGAAGATGTCGGTGAGTACGGAAAATGGGGAAATCATTGCATCCCATGAATATAAGTCCTCCCCTGTTATAATCTGTGGATTGAATTTCCCGGAGAACCTCGTCATACTCCCTCTGGTGGAATTTGATGAAATTCTTGGCATGGATTGGCTTTCCTTATATAGAGCCAACATAAATTTTCGGGAGAGGGAAATCACACTCCATATAGAGAATCGACCCCCGATTCTTTACAAGTGTAATGAGGAAGATGAATCTCCTTTAGCTCCATCATCTCTAGCATGGATATTAATTCCCTATGAGAACGCGTATCTGACTTAGATGATTGAGTCCAAGGAAGAAACCATCCTTGAAGAAATGCCTATAGTGAGGGAATTCACTGAAGTGTTTCCCGAGGAACTTCCTGATCTTCCTCCTAGAAGAGATGTTGAATTCTCAATTGAACTTATACCAGGGGAACTACCAATATCCAAGACTCCATATAGAATGGTTTTCGTGGAGCTTGAAGAGCTGAAGAAACTACTACAGGATAATCTGGATAAAGGGTTTATACACCCAAGTGCTTCACCATGGGGTGAACCAGTCCTCTTCGTCAAGAAGAAGGATGGGTCAATGCGGCTTTGCATCGATTATTGTGAACTTAACAAAATTACGATAAAGAACAAGTATCCTCTGCCATAGATCGATGAATTGTTTGATCAGCTGCATGGAGAACAATACTTATCCAAGGTAGATTTGCGGTAGGTATATTATCAAGTAAGGGTGAAGAAAGAAGATGTCCTCAAGACTGCTTTTTGTATAGGATACGGGTACTATGAATTCATAGTGATTCCTTTCGGACTCACTAATGCTCCATAAATCTTCATGGACTTGATGAATAGAGTCTTTAGAGATTACCTTGACAAATTTTTGGTAGTCATTCTAGATGATATTCTAATATACTCTAAAACTAAGGAGGATCATGAGGAGAAATTAATAACTGTACTAGAGACTTTGCGCAAAGAGAAGATCTATGCAAAGTACAACAAGTGTGAGTTCTGGTTTAAGGAGGTCTCATTATTGGGCCATATCATCACAAGTAATGGGATATATGTGGATCCATCCAAAACAGATGCAATTGAGTGATGGACGAGGCCAACATTGGTAACAGATATCCGTAGCTTCTTGGGGTTAGTTGGATATTAACGAAGATTTGTGAGAAATTTATCATGATTGTACAACCCTCTTACCATGATAACTCGAAAGGGAGTAAAAATTGCTTGGAGTGATGAATGTAAAGAATGCTTCAAGGAGTTGAAAAGGAGGCTTATCACTGCGCTCGTGCTCACTTTACCCACAAGTGGGGAAAGTTTTGTGGTATACAGTGATGCTTCGAAGAAGGGCTTAGGCTGTGTGTTGATGCATAATGATAAAGTGATATCCTATGCCTCAAGGCAGTTCAAAATCCATGAGAGAAACTATCCAACGCATGATCTGGAGTTGGAGGCTGCAATCTTTTCCTTGAAAATCTGGTGACATTATCTCTATGGGGAGAAATGTGAGATATATACTGACCACAAGAGTCTTAAATATATATTCCCACCGAAAGAGCTTAATATGTGCCAGAGAATATGGATATAGATCATCAAGGATTATGACTATTCAATACATTACCACCCTAGGAAAGCGAACAAGGTGGCAGATGCCCTAAGTATAAAGGACCCATCAATTCTATCAATGATGAGAATTGAGAAGGATCCAATCTTCTTAGACTTGATCAAGATGGACATGGGAATCATAAAGAAGGGAAAATCATCAATCCTTTAACAAATTGTTGCTCAACCGTCTCTTTTGGAAAGGTTAAAGGATGCTCAAAAGCATGATGTGGGATTTCAGGAAAAAGTGGAAGCTATCAAAAAAGGTAAATCCTCGGAGTTTAATGTTAATGAAGAAGGAAGTGTGCAATTTGGGAAAAGACTATGTGTTTCATCAAGTCCGGAGCTGAAGAAGTAACTTTTGGATGATGCACATAGTTCAAATTTCTCTATTCACCCAGGGAACACAAAGATGTATCGAGATCTCCGAGAAAACTTTTGGTGGGATAATATGAAGAAGGAGATCACTCAATATACATCAAAGTGCCTGGTGTGCCAGCAAGTGAAGGCAGAGAGGCAGAAGTCTAAGGGGATGATGAAACCATTTCCCATACCAGAATGGAAATGGGATAACATCACCATGGACTTTGTCACCGGACTTCTGAGGACATATAAAGGCAGCAATGCAATATGGGTTGTGGTGGATCGTCTTATAAAGACTACACACTTCATTGCTATTCGGGAGGATTTCTCATTGGATCAACTGGCACAGATATATATCAAGGATGTGGTAAGGCTGCATGGAGTACCACTATCTATTATGTCTGACCGAGATCCAAGATTCACCTCTATGTTCTGGAAGAGTCTTCAACATGCTATGGATACTGAACTGAACTTCAGTACAACCTATCATCCTCAAACTGATGGCCAATCCGAGCGGACTATCCAAAAACTTGAGGACATGTTGATAGCCTGCTAATTGGACTTTAAAGGAGGATGGGATCAACATCTTCCTCTGGTTGAGTTCTCTTATAATAATAGTTTCCACTCGAGCATCCAAATGGCACCATATGAAGCCCTTTATAGGAAAAGGTTCATAACACCGGCGTGTTGGGATGAAGTCGGTGAACGTAAGCTACTTGGACCAAAAATGGTCGAGGAAATGGTGGAGAAGGTGAAAACCATTCAGCAGCATATCTAGGTAGCGCAGAGTCGACAGAAGAGTTATGCAGATAATTGTCGATGAGACCGTGAGTTTAAAGTTGGAGACATGGTTTTTCTATGCATATCTCCATGGAAGAAGGTCATGAGGTTTGGAAAGAAATGTAAGTTAAGTCCAAGGTACATTAGCCCCTTTGAGATTCATGATCGTGTCGGGGCTGTGGCCTATCGACTACCACTTCCACCTACCATGGCCAAAGTACATGGCGTCTTTCATGTATCCCTCTTAAGGAATTACATACTTGACCCTTCACATGTACTCTCTTATGAGGTGGTACAGTTGGAGGATGATCTTTCTTATGAGGAGCAACCAGTGAAGATCATAGATCGTAGAGAAAAAGTTCTACGAAATAAGATAATGCCCCTCGTCAAGGTGTTGTGGTGAAACCACATGTTTGAAGAAGCGACCTGGGAATCAGAGGAAATGATGAAGTTGAGTTACCCACATCTGTTTTAGAGTGGGAAAAGGAAATTTCGAGGGCGAAATTTCTTAAGGGGGGAATATTGTAACGACCCAAAGTTTCATTAATGGAAATCCCACTTGATCTAATTAAATGTATCTTTATGTAAAATGTTTATATAAAATTTCAACTTCTTTGGTCTTATATTAAGAATTTTGACCATTGCTAATATAGTCGTTGAACAGTGATCACGTGATTATTATAAATATAGGGCTTTAACAAATCCAATTTACTCAGAGAAAAAAAGTGATGACCTCATCTAGTAGAATTGTTCCATACGAAGCCCATTTGTCAGAGCTCGGAAAAGAGGTGGCATCTTTGGGCTTCGCTCTTGACCTAGCCAAAGCTGAGCTTCATCATGTCAAGCTCGAACAGGACCGTCTATGGGAAAAGTGGAAGTTGATAGAAATTACCACTCGAGCGATGTTATTCGAGCCACCCCAAGAGTCTGTCACCATCGCACACCTTACCCTTAGGTATTATGCGGCTGTTTTAAGGGGTTATGTAACATATCTATAGTACTATGTTCATGTACATTATTTTTTTATATAATAATGAATATACTTTTTTGTCATTATCGATACATTGTAAATAGTTTTTAAAAGTACAAATAGTGTTTTTAGTTATTATTTAATTAAGAAATCTATTTTATTAAATTAAGGGATTTTTGAATTAAATAATATTTTATTAAAATAATATTATTATTATTAAATTAATTTTATTATATATAAATGATCATATAATTTTGTGAATACAATTATAATTTTTATTAATATTTGAAAGCCATTTTTTGTGAAAACCCGTGAATTTTCGATAAATGTCGGTTTTTATTTTAAAAGTGAAAATTAACATATTTAGAAAATTATTTAGATAAAATAAATGTTATTTCTGGAATCCAGATGTCAAAATTATCCATCAGTGAATTTTTCATATTTTTCTGAGACAGTCAAATTTTTGGGTAAAAATTAAATAGAGTTTAAATATATAATGTGTTTTATGAAATCATAATGACCCAATAGTGATGTAATAAAATACTATAAGATTTATATTCCACCAATATATGTTTTACCATTAAAATAATGTGATTTTTGGTTTGTTTGACTTATTTTACAAAGCATTGATGGACCCCTCAAGATTTATTAAACATCTTGTCCTTTTAAATTGTTTTCCATGGGAGTGTGACTCACCTCCACATAAGCAATCCCATTATTTTAAGAAGTTCGGACTTTGGCCTTATAAAATATTTTTTTTCTCTTCACTTTTCCATAAAACATGGGGAAAAACCATGGGCTGGTTTGTGGTTTGGATTAGTTTAATGTAAGGGGTCCCAAACCTAAATAATATAGAATTCACTCACCTTTCCTATATAAACCCACCCAAGCTCCCACTTCCTCCTCAATAAAAGCCTTTTGAGTTCATCCAAACTCTGCCCTACTCTCTCTATAATCCTCCCAAGGTGCCCCAAGCTCCCAAGAATCCTCTCTCAAGCCTCTCTCAAGCCTTTGGAAGCACACTTCCAAGTAAGGGTTTTTCTTCCTTTCACATTTTTGTCCAATTTTCTTATTATTGTTATGCCCTTTTAATATCAATTATAAATTCTAGGGTATGGTTTCATACCTCCCCCATACTGTACTCTTATTGTTTTAATGATGGGATACCCCTTTCTCTCTCATTAAATGCCTCCCATGTAAACCCGTTACTATGCCGAAATTCCGAAAGGAACTTCTCTCTTCTCATTTACATTCAAGCAATACTTTTATATCATGAATCTAAATTCCATTAAAATTGTTGGGACATGTATCTATATGACCCCATTACTGTATATTTCATGTAGATATGATGAAACAACCCTTTCCCTCTCATCCACCATTTTTTTATGAATTCTTATATCACGCGGTTACACTGCCAAAATTGCACCGATTTTCTAAGCCAGTGCCATTGTGTAGTGAATACCATGCCCATTTCTCCATCAAGGGTATTCACCTTCATGAACGTTTACTTATTGATTATAAATTTTCATTCCACATTCCTTTTTCGTGGAATAAATTATTATGTTTTATGAATCAATGTTTTATAATCCATGTGACACACTTATTCATGAAATGAAATGTTTAAAAAGCGTGCGCCCTTATAGCGCTCCAATTCATTGGGTAAAGTATAGTATAATGATACGTCATGTGAAATGAGTGTTGACTCATGATAATTGAAGTGCAATGAGGGTTTACTCATGCTTCATGTGCAATGTGGATTTACTCATGCTCCATGTGCAATGATCCTTGGTTCATGCTAATTCCATGTTAAGTGTTGTTGCCACGTTTCCATATTATGATTATCATGCTTTATCATGCCTTTATGTTCATGTTTCTCTTATACTCTATTGATATTACTATTGTCTAAAATCTATTGTACTCCTCATGTATTCCATTTTTATTCCCTTACTGGGCTTTATAGCTCACCGTTTTCTTGTGCATGTCCTCAGGTTATCCCATACAATGCTAAGTACGATGGAATGTAGTGGTCATGTAAAAGATGTTTTCAATAAAGATGTTGTATTTCATGTTTTAAGTTGTTATGTAATGATTCTAAGACCCAAAGACACTAGACCTCTCAATCTTCCATGTTGTATCAAGTGAATAGTTTATGTAATAAATCATGTTTAAGTTTGTAAAACAAGCAGGGTTGTCATAGCAACAATTGAAAATAGATGTATAATATTCTTCTTTAGAAAAGAAATAATTCAAGAAAGTGTAGATCTAAAGTTACCTTGGTTTTAAAAATATCTTTAAATAAAAGTAGAAATAAATAGATGTATTAATCTTACAGTAGTAAAATATTGAACAAGTATATCTCTAAAGTGTAGCTTTTCTTAGAATCAATCATTCATCTTAGAAGAATTATAAGAGATGTTTTATGAGAATGAAATCATATATAAAAAAGTGAATTGTTTATCCCTTTTGAGAAACAATGTGCCGGTAGAATATATAAAGTAGAGAGTCTTCTTTGGAATTCCAGATCCAACAAAGTTTCCTGAAAAATAGTGAAAATTCAAATTCATATTCAGGGGAGTCATAACATCCCTTAAGAATATGAGAGATTTTACCTATTGAATATGGTTCTTTGAATAAATTATAATGAGATTTGAATCAGTCTAAAATGTTCTTTAAAATAGCCTATAAATCTGTAAAGACTGTTGCTGAAATCTCAGATAAAATCACGAAATTAAATCTATGATGTTGAAAAGTATAACGTAGGGTTCCTTTACAAAATAAAAAAATACCAAACATTGTGTTAAGTTACTTAGTGTTCATTCTCCAAGCATAAGGCTGAGAATGTAAGGTTGATCATAGAAGTAAGGTTGATGAACCATATATTTGTATCCTCAAACATTGGGTTCCTTAATAACATAGGGTTATTTAACCATAATTTATTCTCTTCTCACACATAAGGTTCCATCCAAAAATAAGGTTATTTATCCATATATTCCTTCAAGCATATGGTTGATGATCTATACTATAATGCCCCAGCCTTAAACCTTACTTAATATTGAATTAAATGAATAATTCACATTGAGGATCTTTTCAGGTTTAGAGTTTTAGAGAATTAGAACATAACTATTACATCTCAAAAGATTACAAAGTAGTCACTTCTACTAGGTTTCCATAAAATAAAAACTTTTAAAAAGAAAGATGTCTAGATTCTATGTTTTAGATAGCATGAAATTCCCTTGATCCCATCCTTGACCTTATTCCACTTTAAGTCCTGTGAAAAACATTTCGAAAAACTTGGGGTGAGCATAAAAAGCTCAGTAAGGGATACAAAAAGAATGAAAACTGTTAGTTTTTCAAACATCAAGTAAACCATGTATACTATATCAAAGTAATACCTTCACCTTCATGAAGTATTAAAAAAAATCTTCACTGAATAAAGTATCATTACTTACCTCTTTGTAACCAAAGGATTACCATAAAACCCATATAAAGAACACATAGAATATATAAAGGTAACTTGGGACATAAGCATACTTAAGTGGAATAACCATACGGTTGACTTCCACACATATCACTTAATGGAATAGCCATACGGCCAATTTCCATACATACTTAATGGAATAGACATACGGCCGACTTCCATACCCAATGCATTGGAGGTTATAACGTAACCACCCATCCTGGTATTCACGGCACCACCCGTCATATGGTTTATAACGTAACCACCCGTTAAAATGTCCAAGTACCAGTATAAAATCATAAAACATAAAACCAATATAAAGGAATGATAACATTTCCACATTTCAATCACAATATATCATAAATATATTGACATAATAGAATCCTTTTTCAAAACCATTTTCAATACCAAAATACATAAAAGAGTATATGGTATTTATTTTATTCTGAAAACATTACGGCTTGTTGAGAAAGCCAAAGATCAAATAATACTCGCGGCGGTGGAAAAGGTCGTTGTCACCGCGTACGTTAAAAAAAACATTCCTTTTTTGTCGTTTAGTAAAACGCTTCGTATAAAAATATTCCTTTTGTATAAAAGTAAAAGTCAAAGGAGTTTATACACCGTATAAAAGAAAGTTGTGTATAAAACGAAATATGCCTCAATGAAAGGAGATTGAGACGAAATCCCTTACAAAGATAATTTTTAAAATGAAATAGATATATTATGTGTATTCACTATAAGTACACATAAATAATGTACAAATAAAAGATATGACATAATAATATAAAGACATAATTTGAAAGTAGGAGATTAACCCAAAGAATGAAAATTGGGTTAAGAAGTTCCCTTACCTTGGGTCCGACTTGACTCGATCGTTCTTTAACGTCCTGAATAATAAACTTGAGTTAATTTATAATTGATTAAGAACCTTTTTAAAGTTCATTATTCTTTTTATATCACTTATTGCCATGTTATAAACATTATGTAACCATTTAAGTTAATAATGTTTGTTTTGTCAATATTTGGTTCTTAAGTCGAAAGTTGACTTCTTACAATTACATGTTGTTCATGTGGTCAAAAGTTCTTTATATCCAGAATGAAATTCCCGATTTGGATATAATATGTATCATATATATCCAGCATATACATGTATTTATAATATTACATAATCATTTAGAGGTAAGAAATGAAATGCACCGTTCATGGAGACGGTAAGCCGTACGTACGCATGAACACTACTTTCATTTCTTTATCATATTAGTGGAATTAAAACTAAATGAGAGTTATTTATATTTTAATTCCAGAATTATATTCATCATTTAGATATATCATTAATTATATATATCCATTATATACATGTACTTTTAATAGTACATTACATTTGGGGATAAGAAATGAAATGCACCGTTCATGGAGACGGTAAGCCGTACGTACGCATGAACGCTACTTTCATTTCTATCTCATACTTTAATGGAAAGAAATAATAATTATATAGAGGTATATAATAATTCCAGTATAACATCATATATAATAACTTTAAATCCATCCTTTACACGTCCCACATATGGCATTAACGAATCACATCACTTTGAGGGGGCGGTAGTCCGCACTTCCTTAAATGAAGATATCGTGTTTACCCACAATGGAAACCATAAAGGTATGCCAAAAATGAAAAACACAGAAGCTTAAAGAAAACATAAACATATTATATATCATATATAAAAATAGGGACATCATAATGGCCACCCTTGAAGGTGTTAAATGAGTATTGAACAATCATCGTTTCGGGAGGCAGAATTTCGCCATCCACAGAAACCGTATGTTCTTTAACCATTTGATGTAGTTGTGTGAGAGTTTAGCTCAAATAAATATTATAACAACATCCTAGTATATTGAAAATACTGGTGTTGTTACAAAAGAAGTAAATAAAAAGAGTTTAGAGTGTTGGAGAAGCAAAATAAAACAAATGAACAAGAGAGAATGAATTACCTTTAAAAGTGTAACTCCTTTTGATTTGAGCCTAAAGGCTTCCTTTGAAAGGATTCTTCCCAAAGGGAATCCTCTAGGATGAGGAGAGGGATGTGGAGAGAGTAATTGGGCAGGGTTTGGCCGAGCCAAAGGCTTGAGAAGTGTATGAAATGGGGTAGTGGTGGGAGCCTTTTATAAGAGGAGAGGAGGGGCACTTTTGGAAAGTAAAGAAATATTACTTTATTTGAAAATGTGTTTCGGTTTTAAAAGGTCCCACATTGATATAATTCGTGGATAAGGTGATAAGGGTTCGAAATCCACTCATCCAATTGGTTTTGGCCATGTTTAGGTTTTATATTTTTCATTATCTTTCCATTTTATTTAAATCGTCAAATAATGATGTCATCGCTGCATCATTATTATGTCATATATAATTTAATTTATTTAATGTCTAAAAATTATAAAAAAAATACTAAGATGTAGGAAATCTTTTTAGCTTTCCAATTACTATTTATAATAAAAATTTGGACTTGTATAACCCCACTCAAAAATTATTTTAGTAAAACAATTTATGTTAGTGTCATTTTCACTTTAACATTAAATAAAAATATATTAATGTCATTTTCCAACTAAAGTGGCTCCATGGGGTCCCCAAGTTGGCCCATGGCTTGTTTTGGTCGGCCATGACTCACCCAATAGGTGTAGGACAAGTTTCATGGTGTTTTCACATTCTTATTATACCATTTTTACCTTAAACTACACTAATTACCTCTAATCGCGATTAATGAAAAAACGTTACTATTCACCAAAAAATTATTTTAATCTCATTGAACCACATATTACTTCTTAATGACAACCATGTATGTCGGATTTTCAAAATTAAATACACATTAGTGGTAAAATTTCATTTAACTGAAAAATCAGTTTGCTTGATTACCACTTAGTGGTTTCACTATTCATCAAAAATTGAAGTTTTTCAGAAAATTACCAAAAATTCACCCTAAGCTATATTTGATATTCCGAATTCAAAAATGAAGTCTATTTTACAAAATTCAAATCATATAAGTCACATTAATTAATTTAATAATTAATTCCCGCTGTCATGACAAATAGCGTGTTTTTGTGAAACAATAAGTATCAAAAGATTGACACCAGTTTAAGTCCAATTTCAAAGTGAAATTGATTCCAATGACCACCATTGGATTAACTGGTAAAAATATTTTCTAATTTCACTTTAAAACCAATTAAAATAATAATCTAATCATATAAATAATTTAGATTAAAAAGAGGTTTTGAATTAAAATACAACATTTTACACTATTCATAAAAAAATGAACTTTATCAGAAAGGTACCAAAAATTTACACAAAGTAAATTTTGATGTCCCGATTCTAAAGAAGAGTTATATTTGGTCCAAAATAAAGTATAAGAGTGATCAAAACTATATTTAATGACGGTTCACCATTAAAAGGTGATAAGTGAACCTTTAGTGAAAATTAGAGTATATATGCCCTAAAATTGAACTCTTTCCGTATTTTAAGCCTTTATCTTTTATTGGGTAAATGTATAAACATTTAAAAACATATCTTATCATATTTTAGTTATTTCTATCCATTCCCGCCAGTACAACGGCTACTTGTTAACTAACATTTAAAATAATATTATTTTATTACTAGTGTGCTACGTAAGTTTCAAAGAAACTCATCGTTGCGTATCGGGTACGCTATCGAACATAGAAACCCCTTTAAAATAAAATTAATATTTAATTCGTAAATATTAATAAATATGAAAATTATTTATTCTTTGTTTACCTGGGATGTTACATCCTTCCCCCCTTTTTGGAATTGCGTCCTCGCAATTTTATTCACTTATCAAAATAAGTGGGGGTATTTATCCCTCATAGCATTTTCAGATTCCCACATTGCCTCTTGAATCACATGGTTTTTCCACAAAACCTTTACCTGATGAATCACCTTATTCCGTAACACTTGCTCCCTGTGGTCAAGAATCTGGACCGGTTGTTCCTCATAAGATAGATTCTCTTCCAGCTGAACTACCTCTGGACTCAAAACATGAGATGGATCTGGCATATACTTTCTCAACATCGAAACGTGAAAAACATTGTGTACCTGAGATAAACTCGGAGGTAAAGCCACTCGGTATGCAACTGATCCAACTCTTTCCAGAATTTCGTATGGTCCAATGAATCTTGGACTTAGCTTTCCTTTCTTAGCAAATCTCATCACACTTTTCCAAGGAGAAACCTTGATAAAAACATGATCACCTACCTCGAAAGATTGATCCTTCCTCCGGTTATCCGCATAACTCTTCTGCCTGCTCTGAGCTGTTCTCATGTGCTTCTGAATCAGCTGAACTTTTTCTGCCATCTCTTCTACCAATTCTGGTCCAATCAGCTTCCTTTCACCCACTTCATTCCAAAAATGCTGGAGTTCGACACCGCTTCCCATATAATGCCTCCAATAGTGCCATCTGTATACTAGAATGAAAGATGTTATTATAAGAAAATTCAACCAAAGAAAGATATTGGTCCCAACTTCCCTGATAATCCATCAAACAAGCTCGTAGCATATCCTCCAATGTATGAATTGTTCGTTCTGACTGATCATCTGATTGAGGATGAAAAGCTGTACTAAAATTTTAATTCAGTACCCAACGACTTCTGAAGGCCTTTCCAAAAGTTAGAAGTAAACCTGGGATCACGATCCGATACAATGGAAAGGGGAACTCCATGTAACCTGACTATCTCTTTAAGATACAAACGGGAAAGTTGATCAAGAGAGAAAGTATCTCGTATAGAAAGGAAATGAGAAGATTTGGTCAAGCGATCAAAAATAACCCAGATTGCATTATTACCTCGAGATGTCCTTGGTAATCCCACAACAAAGTCCATGGATATGTTTTCCCATTTCCACTCTGGCACTGGTAAAGGCTGAAGCATCCCTTTCGGTAACTGCCGCTCTGCTTTAACCTGTTGACATGTCAAACACTTCACAGTAAAATCTGCAATGTCTCTTTTCATTCCATCCCACCAGTAATACTCCCGCAGATCTCTATACATCTTAGTACTGCCCAGATGAACTGAAAACGGGGAACTATGAGCCTCACATAACAACTCATTCTTCAAATGTGAATCACAAGGCACACATAACCTCTTCCCAAACCTCAAAACACAAACACAAACTTATCCAAGAACTCATGGAAAATTTTATTCATAAGGTCCATGAATACAGCAGGTGCATTGGTTAACCCAAAAGGCATAACTACAAATTCATAATGGCCATACGCAGTCTTCGGAACGTCTGCTTCTTTTACTTTCAACTGATGGTACCCCGACCTCAAGTCAATCTTCGAAAAATACTGAGCTCCCTGGAGCTGATACCACTTCATTCGATGACCCAACATCTTCTGAAGTTGTTGCGAAGGATTTTACCACCCCTTTCTGCTTGTAGTCTAACTGCTTCCCATCACTCAAGCTCCTTGTCGGACAATCGTCTGCATAATGACCCATTTCATTACACTTAAAACATCTTACCGTTGGCTTTTCATTTCCTGCTTGATCATCTTCCTTACAGTTACGAGCAATATGACCAGACTTACCACACCGAAAGCACTTACCAGACTTTGATAAACATTCTCCAGGATGCTTTTACCACACTTCTCACAGGATGGATATTTGGTTTTCTTACCTCCTTGCTTCTTTGATGAATTCTTCCCCTTTTCCTACCAACTAGACCTCTTATTCTGTTATTTGTCATAGAACACCTGATCATCGGCAAACTCCATTTCCACCTTCTCAGAACATCGAACAAGTTTTTCATAACTTTTGAACTCACGAGAAGCTAAAGCCCTTCGATACTTTGGCTTTAACCCTGAGTAAAAACGGTTTATTTTACTATCAAGATCTCGTATGAAGTTTGGAGCATACCTTGCCAATCGAGTGAACTCTTCTTCATAAGCAGCCACTGAATCATCCTCCTGCCCCAATTCTAGGAACTGTTTTTCCATCCTAAGACGAACCACCTTAGGAAAATATTTCTCAAGAAACATACCTTTGAATTCGTCCCAGTGAAGATCCTCAATCTCATCACTATCCCTTATATTTTTTCACCATCGACCACCACTGATCAGCTTCACCTTCAAAACGGTAAACAGCAAGACTAACCTTTTCATGTTCTGAACACCCCATGACATCAAAAATCTTCTCCAGTGCTTTAATCCACCCTTCAGCTTGCACAGGGTCAGATGATCCTCCGAATGATGGGGGATGTTGCCTCATGAAATGTTCCACCACTGACATGTTCCTCTGCGGTTGATCTGGCTGATCTCGTGCATGGATACCACCACCATTTATAGCCTGAGTCAACTGTGCCATCACTGCAACAAACTGTTCAGTTCCGATTCCGACCATCTCAGGTTGCTGATTTGGAAGGTTATCTTCCTCCTGATGTCTTCCCAACATAGCTGCTTTGTTTCCTCTACGGAAAACCATTCTGAACACAGAAATATCTTAGGTGAAGCAACATGGTAATCCGTAAATGCTATATCATTTCAATCATATTATAATTTAACACTTTTCTAATTCCTAAAGTTGTCTAAACCGTCCTTTGATACCAACTATAAGGCCCCAGCCTTAAACCTTACTTAATATTGAATTAAATGAATAATTCACATTGAGGATCTTTTCAGGTTTAGAGTTTTAGAGAATTAGAACATAACTATTACATCTCAAAAGATTACAAAGTAGTCACTTCTACTAGGTTTCCATAAAATAAAAACTTTTAAAAAGAAAGATGTCTAGATTCCATGTTTTAGATAGCATGAAATTCCCTTGATCCCATCCTTGACCTTATTCCACTTTAAGTCCTGTGAAAAACATTTCGAAAAACTTGGGGTGAGCATAAAAAGATCAGTAAGGGATACAAAAAGAATGAAAACTGTTAGTTTTTCAAACATCAAGTAAACCATGTATACTATATCAAAGTAATACCTTCACCTTCATGAAGTAGTAAAAAAAATCTTCACTGAATAAAGTATCATTACTTACCTCTTTGTAACCAAAGGATTACCATAAAACCCATATAAAGAACACATAGAATATATAAAGGTAACTTGGGACATAAACATACTTAAGTGGAATAACCATACGGTTGACTTCCACACATATCACTTAATGGAATAGCCATACGGCCAATTTCCATACATACTTAATGGAATAGCCATACGGCCGACTTCCATACCCAATGCATTGGAGGTTATAACGTAACCACCCGTCCTGGTATTCACGGCACCACCCGTCATATGGTTTATAATGTAACCACCCGTTAAAATGTCCAAGTACCAGTATAAAATCATAAAACATAAAACCAATATAAAGGAATGATAACATTTCCACATTTCAATCACAATATATCATAAATATATTGACATAATAGAATCCTTTTTCAAAACCATTTTCAATACCAAAATACATAAAAGAGTATATGGTATTTATTTTATCTGAAAACATTACGGCTTGTTGAGAAAGCCAAAGATCAAATAATACTCGCGGCGGCGGAAAAGGTCGTTGTCACCGCGTACGTTAAAAAAAACATTCCTTTTTGTCGTTTAGTAAAACGCTTCGTATAAAAAGATTCCTTTTGTATAAAAGTAAAAGTCAAAGGAGTTTATACACCGTATAAAAGAAAGTTGTGTATAAAACGAAATATGCCTCAATGAAAGGAGATTGAGACGAAATCCCTTACAAAGATAATTTTTAAAATGAAATAGATATATTATGTGTATTCACTATAAGTACACATAAATAATGTACAAATGAAAGATATGACATAATAATATAAAGACATAATTTTAAAGTAGGAGATTAACCCAAAGAATGAAAATTGGGTTAAGAAGTTCCCTTACCTTGGGTCCGACTTGACTCGATCGTTCTTTAACGTCCTGAATAATAAACTTGAGTTAATTTATACTTGATTAAGAACCTTTTTAAAGTTCATTATTCTTTTTATATCACTTATTGCCATGTTATAAACATTATGTAACCATTTAAGTTAATAATGTTTGTTTTGTCAATATTTGGTTCTTAAGTCGAAAGTTGACTTCTTACAATTACATGTTGTTCATGTGGTCAAAAGTTCTTTATATCCAGAATGAAATTCCCGATTTGGATATAATATGTATCATATATATCCAGCATATACATGTATTTATAATATTACATAATCATTTAGAGGTAAGAAATGAAATGCACCGTTCATGGAGACGGTAAGCCGTACGTACGCATGAACGCTACTTTCATTTCTTTGTCATATTACTGGAATTAAAACTAAATGAGAGGTATGTATATTTTAATTCCATAATTATATTCATCATTTAGATATATCATTAATTATATATATCCATTATATACATGTACTTTTAATAGTACATTACATTTGGGGATAAGAAATGAAATGCACCGTTCATGGAGACGGTAAGCCGTACGTACGCATGAACGCTACTTTCATTTCTATCTCATACTTTAATGGAAAGAAATAATAATGATATAGAGGTATATAATAATTCCAGTATAACATCATATATAATAACTTTAAATCCATCCTTTACACGTCCCACATATGGCATTAACGAATCACATCACTTTGAGGGGGCGGTAGTCCGCACTTCCTTAAATGAAGATATCGTGTTTACCCACAATGGAAACCATAAAGGTATGCCAAAAATGAAAAATACAGAAGCTTAAATAAAACATAAACATATTATATATCATATATAAAAATAGTGACATCATAATGGCCACCCTTGAAGGTGTTAAATGAGTATTGAACAATCATCGTTTCGGGGGGCAGAATTTCGCCATCCACGGAAACCGTATGTTCTTTAACCATTTGATGTAGTTGTGTGAGAGTGTAGCTCAAATAAATATTATAACAACATCCTAGTATATTTAAGATACTGGTGTTGTTACAAAATAAGTAAATAAAAAGAGTTTAGAGGGTTGGAGAAGCAAAATAAAACAAATGAACAAGAGAGAATGAATTACCTTTAAAAGTGTAACTCCTTTTGATTTGAGCCTAAAGGCTTCCTTTGAAAGGATTTTGCTCAAAGGGAATCCTCTAGGATGAGGAGAGGGATGTGGAGAGAGTAATTGGGCAGGGGTTGGCCGAGCCAAAGGCTTGAGAAGTGTGTGAAATGGGGTAGAGGTGGGGGCCTTTTATAAGTGGAGAGGAGAGGCACTTTTGGAAAGTAAAGAAATATTACTTTATTTGAAAATGTGTTTCGGTTTTAAAAGGTCCCTCATTGATATAATTCGTGGATAAGGTGATAAGGGTTCGAAATCCACTCATCCAATTGGTTTTGGCCATGTGTAGGTTTTATATTTTTCATTATCTTTCCATTTTATTTAAATCATCAAATAATGATGTCATCGCTGTATCATTATTATGTCATATATAATTTAATTTATTTAATGTCTAAAAATTATAAAAAAAATACTATGATGTAGGAAATCTTTTTAGCTTTCCAATGACTATTTATAATCAAAATGTGGACTTGTATAACCCCACTTAAAAATTATTTTAGTAAAACAATTTATGTTAGTGTCATTTTCACTTTAACATTAAATAAAAATATATTAATGTCATTTTCCAACTAAAGTGGCTCCATGGGGTCCCCAAGTTGGCCCATGGATTATCTTGGTCGGCCATGACTCACCCAATAGGTGTAGGACAAGTTTCATGGTGTTTTCACATTCTTATAATACCATTTTTACCTTAAACTACACTAATTACCTCTAATCGCGATTAATGAAAAAAAGTTACTATTCACCAAAAAATTATTTTAATCTCATTGAACCACATTTTACTTCTTAATTACAACCATGTATGTCGGATTTTCAAAATTCAATACACATTAGTGGTAAACATTCATTTAACTAAAAAATCAGTTTGCTTGATTACCACTTAGTGGTTTCACTATTCATCAAAAATTGAAGTTTTTCAGAAAATTACCAAAAATTCACCCTAAGCTATATTTGATATTCCGAATTCAAAAATGAAGTCTATTTTACAAAATTAAAATCATATAAGTCACATTAATTAATTTAATAATTAATTCCCGCTGTCATGACAAATAGCGTGTTTTTGTGAAACAATAAGTATCAAAAGATTGACACCAGTTTAAAGTCCAATTTCAAAGTGAAATTGATTCCAATGACCACCATTGGATTAACTGGTAAAAATATTTTCTAATTTCACTTTAAAACCAATTAAAATAATAATCTAATCATATAAATAATTTAGATTAAAAAGAGGTTTTGAATTAAAATACAACATTTTACACTATTCATAAAAAAATGAACTTTATCAGAAAGGTACCAAAAATTTACACAAAGTAAATTTTGATGTCCCGATTCTAAAGAAGAGTTATATTTGGTCCAAAATAAAGTATAAGAGTGATCAAAACTATATTTAATTATGGTTCACAATTAAAAGGTGATAAGTGAACCTTTAGTGAAAATTAGAGTATATATGCCCTAAAATTGAACTCTTTCCGTATTTTAAGCCTTTATCTTTTATTGGGTAAATGTATAAACATTTAAAAACATATCTAATCATATTTTAGTTATTTCTATCCATTCCCGCCAGTACAACGGCTACTTGTTAACTAACATTTAAAATAATATTATTTTATTACTAGTGTGCTACGTAAGTTTCAAAGAAACTCATCGTTGCGTATCGGGTACGCTATCGAACATAGAAACCCCTTTAAAATAAAATTAATATTTAATTCGTAAATATTAATAAATATGAAAATTCTTTATTCTTTATTTACCTGGGATGTTACATATACACACATTCTTCTAATGTAAGGTTGAATACAAATTAAAGGTTTATGATCCATACTTGTTGTCCAAGCGTTGGGTTTAATCCTTATGTTATGTTCTAAATGCAGGGTATGTACATTATTTACAGAATAAACTTAAGATAATTCTGAACACTTTAACAAATATTCTGAGTGAATTCAAATATTGAATATAATTCCAAAATAAATAATATAATTAATAATAATTTTCTGAAATACACTTAAATTAATATAATTAGTAGAATAAAAAATGGTATTTGTGCAAATCAAAACCAATAAGATTTATAGAGTTTTATTGAGACAATACATTCCCAACAATCTCCCCATTTTTGATGATAAAAAAACCTATAAAATATCTAATTGAAAATATATAATTTTGTAAATACATTGAATATAAATTATTATTTTGATTTTATAGAATTATTTCAATTAAAATATAATTAAAATGAAACATTGTGTTTACCCAAATTTCTCCCCCTTCTTGTGATATAAAAAATAAAGTATAAGAAAATGTATTAAAACACTTTTAATTTTTCACAGAAAACTAAATTAAGGTTTACAATGTACCATTTGGATAAAAAGGCATTGATTCTTGGAGTAGAGATAAAAAAAAGAAATTATAAAGAAACATACCAATAAAGATGAGAAATTAAAAAAGAAAGAAGAAATTTTATGAAGAAAAAATTTAAAAATACATTAAGATAGGTTTTTGGGTGAAGAGAAACAAGATGGATAGATGGTTAGGTGAAAGGTTAAAGGTCAGGATTGGTTGTTGGTTTTGGTTCTGTAGTGCCTAAGCAGCTCTAAAAACTACTTTCAGTTTTTTTTTCATATGATACTATAGCCTATATGCAAGATTTTATCCTAAATTACTTATCAGAGTTCTTGAATCTTGACTGAATTTTAGATTCTAAATCAAATTGACTTTAAAAAAGTCCTGAAAATTATCATCTATTTTCAAAAATTTAGATAACTTATCACTAAAATTATTTAGAAGTTACTTGATGTCTGGTTCAGTTGAAGTGAGTTGCTAAAAAAGATATCTATAATTGTCCAACAGAACTGACAATGGTGCACTATTGTACTAAATATTTTATAGTATTTCATTCATATTATCCATGAAAGATGTGATAACCTGAAATATTTTGATCAGATATATTGAGGTTGGGGGGGGGGGCAGAGGTAGAAGCACTAGCCTAATAGAAACTTTCCTTTATAGATTCAAATTGGATCCCCAAATACCATTTCAAATATGAAAAATCTGTTTTAGAAATAGATTCAGATTTTATCTTGCCAATATCATCCAACATTTATCTCTTAAAGGCATCAAAATCTCTCTTTGATATAAAATTTTCTTTAAGCTAATGAAACTGAGTCTAAACAGACTCTAATTCTATACTTAGAGCAGATGAATTTTTCAAATCATCATAGGATTTTTAGGAAGCTTCAAGATCATGTCTTAGACTAGAATTCTCCTTCTCAATCTTATTAAACTTGATCACAAGATCCTCAATCTGATTAGTCAGGGAATTAGATGTTTCATCATCTAGATTCTTTTAATGTTCAATAACTTCAACAATTTCCAATTGATTAGTATAATATTTATCCACTGAATTCTCACTAGAATAGGATATACCATCTAACACTTCTATTTTTTTCTCTAGAAACTAATATAGTCCTCTCTAATGATTGATCAATGGATGAGATAGCTTGATGATCAATAATATTTGTGGGCTCATTTTATGATCTCTTCACTTAATGTTCTCATTGATTATCTTCTTTATAAATTTATGGTTGAACAAAAACCTGAATTTCTTGGGGTTGGCTCTCTGCCTATTGATCCTCAACACAATCTTATTATTCCAAATGAATTGAGCGGGTTGCTTCTCCAGATCATAACAATGGATCTCTAATATCTTTTTCTTCTCTATTCCTTGATTTCAAAAATAATTTTCCCTCAAACTTATTATTCTTCATCCTCTTCCTCAAGGTTTCTAGTATCATATATTAGAATTATTTTGGTTGATTTTGTAACACCTTATGTCCTAGATTCTCAAAGACCTTCATTTCTTAAAGAACTTTTCTCCCCCTGAGCAAAAGACCCAGAAATCTGTTGGTTATCCGTACCAACTAGCATAATATTTCCTTTCCCAATACTCCAATAAAAACCAAACTTTCTTAGAGTCCCATCATTCAACACATTGCTGTGATGACATTTAACTCTAGTATCAAAAATACAAATCATGTTCTTTTTTAACCAGATAAGATACATGATCCTTCTATAAGGATAAAACAACATCCTGGCCTCTGAATGAAAACAATAATTTAGATATCATAGTATGTATTTAGGAAAATTTATCTTATTATCACTAGTAAAAAAACATAATGTACATATCTGAGTACAAGATTTTATCCATCTCAAATACTCTTGGAGAATTTGTAGTTTGAATAAAGGTGACTAAACTTTTTGATCTACCTTAAGATCCTTAAAAAAAATTTCCTTATATTTTTCAAACTAAACAGAAAAGACATTATATATTCAGACTTATGATCGTGATTTCCAATTAATCTAAGATCAAAGTGGAAAAATCTTTCATGATGTCATTTCATAATTTGAGCTATTGAAACTGAAGAAATTGAAAATTACTTATATTCTATCCGTGATGATATAGTATATTTTATTTCACCAAAAATAAATGGTAAACTATTGTAGAAGTGTTTCAGTTCTACTTCATGAATAAAGTCTATATTTTCCTCATTGAACAGAAATTCCAAACCTTGAAATGCTAGTGCCTTCTTGAGCAGAAGGTTCGTCTCATACATCCATTTGAAGTCTATAATATTTACTTGAAGAATATTTCTTGAGGAAACATGCTAACGCTTCAGGTCACTGGGTTCTCCTTCATCTGTTCTCATGGTCTTCTCCATTTATGAGAATATGAATGTTGAAGGTTTTCACATTCTAGGGTTTAAAAGAAAGATGAGGGTCCTGGAAGGCGAAACAGTATGAAAATGAAAAGGTAGGATACGTTGAAGGGTTTTATAATAGGTAATGATGTGATCTTGTTTCTTGTTCTAATTATGTAGGGTAATCATTAGTTTTTAGATTTAAAAAACAGAAAATTTTAAATTAAAAATGAACAAACATTTATTTATGAAAATGAACGTAATACTAAATTTGATAGCAAAAATAAAATAAATAAATAAATAAAAATAGTAAACCATTTTAATTAAAAAAATTAAAAACATATCAACAGAAATAAATTAATAAATATTTATTGTCAATTAGATAAACCCAAATCCCCCTTAATAAAATCAAAACTTGCAGTAGGAAGTTGTTTAGTGAAAGTATCATCTAATTAATATTCGATTTTAATACATTCTAAAGATATATCATTTTTATGAATATGATCTCTTAGAAAATGATGTCGTATATCAATGTGCTTCGTCCTAGAATGACTTATATGATTTTTTTAAATATTTATATAACTAGTATTATTATATAAAATATTTATACTATTAAAATTTAGTCCAAATTATAGTAGTGTTTTTTCATCCATAATACTTGTGCACAATAACTTCATGCATAAATATATTCTACCTCATCTGTTGATAGGGAAACTAAGTGTTGATTCTTACTCAACCATGATACAATAGATTTTATTAAAAAGTGGCAGGTTCCTTGGGTAATTTTTCTATCTAATCTATAACCACCAAAATCAGCATCTGAATATTAAATTAACTTAAAATTAGAATTTTTGGGGTAAAGAAGAGATTGAAAAACAGTTCCTTTTAAATATCAGGAAATTATCTTAATAGTAATAAGATGAGATTCTTTTGTATTTAACTGAAATCTAGAACATAACATACAGAAAAAATAATGTTTGGTCTCCTAGCAGTAAGATATAACAAACTACCAATCATACCTCTATATAACTTGTTATCCACTGGTTATCTAGCTTCATCCAAATCAAGTTTTATATTGGTACACATAGGAGTTTTGTATGTCTTGAATTTCTAAATTCCCAACTTTTTTAGTAAATCTATAATATATTTACCTTGATTTTAAACATTTACATAATTTTTTGATAAATTTGAAATCCTAAAAAGTAATTAAGTTCTCCCATCATGCTAATTTCAAATTATATTTTCATTAGTTTTGAAAAATCATTACAAATATTTTTATTTTTTGAAACAAAAATAATATCATCAAAATAAATTTGAACTAATAAAATATTAGGACAAATGGTTTTACTAAAAACTATTGGATTTTACAATACAACAATAAATCTGTTTTTCAAAATAAAAGAACTCAATCTTTCATACCAATATCTAGGTGCTTGTTTAAGGCCATAGATATCATTAGTAAGTTTAAAAACATATTTTTGTTTTTAAGGATTTTGAAAACTAGGAGTTTGTTTAGCATAAACGTCTTCCATTAAATAACCATTTAAAAAGTAATATTTATCATCCATATGATATAATTTAAAATTCATATGATATACATAATCTAAAAGGATTCTAATGGATTCTAATATAGATACAGGGGAAAAGGTTTCATCATAATCTATCCCTTATTCTTGATTATATCCATTAGCTACTAATCTAGACTTATTCTGGTAATGATCCCTTGATCATCTTGTTTATTTCTAAAGATCCACTTAGTTCTTATTACTGGATAATTGTTTGGTCTTTCTACTAGATTCAAAACTTCATTTATTTTAAATTGGTTTACTTATTCTTGCATTAGAAGCATCTAAATCTCATTTTCTAAGGATTCTTCAATAGATTTAGGTTCTAACTGAGATAAAAATGCATAAAATTCTGCTAGGTTTCCTATATTTCTTCTAATTCTAATTCCGGTATCTATGTATCTTATAATAGTTTCAAAATGATGGTTCTTTAAAGTTCTAGATTGACTAAGAAAGACACTTTCAGGTTCTTTAGTTTCATGTTCTTATGAATTCAGATGAATTTTATTAATTTCATTTTCAAAATAAGTTTTAGGGGTTTCATGTCTCATGTTATTAAATAAATCAGTAAATTCATTAGTTTGATCTTTCTCTTTAAGTAAAGGATCAGATTCATCAAACTTCACATGAAATGATTCTTCGATAATCCTTGAATTTTTATTAAACACTCTATAAGATTTAAAAATAGAAGAATATCCTAAAAATATTCCTTTATAAGCTTTTGGATCAAACTTAAAAATATTTTCCTTAGTATTCAAGATATAAACCTTGCATACAAGAACTTTAAAGTAATTTACTTTAGGTTTTCTGTTATCCCAATGTTCATAGGGTTTCCTTTTAAAAATAGTCATTATTGAAACTCTATTCATGATATACCAGGATATTCTTATAGATTTTCCCCAAAAATAGGTAGGAAGACCATATTCATTCAATATGGTCCTTTCTATTTATTGAATAGTTCTACTTATTCTTTTTACAATTCCATTTCATTAAGGTTTTCTTGGTGAAAATAAGGTGTGTTTAATACCCATATTTGAGAAAAAAGAATTAAATTCTTGATTCTTAAATTCTCTACCATGATCACTTCTTAATGAAATTATTTTAAAACCTTTTTGGTTTTGAATTTTTTTTAAAAAAAATTCAAAAATAGTGAAAACTTCACTTTTGAGTTTTAGAAAATATACCCAAGAAAATTGAGAATAATCATCAACTAAAACACAGACATATAATTTTCCATTCAAACTTGCTACTATGGATGGTCCAAACAAATCCATATGGATAAGTTCTAATGGTTTAGATGTAGCAATTTTGTTAATAGATTTGAAAAAATATTTCTGATGTTTCCCAATTTGGTATGCATCACAAAATCTATCATTATCAAATTTAAGACTAGGAAAATCAGAAAATAACTGTTTCTTAGACAATTTATTTAAAGAATAAATATTACAATGACCAAGTCTCCTATTCCAAATCCATGACTCATTTTTCATAATAGTTAAAGAATCTAATTTCTATTTACACAAAAACATTAAATCCAAAGTATACACATTATCAGTTCTAGGTGATCTAAACTTAAACAGTTTATTTTTTAAAACTATGCAAGAATTTATAGAAAAATCAACATAAAAACCATCATCACAAAGTTGAGAAATACTTATTATATCATTCTTTATCCCTTTCATATAAAATACTTTGTTGATTAATATAGTTTTTGGATTTCCAACAGTTCCAACTCCAATAATACTTACTTTGAAATTGTATCCAAAAGTGTCTAGACCTCCATTCATTTGAGTTAACGTATGTAAATTCAATGGATATCCACTCATGTGTCTGGAACAACTACTATCCATATACTATACAAAATTTTTGTTCCGATGGCCTGTTTCTTACAAAATAAATTAAACAAGAGTTTTTTTAGTACCCATATCTTCTTGGGTCCTACTGTGTTAACTAGCAAGGATCCGGAAATCCATATCTACTTTATTTTTCTATAATTCATATTAATTGCTTCAGAAAAATTTTTAGAAATAAAGTCTCTTTTAAAACCACTAATTTTAGGATTTTCAAATAACAATTATTAGTGAAATGGCCTTTTGTTATATAGTAATAACAAGTAGTATTTTTCAAATTGGGCACAAAATAAGTTTTATATAATTTGGATTTCCCACCCTTACTTCCTATTTCAAATCCTTCTCTTTTAATAAAATTATTTCCAAGAATTTAATTTAAAAAATTTTCTCCTTTGGTAAAAGTGATTGTAGTAATTTTATAAGATTATAATTCATCCTGTAGTTCTTTAATCATTTTTTCATGGTCAATACATTTTGTTGCAGATGATTTGAATATGTCAACTAGTTCTTTATATTGTTTTAGTAGAGTGTCTCTTTCACATAAAATAGAATTATGAATGTTTTTAAGGGCCTGTTCTTATTTAGTAGAGAATCATATTTTTATTCTAACATAGAGCAGTAAGAAGATAATTTTTCATTTGAACAACTAATAATATCATAATAAAAAGAATAATAAGTTTTTACCTTTTCTTCTTTATCCATAAAGCACATATTTTAGATTTGATTGATCATTTTCTGAATCATATTTTGAAGAGCTATTTGAGTCTTCAGATAAAATCCAAGTAGCTTTTATTACTCTTTTTACTTTGTGATCATAATCAATATTCTTCTGATATTTATTTTTTGGCATATTCTTTTCATCTTTCAGTTAAGGACAATCACGTCTAATATGACCCAATTTTTTACATTCATAGCATCTAAATTCTCTTGGTTATTTATCATCTCTCCTAAAGGATTTTATGAAACACATTTTCTTCTTATTGAATTTACCGAATTTTTTATCTAGCTAAGATAGTTCTATTTCAGAATCTAAGGAATCTGATCTTTTTGTTCTTTGACTTCTTTCCTTATTATTATTATATGATTCTAAGATGTTACTTTCAGATAAGTACTTTCCTTCTTCACTATAATTTTATGATCTTAATATTTAGATTTAATCTCATATTTATACATCATAAATGTCCCAATTAGTTATTTTATTGTGAAATCATTGATAGGTTATGATTGGAAAAAAGAAGAAGATATACCATTCCATTTCGAAGGTAGTACTATGAGTACTTTCAAAGCTTGATCAAATTGTTTGATGGGTTCTCCTAGGGCAGTAACATTATTGAAATTTTTTGTAATCCTCCCATTCATCTGCATGATTCTTTCTCCATCAAACATTCTAAAGGTGTAATATTTTAGCTTAGTAGTAGCATACCTCATCTATCTAACATTTCCTATTCCTTCATAGGCAACTGCAATAGTTTTCCACATGTCATAGGCAGTAGGACATTGTGATACACGATTTAAATCATCTGATCCAAGAACAAAAATAATGGAATTAAACACTTTTTGAATTGATATCATACTTGGCTTCTCTTTTAATAGTCCAAGTTTCTGGTTTCTCAGGAATATTATAGGGAGTAATGATTTTTTAGTAGACTTTGAATCCACGATTTTCAAATAGATAATCATCTGTGATGTGCAGCACCCATAATTTTCACCATTAAAATATGGAGCACGTACCATAGATATTCCTTCTCTCGAATTAGCCATTTTCATCTTTGTATAGACCTTATACTTTTATCTTGCTTTAGATTTATCCAATATCTCACATCTGATACCAATTGTTAGGTTGGAATAATACAAAGTAACACAAGATGGGGTGAATTGTGTCTTTTTAAAAAAAATTCACAATTCTGAATTTTTACACCCTGTATGATTAATATGGATATGAAGTGTTTACTTCTATAATGAGTATAAGCAACGAATAAATAGAAATAAAGAACAAAACTTTTTATAGTGGTTCGGGGCACATAGATCCCATAGTCCACTCCACCAATCACTCTCCCTGTGAGTTTGTTGAATTTCACTAGCAATATCCTCTTATCATAAGACCATAAATCCACAACTGAGTGCAGGCAATTGACACCTTTACAACAAGGCTAAGAACAAAGCCTTCTAGTTCATTAATAGAGAACCGAATAACCACATATTAGATCTATAATCCGATACTCCAACACAACTAATTATGATTAGTTGAAACTCAAACAAATCAAAAGAGATTGATTTTATGATGGATTGGGTTGAACTTCACAATTGCAGCAAAAATAATTGAAAGTATATGGATATTCTTCTTCATAAAATAAAGTCTTCAAGAATTTGTAGATCTAAAGAGATCATGTTTGAAAAAAGATCTTTAAATAAAAGTAGTAATAAATAGAAGAAGTAATCTTACAATAGTAAAATATTGAACATGCATGTCTCCAAAGTGTAGCTTCTTTCAGAATTGATCATTCGTTACAGAAACACTGTAAGAGATGTTTTATGAGAATGAAATCATATATAAAAAAGTGACCTGTATATCTTGTATGAGAAATGCTGTGCCGATAGAATATATAAATAAGAGAGTCTTCTTTAGAATTTTAGATCCAAGAAATTTACCTGAAAATAGTGATTATTAAAATTTTAAAAATGTTCAGAGGATTCATAACTTCCCTTAAGAATATGAGAGATTTTATTTAATGAATATAGTTATTTGAATAAATTATAATGAGGTTTGAATTGGTCAAAAACGAGATTTAAAACAACATGTAAATCTGTAAATATCTATGTATAAATATTAGATAAAATCACGAAATTAAATCTCCAACATTGAAAAGTCAAATGTAGGGTTCCATCACAAAATGACAAAAATACCGAACATAGGGTTCAAATACATAACATTCATTCTCCAAGAATAAGGTTGACAATGTAAGGTTGATCATAAAAGTAAGGTTGATGAACCATACACTTGTGTCTTCAAACGTAGGGTTCCTTACTAACGTATGGTTCTTTAACCATACTTTCTTCTCTTCTCACACGGAAGGTTCCATCCAAACGTAAGGTTATTTATCCATAGGTTCCTTCAAGCCGAGGGTTGATGATCCACATATATCTTCTTCTAACATAAGGCTGAATACAAACGTAAGGTTTACAATTCATACATGCTGTCCAAGAATATAGTTTATTCCTTACATTACTTTTTGAACATAGGTTATGAATAGTATTTCTAGAATACACTTCAGAGCGTTCCGAATACTTTAACAAATATTCCGAGTGAATTAAAATAATTAATATAATTCCAAAATAAATAAGATAATTAATAATAATTTCCTGAAATACACTTAAAGTAATATCAGTAGTAAAACAAACAATGGTATTTGTGAGCATCAAAACCAATAAGATTTATAGAGTATTGTTAAGACAATACATTCCCAATATGGTAGTATAAAAAAAATTTATTATTCATTTGGTATAATTATTCAATGACTATTTCACTAAACCATCACTACAAAAAAATTCATTGCCCAACGGTTCTTTTCCATTTAGCAGTGGTTTAAATCACCGTTAAATGATGCACAATGCTTTATAAAAGCGTCACATATTTACCCATCGGGATTCATTTTATGAAGATTTTTTATTTCGTGGAGTTTCATTTGGCGGCTGTTTTTTTTTGTTTTTTTTAATTTTTTATTAACGTAATTAATTAATTAATTATTATTCATTAATATTATAATTTATTATTTATTTATTAGTATTTATTTATTATTTATCCTACCATGCATGTATATTCCATGCATGTCGTGCATGCCATGAATAAATATGGTAAATATATGCGCTGAGAGAGATCTTTAACCCCTTACCTCTTGGATATACTTCAAATACTTTACCACTCCGACAATCTACTTATCTGGTGAGTAAGAATTATGTAATATACTTATACATATACAAATAAAAAACAAATGATGATATTAAATAATAATAAATAATGAATAAATAATGAATACATAATAAAGAGGTAATAAATATATAATAAATTAATAAATAATAGAAAAATAATAGACTATAAATAATTATCAAATAAATAATAAATACATAATAATTAAATAATAATTAAATATTACTTAAATGATAAATAAATAAATAACAATAATAATCAATAAATAATAAAATTAATAATAAATGATAATAAATAATAAATTATTATAAATATCAGATGATAATGAATAATAAATAATAAATAATACATAATTCATAAATAATAAATAATAATAATATAGAATATATAAATAGTAAATGAATAATAAATAACAAATAAATGATAGATAATAAAAAATAAAAAATAAATACATAATAAATGAAAAATAAATACATTATAAATAAATATTAAATAAATAAATAATAAATAAATAATAAATCAGCAAAAATTCAATAGATAATACAAAATAATAAATGAATTATAAATAATAATAAATGATAATAAATAATAAATAATAAAGAATAAATAAATAATAAATAATAATAAATAATAATTATAGAATAAATAAATAAATAATAAATAATAAATAAAATATAAATAAAAAATAAAAAATTAATAATCAATAATCAATAATCAATAAAAAAAATGAATAATATATTATAATAAATGATAATAAACAATAAACAATAAATAATAAATAAAAAATAATAAATAAATAAATAATGAATAAATAATAAATAAATAATAAATAAATAATGAATAAATAATAAATAAATAATAAATAATAAAAAAATAATAAATAATAACTAATAAATAATAAATAGAAAATAAATATTAAATAGCCGTTTAACAGTTTATTAATAATAAAAATAAATCAATAAATAATAAAACAATAATAAAACAATAATAAATAATAAATAATAAATAATAAATAATAAATAATAAATAATAAAAAAAATAAAAAATAAAAAATAAAAAATAAAAAATAAAAAATAAAAAATAATTGAATAAATACTGAAATACTAAAATAATAAAATAATAAATGGATATAAATATCTATAAATCTATATTCTTATAACAAAATTTACATAAATATATATAAACACACATTTATATACATAAATATATATAAACACACTTAGATATATAATTTTATATTAATATATATATAAATATATATACACAAGTAAATATAAATATCTCTATATATATCTACACATATATGATATAAAAATATATAAACATAAATATGTATAAATATTTTAAAATTTATATAAAATAGATAATTATTTATTTTAAATGAAATGAATAAAAAATATTTATTTCCATTTGATTTATATGCTTAAAAATACATTTATATGTAAATATATATTTATACAAGTGATTTATTATAAGTTAATATAATAAAATATGTATATATTTAATTATAAATAAAACTACATTATGAAAAATGATAAAATTTCAAATCTATAATATCAATATGAATATAAGCTTTGATAATAAATCAGTACCCACAAAAAGGCAATAATAACCCCTTAAATGAGGCTGAAAATCCATCGAATGATAAAAAATTAGGGTACCCCAACTAAAAAATCAGTTTTGGAGTCCTTCTAGGCCTTTTTGGAGTTTCAAAATAGGAAAAAGATCATAGAACATAGTCCTTACCTCTATGGTGTAGATCTTTTCATAGGCTTTGATTTTATATATAGTAGAGCGCAAACAGACACCCAGATCAAAAGTTATGACCGTTTAAAGTTCAAGTTCGATTTCCTACTTTCCTTTAAACTATAATAAATTTATTCTTTTAATTATTACAAAATTTAAATCTAATTTTGTTTTAGTTCATTTCATAAGCTTTGATTTGATGGTTGTTGAGCTAAAACGGACTCCCGGATCAAAAGTTATGGTCAATTGATGCCGAAGTCTGATTTTAAACTTTTTGAACATTTGTTTTAAGTTTCAAATTATTATTAACTAATAATTATAAATATTTATTAATTAACACATTATAATTAATTAAAATTATAAATAAAATACTATATATGAGAGTAAATAATAAATAATAAATAAAAAATAAATATTTTTTATTTTTTTCCTTTAATTTAGCGGCGATTTTTTAAAACCACCACTATTTCCCTACATGTTTTTAAAAAACCCACCGCTTAAAAAATAGGTTTTTTTGAAAAAGAGGTTAAAAAATTAAATAAAAACATTTTAAAAAAATTTAGTGACATCTTTAACAACCGTTTCTAAAAACCCACCGATAATTTTTTTTCGGTAAAACAATTAGTGGTGATTTTTGAAACCACCACGAAAAAACCGCCAAGATGTGCCATCTTTTGTAATAAATAATGTGTTCTTATAAATTTTATAAGATTGTGGTCATTTTTTATAATAGTTTATGTTGTTTTTAGGAAATCACTAAGAACTGTGAAAAGTTTGACAAGGCACACATCATATTTATGGAATTATTGTATTTTTCCTTTATTTATTTAAAAAATCAATTCCAATAAAATGGAAGCAGTTGCGATACCACTAATGGGTTTTAGATGGGGTAACACTTATGAAAATTCAGCAAAATGCATTAATAAACACTACTAAATTCATTGGATCTTTCAATTTATATTGGGCTAAATAAATAAATGAGTAACATACCTTTTTCTCAATTTATTTTAATCTTTTTAAGCTCTTACACATGAGCTTGATTGTAATCACTAATGTAACAACCTGATATTTTAGATCCTTTAAAATAAAAACTATGTTATATAACATGTATCACACACTATATCAAATATTAAAAAACCACAACATATTAAGAAGACATTATTAATGAACTAGTAATAAACACTATGATGGTAAACCATTAATAGTAATTTTATTTAGAATGTAAAAAATTATTATGAGTTAATATTGAAAATGTTATTTTCAATAAAAGTTATTTTATTTATATATATATATATTTTTAAAAAAGATATATTTCCAATTTTTTGAATTTAAATTTGATAAATTAAAATTAATTTTTGAATTTATTATAGCAAAATTAGGTTAGAATGATTTTTTGATATTTTTCTAAAATAATTATTTTTCAGGCGAATAATGAAATTATCAATTAATGTTGTCAATTTTATGAAATTGTTTTATCATATAAATATATTGAAAGTTTTTGAAACTTGTTTTCCTATAAGATATATATTATAAATTATAATAAAGTGTTTTAAAAATCTATTTTGAATTTAAAAACACATGATCAATATTTTGAAAATTAATGTAGTATTTTAATGAAAACTATTTTTCAACTATTTTTTCTAATTAATTATAAAATGAAGAAATAATGTTTTTGATTTTTTTTAATTTTTAAATAAATATTCTATAAATTATAATAAATATTTTAGCTTCATTTGAATTAATGGAATTAATAATTATATCATAGTCATAATTTTTTCTTCTTAAAAATAGGTTTTTATGTGTTACACATGTTAATGTAAAGATTAATTTTCCTACAAATATAAATTTAATTTGATAAAATGATTCATATATTTGAGATAATAATTTCCATATTATTTAATCAATCCAATTTCATTCATATGAAATTTATATTTCTAGGATTAATGTTAATCATCATGATAACGAAGAAATCGCTATTTTAACATTACTTTTTTATTAATATCAATGTACTTTTATAAAATAATTAAATTTAACGATTTTAAATAATGGATCTAATATGATTTATAAATACATTAATAAATATATTAACCCACATTTAATTTTTAATCAATACTAAATAAGATTAAGAATCCATAACGGTCAAATTGTCATTATTCTACTAAAACTGTGTTTCTAAAAATTATATGTTTTAATTTTAAAGTTAACTTTATAATGTTAAGAATTTAAATTAGATTAAATAAATGTTAAATTTAGTTCCATGTTACCCAAATTTGGTTATATGGGTTATGTTATATGTTTAATAAATCATAAAATCACTTAGTTAAAACTATTTACATAGTTTAAATATAAATGAGTTAAATGTAAAAAACATAATCATAAAATCCTTATGAAATATTTAAAACTTGTTTAATTTTTTTGAGTCTTTATAGTCCCAAATACACTCACACACAATAATTTCAAAACTTTTGAGCCATTGACCTTGGAATAGTGCATCAAATTATTAAAATATTAAGGGTGTTTCCAAAAGTTCCCTTTAAAAGAGGATCACATACTCCCTTTCAAACAAACACCTATCTTTTGAATTAATATTTGAAACTCTATCCGTTTTTTAGATATAACCCTCTTCCATATAAATAATCCTATTTTCACTCATAGTTATCATAATCCCTTCAATTTCATGGAATCTTCTAAGGGAAAAATCATGTCTCCAACGTAAGTGCTATCTCCTCTTAAGATTTTCTTATTAATATTACTCTCCCAAATATCTTATCACTATAATAATATGATGAATAAAGTATAATTATTATACTTATATTATTTATATTATTGGTAAAACTCTTATTTATTCATTTTCATCCACATAAACAAAATAAAAGAACATCATTAGTGAGTTGTGCGGACTACCGCCTCCACAAATCGAGGACTTTTTTTTCATTACTGATTTTAATATTTGGTATTAATGGTGGTAATGATGAATAAATATGATATATATCATATATTTATGATCCTGAAATTTAATTTAATATCCATATTTACCCCCTCCCAAGCGTTGTGAAATGGGAACGCAAATCATGTGTACTTGTGAATTACTGCCTCCATGATGAAATATTTTTCATTTTTAAATTATATTTTCATAAATAATCTAAAAATATTAAAATGTGGTTCAAAATAATAAAAAAATTATATCATTATATTTCTTTTATAATGATATTATTTCAAAGAAACGCCTCGTTAACCATACTCACCAAATGAGTTAAAGTGTGTTCAAGTTTGAGTCGGTTTAACCACATACATGAATGATACTACAAAAAACTATTTTGGATAAATATGAAATATGAAAACTAATATTATTATAATATATTAAAAAAATATTTATTATTATATGGTTCTATAAAAAATATATCAATTTTTTAACTTATTATTAAATTATCTTTTTTGTTCACTAAAATTTATAAAATAAGTTATTATCAATCCAGTTTTCAGATTATGTAACCAAAACAAATATAGAATGAAATAAGAACATTTAAAATCAATATAAGTCATATATTAAATTATATTAAATGATATACCAATAATTAAATTTGTATCAAATTATTGGTAACATATCAAAATTATTAAACATGTGAAAAATAGTTGAAGTTATCAACAACTGATGGTCATAATAAACTATTACAACTTATTGTAATCATTATAAAAAAATTATAATTATGATTATAAAAAGGTAAAATTTATGATTAAGGGTATGAAATATGATATTTAGTTAGTTATTATTGTTTTATAGGAGGTTAGAATTTGATATGTTAAGAAAGGAAATAGGGTAAGGGGTTTTCATCTCAAAATTCATCTCTTTGAGTCATTTTTCAAATCAGGAACCTAATTTCATTTATATTGTGCATATAATACCTATTTTTGATATAATTAGTGATTAATATTTTAGTCATGATACATTATGTTTAATTAAAAGAACAATTTTTTCAAGGGGCTTTGATTCAACAGTTTTAAAATACGTAGAGGTTTTTTTGTCTCAAATTTGAATCCCTTGAGACATGTTTAAGTTATACACCAAATTTTATTTTCAATGGTTTAAATATTTCCCTAATTTAATTTTGAATAATGATTGTATTATATTTTTTGATATTAAAATTTATTTATAATTTAATACCTCTCATGGGGTTTTGATTCAAAGGTTATAAAAGTTGCAAAGGGTGCTTGTGGATCAAATAATTGGGTCGTAATCACTCTTCTATGAATATAGTCTTTAAATTTTGATTAATTATAAAATATGAATATTTCATATTTTATTTCAACATTGTTTTCTAGGAAAATCATGATCCACACAAAATTATTCTTACATGATGATTATATTGTATCATCGAAATTCATTTTGTTAAGAATAACCCTCATTTCTTTAAATGGATTCTTATTCTATATCTATGTTTTTACTTCCCACCAATGTTATCCTTTATCTAGTGGAAAATAATTTTTTTATCTCTAATGATCATTTTATTCCTATTTATTCATTTTAAAACAAATTTTTTCTATATTTATAATAATGTGGGTTTTCAATAAGGTTATTTCAAAATTTTCAAAAGTTTTTTTCTATACTTTCAAAATAAAAGGCCTTATCATCCACTTCACATTTTATTTTAATAAAATTTATGTCCTTTTCCAAGTATCCATTATTAATGAATATATTTAAAAGTTAATATTATCAAATTATTTACACATTCCATATTTTAAAACTTTATTTCTTTTTCAAGTTTCCATTATTAAAGATTCTTCTTAAAAGTAAAAGTCGTAAAAGTATTTCCACTTCCCAATTTTTAAAAACAATATATATTTTCATTTTTTCATTATTAATGTTTCTATTAAAATTAATGTTTTCAAAGTATTTTCACTTATCATTTTTCAAAATTTATGAATTTTCTAGGATATTTTTATGTGTAAATATTTATTATAATATTTTCGAAAAGTATTATCTTTCATTTTTCAAAAAAGTGGTTTAAAATTAATTTTTACTTTATCTTTTATAATAATGTTTAAAAAGGTTTTGTGAAAATAGTTTTTTTACTTCAATTTTGCTCTAAGTTTATCTCTCATGAAGTGATTTTTTATCATCCTCTATATGTTATTATGTTATTAATCAATTTGGGAAATGATATTTTTCTGATTTATTATGTTCATTTTATGTGATATGTTTAGGAAACCCATTCTTTTTCTATGGGTTATTTAATTTATGATGATGATTGATTTTAAGAGGCACACATATGTATGGATGATTATTTTTGGGGTCATATATCACTCTTCAATGAATTAGATTTTGTTTATATCTCATTATATAATTAGAAATCGACATAATGAGTTTGTTCACACTTGTATGAGAATGATGGGTTTTCTTGAATTTTCAGGTATAGAAATAATGAGTTAGTTCACATAGGCATGAACATAATGGGTTTTCTAAAATAAGTTTTCCTATGCTTATTCTTGTTCTACTTTCACATTTTTTTACCAAGTTATTTTAATTTTACAAGATACAATTCTTTTACATGAAATTCCAAATTTTCATGATCATTGTTTGGTTTTAAATTATTCCACAGTTTTATGTCATGTTCACTTGTTTTATGATTAATGATATGTGTTTATTCCATTTCATATATTTTATGCTTCTTTAATGATATTATTTAAGATATTATATTGATTCTTCATGTTTTATGATCATCATAAGTGGTCTTATGATCTTTAATCAGGATATTTATTTTTTCCTCATATTCTCCTACATGATAATGATCTAGAACTTTATAATATTCATTTACCTTACTGTATTTTTGAGCTCACCCATTTCTTATATTTGTAATCCCATGTTTATGAAGATGACTATATCATGTGAAATGTATTGAAAGGGTTAATTGGTTCATTCTTATGAATAATAGTTATCATATTTTGTAAAATAATATGTTTTGGTAACTAATCTCCAAGAAACTAAAACTTTTATAAATTTAGTTGAGAAACTATTTGTGAGATGTAAAATAAAAATCACGAGATTAATATATTATTTAACTCATGTTTCTCTTGGGTCACATCAGTTCATATCAGAGTAGGGTTTAGTTATTTTGGATATTAGA
This sequence comes from Viscum album, assembly GCA_963277665.1. NCBI lineage: Eukaryota > Viridiplantae > Streptophyta > Magnoliopsida > Santalales > Viscaceae > Viscum > Viscum album. Next base: position 339,904,291 of record OY728167.1, read on the forward strand.
TTACTTATTTTTGGAAATTATTTTATAGAACCTTAGTGAAGACCCTATATGTGATTCTATGTATATGATGATATCCTGAAATATTGAAGAAGTATTGATTAAGTGGTTTTTATAGAAATAAATCTATGTTTGGATACTAGAAATTGGATGCAGTTTTGGAAAATATTCACTTAGTTATAATAACCTTGAAAAGGGTTTGTTGGGAATTGACATGATCAACACCATGATACATGATGAGTGGACCTAATACTGCACAAATTAATCAATAATATTAGGTAATATGATTTTTTTTTTATCATATTCTATTTATGAACCACTATAAAGGATTGAGTTCCTAGTTACTTTGAGGAGTGTAAGATAACCCATCTTAAAGTAACCTAGGTATATATAAGAGAGTTATAGGATTAATCAAGTATGACATTGTTAAAATGAAAGTATCTTAGGTTGAAATGAAGGTGTCATTAGAGAATACATATTAGGATCAAAATTTAATATTCAAATACTTTAAGTCTTTTGGATATTATCATAACATATTCGATTTTAGTACTTGATTGAATCAAGATCAAGGAAATTAAGTTGTGAAAGGTATTTCCCCAAGAACTAATATTAATCATATTTGGGACAAGAAACATTCTATTCTTATCAAGGATAATTATGTGGATATCTCATTAGAAGATATTTTCTTAGTTTACAATGGATCTCTTATCATATTACTTTAGTATAAAATAATTAAAATTATGGGGACATGATTTATTTAGGGGGTAGAATGTAACATCTTAAGATTTTGGATCTTTTAAAATACATACTATGTTCCATTACTTATGTCACATGCTAAAACTAATGTAAAAGAAATACAACATATTAATAAACATTATTAATAAATCTATTATAGAGACTAGTGTGACAAACTATTAAAATTTATTGACTTTAGAAGGTAAACACTTAATATGAGATAATATTAAAAAGGTTATTTTCAATGAAATTCATTTTGTTTTTATTATATATTTTATTTTTAAAAGTTATAAATTTTAGAATTTAAAATTCATTTTTAAATTCTATAAAAAAAATTAGCTTTTGATGTTTTATTAAGATTTTTCTAAAATAATCCATTTTCAGGTGAATTGTAGAAATAGAGATTACTGTTTGCACTTTTATGAAATTATTTTATCATATAAATGCATTAAAGTTTTTTAAAACATTTATTAATATAAATTTATATTTTACTAATTATAATAATATGTTTTAAATTACTATTTTTAATTTATAAAATCATTCTCAATATTTTGAAAATTTAATTACTATTTTAATGAAAACTATATTTTGACTATATTGTAGAATTAATTATAACATGATGAAATTAATTTTTTTGATTCATTTTATTGATAAATAAATAATATTTGAATGGTAATGAATATTTTAAATTCATTGGAATTAAATGGAATTGATAATTCTATCTTAATAATAAATGTTTTTCTTAAAAATAAAATAAAAAAAAGAGTTTTTACGCATTACACGTGATAACGTTAAGACTAATTTCTTTTCACATATAAAGTTAATTTTATAAAATTATTTTTATATTTGATTTAATAATAATTATATTATTTAATAATTTCAATTTTATTTTTAGGTATAAAATATATATTATTATGATTAATGTTAATCACCCTGATAATGATTAGAAATTATTTTAAAATGATTATTTTATTAATCTAAGAAATTTAAATAATTGATATAATATGATGTATAAAAACATAAATAAATATATTAAAACTAATTTAATTGTTAATAAATACTAAATAATATTAAGAAACCATAGTGGTCAAAATTTCATTTTTCTGCTAAAACTGTTTTTAGAGTTAATTTTATAATATTTAGAATTTGAATTAGAATAACTATATGCTAAATTTATTTTTATCACACCCAAATTTGGTTATATGGGTTATGTTATATTTTTAATAAAACACAAAATCACTTTGTTGAATTTTTTTACCATGTTTAAAAGTAAATAAGTAAAATGTAAAAACATAACAGTAAAAGATTTATAACATGTTTAAAACATGTGTGTAAATCAATTTTTGAGTCCTTATTGACCCAGATACCCCCCACACTCAATAATTTTTGATATTTGGAGTCATTGAACTTGGAATAGTGTCATGTAATTATTAAAATATAATGGGTATTTCTAAAAGTTCCATTTCCACTCTTCTAAAAGGGGATCTCTTACACCCTTTCAGACACACACCTATATTAATAATTACTCCTTAAAACTATGAAATTGTACTCAAAATATAACCCTATACCACAAAAATATGACCTTGGTCACTCATAGTTTTCTTAATACCTTCAATTTCAAGGGAACTTCCAAGGGAAAAATCAATCATCCAATGAAAGTTTTATCTCCTCTAAATCAATATTTTATTTTCAAATAAAACCACTTTTAAGGATAAAGTGGTAACCCTCACAAACTAACTCCATCAATAGTCATACATACAGGTCACTTGTTTCAAAAATCATTAGAGATCACTAAACCATTAAATTATAAGTTTAATATATTAGATTATTTTTCCCTAAATAATTTCCAATGAAGTGTACTAACCTTTGTTTTCGGGTCCTCCTTGATGATGTATTCAAGATGGTCAGCCAAGTTGTACGATGTCTGAATAAACTCTTTCACATTTATTTTCATTTCATTAAAACCTCCAACCAGAATGAATTCTTTCTTGTTTAACCACACCATCTTCTCATAATTAACATACACTGGAAGTAGTAACTTAACTATTTTGTCTACAACTTCTGCGAGGCCTTTTCCAGAATGTCCTCTAACATTATTTCCTCTGATTGTATGATTAGGTATCATGACATGCCATGTTCCTCGGAATCTCCCTCCCTTTCCTTGAGTTTGATTTTCTGAGTGGACATAGTCTCCATTGGTTTAGGAAAATAAGAGTAGTCTACCCTCTTTTTAGACTTCTTCCCTTTAGTTAGGATGAAATTTCTAGAGTCTTGGTTCCCTTTCTGGCATTTATTCCTTCTTGAGATATGAATTCCTCTATTATATCTTTCCTCAGTGATATCTAATGAGAGATATATATATCACTCTCTTCATTTGACTCTTCCCACTGTGATTCTTACTCCTCTTTGGGATGTTTCTCTTTCTCAAGATCCCATTGGTCATTTGACTGATCCTTGACTTCCATCCCTTCAAAGAGGTTCCCCAATTTAATAGTGTATAATGTCCTTAAAGAACCCAACATTCTTATTGGATCCAACCCATCCCATAGAATGTCAGATTCTCCCAACACTGCCAGCTCCTAGTTGCAAATATTTGCAACACCCTCATAAAACTCATGGACCTGAGTAGCACAATCATTTGGATTCACAACCTCTGCATATAAGGAGGGAGAAAAATTCCTACTCATAGGTCCCTCCATCTCCATCCTTTCCAATTTTTTATCTCCCAAATCATGTCTCAGATGCTTAAAAACATCAACTGTCTTAGGCTCCGAAAGTATAGCTCTAACCTCTTGATGGATGGGAAGATAAATTATAACCTTATTGGATCCCAGATCTTCCACCTCAAGGCTAGTGTAAGCAGCTGAATGATCATTTTCACACCCCCATGACCTATAGAGGGTGTCCCTCACGTGAGTTATCCGAAGGAAGGCCCTCCCATGAAATTATGAGTGTTCCTTTCCTATAACTGGGGGATTCATGTCCAATATGACTTTAATAAGAGAAACAATGTACCCAAAAATTTTAGTAGGCCTTTTGATACCACCAAATTTGGCCTTTAATATCAATACTGATAGTGTCCTTTAGTTTCATGGAAATTTCTACTTCAACAAAAATCCTAGGAGAAACTGGATGGAAGAAGGCGTGGGTTCTCTGGTCTGATCAGAGGAAATAACCCACCAGATTTCCAATCTTATAAAGAATCGCCTGGTTCTGAAGTGGTAGGGGGAGGCTAAGAATTGCGATCCATATCACTGTGGTGGGGGGATCTCGCATCAACTGAAAATTAAACGACCATAGAAAGAGAAAAAAATTCAAACCAGAGATAACACATAGCGAAATTGACCAAGATGATATTAGGACTTCTTTCGATGAGAAATGAACCAAGAAATGTTTTTAATCCAAAAGAACTATGATCACCCATTCTTGCAACTTCCACTTGTTAGAGACGAATCTATTGAAGACTTCAGAAGAAGGAAATATCATTCCAAAGCGAGTGACCAGTGGATCATGATTTCTCAAATCCTATGGAAAATATCTTTATTTCTAGTTGATCCATGGTTCTCTCTTTAAGAATTTTTGAATTCCTCCGATAGGTATTGACCCTAGATTTATATATTCGATCTCTAATGATTTGAGGTATGTTTTACCTATTCTATTATAGTTATTAAATATACTTCATCCCTATTGTTATTTCCATATGATATAGATTCATATCCATGTTTGTAATGGATTTTTTCATGGATTTTTGTTGGTGTGGTTTTGGTGTGGCGTCCTAGGATGGATGAAGCTATTATGGGAAGGGTGATCTGGATCTATGATGTTGGTTTGTTCTCATGTAAAGAACATTTATTCATTTTAGGTAGGGTATTTGTTTCTTCTACTATTTATTTACATGAAATAATAATGTTTTCATGGTTTATCCCTTTGTATGGAAATGTAATTAACATAATAAATATTTAACTAGATTAATAAATAATTGGTTATAGTGATTGCAAGCTCTTTCTTTATACTATGAAAACAATTTTCTTCTTTATTTTTTAGATATTTTTATATCTATATTATTATTATTTTCATGTCTTGTGATTCTATGTATTATAATTTTGTCCTTGATGGAAAATGGGAAACAAACTAAATCCGGTAATTGTTAATTTGTTGTTTAAAGAATTAAAGAAGTGGTATTTCAAATGAATAGGGTGTTTCTTGTAATTTTATGGATTTTCAAATTGATCCAATGAGTATGCATGATTAAATGTTTCCTTCTATGTTAATGGAATTGATAAATAATGTTAATCATGATAATTCCTATTTAGAATGTTGAAATGAAAAGTCATGTTAAATAGAATAACACCTCTCTAGATTTTTTGAAACCAGAATTGATGATAAGAGCATGTTTAATCTTTGACAGATTATTACAGATAATGTCTTAGGTGTTTCATAATTTTAACCTATTAATAATTAATAGGTTAATTCAAGATAGAATAAGAACTATTTTCATGATAAAGATAATTTTTAGGGCTTAATTTTCCCTTTTTCTTTTCAAGGATAAGTTCCTTGTGTTTGCATCCATGAGAGATCTTTTTGTGTGAAGGATGGATGCCTTGTTTTTGGGGATAGATTTACCTTTTGACTATGATTTATTTTCTTACTAATTTTGTTTTGTTCTATTTTTATAATCCTTGTGATATGATCCTGGTATAGCTGAGACTGGGATTGCTGATGTGATATGGGGCGATGAGGATCAAATGATGTGGCATTAGTTGACGTCTGTGATGGAAAGATACATTGGAATAAGCATGTGGGTATCAGGGATGAAACTAGATATGATATAATGGGTTGAAGTTGGGATTACCCATTGACGTGGTAAATCTATATTCTTTCTTAATTTGATTTTTTAATGGTTTATGGTCAGTTTTTTTGTTTTATTTTCATTTCTTTCCCCACTACAAGAGGCAACATGATGTGATTGGTTTCATGTTTACTATTGGTGGTAGCTTATGATGATTTTCTTAGAGTACCTAGATTATAGAATGGTATTAATAGTGTTTAATAAATTATTAAAACATGGGGTTGCTATTTATAGAATAAAAATGATGAAATGATGTTGATCTTGGAAAACCATGGACATGATTTAAATTATGCCAAAAAGGGAAGGGACTTTTCTATGATGATTAAGGAAATGTGAAATGAAATAATTTAAGTAGATTAATGTGATTAGTTAATTTTTAATGAATTAATTAATGTAAATTAAATTATTAAAATAAAAATAATAATTAATGTAACTCTTTAAATTCTTGTGTTATTATAGGATATCTAGTCCTTAACAGTTGTAGTAGGGTGTCCGAGTGATGACAACTGTAGTTGAGCATATGACTTGGTAATTTCTATAGTGTGGTTCTGATCTATATTATATCCTATATATATTTTTATATCATACACTAACCCACCCATGTTAGTTAGGGCCAGTGAAACCTAGTGTACTCTGAGAGGGTGTTTTCCACAATATCTTGGTGGGAGGATGGATGAATGATGACCCCCTTTGGCCCTTCTCTCTTCTATCGGTAGTAACTTATGCTGGTATACATGGGGGTTAGTTTTAACATATATGTGTGTATTGAACTATGATGGAATTTTTTTATTTCAAACTCATGTATCTCCAGATATATTATCCCAAGGATGATTATAGGTATGATGTGTATAGGTTGTGATTTATTGTGGTTCCTTACTCATTGTATGGGTTGTGATGGATTGAGGGATAATACTTTATATATGATACACATCATATGGGATATGTTAGATCCTATAAAATACTTTGTTACTATATGAAAATTTGATATGGGATAATGTGATGATAAGATGCACAAGGTGCATGTTGCAATTCCTTTCCCATGTGTCTTTGGGATGACTTATTTTGGAGAGATATGGCTTAGGATATGTGATGTTAGGTATGAGTGGAAAACTATTGGGGAAGCGGGAAAATGTTACCCTTGATGTCTCATTATTATATTATATGGTCTTTTTAATTTTATACTTGTTGAGAGTAATCTATGGTGAGGTGGGGAAATTAGTATACCTGTTTAGGTGATAAGTTAGTTTTTATATTGTTCATTATTATTTAGTATTATTTATTTATATTTTTCATGGCATGATTTAGGAAAGATCCTACTGGGTATACTAAAATTATCCCTCTAGATATATAATAACTATTTTCAATTTAATATGAGAAATTTGGAGATAGGGATGGATATTACTAGCTCATGTTTTTTAGGACTTGTTTGGTCTTTGTGGTCACTATTGTCTTTATCTTTTTGGTAGTTATAGTTTCCATTATATTGTTTTAGTAATATATTTAATCTCATTTTAGAACATGAGATTTATTCAAGATATATGACCATGTTTTGATTGACGTATACGTATTACTTCTCTTTTCTGCATTTACTCTTCGAGGGTAAGTCCTCCCATATGTATATTTGTTATACCCTCGATGCTAGTAACCAACTCGAGGCCTACTGAAAGGGGGAATCAGGTATCCACTATCTCCCTTACATAATTTTTGGCCCAGGAGTGGTACTCTTTGGTGGAGGGGGGTCTGATCATGTTGTTGAGTGCGTCAAATTAGATGTTTATTTTTAACTACAATTTCTGCAGTATAGTAGTAACCCTAGATCGTCTCTCAACGGAGCCTTAGATCATTAATTACAAATTGAGGTTCTGATTATTAAATTTAAAAAGGGGAATGGGGTTTTGTAAAACTTGGGTTTTATGATTTAATAATCCAAAATAAAGAGGAAAATGACAAAAAAAAGTGGAAGTTAACAAAAGCAATTGAACGTGATCAACCTGGGGAAATATTGTGATGTTCACCATTCATCGCTTCAATAGATAGGGTTATGATATTTTAATCCTTTGTTTTTAACACCAATAACCATAATTTTACTAATTTTATACCTGGATACCTCCTAGGGTTCTATCATAAATACACAATGATTCATCAGATACTGTCAATGATTGGGTGATTTGTGTTGGACTTCGTAACCGAAACTCACCGAGGAAACACACGAAGAACTTGATGTGCTATCCAGGTTTGTATGTTATTTAAATGTGTTACAATGACTTGAAAGTAAATGGACATGATCTTGTTTATGTTAGTTCAATTAAACAGTATGAACCACACAAACACTACAATTGAAAGAGGGAAAAAGAAGTGGTGAACGGTGTGTGAAACATCACATAAATGGGTACCCCCAAACATGATCATATGAGTTGATCTTGAAATACTAGTACATAAATCAATAAAATAAGAATAAAGTATAATTAAAAACAACATAAAAACCTTTAATTTGAAATAAAATTCAAATATTACAAACATGAAGCTTGGGATTTACATCACGTCCCTCCTCGGGTGATCACAAGAGGTTTACAAATCCATGGGAGGGGAGGAAGAAGAAAATGTTGAAGTATAAATTCCCATAGCCTAAAGAACTTAAAGGGATGATGAGAAGACCCCTTTGGGACTCCAAAATTGTAGAAACTTTCCTTCTGGCCGAACATGAAAATAAGGTGCCCATGGTGCCTTTTTATATCAAAAATAAGACATGGTTTTTTAGCACCTTGTTTTTGAGATACCAATTGTGTATCAGTTTTGGAATAGTATAAAGCCTTATCAGGAGTTGTCCAAAAGAGAAGAGTTGGTTTAGAGAATATTTACTGTCTCCATGTCAAATTTGTTTGCCATTAGACTTCTGGATTGGTAGATATAGTCAAAACACCGAACTAAAATTTTGAATTCGGGTATATTCTATCCCTTGGACAGAATGGTTTGGATGGGCCACCAGATGGATGAATTGGGTTTCAGTTCCTTGGGAAGAGTTGTAACCCATGGTGTTTTGGAGCTTAACAGAATGTTTCATACCATTTGTATTCACCTAAATCTCTTAATGCCAAAACAGTGGAAATATGTGCATGGGATGCTATTCTATTTGGACCATTTTTCTTATAGATCATCTTTGAGGCCTGCAAATTACCTACTCCTACAATATAAACACTGAAACAAGTAAAATTTCCCTATTAAACAGTGATAATAATTATTTTTTTGAATCAAACATGAAGTAAAATTTATTATTATATTTTGAATATTCATTACAAAACCAGTTTAAAACAGTGGTGTAAGGGAGAAGTTGAATAGTGAATTGCTCTGCGATCACCCCCCCACACCTAAACATTTTCACTCATGGGAAAAGTCACATATCCAAAAAATTATTCATATATATATTCCCAACATCATGAAGTTTTAACAGTTCAGGAAATTTTAATTCATTAAAGTAATGTGATCAATGCACAAACCACACCAAGGAGTTCTTCCTAATGAAAATGGAAAAAGATGTCTAATAAATCATATCACAATGAAATTCAAAGAGATTCATGATACAAAATTGTGCAAGGAATTAAAAAGTCAACCATGCCCCTAACTCTCCATGTGTGTGTGTGTAAACCATTCCATGCTATTCTTTCCACTTTATATCCAATAAATATAGGTTATTTTAACATTTTGCAGCTTAAATGTTTTTTTTCAACCAAACCCTCCCTACATCCTTTGCAATCATATTTCAAGACCCACTCACTTAAGAATTCCCAGAAGTCAAACAATAAACTCTTAACCTAGATATCCACATATGTTTCACATTTCATCACTCCCCTCATTTATTATTTTTATTTTTTAGAAGTTTCATTTGGAAAAAATCTCACAATCAACTCTTAACCCTTGTTTGACATCCTCATGACACTAATTGAAATAGTTATAACAATATCAAAGGTTGATGAGGAGTGGTTTTTGACCTCCCAAGACACAACCCAATTTTTTTGAGGGTGTACAACAGTCGTATAATAGGTACACACACATAGGTCAATCCAGTACAGTAATGAAATGAATCAGATAAGGAACAATTGTATGGAAATATCATTTTAAGATGAAAAATATTACCCTAACATATATTTACCTTATATTAAGTACGAAATATTAACAGATTGTGGTTTCGTGAAAAAATGTGTTCAGATATTAGTGACACAATTTTCCCAAAAACTACTCACACAAGGGGAATCAATCATCTCAAAGGTTTCACAGAGATACAACCATTTTTATCATTGACAGAAAATCAATTCACTAAAAATCATTCCCTGATGTTAAATTCATACAAATATTCATTCCGTAATAGAGAAAAGGTTTCACCAAATGTTAAAACAATATGGAATCAAAAATTTCAACATGAATTTTCAGTAAGTTCCATGATTTGGTGACCATAAGGGGGGGAGGGAGTAAAAATACCATAAAGAAGACAAAAAAGAAAAGAAAGAAGAACAACAATGAAAATACCAATGAACTGAGGAATGTATCCACCCCCCCACACCTAGAATGTGCAGTGTCCTCACTGTAATAATTGTGAATGTGAGAAGGAAGGATAAAACCTGGTGTGTTTCACTGGTATGATGCTTCGAGAAGGTGGATTCCCTCCATAAGATTCTTTGGAAAATCCTTATATAATTATTTAAGTCACTCCCAATTAATGGTCAGACTTCTTCCACTCTTCTCATGAAAAATATGTATTTCACCAAAAGGGTAAACATTAGTAACAATATAAGGACCGAGTCGTCATAAATGAAGTTTACCTGGGTGGACCTTTAGCCTCATAATGTACATGAGGACCTTATCACCAATATGAAACTTCTTCTAATGAATTATGATATCATGGATAACCTTTTTCTTCTCTTTATATATATGGGAGTTCTCATATGCATCACGTCTAATTTCTTCCAACTCTTGAATCTGAAGTTTCCTATGCTCACCTGCATCTGAAATTTTTATATTAATTTGTTTAACAACCCAATATGCATGGTGTTCTACATACACCGAGAGGGGAAAAGCCTTTAAAAATAAAATTCTGTACGGTGACATTCTGATTGGGGTTTTGAAAGTTGTATGGTACACCCAAAGTGCATCATCCAAGAACAAACTCCAATCTTTCATGTTGGGTTGTACCATTTTTTCCAAGATTCTTTTAACTTGCCGATTTGATATTTCTTCCTGTCTATTGTTTTGGGGGTGATATGTAGTGGAGATTTTATGATCAACCCCATAGTTATGAAGAAATTTTTTCATGTTGCGATTGCAAAAAATTTGAATCCTGATCACTAATGATGAATCTCAGCAAGCCAAACCTACTGAAAATCTAAGACCTTACCAAATCAATAACAACATGAGATTCATCGGTCCTAGTAACCTTTGCTTCCACCCATTTAGACACGTAGTCAAAAGCTAACAAGATGTATATGAATCCAAATGAATTTGGAAAAGTCCCCATGAAGTCAATGCCCCACGTATTACAGATTTCACAGAATAAGATGGGATATTGGGGCATTTCATTCCTCTTGGAGATATTCCATTTTAATTGACAATGACTACATGACTTGAAAAATATATGGGCATCCATATACATTGTTGTAAAATAAAGTCCTGTGTCAAGAACCTTTCGAGCTGTACATTGAGATCCAAAGTGTCACCCATAAGCCAAAGTGTGGAAGAAAGTCAAAACAGAGGTGACCTCATGGTCCGGGACACACCAACGAACTACTTGGTCACCACAAATTCTCTAAAAAAATGGGCCATCCAAAATGTACCACTGAGAATCATGTTTAAATCTATGGGATTGGGATGTGATGAAATCAGTGGGGACCCTAAATGTTGCTAGAAAATTAACAATGTCCGCATACCATGGGGTATGGTCCACAACATCACAAAGGTTCTCATGAGGGAGGAATTCTCCAGTGGGGAGGGATGAGTCAACATGGTGGTCCAGTGGTGGATAAATCCTACGAATTTTGTAAGCTACAACATTTTTCACTTCAATATTATCTCTAATATTAAGATAAAACTCTTAGAGGAGGAGCATCCACCGTATGAGGCGGGGCTTTGCTTTAGGTTTCATTAAGAGAAATTGAAGGGAAACATGTTCAGAAAACACAATCACTTTTGACCGAAGAAGATATGAATGAAATTTTTCCTAGGAAAAAACAATAGAAATGAGTTCTTTATCGGTGGTTGTGTAGTTTACCTAGGTAGGGTCAAGGGTACGTGAGGTATACACAATGACATGGGGAACTTTCTCAACCATTTGTGATAAAACTTCCTCGATTGTAAAGTTAGAGGCTTCACACATAAGCTAAAAGGGGTGATCCCACCTTGGTGGTTGGATGATGGGAGGTGATGTGAGACTCCTTTTTAGTGAATTGAATGAATCCTCACAATTTTTATCAAACACAAACTCAGAATCTTTTTGCAATAATCAGGACAATGAAAGTGAGATCTTACTTCTTTAATGAATCGGCGGTAAAAACCAGCATGACCCAAGAAAGATCGCACCTCACAAACACATTGGATATGGAAGGGATGAAATTAATTCAATTTTAGATTTATCAACTTGAATTACATTATTTTAAATGACATTCCCATTAACTACCCCCCGTTTAACCATGAAATGACATTTCTCATAATTTAAAACAAGATATTTTTCAGTGCAACGATGGAGGACATAACCTAGGTGTTCCAAAAAATCATCAAAAGAAGAAACATATACTTTGAAATAATCCATAATGACTTCCATACAACTCTCAAGGTACTCATGAAAAATGCTCAACATACATCACTGAAAAGTACCAGGAGCATTACATAGACCGAAAGGAATCCTTCTGTATGAAAATGTGCCAAATAAATAGGTAAATGTTTTCTTTTCTTGATCCTTGGGGACTATATGGATTTGAAAATAACCCGAATATCCATCAAGGAATCAATAATGGGACTTACCAGCCAGTCGTTCTAAAATTTGGTCAATGAAAGGTAGAGGAAAGTGGTCCTTCCACATGGCTTGATTTAGTTGATGATAGTCAATACAGACTCGCGAACTGTTTTACACTTGTGTTGGGACAAATTCATTCCTTTAATTTGACAATACTATTATTTCTATTTTTAAGCACAATTTGGACTGGCCTAACACATTTACTATCATATATAGGATAAATGATCCCCGTAGCAAGTAATTTACTTACTTCCAATTTTACCACTTCAAGGAGAGTGGGATTAAACTAACGTTGAGATTGTCTTATAGGATTATCCTTATCATACAAAAGTATATGGTTCCTATAAATAGATGGGATAATCCTGGGAATATCATCCAATGTCCATCCTATCACCTTTGTACACTCTCTCAAAAGGTTGAATAGTTTTTATTCCTACAGTGGAGATAGGTTATTTGCAATAATGACAGGAAATTATTCAATACCCTCAAGATATGAATATTTAAAATTATAATTAAATGGTTTAAGTTCCAACAATGGTGGATTTTGGATTAAGGGAGGGGGTTTAGATTGATTGAGGTCCATGAAACTGTCTATCTGATCATGTTTATTCTCTAATTATAGAGAATCTATTCAAATGAGATTTTAAGAATCATTGATGATCATGGGTATATCAAAATGAACACAATCATCAATTAAAGCAAAAAAATTTACACTTTTCATAACCCACACAACACTCAAAGCATGAATCAAATCTCAAATCATCCATGGGTGAAGAAGAGGAAAATGAGTCAAAGTATAGGTTGATGAGAGAATTGTGTGTGTGTGCATCGTTTGAGAGCACTTCCATCGAAGAGCACTCCCAAGTATGAGAGGATCATGTTATTGTGTTTAGGTATCTTCCATCTCAAGAATATAGAAATCAGCAAGTAAGATGGTATTCTTCACTCTTACAAGGGCATCCTCAATCACTCCTATTGGATGTGTAGTAATCCGGTTGTAAATTTTCATGACAATGCCTGTTGGATGAAGCCCTCTAACCTATAGAGAAGTATACATGGAGTGAGGCATTAAATTAATAGAAGCCCGTCAATCTAGCACAACATCATAAAAGAAGGTCTCCCTTATGGTACACAGTATCATGAATGTGCCAGGATCCTTGCATTTGGTTGGCATTGCTGGTTGAATCAAGGAAGAGACATTCCTTCCTAATTTAACTCTATTATTCCCCTTCAGCCTCCTTCTATGGGTAAAAATATCTTTAAGAAATTTAGCATATCAAGGAATTTGTTTAACTGCATCCAATAAAGGAATGTTAAATTTAACCTTTTTAAATGTATCCAATATTTCTTTATCAACATCATTATCAAAATTCTTCTTAGATTTATAGAGTCTTTGGGGGAAAGGAAGAGGAATGGATTGTTCATTTGAATCATCAATGATAATTTGATTTCCATTTTTTTCTTTTTTTCTTTATTTGAAATTTTTGAGGGTTGGGAAAGAGAGTTTTCAAGAGGGGGACATACCTGTTGTGTAGAATCAGTAGAAGGAGAAACTTATTTACCACTATTAAGTGTAAATACACATACATTAACTTTATCATTTGGTTTGGAAATGGGTTGGGATGGTAATTTTCTATAACCTTGCCTCTTTATCTCACCAATGGTGTTCTCCAATTATCCCACTTGAGTTCGTAGGTATTGAATTATCGATTGTGTGGTCTGTTGGAATTGGAGGTTCTAGGTTGCCATTTTCTTCACCATATCCTCGAGTCTTGGTTCAGATTTAAAAGGAGGAGGATGATTGTTTTGATAATTTTAAGGATAATAAGGTTGCATACCTTGGCCTTGTTGATACCAATTCTGCTTGGGGGTAGCTTGAGTTTCCTCCTTGTCGGTACTGGGGTTTCTCTTTCCACCAAGGGTTCGGATTTGGCCTGAATGGTTCTTTCTTGAAGTGAGGTTCTTGTTGGAATGAACGCCCTGGGAAAACGACTACACAAGACTCATGTGAATCTTGAAGTTGTGGGAACTGGTCTGAAAAATGAGTATTATCAAAACAAATACCACAATGTAATAGAACTGAAGAAGAGTATGAGTTACCTTGTGCTTGAGATAATTTCCTTAGAAGGGTATGCATCTCATAAATTTTATTATATACCTTTATTTCTAGGGATGAATGACTTACCTCATGAACGATTCATTTGGTTCAATATCCCATATACCAAATTGTTGTGCATTTTGAGCCATGTTGGCTATTAAGTCACATGCGTCGAAAGGAGTTTTATCAAATTGGGCACCACTAGCTGCAACATCAATCTTTCCATGATGTATGGGTATAAGTCCTTCATAGAAGTATTGTATTAACAGTTTTTCACTAATTTTTTGGTGGTGGAATCTTTAGAATTTTTTTTGAATCTCTCTAAGTATTCATGGAGGGTCTCCCCTTGTGATTGACTAATGCCACAAATTTCTTTCCTAATTGATGCAGTTCGGGAGGCAGGGAATAAATTCTCTAAAAGAGTCTTTTTAGGTCATTCTAGCCCCCAATTTTGGTAGGAAAATAGTATTTCCAGTCTTTAGCTACACCATCAAGGGATAAAGGGAAGTCCCTAAACTATATTAGGTCATCAGATACATTTTGGGGTTTCATGGTGGGGAAAACCATGTGAAACTCTTTGAGATGTTTGTGAGGGTACTCACCAGGAAGGCCATGGAATTTAGTAAGTAGGTGGATGAGTCTTGATCTCATCTTGAAGTTGGATTCTTCTTTAGGATATTGGTTGTATGCTGTTTTGATTATTTTCATCCACATGGGGTGGTCAGTTCTTGTAATGTTTGATTATTTACAGCCATGTTTTCTTGGGATTGATTGGGTTCAATTTTTGATTGGTTTAGGACCACATGAGGTTCCACATGGGGTTAATCAGTGTTACTTGATTGAACTTATCTAGATGAATTGATTTGTGAGTGATTTGTTTTTTCAATTTCAGGGTCAAATTCAAGTAGTGTTTCATTACCAGATCTTTTCATGCAATAATGATGTCCAGTTTGATTGTTTGTTGTTTTTTTTTTTTTTTTTTAATTTTTTATGGAAGTTGAATGAAATAAAAAACACTTAAGAAATTAAAGGAGGAAATAAAATATAATGTTATAATACAGATAGAGAGAGGAAAAAAGAGATACAAAGATAGAGAGAAACAACAGACAAAAACACACAAAAACACACAAAAACACACAAAAACAAACAAAAATAACGACAAAAACCCAAAACAAAAATAGTGAAATGGTGGTGAGATATTGAAAATAGTAATAATTAAGAAGTAAAATATTTAAATAAAAGGAAATAAAGAATAAAAAATGATCTTGGATCCCCAGAAACGGAGCCAAAATTTGACCGCATTGTCGAGTGCGTCAAATTAGATGTTTATTTTTAGCTAAAATTTATGCAGTATAGCAGCAACCCTAGGTCGTCTCTCGACACAGACTTAGATCATTAATTAAAAAATGAGGTTATAATTATTAAAGTAAAAAAGGGAAATGTGGTTTTGTAAAACTTGGGGTTTTATGATTTAATATGCCAAAAGAAAGAGAAAAGCGGTAAAAATAAAGTATAAGTTAACAAAAGTAATTAAACGTGATCAACCTGGGGAAATCTTGTGATGTTCATCCTTAATCGCTTCAAGAGATAGGGTTATGATATTTTAATCCCTGGTTTTTAACACCTAGAACCTGAATGTTACAAATTTTATACTAGGATACCTCATAGGGTTCATTTGGAAACACATAATGATTCATCGGATACCACCGATGATTGGGTGATTTGTGTTCGACTTCATAACCGAAACTCACCAAGGTAACACATGAAGAACTCAATGCACTATCCATGGTTGTATGTTATTTAAACATGTTACCATGAATTGAAATTACATTTCCATGATAGTGTTTATGTGATTTCAATTAAACAATATGAACCACACAAACACTATAATTGAAATAGGGAAAAAGAAGTGGCGAACAGTGTGTGAATCATCACATGAATGGGTA
The DNA here is from genome assembly GCA_963277665.1 of Viscum album. NCBI lineage: Eukaryota > Viridiplantae > Streptophyta > Magnoliopsida > Santalales > Viscaceae > Viscum > Viscum album. Next base: position 339,920,913 of record OY728167.1, read on the forward strand.
CCCCCAAACATGATCATATGAGTTGAGCATGAAATAATAGTACATAATACAATAAAATAATAATATATAATAATTAAAAACAATATATCAACCTTGAATTAAAAAATATCATTCAAATATTACAAACATGAATCTTGGGATTTACATCACGTCACTCCCCGGGTGATCACAAGGGGTTTAGAAATCCATGGGAGGGGAGGAAGAAGAAGATGTTGAAGTAGAACTTCCCATAGACTATAGAACTTATACGGATGATGAGAAGACCCCTTTGGGACTATAAAATGACAAAACCTTTCCTTATGGTCAAACTTGCAAATGAGGTTCCCATGGTGCCTTTTTATAGCCAAAATAGGACATGGTTCTGAAAACCCTCTTTTTGGGATACCACTTGTGTCTCAATTTTGGAACAGTAGAAAGGAATATCACGACTTGTACAAAGGATAAGAGTTGTTTTTTGGGTTCTTTAATGTATCCATGTCAAATTTGGTGGCCATTATACATCGTTATTGGTAGATATAGGCAAAATACCGAACTAAGATTTTGAATTCGGGTAGATTCTGTCCCCTGTACATAATGGTTCAAAAGGGACACCAGATGGATGAATTGGGTTTCTGTTCCTTGAGATGAGTTGTAGACCATGATGTTTTGGAGCGGACCACAATTTTTTATCCCATTTTAAGGAACTTAATTCTATTAATAATCAAAATAGTGGACTAATGTTCATGGAATGCCTTGTAGTTTGGACCATTTTTCTTCTAGATCATCTCTAGGGCCTCCAAATCACCTCCTCCTACAATGTAAATACCAAAAAAAGTAAAATTTCCCTATTAAATAGTGATAAAAATTAATTCATTGAATCAAACATGAAGTTCAATTTATTATTATATTTGGAATATTCATTACAAAACCAGTTTAAAACAGCAATGTAAGGGTAGAGTTGAATAGTGAATCGCTCTGCGATCAGGGTCCCAATAGAGTGGTATAAAAGGATTTAGGTTTTAGGGATAGGAAGGAGTTTGGAGGTAAGAACATGAAAGGTTGCATGGGTTTTGAGGATAATAGTGTCTGTTATTTTTAGTAATAAATGTAAACACAAGATACTAGTTGATATGTGTTTATTTAGGTACCCCTAGCATCTAATGCATGGACTGTTAATTTTAATAATCCCACTAAATTAAGTGATATTTTTTTAGGGTATAGACCAGGGAAATGATCATGATTAATTATTATTTTTTATTTTTTTTGAAATGGTTAGACCTTGCGATAGGTTAAAACCATAAAAATATAGCAATTAATTAATTAATTAATGTTAAATATTCCATATTCCAGGTTTAGGAGCTATAACAGTTTGTTCTTTTTATAGGTATGGATCTAGGTTGATGTCCTTATTAGGTTCATGATGAAGATATTCAGTAAGATGTGTCAGAAGATCACCATAGATTAGAGGTTGATGATTATGACACTTAAAGGAGGAAACTCCAGAGTTTAAGGGATAGAATATGTAGACTTATGAGGGATCATTTTCTGATTCAGTCAAAAAATAATAATTATAGGAGGTTGAGATAGTTTTTAGTTTTATCCATGCTTAGATGTATCATTAGGTTTCATTGGATATGATGATGCTTCGTGGTTCCATGAGGCAATGGTGGTTCTTGTTCCTTGGGTGTTTTGAAGAGTCTGTAGTCTCATTGGAGAAGATGTAAGAAAATTATGATCAGAGTTCCTTTCTTAGACTGTGATGGAATCTAGTAACTAGGAGATTATTACCCTTGAATAGGGGAGTTTCGGCATGAGAGAGTTTGAGATCAGTGTTAGGTCCCTTATGTGATATGATTTAGAAAACTTTCTAGATGAGGAGGATAGAGTGAGGCATTTTTATGAGGCTTTGTGTTCAGAGATTTAGTGCCAGGTCACCCCATTTATGCTGAAGACACATCTCCGGGTGCTGGTTAGAGAGGAGGTTATTGAGAGGATGTTGGAAATAACTATATTGTCACAATAGGGTATTCTTTAGGATTACTTACAAAATAGATAAATGGTCTGAGATTCCCAATTTCCATAACATAAGAGCCTTCAATCAGCCATTGGTAGGTCCCATCCCTTGTCTTCCTATTTCTCTAGGGGAGTTGGCTCTCAGACCTATTCCAAGGGATCAAATTCATGTTTTTCTTTTGGTTTCCAAGATCATAATTCAAGAGTGATGAACCTTTTTGAGTTGTTAGAGTGCACTTAGTGTTTCACTTTAGGTTCCTCTATTGAGGAATATTTAGTTGAGGAAGTAATGGGAAGGTATTTCAGTTTGGGATTAGTAGATAAGAGATGGGGTAGGAAGAGTATGACACCAATATTCTCTTTTTCCTTAGAGAGTAGATCACAACCATGGAGGTGGTCTTCAGTAGGGTTAGAGAGGCCATGAATCAGGTCATGGTCAGGTTCATGATTAAGTGTTTCCAATTCCAGAAGATCCATATGTCCTTATAGGTAACATTTTCTTTTTTTCTACGTGGGTAAATTATTATTTTTGATTCAGGAGAGATACACTCCTTTATATCACATACCTTTATCCATGATTTAAGACATGAGGCAGATAGGCTTCCAGTTACATTGGTGTTGACTATACCAGTTGAAGATTGATATGACTTATATGAAGTATGTATAGACTATGATATAATGATGGGGAAACAACATACTTGGGGAGATTTTCTATGTTTATGGATATATCCATATGACATCATCCTCAGCATGGATTGGTTTTCTTCAGTGAAGGATGTCGTGTATTACTTCAAGAGGTGGGTTTTATATATTATGCTAATGAAGATCCAATAGTTTTTATTGGTGAGAGATACCCTTGGATGGGTTGGAGGTGTGTTCAACACATGTTATATGTCAGGGCTAAGATGATGTTGAGTTTTCCAAAGGTTCAGTAGTCAGTCTTTCCTAGGGTTGTGGAAGAGTATCTGAATGTATTTCCAAAGGAGGTTGTAGTATTACCCCCTTGATGGGAGATATAGTTTGGTATAGATCTACATATAGGCATGTATCCTATCTCGATGTCTCTGTATAGGATAAAACCTTTTCCATTAAAAGAGTTGCGAGTCCATCTCGATGATCTATGACAACAAGGTTTTATTTGGATGAGTGTGTCACCTTGGGGTGCACTAATTTTGTTCATGAATAAGGTTAATGGAAGTTTGCAGGATTTCGTTGATTATAATTTCTTGAACCAGGTGGTGTTTAAGAACTGTCATCTTCTTATGTAGATTTATGAATTATTTTAGTTGTTGAAAAAAGAAATTTGGTTATCGAAGATCAATATGCAGTCACGAAATCATCAGATGTGGGTGAAGGATAAGGATTTTTAGAAGACTTCTTTTTATTGTCATCATGGGAATTATGAGTTCATTGTGATATCGTTCAGTGTAAAGAATTCCCCATCTATGTTTATAGGGTTGATTATCCCAGTGTTCATAGAGTTCCAGGATATGTTCATTGTGGTTTTCATTAATGAAATCCTTGTGCACTCTATGTTTGAGAAGGACCATACAGAGAATCTGCATGATCTTTTAGGAGTTCTTCATTGTCAACAACTATTTAGGATGTTGTAAAAGTTTTAGTTTTGGGATCATGAAGTTTTTTTATTGGATAATTTGATATCCAAGTAGGGAGTATCTGTGGATAATTCAATGATATAGGTGTTTGTTTCTTGTGAATCCCCTAAGATAGTGGCATAGATGCGTAGTTTCCTTGGACTTTCAGGTTGTTACTAGAGTTTTGTAGCTGACTTCTATTGGGTTGTGACTCCTATGATATCCTTTAATAGAAAGGATCATACATTCTTTTAGACTTTATAGTGTTAGGTAGATTTCAAGTATATAAAGTAGAAGTTGGTCAGTGATCTAGTCCTTTGCTTTTAGTGGAATAATTTTAGTTTGAGGTTTTATGTGAAACTTTTTATCTTGGATTGGGTAATGCTCTGATGTGACAAATATTTTTTGTTTCATATGGTTATCTATAGTTACATCCCCATGAGTGAAACTATTCCACCTATGATCTTGAGTTGGAAGACGTTGTTTTTTCTTTGAATTTGTGGTGACATTACCACATCAGTGAGGATTTTTTGGTTTTTAATGACCATAAGAGACCAATATATGTCTTATACCCGTGTGAATTTAACTTGAATTAGTGCTGGTGTATGGAATTATTATAGGATTATGACTTTAGGATTTTATTTATTCTTGTAAAGGGAAATGTTTTAGCATATGTTATAAGAATGAAGCCGCATAGTGATACCAGGTGTGAATCTAGATATTCCTGGAGAGTTATGGAACAACTCTCTCCGATTCATCAAGATATGGAAGTGGTTGGAGGTAGAGGTTTTCTTTTCTAGATTATAGTGAAATCTGATATGGTTCAGTAAGTGGAGGATTCTTAGTTGGAAGATTCTGATGTGGAGGTCTAGAGGGACCAAATTGTTTTTGGTGATGCTCCTGATGTTTGCTCTAAGGATGGATAACATTGGGTGTTGTTTCAGAAAATTATTTTCATCCCTTTGATGATGCATGATATGGTTCTCCATGATTTCCATAGCTCACCCTTTTCAGTACATCCCAATATGAAGAAGATGTACCTATCTTTGAGACGTCAGTTTTGGTGGACTGGGTTAAAGCATGTAGTTGTAGAGTTTGTTCCTCGATGTTTGGTATGCCGGAAGGTGAAGCTTGAGCACTGTGTTTCTAATGGTTTAATCCAGCCATTAGATGTTCCCCATTGGAAGTTGGAGGACATACCTATGGACTTCATTACTAGTTTACCTCAAGGTTAAGGAGTATATGATGCTATATGGGTGATATTGGATCATTTGATGAAAACATCCCACATTATAGTGATTGGGGAGTAGATCTCAATAGAGGTTTTTTCAAGGAAGTATTTGGAGGAAGTGGTGTGACTCCACTAAGTATTGAGGGTGATCAACTTAGATCGAGGTCCTTGTATTACCTCTAGGGTTTAGATATCTCTCAAGCATGATTTTGGCTCTTAGTTATTCCACATCAATAATTTTCACATGTCGATGAATGGTCTAACAGAGTGGCCCATCCTGACTCTTGAAGACATGTTGTTCTCTTTCTTCTTGTATTTTAGAGGTTCGTGTATGAGGAACCTTCCCTTGGTTAGGTTTTCTTATAATAATAGTTTACACTATGACATTGAAATTTAATTATTTGAATCTTATCATGGCTAAACTTTTTGTTCTCCATTATGCTAGACCATGGTGGAAGAGGTAGAAATTCTCAGGCTGAAACAAGTATAGAATATGATAGAGACACATAAGGTAATTTGTGGCAGGATGAAGGTAGCATAGGATCTTCATAAATCTTATACCGATCATAGTACAAGACATATGTATTTTGATGTTGGAGATCATATGTTCATTATGGTGAAACCTCATCATGGGCCTCGAAAGTTTAGTCATGGGAGTATGATTTCTCCACATTTTATTAGGCCTTTCAAGGTGCTAGATCATGTTGGAGTAATGACGTATTGGATAAAACTTTCCCAATATATGAGAAGAAGAAATGATATTTTTCACTTGTTATAGATCCATTTTTTGCTTCATAAAGTCTATCATGTCATTGATTTGGGTGAGATAAATGTTAATGATGATGCGACCTTTGAGGAGTAGACTATAGAGATCCAAGAACATGAAGAGAAGGCGTTGCATAGGTTTTAAATTCAATTCATTTGTGTCTTATAGAATAACAATGGCATGGAGGAGAGAACTTGTGAACGTGAATTAGAGACGTGCACTTTGTACCCTGAGATGTTTTTTACTTAGATCTTATCTTATAACATTGTTTGTTTCTTTGGATGTTGACCTTTCAAGTTTATGAGATGGATTCCTCTTGTTGGATTTTGGTATCCTATCTCTCGTTTGAGAGGTATCTCCATTTGGAGAGTGTTTAGAAGATGGTTATTTATGTTGTTTGGTTTTGTGATGTTCCTCTAATGAGGTATTTGTGGTCCTATTATGGAAATATCCTTGAGAGGCATCTCATGGGGTGGATGTTCGGATGACACCTTTTTCATTTTCACTCTAGATTGGGTTTTGATTCTTGAGGATGATAATGTTTTATAGGTTTCAAATGTAAAGACCCAAATCCATCTAGTCTGACCCTTTGTGTTTTTCCAAAGTCTAATATACTCATAGGAGGCCTAGAGTAGGTTTAGTGGGTTTTTGTTACCAAAAGTCAGGAGAGAAGTTAATTAAAAAATTTTAAGTGTTTCACATTATGAATATGTGGTTCATGACTTGTATGGGGTGGTTCATGGGGTCCTTCTGGATGTGAATTAATTTTAGGACAAATAGTCTGAGGTGAAACTTTTACAGATATACTTAAAACACAATACTTACATGATGTGAAATGGTTTTGTGCTATAAAAAAATACTGTGTAGTGATCCTTTATAAGTTGGAACACCTCATGTTTTCTCAAACCCTATGGAATTTATTTTATTTCTATGTGATCCATGGTGATATATTCCGGAATTTTGGAATCCATTATATAAGTATTATATCCCATCCTTTCATCTTCGATCTGTGGTGATCTGAGGTACATTCTACCACTTATATTATACTTTTTTATTTGGTTCCTCTTGATTCTTTTTCCATGTGATGATAGTTCATATAAATGTTTCTAATGTATTATTCTTGGTTATTTATTGGTGTGGTTATGGAATGGTTTCCTTGGAGGGATAAATCTCTTGCCAGAGAGGTGATTAGGGTTTACAATGTTTTTCTATTCTCATAAAAATAACATTGACACCTTTAAGGTAGGGGATTTGGTGGTTATCCTATTTATTTATGTGAAATCATGAAGTTGGCATGGATTATAAATTTGGATTGAAATATAATTAATGTATTAAATATTGAACCTGATTAACAAGGAATTGGTTATAGTGATAACTTGTTTTTGTATTCTACCATGATAATGGTTCACCTCTTGATTTTGTCAATAGTGTGATATCTATGTTATGATTGTTAGCATTTCTTGTTATTCTATGTATTATAATCTTGTTCTTTATGTAAAATGATAAATAACACAAATATGGAAAATTTTAATTAGTTGACTAAATAATTAAATAAGAGACTTGTTAAATAAATATATTTTTTTCTTATTATTTGACATTAATTCAAATTGTTGAAATGTTCATGCTTAATAAAATTCATTCATACATGATAATGGAATTAATAATGAATGTAAAGCATGATAATTCTAGTTTATAATGTTGAAATGAAATGAAATTTTAATGAGAATGGAAATTTTCTAGTTTTGTTTGAACCAGAATTGATTCTAAGAGCTTGTTTAACATTTGATTTCTTATTATAGATGATGTCTTTGGTTTCCCATAGTTATAACCTATGAATAATGAATCAGTTAATAAAATATGGAATAATAATAGGTTATGTGATAAATATAATTTGTAGGGCCTGAGTTTTGTTGTTTCAATAAGGTTTTCTTTTGACTATTCCATTACTCTATGTTTTGAAAATTACAAACACTCTTCCTCAAAGAAATTTTTCTACATACTCAGATTTATCTTTACAAGGAAGATTTTAATTCCTCAAGAAAATGTTTCCTTACCAATGTTTTACTTTTTCATTTTTTAGTTTCTCTAATTCTAAATAATTTTATTTCTAAGTGTAAAATTCGGTTTCATATCTAAAACCTTAGAATTCTATAAATACATAGATATAGAGTATTCTTCTTTCTGGATCTGAATTCAAACTCTGAATTCTCCTAAATTCAGACTCCGAATTCTCTGAATTTAGACTCAGAATTCTCTTGAATTCAGACTCTGAATTCTTCTGAATTCAGACTCTGAATTCTCCTGAAATTCGGATTCAGAATTCTTCAGAATTCAGACTCCCAATTCTTCAGAATTCACACTCCAAATTCTTCAGAATTCAGACTCTCAATTCTCTAGAATTCAGACTCCGAATTCATTGATAAAAAGAATCTGATTATTCATGTAATATAAACTCTTAATATTATTTTTCTTAGACTTTGATCTTTTATTTTCTTTAGACTCTAAAAAATGGATTTGGTTAAGCAACCATATTTTTCTTACCTAGTTATAAAGTGATGTTGTACTTTCTGTTATTAACCAACTTTTGTTTGAGTGATACATGTACAGGTCCCTCCAAGATTCAAGGAAAGATATGATCGTTGGAGGAGGGAGCCGACCATTAGAGAAGCGCCTATAAATAGGATCTCATTTGAATGATCTTAACACACATATATTGAATGATCACTCTTATAACCACATGCTATTGAAGTGATTTCTAGAGAGAGGTGCTCTAATGCTTTGTGCGTACTGAACACCTTGTTCAGATTGCTTCCCGCGACTCCGATTGTTGCTGTGTACAATCGAGGACTGCCAGGGATAGGAAGAAATATGTGATGACTACCTTAAATATTTAGGACTTCCTTGGAGAGGAAGACAGAGGTGCCGGCTACCTTGAAGTTCTAGGGCTTGCTGGGATATAAAGACAGATACCGATATTCTTATCGAGGGCTTACCCTGGCGTGGGTAAGACAGAATTTCTTGAAAGTATAAATCAAGGGACCTTTATCCAAGGTTGTTGGATACCCTTCTATTTGTGTTAAAATAATTCATACTTGTTACTTGTATTGTTTCAAGTTTATTTTACGCTACATTTTGATTAATAAGGAAATTATAACTATCTTATACTTCCTTTTTCTTGTATACTTGGATTAGTAAGATTCTATATGCTTTAAGGTAGAATCTTTTTCTTGTAAGCTTTTCTAGGTTCCATTTCTAGAACCATATTTGTGGAACATAGCAAATTTATAGAACTAAGAGGTCTTGTGAATTTACCTTGATTAACTTTGTTAAACATAGTTTTCCATAAGGTTAAAAAAGAAAGTTTTATAACAACTTTAAAAGTTCCAAAGGAATTTTTAAAGTATACAATTCACACCCTCTTGTATATTGAGCATCTACATCATATTTAGATCCAACAATTGGTATCAAAGGAGGTTTATAAAACACTTATATTCACATATAAGTTTTATTTCTCAAGTTTTCATTGTTCTATATTTTCCTCGCTTAGGAATTTTTTTTCTTGATTATGAACTTTTTCAATTAACAAGTTTCTATGGAAAGATATTTTCTTTTTAGATGGTAGGATTGAATGTTGGATCTATTTACTATATAAATCCTACTAGAACACCTATTTTTGATGGGAATGATTATGAATATTGGAGAGATTGTATGGAGACTTTTGTTATTAATACTGGAGTTGATAATTTTTTTATGTTGACTGGAGACTACAAGATTTCTGATAAGGAAGTTAGAACTTTTACTAACCAAGAAAAGTCATAATATCAACTAAATTATAAGGCACACAACACTTTGTTATGTTCTATGACCAGGAATATATATAGCCAGATTTCTTCTTGTGAAGCTACAAACTGTATCTGGAAGAAATTGGAGGTTACTCATTTTGGTACATCCAAAGTTATAGAAACTAGAAGAGCTATGCTGAGAGCAGAATATCATGGATTTTTATTTCCTTATGAAGAACCAGTGTGCAAGGTGCAATATAGGTTTATGAATATTGTGAACAGCTTGAAATCTATTGGTGAAAAAGGTCTTGATGATGAGGCACTTATGGACAAGATTATTGATATCATGCCTAATGAGTGGGAATCTAAGAGAAAAACTATAGATGAAAATAGGAAAGTTTCTCAGATTACAATTGATGAAATTTTTGGAACTCTTCTTAAACATGAGACTAGAATGAAGAGAGATGCTGATATGAATAAGAATAAGAATGGAAATGTAAGTGTAGACTTTACTACTACTAAATCCAAGACTCCTGAAAGGATTACAAGATCCAATCCTAAGAAAGTCACTGTTTTATCAGAATCCAGTGAAAATGAACATTATAAGAATGAACGAGATAATATTGATCTAAGGATGAACAAGATAGTTGTGAAGAAATATTTTCAGTATAGATATAAGAAGAAAGAAAGGAAATACAAGAAAGAATCTGAAGTTACATGTTATGAATGTAAAAGATCAGGGCATATAAGGCCAAATTGTCCTATGCTTAAAAAAAGGATAGGAAGGAAAAGCATTCTGAGAGGAATAGAAATAAGTACTACAAGGATAAATCTAACAATGTTTTGAAAGCTAATGATACCTGGAGTTCCAGTGGTGGAGAATCTTCAGATGAATCCCCAGAGTATGAATCGTCTGGTTAGAAGAATCTTGGTTTACTAGCTAGACTACCTATTGAAAATCATTGTCTAATGGATGAGGTACACAATGCTGAATCTATCAAATTTTTTTCCTTAAATTCAAATTATAGTGATAATAAATATTATGAGTCTTCATATGAAGAATCCTATTCTAATAAAGATAATACTTTACCTACTTATAAATAATTTTCTAGGTTTTCTAAACTTCTTGAGAATAAAAATTCTAAAATCAAGAAAAAGACTGATAAGGAAAATTCTAGAATTTCTGTTCTTATTAAAGAAGTATCATATCTTTCTAAATATCATGATAAAAAAACTTTTTATTTTGAAAGTATTTCCAAAAAACTTGAGGAAGTTAATTCTTAGAAGGATAAACTTTCTAAGGATCTTCAAAATGTAATTTCTAAGAAAAATATTTTAGAGATTAGATCTAGTTCTAAAACTAATGTTTTTGAAGATAAAAACATGGTTATTAAACTAAAGTCCAAAATATTTTCATTGAGGAAGTGTTTGTAAAACTATACCTTAGGTAAGGAAAACTTTGGTAAAATGTATTCCCAAATTTGACCTCTAAGGAATAGTTCTGGTTTTTGGTTATACCCATGCTAAACCTATTTTTAGTAATAACTATTTTGTTCCTCGAAGTGATCCATTATGCACTAAATGTCAGCGTGGGGGACATTGGGTAAATTTTTTTTCTTTAAAAAAAACTCAGTCTTTAGGTTTTCATAAAGCTTATTTTTCTAAGAAAATGTGGATACTAAAGATTTTTCTTTATGAAATTTTTGGATCCAAGAATGTTTGGATTCTGAAAATCTAACACTCTTATTTTCTGGAAAATAATGATAGTACCAACATCAATACATGGTACATGGATAGTTTATGTTCCTGGCACATGACTGGTAACAAAAAAATTCTTTGAAAATATTATCAAGACAAAATGAGGAAAAATAACTTTTGTATATAATTCTTAGGGAGAAATTATCGGTATATGTAACATTGTTCTTTTTGGAAAATGTTTGATTTCAAATGTTTTATTTGTTAAGGGTCTTAAGCACAACCTCATTAGCATAAGTCAATTATGTGATGAAGGGTACCCTGTGAATTTTAGGAATGACAAGTGTTTAGTACACAATTACAAGGAAGAGTTTATTATTTCTACACATAGGCAAGAGAATGTATACACATTGAACTTAGAAAACCTTAGGAGCCATGATCTACCTTATCTTAGTGTAATGGAAGATCAATCTTGGTTATGACATAGAAGGTTAGGACACTGTAACCTTAGAAACCTTTGTAAAATCTCTAAGAAAAGATTTTTTAAAGATCTACTGGAGCATTGATTCGATTCGTCAAAAGTATGTGATCCTTGTCAATATGGAAAGAAACATAAATCGAGTTTTAAATCAATTAGTGAAGTCTCAACAACTGATTCATTACAATTTTTGCATATGGATCTTTTTGGTCCAACACAGACTGGAAGTATTGGAGGAAAATATTATGTATTTCTCTTAGTTGATGATTACACTAGATTTATGTGGGTCTATTTTCTCTCAAAGAAATATGAATCTTTTTCTTATTTGAAAAGTTTTAGAGCCCAAGTTAAAAATGAGAAAAACCTTCCATTGATAACTATTCATAGTGATCATTGAGGAGAATTTCGAAATTCTGATTTTGAAACTTTTTGTAGTAAAAAAGGAATTACTCATAACTTCTCCGCACCAAGAAATCCTCAATAAAAATGTGTTGTTGAAAGAAGAAATCAAATTCTTCAGGAGATAACTAGAACCATGTTGAGTGAATATTCTATAGCAAAACATTTTTGGGCTGAAGCTATAAGTACTGCTTGTTATACTATAAATCGAGTTTTAATTAGACATTTTCTTAATAAAACACATTATGAGTTATTGAATGGTATAAAACCAAGACTTTCTTACTTCAAGGTATTTGTTTGCAAAGTATTCATTCTGAATACTAAAGAAAATTTATATAAATTCACACCAAAATCTGATGAAGGAATTTTCATAGGCTACTCCAGAACTTCTAAGGCTTATAGAGTTTTTAATAAAAGTACCTGTACTTTTGAAGAAACAGTGCACCTTAAATTCGATGAAACTGATCCCTTTGTTTTTAAACAACCTCAACCTACATCCTCATATGTGTTTTCAAAAATGGATTATCAACCCTTGATAGAAGATCCTTCTAATAAGGAAAATAACCAAGAAGATGTTTCTGAAACATTTACCCCAGAATATTTCCTACCATATGTTGATGAACAGGTTATATAAAACCCAAATTAGTTGTTTCTTAAGAATCATCCCAGTGATAGTATCATTGGTGATGTAAATCAACTAGTAAGGACTAGAAGTTCCTTAAGGAATGAAGTAGAACATCTAGCATTTATTTCCCAATTAGAACCGAAAAGCACTGATGAAGCTTTAGGTGATGATGATTGGATCAAAGCCATGCACGATGAGCTAAATGAATTCGAAAGGAATAAAGTCTTGACCATGGTTGAAAGTCCTAATGAAACTTACGTTATTGGAGTAAAATGGGTCTTCAGAAATAAGTGTGATGAAAATGGAGTCATTGTAAGAAATAAGGCTAGATTAGTTTCTAAAGGCTATAATCTACAAGAAGGAATAGACTATAAAGAAACCTATTCTCTAGTATCTAGACTTGAATCTATTCGCATTTTACTTTCCTTTGCAGCATTCTTCAATTTCAAACTTTTTCAAATGGATGTTAAATGCACTTTCCTTAATGGTTATGTTCAAGAGGAAGTTTTTTTTGAACATCCTCCTAGTTTTGAAGACACAAAACATCCTGAACATGTTTTCAAACTTACCAAAGCTTGGTATGGACTTAAGCAAGCCCCTAGAGCCTTATATGATAGATTTACATGGTTTTTTCTTCAAAATAATTATGTTAAGGGAAATGATGATCCAACCCTTTTTATAAAGAAAGATAAGAAAACTGTTTTGATTATTCAAATTTATGTTGATGACATTATATTTGGTTCAACTCAGTAATCCTTAACTGATTCCTTTGCGAATATTATGCAATATGAGTTTGAAATGTGTATGATGGGTTAGTTAACATTTTTCTTGATTTTAAAATTTCTCAAAAACCAGAAGTAACTTATATATCTTAACATAATTATATTAAAGATATTCTTAAAAAGTATGGATTTGACAACACTATGGAATATGTACTCCCATTGGTACCTCAAATTAACTTGATCTTGATGATGCCGGGAAACCAGCAGATAAATCATCTTTTAGAGGTATGATAGGAATTTTACTATACCTGATAGCTAGTCATCCAGACCTAATGTTTTCAGTATTCTTATGTGCAAGATATCAATCTAATCCTAAGGAATCTCATTTAATGGCAGTGAAAATAATTTTTCACTACTTAAAGGGAACCATGGATTTAGGATTCTTTTATACTTCTGGAAATGATTTTGTTTTAAAAAGTTTTTCAGATGCTGAATTTGGAGGATGTAGAATGGATAGAAAAAGTACATCTAGAACCTGTAATTTCTTAGGAGATTCATTAGTTTCTTGTTCATGCAAAAAAGAAAAACTCAGTAGAACTTTCCACTAATGAAGCTGAATATGTAGCAACTGTAATTTTCTATGCTGAAAGTGTTATGGATGCAACACACATTCACAGACTATGGTATGAGTTTTACCAAAACACAAATTTTTTGTGATAATACTAGTGCCATTTCCCTTAGTAAAAACCCTACACACCACTCTCATGTAAAAAACATAGATATTAGGCATCACTTTCTTAGGGATCACACACAAAAAGGAGATATCATTCTTCAATTTATCGGACTGCAAGACCAACTTTCTGATATTTTCACAAAATATTTACCCTCCGATAGATTTGAATATATTAAACAGAAGTTAGGAATGATAACCGTAAGGTAATATTCCTTGTTAACCACTTTTTGAAACTTATATCCTTACAATAATAAAATCCTTTTCATAGGGGGAGTAAATTTTCTTAATAGTTAAAATTTTTCTTAGTCTAAGATTTTTTTTGTACATAAATTTTTTTCGTAGTCTAAATTTTTTTTTGTACTTAAATTTTTTTCGTAGTCTAAATTTTTTTTCGTACTTAAAAATTTTCTTCGTCTAAATTTTTTTGTAGTTTAAAAATTTTTGTACTCTAAATTTTTTTGTAGTCAAAATTATTCTGTAGTCTAAATTTTTTTTTGAACTTAAAATTTTTTCGTAGTCTAAATCTTTTTGTAGTTAAAATTTTTCATAGTCTAAATTTTTTTCGCAATCTAAAAATTTTTCATAGTAAAATTTTTTTCGTAGTCTAAAAATTTTTTCGTAGTTTTTTTTTCTTTTTTTCATAGTCAAAATTTTTCAAAGTCAAAATTTTTTTTTGTAATCAATTTTTTTTTGAAATATAAAGTCCTTCAAGAAGAATTACTTCATTCCAAATAATCTTCCTAGCAATATGAAAGGTATATTTTGTTTCCTAAATTTTCATAATAAACTTTCTTTTTGTTGGTATTTTTATCTTGTTTGAGAATTTTTTTTGGATTCTTTTTCCTTAAATCCTATTTTTTTAAAACCACAAAAGATCGAAACATACCAAAATTATTCCGCGGCTATCATCTCAATCATCAGATATTATCAAGAAGTTTTTCAGCCGTTGGATCAATCTGGGAAGTTGAATCGTTACTTCAATTGCCAATATAAAGGCCCCCCGATGCTTGTCCCACATCGATCTCAATGCTCTTGCGTGGAAAAGCTCTTCCTTTCCTACAGAAGCCCATTCTGAATTTCTCATGTCTTCCTTACTTCTGAATGTCTGTTGAAGCCTCTTCTTAGAAAGAAATTTCAACTATTAAGGAAATATCTAAATTGAAGATATACCGAGAGAAGTTAGTTGATCCAAAGTTTTATGCTAAATATTACTCAATCATATCTAAGAATATCAAGATCAATGGCTAGGATAGTGTATGCATTTCAAAACCGAGGGAATATGATCTGGTGTATCTGGAGTTATTAGTAGAGTTCTATGAGATAATAAGTTTTTTCATTGAAGGAGGAAGAAATAAGTTTTAATTCAAGAGCTATGGGAAGACCTATTCTCTTTACTATAACATGGAATAAAATTTGGTAGGAATTCAGTATGAGGGTGAGGAAAAATTCTTCTTACACAAGCTATATGATGTAATAGGATCTTTTGACAAGGAAATGGCCTTAGCTTGCCTAGTTCTTTCAAAAGTGAAGACTCCGAAGATTCTTCATCTTCCTACAAACTTAAGGATTCTTGAACTGTGGGTTCAAGGTTTTATAATTTTGAGAAAAGGTGATAAGGATACTCTAAATAAGTGTGACATCTACGTTCTGGATTTCTTGGTGAACTTCATAAAGATAAATTTGGTTAAGTACATTCTGGTTACGATTGAGAATATCAAAAATGAAAATTTGAAATCTCAAATTATCATGTATCCAGCTATTCTATCAAATCTTATTGTTTGATGTTTAGAATCCTTCAAAATTTCTTGTAGTTCTAAGCCAAGGAATTACAAAGTAATGTTGTTGAGTGATGATACTTTAAGGAGGATGAAAGCTGGCTTTTCTAAAGAATCTGAATAATTATATGATTTTACTGAGGAAGAGGTAGAAGCCTTATCAAAGAAACACGAATCAGTTGAATCCCCTTAGAAAGGTGGAAGGAAGAGGAAATACAAGGAACCAGAAGAACAAGAAAAACTCATATTGTCAAGGAAACTTAATCAGCACCCCCAAAACTGAAGAAGCAAAAAATGTATCCTGAGGAGGTAATGGTTAAGTGGAGAGAGGATAAGAAGAACAAGAAAGTAGGGGAGCCTAGTTTTGGTTTGGATACTGCTAAGGAAAAAACATTAAAGGAAAAACTGCTAAGAATCTTGAGAAGTAACAAAAATAAAAGAAGAAAATGAAGAAGATGTCTAAAGCTGAGGTGGTACAATCTCTTGTTAAGGATTCTGAGAAATCATATGAGAAAACTAAGGTAACATAATCCATCTTAATAGAGTCATTCCCCGAGACTCTGAGGAAGAAATTATTATTTCTGGAACCATATCAAGAAGAAGAAGTGATAGTCCAAGAAGAAGAATTAGAAGAAGAAGAAGAAGAAGAAGAAGGCAGTAGTGATACTAAAGATTTGATAAAGTAAGTAGAGGATTTTCATGAGAATGAAGGTTTCTCTGAGAAGTTATCAATCCAAACTTCTGAAGCTGAGACGTCAAAAATTGCTACTCCAGGAAAGGATGAGAAGGATGAGGAAGAAGTGAATAAGTTGTCTGAAGAGGAAAGTAGAAATCATGATTTCATAAAACCAGAGGATGTTGAGGCAGGAGCTGAGAAGGAAGAAGTTGATGAAGATAAGATTATGCAGTTATTAGATAGTGAACATGAATGACCAAAATAAGAAGAAATATCTATGAAAGCTGATAAGGGAAAACAGGTGGTACTTGATAAACCTAGTAAATCTATAATGAAAAAGATTGAAGTTGGTACTTCATAGAAGAGGAAGGCTAGTGAGATTAAAAAAGAATCCTCACCAACCAAAATCTCAGATTCAGAATTGTCCTCTCATAGACATGATTTTGTAGTTTAGTCTTTAAAGAAGACTGTTGTAACTATTCCTCTATTCCCAAGTATAAAAATCAATATTCCATATTCTTTAACATACACTAAATTAGAAATCAGATTCATTTTCCATGGTGATAGATAAATGTGTCAGTCTAGAGGTAGATTTCAAGACTTTTCTCATTAGTTATGATGCTCATAAAAGATCTTGCAAGAATATGACAAGATGGTCAAGGAAAATGATAGAAAAGATGAGAATTTTTGATAACTTTTATGATAGTGTCAAGGATGCTTTTGACACTTTAGATAACAAGATTAATGATCTTACTAAGAATTTTGAGGAGAAGTTAAATCTTGAATAGTCTACTTGAAAGCAGAAGGTTCAGGATCTGAATAGAAAGCTCAATTCTGTGGCAATGAATTGGAAAAGAGAAAGGCATCTCAGAATTGAATTTGAAGAGAAATTTGTTAATATAGAATAAGTGATGAAGGCTCAGGAAGAGACTTGTAAGGGTCAAAAAGAAAAAATCAATGTCCTGGAAAAGAAGAGTGAAGATTAGGATCATATTCTCAAACATGTATAGGAGGATCACCAGGAGCTCAAGAAGTTAAAAACCATAGTAAAGACGCTGATGCTGAAGGAAAAAGAAGGATAATATTTTTCAAATTTGATCTTTTGTTGTATTTTCCCTTGTACAAATTCTTTCAATCTTAATGAAATTTTTTGATGTTCTATATTTGGTTGTTTAGTACTAATATTTCAGGTTCCATTTTTTTCATTCCCTGTATTCCTTTTTGAAAATCACAAAGGGGGAGAAAGGAATGTTAAAAATGAATACTAAGTAAAGAAGAAATTTGCACTAAGGGGGAGTTCATCTAAGGGGGAGTTTTCATTATGAAGATTTTCGTATGCTAGAAAATAAAAAATCTCATTCAGGAAATCAAGAATACAATCCTTAGTGATTTCAAATCCTAAGGGGGAGTTAGTCGTATTCACTGTGATCTATAAGTAAAGGGAGATAAGTATTTATTTACAAGTCTTTTTTTAAGTCCTTATATTCTTTTTCGTAAGGATATTTTTCTTTAAAAAAGGGGGAGATTGTTGATTAAATAAGCGTTTCTTTGGAATTTTCCATTTCTTTATGTTTTGAAAATAAAAAACACTCTTCCTCAAGGGAATTTTTCTCTTTACCCAGATTTATCATAATCCGGAAAATTTTATTTCCTCAAGGAAATTTTTCCTTACCAATTTTTTCATTGTTCATTTTTTAGTTTCTCTAAGTCTAACTAATTTTATTTATAAGTGTAAAATTCGGTTTCATATCTAAAATCTCATAATTCTATAAATACATAGATATAGAGTATTTTGTGTTCAGGATCCGAATTTAGACTCCAAATTTTCTAAATTCAGACTCCGAATTCTCGGAATTCAGACTCCGAATTCTCTAAATTCGGACTCCAAATTATCCTGAATTCAGACTTCGAATTCTCCTGAATTTCAAACTCAGAATTCTTTAGAATTACGACTCTAAATTCCTTATAATTCAGACTCCGAATTATTAAAAATTCAGACTCCGAATTCCCCATAATTCAGACTGCAAATTCATCAAAATTCAAACTCTGAAGTCAATATAATTCTGACTCTGAATTCCTAGATAAATAGAATCCGAATATCCATGTAATATGGACACTGAATATTTATTTCTTAGACTCCGAACATTTATTTTCCTTAGACTCCTAATAATGGATTTGGTTAAGAAATCATATTTTTCTTACCTAGTAATAAAACGATGTCGTACTTTCTATTATTAACCAACTGTTGTTTGAGTGACATGTGTAGAGTTCCCTATGAGATTCAAGGAAAAATATGACCATTAGAGGAGGGAGCCAAACTTTAGTGAAGAACCTATAAATAGGAGCTCATTTGAATGAGATTAACACACATCTAATGACTAGTCACTCTAGAGACCACATGCTGTTGAAGTTATTTCTAGAGAGAGATACTCTCATGCTTCGTGCGTACAGAACACCTTGTTCAGATTGCATCGTGTGACCCCGATTATTGCTATATAAAATCATGGGTTTCTAGGGATAGGAAGAAAGAGGTGCCGAATACCTTAAAGATTGAGGACTTACATGGTGATAAAGACAGAGGTGCCGACTACCTTGAAGTTCGAGGGCTTGCAGGGATAGAAAGACAGATACCAATATTCTTATCAAGGGCTTACCCTGATGTGGGTAAGACAGAATTTATTGAAAGTATAAATCAAGGGACATTTATCCAAGGTTGTTGGATACCCTTTTCTTTGGGTTAAAATAATTCATACTTGTTACTTGTATTTTTTCAAGTTTATTTTACACTGTATTTTGATTAATAAGGAAAGTATAACTATCTTAGACTTTCTTGTTCTTGTATAATCTAATTAGTAAGATTCTATACGCTTTAAGGAAGAATATTTTTCTTGTAAACTTTTCTTAATTTTCATTTTCGGAACCATATTTTTGGAACCTAACAAGTTTGTAGAACTAATAGGTCTTGTGAATTTACCTTGTTTAACTTTGTTAAAAATAGTTTTCCTTAAGGTTAAAAACAAATGTTTTATACCAACTTTAAAGGTTCCAAAGGAATTTTTAAAGTAAACGATTCACCCCCTCTTGTATATTGAGCATTTACATCAAATATCGATCCTACAAGTTTCTCATTTTCGTAAGATGGTTAAGTGCCTTGTGTTCAGAGACATGTGAGATCATTTTGTGTGATGTTTTGATGCCTTGTTCTAAGGCTTAGATTAAACTATTTATTATGATTGTTTATTTCCCACTAATTTTGTGATGTTATCTATTACCAACCTTGTGATATGAGACTGGGATGGCTGAGCCTCAGATAGATGATGTGATATAGGGTGGGGAGTCCCAAATAGTGTGGAACCATTTGACACATGTGATAGCGAGATGCATTAGAATATGCATGTGTGTGTTAGGGATGACACCTATGATGATGGAATGGGTTGAATCTAGGATTATCCATTGATGTGATAAAGATAGATACCTACTTGACATGTTTTTTTAATAGCAGATGGTTAGGTTTCTTGTTTTATCTACATTCCTTTCATCACTGCTTGAGGTAGATGGATGTGATTGGTTAAATGTTTCCTTTTGATGGTATATGAAGATGGTTTTCCTAGAGTACTTAGATTATGGATTGATGTTAATAATGTTTAATAAATGATTAATCTGTGGTGTTTGTGTTGATGGAATGAAAATTAAGAAAAGATGTTGATCCTGAGAAACCGTGGAATTAGTTTGGAATATACCTAGAGGGCATACACTTTACACTAATGATTAAGGATATGTGAAATGAAATAATGTAAGTGGATTAATGTGGATCATTAATGATTAATGAATCAATTAATGTAAGGAAAATGATTAAAATAAAAGGTTTAATTCATGTATCTCTTTAAATTCTTGTGTTCTTATAGGATATCTAGTCCAAAGGTGTGAAAACTGGGTGTCCAAGTGATGATAGTTGCAGTTGAGCTTAGGAATAGGTTATGAATACTGTGTGGTTATGAGCTATATTATATAATGTATATTATTTTATTTCATATGCTTCCAAGCCCATGTCAGTTAGGGAGATTAACACCTAGTGGACTCTAGGAGGCTATTTTCCCCAATATCCTGATGAGAGGATGGATGTCTGACTACCCCCTTTGGCCCTACTGTGTTCTCTTGGTAGTTACTTGTGCTAGTATGCATAGTGGTTAGTTGTACTATATATATGTGTGTAGAGGGATATGATGGCTTGTGGTTATTTCAAACACATCTATCTATAAATATATTATCCAAAGGATGATTATAGGTATGAAATGTATAAGTTGTGATAGCTTGAGGTTCCTTACTTAGTTTATGGACTGTGATAACTTCAGTTATAATACCCGATGTATTATACATTTCATAAGGGTTGTGATGGTTCCCAAAAATTTCTTGGTTACTATATGGAGATGTGATATGGGATGATATGATTATGTAATGCATGAGGTTTATATTGTGATGCCATTCCCATGTGTCTTTGTGATGGATTATTTTGGAGAGAGATGTATTAGGACGTGCGACTTTGGGGCAGAGCGGAAAACCTGTGGGTAAGTGGGAGTGGAGTACCCATAATGTTTCCTTATTATATTATATGCTCTATTTTATGCAATAATTGGTGAGATTTATCCATGGTGAGTCTAGGAACTTATTATAACTTCTTAGGTGATGAGTTAGTTTCACCGTTGTTCAATGTGTTTTAGAATGATTTATTTTTATTTTTCATGAGAGGATCTGGGGAGGATCATAATTATTATACTATTATGATCACCCTAAATATATATAAACTATATTTAGGTCATCATAATTATGTTTCAGATATGAATTGATATTACTAGATTATGGTTTTTCTGTAGTTGTTTATGCTTCGTGGTCGTTGTCGTCTTTACCTTTTTGGTACTTGCAGTTTCCATTCCATTGTTTTAGTACAGTATGACATTTTATGTTAGAACATGGGATTTATTTTATATTTATAGGTATTTTTTGATTGGTATATCATTCATATATCTCTTTTCTTCATGTTCTTTTATAATTTAATTCCTCCCATATGTATGTTTATTATACCCTTAGTGCTAGTCTCCATCCTGGGGCCTACTGGTGTTGGGACTCGGGAAGTCACCATCTCCCTTCTCTAATTTGCATACTAGATGGGATTATATTTTTGGCAGGTGGTTGTGATAATATTATTTTTTCAACACTTATTCATTCATTTTAATCCACTTATAAAAATAAAAAAACATCGTTAATGCATTACACGGACTACCACCTCCATAAAGTGACGTCATTTTTTCATTACTTATTTTTATTATTGGTATTAATGATGGTAATTTTGAATATTTATAATTTATATAATATAATTATGATACAAAAATTTAAATTTAATATCCACCTTCACCCCCTCACACTAATTGTGAAAATGAGAAAGCTAATCGTGCGCACGTGGAGATTATCACCTTCACAATGAAAGGTTTTTCATTTTCATTTATATTTTCATAAATATTATAAAATCATTCAAATATTTTTCAACATAATAAAAAAATATCATTAAATTTCTATTATAATGATATTATGTCAAAATAAACACTTCCTTAACCATACTCAACAAACGAGTTAAAGAATGTTCATGTTTGGGTCAGTTTATCCACCTACATGAATGATGCTATAAAGCACTATTATGGATAACTATGGGAACATAAAAAATAATACCATTATAATATATTGATAAAATATTTATTATTATTTATTTTTTAAATATTATGTTATTATTTAACTTACTATTAATGTATCATTTTCATTCACTAAAACTAAAAAAATAAAGCGTTATCAATTCGATTTTTACATAACACAACGAAAAAAGATACAAAATGAAATAAGAAAATTTTACATTAATATAATTAATTTATTAAATAATATAAAATTGTACATAAATAATTAACTTTTTGAGAAATAATGGGTAATGATATCAAAATTAGTAAAGATGTACAAAACAATTAAAGTTATTAGCATCTAATGGTTATAATACACTATAACTAATTAATGTACTTATCATAAAAAATAATAATAAGGGTTATAAAAGGGTAATATTTATGAGTAAGGTTATAAATTAGGATATTAAGTTATCAGTTTTTTTTACAGGAGGTTATATTGTGATATAATAAGAAGGGAACTATGGTAAGTGGTATTCGTCTCAAAATTCCTCTATTTGAGAAATGCTTGGTGTTATACACCTAATTTAATTTATGTGGCATATATACTACATATTTGAGATATAATATAATAAATTATCTTATAATCGTGGTATTTTACGTTTAATTACAAGACCCCTTTTCAAGGTGTTTTTATTCTAAACTTTTTAATGTTTTAAGGGTTTCATTGTCTTAAATTTGAATCCCTTGAGACATGTTTAAGCTATACACCATATTTCTTTTTTTATAGGGTAAATAATGACCTAATTAATTTTTTTATAAATATTATCTTATATTTCATGATATTTAATGTCATTTTTAATTTTATACCTCTCATTGGGATTTGATTCAAATGTTACAAAGGTTGTAAGGGGTTTTCATGACTGAAATGTTTTCCTTGGATCATAATCACTCTTCTTTGACTATAATCAATCAAGGTTCATATATTATAACAATTGAGAACATTAGGTTGTATTTACACATTTTTTTTCAGGGGAAATAATGATCCAAACCAAAGTATTATTCCTTTATTATTCTATTCATTCATTAAAATACATTTTCATTAATAATAATTCCCATTTATTTTAATGGATTTTTCATCCATGTCCATGTTTTTAATTCCCATCAATGCTCTATTTTACCTAGTGAAAACTCAAAAAATTTTACCTAAAATTATAATTTTATTCCTTTTTATTCATTTTAAAATAAGTTTTTTACCATATCTCTAATTATATAGGTATTCCAAAAGGTTATTTAAAAAAGTTCAAAAGTTTTTTTCTATCTTTTAAAAATAAATTTTTTTACCATCAACCACACATTTTTTTTGATAAAATTTCTATATTTTTCCAAGTTTTAATTATTAAATATTCTTTTTAAATTTAAATATTATCTAATTATTTTCACATCCCCTCTTTGAAAACATTATTTCTTTTTGAAGTTTATATTATTAATGATTCTTTTTAACATTAAAAATTTTCAAATAATTTTAAATTGACCTTTTTGAAAACATTATTCCATTTCAAGTATTCATTTTTAAAGATTGTTTTAAAAAAAACTTTTCAATGTATTTTTACTTACCCTTTTTGAAACATTATGAATTTTCAAGGATAATTAATTTAAAACTCTTTACAATATGGTTTTCATAAATTATTATCTTTCCATTATTAAACATGTTTTTTTGAAAGTAATTTAAAATTTATATTTTATAACAATGTTCAATAAGGTTTATCGATTTTTTTTATTATCACATAAATTTTTACTCCATTGTTTATCTGCCATGAAGTGAAATTTTGATCATCCTCTATATGTCATTATGTTATGAAACCTTTTTGGAAATTTAATTTTGATATTGTATGATTTCTTAAGTTCATGTTATGCTATATGTTTATGAAACACAATATTATTCCATGGGTTATTTAAGTTATGATGATGACTGATTTTATGTGGCACACATATGTATGGATGATGATGGGCGGGGTACTATATATCCCTCCAATGAATTGGTTTAAGTTTATATATCATGACATATTCAGTCTTAGATATAATTAGTTTTTTCACATAGGAATGGGAAAGATGGGGTTGCTCAATTTTTTAGGCATTAACATAATTAGTTTGTCCATAGAGGTGTAAACATAATGGGTTTTCTCACACATGTTTTCCTATGATTTATTTTGTTCTAAATTACCATATTTTTTATCTAGTTATAAAAAACTAACAATATGCATTTTTTCACAGAAATTCTATGTTTTCATGATCATGTGTTATTTTTAATGTATTATTAAATTTAATATCATGATTACTTGTTTTTTTGATTAATTATTTGTGTTTGATCCATGAAATATTTTTTATGCTTCTTTAATGATATTTTTCTGATCTTATGTTACTCTATCAAGTTACAGTGTTATTATACATGTTTTTTATGATAATTTATCAAGATATTTATGTCTTCATCATATTATTCTTTATTCTTATGATATAACACTATATGATATAACTTTACCTTACTGAGAATTTAATCTCACCTCTTTATTATGTTTATAATCACCAGGTTATGAATATTATTATATCATTTGAGATACCTTAAAAGAGTCTAGAGAATATTTATTATGTATAAAACTTTATAAGTGTTGTAAAATAACATGTTTACGTAGCTAATCTTTAAGACACTAAAAGATTTACTATTTGTGTTACGTGAATATTTGTGAGATGTATTATTTAAATAATAAGATTATTGTACTATATTTGTTAAGTTTAGCATGCGTATCTATAACTAAGAAGAAGGTAATGGAATCCTTCCTCCTATGGTATCCACAGGTTGAATGAATCTCCAAACTCTTAGGAAGTATCCTATCTTCCTCAAGATTTTATAGAACCTTGGGGTTAAAGAGATAGAGATAGAGTGTTTAGTATAGATGAGTTTCATAGTATTTGAATGCACCTATATTAAAAAATATGATCCTCTTTAGATAACTACCCAAGGAGACTCCTTGGGTTCCAAAAATTTGGCTATATTTAATGAAACATTTCATAAATATTTATTGATTTAAAATATTTATAATTATTTGATTTCCTTTGTGATTTTTTTTATTATTGGAAAATTTATTTAGACATTTAAAATCCTTAAATTATAATCTTATTATAATCAAACCTATAATGATATCTTTGGGTATAAGGAAGAGTATCAATTCAAAAAATATTACTTAATATATAAACCTTTATACACAACACCATGATGTAGTGACATTCACCACATCATGGTATAACCCAACATAGACCATAATGTGGTACAAACCACAATTTTGTTCTCTTACCTTTAGTGAATATTTTCATTATATTTACAAAGTGCATTCAATAGCCTCAAGCAATAACTTTGGCATTATCCAGTCTTAATGATACTTGTAGAGTGAAAACCACTCATCCTCTATGTGTATACACTAGATTGATCCTTGAGTACTATACATACCTAAAATAATGATGATGTTATGGGAAACTGTTAATATTATATCTATTAGAAAATGTTGGTGGTTGAACCAAGAATACCTAGATGAGATGACCTATCTTACTTTGATATTTACAGTGTTGTAGTTTCATAATTATTTATAGAACCATGAGGTCAATTTATTCTACTATATTAATTATCTAAAGTAAATTCTCAATCATACCATTTTGTATGAGAGATTAGAGATATAGGTTTTCATCCAATAATAGTTTTAGAAATAATTCATCACTCAGAAGGATACCAAGTGGAAAATCTAAACAGACTTTCCAGTGGCCCACCTCACTCTTGATAAATTTCATCTTGACATAGAGAATATTGATGAGGACTTATCCTCTATTAATGAAGCCTCAAAAATAATTTTTGTTTTCTTTGATTATTCATCTTGAAGTCCAATTGAGAAAACTATGGAGGACCCTAAGTTCAATGGGGTTAGCATGGGAGTTTAATTCACCTCACCTATAAATGAACTCCTATGATGTTATTTCCTCATCATAGAGGGTTTCATTAATAATTAGATAGAATACCAAGACCTTATCAAAGTTCTAGAGTTTTAACTACATCTCATGGTCACTAATTTTAACACTATAGGTCATTTTAATTTCCATATAGTTATCCTTAATGATAATGGAAAAAACTTCTATGTCCATGAGTAGAAGGAGTTTCATTCCAAATATAGGATTTAGTCTAACCATTCCTTATTCTATCATGTGGTAACTAATTGGAAGACAATGGAAATAAATAATACCCCAGATAATATACACCAAAATATAGTGTATATAGACAAGAGTATGTGGCTTGAAAATATCTTTAATGCATTGTGAGCCTATCTCACCACTATATGCACCACTACCCTAGTGACTCCATATCCCCTAGTGTATCGAACATAAGAAATATTACCCATAAATGTCCAATGAATATCCCTATGGATAGTTTAAAAACCTAGGTAATGATATAATAAGTCATTTTAATATTTATTAATTTGGATTTAATAGATATATTGATTATAAAAATATTAAGTAATTTTTAAATCAAAAAATAATCTGTTTTAATTAAACTCTTCTTTTATAAGGTTGTATTTAAAATTTTTAATTTATAAATTTTTGAATTTTAATATTAATAAATTAATAATTTTTTTAAATAAAAATTTCAAAATTAAATTGTCGTGAATATTTTTGGAATTTTCGGATTTTTTTTTCGGTGAACAGTGAAAAAATTGATTTTTGTAAAACTATCATTTATTTCAAAATATAAAGTAATTTCAAATTTATATTATGTTTTTAATATGATTTAGGTAACTTAATTATTATTTTGTTAAATTTATTTAAATTAATTAATTTTTAGTCATCTTTATATTGGATTTTATTTCAAGTTATTTTTGTGTTTAAAAAGGGATCTTTGTGAGAAATGTTTTAAAGTGAATAATGCTTCTATATTTTCAATTATTTAAAATAAAACCTAATTAACAATGATTTAAATTATGTTTTTAAATTATATATAAATAAATATTATCTTAAATTTGAACAATGATAATTACTGGTCATAGAGTTAATAGAAAGTCATATTTTCCATAAAAATTACACTTCTTGAAAGATAGCCTTTTAATTACGCTTGTGGGTTCAATTTTAAATTTAATTTTTAAAATTAAATGAATTTAATTTGGTAAAATGGGATTAATATTTTGAATTAGAATAATTTATATTATATTATATGTTTATATTAATTTTAATCATAATGAATAGTGAAAAGAGTAAAAATTAATTATCACAATTAAGGTGAAAACGAATTTTCCAGGGGTAAGACTAAAAATATAAGGGTTAAAATGATCAAAAAAATTTCCAAAAATATATTTTATGTAAATATTTAGACCTTATAATGTATAAGGATTTGGAATGGTCTATTTTTTTCCCTTTTGGAATTGGAAAAACATGGGTACATCTTTTTCATTTCAAAAAATACAAGTGTGTCACTGACCTTACTAATAAATGGCCACCACCTCGCCTCTCTTATTCACACCATAAAATCCATTTTTCTTAGAATATAACTACCAAAATAAATTTATTAATTCTCTAAAAATATCCTAAAATGCTTGGTTTTATCTTAAATCTTTCCTAATAAGGATTTTGGTGCTAACCTATGGAGGTTGTACGAAGTAGAGGTATCATGATTAACTGACCATCTTTATTTAATTTATTATTTTAGATATTTAAAATCTTATAAAATTATGATTATAAAATAAATATAGTATCTTACACATACTGAGATGTTATTATGATAATGTAATAACAAAAATACATCTTTTCTTCCATAAAATGGGAAATAGAATCATCAATTGTATGTGCGAAGGACTACCACCTTGTGAACCGATGTCAATATTTTTTTCATCATTACATAAAAAAACTTGTTATATTGACAACTTTAAAGTATTAATATTATATTTTTAACCTATTTATACCTTTTGAGTTGTTATTTTACATATAAAGTCTTACGTTTCATTTCATGGGGGATAAGATAACATCGCTCATGTGTACGCCATACTACCGCCTTGCAAAACGATGTGATTCGTTTTTCACCAACTCTTTTCATGGAAGGTAATATTGATAAAGTAAATTAATATATGTAAAATAATTATGATATTAATGACATATTTATCATTATTAAAAGATTATATATCATTTTCTTTCTTACCTTTCCACTCACTGAAAAATGATAATGCCGTTCGTACATACGTGTGGACTACCACCTCCACAAAGCGATGTGATTTATTTTTCATCACCATATCACATTGATGATATATATGAGTATATTTAATGAAATAATATATTATTTATGATATTATTATAATTATATAAATATAAAATATTACTTACCTTCTTTTCATAATGATCGTTGAAAAATGGAAATATTACTCACGCGTATGTACAACCAACCATCTCCATGATTGTAACACAATTCATTTTCATAACCACAATTCATGATTGGATTTAAAAGTATAATTTATACAGAATAATTATAATTATTTCTTCAATATTAATCTATATATTTTTAAGTAATGACCTCTTTGACCATATTCAACCTACCAAAGTCATTTTTGACACATAAGCCAAATATTGATGAAACATCTGATGTAAACATAATTTATTAAGTAATTACACATGACATATAAATAAGTGAAATAAAAGGAATAATAAACTTGATGAGTTTTATTAATAAATTAAATAATTATTTTTTTTATTATTTTTGAAGATAAGGATCAAACGTGATGAATCAAACTTGAGGTAAGGGATTTCATCTCAATTTTCTTTTATTGAGGAATATTTTAATGTCATACACCTACATTCTTTTATAATGTGTATAAATATAATCCTTTGAAAATTTATATCATGAATTTATCTATTTTAATTATATTTATTGTTTTTTAATGATATTAATTAATGGGGCTTTTGATTCAAATGGTTCTATAGTGGTAAGGGACTCTTAAAAAAACTTCTTTTAAAGTTTTCCTTTTAACTCTAGTCTTATTCCATGTCAAAGTTTCTTTAGTGATTTTATTATATGTAAATGAGAGTTTTATAAAGAAAAATTTTGTATTTCCTCAAATTTTTTTCAAAAAATGAATCTTCGTATGGAATTTTTGACTTTTTTACAAATGATAAAATGAATTTTTTATTTTAATATATAGATGATGACCATTTTTTCACTCTACTGTAACCATTATTTAAAGTTTTTTTAATTTAAAAGATTTTCCATGTTTTATCAAATACACATAAAGGTTTCATGGTATTTTGGTTTTGAAAATGGGTTTTTAAAAGAAAATGGTATTTTTTATTCCAAAGATATTTATATATGAGTTTAAAAGAGTTATTCAAATGTTTTATAATAAAAATTTTAAAGATTAATTTTTTTATTCATGATATGGAACTTGAGAGTTATATGAAATGGGTGATCCCAATATATCTTATGCGATGGGCGTACCTAGATAGAGCCGGGTGATCCCAATATATATTATATGATCATTGAGCACAAATATCAGCTGGTGAGCCCAATACAGATTATACGATGGGTGTGCCTAGATAACGCTCCAATGAATCAGGTAATGTTACTTATATTAACATGAAATAATGGGGGAGTTACTAGAGGTTTTATCTAATGGATTTAAGTAGGCTATATTTATTTTTAGCATGGGTTAAAAATGGGTTATAAACGTGATTCTCTAGGTTTCCAAAAGTATTTTTTATTTACTTTCTACATGTTTAATGGTTTTATTTTAGGAAAAAAAGTGGTGTGATTTTTCATGTGGAAATGATTTATTTCATTCAGTCAATCAACATTGTGATAAAGGTAAAAATTTCATGGTTTTTCATGTTTTCCAATGGAATAATAGTTTTATTTATTTTTAAAAACCCTTAATAGGTAATTTTATGCTCAACCTATATTTTAAAATGTTTTTCACAGGTTTTATGGATGGTTAATGGAAATAAAAAAGTCAATTTGAATGTCGTGAAGAATTTTCATGAAAATAAACCATGTTTTATCATAATTTTTATATATTTTTTGAGAAATAGATACTGATCGAAAGTGTATACTTTTTATTGTATAGGTTTTTTATGTATGAGTTATGACTTAATTATCTAAAAATATAAAACTAACAAGATAATAAAATGTATATAATGAATTATTGACTTAAAATTCATGATTATGCAATGTTTATGGTCAAGTCATTATACTTGGTATGATATAAAAAGTTTAGATAAATTTAGAATTTGGGCTAATATTAATATAATACCATTAAAAGATTATACTTTATGTTTATATTGAAATTATATAGAATTTAAAGATTTTCGTGTTTCTTCATCAAAAAAATGTTTGTTTATAATGGTTTTCCATAGATTAAGTAGGGATGTTGTATTAGGAAGTATCCAATAGGATAATATCCTTCCAAATAATCATCCTGAGTTGGTTACAATTGGAATATAAAAGTTTTGTTCAGTGATGGTTTAGATGATACAAGGTATAAATGGTGGTGGTATCCACGCTAGAGAGTAGCCAAATATTCTACAGAGGAGCATGATTATAGTGAAAAATTTTATGAGAAAAAAACTGTGATATTTCAATGTGTCCATATATCCAATGGTAGCCAAAGGATGGACCAATTAACATGGGAAGATATTTGAATTCTTGGTGTGTTCAGAATTCTAAAAGGTAACTCTTGTCATGTATTTTTTGAAGGATAATCTAATAAATGGTGATCTTTGGTTAAGAATACCATAGAAAAATATGATATTTATTCCATGGAATGGGACTCATTTATGAATCTTTTTTCCTTATAATTATTTCCAGAAGGGTTTTTAGTTAAGGATGGAGAATTTTTTTTTCAAATTGACCCAAAAGATTAAGATTCTATGGATGTGTATGTAGAAAACTTCACATGATTGGATAGGTATAACCCATATTTTATTTGGGAGTCTGATAGTAAAATTAATAGATTTTACTCAGGGTTGAAACCTCGTTTATTAGGGTATTTGGATGCATAAGAATTTAAATGTTATGATAAATTGGTTTATTTTGATTAGAAAGTTAAAAAAGATTTTTCAGACACTTGTGTTCCTATAGACGACAATAGTAAAAAAAAGGTTAATGTGGTTGGAAATGGAGAAGGAACCAACAAAAAAATTCCAGAGGTAATCCCTAAAATTTTTCCAAGTGTGGTAAAATACATTTCAAGGAATTTTTTAAAATAACTGGAAGTGTTTATGATGTGGTCAGTTTGGTCACAAGGATCGTGACTGCAAAGAAAAGAGTCATGAACTATTACAGAATGGGGTAAGTGATAACCATCCAACCATGAGGGGATATAGTTTTATTGAGTTGGGTAATTACACTATCATTTTTTTGAATTTAGTTTCACAAGATGGAAAATATTATGATAAAAAATATAATAGTTGCCATGGTAAAAGTTTGTCACTATAATAAAGGGTAAAGCGGTTAAAAGGGGGTTAAACTAATGGAAAAGGAAAAAATTATCACTAAAAATGTATCAATTTAATTGGATGAGAGGATTTTAAAAACACTTCATCTTATCTTCTAAATTTTAAACTTTTGTTTCACTTTCCATTTAGAATAACATTTATTTGATTTTAATGTATTATGTATTTATAAGAGTGTCACCCCTATCACTTATAAAATGATCCCTTAACCTCCTCACTTTTCTAATCACCTTGAGAAACATATCTCAAACAATCCCTAAAAAATACCTCCCCAAATATCTTTCCCAATTTCTATAGGTTATTTTACCCCAAAAGACTAATCTATGAAGGCTTAATGAGATATTCGAAGGAGGATATCCAAGGAAGAGGTAATTTTTTTAAACAAGATCTTTTGAGTTTCTTTATTCTTCCACATCCTCAAAATCTTCTATACCCAAACTAATATAATGAAATAATTATCATTAATATACTGAAATATTACTATTTTTTGATTTAATAGTCATTATCTAACCCCTCCCATCCATTATAAAGATGAAAATGTCATCATTTATATGTTGAATACCCACTCAATGAACGATATATTTAATTTTTTCATTGCCTACATATGTAGATGATTGTAAAAATAGATTTAATGAATAAATATGTTATTTATAACTTACGTTATTAAATGGTAATTTTTTCCTATATATGATTAATATTATCAATAAATGGTCATCATAAAATTGAACCGCTTAAACCAACAAAACCTAGACACTTTGAAAGAAATAAATTCATACCATTATCTTTAATTTATATTCTCAATATAACACTTCTTAAAAATAATTTATAATATTTTTTCATAATTCTATAATGGTAATATATCTATGTGTATTGGTTTATAAAAATAATTGTTTTTATTAAATTGAAATTTCAAAATAATAATAATATTCTTTCCAAGGGAATTATCACCATAAGCTCTATTAAATATCCATGCGTATATAGATATATATAAAAACATAATATAGAACTTAATCAGAAATATTTAGGTGATTAACTCATAACTAATGAGTAAGGACCGTAACAAATGAATCGAAACATGTGTGGAAATTGAAACAATTGACACAAATTATTGATTTTAACAAATAATTATAAATAAGTGGGAAAGTGGAATTAATAAGTTAATGGTATATTATAAGAATAATATAAATATAGAACTAATATAGATTTATAATATATATAAATTTATTATAAATAAGTTTATAATGTGTTAGACCAAGTAGGAATCCAAGGTAAGGGTTCTCTGTCTCAATTTAAATTTCATAATACAAGTTTCTTATTGTGCACCATGATTTATTTTATGTGATATAGATTAAAACCCATGAATTAATTGTGAGATATTATTTAATAAAATTCATAGGATTTATATAACTATATCATTTTTTTATCTTTTGATGGCTTTTGATTTGAATGTTACAAAAAACGTGGTGGTTTATTTTACAATCTCATTTTTACTATGGATTGTTTATGTATAAATTTTCATTGGGAGAATTATATGATATTTATCTAATAACCCTACATTAATTTTGTTATCCAATGTTTATTTTTTGGTTTATCACGTCCTCTATCCATTTTTTCTCTCTTGGGTACTCAAATCAGTTGAAATAATATTTATATGAAAATATGGCCTTATTTCTCATTTTTTATTGATAATATTTCTCTTACATGTCCATGTTAATTATTTGGTTTTTAAATGTTCTTAATATAATTATATATATATATATATATATATTTTAATGCTATACTTTAATTTATTTACTAATTTTTAGGAAGGAGTATTTTTAAATTCTTTTTATACTAGTCATTTTTAACTCTCTTTACAAAAGGGTGAAAAATGTTTTTCTTAATGTTTATGACATGACCATTTTTTTCAAACCTAATGAACATTTTTAAATATTAGGATTTCTTTAAAAGTTACCATGTTTTAAAAAAAAAATCTATTTCCATTTTTCTATGAATTTTTTATTTTAAAAAAAAGTTACCAAAAGAAAATGATATTTATTCTTGTTGGCAGACAAACTTATTAATGTATTTATAAAGGTGTTTTCCATCTATTTAAATATTATTTAAAGATAAATATTATATAATGGTAATATTATCTAATTATACCATATACCTTCATTCTATGGATTCCCTATGAATTTGTTATTCCATTTATTAATTGTGAAAAAATATAAATATTTAATATGATAGTTTTACAAGATAAATGTTTCTTGATTATTAAGGTATTTTGATTACATATTATATTGATTATTTATTATTTTAATATAACTAATGCATTGAAATTATTTAGTGATAAGAGAGTCTTGGAATTATATACCCCATTTATGCATCATTGGGTCTCACGAGACAAACTATCTTAGTTATTTGGCATATACCCTACCTATTTATAAATTATGTCTTCACATTAGGGCTTGATAGTAATATTAAGTTGTCTAAAATTATTAATTCCATCATTACGAAATCAATTAGTATTATCTATGCGATTATTTAAATTTTTATGTTATCTATAGATATATTTTATTCTCATTTTATTAGTTATATGGACTCATTTAGCCATTATTTATTCCTAAATATTAATCTATGATAACTTATATTATACGCTTCTCTTTACTGAGTGTTTCGACTAACCCATTTATTTCATCTTGCATTTTACCAGGATATAAAGAAGAGAATTAAGTTTGATCCTACCATGGGTGAATTGCTGCTTCATGCACCATGGAAAGCCTCTTCGGGTTCCTTCTACGATGGATTATGAGGGAATCAAGGATTGCGTGGGGTCTTTATCCGACAACAGTCCGACAATTGGGATGCAAGAAGAAGGAAGATCATGAAGGTTTCCCCTGCTGGTGAAGAAGGACCTGTTCAGTGTAGGTGTTTCATTGGTGATTGCTTTGTGTAATGGAGATGAGTTTTATTACTGTGTGGATTTTAGTTTTTGAATTTGTTCCTGGATTTGAATCGGTGTTTGTTCTTCTATGGATTGGATTTTCTGGATGTGATGAATTTTTTAACTATGTTTCTGCTTTGTGGCCCCGCGATCTTGTTGAAGGGACTATGCAAATAGACCATCTTCAAAGAGATTCTACATATGAGGTTCATAGCATGGATTTTTCACTAGAACATGGATATCTAGATTTGGAAGTTTGAGAGGGTATGACCTTTTCCATTGGTACCAGGTCCATGAATCTTTTCATGGGACATTTTTTCAAGAAGCAATGGGTAGGTGGAAGCTGGTCTTCATGTTATTGATGTTGGGGTGGGGCTTTTCTTTATGGAATTGAACTGGTTTGTTTTTGGCCTTAGAATTTTGGACCTTTAGGGATCGGTGTTTGTCTTATGTTTTTGATATCATGTTGGGTTCCCCATCAACCCTTAAAATGGGGTTTATGATAATAATAAAAAAATTAATTTTTAGTCCTACTGTATTAGGTAATACGTTCAATGGATGAGAATGATATAGATTTTTTGGGTAAATTTTTTTCTTAATTATCAAAATATCTAAACCTAAAATTTATTGAAAATGTATGTGTCTTGTTATTTTTTATTAATTTTTTAATTATGAAATTTTAAATTTGTATTATTTCAGTTTGTATCAAATTAAGTACATGCAGATTCTGTTTTTAGACTTGAGTCTAGTGTATAGGTTTGGGGTCTCTTAGTTGGTATCAAAGAAGGGTTTAGATAAATTTATAGGTTATGTTGTTATCATATTAGGATAATTTAATATTTGTGGATACTATTTTGGGTTGATAAGTTTAAGTTTGATCCAAATTTTAAATGTATATCTACCATATTTGGGTTTTATGTGATTGGATTTTTGAGAAAATTATAGTTAATTGGGACGATGCATTAATTGATATTTTAAATAGAAGTTGAGTAATATAGAGAACCTTGGGGATTAAAAATTAATTTAATGTCAAGTACATTAATGTCATTTTTGGAAAATATTTATATTTTTTTGGGAGTATATATGATTAAGGTGTATATTGAATGGTATGTGACTTTGTAAGTGATTAATTGTTTTGGGGGATAAAGGTTAAGTTTATTTTTTGGAAAATGGGTTTCTATGATTTTTGGTTTTATGATATTATAAGGAAGATTTTTAATGATTATAGAGATTTAATAATTTTCAGGAAAAAGGTTAATTTGATTTCGTTAGAAAATACAATAAAATAATTATAATTATTTAGTTTTGAATATGGTCAAGAATATTTTGAGTATTTTTTAGAATAATTTATGTTTAACTTAATGTCTTATTAGTGATGTTTTATAGATTAATATATTACTTCTTCTCATGAAGTTTAATTTATATTGAGTATTGTCATAGATTATTCTGACCATTTTTGTTTTAGAAAATGGATAAAAATAGGATGAATTAATTTTCATTATTTTGAGGATCTTATGATGTATTAAATGATGATTTTTGTGCTTCATATATGAAAAATTCATCATGTTTATTTATCATTTTGAATATGAGATGAAGTGTAGGTGTAAAACTGACCAAAACACAACTAAGGAATGATATTTTGATTATAATAAAGAAAGAAATCAATTACGTGTATTTTCACATATTCTCTATCTCAATGGTAAATTAATTCATCAAACTCAATTGAGTGAAAGATAAATCTATTGAGAATTATGTTTAAAACATCGTTCAACTATCAATGTATTATTTTAGAAACCCATTTACATGTATAATTCTTATAATAGTATATGCATGGTTTTAGAAATATTTAATTTAGAAATATTCTATTTCCTCATAGTAATATATAAATTAATTATCATGAAAAAATATAAATTTTAGATAATAAATATTTTAACATATATTAATTCATGTAAGAAAAAATTAAAATTATGAGTATTAAATTTATTTAAGGGGGTAGAATGAAACACATCAAGAATTTAGTATGTATTCTTCTTAATATAAAAATAGTGTGTAAGATAACTTGTGACACACGCAACACCGAAAAAGTGAATAATTATTTATTCCAATAAAAAATTAAAGTCATTAGAAAATATTTAAATGAAAAATAATGGACAAAAATATATTTTAAAATTTAAAGGTATCTATTTTTCTTAGGAAAATATTATTAATTTTAGAAAAAAATTTGATGAATTAAATATTTTTGTTAAATTATATACTTTTGAGGAAATAATACCAATAAAATTTATTCAAATAATTTTAGTAATTATTAGTAATATAAATTTATAAAATCCAAAGAATGTTTAATCATTGATAAAGAAAAATGATCTAATATTTTTTTCCAAACAATTTTTTTACAAAAATAGTTTTTATTATATATTTTATGTTTAATTTAAAAGATAAATTTATATTATTTATAGTATTAAATTTATTGAAAATTATTTATTATAAATTTTAAAAAAATGAATAAAAATTTATAATTTGTTTATATATTTTTTTTTAAATGAAGATAAAATTATTTGATGTTAAAAAGAGATATCTTTCAAAAAACTATTTTTATGCACACAATGTATTTTTAT
Organism: Viscum album; assembly: GCA_963277665.1. NCBI lineage: Eukaryota > Viridiplantae > Streptophyta > Magnoliopsida > Santalales > Viscaceae > Viscum > Viscum album. The sequence continues at coordinate 339,958,105 of OY728167.1, forward strand.
CTTAATAAATGAAATTGAAAAATTATTATAAATTACTTTGATTAAATTTATTAAAATTATATTTAATAAAATAAATGAACAATAATATAATGGTTTTTACTAGGAAAGGAATGAGAATAACTTTATTTTTATGTTTAAAGATACATTTTTTCTTTAAATGGTGTTCATTTGTTATGTGGGATAAGATTAAAATTAATTTTTTACACCTTTATAAATTGAATATTGTAAAATGGTTTTCATATTTTTATTTAAAATATTATTATTTTTTAATAATTTCAATTTTATTTTTAGTCATAAATTATAGTTACCATGGTAAAAGTTTTTCACCATGGTGAAGGGTAAAAAGGATAAAGGCAGTTAAACTAAGAGAGAAGGAATCAATTATCACTAAAACATGTCTCAATTTGATTTTTTGAATTTATTTTCAACCCAAATAATCTTTTAGTTTATAGTTTTCAATTTAGTGGAACTTACCTCTGAGAATGATATTTATATTATTTAAATATTTTATGAATTTATAAAAATGTCACCCCGCTCACTTATAAAAGGATGCCTTTATAACCTTACTTTTCTACCCACATTGAGAACCTTATATGAAAAAATAACTAGAAATACACCTCTTAAAATATATTTCCCACATCCTAGACGTTCCAATCTCCTAAAAATACCAAACTAAGAAAGCTTAAGGAGAGATTCAAAAGTAGATATCCAAACAAGAGGTAATTGTTTTAAGTGAGACTTTTAGGTCTCTTTGTTATTAAACCTCCTCCAAATCTTATATAACCATTCTATTATACTAAAATAAGTAAAATTATTATCATTTAATGTTATTATATTAATGGAATAACCATTATCAACCCCACCACTATTCATTAAAAAGATCAAAACGTCACCATGTTACATGGAGAATACTGCTTACATGAATGAAAAATTTCATTATTTCATCACTATATTACATGGTTGATTAAAAAAAAGTTTTTATTGAATAAATATGATATTTATAACATGATTAAATTTTTTCAAAGATAATTTTCCATTATATTAATATTATTATCAATAAATGTTCATCATGAAAATTAACATCTTAAAACAAGAAAACTAAGATACTTTAAATGTAATAACTTCTTATCATTTTCATTTATTTATATTTTTCATATAACTTCCCTTAAAAATAATTTATAAATTTAATAACATGTTCTTGATATCATTAATTTTCTATAACAATGATATTATCATTATGAAATATCATTTACTTACTCATTCAATCATTATAACATTATCTTGTTTGGGCCGGTTATACCACCTACAAAAAAATGTTATTATGGAATATGAAATAATGATAATATCATTTTATAATTAAAATTTAATATTTTGTAAAAACTAATTAATGTTAATATATCGATGTATATTGTTTAATAAAATCAATTCTTCTTATAAAATAGAAATTTATAAAAAAATAAGTTTTGAAAGATTTCTCAAAAAATCATCACTATAAGAGTCGTGAATAATAACTAAGGAGAAAAGACTAGATCCAATGAATTGAAACATGTGTGGAAAATGAAGTAGTTAACACATAAATATTGAATTTAAAAAATAATTATTAATAAATGAGTAATGATAAATTATAAGTTATTGATATCTAGTAATAAAAATAAAAATACAGTTTTGATATATATTTAAAATAAATATAAATTTATTATACAAGATTTATGAATTCATTCATCCAAGAAGGAATCCACTGTAAGGGTTCTTTGTCTCAAATTCAATTTCTTGGGACATGTTTCATGTTGTGAACCTTACATTATTTTATATGGTGTAAATACTATCCCATTATTTTTTTTGAAATATTATTTGAGGAAATTAATGGTATTTATAAAACCATATCATGTTATATCTTTTAGCGTATTTTTATTTGACAGTTACCAAAGATGCAAGTGTTTATTTTATAATCTCATTTTTTATTCAGGATTTCTTATGTTAAAATTTTCATTTTTATAATTATATTATCCTTATATCTTAAAACCAATAAATTTAATAACTTTTTGTTATTTTATTTTCTATAATTTCATCTTTCCATTTTTCCTTTATTGGGTACTCAAATCAATCAAAATAATGTTTATAATAGAAGCTGACTTTATTTCTTCTTTTTGTTGGAAAATATTTCTATTCCATGTCCATATTCCTTATTGTTTTTATCAATGTCCATATATATTCATATATAATTGGTTATGATCATTTATTATTTTTCTTTACACTATTTAATAATGTTTATGGAGTAATATTTTTTTAAAACAATTTTATGTACGATTCATTTTCTAATTTCATTTCATAAGTGCGAAAATTATTATTTTTAATGCCTATTGCATGACCACCTTTTTTTCTACTTCATGACCATTATTTATTTTTAATCTTCCTTTAAAAGTTTCCATGATTTTTTAAAGAAACTTTTATTACCATTATTATGTGAATTTTTCAATTAATTTTTTTCCAAAAATATAATGATGTTTCTTCTTATTTTCAAAGAAACATCCTAATATATTTATAAATATTTTTTTAAAATATTTAAAAATAATTTAAAGTTACTTATACAAAATTTGAAATATTATCTAATGATACTATCCACCTTCTTTATCTAGATGTCTTATGACCATTTATTGTTTTTATTGACTAGGTAAAATAATGACAATTTTTAGCGTATTTTTCCAATATGGATGTTTATTGATTAATAAGGTATTTGGATTGTGTATTTTATTTATTATTAAATACTTACGTATGATTTATTCATTGGACTAATTTTGTGGTGGGTGGGGCTTAGAATTATATGTCCCCTCAATGCGTGAGTAGGTCTCTTGAGACAAACTATCTTAGGTATTTGGCATATGCCTTCCCTGTTTATAAATGTTATCTTGGAACAAGGCTTTAATAGTAAGATTATGATGTATAGAATTATGAATTACATAATTATGTAATTAGTTAGTGTTTTACATGTGATTATTTACATTTTTATGTTACCCATGGATATATTTTTTTCTCTTGTTATTAGTTATATGGAATCTTTTGGTCATTTTTTATTCCATACATATAATTTACTGATATATTCTTTTGTACGCTACCCCTTACGAAACCTCTTATCTATCCCCTTTATTTTGTATTCTATTTTTCTAGTTTATAAAGAGGATTATTATGTTTGATATTCATAGAAGGGTATCGTTCATAGATAATTTTGTGGGAAATGTTGAAAACTTATTATGTAATATGAAGCTCTTGATATAGTGGAAAAAATTAAAGATATAGTTTATGTTAGCTAATTATTTTCCTAATTATACAAAAACATATACCTAAAAGGTATCAAGTATGTTCATGACTCGGTATTTATTTTTAATATTGTAATTATTAGAGTAATTGTTTTGGTTGTTTTAGTTTGTATCAAATGCATTAAGTGAAGATTGGGTTTTTAGCACCAGATCTAGGTGTATGGGTATGGGGCGTCTCATTTGGTTTAACCTTGTAAATTTTGGTGTCTAGATCTTGAAAATATCATCTTGATTCATATTATAGAATTAATTTTCCATGGTGACATGTTTTATTTTGTTTATTATATGTGTTTTTTTCAACTGGATTTCATTGACATACCTTGAGTCCCTGTGATTTCTAAACTTCTTTATTAATTTTAAATCTATAGTATTAAGCTAGTTTTGATAATGATATAATTTTTTCCTATTTATTTGGTGATTTTCAAGTCTTTAATAAATTGTATTTTCAATGGAACTTAGTCCTGGAGTAGTTAAAACTAATTTCAAAATCCTTCAAGGTATCTGATGAAATGCCTCAATCATGAAAATTAAACTAATAAAAGAGATGTTTAAGATATCCAATTACTTTGTAATGTTTTGTAAAAGTAATAACTTAAGGATTCTACTTTATTATATAATTAAATGGTGTATTTCCAAAAAATTCTTTGATTGATATTTATATTTGGTGTTCTTGTGTTACATTTTATGATTATTACCTTTTGGTTTGATTCTTATGATATTTAATGATGTTTGGGTTTTTTCATTATGCGTGTTGAAGATTTATAACAAGTAATTGAGTTTCATAGTATTTTGAAATAGTTTTCCATGTTTTAAGTCCTATTTGGTTTAAATGAGGTTTTTAGATTTAAGTAATGTTTAGAAAAACATTTAAAAGGATTTAATGACTTGATTTCATAAAGAGGTATTAAAGGAATTTTTTTCATTTTATAAAAAAATTGTATGGATTGAGACCCTTTATATGTATTGTGTTTTTATCTTAAAGGATTTGGGTGATATGATATGTTTTAATGTGAAGGGGTTATTTTTGTGAAAGGTTCTTGGAGTTAAGATGAGTGATTTTTTATATATCATTATGAATTTTTATTATTCATTTTTTGATTGAAATTACTTACCTCTATTTGACTGATCATGGTAACCTTGGTTACTTAGGCTGGGAATACTAGGATTAAGTATGTTATGCGTTGACATTCTCTCCCTAGACTTGGATTACTCCACAATATCTAAATGATACTATCTCATGGATGTTACTTACCACTGAGACTTGTTGTAGTTATCCCTATAGGACCGCATGGTACTGTATATGGTTATTTATGGATGGATGTGATTAGTTTGATCATTGAGACCATACAAGGACCCTATGACGAATTTACCTTATTTTTCGATGTTTAATCCCATGATTTTGATTATATTTATTTCATTGAGTGGATTATATTGTTGTTTATATTAAGCTATTTATTTTACTTTACTTGATTTGATATTATTTATCATTATCTTTAATCTCTTTATTTGGGATGGAATGGTAGAATTGAGAAAGAAATATCAAAAATTTATAGATATATTCTATGAGAGTCTATAATTCATTTTACTATTTTAATCCTCGAGCTACCATGAAAGGTTGGTTTTTAGGTATTGAAATATCTGACTTGTTATCTAGGTATCTCTTAATTTTGATTATTGGTGTTCAAATTTTTATTGAGATTATGCGGGTTGTTTTTTGGATTTTTTTTGTTTTCAGGTGAATATGGGAGAAGAAATGGAGGTGTATAGTTAAATCACATAGTATTTAAAATCATTCCAATCCAATGTGTGTGGTATTTAGAATATCCTAGTGCTAGTTGTGTTATTTGTTCATGGTCCTCCAAACCATGGAGTCAACCCATTCATATCCACTAACCCCATTAAAATTTTGTGTTGGACCATTTTTTCTTTCAATTTTCTTTTTGGTATGGTAATTTAATATTTTGGATGAATTAAAAAAATTATAAGTTTTGATTCAACTTGATTGTATTTTGTAAATAAATTGTGCTGGGAAATCGAATTTAACTAGTGAATGGTTAAATTTTAAAATTAATAATGAAGTATTATAAAATGGTTTGAAATGAAATTGACGTTTCAGGTTTAAAAATTATTTTTAAAGAGTTATTTATAAAATTAATATTTGATTTTCAAGTGAAGTTTTATGATTTTGGAATGAGTATGGGTCATTCAAATCTTTAATTTAAAAAGTTTTAAGTGGGGGGGGGGGGTTATTTATGGTTTAGTGGTGTAAAGTTGTTTTTAATAGAAAAAGATTAATTTTTAAATTTATAAATGAATCTTCCAAAATAAATTTAAATGAGTTTGATATTGTGGAATGTGATAATGATTTTAGTGAGGAAAATATGGATTCAAAAAATTACTTTGAGTGGTGGTGATTATTTTCTCTATTAGGTTTCATTTTTTATTGGTGATTTGTTTTTTTGGGATGTGTTGAGTATTACGGTGTTCTTGATTTACTTTTTTGTTTCTTCAATATCAAGTATTCTTCCCATAAGAGTTCTGATGAGTCATGTGATATTCCTTTAATTAGTTTCTCCTATGGTTTGAGTGGATGTACTCATCTTATTGTTGTCTCCCTTATAAGGATGTGGTTATTTTTATGATCTTAATGAATTCAGTTCTGAATTATGAGTAATATTACTTGAAATTTATAATAAACCATGATCATTGTGGTCTATCAATTAATCATATAGATTTTACATAATTGGGGTATTATGGTCAGGATCTAGGTAGTAATATGAAGGATCTAGACTAGGGTGTTCCTTTTCTTTTCCTTCTTAGTTACTTTCCTTTATTCTTTATATTTTCTTCCCCTTCAAGTTCTTGTAATGTAATTAGTCTATTAGTTACCCTAGTCATATTTTGGGGTGCTGAATATTTCTCAATCTTCTAGGATTTCTTATTTATTTTCATGTGGCCTCATATGTTCCAGTAGTGTGATTGTGTTGTTTGTATATGTGGTTTTAGTATCATGATTTGTGGCGATCTCCTTGATAGGGATTGGTTTCATTAGTCCCAATATGTCAGTTTAATTCTTAAATAGTGGGAAGACCAATTATAGGCCTCTGACGTTTGATTTTCACATTCAAATTTTGGTCCTTGGGTTTCTAATGTTTTATTTTTGGTATTATTGGGACTTTGTTATTAAATTTCATAGGTATTTGATATGTTTGTTCCCTCTGTATTGTATGGTTTTGGAATTTCATCTCTTGGTTTTTAATCTTCCATATTTAATTATTTATAGATTCAATATTAGTGACTTTCTAAAGGAAAAAAATTTATGGTGCGGAGAATTGTAACACTCTCATGTCATTTTTTATATTTTTATTTAAATTCTGATTATTTTGAAATTTTTTGATGTTTGGGGGGTTGGGATTGGGATTTAGAAATTTTGGAGTTGGTTGTGAGTCACACCATGGACTTGGGGGAACAAAACCATGGTGATGGTCAATTATGTGAAAATGATGGGAGATCCTTTGAAATGGGTTTTTTAGTTGGTGTTTTGGTTAAGAATCATCCCTATGGGAAAGAAAAAGATGCAATATATCATGGTTGAATTTTGGTGGGAATTTCAAGAGGACCATGGGGAATCCCACACTATGGCTCATGGTGTCGTGTGTATGAGGAGTCCCTGTATAAAATAGATAGGTGAACTGAGGATTATCCATGGTGTGCAGATACACAAGGATTACAGGGCTTTCCTATGGGAAACAACAAGATTCAACATATCATGGTTGAATTTTGGTGGGAATTTCAAGAGGAACATTTGGAATCCCACACTATAGTTCATGGTGTGGTGTGTGTGAGGAGTCCTTATATGAAATAGAGAGGTGAACTGGGGATTATCTATCGTGTTCGGATACACAAGTCTTAAGAGGCTTCTTGGTGGAGTTGCTCCATGTCGTGGTTAATGGGGCCACACTATGGCGCCACACTATGGCGCCACTATATTCTTTGTTTTAATTTTTGTGTTTTTATGATTCTACCCATGTTAATTTGAAATCAAAATTATGTTCTATTTTCTATTCCAATCACATGAATCTATCGAAGGAGAGACATTGGTGATCTCATGTCTCCTATTCCTTGTATATAATGGTTTCCCCTATGTTTTCAATCAGAATCTATAAGGTTATATATCCATTTACTACTCTTTACATCACTTATTTGTTTTTATTACTTATCTCATCATGATTACCTGGTGGCTAAACCCTTTGTATTTGGTTCTAGTTTACCCTTGTGATTTTGAGTGTCTAGTTATTGTGAAGGTCATCTTGAGATTTGGTCTAGCATCAACCATCAAAGGCGATGTGTTATATTTGGATTAATGTGTTGTGATTCTATGTGATTGGATTTGTTTGACAAACCTTGAGTTCTTGTTCTTTCAAAAATTCTTCCTTCATTTAAAATATATCGTATTAATCTAGTTTTGATAATGAAATAATTTTCTTAAATTACTTGGGTATCTTTATGTCTTGTATAAATGTTATTTTCATTGGAAGATAGGTCATGAATAAGTAAATACAATTTCAAAATCCCTCTAGGTGTTTGATGAAATGAATCAATGAATTTTTCATGAAAATTATAGATATTAATTGGTTGTTTAATATCCCAAATTAATTTAAAACTTTTCTAAAATTAATAACTTAATAATTTTACTTATTTTTCCAATTAAATGGTGGGTAATTCCAAAAGGGGAATTGATTAATATTGAGATTTGGTGTTACTATATTATCATTTTATGATTCTTATGTTTTGGTTGATTCATAGGATATTTAATGTTATTTTAAATTATGTTTCGGTTTAAAAATATGTGTGCTAAAGTTTTTTATCTTGGAATTGAGTTTCATTTTTGTTTTAAAATATCTATTTTCCAAGTATTGATTCATATGTGGTTTAAATAATATTTTTTACTTTAAGGACCATTTAAAAATACTTTTAAAAGGATTTCATGAATTGAGTTCATAAAGAGGTATCAGTGGCCTAGTTGGAATTTTATCAAAGTGGTTAATATTGACACCCTTACTTTGTATTGTATTTTTAGCTTCATGGAATTGGTTGATATTTTATGTTTTGATGAGCAGGGGTTGTTTTGTTAAAGGGTGTTTTGAGGTAAGATGAGGGAATTTTTTATGTCATTGTGGTTTTATGTGATTGATTTTGTAATTTAAATTACTCACCTTCATTTGATGGTTCATGGGAACCTTAGGTACTTAGTTAAGGAATACTAGGATTAATTATTATATGAATTTACACACTCTCCTTAACCTTAGATTATATCACACTAAATAAATGATTCTATATCTGGGGTGCGACTTATAACTAGGACTATATATGGTTCTCCCTAACGGCTTGTATGGGACTGGATATGGATGGTTTTGGATAGATAGGATTGGTTTGATTAGTGTTATAGTATGTGGTACCTAGGGTTCCTTGACCTTAGTTTTCTAGGGATACTCCCATGATTGTTATTATATTTCTTTTACTGAGCGGATGTTACTATCCTTTACATTCAATAATTATTTTACTTTAATTTAATTTCTTCTATTCTTGGTTATCTTCTTTCTCTTTTTCAGTAGTTATTGTCACGACCCGTCCTCAGGACCTGTGCCGTGACTACCCCAAGCCCGCCTTCCATAGGCTAGGGGCTGATGACTAGCACCAAAGGCATAAGTCCCGATATCAGGGAAGGCATTGCCTTTAATTAAGAAAAGAAACACCACAGAGTATGCAAGCAGAAGTAAACACTAAGTAAACTGAGTACAAAGGTAAGTGCTGGAATGTAAATGGGCCAGAATACAAACCCAACTGAAAGTAAAGTACAACTGAAGAGAGTACAATGGCAGAAAAGTAATGTAGCAACATCGAGCCGTCCTCTGTAAATCCCACCTGAAGGGTGGGTACAGATAGTCTCCTCTGCTCCTCGGCTCCAGCCGTTCGCTCTGTGTACGTCCCGTCCAGTGATCCACCTCCAGGTACCGTCTAGCCCCACGAGATCCTACCTCGATCAGCGCTGTCCGTCTTCTGAATCCAACACAACGTAGTGCGGGCATAGCCCATGCAGGGGTGAGTATACGCTACTCAGTAGGGTCCCAGAGACCCCCGAAGGTCTCCCAGAATCCAGGAAGGATAATCCTCAATGGAAAGATACAATCACGAAGTAACAATCAACTCTACTTAGGTATATGGCCATACATATACCTAAGTCATCACTTCCAGTTCGACTCCAACATCTGAGCCCAAGTTCGATCTAGTCCACACAGTAAAGCACAAACCAATCCACATAGGATAACACAACCCAATCCACACAGGATAGCAAAGCAATCATATCGAAGATAGTGATTGAAAGTCAAGACTCAGCTCACACAGGTATAATTCTTCGTAAGGTGATAGAGCTGATTAGATGTAGCCACTGATTCATCTAAGCTATCAGAACCACATAGGATACAATACCAGCTAATCTTTCGGCCCCACAAAGGATACAAGACTAGCTACTCTGCCGGACCCACGTAGTACACAAGTGCAGAGTCAAATACTACCGAACCCACGTAGGATACAAGAATAGTAGTCAAGTTCTGCCGGACCCACATAGGATACAAGAACAGTATTCATCGCTGTCGAACCCATGGAAGATTCCAGTACGGTCATCATCGCTGCCGAACCCATGGAGGATCCCAGTACAGTCGTCATCGTCGTCGTAGTCGCAGCCAGCTCTAGGGTTCCTGCACACAATATGCTCGATTTCGGGAGGGTCCGCCCCACGAGCCAAGGGGGGTCGATACATCAACTGACACGTAGTCTGGAGTTGATCCAAAGTTCCATATCATCAAAAGGAACTCAGCGAGACAGACGGCGCGCCAATCGGGCACCTGGTCTGAGAGTTATTGGCCTTTCGTCCCAGGGGCCCGGTTGGTTTTTAAGACAAAACCAACCCGAACGTACTCCAACTACATCCAAACCTCGATCGGAGTAATCCAAAAGAACCGTCTTACTAAGAGGAATCCAACAAAGTCGACGATATGTCAATCGGACGTCTGGAGCTCAAGTTATAAGCGTTTCCGCTCCAAGGCCCCGGTTGGTTTTGTGTTCGAACCAACCCGGACACACCCATAGTTCACCAAAACCTTGACTGCAATATACCAAAATGACCGTCTCGATCCAAGTATTGCTACGCAACTGATGGTGCATTGATCGGAGGTCCGTAGCCCAAGTTATGGGCGTTTAAACAGATATGTCCGGAAACAGGGGGTTTGGGCCCGGTCCAACCCGGCCCAATACCCCCTGGGTCAGCCCGAACTGGGTCGACCCGACCCAGGTCCAGGTCCGGCCTAGTTTGGCGTAGCCTGGCTCAGCTGGCGTGGGTCTGGCCCAACTGGTGCGGCCCGACCCAGCGGCGCGGCCCGACCCAGCGGTGCGGCCCGCCCCAGCGGCGCGGTCGGGCCCAGTGGCGCGGCATGGCCCACGTGGCCAGCGGCTTGGCCTTCAGCTGAGAGTAATTTGGAGGGGGGCGCTGCCCCCCTTGATTGACAAACAACCAACCATTTATGGCCGGCCTTAACTGGACACGCGGGACCCACGGGGTCCCGCCTCCAGCTGGCTCCAGCGGCCGGCACAGCCGGCCGATTCCCCGAACTGCCGCGGCCATAGGCCGCGTCTCCTCCTCGTTTGGCGTGGCAAGACGGTGCCACGCCCCTCCATCACGGCCCTCCTCGGTGTTCCGGTGCGGTGTGACGACACCGTGCTCCTCCACTACGGCCCACTCCTAGCCACGGCCTCCTTCGGCCTCATGGGCACGGCGTGACGGCGCCGCGCTCCATCGCCATGTTTCTCTCGCTCCCGCACGGTGCAATTGCACCGCATCGCCTCCGTTTCAAAGCCATGTAGTAGTTCAACAACAAAAAGTGGAGGAGGGTTGGCCGTGTTTGTGCAGTCCGACCTCCTCCCGTTATAACAAAAGAAAGAGGCCAAAGAACGAGTAACCTCAACGAGAACAAAGCGCAAATTTAATTGATTAAATTTGAACTTAACCCCTACCTCGAAGAAGTTGTCGAACGAAGATCATCGCGGGAAACAACATCGCGAGGTAAAGCTCCGTATATGTTGACGGAGAACGTCCGACAAGGAGTGGCTTATTCCTTCCTTTGATGCGGGAAGAAGATCGAATGATGGAACTTCGTCGTTCTTTGGAAAAGGCGTCACATACCGGCTGCGGAGAGGAGAAGGGACGACACTTCGATCTCTCCTTGCGGTGACGACATTCTTCGTCTAAGTCTTGGCGTTCTTCACGAAGAAGAAGAAGATCTCTAAGGCTTAGAGTATTCTCTCCAGAAACTTAACACAACAAGCTTCTAGCAAAATAAAATATGACTCCCCTTATTTTATTTCTCAAGCCATACATTTCAAAATTCAAAAGTTGAATTCATTTCATTAATTAAAACTAGAGTTGACAAAAATTAGAAGGAGTGTTAAGTTGTCATCATAAATGTGGAAGAGTTATAGCTCATGTGGAGGGGGTTAGAGAATTTGAAGGGGTGGGGCTCATGTGGGCCCCACCTCACTAAATCCTATCAAGAGGAGTTAGAATTTTTAGTGCATCCCACCCAACTCCCACACATGGGTTTAACCACTTAAGTGAAATAAAATTTGTAGCACAATTTTATTTCTCTTTATTCTTAATCCAAAAATTTTAACAACTCCTTCCCGAGCAAACGCAACTCCAGTAAAGGTCATATTAAGCAATTACTGGCGCTGTGGTTTCATTGGTGCCCTCAGATTTCAATTCCGAGCACCAGTTCAAATGTTAGGAAGACCCGCTCATTCGTTCACTGAACGTACCTGAGCTAAATGTTGGAAATTGATTCCAAGCACACCGGGCCTCAGAATCAGGTACCGTCAGAAACTACGTACTTGTAAAATCCCAAAGAAATTAAGAAAAAAATTTCATTGAAATTTACAGGTCTTTACATTACTCCCACCTCAGGGCTTTATGTCCCCGTAAAGATACATCCCAAACTAGGGAAACAAATGAGGGTATTGAGCACGCATCTGAGCCTCCCACTCCCACGTGCTCTACTAAAGGTCCCTATGCTACCACCTGATGCGCACAAGAGTAATTGAACGCCCACGTAGGACCCGCTCCTATCGATCCTCGATCTCCACCAGGAACTCCACAAAAGTCAGCCCGCTATCAATCTCCAGCTCCCCATGGTCGATGATATGCATCAGGTCGTGCACGTATCTCCTCAGTTGAGATACGTGGAAGGCATCGTGCACCCAGTGCAACTAAGGTGCTAGAGCCAGGCGATAAGCCACCTCACCTATCTTACTGAGAACCTAGAATTGTCTGATGAAGCACGGAGAAAACTTACCTCCCCGGCCAAATCTCCGTAATCCACGTCGAGATGAGACCCGTAAGAAAACATGGTTGCCATCCTCGAACTCCAGTTGTCTCCGCTTCCTGTCAGTATAAGACTTATATCGGCTCTGAGATATCCTCATCCTCTCCTAGATGACCTGGACTTTCTCTGTCGTGGCTTGGACCATCTCTTGTCCCACAAGTGCTGACTCCCCAGGGTCTGTCTAGTATAGAGGTGACCTGCAAGGTCAGTCTTACAGTGCCTCGTATGGTGCCATCCCGATGGTGGAGTGGTAGTTGTTGTTGTACGTAAACTCCACCAAGGGTAGGTGATCCTCCCAGCTGCGACCAAAGTCGATGACACATGCACAGAGCATGTCCTAGAGAGTCTGAATGGTCCTCTCCTTCTGTCCATCCATCTGAGGGTGAAAGGCGGTGCTTAGGTGTAGCTGTATCCCGAATGCCTCTTCCAACCCCCTCCAAACCGGGAAGTAAAGCGAGCATCTCGATTGGAGACGATAGATGATGGCACACAATGAAGCCGTACGATCTCCTGAATGTAGAGGCGTCCCATGATCTCCACTGAGCCCTTCTCACTGATGGGTAAGAAGTGGGCCGACTTGGTGAGTCGGTCGACGATCAACCAAATGGAGTCATGTCCTCTGGAAGTACGTGAAATTCCAGTCATGAAATCCATAGATATACTATCCCACTTCCACTCCGAGACCTCCAAGGGCTGTACCAAGCCTACTGGTACCTGGTTCTCCACCTTCACCTGCTGACAGGTGAGGCATCGAGAAACGAACTCTGCCACATCCTTCTTCATACCTGGCCACCAGTGCTGTCGTCTATGATCCTGGTAAATCTTTGACACTCCTTGATATACCGCTAAAGGGGAAGTGTGAAACTATCTCAGAAACTCCACCTGTAATGCAGCTGGTACCATGGTACGTCCTTTGAAAAGGACGACGTGATCTCCTCTTATAGAAAAACCATCAGGAGCTTGTCCTGTGGAAATCTGTGCATGTCACGTCTCACAATCAACGTCCCCATGCTGTGCCTCTCTGAACTGCTGAAGAAGTGGAGGTGTGACTATGAGCGACTGAAGGAAGGCTTCCCCATCTCTATCCACGAAGGATATCTACAATGCAGCTAGCTGCTCTGTCGCCTCTTCAAGTAGCTAAATGTCCGTCCTCCTGCTGAGAGCTTCAGCTACTACGTTCCCCTTTCTAGGAGTATAGACTATATAAAAGTCATAGTCCTAGAGGAACTCGAGTCATCGCCACTGTCTCAGGTTCAGGTCCTCATGCGAGAAGATGTACCTGAGACTCTGGTGGTCAGAGTAGACTGTAAAGCGCTCTCCCATCAGATAGTGCCGCCACATCTTTAGAGCGAAGACCACTACTGCTAACTCTAGGTCATTGGTAGCATAATTATGCTCATGCTGCCTCAACTGCCATGATCCCTAAGCGATCACTGCCCGATCCTGCATCAGGACACACCCGAGTCTGGTCCCTGATGCATCGTAGTATACTACGTACCCTACTCCCTCCTCCAGTAGCCTCAAGATAGGTGTGCTGGTCAATCTCTGTCTCGGCTCCTGGAAGCTCTGCTAACATCTATCTGACCACACAAAGGGTTTTTCCTTCTTCGTCAAAGATGAAAGTAGTGCCACAACTCTGGAGTAGTCTGGGAAAAATCTCCGGTAGTACCCAGCCAGACCTAAGAAACTCCGCACCTCCGTCATGCTCCTAGGTGGCTCCCAAGCTAGCACTGCCTCGATCTTCGCAGGATCCACCGCAAATCCCACCTCAGAGATGATGTGCCCTAAGAAGTGGACCTCACGTATCTAGAACTGACACTTCGAGATCTTACCATAAAGTTGGTTCTCTCGGAGTGTGTTCAGCAAAACCCACAAGTGGTAGGCGTGCTCCTCCTCAGTAGTCGAGTATATCAATATGTCGTTGATAATGACTACAACAAATCGATCGAGATAAGGATGGAAGATCCTTTTCATGAGATTCATGATCACTGTTGGAGCGTTGGTTACGCCAAAAGGCATAACCAAGAACTCATAGTGTCCATACTGACATCTGAAGGCCGTCTTCTGCACATCCTCGTCTCGAACTCTGAGCTGATGATAGCCTGACCTGAGGTCTATCTTAGAGAACCACCATGCTCCCTTGAGCTGATCAAAGAGGTCGTCAACCCTTGAAAGTTGATACTTGTTCTTCACAGTCACCTGGTTTAGGCGACGGTAATCGACACACAGTCTCAAGATCCCATCCGCCTTCTTGGAGAACAAAATCAGGGAAGCCTAGGGTGAAACAATGGGTCGAATGAATCCATTTCCCTGCAAGTCCTCCAACTGTACCCGTAGCTCTCTATGATCAGCGGGAGCCATCCGATATGCTGGAGTAGATATCGGGGCTATCCCGGGGTACAGGTTAATATAGAAGTCTACCTTTCTATGAGGAGGTAGTCCTAGAATGTCATCAGGAAAAACGCCTGCATACTGATCCACCAATATAGGAAAACTCAGACTCTGCACGTCCACTACTCCTAGGATGAGGCTATCCAACTGATGAGTAATCAGCTGTCCTGCCCTCTGCGTGAGTCCATCCTGCACTGCAAAGGCTCCCTTCTCGCCGGTGAAGGTGAACCTGCTCCCATCGGTGCGGACACACCGCAACTTGCGCCTAATATAGTCAATATGAGCATGGACTATAGATAACCAATCCATGCCCAAGATGTCGTCGTAATGCCTCGACGTTGCTACAAGAAGATCCCAACCGAAACTCTCGCCTCCTAGAGTAAGCTCACACAGTTGGCACCAGTGCGTAATAATCGAGTATGCTCCCGTAGGAGTCTCTAGCCGTAAGGATCGAGCAAACAACTCCATAGGAATCTCAGAGCTCTGAACAAGGGCAGCGACAATGAAAGAATGACTCGCTCCTGTGTTTATAAGAACTGCAAAAAGGGTGGAGTAGACATAGATAATACCTTGAATCATCTCTGGTGCACCGTGGTTGTAGGTCTCCACTGCCTGAAGCTGAGCCTGCCTCTGTCCGCCAGCTCCCTATGGTTGGGGTGGACCTCCTGGTGGTGGTGGTGGAAGAGCCTCAAAGCGTCATCCACCACCTGATTCTCAGCCAGCTCCTCTACCTCGTCCGCCTGCTCCCTGCGGACCACCATGGTCGAACCTCTGCCTCTGCTTGGGTGGTCCCTCAACCGTCTGCTGCTCCTCTGCATGGCGGGTCGGGCAGTCATGATCCATGTGGCCCTGCCCGCCGCATGCATAGCACTGTCTGCTCCTCGTAAGACTGGCTCTGCGCCGTGTGCCCCGCACCTCTGAGCCAGTGTCCTGAGGTCGTCTGCCTAATGGTCTGGACCGCTTGGACCCCTGTGACATCCGTCGACTACCAGTTGTAGAAGACTCAACTACATGCCGCCCTGCGGTAGGTCTCACTGCTGGTGTAGGCTCAACAAAAAAATCTCTCTATGAGAAGGGCTCGCTCCAGTACTCCTGCCTGCATCAAAATGCTGAGGGAAATCATCGATGCCCTGATCTCATGCCTCAGTCCCTGCTCGAAAGTCCGAGCCTAGAAGAATGGGTCTCATACCATGTCCGTGGAATAGCACGAGAGATCGGTAAATCTCACAGAGTACTAGGCTACCGTCATGCTGCCCTACCGCAGCTGCAGTAACTCCTGAATGCGCACCTCACGGAGGCTGGCTGAAACAAACTCCGAGCTGAAGAGGCTCTCGAAATCCGACCAAAGAAGAGATGTCTCGTCATGCACCTAGAGCATCAGGCTCCACCATCTACCTGCTACAACGTGCAGGAGACTCACTGCAAGGATCACCATGAGGTTAGCTGGTGTCCCCACTAACCTAAAAACTCGTACAACAAACTCCATCCAATCCTCGGCTGCCTGAGGGTTCGTCTCCCTGTGGAACCTGGGTGGTCTCTGACGCTGAAACTCGTGCAGTACACTAAGGTGATGTGCACTCTCAGCGGCTGGGGATGGTGGCATTGGTGGCTCGGTGGGTAGAGGTACCACCGATGCCTCCGCTGTAATAGGGCCCTGCACAGAGGCCCATCGCTCGGTGGGATGTCGTCTCCACAAAGCTCGGAACCCTAGCTGGCTGCCGTCGTGGGGCCATCCTGAAAAGAGACAGGTGCGCCATGATCAATACAGTATACCTAGTGAGCTGACACAAAGTAACCACAAAGAAAACTTTTGAAACACACATGCAATAAATGTTTTCGTGCACTGATTCGGGAATCAGAAGTCAGGGTCCTGATATATGGATACGTCGACCTTCGCACTAACACTGGACTCCCTGGACTGATAACCACACTTAATACCCTTAACACTATTACTTCACATAGAAGAAAGATCAGGTCTTGAGTTCTGCGGTAGAACTGAACTCCTCTGATACCAATTTGTCATGACCCATCCTCGGGACCCGTGCCGTGACTACCCCAAGCCCGCCTTCCATAGTCCAGGGGCAGGTGACTAGCACCAAAGGCGTATGTCCCGATTTCAGGGAAGGCATTTCCTTTAAGTAAGAAAACAAACACCATAGAGTATGCAAGCAGAAGTAAAGACTAAGTAAACTGAGTACAAAGGTAAGTGATGGAAAGTAAATGGGCCAAAATACAAACCCAACTTAAAGTAAAGTACAACTAAAAAGAGAGTACAGTGGCAGAAAAGTAAAGCAGCAACACCGAGCCGTCCTCTGGAAATCCCACCTGAAGGGTCAGTACAAATAGTATACTCGGCTCCTTGGCTCCAGCCGTCCGCTCCGTGTACATCCCGTACAGTGATCCACCTCCAAGTACCGTCCAACACCATGAGCTCCTACCTCGATCATCGCTATCCGTTGTCTGCATCCAACACAACGTAGTGCGGGCACAGCCCGTGCAGGGGCGAGTATACGCTACTCAGTAGGGACCCTGAGACCCCCGAAGGTCTCCCAGAATCGACGAAGGATAATCCACAAAGGAAAGATAAAATCACGAAGTAACAACCAACTCTACTTAGGTATATGCCCATACATATACCTAAGTCATCAATTCCAGTTCGGCTCCAACATCCGAGCCCAAGTTTGATCTAGTCCACACAGGAAAGCACAAACCAATCCACACAGGATAACACAACCCAATCCACACAGGATAGCAAAACAATCATATCGAAGATAGTGATTGAAAGTCAAGTCTCAGATCACATAGGTATACTTCTTTGTAAGGCGATAGAGATGATCATATTTAGCTACTGATTCATCTAAGCTGTCGGACCCACATAGGATACAAGACCAACTAAGCTGTCGGACCCACAAAGGATACAAGACCAGCTTCTCTGCCGGACCCACGTAGGATACAAGTACAGATTCAAATACTGTCGGACCCACGTAGGATACAAGAACAGTTGTGAAGTACTGCCGAACCCACATAGGATACAAGAACAGTAGTCATCTCCGTCGAACCCACGGAGGATTCCAGTATGGTCATCATCACTGCTGAACCCACAGAGGATCCCAGTACAGTCGCCATCGTCGTCGCAGTCACAGCCATCTCTAGGGTTCCCGCACACAGCATGCTCGATTTCGGGAGGGTCCACTTCACGAGCCAAGGGGGTTCGATACGTCAACTGACACGTAGTCCGGAGTTGATGTATCCCAAAGTTCCTTCTTGTCAAAAGGAACTCAGCGTGACAGACGGCGTGCCAATCGAGCACCCGGTCTGAGAGTTATTGGCCTTTTCGTCCTAGGGCCCCGATTGGTTTTTAAGTAAAAACCAACCCGACCATACTCCAACTGCGTCCAAACCTCGAGCGGAGTAAGCCAAAAGAACCATCTCACTAAGAGGAATCCAACAAAGTCGAAGGCACGTTAATCGGACGTCTGGAGCTCAAGTTATAAGCGTTCCGCTCCGAGGGCCCGGTTGGTTTCATGTTCAAACCAACCCGGCCATACCCAAAGTTCACCAAAATCTTGAGTGTAATATACTGAAAATACCCTCTCGATCCAAGTATCGCTACGCAACTGACGATGCGTCGATTGGATGTCTGTAGCCCAAGTTATGGGTGTTTAAACGGATCTGTCCAGAAACAAGGGGTTTGGGCCCGGTCCGACCCGGCCCAATACCCCCTGGGTCGGCCTGAACCGGGAGACCTGACCCGGGTCTAGGTCCGGCCTGGTTCGGCGCAGCCCGGCCCGGCTGGCGTGGGTCCGGCCCAGCGGCGCGGCGCGGCCCGCCTGGCCAGTGGCTCGGCCTTCGGCCGAGCGGAATTCGGAGGGGGGCCCTACCCTCCTTGATTGACAAACGGCCGACAATTTATGGTTGGCCTTAACTGGACCCGCAGGACCTGTAGGGTCCCGCCTCTAGCTGGATCCAGCAGCCAGCTTAGCCGGCCACTTCCCCAAACCGCCGCGGCTCCTCCCCGTCCGTCGCGGCGTGACGGCGCCGCGCCCCTCCACCGCGGCCCACCCCGACCACGACCCTCCTCGGGGTTCCGACACCGCGCAACGGTGCCATGCTCCTCCACCATGGCCCGCTCTTGGTCGTGGCCTCCTTCAGCCTCACCGACGCGGTGTGACGGCGCCACACTCCATCGCCATGGTTCTCTCGTTCCCGCGCATGCAACGACACCGCGTTGTCTCCGTTTCCAAGCCACGTAGAAGTTCAACAACAAAAAGGGGAGGATGGTCGGCCGGGTTTGTGCGGTCCGAACTCCTCCCATTATAACGAAAGTAAGTGGCCAAATAACGTGTAATCTAAATGAGAAAAAATCACAAATTTAATTGATTAAATTTGCGCTTAACCCCTACCTTGAAGAAGTTGTCAAACGAAGATCGTCGTGGGAAACAGCGTCGCGAGGTGAAGCTCCATATATGTTGACGAAGAACGTCTGAGGAGGAGGGGAATCTTCCTTCCTTTGACATGGGAAGAAGATCGAAAGATAGCGCATCATCGTTCTTCAGAAAATGCATCACACACCGGCTGCAAAGAGGATAAGGGACGACAAGTCGATCTCTCCTTGCAGTGATGGCGTTCTTCATCGAAGTCTTGGCGTTCGTCACGAAGAAGATGAAGATCTCTAAGGCTTAGAGTATTCTCTCCAGAATCTTAACACAACAAGCTTCCAACAAAATAAAATAAGACTCCCCTTATTTTATTTCTCAAGCCATGCTTTTCAAAATTCAAAAGTTGAATTCCTTTCTTTAATTAAAACTAGATTTGACAAAAATTAAAAGGAGTGTTAATTTGTCATCATAAATGTGGAAGAGTTATAACTCATGTGGAGGGGGTTAGATAATTTGAAGGGGTGGGGATCGTGTGGGCCCCACCTCACTAAATCCTATCAAGATGAGTTATAATTTTTAGTGGGTCCGACACCAACTCCCACACATGGGTTTAACCACTTAAGTGAAATAAAATTTGTTGCACAATTTTATTTCTCTTTATTCTTAATCCAAAAAATTTAACAACTCCTTCCCGAGAAAATGTAACTCCAGTAAAGGTCATATTAAGCAATTAATGGCACTGTGGTTTCATTGGTGCCCTTAGATTTTGATTCTAGACACCAGTTCAAAAGTTAGGAAAACCCACGTGTTCGTTCACTAAACGTACCCGAGCTAAACTTCGGAAATTGATTCCGGGCACACCGGGCCTTGGAATTAGGTGCCGTTAGAAACTGCGTACTTGTAAAATACCAAAGAAATTAAGGATTTTTTTTGAAATTTATGGGTCTATACAGTTATTAAATTATGTTATGGTTTTATATTATTTTTTATCTATGGGGTTTTCTCATACTTGTGCACTGCATGTCATTGGTTGTATTATTTTTTTTATCATTTTAAAAATTATGTTATGAAATATTTTTTAGAGTGGATTTTAAAAGAAATAATTTAAGCTAAGATATAAATTTATATTTATTTTAAGGCATTTTCATGCTCCCTTAAAAGGGGGTTTAAGTGAATTTATGGAAATATTGGGTCTTCATTCAGTGAATTGGTATGATTTTTAAAGGAAAGAAATGATTAAATTTATTTATTTTAGTGGTTTTACATAAAATAATAAAATATAATATTTTCATGAACTATATGTTCAAAATATCAGTAATGGAATGGCTTATGAAAGGAATTGTATAGATTATTTTATTGGTGACATATTACTGGTCTTTTTTAACACACATTACTTATACCACTCAATTTCTATAAACTGAATGACTTTTGAGGGTTTTAGTTCAAGTTCATGAGAAGATCCTCATTATGGAATTTTTCCTTTCATGTAATTCATGGAGATTATTATGATGGTAAATTCATAAGGTGACCTCAGATTACATAGATTTTTTTTTTGTATTTTGGGTGTTATTTATTTATTTTTGACCATGCATTATGTCGACCAATTCATCCTTGTTTGTATTATTGATATTTTATTTAGTTTTATTATCTTAATTTTATGTTATTATGTGTAATATATGTTCAATTTTGAGTTATTATATGTTTGGTTTGTATTTTATTCAAAATTGGTTATTTGGTTTCCATGGAAGTCTAACTTATGGATGAGTCATAACTGATTTCCTATAGAATTCCACTATGTGTTTCTTATTCCTAATTATTAATAATCATTCCCAAGTGTGATTAATTGATTTTTAGGCATTGGTTTCCTATATAAAGGGATCTATAATTCCCTTCTGGCCTTTCCAAAAACTAGATCAGATGCCAAGTCAGGATAACCCGTGTTAGTTTATGACACATATCTTGTGATATGAAGAAACCAATGTATTTTAACATGTTGTCTGTTATAATATTGCATATTGTATATACTGATTCCATTTTAGATTATGATATACTAGGTTGTATAGATAACCAAATTTCATTTTCTCAGTGTTTGTTAATGATATAAAATATGTTATCTTTTATGATACCATATATTTCATTTTAATCATAATTTCATCAATCAAATCACATAGTACAACTCTAATAAAACTATTATATTTCTATGTATTAACAATTAATCATTATAACATGAAGAAGTATAGAACATAAATTGCAAGAACACTATAATATTGAAACTAGAACCACGCATAAACATACAATGAAAAAACTATCATGTACCATACTATAACACCCCAATATTTTATGGTATTCCTCTTGTAAAATTTAATATATTTGATAGTTAATGCTTTACAAAACACTTAGTTTGAAATTGTAATATATTATTAAGTATGAACATTGTTATAGTAATGTAACCATTATGAATAGTAATATGACTAATAGAATAGTAAATCCACCTATGAAAGTATAAATAAAATTTGGGTATCTTATAAATAAAAATATTATATATTTATATCTTGTTATAAATTATTAAATGTTTTAAAAATGATAAATAAAGTGTTGGTATTTTTGTAAAGTATAAATGTTTATTTAAAATTTTATAATTAATAAAATGTTTTAAAAGAAAATTTATTTTCATAAAACAGATTAATAAATTGATATTGTTTTCTTTTATGATTATAAGAGAATTTTATGAGACCTTAATTAATTTTTCAATGTGTTATAAAATCAGTTATAATTTTAAAATTGATATTTTTTGAATAAATGATGATTTTAATTAAAATATAAAATTTTCATATTTAGGAAATTATTTTCATAAAATGTAATCCATTTTTTAATTATACACATCGAAAATTTATTAGGATGAATTTTTGGGATTTTTCTAAAATAGTTGAATTTTTTTATGAATAGTGAAATACGATAATTTGTGGTATATATACATTATGAGTTAAATACAATATTTATTGATTCATTACTAATGTAATAACCATAATATATAACTATCCTTATCTATTTACAATATATTGTCATGGAATAAAAACTATTCATAGTCTTGATCTAAAATAATAATAAATGAATTAAATAATCAAAAAAAAGTCATCTCCTCCACTATAAATACCACCCCTCATCACCCATTCTCATAACAAATAAATAGCCTTAGTCTTGTCAAATTTATGCTCAATACCTCTCCCAAAACTATCCCCCTTGTTCCAATATTACTGGTATCACCTAAAATACCATTTAAAAGTTTCTTAAGAGGCTCTCAAGGAGAGGAATTCTAGAGGTAAAATCGCCTTTATTCTTTTAATTTTCTTTCAATTTCTTTTCTTATATTATCCTTTAATTAGATCCACTATCCAAACATGCATGATAAATACATTATCTTATATATAATTTAATTTTATAATGATTATGTTATATCCACCATCAATTCTTTTCCCTTCCCCTTTTTGTTCAAAAAATAAAAACCTCATCTCTGAGGTGTCGATTCACCACCTTCATGGATGATGATTCCTTAATTTTCTAATACCACTTTCAAGGTGGGTCATAAAACTATTTTTATGGTAAAAAAATATTATAATATTTATATTAAAACTTATTCAGTGTTTTGGAGGTAGTATATGTACGTATTTTTTATTATTATAACAAAACTATTGTGTGATGATAAAAAAATGCCAAAATAATCCAAACAATTATCATTAAAATTTTATCTATTTAATCATCCTAATGTCTAGAAAAAATGATATATAAGAACATTAAATCTTCTATTAGTTAATTCATAATAAATTATATCAAATATGGATAAATGTTCCTATTTCACATGATCTTTTGTACATGTATACAAGTGAACCAATCATGAAAACCAAGTAAATGAACACTTCCGAATGATGAAATTGAATATAATAACTCATCACAAAGACCATAAAAGAACTTAATAATATTATAATAAATAAAATAAATGATGAATAGGTTTTGTATTCAATTATTAATGAATCTTATTTCGTTATCCAGAACATTAAGTACAAGTGCAGAACACTTTCGGACACAAGGTAAAGGATTCTCCCTGAACCTCCATTTTTCATTCGGGCTATGAATTATCTCTATTTACACAAACATAATTCCTCATTATTTTTATATAATTATTCTAAATTCTATTTATATTTTCCAAAATCATGTATCTAGATCATTTCAACTATCTTTGATGGGGAAATACATGTTTTATAAGTTTCCCCTTTCAATTCCTCCTGATAAGCATGAGGATTAAAGGGTAATTTCTAATTTATTACCCATTTTCAAATAAAATACATAATATATTATAAGGAAAAAATATTTTTTTAATTAAATATTTTTATATTGAATTTTTTTTAGTTATTTTCTAGTTTTATGCAAACAATTAATCCTTTTCCTCTTGAAAGACTCGTACATTTTCTCTTAAACAGCACTAAAGTGGATCATTTCTAAAGAATATTTTTTACATTTTTTTACTTCAATTAGACATAATTTAATATTTAAATATAATTTATTTTTCCTTCCATTTTAATTTATGGGATAAAATTTTTTACGATATGATTTTATACAAATTATTTTTTAAAAATAACTCTTCTTTCCAAAGTAAAATAGCATTTCTCTCAAGAATTTATTAATGGTTTTATTAGAGTATTTTCATCTAATTAAACACCATTTGTTGGATTTTATTATTGATAGATGTTGATATATTCTGATACCATATACTATATTTTATTAAATGGTTATGATAAGTTTGATTTTGGATGTGTTATTCATGGTTTATGGTTGAAGTATTCACATTTCGTATGCTAGTTTTCCAATACAAATGTTGATGTTATTCTCTATCCTTTTCAAATGTGGAATGAATTATACTTATTAAGTGATTATAGAGTCCATCTATAGCCCCCATATTCATCGGTAGGTATCATGAGACAAACTAATTTGGGCATTGACTGACATCTTACCCATTTATGATGTCTTGTCCGAAGCCTTGATGCTATGTTATGATGTATGACATTATGCATTTCCTCAATATGATATTATTAATCGATATCCCATGTGATTATTCAAATAGTATAACATCCATGGGTAAGTTTAATTCTCATGTTATTATTTATATGACATTATTTATTCAAATTTTATTATTACCATATTATTCTCTAGATTATGTTTTAATTGCTTTTGTTTTAGTTATTCACATTGCCTTATTGTTTATGTTTATGTTGGAATCTGCTATATTACTTACCCTTACTATGAATTTGAACTCAATCCTTTATTATGATTTATTTTTTTCTACAGGATATGAAGATTTATATTTTAAATGATTTGTAGGGATAATATAGTATTTTATGGATGTTTCCAATGGAGTTGAAATGTTGTTTTTCCTTTTAAGTTGTAATGTAAAACTTATGTTTGTATCTGTTTTTAAAAATCTATTAATCTATTTTTCCCTTTTGTATGGGATAACTTATGAACAGTACCAATGTAATAAATCAAGGCACCGAAACCTGGATACTGGGTTTGGGGTCTTTACAATTTGTATTGGAGAAGGTTTAGTAAAAACCTTGTAAACTAGATTTAGAAAATGTAGATTATGGAACATAACTATAAGATTAGAATTGAGGATAATCATAAGATTAAAATTTTAGAATTCTGGTAAGGTAGATATTATGTGGGTATTCATATAAATACATCTTTATCTAGATATTATAAGTGGATTTGGTTTTAACACATATGTACCTTGGGGAAACAACTTTGACAAGGTGTGTCGGGCCTAACTCGGTGTAACCTGGTACATGCCAACGAGCCTTACTTTTTCCTAGTTTGACACTCCCAGACAATATTCTTAGGATAATTAAAATTTTCTATAAAAAACATTATGAAGGATTTAAATGTAAATATTTCCCCAAAGAAACCATGTTTATGATTATGAGATTAGATATGCATAAATTTTTCAATTTATGTTAAGTGTTTTTCTATTTAGAAATTATGTACTATGATTCATAAACTAATTTAGTGTGTGGAATTGTTTATAAATGACCCCTAGTGGGAGGAATGGAAACCATATCCACACATGAATTATATGGATGGATTTCCTCATATCCAAGATAATGATGCTGGAGCAGGAGCTACAATCGGAGTTGGGAGACTTATAACTATACTGAGGCACCTGACTCAGGTTATGAATAATAACCTTACTCATATGGAGCATGCTAATCCAAAATATAGAGGAACAATGTTAGACTGCTTCATGATACAAAAACATCCATCATTCAGTCGGACTACAAACCCATTTGTAGCTGAGCAGTGGATAAGTTCCTTAGAGAAGATATTTCTCTCTTTGGGAGGTAACGAAAGGGAGATGGTTACCAAGGAAGTTTATCATCTATCAGGAGATAGAGATCAATGGTTTTCATTAATTCAAAACATAAATGAGGATGAAGATATCAAAAAAATATAATGGAATGATTTTAAGGAAATTTTCATGGTGAAATATTTCCCTCACAAATAGTGAGTGGATATGGAGAGACAATTATTTAGTCTAAGACGGAAAGAGGATGAAAAAATTTGCAAGTATGAAGGAAACATGACCAGGTTATAAAGGCATGTCATGGACTATATACGCAATACAAGGAGAAACATTGATTGATTATTTTATGTATTAAAACCTTTCCTCCCAAGGGAACTGGTCTCCCAAATGTTCAAATCATACGAAGATATAGTCTCAAGTGCTATCAAGACAAATAAATAATTCTATAGGTATTATGAATTTAAAGAAAATATAGAGAAGAAGAGTGATCTCACCCAAATTTACCAAAGATTTTAGAGTTAAATAGTCGCTTGTAGAGTATCTTGAGTTGTCAATTCCTCAAGACCTAAGAAGAAACCTATAGACACACACATTCTAAAGACTGATTTCGGCTATTAAGTGTCCAACTTTGGGTTGATTTTAGATAAGTTTAAACAAACACTACGTAACTTAAGTGAATTCAAATTATGAGAAGGGTTGATCCTAGGTTATTACAAGGGGTGGATTTGATGAAATTATTTTTTAATGATTTCAATTTCTTATATTCGAGATGGGTTTATTCAATAAGATCAAAAAAATCATCACATACTGGTTTAATACTAGAACACCATAATACTAATCACCTATACATTTGTAGGATCAAATTTATGAGCACTCCAAGTTATAGGTTTTTATTAGCACTTGAAGTATGTGGCCTTAAAATTCAATAAGGATGAAGAAGATTTAAAATCATCAAATACCAATATCAATTAAAATAATTGATTATATATTAATGGAGTGATAAATAACATCCAATTTATCCCCTTGCTACTTCCTTAGATCAACCCATAAGTGGTTTATCCCTCTATTGATGCTATGGTTTCAATGGAAGTGGGAAGTAGACTCATGAGAAAGGAATTGAATAAGTGAATAAAACAATAAAAAGAAAATGATCACTCCACCATTGTGTGAATAATTTCACAAGGTTTGGTGTGAATAAATTCACACATTGAGGCAACAATATCAATGTGAGATGGAGAAGAACATAATAATAGGAGAAAAAGAACTTTTATTAAGAAACTAATATGAATTAAGACAACTTACAATTTATGAATAACATTACAATGAAATAAATAATCCAAGATTAATAAATCCTCCAACACCACAACCTTAAATAGGCATTTTGGGAACCTTGGGTCTTTTTCTGGACCGTAGAATCTGGCCCAAAATTTTATCTCCAACTTGGGATGCATGGAACTCCATTAAATCATCATAATTATCTTTGGACACTGTTTAGTGAAATTTTTCCAATGATGTTCTCTATCTTCGGTTAAATTTTCATAATTATTGGTCTTGTATATTGGCCGCTATAGTAGTTTTATTGGGTTGATTTCCAGTTCACTTCACCCAGATTGTTGTTTTTTCAAGGCCATCTTTGGTGGTATTCAATATGAATCTTCAAGTAATACAAAATTATTAATTGTTACAAATGTAATGAGAAACGTAAAAATTAAATATGAAAATAAAATCAATATCATCGGGTACTTTAAATGATGTTAAAAAATGTTCCATGTAATAGTGCATTTAAGAAGGAATTACAATTATAATATGAAATACTTTTCAAAGTGTAAAATGCACTAAAATGGTGTTTATGAATAAAAAATCAAATGAATATTATATATATTAACAATGAATATTATCCTCATTCAGTGGCTAATCACACCCCAACTTGAGTTTTTCTAGTCCCGAGCAAAATATATCTCAAAAATGTGAAATTTGAATTCCCTTTTCCAAAAACATTTTAATAAACAATGATCACCAAAATACCTTATATCAAAAAACTATGAAACCCATAACAATATTTTAATAAAATATAGTTTCATAACTAGATCCGAATCCCAAGCCCATTCTTTTGTTCAAATTCATCGCCATATTTCATCCAATATCAATTATGTATGAGGATGTGGTGTGTATCACAGTAAACATGGGGGTTCATCTTTATTCAAGGGGGAAATGATGGAAGAGCTATGTGAAATAAAATTTATATATTAAGATGATTATTCAATTTTTTGTTTCAATATTTCCATGGTAATTGAAATTTCACTCAAAAGAGTCAACCCATGTAGCGAGACTTTACTGATTACTCCCAGGATCAAAGACCGTAGGGAACCAAGTGAATCCCACATAATCGGGCATCATTTCGAGTTAACTGAGTAAAAAAATTCAAATTAACACAAATAGGGAGAAAATTACTAACTCTGGGACGAACTACTATGGAGTCACGATCCCCAAGTGCCGAAAGCTACACATTAGGTCATTTCATTGCTCTACATGAAAATTTATTGTTTATTTTTATTTTTTATTGAATACTCATATTAATACTAAAATGATTACCAAACCTATGATATTTATTTGGGGGACCCCATGAAATCAAACTAATACCCCACTATCCAAAGGACATGTGTTGTGGTATCTTTTTTTCTATTTGGATGAAAATATAAAAGATGAAATTTCACATTAGACAGCCACAATTTACAAAATCTATGGTAATGAAATTATACATGGATTAAAATTAGAATTAGGGCATGGTAAATTATTAGATATTCAGTTTCAAAGTGTAAATTGTGCATTATTATGTTCAAGGTTAAATAAATCTTTCCATCCACACATTTTTTTATGCACACAAAATTAATTATTTTTTTCATTCTTTTCACCCCCCAAACATAGAATAACACTATCCCTAGTGTTTGAAGAAAATAAAACTGAGAAGGGGGTAGAGGTAGATGACATGAGTTCTAAAAGGAATTTGCAACATGAGGATCATGGAATGAAGTCACCTGGTGGTTGAAGTTGATGTTCTTGCTGCTCCAATTTAGTCCTTCGATTTACATGTCACTTGTAAAGTTCCCTAGTGGAAAAAAACCATATATAGATATATATATTTATTCACATAATAAAAAACTAAAATATAAGTATATATACAAAAATTATAGAATAAGGAAGCACTATAAGCTGTAGGTCAGTGCTAAGCGCGCACCCCTATCTCCCTTCAGTCCTGGGTTTGAGTCCCTATAGATTCCCCGGTTGTGACGGGGTTTTCGCAATGACCTACAATGTGTCCTTTTAATTTTTTTAAATTATTATTATATTTTTTTTTGTATTTTTGTTTTAACCTAAAAACACATAAAAATAAAAATTAACTAATGATACATTGTTTTCTTTTTAAATTTTTAGGTTAGGTATTACTCAAGGATCACACCATGTGACACAGATGAATATGGTACTCCCCTTTCATACCCATCCATACTCATAATAGAAGAACATGTTAATAGTCTATGGTACTATCATATTCACAGTTAAATATTATTTTTAAAATATAAAATTGATTTATTAATCCTATTTGAAAAATAATGACGTTTCAAAAATATTGGAAACATGCAGACCATGGGTTTCCTCCCGTGAAATGCTTTTTTTAACATCATTAGCCCGACATGGATCCTAAATCAATCAATTTTTTCCTGGTTCATAGGTTGGCTCTGTTAAATCAACCTATGTTTCCTATTAATTGAATGATTCAATGAATTGTTTTAACGTATGACCATTGGCCTTGAAAATGTGACCACTTGTGGGATCCTAAATCTCTACTACACCATGGGGGTACACATGATGCACTATAAAAGGACCTGACCATCTAAACCATAACTTTTCCGTGTGTAAATAATGTTTTGAACTCTACAAGAGCACAAATTTTCTTGGTTCAAATTATTTAACTTTTAGATTACTAGAGTTGTAGGATTGAACTCTAGCTTTATTTATCCCTGAATTTTTATAAGCCTCCATCCTAATTTACTCAATTTCATTAAGATCTAATTTTCTCTTTTCTTCGGCCAAAGAAATGTCAAAATTCATTTTTTATGATTTCCCAAAACACCTTATTCTCAACTTCAATAGGTAAATGGAATGATTTTACATAAACCAACATATATGGTGACATTCTTAGGATGGTTTTGAATACTGTACAATATTCTCAAAGGGCATCCAAGAGTTTCTCGGACCAATCTTTCCTAGAGGGATTTATAGTTTTTTCAAGAATATGATTAATCTCTCTATTTGCTAACTCACCTTGACCATTGGTTTCAGGATGGTATGCAATGGAAACTTTATGAGAAATCACATACTTAGACATGAGTTATGAGAATGGGCGGTTGAAGAAATGGGTTCCTCGATCATTGATTATAGCCCGAGGAATTCCAAATTGAGAAAATGTGTACTCTTTCAGAAATCAGATCACAGCATGATGGTCTTTGGACTTGGTGGGAATGGCCTCAACCCATTTTGGGAAATAATAAATAGATAAGAGAATGTAGAGTTATCCCAAAGAGTTTGGTAAGGGTCTCATGAAATTAATTCCCCAACAATCAAAGATTTCAATGACCAGAATTGGTGTGTGGGGAATCTGATTCCTTTTAGTAATGGATCCTAATTTTTGACACTGAGGACTTATTTTTCAGAATTGGAAGGAATACTTAGTGAGGTTAGGCCAATAGAAACCACTTTGGAGGACCTTTGCAGGGTTTTCTTTGTGGAAAAGTTTCCTCCACATGCCTCTGCATGATAGAATCTTAAAATGGACTCTTTCTCAGACTCAGGAACACATCTCCTAATAATTTGATCAGGACAAAACTTGAAGAGGTAAGGATCATCAAACACATATTGTTTGACATCATAAAGGAATTTCCTCTTAGCTTGGATCCCTAGGAATTTTGGAATGTCACCCATCACCAAATGGTTTTTTATGTCAGCATACCATGGGAAATCACTCACTGAATAGAGGTGCTCATCGGGAAATGAATCAGAAACAGAAAGGTGATGTGAGTTATCTTTGAATTCTATCCAAGATAGGTGAGCATCTATAACATTTTCAACACCCTTTTTATCATTAATGGTTAAATCAAACTCTTGAAGAATAAGGAACCACATAATCAATCTAGCCTTGGTATCTTGTTTTTGGAAAAGGTATTTTAGGGATGAATGGTCAGTGATGACAATTATGGGTGATCCTAAGAGATAAGACCTGAATTCCTCTAAGTAAAATACAACAACAAAAAATGTTTCTCAGTGGTGGTGTAGTTTAGTTGTTCATCATTTAAATATTTTCTTACATAAGCAATGACACATGGAGTTTTCTCACACCATTGTCCTAAGAATGCTCCTACAACGAAGTCACTATCATCACACATGAGTTCAAAAGGAATTTTCCAATTTGGATATTGCATGATAGATGGAGAGACAAGAGCTGACTTGAGTGTAGAGAATGATTCCTCACAACTTTATGTCCCTAAAAATGGAGCATCTTTCACTAATAGAGGACAAATTGGTCGAGAAATAGAGCTGAAATTCCAAATGAACCTTCTATAGAAACCAACATGTCCTAATAAATACCTCACTTCCTTAACAGTTTTAGGAGAGGGAAGGTGAAAAATGATGTCGACCTTAGCTTTATCAACTTCAATACGTCTACCAGATACCAGATGGACTCAAACAAGTCCTTCCTTTACCATGAAATGGAATTTTTCCCAATTTAGGATGTGATTCTTATCCTCAAATCTTGAAAAACCCCTTTCAAAATTCAGAAGGAATCCCTCAAAAGTATCCCCAAAGATGGAGAAGACGTCCATGAAGACCTATAAACAATACCCTACCATGTCTGAGAAGATTCCCATCATGCACCGCTGGAAGGTACCAGGAGCATTACATAACCCAAACAACATGTGCTTGAAGGAAAAAGTGTTGAATAGACAAGTGAAGGTTGTTTTTCCTTGATCCTCTAAGGATACATCGATTTGATTATACCCTGAGAATCCATCTAGTAAGAAATAGAATTGATGACCTACCACTCGCTCGAGGACTTGATTAATAAAGGGAAAGGGGAAATGGTCTTTCTTGGTACAAGAGTTGATATTCCTATAGTCAATATATACTCTCCATCCACTACTAACCCTTGTGGGGATAAGGTCACCGTCCTCATTGGTGATCACAGTAATTCCAGCTTTCTTTGGGACAACTTGAATTCGGATTACCCACTAACTCTCAGCTATGGGTTAGATGATACCCGCTTTCAATAACTTAAGAAGTTATTTCCTTACCACATCCATAAGATTTGGATTTAGTCTCCACTAAGGTTGACGACATGTTTTGGATTCAGATTCAAGAACAATCCTATGAGTTCCAATGAGTGGGATAATACTAAGAATATTAGAAAGGGTCCATCCAATTGCTTTCTTATGCTTTCTTAGGACATCTAGAAGCATCATATCTTGATTGGATTCCAGAGAGGAAGAAATGAAAACATGGAAGGCTCAATTGTCCCATAAGAACGCATACTTGAGTGATGAAGGTAAGACCTTGAAATCGAGATCAGATTGGTTATCACTTTCCAAGAAATAATTGGACTTTGTATTGAACTCAGTTTCTTTGACAAAATTGGTTCCTTGTGAACAGAATTCTCATTCACTAAATTGGCCAGATCAGTGTCATGAATGGGTATGGACTCAATGTTATTGATTTCACCAATGGTATCATTTATTGTCGATTCTTGAAAATCATCAATAGAGCTATCTGAAAGAGATTCAAGCCAAGGAGACAAATTTCCCTCGTGTGAACAAAGAAAATCAATCTCTTCTTGAATTAAAAATCCTTTAGTAATCCCTTGATGTTCCTCGAGTTCACTATCAACACTACCAATCCAATTAACGTCATGGATATCTTCATCATCCCCAATTGGAGAGTTTTCATTATAGATGTTCAAGTCTAGACTCAGGTTTCCAAAGGTGATGGTCATGTTCCCATTTTGGACTCCGATAACAGAGTTTATTGTTACAAGGAAGGGATGACCAAGGATGATTGGGGATTTCTCCCTAGGACCTAATATTGGGTGATTTTCAAGGACAATGAATTCATCTGGGTAAATGAAAATTTCAACTTTCACCAAAACATCCTTTAATATCCCCTTTGGAAATTAAACACTACGATCATCAAGTTGAAGAGTGATAGATGTGGGTTGGAGTTCTTCAATCCATAATTGACAATACATGGCATAAGGAATGAGGTTCACACTAGCTCCCAGATCGTAAAGGCCTTTGACAACTTTGTTCTCTCCTAACTCAAAATTGATGTATGGACATCATGGATATTTCAACATTGGAGGAATAGTCCATTGAATGGTGGTACTCACATTAGCAGCCAAAAGTACTTGGTTTTTATGTGAAAATTTCATTCTAAAAGTGAAAAAGTACTTAACGTAATTTTAGTAGGTAGGAATGGTTTTGATTGCATCGAGAAGTGGAATGTTCAACTTAACCTAAGAGAATATTTACCTCAAAGTTTCATTCAGTTATGATTTACTTTTTCCTCTCATGTATTGAGGGAAGGGATAATGTTGTTTGATTGTTTGGTGTGGTTGTAGTTCCTTCACATTCTCATTGGGATTTTCAGAATCCATGGGAGGTTCTTCATCATTTTTGTACGTTGTTGAAGCTTTTAATGGTTCTGGAATGGCTTATTCAGGTTTCTTAGTGGATTTACCACTTCTTAAAATAGTCAATTCTTTGAGTTGTTCATGTGAGGTTTGTGTGAAATTGGATTCTCCCCTTAAAGTTGAGGATGGTACTGCCTGAGTAGGAATGGGTGCCTTCCCTATTTTAATGGGTTTTAGTTCATGTTTAAGGGATGAGAATTCTGAGTTCATTTTCCCTATTTGTTTACACGACTGCTCAATGATTGGAAGAGGGGAAGATCGAGTAGGGGCTTGTGCTAGTTGTTTTATCCAAGGAGGATACTTTGGTTGTTGGATTGGTTGTTGGTATTGGATAGGATGATGTTGGTATTAGTCTGGTTGTGGTTGGAATTTGTTTTTTTTTTGTAAATTTTGTGTAGGGTAGGGGTTTGGTCTTTGTGGTTGGCTTGGTTGTTGGTTATATTTCCAATGGAATCCTGGGTGGTCATTATACCTTGGGTTGAATGTTTTTTTGGTATTGTGGATTTTGGAAGTTTAGGGCATTGAATTCAGCAGGTGGTCCTCCTAGAAGAACATCTTTAATGGATGGTATGGTTGGGAAGTTGTCTGTCTTGTGGTCATGTTTGTCACGAGTTGTGAAAATAGGGTCAACAGTTTTAATTTCATGGACCTTCCTAAGATCGATCTTCTCGACCTTCCTAGTGAGTGCAGCAAGTTTCTCCCTAAGGCTTTCCTCCTCCCTAAGTGTGTGAATTCCACCAGATTTGGGTGGCTTCTCATAGTAAGGTGATGCCCCCCCATGTTTGGTTTTGTTCGGCCAGTCCTTATAGATACTCGTAAGCATCATTTGGGGATTTGTTTTTAAAGGTCCCATTGCACATCATGTCAAAAAATTGTTTGTTCCCCGATCCCAACCCTTCATAGAAAATTTGAACTTGTTCTGGGATTGGAAATCAATGGTGAGGTACCATGTTGAGTGTGTCTTTGAACCTTTCCTAGGTTTCATAGAATGACTCTCCCTATTTTTCAAAAAAGTTTTGGATGATCTTTTTAAGTGTAATTGTTTTGTGGTGGGGAATGTATTTTTAGTAAAACTCTCTTTCTAATTGGTCCCAAGAGTTGAAGGATGATGGTCTCAAATTGTGCCCAAATTTTGGCGTCGTTGCTGGGAACCTAAGAAGAAACTTATAGACACACACATTCTATGGACTGATTTTGGATATTAAGGGGACAAATTTGGGTTGATTTTAGATACGTTTAAGCATAAACTATGTGAATTAAGTGAATTCAAATTATTATAAGGGTTGGTCCTAGTTTATTACAAGGGGTGGATTTGATGAAATTATTTTTTAACAGTTTTAATTTCTTATATTCGAGATGGGTTTATTCAAGAAGATCAAACTAATTCTTCACTTACTGGATTAGTACAAACACACCATAATACTAATCACCTATTCACTAGGAGGATGAAATTTATGAGCACTCCAAGGTAAAGGTTCGTATTAGTAGTTGAAGTATGTGGCCTTAAAATTCAACAAGGATGAATAAGCTTTAAAATCATCAAATAAAAATCTCTATTAAAATAAGTGATTATAAATTAATGGGGTGATAAATAAAATCCAATCAAGCCCCTTTATAATCTATTGGATCAACCCCTAATTGGGTTATCCCTCCATTGATTATATGGTTTCAATGGAAGCAGGAAGGAGACTCATGAGGGAGGAATTGAAGAAGTAAATAAAACAATAAAAAGAAAATGATCACTCCACCATTTTGTGAATAATTTCACAAGGTTTTGTGTGAATAAATTCACACATTGAGGCAATGGTATCAAATTTATATGTAGAAGAAAAGAGTAATAGGAGAGTAAGAACTTTTATTAAGAAACTAGGATGAATTAAAACAACTTACAATTGAGGAAGAACATTACAAAGGAAAAGTGGCAGCATAAAATTACAATGAAAGAAAGCAAACAAGATGGATAAATACTCCAAAACCACTACCTCAAATAGGTATTTTGGGAGCCTTGGGTCACGACTCCAATAGTAAAAGTCATCCCACTTGATTATGGTTGGATTAGGGTGGTGGAAAGCTTGTGGAACTTGGACTTTTCCACTCTTGACTCGACGTGGCAGCTAGCTTACATCCATCGAATAGAATTGCCTAAATGAGATTATATATGAAAAAATTAGAGTGGTATATAGAATAATAAAATGAATCTCAAGATTTACCATAACCTTATTTAAAGTTTCATCCCAAAAGAGTTTATGGTTTACATGATATGTGTAACATCGTGGGCTGTTTTTTTGGACCATAGAATCTGGTCTAGAATTTTATCTCCAACTTGGGCCACCTATAACTCCATTAAAACATCATAATTAGCTTTCTAAACTATTTAATTAATTGTTTCCCATGATTTCCTCTATCTTCAGTTAAATTTTAAGAATTATTGGTCTTGGATATTGGCCTATACAATAGTTTTATTGGGATGCTGTCCATTTCACTTCACCCAGAATGTTGTTTGTTCAAGGCCAACTTTGGTGGTCTTCCAATATGAATCTTCAAGTACTTAAAATGTATTAATTGTTAAAAATATAATGAGAAACCAGAAAATTAAATATTAAAATAAAATTAATATCATTGGGTACTTTAAATGATGTTAAAAAATGTACCATCTAATAGTGAATTTTAAGAAGGAATTACAATTATAATATGAAATAATGTTCAAAGTGTAAAATAAAATAAAATAGTGTTTATGAATAATAAAGAATATTATTATTATATATATTAACAATCAATATTATCCTCATTCAGTGGATAATCAAATAGGGTTACTGATCACTATGTAAAATGAAATAAGGAAAAGGGGAATCAAGGAAGAGTTGAATTTCCATCCTGTAAAAAACGTGGAAAGAAACATCAAGGAGGATGCCTTTTGGGGATGAGAGTTTTTTATAAGTGTGGATAAAAAG
This sequence comes from Viscum album, assembly GCA_963277665.1. Taxonomy (NCBI): domain Eukaryota; kingdom Viridiplantae; phylum Streptophyta; class Magnoliopsida; order Santalales; family Viscaceae; genus Viscum; species Viscum album. The sequence goes on from OY728167.1 coordinate 339,994,661, forward strand.
GCCACCATGCCTGTGATTTAAAGTGAAATTAATAAGCTACCAATTTTCAATTATAAAATTTTAAAGATTTGGGACATTATGAAAACGATTTTCCTAATCATCAAAGAAACGTTCCGTAGAAAAGGCCAAGAAAAAATGCTATGCTTATGCAGTCACAACAGCTGAGGTTGAAGTTCCTAATGATGTGGTTGAAGGTACTTTAATGATCTCCTAAAATTTAGCTAAATATTTATTCTTTTATGGATTATAACATTCATTTATATCAATATATTTTACATTAAAAACTAGATAGTTCCAATTCACCTTAACAAAGTAGTTTTCAATAAAGACTCATAGTGAAAACCTTATTGCAACAAATATGGGTCGAGTATTTCCTATTATGACATATAAATGTGCTCTAATTTCTTATTTTATTATCATACCTATGGTTTATTTTGATATAATCCTTGATATGAATTGGATTTCAAATTATAATGCAAAAATTTATTACAAAGAGATGGAAATTATGATTCGTGATAAAGGTATGTAATTTCTAATCTTGAGAGGGGAGACTTTATCATCTTAGTCAAATCTACATCCACCTCCAGTAGCTCTTCTAAATGAAATTATTGGGAAATAAGAAAAAATATCATCTATGAATGAGAAAATAAATCTTTAAATTCGGGACGTACTTACTGTACAAGAATACATTGATGTATTTTCAAAAGATTTACCTGGATAACCTCAAAAGTAGGAAGTTGAGTTTTCTATTAATTTTATCCTAATGAAAGACCTATATCAAATAGTACCTATAGAATGGAAATTTTGGAGTTAATATATTTTAAAAAAAAACTAGAATAATTGAGTGATAATGAATTTATATTCCCTAGTGTTTCACCTTGGCAAGATAATATTCTTTTTATTAAGAATAAAGATGGATCTCTGAGGTTGTTCATTAACCAAAAAAGATCAATGCTATTACGATAAATAAAACATATATAATTCCTCTTATTGATCAATTATTTTACCAACTTCACAGATCTCAATATTTTTAAAAGATTTATTTTTGATCTGGATATAATCAATTTCATGTGAAGAAGTAATACATTCAAAATATAGCACATTGAACCAGGTATGGACATTACAAATTTACAATAATTCCATTTGTACTGACTAACGCATCCTCTGTTTTTATTGATATAATGACTAGTGTGGTAAAGGAATATCTTGAAATTTATTTTGTTGTATTTTTTGATTATATATTGATATATTCCAAAATCTACGATGACTATGAGAACCACTTGTGGATTTCTCTAAAGAATATTATAAGAAATGAGTTATATGAGAAGTTTATCAAGTATGAATTCTGGATCAAAAATTTTCTTTTTCTTGGACATATTGTCTCTAAGGATAGAATCTTAGTTGATTCTGTGAAGAAAAATGAATTTCAAGAATTTCCTACACCAACAAACATAACCTAGGTTCATATTTTCATTGTATTAGCAGGTTACTATCATCATTTATTTCATAATTTTTCCCAATTAGCTAACCGGTTAACTAAGATTACTTGTAAAGGGGTTAAGTTCATATGTACAAAAGAATGTGAATAATGTTTTGTAGAATTGAAGATGAGATTAGTGAATTCCCTGATATTGAATCTACCGTCAGGAAATGGTGGATTTGTGATTTATACTGATGAATCAAAGAAAATACTTGGTTGTGTCCTTATGAAAAATGATAAAGTTATTTTCTATACATCAAGATAGTTAAAAACTCATTAAAGGAACTATTTAGGTCATGATATTAACTCAGAATTCATAATATTTTCTCTGATGATATAGAGACACTATCTCAATTGGAAATCTATGAGATATATACAAATCACAAGATCTTGAAATATATCTTCTCACAGAAATAATTCAATATGAGGAAAATTACCTTTCTTGAGCTACTCAAGGATTATGATTGTTCAATACACTACCAACCAGGGAAGGTGAATAAGGTATCAGATGCATTGATCAAGAAGGATCACAAAGTTTTGAATAAAATGAGGATTAACAAGGATCTTGTGTACATGGATCTAGTAAAGGTGGATATTGGAATTATCAAGGAAGGTGAAGCATCACTACTTTTTCAAATGGTTTCCAAACCATATTTATTGGAAAGGATTAAAAGTTCTAAATATGATGATGAGAATTTTCAAAAGAAAATTAAAGCTGTGAATGATGGGAAATTGGTAGACTTCGTATACGAAGATGGAATCTTGAAATTTTGGAAGAGGCTTTGTGTTCCCACTATACCAGAGATAAAGAGGGAATTATTAGATGATTCTCATATATTGAATTTCTATATACACTCTGGTAGAAATAATATATATATATATATATATATATATATATTTGAAGAAACATTTTTGGTGGGATAATATGACGCATGAAATTTCTGATTATGTATCAAGATATTTAGTCTGTAAACAGGTGAAGCCTTAATAACAACATCCTATATGAGTCATACAACTTATGCTTATTCTTAAATGAAAATGGGATGACATTAATATGGATTTTTTCACTCGATTACCAAAAACTTCAAGAAAGAATGATGCAATATGGGTAATTTTTTACCGAATAACCATATCTACACATTTCGTCCCTATAATGGAGGATTTTCCACTGGAGCGTGTTGCACGAATCTATATTAATGAAGTTGTAAGAAGTCTTGGAGCACCTATTTACATTGTTTCTAATCATTATCTAGGATTTAAATTGGAATTTTGTAAGAGTCTTCAGAAAGATTTATACATTGAGCTTCATTTGAGTACAACTTATCACCCTCAAACTGACGGGCTGTCTGAGAAGACCATTCAAACATTATAAGACATATTGAAATCATTCTCACTTTACTTTCAAGGTATGTATGGTCAATATTTATCTTTTCTAGAGTTTTCATATAATAACAGTTTCCATTCAAGTATTCAAATGGAAAAATATAAATCATTGTATGGAAATAGATGTCGTACACCAACTTGTTAGGATGAGGTTGGTAAATGTAAGATTGTAGGCCTAGAGATTATAGAGGAACCAATGGAAAATCTAAATAATATTCAAACCCATATCAAATTAGATCAAAGTAGTTAGATGAGATTTACTGATAATCGAAGGAAATATTTGGAATTTCAAGTGGGAGAACATGTTTTCTTGAAAGTATCTCTATGGAAGGGTGTTATATGATTTGTAAATACAGGGAAACTATGACCTAGGTACATTGGTTCTTTTGAAATCCTAGAGATAGTTAGAGGTGTGGATTATTGTTTAGAGATTCCACCTTTCCTTTCTAAAGAACACAATGTGTTCCACATCTCTTTATTAAGGAATTACATGCCAAACCTAATGCATGTCCTCACTTATGAAGCAATAAAATTGGAACATGATTTATCTTACTATGAAGAGCCTATCCATATCCTAGACACTAGATAACAGGTCTAGAGGAATTAGATGACTAGAATAGTAAGGGAACTTTGTAAAAATCATAAAATTGAAGAGGCGACATGGGAACCATGGGAATTTATTTTGAAGAAATGCCCAAATCTTATTATGAGGTGAAATTATAGAAATTTGGAGGAATAAAGTTTTTTAAGGATGGGAGAATGTAACACCCCAAGATTTTATGGTATGCCTATATTAAAAATTAATATCTTCAATAGTTTATTCTTCACACAACACTGAGTTTAAAATTGTTATATACTATTAACTATGACTGTTGGAATAATAATTTGACCATTAAAAATTTTAATATAACCAATAGAATATTTAAATTCACCTATAAAATTATAAATAAAATTTGGGTATCTTATAAACCAAAATATGATATATTTATATCTCGTAAAATTAATAATTTTTTTAAAAATGATAAATTAAGTGTTGGTTTTTTTTGTAAAACAGAAATTTTTATTTATAATTTTTTAATTAATATATTTTTTTAAAAGAAAATTTATTTTCATAAAATAGATTATAAATTAATATTTCATTTTATTATGATTATAATATAATTTTAGTGGGAATTAATTAATTTTACAAAGTGTGATAAAATAAGTTATAATTTCAAAATAGGTATTTTTCGAATAAATGATGATTTTAATTAAAAATTAAATTTCTTATATTAAGAAAATAATTTTAATAAAATGGAGTCCATTTTTAAATTCTACACATTAAAAAATGGTTTGGTTTATTTATTGGAAATTTTCTAAAATAGTTGAAATTTTAGTGAATAGTGAAATACAATAATTTACAGTAAATATACATTATAAGTTAAATACACTATTTCTTGAGTTATTGAAGATGTAAGATCCATAATATCTAACTAAAATTCTACCTTTAATGTATGTGTAATGGAATAAAAAATATTCATTGTTTTGAGCCAAAATAATAAACAAATGAATTAAATAATAAAAAAACTCCACTCCTCCACTATAAATACCACCCCTTCTCCTCACACCTTCAAAGCCTTGAATCTTATCCAATTTATACCCAATACCTCTCCCAAACACCTCCCCTGCATTCCTTTATTGCTGGTATCACCTAAAATACCTTTTAAAAGTTCCTTAAGGAGGTTTTCAATGAGAGGAATTCAAGTGGTAAAATCCTCTTTTGTTCTTTTAATTTTCTTTGAATTTATTTTATTTTATTATCCTTTACTTACCTCCTCGATAAAAAATGAAGGTTAAATAAAGTATCTTATATATACTATAATATTATTATGATTATTTGATATCCACCACTAATTATTTTCTCTCTGCCTTTTTGTTCTAAAAATAAAAACGCCGTCCCTAAGGTGTCGATTCACCTCCTTCGTGGATGATGATTCTTTAGTTTTATAATAAATCCTTCCTCAATGGTCATAAAACCATTTTTATGGTAAAAAGAGATTATAATATGTATATTACAACTTATTTAGTGTTTTGGTACCAGTATATATGCATAATATTAATCAATAAAACAAAACTAGTGCGTGATGATCAGAAAAACACCAAAATAATCCAAACGATTATCATTAATATTTTCTCTAATGAATTATTCTCCTATCTAGAAAAAATGATATATAAAAAAAATTACATATCCTATAATTTCATTAATAATAAATAATTTCAATTCAAGATAACTATTCCCATTTCACATGATCTTTCAAACATGTATAGAAGTGAACTAATTGTGAAAACCAAGGAAACGAACACTTATGAATGACGAAATTGAATCTTATAACTCATAAAAAAGACCGTAGATGAACTTAATAAAATTATACTAAATAAAATAAATGTTTAATAGGTTCTAAGATAAATTATTAATGAATCTAATTTCATTATATAAGATGTTAAGTATAAGTATAGAACGCTTTCGGACACAAGGTAAGGGATTCTCCCTGAACCTTTATTTTTCATTTAGGCTACACCTTAGCTCTCTTTAAACCAATGTAATTATTCATTATTTTTATATAATTATAATAAATTATGTGTATATATGTTCTAAAATCATTTATCCATATCAGTTCATATTTATTTTATGGGGAAATACATGTTTTATAATTTTCTCTATTCAAATTCCTCTAGATAAGCAAGACTGATTAAAGAGTACTTCCCAATTTCTTACACATTTTCAATTAAAATCCATAATATGTTATAAAGAACCAATATTTTTTTTTAATTCACTCTTTTTATAATGAAAATTTATTTAGTTATTTTCTGGGTTTATGTGAACAATTAAGGCTTGTCATCTTGAAAGACTTTTATATTTTCTCTTAAACCACACTAAAGTTGATCATTTATAATGAATATTTTTTCATGTTTTAAATTTAGTTAGAAATAATTTATCCCTTAAATATAATTTATTTTTTCCTTCCATTTTCTTTTATGATAAGTTGGACTATGGATGTGTTATTCATGGTTTATGGTTGAAGTGTTCACATTTCGTATGCTAGTTTTTCAATATGAATGTTTACGTTATGTTTCACTCTTTTAATATGAGGAATACATTGGAGTTAGTAAGTGATGGGAGGGGACCTCTATAGCCCCTCGATGCATTTATAGGTCTCATGAGACAAACTATTTTGGGTATTAGTTGATGTATTTCCTATTTATGGTGTTTTTATTGAAGCCTTGATGGCATGTTATGATGCCAAAAATTATTAATTCCCTCATTATGATATTAGTAATTAATTTCCCATGTGATTATTCAACTAGTAGAATATCCATGATTAATTTTAATTCTGATGTGATTGTTTATATGGAATTATTTATTCATATTTTATTCCTTCCATATTATGCTGAATATTATATTTTAATGGAATGTGTTTTAGTTATTCACCTTACCTTATTATTTATGTTTATGATAGCTTATTCTGTTACCCTTACTACGAATCTTATCTCACCCCTTTATTATGTTTTATTTTTTCCCCAAGATGTAAATATGTATAATATGTATGACTTAAAGGGATAATCTAGGAGTTCATGGATATTTCCAATGGAGTTTCTATGTTGTTTTCCTTTTAAATTGTAATGTAAAACATATGTTTGTATCTAGTATTCCAAAGCTACTAAACTATTAGGTACATTGGGATGTGATAAATTGTTCATAGTACCAATGAAATAAATTAAGGCATAATATCATGGATACTGGGATCAGTGTCTTTGCACATACATTTTAGATGCATCTACTGTAGCCTTTGATCAACATGCTTGATAAAGACCCCTTTGAGGTAGCCAAAGGAATTCATCCTGCATGGTGCATCCATAGATTGAAGTTGAGTCTCCCTTTATTTGGGTGGGATACTTATTTCTTCCTAGATATTCTAGCATCTCACGATATAAAGGAGGAGGAAGATAAGATCCCTTGAATATATGGAGAATAAATTAATTCTTATCAAGTGTATCAAAAACCATACCCAATGAGATTATCATATTATAAAAGAATGAGTTGGATTGCATTAATTAACTCATATGTTATATAATGTATGAGTTAAGTCTACATATTTTCCATGAATTTATCATATTAATGAAATGTTTTTCCTATGAATTTTATCGAATGAAATTCTCAATAAATGATAATTATTAAGGAGGATATTTTCACATTAGCTCATTATGATTTGACTATTATACAAAGAGAGTGATTGTGATATCATTATATTATATAAAATGATATTCCAAAACATTAACATATAAAATGTTTTTTATTTATAAATGTTATTCCATACATCATATATATATCACACCTTTCAATATAAGCTAAAACACATCATACATGTGAAGGATTTAGGGAATATATTCTTCAGTTTATGATGAACCATAGAATCCAAAATATATCTTATATTGGTGGAAGATAAAGTGTTACAATCCCTAATCATAATGGAGGTATCCTAATGGTCACTGGTGCATCTATTACCCATAGCCACAATATTGATCCCCACATGTACATTGTTGTTACTACTACTACCACCTTAGAATTTAGGCACTAAAACTAATTATCCCAAACTCAGTATCTCCATCACTAAATTTCCAATGAACTTGTATGTTAATATATATGGGAGGTTTTTATCCTAATACACATTGTATCCTAGGAATATAAATAAGGGATAAATTTTTGAAAGCTGACACTAGGTTGACTGGAAACCAAGGGGAGGGGTCCATATCATTACTTCCAATCGCTTTGGTAACCTATATCCCATGCGAGACAGAAACCATATTACATACCTAGTATTGGTTTATCATAATGTCATATTCACCCAACCCAATATATAGGAGTCATATTTGTGGAATCCAAATTATCATTAATTTTTCCAGCACCCCATGACCCTGACTTCACTAGATATTATGAAGTATGATCCTTCCCTAGTAATTCAAGACTAAGAATCTAGAATAAGGTCTCACTGGGGAAACCCAACCCCTTTATTTATAGAGAGACTTATTCTTTTAATAATTACAATACATATAAGGTATATCTCCCCATTATATAAATTTACTAAGAATAGTTTAATGTCACCTTGATTTGGTGGCCACTATGATATTTCCTTTGAGGGCTCACCAATTAACTCTTTCCGCATGAGGGACATAGATTAGCATGGTGGGCCTCACCATTTTATAAAAATCACCCACCATGTAGGTCTTCCACATGACCCCTGACCAACAACCGTAGGGTCACCCCCTATGACAATGAAAAAGTTCACCAAAAAGGGTAGTCCTTATATCGTTAGAGACTATTCCATAGTTTTCATGATTATTCATACAAGGGGAAGAGATACATACCATTCCAATGCCCCTTCATGAGTATATTTTCCATAGTTTCAAGATGTAAAATTCCACTCCATTATTTTTTGACCCTAAAGAATCAGACTCCAAGATAGTGTTACAAATATCCCCCCACCTATGGATACCCTAGGTATAGAAATAATGAACTATTATTGAGATGTTATTCTGAGGTTGAAGACAGATCAATTATAACTCTATTTATTAGGTAATAATAGTTTTACATAGTTGAAATATGTTCAAATATATTGATCATAATCAGAACCTTAATTATATTGAATGAATTTTGGAAAAGCTAAAAAGGCCAAGGAGGACTTGACCCCATTTTCATGGTAGTTTGAAAATGAATCATGTTGTCAAAATATATGGGTGATCCACTCATTGGAGATAAAGTCGATTCTGATGATATATGGGAAGAATTATGTGATTCAAGATGCCAGTTATATAAGGTCCTCTGGCCACACATCATTATATCTTATTTGAGCTCATAAAGGAAGAATATATGTCATGCATCTATCAAAACCTGTGGGGGACTCTCAATTAACCCCATTTTAAATACATATCATATACTAAGTATTATGAATATATGAATATTCTTAATGACCAATTTCAACAGGATAACCTCATTTCCCTCCTAGTAGCATAGGTTCCTTAGTCCAATATGAAACAAAAATTCCTCCAACAGGCTTTAAATATAGCATTAGGGTAATATAAAATATCATTAAAGAATATTCCCCCCATGTGTGAATCTGGGTAAAGGGGTGGTAAGTTTCACTTTACTTCACCCAAATCATTCATCATTTGGGTGGCCCAAAGAGTTTATCCATGGTACCTTCTATGGTGTTTTCACATGATGTGGAATGTGATGTCATCACCATTGGTTGTAACACCCCAGGTAAATAAAGAATATGAAAATTTTATATTTATCCATATTTGTGAATAAAATATTAATATTACTTTAAAGGGGATGCTATGATCGATGACATACCCAACATGCAACAATGAGTTTCTTGGGAATCTTACGTTGCACTCTAATAATAAAATAATATTATTTTAAATAGTAGTTAACGCCTAGCCGTTGTAATGGCGGGAATGAACAGAACTAACTAAAAAATGATTATATATGTTTGTCAAATATTTTTACTCTTTACAATAAATGTTAGAGGATTAAAAATGCGAATGAATCCAATTTTAAGCGTAAACATTCTAATATTCTTTAAAAGGTCGATTAACCGCCTTTTGATGGGGAACCACTTTTAAATCCCCTTTTTGAAAATTTTATGTGTTATATTTGACAAAATAAAATTCTTATGTATAATCGGGACATCAAAATTTTCTGTGTAAATTTTTGGTATTTTTCAGAAAAAGTTCAATTTTTAATGAATAGTGAAAAATGTTGTATTTTAATTCAAAACCTCTTTTTAATCTAATTTATTTATATGATTAGATTATCTTTTGAATTGGTTTTAAAGTGAAATTAGAATATATTTTTACCATTTAATCCAATAGTGGTCGTTGGAATTAATTTCACTTTGAAATCAGACTTAAACTAGTGTCAATCTTTTGATACATTTTGTTTCATAAAAACACGCTATTTGTTTTGACAGCGGGAATTAATTATTAAATTAATTAAAGAAACTTATATGTTTTGAATTTTTTAAAATAGACATCATTTTTGAATTCGAAATATCAAATATAGCTTAGGGTGAATTTTTGGTAATTTTATGAAAAACTTCAATTTTTGATGAATAGTGAAACCACTAAGTGGTACTTATAAAAACTGATTTTCCGTTTAAATGAAATTTTTCCATCTTTGTGTTTTGAATTTCAAAAATCCGACATACATGGTTGTCATTAAGAAGTAAAATGTGGTTCAATGGGATTAAAATAATTTTTTGGTCAATAGTAACTTATTACATTTTTAATCGCGATTAGAGGTAATTAGGGTAGTTTAAGTTAAGAATAATGTGTTAATAAAATGAAATGACCTAGACACATGTCCTACCCTCATTGGATGTGTCATGGCCGACCAAGACAATCCATGGGTCAACTTGGGGACCCCATGGAGCCACTTTGGTAGGAAAATGACATAAATACCTTTTTATTTAATGTTAAAATTAAAATGACACAAACATGATTTTTTTACTAAAACAATTTTTACATGGGGTTATACAAGTCATATTTTTGACTATAAATATTCATTATAAAGATAAAAATATTTTCTATATCATGATATTTTTTTTATAATTTTTAGACATTAAATATATTAAATTATTTATGACATCATGATGATGCAGCGATTACCTCATTAATAAAGGATTTAAATAAAATGGAAAGATAATGTAAATTATAAGACCTACACATGTACAAAACCTATTGGATGGGTGGATTTAGAACCCTTATCACCTTATCCTAGAAACACATCAATGTGGGACCATTAAAATCCGAAACTCATTCTAAAATAAAGTAACATTTCTTTACTTTCCAAGAGTGCCCCTCCTCTCCTCTTATAAAAGGCCCCCGCCTCTACCTCCTTACCCACACTTCCAAAGCCTATGGATCGGCCAACCCCATCCCATTTGGTCTCTCCACATCCCTCTATAACTCCTTGAAGCCTCACTTTGGTCATAAGTCTTCCCAAGGAAGCCTTTGGGCTCAAACCAAAGGGAGTTACCCGATTTTAAGGTAATGTCTTCACTTGAGTCCTTTTGTTTTATTTTGCTTCTCCAACCCCCTAAACTCTTTTTATTCATTTCTTTTGTAACAAATACAGTATCTTAAATATAATAGGATGTTGTTATAATAAGTATTCGAGCTACAATTACACACACCTTCGTCTAATGGTTAAAGAACATACTGTTTCTGTGGTTGGTGATTTTCTGCCTCACGAAACGATGATTGTTCAATATTCTTTTAACACCTTTAAAGGTGTCCATTATGATGTCACTGTATTTTATATATGATATATATGGTATTTATGTTTACTATATGCTTCTGTATTTTATATTTAAAACATACCATTATTCTTTTCATGTTGTGTAAATGCGATAATTTCATATGAGGAAGTGTGGACTACCGCCCCCTCAAGTGATGTGACTTGTACATGCAATACATGGAATGTATAAAGAAGGAAATTAATGAACATATGTGACCTATATAACATATATATTATACTGGAATTATAATATATATATTTATATATATCATTTATTTTTAATTCCATTAATATGACAAAGAAAAAATGAAAGTAGCGTTCATGCGTACGTACGGCCTACCGTCTCCATGAACAGTGATTTTCATTTTTTATCTCCAAATGATATGGAATAGTATAAAATGAATATGTACTGTATATATATGATATTTTAATCATTAATACTATTCTGTAAATTATTTACTTATAACTACATGGGCAATCATTTTTCAAACAAGTTCATTTTTGACTCATGTACCAAACATCGGCAAAAACGTCTGATATAAACTAACATTATTAAACAATTATTATAACATTATAATATGTGATATGAACTGAATAATAATCTCTAAAGGAGGTCCTTAGGCATTTATAAATTGACCAAATTTTATTATTCAGGAATATAAAGAAACGAACAAGACAAGTCAGACTTGAGGTAAGGGATCCTACTCCTCTCTTTCTTTTTAAGTACACTCTTTTATGTCATTCATTTTAAAGCTCATATTTCTTGTTATTGGGATGTTATTTTATATTAATCTTACTGTATTTTTATGTTAATATTATGAGAGAACCTATTCTTTCTCATCAATCCATTTTAGAAGTTTTGAGTGGCGCCGTTAGGCTGCCGAATTTTCGTAAGAGATCTAACCTCTCTCTTTCTTTTTAAGTACTCTCCTTTATGTCATTTATTTTAAGCTCCTCTTTGTTATGTTTTTAGATATTCTTTTATATTCCTCTTTCTGTAAACTTTGTGTTAATATGATTAGAGACCCTATTTTCTCTCATCAATCCATTTTGGATGTTTTAAGTGGCGTCGTTAGGCTGCCGAGTTTTCGTAAGGGATTTTTCATGTCACTTTTATTCCCATAAGATTTATGATACATTTGCCACAATTTCCTTTGAGTGGTGTATGTACTGCCCATTATTTTACTCATTGTGTAATATAATTTCATTTATGAGTATTTACATCAATGTTGTATTGTCCTTCTTTCACGGGGTGTATGTTTCGAAAGATACCCATGTCTGTAAGGGAACCTTTCACCCTCATCTTTTTAAAATAATTCTTTTGTTATGTCTTTTAATTCACATACTATTATGTTGGGATATGTTCTTATATATCCTTATTGATTTAAATTTTATTTCCTTGTGATGAGATACCCTTTTTATCTCTCATCAACTCATTTTCTGAATTTTGTAGTGACGCCGTTAGGCTGTCAAATTTTTGCAAGGGAACTTCTTAACCCAAATTTGATTCTTTGGGATAAACTTGTACTCCATGAATATGTCATTCTATGAATATGTGTGAATATACTCTGATTGTTTTACACTTAATATCCACTTATATTTGGTGTATTCGTTTGTCACACATAATTATGTAATTGATTTATCCTTAATCCAAGGATACCGTCTTTGTATGGGACTTCATCTCAATCTCCTTTCATTGAGGCATATTTTGTTTTATACACAACTTTCTTTTATACGGTGTATAAAACCCTTTGAATTTTACGTTTATTCAAAAGGAATCTTTTTTATACGAAGCGTTTACTAAACGAAAAAAGGGAATGTTTTTGTCACACGTATGCGGTGAAAACGACTTATCCGCCGTCGTGACCATTATTTTAGTTTAGACTTCCTCTAAAAGCCATAACTTCTTTTTAAAAGAAAAATAAATACCATGTTTTACTTTTCTTTTATTTTCGTATTGAAAATGGTTTTCATAATGTTTTTATATCAATGTGTTGTATTCATATCTGGTTATTGAAAGGTGGAAATGTTATGTTTCCTTTATGCATGTTTTATGTGATAAGATTATGTTATGGTTCTTGGGAATTGTTATGAAGACGGGTGGTTCCGTGATAAACTAAGGGCGGGTGAGCCCGATATAGCTCTCCAATGAATTGGGTAACGCGAAGGAGTGAAATGTTAAGGTTTCTCCGAAGAGATTTAGGGAATATACTGTGGTGGGTATTCCAAACGTAACCAAGAGGGTTACTCCATACATAAGAATGTTATGAATGCCTCAAGTAACCTTTATGTCTTATGATTTCTATGATTTATTCATGATTTGATGAGGTATGTTAAAGTGCCAATGTTTTATGGGTAAAGTATTATTTCATTCTTATGTATATATGAACTCATGTTTCCTTTCCATATTTTTATAACCCTTACTGAGCTTTTTATGCTCTTCCCAAGTTTTTTTGAAATGTTTTTCACAGGTCAAGGGAAAGGTACATGTTATGATGATAGTGTTAAGGAAGTGTCAAGAAAGAATCAATGCTTTATTTTTAAATATGTTTCCGTTGACGGGAAAAAATGAATACTATCTTTTATGTAACCACTTTTTTTAAATGTGGAATGCAATGCAAGTTTTATGATCTAATTCTCTAAAACTCTAAACTTGAAAAGATCCTCAATGTGTAATATTGTAATAACTCAAGTGTAAGTAAGGTTTAAGGCTGGGGCCTTATAGTTGGTATCAGAGGTCGGTTTAGACAACTTTAGGGATTATGAGTTTTTGTTAGACACATGATTAGTCCCTATATCTATTATTTCATTTAAATCCTTGTTTTATAACTTTTTTCAGGTCAAGTAAAGTCGGTTACGAATGGAAGGAGAAGGATCTCAAACAACATTCCTATCTCTTCCTGATGACATGCTTGCAATAATTATTTCAAAGTCATGTTCGGATGATTGTGAAACTTTTTCTAGCATACAACTCACTTGCAAGAAGTTGTTTGAGATATAGAACACCTCCACTATACCTCATTATCATCGTGGATCATGGGTTGTTTTTAGACAAATACTATTTTCCCAATATTCTCATATTTTCAAGAAAGGTAAATATTATCAAGGTATTTTCAAATATTTTACCTTATCACAAGAATTTGAAGCATATTATGATTTTAAAAATGTTGCTGAGGAAGGAGACCCTTGAGCAACCTGTTTATATTTGCTTTTAAAATATAGTCTCTCAGCACATACTTATGGTATTTTAAAAGGACCAATAATAGTAATCTTCAAATCAAATTCTGCCCGACTATTTTATAGAAATCATGTTTTATCAGATGTTTTGGAATTATATGTCATACATGATTATTTTCCAAAACTGTTTTTCTGTGAACACCCATATGACCCATGTTGTACAAGGTGTATTTGGATGGAGGAAGCAAATGATTTTGAAGGATCTCTAAATCATTGTTGTAATGCATGGGACGTCTACCAATGTGAACAAGATAACGATGAAACCGAGTGGACGCCATGATCAAGGTATGATGTTATTCATTTTGGGAATCATTTTATTTTATCTTATGGTGGTGAAATAAGACTTCAAGAATTAAGATGTTGAGATCATAATGAATTTGGATGAAAATGAGAGGTATAAAGAAACTATTGAGGTTAAAACATGTTAGGGTTATTTTTTGAGTTTTATAAAAAGGACAGCACACAGACCATGTGACAACCCATCGCATCGGACAAAGCTACGAGAATCGAACCCACAACCAAAGTGCGACTGGTATTTATCGCCTACCACTGGACTACGTGAAGTCCCTGGTTAGTTTGAATGATTCTTTTTATTTAGATGATTTTATGAATTAAGAGTAAGTTGATTTTGGGTTATCTATGGAAATTTATTAACCTATCATGGAGGATAAGTGATTAGGTTAATTACATTTCAATACGAGACATTAAGAGCAACTGATGTTGTTTGGAGATAAATGTTATGATTTAACTTGGAAGACTATGTGACTAAATCCTTCAAATATTTGGGTTTCAATCTTAGTTTGGTTTACGTTGAAGAATTTTATGGAAAAATTGTTTATCGAATGGTCCTCGTTGAACTTTGGGTTTTGTTGGAAAAATTTTGGAGATTAAGAATAGATTTTCTTTTTATAAAGGGTTATCCTTTTCTGGATTATCTGATCTTGTACTAACCTTTTTGGTTTTGGTTTTGGTTAAAGTCTAAAGACATGGGAAGTATATAGTTCTCTTTTGTGGATTAGGTTATTCTCTAGAAAATGATTATAGTACTCTTAATGTGAACAAGTCTTCCTAAATACTCGTCTTTTGGAGAAAATATGAGTTTGTGTAAGGAATCTAATAAAAGTTGAAATTCAACATGATAAGTGATTATGTTTCCTTATGAATAAATTCCTCAATAAAAAGTAACTTAAAACAAAAATGTTGTCTATTAACTTTTCCTACTGGGGAATCGAATACCGTTTAACCCATCACAAGTTTGTGATTTTCTTGTGGTTAACTTTCTCCTAAACATGTTTTCTATCACTCTCCATCAGGCCATGACCCTATGTTTTCTCCTCCATGTCCATGTTTTCCTACATGGAATCCTAGTATGGGTTAACTCGGGTGGCCTCTGTACTTATCTTTCTTTATTTTAAAGTGATTGTTTTACCGACTATTGTTCCGATGTGGGACTTTCAATGACGTTTCCAAGCTTAATTTTAAAATTGCGAGGACGCAATTCCCAAAAGGGGGGAAGGATGTAACACACCAGGTAAATAAAGAATATGAAATTTTTATATTTATCCATATTTGTGAATAAAATATTAATATTACTTTAAAGGGGATGCTATGCTCGATGGCGTACCCAACACGCAACAACGAGTTTCTTGGGAATCTTACGTTGCAATCTAATAATAAAATAATATTATTTTAAATAGTAGTTAACGCCTAACCGTTTTAATGGCGGGAATGAACATAACTAACTAAAAAATGATTATATATGTTTGTCAAATATTTTTACTCTTTACAATAAATGTTAGAGGATTAAAAATGCGAATGAATCCAATTTTAAGCGTAAACATTCTAATATTCTTTAAAAGGTCGATTAACCGCCTTTTGATGGAGAACCTCTTTTAAATACACTTTTTGACAATTTTATGTGTTATATTTGAAAAAATAAAATTCTTATTTAGAATCGGGACATCAAAAGTTTCTTTGTGTAATTTTTTGGTATTTTTCTGAAAAAGTTCAATTTTTAATAAATAGTGAAAAATGTTGTATTTTAATTCAAAACCTCTTTTTAATCTAATTTATTTATATGATTATATTATATTTTGAATTGGTTTTAAATTGAAATTAGAAAATATTTTTACCATTTAATCCAATAGTGGTCATTGGAATTAATTTCACTTTGAAATCGGACTTAAACTAGTGTCAATCTTTTGATACATTTTGTTTCATAAAAACACGCTATTTGTTTTGACAGCGGGAATTAATTATTAAATTAATTAATGCAACATATATGTTTTTAATTTTGTAAAATATACATAATTTTTGAATTCAGAATATCAAATATAGCTTAGGGTGAATTTTTGGTAATTTTCTGAAAAACATCAATTTTTGATGAATAGTGAAACCACTAAGTGGTACTTATAAAAACTGATTTTTCGTTTAAATGAAATTTTTCCATCTTTGTGTTTTTAATTTCAAAAATCCGACATACATGGTTGTCATTAAGAAGTAAAATGTGGTTCAATGGGATTAAAATAATTTTTTGGTGAATAGTAACTTATTAAGTTTTTAATCGCGATTAGAGGTAATTAGTGTAGTTTAAGGTAAGAATAATGTTTTAATAAAATGAAATGACCTAGACACATGTCCTACCCTAATTGGATGTGTCATGGCCGACCAAGAAAATCCATGGGTCAACTTGGGGACCCCATGGAGCCACTTTGGTTGGAAAATGACATAAATACCTTTTTATTTAATGTTAAAATTAAAATGACACAAACATGAGTTGTTTTAATAAAACAATTTTTACATGGGGTTATACAAGTCAGATTTTTTAATATAAATATTCATTAGAAAGCTAAAAATATTTTATACATCATGATATTTTTTTATAATTTTTAGACATTAAATATATTAAATTATTTAGGACATCATGATGATGCAGCGATTACCTCATTAATAAAGGATTTAAATAAAATGGAAAGATACTATAAAATCTAAGACCTACACATGTCCAAAACCTATTGGATGGGTGGATTTCGAACCGGTATCACCTTATCCTCTAAAAACATTAATGTGGGACCATTAAAATCTGAAACGCATTCTAAAATAAAGTAACATTTCTTTACTTTCCAAGAGTGCCCCTCCTCTCCTCTTATAAAAGGCCCCCACCTCTACCTCCTTACCCACACTTCCAAAGCCTATGGCTCGGCCAAAACCTGCCCATTTTGTCTCTCCACATCCCTATAAAACTCCTTGAAGCCTCACTTTGGGCATAAGTCTTCCCAAGGAAGCCTTTGAGCTCAAACCAAAGGGAGTTACCCGATTTTAAGGTAATGTCTTCACTTGAGTCCTTTTGTTTTATTTTGATTCTTCAACCCCCTAAACTCTTTTTATTAATTTATTTTGTAACAACTATAGTATCTTCAATATACTAGGATGTTGTTATAAGAAGGATTATAGATACACTTACACACACCTTCGTCTAATGGTTAAAGAACATACTATTTCTGTGGTTGACGATTTTCTGCCTCACGAAACGATGATTGTTCAATATTCTTTTAACACCTTTAAAGGTGGACATTATGATGTCACTGTATTTTATATATGATAGATATGGTATTTATGTTTACTATATGCTTCTGTATTTTATATTTAAAACATACCTTTATTCTTTTCATGTTGTGTAAATGCGATAATTTCATATGAGGAAGTGTGGACTACCGCCCCCTCAAGTGATGTGACTCATACATGCAATACATGGAATGTATAAAGAATGAAATTAATGAACATATGAGACCTATATAACATATATATTATACTGTAATTATAATATATATATATATATATCATTTATTTTTAATTCCATTAATATGACAATGAAAAAATGAAAGTAGCGTTCATGCGTACGTACGACCTACCATCTTCATGAACGGTGCTTTTCGTTTTTTATCTCCAAATGATATGGAATAGTATAAAGTGAATATTTACTGAATATATATGATATTTTAATCATTAATACTATTCTTGAAATCATTTACTTATAACTACATGGGCAATCATTTTTCAAACAAGTTCATTTTTGACTCATGTACCAAACATCGGAAAAAAAGTCTGATATAAACTAACATTATTAAACAATTATTATAACATTATAATATGTAATATGAACTGAATAATAATATATAAAGGAGGTACTTAGGCAATTATAAATTGACCAAAGTTTATTATTCAGGAATATAAAGAAATTAACAAAACAAGTCGGACTTGAGGTAAGGGATCCTACTCCTCTCTTTCTTTTTAAGTACACTCTTTTATGTCATTCCTTTTAAAGCTCATATTTCTTGTTATTGGGATGTTATTTAATATTACTCTTACTGTACTTTTTATGTTAATTTGATGAGAGTACCTATTCTCTCTCATCAATCCATTTTGGAAGTTTTGAGTGGCGCCGTTAGGCTGCCGAATTTTCGTAAGAGATCTAACCTCTCTCTTTCTTTTTAAGTACTCAACTTTATGTCACTTCTTTTAAGCCCTTCTTTGTTATGTTGGGGGATGTTCTTTTATATTCATATTTCTGTAAACTTTGTGTTAATATGATGAGAGACCCTATTTTCTCTCATTAATCCATTTTGGAAGTTTTAAGTGGCGCCGTTAGGCTGCCGAGTTTTCGTAAGGGATTTTTCATATCACTTTTATTCCCATGAGATTTATGCTACATTTGCCACAATTTCCATTGATTGGTGTATGTACTTCCCATTATTTTACTCATTGTGTAATATAATTTCATTATGAGTATTTACATCAATGTTGTATTGTCCTTGTTTCACTGGGTGTATGTTTCGAAAGATACCCATGTCGGTAAGGGAACCTTTCACCCTCCTATTTTTAAAATACTTCTTTTGTTATGTCTTTTAATTCACATACTATTATGTTGGGATATGTTCTTATATATCCTTATTGATTTAAATTTTATGTCCTTGTGATGAGATACCCTTTTTATCTCTCATCAACTCATTTTCTGAATTTTGTAGTGACGCCATTAGGCTGTCAAATTTTTGCAAGGGAACTTCTGAACCCAAATTTGATTCTTTGGGATAAACTTGTACTCCATGAATATGTCGTTCTGTGAATATGTGTGAATAAACTCTAATTTCTTTACACTTAATATCCACTTATATTTGGTGTATTCATTTGTCACACATAATTATGTAATTGATTTATCCTTAATCCAAGGATACCATCTTTGTATGGGACTTCGTCTCAATCTCCTTTCATTGAGGCATATTTTGTTTTATACACAACTTTCTTTTATATGGTGTATAAACCCCTTTGAATTTTATGTTTATTCAAAAGGAATATTTTTTATACGAAGCATTTACTAAACGACAAAAGGGAATGGTTTTGTCATATGTATGCGGTGACAATGACTTCTCCACCGCCGTGACGACTATTTGAGTTTAGGCTTCCTCTACAAGCCATGCCTTTTTTTAAAAGAAAAATAAATACCATGTTTTACTTTTCTTTTATTTTGGTATTGAAAATGGTTTTCATAATGTTTTTATATAAATGTGTTGTATTGATATCATGTTATTGAAAGGTGGAAATGTTATGTTTCCTTTATGCGTGTTTTATGTGATAAGATTTTGTTATGGTTCTTGGGCATTGTTATGAAGACGGGTGGTTCCGTGATAAACTAAGGGCGGGTGAGCCCAATACAGCTCTCCAATGCATTGAGTAACATGAAGGAGTGAAACATTAAGGTTTCTCCGAAGAGAGTTAGGGAATATACTGTGGTGGGTATTCCAAACGTAACCAAGATGGTTACTCCCTACGTAAGAATGTTATGAATGCCTCAATTTACCTTTATGTCTTATGATTTCTATGATTTATTCATGATTTGATGAGGCATGTTAAAGTGACAATGTTTTATGGGTAAAGTATGATTTCATTCTTATGTATATATGAACTCATGTTTCCTTTCCATATTTTTATAACCCTTACTGAGCTTTTTATGCTCATCCCATGTTTTTTTTGAAATTTTTTTCACAGGTCAAGGGAAAGGTACATGTTATGATGATAGTGTCAAGGAAGTGTCAAGAAAGAATCCATTATTTATTTTTAAATATGTTTCCGTTGATGGGAAAAAATGAATACTATCTTTTAAGTAAACACTTTGTTTAAATGTGGAATGTAATGCAAGTTTTATGATCTAATTCTCTAAAACTCTAAACCTGAAAAGATCATCAATGTGTAATCTTGTAATAACTCAAGATTAAGTAAGGTTTAAGGCTGGGGCCTTATATTGGTGGTACCTAAAATGTATGTAATGACAATTCCAAATAGTTTATTTATTAAAACTATCACATATTACAAATAAAAAAGAGATGTGCCTAGTGGTATTATTCAATTGATGTGCTAATTCATCAGTCTGTTCATGAATCCACGATACCATCAAACACAAAGAGGGAGAAACCTTTTAGGAAACCCCCATGCAATAATTTCCACCATTAAATATTTTTAGGATAATGTATTCTCTAGTAAAATATAACTTTAATATAATTATCACTAGAATATGATCATGAGAGGTGTGAAAATCCATCATTACCGCTACAACATTATAGGAAAGGTCATCCCATAGAAATGGGGTAATTTTTTCCCAATCAACATCTCATATTCCACAAAGAAAGATTAAGCTATACACAATCATTTTTATACATATTTTAAGTATATCGACATTCACAAGGCAAGGAGAACCTTTATGGGTCGTCATTATCTAGCCGAAACGTTTTCCTAGTCTATCTTTAGTGAAAGTTTGATAAAATTCCATCATAATCATATAATATAAAAAATTTCCCATGTAAACTTGGAATATTTACTAAAATGAAAGGCTAAAATTTTAGATAATCCATAAATTCATAATCCCCTTCAATCAATTGGCCATCAAGGTTGATCACAGTGTTGAAATTGATGATTATAATGTGATTGATGAAGCCCCATAATTGATAGATGTGGATGATGAATTTTTTCTCATGGAGTATACATCAATGAATGTCATGACAATCAACCATGTTGATGATTTAAAAATTTAGTATTGAACCTGAATGAGATAGGGGTAAACTGGTTATAGAAAACACCCCTCATGTCAAAAAATATGATGAGGGAATTAAAACTTGGGGTTAAAGGTGATATCAATCACTGTAACCACTACCCAATATTCTATTATCAGTTTCTTAATATAACATTTAAAAGGGTAAGAAAGTTGTTATGCCTTTTTTAAACATTCATCCTTATCCATTTATCCCATTTCTATCAACAATAATCGTTTAAAATTTAAATGAGAGATTGAAAACATATGAAAAATAAACATTGCACTACTTTGTGGTAACATTACCTCTATAGATGATATTCATATAGAATCCGCACATCCACTAATTGATACTTCTTGATAAGGGGAAGCCACCAAACATATTATTTCTGAGCTTTCCCACATTTTGGGACCTAAGAAACATCAATCTATTTAATTGACCAACTCCCCAGTAGGTTTCTAGGTATTTTCTCCCCTAAATCACCATTATTGTTCAATTCAAGTGATCTATACAGGGGATTTCGCAATACATGGAGGGAAATAAAAAATAGAGATACTTTATGTGATCAAAACTTCATTAGAATCTATCAAGACTTGACATGCACTAGTAAATCCTAAAAAAGTTGTATCCTAAGTCAATAAATTTTACCCCTTTGTTACCAAACATTGTAAAACCTGGCCTCTCATCCTTTAACAGCATTATTGATCTAGAGAAGAACCTCAATAACTTTTTCTCTCAATAAAACCCTCTACTTGGGAACCATAATCAATAAGTGGTATCCAAGCATAGATTTTTTATCCAAACACTAAAAGTCCATGCATTCATCTAGCATAAAAAACTATCAGTTAGATCTATCACCAATTGGGATGATATTCATCATAAATTCCTATATTAATATAGTTAAGAATTGTGAAAATTGAGAGTTTATAACCTCTCCAACTGAAAATAGTGTAAAATTTAGAGATTTTTTTTATTTCATCACCATATGGAATAGTCTGACACATTCCATAGATATATAGCTTCCCTAGAAGAAACATTTAGAAATATACATGGAAAACATGCTAGACCAATTAACTATATTGTTAATCCCATAGAATTACCCAAGTGGATTCTAGTAATTCACTAAAATGGTGAAATTTCTAGTGTGAAACATTCATCAAACCAAGTTAATAATCCGATATGCTCCCCCATCACAAAGTAAGAAGTTCAGAATAGTTGAAGCAGCCACAATCACCTAAACCAATCAAGTTTCAAGTAGAACCACCTCCTGGTCCTTAACAACCAAAGAATGTGTTCCCTAATACAAATACATAATATGTACATAAAGAGAAGATGAAACATTGATTGGATACCATGAAGAACATGAAAAAATCCTTTTAACCTGAACAGGTTCTTAGGTACTTCATTTTAACCATAGAGTATAATTTGGTTGATGTATTGAAGATCAGGAATCACGAGGATGAAAATCATAAAGTCCACACCAAAAAATTTCAATTACAATTAAATTCTAGATAATACCATTTAATGTTTTTATTCTTATTGTACATACTATAAATAATGAAATAAAAATATTATTTAGAGCTCAACAAACAAAAAGAATTGATGAATTTCATGCCTAACACTATTTAAAAATACAATAGATAATGGAAAGAAGTTGCAAAAAATAGTTTTCATAAATTTAATGAGTAGATTACATATAATTCAATTCATTATATTCATTCGATCATTAAGGAATGACTGAATAATCTATTCATAACACCAATTTCCCCTGCAACTTTGATAATGATACCTTATATTTTATAGTTATACAAAATTCAACTTAGTCGATGCCTACACGGAAAGAAGTATGAAGAGAAACCCATACGGGTACCTAATATAATCCAAACACTCATGGAATTTATGACCCCAATATTATATGTCTAGGAACCACCTTGTTAAATAGATACCTCCATTGATAAATAATCTCATCTCACCTTTTTCAATAACACTTAACTAGTAGACATGCGTGATGATCAATATAATTGTTATGTGTTTGGTTCTCTTAGAAACTCTCATGGAAGTGCCAGAGGTAAAGGGTGGTATACCTAAGTTAAACCCAAATTTTTGGGGTATACCCTAGACCAAATAATTAATGCTTCTAAAAATAGGATAAATATGATCCAATGAGTTCATTAGGGGTTTCATACTAAGAGTGGACCCTCTAATGATCAAGATCATATAATCAGAATGGTGGACCAATTAGATAAAGGAAAGTCTCCCAATAATCTATAGAAACCCATAGTGCTGAATTCCCTAGCACACACTTGGAAGGGGCCCCAAAAAATCAAACTCTAGTGGAATCACCCTGATATCCACCTCAGTAACATGTGCCTCAAGTATAATAGATAACTCATTACAGGTGACATAGGCCCATATCTAATAATTATAATGTTCTAAATAACCTCTTCATAATTATTACCTGTCTCCCAATATTCAATACCATTACCCTATCTAAGAGACTCAAATAAAAAAAATCATCAAATCCCTAAAAAATCCTCAATAGTTTGAGATCATAGTGGTTGTAACTAAAGTTCACTAGGCTATGAGTGCATTTAAGAATTTAAAATGATAATTTCCATCATAGAAAAATACCAAGGAGTAAGGTTATATAGGAAAATAAAAATACTTTATGCCTATAGTATTCTCAATGACATGGAAATCTATTTCATTTTGGTGGATAATAGATCCAAGATAAATTCCATTCATTCCCAGACTATCCATTGAATAGGATACAAAATAGGCTAACTTGGTCCCATATAATATGAAAATTTAGGGTTATGATAGAAGTGAGAAAAATCCCTTGGAAAAAATCAGGTAAAAACTATAATTTAAATACCCCATTATAGATAATGATATTTGGGTGTTTTTTCAAGATATAGAATTAAATTCCCTATTGGGTTAGATTTTTTTTATTAACACACATTTATACCTCCCTCCTACAATCAATTACTGAAGTACTCATGATGAGAATCAAGGTGTGCATATGCAGCGAGGAGTCGAGAGTGATCCTGACAGTAATGGTGGATGGAGCATAAATGCACAAGACCCATTGCATGGTATTGGAGGCCCAATGACAAGAGGAAGGATGAGGAGGATGAAAGAGGCCTTACATGGCCTCATTTTGAAATTACAAGGGCAGGACCAACATGCATGCATGGGAGGATCAAATGGGCCTTTAATTACACTTATTAAAGCCCAAAAGTGAACCTAAATGGCCCACCCATTTGATCCCACGAATTTAAAGCCACTTGCATCTTCAAATTCAAAAGTGGTGGGGCCCTTGTCTACAAAGTCATGGTGGGAATCTTCAAAGTCTTTGGGGGTGGTGCTAAAAAGTCTTCTTGGTGGATATCTTGTCCCCTAAAGCCATGGGCATGTGTAAAGAAAGTCAAAAATCGTTTTTAGCCTTTAGACTTTTGTGAGATAGGTATTTTGACTTGTATCCCTCTCATTTGGCTATAAATAGCCACCCCCTTGTACCCCTTGAGGTTAATCACGAATTTGAGTATTTTCTAGAATTATTATGCTTGTGTTTCTTGTGTTCTTGGATGAATGCAAGTAAGGCTTATCAAAGGAGTGATCAACCTTTGTGGCGCTTTTTATAATTAGGGTTTTAAGGGGAAAGTCTCCTTGGGGTCCTAATTGATCACCCCCCTTCCCCTTTTAGTTCTTCCGCACTTCATTTTATTTGCATTTCTCCCACTTTCATCACTTGCGTTTCCACACTTTCTCCAACGAGCACCACACCTCCATACGGTATCATATCATTTGGTATCAGAGCTCGGCAACGGAAACCAGGTTCTTTAATTGTTCTATTTCTCCCAACTTTTTCATCCGCTTCTTCTATTTTCATCCATCAGCCAGTTCTGGACGGAACTTTCTTCTGCCATTTCGTCCCCTTTTTTCTTTGCGTTTCTGGACGTATAGCATGTCATTTTGATAGTTCAGAACCTCATCTTTCATCTCGATTTGGAAACAGAAAAATCAAACAAGTATATTTGGAGATATAGCCGAATCAATTCGTGCTATAGATCCAGCAATCCTCCAAGAACGGATTTCCAATCGAGTTTGAAGCTCATATTTTTCTCACCCTTTTATATCATTGCAATCAGATTAGAGTATTGTGGCATTTTCATCTATTGTACTTTGAGCAAAAAAAAAAAACGCAGTCCTTGTTTCCAATTTCTTGATATTTGAGCAGCAAAAAAAAAATACAAAAAAAAATCAAAAAAAAAATACAAAAAAAAAAACTGCTCATTTGAAATGTTGCGTCTGCTCCTTAAGTCACAAATTTGATTGCATTTATTTTTCTTATCCACCATCTTCTTTTATTCATCCATATCAAACCTTCAACCATTTCCCTTTATCCCATCTCACTTTACCTCTCATATTTCTTGGATTCCATTGATTCAAACCCTTTTAAAATTTCTAATTTTTAAAGTTTTTCATGAATTGATTGCTTCTTAATTGTTGTCTTCTTGATTCTATTTAAGAACACTTGTAGGAACCAAGTTGTAGTGCTAGAAAGTGTGAGGAACCTTTTGAGAGGAAAAAAAAATAGAGAGAAATAGTGTGTGAGGTTTTAAAAAAAATGGCAAGCGAGGGAGAAAGAAGTGAGATCGACATCAAATTATTCATGAAAGCTGTTGCTGACCAATTTACAAGATTGAATGCTAGGTTGGATGATTTGCAAGGTTCTTCAACTTCAAGGGCTCCGCGAAGGCAAGAAGTTGAGGAAGGTGATGATGAGTACTCCGATTTCGAAGAATCAATTCCTAGGCGAGGGCAACGTGCTGCTTGGAGAGACAATGACTTGGGAAGCATCAAAGTGACACTTCCACCCTTTCAAGGGAAGAGTGGCCCAGAACTTTATTTGGAGTGGGAGCGAAAGGTTGACCATGTGTTTGGACTTCACAACTACTCGGAGGAGAAGAAGGTAAAATTGGCAGCCCTTGAGTTCAATGACTATGCAAGTATTTGGTGGGACCAATTACAAGTAAGTCGACGACGAAATGGAGAAAGGCCAATTCGAACTTGGGAAGAAATGAAGATAGTAATGCGCAAAAGGTACATTTCTAGTCATTACTATCGAGACATACATTTGAAGTTACAAAAACTTGTGCAAGGTTCCATGTGTGTGGAGGAATACTACAAGGAAATGGAGATATCAATGATTCGAGCCAATTTGGAGGAGGATCGCGAAGCTACCATGGCAAGGTTCATCAATGGCTTGAATCCGGCAATTAGAGATGTGGTGGAACTACAGACCTACATTGACATGGAGGAGTTGCTACATAAGGCAGTGAAGGTCGAAAAACAAATACATTCTCGGAGGATTCAAGTAAGTTCCCATAATTTTTGGAAGGATAACCGGAAAGATCCAAAATCAATTTCTAAGTGGAATGAAACGAAACCAAGGGATTCTAAATTTGTTCCAAAACAAAGAGAAGAGGCCAAAAATAAGTTCTTTCCCACTGATTCAAAAGGAAAAATGGACACAAATTTCCCTTCTAAATCTCTTGATATAGAGTGTTTTAAGTGTCAAGGACATGGTCATATTGCATCTCAATGCCCAAACAAAAGGGTCATGATTATTTTGGATAATGGAGACATCCTTAGTGAGCACTCTAGCGATGATGAGATTCCATCTTTGGAGGAGGGTTCCGATGTAGAAGTTGAAGAACCCGTACATGGAGATGCATTGGTGGCAAGAAGAGCTTTAAACATTCAACCCAAAGATGATCATGATGAGGAGCAACGGGAACATATTTTTCATACGAGATGCCACATCAAGGAGAAGGTATGTAGTATGATCATTGATAGTGGAAGTTGTACCAATGTGGCGAGTACATTGTTGGTGGAAAAGTTGAGTTTGCCTACTCTAAGGCATACTAGACCCTATAGATTGCAATGGTTGAATGATAGTGGGGAAGTGAGGGTCACAAAACAAGCCATAGTTTCTTTTTCCATTGGAAAATATCATGATGAGGTGTTGTGTGATGTTGCTCCGATGCAAGCTGGACATTTGTTACTAGGGATACCGTGGCAATTTGATAGGAGGGTGATTTATGATGGCTATGCTAACCGCTTCTCTTTTCATTTCAGTGGTAGGAAGATTGTTTTGACTCCTCTAAGTCCCATACAAGCATATGAAGATCAAGTGAGGATAGAGAAAGAATACAAAAAGAAAAAGAAATGAGTGAAAAAGAAAGTGGGAAAAATAAAAATTTGAGTGATAAAAAAGAGAGTGATGAGTTGAGAAAAAAAGAAAAGAGAGAAAAAAATGAAAAGAGTGGAAAAAATAAGAGTGAAAAAGGAGAGACGAGTGACATAAAAGGAAATGAGGGAAATCAAAGAGATGAAAACAAGAGTGTTGAGCAAAAGGTGAGTTTATTTTCTGGAAAAAGTGAGGTGAAAGGTGCTTTATTGAGCGGGAAGGTGTTCTTACTCATTAGTAAGGATGCTTACCTTGCAACTAACAAAATTCACCATTCGTTGCCTTCTTGTGTTGTGTCTTTACTACAGGAATTTGGTGATTTGTTTCCTGAAGAAACACCCGATGGACTACCACCTTTGAGAGGCATTGAGCACAGGATCGACTTCATACCCGGTGCCGCAATTCCCAACAGGCCTGCATATAGAGCTAATCCAGAAGAGACTAGAGAGATCCAGTGTCAAGTTGAAGAACTAATGAAGAAAGGATTGGTGAGGGAAAGCATGAGTCCCTGTGCAGTTCCGGTGATCCTAGTACCCAAGAAAGATGGCACATGGAGGATGTGTGTAGATTGTCGCGCCATCAACAAAATAACAGTTAAGTACCGCTATCCCATCCCTCGACTTGATGACATGCTTGATGAATTACATGGGGCTTCTTTATTTTCAAAAATTGACCTTAAAAGTGGATACCACCAAATTCGAATGAAAGAAGGAGATGAGTGGAAAACTGCTTTTAAAACTAAGTTCGGTTTGTATGAGTGGTTAGTTATGCCATTTGGTTTAACTAATGCACCAAGTACATTCATGAGCTTAATGAACCATGTTCTTCGTTCTTTCATTGGAAAATTCGTGGTTGTCTATTTTGATGATATATTGGTGTATAGTAAATCTCTAGATAACCATGTTGAACACTTGCGTTTGGTGTGTGAGACCCTTAAAGAAAACCAACTTTATGCCAATCTTCAAAAATGTTCCTTTTGCATGGATTCTGTTGTGTTTCTTGGCTTTGTTGTAGGGGCGAAAGGGATTCGTGTGGATGAAGAAAAGGTCAAAGCAATTCAGGAGTGGCCAACACCGAAGAATGCAACCGAGGTTAGGAGTTTTCATGGATTGGAAAGCTTCTATAGGAGGTTTGTAAAGGACTTCTCATCCATCGCTGCACCTCTTAATGAACTTGTTAAGAAAAATGTGGTCTTTAAATGGGGTGAAAAACAGGAAAAGGCTTTTAACACACCCAAAGAAAAATTGGTCAATGCTCCCCTTTTAAGCCTACCGGATTTCACAAAAGTCTTTGAAATTGAGTGTGATGCATCGGGAGTTGGTATTGGTGCTGTTTTGACTCAAGAGTCACGTCCAATTGCTTACTTTAGTGAGAAATTGAACGGGGAAGCATTAAATTATTCAACTTACGATAAAAAACTTTATGCTTTGAAACAAACCCTGGAAACATGGCAACATTACTTATGGCCTAAAGAGTTCATTATTCATTCTGACCATGAAAGCCTTAAGTATTTGAAGTCCCAAGGTAAGTTGAATCGGCGACATGCATCTTGGCTGGAATTCATTGAGACTTTCCCCTATGTGATCAAGCACAAAAAAGGTAAGGAAAATGTGGTTGCCGATGCTCTTTCCCGAAGGTATGCACTTCTCACTTCTCTTCATTCTCGATTACTTGTATTTGAGTTACTAAAGGGAATGTATGAAACTGATGGAGATTTTTCTCAAATTTGGGCATCTTGTGAAAAACATGGATTTAAAGAGTACTACATAAATGATGGATTTCTTTTCAAAAGGGATAAATTGTGCATTCCAAATTGTTCAACTCGAGAATTGCTTGTAAAAGAAACTCATGGGGGTGGTTTGATGGGGCATTTTGGTGTTGACAAAACATTAGCTACTTTGTATGAACATTTTTATTGGCCAAGCATGAGAAAAGATGTTATTGCAATTTGTGCCAAGTGTATCACTTGTAAGCATGCAAAGTCCAAGGTTCAACCTAATGGATTGTATTCCCCCTTGCCTGTTCCATCTCATCCTTGGACCGACATCTCTATGGATTTTGTGTTGGGAATGCCTCGATCCCAATCGGGGAAAGATAGCATTTTTGTTGTTGTGGATCGATTTAGCAAAATGGCTCATTTCATTGCATGTTCAAAAACTAATGATGCTATTCATATAGCTGATTTATTTTTCAAAGAAATTGTGAGATTACATGGACTGCCCAAAACCATTGTAAGTGATAGGGATGTGAAATTCCTTAGCCACTTTTGGAGGACTTTGTGGAATAAATTGGGGACTAAATTATTGTTCTCAACTGTCGCACATCCTCAAACCGATGGTCAAACTGAAGTGGTGAATAGGACTCTTTCTACCCTCTTGCGTGCAATAATTCAAAAAAATATAAATAACTGGGAAAAATGTTTGCCACACATAGAGTTTGCATATAACCGAGTAGTGCATTCCACTACTAACTTCTCACCTTTTGAGATTGTCTATGGCTTTAACCCAATGACTCCGTTAGATATTATATCGTTGCCTACTAATGAGGTTGTTGATCTTGCAGGTGATGAGAAGGCAAAATTTGTTCAGGATTTACATGCCAAAGTGAAAGCCAACATTGAGAGAAGAAATGAACAGTATGCGAAGCAAGCAAACAAGGGTCGACATAAGGTTGTACTAGAACCTGGAGATTGGGTGTGGGTGCATTTGAGGAAGGAAAGGTTTCCGGAGCAAAGAAAATCCAAACTTTTACCGCGAGGAGATGGTCCTTTCCAAGTTTTAGAAAGAATCAACGATAATGCATACAAGATTGACTTGCCCAGCAGGTATGGAAATGTGAGTGCCACCTTTAATGTTACCGATCTCTCTCCCTTTGAATATGCAGATTCGAGGACGAATCCTTTTGAAGAGGGAGGGGATGATGAGAATCAAGGTGTGCATATGCAGCGAGGAGTCGAGGGTGATCCTGACAGTAATGGTGGATGGAGCATAAATGCACAAGACCCATTGCATGGTATTGGAGGCCCAATGACAAGAGGAAGGATGAGGAGGATGAAAGAGGCCTTACATGGCCTCATTTTGAAATTACAAGGGCAGGCCCAACATGCATGCATGGGAGGATCAAATGGGCCTTTAATTACACTTATTAAAGCCCAAAAGTGAACCTAAATGGCCCACCCATTTGATCCCACGAAATTAAAGCCACTTGCATCTTCAAATTCAAAAGTGGTGGGGCCCTTGTCTACAAAGTCATGGTGGGAATCTTCAAAGTCTTTGGGGGTGGTGCTAAAAAGTCTTCTTGGTGGATATCTTGTCCCCTAAAGCCATGGGCATGTGTAAAGAAAGTCAAAAATCGTTTTTAGCCTTTAGACTTTTGTGAGATAGGTATTTTGACTTGTATCCCTCTCATTTGGCTATAAATAGCCACCCCCTTGTACCCCTTGAGGTTAATCACGAATTTGAGTATTTTCTAGCATTATTATGCTTGTGTTTCTTGTGTTCTTGGATGAATGCAAGTAAGGCTTATCAAAGGAGTGATCAACCTTTGTGGTGCTTTTTATAATTAGGGTTTTAAGGGGCAAGTCTCCTTGGGGTCCTAATTGATCACCCCCCTTCCCCTTTTAGTTCTTCCGCACTTCATTTTATTTGCATTTCTCCCACTTTCATCACTTGCGTTTCCACACTTTCGCCAACGAGCACCACACCTCCATACGGTATCATATCAACTCAATTAATGGTCATATATGTGTAATCTATGATGAAAGATACCCTTTTTTTCTCATATGAAACTCAATATATCAATGTTGGGTACCAAAATATAGATAGGGAATAGTCATACAATGATAAATAAACATAGGTGTAAACTCCAAGTAGCCTAGAAGTTTCCCCCACAAACCCTCATGATGATGTTAAAGAGATATTTCTATTCCCTATCCATAATTTTGAAGAAACTAATGAATTTTTAGAAAGTTATCGTGTCCTTATATAAAGGATAATACCCCTTGAACAAATTCATTACCAATTAAGTGAAATTAAGAATGTTTTTCAATCCTCCATCAACTGTGGGAAAGTGAAAAACTTATTTTGTATGATTCATTAATATCGATATGGATTTAGTGGCTGTTTATCAAAATTTTGTCGTGAATAAAATATATTGGACTCAACTTAGAAACTTTTATGGCCAAGAATAATTTGAAAGATAAAATACATAGGCATTGGGAACATTTACAACCATCAATATTGTTTTGGTTTATACGAAAGACTCGCCATTTATCCTTAGTAATTATACCCACAACAAGGAAGGAGAAAACCTTATGATATTAGTTTGGGATTAGTAATAAAATCAATTATCTTAATTACTTTATCTTGATGAAGAAGTTATTTTAATTCTTCACCCAACTTTGAAGAAGGAATTTTAGTAATAATTGATGAGCTCAGACAAGTGAACTTGGGTATTAATGAAGATTTATAACCTAAATTAATAAACACAACCATTCCTATAGATGAACTGAAGAAATATATTATGTTTTTTTTTAAAAAAAATATGATATTTATTCATATAACTACTCCAAAATTATATTTTTATACCTCTAGGTGTTCATTCATCACCTATTTCTACTAGATAACCACCACAGTTATAAACAAGAAGTGATAAGTGTACATCCATCTGATAAAGCCATGGAGGAGGATGAAGTGAAAAATTTCATCCATGATTATTTCATATGAGAGTTTTATTGACATAATTGTCTATCCAACATTGAACCCATTAAAAAGAGGAATATTTTGATATTAGTCATTATTTATTTAGATCCTCAACCATTATTTATCGAAGGAAGACTTTCTTATCCAAATCATGAATGTCCTCATCAATGTGATAGCCATTTTTAAAGACCTCTCCTTCAAGGATTGGTATTGATGGCATAATAAAATCTAGTTAACCATTGAATATTATTATTTTATATACTTCAAGTGACCCTAATGATTATATTTCTATTGGTTGATTATCTTTCATATAAAATATATTGAAGCCTCCTATTAATGAGTGATGCACCACATTTTCAAGACACTCTTATAAAATTCCGTCGAGTTCTATTTAGAAGAATTGGTACCCAAATAAAATCAATATTATATCTACATCACTATTCTTGATTTGGTATTTTATAGGTTATGAAAACATGGTATGAAGATAAATATTTTAAATGTGTGTGCAGGGTTACGTCTAGAAATTTTTTCTTATATTTTTGTTATACTACCAAGTCATAGAGGTTGACCATAAACATAATAACGTTACCCCTTAGTGGAAACTATGAAAAATGAGATTGATTTAAGGAATTATCACATATAATATAAAATTAATTGATAAAATCACTAAAAAATATTTACCTTTCACAATGTTGATAAAATGGTGTGACCTATCAGTGGGAAGAGTTTTGAAATGGGTTTTGGATGGGATAACATCTATCCAATAATAGTATAATTTTTTTAAAAAAAATCAATAAATCCATAGGATATTATTATTTATATATACTGAATAAATAAATAAATAATGATATACCCATATCTCCATCGATTTTAATATTTCTAAGATTCTATGCACATGTTTGATAGTGATAACTAAGAACCAACCAATGGAATCCTTACTCCAATAGTATCCATCATCTGAATGAATCTACCAATTATTGGGAAGTATCCTATTTACATAATGATTTTATAATACATTGGTGTTAGAGAGATAGAGATAGATCAATATAGTTTTGACCAGAGGAGTTTTGCAACAATCAGATGCGCTTAGATCACAAACTCAAACACTCTTTATATAACCATCCTTGGAGACTCCTTATCTTCCAAATATTAATCTATATTTAATGAAAATTTTGATAAACATTTCTAGAGATAAAATATTTTTAACCCTTTTATTTAAATTTTTAAAAAGTTATTTAGACATTCAGACTCCAAAAATTATCAACATATGAAAGTTAAATGACAATGATATCTTTAGGGTAAAAGGAATAGGGTTTTACATGAATTATTACATAATACATAGACTTTCATACATAACAGCACAACATGGTGGCTATAATTATGTTATGATATAACCCAACATGGACTATGACATATTCTAAACCACTATGGTGTGGTCTTTATCTTAATTATTATCTCCATCAATCCCTTACCTATACCAAATCCTCACGGTGTGGTCTTTATCTTAATTATTATCTCCATCAATCCCTTACTTATACCAAATCCTCACAAACTTAATAGATTTTCAACTTATTTCATGTCATATGTAACAACTTGTGAAATAAAATCCAAAACTACTTATTAAAAATCTATAATTCATTTTAATAACATGTTATATTATATGTAACAACTTATGAAAATCCATAAAAAATTTTAGATATCTTTCAAAAACACTTTTGGGGTAGCTCTCTATGTTTTATAAAAACACATTGAAAAAAAAATCATCCTAATTTTCAAAACCACTATGTGTTACCCCACAATCCTTTATAATGTTGAAAATAATTATAAATTCCACAATATATAAATTTAAGTAAATATTGGATTCTAACAAAACATAAATTCTACTAAAGATACAAAGGGATCTAGCATGATCTATTTCAAACACATGTATCTCCATACTTATTTCCATAGGTTGTATCATATACACATATGCATAATCAAATAATCCTTTTCCCATGATATCAACTGGATGTGGGTCAAAAATTATTTCAATCCTATATATCCTTGTCATATATTCTTGATTATTCAAGTATATGCTGGCCAGATGGGCGAACACATCTCATGTTATTCATCTATGTGAATATTCAAATTTGTTTCCCCACATAAAAATAGACAAGAACGTAAAATATAAATTTTCTAGTTATATCCATAAATTTTTTAGTCTATCTCAATAAGTGTACCAGATGTCATGTTCTTCATATTAGAGGAAAATCTCATCTAGTCTAAGCCATAATTGATGACATGATAAAAAGCATACCCAACCACCCCATGATTTGGTCTACCTTAAGATTAGTATAAAAAGGTATCAAAGTATGAATAATTTAATTCTAGGTATTTTTACAACCTTAGATATGAGGATTCAATATGAAATATGCACCCCTATAATACCAAATATATAGTGTGTGACACCCAATGTGGTATACATGGTGGTCTATCTAGTATAAAAAACTCATTTTGGGTCTCATAAGTATATTTTGTATCTCTTTATGAAATATTACTCTTGATAACCTTAACATTTCATCAAAACCAATAATTATCCATGATAAACATTGGTTAAGGATAACTCAAAGTCATACTTAGGAGGTCAAATATCAATTTTTTCATAAAATATATGCATAAAACATGAAAGAATGAAAATCTAGAGACTAAATTTTGTACAACATTATGCAATTTATATTATTAATATTTTATAAAAATACTAAAAAATCATACATAAGTACCTATTTAATCATATCTTATATGATATATCTCTAGATATGCCTTATGTTTGATCACATTTAAGATCTTGTTAAACTCATTACATATCAATGTAATAAATTCCATAACTCTCTCTGGCCATATGCCAAAATATCTCATTAAAATACTTTAGTAAGAAGCATCTATGGAGATATCCAATTTGAAAAATGGTGAGATTTGACTCATAATCCAATTTTATGATGTTAATAAATATTTAATCTACATAGACAAATTTCTATGTTCATTACCATAAACTTGGAATATTTATTTTTAAAAATTTATTTGAGTTCACTTTGGTGAAAAAATATAACACTTTATATTAATATCATTCTTAACCAAAAAATCCTAAACTCTTTTATGTTATAAAGTGATATTTTCTATGAATTTTATAGGCATAATATTTTATTAATTATACTTTGAACTCATATTAGTCCAAATATAACCCCACTAGAATCTTAGAAACTATATTTTCTCTAAAATATATTGATACGATACAAAAACACTTTAGAGTTAATAAATAAAAACTATTTTCATTATAAGAATATTTAACAAATAACATATTAAAACCCATATCTTATACTTTATTCTATTATTTTTGAGAAATATTCTTAAAATAAGGCTTAAATTTTTTAAATATTCCATAGTTGTGTGGTGGGAACTCTTACCCTAACATTTTAGAAAATATGGATAAACTCTTTTATTAGAGATAAAACTTATTTTATCCTATTATTAATTTTAAATATTTTATTTAATTTGATTGAACATAAACCAGGTTTATTAAATAAACATCCTTTATTAATATCCATCCATGCTTTCAAATCATTTAGTTCATCCACCTTCACAATGTAATAACCCTTTTTTCCATTATATGAATGCATATATTAATATCTAGATATTAATCCTTCTTAAGTTTTTAACTCTAATACATATTTATAATACTCGTATAATTTATAGTCATATTATATACCCTTAAAAATAGAATAATTTAATTATATAACATTAATAACTAATGTGTATTATCTATAGTTCTTCAGGAAACCTTTTTGCTATCCTGAGAAATTCCTCCTCTAGTAACCAGGTTCACTATAATAGAATAACTACCTATCCTTCCTAACTACTTCATTAGTTTTTAATAATTGAGGATAACTATTGGACACTTTAATATTATTATTCCATATTAAAACTTTACCCTTTTGTATTTTCAACATGGAAAAATATCCCAGACTCCCAATTTCCTTCACATTTATCCTGATTATATTAAGAAGATCATGAAAAATATATTAAACCCATTTATTTATAATTTATTATGGACTGTCATAACCTTTTTGGTAGTGATTATATAATGTATTTTATAGACAAATGAAGTATTTAAGGTGGCCCTTTCCTCTTAAGGTCATTTACGTACCCAATCATATTGATTATATGAGTAATGGAGAAGTTACTTCATTCATATTGTATATAAACAATGCTACTGAAACATCATTACTCCCATGTCATGAAAATTATTAATGTATCCTTTTTTAGGTTTTCTATAATATTCAAGACATATATTTTCTCATATTTCTTTTTCATCATATATTCCATGGATACAAACAAGAGAGTAGATACATCAATAGAATCCTTCAAATGATAATAATAAAAATCTAGATCCATTTTTTGAATAGCTTCACCAGTTGGTTTTTCATGGATATGAGAACCTAGTCCTATTAGGATCACCCATAAATTTTTTTCTTGCCAAATATAATCCATGATAAGAAACATTTGGCATTTACAACCTAGTTAGATGATGATGGTCATGATAAGTTTCACTTTGGAAGGAATACAACACTTAGTATTTTAAGGGAATTTAAATCTAGCAATTTTATCTCAAGTATTCCCATTATATATATTTTTTATTCTAATGATTTAATTTGGAATCTCTATTCCTTAAACTAAATAAAAATATTTATACCATATTTACACCTAATTTTTTACACAACTCATAGCGTGTTCTACTAACCCAAATTAAAATGTAACTATATTAACCCATATTTAAATTCATAACATACATAAGGTATATGAAACTCTTTAATATGAAGGCTTAAAATCATATAAAACCAACATAACCCATAATAGTAAGCATGGTTTGATAAGTATTCAACCCCTTATACTATTGGAAAAGGAATAATCTTCCAGTACAATCAGTTTCATAATCTAAAGGCCCACAACCAATGGTTTTATTCTCAAGAGTGACTTTAATTCCATTATAATTCTAACACTAGATATGTATAAACTATAATTAACCTTAAAATACAAGATCATAACTCAAGAAAAATCCAAATTAAATTTATAAGAAAACTAAATTAATTATAATCCTTGGAATTTAACTTCTTAAATTCATGTATAATGATTTAAATAAGAAGTTTAACACTTTAAAGAAA
Source organism: Viscum album (assembly GCA_963277665.1). Lineage (NCBI taxonomy): Eukaryota > Viridiplantae > Streptophyta > Magnoliopsida > Santalales > Viscaceae > Viscum > Viscum album. The sequence goes on from OY728167.1 coordinate 340,032,329, forward strand.
ATCATACGTTAATTCATAATATAAATAATTAATAGATATGATTATGTATGGAATAAACTAGATAAAAGAACATTTCATAAATTTAGGCATGAACTAAACATCACATATTTTATATAAACACTTTTCATAAAATAAACATTATATATTTTTACCAAAAAAAAACTTTTAATATAAACATTTTATACTCTTATTTGTGGAAAATTAAAAAAAATTAAACACTTTTATACTTTTTCTTATTGTTATAATGTATAAGAATATTATAAATTATTCAACAAATAAATTCACTTTGAACTGGTATCACATCTACTAAAACAATTTTTTCAATGTTTAAATCCCCCTTAGATTCAGTAAGGGACCTTTGGTCTCATTGAAGTATTTTTTTTGATAATTTTAAAAATCAATTTTCTTTATAAGTCTGCAAAGACAATGAATGTTTTAATTTAGGATATAGTGTGGTGCATCGAAAGTAATACATTTTAAATTTAATTTAAGTTACAATATTTTTTATATTTGAATGAAAAAACATTCAATGGGGAGACTATACACATTTTTTATGAGGTCAAAACATTTTTTTAATGAGAAAACCATGACAACATCCATTTTCAAAAGATTAATGTTGTTTTGGTTCTATTATAATACCATAAAACACTGACTTTTTATATCCACCATGTTGTGGTCTATCCTCATAGAGATCACTACTATAGTACAATGTTTTTTTAACCATAATGTGGTATGTTAGGTCAGAATAATACAAAGTAACCGAAGAGGGGGAAGAATTGGGTCTTTTAAAAATCCTACACAATTCTAGATTTTGACACCCTCTGTAATTAATATGGATATATAGTGTTTAATTATGTAATAATTATAATTAGAGAATAAATAGAAATAAACAACACAACTTTTTATAGTGGTTTGGGGCACACAAATCCCCCAGTCCACTCCAACAATAACTCTCTCTGCAAGCTTGGTGAATTTCACTAGAAATACCCTCTTATCATTAGGCTATAAATCCACAACTAAGTACAGATAGTTGAAGCCTTTAAAACAATGATAAAAATAGAGCCTTCTAGTTCTTTAACAGAGAACCGAATAATCACAACTTAGATCGAGAAGGTGATACTCCACTATAACTGAGTATGACCTGTTGAAACTCAAAAAAATAAAAAGATATTGATTTGATGATGGATCAGGTTGAACTTCACAATTGCAGCAGAAAAAATTGACAGTAGATGGATCTTATTCTTTAGACAAGAAAGTCATAATTAAAGCATAGATCTGAAGTGATCATGGTTTCAAAAAGATCCTCAAATAAAAGTAGCAACAAATAGCAGCAGTAATCTTACAACAATAAAATATTGAACATGTATGTCTCCAAATCATAGATTCTTTCAAAATCGATCATTCATTGCAACAGAACTGTAAGAGATGATTTAATAGAATGAAATCATATATACAAAAAGTTACTTGTATATCTCATATGAGAAATGACGTGCCGATAGAATATACAAAGTAGAGAGTCTTCTTCATAATTCCAGATCCATGAAAGTTGCTTGAAAATAGTGAATATTCAAATTCAAAAACATTTAGAGGTGTTGCAAATTCCCTTAAGAATAGTAGATATTTTTTCTATTTAATATGGTTCTTTGAAACAATTGTAATGATATTTTAATCGGTCAAAAACAAGCTTTGAAACATCCTATAAATCTATAAATATCATTGCATAAATCTTAGATATAATCATGAAATTAAATCCATGATGTTGAAAAGTCTAACGTAGGTTTCCTTCACAAAATGAAAAAAATACCAAATGTAGGGTTCAACTATATAGGGTTCATTATCTAAGTATAATGTTTACAATTTAAGGTGGATTATAAAAGTAATGTAGATGAACCATACGTTTGGGTCCTCAAACATAGGGTTCCTTACTAACGTAGGGTTCTTTAACCATACTTTCTTATCTTCTCACACATAAGGTTCCATCTAGGCATAAGGTTATTTATCCATATGTTCCTTCAATTATAGGGTTGATGATCCATATTCATTTTCTTCTAAGATAAGTTTGAATAAAAACGTAAGGTTCATGATCCATATGTGTTGTCCAAGCATTGGGTTTATTTTTACATTTCGTTCTGAATGTAGGGTATGGAAATTCTTTCCAGAATACACTTAAGAGCATTCCGAACACATTAAAAAATATTTAAAGCGAATTAAAATATTGAATATAATTCTAGAATGAATAAGGTAGTTAATAATAATTTCATAAAATACAATTAAATTAATATCATTAGTAAAACAAACAATGGTATTTGTGATCATCAAAATAAATAAGATTTATAGAGTATTATTGAGACCATACATGCCCAAAAATCTCCTCCTTTTTTATGATCATAAATCCCATAAAATATCTAACTGAAAATATAGAATTTTTTAAATACATTGAATAGAAACAAATATTTATATTTTACAGAATTATTCTAATTAAAATATAATTAAAAATGAAATGTTTTGTTTACCCAAATTTCTCCCCCTTCTTGTGATATCAAAAATAAATTATAAGAAAATAGATTAAAACACTTTTAGTTTTGAATAGAATTGTAAATGAAGGTTTATAATTCACCATTTAGATAAATAAGGAATTTATTATGGTAGTAGAGATAAAAAAATAATAAATGATAATGAAATATAAAAATAAATCAGATAAAGTAAAAAAGGAAAAAAAAAATTATTAATAATTATTTTTACAAATACATTAATATAGGTTTTGGGAAAAGAGAAACAAGGTGGAAAACTAGTAAGGTAAAAGGTTAAAGCTCATGATTAGTTACTAGTTATGGTTATTTAGAAGCCTAAGATACTTCAAAAAATTCTTTCAATTTTTTCGTATGAGAATTTAGCATGTCTATAAGATTGTATCCTAAATTACTTTTCACAATTCTTGAATATTTACTGACTTTCAGATTATCAATCAAATTAACTTTCAAAAATTCCTTCAAATTCTCCTATTTTTTCAAAAAATGAGCTAACTTATCACTAAACTTATTTAGCAGTATCCTGATATATGGTTCTCTTGAAGTGAGTTGCTAAAAAAGACATCTATGATTGTCTAACAAAACTGAAAAAGGTTCATTATTACAGTAAAGATTTTGTAGTATTTTATTCATATCAGCCATGAAAGATGTGATAGCCTGAAATATTATGATCAGATCTAGTGATGTTGGAGGGGCAGAGCTAGAAGCACTTTCTTTAATAATAATTACCTTGATAGATACAAATTGGACCCCCAAATACCATTTCAGATATGCAAAATCTATTTTAGAAAAAGGTTCCAATTTTATCTTCCCAATTTCATCCAACATTTCTCTCTTAAAGGCATTAAAATCTCTATTTGATACAAAATTATCTTAAAGATCATGAAGATGAGTCTGAACAGACTCTAATTCTATCGGTAGAGAAGATGCATTTTTTAAAATCATCAAAGGATTTTCTGGATGCTTCTAGATCCTATGTAAGATTATAATTCTCTTCCTGAACCTTATTAAACTTCATCAAAAGATCCTCAATATAATTAGTTAGGGAATCAGATGTTCCATCATCTAGATTATTGTACTGATTAACCACTTCAAAAATTTCCAATTTATTAGAATAATATTTCTCAACTAACTTCTCACTAGAACATGATATACCATATAACATTTTTATTCTTTCTCCAGAAACTAATGTAGGTCTCCCTAATGATTGATCAATGGATGAGATAGCATGATGCTCAACAATGTCTGAGGCATCATTTTCTAATCTCTTCACGTGCTGTTATCCTTGATCAGCTTCTTCCAAAATTTCTAGTTGAACAACAACCTAAATTTCTTGGGGTTTTGTGTCTGCCTGTTGATCCTTAACATGATATTATTATTCCAAATGAATTGATTTGCTTACTTATCCAGATCATAACACTGGCTCGTTAATATGTTGTTCTTCTCTATTCCTTGATTTCAAAACAACTTTCTCTTGAACTTCTTCATCTTCATCTTCTTCATTAAGGTCTTCAGTATCATATATTAGCTTTCTTTTGGTTGATTTTGCAACACCTTCTATCCTGGATTCTCCAACACCTTCATTTCTTAAATCACATTACTCCCCTTGAGAAAAAGATCCAGAAATCTGTTGGTCATCCACACCAACTGGCATAAACATTCCTTTCACAGTACTCCAATAAAAACCAAACTTTCTTAGAGTCCCAACATTCAAAAAAATTTATATGATGAAATTTAACTCTAGTTTCAAAAAGATGAATCATGTTCTTTTTGAACAAGATAAGAGACACGATCCTTCCATAAGGATTAAACAACATCATAGAATCTGAACAAAGAAAACAATTTAGATACTGCAACATGTATCTTGGAAAATTTATCTTGATATCACTGATGAGAAAAAATATAATGTACATATATGGGTATAATATTTTCTACATCTCAGCTACTCTTGGAGCAATTGAATCTTGAATAAACTTGACTAGAACTTTCTAATCTAACTCAAGATCCTTAAAAAAAATTCCTTATATTTTTCGATCCAAACAGAAAGTACGTTATATCTTTAGACTTATGATTGTGATTTCCAATTAATCTGAGTTCAAAGTGGAAAATAATTTCATGAGGGAATTTCAGAATTTTAGCTATTTCAACTGAAGGAATTGAAAACTCCGTATCTTCTATCTGTGATGATATAGTATATTATATTTCAAGAAAGAAAAATTGTACACTACTATAGAAGTGTTTCAGTCATACTTCGTAAAGAAAGCCTGAATTTTCCTCATTGAATAGAAATTCCAAACCTTTAAACACCAGATCCTTCTTGAGTAGAAGGTTCATCTCATACATCCATTCGAAGTCTACAAACTTTCTATGTAGAATCTTTCTCGAAGAAACACACATATGCTTCATGTCACTGGGTTCTCCTTCATTGCTTCTCTTGGTCTTTTCCATTTTTGAGAATTTGAATGTTGAAGGTTTTCAGATTCAATGGTTTAAGATAAAGACATGGTTTTTTGAATGAGAAACAATTCAAAAATGAAAAAGGTAGGATATGTTGAAGGGTTTTTTTGATAGGTAACGATGAGATATTGTTTCTCAAACCGATTACGTAGGGTAATCATTAGTTTTTAGATTTTAAAAATACCCAATTTTAAATTAAAAACGAACAAAAATTTATATTAGCGAATAAATGAAATACTAAATTTGAGAGAAAAAAATAAAATAAATAAATAAATAAAAACAGTAAACCATTTCAATTAAAATAAATAAAAACTATAAAAATATCAATTGGAATAAATTAATAAATATTTGTTGAAAATTAAATAAACCCAAATCTCCCTTAATAAAATCAAAACTTGCAGTAGGAAGTTGTTTAGTTTAAATATCATCGAATTGATATTCAGTTTTAATAAATTCTAAAGATATATCCTCTTAAAAACATGATCTCTTAGAAAATGATTTTTTATATCAATGTTCTTAGTCCTAGAATGACTTATATAATTTTTTGAAATATTTATAGAACTATTATTATCACATAAAATATGTATACTATTAAAATTTATTCCAAAGAATAGTGGTGTACTTTTAATCCACAATACTTGTGAACAAAACCTGCATGCATAAACATATTCTACCTCGATTGTCGACAAGGAAACTGAGTGTTGTTCCTTAATTTACCATGATACTATATATTTTCTTAATAATTGAGAGTTTCTTGAGGTTATTTTTCTATCTAATATACAACCTCCAAAATCATCATCTGAATATGAAATTACCTTAAAATTAGATGTTTTGGGATAAAGAAGATATAAAAAAATAGTTCCTTTTAAATATCTTAAAATTATTTTAATAACAGTAAGATGATATTATTTTTGATTTGAATAAAATCTTGAACATAAACATACAAAAAACATAATGTCTGGTCTTCTAGCAGTAAGATATAACAAACTACCAATCATACCTCTATATAACTTGTTGTCCACTGGTTTTCCAACTTCATTCAAATCAAGTTTTATATTAGTACATATTGGAGTTTTGTATGTATTGATGTTCTCAAGTAATTTTTTTAGTAAAACTACAATATATTTCCTTTGATTTAAAAAATTTGCATAATATTTTTGATAAATTTGAAATCCTAAAAAGAAATTCAGTTATCCCATCATACACATTTCAAATTCATTTTGCATTAGTTTTGAAAAATCATTACAAAGTTTTTTATTTATCAAACTGAAAAAAAATCGTAAACATAAATTTGAACAAATAAAATATTATAACAAATAATTCTCTTAAAAAATGCTGGATCTTCCAATCCTGCAGTAAATCCATTTTTCAAAATAAAATAACTCAGTCTTTCATACCAAGCTCTAGGTGCTTGTTTAAGACCATATAGATCATTAATAATTTTAAAATGAGAATTTGGTGTTTTAGGATTTTAAAAACCAAAAGGTTTTTGAACATAAACTTCATCCATTAAATAACCTTTAAATAAATATTTAACATCCATCTAATATAATTTAAAATTCATATGAGATTTATAAGCTAGAATGATTCTAATGGATTCTAATCTAGCTATAAGGGAAAAGTATTCCTTATAATCTATCCCTTCATCCTAATTATATCCTTTAGCTACTAATCTGGATTTATTCTAGTAATGATACCTTGATCATCCTATTTGTTTCTAAATACCCACTTAGTTCCTATTACTAGATAATTGGTTGGTATTTCTATTAGATTCCAAAATTTATTTCTTTTAAACTAGCTTAGTTCTTCTTGCATTGGAAGCATCCAACTATCATCTTCTAAGGTTTCTTCAATAGACTTATGTTATAACTAAGATAAAAAGGCATAAAATTATACTAGGTTTCCTATATTTCTTATAGTTATAATTCCTTTATCTAGGCATCCTATAACAGTTTCTAAGGGATGGTTATTTAATGTTCTAGACTTTCTAAGCAAGACACTTTCATGTTATTTAGTTTCATGTTCTTATGAACTGGAGTAAATTTTATTAATATCATTTTCAAAATCAGTTTAGGGGTTTCAAGTCTCATATTATCAATTGAATCAGTAACTTCATTAGTTTGATCTTTCTCTTTAATGAAAGGGTCAGTTTCATCAAACTTCACATGACCTGATTCTTCAACAATCCTTGAATTTTTATTAAACACTCTATAAGATTTTTAAGTAGTAGAATATCCTAAAAATATCACTTCATCATCTTTTAGATCAAACTTACAAATATTTTCCTTAGTATTCAAGATATAAACCTTGCATCCAAAAACTTTAAAGTACTTTAGGTTTTCTGTTATTCCAAATTTCATAGGGTGTTCTTTTGAAAATAGTAATTACTAATACTATATTCATGATATAGTAGGCTGTGCTTATAGCTTATGCCCAAAAAAAGTAGGAATACTGTATCCATTCAACATATTATATTCCATTTCCTGAATAATAATATTTATTATTACAATAATTACATTTTGTTGATGTTTTCTTGCTTTAGAGAAGGCGTGTTTAATACCCAGATTTGAGAAAAAAGAATTAAATTATTGATTCTCAAATTCTCTACCATGATTAGCTCTTAATTTAATTATTTTAAAAAAAAATTATTTTGATTTTTTTACAAAAAACCTTAAAAAATAGTGAAAACTTCAATTTAGAGTTTTAGAAAATATACACAAGAAAATCGAGAATAATCATCAACTAAAACATAGACATAGAAATTTCTAGCCAAAAATACTACTATGGGTGGTACAAACAAATCTATATGTAGAAGTTCTAATGGTTTAGATGTATCAATTTTGTTAATAGATTTTAAAGAAGATTTTTGATGTTTTCCAATTTGGCGTGCATCATAGAATCAATCATTATAAAAGTTGAGACTAGAAAATCAGAAACTAACTATTTCTAAGAAAATTTATTTAAAGAATAAATATTATAATGACCAAGTCTCATAATATAGATCCATGAATCATTTTTCTTGACAGTTAAAAAATTCACTTTCTATTTACACAAGGAATTTAAATCCAAAGTATAAACTTTATCATTTCTAGGTGCTCTAAAATTAAGCAGTTTATCTTTAAAAACTGAACAGGAATTGTTAGAAAAATCAATATAAAAACCATAATCACAAAGTTGTGAAATACTTATAAGATTGTTCTTTAACCCTTTCACATACAATACTTTGTTAATTGATATTTTTTTTGATCTATAAGAGTTCCAACTCCAACAATATTTCCTTTGGGATTACTACCAAAGTGACTGGACCTTTATTCATTTGAGTTAATGTATGAAAATTCAATGGATATCTATTCATGTGTCTAGAACAACCACTGTCCATATACCATAATTTATTTTTGTTTCTGTGGCCTATTTTTTTCAAAATTAGTTAAACATGTGTTTGTTTTGGTACCCATATCTTCTTGGGTCCTGTAGTGTTAGCTAACAATGATATGGGAATCCAAATCTGCTTTATTTTTTCCATAATTCGTATTACTTTCTTCAAAAAACATTTTATAAATAAAGGATCTTTTAATACCACTAATTTTATTTTTTTTCAAATAAAAATTATTACTGAAATGACCTTTTGTTCCAAAATAATAATAGGTAGTATTTTTTAAATTAGGGACCAAATAATTTTTATATAATTTTGATCCATCACCCTCACTTCATATTCCAAATCTTTCTATTTTAATGAAATTCTTTCCAAGAATTTCAATTAACACTTTTTATCCTTTAGTAAAAGTTATTGAAGTAATTTTATATGATTCTAATTAATCCAATAGTTATATAATCCTTTTTTCATGGTCAATACAGTTTGTTTCATATGAGTTTAATTTAACAACTAGTTACTTATATTATTTTAGTAGAGTATCTTTTTCGACTAAAATAGCATTATGAATATTTTTAATGACATGTGCTTATTTAAAATAGAATCATATTTTTCTTCTAACATGGAAAATTAGGAAGCTATTTTTTTCATTTGAGTAACTAACGATATCAGAATTGGAAGAATAATAAGTTTGTACCTTTTCTTCTTCAGCCATAAAGCACATATTGCCTTTTCAGATTTGATTTCTCCTTTTCTAAATCAGATTTTGAAGACTTGCTGGAGTCTTCAGATACACTCCAAGAAGTTTTCATTGCTCTTTTTTTCCTTTGTTCTCATAATAAAAATTCTTCTGATATTTTTTTGGACTTTTCTTTTCATCTTTCAGTTGAGGAAAACCAGGTCTAATATGATACATTTTTTTGCATTCATGGCATCAAACTTCTCTTGTTTCTTTCCCATATCTCCTGAAGGATTTTATGAAACCCATTTTCTTCTAATATAATTTATTGAATTTTCTAGTTAGCTGAGCTAGTTCTATTTCAGAATATGAGGAATCTGATTTTTTCTATTCATTATCTTATTTCTTTTTTATTATACTATGCTTCTAAGAGGTTACTTTTAGAGAAATATTTTTCTTCTTCACTATAATTTTATGATCTTAATATTCAAATTGCATCTCAATTTCATAAATCATTAGTGTCCCGATTAGTTATTTCATTGTCGGATCCCTGATAGGTGATGATTAGCGAATAACAGCAGATATGCCATTCAATTTCAAAGGTAGTACTCTGGGTAATTTCAAAGATTGATCAAATTTTTCAATGGGTTCTCCCAGGGTAGTAACATTATTGAAAATTTCTGTAATCCTTCCATTCATCGGCATGATTCTTTCTCCATCAAAAATTCTAAAGGTGTCAAATTTTTTCTTAGCATTAGCATACCTCGTCTGTCTAATATTGTATGTTCCTTCATAGACAATGACAATAGTTTGACAATCTAATAGGAAGTAGGAAATTTTGATACACGATTGAATTAATCTGGTCCATGACCACAAATAATAGCATTAATCTATTTTGAATTGATATCGTAATCAGCTTATCCTTCAACAGTCCATGTTTCTGGTTTATCAAGAATCATGTAATTAGTAAGGATTTTTGAGTAGAAATTGAATCCAAAATTTTTCAAATAGATAGTAATAAATGATTTTCAGCACCCATAATTTTCACCATTAAAATATGGAGCACTTACCATAGAAATTACTTCTCTCAGATCATCCATTGCCATCTTTTTATAGACCGTATAATTTTTAACTGGCTATAACTTTATCGAAAAGCTCACCTCTGATACAAATTATTAGGTCGAAATAATAAAAAGTAAAACTAGAGGGCGTGAATTGTGTCTTTTAAAAAATCTTCTATAATTCATGATTTTGACACCCTTTTTAATTAATATGGATATGCAGCGTTTACTTCTGTAAAGAGTGTAAGTAAAAGATAAATAGAAATAAAGAACACAACCTTTTCTAGTGTTTTGGAGCACAAAGATCCCCTATTCCACTCCACCCATCACTCTCTCTATGAGATTGGTGAATTTCACTAGTAAGGTCCTCTTATTATAAGAACATAAATCCACAATTGAGTGCAGGCAGTTGGCACCTTTACAACAAGGCTAAAAATAGAGCCTTCTGGCTCTTTAATAGAGAACTGAATAACCACATCTTAGATCGTGAATCTAATAATCCACCACAACTATGTCCGAGTAGTTGAAACTCAAACAAATAAAAAGATATTGACTTGATGATGGATCAGGTTAAACTTAAAAATTTCAGAATTAGTAATTGACAGTAAATGGATCTTCTTCTTCAAAAAATAAAGTCTTCAAGAAAGTGTAGATCTGAAGTGATCATGGTTGCAAAAAGATTTTCAAATAAAAGTAACAACAAATAGTATCAATAATCTTACAATAGTAAAAGATTAAACACGTATGTCTCCAGAGTGTAGCTTCTTTTAGAATCGATCGTTCATTGTAGCAACACTGTAACATATGTTTTATGAGAATGAAATCATATATAAAAAAAGTGACTTGTATATCTCGTATAGGAAAAGATGTGATGGTAGAATATATGAAGTAGAGAGTCTTCTTAGGAATTCCAAATCCAAGAAAGTAACCTGAAAAATAGTGAATATTCAAATTCAAAAACGTTCAGAGGAGTCATATATTCCCTTAAGAATAAGAGTTATTTTATCTATTGAATATGGTTTTTTGAATCAATTATAAAGAGTTTTGAATCGGTAAAAAATGATCTTTAAAACAACACAAAAATTTGTAAAGACTATTGCATAAATATCGGATAAAATCAGAAAATTAAATTTCCAACGTTAAAAAGTCAAACGTAGGGTTCCTTCACAAAATGAAAAAAACACAAAATGTAGGGTTCAAATATCTAGAATTCATTATCCGAGCATAAGGTTGACAATATAATGTTGATCATAAAATTAAAGTTGATGAACCATATGTTTGTGTCCTCAAATGTAGGGTTCCTTACTAACATTGGGTTCATTAACAATACTTTATTCTCTTCTCACACGTAAGGTTCCATCCAATTATAAGGTTATTTACCCATTTGTTCCTTCAAGCATATGGGTGATGATCCATACACACCTTCTTCTATCGTAAGGTTTAATACACATGTAAGGTTCACGATCCACACATGATTTTCAAGTGCAAGGTTTATACCTTACATTACGTTCTGAACATAGGGTATGAATAGTGTTTCCAGAATACACTTAAGAACGTTCCGAAGACTTTAAGAAATAATCTGATAGAATTAAAATCTTGAATATAAATCTATAATAAATAAGAAAATTAATAATAATTTCATAAAATAAACTTAATGTAACATCATTAGTAAAACAAATAATGTTATTTATGAGTATCAAAATCAATTAGATTTATAGAGTATTGTTGAGAAAATACATTAGCAATATGTTAGTATCAAAAAAAATTATTATTCGTTTTGTATAATTATTCAATGACTATTTCACTAAAATACACTACAAATTTTTTTTATTTCCGGGCAGTTTTTTGGCATTTAGAGGTGGATTAAATAACTTCTAAATTATGTGCGATGCTTTATAAAAGCACCATATGTTTTCTTGTCGAGAATCATTTTACTGTGCTTTTTTATTTTGTTTTGGCGGCTGTTTTTTTTAATTTTTTGTTGTTGACGTAATTGTTGACACCATGAAATGTGTTCCATGCACTTTTTTTGTAGAGTGAATATATGATAATCACATAGAAAACAAATTTCAAGTATGATTAAAGATGTTTTCACCATGAAGGAAGAAGATGCAGGCAGTGGATTTCCAAGATCGATAATGAAAATGTGTCGACACATTAAATTCAATTTCTGAGTTTCATTCAAGAAGACTTGGTGAATTTACCATCTCTATAAGTGTAGATCTCTTCAATACCTTTGATTTGAATAGTTGCAGAACCTAAATGGACTTACGGATCAAATTTTATAGAACTCGGAAGACGGACAAATTTTATCCTGAAGAGCTACGCGAATGACCTATGCGAAGGACCTACGCGGATGACCTACGTGGTAGTATAATTTTTCTTCACACCTACGTGAAGGAACTACGTGGAGGACCTACGCGGATGACCTGGGTGAACAACTTCCCTTCCACCGGGTCCCCTCCATGCCTATAAATGGGACCCTTGGGTTCCCCATTAAAAAAAATGGAAAAAGTTGGAAGAAGTCCCAAAGCTCCCATTGCGTAGCTCCTTCACTAAGATCCCCCAAATTTTTTCAGGTAGCTCTCTAAAACATGAGAGAAGAGAGAATTAAAGGGAAAAACATGGCTCAAAGTCCCATTAGGGTCTAGAACATATAGAGATGTGCGGAGCACCTGCGTGGAGAACCTACGCGGAGAACCTGCGCGGAGCACCTTCCTGCCGCACCTGCGCGGAGCACCTGCACACCACACCTACACGGAGTACCTCCATGGGGGAGCTCCACAGAGCACCTACGCGAGGCACCTTGGAGAAGAAACTGTGTGATCCCATTGGTCAATACTACTGTGGCTACACCCCCACACCCCCACTTGGGTTCAGTGTCGGGCTGCAGTCCCGGCCCTCTGGGCCGGTCCCTTCGCTTCCGTCACTAACCCCCATTAAAAAAGGAGAGTTGCACTGTGGAATTTTCAGATCTGGTCGATCACATTTTCCATTACAACCTTAATGTGGCCCAACTTCCATCCTTGGAATACCATGATCTGAGACACTCCATTACACTCAATGAAGTTCCTTGTGTCAACTTAGTCCTCTTGGTTCCTTTCACATGTTACGAGTTTGGACTCTCCTTATGGATTCCTTGATTACCTTGATTCAATACACTCCTCAAGAAACTCATCAAACTTCATCACCTGACTCCTATGTCAGGTTAAACCTAATCAGGGTAGCTATCCTTGTATAATCCCCTCACCTTAACCCCTTCTTCCTTCCATTGGACCCTTGTCTAATGTGAATAGAACAGAGGGAAAGCTCGTCACCTCGCCCTCTTCCATGGTCAACGTGCCCTCTTCCTTCAGCGGAGGAGGAAAAGTGTGAAGTTTCATTGTTGAATCTTTCACATCATTTTGTTTTTAACACTGAGCATGGATCACATGGGCTTAGAGATACATGATGGTTAAAACATGTGCACAAACACTCCCTCAAAGGAACTATGGGAACTCTGATTCCTGTTCTAACTAGGATACGTAGGAAGCCCTTTTAGGGCCAGAGTTCACTGGATATCCTCATCAGAAATCCAACACTAATTACCCCAATTTGAGCATCCTCCTTAAGAAATAATCCCCAAAAACCCTCAAATCATCAAGGCATCATTTTTAGGAAGTAATCCTAAACTCATATCTCTCATAGGACCGTACTCTCCTATGATATTTATCGAACTACGTTGGCCTTGATTCCCATCCATACGTGATATGTAGGAAGCCTCCTTGAGGTTCAAACCCAACACTTCAAATCAACCATGTTCTCTTTGGGACATATTCCCAATAGGGTCTGATCCTAAATGGAAATCCATATCCTCTCCAACTTCATTGGGATTCTTCAGCATAAGTCCCACACAAAGTTTCAACTAAGCACCTTCCGCTTAGAGGTCCTTATCACATGACCATAAAAGGTATGATGTGTCCCATTTAGTGGAACCAAACTATGAGGGTTTTGATACCTTTCACAAGGATACGTAGGTAGCATGTTTGATGGGCACAATTATCACGACTCGTACCGTGACTACCCCAAGCCCGCCTTCCATAGGCCAGGGGCTGGCGACTAGCACCAAAAGCGTAAATCCCGATATAAGGGAAGACATTGCCTTTATGTAAGAAAAAAACACCACAGAGTATGAAAGATGAAGTAAACAGTAAGTAAACTGAGTACACAATTAAGTGCTGGAAAGTAAATGGGCCATAATACAAACCCAACTGAAAATAAAGTACAACTGAAAAAAGAGTACAACAGCAGAAAAGTAAAGCAGCAACATCGAGCCGTCCTATAGAAATCCCACCTGAAGGGCGGGTACAGATAGTCTCCTCCGCTCCTCGGCTCCAACCGTCCGCTCTGTGTATGTCTCGTCCAGTGATCCACCTCCAGGTACTGTCTAGCTCCACGAGCTCCTACCTCGATTAGCGCTGTCTGTCGTCTGCATCCAACACAACCTAGTGCGGGCATAGCCCGTGCCGGGGTGAGTATACGCTACTCAGTATGGACTCCGATACCCCTGAAGGTCTCCCAGAATCCGTGCAGGGGTGAGTATACGCTACTCAGTATCGGACCGGGCCCGATACCCCCTAGGTCAGCCCGAATCGGGTCGACCCGACCCGGGTCCGGGTCAAACCCAGCCCGACTGGCGTGGCCCGACCCAGCAGGTGCGTCACGACCCGGCGCGGGGGTTTGACCCCGCGCGGGCGGCCCGGCCCACCGCAGGCGGTCCTTCCCGGCGTGAACGGTCCGGCTCGGCGCGGCAGGTCTGGCCCGGTGCGGGCGCCCGCGCGCTGAGTGGACGCAGAAGGGGGGGGGGGGGGGCGCTAACCCCCTGTTTTCCCGAAATGGCGGACCCCTGTGGGGTCTTCCCTTGGTGCGTTGGCCAGGGGTTACGACCCCCGAACATCCCGAATCGGCCGGCTGGAGCTGCCGCGGGACGTGCTAGTCCCGCCTCCTGGAGCGCCAGCGGCCGACGGAGTCCGGCCGCCCTCCTTTACACTGCCGTGGGCTTAGGCCGTGACCCTCCGCCGTGGCCCGCCTCAGCCGCGGGCTACGGCTTCCTTTGGCTTCACCGGCACGGCGCGACGACGCCGCGCTCCTTCATCGCGGCCTGCTCCAGCCGTTGTTCCCTCGTTCCCGCGCGGTGCGACGACACCGCGTCGCCTCCATTTCAACAATAATAAAGATCCACAACAAAGGGGAGGAGGATCGGCCATGTTTTTGTGGTCCGACCTCCTCCCTTTATTTCAATATCAAGCGGATAATTATTTAACAATGAAATTCGTTAAATAAAACTGAAACGATGAAACAAACCCTACCTCGAAGAAGTTTGCAGAAAACGGCGTCGCGGCGTGAGGCTCCGTATATGATGACGGAGATCATCCGAGGGGGAATCAGCGTCTCCCTTTCTTTGACGTGGAGAGAAGATGGAACGGCGTGTCGGTGTTCTTCGCGTTCTTCAAGGAGGAAGATTAAGTTCTTCAAAGTGTATAACTATCCATCTCTCAATTATCCACACAACACAAAAACCCCTCAAAATAAAATAATCTACCCCTTATTTTATTTTTACTTTTCCAAACCTTTCAAAATTCAAAAGTTTAATTCATTTCATTAATTAAATCTAGAGTTGTCAAGATTAAATGGAGTGTTAAGTTGGCATCATAAATGTGGAAGAGGAGTTAGGGGAATTTGAAGGGGTGGGGATCGTGTGGGCCCCACCTCACTAAAATCCTATCAAGAGGAGTTAGAATTTTAGTGGGTCCCACCCCAACTACCACACATGGGGTTTAACCACTTAGAAGTGAAATAAAATTTTCAACACAATTTTATTTCTCCTTATACTTAATCCACAATTTTTAACAACTCTTCCCGAGAAAACGCAACTCCAGTAAAGGTCTTCTTAAGCAATTACTGGTGCTACAGTTTCATTGATGCCCTCAGATTTCGATTCCGAGCACCGGTTCAACAGTTAGAAAATCCCGCTCGTTCGTTCACTGAACGTACCTGATCTGAACTTCGTAAATTGATTCCGGGCTCACTGGGCCTCGGAATCCAGTGCCGTCAAAAACTGCGTACTCGTAAAATCCCAAAGAAATTAAGAAAAAAATTTCCATAAAATTTATGGGAATTGACATTACTCCCACCTCAGGGCTTTACATCCCTGTAAAGATACATCAAAAACTGGGGAAACAAATGAGGGTACGCATCTGAGTCTCCCGCTCCCATGTGCTCTCCTGGAGGTTCCCGTGCTGGCACCTGATGCGCACTAGTGGTATCGACTGTCCACGTAGGACCCGCTCCTGTTGATCCTTGATCTCCACCGGGACCTCCGCAAAAGTCACCCCGTCATCAATGTCCAGCTCCCCATGGTCGATGATATGCATTGGGTCGTGCACGTATCTCCTCAGCTGAGATACGTGTAAGATGTCGTGCACCCAGTGCAACTGAGGTGGAAGAGCCAGGCGATAAGCCACCTCGCCTATCCTGCTGAGAACCTGGAATGGTCTGATGAAGCGCAGAGATAACTTGTCGCCCCGACCAAATCTCCATAATCCATGTCGAGGTGAGACCCGTAAGAAAACGTGGTCGCCATCCTCGAACTCTAGTGGTCTTCACCTCCTGTCAGCATAGTACTTCTGTCTGCTCTGAGATGTCCTCATCCACTCCTGGATGACCTGATCCTTCTTTGTCATGGCCTGGACCATCTCTGGTCCCACAAGTGCTAAATCCCCAGGGTCTGTCCAGCATAGAGGTGATTTGAAAGGTCGGTCGTACAATGCCTCGTATGGTGTCATCCTGATGATGGAGTTGTAGCTGTTGTTGTATGAAAACTCCACCAAAGGTAGGTGATCCTCCCAGATGTGACCAAAGTCGGGGACACATGCACGAAGCATGTCCTCGAGAGTCTGAATGGTCCTCTCCGTCTGACCATCCGTCTGAGGGTGAAAAGCGGTGCTCAGGCGTAGCTGCATCCCGAAAGCCTCTTGCAACCCCTTCCAAATCCAGGAAGTAAAGCGAGCATCTCAATAAGAGATGATAGATGATGGCACACCATGAATCCATATGATCTCTTGAACTTAGAGGCATCTCAAGCTCTCTACTGAGCCCTGCTTTCTAATGGGTAGGAAGTGGGTCGACTTGGTGAGTCGGTCGACGATCACCCAAATGGAGTCTTGTCCCTTGGATGTACGTGGAAGTCTAGTCACGAAATCGATAGATATCTCATCCCACGTCCACTCCGGGACCTCCAAGTGCTAGACCAAGCCTGCTGGTTCATGGTGCTCCACCTTCACCTGCTGGCAGGTGAGGCATCGAGAAACGAACTCTGCCACCGCCTTCTTCATACCCTGCCACCAGTTCTGTTGTCTGGGATCCTGGTACATCTTCGCTACCCCTAGATGTACAACCAAAAGGGAAGTGTGAAACTCTCTCAGTACCACCTCCTATAATGCAGCTGCTACCATGGTACGTCCTCTAAAAAGGATGACGTGCTCTCCTCCTATAGAAAAACCATCTGCTGCCTGTATTGTGGAAATCTATGCACGTCGCGTATCTAAGTCAACGTCCCCACGCTGTGCCTCTCTGACCCGCTGAGGAAGTGGAGGTGTGACTATGAGCGACCGAAGGAAGGTTTCTCCATCTCTATCCATGAAGGATATCTGCAAAGCGGCTAGCTACTCTGTCACCTCTCCAAGTAGCTGAATGTCTGTCCTCCTACTGAGAGCATCGACTACTACATTCCCCTTCCTAGGAGTATAGACTATCTAAAATACATAGTCTTGGAGGAACTCGAGCCATCGCCACTATCTCAGGTTCAGGTCCTTCTGGGAGAAGATGTACCTAAGGCTCTGGTGGTCAGAGAAGACTGTAAAGCACTCTCCCATCAGATAGTGTTGCCACATCTTTAGATAGAAGACCACTACTGCTAAATCTAGGTCATGGGTAGCGTAGTTCTGCTCATGCTGACTCAACTGTCGTGATCCATAGGCGATCACTGCTTGCTCCTACATCAGGACACACCCGAGTCCAGTCCCTGATACATCGCAGTAGACTACATACCCTACTCCCTCCTCCGGTAGCCTCAAGATGGGTGCACTGGTCAATCTCTGTCTCAACTCCTAGAAGCTCTACTGACATCTATCTGACCACACGAAGGGTTTCCCTTTCTTCGTCAAAGCTGAACGCGGTGCCGCAACTCTGGAAAATTCTGGCACAAATCTCCGATAGTACCCAGCCAGACCTAGGAAACTCCGCACCTCCGTCACGCTCCTGGATGGCTCCCAATCTAGCACTACCTCGATCTTCGCAGGATCCACCGCAACTCTCGCCTCAAAGATGATGTTCCCCAAGAAGTGGACCTCACATATCCAGAACTGACACTTCGATAGCTTACTATAAAGCTGGTGATCTCAGAGTGTGTCCAGTACAACCCGCAAGTGGTAGGCGTGCTTCTCCTCAGTAGTCGAGTAGATCAAAATGTTGTCGATGAAAACTACGACAAATCGATCGAGGTAAGGCTGGAAGATCCTGTTCTTGAGACTCATGAACACTAATAGTGCATTAGTTATGCCGAAAGGCATAACCAAGAACTAATAGTGACCATACCGACACCTGAAGGCCGTCTTCTGCACATCCTTATCTCAAACTATGAGCTGATGATAGCCTGACCTGAGGTCTATATTCGAGAACCATCATGCTCCCTTGAGCTGATCGAAGAGGTCGTCGATCCTCAGAAGTGGATAATTTTTTTCACTATCACCTGGTTCAGGCGATGGTAATCGACACACAGTCGCAAGCTCCCGTCTTCCTTCTTGGCGAACAATATCGGGGAATCCCAGGGTGAAACATTGGGCCAAATGAATCCCTTGCCCTGCAAGTACTCCACCTGTACCCGTAGCTCTCGAATCTCAGTGGGAGCCATCCGATATGCTGGAGTAGATATTTGGGCTGTCTTGAGGTACAGGTCTTTATAGAAGTCTACCTCTCTACGAGGAGGTAATCCTAGAATGTCGTCAGGAAAAACGTCCGCATACTGATCCACCACAACAGGAAAACTCAGACTCCGCACATCAACTGCTCCTAGGATGAGGCTAGACAACTGATGAGTGATCGGCTGTCCACTTCTCTGTGTGAGTCCGTCCTGTGCTGCAAAGGCTCCCTTCTCGCCGGTGAAGGTAAACCTGCTCCCATCGGTGCGGACACACCGCACCTTGAGCCTAATAAAGTCTATCTGAGCATGAACTTTAGATAACCAATCCATGCCCAAGATGATGTCTTAAGGCCTCGATGCCGCTACAAGAAGATCCCAGCCTAAGCACTCGCCTCCTAGAGTAAGCTCACACTACCGGAACCAGTGCGTAATCGTCAATTCTGCTCTCGTAGGAGTCTCTAGCCATAAGGATCGAGCCAACAACTCCGTCAGAATCTCTGAGCTCCGAAAAAAAGCAGCGGCAATGAAATAATGACTCGCTCTTGTTTCTATAAGAACTGCAGCAAGGGTGGAGTAGACACGGATAGTACCTAGAATCATCTCAGGTGCGTCGTGGCCATAGGCCTCCACTACCTGAAGCTGAGCCTGCCTCTATCCTCCAGCTCCCTATGGTCGGGGTGGACCTCCTGGTGGTGGTGGTGGTAGAGCCTCAAAGCGTCGCCTACCACCTGATGCTCGGCCAACTCCTCTACCTCGTCCGACCTCTCCCTGCGGACTGCCATGGTCGAACCTCTGCCTCTGCCTGGGTGGTCCCTCAACCGTCTACTTCTCGTCTGCATGGCGGGTCGGGCAGTCACGAGCCATGTGGCCCTACCCGCTGCATGCATAGCACTGTCTACTCCTCACAAGGCTGGCTCTGCGCCGTGTGCCCCGCACCTCTGAGCTAGTATCCTGAGGTCGTCCACCCAATGGTCTGGTCCGCTTGGACCCATGTGGCATCTGTCGACTGCCAGCTGTAGAAGAATCTGCTACGTGCAGCCCTACAGTAGGTCTCGCTGCTGGTGTAGGCTCAGCGAGAAAGCTCTCCCCAATAAAGGCTCGCTCCAGTACTCATGCATGGATCAGAATGCTAAGGGAGATCATCGACGCCCTGATCTCATGCCTCAGTCCCTGCTCGAAGGTCCATCCCTGGAAGAATGGGTCCCGTACCATGTCTGTGGAGTAGTGCGAGAGATAGGTAAATCTCGCCGAGTACTGGGCTACTGTCATGCTGGAATGAGACAGTTGTAGTAGCTCTTGAATGCGCATCGCACGATGGGTGGCTGGTACGAACTCCGAGCAGAAGAGGCTCTCAAAGTCCGACCAAAGAAGATATGCCTCATCGTGCACCAGGAGCATCAGGCTCCACCATCTACCTGCTTCCGTGTGCAAGAGAATCGCCACAAGGATCACCATGAGGTCAGCTGGTGTCCCTACTAATCTGAAAACTCGTACAACAGCCTCCAGCCAATCCTTGGCTTCCTGAGGGTCCGTCTACCCATGGAACCAGGGCGGTCTCTTACGCTGAAACTCGTGCAGTGTACTAAGGTGATGTGCACTCTCAGCGGCTGGGGTGGGTGGCATCGGTGGCTCGGCGGGTAGAGGTACCGCCAGTGCCTCCACTGTAATGGGGCCCTGCACCGAGGCCTCATCACTCGGTGGTCTGCCATCTCGCACAAAGATCGGAACCCTAGCTGGCTGTTGTCGTGGGGCCATCCTGAAAAGAAACAGGTGACCCATGGTCAATACAGTATAACTGGTGAGCTGACACAAGTAATCACAAAGAAAACTTTGAAACACACATGCAATCAAGGTTTTCGTGCACTGAGTCAGAAATCAGAAGTCAAGGTCCTGGTGTATGGATACGTCGGCTGCCGCACCAACAATGGACTCCCTGGTCTGATAACCACACTCAATACCCTTAACACTATTTCTTTACATAGAAGAAAGATCAGAGTCCTGTGTTCTGCGGTAGAACCGAACTCCTCTAATACCAATTTTTCACGACCCATCCTCGGGACCCGTACCGTGACTACCCCAAGCCCGCCTTCCATAGGCCAGGGGCTATCGACTAGCACCAAAGGCGTAAATACTGATATAAGGGAAGGAATTTCCTTTATGTAAGAAAACAAACACCACAGAGTATGCAAGCTGAAGTAAACACTAAGTAAACTGAGTACAAAAGTAAGTACTGGAAAGTAAATGGGCCAGAATTCAAACCCAACTTAAAGTAAAGTACAACTAAAAAGAGAGTTGAGCAGCAGAAAAGTAAAAAAGAAACACTGAGCCGTCCTTTAGAAATCACACCTGAAGGGTGGGTACAGATAGTCTCCTCCACTCCTCGGCTCCAGCCGTCCGCTCCATGTACATCTCGTCCAGTGATCCACCTCCAGGTACCGTCCAGCTCCATGAGTTCCTAACTCGATCAGCGCTGTCCGTCGCATGCATCCAACACAACGTAGTGCGGGCATAGCCCATGCACGGTTGAGTATACGCTACTCAGTAGGGACCCTGAGACCCCCGAAGGTCTTCCAGAATCTACGAAGGATAAACCAAAAAGGAAAGATACAATCACAAATTAACAACCAACACTACTTAGGTATATGCCCATACATATACGTAAGTCATCAATTCCAGTTCGGCTCCAAAATCCAATCCCAAGTTCGATCTAGTCCATACAGGAAGGTATAACCCAATCCACACAGGAAAACAGAACCCAATCCACACAGAAAAGCAAGTCAATCATATCGAAGATAATGATTGAAAGTCAAAACTCATCTGACACAGGTATACTTCTTCGTAAGGCGATAGAGATGATCAGATGTAGCCACTAATTCATATAAGCTATCGTACCCACATAGGATACAAGACCAGCTAATCTGTCAGACCCACAAAGGATACAAGACCAGCTACTCTGCCGGACCCACATAAGATACAAGTATAGAGTCAAATACTTACGGACCCACATAGGATACAAGAACAGTAGTCAAATACTACCGGACCCACATAGGATACAATAACAATAGTAATCATTGTCAAACCCATGGAGGATTCTAGTACGGTCATCGTCGCTGCTGAACCCACGGAGGATCCCAGTACAGTCGTCATCGTCGTCGCAGTCGCAGCCAGCTTTAGGGTTCCCGCACACAGCACACACAATTCCAAGAGGGTCCGCTCCACGAGCCAAGGGGGTCGATACATCAAATGACACTATTTCCAGAGTTGATGTATCTCAATGTTCCGTCTCATCAAAAGGAACTCAACGCGACAGACGACGTGTCAATCAGACGCCCGGTCTGAGAGTTATTGGCTTTTTCGTCACAGGGGACTGGTCGGTTTTAAAGTTAAAACCAACCCGACCATACTCCAGCTAGGTCCAAACTTCAATCAGAGTAAGCCAAAATAACCGTCTCACTAAGAGGAATCCAACAAAGTTGACGGAATGTCAATCAGATGTTTGGAGCTCAAGTTATAAGCGTTTCCGCTCCGAGGCCCCGGTTGGTTTCGTGTTCGAACCAACCCAGCCGAACCCAAAGTTCCCCGAAACCCTAAGTGTAATATACTGAAATGACCATCTTGATCAAATGATTGCTACACAACTGACGGTGCATCGATCAGAGGTCTATAGCCCATGTTATGGGCGTTTGAACGGATATGTCTGGAAATCATGGGGTTTGGGCCCGGTCCGACCTGGCCCGATACCCCCTGGGTCGGCCCAAACCGGGTCGACTCGACCCGGGTCCGGGTCTAGCCCAGTTGGACATGGCGCGGCACGGATGGCGTGGTTCGGCCTAGCTAGTGCGGTCCGGCCTGGCGCGGGGGTCCGGCCCAGCGCGGGGGTCCGGCCCAGCGCGGGCGGCCCGACACGACGCGAGCGGGCCGGCCTGGCGCGGGCGGCCCGGCCAGGCGCGGGCGGTCCGGTCCAGTGCGGGCGGTCCGGCCCGGGGCGGGCGCCCACGCGCTGAGCGGATGTGGAAGTGGGGGGGGGGGGGGGGGAGGGGCGCTGCTCCCTGTTTTCCCGAAAAGGCGGACCCCTGTGGGGTCTGCCCTAGGTGCGTTGGACGAGGGTTATGACCCCCGGACTTCCTGAAGCGGCCGGCCGTAATGGCCGGCCGGAGCTGCCACGGGACCTGCTGGTCCCGCCTCCTAGAGCGCCGGCAGCCGGCGGAGTCCGGCCACCCTCCTCTGCACCGCCGCGGCCTTAGGCCGTGTCCCTTGTCCGACCGATGTTCCCTCATTCCCGCGTAGTGCGATTGCACCGCGTCGCCTCCGTTTCAGCGATAATAAAGATCAACAACAAAGGGGAGGAGGATCGGCCGTTTTTGTGCGGTCCGGCCTCCTCCCATTATTTCGATATCAAGAGTTTAATTATTTAACAACGAAATTCGATAAATAAAACTCAAACAATGAAACAACCCCTACCTCGAAGAAGTTCGCGGAAAACGGCGTCGCAGGGTGAGGCTCCGTATACGATCATGGAGATCGTCCGAGGAGGAAGCAGTGTCTCCCTTTCATTGACGTGGAGAGAATATGGAACGGTGTGTCAGTGTTCTTCACGTTCTTCAAGGAGGAAGACGAAGTTCTTTAAAGTGTAGAACTCTCCCTCTCTCAATTCTACACACAACACAACAACCCCTCAAAATAAAATAAGCTACCCCTTATTTTATTTTTACTTTCCCAAACCTTTCAAAATTCAAAAGTCGAATTCATTTCACTAATTAAATCTAGAGTTGTCAAAATTAAATGGAGTGTTAAGTTGGCATCATAAATGTGGAAGAGGAGTTAGGGGAATTTGAAGGGGTGGGGCTCGTGTGGGCCCCACCTCAATAAAATCCTATCAAGAGGAGTTAGAATTTTAGTGGGTCCCACCCCAACTCCCACACATGGGGTTTAACCACTTATAAGTGAAATAAAATTTGTAACACAATTTTATTTCTCCTTATACTTAATCCACAAATTTTAACAACTCTTCCCGAGAAAACGCAACTCCAGTAAAGGTCTTCTTAAGCAATTACCAGTGTTGCGGTTTCATCGGTGCCATCATATTTCGATTCCGAGCACCATTTCAAAAGTTAGAAAAACCCGCTCGTTCGTTCACCGAACGTACCCAAGCTAAACTTTGGAAATTGATTTCGGGCTCACCGGGCCTCAGAATCAGGCGCCGTCAGAAACTGCGTACTCGTAAAATCCCAAAGAAATTATGAAAAAAATTTCCTTGAAATTTATGGGTCTTTACAATGAACCCAAAATCAAACTAAACCTTCATCTCCCTAGATGATAATAAAATTCTAGAGTGCCCCACTGAGTGGCTTAAAAAACCAGTATCATCACAATGACGATTAAAAGAATCTCTAAGGAGTATATTAGAGGATACCATTGATGGAAAACCTCGAATACATATGAATATTTCCATTAATAAAGAACCTTGAATGCATACTGATGATTCTAAAATTTTACACATATTAATAGGTGATTATAAATTCCAATGGATTGTTATGATATACTTGGTGAATTAATAAGGATTCATGAAAATATTTTAATTTTACAAAGAGAGTCTTAGAGTAGATAATAATTCCCCCCAAAAGTGTGTGATGAGTCCGACCTCCCATCCTCTCGACCAATGCACGTTCTTAAGTATCGTAACGTTCAAAACTTAACAAACACCTGCCTTTGGAAAGCAGGTCCTCTTTGGATAAAGAACTGTTGGAAGTATTTGGTTCCATGAATAAATCTAATGGAAATCGCCTGGAAACAGTGATTCTTAAACCTAGAATACACATTTCAAGGAACTAAGAAACAATAACTAATTAATTATAATTATTCATTATTATTATTCATTATTATTTATTTATTCGTATTTATTATTTATTGATTATTTTTTATTTTTTATTAATTATTAATTATTTTTATTGTTTTTTTTATTATTTATCCTACCATGCATACATATTCCATGCATGTCGTGCATGCTATGTAAAAATCTGGCAAATATATGCATCAGAAGAGATTTGAACCCCTTACCTCTTGGATATACGGTAAAGACTTTACCACTCAACAAACCCCTTATCTGGTGAGTAAACAGTATGTAATATACTTATACATATACAAATAAAAAACAAATAATTATATTAAATAATATTAAATAATGAATATATATTAAAGAAGTAATATATATATAATAAATTAACAAATAATAAATAAATAAATAATATATTATAAATAATTATTAAATAAACAATAAATACATAATAAATAAATATTAAAAAAATATTACATAAATTATAAATAAATAAATAACAATAATAATAAATAAATAATAGTAAATAATAAAAATTAATAAATGATTATAAATAATAAATGATAATAAATAAAAAATAAAAAACAGAAAATAAAAAATAAAAAATATTAACAAATGATAAACAAACTAATAATAAACAAATAATAAATAACTCAATAAATAACTAATAAATAAATAATAAGTAAATAACAAATAAATAATAAATAAATAATAAATAATAAATAATAAATAAAAAATTAATATTAAATTAATGGTAAATAATAAAGAAATAATAAATAATAATAAATAATAAATAATAAATAATAAATAAATAAATAATAAATAAATAAATATTAAATAATATAAAATATTAGTAAATAATAAATAAATAATAATAAATTATAAATAAATTATAAATAATAATAAATAATAATAAATAATAATAATAAATAATAAATAATAATAAATAATAATAAATAATAATAAATAATAATAATTAATAATAAATAAATAATAAATAATAAATAATAAATAATAAATAAAGTAAAAAAAAGAAAAAAAGAATAAATACATAATAAATAAATAACAGTTAAATATTAAATAAATAAGTTATTAATAAATTAAAAATAAATAAATAAAAAATAAAAAATAAATGAATAATAAATGATAATAAATGATAAAAAAAATAAAATAAATAAAAAATAAAAAATAAATAATAACTAATAAATAATCAATAATAAATAAATATTTAATAGTCATTTAACAATTTATTAATAATAAAAAATAAATCAATAAATAATAAATTAATGATAAATAAATATTAAAATAATAAAAAAAACAATAAAAAACAATAATAAACAATAAACAATAAACAATAAACAATAAATAATAAATACCAAAATAATAAAGTAACAAAATTATAAAAAAAAAATTATAAAAATAATAAAAAATAAAAATAAAAAAATAAATGGATATAAATATCTATAAATATATATACACTTACAAAAAAATTTACATAAATATATATAAACACATATTTACATAAATAAATATATTTAAACACACTCAGATATATAATTATATATTAATATATATATATATACATACAAACACAAGTAAATATAAATATAAATATATATATCTACACATATATGATATACAAATATATACATATAAATATGTATAAATATTTAAAAATGCATAAAAAATTGATAATTATTTATTTTAAATGAAATGAATAAAAAATATTTATTTCCATTTGGTTTATATGCTTAAAAATACATTTATATGTAAATATGTATTTATACACGTGATTTATTTTAAATAAATGTAAAAAATATGCATATATTTAATTATAAATAAAACTACATTGTGAAAAATTATAAAATTATAAAATCATAATATCAATATGAATGTTATCCTTGAGAATAAATTTAGTCCCTATTGAAAAAAGGCAATAATAACCCCTTAAATGAGGCTGAAAATCCATCGAATGGTAAAAAATTAGGGTACCCTAAAAACTTAGTTTTGGAGGTCTTCTAGGCCTTTTGGGGGTTTCAAAACAAGAAAAAGCTCATAGAGAATAGTTCATCCCTCTTTGGTGTAGATCTTGTATTGGGATTTGATTTGATATGTGGCAGACCGCAAACAGACACTCGGATCAAAAGTTATGCCAGTTTGAAGTTCAAGTTCGACTTTTTTCCCTTGAAACAATAATAAATTTTATTCTTTTTATTATTAGACAATTTAATTCTAATTTTGTTTTAGTTAATTTCTTAAGCTTCTATTTGACTGGTTGTGGAGCTAAAATGGGCTCCCGAATCAAAAGTTACGGTCAATTGATGTAGAAGTCTGATTTTCAACTTAGTGAACATTTGTTTTAAGTTTCAAATTATTATTAGCTCATAATTATAAATATTTATTAATTAACACATTATAATTAATTGAAATTATAAATAATAAACTATATATGAGATTAAATAATAAATTATAAATCATAAATCACAAATATTTTAATTTTTTTCCCTTTAATTTAACGGCAGTTTTTTGAAACCGCCGATAAAGAAACTGGAATTTTTTTTAAAAAAAAATTCAAAAGAATTTAAAAAAAATTAACAGATGTTTTATCAATTGCCGATAAAAACCCGTTGGTAAATTTTTTGGGAAAACATTTAGTGGTGCTTTTCAAAATCGCTAAGAAAAAACCACCAGGGAACGCCATTTTTTTTGTAGTGTATGATCTGTTCTTATAAATTTTATTAGAATGTGGTCATTTTTTATAATATTTTATGTTGTTTTTTAGGAAATCACTAAGAACAGTTATAATTTTCACATGACACACATCATATTTCTTGAATTATAGTATTTTTAGTTTCTTTATTCTTTTAAAAATTCAATTCAAATGAAATGGAAGTAGTCGTGATATAACTAATGGGTTTTAGATGGGGTAACACTTATCGAAATGAAGAAAAATGCATTAAAAAAACTAATAAATTCATCGGATCGTTCAATTTAAATTTTACTCAATATATAAATGACTAATATACATTTTTCACAATTTATTTTAATCTTTTTAAGATCTTCCACATGATCTTGATAGTGATCACTAATGTAATGACCTAAGATTTTAGATCCTTTAAAATAATTACTATGTTCTATAACTTGTGTCACACACTATATCAAATATAAACAAACCACAACACATTGAGAAGACATTATTAATGAACATGTAATAAAAACTATGATGGTAAACCATTAATAGTAATTTTATTTAGAAGGTAAAAATCACTATGAGTTAATATTGAAAAATCTATTTTCAATAAAACTAATTTTATTTATATTTTTTTATCTTTAAAAAGATGTATTTAAATTTTTTTGAATTTAAATTTGATAAATTAAAACTCATTTTTTTAATTTCTCATAGGAAAATTAGGATAGAATTTATTTTTTATATTTTTCTAAAATAAGTGATTTTCAGGTGAATAATGGAAATACTAATTAATGTTTTCAATTTTATGAAATTATTTTATCACATAAATATATTGAATTTTATTGAATTTTTTTTTCCTATAAGATATATATTTTAAATTAGAATAATTTTTTTAATATTCTACTTTGAATTTAAAAACTCATGCTCAATATTTTGAAAATTTATGTAGTATTTGAATGAAAACTGTTTTTCGCCTATTTTTTCCAATTAATTATAACATGATGAAATGATGTTTTTGATTTTTTTTAATTTCTAAATAAATATTCTATAAATGATAATAAATATTTTAAATTCATTTGAATCAATGGAATTAATAATTCTATCAGAGTCATAAATATTTTTTTATAAATGTAAACTTGTTAAAAAAAAGGTTTTTACATGTTACACATGTTAATGTAAATATTAATTTCCATAAAAATATAAAGTAAATTTGTTAAAATGATTCATATATTTGAGAAAATAATTTTTATATTATTTATTATGTCCAATTTTAGTCATATAAAATTTAGATTATTAGGATTAATGTTAATCGTCGTGATAATGAAGAAATCATTATTTTAACATTATTTGTTATTAATAGCATGGTATTTATATAAAATAACAAAATTTAAAGACATTAAATAATGTATCTAATGTTATTTATAAATACATAAATAAATATATTAACCCTTATTTAATTTTTAATCAATACTAAATAAGGTTAAAAATCCATAACGATCAAAATGCCATTTTTCTACAAAGACTGTGTTTTTAAAAATTATATGTTTTAATTTTAAATTTAATTTTATAATGTAAATAATTTAAATTGTATTAAATAAATGTTATATTTAGTTCCATCACACCCTAATTTGGTTATATGATTAATTTTATATGTTTAATAATTCATAAAATAACTTAGTTAAAACTATTTACATAGTTTAAATATAAATGAGTTAAATGTAAAAAACATAATCGTAAAAACCTTATGAAATATTTAAAACTTCTTTTGAATTTTTCTTTGTGTATTTATAGACCCAAATACAACCACACTCAATAATTTTGAAACTTTTTATCCATTGACCTTGGAATAGTGCATTGCATTATTAAAATATTAGGGGTGTTTCCAAAAGTTCCCTTTAAAAGAGGATCACTTACTACCTTTAAAAAACACATATATTTTGAATTAATCCTTTAAACTCTATAATTTTATTCTAAATATAACCTTATTCCATATAAATAATCCTATTTTCACTCATAGTTATCATAATTCCTTCAATTTCGTGGGAACTTCCAAGGGAACAATTAAGTCTCCAACGTAAGTGTTATCTCCTCTTAAGATTTTATTATTAATATTACTCTTCCAGATATCTTATCACCATAATAATATTATGAATAAAGTATAATTATTATACTTATATTTTGTTATATTAGTGTTACAAACCTTATTTATTCATTTTCACCCACTTAGAAAAACAAAAGAACATCATTAGTGGGTTGTGCGGACTACCACCTCCATGAATCGAGGCCTTTTGTTTTTCATTACTGATTTTAATATTTTTTATTAATTGTGTTAATGATGAATAAATATGGTATATATCATATAGTTTTTATCCTACAATTTAATTTAATATTCACCTTCACGCCCTCCCTTGCGTTGTGAAATGGGAATGCTAATCATGTGTACGTGCGAATTATGGCCTCCTTGATGAAACATTTTTCATTTTTCAATTATATTCTCATAAATAATCTAAAAATTTTCAAATATGGTTCACCATAATAAAAAAATAAAAATTATATCATTATGTTTCTTTTATAATTATATTATTACAAAAAAACACATCTTTAACCATACTCACCAAATGAGTTAAAGTGTGTTCAAGTTTCAGTCGGTTTAACCACCAACATGAATTATACTACAAAAAACTATTACCGATAAATATGAAATATGAAAACTAATATTATTAAAATATAATAAGAAAATATTTATTATAATATGGTTATATAAAAACTATATTAAGTATTTAACGCATTATTAAAATATCTTTTTTGTTCACTAAAATTACTAAAATAAGTCCTTATCAATTCAGTTTTCACATGATCTAACCAAAACAAATATAAAATGAAATAAGAAAATTTAAAATCTATATAATTTATATATTAAATAATATTAAATGATATATCAATAATGTAATTTGTATCAAATTATGGGTAACTTATCAAAATTATTAAACATGAGGAAAACATATGGTTATAAGAAACTATTACAAATTATTGTACTCATCATAAAAAATTATAATAATGACTATAAAAGGGTAAATTTTATGATTAAGATTATGAAATATTATATTAAATTAGTTATAATTGTTTTATAGGAGGTTAGAATATGATCTGTTTAGTAAGGAAACATGATAAGGGGTTTTCGTCTCAAAATTCATCTCTTTGAGACATGTTTAGAATTATGAACCTAATTTCATTTATTTGGTGAATATACTACATATTTGAGATATAATATAATAAATAATATTTTAATCATGATATATTAATTTTAATTACAAGAACACTTTTCAAAGGGGTTTTGATTTGAAATTTTTAAAAGTCGTAAGGGTTTTTTGTCTCAAATTTAAATCCCTTGAGACATGTTTAAGTTATACAACAAATTTTCTTTTCAACGGTTTAAATATTTACCTAGTTTAATTTTTAATCAAAATTGTATTATATGTCATGATATTAAAATTTCTTTATAATTTTATACCTCCCACGGGGTTTTTATTCAAATGTTACACAATTTTTAAAGGGTGCTTGTGGATCAAATAATTGGGTCATAATCACTATTCAATGAATATAACATTCCAATATTAATTAATTATAAAATATGAATATTTTATATTTTATGTAAACCTTATTTTCAAGGAAAATAATGATACACACAAAATTATTCTTACTTTATGATTATATTGTATCATCAAAATTCGTTTTGTTAAGAATAACTCTCATTTATTTTAATGGATTATTCTTCTATATCTATGATTTTACTTCCCAAAAATGTTATCCTTTCTATATTCTTAACTAATTTTTTTTATCTCCAATGATCCTTTTATTCCTATTTATTCATTACAAAACAATTTTTTCCCATTTTTCTAATATTGTGGGTTCTCAAAAAGTATAATTTCAAAATAAAAGTTCTTATCATCCACTCCTTATTTTATATTAATAAAATTTATGTCCTTTTCCATGTTTTCATTATTAATGAATATCTTTAAAAGTTAATATTATCAAATTATTTAAACATCCCCTATTTTAAAAATTTCTTTCCTTTTCAAGTTTCCATTATTAATTTTTCTTCTTAAAATTAAAAGTTTTAAAAGTATTTCCACTTCCCATTTTAAAAAACATTATATATTTTCAAGTTTTCATTATTAATGTTTCTATTAAAATTAATGTTTTAAAAGTATTTTCACTTCAAATTTTTGATACGTTATGAATTTTCAAGGATATTTTATTTGTAAAAATTTATAATAATTTTTTCAAAAAGTATTCTCTTTCAATTCTCAAAAAAGTGTTTTTAAAGTAATTTTCACTATATCTTTTATAACAATGTTTAAAAAGGTTTTGTGAAAATATTTTTTATTCACTTCAATTTTTACTCCATGTTTAACTCTCATGAAGTGATTTTTTATCATACTCTACATGTTATTACGATGTGAATCCATTTGGGAAATGAGATTATGATGATTTATTAAGTTCATTTTATGTGATAAGTTTAATAAACTCATTCTTTTTTTCATGGGTTATTTAATTTATGATGATGATTGATTTTAAGTGGCACAAATATGTATGGATGATGATTTTTGGGGTCATATATCACTATTCAATGCATTGGTTTTTGTTTATATTTCATGATATAGTCAGACATAGACATAATGAGTTTGTTCACACATGTATGAGAATAATGAGTTTTCTTGCATTTTCAAGAATGGACATAATGAGTTTGTACACATAGGCATGGAAATTATGGGGTTTATCACATATATTTTCTTACGCTTATTCTTATGCCACATTCACATTTTTTATCAAGTTATGTCAATTTTACAAGATACAATTTTTTCCCTGAAATTCCATATTTTCAAGATCATTATTTATTTTTAAAGTATTCCACACTTTTATATCATGATCACATGTTTTATGATTAATAATATGTGTTTGCGCCATTTAATATCTTTTATGCTTCATTAAGGATATTATTTATGATCTTATGTTGCTTCATCAGGTTTTATGGTCATCATAAGTTGTATTATGATATTTAACCAGGATATTTGTTTCTTCCTCATATTCTCCTACATGATTATGATCTAGCACTTTATAATATACCTTTTCCCTTAGTGAGTGTTTGAGTTCACCCATTTGTTATATTTATAATCCCCAATTTATTAATATGATTATATCATGTGAAATGTATTAAAAGGGTCAGGAGGTGCATGTTTTTGTATAATAGTTATCATGTTTTATAAAATAAGATGATTACGTATCTAATCTCCAAGACACCGAAAATTTTGAAAAATTGATTATGTGACTATTTGTGAGATGTATAATCAAAATAATTAGATTAATATATAATTTAACTCAAACTTGTCTTGGGTCACATAAGTTCCTATCATAGAAGGGTTTAGTTATTTTAGAGATTATTTTAGTTTTCTTGGAAAAATATTTTATATAACCTTAGTGAAAACCTTAGATGTGATTCTATTTATATGATGATATACTGAAATATTGAAAAAGTGTTGATTAAGTGGTTTTAATAGAAATTAATCCAAGTTTGGATACTACAAATTGGATTTAGTTTTGATAAATATTCACTTAGTGGTAATCACCTTGTAAAGGGTTTGTTGGGAATTGAAACAATCAACATCATGATATATGATGAGTGGAACTAAGACTGCAAATATGAATAAAAAATATTGGGGGATGTGATTTTTTTTTCATATTCTATTTATGAACCACTATAAAGGATTTAGTTCCTAGTTACTTTGAGGAGTGTAAGATAACCCAACTTAAAGTAACCTAGGTATAACCAAGAGAGTTATTAGATTAATCATGTATGGCATAGTTAAAATGAATGTATCTTAGGTTGAATTGAAGGTATCATTAGAGAATATATATTTGGATCAAAATTTAATATTCACACACTTTAAATCTTTTTTATATTATCATAACATCTTTGGTTCTAGTATTTGGTCGAATCAAGATCAAGTAAATGTTGTTGTGAAAGGTGTGCCCCAAATAACTCCTATAAATCATATTAGGGACAAGAAAATTTATAGTCTTATCAAGAATAATGAGGTGGATATATCATTATAATATATATTTTCAGTTTATATTGGATCTCTTATAATCCTACTTTAGTATAAAATAATTAAAATTCTGGGGACATGATTTATTTAGGGGGTAGAATATAACATCCTAAGATTTTGGATCTTTTAAAATACAAAATATGTTCTATTACTTATGTCAAATGCTAAACCCAATGTAAAAAAACTGTAACATATTAATAATAAATTATTAATAAATCTATTATAAACACTAGTATGATAAACCATTCTTATTTAGTGACTTTATAAGGTAAAAATTTAATATGAGTTAATATTAAAAAGGTTATTGTCAATAAAATTTATTTTATTTTTATTATGTGTTTTATTCTTAAAAGATAAAAATTTTAGAATTTAAAATTCATTTTTGAATTCTTCATAATAAAATTATCTTATTATGATTTATTTACATTTTTCAAAAATCATCCATTATCAGGTGAATAGTGAAAATATAGATTAATATTTCCACTTTTAAGAAATTATTTAATCATATAAATACATTTATTTTTTTGAAACCATTATTACTATAAATTTTTATGTTATTAATTATAATAATTTGTTTTAAATTAGTATTTTTAATTTATAAAATCATTCTCAATATTTTGAAAATTTAATTAGTGTTTTAATGAAAATTGTATTTTGACTATTTTTTCGAACTAAGTATACCATGATAAAATGATTTTTTTGATTCATGTTATTCATAAATAAATAATATTGGAATGATAATGGATATTTTTAATTCATTATAATCCAATGGAATTGATAATTTTATCCTAATCAGAAATGTTTTACTTAAAAATAAACTTAAAAATGGAATTTTAATGCGTTACACGCGCTAACATTAAGATTATTTTATTTGCACACATAAAGTTAATTATATAAAATTATTTTTATATTTTATATAAAAATATTTATTTTATTTAATAATTTAAATTTCATTTTTATGCATAAAATATATATTATTTTGAATAATGTTAATAACCCTGATAATGATGATCACTTATTTTAAAATTATTATTTTATTAATTGAAAAAAATTAAATAATGGATCTAATATGATATTTAAACACATAAATAAATATATTAAAACTAAATTAATTTTTAATCAATACTAAATAAGATTAAGAATCTGTAATGGTCAAAATTTTATTTTTCTACTAAAACTGTTTTTCTAAAGATTTCTGTTTTAATTTTAATGTTAATTTTATAATCTTTAGAATTTTAATTAGAATAAAAATATGTTAAATTTATTTTTATCACTCAAATTTGGTTATATGGGTTATTTTATATGTTTAATAAAACATAAAATCATTTTATTGAATTTTTTTACCTAGTTTAAAAGTAAACAAGTAAAATGTAAGAACGTAAGGGTAAAAGATTTATAACATGTCTAAAACATGGGTGGAAATCCATTTTTTAGTCTTTATTGACTCAGATACACCCCACATTCAATAATTTCATATATTTGGAGCCATTGAACCAGGAATAGTGTCATGGAATTGTTAAAATATAAGGGTTATTTCTAAAAGTTCTATTTTCCTCTCTTATAAAAGGGGATCTCTTACACCCTTTAAAACACACACCTATTTTAAGAATTACTCCTTGAAAATATGAAATTTTACTCTAAATATAACCCTATACCACAAAATCAGGATCCTAGTCACTCATAGTTTTCCTAACCCCTTCAATTTAAAGGGATCTTCCAAGGAAAAAATCAAGTCTCCAACATAATTATTATTTACTCCAAATCAATATTTTGTTTTCAAATAAAACCACTTTTAACGATGAAGTGAGAACCCTCACAAACTTACTCTATCTCTAGTCTTACATACCATAGTCACTTGTTTCACACATTATAGGAGATCACTAAACTATTAAATACTAACATTAATCTATTAGATTCATTTTCTCTAAATAATTTCCAATGAAGTGTACCAACCTTTGTTTCTGGGTCCTCCTTTATGATGTATTAAAGATGGTTAGCCAACTTATCCCATATATAATTAAACTCTTCCAAATTTATTTTACTTTAATTAAGACCTTTGATTATAATGAGTTCTTGATTATTTAACCAACCTCTGCTCGTCATTAACATGTATTGGAAGTAGTCACTCAACTGTTTTGTCTACATCTTCTGGGGGGGCTTTACCAGAATGGCCTCCTCTTATATTCTTTCCAACGAGTGTATGATTAGGTCTCATGGCATTCCATGTTACTCGTAAACTCCCTCCCTTTCCTTATGTTATCCTTTATGTATGTACATATTCTCCTTCGGTTTTAGAAAATAAGAGTAGTCTATCTGATTTTTAGATTTCTTATATTTAGTTAGGATGAAATTTCTAGAGTATTGGTTCCCTTCATGGCCTTTATTCCTTATTAGGATATTAATTTCTCTATTCTATCTTCCCTCGGTGCTATCTCCTAAGAACTATCTATCAGTCTCTTAATTTGACTCTACCCACTATGATTCTTTATCATTGTTGGGATATTTTTATTTCTCATGATCCCCTTGGTCATTTGACTGACCCTCTACTTCCATCCCTTCAATATGGTTCCCCAATTTAATAGTCTATAAAGTCCTTAATGAACCCAACCTTCTCACAGGATCCAACCCATCCCCTAGAACGTCTGATGCTCCATGCACTACCAGCTCCTGGTTTCAATTATTTTCAACACCCTTATACAACACATGTACCTAAGTATCACTACCATTTATATTCACAACCTCTAAATATGAGGAGGGAGACGAGTTCCTACTCATAGGTCCCTCTATCTCTAACCTTTCCAAATTTTTATCTCCCAAATCATGTCTCAAACGCTCAAAAATGTCGACTATATTAGGCTCTGAAAGAATAGATATAACCTCTTGATGGATGTGAGGATAAATTATAACCTCACTAGATCCCATATCTTCTACCTCATGGCTAGTGGTAGTAGATGAAAGATCCTTTAGACACTCCCCCAAGACCTACAGAGGGTGTCCCTCACCCGATTTATCCTAAGGAAGGTCATCCTGAAAAATTCCGAGCATTCCTTTCCTGTAACTGAGGGTTTCATGTCTAAGAAGACTACACGAAGAGAAAAAATGTACCCAAAATTTGTAGTAGACCATTTAATACCACTGTAGTTGGTCTTCAATCTCAATAATGATAATGTATTTCTTTTTCTTAGAAAATTCAACTTCCACAAAAATCCTGGGAGAAATTGGATGGTATAAGGCATGGGTTCTATGGTCTGATCAGAGGAAACGACCCACCAAATTTCCAATCAGATGAAGAATCGCCAGGTTTTAAAATGGTAGGGGGAGGCTAGGAAGCAAGATCCATATCACTGTGGTGGGGGGATATCACATCAACTGAAAATTGAATGACCACAGAAAGAGGAAAAAACACAAACCTGAGATAACACATAGACAAATTTCCCAAGATAATATTAGATCTTATTCCTACAAGAAATGAACCAAGAAATGTTTTGAATCCAAGAGCACTATAATAACCCATTCTTGCAACTTGCACCTATTAGAGACAAATCTATCGAAGACATAAATGGAAGGATGTCTCCTACCTAAGTGAGTGACCATTGAATTATGTTTTCTCAAATCTTATGTACATTATCTTTATTTCTAGCTGATATATGGTTATGTCTTCAAGCATTTTTGAATTCCTTCGATAGGGATTAACCTAGCTTTCCATATTTTATCTCTGATGATTTGAGGTATGTTTTACCTCTTCTATTATTGTTTTTAAATATACATCCTCCCTATTATTATTTCAATGTGATAGTGATTTATTTCCATGTTTTTAATGGATTTTTTCATAGATTTTTGTTAGTGTGGTTTTGGTGTGGCATCCTAGGATGGATTAAGCTCTTATGGGAAGGGTTATTGGGATCTACTATGTTCGTTTGTTCTCAGGAAAAGAACATTGATACCTTTTATGTAGGGGATTTGTTTCTTCTAATATTTATTTAAATGAAATAATAATGTTTTCATGGTTTATCTATTTGTATGTAAATGTAATTAATATAATAAATATTTATCCAAATTAATAAATAATTGGTTATAGTGATTGCATGCTCTTGCTTTTTATTATGAAAACAGATTGCCTCTTTATTTTCTAGATAGTTTAATACCTATATTATTCTTATTTTCATTTCATGTGATGCTATGTATTATAAGTTTATTCTTGAGGTAAAATGGGAAACAAACT
The DNA here is from genome assembly GCA_963277665.1 of Viscum album. Lineage (NCBI taxonomy): Eukaryota > Viridiplantae > Streptophyta > Magnoliopsida > Santalales > Viscaceae > Viscum > Viscum album. Next base: position 340,070,234 of record OY728167.1, read on the forward strand.
AAATTCAGAAATTATTAATATTTTAGATAAAGAATTAAAGATGTTTCATTTCAAATGAATCTTCTGTTTCTCGTAATTTGATGGTTTTCAAAATTGATCCAATGTGTATGAATGAATAAATGTGTCCTTATATATTAATGGAATTGATAAATAATGTGAAGCATGATAATTCCTAATGTGAATATTGAAATGAAAAGTGATGAAAAATATAATAACACTTCTCTAGGTCTTTCGAAACCAGAATTTCTATTAAGTGAATTTTTAATTTCTGATAGATTGTTAAAGATATTTTTTAGGTTATTTGTAATTTTAACCTATGAATAATTAATAGGTTAATACAAGATAGAATAAGAACTATTTATGTGATAAATATAATTGTTAGGGCTTGATTTTCCCCTTTTCATTTCAAGGATGAGTTCCTTGTGTTTTCATCCATGAGAGATTGTTTTTTGTGGATGATGGATGCCTTGTTTTAGGTCCTATATTTATTTATTGAATATGATTTTTTCCTACTAATTTTTTTATGTTATATTGTTATAATACTTGTGATATGAGCCTAGTATAGCTGAGACTGGGATTGATGATGTGATATGGGGTGGGGAGGCTCAAATGATGTGGAAGCAGTTGATGTCTTTGATAGGAAGATGAATTGTAATAAAGATGTGGGTATCCGAGATGACACTAGAGATAATGGAATGGGTATAAGTTGGAATTAACCATTGATGTGATAAATATGTATTGTTTCTTAATGTAAATTTTTAATGATTTATTTTCAGGTTTCTTGTTTTATTTTTATTTCATTCCCCACCACCAGAGGAAGCTTGATGTGCTTGGTTTCATGTTTACTATTAGTGGTAGCTTATGAGGATTTTCTTAGAGTACCTAGATTATGGAATGATATTAATAGTTTTTAATAAATTATTAAACCACGAGGTTGCTATTTAAGAAAAAAATTATGAAATGATATTGATCATGGGAAACCATATACATGATTTGGATTATGAAAAAAGGGAATGGAATTTACTATGATAATTAAGGAAATGTGAAATTAAATAATTTAAGTAGATTAATTTGATTAATTAATGGTTAATTAATTTATTAATTAAAATTAAATTACTAAAATAAAAAATTAATTCATATATCTCTTTAAATTCTTATGTGATTATAATATATCTAGCCCCTAACAGTGGAAACATGGTGTCTGAGTGATGATGGATACATTTGAGCATAATAATTAGTTATTACTATAGTGTGGATGTGATATATATTTTACCCTATATATATTTTTATTTCATACACTACCTCACCCATGTTAGTTAGGGAGACTGACACCCAATGGACTCTGAGAGGGTGTTTTCCACAACATCCTGGTGGGAGGATTGATGGCTGACGACCCCATTTAGCCCCACTCTCTTCTATTGGTAGTAACTTATGCTGGTATACATGGTGGTTAGTTTTACCATATATGTGTGTAGAGGTATACAATGGAATGTGGTTATTTCAAACACATGTATCTCCAGATATAGTATGCAAAGTATTATTATAGGTATCATGTGTATAGGTTGTGATTTCTTGTGGTTCCTTACATAGTGTATGGGTTGTGATGGATTGAGGCATAATACCTAATATATGACACATGTCATATGGGATATGGTATATCCTATAAAATACTTCATTACTATATGAACATGTGATATGAGATAATGTAATTATGTGATGCATGGGGTGCATGTTGCGATTCCTTTCCCATGTGTCTTAAGGATGGCTTATTTTGGAGAGAGATGGCTTATGACATGTGATGTTGGGGATGAGTGTAAAACCAGTGGGGAAGCGGGAGAAATTTACCCTTTATGTTTCATTATTATATTATATGATCTTTTTTATTTTATACTTGGTGAGAGTAAGATATGGTGAGGATGGGAAATTAGTATACCTGTTTAGGTGATGAGTTAGTTTTACTATTGTTCATTAACAATATTTATTTATCTTTTTCATGACATTATTTAGGAAAGATCCTATAGAGTATACTATAATTCTTACCCTACATATATAAAAACTATTTTCAATTAATCATGAGAAAGTTGGAGATCGGGCTGGATATTACTAGCTTCTGGTTTTTTAGGAGTTGTTTGGGATACATACTCACTGTTTTATTTACCTTTTTAGTAATTATAGTTTTATTTCTATTGTTTTAGTACTATATTTCATAGCTTGTTAGAACATGGGATTTATTCTAGATGATGCACATGTTTTGATTGATGTATTACTTATCTGTTTTACATATTCTCTTAGAGGGTAAGTCCTCCCATATGTATGTTTTTTATACCCTCAATTCTAGTAACCAACTCGGGGCCTACTAAAGGTGGGACTTAGGCAGCCACTACCTCCCTTCTATCAGTTTCTTCCTAGGAGTGGTACTCTTTTGGGGGAGGGGGTCATAACATAGTGGTATCAAAGGCTTTGGTTTGAGGGATAGGATAAAGTTTGGAGTTAGGCACATGTGAGGTTGCATGGGTTTCTAGGAAAATGATGTCAGATATGTTTATTAATAAATGTAAACGCAAGATTCTAGTTGAGATGTGGTCATTTTGGTTCCCCTAGTATCTAATTCATGGACCATTAATTTTATTAATCCCACTAAATTAATTGATATTGGTTTGGGGGTAGAGACCTAGGAAATGATCATGCATCATACTTCTTTGCGCATGTGTTTGAAATGGGTAGACCTTGAGATACATTCAAAACGTAAAAATATAACAAATAAATAAATAATTAATGTTAAAAATTCCATATTCCATGTTTAGGATCTCTAACAATTTGTTCTTTTTATTGGTATTGAACAAGGTCGATGTATTTATCAGGTTCATGAGGAATATGTTTAGAAGGATATGCCAGTAGATCACCATAGGGTAGAGGTTGATGATGATGAATCTTAAAAGAGGACACTCTAAGAGTTTTAGGGATAAAATATTTAGACTTATGAGGGCTCTATTTCAGAATCATTAAAAAAATACTGGTTAGATGTGATTGAGATAGTTTTTAGTCTGATCCATGTTTGGATGAAGCATTGGGTTTCATTGGATATGATGATGCTGTGTAGAGCCATGAGGTAGTGGTGGTTCTTATTCCTTGAGGATTTTGAAGAGTCTATAGTCTCATGGGAGAATATCCAAGAAAATTATGAGTAGAGTTCTTTTCTTCGACCGTGATGGCATCCAGTCACCAGGATATTCTTACCCTTAAATAGGGGAGTTACAACATGAGAGAGTTTGAGATCAGTTTTAGGACCCTTATGTGATATGATTTAGAACTCTTTCTAGATAAGGAGGATAGGTTGAGGCATTTCAAGGATTCTTTGTGTCCATAGATCTATCACAAGTTCACATCATTTATGCTGAAGATTCATCTCCATGAGTTGGTTAGAGAAGAGGTTATTGATAGGATATTGGATAGAACCATATTGTTAAAAGAGGGGAGTCTTTAGGATTCCTTACAAAATAGATATGTGGTCTGAGGTTCCCAGTTTCCATAATATAATAACCTTTAGTCAGCCGGTGGTAGGTCCCATCCCTCATCACCCCGTTTCTCTAGGGGAGTTGTCTGTTAGACCTATTCCAAGGGGTTAGATGCATTTTTTTCTTTTGGTGTCCAAGATCATGAACCAAGAGTAACAAGCCTTTTTGAGAAGTCAAAGTGCATCTAGTTTCTCACTTTAGGTTCTTCCATTGAGGCAGATTTAGATGAGGAAGTTGCGACTATGTATTTCAGTTTGGGATAAGTAGAGAGGAGATGGGGAAAGAAGAGTATATCCCTGAGATTCTCTTTATCCTCACAGAGTAGATCACAACCATGGAGGTGGTCTTAAGTAGGGCCAGAGCTGCTATAAATCAGGTCATGTTCAGCTTCATGCTTTAGTGTTTCCAATTCCAATTGAGCCATATGTCCTTCTACGTAATCTTTTCATTTTTTTCTATATGGGTACATGATTTTTTTTTGATTTAGGAGCGATACACTACTTTATACAACATAGCATCATCCATTCTTTGGGACTTGGGGTAGAGAGGATTTCAATGACCTTGGTGTTGTCTATACGAGTTGAAGGATTATATTACTTATATAAAGTATGTATAAACTATGATCTAGTGATGGGGCAACACCACACTTGGAGATATTTCCTATGTTTATGGATATAGCCATGCGACATCATCCTCTGCATGGATTGGTTTTATTTGGTCAAGGATTTCATGGATTACATAATGATGTGGGTTTTATACTATGATCATGATAGATATAGAATAGTTTTAATTGGAGATAGATACCCTTGGATGGGTTAGAGGTCTTTTCTACCATTGTTATATGTCATGGATGAGATTATATTGAGTTTATCCAAGGTTTAGTAGTTGATGTTTCTCATGGGTGTGGAAGAGTATCTGAATGACTTTCCAGATTAGGTTGTAGTATTACCCCCTTAATGGGATATGATGTTTGGGGTATATCTAAAAATAAGCATGTATGCTATCTCAATGTATCGATATAGGATAAAACCTTCTCTATTGTGAGAGATATGAGTCCATATCGATGATCTATTACAACAAGGTTTTATTTGGCCGAGTGTGTCACCTTGGGGTGCATCAGTTTTGTTTATGAATAAGGTTATTGGAAGTTTGCATCTTTTCATTGATTATCATTTCTTAAACTAGGTGATGTTTAAGAACTGTTATCCTTTTATATATATTGATGAATTATTTTATCTTTTGAAAGAATCAAGTTGGTTCTTGAAGATCGATATGCAGTCAAGATATCATCAGATGCGTGTAGTGGATAAGGATATTTAGAAGATTGATTTTCACTATCATCATGGGTGTTATGAGTTCATTGTGATTTCATTTAGTGTGAATAATACCCCATATATGTTTATGGGGTTTATTATCCCAGTGTTCATAGTTTCACAAGATATGTTCATTGTTGTTGTCATCGATGATATCCTTGTGCACTCTATGTCTAAGAATGCCCATGTAGAGAATCTGCATGATGTTTTAGGAGTTCTTCATTGTCAAAAACTATTTAGGATGTTGCAAAATTTTTAGTTTTTTGATCATGATGTTTTTGTCTTGGAGAATATGGTATCTAAATATGTATTATCCATGGACCCTTCAAAGATATGGGTGTTTGTTTCTTGGGAAGCCCCCAAGATAGTGGCATAGGTGCATAATTTCCTTGAACATTTAGGTTGTTATAGGAAGTTTATAGATGGTTTATATTAGGTTATGACTCCTCTAATATCCTTTAATAGAAAGGATTCGGCATTCTTGTAGACTGTCCAGTGTTAGGTAAATTTCAAGTACATAAAGGAGAAGTTGGTCAGTGATCTATTCCTTTCTTTTCCAGTGGAAGAAGTTCACTTTGAGATTTTCATTGAAAATTCTTGTATTGGGAGGTGTTCTGTTGTGGAAAAGATTTTTTGTTTCTTATGGGTCTCTATAGTTATGTCCCCATGAGTGTAACTATACCACCCATGTTCTTAAGTTGTTAGAATTTTTTTTCATTAAATTTGTGGTGACATTACCTCATCAGTGGGGGTTTTTGGTTTTTATTGACCCTAAGAGACTGATATATGCCTTCTACCAGTGTTAATTTAACTTTAATAAATGTTGGTGTATGAAATTATTATTGGATTATGACTTTTTTATTTCATATATTCAAGGAAAGGGAAATGTTTTTGTATATGTGATAATAAGGAATTCATGTAGTGATACCAAATGTGAATCTAGATATTCTTGGAGAGTTATTTAATAAATCTCTCCAATTCATATAGAAATGGAAGAGGTTGGAGGTATAAGTTGTCTATTCCAGATGAAAGTGAAATTTTATTTGGTGTATCAAGTGGAGAAGTTCTAGTTGGGGGATTTTTATTTAGAGGTCTAGAGGGACCAAATTGTTTTTGGTGATACCGCCAATGTTTGGTCTGAGGATGGATAACATTGAATGTTGTTTCAGAAAAGTATTTTCATCCCTTTGATGATGCATGATATGGTTCTCCATGAGTTTTATAGATCACCCTTGGCGGTACATCCTAGTGTGAAGAATATGTACTGATATCTAAGACATTAGTTTTGCTGTCCTCGGTTAAAGCGTTTAGTTGTAGAGTTTATTTCTCGATGTTTGGTATGTCAGATGGTGAAGCTTGAGCACTATGTTCATGATGGTTTTCTCTAGCCATTGGATGTTCACCATTGGAAGTGGAAGGACATATTGATGAAATTCAATACTGGTTTACTTCAAGATAAAAAAGGATAGGATTATCTATGGGTTATAGTGGATCATTTGATGAAATAATACCACATTATAGTGATCAGGGAGTAGAGATCAGTAGATGTTTTTTCAAGGTAGTATCTAGAGGATGTGGTGTGAATCCACTGAGTCTCAAGGTTTATCAACTCTGATCGAGATCCTTGTTTAACCTAGAGGGTTTGGAGAGCTATCGATCATTATTCTAGCTCTTAGTTATTCATTACTGCTATTTTTCATATATTGATGAATGATCAAACAGAGTGGCCCATCCTAACTCTTGAATACATGTTGTGCCCTTTTTTACTATATTTTAGAGGTTCCTGTATGAGGAACCTTCCCTTGGTCATGTTTTATTACAATAATAGTTTACATTATGACATTAACACGAAATTTTTTGAATCTTATTATGGATAAACATTGTTTTCTCCATTATGCTGGACCATTGTGGAAGAGGAATAAATTATCAAGCTGGAATAAGTGTAGAATATGATAGAGATGCATAAGGTAATTTGTGAGAGGATGAATGTAGCATAAGATCTTCAGAAATCGTATACCGATCATTGTACAAGAAATATTTATTTTGATGTTTGAGATCATATATTCCTAAAGGTGAAAACTAATCATGGGAATATATGGATTAGCAATGAGAGTATACTTTCTCCCTGGTATATTGGGACTTTCAAGGTGTTGGATCATGTTAGAGAAATGGAATATTGGATTACACTTTCCCAATATATGATAAGAAGACACATAAATTTTTAATTGTTGTAGCTTCACTTTTATCCTTATAAAGACTCTCATGTCATTGATTTGGGTGAGATAAATGTTGATGATGATGTGACCTTTGAGGAGTGTCCTATAGAGATCCAAGAATACAAGGAGAAGGTGTTACGTAGGTGTTAAATTCCCTTCATTTGTGTCTAATGGGAGAATAGTGGCATGGAGGAGAGAACCTAGGAACGCGAATTGCCGACGTGAACTTGGTACCCTGAGATGTTTTATTTTTATATCTTATCATATAACATTGTTTGTTTCTTTGGATGTTTACATTTTTAGTTTATGAGATAGATTCCTCCTATTTTCTTTTGGTAACCTACCTCTTGTTTGAGAGGTATATCCACTGGGAGAGTGTTTTGGAGATGGTTTTTGATGTTTTTTGGTTTTTTGATGTTCCTATAATGAGGTATTTGAGGTCCTATTATGGCAAGATCCTTGAGAGGTATCTCATGAGGTGGATTTTCGGATGGCCCCCTTTTCATTTTCACTATTTTTTGGGTTTTGGATTCTTGAGGATGAGAGTGATTGAGAGGTTTATAATGTAAAGGCCTGAATCTATCTAGTATGACCCATTTTGTTTTTCTAAAGACCAATATACCCATAGGAGTCTTAGAGTAGGTTTAGAGGATTTTTGTTACTAAAAGTCTAGAGAACATTTAATTCAATATTTTTTAGTGTTTCACATTGTGAATATATGGTTCATGACTTGTATGAGGTTAGTTCATGGGGTGCCTCAGGATGTGAATTAATTTGAGGACAAATAGTCTGAGGTAACACTTTTACAGAGATACATAAAACCCAATACTTACATGATGTGAAATGGTTACATGCTGTAAAAAACTAGTGTGTAGCTCTCATTTATAAGTTGGAACACATAGGGTTTTCTAAAACCCTATCGGGTTTCTCTTTATTTAAAGGAGGTCTATAGTGCTATCTTAAGGAATTTTGTAATTCATTTAACAAGGATTAATCCCATCCTTTTGTCTTTGATATTTGGTGATCAAAGGTAAATTCTACCACTTCTATTGTAATTTTTTGATCTGGTTCCTCCCACTTCTTTTTCCATGTTATAGCAGTTCATATCCATGTTTCTAATGTATTTTTCTTGGTTATTTTTTTGGTGTGGTTATTTAATGGTGTCCTTGGAGGGATGAATCTCTTACCGGAGGGGTGATAATGGTTTAAAATGTTGGTCTATTCTTATGCAAATAACGTTGACACCATTGAGGTAGGGGATTCATTTATTATCCTATTTATTTATGTGAAATCATAAAGTTGTCATGGTTTAAAAATTTGGATTGAAATGTAATTAATTTATTAAGTATTGAACCAGATTAATAAGGAATTTGTTACAATGATAACATGTTGTTGTATTCTACCATGATAATGGTTTACCTCTTGATTTCCTCGATATTGTGATATCTATGTTATGATTGTTAGCATTTCTTATTATTATATATATTATCATGTTAATATTTTTGTTAAATGATAAAGAACACAAATGTTGTAATTTTTAATTATTTGACTAAAGAATTAAATAAAAGTGTTGTTAAATTAATTTGGTGTTTCTTATAATTTGATAGTTCAAATTGTGGAAATGTTCATGATTAATAAAATGAGTTATTACATGATAATGGAGTTGATAAGGAATGAGAATCATGGTAATTATAGTTTATAATGTTGAAATGAAATGGAATTCTAATGATAATGTCAATTCTCTAGGTTTTTTTGTAAACAAAACTGATGCTAAGAGAATATTTAAATTTTTTTCTTGTTATAGATGATGTCTCTGGTTTCCCATAATTAGAACCTATGAATAATGAATTGGTTAATACAATATAGAATAATAATATGTTGTGTGATAAATATAATTGTCAGGGATTGAGTTTCCCATTTTCTTAAGAAGGTTAAGTGCCTTATGTTTAGAGACATGTGAGATCCTTTTGTGTGAAGGCTCAATGCCTTTTTCTAGGGCCTAAATTTAACTGTTGACTATGATTGTTTGTTTCCCACTAATTTTGTGATGTGCTCTATTAAAAACCTTGTGATATGAGCCTGGGATGGCTGAGCCTGGGATAGATGATGTGATGTAGGGTGGGGAGGCTCTGATGATGTGGATGCATTTGGCACCTTTGATAGCAAGATGCATTGGAATATGCATGTGTGTGTCGGGGACGAAACCTATAATGATAGAACGCACTGAATCTAGGATTAAATACTCAAAAATAACTTTTTATTTTCAAAAAAATTTAAGTGGAAAGTGAGAACCCTATCATTTAAAACAGATCAAGTAGTAAATGTGACAAATGACTTATTAAAGACAATTCTAAGATAGTTGGAATCACGTTCCAAAAATAATTTATAGGGAAAGGAATTTACCTGACTATCTGGATCATCCTTTAAGATATCTTCCTAATGATGCACTAGATAATCCTAATCTTGCATGTATTATTATTTATTAATCTACCCCATGTTGAAGCCTCTAATCAGTATAAATTCTTTCTTTTCAATCCACTCACATTTCACCCTAATAGTATCCACTTGGAGTAATCTTCCCATCATTTGATCAACATATTCCTTCATTACCTTAATCGCTAGAATGACCTCCACCATTTCTTCATCAGAGTGCATTTGTAGATCCATCTTATATTTCAGATCCTCAACCTTCGGTCATCGTGATCCATAATTATTTACTACCTCACATTGTTGTCTAGGTGAGATAGAATCCTCCTTCACTAGCATCACATCCTCAGATTGTAGATGTATCTTATCTTAATTATCCTCCAACATCTTGTTTGCATCACCATGCATCATCGCTAAAGCTACCAGGGTACCTTTTGACTCTTGAAACATGATGTCTTCGACTTGATGAACCTCCTCACCTTTAACTATTTTGACCTCATGTTCCTTGGGTTTACTATATTTTTTTGATGACTAAGTATCCATCAGCCTAGGAAGATAGGATCAGTCTTTGTGACCCTTTGGTTTCTGCTTCTTAGAAACAACGCAACTCCCCAGGTCCCTATTTTCCTTTTTTACCATCTTCCTTCTTGGACCGTGCAAGCCTTTACTAACCCACCCTGTAGCATTATCATATGAGGTTGGTCCATATCCATCAGACTGATCTTTTGAAGGACCTTAAATCACACCATCATTACTCAAACAAACAAAGTGTTTATTTAAGTTGATACTGGCCAAAGTCCCCCTCATATTGGTTCCTTGACTGATATTTAGCTGTCTACTTACTCCATGCGATGTCTACTCCCACACCTATCCATATATAGAATTACTCTTTTAATTAGGTTGGATCTCCCTTTCAGAGTTGTAACTACTTCCTACATGCATGACCATATCATAGGTGCATGTATTTGGGATCACATTACCCTTAGATTTTGGGCCATCAGCCTCAACAGAATCCACCAGTGCTTGGGAATTTTCATAATGAATATCCAAATTAACTTAGAACACTGCACTAACCTGTGCACCCCCTGCAATCAAAGTGTTTCTTGGAGTACTCTCCAAATCGTTCCTCAACCGGTTAAAATTTTTAGATACCCTCAGTTCAGGAGGTAAAACATTAACTAGTTTTTTCCTCACTACATCTCCCGAACAAATAATACCAGCATTCTTGCCAGAACCTTGACCAAATCATTCACAACCATAAACAAACCAGTTACTATCCATATCTAGGTTCTTTTCATCATCATTGAGAGAATCACCTAAGACCCTATTTGCAAGAACCTATAGAATATCTCCCTGTTGCATCGTCCTGCGCCTGCAGACCACCAAGCTATGTCCCAACTTCTTGCACGATAAACAATACTCACACCAGGTTTAAAAATTGGCCAAATTAATGTATAATAATTCTTCAAAAATGAAAATACATAAGGATTCAACAGGAGCCTTCAACACATCAACTTTTACACATACCCTTGGTGAAATCGGATGGCACACTAATCGAGTCTTACTATCCACATAGAAGAAACACCCAACCATATTTCCAATCATAGGAATTATCAAGGGATTTTGAAATGAAATAGGGAGTTTTAGAAATATTACTCAAATCTCTATTAAAGAAGAATCTCATTTCATATGAAAATCGTATGATCATTTGAAAATAATGAATCGAGAGCCATTACAATAGCAAGGGGCGCTCAACCAGGAAATAATCAAGTCTTCTTCAGAGGCAAACCGAATCATAATGTTTCGGGAGTCAAGAAGACCTACTGTTGCTCTCCTTTGAAAACCCCATGATTAATAAATGCTTAAACCATGGGGTTGGAGTTGATGAAATGAAAATTCTGAAAATATATTGATCACGAGTAACTGTGGACTCAGTTTGGAATATACTTGGAAGTCATGTACTTTACACTGATGATTAAGGATATGTGAAATGAAATAATATAAGTGGATTAATGTGGATAATTAATGATTAATGAATCAATTAATGTAAAGAAAATGATAAAAATAAAATATTTAATTCATGTAAATCATTAAATTATTGCGTACTTATAGGATATCTATTCCAAAGCTGTGAAAACCAAGTGTCTATGTGATGATAGTTTCAGTTGAGCTTAAGACTAGGTTATGACTATAGTATGGTTGTGAGATATATTATATCATGTATATTATTTTATTTCATACACTTCCACACCCATGTTAGTTAGAGATACTAACACCCAATGGACTTTAGGAGGCTATTTTCTCCAACACCCCGATGAGAGGATGTATGTCAAACTAATACTTTGGACCTACTCTATTCGCTTGGTAGTTACTTGTGCACAATGATTAGTTTTCCGATATATATTTGTAGAGGGATATGATAGATTGTGGTTATTTCACACACATGTATCTCTAAATATAGTATCCAAAGTATGATTATAGGTATGACATGTATAAGCTATGATAACATGAGGTTCCATACTCAGGGTATGGATTGTGATAGCTTTAGTTATAATACCCAATGTATTATAAATGTAAAAAGGGTTGTGATAGATCCTAGAAATTTCTTGGTTACTATATGACGATGTGATATGGTATGATGTGATTATGTGATGCATGAGGATTATGTTGTGATGCCTTGCCCAAGTGTCTTTGGGTTGGCTTATTTTGGAGAGAGATGGATCCGGACGTGTGACTTCGGGGTAGAGCGACAAACCATTGGGTAAGTGGGAGTGTATTACCCATGATGTTTCATTATTATATTATATTCTATATTTTATGTGATACTTGGTGAGAGTTATCCATAGTGGGGCTAGGAACATAGTATACCTACATAGGTGATGATTTAGTTTCACTGTTGTTCAATGTGTTTTGGCATGATTTCTTTATATTTTACATGAGAGGATCTGGGTAGGATCATAATGATTATAATATTATGATTATCATACATATATATAAACTATTTTTATGTAATCATGGGTAGTTTAGAGATATGAATGTATATTAACAGCTTATGGTTTTGCTGTAGTTGTTTGGGCTTCGTGGTTGTTTTCGTCTTTACCTTTTTGGTATTTGTAGCTCCCTTTACATTGTTTTAGTACAATATAAAATTTTATGTTAGCACATGGGATTTATTTTATATTCATATTTAAGGTTTTATTGGTTTATCTATAATATCTCTCTCTTTTTCATGTTCTTTTATAGGGTAATGCCTCCCATATGTATGTTTATTATACTCTTGGTGTTAGTCTCCATCCGGGGGCCTACTGAAGACTGGACTCAGGAAGTCACTATATCCCTTCTATAATTTCCACACAAGAAGGGATTTTATTTGGGGGATGGGTTGTGATAATATTATTTGTTCAAATATTATTAATTTATTTTAATCCACTTATAAAAATAACAAAACATCGTTAGTGCGTTGCATGGACTACCACGTCCATGAAGTGACATGATTTTTTTCATTACTAATATTCATGGTTGGTATTAATTGTGGTAATTTTGAATTGATATGATTTATATAATATAATTATGATAAAAAAATTTCAATTTAATATCCACCTTCACCCCCTCTAACGCATTGTGGAAATGAGAATGCTAATCATGCGCACGTGCAGATTATCGCCTCTACAGTGAAATATTTTTCATTTTCATTTATATTTTCCTAAATAGTATAAAAATATTCTAATATTTTTAAACATAATAAAAAAGTAAAAAATAATATCATTAAATTTCTACTATAATGATATTATATCACTTCCTTAACCATACTCAACAAACAAGTTAAAGCGTGTTCAAGTTTGGGTCAGTTTAACCGTCTACATCAATGATGCTATAAAGCACTATTATAGATAACTATGGGAACATAAAAAATAATATCCTTATAATATATTAACAAAATATTTATAAATTTCTATTTTTTAAATATTATTTTATTATTTAACTTATTATTAAAGTATCATTTTTTTCACTAAAAGTATAGAAATAAGGTGTTATCAATTTGTTTTGACATAAAATAACCAAAATGGATACAAAATGAAATAATAAAATTTTAAATTAATATATGTAATTTATTAAATAATATAAAATTGTACATAAATAAATAAATTTTTATAAAATTATGGGTAATGATATCAAAATCAGTAAAGATGCACAAAACAGTTAAAGTTAATAACATCTGATGGTCATAATACACTCTAACTAATTAATATACTCATCATAAATAATAATAATAAGGATTATAAAAGGGTAATATTTATGAGTAAGGTTATAAATTAGGATATTAATTTTGTATTTATTTTTGTTTTATAGGAGGATAGAATGTGATTTACAAAGAAAGGAAACCTGGTAAGTGGTATTCGTCTCAAAATTCCTCTCTTTGTGAAATGTTTGGAATTATAAAACTAAGTTAATTTATGTGGTGTATATACTACATATTTTATATATAATGTAATAAATTATCTTTTAATGAAGGTATTTTATGTTTAATTACAATTCCCCCTTTTCAAGGGGTTTTATTCAAAAGTTTCTAATGTTGTAAGGGTTTCATTGTCTCAAATTTGAATCCCCTGAGACATGTTTAAGTTATACACCATATTTAATTTTCCATAGTGTAAATACTGACCTATTTCCATTTTGTGTCAATATTATCATATATTTTATAATATTAAATGTTCTTATTAATTTTATACATCTATTTTAGATTTGATTCATATGTTGCAATGGTTATAAGGGGTTTTACTGACTCAAATTCTTTCCTTGGGTCATAATCACTCTTATTTGATTATAATCAATCAAGTTTCATCAATTATAACATGTGAAGACAATAGGTTGTATTTAAAAATTATTTTTTGGGAGAAGTCATGATCCACACCAAATTATTCTTCCTTTATTATTCTATTTATTCATTAAAATTCATTTTCATTAATTATAATTTCCATTTATATTAATCGATTTTTCATCAATGTCCATGTTTTTTATTTCCCACCAATGTTCTCCATTACCTAGTGTAAGCTCAAAATGTTTTTATCTACAATTATCATTTTATTTATTTTTATTAATTTTAAAATAAGTGTTTCACCATATCTCTAATGATATGGGTTTTCAACAAGGTTATTTCAAAATGATCAAGAGGTTTTTTCTACCTTTGAAAAATAATTTTTTTTATCATCAACCACACATTTTATTTTGATATGTTTAAATTATTAAAGATTATTTTTGAAATTAAATATTATCAAATTATTTTCACTTCCCCTTTTTGAAAACATTATTTCTTTTTGAAGTTTATATTATTAATGATTCTTTTTAAAGTAAAAATTTTCAAATTATTTTCAATTCCCCATTTTGAAAACATTATTCCATTTCATGTATTAATTTTTAAAGATTATTTTAAAAGAAAAAATTTCAATGTATTTTTACTTATACTTTTTGAAAACATATGAATTTTCAAGGATCTGTATGTTGTAACTATTTATAATAAGGTTTTCATAAATTATTCTCTTTCCATTATCAAACACGTTTTTTTGAAAGTAATTTAAAATTTATATTTTATGACAATGTTCAATAAGGTTTTATCATTTTTTTTATTTTCATGTTTTTTCCTCCAATGTTTTTCTCCCATTAAGTAACGTTTTGATCATCCTTTATAAGTTATTATATTGTGAAACATTTTAGGAAATGTAATTTTATATCCTATGATTTCTTAAGTTCATGTTATTCTATAATTTTAAGAAACACAATCTTATTCCATTGGTTATTTAAGTTACAATGATGGTTGATTTTAAGTGGAACATATATGTATAGATGATGATGGGTGGAGTAATATATCTATATCCAATTAATTGGTTTATGTTTATATATCATTCCATAGTTAGGCTTGGAAATAATGAGTTTCTTCAAACAGGCATGGGCAAGAAGGGTTTTCTAATTTTTTTTGGCATGGACAGAATGAGTTTGTCCATTGAGGTGTTAACATAATGGGGTTTCTCACAAATATTTTCCTATGATTTTGGTTTTTATAAATTACCATGTTTTTTATCAGGTTATAAAAAATTAACAATATGCATTTTTCCCTAAAATGCCATGTTTTCATGATCATGTGTTATTTTGAATGTATTCTTCACTTTAATATCATGGTCAATTGTATTGTGATTAATAATATGTGTTTGAGCCATTTAATATTTTTTATGATTCCTTAATGATATTTTTATGATATTATGTTTCTCTATCTATTTATATCATTATTATACATAGAATTATTATCTTTTATCAAGATATTTATTTCTTCCTCATATTATTCTTCATTATTATGATATAACACTTTATGATATGCCTTTACCTTACTATGAATTTTATCTCACCACTTTATTATGTTTATAGTCCCCAGGTTATGAAGATTATTATATCATGTGAGATACCATGAAAGGTTCTAGAGGAGATTTATTATGTATAAAAGTTTGTAAGTGTTGTAAAACAACATGTTTATGTAGCTAATATTTAAAACACTAAAAATTTTATTATTTGGGTTATGTGACTAAGATGTATTATTTAAATCATAAGATTATTGTACTATTTATGTTATGTTTATCATGAGTCTCCATAAATAATAAGTATCTAATGTAATCCTTCACCTTAGGGTATCCATAGGTTGAACGAATCTCCAAACTCTTAAGAAGTATCCAATCTTCCTAAAGGTTTTATAGAACCTCAAGGTTAAATAGATAGAGCTAGAGAATTTAGTCTAGATGAGTTTCATAGTATTATAATTCACCTAGATTAAAAAATATGAGCCTCTTTATATAGCTATTCAAGGATACTCAGTGGGTTGCAAAAATTTTTATATATTGAATAAAACATTTTATAAATATTTCTTGAGTTAAAATATTTATAATTCTTTGATTTCATTTGTGATAATTTTTTAATTAATGAACATTTTATTTATAAATTTAAAATCATTAAATTATCATCATATTATATTAAAACATATAATGATATCTTTAGGTGGAAGGAAGATGTTCAATTTAAAAAATATTACATAATATATAAACCTACATACACAACACCATGACGTGGTGACCATCACCACATCACAGTATAACCCCACATAGACCATGATGTGTTATAAACTACAATTGTTTCTCTTACCTTTAGTGAATAATTCCATTAGATTTCAAAATTTCATCCACTAGCCTCAAGCAATACCTTTGGAATTATCTATTCTTAATGTTACTTGTAGAGTGTAAACCACTCATCATCTATGTGGATATGCTAGACTGATCCCTGAACACTATCCTTACCTAAAATAATGTTGTTGTTATGGGAAATTGTTAAGATTATCTCTATTATAAAATGTTGGTGGCTGAACCAAGTACACCCAAATGTGATGACCTATCTCACTTTGATATTTGTGGTAAAGTAGTTTCATCATTATTTATAGAACTAAGAGGTAAATTTATTCTACTGTATTAATGATATGATATAAATTCTAAATCATACCATATTTCATGATAGATTAAGGAGAAAGGTTTTCATCCAATAATATTTTTAGAACCAATTCATCACTCAGAAGGAAACCAAGTGGAAAATCTTAACAGAATTTCTAGTGGCCCACCTCACTCATGATAAATTTTATCTCGACATAGAGAATCTTGGTGAGGATTTATTATCTATTAATTAAGCCTCCAAAATAATTTTTTGGTTCTATGATTATTCATCTCGAATTATAATTTAGAAAATTATGTAGGATCCTAAGTTCAATGGGGTTAGCCTAGGAGTTTAATTCATCTCACATATAAAGGAACTAATATGATATTATTTCCTTATCTTGCAGGGTTTCATTAATAATTAGATAGAATAATTGGACCTTATCATATTTTATAGCTCTAAATACATATCATGGTCACTAATTTTAACATTATAAGTGATTTTAATTTCCATAAAGTTATCCTTAATGATAATGGAAAAAACATCCACGTCTATGAGTTGATGAAGTTTTATTCCAAATAAAGGATTCAATCCAACCATTACCTCTGCTATCATGTTGTACCTAATGGAAAGATAATGGAAATAAATAATACCCCAGATAATTTTCAACAAAATATAGTGTATATTGATAAGATTATGTGTCTTGAAAATATCTTTAATGCATTGTGATTCAATCGCACCACTATATGCACCACTACCCAGGTGACTCTATATTCCCTTGTGTATCGAACATAATCAATATTACCCATAAATGTCCAATGAAACTTCTTACTAATAGTGTAAAACCTAGTTAATTATATAATAATTTATTTTAAAGTTTATTAATTTGGATTCAATAGTTATATTCATTATAATAATATTAAGTAAATTATTAAATCAAAAAGGAAATAGTTTTAATTAAACTCTTTTATTATAAGGTTGTAATTAAAATTTTAATTTATAAATTTTATAATTTGAATATTAACATATTAATAATTTTTTTTAAAAAAAATTAAAAATTATATTATGGTGAATGTTTTTAGATTTTTCAAAAAATATGTTTTTTGGTGAATAGGGAAAACCAATTTTTGTAAAACCTTCATTTATTTCAATAAATTAAGTAATTTAGAATCCATATTATGTTTTTAATATGAATTTAGGTAACTTAATTATTATTTAGTTATATTTATTTAAATTAATTAATTTTTAATATTCTGTATATTGGATTTTAATATATGTTTATTTTTGGGTTTAAAAAGGGATATTTATGAGAAATGTTTTAAAGTACATAACGTTTAAATTTTTTCATTATTAAAAAAACCTAATTAAGAATGATTTAAATAAAATGAATAAATTATATATTGATAAATATTATTTTAATTTTATACAATTATTATTACTAGTCATAGAGTTAATATAAAATCATCTTTTTCTTAAAAATTACACTTTTTGAACGATAACTCTTTCATTACGTCTGTGGGTTTAATTGTAAATTAAAATTTTAAAATTATTTGAATTTAATTTGTCAAAATGGGTTTAATAGTTTTAATCAGATTAATTTATATTATATAATAAGTTTAACTTAATTTTTTATCATAATGGGTAGTTAAAACATTAAAAATTAATTATCACGGTTAAGGTAAAAACGAATTTTCTAGGGGTAAGACTGAAAATATAACGGTTAAATTGATCTAAAAACTTCACTAAAATATATTTTATGTCTATATTTATATCTTATATTTTATAAGGATCTACAATGGTTGATTTTTTCCTTTTTTCATTTGAAAAACATGGGTACACCTTTTTATTTTCAAAAATTACAAGTGTGCCACTCACCTTACTAATAAAAGTCCACCACATCTCCTATCTTCTTCACACCATAAAATAACTTTTTATCAGCCTATAACTTCAATAATAACTTTATTAATTATCTCAAAACATCCTAAAATCCTTGGTTTTATCATAAATCTATCATAATAAGGATTTTGGTGCTAACCTAAGGAGGTTGTATGGAGAAGAGGTATCATGCCTAACTAAGCGTCTTTATTTTATTTATTCTTCCACCGATTTAAAATCTTATAATATTTTGTTTATATAGTAAATATAGTATCTCTATCATAATAATATGTTATTATGATAATGTAATAACCAAAATCCCTCTTTTCTTCTATCAAATTGGTAATGAAATCATCATTTGTTTGCACGAAGGACTACCACCGTGGGAACTGATGTCATTATTTTTTTCATCCTCACCTCTCATAACTTGTTATAGTTATAAATTTAAAGTATATATATGATATTTGTAACCTATATATACTTTTTAATTCGTTATATTACATATAAATTCTTAATTATAATTTTTTGGGGGATACGATAATGTCGCTCATGTGTACCACAAACTACCAACTCAAGGAGCGATGTGATTCATTTTTCACAAAATATTTTCATATAAGGAAATATTGATAAATTAAATTAATATATGAGAAATAATAATGATATTATTGAAATATTTAGCATTATTAGAAGATAATATATCATTTTATTTCTTACCTTTTGACTCACTGAAAAATGATAATGTCGTTCATGCGTATGTGTGGACTACCACTTCTGCGAAGCGATGCGATTTATTTTTCATTACCATATCAAATTTATTATGTATATGAGTATATTTAATGAAATAGTATATTATTTATAATATTAATATAATTATATAAATATAAAATATTACCTACCTTCTTTCTATAATTATCATTAAAAATGGAAATGTTACTCATGCGTATGTACAACCTACCGTCTCCATAATTGTAACATAATTCATTTTTCATAACTATAATTCATTATTATATTTAAAATTATATTTGATACATAAAAATTATAATTATTTCTTAATATTATTCTGGATATGTTGAAGTAATTACCTCTTTGACCATAGTAAACCTACAGAAGTGAATATTGACACATAATCCAAATATTGTCCAAACATCCGATGTAAAATTAATTCATTAAGTAATTGGATATGACATTGTAATATGTGAAATAAAAGGAATAATAAAATAGAAAAATTTTCTTAATAAACTAAATAATCAACATGTGTTTATTATTTAGGAAGATAACAACCAAATATGATGAATCAAGCATGAGGTAAGGGACATCGTCTCAATTTCCTTTCATTGAGGCATGTTTTGATGTTATACAGCTATATTCTTTTATGATGTGTATAAATATAAACCTTTGAAAATTTATATCATGAATTTATCTATTATCATTATATTTAATGTATTTTAATACTATTTATTAATGGGGCTTATGATTCAAATGTTTCTAGAGTGGTAAGGGACTTTTAAAAAAACCTCTTTTAATGTTTTCCATTTAACTCTAGTTTTCTTCAATGTCCATGTTTTTTTAAAATTATTTTATTATTTGTAAATGAGTGTTTTATAAAATAAAATTTGTATTTCCTTCAATTTTTTTGAAAAAATTAATCTTTTTAGGGAATTTTTTACTTTTTTACAAATGATAAAATGAATTTTTTATTTTAACTTATATGGTGATGGGAATTTTTTCCCTCTACTATAACTGTTATTTGATGTTTGGTTTCTTTAAAAGATTTAATGTTTTTTAAAATAAAAACAAACTTTTCTAGGAATTTTGGTATTAAAATAAAATGGTATTTTTTATCTGAAAGATATTTAAATATGAGTTTAAAAGAGTTATTAAAATGTTTTATGATGAAAAGTTGAAAGATTAAAATGTTTTATTCATGGTATAGAACTTGAGAATTATAGAAAATTGGTGATAAAAATATATCTTATGTTATGGGTGCACCCATATAGAATCAGGAGATTCAGATAAAGCTTATATAATGATTGCACCCAGATAGCAGCTGATGAGCCCAATACAAGCTTATATGATAGGTGCGCCTAGATAATGATCCATTTCATTGGGCAATGTTACTTGTATTAACATGAAAGAATAAGTGAGTTACCCGAGGTTTTATCTAAGGGATTTAACTAGGATATATTTATTTTTTAAATGAGTTAAAAATGGGTTATTAATGTGGTTCTCTAGGTTTACAAAAATAGTTTTTAGTTACACTATATGGGTTTAATGGTTTTATTTTAGTAAAAAAGTGTGTGTGTTTTTTCATGTGGAAATGATTTATTTAATTTAATCATTAAAAATTGTGATAAAGGTAAACATTTCATCGGTTTTCAAGTTTTTCACTGGAATACTTGTTTTATTTCTTTTTAAAACCCTTTACAGGGTAATTTTTTTCTCACCCAACATTTTAAAATGTTTTTCACAAGGTTTATAAATGGTTAATGGAAAGTAAGAAGTCAAGTTTAATGTCATAAATATTTTTCATGAAAATAAATCATGTTTTATCATAATTTTTTTTATATTTTTGGATAAATAGATACTGATCTAAAGTGTCCACTTTATATTATATGGTTTTGTTATGTATTAGTTATGACTTAATTCTCTAAAACTATAAACCTAACAACATATTAAAATGTATAGAATGAATTCTTGACTTAAAACTCATAATTATGTAATGTTTAATGTAGAGTACTTATAGTTGTAATGATATTAAATTTTTAGATAAATTTAGAGTTTAGGACAATATTAACAGAATACCCTTAAAATATTAACTTTATGGTTAAGTTGAAATTAGATATCATTTAATGATTTACATGTTTCTTCATCAAAAATATATATTTTTATAATGGTTTTCTATAGATTAATCAAGGATGTTGTAGTATGAAGTAACCAAAAAGAAAATATCCTTCAAAATCAGTATCACGATATGGTTTGAATCAGAATAGAAAAGTTTTTTAAGTGATGTTTTAGCTGACAAAAGCTATAAATGGTGGTGGTATCCATGCTAGAGAGCATCCAAATATTCTAAAAAAAACATGATGATAGTGGAACATTTTATGAGACAATATGCTCAATACTTTAGTTGACCCTAGATCCAATGTTATCTAAAGGGTGGATCAATTAACCATAGAATAAATTTGAATTCTTGTGGTGTTCATAATTCCAAAAGGCAACTGTTGTCGTTTATTTATTTAAAGGAGAAGCTAATAGATGGTGATATCTGGTTAATAATACCATATATAAATATGATATTGATGCCATATAATGGGATGAATTTATGAATATTTTCACTTATAATTATTTCCATAAGGTTTTTCATCTATATACGAGGAAACAACTTTTTCTAATTGAGCCAAAAGATTTAGATTCTTTGGATGTGTATGTAGAAAACACCACAAGATTGGCCAGGTATAACCCAGATTTTATTTGGTACACTAATAGTAAAATTAATAGATTTTACTCAATTTTGAAACCATTTTTATGAGGGGATTTGGATTCATAATAATTTAAATGTTATAATAAATTGGTTTTTTGTGATGAGAAAGTTAAAATAGAGTTTTCAGAAACTTATGTTCCTAGAGATAGAAATAGTAAAAAAGGTTATGGTGCTTGGAAATGGATAAAGAAAAAGCTAATAATTCCTGAGGTAATCCCCCCAAATGTTTCAATTGTGGTAAAATAAATTTCAATGAATTTTTTAAAATAACTAGAAATTGTTTATGATGTGGTCAGTTTGGTCAGAATTCTAGTGACTATAAAGAAAAGAGTCCTAAAATATCATGGAATGTGGTAAGTAATAACAATCCAAATGTGAGGGTTTATATTTTTAATATGTTGGGTCATTACGCTAAATTTTTTTCAAACATAGTTTCACAGGACAAAAAATATGATGATAAAAAATATAAAGGTGTATAAAATTCATTTTCTATTACTATAATTGACGTTGGACAATAAAATGAAGTGGTTATAGATACAATACTTGTTTATTCAAATTATTATAATTCTATGTTTGACTCTAGATCATGAAATTCTATAATTTATGATAAAATTTCATTCAAAATTGGAATATAACCACATTAAAATAATATATATATATATATATTGGTCAAAACTCAAAGTGGAAATATTAAAGCAGCCAACATTTACATGAATATCTCTATTTTTATTAGTGGAATGACCTTTCCTATAAATATTGTTAATCTAACCATAGTAGTGTTTAAAATAATTCATGGTATATATTTTCTTTTATTTTTTCATGACCAGATAGATCTTAGAGCTAATAAAGTTATGTTCCATGTTTTTCCACCTTTGATAACCTACCAAGAAGATAAGAAATTGATTAGATAAGTCTATGAAAGTAACATATATTATATTATTGAAAATAAAGAAAATATTCAAATTAGGGATGTGACAGTAATGAATGAATACATGAATGTATTTAATCATGATTTTACCAGTTTTTTTTCTAATGATTAGTTTGAGTTTACAATTGACTTAGTGCATGATACTAATCTTATTTCAAAACCCCCTTGTCGAATGGATCAATTATATGTTTTTGAATTGAAAAATAATATGTATGAGAAGTTAGATAATGGTTTAATTTGAACTATAAATTCACCATGGGATACTCCTGTATTATTTTATAAAAACAAATTTGGTTCAATGAGACTTTGAATTTATTATAGAGCCTTGAATAATATCACTGTTAATAAAAAATATATTTTCCTCATATCGATGATTTGTTTGATCAGATCTAGAGTGATCAGTAATTTTATATGGTTGATATAAGGTTCATGTACCATCAGCTGAAGGTGAATGTGGATGATATTATGAAGACAATATTTCAGTCTAGATATGGTAATTATGTGTTTGTAGTTAATCCCTTTGGGTTTTCCAGTGAACGTACTATATTTATGGTCCTTATGAATATAATTTTTCCTCAGTTTCTAAATAAGTTTGTGGTTATTTTTACAGATGATATTTTTTTATTCTAAATGGTAGTAGAAATATGAAATAAACCTAAGGTTTTTTTTCAAACCTTAAAATAAAAGAAACTATTTGTAAAATTTAGTAAGAGTGAATTTTAGTTGAAAAAAAATTATTTCTGTTTACATATTATTTATAAATATGGAAATACTTTTTACTCTCCTAAAAAAGGTTGTTAAAGAACGGCCAAGTCCCAAAAATATCATAGAGATTCATAGTTTTCATAGAATTTTGAGTTATTACTAATGTTTTTTTTGAAAAATGTACTCAATTGACTATCCCACTGACTATGTTACGTTGAAAATTAGTTATATTTATCTAGAAAAAATAATTTGATGATTATTTTCATGAAATAAAATAAAAATTTGTGAATGATATAGTTTTCACCCTGCCTTCCAAAAATTATGATTTTTTCATCTATAATGATGAATCATTTAAAGTACTTGGTTGTATTCTGATGCGGAATTATCATGTAGT
The DNA here is from genome assembly GCA_963277665.1 of Viscum album. Taxonomy (NCBI): domain Eukaryota; kingdom Viridiplantae; phylum Streptophyta; class Magnoliopsida; order Santalales; family Viscaceae; genus Viscum; species Viscum album. Next base: position 340,094,549 of record OY728167.1, read on the forward strand.
TGCTTTTCTTCCCATTAGTTTAAACCTCATGAATTAAATTACTATACACATGATCTGGAATTACATATTTACTTTTTTTCTTTAAAAATTTCGATGCATCATTTCTATGGAGTAAGGTTCTAAATATATACTGATCATAGAAGTTTGAAGTATATATTAAATTTGAAATAATTTAACCTGAGATAGAGAATATAGATAAAACTGGTCAAGGATTATGATTGGATGATTCATTACCATCCAATAAAATAAAACAAAGTGGATGATGCATTGAGTCAGTAAAATAATGCAACATATACCATGATATTTTTATAACACATCCATTTGTTTAATGTTTTTTATGAATTATGGCCTAGAAGTTATAGATTCTGAGACATCCTATATTTTATTTCAAGATTTAGTTTAATTGAATCTATTAAAAGGTATTAAGTAAGATGAGAAGTTAGATCATACTTTGTAAGAAAAGCTATAATATATTAAGAAGGGTAAGTCACCTGAGTTTAATGTTGATAAAGAACATTTTATCATATTTTTAAAAATATTATGTGTTCCTTCGGATTCCTAGTTGAAGAGAGTGTTATTAATTGAAGTTCACAGTTATTTATTTTCTATTCATCTTGAAAGCATAAATATATACAAATACCTTTGAGAATATTAATGGTGGGATGGAATGGAAAGAGATATTTATGACTTTACCATGAAACATTTTAAATTTTAGTAGGTAAAAGTAGAATGGAAATTACTGAAGTGAATTATCCAACCTTTTATAGTGCCAGAGTGGAAATGAGAAAATATATCAATGAATTTTTTGGGGGGATTTCAAAATAAATAATGAGGTAATAATGTAATATGGGTTATTTTAAATTGATTAATGAAATATACACATTCTCTTCCCATTTGAGATACTATGTATTTTTATCTAGTTTATCAACTGTATCTAAAGGTGATAATCTGGTTACATGGAGTTTCTATCCCTATTTTATCAATCTGTGATCCCAGAATCACATATGTTTTTTAAAAAGGACTTTAAAATTCATTGTGTACAAAATTAAATTTCCATATATCTTTCCATCCTCAATTTGATGAAAAGTATAACAGAATTATTCATACCATTGAAGATATTATTTGTTCTTGTATAATGGATTTCCATGAAATTTGGGATCATCATATCTCTTTGTTGGATTTTTCATATAATAATAGTTTTCATTCCAATATACAAATGGAACCATTTGAGACATTATATGGAAAACAATAATCAAATGAGAGAATTTTGGGATGAAGTAGGAGATAATAAGTTGATGGGACAATATTTGGTAGAATAAATGGGTAAAAAGGTGTAGTTGATTCAGCAATGTAACACCCGAGACTTTTATGTTATATAAATCATCAAAGGAATCTTTTTATGCACACAACACTTTCTTGGCTTTCTTTACACGAAATCGCGACCTTCCTCGATAGCTTGCGTCATACGCAATACCGAGTTTCACTAAACAACGATATGCTATTAAAATATTATTAAAACTAGCCGTTATGAATAGTAATAACCACTTTTTGAAATTTTATAAATTTTATTTTTCATAATGGACTTCATTTTTGGATTCGTAATATCGAAATTATCCTAGAGTGAAATTTTGGTATTTTTCTGAAAACGTTCTATTTTTGATGAATAGTGAAACCACTAAGTGGTAGTTAAAAAAACTGAATTTTTCATAAAACTTAATTTTACCGCTTCTGTGACTGGAATTTCGAAAATCCGAGAGACACGGTTGATGTCAGTAAGTTAAATGTGGTTCAATGAGATGAAAATAATTTTTTGGTGAATAGTAACTTTTTACTTTTTTTTTACCACAGTTAAAAGTAAATAGGATAATTAAGGGTAAAAATGATATTATTTTTACCCTAACACATGTCCTAATTCTATTGGACAAGTGTAATTCGACCAAAAACAAACTTAGGAATAAAATAAGACCATTTAGGCCCACTTGGATTAGATTAGGACATTTATTATTAATTTATTTAAAGAAGGGTTAAAATAGTTAAAATCAAAGTTTAATAAGTAAATAATTTTTAATATGGGGTTATACATAAGATAAATTCGACTATAAATATTTATTAGAATGATAAAACGATTTCCTACATAATGGTATTTTATTTGTAATTTTTAGACATTAAATAATTTAATTTATTTATGACACAAAGATAATGGAGTAATTATCTTATTAATGAAATATTGACATAATTGATGTTATAAACACCAAAATAAATGTAATTTGAGACTTTTTATGAATTCCACTAATTTTCTAGGTTAATATGACATGTTAGTATTGATTTAATTGACTTTGTTCGAACTAATCATTCTGTTATGATTTTCACAAAAATCAATTACTAAATAGTTTCAAAACTGACATAAAATAGTTTTTAAAACAAATATTATATTAGTAATTGTTATTTTATTCCAAAGAATCTAAGGTTCGGCCAAATTACTTAGATAAGGTTATATATATTAATAATGAACAACTTGGGGTTCGTTTGGCTACTTATAGTAAGTTTATTAACCTTATAGTATAAGAACACAATAAGACACAGTAAAAGTAAAATTATTTAACATAATGTTAAATATAAATGATAAGGTTAAAATAGGAACCTAAACTTGTCTAAATTCTATTGTATGAGAGGATTTCGACCCATACCCACCATAGCCTCGAAATAAATCAATTTGGAGCTATTTAAAACCGAACTTGACTTTATAATAAAATAATATTTTTAGTTATTCCAAAGATGCCCCTCTCCTCCCTTATAAAAGGGAACCTCCTCCCTCTCTTCCTCACACCACTTTGAGCCTTCAAGCTCGGCCAACCCGTGCCACTTTCTCCTCTCCACTTCCCTAGAGAAATCTTGGAGGTCCTGGTCTTCTTCAAAGACCAATTTTAGTGCCCTAAAAGAAGGTCTCAAAGAAGCACTTCAAAGAAGAGGAGGTTCAGACACTTACAAAGCAAGTCGGGCCTAAGGTAAGGGAAATATCACAATCTCATTTTTTATCCGAGATTGTTTATACTTTAGTATTTACTGGGATGTATTTTATCTTCCAAATCCATTTTTCCTCAATATGTAATATTATTTCCAACCACCTACAATTGTTTAAATCCAATTTTACCATTCGATGAGTTTTTAGTAAAGGATATGAAGGAATCTTTTGTCGTTTTTCGTACGAGGTACTTTTTGCCTTTTCCGACAAAAGTATGAAGAATGTTTTTTTAACTTATACGGCATGAATGGATTTTTAAAACATTATTTCCAAGAAGCTTCCTTTACAAGTTTTCAAGTTTATTTTTAATCAACTTCTTTTAGTTTATAATTGTACGACATGTTAAGAAAGGAAAAGTGTTTTTGAAGCAGAAATGATATTTTCCTCAAGAATGGAGTTCAAGTATTTTATCAAAATTACTTTCCATCTAAGATCATAAAGGGTTCTGTTTCTATCCCTATTATTACATTGTTTTGATTATGTTGTGATGGAATTATTTTTATGAATTCCTTTATCTTATATATATTGTTTTATGATGTCACGATGTTTAAGATTCCCATTTTTATTACATGGGTTATGATATGATGTATGGTTTATGATTTTGTGGCACACATAAGAATGGTATCATTATGAGATGTGTGGGACCTATATCTCCCTCAAATGCATTGGGTAAAAATTTTATATCTCATGAGATAGACATGGCTGGAACGGTAGGTTATACCGGTTCAGTGAAACAGGACTGAAACGAGGGTGACTCGGTTCAGAAATGGAATTTTTCCACTAAGATAGTCTTGGCAATGAGTCTTGACTAATAAGAAATGATTCTATATGATTATGTGTCTATGCCACAAAGTTTCAGGATTTAAGTTATGATTAATGGGATTACATTTCACTTCTATGATTTATCCCATGTTATGACATTATGATCTCTTTTGCAGGATAAGATTTCTAAAAGTTATGTTCTTATGTATATGATGTGATTGATATTTATTTTGTTTACCCTTACTGAGCATTTGAGCTCACCCTTTTGTATGTTTTATTTCCCTAGGTCAGGAAGAAGGTTATTAAGTAGAATATGTCAAAAAGGGACTCTAGATATGATGAAATAAATGGGAGGCAAAGTAGATGCTTTATAAACTAGTTGTTTATGTTTCCCAGTTTATAAAGACACTATACCTATACGGTCCTTTCTTGGTTTTGTTATATGTTGTAATAAGCGTGCTTCAATTCTGAAGTAATAACAATGTATGTAAAGTATGGGTCGTTATAGTTGGTATCAGAGGAAAGGTATAGTCAACCTTTAGAAACTAGGATGTGAAAGCCTTAGTAAGAACCCTAAGAATAAGTCTAAGCATAGAACACAATCATAGTGTTTTAGAAATGGCCATGAATAACCTAGGATAAGACCTTAAGTGTGAAATTTTATTCTTGATTATGTGGTTTTCCTATTATAATTAGTGTTTCTCACACTATTCTTCTTGGTTTTAGTCAATGGCTGGAACCCGAAGGAACCGTGTTAATGCGGAATGCGACGGGCAATGCAATGATTGTCCCCCTGAGCAACAAAACGTAATGGGAGTTGGAATGCAAAATCTTGTAGCCATGCTCACACAACTTTCTCAAGCTATGAATCATGCCGGAATTCCAAACGAGCAAAGGAAGGAGCAACATTCTGTTGAATCCTTCATGAGACAGCGTCCAACTTCTTTCAGCGGGTCTACTGATCCATTAGTTGCAGAACAATGGATTAGTACTACTAAAAAGATATTTTCAGTTCTTCAATGTTCTGAACATGATAAATTCATCCTAGCAGTGTATCGTTTGGAAGGAGATGCTGATCAATGGTGGAATCTTTTTAAGAATATGAGGCAAAGGGATGAAATTGAGTCCATGGAATGGGACGAGTTCAAGAACTTATTTTTCAATAAGTACTTCCCTCGTATTCTCCGAACAAAGATGGAGAAAGAGTTTCTTGAACTGAAGCAAAAGGATGATGAATCTGTTGGTACCTATGAAGCAAATTTTACAAGACTTGCAAGGTACACTTCTGGTATTATTATCCAACCTGAGAGTAAGATCGACCGATTCTTTAGTGGCTTAAAACCAAGTCTTCGAAGGGCCTTAGCCATAAGGGACTTCAATATCTACGAGGAAATCGTTCAATGTGCTCTCAAAGTTGAGATGGATATTGGAGTAACCCATAAGTTATATGGGTTTGATAAGAAGAGGAAAATGGAATTCAAAGGAAAATCTAAAGAGCACACTGAAAAGAAGATGAGATTTCCCTTATGCTCAATGTGTGGAAAGAAACATGGAGGGAGTTGTCTTAAAGGGACAAGTAAATGTTTCAAATGTGGAAAAGAAGGTCATCGGGCATTTGAATGCCGCGATGATGGGAAGAAGATGTCTAATGATGCAAACAAAGGAAGGGATGCACAGAATGAACCTACTACACTTCAATGTTTCAAGTGAAAGGAGATGGGACATTATGCCAATAAATTCCCTAATCCAAGGGTTGATGATGATGGTCGACGTCAACAAACTCTTAAGGCTAAAGACAAAGGAAAGTCACATGAAATTTCTATCAGCGATGTGGAGTATGATAACGATGTGGTGAAAGGTACACTTACCATCCACTATAAAGTAGCAAATGTTTTATTTGATTCTGGATCCACCCACTCCTTTATTTCTGAAGAATTTTCTAAGGGTATCACTGTATTACCTCAACAATTAGATGTTGAGTTAGTTGTGACAACACCTAATGGAACAACAGTCACATCAAAAGTTTATAATTCTTCTCCGATTGAAGTTTGTGGGAAAGTGCTTCCTGCAAATCTTGTGATCCTTCCTATAGTGGAATTTGATGTGATTCTTGGCATGGATTGTCTTTCTTTATATGGAGCTCATATCAATTGCCAAAGAAGGGAAGTCACATTTCATATTCTAGATCAATATATGATCGTCTATCAATGCAAGGATGAACATAACCTTCCAGTGGAAATTTCTTCCATTTTATGGGTATTGATTCCACTAAATGAAGGTTATTTATCTCAAATGGTAGGTGAGAAACTCAAGATTAAGAATATGCCCATTGTACGGGAGTTTGATGATGTCTTTCTGGATGAATTACCGGGTCTTCCACCAAATAGTGAAGTTGAGTTTTCAATAGAACTCGTACCGGGTGCTTTGCCTATTTCAAAGACACCTTATAGAATGGCCCCAATTGAGTTGCAGTAATTGAAGAAGCAACTCCAAGAGAATCTTGATAAGGGGTTCATACGCCCTAGTGCGTCACCTTGGGGAGCACCTGTTCTGTTTGTTAAGAAGAAAGATGGATCAATGAGACTCTGCATTGATTATCGAGAACTTAACAAGATCACTATCAGGAACAAATATCATCTCCCACGCATTGATGACTTATTTGAACAAATATGCGGAGCTCAATACTTTTCCACGATTGATCTTCGTTCAGGGTATCATCAATTAAGGGTCAAAAGGGAGGATATACCAAAGACGGCTTTCCGTACAAGGTATGGACACTATGAATTTATAGTGATGCCATTTGGTCTTACTAATGCCCCTGCTATCTTCATGGATCTGATGAATAGAGTCTTTAGAGACTATCTTGATCAATTTGTGGTAGTCTTTATAGATGATATTCTTGTCTATTCAAAGAGCAAGGAATAACATGAAGATCACTTGATAATTATATTGAAGACCCTGAGAAAGGAGAAGCTTTATGCCAAATTTACCAAGTGTCAATTTTGGATTCAAAAAGTTGCATTTTTGGGTCACATAATCTCAAAAGAGGGGATATCTATGGATCCAGCAAAAACAGAGGTTATCAAAAGATGGTCGAGACCAACAACAGTAACTGAGATCCGAAGTTTTCTTGGTTTGGATGGATATTATTGACGTTTTGTGAAAGATATTTCACGATTATCTAATCCACTCACCAAGTTGACTCGGAAAGGAGTTAAGTTTGTCTGGACGGAGGAATGTGAAAGGAATTTCAAGGAGTTGAAAAGAAGGTTATCCAGTGAACCTGTGCTCACACTGCCTTGTAGTGGAGAAAGGTTTGTGATCTATAGTGATGCATCCAAGAAGGGATTGGGGTGTGTTCTTATGCAAAATGATATGGTGATAGCTTATGCCTCACGACAGTTGAAAATACATGAGCAAAATTACCCAACTCATGATTAGGAGTTAGCTACGGTAATCTTTGCATTAAAGATTTGGAGGCATTACCTTTATGGTGAAAGGTGTGATATTTATACTGATCATAAAGTTTAAAGTATATTTTCACACAAAAGGAGCTGAATATGCGCCAAAGAAGATGGTTGGAGCTGATTAAGGATTATGACTTCTCAATCCATTACCACCCTGGGAAAGCAAACAAGGTGGCAGATGCATTAAGTCGACAAGACCATGCTAGTTTATCCATGATGAGGATCCCAAAAGATCCAATATTTATGGATTTACAAAAGATGGATCTTGGAATTATAATGGAAGGGGAGAAATCTTATCTTTCTCAAATGAATGTTCAACCATATATACATGTGAAGATTAAAGAGGCACAGAAAGAAGATGTCGAGTTACAAAAGAAGGTGAGAAATGTTCCTAAATTCAACCTTGATTGTGATGGGATAATCAAGTTCAGGAATTGGGTTTGTGTTTCTCCCATCCCTGGATTAAAGAAGGAGCTGCTGGATGAGGCTCATAGTTCTTCATTCTCTATTCATCCTGGAAGCACGAAGATGTATAGGGACCTGAAAGAGTACTTCTGGTGGGATGGCATGAAAATAGATGTTGCTGAATATGTCTCTCGATGCTTGGTTTGTCAACAAGTTAAAGATGAGAGACAGAAGTCTAAGGGGATGTTACAACCATTACCCATACCCGAATGGAAATGGGAAAACATCACTATGGACTTTGTCATAGGACATCCTAAAATGTCCAAAGGCAATAATGCTATCTGAGTCATATTTGATCGTCTTACAAAGTCTTCACACTTCATTGCTATTAGAGAGGATTTTTCTCTGGATCAGCTTTCCACGATATATGTAAAGGAAGTGGTAAGATTGCATGGAGTACCACTTTCTATTATATCAGATCGGGATCCGAGATTTACCTCGAAGTTCTGGCAAAGTCTTCAGCATACTCTGGATACAGAGTTGAGTTTCATCACTGCTTATCATCCTCAGACAGATGGTCAGTCTGAGAGAACAATTCAAACCCTAGAAGATATGTTGAGAGCTTGCTCTATGGATTTGAAAGGTGGTTGGGATCAACACCTACCTTTGGTAGAATTTTCTTATAATAATAGCTTTCACTCTAGTATTCAGATGGCTCCTTATGAAGCTCTCTATGGAAAGAAATGCAGGACTCCAACTTGCTGGGATGAAGTTGGGGAAAGAAAGCTATTAGGACCTGATCTCGTTGATGAAATGGCAGAAAAGGTCAGATCTATTCAACAACACATAAGAGCAGCTCAGAGTTGACAGAAAAGTTATGCCAACAACCGAAGAAAAGAACTAGAATTTGAAGTGGGTGATAAAGTGTTCTTACGAATATCTCCCTGGAAGAGGGTCATGAGATTTGGAAAGAAGGGGAAGTTGAGCCCTAGATATATCGGTCCTTTTGAAATACTGGATCGTGTTGGGAAGGTAGCTTACCGATTGGCGCTTCCACCGAATCTCTCTCAAGTTCACGATGTGTTCTATGTATCTCTCCTGAGGAAGTACATACCTGATCCTTCACATGTACTCAGCTCAGAAGTTATACCACTGGAGCAAGATCTTTCTTATGAAGAACAACTGATAGAGATTCTGGATCGTAGTGAAAAAGTCCTACGAAACAAGACCACTCGATTGGTGAAATTGTTATGGAGGAACCACCAATTAGAAGAAGCTACATGGGAGCTTGAGGATATGATGAGGGAGAGGTATCCTCATCTGTTCGTTACAAAGTGACGAATTTCGAGGGCAAAATTCATTTTAAGGGGGGTAGAATGTAACACCCGAGACTTTTATGTTATATAAATCATCAAAGGAATCTTTTTCTGCACACAACACTTGCTTGGCTTTCTTTACACAAAATCGCGACCTTCCTCGATAGCTTGCGTCGTACGCAATACCGAGTTTCACTAAACAACGATATGCTATTAAAACATTATTAAAACTAGCTGTTATGAATAGTAATAACCAATTTTTGAAATTTTATAAATTTTATTTTTCAAAATGGACTTCATTTTTGGATTCGTAATATCGAAATTAGCCTAGGGTGAAATTTTGGTATTTTTCTGAAAAATTTCAATTTTTGATGAATAGTGAAACCACTAAGTGGTAGTTAAAAAACTGAATTTTTCATAAAACTTAATTTTACCGCTTCTGTGAGTGGAATTTCGAAAATCCGAGAGACACGGTTGATGCCAGTAATTAAAATGTGGTTCAATGAGATGAAAATAATTTTTTGGTGAATAGTAACTTTTTACTTTTTTTACCACGGTTAAAAGTAAATAGGGCAACTAAGGGTAAAAATGATATTATTATTATCCTAACACATTTCCTAATTCTATTGGACAAGTGTAATTTGACTAAAAACAAACTTAGGAATAAAATAGGACCATTTAGGCCCACTTGGATTAGATTAGGACATTTATTATTAATTTATTTAAAGAAGGGTTAAAATAGTTAAAATCAAAGTTTAATAAGTAAATCATTTTTAATATGGGGTTATACATAAGATAAATTCGACTATAAAGATTCATTAGAAAGATAAAACGATTTGCTACATAATGGTATTTTATTTGTAATTTTTAGACATTATATAATTTAATTTATTTATGACACAAAGATGATGCAGTAATTGTCTTATTAATGAAATATTGACATAATTGATGTTATAAACACAAAAATAAATGTAATTTGAGACTTTTTATGAATTCCACTAATTTTCTAGGTTACTATGACATGTTAGTATTAATTTAATTGACTTTTTTTGAACTAATCATTCTGTTATGATTTTCACAAAAATCAATTACTAAATAGTGTCAAAATTGACATAAAAGAGTTTTTAAAACAAATATTATATTAGTAATTGTTATTTTATTCCTAGAAATCTATGGTTCGGCCAAATTACTTAGATAAGGTTATATATATTAATAATAAACAACTTGGGGTTCGTTTGGCTGCTTATAGTAAGTTTATTAATCTTATAGTATAAGAACACATGAAGACACAGTAAAAGTAAAATTATTTAACTTAATGTTAAATCTAAATGATAAGGTTAAAATAGGAACCTAAACTTGTCTAAATTCTATTTGATGAGAGGATTTCGACCCATCCCCACCTTAGCCTCAAAATAAATCAATTTGGAGCTATTTAAAACCGAACTTTACTTTATAATAAAATAATATTTTTTGTTATTCCAAAGGTGCCCCTCTCCTCCCTTATAAAAGGGCACCTCCTCCCTCTCTTCCTCACACCACTTTGAGCCTTCAAGCTCGGCCAACCCCTGCCACTTTATCCTCTCCACTTCCCTAGATACATCCTAGAGGTCCTGGCCTTCTTCAAAGACCAATTTTAGTTCCCTAAAAGAAGGTCTCAAAGAAGCACTTCAAAGAAGAGGAGGTTCAGACACTTATAAAGCAAGTCGGACCTAAGGTAAGGGAAATATCACAATCTCATTTTTATCCGAGATTGTTTATACTTTAGTATTTACTGGGATGTATTTTATCTTCCAAATCCATGTTTCCTCAATATATAATATTATTTCCATCCACCTACAATTGTTTAAATCCAATTTTACCCTTCAGTGAGTTTTTAGTAAAGGATATGAAAGGAATCTTTTGTCATTTTTCGTACGAGGTACTTTTTGACTTTTCCGACAAAAGTACGAAGAATGTTTTTTTAACTTATACGGCATGAATGGATTTTTAAAACATTACTTCCAAGAAGCTTCCTTTACAAGTTTTCAAGTTTATTTTTAATCAACTTCTTTTAGTTTATAATTGTACAACATGTTAAGAAAGGAAAAGTGTTTTTGAAGCAGAAAGGATATTTTCCTCAAGAATGGAGTTCAAGTGTTTTATCAAAATTACTTTCCATCTAAGATAATAAAGGGTTCTATTTCTATCCCTATTATTACATTGTTTTTATTATGTTGTGATGGAATTATTTTTATGAATTCCTTTATTTTATATAAGTTGTTTTATGATGTCATGATGTTTAAGATTCCCATTTTCATTACATGGGTTATGCTATGATGTATGTTTCATGATTTTGTGGAACACATAAGAATGGTATAATTATGAGATGGGTGGGACCTATATCTCTCTCCAATGCATTGGGTAAAGATTTTATATCTCATGAGATAGACATGGCTGGAACGGTAGGTTATACCGGTTCAGTGAAACAGGACTGAAACGAGGGTGACTCGGTTCAGAAATGGACTTTGTCCACTAAGATAGTCTTGGAAATGAGTCTTGACTAATAAGAAATGATTCTCTATGATTATGTGTGTATGCTACAAAGTTTCAGGTTTTAAGTTATGATTAATGGGATTACATTTCACTTCTATGATTTATCCCATGTTATGATATTAGGATCTCTTTTGTAGGATAAGATTTCCAAAATTTATGTTCTTATGTATATGATGTGATTGATATTTCTTTTTTTTACCCTTACTGAGCATTTGAGCTCATCCTTTTGTATGTTTTATTTCCCCATGTCCGGAAGAAGGTTATTAAGTAGAATATTCCAAAAAGGGACTCTAGATATGATGAAATAAATGGGAGGCAACGTAGATGCTTTATGAACCAGTTGTTTATGTTTCCCAGTTTCTAAAGACACTATACCTATACGGTCCTTTCTTGGTTTTGTTATATGTTGTAATAAGTGTGATTCAATTCTGAAGTAATAACAATGTATGTAAAGTATGGGTCGTTATAAGCAACATTTTAGGATGGCTCATAGTTGGTAGAAAATATTTACAGATAATCAGAGGAAAGATATTTTTTTCGAGGTTAGTGGTTATGTTTTTATTAAAGTTCCTCCATGGAAAAGAGTCATGCATTTTGATAAAAAGGGAAATCTAAGTCTATGATTCATTGTACCATATAAAATTCCATATAAAGTTGGATTAGTTTCCCATCGACTGGCCTTTCCTCTAAGTTTATTCTAGGTACACAATGTATTTCATGTTTCAATGTTAATGAAATATTTTCCAGATTCATCTCATGTTTCAAGCCCTGAAGTAGTTTAGTTGGAAGAGAATATTTATTGTGAGGAAAAATATATTTATATTATTTACCATATATATCAAGGGTTGTGGAATAAAGTGATTCACCAGGACAAGGTTTTATGAAAAACCCATATATTTAAAGAGGCAACATGGGAATATAAAAATGTTATGATGGAAAGATATCCCTAGGTTTTTAATAAGTGAATACAATTTTGAGGATAAAATTTCAAAAATTTGTAGAGGATTTAACAACCCATGTAATGATATAATAAATCATTTTAATGTTTATTAATATACATTAGATAGTTATATTCATTATAAAAATAGTATATAATTTCTAAAATAAAAAAGGAAATAGTTTTAATTAAACTCTTTTATTATATAGTTTTATTTAAAAGTTATATTTCTATATTTTTCAATTTTAATTTTTAAAAATGAATATAAATTTTTAAATAATAATATAATAATTAAATTAGGGTGAAATTTTGGGATTTTTCATAAAATATTAATTTTTTGGTGAATAGTGAAAATACCGATTTTTGTAAAAATGTTTTTTCTTTTAAGTAACATAAATAAATTAAATATAATAGTATTTTTAAATATTATTTTAGTTAAAATAAGTATTATTTAGATATATTTATTCTACTTAATTAATTTTGAATCATCTTTAAATTGGACTTTATTATAAGTTTAATTTTGTGTTTAAGAAAAGGATTTTCTCAAAACTATTCTAAATGCATAATGATTCTCTATTTTAATTATTTAAAAAACCCCTAATTAAGAATGAATTAAATTAAATGTATAAATTATATAAAAATAAATATTATTTTAAATTCATATATTAATTATTACTAGTCATTGAAATAATATAAAATCATCTTTTTTCTTGGAGATTGATCTTCTTGAAAAACTGATTTTCCCTCATATCGGCAGGTTTAATTTTAAATTAAAATTTTCCACTAATGTGAATTGAATTCGTAAAAATTTATTAAATGTTTTTAGTTAGATAAATTTATATTATATAATAATTTCAACTTATTTGTTACTATAATGAATATTAAAAACCATAAAATTAAATTAAAATCGTTAAGGTAAAAATAGATTTCAAGGGGGGTTAAACTAAAAATATAAGGGATAAAATGACCTAAAAAGTTGTATAAAATATATTTTATTGAAATATGTAGAAATTATAATGTCTAATTATCAATAATGATCCATTTTTATCCTTTTTTAATGTAAAAAACATGGATACACCTTTTTCTTTTCAAAAATTACATGTGTGTCACTGACCTCACTTATAAAAGGTCACCCCTCTCCTTTAATATTCACACCTTAAAATACCTTGGTCTCAAAAAATAACTCTGAAAATATCTTCTTTAGATACCTTAACACATACTAGAAATTTGTTTTACCATAAATTCATCCTATAAAGGCTTTTGATACTAACCTAAGGAGCTTTTCCAAAGAAGAGGTATCATGCTTAACTGAGTGTCTATTTTATTTATTCTTCCACCTCTTTGAAATATTATTCAATTATTATTATATAATAAAACTAGTATATAATATATAATTCGATGTAATTATGTTAATGTATTATCCAAAATACAATCAATCTTTTATCAAATAAGAAAATAAATTACCATTTGTGTGTACGACAGACTACAGCCTCGCGAACTGATGTCATTCATTTTTCATCATCACCTCTCAAAGATTATTTTAATGTTGGATTTAATTATAAAAATTATATTTGAAACATATTTATAATTATATAGGTTTTATATCACATGAAGCTTCTTACTTTCCAATCTATGGGGGATACGATAACGTCACTAATGTGTTTGGCAGACTACCGCCTCATGAAACGATGTGATTCATTTTTAATTTCCAATTTTCATAGAAGTTAATAGTGATAAAATTAATGAATATATGTTAAATAATTATGATATTAAAGAAATATTTAAAATTACAAAAATATAATATATCATTTTCTTACCTTTCCTCTCACTAAAAAATGATAACATCGTTTGTGCGTACATGTGGACTACCACATCGATGAAGCGATGTGATTATTTTTTCATCACCAAATCACATAGATGATATATATAATTATACTTAATGAAATAATATTATATTTATTATTTTAATATCATTTTATAAAGATAAAATATTACTTACCTTCTCTCCATATGTATCATTGAAAAATGGAAATGTTACTCATGCGTATGTACGACCTACCTTATCAATGATTATAATGTAGTTCATTTTTACTAACCATAATTCATGATTGGTTTTAAAAGTATAATTTATATATAAAAATTATAATTATTTAATTAATATTATTATGGATATGTTGAATTAATGACCACTTTGACCATATACAACCTACCAAAGTCATTTTTACACATAATCCAAATATCATCAAAACATCCAATAAAAACATAATTGATTAAGTAATTGTATATTAAAAGGTAATAATTAAAATAAAAGGAATAAAAAATTGAAAAATTTTCTTAATAAATTAATCAATTAAAATATGTTTATTATTTTGTAATATAAAGAATGAACATGATGAATCAAACTCGAGGTAAGCAATTTAGTCTTGATTTCCTTTCACTGAGGCATATTTTGATGTTTTGAACCTATATTATTTATTGAGGAGTATTTACATCCCCATTTACATGTTATATCATGAATTTATCTATTCTCATGACATTTAATGTTTTTTTATTATTATTCATTCTTGGTTCTTACGATTCAAATGTTTCCAAAGTTGCAAGGGACTTTTCTTTCAAAAATATCATCTTTCAATATTTTACTTCTAACTATATTTTAATTAAATATAAATGTTTTTAAAAGCTTTTATTATATTTATATGATATTTTTATATAGGTTTTTTTATTCCCTTTAATGTTTTTTAAAAAATGAATCTGTGTACATAATATTTTATATTATTTATAAAGGTTTTTTTCTTTTTTAACATTTACAGTGATGATGAATTTTTCCCTCTATTGTAATCATTTGATACATTTAAAATCATTAATTTTTATTCAAATAAAAATAAATTTTCTGGGTATTCTGGTTTTCCAAATTATTTTATATAATAAAATGGTATTTTGATATCCAAAATAGATTTAAAGATGAGTTTAAAAGAGTTATTTCAATGTTTAATAATGAAAAAGTGCAAACACAAAATGTTTTATTCATGATATGGAACATCAGGATTATATGAAATGGGTGAGACCAGTATATATTATATGATTGGTGAACACATATAGTATTAGGTGATCTCAATATATCTTATATCATGGGTGTACCCATATAGCATTGGGTAATCCTGATATAGCTTATATGATGAGTGCATCTAGACCGAGCTCAAATGCATTGGGTAATGTTCATTTTCATAATAGGCTTGAGATAGGGAGTATACAAAGGCTTTCTCCTATGGATTTAACAATTATCCAATTATTTCATACATGGGATTAAAATGGGTTATGAATATGATGCTCTAATTTTCCAAAAATGGTTTTTGTTTTATTATTATGGGTATTAATGATTTTTTTTGAAAAAAAGTGTGTGCGTTTTTCATGTGGAAACTATTTATTTCATTCAAAAAAAGAAAATTGAGATAAAGGTAATAATTTAATGGTTTTTAATTCTTTTCATTTCATTAATGGTTTTATTTATTTTTAAAATCCATTACTTTTCAATTTTATGCTCACCCAACATTTTAAAATGTTTTTCATAGGGTTTAAATATGTATAAGGGAAGGGAAGAAGTAAAGTTGAATGTCATCAATATTTTTCATGAAAAGAAATGATGTTTTATATTAAAAGTTTTATATTGTGGAAAAAAATGGATACTAATCATAAGTGTCCACATTGTATTGTATGGTATTGTTATGTATGAGTTATCACTTAACTCTCTAAAACTAGAAACCTGAAAAGATACTCAAATGTACAAAATTAATTATTGATATAAAACTCAAGAGTATATAATTTTTATGGACATGTCCTTATAGATAGACATTTAAAACCATCTAAATAGTGATAAAAAAATCCCAAATTTGACCATATTAATTTGAATATATCATTAAAGAGAGGTTTTGGGCATTGCATAATCTTGAGGATCATCAAAATTATGATACCTAGGCGTTTAAGGAAAAATTTAATCTCAAATCATTTATTTTATGAAAATTTGTGATAGGATTGAAGATTCTAATGATATATGGGATGAACCCCTCAAAATTAGAGCCCAAATGTAAATGGCCTTATATCAGCAATGATATATACTACAATGAATCACACTCCATAGTCACCCTAGATGAATATAATATTATTCCTCTTACTGATGTGATGTTTGTAAAGAAATATTTCACATGATAAATCACATATTATTTTATGGTCCCCCATATCCAACCCTAAATTATATGAAATACAATCCTTTTCACAAGACCTTTTAAGAACCCATAGAATTGTTGAAGGTATGTTATATTTTTTTTATACCCTGGGTAAATAAATTTTTATGTATTTTGAAACGTTTTTGAGTTGTTTTAGAGTAATTGGATATTCCATGAGTGATAAGACTTAGCCCATCATGGCCCCGATTAGGCCGATGGTAAGAAATGTATGCCACCCCAAGCTTTCCTCCAATAGGTCAAAGGCTGGTAACTAGAACCAAGAATGAAAGTCAGAAAATATGGTAGGCCTTAGCCTATATCATCTTAAAACAAGCTTATATCTCTGATGCATAAATTAAATAGAAATATGATCATAATATATATATATATATATATAAAACTAAACTATATACAATACATACATGAGACATAAGATACGGGCATAATGCCACATAGGAAAATATCCAAGGAAATTTTCATCTAAAAAGTTTTTGAATCTGACAGATACAAGACATTGTTGATATCCTCCTCATTATGTGTACTCATAGATTGATTCCTAGACACAACAGTCATTATAAATATCACAAACCATGATTATCTACCATGAATCACTAAGAATCACTAAGAGTCATCTCCAAATAAGAAACACCATCTCCATATCTACCAAGTCCACCTATGAACCCCACATCATATTCATAAACACAAAATGTGTGGTTATAATTCCCATTAAATAAAGAGTATAAACATACATAGTATAATGACCTGCCAGAAAAATTGAAATAAAAAGAAACTAGTTATCTCAAAACCCATGGAATAATAATGTATTAAGTTGAAAGATAAGAAATGGCATAGATAAGATCAATCATTAGATGTCACTTGGATGAAAATATGTCCAGTTATCTAAACATTAAACCTTTATGAATGCACCTAACTAGCATCTAGGGATGATCATAGTACTAAAAAGTACACATAGTTTTATGTTTTTTGCACAGATACATACCATATCCTAAAGAAAACCAAGGAGGGTGTATGATGAGTCACAAGTATCAACGTATATTATTGTCTCAGTATTCCTTCCATATCACCACTATAAACCATAATGGAATATCCTATATTCAATAGAGAAAGCATACATCTATCATTGTATTAACTCACTTAACCATCCACCTGTTCCAAAAAAATATTTTAGAATACCTGTAGGGTGGAAGACACCTTAACCGATGATAAAATTTAGTCAAGGGGGGTACTAACCCTAACTATCATAATAATATAGTAAGAGAAAACCCATGTTACCTCTTAGAAACTTAGTGCGGGATCCACCTCTTGCTGAATTTAATGTATTATTTGAGGGGATACTAACCCTGGTAGAGGAATCAGGCATAATATGATCTCGTATATGAGGGGATACCAACTCTATAGATAGATGAATATTTCCTTATATATGTGTGGTGGGATATTGTACCTTTCTATAGTATTTTGGGGACTTATTACCTTATATAACCATGGCTTCATGGTGGTTGGAAACTTCAAGAATGCTCTGATAATCAATCATAAAATGTGTTTTTGACCTTACAATGATAAATTTAAAACCGAAATATCTCCCATTTTAGAAAATATTGGATGAAAAAACAGTCTATTTCATTGATATATATATGGAAGAAAACTCATGATAGGATATTTATTTACTCAAAATCAACAACCTGTGAAAAAAATCATGAGAAACACCATACAGGTGAGGATCATGCCATGTGGTGGCATCCGTGAATTCCATGTGGCACACTAGTATATGTGACTCATGAATTTGTCCTTTTGTTTAGGTAAAATGACCCCACCCATATTTCCCACCTACAGATCATAGCTCACTGGGATAGGTCACTGGACTAGGCTCTTGCGATCAAAGCCCACATGTTGGGACACCTTGACCCATAATTTAAAGTCTATTAGAAAACTATTTGACCAAGATCTCATGAATGAGATTAATTTTTTGGGTTGGTCTGGGTGATTAGACACATGTGTTTCCCAGACTGAGTTCCAAGCATTCTAGGCCCATGCTAGTGTGTCAAGCCTTACTAGTGGTTTCGTTCCACAATGGCTTGAGCTGGTCATCACCACTGTGAAATTTCAGCCATATATTTTGCAAGTCTACACTTATATACAACATTACAAGAAACATCAAACCTCATGTAGCTACCATTTTTCTCAGATCACACTCCCTCATTGTTCCCTCACTATACTCTTCCTCACCTCATGTAGACTTCTATGCTAGGGTCACCTCATGCCACGACTGCCTCATATGAACTACCTCACAACACTATGATTTCTGGAAAACCCTACTATGATGACCTATCATCATTAAAATGATAAGAGGATAGGGATGGATTGAGGGAGAGAGATAGATATATGGGGGGATGGTAGAGCGAGAAAAAAAAATAAAAACCCTTATTCTTTGTCGATCGATCATTAAAATCACATAATCACAAAGAAAATAGTTAGGGTTGAATAATTTCTACACTAAAATTACCCAATATATGGATTAATAATAAAAGAACTATAATTTAATAAATAACAATAAGGACTTGTTAAATAAAAACAATAAATTTTTAACCCTGATCTAATCATGAAGTGTCGAAATTCCAAATCCTTGATTCATTATAGAATTCATGAAGAATGATGTAACTAAAAAATGAAAATTAATACCTTGATATAGAATCATTATACCTTTAATCAATCATTTTCATCATGGTTCTATTCATAATTTCCACTCAATACTTTCATTGATTTCATCATGGGTTTGATCTCTTTCCCTTAAGCCAATGCTGATCCATTCCATCCATCAAATCATCTCCTTCTCTCTATCTCACTCTCCCTCTATGGTTTAGTGAAGTTTCCCCTATGATAGATATTTTGGGACAAATAAATAAAGGGGATTAGGGTTTCAATTGAATAAATATAATTATTTATTTAATTCTAACCATGACAGTCCGAACCTAGGAGCCTTAATGTGAAAGAAGATTATACCATCCCTAGGGTAAAACCCCATTCCAGAAACAACCACTATGTTAGATTCCCCATTTGATTCCCCATTTAAAAGTAAGTTATAATAATTCACCTACAAACACAAAATAAATAAATATATATATATATATATATATATATATATATATATATATATTAATAAATGATTATTGAGGCTCTGTAATTCCCATAACACCATGTTTTCTTAGAGAACCATCCCAAAATATTGTTTAAAATATTCTAAGGGGTTAAATCAAAAAACATTTGGTCACCACATCCCTACCCTTCTTAAACACCTTTAAAACATTATATATATTAAAATTAAACAACTTGGGTTTCTCAAAAAGGAATCTCACACAAAACTCATGGGGAAAATAACCCACATTCAAACGAAGTTCTTTTTTCATAGAATATTTAAGTTCTAAAAAAACATGATACACCAATTCCCATGAAGTGAGCATCCATTTTCATCACCAAGTTCATCGGATATTTCTCATCATGAATAAATACCTTATTAGAAACAATAAATCACTCAATGTGAGTATTTACAATCCTCTACATCCAAACTTTTCTCATTTGAAGGTCATCCCACCACTTGGTATAAAATAAATCCATAGACCAGAAACATACTCCTTGAAATGGTTTTTTAGCAAGGTTACCTTTTATGGGAGAGATCTCTTCCATACCTTTATTGAGAATTCATGATGATTTATCTATGATAATAAATCATACACATTGCACTAAAACACTAAGTACTTCACATATATTTTTCAGCAACACTTGAAGATTTTCAAGGAAGCATTCTACAATAGAAAAACATCAGTTCCTTTGTAATTTATTAGTCTCAATTCATAGGCATAAATTCCTCTAGCTCATGGAAAAAAGGTTACGTGTTCCTTATCTAAAAATCTCAACATGTGTGGGAATACTCTATCCACATCCTAATCTCTAACAATTATTTATCTACTATTGAATATAACATGGTTTTATTTTTTCACTCATCCATGAAATCTATAGACGAACACATTAGGAATAACATAAACACCGTTAAACTACTAAGGATCATAGCACTGGACATCAAGTGGACCAATCAAGCACAAAATTATGTAAATGGTAGAGGCCATTCAGATGAGCCTCCTCTATCTTCTCCAGACCCCAAGATAACACACACCAAACTAGAGTAACCCAAAACTAAAACGTCCTGAGAAGCCCTCTTCATCCCATGATAAAACAAAATTTTGTTGAATATTTTATTGATAATAAATGGAAAAATTTCCTCACATTTTGTTAAATATTTTTATTTATAAAATATTTGGTATTAGGCCATTCATTTGAAAATTTGATGAAAATTACGATTTTACCCTTTAAAAATTCACTGTAGTATGTTGAACAAAAATAACTTTATTTGAATTATTTGAAACTAATATTTGGTGAATGTGTTCTTGAATTGATTTTATAAAACTTTAATTCAGTACATATGAGCTAAATTGTGTATTTTATTGGACTTAATGGGTCAATAAATCAAAGTGGGGATGGACTTGCCATATTGGACATCAGTTCTATTTTTGGTCCATAACTTCTTCATATGTGATTTTATTGGGCTAAAATTTGGAGAGAATCTCGGAAACAAATTTTATCTAAATTCATCCTTATATATGGACATATGGTTCATACTTTTTTCTGGTAAAATAGGCGGTTCAAGTTGGATAAAATTATTTGGCCAAATTTCCCCATTCACACTTGAAACCTCTTAAAACCCACTCTCCACTCCACTATATAAATTGGTGTTTTTTTTATTTTGAGGGTTTGAGACGTGAACTAGGAAGTTTATGGAAAAGGATAATTGGTTACAATCCAATTATCCAATCATTTCAATAAGGGTAGCTCTTGAAGGAAGAATCCCGTCGTCGAAGCCTTCTTCTTCTTTTTCGCGTTGTAATGTTTGTGTTTGCGTAATATAATTCTTAGTACCACTTTTATTTCTTTATTTTATTTATTATTATTATTATTATTATTATTTATTCTTTTTTATTCCTCTTTGGGATGTAACTCAATAGTAGAATCATGATTAGGCTATACCCATTCTAAACCGTTGCAAATGCAATTCGCTTCTACGATGACTACACCGCCCATAAGAGAGTAGTTCTTTTAGTAATAGATATACCTATTACCTTATTCATTAATTTATTTTGAATCAATGAGATAATTTAATTCAATTAATATGATACATGAATTGAGTTTTTAAATTAGAATAAACTATGTAAGAAATTGAATAATTAACACAAAACACCTGAGGTCGAGACTTTGTGTAAATTGTGAGAGCAGAAACTTAATTGGTGAAACAAGACCAAATGAGATAAATTTATAGAATTAAAATAAAATACCTAATCTCAATTAATCCTGATTTATATATTGTTTATGTTCCCTAATTCACCACTTACCGTAATCTATCCTTTGATCGAAAATCAAAGCAGAGTGTTGCAATTACGTGTTCCAAATCTAGTCTAGGGTTTAACCCCTTTCAACTTTGTGGTTAAGTTAACTCACATAGGGTTAGAGGGTTAGAAAATTAAGGGATTATAATTAATTGGATATTAATTTAATTGATAATTATTAATAAGTAAGTGATGAGGTAGAGTTATATCGATTACGCCTTTTAAAATATCTTCTAAAAACAACTTCTTGTTGTGTCTTTTTAATCGAACTTCATTTCAAAAACAAAAACAAAAAAAATGAAATCTTCTTCCAGAAAACTTATTATAGATTTATAAACAATAAAACCCCCCATCTTTTTCAACTAGGGTGTTTAAGTTATTTAATTTAATTTTCAAAATACATTCAATATGTTGTCTTTAATTACTTCCTCCTTTTTGAGATGACTCTAGTCAGCCACTATGCTGCACCTAAATAACCCAAAACCAAACATCATTTGAATGTGATCATGAAATATCATTTCAAATTGGGGCCATTTTTGTGGAGGCAAGTAATTTATTCAACCAATTAGAGGTATTTATTTTATTTTTCATTTAATTATTTTCTTCTCCTCTTTCTTTGGTCTTTCCCTTTCTCAAGATTTTTTTCTCTTAATCTCATCTTTTATCTTTATCAGACCAACTCAAACTTCTTTTATTTTAATTATTGTCCACTTTTAATCATTTATTTTTTATCTTTAATTGATTTATGACATGAACTAATCCCAAGGATCTCTTATATGTTGAACCTGAGATTGAACGCAACCTTAGTTCTCGAATCATACATTCTCAGTCTACGGGAAGTTTCAACATTCAACCAGTGGGATAATTCCTCTATTCTAGTAACATTGAAATTGAGAAAAATTAAAATTAGAACATAAAACAAGAACCAATGGTTGAAATAAATTAAAATTAACTTACTAGAACCATTCGAGAGTTGGTTTCACCAGATATTAACTATCAACCAAATTGTATTGCATACCCAAATCATTAATCGGACTTTGAATTAAAATCTGGGTTAATTCACCTTCTTTCCAAGTTTTATAGATTATCTGGAGAGGATACAAAAAAAATTAAAAGAATTTAATGTGGTTTTCTCAACCCTTAAACCAATAAATGTCTCTGAATATCAAATAAAACTAAGGGCATTCACATTTTCACTTGAGGGAGCTACAAAGGATTGGATGTATTATTTACAACATGAAGATGTAAGATGTTGGAATGATTTGAAACGTCTTTTCTTACAGAGTTTTTTTCCAGCATCAAGGAACGCATCCATTTGTAAGGAGGTATTAGGGAGCAATCAAGCTCAAGGGGAGTCAATGTATGAGTACTACGAGTGATTCAAGAAGTTGTGTGAAATCTTCTCACATCACCGAATCAGTGAGTAACTACTCATCCATTACTTATATGAAGGAATCACACCTAGGTAGAGAAGAATGGTGGATACCACAGCTAGAGGGGCATTGGTCGAAAAAACACCAATAGCTGCACAAGCGTGGATCAAAAAGATGTCACCAAACTCCAAAAAATTTGGCGATCAAGTACACCACATGTTAGAGGAGTACATCAGGTAAGTCCTTCATCTATTGAAAATAATTTGATTGATACTAAGTTGGAATAATTGAACACTATGGTGAGGCATATTTGTTTGGCTCAAAAGACATCCCAACCCACTCCTATGAGACCATGTGGCATTTTCACCGATACAGACCGCCCAACTAACTGTTTCCCCCAATTACAAGAGTTAGTGGATTGTCCAGAAATATTCCTTGGGAGACTATATCATCATCAACAATAGCCACAACCCCAAAAGAAGTACAATTCCTTTACACAAACATACGACTAGAGGTGGAAGGATCAATCAGACATGAGTTATGGCTCTAGAAAATAACAAAGGCCCCATTTTCAACAAAATTTCAAGCATCCTCTACCTTACCAATATGGTTTCCAAAAACCCCAAGGGAGATTTGAATCCCAAGAGTCAATAATCTAACAACAAGGGAATCCCCCACCCAAGGTAGATTCTAACACTGCTGAACTTTTGAAACAAATTTTTCTTAATTAAGAGAATGAGTTTAAGACTCAAGGTTCAGAGCTGAGGGAGTAGAAGACTCAAATGAGACATATTTCCACTGCCCTCCATGAATTGTTAAGTAAGAATTCTGGAAATCAACCTTCCCAACCTACTCAAAATACCAAGGGGAATGTTAGTTCCATCACCTTGAGAAGTGGGAAGAAAATAACTGATACATATGCACCTGTCATTCCATCGAGATTCACCTCAACTCTGGAGAAGCCTCATTCCATACCAACTGATGAGAAACCAAAGGATAAAGATAAAGGTTAGAAAAAGAGTGATGATGTTCCTCCTAAACCCCTTCCAGTTCCAAACAGAGTTGCACAAACCCAGAAGATGGTTGAATAGACTATGCAAAAAGATGTTTTGGACACATTCAAGCGTGGTGAGATCAACATCCCTCTACTTTAAGCAATAAAGATAATCCCAAGTTATGCCAAATTATTAAATGAAATTTTATCAATCGAATAGGGATCAAGAAAAATGAGAGGATCACTACCACAAAACCGGGAAAGGCCAGCGCCACCCCTTTATCAGCGCTAACGAGGAAGCACTGATAAAGGGGGTACCTTTATCAGCGCTAAAAAAAGTGCTGATAAAAGTAACCCTTTATCAGGGCTTTTTTTAGCACTGATAAAGGCCCCCCTTTATCAGTGCTTGTTTTAGTAGCGCTGATAAAGGGGGGGCCTTTATGAGTGCTTTTTTTAAAAGCACTGATAAAAGGTTCGAGTTCAAAAAAAATTAATTAAAAATAATATATTAATATATAAATATATAAATATAGTTATATTTATATAAATATAATATATAATTTTTAAATATATTTTAGTTAAGTATAAATATACATTTACACTTATTATACTTAATATATAAGATATTTAGTAAAAATGGCTTATAAAAAAATTTTAAAAATATTTTTAATTAATAATTTTCTAATTATTATGGAGTAATAGTCATTTAATAACAATTTTGAGACTAAAAAAATAAAAAAAAATTAAAAAAAGATCCAAAATATGTTGAAAACGCAACTCAAACTTCAAACAACCATAACTTTTGATCCTGGTGTCCGTTTGAGCTCTACCACATATCAAATCGAAGCCTAAGATGAGATCTACTTTTTTGTGACCGAGGAAACCCAGTAAAGGTATTTTCAAGGCCAAAAAGCGACCATAAGGCCTCCAAAACTGAGTTTTTAGTCAAGGTACCCCATTTTTTTTTATCATTTTGTGGATTTCCAGCCTCGTTTAAGGGGGTATTATTTTCTTTTTTTGGCGGGGACTGGATTTATTCCAAGGTATTACATTCATATTGATATTATGTCTTTTAAATTTTATCGTTTTTTATAATGCACTGCTATTTATATTTAAATATATAACTATATGTACATATTTTTTATATATTCACACCTAAAAATTAATTTTTTTAAATAAATAATTAAACATATTTACATATAAAATATATTAGCTTTATCTAAATAATAACTAATATCCATTTTATTTAAAATACCAATATATGAATATTTATATAACTATATATGAATATAACTATATATATATGAATATAACTATATATATATGAATATAACTATATATATATATTAATATAACTATAAATATATATATTAATATAACCATATATATTGATAAAAATATATATTAATATATGAATAAATATAACTATATATATTTATAAATAGATAGATATATCATAAATAAGTGAACAAATCAATATAGGGGAGTGGCAAAGGCTTTAGGTGCGCAGGGGGGAGGTCTCAAGATCAAATCCGGGTGGAGGCAGGGGCGTGCGCACAAGGGTTATTTAGAGGGTCTAGCACTGATAAAGG
The DNA here is from genome assembly GCA_963277665.1 of Viscum album. Taxonomy (NCBI): domain Eukaryota; kingdom Viridiplantae; phylum Streptophyta; class Magnoliopsida; order Santalales; family Viscaceae; genus Viscum; species Viscum album. The sequence goes on from OY728167.1 coordinate 340,120,619, forward strand.
GTGTATACGGTGAATGCGGGCGCAGAAGGTGCAGGAAAGCGCTGATAAAGTGGGGGTTCAAGAACTGTAAAAATCCCCCCCCCCCCCCCGAGATTGGCAGTATTTTTTTATTTTTATCAGCACTAAAAAAAAGTGTTGATAAAAGGGGTCTTTTATCAGTGCTAAAATGAAAGCACTGATAAAAGACCCTTTTATCAGCACTTCGGTTTAGCGCTGATAAAAGACCCCTTTTATCAGCACTTTTTTTAGCACTGATAAAAGGGGTCTTTATCAGCACTTTTTGGAGCACTGATAAATGGAACCCCCCTTATCTTCGTCGGTATTAATAGCGCTTTTTTAGAACTGTTAAAGGCATTTTTTAGTGCTGTTAAAAGCCGTATTTGTAGTAGTGGATAAATATTGGAAGGAATGTGTCAGAACTTATTACACCAACTCTGAAAATTACAAAAAAGTTCTAGGATCCCGAGACATTCACCATCCCATGCACCATAAAAGAGTTTCATTTTTCTCATGCTCTTTGTGATTTGGGAGCTTCCATAAATGTGAGGCCTCACTCTGTATTCTCTTCTATACAGGTTGGTGAGTTGAAGCCGGCAAGAGTAGTGGTGCAGTTGGAGAATAGAGATACACCATATCCATCAGGAGTCCTTGAGGATGTACTTGTTTGGTTAAGAGACATGATCATTCCAGCATATTTCTACGTTCTTAACAAAGAGGATGATCATGTATGTTCTCAAGCTTCCATTATCTTAGGTAGGCCCTTCCTTAAAACTGAAAAAAATCATAAATGTCCATGAGGGTACACTTTCCATGGATTTTGGAGATGAATTTGTGATATTTAATATTTTGGATTCCATGAAGTGCCCCTCAGAGGACCGTTATTCTTTTTTATCTCTCATTTTGAACCACAAAATAAAAATACCAAGAAATCTTATTTTCCTATATTTAGGGAGATTATGAGTATTGGTTCAATTTTGATGGCTAAGAGAACTTGTACACTAATTTTTAATGAACAAACCTCTATTATATTTGATTTTGAAATGGATTCATATGCTGATTTTGATCATGTAAACTCTGATTATGACATATCTATTGAGTATGATGACAGGTTTGATGCTTTATTCTCTAATTTTGACAATGTATATTCTGATACTGATGTTCATTGTGCACATATTTCAATTCCTTAAATTTCTCCATTCATACATCACCCCCTACATTGGAACTCAAGACATTACCACCAAATATAAAATACTCATACTTGTTATGTGGTGATAAATTACCTATTATAATTTCTAACAATATCCCTTTTGAACATGAAGAAAAACTATTGAATCTTTTGATGGAGAACATCCGGGCAATCGGGTTGACCTTAGCTAACATATTTGGTATTTTCCCCTCCATTTTCATGAATAGGAATGCTTTGGAGGATGGGACTAAATCATTTAGGTAGCCATAAAGGAGACTCAATCCAACCCTTTTGGAAGTTATTAAAAAAGAGTTTGAAAATTTTCTCTAGGTAGGTATAATTTATCCCATTTCAAATTCTAAGTGGGTGAGTCCTATATAGGTTGTGCCTAAGAAAAGTGGTGTTACTATTGTTAAAAATGATAAAAAGGAGTTAGTTCCAATGAGGGTACAAAACAGTTGGCGTGTGTGTATTGATTATAGGAAACTAAATCAGTCCACTCGTAAGGACCATTTCCCCCTCCCATTTATTGATCACATGCTTGAGATACTAGTTGAAAAAACACACTATTGTTTCTTGGATGGATTTTATGGATATTTTTAGGTTCCTATTGCTCTGGATGATCAGGAGAAGACAACATTCAATTGTCAATTTGGTACATTTTCCTACCGAAGGATACCATTTGGACTTTGCAATACCCTAGGTACCTTCCAGAGATGCATGGTGAGTATTTTTTTTTATTGAGACCTTCATAGAGGTATTTATGGTTGATTTTATATTGTATGGGTATTCATTTTATGATTTTATCTCAAGTTTGGGAAAGGTTTTGAATCATTGTATTGAGACGAATTTGGTCTTAAACTTTGGAACATGTCATTTCATAGTAGAGCATGGGATTGTCTTAGGGCATGTAGTGTCAAAACATGGGATATAGTTTGATATATATAAGGTAGATATTATTTCATCACTACCCTATCCTTCATGTGTGCATGATGTTTGATCTTTCCTAGGGAATATAGGATTTTATCGGTTCTTCATCAAATATTTTAGTAATATTTCTCTTCCTATGTCATAATTACTTCAAAAGGATTCTGATATTTTGTTTTATGATTATTATAGGAATTACATTGATGGTATAAAGGAGTGTATGACCACTCCAAAGATCATAGAGCCCCCACAATGGGAGCTTCCTTTTGAGCTTATGTGTAATGCCTCCAACTTCGCGGTCAGATCTGTCTTATCTCAAAGGGTGGCGGGACGTTCACATGTGATTGAATATGCATCGATGACACTAGACTCAGCTCAATCAAACCACACAACCACTGAAATGGAGTTTCTTTCCATTATATTTTCATTAGATAAATTCTGTTCATATTTATTGGGCTCTAGAGTAGTTTTTTTTTCTAGCCATGCAGCTCTGAGGTACCTCTTGATGAAGCCAGATGCAAAACCCAAACCTATCTGATGGATGATCCTTCTTGAGGAATTTGATATTGAGATAAAGGATAATAAGGGGATAGAAAACCTGGTGGCAGACCACATGAGTATGATTACTCACACATTAGATGTTGACACCTTAGACCAGGTACCACTTCAGGAAACTTTCCCTGATGAGAATCCTTATTCCATCTCAAGAACGCATCCTTGGTATGCTGATTTAGCGAACTACCTTATTTCATCTGAAATACCTGAATATTGAAAGAAACATCATGTCCAAAAGTTAAATAGTGATTCAAGATTTTATGTTTGGGATGATCCATACCTTTGGCGCATGTATAGTGACTAAGTTATTAGAAAGTGTGTTCCTGATCATGAGTTTGAGTCTGTTCTACATTTTTTCTATACACTTTCAAGTGGATAACACTTTGGACCCCAACAGAAAGCTAAGAAAGTTATAGACTCTGGATTGTATTTTCCTAGCTTATTCCATGATGCTCATCTATTTTTTAAGTCATACTCTCATTACCAACACGTGAGAAATATTTCTAGGAGACATGAGATGCCTCAACAGCCCTTATATTCTGTGATATTTTTGATGTGTGTGGAATTTATTTTATGGGTCCTTTTACTAGATCATTTGGGTTTTTGTATATTTTGGTTTTTGTTGATTATGTGAGTAAATGTGTGTAGGATAAGATCATCAGGACTGATGATTCTCATGTTATAGTGAAATTTGTAAAGAAACACTTTTTTTTGAAGGTTTTGAGTACCAAAGGCCATCATCAGTGACTAAGGGACACACTTCTGCAATTGGAATTTGGTTTCCCTACTTTGGAAGTACGGGGTGACACACAAAACATCAAAATCATACCACCCCCAAAAAAATTATAAAGATATGGTTTCAAATCGTGAGTTGAAACAAATTTTGGAGAAAACTGTGTAGCAGAATAGGAATGATTGGAGAAAGCGCTTAGATGATGCACTTTGGGCTTATAGGACATCATAAAAGACACCCATTGGTATTTCCCCATTTTGTATTGTTTTTGGAAATTGTTTCATCACCCCGATTAAGTTGAGGATCAGTCTTATTGGGATATAAAGAAATACTACAAGGATTTGGCCCAAGATGGAATCCAAAGGAAGATGAAAATTCAAGATCTTGAGGATATTTGATTGCATTCATATGAGAAATCAAGTATCTATAAGGAAAGATCAAAAGTAGCTCATGATATAATGATCCAACAAAGGGAGTTTCATTTTGGATAGAAAGTGCTTCTGTACAGTTCACGACTAAAGTTGATTCTCAGTAAGTTGCATTCCAGATTGTTAGGTCCTTATATTATATCTAATGTTTTTCCTTATGGTGGAGTGGAGATCACACAAGTGGATATTGTAAGAATCTTTATAGTCAATAGTAAACTTTTGAAGTAATATATTGAGTGAATTTTTATTGATGTAGTGGATTTCATCACAATTCTTAACCCCATCATCACTTAAGAATATCAGGCTATTCCTAACCATTTCACTTTTATTTTATTTTTCCTATTTTAAATTCTTCATTGCATCAACACATATCATCTCGTGCGTTCAAAAAAAGGACAATGAAATATTTTAAGTGTGGGGGAGGGAACCTTTTAATGTAGTAATTTCAATTATTTTTATGTTTTTCAAAAACAAAATTGTTTGTTTCCCAAATTTTGTGTGTTTATTTTTAAATTTTTGTGTGTTTTTGAAAGTTTTGAGGATGAATTATTTTATTTGACATTTTTGAAACACATTTCCCTGAGCGAAACAATTTATTCCATGAAACCGAGCTCAAATGAATGCTGAAAATAACATTGTTTCATGTTCAAATCTATAGTAATTTAATGAAAAGTACTTTAAATTTTGAATCCCATTCAATATATCATTGTATTTATATTTGAAATCACTTTCTTATGATTCTTCTGAACCATTATTTTCATATTATTTATATTTACCTCACTTATTGAGAGAACCAAACCATGCTTGATTTAACCAGAATTTGATTTAATTTTGTCAAAACTAGAGGGTTTGAGGTACTTGTGTTTTAAATTATTTAGGTATTTGTTTGGTATTAAAGCCCCTATTTCAAATAATCCTTTTTATAGTGTCCTACCATGAAAATTTAATCCTGGTATTCCATAGAATCCATGAATATCCTGTTAGGTTAGCCACATTACAAGCCAATTTTCCCTATCCAACCAACTATTGGAGTGAAATTGCATAATCTAGTTGAAATTAAGTGTGGGGGAAGTTGTATTGTGTTTTTAGGACACATTTTGTGATAATTTGGGTGGAAAATTAAATTCCGAAGATATTTTTTTTCTACTGAAAAAAATCATTCTGTTGAAAGTTGTGACTTTCTGGAGCTTCCAATGAGGGACGAAATTTGTGCCTATCTGGAGCTTTCATGAAAAAATATATTTGAGAAGATTGACATTTTTTTGATGAAATGATAAATGGTGTAAACTTTCATTGAGTTTTTATGACGATGGAGATGAATTTATAATAAGGATAGTGAGGAGGATACCATATTTAAGTGAATTAGAATAATGAAAATTTTCTTAAAAAAGAGTCCAGCCCTCCTCATTCAGGCTCGGATTTTTTACATCTAAATCATACCAACCAAAATCCATCGAACAACCAAGAAAAGTCCTCATGATAAACATATGTCCTTGAATCACATCAGGTGGCAATGTAATATTTTATCAATCATAGGGAAACCCTTGTATGAGTTTGGATAAGAAAGAAATTGCTGAAAAATTGACATTTTTGTGATAAGATAAAATTCAAGTGTGGTAAGTGTTTTGTGTGCATCGGAGGATAAATGAAGTGGAAATATATCGAATGATATATATGGAGATCTGGAAATAATGGTTTTTTATGAGGCATGATATCTTCTGTTTCTTGGTGTAGAATATTTGAATCTCAAGGATATGTGTTTTAATTTTTTTTAATTTGATATTTATGTTTACTCATTACAATTTTTTGGAATACATGATATGAGGTTTTTCCTAGGAGTGAAAAAGGATAAGTGTGGGGGAGTTGATAAAACCCAATTTTTTTGAATATTTTATTGATAATAAAAGAAAAAATTTCCTCAAATTGTGTTAAATATGTTTATTTATAAAATATATGGGATGAGATCATTCATTTGAAAATTTGATGAAATTACAGTTTTACCCTTTAAAAATTCACTGTAGTATTTAGAACATAAATAATTTTATTTGAATTATTTGAACTTAATATTTTTTAACCATGTTCCTGACTTCATTTTCTACAACTTTTATTAACGACATATGAGATAAATTGGGAATTTGATTAGACTTAATGGGTCTTGAATTCAAAGTTGGGATGGACTCGCCAGATTTGACATCAGTTCTATTTTTGGGACATAAATTCTTCTTCCATGCTTCTATTGGGATAAAATTTGGAGAGGATCTTGGGAAAACATTTTCCACAAATAATCCTTCTAGATGGACATCTAGTTCATGATTTTTGGTGGTAAAATAGGTGGTGAATGTTGTATTAATTGGTAAAATAGGTGCTTCATGTGTTTTGGCCGAATTTCTCCATTCACACTTGAAATCCCCTAAAACCAAACCTCCCCTGCACTCTATAAATTGGTGTTTTCTCATCTATAGGGTTTGGGACGTGCAATAGAAAGTTTATGGAATAAGGTAAGTGGTTCCAATCCAATTATACAATCATTTCCATAAGGGTATATCTTGAAGCGAGGATCCCTTCGTCAAAGCCTTCTTCTTCTTCTTCTTCACGTTGTAATATTTGTGTTTGCGTAATATACTTCTTAGTTGCTATTCTATTTATTATGTTTTCTTATATTTTCTTATGTTTTTATTCTTATTTTTTCTTCCTCTTTGGGCTAGAACTCATTAGTAGAAGCATAAGTGGCCTATACCCATTCTAAACCATTTCAAATGCAATTCGCTTTTTTGATGACTACACCGCCCATGGGAGAGTAGTTTTCTTAGTAATCAATCTACCTCTTAACTTTTTCATTAATTTATTTTGAATCAATGATATGATTTAATTCAATTAATATGATACATTAGTTGAGTTTTTAAATAATAATAAACTAACTAATCAATTTAACAATTAACACAAAAACACACGAGGATGAGAATTTGTGTAAATTGTGAAAGAGCAAACCTAATCGGAAAAAAAGACCACACATGGTAAATTTGTAGAGTTAAAATAAAATCCCTAAGATCAGTTAATACTAATTTATAGATTGTGTATGTCCCCTAATTCACCACTGACTATAAGATATCCTTATAATTACAATCAAATCAGGGTGCTGCGATTGCATGTGCCAAAGCTAGCCTAGGGTTTAAATCTTTTCATCTTTATGGTTAAGTTAACTCCCGTAGGTTTCTAGGGTTATAAAATTATAGGATTATAATTAATTGGAGATTAATTTTAATTTTAATGATTAACAAGTAAGTGAAGAGGAAGAGTAAGATCGATTACGCCTTTTAAAATATTTTATAAAAAACATATTCTTGTTGTGTCATTTTAATCGAACTTCATTTCAAAAAAATGAAATATTCTTCTGGAAAACATCTTATTGATTTATAAATTATAAAAAAACCCCATACAATCAAGTAGTGTGTTTAAGTTATTTAAATTATTTTTTAAAATACCTTCAATATGTTGTCTTAAATTACTTCCTCCTTTGAGAGACAACTCTGGTCAGCCACTCAGCTGCACCTAAATAACCAAAAACTGAACATCATTTCAAAGAGCCCACGAAATAATATATTATCCACCACATAGTAAAAGTTTTCATTTGATGGGTACAATAATAAGTATTTATTCAATATATCACATTGAGGGTAGCACTCCCCTAGGGAGGTCCCCGTTAAGTATTTCCAGAAATATATTCTGTAAAAACACCAAGTGTAAACCATTATACACTTAGGGAACTATATTATATTCCCCCCACCTTAATGAAAACCCTTCTAGTACATCACATGAAAATATTTTGTCAAAAAAACCACAAAGCCAACATTATTACCATAGACCTCTCTCAGACAATTGAAGAGTATAGTTCCACCACCATAAATCGAAGGTCAATAATGTATTCCCCACCATGTAAGAATTAATTTCTATAAATCTAGCTAATCATAAACCTCCTAAATCATCCAAAAATAGGGTCTCCTATCAAGGGAATCAGACACACATCACTATTTAACCAATCTAATCTCAACAAAAACTATGGTTTCAACCATAGGAACCATAGTTTATACTCTATGAATTTTCTACTCAATCTAGGAGAGATTATTACCTAGATGAAACTATCATGGTGAAACTAATAAAATTACATGAATTCATAATAAGATCCTCCATGAACTGATGTTGAGAAACATCCGGTCTAGATTTCCTATAAATACCATAGGGTAAATTGTCATTCCACAAGACAATTCTAGTATATAATATTTTGGATGAAAACCAATTCATATATGTATCTCCCATCAAGTGAAAACCATGTGTATCTCTTTGGAATTATCCCTGCATTCCTCCACATTCAACATAAGTGAACTCACATCCATGTATCTAGTGAATAATTTCATGATTAGAGTCTAATGGGTAATTGAAAACAACTTCTTTAGAGGGAGCTCTTATCACTACTCCTGAGTGGATACCACTCACAATTGGGGGTATATTTCACCTCATTTACTCAACATGCTATTATGGGATTGGATCGATGAATTATCTATCCTTGACTGCTCTTGCACAACTGGATCATCTACTAAACCATTCCCTTATAGGCCAGTAACTTTCATAGGAAAATATATTATCTTTTCATTATCATTAATGTATATATCCATACACATAACCACTCTAGATTTCTTTAGGTAAAATTATAACCTTTTATTCAATAAAAAAGATAATGTTGGCCTAACACATCACCTAGAATACTCTGTTACAAGTCATGAAGTGCATTCCCTCTCATCAGGGGCTGTAAAATAGTTTTTGAGAATCAAATGAGATAACCTTTGGGAATGGTTTTACCCCTGGTTAATAATAAATTAGCAAAACTACCAATTATATAGAATAATATGTCTATACAATTAATTTTCATGTATATCAAATAAATATTTACAAATAAACAATAAAAACATGGAAATAACCAAGAGACATCCAATGAGACATAATTAATAATAACAATTAATCTCAAATGAGAATATACACAATAATAACCAACTGACATTCCTTATAATATAGAGTGGAAGAAAAAAATACTAATAATGATTTGAATATAGAATACAATTGGATGAATTGGTTGATACACAAACGCACCAAAAATAAATGAATGACTTGAGTCGTGGCTCGAACATCTCTACCAGATCCATAGTCACTCACCACATCTCAACACATCCATTATCAAAACAAAATAGGAATCCAAAATAAGATCAGGATTACAACCTAGTAACCTATACAAAAACATGACATATTTATACAAACATGCATGAGTGTGTATACAGGTTTGAACTAAATATTCCTAGTAAGATTTCACCAAATATTCTATAAATTCATTTTATAATTTTTTTACAAAATATTGATTGAAAATAATTTAGAAAATATTTTTTCAATATAGAAAAGATAAACAAAACCAATATCATGAATTTAACATTTTCTAAAAACACAAGGTAAATTTTTTTTGAAAAAAATTAACTATTTATTTTGAAAACCAATATTCCAAACCCTAGAAACTAAATCCAACTTTATTATATATTTTTTTTCAAACCCCTCTTATTAAACCAAGGGGTGTAATCTACCATTTAAAATTGGAAAACACTCTAAACATTTAAAATAGTGTACATCCATGTTTATATAATCACATCCATGAAATTTTCCTTTTTTCAAAATATTTCATGAATACCCTTTTTCACAAAAAGTTTGAAAAGTAAATAAAATAATGAATAAAGAAGAAATATAACAATGGGAACCATCAATTCAAAAAGATTAAAAATAATATTTTTTCCATGAAATCAAGAAGAGCATAATAGAATTTAAATAAAGTATTCATTGGAAATCCCTTAGTTGGTTTTATAATCAAATTAGTAAGTTTCCTAGGTAACTCCCTATATTTTAATGTGAAATGGTCTTGTACACACTCAGTGGAACTAATGGGTGGACTATGATGGGTTTTAGATGTTAAATATCTCAATTTTATCTCACAAATATCATAGCCACACTCCTCCTAATTAGCTCTCACAGTTTAATCAGGGGAATCTTTCATGTTTAGATCCCATAATCTAATAGAGGTAATCAATATTATTATTTCAAATCATTTAATTATGATAAAAATCTCATTAACTCAGATAGCCTTATCATTATATTCCCTAACAAGGAAATAAACTATAATAGGGGTCACTAGAATATTATCAAATGAAGTTAGTATGCCATAAAATAAATCCGTTCCTTACATATCCATGTTGGAATTACATATCTAATGTAGAGGTGAGAAAAAAACAATAACATGATCATAATATAAACCAATAGTTAAAAATATAAAAATAAACATCGTATTACCTTCAACACATTCTCAAGAAACATTATCTTTAACAACATAAAATCAAAAAATAATAATAATCAATTCTTATCCCCAGAATGGGAAAATCTAAAATAAGGATTGACATAAAGGGGATCATAAAAATTATGATACAACAATAAAAAAATCCTTTTTATAAAGTTACAACTGATACTTTAAAACCAAATTGAAAAGCCAAGATATAAAACAATCCTTTCCACATAAACCAAGGAATAATTTTATCAAGTACCAAATACTTCAGTAAAGTGTAACATGATGACCACATTCCAAAAAATAATTTGAAAATAAAAATATGGATGCGAAACATAATTTAAAAAAATATTTCTAAAAGAAACACTTATCTCATACAAGAGGAACTTCTCACCTTTAATGGTGGAATCTAAACAATGTAAGATAATGACTAGTCTCAAAGACCTGATGAACCAAGATTCTAAATTAACACCAATACCAAGCCATAAATTCATCTTCCAAGGGTTCTTGGGTTCATGTGATAATGAAAAATATAGGGTAATGAAATAAGGTATTGGGGAAGAAAAATAAATGAGGTATGACCTTGCAGAACAACTTGAAATTAAATGGGGGATTGGAAGAAAGGAGGGAAGGGAGGAATATCATAGTGGATCTCATTTAGTTCATCCATTTGAGAAAAGATGGAGAAAAGGGGAAATTATTTATAAAACTGAAGAGGGGTAGAATTGGAAAACCATATTATTAAAAAATGGGTGTAGTATATCATCATGAAACCTTGTATGTCATTATGTGACATGCCTTACCCAAATAAGCATAAAATTATAAGCTCACTACCTAGGTCATGTCATAGTGGAACCTTCCCTCATTGTGGTGTAAACAACCTGTGGGCATGCCTTAATGGTGGAGCACCCTCCATGATGGTGTGAAGCCCCCACCCCCACCAAATCGAAGAAGAATCATGGAAATTATTAAATGCTATTGTAATGGATTGACCTATCTAGGTTACAACTTGACCCACTACTATCTAGAACTTCATATCACCCAAAAAACCATCATAGAAGAACCTACCTATGTCAATGTGCGACCATTATTCAATCCAAAACAATATAACAAGAAAAATTCCAAAAACTCCCAAAAAAATTAAAATAATCCAAAATTATATAATATTAAATACTAAAGTGCCATGTAAGTGTCACAATTCTCCCCACCATGCAACTTTATTCCCTAAATAAGTCAATATTAAAAGAAGAAAACAAAAATGATTCAAAATCACTAAACCAAAAATATAAGATGGGGGAGGGTTGGGGAAACTCAAGAAGGTCTAGTGAGAAATGGGAAAAAGACATCATAAAATTAATTATAAAAAAACTCCTCAATATCATGAAACATATCTAAGAATAATCATAATCAGTTTCAAAATAACTAAAATTCAAAGATCATGAAGACATTTAATAGGTCTCCCTAATAATTAAAATTCATATAAAATTGTGAGATAAGAGATAAAAAATTCTAGAATAAATATATAAGTAAAATAAGAATGATTCATTATAGTACTAAATGTAAATAATAATCTATTATCAAGTATAAATGACCATCTAGAAAAGGAAGAACAACCAAAATGAATACCCAAAAACAACCACAATCAAGGTAAATAATTTATCCTCATCCCATGATATAGGAATAGAGAAGATAAATCAGTAAAACCATGCCTAAAAAAGGGACAAATAAAACATATAACATCATATTATGAGGAAAATGGAGAATGACCTTAGACATGGCTCATGGAACACTTATCCATGGTTCATCTGATAAAAACACCCCAATAAAGAAAAAATCTCAAACCGAGTAACATTAGAAAACATTCTAGACTAGTATAAAAGTTTTCTTAGTTACCTAAGAACATGACAATGAATTCCCATTAGAAAATCATAAAAACAAAACTCTAAACACATGGTTTACATCACATAACAATTTCAATACACATAACAAATCAAAAAAGAAAGACCACAACCAAAATAACAAACCCTCTCCAAACAACGATGGGGATAAACAAAAGAATAAAAAAATAGATAATATATCAAAATATAAATTGGATCTAAATCCAATGATCATAAATATGAAAATAGTTGATCACTTTATTCCTAAATATATCTAGCTCTCTTTATTAATCACTTCTTAATATGGTACTATGTCAAATTCAATGAAAATTATTTAAGGCATGGATGAGTACTTCTTACTAGTATAAATCTTACAAAGATTCATAAAATACTACCTTAGAGGATAGGGATATATACTGTAATTTTTCTTGGAAATCTCATTCATCATTTACTCACCTTGATGAAGGCTCCCAAAATCATTGGCATCAAAATATGAAGTTCTAGGAGTTTTCAAAAGAATTTAAGTTTCACTCAATCCTCTCTAACCACTCAATCACCTTAAAAAAATTTGATCACTATAGAAGGTAGATGAGTGATGATTCTAGAAGACCAAGAGTAAAGAAGTTTTTTGTCTCCACCACTCTATATAGAGTATTGGAAGGTCTAACATAATGAATAACTACACATAAACAATAAAAGGAATCACAACAAGGATCATCTATCATAATGGAATTCTAAATTCCATAAAAAAATTTATTATATGAATATCCTATGTAACATGAAACATGAATCAAACCCACCCATTCTTCCAAAATGAAACCAAAAAACCACACATTATCAAGGGATCAAACACCAAATCATGACTCACCAAAGTAGATACCACTGTAAAATTATTTTATTTAAAATTATAATAACTTAATAGAGTCTAAAAATCATTTTAAAAAATAAAATTCACTTTGAAAAATTCAAATTAATCAATTGTCCCCACCATGGGATTCAAAACCACAAAAAACACATTTTGATACTTATTTAAAACAGAAGAATCTGAAAAATAGATCAATTTTTTTTTGTAAAGGCATGAAAATTTGGAATATTAACAAGACTTTGAAAATAATTCACATATTTTTATGAAAACTAGAAAAAAAATCCTTTTAAAAACACTATAATGAGTTAAAATACTAACCCCCAATGGAAAAATTCAAAATATTTTTGAAAACCCACTTTCCTTTCTAAAAATTTCTTAAATACCATGATGAAATCAACCAGTTTTGAAAACACTTTGCAAGTGGAAAAAATATTTTGAAAAAACCGATAGACCTTGTTTTAAAACCAAATCATTCATGGAATAACCTTTTAAAATGAACCATCAAATATTGCCTCAAAATATTTTTTTATAAAACTTCAATTTCATAAAACCTAGCTCTAAAATAAACTCATAAACAATAACATAACATGACACATAAAACAATATTTACTCCATCCAGATAAAAAACATCCTGAACCCCTCTTTGATACCTCTAAAATAGGTAAAAACCACCCAAGGATCCATTTTAAATCAAAATAGTTTTAAACAACAGTTCATAAATGATATAGAGTTGTACATGATTTAGCCACATGGTTTGGGTGACCATGCATTGATCATGTGACAACCTCTAATATGTATACGAAACCATGTGAAAATTATATAAACTATTTTCCAAACCATGTGAGATAACTGTGAAACCATTGACCCTTCATAATTAATTCTCAAAATTCAATAATAACCCCCAAGTTATCTTATATAACATAATGACGGTAAATTAATTACAAAATAGTCAAGAATTAAATCCAAAGTCAAGGTTTAAATCATGATTACCGAAAGAAAATTGAAATTTCATCAGGAAAGGTGTGATCATTTAGCTACTCATAACCAACCTCCCATGTTTTGAAATTCCTATATCTATATTAAAAAAATCCACAAAATCATGAGGGATCATCAATTAAATTTTATAATAATCCGACCCGAGTTAACATAACATGTTACACAGATTACACTATTACATGTTTTGAATCATGTTCCCCATCACCCAAATAAGGAAACTAATGTTAGAGAATCAAATGAGACAAATGAAAGGAATTTTTTAACACTTGAATAATAATAAATTAGTAGAAATAACCAATAATATGACATGGTATGTCTATACATTAGACTTCCATATATATCAAATAAATTTATATAAATAAACAATACAAATATAGTAATAAGAAAGAAACATCAAATGAGACATAATTAATTAAAGAGATTACTATCATCTAAACATATACACAATAATATCCAAAGGACATGGATATAACATTCAGTGGAAGGAAAACATAAAAATTATGATTTGATCAAAAAATATAGCCGATCAAGTTTGATGATATAAAAACATCAAAAATAAAATTAACAAACAACTCGATCCTTATATCGAACATCTACATGTGACCCATGGTCTCTCACCACATATCATTATATCCATAAATATTATAAAACAAACATACAAACTGATATCAAGATGAAAAAATTGGAACCTATATAAAATCATGATAGTTTTAAACACCCATCATGAGTGTGTACATAGGGAGTGAGGTTAAACATACTTAGTATAACTTCATTAACGAGTCTATCAAATTCCTTTTATATTTTTTTTTCAAAAATTAAAGTTTAAAAATCCTTAAGAAAATATTTTTTCCAGATGAAAACAATAAAGAAATCAAATATAATTCATTTATCATTTTTCTAAAAACCCAAGGTAAGACCTTTTTTGGAAAATAAATGATTTTCCATTTTGAAAATTAATATTTCAAAACCAATAAAATAAATCCAATTTTCCGTTAAAAAACTATTTTACAACCCAATTTTTAACCCATTGGATGGATTATACTATTTGAAATGCGAATACACTTTAGCACAATTCAATATGGTGTAATTACAAGTTTACATAATAAAAAACACAAATTTTTTCCTTCAACAAAACTTTTTAAAAATACCCTCTCTTTGAAACAAGTTTGAAAAGTAAATCACATCCTGAAGAAAGAAGTATTATACGAATGGGAAGTATCATATCAAGAACCATAATATAAATAATCAATAACAATAAAAGGGTTACATGAAATCAAGCAGAGCATAAGGGAACTCAAATAAAGTATGCTGCATAAATCACCAAGTTGATTCCATAGTCAAATGAAAATGGGTTATGTGAAACTATTGAGTTTTAATGTGAGATAGTCTCATACATACTAAATGTAACTACCAATAGTACTATATGGGGTTACAGAGGTGAAAATTCTTAATTATATCTCACAATATCATGGTTGAACTCCTCCCAATTATTTCCCAAAGTCTAATTAAAGGTTACCTTTCTAGTTATCTCTAGTAGTCTAATCAGGGTAGTCAATTTGATAATTTCCCATGAACTAATCAATATGATCTATTCAATTAACTCTCATAATATAGTTAGGACCTTACCTAGAAAGGACATAACCTATACTAGGTGTCATTTAAAAATTATCAAATGAAGTTAGTATGGCACAAAATGAATCCCTTATCCAATTACCCGAGTTCTCATGACATATCCAAAGTGGAGGTGGGAAAACATAATGTACATAATCATCATATAAATAAATATTAAAACATAATAAATAAAAATCATCTCACTTACTACACCATATGATTAAATAGAACATTTTATATTATATAAAAATCAAATAATAATAATAATCAATTCACACCCCATAAAGTGGAAAACCTTAAATAAGGAATAAAAAAAATGTTTCCATAGTAATGGTGATAAAATCAGCAATTAAAGTCATTTTATAATGAAATACCCCAAGATTCCAGTATATAAATTTTCCTCAGAAATAAATAGATGCATTTGATAGCTTGTGATACACACAAAAATGAACTAAACTGAATAATTCTTTTTTTATAATAAAAAATGACATTAATTACAATGAAATTAAATGAAACATATTTTTTAAAATTAGTTATGTAATTATAAGAAGTGATACTTTAATTATTTATGAAAAAATAGAAATGTTTTGTTTTAAAAAATTGTTTTTATTTTATATTAGATATAGCTTTAATTTCTCAAATTTTAGAATTTAAATATTAATAAATGAATCTAATTTTCTAATGTAACTTGTAAAAATTAACTTATGTTTATTTTTTGTGATTTTTTTTAAATGGTTTACTTTTTAGTGAATACTGAAAATTACTGTTTTTACAAATACCATAAGTTTTATGAAATCATTATGATATAATAATAAATTTAAAAAATATAAAACTTTTGGATCAAAAAGAGATGTATTTAAATAGTGAACTAAATAATTTAAAACCATTCATTGAATTTGGAAACCCATGGTTGAATTTTTTAGATCCAAAATTATATTTTATTATAATTAAAAAGATTTAGGTCCTTTTACATTAATTAATTATTCAAAATGATCCATTCAGTTTTATATTTATTTTAATGCCAAAAAACTCTTCTTTTTTAAATAATAAATCAATAAATTTCTTGGGAATTTACACTATACATTATTTTGGTTAAAATTCATTTTTATTCTTAGAAGGGAATTTTTATAAAAAATGTTTTTTCTCTATTATGCATACATATAATAATATTAACATTTATAAACTATAGTAATTTTATTTTTTAAAATGTTTTTAATATTTGGAATCAAAATTTATAATTTTTTTTATAAAGTTAAAATTTATTTTTTGTTATAAAGAATAGTTACCATGTTAAAACGTTAAGTCATCACAGTAATGTTTAAAATGGATAAATGGGGTAAAACTAAATGAAACAGATTAAAATATAACAAAAAAACTATATTTATTTGATTGGATGAGTTTATTTATAACTCCCCTCACATTATATTTTTAATTGGTCTTATTTGGTGTCAGTTTACCTTAAAAATGACTTTATGTTATTTTAAAATTAAGGGTATTTCCAAGGTTTCCACTCCGCTAACTTATAGAAGGGAACAAAATATCTTCACTTATACACATAATTTTAGCACCTTATCTCATCCAATATATACCCAAATCACTCCCAAAATATTCTATATTTATCTTATAGGTTCTGGACTCACCAAAATACCAATCAAATAAGGCTTAAGGAGAGATCCAAAGGGGGATTCCCAAGGGAGAGGTAATCACGTTAACCGATTCCTTTTAGGTTTATTTATTATTCCAAATACTCTAAATGTATTATCACCATAATATTGGGATTATATAAGTATCATAAATATAAATATATTTTATTATTTTTATTTAATAATCATTATCTTTCTCATTTATATCTCATGAAAAATGAAAATGTATCTCATGCGTATGTGCAGACAACCACCTCCAAGAAAAAATGTATTCCATTATTCATAACCACTTCTCATGGATAGTTAAAAAGTGTTATTAAATGAATATATATGATATTTATTAAATAATTAATTTTTTTAATGGTAAATTATTTTCCTCCATCCTTTTATTTCATCCATTGAAAAATGAAAACATCACCCATGTGAATGTGTGGACTACCACCTCCATGAAGCGATATATCCAATTTTTCATCAAAAACATACATGAATATTTTTAAAATTGTATATAATAAATAAATATGATATTTATGAAATTATTAATATTTTGTAACCATGACCAAGTTGCAAGGACTAGAAACATCAAACCAAAAGATTCCTAGAAAATAGACTTGTTAACACCTAAATATTGATTTTAAGGAAATAGGTAATTATAAATTATAGTAGAATTATATATAGTAATATATGTATGAAAATGGTTATATTATATATTTATAATACATATAAATTTATTATACATGAGTTTAGATTTTGTTTGAAGCATGTCGTTACTTGACGTATGAGTTTATATTATAATCTCCTTTTTTATTAGGATTATTTATGTATCAATTTATATTAAGGGAGTTATATATTATTTCTCACTTAAATAGAAATTTTTTTATTTTACTATGTTTATTTGTGTGTTTTTGAAATATTATTTTAATTTCCACCTCTTTGGTTCTCAAAAAAACTGAAAGAATATTTTTAAGAAAAGGTCAAGCTTATTTCTTTATTTTAGTCCCGAATATTTCTCCTCTATATCCATGTTCTTAGAAATTGTTTTATGTAATATCATATATTATTTTAAATTATTGATAATGGAATTTTTATACTAAGTTTTAATTTATTTAGAAACATTTTTAAGGAATCTTATTGACATATTCCAAAAGGGCCATTTTTTACTTTATAAAAGTGTGAAAATAATGTTTTTAATGGTTACGGAATGAAAAAAAAATTCCCACCATAATTTAATTTATTCATTAAAAATATTAATTTCCAAGTGTTTTTGTTTTTATAAATAATATTATATTTCCATTATTCTAGGATTTTTTTAATTCATAAAAAAAATGATTATTTTTTTTATTTTTCAAAGCATGTTCTTAATGATTTTATAAAAGTATCTTTCATCTATATAGAATTAATATAAGGATTTTTACTCTTTATTGGGAATATTATAATATGATACCTTCAAAATTTTCTCTCTCTATGGAATATGATGATTACGTTTCAAGTAAGATTTCATGAAACTTGTTTCTTTACAAAAGGTTAATTAATCTATGCAGAAATGATTAATGTTATTATTATGTTTTTCTACACATATTTATGGTTTCTATTTTGTGATGGGTGGGAACAGAATTATACATCCCTTGAATTAATTCAGTATAGATTTACATATCATGAGATAATATATACGTTAATGTGGAGTGAACCCAATCTACTACGGGACTCTATACACAATGGCTCAAAATGGATTGAAGTGTGAACCCAATCCACTATGAGAATTTATACACTATGTTATGATGGTATTATCAATGATACTTGAAATAGGAAATGATTTTATATACATATGTGTATTCTATACTATTATGTCATATCCTTATGTTTATGATATACTATCATAACTCATGAATAATTATTAAAGATTCTACACTCTCATGACTCATGTATTTTGTTATGAAAAATATTTATGATACAAATAATGATTTATAATATATGGATTAATGGGAATTATTTTTATAGGTTATGATATTTTTCTCAAACCCTTATGATTATCTTATGCTCATTTATGATCTTCCATGAATATCTCTAATGTTTACACATACTGATCATCTGAGCTCACCACTTTATTTTTTTTATATTCCCTGGGTTATGTAGAAAAGTGATTCATATGATATATTTAGTAAACTATCATATGTGGATAATTTTTTAATATATTGTTAAATACTTATTTTGGAGTAATAAAATCTAGGTATATTGAAAAAAATGTCTATTGTGTAAGAAAGATATATGTTTTTTGTTAAGTAATTTTTTTTAATTATCTAAACCTATAAACCCAAAAGGTCTTGGGTATGTATGTGAATTTATATTATTGAAATTGTGATTATGGAAGTTTAATTTTAAGTCCCTTTAGTTAGTACAGAATAAATCATGTAAATATTATTTTTTAGCATAATATTTTGGTGTACAGGTCTAGAGAATCTTATATAAAGTCCTATTTTTGGCCTTTAAAACCAACATGAAATACCAAATTATAAAAACATCCCTTCCACATACACCAAGGAAGAAGTGTATAAAAATTCAAATTGTCCTTTAAATCTAACATAGGAAACACATTCCAAAACATAATTTGAAAATAAAAATAGGTCTATAACCCATCATTTATAATAAAAATCCATTTAAAATATCCTCATAGGTATTTAAAAAAATTATTGGCATATAAATAGTTTAGTTCAAAGAAATACTAGTAAATTAATTGAAAATCCACTATTTGAAATCCAAAAAACATTTTAAAAATTTTAGAAACCCTTTAAAAGAACCACATATGTATATAACTTGATAAGAAATAAATTTAAAAAGTTTAAAATTTAATTTAATTAAAAAAAATAATTGAATGAAAATACCCACCTCATCTAAGAAGAACTAATCATATTCAATAGTTAGAGCCAAATCGAGTAGGTGAACAACCTCTCTAGAAGAACTAAATAACCAGGAAATAAAATTAAAACCAAGTTCAAACCCAAAATTACTCCTCCATGGGTTCTAAGATTTATGGGAGAAAATAAAACTAAGGGGAAGGGAAGTAAGGATAGGAAACGAAGAAGAAATGAGGTCAAACTTTAAATAACCTCTTAAAATATACTGGAGTCTTTAAAATAACGATTCAAATTTAGAAATATCTTATGGGATATCCTCAATATTTCTTATGCCTAAGAGGAAGTAAAATAGGGTCAAACCCCCTATAATCGAATATGGTTATAACATAAAAAACCATAAAATTAGAAACTGGGTGCAGCATATTGTGGCATGAATTTTCTTGCTACTACAGAATATGACTTCCTTGAAGAGGGATAGAATCACAGCCTCACAGCCTAGGTCATTTCATGTGATAACCTTCCCTTTTTTCATCAAAACTACCCATAAAGTAGGACTTCATGGCATAGAACATACCATTATGGTGTGAATAAACCTCCCTAAATCCAAGCATAATCACAACCATTATAACAGAGTCATGTTATAGTGTGTCTTATCTTGATCAGAATTTAACCCACTATAGTCCAAAACTGTAGGTCACCCAAATCACCTGTCACGGTGAGGCCCACCTTTTTCATGTAATGGCCATTTTGTAGTCCAAAACTAAATAACTATAATAAAACAAAAAAAACTACAAAAAATTTCAAAATAACACAAAATCATATAATATTAAATACTATAATGACATGGTTTTGTCACATTCTCCTACAATCTAGATATGTAATTGGTAAGAATATTCAACTTCAAATTATTTCTTGGGGTATCTATCATAGGTGAGGTTTCCTAAAAACAAAAAAATGGATCAATAAAACATCATATAAAGTATTTTATAAAACATCTAAGATAAAACAATTCCACTAAAAAATGTCTAAAAAACCATACAAAGCTCATGGTACTCTCTATATATACATACATGGTTGAGCTACCTTGTTGAGGACTCAACATCCATAGATAAATTTTAATACAAAACAAAGGCTGAAACCCAAAATAAATTAGATTAGTCCAATCATTATTTCAAGAAAAAACACTATCCACTAGAATCTCCCTATACTATATTGGTTTTTGATGATAGAATATTCATAAGGTTAATGAGATTCTGAACCAAAATGAAAATTTGAGTCTCATAATCTAGAAAATGTTTGTTTCCCAAGGATCAACCTCTCTTAGAAAACATTTGAGGCCTCTATAATTGTACTGCACAAAGAATATCCATTTAAAGGTAGTATCCTCAAACTTAGTGGGAACTAAAATCCACTATGTAAGAAAACCTACACAAATAAAAAGGGAGAGAAACTACATTAGATTATAGAGAAATTATATCTCTCAACAGAGTCTCTGAAACAATTCCTTATCACCGATTAACCAGCACAGAGAGTCATAACTATAAGAATGGTCTCAACATGAACTTGACTCTACACATAGTCTAACTATTAGTGGGTAAAAACCTTAATTTAATAGGATGGACCCATAAGTATTAGAGAATATGCGTATGAACTAACATGGTAGGGGAATAGAAGATCATTGCTGACTATTTATAACGCATGTACAAACTTTCTTATAACCCTCAGTGGTTCCTTAGAGATCTGGGTTTTCTAATAGGATATAAAAGCACTAGCTAAATGATATGTCATCTACAATACCTATAATGATTTCTCTGTTTTGATTACTAAACTTAAGACCCCTTAACATTATTTTCTTATATTACAAAATCATTCCTCACATGAATACTAACTCAAAAAACTATTCCTAGGACTAGACCACTCTGATACAACTCTAACTAGATCTGACCCATAAGGAACCTACTCAAGTCAGTGGTAAACCACATTTTTCACCCTAAGACTATATCGAATAGGACAGGATCTAGTGACTATGACTTAGTAGGCATATCACAAAATATAGGATGCCTTGGGCTATATCAACCTACAACAAACACATATCGATGCTGCATAAAATAACCATAAACACCATAATAATATATTTATATATAAACAACATATCTATATACAATACATGCATGAGACATTGAATACAAGAATAATGACATATTGAAAAATTACTAGGGAATTATATATATGAGAAGACTTTGAATGTGGAGGATAAAAGTCACAAAGAAATTCCTCCTTATTTTCATACTCCTAGATCAATGCACAACCACAACAATAACTAACACGATCATGAACCACCATGATCTACCAAGAATCACCAAGAATTACCAGGGGTCATCTTTGAACAAGAAATTAGAGATCTATATCCAGTAAGCTAAACTCTAAAACCTATTTTTCTCTAAAAATACACAATATAGTTGGGGACACAATCCATGTATGTGTGATTATAAATATACTCAATTTGATAACCTGAAACAAAAAATGAAAGAAAAATAAATCAACCAGCTAAAAACCCTAGTCACCAGCGAGTAACCTAGATAAAGACAATAAATGATCTAGATATTATCAATTACTAAAATCCACAATTATGAAAATAATTCAAAGTAATATTATCTACCATCCTTTAAGATCATTCCTTATGAGTATCTTGGTATGCCTAGAGTACTAAAAACTCCATAAATTTTGAATTTGATAGCCTAATTTCATATCAAACCACAACAGAAACCAAGGAGGGTTCCCAAAGAGTCAAAAATCGAAAAGTATATGATCTTCTCAAAATTTATTCTACATCTTTAGTAGAAACCATAAAGGAGGAACCAATACTTTCTAAATCATGCACACATCCATCAAGGGAGTACTGTACCTAATTGTACACCCTTTATGTGATATTATTTTAGAAGCCCATAGGGGGACCCACACCTTGACCAAGGATAGACTTTGATCTAGAGGGGACCAACCCCAAATATCATAATAATCCAGCTATGAGAAATTCCACACCACCTATTAGGAACTGTAGTGAGATAATCAAGCCTTGCTAAATGAAAATTATTAGTCAAGAATATACTAACCCCATTTGGAGGACTCATTCCCCTTATAAGATCTTATATATAAGGATATGAGATTCATATATAGAGGATTTGTTCCCCAAGTTTTGTTTTCAATATATCAATTCCATATATAAGATGTGTAGGACCCACTCCTTAATACAACAATACTGATAAGGGGATTTCTAACCCCCAAAATACTCTAATAATCTCACACAAAACCCATTTTCATCACTTTGATGTTAAATACTAAAAAAACCTATCATGAATTTCAAATTTCTTCATATTTATAAATGGAACATTCAATTAGGACCAAAATGGAACCTATATTTTCATGTGATCCCAGCATGTTTTGTGGAATGAATCAACCAACCAAGTAGATTTAAAATACCCGACTCACCTGACTAGCTTAGTCATGGGTTGAGTAGGGGTGTATGGGGCTGAGAGTCAAAGCCTGCTAGGCTATGCCTTTAGACTAGGCTCACGTGACCAGGACCCATGTGATGGATTGAACTAAGTTGTCAAGAATACATATTACCTAAATTGTGATAGTGGGTCAATCCACACCAGAAGAGTGGCACCATGATAGCCATGCAATCATCACCTCCCTTTTCACGGTATCTTATGCTGGCCATATCCATTATGAAATATCGGCTGCTGATGGGGTTAGTATATTCTACCATATTCCATTATAAGCCACACCATCACACCGTACACCCCTCATCACTAACTCACCACTTTCCGCCTCACATCACTACCACTATCATCCAACCCTGGGTCAAAGACCTTACTTAATTCACACGAGAAGATGATATAGAGAGGAGAGAGAAAGAGAGAGAGAGATATTATAACAACCCTGATTTTTATTTCACACTTAAACATGACTTATTACATAAAATATTCACTTGATATAACAAAGAAGATCAAGAGGTCAAGTGACTTTGGGGATTGGGAACATTACCTAACGACTTAAAATATTAAAACACAACATCTTTATTGAAAACTTCTTTTACATGACCACTACATTCTCTCATACTTAGCATTTCATGGGATAACATGAGGACATCCATAAGAAAAGGGTGAGCTATAAATCCCCATAAGGGAGTAAATAAGGCATTACATGAGGAATAAAATACATGTTAGGTAGTAGGAATATCAATGAATCATAAAATAAACATGAACATAAAGGCAAGATATAGCATGATTATCATAACATGGAAATGTGGGAGCAACACTTAATATGGTATTAGAATGAGACAGTGATCATTGCACATGGATAATGAGTAGAACCTAATTTCACTTTAATTATCATGATTAAACCCTCATTTAACTTGACTTATCATGATAATAATCTTTACCCAATGCATTGGAGTGCTATCTGGGCGCACCCTTCTTGAACATTTCATTTCATGCATAAGTGTGCCACATGGATCATATAACATGGATTAATTAAACATAATAATTTATTACATGATAGAGGAATGTGGAATTAATACATGAAACTACATAATAAATAATTAAATGTGCATAAAGGTGAATACCTTTGATAGAGAAATGGGCATAGTATTTAATACACAATGATTGGCTTGGAAAATCGCGGTGCAATTTCAGTAGCATAACGATGTGGCATAAGAATTCATAAAAATGTTTGATAAGAGAGAACGGGGTGTCTCAATATATTTACATGAAATGGAAATTAAGGGGGTCATATAGATACATTTCCCAACATATTTAATGTAATTTAGATTCATAATACAAAATAATTTCTTGAATGTAAATGTGGAGAGTGAAATTCCTTACGGAATTTTGGCATGGTAACTTGTGTACATGGTAGGAATTTAATTAGAGATAAAGGGTTATATCATCATTCAAACATAAATAGGTCAGTATGGTGGAGGTGTGAAATCATACTCCAACATTTTTAAATGAATTTAAAGGGGTATTACAACTAAAGAAACTTGGATAAAAATAAGAAAGGAAGGAATCCCTTACGGAAATTAGGCATAGTAAGGGCTTAGGTAGGGGTCAAAATGAGGAAGGATAAATAATTAATCATTAAAATAACATGACATAGATATTAATAGAAATATTATAATATAATGAAATTATAACCATTCAAAATTAAAAGAACTACTTTAAAATATGATGCTTGAATTTGAAAGCAGAGGAAAGTGAGGATCCATTACTTGGAAGTGTGATCCCATAGGCTTGGGAGATGCTTGAGAGAGGCTTCATGGAAGCTTGGGGTGCCTTAGTATAATTATATAGATAATAGGGAAGGGGTTGGTTGAGCTCCAAAGGCTTTGAGTGAATAGGAAGTGGGATCTTGGGTGGGTTTATATAGGAATGGAGAGGGAATTATTTATTATTTAGGTTTGGGTCACCACATATTAAACTAATCCAAAACACAAAAAAGCCCATGTTTTTTTACAAAGGGGAGTGAAAAAAATATTTTATAAGGATAGTGTCCAAAATTCTTAAAATAATAGGGTTGTTTATGTGTAGGTGAGTCACACTCTCAAGGAAATCAATTTTAAAAGGTAAAATGTTTTATAAGTCTTGAAGGGTCCACTAAAGCATTGTAAAATAAATCAAACAAAACTAAAGTCACATTATTTTAATGGTAAAACATATAATGGCCTAAAATAATGCTTATAGTATTTTATTACATCACTATTGGGTCATTATGATGTCATAAAACACATTATATATTTAAACAGTATTTAATTTTTACCCAAAAATTTGACTGTCTTAGAAAATTATGAAAAATTCACCATTGGATAATTTCGACATCCTGATTCCAAAAATAATATTAATTTTATCTAATTAATTTTCTTAATATATGAATTTTTACTTTTAATATAAAAATAGACATTTATAAAAAAATTAAGGGTTTTGATAAAAATGGCTTTCAAAACATAATAAAAATCAATATTATATTCATAAAAATTATACGATCATTTATAGTTAATAAAAATTAATTTAGTAATAATATTACATTAAAATATTATTTAATTCAAAAATCCATTAATTCATCAAAATATATTTATTAATTAACTAAACATGCTATTTAAAAAAAACTATTTACAAAGTAGCAATAATAAAATAAAAGTATATTCTCTATAAAAAAAATAATGTACATAATCATAGTACTAGGGTATCATTACACAATCCCTTATAACACCTGCATAAGACCGAAGGGTAAGGTGTGCGATGATGACAGTCTCTTGGGGTGGCTTGGATAACATCGCTCGACTGGAATCTCAATCGACTTCCACTTCTCCCATAGGTGGTTCCGTTCGAGCTTAAAGTGTTGAAGCTCAAATTGGGATTGGTCAAGTGAGAATCCCAATGATGCCAACTCCTTTCCGAGCTCCGAAAAATGGTCTTTGTACGGGGAAAGTCTACTGGTTGAGGCCATCGCTTCCTTTGTCTGAGTAAATTGGATTTGTTAAAGCCCTATATTTATACTAATCATGTGATCACTATTCAACTACTATATTAGAAATGGTGACAATTCTTAACGGTAATTTGAAATCCAAAAACATAAAACCAAGGAAGTGCATATTTTATATAACCATTTTTCTTATTAAAAATTTAATTAGAGAAAGAGGAATTTTCATTGATAAAAGTTTGGGTTGTTACAATCTCCCCCCTTAAAAAATTTCTCCCTCAAAATTTCCTTTTACATTTTAAGCCACAAACAGGTGGATGTACTTTTCCTTCATTTCCTCCACTATTTCCCATGTTTCCTCTTCATACTTATGGTTTCACTATAATACATTGACTAGGTGGGTAGTCTTATTACATAGAACATTATCTCTATGATCCAAGATCTTCACTGGCTGCTCCTCGTAAGAAAGACCATCCTCTAACTGTACTAACTCTGGAGAGAGTTCATGTCAAGGGTCTGGTATGTACTTCCATAAGAGGGATACATGAATGACATCATGTACATTGTACATGGTAGGTTTAAGTGCTAGTCGATAGGCCACATCCCCGACACGATCAAGAATCCCGAAGGGGTCGATGTACCTAGGAATTAACTTCTTTTTATTTACAAACCTCATGACCATATTCCATGGAGATATGCATAGAAATACCATGTATCCAACTTTGAACTCAAGGTCTTGTCGACAGTTATCTTCATAACTCTTCTATCGAATTTGGGCTACCTTAATATGATGCTGAATGGTTTTCACCTTCTCCCCCATTTCTTCAACCATTTCAGGTCCTAGAATCTTACTGTCACCGACTTCATCCCAACACGCTGGTGTTCTTCACCTTTTACCATAAAGGTCATTATATGGTGCCATTCAAATGCTCGAGTTGATACTTGAAGATGTTGGTCACATCATCCTTTGAAGTCCATAGAACATGATCTTAACATATCTTCCGGTGTCTGAATAGTTTTCTCAGATTGGCCATCAATTTGAGGATGATACGCTGTACTAAAGTTCAGTTAAATTCTTAGAGTATGTTGGAGACTTTTCTAGAACTTCGAGGTGATTGTCGTATCATGATCAGATACAATAGATAGTGGAACTCCATGGAGGCTTACCACTTCTTTGATGTAAATCCATGCAAGTTGATCTAATGAGAAGTACTCCCGAATCAGGATAAAGTGATATGTCTTCGTAAGGTGATCCACAACGACCCATATATCATTTTTTCCTCTGGATCTCTTTAGATGTCTAGTGACAAAGTACATGGTAATGTTATCTCACTTCCATGTTGGCATGGGTAGTGGTTTCATCATCCCCTTAGACTTTTTTCTCTGAGCCTTCACTTGCTGAAATACTAGAAACTTTGATGTATATTCAATAATATCCGTCTTCATA
This sequence comes from Viscum album, assembly GCA_963277665.1. NCBI lineage: Eukaryota > Viridiplantae > Streptophyta > Magnoliopsida > Santalales > Viscaceae > Viscum > Viscum album. The sequence goes on from OY728167.1 coordinate 340,148,583, forward strand.
TTTTCCCACCAAAATTTTTCTCAGAAATCTCGATACATCCTTCTGTTCCTTGGGTGAATAGTGAAGGTTGAGCTATGTGCTTTATCCAGAAGCTCCTTCTTTATCACTAGATTGGATGATACATATAATCGTGACCCAAATCTCACAATTCCATCCTTGTCAACCATAAACTCTAAGGATTTCTCATTTCTGATAGCTTCCACCCTTTTCATAATTTCCATACCCTTTCTTTGAGCATCCTTTATTTTCTTCATGAGGGATGCTTGAGCAATCATTTGAGAAAGGATTGATGATGTTCCCACATTAATGATTACCATGTCCATCCTATGAAAATCTAAGAATAGTTGATCCTTTCCAATTCTCATCATTGATAATGATGAATGATCCTTTCTACTTAGAGCATCTTCCACCTTGTTTGCCTTATCGGGATGCTAGTAGATTGAGTAGTCATAATCCTTGATGAGATCCATCTATCTTCATTGGTGTATATGAATCTCCTTTTGTGTGAATATATACTTGAGGCTCTTCTGATCAGCATATATCTCACACTTCTCCCCATAGAGATAATGCCTCCAGATATTCAATGCAAAGATCACAGCCACCAACTCCATATCATGTGTGGGATAGATTTTCTTAGGGATTTCCAGCCTCCTTGAAGTGTAGGCTATCAATTTATCATTTTGAATTAACACACATCCTAAACCCCTCTTTTAATGATCAATGTACACCATAAATAGTTCTCCACTTATTGGGAATGTGTGTACATGCACAGTGATAAGTCTCCTTTTCAACTCCTTGAAGTTCTCTTCACATTCATCACTCCAAGAAAAATTTAGTCCCTTTTGAGTTAGCTTGGTAAGAGGGTTGGAAAATCGTGAGAAATTCCTCAAAAATCGGCGATAATATCCAGCTAACCCCAGGAATCTATAGATATTCATTACAGATGTTGGCCTCGAGCATCCCTCAATTGTAGTTATTTTGGAGGGATCCACAAATATCCCATTTATTGTGATGATATGACCCAATAATGAGACTTCCTTTAGCCAGAACTCGCACTTGCTATACTTTTCATAGAGCTTCTCCTTTCTCAAGGTCTCTAGTATAGTTCTCAGGTGCTCCTTGTGCTCCTCCTTGGTTTTGGAGTATTTTAGAATATCATCTATAACGACTACCAAAAATTTGTTGACGTAATCTCTAAAGACTCTATTCATCATGTCTATGATGATTACTGGAGAATTAGTGTGTCTAAAAGGTATTACTATGAATTTATAGTGCCCATACCTTGTTCAAAAAGCAGTCTTGGTGATATCCTCCTTCTTCACCCTTACTTGGTAATATCTCGACCGCAAATCAACATTGGAGAAATATTGTGCTCAACGTAGCTGATCGAACATGTCATCAATTCAATGAAGAGGATACTTGTTCTTTATCATGATTTTGTTGAGCTCATGATAATCAATAAAAAGGCTCATTGAACTATCCTTCTTCTTGACGAAGTGGATTAGAGCACCCCATGGTGAAGAACTTGGGCATATAAACCCTTTATCCAGATTCTACTGTAGTTTTTTCTTCAGCTCCTCAAGCTCTACAAAAACCATTCTATATGGAGTCTTGGATATTGGTAACACCCTAGGTATATTTTCAGTTGAGAATTCAACATCTCTTGTTGGAGGAAGACCATGCAATTCCTTGGGAAACACTTCGGTGAATTCCATCACAATAGGCATGTCTTCAAGGATGATTTCTTCCACAGACTCAATCATATGAGCCAGATACGTTTGCTCATAGGGCAGTAATATCCACACATGAGTTGATGGTGCTAAAAAATATTCATCTTCCTCCTTGAAATTTTATAGAATCGAGGGTTTATTCTCTATATGGATAATGATTTCTCCTCTCATGGAAATTTATATTGTCTCTATATAAGGAAATCCAATTCATGTTGATAATTGCATAAAATTCCACCAGAGGGAGTATGGAAAGGTTTTCTAGGATATTGACTCCATAAATTATGGCAGGGGAGGAGTTATATTCATGGGATTCAACGATTTCCCCATTTGTTGTACTCACTGACATCTTTACTTCTATGATTTTTGGTGGTGTTGGAATTTTTCTACTAAACTTTCAGGATATAAAAGAAAGCGTAGGACCAGAATCAAAAAGTACGTCTACTATTCTTGAATGAATAACTAGAATACCTGTCACCACTTCATTTTCAGGGTTTAGTTTGGCGGTAGTGATGGAAAAGGCTCACCCATGCTTCCTTATAGGTTGTTGGTTTCCTCAAAAAACCCTTGGCTTAGGGCACTTATTTTCAAGGTTCCCTGATTCTTTTTAGTTTAAGAAATGAACAACAAGTTGAGAGTCAAACGGAGCATTACTATCCTCTATCGCAGTCGCATGTTTCTCTTGTTGGAAGTTAACAGCTAGGTGCTCTTCTCTTCCACACCTAAAGCATTTCCTCCTCCCTTTCAGTCAATTTCAAGGGTGCTTCTTTCCACACCTTTGGAAAGTGGGGTGATGGATCTTATTAGCACCATTGGATTTATCCATCAGATTGCCAGAATTAAAGTCCACCTTAGGCTGCTTATCCCCATGATACCATTGGGGTTTTCCGATCTCCATTTCGACTTTGAGGGCACATCAGACAATTTCCTCATAGCTATCGAAGTCACGGATTACCTGGGATTTCCGTAGTCTAGGTTTTATCCTACCAAATAAGTAGCCAACCTTACATTCTGGGGTAATGACAAAGCCGGAGGCATATCATGCAATCCTTGTGAAGTTTTCCTCATACGCTCTGATGGATTTGTCATCTTTTTTCTTGAGTATAAGAAAGTCCCTTTTTGTCTTAAGTCAGAGGGTTTATGGAAAATATTTATCAAAAAATATTTTCTAGAAATCATTCCATTACAACGCCTCGATCTCCTCCTAAAGCTTCGTATTTTCGATCAATGTTGACCATTGGTCAGCTTCACCCTCCATATTATTAGCATCCAGAAGAACCTTTTCTTGTTCAGAACATTGAAGGATGGAGAAGATCTTTTCAATGGAGATGATTCATTGTTCAGCAATTAAAGGATCAGATGATCCATTAAAAGTAAGAGGTTGGTGTTTCATGAAGCTCTCGATTGTGACTTGTTCTTTCTTTGGAGGGTTATGTTTCTATTCAAATACTGAGTTTAATGAGAGAGTATCATGAAAAAGTTATCGATTCTTGCTCCCATAAGATTGGGAATCATATTAGAACAGTAATCTTCTCATCGGTTGTTAGCCCGAGTCCTCCGATTACTGGCCATTGGATAGAATAGAAGGAATGTTAGGGGTAACAAATAAAGGTTAACCCATGGACAAAAAAAAATGAATTATAAATAACTTTTATAATAGAAGGAATGTTTGGGTGCTTTGGGAGGCTCGCAACCAGGTTTGGAGGGGTGAAAGCCGTTTGTTGTTGTTCCTCCAGGCCAGCCTCAAGTCCCTCATATTCGAGATTTCTTCTCAGATCAAAGGTGGTTCGACATCAACTGCGGTTAATAATCTTCTTAATCGTCCCTGTTTTCTGAGAAAGGGGACTGGTCAGTGGGTTAAGTGGCGCCCGCCGGTCATGGGACTCAAACTCAAAGTTGATGGATCATGCATGGGGGGGATCATGAGGGGGAGGCGTTCTGTGAGATTCCTGAGGCTCGGTTCTCATTTCCATTAGTGCCTTTTATGGGACAGGAAATTCTCTGAGTGTGGAGGTCCATGCACTGGCCTCGGGTCTATCGGTGTGTAGAAGGAGGAAGTTGACAGCGTCCGAAATCGAGACGGACTCAGATACTCTTGCGAAGATCATGAATGGGACGAGTGGGGTTCCATGGGAGCTCACTTACATTATCAGAAGGTGCAAGGTTGGAACCCCACAATGGAAAATTATCCATCACAGTTGGAGGGAGGCTAATTTCATGGCGGATTACCTTGTTCGCTTGGGTAGGCAGGACGAGCCTCTCATCATTTATGACTCTCTCCTTTCCCTTCCTCCAAAATGTGCCTCTTTTGTGCTGGGGGATGCTCTGGGGCTCCACCATTTCCGACCCCCTTGAGGAGTCTTGTATCCCTTGTCCTTTTCTTTTTGAATAAAAAAAATAAAAATAAAAAAATAAACTACTACTACTATAGGTTTCTATCTATGTTATCCATGATCTACTTTCTAACATATATTCTTAGGGACATTTTTTTAATTCCCTTAAAAATGGTTCATACTAATATTGTGAATTTACCAACGAATACCCCCTCGGAGTGTCATAACTAAGAGTGAAGAAAGACCTATAGTCTTGTACTAGGATACCCCACATCAAGCCCAAAACTCCTTGGCGGTGTTTTCACTCCTAGGTAAATGTGTGCCAGAGCCGCCTCTACCTACTCGTATCCAGAAAGGGATGTATTTTTTTGATAAAACACTTACTCAATACTCAACAAAATTTTGGTATGTTCTTATTATACTTAGTTTTATCACTAAGACTTTCACTAGGGTCTACTAATCTAAGTCCAAAAAATAACTAAACCCATCCTCTAATACAAACTATAACAACCATAATTTTTATTACACACATAAAAATGATTTATTAGATAAAATATTAACTTGATACAAAATAGAAGATAGAGAGGTACAGTGTCTTTGGGTATTAGGAACATTACATAATGACTTAAAATAGAAACACACAACATCTTTATTGAAAACTTCCGTTACATGACCACTACATTCCCTCATACTTAGAATTGCATGGGATAACCTAAGAACATGCATAAGAAAAGAGTGAGCTATAAAGCCTAGTAAGGGAGTAAACACGGAATAAAATGAAGAATACAATACATGTTAGGTAGTAGGAATATCAATGGATCATAAAAGAAACATGAACATAAAGTCAATATATAGAATGATTATCATAACATGGAAATGTGGCAGCAACAATTAACATGGTTTTAGAATGATCCAAGGATCATTGCACATGGAGCATGTGTAAAACCTCATTGTACTTGAGTTAGAATGAGTAAAACCTCATTTCAATTAGCGTATCATGATACTAATCTTTACCCAATGCATTGGAGTGCTATCAGGGCACACCCTTCTTAAACATTTCATTTCATGCATAAGTGTGCTACATGGATCATATAACATGAATTCATTAAACATAAAAGTTTATTAAATGATAAAGGAATTTTTAATTCATATAGGAAACTATATTATCAATATGTAAATTTCCATAAAGGTGAATACCCTTGATAGAGAAATGGGCATGGTATTCACTACACAATGACTTTGGCTTGGAAAATCGAGGTGCAATTTTGGAAGTATAACAGCGTGACATAAGAATGTATAAAAATTGTTGATGAGAGAGAAAGGTGTATATAATCATATATAAATTAAATGTACAGTAAGGGGGGGGGGTTCATATAGATACATTTCCTAACATTGGTAATGGAATTTAGATTCATAATACAAAAGAATTGCTTGAATGTAAATGAGGCGAGGGAAATTCCTTACAGAATTTCTCCATGGTAACGAGTGTACATGGGAGGAATTTAATGAGATATAAAGGGGTATCTCATCGTTCAAAAATAAATAGAGAAGTATGGGGGAGGTGAGAAATCATACCCCGACTTTTTTAATTAAATGAAAAATGGTATTACAATATAAAGAAACTTGGATAAAAATAACAAAGGAAGGAATCCCTTACGAAAATTCGGCACAGTAACGGCTTAGGTAAGGGTCAAAATGAGGAAGGAAAAATAATTCCTCATTCCAATAACATCACATGGAAATTAATAGAATTATTATAAAATAATTAAATTATACCATTCAAAATTAAAAGAACTACTTTCAAATAAGTTGTTTGAATTTGAAAGGAGAGGAAAGTGAGGATCTCTTACTTGGAAGTGGGATCACAAAGGCTTGGGAGAGGATTGAGATAGGCTTCTTGGAAGATTTAGGCACCTTGGGAGGATTAAAGAGAGAGTATTTCATGGTTTGGTATAGCTATAAAATATTTTAGTGAAGAGGAAGTGGGAGCATGGGTGGGTTTATATAGGAAATGAGAGGGAATTCTTTATTATTTAGGTTTGGGTCACCACACATTAAACTAATCCAAAACACAAACCATCCCATGGTTTTTGCCCATGTTTTTTTATAAATTGGAGTGGAAAAAATATTTTATAAGTCCAATGGACTAACATCTTAAAATAACATGGTTGCTTATGTGGAGGGGAATCACACTCTCAAGGAAATCAATTTAAAATGGTAAAATGTTTTATAAGTCTTGAAGGGTCAACTAAAGCGTTATAAAATACAAAAAAAAAATCAAATTATTTTAATGTTATATATTGGCCTAACATAATGTTTATATTATGTTATTACATCACTATTGGGTCATTATGACGTCATAAGACACATTATATATTTAAACGGTATTTAATTTTTACCCAAAAAAATCAACTGTCTCAGAAAATTATGAAAAAATCACCATTGGATAATTTTGACATCCTGATTCCAAAAATAATATTCATTTTATATAAATAATTTTCTAAATATACGAATTTTTACTTTTAAAATAAAAACTGATATTTTAAAAAATTCAAGGTTTTTGATAAAAACGGCTTTCAAAACTTAATAAAAATCACTATTGTATTAATAAAAATTATACGATAATATATATTTAATAAAAATTAATTTTGTAATAATATTGAATTAAAATATTATTTAATTCAAAAATCCATTAATTCATCAAAATAGATTTCTTAATTAACTAAACATGCTATTTTTTCTTTAAAAAACTATTTACAAAGTAACAATAATAAAATAAAAGTATATTCTCTATACAAAAATAATGTACATAATCATAGTACTAGGGTCTCATTACATAACCCCTTATAACACCCACATAATACTGAAGGGTAAGGGTGTAATGATGATAGACTCTTGGGGTGGCTTAGATTACATCGCTTGAGTGGTAATCTTTATCAACTTCCACTTCTCTCGTAGGCAGTTCTGTTCGAGCTTAACGTGTTGATGATAAGATTGGTCTTGATCAAGAGCGAAGCCCAATGATGACACCTCCTTTTTGAACTCTGAAAACTGGGATTCGTTCAGGGCAAGTATACTGTAGGAGGCTATCACTTCCATTTTCTGAGTAAATTGGATTTTTAAAGCCCTATATTTATACTAATCATATGATCACTATTCAACAACTATATTAGAAATGGTAATAATTCTTAACGGTATTTCGAAATCAAAAAACATAAAACCAAGGAGGTTCATATTTTATATAACCATTTTTCATAATAATACTTTTAATTAAATCAAGTGTAATTTTCATTGATAAATGTTTAGGTCGTTACAGATATAGAAGAGGGGGGGGGGGGAATTTAGACCCTTCTCCATCGACCCACCATCTATTTTTCCTAACAACATAGAACATAGTTTTTTAAATAATATCTACCCTAAAAATTCCATTAAGTTGGGATTAAGAATATTAGAATGGGAATTTGATAAATCTCAATGGGGACTACGTAAACAAAAAAAACAACTGAATCACCTAAATATAATCATTAAGAACGAATATTCCAAATCATAGATTCATTAGGAAATTCATGAATAATGTAGAAAATAAAAATAACAATGACCTAACTCAAAAGGGAATCATTTTTTCATCAATCTCTCATTATTATCATGGTTCCATTCTTTATTTTCATGCAATAAAATCATTATTTTCATCATGGGTTTGATATTTTTTCCTTGATCTCATATTGATTGCCACAAACCAACACGGGTCGACCCTGAACCGGTTACCCGAGCCAGTCTACGACATGGCCCGAAGAGTGTTCCTGATCCCCATGGGATGACAACTAGTGCCAGACATCAAAATAAACCAGTTGGGAACGATTTGGACCATAACAAAGATAAATAATCATATACTAAACAAGAAGATAAATAAAGGAAAATAAACTGAACTTGGAAGCAGGAAAAGGAATAAATGAAGAAACATGACATACCTCAGGTGACCTCGTGGGTCACCACAAAATGTAAACTACACTCACTCCAAAAAATGATCCAAGGCTGAAACCTGCAACTGAATTGTAAAGTAGGTGTGAGCACTGAGATGCTCAGTAGGAATGCCAAAATATTACCACGTCCTATGCCCCTGCCTTTAGTAAGAAATTAAATCATGCCAGTTTGAAAATAAGATGTAATAATATTATGTTTTTCCTTCTTTTAAAATTCAAGTAACGATTTTTCATTTTCAAGTAAATAATTTCACTCTCACTACATTTTCAAAATAGGTTCCATGCAAGAATTAACGTTTCAAAATGAAAAGAAACCAGTTTGGATTAAAATATGGTTTTCACAAATAAGACATCAAGTATGAAACAACTGAAATGAAAATTTCATCACAAGAAGAATGTCGCAAATGAGCACCATGGGTAATACCTATTGGTAGATAGCACAAGTGGGACCCTAGAGACCTCGTACCTCAGGGAAATGTGGCTTAGAAGTCATGAACCTTAGAAAACGTGACATAGAAGACCACAACCCTCAGAATATGTGGTTTAGAAGACCACGACCCTCATAAATTCACATATTTAGTTAGTGTTGTTATGTCAATCCTGCTAAACGAACCGGGACGAACCCCTGTCGTTTCATCTAGCGTACTAGTCCTGGTCACCCACTTAGATATTCAGGTTTCCCATTTTGCTTTATTTCAAATGGTGGTGAGTTTTCCATATCAAGAAAACATATATGTACATAACAATTTATTTATCTAAAACTCATTCAACCTCTCAACATCCTCCCTCCTTAAGCGTATTCCCCCTCTTTCATGTCACACAATGCATAAACATCAAATTAGGCACATAATAACACATTCAACATAAAAATCATTTTCTAAAACCAAGGGGGTGTGCCTCAAGAAAGGTTTTTCTTTTTCATAAAACATTCTTATGGTGCCAAACAGGCTTAATTACTTAAAAGGAACACTTTTTATAACTAATCGGCCAAAAGGAAAAACACTTTTGGAACTGCTCATTAACAATTTAGAACCACTTAGGAAATCAATTTTCCGAAAAATTCACTTAAGACTGATAACATTAGAAATACGTTTCAATTTACAAAGCAAAGTCATAATCATTTCTAGAAACCACAACCATATTTCATAGCATGTGTATGCAGCGTAAATGTATAACATATTTTTAAAACAAGCAAGAAATTAGGAAATTCAAATTAAAGGCATAGGCATAGGGGGCCTACCTCAAACATGTCTCTATTTGTCGACGACCACTCGAACCAACACAAGGCGCATACACACACATGAATTTATTCATATATATATACACCCCTAGCTACATTTCACATATTCCATGTTCCATGAGGGAATATGTACAAAGAGGGCATATATATATATATATTCCTTGAACATTGCATGTACATGTAGGATACCTCGACACCCACGATCCAAAACCATCGTAGCGAGGTCCAACACACTACACATATAATTTAATAAAACAAGTAAACACTCAAACAATCTATAAAACATTTCAAAATGACACACCAATAATATTCACCAATAACACACCCATTTATTATAACAAAAGAGTCAATCACAAGAACCATAATCATCATCTACAACAGGAGGGTTCAATAAGGGTAATCAATATCACATCACAAGTTCCAACTAGGTCTTCACTCATTTCATAAACATTTTAAAATACATTAATAAGAAAATATGAAATTCCAAACGCAATTCCCAAGGAAGGCATAAGCATATTCAAGCGTACGCACATAAATCCAAGTAAACTCCATGTCCATTTTATAAAAGAAAACAACCTTTTTTAAAGTTATGGAAACCCATAGAGCACAAAGTCAACCCACGCTAAACCCCATTTGGACTAACGTCCAATAATCAAGTGCATTTCACAATGAAAACATTTATTCGCATTTTTATCAAACTTAAGGAATGGATAAAACCCCATTTCAAAACCAGGTTCCACTATGAAAAGCAATCCACCATTTTGAATAAAAGAGAAAACCCCATTTGAAAACATTTGAGGTCTCACCTCAATTTAAAACCAAATTCCCTTTTTAAGACTTTATTTTCACCCAATCAAATCCAACTCGGGCCAACACCCATTTCCCCACTTTAAAACCGTTAGAAGGACCCAAATGCATTTCCTGAAAATCCTAACACAATTAAGTATTCCACTTTAAATCATAAAACAAGGACTCACGAAACCAACCATTTATGCCAAAGCCAAGGAATACTAAAATGGGTTTAAATCAACACAGGGATAACAAACACATTTATACTTGCATCACAAGGGAAATAAATCCCAAGAATTTCAGAATTCCATAGGAAACAAAGTTCATAGGAACCCACCCAAAGGAGGAGAAGACAAAGCTAAAGCACTTCGGCACTTGAAACCCTTGGAGAAGACTACCCTGCACTTGCGCACAAATGTATTCTTATATATTTATATATATACCCTTAACCCATTATACATTTTCCCCGTGCCATGAGGGAAAATGTGAAAGAGGGAATATATATATATATAAAAACACACACGTACTAATATATGTGATCGCAACACCTCAAGAAGCCATCAACATTCTAAAACAACTATAGGAACCCTAAAACACTAAAGAACCCAAATAAAAGGTGTGAAACACAATAGCAGAATAAAACACTTACCCTGAGCGGCATCGATGAGCCGAGACGAGCCATTCCGCTTCGCCATCAACGACAGATTCTAGAATATGCACAAAGATGACCCGAGAGGCATTTCGCATACCCTAACGACGGAAGAAACCAACAAAAATCTAATTAGCCAAACCCTAGGTTTTTTCCGGACTAAAATTGAGTATCGGGAAAAGATAAATTTGCCAAAGCGAGGGAGGAGAGGAATTTAAGGACCATACCTTGATGAATCTGATTCAAATCATGAAGGGATATAGTGAGATCAACAATCGAAGAGGAAGTCCGAGAGGTGGGGTGCGAGTTCTAGACCGAACGACTCCAATGGAGGGTGTCGCGTGGAGTAGGGTTGCGCCGTAAGGGTTCGACCGAGGGAGCTTGCAAGGAGGGTGGGGTCGCTCCATAGGGAGCTCGTCTGAGGGAGGTTGTCTGTGGCCATGGAGGGTGCAGTGCAGGGAGGGGTGGAGCGCAACCAAGGAGGGGAGACACACCTCTTGTGCGGCGCATAAGGAGAGAAGAACAAGAGGGAGGAAAAAAGGGGGAAAATAGAGGAATAAAAGAAAATAAAAATAAAATAAATAAAAATTTAATAAATAATAATACTATTAATATTCATAATAACTTAATAAAAATTATAATAAAATTAATATGATATTAATAAACCTAATATACATAAAAATAAATGAGTGGTAAAATAAAAAATAAAAGAAAATTTGTATGGTGATAAAAATTTAATGATTTTTTTATGGATAGTAATAAAAATATTATTATTTGAGGATATTATTAATTATTATTGAGTATTATTATTATTTATATTAGGGATGATAATTATGTTATTTTATTCTTTTTTATCACACTTGTTTAGTTTATTATTATTATTATTATTATGATTATTATTCTTATTATTATTGTTGATGTTTTAATAAAGTTATTAATATGGACATTATTAACATTATTAGGTTATTATTGTTAATATTTTTAATTTGAGGATATTATTATTATGAATATGACTATTATTATGATTTTTTTCTTGGTTTGTTTATTTTTTTACTTGTATTTTTATCTTATTCTTTTTAGGGTTTCTTGTGCGTGGAAGCCCTCTCCCATACCCCTTGGTGTTGTGCTGCAGGTTCCACCCCCTCTCCCCGGTTCATGTCACGCCCCACATTGGCTGCTCCACCACCTAGTGACGGCCCTCCTTCCTCTGTATGGAGAACCCCAGCGCCCCTCCTACTCTGTCTGGTCTTTATTCCTCTTCACCCTTGCACCTTATCCCCCACTCGGAACTACACGAACCCTCGCTGGAGACCTCACTCGTCAGATTCCCCTTCCTATCGCATGAATCCCCCCCTTGGCCTCTCCTTAGTCTTTCACACCCTATGGCCATCGACCCCCTGTTTTCCCCAGTTTTCCAGTCAGATCCCTCCTACCCAGCCTTTCCGGCGTGCTCCCTCTCAGCAGGTGACATCATTTATCCCTTCCAATCAGGTTTTCAAGCACGACACACCTATGATGGACTCCTCTAATCTCCGACCAGCCTCCCACAGGCTTTCCACTGGCGTGCTATACTTCGTCTAGTTGTTTATTCAATTTTGGGTGTTTTAGAGTTAGTTTTTTAGGTTGCGGTCGGTTTAATTTTTGATGCAAAGGGTTTTATATTTTGTTTTTTGGACATACCAATGTTATTTGATCTATTCTTGACATGAAGTGTCCTTTTCGCACCAATTTTGTGGAGTTTCTATACACCAATAGGTGGTTCCATGCGTTTGCATCTTTTAGATAATTTAATTTGATTATTTAGTTAAATTGTATATGTTTTATGATTTAGTTTCATGGTACAGATTATGTTTAAAATATTTTGGTAGGCTCCTTTGAAAAAAAAGGATTTCCTGGATCTCTTTTATGTGTGGGTTGTGGTAAAAATTCTTGGTACTGCTGTATAGGTTTTTTAAAATGCGTTTTAAAAATGTTGTGACATGCGTGTGTGATGAAAATTGCACTTGCCTTTATAAATTTTCATGTTTTCCATTTCGACCCTGTTGTGGTGAATTCTAGAAGTGTTTACTAAATTTTTATAGAGTTCCAATGATGTTTTAAAAGGGTTGAGTTGTGAAATTGATTTTATAATGGTTCCTTTTTCTTGCGATATGCTTTATAAATTAACGAATTGTTTCTTTAAGTGGTGTTTTGAATGAGAAACATGGTTGAAAGGTTTTTGGGGGCTGTTTGGTGGGTGAGAAAGGTGTTTTGAAGTCACTTTGGGTGTTTTTTATTTAAATAGATATTTTTAAAGGAAAATGAGTCATTTTGGGTGTGTTTACCTATTGTGAACACTTGAAATTAAATTTCAAACTGTTTAAATAATGGGGAACATGTTTTGAAATTGATACTTTGAGTATTCGGTTTTAAAGTGATGTATCTATATGCGATAGTGTTTTTTTGGTGTAAAGTTTTCATGGGTTATCTTGAAATTATTTAACAAATAGTTTAAATTATTTTTTGATTTATTGAGATGGAGGGAAAGTAGAATTTGGGAAAAGTTGAATATGTGTCTATATTTAAAGTAGTATGTTTATATAAAATGAGACATGTTTTTGGTGTAAACTCACTTTGAATCACTTGGTGGTGTTTTACAAGTGGTTCAAATGGTTTAGTTAATTGTGTAATTGGCGCGAAACTAATTTTATGGACAATTTATTAAGCAAGTGGTTTGAAATTCCCTCCTATTTGTAATTGGGTGTGTTTATTTGTGTCTTCCCTTGTTGTGTTATTTAAATAATGTTTTCTATGTTGTGTAAATTGTTGGTGTTCTTTGAGTGTTTCTAATTGGGGATTCTCGAAATGATTAGGCAACGAAAAATATATTTTGGAAAGGTATTTTTGGTGTGCTTGTGTTTTTGAAATGTTGTTTGGGTATGAAAGTGGTGGATTTTATGTGTAATGAATTGTTTGGTCTATGATATGAGAAAAAATATGCTATGTGAATGCGAAACTTGATTGAACACAAGGGAAAACCCCAGGTATCTTGGTGGGAGGACTAGAACTAGTGCGCTAGTGATCGAGAGTGGTATCATCCCTATTTCACTTAGTTGGATTGACGATTGCAACACTAACTAAACATATGAATTATTGAGGGTCATGGTTTCTAAGACACGTTTACTAAGGTTCGTGGTTTCTAAGCCATGTTTTCTGAGGGTCGTGGTTTCTATGCCACGTTTCATTGAGACACGAGATTCTAGGGTCTCACTCAAGCTAGATAAACCATATGGGATTTACCCATAGTGCTCTACCATCCATGACGTTGTTCCTTCCGTCGGCATATAAAGGATCACTTGTGTATGTGCATGTGTGAGCATGTGTGTGTGTGTGGCCTAAATGATTTTTTCTCCTCCTCTTTAAAATATTTTTTGAGAAATGTTTTTTCTTAGTGTTTTATTTTAGCATTTAGCATGTAAATGTTTTCTTTAAAATCATTTTGAAATTATGATTTTGAACAAGAACATTAAATTATCTCTTGGATGTTGTGGGATGGAATCTTTTCATTTGGTGGTATCCTACTGGGCTCTTAGCTCACACACTACATACACCTTTGGGTGTATGTGGACCATGTTCATTGTGTAATCTAGGTTGAGGCATCGTGCTTAGTGATGGTGGTTCTAGTTACTGAGGGTCTTCACTTGGAGGCTGGTATTGGAGTTTTAGTTCTCTATCTTTGTTTTTGTTCACTTTGGGTTTTAGTTTAATTGAAGACTTTAAACCTGTTTATAGTTTAAAGACGTTTTTGGTTACCGGTTTCCAGTTTCAGTTTGTTTATCTTGTTAGTTGTGATTCTATCTTTTATTTCTTGTAAATAGTTACCATGTAATTTTTTGATACCCGGGCACTTGTGCTAGCCCGTGGGGATCGAGAACACCCTTCAGGCCATGTCGCGGACCGGGTCGGGCGCCGGGTCGGATGGCGACCCGGCCCGGTACATGACATTGATCCATTCCAATAATCGACAGATCTACTCCTCTCACTCTCTCCTACTCTGGGTTAATAGCAGTCACCCATAGGTTAGAGAGTTACATAAAAATAAATAAATGGAATTGGGATTTTGGAGAATAAAAGATGAATTGATTAATTAATTAATTCCATTATTTAATGAATTAATTCCACCCACAATAGAGAAAAACCATAAAAATAATTCAAACAATAATTATACTATTCATAGGGCAATACCCCAATTTTAGACACAAATTAAGGGTTTCATTCCCCATAAAAATCCCATCTCATGATGAAATGACAATAATTTACCAACATGTATGTGTGGAATAAACCTAATATATTATTTCCAATATATGATCCTCAAGGATAAAAAAATCTTGAAAATTTATTTCATCTATATGACCCATATAAAAAATATTTTCAGAAATATTCTAATGATTCATATCATGAAAGTTATATCCACTAAACTATGAATTCCTAAATAGATTTTGACCTAATTTGAAGAAGTTTATGAATATTGAGTTGGAAGTAGAATTTAAAAAAGGAATGGAATATGTAAAAGTATCTCAAAAAATACATAAAATTAACTATGAAGTTTCTCTAAATACATAAGGGTAGTCTATAAATCATAAACTGAGAAATGAAAAAAATATAAACTTCCCTGCATACATAAGGTTCAATATGATTATATATAAAAGTAACTATGAGATGAATCAGAATATTGGAAAAGTTTTGGAAGATACTATTGATATGTGAGTTTAAATTTCTATGTTATAAAAAAATTGAAAAAATGGTGAATTATACTATGAAATGTAAGAATAACATTACTTAATACGTAATATTACCTCTAGATAGACTATAAATATGGAAAATGAAAGAAACTTATTGGGACATTTAAGAGTAATTATTTATAATGTAATGTTATTTCACACAGGAAATTTGAAAATTACAAAGACTCAATATGATACATAAGGGTAATTACCTCAATATGCAATGGTTATCCCAGTGATAAAGTAAATCCTTAAGGGTTATTTCCATTATATTTAAGGTGAATTCCAATGATATATAAGGGCTATTCCCTCTATAAAAGAAATATATAAGGGTTATTCGCATTATATATAAATGTAATTCCCATGATATGTAAGGGTAACTATACAATATAAATTTATATATATGGTTTCTATACATAGTTAAAAATAATAGATTTTAATGATGAAGTATTTTTATAAATATTAAATCAGACAATGTTGAGTTATAATTCATTGATTAAAATATCCAGATGATAGTGGTTGAGCAATGATATAAGACAATTGAAAAGGATAAATGATTGAGTGGTTAACTACTTTATTACTATAATATTTTAAAATATAAAAATTTGAAAGTCATTTATAGTATTTTTAGTAGGATAAGTGTGAAAATATTCTCTGGTACTATTTGAATTTAGAAAGGGGGAGGATTAAAAAATGAAGAGGATGGTGTTTTCTGTTCAACAGAGTATTTTAATGTGGAAGACTCTGTATAAAATAAATATGATTATGTAAAATATTTGTTTTTGTAAAATTGAAAAAAAATCTTGAGAGATGAATCTATTAATTTAAGAAGTTTATATTTTAGAATAATAATTTGTATAGCCTAGAAGTTTAGATATACAATGTTTAGAATCCATACATTGAGATTTTTTTATGATAGTGATAGAGGAAAATATTTTGATCCTACATAAGGTCTCAATGTTCAATATCTTAAATAAGTAAGCACATATTAATTTAGATTAAAATAAAGTTTTAGAGGAATATCATATTTTTTGTATGGAAGAAGATAAAGAGATCAAGAAACCTAAAGACAAAGTGATCTTACTCATTCTATTTGGTATTTTTTTTAAACTAATGATAGTACGTATAATGAACCAGGGGTATTATATAATTTTTGGGAGAGAGAATTGGGTTAAGGATGATACATTATAACATAAATTATAATATATGTTGATATTATTGGGATGTACATGTCTCAAACTCATCCCAAAAACATCAAGGATATAGTCACTTACATTGGAGAATAACCTTGTAAAAATATTGTGATATTTGTGTTAATTTTCTTTTAGATTCATACTGGTAAAGGTGGGATAAAATTATTTACAATATCCTGATTCTAACAAATAATAGAGGTTAATTTTAGGGAGGATATTATAAAAACAAAATAGCAATGATTCAACCCCCCTTAGTGTTACATTAGTTTCCATAGAACTTCAATTTTTATGAGATAAAATACATGTTTCCTTTTAGTGATCCTTTTTTTATTAACATAAAGATAGTTTATATGAATTATATCAGTAGTATAGGTATACATATATTTTTTAGAAAGAATCATCATTTCTAGAATAATAGGATTATTCTTTATATTCATTCACTTGGCCTAAAATTCTATGATTCTAATACAGTGGGTTTTACACATTCTAATAAAGGTGATCACATGAAATTTACTCATAAAAGAAATATAGAGGTAGATTTAAATGTGAGGAATGAAATTATATTATAATTATCTCAAAATATTTTTTTCTAATGTGATGGTAATAAAAATTGCCAAAGAAATATTGGATATTCTAGAAAATAAATTTTAAGGTAATTTCAAAGTAAATGAATATTGGTTGTTGATTTGGAGAGAAAATTTTGAATCTATTATAATGGATTGTGATGATTCAACAGATTAAAATTTAACAATTGTAAATGAAATTAGACTCAAAATTAATGTTTTTAAAAAAATTCTCAAAGATTCAACATTATTAAGTATTTTGTGAGGAATTTCCCTGAAATATTTGATTTAAATGTATATTATTTAGAATATAGAGATTATTTTTCTCTTTATGAGCTAAAAATTTTCTTATTTCTCATGAAATGAGAAATGATTCTATTTTTATTTATAAAATAAGAATAAAAATGGTAATTATAAAGGAAATAAAAAGCTAAAATGTTTTAAATATAAAATAATTTGGAACTTTTAAGTTTAATTTCCAAAATATGAGAAGTGGTATGTATAAATGTGAAGAGTAGGAAGACAAAAAAAAAACAATAAATGGTGTAAGACCTCAGAAAATTTAATATTCTTAATGTGGTAAAAAATATTTTCATGTGAATAAAGATTATAATCATATAAGGAAAATTATAATATAAATAATTCACTATAATTAATAAATAAAAATAATAAACTACTGAAATTTTTATAAACTTCATGGATAATGAGGAAAATCATGATGAAATCTAAATCGGTGTTGAAGAAAGTGAAGAATAATTCACTATACACACATTGGAAGATGAGTTTGAATCATCTCCTGATAAAAAAAACATAAGAGAGAAAAAATATTTATTAGAAATTAGTCTTCAAAGATAAAGGAAATTTAATATGAATTTCATAACAAATTGAATATCTATATTGATGAAATCATACTTCTAAAAGCGAGTTTTTTGAACAAGGAAAAATGTTAAAATATTTTGAAGAGAGGTATACTATAAAATAATATGAATTAAACATAAATAGTTAAGGTGTATTGAAGATGAAAGGATATTAAACATGATGATTTATGAATTCAATAGAACTATTTATGTTTAAGATGAATCATCTCAAGTTTTTTTGAAAATATTATTGAGGAATAAGGTAGAAATTTTTCATGTTCATTATAACATTACTAATTCAATTTCACCTAATGTCATGGGTCTTAAAACAAAATCTAGACTTTTATGGACTAAAAAGGTAATTAAAACCTCAATCCTATATCTAGGAGAGTTGGGGGTGGGTTGGGAAGAGATAACTCCTCAAGAAAAAATAAAAAAAAAAGTTAGGAATACTCCTAGTCATTAAAAATATTATCATAGATAGAACAATCATTCTTATAGAATATTTTAATTTAATGGAAACTATTGTAATTTTCAATCCTTTATCCATAAATAATATCCTTTTAGGTAATAAATGTCACTACCATTGTGTTAGATAAATAAATAATTAAGGAGGAGCTATCTAATGAAAAAAATAACATTTATAAGTAGAATAAAGTGGTGAATATATTTACATAAATATTGTCTAATCAAAATAAATTTGATCTTTTGGATGAAATATATGGAAGGTGTTTCCAAAATGGCCATTTTGTAGAATAATATATGGTAATTTGTCTAGAACAAACTATTTAAGCTACATGATATAAATTTTTCTAGAGAAGAGATGAAGTTGAGAAATCACTTCTTGTTGAGGTCTCTAAGTTAAGTAAGATACAGATACCCAATAGTGTGTTTTAGAGTCTCTTTTCCTCTTTATTATATTTTTATTAGTATTTTCCCCTCACTTTATTTTATATATTTATTTATATAATATAATGGTATTTATTTTTTCACATTATTTTATTCACTATTGTTTTTATTTTTTATGATATATTATTGAACTATAATTCATGGCCAATATTTCATTCCCATTATTATTATATTCATATCATATTCTATGTTTGAAAGAATAAGGATTTTATAGTCATTGTTTGAATGGATTATACAGTCATTGTTTGAAGATTATTTATCCTTTGTTATTATGTTTTATCATTAACTATTATAATTGTTCATTATTCTAGAATTTATATTTTTTCTTACATTATGTGTTAAAGTTTATGTTTACCTAATTACAAAACTTGATATTTACAAAATTACAGACTTCTAGGATTCTATTTAATAATTGGACAAGTTTACGCTTATATTTAAAAATTTCACTAAGGCATGACTCATATGTTATGAATATATTACTCATATATATTTAGAGTTCATTAGTTTTCTAACATATCAAGTTTTTAAAAGGTAAAACTAAGTTTTATAGCATATGAGACACACAACACTGATCCTAAACAAACCATGATTCTTTAAATATAACCATGAAAACCTATCCATTAAATTCCTGGGTATGAATATGATTAAATACCTTTTGAAATAGATATAAATTCTATACTCAATTTTTAAATTCATAGTAATTAAGAACTTATTTTAAAAAAAATACATTTAATCTTCAAAAAAATATCACTTTTCTTCAAAAATGATTTTTATTGCCTTGTATGATAAAATATTATAATTAATCTCTTTAGAATTTTTTTAAATTTTATTTTATAAAAATAAAATCATTTTTAAATAAAAATATCGATATTAACTTAGTGTGAAATTCTGGTTTTTTTGGAAAATATTGATTTTTCAGTGAATAGTGAAAAATATTATCCATCCAACGACCCGAAGGCCTTCAAATTTTTATTTTAAACAAGCCCCATTTTAAGGGAAGAAGGGGGAACCCAAATAGACTGCAAGGACTTATGTAATTTAAAATTCCCATAATTATTTTAATTTGATTTAAAAACAAAATAATAATTATTTCATTAAATTTAATCCCATTAATTACATTTTTATAATATTTATATTTTTTTTATGTAAGTTTATTTTTACTTTTTAAAAGACAATTTTCTGAAAAACTGTTTTAAATTGCATAATGATAATCCATTGTAAAAAATTAAAATTTTCCCTAATGCGGTATTATTTAAAGAAAATTTATAGATTATATTTCTATAAATATGAATTTAAATCTATTTAATTATTATTACTTTTCATATAGTTATTATAAGATCATCTTATGCTTGAAAGATACATTTCTCGAAAACCAGTTATGTCAACACATATGGGGGTTTAATTTTTAAATTAAATCATGGGAATTTTTTTGATTGAATATGATAAAATGGATTTAATATTTATAATTATAATAATTTATATTATATAATAATTTCAACTTAAATTTTTGTCATAATGAATTGTAAAAGTAGTAAAAAAATAGGTACCTTGGTAAAAAAATAAAAGGGTGAAAGTGAGTAACCATAAAGGTAAAGAGGATAAAATAGTTATGAATGGTAAAGGTTTGGATCATAATTATCTCTTATCCACTCCAATTTTCAATTTGATAGGAACTTTTCTTGAGAGTGACTTCCCATTATTTAATAGTTTTGGGTATTTATAAGAATGTTACTCCTCCTCCCTTATACAAGGGAACACATTATCCTCTCATTAAAACACTTCCAAAACCCATTGGTTTAAAAAATACCAAACCAAATCACTTACATTATTCCATCCCCTCATCTTATAAGCCTTGGTTTTACCATAAATCCAATCTAGGAAGGGTTTAGGTATAATCTGAAAGTGGTGGTCTGAAGAAGAGGTAACGTTCTTAACCGAGAATCCTTGTTTTATTTCATCTCATACCTCGTTATAATATTAATAAATCATGATCATATAATAAAATTAGTATCTCCCATATAACAAGATGTTATAATGTTAACAGAATAACCTAAATCCACCTCCACTTCCATAAAATGTGAAATGAAACCATCATTCGTGTGTGTAGTGGAGTACCACATCACAGACCGATGTAATTAAATTTCAATCATCTCCTCTCAAAGATATTAATAATTATGAAATTAATTTTAATATATGATAATAATGAAATATTAACCATTATATATAATTAATAAATCATATATTTTTTTAACCTTAATATCCATTGAAAATGATAACCTCATTCGTGTATACGGAGGACTAATGCCTCACGAAGCGATGAGATTATTTTATTTTATTACCAAATCACAATGATTGTATATGTAAGTGTAATTAATGAAATAATATGATATTTATGATATAATTATAAATATTTAAGGATAATGTAACATCTACCTTATTTTCATCATGATCGTTGAAAAATAGTTTTGTTACTCATGTGTATAGCCTACCATCTCTATGATTGTAATGTTGCTCATTTTTCATCACCATCCTTCATGATTTATTTTAAAAGTATAATTGATGTATAAAATTAATTATTATTTCATTATTATTATTTTTTATTGGATAAATTAATAACCTATTTTACCTTATTCAACTTACCAAGTGATTTTGGTCATATGAGCCGAACATCATCAGAACGTCCGACATGAACATAAATAATTAAGTAATTTAATATGACATGGTAATTAATAAAATAAAAGAAATAATAATATTTCAAAAATGTTATTAATAAAATAAATAATTAACATAATTTTATTATTTAGGAAGATAAGGAACACATGTGATAAATCAGGCTCCATGTTAGGGGTCTCTCTAAACAACCCTTTTCCTTAGGTTATGGACACTCCCTCTCTAACAGACTTTATCTCTCTATTTAATGATATAAATTGATTAAAAATTATATATATATGACTCTTACTTATATATCTTTCTCATTTTGTCTTCCTTTTATGGGTTAATACATTCCATATGACCATTTATCAAATACCTCCATTAATAAATATCTTTTGATTATGTTATGAGACATGATTATGCAACCCGTTTCATCACATGGGTTATTATTATGTTTATGCCCTGTGATTGATTTCACTATGTGTCACACATATTTAGGTACATAATATAAATTTTATGGTCGGGCATGGAATTATATATCCCTCCAATGCATTGCATAATGTTTTATTCTCACGAGACATCATGTATGGGATTATGGTGTTAACCTAATCCATTATGGGATTATGTACACCATGTGATGTAGTCATATAAGATAATCTTGACTTATTTTTATTCTATGTTTTATATTTTTTCCACATTTCCTATTCTTATATGATCTTATGACACCAGTTCATTTATATCATTCATCTATTTGATTTCTCATGTACCTTCTCTTTTATGATATCATGTTATTCATTTGACCAACATGTTTTCCCTCCTTATAATTCTTATTCTCTTAATGTTATTTTTAGATCACTCATTTATTTCATTTCTTCCCTAGGTTATACTATATAATTATGTATATAAAATAGATTTTAAGATCCCACCCTGATGAATAAAATATGGATTCCATGTTTTATTTTTCTTTGATGTATTATGAACCTAGTCCTCCAAATACACTAGGAATTTATGATCATTTTTTTTGTATTAATGGATATTTATGTTTAATAATCATGAAATAATATTTGTAAAAGGATTGTGTCTCTATAGTTGGTATCATATAGAATGTTAAGTTAACCCTTGGAAACTAGTAAGATAAAACTTTTGTATGATCCCTAGGGATAAGTATAAGGATAATTTTAATTATAGGAAAATATCCTAGAATTTTGGTGAAGAATAGAGAAAGTGGTTTCTAAGAAATTACATCTCTACCCAGATACTAAAAGTCTATGTGGTTTTGGAATAGATGTACCAAGGATTGATAACTTTTAAAAATGTGTGTTTGTATTAACTCGACCATTACCTAGTATAGAAAACAGGTCTTACTTCCCACTTGGTTTGACACTCCCCGAGGATATGTTTTGGAAATTCAAAAACTATTTTCAAACTATTATGAATGGAAAAATATTTCTAGTAAGATTTTATATTAGGAAATAGATCGTGGATAACTTATGTTGAAAATAATCAATTAATAAGTTAAGGAATATATTTTATCTATGAGTTATCCCTTCAATATTCATAGTCTTCCCTTTATGTGTTTAATAGTTAAAAAATCATCCCTAATTTTCCCTTCTATCAGTAAATGGATGAAAATAGGAGAAACTGAGGAAACAACCCATGTGAAGGGAAATTTTATTATTTACCAAATGAGGTACCAAACCCAATGGAAATAGTATTTGGGATCTTCACAAAAATAATTTCCTATAAAACTCTTATTTTTTAACAAAAACATTAATTAGGAGGAATGCATGAACCCCACAAATAAAGATCATGTTGCAATTGACACCATTATACAAAAAATTCCTCCAAAATTCATTGCATCTTTTGATCCATTAATTGTAGAGAAATGGATCAAATCCATTGAAAATATATTCTCTATACTTTAATTCTCTAAGCAAGAGATGGTTTTGTTAGTTGTTTATGATATGGAGGAAGAATATAATCAATGGTGTACATTAATAATAAATGAAAATCCCAAGGAAGATATCAAATATATGGAATTAAAGGAATTTTTAGAAAAAAATTGAAAAATGTTTTCCTCATACTCAATAACTTAAAATGGAGAGGGATTTACTTATCCTCAATCAAAACATTTAAGAATCCATCAGGTTGTATGAAGAAAACGTTAGAAGAATTTTAGGACATTAATTTGGATTTGTAATCTCCCATGAATATATTATTGACTACTTAATTTTTGGGCTAAATCCATGATTCTTAAAATATTTAGAAACTCAATAATTATATAGCTATGATAAAATTGTATGATCTCCCATAAAATTCAAAATTGTGATCATGGAATCTCAAGGTTCTCATGGGAATAATAATATGAAAATGTATTTTAATTATGGTTTTAATATGAAGAAATTTAACATTTGGAAGAAATCCCAACATAAAACTTTTCAAAAGTGTTGGAAAAATCATCCTTGAGATTTCTTGAAGGGGCATGGAAGCTCTTTAAGTAAAATAAGGTCACCTGTATAGTGATTTCCAAAGGATAAAATCCCTTAATGTGATGGAAGAATTGAATGCTCTAGCTAACCCTCAATTTTTTGTCTATTGTTCAACTGCATGGAACAAGGACAATACGCAAACTAATGCCCTAAGCCAAGGGCTGCCAATAATAACCTATGATAACAAACTCCAATTCCTAGAGAGCACATGTGAGATTATTCTATCAAAACTATAGAGGTGAATCTCGATAATGAAGTGGTGACATGTATGATAGTTATTCATTCAAGAATAGAAAATGTAGTTTTGGATTTTGGTTCTACACATTCTTTCATATCATGAGGTTTTAGTAGAACTATCAAAACACCAACTCAAAACATCGAAGTTGAGTTGTTAGTGAATATGAAGAATGGGTCGATTATTGAATCCTAATAATATAACTCATTCCCTCTCCATATTTGTGCAATGAACTTCCATAAGTAACTTGTTATTCTCCATTTAATATATTTTGATGGAATTATAGGTATAGATTGAATTTCCTTATATAGAGGCAACATAAAATTACAAGAGAAAGATATGGCCATATGAATCATGAATTTCACTCTAATTATACACACATGAAAGGAGGAGGATGAATATTATTTAGCATCATCATATAAAGAATATTTATTTTTTCCATCTAAGAAATAATATCCTTCTCAAATGATTGAGCGTAAGGAAAATATCATGCTTTAAGACAGGCCACTTGTGAGGGATTACACCAATGTATTTTTGAAGAGGTCTCTGGTATTCTTTATAGTAGAGAGGTTAATTTTTTTTTATCATTATTATACTTGGATATTTGAAAATATTTATGAATCCATATAGAATTTTTATTTTGAACTCAACGAGATGAAAAAGAAACTACAAGAGAATCTGGATAAATGATTTTTTACCTAAGTGCTTCATCATGGGGTGAATCAGTAATCTTAAATAAGTAAGATAGGTCAATGATACAATAAATTTATTGTCGTAATCTCAAAAAAAATCATAATATATAACAATTATCCCCTTCTATATATAGATAACTTGTTTGATCAACTCTATAGAGTCTAATATTTCTCTAAAGTTGACCTACTGTTGGGATACGGCCAATTAAGGGTGAAGACGGAAGATATTCCCAAAACTTCCTTTTAAACAATGCATGGATACTATGAGCTCATAATGATTACTTTTATAATAAATAATTACCTTGTAATATTTATGGTCATAATGAATAGAGTCTTTAGATATTACCTTGAAAAATTTTTGGTAGTATTTATAGATGATATTCTGATTTACTCCAACTGAAATGAGGAGCATGAGGATTATTTTAATATTGTTATAAATGAATTTTTAGAAGTATTTTTTATATTAAAATTACAAAAACATGGAAGTTCTAGATGGTGGAAGTTTCATCCTTGAGGAATATTATCACCTGTAAAGGGATATCCATGTTCTTTCTAAGAATAAAGCAGCTGAGGATTGACCGATACCAACATCTATAATGAATATTCGAGTTTCCTTGGACTATCTGGGTATTAATACTGATTTTTGAGGAACTTATCATGATTTCAAAACCCACTTACCAACATAAATCAGATGGGAGTAAAGTGTTTATAGACCAGTGAATGCGAAAAGAGCTTCAAGGAGTTGAATAAGAGGCTTATCACTGCACAATTACTCTTTTTTCCCTCAAGGGGATAAATTTTTGTTGTATATAATGATTATTAAAAGAAGGGTTTGTGTTGTGTACTAATGTAGGATGATAAAGTGATAGAATATGCCTTAAGGTATTTTAATGTTAAAGAGAAGAAATATCCAACACATGATTTGAAGTTTGTTATAGTGATCTTTGCATTGAATATCTAGAAACATTATCTCTTGGGGGAGAATTGTGAAATATATATGGATCATAATAGTCTCAAATATAAATTTACATAGAATTAGATTGATGTGGTCCAATGAATATGTTTAGATCTAATTAAGGAATATAACTTCTCAGTCCATTACAATCACGGGAATGAAAACAAAGTGGATGATGCTCTATGTAGAAAGGATCCAATTTTTTTTATCAATTTTGATAATTGAGAAGGTTATAATCCTCATATACTTGAAAATTATAGATATAGTAATATTAATCCTAACTTTATAAAATAACTTCTCAACCATCCATTCTTTAGAAGATCAAGGAGGCCTATAAAGATGATGAGGTTCTTCCGAAAATGGTAGTGAATATTCAGGTGTTTAACCTTTCTGAAGATATAGTTATAAGGATTGGAAACCAAATATGTTCCCCGTCAATACAATAGATAAATAGGGATATTTAGGATGAAGTTCATATCTCATATTTCTCTATTCATCAAAGAAGAACTATGAAGTAAATAGAATTGAGAAATTTTTTTTGGTGGGGTATCATGAAGAGAGGGATTAAAGAATTTTCATCTCGATGCTTGGTATTTCAACAAGTCATGGATAAATGAAATAAGTATAAGGGTATGAATAAAATATTTCTCATACTAGTATGAAAATAGGAAAACAAAACCATTTATTTCATTATAGGAATCCCCATCCACCTAAAGGAAATAACAACATCTAGGTAGTAGTCGGTTGCCTTATAAAGTGGTCACATTTCATTGCTATTAAGGAATATTTATTTATTTACTATCTCATTAATATATACATAATATAAGTGGTAAGATAGCATGGAGTGATAATCTATATTGTATCTGATAATTATTTGAGTTTTACCTCAATGTTTTAGAGAATACTTTAGCAAGTGTTTGATATAGAAATCATCTTCAGTGCTACTTAAAACCCTCAGATGGATGATCAGTATATGATAAACATAAAAACACTAAAGGATACACCAAGATCATATTAAATGGATTTACAAGGATATTGGGATAATAATCTTCTCTTAATAGAGTTCTCATACAGTAAAAAATGCCATTTTAGTATTCAAATGGATCTTTATGTGGCACTTTATAGGAAACAGTACCGGACTCTAATATGATAAGATGAATATGGAGAAATGAATTTGATGAAACATAATCTTGAATAAAATATGATAGATATGGTTTTAACCGTTAACAATCACATGAAATTTTCATAAATTTGATATAAAATATATGAAAATAATCATCAATGAGACCTAGTGTTTGAGGTTGTTGATAAAGTTTTTTTGGTATTTAACAATGAAAGAAATTCATGTGGTTTTGGAAGAAGGTAAAGATTATTAATAGATAAATTAAACCCTTTTAGATCCAATATTTCATCAGAGTGGTTTCCTATTCACTAGCAATTCTACCAAACCTATCTCAAGTGCATGATGTGTTCTATATATACCTCTTAAGGATGTACATAATAGACCCCTGATAGGTACTGAATTGAGGGGTCGTTCCATTGTAGAAATTACTTTAATATGTGGAGAATATAGTGGTTTTCTTAGATCATACATACAAATTTATATGAAACATAACAACTAACCCGGTCAAAGTGTTGTAGCGAAACCATAAGTTTGAGGAAGAAACATGGGAACAGTAAGAAGTGATGAGGCAGAAGTGCCCGCAACTATTCTATCCATAATTTTTAATATAAAATTTTTAAGTGGAAATTACTTAATGGGAGGAATAATTTAACATACCATGTTTTTAAAAGGGAAAACTATACTCAATAGTGTATTAGACAAGCAACACTGAACCCAAACAAACCATGATTATTTAAATATAACCATTATAATATTGTCATTAAATTAATGGGTTTTAATAGTACTAATTGTTTTATGAAATATATATAAATTTTATATTAAATTTATAAATTATTTTGAACTAATCACTCATTTCTTAAATAAATATATTTATTCTTCAAAAAAATAATTTTTATTCAAAAATGTTTTTTATTATTTTTATGATAAAATATTATATTTATATTTATTCTAAATAGAATAAAAGTTATTTTATAAAATTAATGATATTTTTTAAATCACCATAAAATTATTAAATTAGAGTGAATTTTTGGTATTTATTAAAAAATATTGATTTTTTTGTGAATAGTCAAAAATTTCGTTTTTTGGTAAAACTGTCATTTACTTTCAATAAATTAAGTTATATAAAATTAATATTATTATTTAATTTTAATTTAAAAATAAAAAATATTTTTTATTTAAATTTTCTCCTATTAATTACATTTAAACCATATTTATACTGGATTTTAAAATAAGATTATTTTTAGGCTTTAAAACACAGTTTTTTGAAAAACTGTTTTAAAGTTCATAATGTTTCTCCATTTTAAATAATTAAAATAACACCTAAAAATGAATTATTTAAATTAAATTTACATATTATATATATATAAATATTAATTTAAATTCATTTAATTATGATTACTTTTCATATAGTTATTATATGATCATTTTATGCTTAAAGAAAACATTTCTTGAAAACCCATTCTTTCGACATGTCTGAGGGTTTAATTTTTAAATTAAATTTTTCCACTAATATGAAATTAATTCGATAAAATGGATCCCATGTTTTTAATCATAATAATTTATATTATATAATAATTTCAACTTAATTTTTTGTCATAATGAATAGTAAAAATGTTTAAAAAATACTTACCACGGTAAAATAATTAAAAGGGTGAAAGTGAGTAACCTTAGAGGTAAAGAAGGTAAAATGTTTAAAAAAACATGAATTTAAGAGGTTTTTATCCTCCTTATATACCCTAAACTCCTTTATTTGTGAAATTTTTAGGTACTTTTCTTGATAGTGACTTCCCAATATTGAATAGTTTTGGGTATTTGCATGATTTCCACTCCTCCTACATTATAAAATAGAACCGTCTCTCATCTCATTTCCACATGTAAAGAACCCATTGGTTTAGAATATAATTGAAAAAATCACTTCCTAAATTCCCTACCGAAATCCTAGAATCCCGTTTTATCAAAAATTAAATCAAGTAAGCATTTAGGTATAAACATAAAGAGGTTGTCTGAAGAAGATGCAACATTCTTAACCGACCATCTTTGTATTATTTATTTTCCACCAACATATAATATTAATCAATTATTAAAATTTAATAAAATAAGTATCTATCATATAATAATATTTTATTATGTTAATGGGGTAATTTAATTCCATCTCCACTTCCATCAAATTGGATGAAAAACCATCGTTCGTGTGTTCGACCGACCACCGCCTCATGAATCAATGTAACATCACCTATTAGGAATATTA
The DNA here is from genome assembly GCA_963277665.1 of Viscum album. Classification (NCBI taxonomy): domain Eukaryota; kingdom Viridiplantae; phylum Streptophyta; class Magnoliopsida; order Santalales; family Viscaceae; genus Viscum; species Viscum album. Next base: position 340,177,977 of record OY728167.1, read on the forward strand.
ATAATAATGTATTTAATGTTTATATAATAAAATAATAATATATTAAACATTTTTTAAAATTAATAAATCATATAATTTCTTACCTTACCATCCATCGTAAATGATTACGTCTTTCGTCTGTACGGAACACTATAGCCACACGAAGTGATATGATTCGTTTATTTTATTAAAAAATCAGATAGATTGTATATGTAAGGTTATTAATTAAATAATATTATATTTATGATATAATTATTGTTTTTTAAATATAAAATAACACCTTCCTTCTTTCCAATATGATCATTGGAAAATTGAAATGCTACTCATGTGTATGTACGACCTACCGTCTTTATGATTGTAATATAGTTCATTTTTCCTAACCATCATTCATGATTTGTTTTAAAAGTATAATTTATGTATATAAATGATAATTATTCCATTATTTTTATTATTTATATGATTAATAAATAATCTCCTTGACCTTATTCAACTTACCGAAGTGATTTTTGTCATATGAGCCGAACATCGTCCAATTGTCTGACATGAACCCAAATAATTACGTAATATAATTTGACATGGTAATGAATAAAATAATAGTAATAATAATATTGAAAAAATTTATTAAGAAGTTAAATAATTAACATAAGTTTATTAGTCATGATTATAAACATGTGACGAATTGGGCTTGAGGTAAAGGATCTCTCTAAACCACCTTTTCTTCAGGTTATGGACTCTCTCTATATCTAACTCACCTTATCTCTCTATTTAATGATATTTAATACTCATAAGTTCTATACATATTTCAATTACATATAATACTAGTTCATTCTTAATTCCTTTAATAGGTTTATATATGCCTTATAACCATTTCTCAACTTCCTTCTTTAATAAACCTCTTATGATTATGTTTTGAGACTAGATTATGGAACCCATTTCATTCCCTAGGTAATTATTATGTTTATTTCTTATGATTTATTTCATTATGTAGAACAAATATTAATGTACATAATATGAATGTGATCAGTTGGCCCAGAATTATATATCCCTTTAATGCATTGGGTATTGTTTTAGTCTCATGAGATGTCATGTATGATATTAGGGAGTGAACCTAATCCTCTATGGGACTTTTTTCCACCATGTGATTTTGTCTCAATAATTAACCTTGACTTATGTTTATGTCATATTTTATATTCCTACCACATTTCCTATGTTTATATGATCATATGATACAAGGTCCATTAAATCATGTTTGCCTTTTATTACTCATGTAACTTATCTTTTAGGAAATCATGTTATACCTTTGAGTCACATTGTATGCCTCCTTGTCATGTTTACTCTCTTACTAGGATTTTTAGCTCACCTATTTCTTTAATGTATTCAATAGGTTATAATATTTATATTTAGGAGCTCAAATGGATTTTTGGATCTCACTATTTAGAATAAGAGAAGGATTCTTTGTTTTAGTTTCCTTTGATGTATTATATACCCAGTCTAAAGAGGTCTTTGCTTTAAATAATAAATTGAGGCTATACCTAGTATTCTAAACACACTCAGCCTTTATGATCCTTGTGTTGTATAAATGGATATTTATGTTTAAAAATCCTATAATAATATTTTTAAAAGTCTTGGTTCTATATAAGTTTTTAGAAAGGGGGATACTTTTACATGTGGTTCACACTAGGAAAATTAACTATTGCATAATTGAATTTGATAAATTATTGATATAGAAGTTCAAGGTAACTCATACATATCCTAAAATGTTATGTAAAATATAAAATTTTTATAAATTAATGAATTTTATCTTATGAATTATGTAACACCCCAATCTTCCATGATACGTTTCCCTTTGAATAATGAAATAACTTGTATTGTACGCAACTTTGAGTTTCTAACACACCGCAACCAATCAAAGTAGTCGTTATAAAATAGTAATAACCACTTTTTTTAAATTTTATAAATTTTATTATTCAAATTGGACTTCATTTTTGGATTCAGAATATCAAAATTATCTTAGGGCGATTTATTGGTATTTTTCAGAAAACTTTCATATTTTGATGAATAGTGAAAAATACTAAATTTTAATTAAAAACAATTTTTTAATCGAAATATTTTATAGTGTTAAATTATAAATTTGATTGGTTTTTATGTATCAATAGATTATATTTTTATAATTTAGTCCAATGTTGGTCATTCAACGTAATTTCACATTTAAACTGGACATAAACAAGTGTCAATCTTTTGATAGTTATTATTTCTTAAAAACACGCTTTTTGTTTTGACAACAGGAATTAATTTTAAATTAAATTATTCCACTTCTGTGTTTTGAATTTATAAAAATAGATTTCATATTTATAATCAATATTTCATAATTTTTTAAATAGGTAACTTTTATTTTTACACATTTTGAATAATTATTTCGGTAAATATTTTATTTACCATGGTTAAAGGGTAAATCCAGTAAATAAGGGTAAAAAATAATATTATAATAATATTAAATTACCCTAACACATGTCCTAACTCTATTTGATGATAAATTTCCGACCATGTTCTTCCTTGTGTTGATTTTGGGACCCCATGGAGCCACTTGTATGTGATAATGACACTTTATATTAATTAAGTTAAAGTAAATACAAAAATGACATAAGCATATATCTTTTAGTAAAACGATTTTTACATAGGGTTATATATGTTATCTCTTCGACTTTATTATTAATTAGAAATAAAAAAATATTTCCTACATAATTTTTATTTATTTATTATTTTTAGACATTTAATAATTAAATTTATTTATGACACAATAATGATGCAAAATTTTCTTTATTAATGAATGAATCAAATAAATGATATTATAAATATTAAAATAAATATAATTTTAACGTTTTGATGCCATGAAATAATTTTCTAGGTTAATATGAGATGTTAGGATTAATTAATTGAATTTATTTTGAATTAATAAAGTTTCTAGGACTTTCAAAAAATCAATTATTAAATAGTGTCAAAATTGACATAAAAAAGTTTTTAAAAAAATATTATATTATTAATTGATATAATATTTATAAAAATCTAAGGTTTTTCCAAAGGATTTATATAATGATAGTTATATCACTAATGAACCACTTGGGGTTCTCTTGGAAGTTTATAGTATGTTTATTAACCATATAATATAAACATACAAAGAGACATGGTAAATGTCAAACTATTTAACTAAGAGTTTAATCAAAATGATATTGTTAATATGGTGACCTAAACCTATATAAAACCTATTTTTTGAGAGGATTTCTACCCATACCCACCTTATACTTGAAATAAATCAATTATAATCCATTATAAACTGAATATGAATTTATTATAAAATAATATTTTAAGTTTTTCCTATGGTGCCCCTCACCCCTCTTATGAAAGGGCACATCCCCTTCCCTCAAATTCACACCTTCATAGCCTTTTTTACCGGCCAAAACCTGCCAAAATATCCTCCCAACTGTCCTCCATTAATCCTAGAATCCTTCATTTAGTTATAAAGCCAATCTATGGAGCCCTTTTGATCAAATCAAAAGAAAGAACCCGAAGAAGAGGTAAATATTTCATCACCTCTTTCAAGTTATTTTCTTCTTCCACTTCCTCTTTATTTGCCATTACATTATAAAATAATAAATCTATTATATTCAATATACTTAGATACTATTATAAAAATGGTACAACCATATTCATTGTTCTATCCATCCTATAAATGACAAAGTCACCATACGTGCGTACTTACAGCTTACCGTCTCCACATCGTGGTGATGTTTGTTATTCAAACACTTAATCATTTGGATGAGTGTAATAATGAGTATAACTGATGTAAATAATAAATATACCATTATAATGATTCTGTATATATGATATAACATCCAATTATATATGATTTTAATATCAAAATAATGATATTGTCACTCGTGCGTACGTACGGATTACCGTCTCCACGAAAACGATGAGATTCATTCCCCATCGTATCCATTCAAGACTAATTTTCATTTTAGGATTAAAAATAATGTTTAAAGACTTGATATCATTCTGGATATGAATAAGATACATCCCATCCATAACAAACATGACTCGCGTATCAAATCACATAAAGCAAAACGAATCAGTTAACACCGGAAACGACGATAATACTAAAATATTATTAACAAAGGAATATTAAAAGATCATATATGATATCATATTTATGTATATGGTTATTTTATAATTTAGTAACAATGCTTTTTTTAGGATTTGGTGGTCTAGAACCAACTAATTTGTACTTTATTCATTAATAAAAGCCTTATCACATCTTGATTGTTCTTCTGCGTGACAATGCATGTGATAATGTCCTAAGGACAACTGTTGCATTAATGGGTCATAGCAGATCCCTACTATGATGAGAACCCAGAAGTTCCATAACAATGTTCTTGAATATATGTTCTACGGCCGAATGATATTATTTGAAGGACACAAATAATATAGGTCATTAGGGTTGAGGACTCATAAAACTTTGAGGCACCTTCTCATGCTGTGCGCCCTTGGTAATATGCAGGAGGATATTATGAGAACGAGATCCGCCAGTAGGAAATCCACATTTCATAGTGTTATTGGATGTTCCTATCTGCAGACGTGTGTATTGGTCCTTATACTTTAAGATTATTATTAATGGGTATTACAACTCGCGCACTTAGATGTATTGATGAAAACTGTGACGACACACTATTCGCAGCGAGGTAGGATACGTTGGGTGCGTCACGAGTAATACTGCGTTAATAGATAATGCGAGAAAGGATTCGTCCCTTCTGTTCTATAACGGAAGTAGATATCTGCCCTTTTATGGAATTGATATGGACAAAATAAATCATTGGCCATGGTAGGTATGGGTGAGTTCAATTCTGGGAAGTCAAAGAAAGAATAATCGAGCAGATGGGTTGATAGAACTACTATAGAACCCGCTTGATTAGAGATATCGAGAAAAAGGGATTATATTACATGGTAAGCATTCGTAGGAGGTGACATGTCATTGTGGCGTTAACTTCTTTCTCTATGGTTGCCTTGGCGTGTTGTTAGACGCTAACCTTAGACTTTAGGCAGGCTCTACCTAATTCTACTGAGAAAGAGGCATAGAGGGTCACACACTAAGTGTGTCCATGTATCTTAGTTAAATATTAATTTAACAAATTAAATAATTATTATTCCCGAACGTGGTTTAATAATTATTTAAGGATGCCTGATCGCATTTATTTCAACACTAGTTATTCGAGAGAATATATTGTGGGAGAAATAATATATATTTATTAGCGAGTAATGAAGTTAAATTTATTTAAGAAATAAATAGCCATTACTCAAGGTCTAATAAATATGGTGGAGGAAATAAATAAAATGAAAAATAAAAGTACACGCTGTGTATATTTATATACACGCCGTGTAGTTTGTTTTTCGGGATTCGTGATAAAATATTTTTTATTTAATGAAATGCTATTAAATGCAATATGTTGGGTGCATGTCAAGTAATAATAATGGTCAACTGTCATTATTAAGACATGTGGTATTACTATGAATTAAATGAAATGATTAAATGCTTTCGGGCCATTAATTCATTTTATTATTCTAAGTACTATAATCTCAATTACATTATTCTCATAGAATGAGAGCCATGGTTGTGCACAACGGATTTTGCAAATACTCTCAAGACAAGAGAGAATTCCCTTTCCACCAAGAACTCTTTCCTGTTATGAGAGCGAGATCCTCCACTCGATCAAAGCGGTAGAAGGCGGACATCGCAAGTGAAGGTTCTTCCATGCTAGCACCTGGAGATCACTTCGGCGACGTCCAGAGATACGTGGAGCACGTGTGGATCACTGCTAGAGGAATCCTGTACTTGGAGTCTATGACGTAATGATGGATCACAGGATTGTGACCGGTGACTCCAACAAAGAAATAATTCCATCAAGGTAATTCTTATGAATTAATTAAATTAATTATAACCAACATATGATGATTATAATGCCCTGACCCCAGATACCCAGAGTCGGTGCATTATTACATAAAATTGGAATGATCACAAGAAAGATCAAGTCTCGAAAGACCGATTAGTTTAGTAGCATTGGAAACGGTAGATATATTCATAACGTTTACATTACATCATAAAATGAAAAATAAAACAATATAGTCTCCATAGTTTACACTCTTATCCCCTCATACTATCCCTACAGGTCATTCATAAATTACCTCTTCACATCCTGGGAAAAATAAAACATAGAAAAGGGGTGAGCTCAAATGCCCAGTATGTATAACAATATAGTGGAAACTTTCATAAATAAGAATAAACATTTAAGGCAATGTATAACTAAAACAAAATCCTTTTAAACTTGAACTTCAACATAGTATGGAAAAAATAAAATGAAATAATGCCATTTACTTATTCACATGGATATTCTACTAATCGAATAATCACATGCAATATCAATAACCACTTTCATAATGATGGAATGCATAATGCCAGAATATCATAACCACATAGCCAAGGCCTCGTGCCAAGACTACAAATAATATTTTGTCAAGGCCTTGTGCCAAGACACTAGTTTGTCTCATGAGACCTACCGATGCATCGAGGAGCTATAACAGGCTCCACCAATCACATACTAAGTTCAATGCATTCCCATATGAAAAGGTTTAAACATAACATAAACATTCGTATTAATACTAGCATACGAAATGTAAATACTTCATCCATAAACCACGAATGGTGTAAAAATAACACATCCACAGTCAAACACATCACAAAAACATCAAAACAATATGGAAGTTTTGTATCATAATAAATCAACTTCCAATAAACTTAAAATCCATCAAAGGATGTTGACATAGATGAAATCAAAACTATTTGTGAGAAATATCTCTTTTTTTTGAAATCATTTAAATGTCACACATTTATTATGGAAGTACTTTAAAAGAGATTTTTGAATTAAAGTGTCCCATACCACTTCAAATTTTTTGAAAAGAAATATCTTTTCAAAACATCCACGTCCATATAAATAAATCCTAAAAATCATTTTGAAAACATGGACATTAATTAAAATGATTTAGAAAGATAAATATTTAAAACATTTAAAATTCTGATTTTGATAAAGAGTACCTTTCAGAAAATCCTAAAATATTCATTTCAAAATCATTTAAAAGTCAAATAATTATAAAATAAAACATTTACTTTGAAAATATCCTTATAATCTTGTAAGGGAAGAATCGAAAATTTCATAACAGCGGAAAATAGCCGCACCCGCCGTATAAGTTTAAAAAAGACATTCTTACCTTAATTCTGTCGAAAAGGTTAAAAAGGACCTTGTTTGGAAAATGATGGAAAGATTCCATTATAAACATCTTATAAAAAGTCAAACAAGGGTATAAATGACTTTAAATCATATTTTGTAAAATAGTAATAATTTTTTGAAATACACCTTCAAGAAACATGGATGTGGACGATAAAGAGGTCCCAGAAAATAATTACGTATAAACAACCTCGGATAATGAAGAGATTGTGAAATAACTCTTACCTTGTACTTTTCCTGGGTTGGGGGTAGGTTAACCTTCTGTATAATGGTGAAATAATTGTTAATAAATTATAAAAGAATTAAATACATTAATATGATATCATATATGATCTTTTAACATTGATTTGTTAATAATATCTTAGTATTATCGTTGTTTCGGGTGTTAACTTACTCATTTACTTTTATATGTTTTGTTACGTAAGTCGTGTTTTTCATGGATAGTTTGTGTACTAATCATATCCAAAATGATATCGAGTCCTTAGATACTATTATTAATCATCAAATGAGAATTATACTTGAATGTATACGATGGAGAATGAATCTCATCGCGTTCGTGGAGACGGTAGTCCGTACGTATGCACGAGCGACAATATCATTCTTTTGATATTAAAATAATATATAATTTGACGGTATATCATATATAAAGAATCATTATCATGTTATATTTATTATTTACATGAATTACACATCATTATTATACCCATCCAAATAATAATTTATTGAATGACAATTACACCACGACGTGGAGACGGTAAGCCGTACGTACGCACGTATGGTGACATGCCATTCAAAGGATGGATAGAATACTGAATATGGTTGTACCATATTTATAATAGCATCATAGTATTTATAAGAAAATGGAGTTATTATTTTAGAATAGGAATAACAAAGAATGAAGAAGTTGAAGAATAAAGGAACTTGAAAGAGGGTGGTGAAAACATTACCTCTTCTTTGGGTTCTTCCTTTTGATTTGATCAAAAGGGATCCTTAGGTTAGCTTTCTGATCAAACTGAGGCCTCTAAGTTGTATTGAAGGAAGTTGAGAGAGTATTTGGGCAGGATTTGGCTGATCCAAAAGGCTTTGAATGTGTGAATTAGTGAGAAGGGGGAGTGCCCTTTTATAAGAGGGGTGATGGGCACCTTTGGAAAAGCTAAAACTATTATTTTATAATAAATCTATATTCGGTTTCTAATGGCTCAAAAGTGTATTATTTAAAGTTTAAGGTGGGTATGGGTCGAAAACCACTCAACCAATAGAATTTAAACAGGTTTGGGTCATTATATTAATCTTATCATTAAGTATTAACTCTCAGTTAATTAGTTTCAATTTTACAATGTCTCTTTGTATTTTTATATTATATGGTTAATAAAATTACTATATACATCCAAGAGACCCCAAAGTGGTCCATTAATGATACACCTATCATGATATAAGTCTCTTGGAAGAACATTAGATTTTTATGAATTTAATATCAATTAATAATATAATATTTGTTTTAAAAACTCTTTTATATCAATTTTGACACTATTCAATAATATATTTTTTTAAAATTTATAACAGAATTATTACTTCGAAAAAAGTTAATTAAATCAATACTAACATGTCATAATAACCTAGAAAATTATTGGTATTTATAAAAAGTCTCAAATTAAATTTATTTAGGTATTTATCATATCAATTATTCTAATTTTTCATTAGTTAGGTAATTACTTCATCACCATTGTGTCATAAATAAATTAAATTATATAATGTCTAAAAATTATAAATAAAATAACATTATGTAGGAAATATTTTTAGCTTTCTAATGAATATTTGAAATCGAATATATCATATGTATAACCCTATATTAAAAATGTTTTAGTAAATAACCTTTGATTTTAACTCTTTTAACTCTTCTTTGAATTAAATAATAATAAATGTCCTAATCTAATACAAGTGGACGTAAATGATAATATTTTACTCCTAAGATTGTTTTTGGTCAAGATACACTTTCCCAATATAATTAGGACATGTGTTAGGGTAATATTAATATCATTTTTACCCTCAATTACCCTATTTACTTTTAACCGTGGTAAATAAATGTAAAAAGTAACTATTGAACAAAAATTATTTTCATATCATTGAACCAAATTTTAATCCTTGATATTAACCGTGTCTCTCGGATTTTCGAAATTCCACTCACAGAAGTGGTAAAATTATGTTTTATGAAAAATTCAGTTTTTTAACTACCACTTAGTGGTTTCACTATTCATCAAAAAATGAAAGTTTCCAGAAAAATTCCAAAAATTAGGCCTAATCTATATTTGATATTATGAATTCAAAAATTCTGTCTATTTTAAAAAATTCAGAACATATCAGTTGCATTAATTAATTTAAAAATTAATTCCCATCGTCAAAACAAATAGTCTGTTTTTAAGAGATAATAACTATCAAAAGTTTGACACTTTTTTATATCTGGTTTAAATGTGAAATTACATCCAATGACCAAAATTGTATTAAATGGTAAAAATATATTCTAAATATAATTTAAAACCACTCAAATTAATAATTTATCACTATTAATTATTTCTATTAAAAAGTTGTTTTTAATTAAAATTTTGTAATTTTAAGTATTCATCAAAATATGAAAGTTATCCGAAAAGTACCTAAATTTTACCCTAAGCTAATTTCGATATCATGAATCCAAAAATGAAGTCCATTTTGAAAGATAAAATTTATAAAATTTCAAAAAGTAGGTATTACTATTCATAACGGCTACTTTGATTGGTTGTGGTCTTTTAGAATCTTGAAGTTGCGTACAATGCACGCCATTGCATTATTCAAAGGGAAACGTACCGTGGAAGATTGGGATGTTTAATTGTAAATTTTTTATGTCCCCATTCTAAAATGTAAATTTATTTAGTCAAATTGAATATATAAAAGTTTAAAATATTGGATTTAAAAAGGGTTCACTATTAAAAGTTTGTAAAAGTGCAATACTGAAAATGAATTTGTTCTTACATTATGTCTAAGAAACTAATAATATGGATTCTAAAATTATAAGGATTATATAAAGTTTAAAATTTAGTTAATACTATTCATAACCTCTTTTTAGCGGCTTGTTTAGTAAGTCATGGTGCGCTTGAACTTGGTGTTGCGTGTAGTGCAAGTTATTGAATTATTTTGAAGAAATAACACACTTTGAAATATTGGGGTGTTACATTCTCCCCTACTTCAATAAATTGCGTCCTCGCAATTTGAAAATTTTCTTCGAAAAAAAAGGTCGAATATAGAAAATATCTTTGTGGGAAAACCCATATCGGAAATTGGGTTAATAAAATTTAGTCTTAATAAGAGGAAAAGAGAAATGAAAGGGTCACCACCAAATTATAATCTCTATTTGGAGAACATTGGTGGTAATTAGAGACATATAATTGGAGGGAAAATGTAAATATTTATAGGTAGTGATTGCGGTCATCAATCACAAACAAGTGTAAAATTGATGGCCTTAAATTCATCAATCTATGATGATTTAAAATACCATCGGTTTAATAAAACATATGGTATTAGGATAACACATTTTTTGTTTTAAGATCCCTTCACTACAGTATAAGAATTAATTTCTTCATTGAATAAGAGAAGAATAAAAATATATACTTGACAAGTAGAGTCTCATCCGTTAACTAAGTTCTACCAAAAAATCATCTTTCACTCTAAAAGATAATAGAACCTAAAAATAATATTCTATTTATCCAATTCGAATAGGGTTAAAAAAATGAATTTATAATTCATCTATCAGAACCATTATAAAAAATGACATTATTCAATTCAGGACATCACGTGGGTTAGTGGTAGGTGATACACCCTTGTCGCCCTTTGGTTGTGGGTTCAAGTCTCGCAGCCTTGCCGGTCGCGACGGGTTGCCGCCCGACCTCCGGGTTGTCCTTTTATAGAAATCCAAAATAATCCAAACTAGAACTATCCAAAATACTTCAGTCCAAAATTTATAATGAAGGTAAACACAATGATGATCCTTTTTTCCGTGTAATAACATGTGAACACCTTCATCATGTATTCTTTTAAAAAACTGCAACATCTTGAATTACCATAAAACCTTATTGATTACATTCATGATCCCTTATTCCTTAAAGAATAATATATATACTCCTTCAATCCAAAAAATTTTGCAAACCCAAAAAATGATAGAATATAAAAATCATTAATCAGTTTAAAGGTAGTCAAGAATATCCAATATAATTTATCCAAATCAATCATGTATTATTCTAAAATCACTACCTCGGTATCAGAACCATATTATGGTTTATCTTTCTCTCAACCTTATATTTTCCAAAAATTTAACCTGCTATTGAGTCACATTTCTTTGTTAAACACAATCTCATGTCCTTAATGAAATAGTACTGCAGTAAAATCCTTATATACTCCGTAATTATTATAACAAGTACATTTTTGATACAACACTCAAATGACATAATCAACATAAGAACTCTAATCATTTCTCTTCATATGTGGTAGTATCATAACTTGATTATTATCCAATATCATCATTTGAGACATAGTCTGATGACTGGGATATAGGTTCGCGTAGTGTCCAAACTCCTTGCAAATGAAGCATTGTACATTTGAAACCATTTTCTTACCCTTGCAGTCACGTAATTGTTTCCCTTTTCCTCCACACTTATAACAAACTCCCATTCTTTTCAGGCATGTTCCTGGGTGTTTCTTCAGACAGTTATCACATATGGGAAAATTCTTCTTTTCCCTCTTCTCTTTATCCATATTTCCCTCTTCCATCATTTTCTTCTCTTGCTTCCCTTCAAATCCATTGGACTTAGTAAACTCTTTACTTATCTTATCAACACATGATATTATTTCTTCATACGATGAAAATTCCTGGGAGACTATTTCTCTTATAAATTCTGGCTTAAGATCATGAATGATATGATCCTTATTTCTCTTTGGATCATGTGGATTGCTGGAGTTCTCATTTCTTCTACTGGGCTCCATTTATAAACAATGGAATACACTATATTAGTTTATGAATAAAAATACCTAATCCCAAACTTGTAAAACATATAACATAAAATAAGTAGTTTATGGATATAATCCATAATCATACAAATGTCTCTTTTGAGGAAGTATATACTCATAAACCCTTCATAATGGTTTGTAAAGAAAATGAGAATTATCCTAAGCATATCCCCCAGGTGTGTCATAACCAAGAGTGTAGTAAGGCCCATTGTCATTCACCAGTTCCCGTTCGAGTCTAGCTCAAAGCGGTGTTTTCGGGTTTTACCCCTAGGTACATCTGTGCCAGAGCCGCCTCTACCTGCTCGTATCCAAACATGGATGAATTGCTCAGAAAACTCACAAAATTTCTACAATACCAAAATTCTAGGAAGTTCATCTATACTAATCCTCAAAGTTCATCTTAGGTCTATGTGCTCTAATCAGAGTTTATCTAAATCTAGCTTCCAAGGTTTGTACTAAACTTCCTCTGATAACAACTGTAACGCCCCGAACCTAGATATCCTGAGTCGGTGAATTATTACATAACATTGGCATGATCACAAGAAAGATCAAGTCTCGAAAGACCGATTAGTTTAGTAGCCTTGGAAACACTAGATATATTCATAAAGTTTGCATTACATCATAAAATGAAAACTACAACAATATAGTCTCCATAGTCCACACTCTTATCCCCTCATACTATCCCTGCAGGTCATTCATAAATTACTTCTTCACATCCTGGGAAAAATAAAACGTAGAAAAGGGGTGATCTCAAATTCCCAGTAAGGATAACAATATAGCGGAAACTTTCATAAATAAGAAAAAACATTTAAGGCAGTGTATAACTAAAACAAAAGCCTTTTAAACTTGAACTTCAACATATTATGGCAAAAATAAAATGAAATAATTCCATTTACTTATTCACATGGATATTCTACTAATCGAATAATCACATGCAATATCAATAACCACTTTCATAATGATGGAATGCATAATTCCAGACTATCATAACCACATAGCCAAGGCCTCGTGCCAAGACTACAAATAAGATTTTGCCAAGGCCTTGTGCCAAGACACTAGTTTGTCTCATGAGAACTACTGATGCATTGAAGAGCTATAACAGACTCCACCCGTCACATATTAAGTCCAATGCATTCCCATATGAAAAGGATTAAACATAACATAAACATTCGTATTAATACTAGGATACGAAATGTAAATACTACATCCATAAACCACAAATGGTGTAAAAATAACACATCCACAGTCAAACACATCACAAAAACATCAAATCAATATGGAAGTTTTGTATCATAATAAATCAACTATAAATAAACTCAAAATCCATCAATGGATGTTGACATAGATGAAATAAAAACTATTTGAGAGAAATATCTATTTTTTTGAAATCATTTAAAAGTCACACATTTATTAAGGAAGTACTTTAAAAGAGATTTTTAAATCAAAGTGTCCCATACCACTTTGAAACATTTGAAAAGAAATATCTTTTCAAAAGATTCATGTACATATAAATAAATCCTTAAAATCATTTTGAAAACATGGGCATTAATTAAAAAGATTTAGAAATATAAATATTTAAAACATTTAAAATTCTAATTTTGATTAAGAGTACCTTTCAAGAAAATCTTAAAATATTCATTTTCAAATCATTTAAAATTCACATAATTATAAAATAAAACATTTACTTTGAAAATATCCTTATAATCTTGTAAGTTAAGCTTCAAAAATTTTATAATGGCAGAAATAGCCGCACCCGCCGTATAAGTTAAAAAAAGACATTATTACCTTAATTCTGTCAAAAAGGTTAAAAAGGACCTTGTTTGGAAAACGACGGAAATATTCCTTTATAAACATCTTATAAAAATTCAAACAAGGGTATAAATTACTTTAACCCATATTCTATAAAATAGTAAGAATGTTTTGAAATACACTTTCAAGAAACATGGATGTGGATGATAAAGAGGTCCCAATAGATAATTACGTATAAATAACCTCGGTTAATGAAGAGATTGTGAAATAACACTTAAATTGTACTTTTCCATGGTTGGGGGTAGGTTAACCTCCTGTATAATAGTTAAATAATTGTTATTAAATCATACAAGAATCATATACATTAATATTATATCATATATGATCTTTTAACATGGATTTGTTAATAATATCATAGTATTATCGTTGTTTAGGGTGTTAACTTACTCATTTTCTTTTATATGTTTTGTTACGTAAGTCATGTTTGTCATGTATTGGTTGTATATTAATCATATCCTGAATGATATCAAGTTCTTAGATACAATTATTAATCTTCAAATGAGAATTATAGTTGAATGGATACGATGGAGAATGAATCTCATCGTGTTCGTGGAGACGGTAGTCCGTACGTACGCACGAGCAACAATATCATTCTTTTGATATTAAAATAATATATAATTGGATGGTATATCATATATACAGAATCATTATCATGTTATATTTGTTATTTACATGAATTAAATATCATTATTATACCCATCCAAAAAATAATTTATTGAATGACAATTACAGCACGACGTGGAGAGGGTAAGCCGTATGTACGCACGTATGGTGACATGCCATTCAAAGGATGGATAGAATACTTAATATGGTTGTACCATATTTATAATAACATCATAGTATATATAAGATACTGGAGTTATTATTTTATAATAGGAATAACAAATAAAGAAGAATTTGAAGAAGAAAGGAACTTGAAAGAAGGTGGTGAAAACATTTCCTCTTCTTCGAGTTCTTCCTTTTGATTTGATCAAAAGGGATCCATAGGTTAGCTTTCTGATCAAACTATGGCCTCTAGGATGTATTAAGGGAAGTTTATAGAGTATTTGGTCAGGTTTTTGCTGAGCCAAAAGGCTTTGAATGTGTGAATTAGTGAGAAGGGGGAGTTCCCTTTTATAAGAGGGGTGAGGGGAACCTTTGGAAAAGCTAAAAATATTATTTTATAATAAATTCATATTCGGTTTCTAATGGATCCAAAGTGGATTATTTAACGGTTATGGTGGGAATGGGTCGAAAACCACTCAAACAATATAATTTAGACAGGTTTGGGTCATTATATTAACCATATCTTTAAGTATTAACTCTTAGTTAATTAGTTTCACTTTTACAATGTCTCTTTGTATTTTTTATATTATATGGTTAATAAACTTACTATATACATCCAAGAGACCCCCAAGTGGTCTATTAATGATACACCTATCATGTTATAAGACTCTTGGACGAACCTAAGGTTTTTAAGAATTTAATATCAATTAATAATATAATATTTGTTTTAAAAACTCTTTTATGTCAATTTAGACACTATTCAATAATTTATTTTTGTAAAAATCATAATAGAATGATTACTTCGAAAAAAGTTAATTAAATAAATCCTAACATGTCATATTAACCTATAAAAATTATTGGTATTTTTAAAAAGTCTCAAATTACATTTATTTGGGTATTTATAATATCAATTATTATAATTTTTCATTAATTAGGTAATTACTGCATTACCATTGTGTCATAAATAAATTAAATTATTTAATGTCTAAAAATTATAAATAAACTACCATTTTGTAGGAAATATTTTTTTCTTTCTAGTGAATATTTACAATCGAATTTATCTTATGTATAACCCTATATTTAAAATGTTTTAGTAAATAAACTTTGATTTTAACTTTTTTTAACTCTTCTTTGAATTAAATAATAATAAATGTCCTAATCTAATAAAAGTGGACCTAAATGATAATATTTTACTCCTACGATTGTTTTTGGTCGAGATACACTTGTCCAATAGAATTAGGACATGTGTCAGGGTAATATTAATATCATTTTTACCCTTAATTACCCTATTTACTTTTAACCGTGGTAAATAAAAGTAAAAAGTTACTATTCACCAAAAATTATTTTCATCTCATTGAACCACATTTTACTCCTTGATGATAACCGTGTCTCTCGGATTTCCAAAATTCCACTCACAGAAGAGGTAAAATTATGTTTTATGAAAAATTCAGTTTTTAACTACCACTTAGTGGTTTCACTATTCATCAAAAAATGAAAGTTTCCAGAAAAATACCAAAAAATAGGCCTAAGCTATATTTAATATTATGAACTCAAAAATGATGTCTATTTTTATAAAATTCAAAACTTATCAGTTGCGTTAATTAATTTAAAAATTAATTTCCGTCGTCAAAACAAATACCGTGTTTTTAAGAGATAATAACTATTAAAAGATTGACACTTTTTTACATCTGGTTTGAAGGTGACATTACATCCAATGACCAAAATTGTATTAAATGGTAAAAATATATTCTAAATATACTTTAAAACCACTCAAATTAATAATTTATCACTATTAATTATTTCGATTAAAAAAGTTGTTTTCAATTAAAATTTAGTAATTTTCACTATTAATCAAAATATGAAAGTTATCCGAAAAGTACCAAAATTTCACCCTAAGCTAATTTCGTTATCATGAATCCAAAAATGAAGTCCATTTCGAAAGATAAAATTTATAAAATTTAAAAAAGTAGGTATTACTATTCATAACGGCTAATTAGATTGGTTGTGGTGTGTTAGAATCTCAAAGTTGCGTACAATGCACGCCATTGCATTATTCAAAGGGAAACTTACCATGGAAGATTGGGATGTTTCATTGTAAATTTTTGATGCCCCCATTCTAAAAAGTAAATTTATTTAGTCAAATTGAATATATTAAAGTTTAAAATATTGGATTTAAAAAGGGTTCAATATTAAATGTTTTTAAAAGTGCAATACTGAAAATGAATTTGTTCTTACATTATGTCTAAGAAACTCATAATATGGATTCTAAAATTATAAGGATCATATAAAGTTTAAAATTTAGTTAATACTATTCATAACCTCTTTTGAACGACTTGTTTAGTAAGTCATGGTGCGCTTGAACTCGGTGTTGCGTGTAGTGCAAGTTATTGAATTATTTTGAATAAATAACACACTATGAAATCTTGGGGTGTTACAATGATCCTATCTCAACGGTTCTGGGACTCTTCTTTTCTTTTCCATTCTTCGTTCTATTCTAAAGATCTGGAGTTTTAAATCATGATGGATCTCGGATTGAACGTTGTTAACGTTAGAATTAAAGTTGGGAAAAAACCCTACTAATGTGCTTCCGCTGCGCCCAGAACCTACAAGTGGTATTAGAGCGGTCATATAATTGATTATAATTATTTATTTTTTTGTTGGTGACATACGCATTTAATAATTTAGTTATTTCAATTCATGTTTAATCGTTCTAGAAATCTGAATCTCGAGATCTGTTCCTCCTCCCTCGTTTCTCATTCACCTCATAGAAATGAATTTTTATTTTTACTTTTATTAAAATAAAATAGAGGAACTAATTCGGAGGAGCCAAACGTTTCTGGCCGTACAACACCAGAATACACTGGGTGTATTCGGAAGTACACGTTGTGTAGTCTAGGTTCAATGCATTGACTGATTTGCCAAATCAGGTCGTGTATTGGATTCTTTCTAAGAATTTAAGACACCGTGTGTTGACCAGAAATAGGTGGCACATAGTTTCCAGATTACACGCCGTGAGGTCCAATGAACACGGCGTGTAGTCCCTTCGGGTTTGGGTTTGGCAGTGTACCCCGTACACGGCTTTCCCGGCAGGAAACCGTGTAATGCGGAAACTACACGGCATGTGTCCCACAGAACACGCCATGTATTCCGAAAATTTCCAAAGTACATTAACACGCCCTGTCCCCAGGCGTGTACTTCAGATGGACGGTGAAGAAAAAGTACACACCATGTAGTCGGAAATACACACCATGTACTCACCCAAATTACGCTGACTTATTAAAATTTATTATTATATTATACAAACCCTTGAGACGTGTACCATGGTGCAGGCGTAAAGCTGAGGCACAACACGTGATAGATGTTTTATATATGTGTGTTTAATTTAAAATCTGTGTAATGAACGAGAATTCACCGGGTTGCCTCCAAGGTACAAGTTACATAAAATGATAATTTTAAATAAATTTATTTGTTTAAAATTATGATGGATGATAATATCAAGGAAATTCAGAAAATGGTTTTAAGATAAAAGGATTGATTAATTAAAGATAATTAATTAATTTGAGCGTGATTTATATTATAAAAGAATGATTATTGAATTGAATGCAAGTTTTATTTATGTGTAAATATCGTTGCATGTATGGATGATCATGAGCTAGACCGAGACCTTTGTATTTGAATGGTTTCTTTTAATTCATTTATTTAAATTAAATTTGTTGGCCTGTGATCCATCTCCTCATTAATATGTAGGGTCTGCGCACCCAAGGATTCTTTTTTGTAAAAACCCCTTTTTACCCCTCACCTGTGTGTGAGATAAATACTTATGTAATGGATGGAGATCCCAAGCTAGTAGAGGTGGCTCAAGTCAGGAGCCAAGGTGAAACCAATCCAAGGAGATACAAAGGTGGACAGGTGGAAAGCTGTAAACGTGAACCCGAAAGGTTCAAGGTGTTTCTCCCCTAGGTCTTGGGTTAGTTTATCAAACTCTAGATAAACTAACCAATAGAAAATCTCATGATCATACCATTTATTTTATTTCTGTCAGTTTCATGGTTTATTTATTGTGGGTGTGTTGTCACGATCACACAATTAATTAATTAAATGAGCTTGCAAGATGGAACTAAAATAAAACCGACTTATACATTACTATTATCTTAGACATGGTTAATCACTTAATTATATCCCACTTAATATTAAAAAGCATGTAATCAAAGATAATAAAATGGAAAGTTACATATATGTATAAAATCCCTCAAAAGAAATATTAAGTCGGCATAGCCTTCCACAATCTTGGTTAGAATTGAACCATAGTTCAAAGTGCTTGACCAACCCTAGTTGGGGTGCTTTCAATTATCGGGGAATTCCAATTCAAGGTTTTGGGATGACTTGACTTGGTTCGCATCAAGGGTTGACTGCCGCAACATGTCTTGGTGTGACCAAGAGGGAAAGGTTGAGGAAATCCAAAGTAAAAGGATTTTAGGGTTGGGGAGTCCACTCAGCGGATCAAGGAGCTGCGAGTTAATGCAGTTGGCATTTGGAATGCCTACCTAAAACCCTTCAGGTTTCTTGACCAACCCAAGTTGGGGTAATGAGAAGGGCAATATGGATCCTTAGCACTAGAATATTCAGGCAACAGAATATTCCGAAGTCAATGGTGAGGGCTATTGGATTTCGATAAAATAGTGGGAGACTAATAAGTATTAACTTATTTATTTGTCTTAATTTTTGTAATAAAGTACTAAACCTTTGCTCATCTTAATTTGTAGAAACGTCATGAAAATGACATCAAACATATCATTTCGCACCATACTCGAGAAGGAAAACCTTCTCACCGGCACAAATTTCCAAGAGTGGCAGAGGCATTTACGCGTCGTCCTTCGCCACGAAAGGAAATTGTATGTTCTGGAAGAGCTTATTCCAGTTGCGCCTGGGAAAGAGGCTAATGATGAGGAATTATCTCTCTACATGAAACACATGGATGATGCCAAGGATGACCAGTGTTTCATGCTATCGGCCATGTCCAATGAGCTCTTGGAGCAACCTGAAAACATGGACGCGTATAACATGATGTCTCACCTTAAAGATCTCTACCAAGAGAAGGCGAGACAGGAGAGGTATGAGATCTCCAATGATTTGTTTACAACTATGCTTGGAGAGTCTGCGCCAGCTGGGCCTTATGTAATCAAGCTTATTGGCTACATTGAACGCCTGGAAATATCAGGGATTAAATTCCCGGATGAGTTGCGTACAGATCTCATCCTATCATCATTGAACAAGCCCTTCTCTAGCTTCATTGTCATCTATAATACGAGCAGCAATGAGAAGAGTCTATCAGTGCTTCTAACCTTGATTCGCCAGGGAGATAAGGACATGGGGCATGAAAAACCCACGGTCTTTATGGTGAACAAGAAATGGAAGGACAAGGAAAAGGGGCCAAAGATTATAAACGGTCTGAAGCCCCCGAGCACCGTCCCTCCAAGAAGGGGAAGATCCAGAGGCAGGGCAAGGAATGGTAGGCAGCGTGTTTGTCATGTGGCGAGCAGGTCCACTAGAAGAGGAACTGCACCCAGAAGCATGGGGATGCTCAATGTGTGTTCATTATCGAGTGCAATCTTTCTATTTCTACACATTGGGTATTAGATATAGCTTGTGGGGATCACATCTGTATTCAAATGAATGAACCAAGTAGATTTAGAAAGATCACCATAGGAGGGGTGGATCTTCGAGCTTCCAATGGTGCAAGGCTGGATGTGTTGGCTATTGGTGACTACCACCTCTCATTGCCAACTGGCATGATTTTGGTTTTACAAAACTGTTATTTTGTGCCTAGTGTTACCAAGAACATAATTTCTGTATCTTTTTTGGATATGGATGGATTTGCTTTCAAGATTGGAAATAAGGGTTCTCTCTTTTATATGAACAACGTATGTTATAGTATGGCACATTTGAATAATGGTTTGTATGTATTAAATTACAAAAACCAAGTGTTGGCAATCGATAACGAAATAGACTCACATGACTCATACATCACCCAGTTGTGGCATCACCGCCTTGGCCATGTGAACGAGAAGTGCTTGAAGAAGATCTTCCAAGATGGCTATTTATACTCAACTAAGCTAAAACCACTTGATAGATGTCACGCTTTTTTACAAGGTAAAATGACCAAGACGCCTTTTGGTGGACAGGGTGAAAGGGCCACAGAGCTTCTAGGATTGGTACACATGGATATATGTGGACCATTTCCAGTAGAAGCTTGAGGTGGATATTCTTACTTCATTACTTTTACTGATGATTTGAGTAGATACAGATTTTTCTACATAATGAGGTATAATTCAGAAGCCTTAGAGAAATTTAAGGAATTCAAGAATGAAGTAGAGAATCAGCTTGGTAAGAACATAAAGATGCTTCGATCGGATCGAGGTAGAGAATATCTGAACCAAGAGTTCATCGATCTTCTACGGGAGTCTGGGATTCTATCTTAGCTCACTCATCCTTATACACCGCAGTGGAATGGTGTTAGTGAATGGAGGAACCACAACTTGTTGGACATGGTGAGGTCGATGATGAGTCATGAGGATCTTCCCTTATCCTATTGGGGATATGAATTACAAAACACAACATACACATTAAACCGAGTACCAACTATGGCGGAAAATGGAATTCCATCCGAGTTATGGAATAGAAGGAAATCCACTTTGTCGCACACACGTGTATGGGGATGCGAGGAGTTTGTTATGGCTTTCTCAGGCAACAAACTAGCACCTCAGGGCATGAAGAGTATCTTTATAGGATATCCTAAGGAAACGAAAGGATATTACCTATATAACCCTCAAGACAAGAAAGTGATTGTCACTAGACAATCTGTCTTTCTTGAGAGGGAGCACATCCTCAAGAAGGATAGTGAGAGAAATATTGACTTCGAAGAAGTTGATGCTCAAGATACACAAGAGTTGGTACATGAACAAGTTCTGCAGGACCCCGTGGAAGAGGTTCCAGAAAGACAAGTACTGCGTAGGAGCGAAAGAGAGGAAAGGGAACCAGAGAGATTTGGTTTCCTAGTCACCGAGGACGGTGAATCATTATTGTTGGACAATGATGAACCTCTCTCCTACAAGGAAGTAGTAGAAAGATCAGAAGCTGCAAGATGGCTAGAATCTATGAATTCTGAGATGGATTCCATGTATCAGAACCATGTTTGGGTTCTGGTTGATGAGCCAGTTGATGTAAATTCTGTTGGATGCAAATGGGTATTCAAGAAAAATATGGACATGGAAGGTCAAGTTAGCACATATAAAGCAAGGCTAGTGGCTAAAGAATTCAAACAACATCAAGGAATTGACTATGATGAAACCTTCTCTACAGTTTCCATGTTTAAATCCATAAGAATCATACTTTCCATAGTAGCTTACCATGACTACGAGATTTGGAAGATGGATGTCAAAACAGAATTCCTTAACAGGAACCTCCAGGAAGACGTCTATATGACACAATCAGAAGGGTTTGTGACACCAGGTGAAGCCAAACGGGTTTGCAAGTTGCATAAATCCATCTATGGATTGAAGAAAGCATCCAGGTCATGGATTATTCGATTTGATGAGGCCATAATGAAATTTTGTTTCATTAAGAACGAATGTGAGCCATGTGTTTATAAGCAGTTTAATGGTAATGCGATCGTTATCCTAGTAGTATATGTTGATGACATATTACTTATTGGAAACGATGTACTAGTCTTACAGTCAGTTAATGACTGGTTGAACAAGTGTTTCTCCATGAAGGACTTGGGATAAGCAGACTACATTCTAGGGATCAAGATCATTCGTGATAGATCCAAGAGGCTTCTTGGAATAAGTTAGGGTACATACATTGACCAGATACTAAATATATTTAGTATGGAAAAATCCAAGAGGGGATTGGTTCCAGGGTCACATGGCTTACATCTTTCTAAGAAAATGTGTCCCCAGACACAACATGAGAAAGATATGATGTGTAAGATCCCATACTCTTCGGCTATAGGATCCATCATGTATGTCATGTTATGTACCAGGCCTGATGTTGCCTATGCACTGAGCATGGTAGGCAGATATCAAGCAGATCTTGGAGGACAACATTGGACTTCTGTTAAGACTATCCATAAGTATCTGAGAAGAACTATGGATATGTTCCTGGTGTATGGAGGAGACGAGGAGTTTGTCATCAGAGTGTATGCTGATGCTGGTTTTCAAACAGATCATAATGATCTGAAGTCTCAATCTGGATATATTTTCTGTCTCAATGGAGGAGCTATGAGCTGGAAGATTTCAAAGCATCCAGTTTTCGCTGATTCTACAGAGGAGTCTGAGTATATAGAGGCTTCTGATGCAGCTAAGGATGCTGTCTAGATTTGGAAATTTTTCCAGAAGCTTGATGTGGTGCCTAGTAGTAAAGATCCCATTACATTGTATTGTGATAATACTGCAGCGGTGGATCTTGTAAAAGAACCAAGGTCACATCAACGGACAAAGAACATACTCCGGAAGTATCACCTCTTGAGGTATTTTTATCATAGGGGTGAAGTTGCAGTGAGAAGAGTGTCCACAGAAGAGAACGTGGAGGACCCCATGACTAAAGGACTATCTCAGCAGAAGCATGAATATTCTGTGAGAGCTCGCGAGTTAAAGGTTGTTAGCAGTTGGCTCTAGTCCATGTGGGAGTCTGTTGGAGTTGGTGGTCTAGAACCAACTACTTTGTACTTTATTCATTAATAAAAGCTTTATCAAATCTTGATTGTTCTTCTGCGTGAAAATGCATGTGATAATGTCCAAAGGACAACTGTTGCATTAATGGGTCATAGCGGATCCCTACTATGATGGGAACCCAGAAGTGCCATAACACTGTTCTTGAATATATGTTCTATGGCCGGATGATATTATCTGAAGGACACAAATAATACAGGTCATTAGGGGTGAGGACTCAAAAAAATTTGAGGCACTTTCTCATGGTGTGCGCCCTTGGTAATATCCAGGAGGATATTATGAGAACAAGGCCCACCAGTAGGAAATCCACATTTCATAGTGCCATTGGATGTTCCTATCTGCGGACATGTGTATTGGTCCTTATAATTTAAGATTATCATTAATGGGTATTATAACTCGTGCACTTAGATGTATTGACAAAAACTGTGATGACACACTATTCGCAATGAGGTAGGATACGTTGGGTGTGTCACGAGTAATACTGCATTAACAGATAATGTGAGAAAGGATTTGTCCCTTCTGTTCCATAACTGAGGTAGATATCTCAGGCCCTTTGATGGAATTGATATGGCCTAAATAAATCCATGGCCATGGTAAGGTATGGGCGAGTTCAATTCTGGGAAGTCAAAGAAAGAATAATCGAGCACATGGGTTGATGGAACTAGCATGAAACCCACTTGATTAGAGATATCGAGACAAAGGGATTATATTACACGGTAACCATTCGTAGGAGGTGACACGTCATTGCAGCATTAACTTCTTTCTCTATGGGTGCCTTGACGTGTTGTTAGACGCTAACCTTGGTCTTTAGGCAGGATCCGCCTAATGCCACTGAGAAAGAGGCCTAGAGGGTCATACACTAAGTGTGTCCATGTATCTAAGTTAAATATTAATTTAACAAGTTTAGTAAATATTATTCCTGATTGTGGTTTAATAATTATTTATGGATGCTGGATCACATTTATTTCAACACTAGTTATTCGAGAGAATATATTGTGGGAAAAATAATATATATTTATTAGTGAGTAATGCAGTTACAATTATTTAATAAATAAATAGCCATTACTCAAGGTCTAATAAATATGGTGGAGGAAATCAATAAAATGAAAAATAAAAGTACACGCCGTGTATATTTATATACACTCCATTTAGTTTGTTTTTTGGGATTCGTGAGAAAATATTTTTTATTTAATTAAATGATCTTAAATGTAATACGTTGGGCGCATGTCAAGTAATAATGACGGTCAACTGTCATTATTAAGGCATGGGGTATTACTAAGAATTAAATGAAACGATTAAATGATTTTGGGGAATTAATTCATTTTGTTATTCTAAGTATTATAATCCCTATTACATTATTCTCATAGAATAAGATCCATGGTTGTGCACAGCGTATTTTGGAAATAATCTCAAGCCAAGAGAGAATTCCCTTTCCACCAATAACGCTTTCAAGTTACGAGACCGAGATCCTCCACCGGATCAAGGCGGTAGAAGGCGGACATCGCAAGCGAAGGTTCTTCCGCACTAGCACTCGGAGATCCCTTCGGCGACGTCCAAAGATACATGGAGCACCTGTGGGTCACCGCTAGAGGAATTATGTACATGGATTCTACAACGCAACGATGGATCACAGGATCATGACCGGATACTCCAACGAAGAAAGAATTCCATCGAGGTAATTCTTATGAACTAATTAAATTAATTATAACCAACATATGATGATCGTATCTCAACGGTTCCGGGACTCTTCTTTTCTTTTCCGTTCTTTGTTCTATTCCTAAGATCTAGCATTTTAAATCGTGAAGGATCTCGGATTGAACGTTGTTAACGTTAAAATTAAAGTTGGGTAAAAACCCCACTAACGCGCTTCCGCTGCACCCGGAACCTACAGATCTTACTATTATACAGGAGGTTAACCTACCCTCAACCAAGGAAAAGTACAAGGTGAGGGTTAATTTCACAATCCCTTTATTATCCGAGGTTGTTTTTACATAATTATCTACTAGGACCTCCCTATCATCCACATCCATATTTGTTATAAATGTATTTCAATTTTTTTTACTATTTACTAGACAATGGGTTAAAGTAATTTATACCCTCATTTGACCTTATGTGTTTTGAAAGGAATCTTTCTGTTGTTTTCCAAATAAGGTACTTTAAGACCTTTTTGAAAAAATTAATGTAAGAATGTTTTTTTCTTCTTCAAAGATTCCCTTACAATCTTATAAGTATATTTTCAAAATAAATTTTTTCTTTTATAATTATGGAACCTTAAATGATTTCAAAAAAATAATGAGATATTTCTCTCAAATAGTTTTTATTTCATCTATTTCAACATCTTCGATGGATTTTACACTTGTTTGATGTTAATTCATTATGATACAAATATTCCATATTATATTGATGGTTTTGTGATATGTTTGATTGTGGATTTGTTATTTTTATGCCATTCATGGTTTATGGATAAAGTATTGACATTTCATATGCTAGTTTTAATATGAATGTTTATGTTATGTTTCATCCTTTTCATATGAGGAATGCATTGGACTTAGTAAGTGATGAGTGGAGCCCGCTATAGCTCCTCTATGAATCGGTAGGTCTCATGAGACAAACTAGTGTCTTGGAAAAAGGCCTTGAAAAAATATTATTTGTAGTCTTGGAACAGGGCCCTGACTATGTGGTTATGAAGTATGGGATTATGCATTCCATCATTATGAAAGTGGCCTTTGATATTGCATGTGATTATACGACTAGTAGAATATCCATGTGAATAAGTAAATAGAATTATTTTATTTTATCTTTGCCATATTATGCTGAAGTTCAAGTTTCAAAAGGCTTTTGTTTTACTCTTATACATTGCATTAAATTTTTATTCTTATTTATGAAAGTTTCCGCTATTTTGTTATCCTTATTGAGCATCTGATCTCACCCCTTTCTATGTCTTATTTTTCCCAGGATATGAAGAAGTATTTTATGACTGACCTATAGGGATAGTCTGATGGTATATGATTGTGGTCTATGGAGACAATGTTTTTGTAGTTTTTCATTTTATAATGTAATGTAAAACTTATGAATGTATCTATTATTTCCAAGGCTACTAAACTGACAGTGTTTTGGGACATGATTTCCTTGTGATCATGAAAATGTTATGTAATAATGAAATGACTTAGGGTAACTGGGGTTGGGGCATTACACATTACACTTGGAAATTAGAAAAATTGTAGATTGGGAGGTAATATATCTTATGAATTTAGAATTGATCATAAATTGTGATTTGTGGAGTATATAACTTTAAATATTCAAAATTATTATTTTTATGCATTATTGGTCCTGTGAGATCAAAATGGCGAGTCACATGTCATATAAGTGGTTTTGGTGATTATAAAATTGGGAGAAAATTCATACCACATCATGATGAATTATGTCACACCATAGTAATGAAAATATGGATTTCAATGTTTCTATTGATTTATAGATTATCATATTGTGAATATGATTTTCATTCCATGATCATGAATTCCTATTTCATATGAAAGAATGAGTTACATCATGAAGATAGAATCTAGGTCATGAATTTTATTTTCCATGATGTTTAGAAACATAAATAAATTTTACACCGTGAGGAATATTATCATGTTGAGAATAAAAAAATAATAAGTTAAAGGTTGGTTTATCACACCATATCTTATTAATATATGTTTTCATTATTTGGAATTTTTTATTCATAAATAAAATATTTGAATTTTAAAAGGAAGTTGTATCATGATATTTTAGCTATTATTAAAAGTTTAAAGGTTTATTTTTGTGTAGATTATTTGAAATTTTTTTCACAGTTATATTGATCTTAAATAAAAAAAATATTTTAACTCTTATATAATTCATTATTCAAAGATATGATATTGTAAAGTTGAGTGATTATTTATGACTGCTAATATGAAAGTTTTAATCATTGTGAGAATCATGTATAATGTTATTATTCCATTATGTTTGACTTATTCTAATAGTTTTTAGTATATATAGATACTTTAATATATAGAGCAGGTTGAAGCTATAGGATAGCAGAGCATGTGATATATAAAAGAAAGAAGGCGCATATAAGATACTCTCATACTATACAAACTTTTAATTCATGTTCACTTCTACCTTTATTATAAAATACTTTAAAAAGATTCATCATACTGGATTCATTATTTATGGAATGATTAAGCTTCTATAACTGTTTAAATTCATCTATTCTTGAATTGTTTTACTATTTTTTTCATTATATTTCTCATATATATTCCACCAAATCCTAATTATAATTTGGTTTATGATTTTCACTCACATAATAATGTTTGGTATTGGATATACCTCCATAAAAGGTAATTGTTTATAATTCGGTTGTGACTCCCTAAAATTCATGTTTTGTTGTGGTCATGCTTCTATAAGAAAATTAATGTCGTAATTAGGTTTTGACTCACCTTAAAAGGCTAGGTTGTTTTTGTGAATACCATTCCTATCAAAGAGTATAATGTTGTGAATACTAGATGTTGTATTTTTTTATCTGAACTATGTTAATAATTAGGGGTTTTCTCATTTACTTTATACATTTTATTGTAAGTTTTAAATTTGATCAATCCACCCCTACCCTCTTGAATCTCAGCCATATTAAATTTTAGGATAACAAGTGTATTATCATATAATATAATTAAGAAAAAAACTCAAAGAATAATAATGAATATAAAGAAGGTGAATCCATCTATCAGAATGATATCTCTTTGAAGAAATGGTACTGATGCTCAGAAACTAAATTCCAAGGATGTTTTATTTTTTATGGACTCAGACAAAACATATTGAGTGTCAGTCAAATTTTTAATGATGGGAATTAAATAATTTTTAGGATGAATTATTGCATCATCAATTGCTTAAATAATGGATGAGTTATCACAAAGGTAGAAGGAACCATTGGTAACATTCTTCAGATTAGAAATTCATGTGATACTTGGTATTTGAGCTCAAAAGAAAAAAATTGGTTGTTTCATAGAAGAATTTTCCATCTTTTTAAAAACGTTTGAGACATATTTTAATTTTTTATGTAGTAAGAAACATACCTCAGATAAAATTGAAATATAATATATTTTTTAAACCAACCAAAAGGTATAAATAACTTAATGAAGTCATAAGAGATTAGAGATTTAATCCCCAAGGCCACTTGAATTGATACATTCATATTTTTTTGGAATGATGAGACATCAATATTATAATGGTGATGTCTATTTCATCAGATTAATTTATGATTTTACTATAATAAAAAAATTTATATTTATAATGTGAATGTTTGTTTATGTATAGATGTTTATGATCTTTATAAGATATGTCGAGAAAGATCAATGGGTTTATATCAAAAAGCTAAAACTAATAATTTAAGTGATTTAACTAGAAATTTAATTAAGTCCTATATTTTCAATCATAGGATCAAGAATTATTATAGTGGTCTAGATAAAACCTAGTAAAATTGAGGCTAAGGGAGAAAATATAGAAGTTTAGTTGAAATTGGAAGAACCAAGTTAGTACAATTTGTACTCGAAAAGTTCTTCTGTAGAGAATCCTTGAGTCAGTCATGCACATTCAAAAAATGAGTTTTTTT
This sequence comes from Viscum album, assembly GCA_963277665.1. Taxonomy (NCBI): domain Eukaryota; kingdom Viridiplantae; phylum Streptophyta; class Magnoliopsida; order Santalales; family Viscaceae; genus Viscum; species Viscum album. The sequence goes on from OY728167.1 coordinate 340,207,247, forward strand.
GCGGCCTAAATTCAGCATGAATCCATATGAAATTTGATATAAAAATAATCCTAAAGTGAATTAATTAAATGCTTTTTAAAATCTTTGTTTTATCAAGATAAAAAATACAGCTCTAGGAAAAAATGATGATAAGGTTGAAGAAGGGTTATCCCTAGGATATTGATCTAATGGTAACGTTCAAAATTGCTGGATCAAAAGGATAAAACAAATTAGTGGACTATTATAAATTGAATATTATAGAAAATAAAACATATTTTGATGTGTAAAATAAAGTATATTTTGAAATAATTAACGTGGAAATAATTTTGGCTTCTGAAAAGACGAGTAAAGAAGAAGCTTGGAATAAACCAGATAATGTTTATATTTATTGAGATATAACTAGTGAAGGTGAAGGTTCTATTCTGGAAGATAAAATAAAACATAAAAATATTATGAATTATATGAATACCAAAAAATAATTAGAAATTAGAATCCAGCAGTTCAGACTAGAAGAAGGCGTAGATATTACAATTAGATAACCCACATTTCTCAAATTGAGCCACAATCAGTTTTTAAAGTTATTGAGAATAATTAATGGATTAATGAAATGAATGAGGGGATATTTTTGATACCAAATAATTTCAATTTGTATCTTTTCCCAAGACTGGAACAACTGAATTTCATTACAACAATTTGGGTGTTGAGAAAAAATTTTGATGAAAAAGTTGAGGTTTCAGGAAACAAACACAGATTAGTATAGAAAGGATACTATCATATGGAAGTAATTTATTTTTAAAATAATTTTTTCTTATTATAAGATCTAAATCCATCAGAATTTTCATAGGCATTACATCTCATAGTCATTAAATTATCTTTCAAATGGATGTGAAGTATGCTTCCTTAAATATATAACATGATGAAGAAGTGTATATTTAACAACCTGAAGGTTTTGTTTATAATAGTTATAAAACTACGGTGAAATGGGTGAAGAAAGATATATATGTGATAAAATGGTACTATACAGCCTAGTCTAAAATAATGGATAATATTATGAGAGGGATTAAATTTAGAAAATTGAAATTTGGAAAAAAACCTATAAGTATAGTATATGAGAATTGGTACACTTATTACTATTATTTATGTTGATGACATCATAGTTTAAAGACAAAGAGAATTCCTATAAATATTTCAGAAGTAAAATAAAAAAACATTTTTACATGTGTATTCTGGGTGAGATGACTTTATTCTTGGTATTATAAGTTTTATAAGAAGAATGTTTTTTATTTTTTCTCAATAAAAAATATTCGAAGAAATTATTGAAGAAGTTTGAAATTGAATTTTAAAAATTTGTTTCCATACCCATCATATTTGGGGTGAATTTGAGAAATTATGATTTTGGGAATAATGTGAATCAAAGGTAGTTTTGAAAAAAAGTATAAGATTTATTTATCTCACTATATTCATCCTTAACATTTTTTATACAGTGAAATTGTGTGCTAAATATCAATGTTATCTAAAACAATCACACATTTTGGATACTAAGAGAGTCCTTATATATATCAAATGGAATCTGAATTATTTTATTTTATATAGAATAATTTATAAGAAAGATATATTTAGGTACATTGAATATTATTAGGTTGTACATTATGATGATAAAAAATAAACATCTGGTGATACATTATTTTTTGGAGAAAGTTGTGTGAGATAGCATTGTAAGAAGAAAACTATAGTGACTTTTAAAAATACTAAGGTTGAGTATGTGGGTTTTACACAAGATTATACAAAATAATATGGATGAAATATAAATTAGAATACTTCAAGGTAAAAATTAATAATATTTATATAATTTCATGTGATAATAATAGTGAAATTTATCCATCTATGATTCCAATGTAGTACTCTAGATATAAAAATAATGATATCATATATCATTTTACCAAAGATAAGGGTGAAAATTGATATTTGAGGTTGGGTTTTATTTATATAAGGGATAAAATTGTAGATATGTTCACCAATTTAATGCATAAGGATCAACTTGAAGGCTTAAAGTTGATCATGCATGTTCATCCCTTCCCTATCACTTAAGGAACTTTAGGTTTCCCTGTATTCCTTTGTATTCTATTGTAAAAGTGGGATAATGGTACACAAATAATGTAACATTTTTTAATCAAAATTCGTTGTCATTTCTAAAAGAGGTAAATGTTGGTGAATTTATTATGGGAGATCATCAAAATCACTTGGCCAAAATTTTCTCCTCTCATTAATTTGATGTTTTTTGGTGTGATTTGTTGGGGTTGAAGAAAAATAAAAATGGGGAGATTGAATAAATCATAAAAGTATTGAATATGTATTGTATTTTTTTGACATATATACGAAACGATCACTGGAAGAATTTAATAATTTTTTAGATGTTTTAGAGTGAGTGGTGATTCCTTGAGAGTGTATGAAGATATTATGAGGTAATTTGAAGAAGTTATGGAATTTTGAGTTGGAAATGAAATTTGAAAAAGTTATAGAATATGTAAATGTATTATAGAAGATATGTAAAAGTGACTCTAATATTACTATGAATATGTAAGGGTATTTTAGGAATCACAAACTGAAAATAAAAAAAATCATTAGAAACTATCCTGAATACACAAGGTTCAATACAATCATTAATAAAAGCTACTCTTAAAAGATTCATGAAATTATTGATGTGTTGGAAGCTCCATGTGATACATAAAAATACCATTCTGAGTTATAAATGAAAGCTTTTAAAAATTCTCAATGCATACTATGATATGTAAGAGTAACTTTTCTCATTGTGTAAGAGTAACCATAAGAAAACTATAAATTTGGAAAAAGTAATGAACCTTTCAGGGATTCATAGGAGTAACTATTTATTGTATAAATATATTTCTCAATGGAAATCAAAACAGTCCTAAGAGTCATTGTGATATGTAAGGACCATTCCCTTGATATTTAAAGTTTATCATAGTGATAATGAAAATAAATAAGGGTGATTCCCATGGTACATTAGTGACATTCCCATGATATGTGAGGGGAAATCCCTAGATATTTAGAGGTTATCCTAGTGATAAAGTCATTATGTTAGGATCATTCCCATAATACAAAAATACCATTCCTAGGATATGTAAGGGTCACTCTATTGTTAGATTTGATTCCTTGTAACCTACTTCTTTGTACATTATAATTACCAATATTCAAAAATTTTAATATAAATATAATAATTATCACATTATGATTGTTATTATATGTAACATTATATATGATAATGTATAATAGTAGAAATCACACTAAAAGGATATAACAATTCCCCTCTATGTTGAGAACCCATAAGTTCCAAAATAGTATTCATGAATATATTTTCTATAGCTAGATGAAATAATTTTAGGGACACAAATGATACAAGCTATTAGGTGTGGATACTTAGAGGTCCTTAAGGAACCTTCTCATGGTGTACGCACTTGGTAATTTCCTGTGTAAGAGATTATAAGAATGAGGCCTACTAGTAGGAAGTCCACATTTATATGTTTCAATGGATGTTCCAATATATGGATGTGTGTATTTATCAGTATACATTAAATTTATTATTAATAGATATTATGAGTTTTATACTTTGATATACTGAAGAAAATCATGATAACAAATTTTCACGGAAAATTAGGATATGTTAGGTGTATCACGAGTAATATTTAATTAATGAATAATGTGTGAAATTATTTATCCATTATGTTCTTTAACAAAATTTTATATCTCAGACGATTTTATAGAAATAATACATCCAAAATAAATCCATGTCCATGGTGTTATATGGTAAAACTCATTTTCTAGAAAGTCAAAGAAAGATACATTGAGCGCTTAGGTTGATGACACCACCATGCCCCTTCTTTATTAGAGATATAGAGATAAAGGGATTATATTATAATGTAAGCATATGTATAAGGTTTTATGTCATTATGATATTAAATTCTTTCTTTATGGGTGTCTCAACGTGTTTCTAGATACTAACCTTGGAATTTGGGTTGTTTCATCTAATACCACTAAGAAAGAGGCATAGAAGGTCACACACTAGGTTTATCTACAAGTATGTTTAAATAATAATATTATTTATTATTTAACATGTTTACTAAATATAATTACCTTATGTGGTTTAATATTAATTTATGTTTCTTATTATAGATATTATATCACATGTTATTTAAGAGAATATTTTTTTATCAGAATATTACGTAAATATTAATTTTCTATACAGTGAATATAATATTTATTTATTTATTATAGAATAATGAAATTTATTTATTTATTAAAAAAAATAGTCATTATTCAACACCGAATAAATATTTTTGAGGAATGGTAGATAGAGTCTAATGGTCTGATGAGAAATAATCTATATTTAATATTATTTTAATAAATAATATTTAATTAATTTTCATGTTTTTCACATGTAAAGAAATAACAATAATAATACAATTATTATATATATGGGGTCCTGAAGGGATTAAGTAAATAATAAGGGAACATGTGAGATTATTATTTTCTAACCCCATGACTATATAAACCCAATTATGTTATTTCTAAAGGGTTTTCGATTTCATTTGGTTGTACACAACAACATCTAAAGAGACTCTCAAATCCATATACAGCTCCATCTCCAAGAAATCTCTCAAGAACGAAGAGTGATCCTCCTATACCACCACTCTTGATTCTGGAGAGATCAAGGTGAATAATTCTTGAATCAATTATCATGGTTATCAAATACAAATGATAAAATCAGTAGGATCTACCATTCTAGCATACAGAGTCTCCTACGACAATGTTTGGAGGTTCTTAGAGCATGTATGGATCACCGCTAGAGGGAATATAGACTTGATTACTATAATTAACTATTGGTATTCCATAGAGATTTATTCAGATGCATCAATAAAGAAGGATTTCACCACATGGTAATTATTTAATTTATTAAATTAAATATAAATAATATGTGATGGCCTTGCATTCTGGTTTCGAGGTTCTGGCATAAATTATGCTTTGATCCAATTACATTGGTCATGACATTTATTGTTAATGTATTTCATATATTAATCATTAATTACAACAAAATGTTTGGTTGGGAATGCCCCATCTCACAATTCATCTATGAATTGAACCGTCAAGTGGTATCAATGAGGTCACACAATTAGTAATAATTATTTAAATATCATTGATTTATTTATGAATTTGTTGATAGTTTTCAATCCCATTTTAATAATTATTTAATTTGAATCATGGGATATACTCTTCCTCGTTATTGTCACAAATATAATAAAAATTGATTAATTTATGATTGAAAAAAATTCGAAGAACTCATACAGAGGTGTAGAGGATTTTGTCCAGATAGAAAAAAACTACACACCGCATATCACATCGGTACTTTCCATGTAACCAAGTTTAATTCCCCATGAATTTATTCAGAATAAATTAAATTCATGTGTTCATTTATTACATTCTCTATGTATTTAAACCCACTGTGTGTTAACTGAGCCGTCCTGGTGCATAGTTAATCAGATTACATGTCGTGTAACATTAGTACATGGTGTCTAGTCAATTAGTCAAAGATTATCTATGTATTTTCTTACATGTTCTACATGATCGATGACAATGTTACATAGAGTCCCCATTAAATCTATCCCATATACTCAATTAATTTCTATCACATGGTTATATGTTGAGTCCCTAGGAGTGTGTCCTGGATAGATGGTGATAATTATAAACGTCACATATCTTGATTTCACACTCTGTGTATATTACCAATTTACACAAAATCAAAAATTATTTTATTATACTTCTTAACCATTATAAAATTGTGTTACATGAACCATTTTTTTGAGTATGTACACACCATGTGATGGGTTATATATATATATTAAATTTTTAATTAATTTATTTTTATTTTTTGAAATTTCATATCATGTATAAGCTGTAATAAAATTAGTAATATACACTCATTGAAATACAACACACTATGTAAATAACTTTTTTTTGTGTGTGAGTTATTTAACTATGTACAGTCCATGAAAGTAAGTGATAGATTATGTATGCCTCATATCACATGATTAAATAGTATATGAATATAATGTAGGTTGATTATTTCAAATGTGTACTCACTGTGTTTCCTCCAGGGTACACATTTTATACATAGTTATTTTTAAATAATTTTTTGTAATTGGTTTAAAAATATGATGCATGAGAATAATAAGAAAGGTCCAATGAGAATTAAGATAAATGAATAGATTAGTTAAAGAAGATAATTAATTGATTTAATTGTGATTTATATTAAATAAGAATGATTAGAATTGAATGCTAATTTTATTAAATGTTTAATTACTTTCATGTATGTGGATGATCGTGATCATAGACCAGACCTTTGAATGTGATTATTTTATTTTTAATTAATTATTAAATGAAATGTATTTTTTGGGAATAATCCCTCCTCTCATTATTTAAGTGATTGAATGCCCCCAATTTAATTTTATGTGGAACTCTTAACTAAGCCTTCAGTTCCCCTCACCTATGTGTGGGTAAAATATTATGTAATGGATGGAGATCCCAAGTGAATGGAGGCGGTTCAAATTTAGAGCTGAGGTGAAACCAATCCAAGAGGTACATGGATGGGTGGGTGTAAAGCTACAACATAAACTATTTCATGGTTTAATGTGTTTTTCACCTAGGAAAAAGGTTAGTTTATCATCCACCAGATAAACTAATAACTAGTAAAATATCATGATCATATCAATTAATTATTTTATTTCTATCAAGATGCTTGGTTAATTTCATTATAGATGTTTTTTCATTATCATATGAATTAATTAATTAACAATCTTGAAATTATAGAACTAAAATAAATTGGATTATGAATAAAATTTATCTAAGACATTGTTAATCACTCATGTAAATAAACCTAATATTAACAAGAATGTAATAAAGATAGAATGGGAAATTTATACATAAATATAAAAATCTATCAATTATATATATTAATTTTTTATATCCTTCAACAGTTTAAATTTGAAATATAGTTTAAAGTTATTGACTGGACCATTTTAGGTTGCTTTCATTTATAGGGTATTTTAACTTAATGTTTTGGGTTAACTTGACTTATTTCCCATAAAGGTTTGACTACCCAAGAAATACTTGGTGTAACTAAGATGTAACATTTGAGTAAATTCTATTTTAAGGATTTCGGTATTGAGGACTCCACTCAACATACCAAAAAATTGTGAATTAATGTAGTTTTGAATTTTATGACTAACTAAAACCCTTAAAATAGATTTTGAGGCTCAATTATAGGTTATGAAAAGGGTAATATGGGTCTTTTTCACTATAATTTCAAAGAAAAATTATATTCAGAAGGCAATGAGGAGGTTTATTGGGTTTCAGTAAAATAGTGGGAGATTAATAAATAAATATAATATTTATTTTCTACTTTTATAAGATAATTTAATAAAATTTTACTCTTTTTATTTATATAAATAGTAATAAATATAACTTCTAACATTTTAATGTGATCCATACTTTATAAATATAACCTTCTTATAGGAATTAACTTCCAATAATGGAAAATGAACTTATGCATAATCATATCCCCTGAATGGAAATTATACATTCTAGAAAACCTTATTTTTGAAGCACCATACTATGAGGATGGTGAGGAAGAGTTTTCTCTCTATGAGAAACATTTGAACGATACCAAAAGTGTTCAATGTTTCATGATATCATCCATGACCTATGATCTTCTGAAGTAACATGAGGGCGTGGATGCATATATAATGGTGTATGTACTTCAGGATATACATCAAGATAAGGTAATAAAAGATATATATGAAATATCTAATGCATTGATTACAGAAAATATTATATATATGATGAAAACTATTCCTCATGTAATCAATGTTATTTAATATACAGATGGATTTGACATCTTTGGTATTAAAAGTTTTAGATGAGTTGCACATAGATCTCATAATTTACTCTCTATCCATGTTTTTCTCTAGTTTTGTTATTAATTATAACAAAAAAATAATGAGAAGAGTCTTTTATAACTTCTTACTCCTATTTTCCATATGGAAAATGATAAGGGGTTTGAAAAACCCATAGTACTTATAATTAATAATAAAAGGAAGAACATTAAAAAGGACTGAAGAATCATAACATGTCCAAATATCTCCAGAACCATCCTCCCAATAAGAGGAAGATTAAAAGGTAGGTAAAGGAAAAGGAAGTATTATGTTTTTCATGTGGAAAGTAAGTACACTAGATGATTAAATACACAGATATGCAATTAGAACCTAAAGGTGCATTCATTATCCAAAGTAATCTCTATATATCTACACATTGGGTATTAGGAGAAAATTTTGGTTATCACATCTTTATAAAAATAAGAGAACCAAGTAGATTATGAATAATTTCTAGAGGAGAGGTAGATTTGGGGTCTACTAATGGTGTGATGATGAATGATCTATCCATTTGAGATTACCACTAATAGTTTCCAATGAGATTGATACTAGTTTTAAGATACTATTGTTATGTACCATCTATTACCAAAAAATATTTTTTTACCCTTCCTAGATACATATAGGTTTTTTTCATGTTTTTAAATAAAATAAATTTATTTAATAAATATATCATATATCATGGAATGACACATTTAAATAATATTATTTATGTATTAAATTATGAAAAATAAGTATTCAAAATCAATAAATAATTAGGTTCACATGACTCCTTTAACCCTCATATGTGGATTTTTTGTCTTGTTCATGTAAATGAGAATCATTACACAAAAAATTATCAAGATGGTTATTTAGACTATTTTAAGCTAAAACCACATGAATTATTTCAATATAGTTTACAAGGAAAATTGAACAAACCACAATTTAGTGGATAGGATGAAAGGGAAACAGAGCTTCTAGGAAGGGTGCACACTAATGTGTGTGGACCATATCTAGTATAGGCTAGATGTAGATTTTATTACTTCATTAATTCCATTGAGGACTTAAGTAGATATGGATATGTCTTGCCTCATAAGGTATAAGTCTGAGTCCTTTGAGAAGTTTAAATAATTAAGGAATGAAGTAGATAACCAATATGGAAAGAAGATAAAGAATCTTTGAACTGATTGAGGTGGGGAATATATTAACTAATATTTTATTTACTTTTTAAAGGAGTTTGGGATTCTATTTTAACTAACTCCACCTTATACATCACACTAGAATGGTGTTAGTGAAAAGGGGAAACATACCCTTCTATACATATCAAGGTCAATAATGAGTCACAACGATATTCCATTATCCTTTTAGGGATTTTAATTTTAAACTGCGACATACATACTAAATTGGGTACCAAAAAAGTGGAAAATGAAATTATATTTTAGTTATGGAGTTGAATGAGACCTGTTTTTTCACATACATGTTTATGGGGTTGTGAGGAGTTTGTTAAGGCCATATCAAGAAACAAACCAGCTTCTGAGGACACAAAGTGTATCTTTATAGGGTGTCCTAAACAAACAATGGGATTCCACCTATACAACTACTTAGATAAGAATGTGATTTTTTTATAAAAGTTCTATATCTTGATAGGTAGCACAACCTCAAGAACAATAGTGGGAGAAATATTTTATTGGATGATGTTGATAATAAATATACACAAGAGTTGGTACTATAATAGATTCCAAAATTCTCTATGGAATACGTGGTTCCTAAAATACAAGTACTACTTTGGATTACCAGAGAGGTAAGAGAACTAGAGATATATTGTTGTATAGTCACCAAATATGGTGAATCATTATTGATTGATAGTAACAAACCTCTCTCCTAAAAAGTGGTAGTAGATAGATCCGAATCTATATGATGGTAATAATATATGAAATCTAAAATGAATTTTATGCATCAGAACCAAGTCTGGGTTTTGGCTGACATTCTAATTAATGTAAATCCTTTTGGGAGAAAATGGGTATTCAAGAGAAAAATGGACATTGAATGCAATGTTTGTACCTATAAATCAAAGATAATGGCTAAAGGGTTTAAACAGAATCAATGCATTGACTGAAATCAAACATTTTCTCCAATTTTCATGTTTAAATCCATTATAATTCCACTTTCTATAATATCTTACCATGAATATGAAATTTTTTAAATGGATATAAAAATAGATTTATTTATTGGGAACCTTCAGTATGGTGTCTATATGATACAAACCAAATGGTATGTGACTCTATGTTATTCCAAAAAGACATGCAAGTTCCAGAGATCCATTTATGGATTGAATAAATCTTCCATACCATGGAACATTTAGTTTGATGAAGATATAAAATAATTTGGTTTCATTAATAATTATTGTGAACCATGTTTTTACAAGTTGTTCAGTGGGAATGTAGTTGTTATCCAAGAAGTATATATTGATTACCTATTACTTATTTGAAATGAAATATATGTCCCATGGTATATCAAGGACTGCTAGAACAAATGATTCTCCATTAACTACCTTGGTTAAGAAACCTAAATTCTAGTTATCAAGATCATTTGTGACAGATCAAAGTGGTTTCTTGGACTAATAAAGGTACATACATTGACCAAATACTAAAGAGATTTAGTATGGAAAATTCCAAGAGGGAATTGGTTCTAGTGTCACATAGTTTACATATAAATAAAATTCTTATCACATCATGATTATTCTTCTATATAACATAGTATGTGATAATGTCCTACGAGTAGTTGTCATACTAAAAGTAATAATAGTTCCCTGCTATGATGAGAAGTAGAAGTGCCACAAAAATATTCTTAAATATATATTCTATATATAGATAAAATCATTTGAGATATACAAAAGATATAGGCTATCATGTGTGGATACTCATAGGACTTTTAGTTACCATATCATGGTGTTTTCCCTTGTCAATTTCCAATGTGGGTGATTATGAGAATGAGACTCGCAAGTAGGAAATCCACATTTATATGTGTCATTGGATGTTCCTTTATGATAAAGTGTGTATAGATCCTTAGACTTTATGATTATTGTTAATTGATATTATGAGAAACATAATTTTGACACATTGATGGAACTCATGATGAAATATGTTCACAATGAAGTATGATACATTGGGTGAATTACAATTAATATTTCATTAATGAATAACATGAGAAAGTATTTCACCCTATGTTATTTAACAGAAGCTGACATCTCAGGACCTTTGATGGAATTTATACAAGATAAATAAATCCATGGCCTCTTTGTTCAATGGGAAAGTTTAATTTCTAAAAATTCCAAGAAAGAGAAATCAAACACAAAGGTCGATGACACTAGCAAGAAACCTTTTTGATTATAGATATAGAGATAAGGGGAGTATATTAAATAGCAATTGTGTGTATGATATTATATATCCTTAAAACATTAAATTAATTCTCTATGTGTGACTTGGAATGTGGCCATTTACTAACCTTGGACTTTGGGATGCTTCGTCTAATGCCACTGAAAAGAGTTCTAGAGGGTCACACACTAATTATATCTAGAACCATGGTTAAATAATAACATTATTTTTTATTTAACATGTTGAATAAATACTATTAATACACAAGGATTAATAATTATTCATGTTTTCTAGATCACATACAATATGTCACATTTATTCAGAAGAATATCTTATGAGAAAAATATTTAATAAATATTTAGTTTATATTAAGTAAATATAATATTTATTTATTTTTGGGTAATTATGTAGTGTTATGTATTTAACAATTAATAATCATTATTGGAGGTTGATTAAATATTATGGAGGAATGGTGGACTTAAGTTGATGATAAGATGAGAAATAATATATATTGAATAGTATTTGAATAAATTATATTTAATTAATTCATGGTTTTTTAACGTTTCAAAATATAGTAATATTATTATTATTATTATATACATGAGGTTTTGTAGGGATTAGGGAAATAATAAGTGTTCATGTGAAATTATTATTTGATAGACCCTAGGACAATCTAAACACAATTATATTATTTTTAAAGAGTTTTCAATTTTATTTGGTTGGGCATAACAATATTCAAAGATAATTTTCTCAAAGCCCTAGAGAGATCCCCCTCCAAGAATAATCTCATTAACTAAGAGAAATCCCCTTCCACCATCACTCTCAAATCTAGATAGATTAATGAGAATCATTCTTGAATCTATTCTCAAGGAGATCAAATGAAAACAATGCAAACACTATGATATACCACGCTAGAACCTTAAGATTCCTATGGAGACATCTAGAGGTTTGAGGAGCACATGTGGATCACATATGGAGAGAATATATATAATATTATTCTAAAATAATGATGGTACAATGAAGATACGTTTTTAGATTTATCAACCACGAAAAATTTACCAAAATATAATTCTTCAATCTATTAAATTAATTTTAAATAATATGTGATGATCTTATGTTTTGATTCTAGAGTCCTCACGTTAATTAATATTTGACTCTTTTATATTTTTCATAGTGTTTATCATCAATGTAAATATCAGATTAATCATTGATTACAATAAAAATATGAGTCAGGAATTCCTCATCCAGTGTTTCCACTACACCTAGAACCTTCAAATTTAATATAGAGTGATATGTAAGGGCTTCTGACTTAGCTAAGAATGTGATATTTCATGAATGGATTATTCTAAATAATAATAAATTCAATGATTTTTAGATGTTCTTTATGGATAAAAATATAAAAAATATGGTGATTGAGTTATGATACAAGAAAAGTTATAAGAAGAAGTTATTGAGTGATTACCTTCTTGATTACTCTTTTACTTTCAAATATAAAGATCTGAAAGTTATTTATAGTGATAATGGTTGGGGATGTTATTAGAATATTCTCTTGAAACTGTTGAATAAATAAATTTGGATGGTTAAAAAATTAAGTAGTTATTATCTTAATTTTATCAGATGTGTTCAATGTTTATAATTATTTAACACTAAGTCAAAGATTTTCTACAAGAAAAAAAAGAACAAATCTTGAGAAAATAATCTAATGATTCTAGGAGTTTTTATTTAATAAGAAATAATTGTAGATCCATGAAGTTCATATAATAAAAGTTTATAATATCGATATTAATATTCTATAGGATATGAGAAAGGACAATATTTTGATCTTGCATATGGTCTGAATGTTGAAGATCACGAATAAGTGAGAACATTCTAATTTAGATTACTATAAAGGCTCAGAGGAAGAATATATTTTCTTGTGGAAGAAATTTATGTGTGTAAATAGAATCAGTTTAGGGATGATGATTTCCTACACCAATTTTCATAATTATTGAAATTAGTGTAAAATACATGTCTTTAACATATCCCAAACATGGAAATGACATAATCTCCACTATCGAGGTCAAACCTTGTAAAATTATTATGCTCTCTATTTTACTATTATTTCAATTTTATTAATCTAAAGGTGATATAAAATCATGATAGTATCATAATTCTAAAATGGTTAGTGGCTCCTCTTTTGAGATCTACCATTTGAATTGATTCTTATTCCCGGTTTTATGTTTTTGAAACACCAATTCCACTCATATTCCCTCTTATTGATTCTTATTGGGTATTCTATGCAAGGATGTCAAATTTCTATCCTTTTATTTTAAAACATCATGGTGTCTAGGCCCACCAATTGACATCATGTTTCATTCATTATGTCTACACTATAGTTTTTTTTCTTTCTTAGAACAATGTTTGTGTTCATTCTTGTTTCCTCCACAACATAAATAGTGAAACCATATTTTCAAACTTTAGATTCATATATTCCCTATCTATCAGCCATATCACCCCAAGATACATCATGGGTATTGACCTTCCCACTAATTGGGACAAGAAAATTTTCTAGAATATTCCTCACCACCTAGAGAAATTGTTCACATAATCATGGGAGTAATTACCATGTTCATGTTTTTTTATCCATTCTTGATGGTTGAAAGACCCATCTATTAAGATTTAATCCATGTTATAGGATTATTAACAAATAGAAAACAAATTCTAAGATCCATGACCTTAAATCATGAAATATCATATTGTTCCTAGTATAATGACCTTAAAATACATGGAAAATCTCTTCAATTCATCTTTGGAGAGTGTTGAAAAAGACAAAAAACATATTAGGTTGAAAATATACAGAGGGAAAACTATGTAAAAGTTGAGTAATTTATCACTAAGTTAAATGTATCAAGGTATTAGTAAAATTTTCTAGCATCATGTATAGTGACACAAAGATCATGGGAACAAACTTTCAGCTCCATAAAAATTCATGCAACAGTCGTTAGGTTTATAGATCTAGGAAAATATTATAGAAAATACTTACCACCATATTTTTTATTGTAGATAATCATCCTTATTATATAATGTTAAACTACATAGAATTTCTCCATATTTCAAGATTATAAACTTCTCTTAATTATTATTTGATATCTATTACCTTAAAAATTGAAGAACCACTTGTTTTATATTGTGTGACCGAAAATTACAAGCATCATATTGGTCCTTTTAATATGACCCTAAACAATATAACACAACATCCTCTCCACTTGGAACTAAATTATATAGAAATCTATTCTTCTTGCATGATAATAAAATGTATAGATCATGAAGGTTCTAGTTTCATCATTGGAATAAAGGTTTAGTTACCTTTAGTGGTGATCCAAATGCGTTATATGAAAATTCATTCATCACCATAGAATCCTCCATGTGATAGTATGTATGGTTCTAATTCTTATGGTTAACGTGTTAATCATAGTGTAATTATTCAATGTGTGATGGAATTGTTCTGGTTGAGGAAGAGAATATCTATCTATTCTTGAGAACTAACTAGAAGAGTAGGTCTCTAGGTATTGATCGAATCCTATCTAGAAATTATTGTGCGTAATGATTAAACTGTGGAAAGGGTTTCAAAAAATTTCAAAACCAGATTTAAATATATGTAGGTTGAAAAAAATAATTTCATTTGGGGACTTTTTATTTCCATAATCCTCAACAAACCCCATGACTAAATAAGAAAAGAATTAAAATTATTTAATAAAATGAACTAAACTCATTGATAAAATAAATATTTTTATGATTAAATAATTTAATATTTATTCAATCAATATTTAAAATGGAATTTATCACCAAAACATTAAGCATAGTTTTCCAATCCTCCTCAATATTTAGCAGGCCCGGAATAATGAATATTTATTTAATTAAATAATTATAACTAAATTATACACTAACAAATAAATAAATATTATATTCATAAATCCAATGAATAAATATTTATTAAATATTCATGTAACCAAGTAAATAAATATTCATTACCTTGTGGGAAAACGAAAATAAATAATTATTATATATTCATGTAATTAAATAAATTACATCCTGGGGAATAAAAATTTATTAAATATTCAATTCACACACACACACACACACAGATATATTCTCCCAAATAACTGAGGATTGAATACTTATGTTCATACTAA
Source organism: Viscum album (assembly GCA_963277665.1). Taxonomy (NCBI): domain Eukaryota; kingdom Viridiplantae; phylum Streptophyta; class Magnoliopsida; order Santalales; family Viscaceae; genus Viscum; species Viscum album. The sequence goes on from OY728167.1 coordinate 340,222,748, forward strand.
CATAAACCATAAAAGGGAATAATATTTATCAAACATGTTAGATTCTTATAGATTTTAACTGAAATTCGAAACACCATAGTGTATGGCCCTAGAGGCCCCTTTCTCAATGGAATTAGGGAAAACCACCTAAATTCCATGTTTATAATCTAGTAAAATGTCAATACTCCCATATAGAAATTAGTTAATTTTGAAATGACATACAACCTTCTTTTAACATATTCTTTGTAATTTAATCCCTTTATCCCAAATCTCTAACCAAGAAGGTTTCAAGAAGCTGTCATCAACCTGTGTCCTCGATGTATCTTTCTTTGACTTTTTGAAAATGAAATTTACAATAGAAAAAACTGACCATTGACTTAATCAGATAGTTCCATTCTCATCAAAGGGACTAATATCTCAACTTCCACTAAACTATAAAGGGAAAAATCCTTTCTCACATTAAAAATTTATGCAATATTACTCATTATGTGCCAAACGTATCCAACCTCACCACATGAATATATCATCATGATTTCCATCAATACATCAATGTAGATGTCTAATAATATTAATTAATAATAATATTAATTCTAAGGATCATTACACACATCTTTGGATGGAAACATCTAATGACATATGTAAATATAGATTTCCTATTGGAAGTTTATGTTATCATAATTTTTTGACTTATAGATTATGAAGGGCATACACAATTAGAGAGTGTCTCAAAGTAATATACATCTCCACCATTGATAGTATGTATCTATCTACCCATAAAATGATAACATCTAGTTATAGAACATATATTTACGAATACTTTCATTGCACTTCTCAGTTCTCTTTATACTGAGGAATTGTTACGACCCTTAAGTGTGATAGTTAAGCTTAGGAAATTAGTACATACTATGTCATATTGAATAAAAATCATGATTTGTTAAGAAATATATATTAATATTAAAAATAATAAATACAGGTGGTCAGAAAGTACATATAAGTTGTTTTAAGGGCACCAACTCCAACATAATACCACTTTAACTAGAGTAAAATTCTAATAACCTTTAGTCCGCTAGAACTCAGTTGATATTCATAGTTCTACTTCGATAAAGTTTTACTGATTGGATATTTCATGTTTTCCTATGTGGAGAATTTATTCACTATGACCATATCCATCTAATAAAAATCTCTTATGATTTGATACTTTTGGAGTTTGTGCTTCATCCTTTGATTTTAAATTTTCTCCTTTGTGAGATCTACCAATGTTGTATTATCACAATGCAATATAATAACATATTTAATTCTAAGAACCAAATAAAGCACATGGATTAAGTTTTGAATACAAATCACATATTTAATTGCATGAAAAGCTACAATATTCTTTAATTTTAATGTTGAATCAATAATAAACAACTTTTATGAAATATTCTAGCTCCCAGCTACTTTGATGATATTGATGACATACCCTGACTAGGATTTCAGATCATTCTAATATATTTAGAAGCTATCATAATTATATCCTATGATGACTAGATCCTACTCTCATCTATATTCCAAGAACATATGATTAACATGCCTTAGATAATTTAAGATATTCTTAATAGTAGACAAAGGTTTTTCTCTTAGATCAGCTTGATATATACCTACCATACCTAAGGAATAAGAAGAATAATTCCCATTAAATGAAATAATATATATAATTTATTATATTATATAATAATATGAGATATTACTCATTATCCCTCTATTGTTATGTCAAAGTAAACATTTTATTGGAGATATGTACACCACGTGACACTAGAATGAATCCCCTCTTGAATTGATTCATAAAAAAATTAATTTTTATTTTTTCAATATATATACCTTGACATAGTTAATGTATCCTTTTGGGTTTATCATGAATAATATTTATTCCATGGATAATAACTATTATTTAACTAGTCCATAACTGACCATAACACTAGTATATATTTTATATTAATTAATATATCCTCAGTATAAACTACTATGAATAAGAATTCACTCCCACTTACCTGATTTAAACAAATGGATCACATTAATTATTTATGAAAAAATATCTTATGGCTTCATGGAACTAAATATTCCATGAACTAGATATTTTCAGTAACACATAAACGGATCTCTACAATGTTAAAATCCCTTTGTAATATATTGGAGTCTGAAACCCTTAATTTTGTGTCATATTGATGTATTATTGAAGGATAATATTAAGGAAATATATTTTAACATCCTCCTACCAAATATAATGGTCATGGAAATATGTTATGGAAAATATAATTCTAATGTATTTAAACATGAAAACTAGAGAATAGGTTTCATTATAGTCAATTACTTGATAGTATTTAAAACCTTTAGCCACCATCCTTGATTTAAAGGTTTTTTACTTTGACATTCATGCTTTGTTTTATATTAAATACCCATTTTCAAACAATAGGATTTACCTCAATTGGTGGATCAACTAGAACACATACTTAGTTTTGATTTATAGAATCTATTTTAGAATTCAAGGCTTTATTCCATCTTTTAACTTTTAAGCCCTCTACTTTATCCTTTTAGGAAAGAGGGTCATTATTTTCAACCAATAATGATTCAAGATCCTCAGTTACTTGAAAACTATGTCTTTCTAATTATTTAACCTCTTTGGGGATCCTATGCAGTACATGTATTTCAAGAACATCCTATTCTAATAGGACCTATAGAATAAATTCCTACACCAACCCTTATGTTTCTTGAGCATAAAATTTATCGAATTCAATCTTACTCCCACTTTCATTCTCAATGAAGTTCTCCCTCTAAATAAATATGGATTATATTATGAAGATCACATTCTTTTCTAAGTGTTTGTACATATAGTATCCCATTTTTCCATAGGATAACCTATAAAGATACAATTTTTTTCTCCAGGTACTAGTTTGTTGAATGATATATCCTTAACAATTGATTTTAAAACCCATGCATATGTATGTGACAATAATAATTTATTTTCATAAATTAGTTCATATGCTGTTACATTTACCACCATAGTTTGAAATCATCTTAGAATGTGTTTTTGAGTATGTAATGGATATCCTGAAAAGTATTCTGTAAAAATTGTGCATCACAATAGTGATCTTAAATACTTAGATGTTCAAGTGATAAATAAATCCAATCAGCTTGACTACATATGTCCCACCTGGCATCGACTCTCAAATATTGAACATGAATATTAAATTCAAGATCTCATTTCTCCCATGTCTTAACATTTCTTGAAAAATATCAAGAAGGTGGGACATGATGCTATACACATACATATCCTTGTGTTTCTTTTGAAGCTCACATGGCTTGGATGATATCATGAAACATTTGAAATATGTGGCATTATAAAAATGTTTTATATAAATATATAGTTAATAATTATTAACTAATTTTCCATACACCATATAAATAATGTTTTATAGTAGATGTAATTTCAATTAATGTCATAGTATACCATATAATCACCTATAACACTTTTAGAAATTCTATCCTATTAGAAGGTTATCCTTATTTAATATGGATCAAAATAATATAATATAAGTCATGTGAATTTACATTTCTATAGAAATAAGAGAATAAATTAAGTAAATTATCTTGATTGAAAAATTAGATAATAAATGTTAAATTTTGTAATCTCCAACTATTTTATCAAAACATAATATCCCTCACCATTGGTTTTAAAAAATATTATCGCATGGATATTCTAGTGTTAAAGTTTTATATTCCACTTATCATAACCTATATAGAGGTATTTCAATCTATTTAAAGGTATTTATGCCGGATTAGGTTTATAAATTCATTAACATGTATCTCCTTGATCCATTTAGAGGACTTCCCAATCCTGATATCATTGATTTCAATTTTCTCAATAACCTGCCTACTAGTTTCACTAACAATTGCAGAGAAAATCAATACTTAATGAAAATTAGGTTAAGCTTACCCAAAACCCAAGATATATTTCCTCGATAATTGAAATCACCCCAATGTAGGTTGGTCATGAACATTGAACTATGGTCCAAGTTCAGCCCATGTAGTGAAAGGTTATACCAACTCAATATTATTAATTTGAGGGATTTTTATCTTTATGTATAAACAAACCATTTTATCTAATTACATTCTAATTAATGTTAATTTTATTTTACTTAATGTTAAGCATTTATAGATAGTTTTTACACATAATTTTTTTATTTTAGTTCCATCTTACTTTCTTTTTAATTAATTTATTTAATGATTAAGCATCTATAAATAAATAACCATGCAACTGGAGAAAAATAAAATAAATAAAGTGGAATGAAAATGACATTTTTGAATGGTTGGTTTGTCTAGAAAATGATTAACTAACCCCTGAACCTCTGTAATAAATGCAAAGAACCATTCTTCATTTTAATTACAGTATTCCCGCTATGATCTTGTGTACCACCTGGATTGGTTTCTCCTTAACCTAGAATATGAATTGACTCTACTCTATTACATGATCCATCAATTATATAATATTTTAGTAACACATAGGTTAAGGGAATAAAAATATAAATCAAATGAGTTTACATAAAAGTAACTGTGGGCACGTAGGATCTTACATAATGAGATGATAATAATGACTCACGAGACATTATTTAATTTAATAAATTATTCAAAAAAACATGTAATAATATTAAATTAAATAAACCAATTTTCAAACCACAAAATTTTTTAATCTAATTTTTCTTTAAAAAAATGTTCAGTGTTTGATATCTTTCTTGACACACAATACTGAGTGTAAATAAACAGTGATAGACTATTGAATTATGATTATTTAAATGTGATTTTTATAACCTAGATTTTAAATTTTCTATATGAATAGAAATAAAAAAATTATAAAATTATATATATGGTTTTATATAATTAAAATTTATTGATTGGTTCATAATAAACATGTATTAAATTTATATTAAAGTCATCTTATGCTTCAAAAATATATTTTTCCATGAAAATTGTTTTTATTTCTTTTTGTAAGACAAAAATATAAATAATATCCACCAATTTTAAAAAGTGTATTTGAAAAAAATAATTTCATTTTATAAATCATCATTTTAATTTTATCTAATATTTAATTTTTTGGATTTTTTTTAAAAATACTTGTTTTTGGTGAATAGTAAAACATAATATTTTTTGGTAAAACTCTCATTTCTTTTCTTTAAATAAAGTAGGTTAAAAGTATAATTATGTTTGAATTTGGTTTAAAAGTAAAATAAAACCATTTTTACTAAATATGATAAAAATAATTGCATATTAATCAACATTATATTTTGTTTTTAAATAAGTTTTTTTTATTCTTAATAAATCATTTTCTCAGAAAATAATTTTTAAGTGAATAATTTTTTTAAATTTTAATAAATTTAAATAATTAATAATGATGATTTATTTAAATTAAATTTATATATCATATATATATATATATATTAATTTAAATTCACATAATTATGATGACTAGTCATAGAGTTAATGTAAGATCATCTCATGCATCAAAAATGAATTTTTCTGAAAAACTATTTTTCATCGTGTTCTGTGGGTTTATTTTTAGATTAATATCTACCAGTTCTAAAAATTTAATCATGAAAAATATATTCCATATTTTTATTTAGAATTTTAAATTTTTTAAAATATATCCTTTAATTTTTGGTTATTATGAAAAATAATTACGGTAAATAGTTATAACCATAATAAATGGTAAAATATGTTTATTAAGGTTTAAAAAATATAAAAAGGATTTAAAATCTACTTTAAACTTTTATTTACCCTATTTAATGAGTTTAGTTCATACATACTCATATAATTTTTTTATTTCGAGAAAATTGTATCATTTTTCTTTAATAATGACCTATATAATATTTTAAGCAAAGAAAAATGAAAAATGTCACTCTCTTGATTTTAAATTTTATTATATGTTAACATAGGGATACAAATAAATATTAAATGAATATTAATGTTGTTTTTATCAAAATGATATTTTTTTATGATTATAATTTATTTATAATTTATAGTAATTTTATATTTACTTTAAACAGTTATACAATGCTGACACGGTGCATATACAAGCAGTGAAAAAATAAAATAAAATATATATAAAAATATTAAAAGTAATTTGTTTGGGATTAATTTTGGTGAAAAAATAATTTTGAAGTTAATAATAATTTTTTCTGTTTGATTAAATAGAATATATGAAAAAAAATTATTTTAATAATGTCTTAAACGTTGTATTATGTGAATACTTCTTATAATGATTTTAATATTATTTTATGTTAAATAATATTTTATTTAATTATTTAAAAGTAATTAAAATATTTAAAGAGGAAAATTATGCTGATAAATGGTATAAAATTGTTTCTGTTGGAAATATAAGATCTAATTTTTACCTTGTATTTAAAATTACAACCCTCTAAGATTGAAAAATTACAACAGTTAAAATTAAAATTCGTTAACAGTGGGGTTAAACCAAAATATAAGGTTTAAAATACCACATAAACTTATAAAAATTTCAATGGAATGAGATTTTTCAACCATATCCCAGCTTATATTCTAAATTGTGTAAACATGGTTCCACTTTAACATGAAAATGAATTTATTATATTTTAATATTTTTATTAATTCCACGTGTGTCCTTTTCTTCTCTATAAAAAAGAAACCACTTATCCCTTCTTATAAACAAAACCTTAATACACATATCATAAAAAAACATAAAAAACTCTTATCATAATCCTTAGATAATTTCTATAGGTTCTGGTATTCCAAAAATACCAACCCTATGGTCCTTAATCGGAGACCTAAAGGATCTCTTTCAAAGAATATGTAATCGTTTTAACTGATCGCTTTCAATTATATTCTTCATTTAATACCTTTAATTATATCCTAAAAATTATAACATAATAACACCAATATCTCGAATATAATTACATGTTATAAAATTTATGGACTAATATTTACCATCTCTTTCTTTATAAAATATGAAACAAAACCATCATTCGTGTGTATAGAATACTACCTCCATGCAAACTGATGTAATTTTCTCCATCACTTCTTCACATGGCTAGTTATTATGATGGAACTAATGAATATACATGATAATTATGAGATAATTTGAATTATTTAAATTTAATATATCATCTACTTCCTTATTATTCCACACATTAAAAAACTATAATTTCACTCGTGCGTACTTATGGACTACCACTTCCATAAAGCGATATGATTCATTTTTAATATATGATTTACATGGATGTTAGTAAGGATAGATTTAATTTATATATAGAATATTTATTATATAATAATAATTTTCTAAAGTTCAATTACTATTTACCTTTTTTAACATCCATCGAAATGTGGATACGTTACTCATGCGTACGTATAGACTACCGTCTCCATGAAGTGATGAAATCCATTTTTCATCATTGATTTATATGAATAGTTGTTAGATTATATAAAATAATTAAATATTAAATTATTACATGATTAAAATCAGGGATATAACGGAACCATGAACATAGTATAAGGACCAAAACTACCAAACTGAAACATTCCTGAGAAATGAAATAGTTAATACCTAAAAACAAAGAATTTAAAAAAGAATTATTATTAAATGCATGTCGAAATGTTATATGTGGATCATATATGATACTATAAGTATGTAAATGATTCTTTTATAGAATTATAATAAATTTACATTTATTAAATATATGGATAGATTGATTTTTATGTAAGTCATACTTGAGGTAAGGGTTTCCCATATCACTTTTATTTCCATGACAAATATGACATACTCACCACTTTTTTCCTTTGTGTGGTTTACATAATGCCTAGGAATTTATTTTATAATTATTCGTAATGAAAATTATGGGTATTTAAAAATTAGTGCAAGATTCTCTCTTTTATGATGTTTTTATGCAGAGATTACTAAAGTGATGAGTGTTCTTCGTATCAATGTTGTTTCATTGATACATGTTTTATAATATGTAGATATTATTTTTAAGAGGTATATATACTTTCCCTTTGAAATGTTATATCATTAATATATTTAATTTTAATATATTTAATGTTTCATTTAATTTTATTCTTTCACGGGTCTTAAAATTCAAAAGTTACCAAAGTTGTATGAGATTTATGTTTTAATCTCATTCTAATATGGATTTTTTATGATTAAATTTCCATTGAGAGAAATTATATGATCCTTATATGATAAAACTATTTAATTTTCACTTATATGGATATTCATTTAATTTTCAATTAATTATACCATTTTTTTTGGTTTATTAAAATGATCAAGAAATTTGTTTTTAGAAAAGTAGCCTTAATTTCTTATTTAATAGGGAATCATTTACGTCCACGTTCACATTTTCATTAATATATTTTCAAGAATTTTTTTACTACTATACTATGATTGTTTAAATTCATTTTACCCTTTTTTACTTCGTATATAAAAATTAAAATAAATCTTCTTATTGATTTTGGAATGAGTTTCTTATTACCTTTTTAATAAAAATTTCAAAGGAATATTTGTTTTTTATGATTATGACATGAATTGAATCTTACACCATCATAGTCGCTCATTTTTTTTTGAATATCAATTTAATAATTTCCATGGTTATTTTCATAAATTATTTTTTCAATAATATTTATAATTTTTTTATTTTTAACAAATATTTTCAGAATGATAATTCTATTTTCCTTAAGAAATATTCTAATTGCATTTTAATGTCATTTTTCATCTATGATAACATCCTTTGATGCTACTTATGCTTATATAGGGATATGGTCCAATGATATCATCCTTATTCTTTATTTATATGGTATATTATTATGATGATGAGATGTTTATGAAACTATTTTATTTTCAATGCGTTATTCCATTTTGAAATGATGAAATGTTTATGAATCTCATTTTCTTTCCATGGGTTATGATATATGATGGATGCTTTATGATATTTTGGAATGTATATATTCTATTTTCATTATTTGGTAGGAAGTCCTAGAATTATATAACCTTCCAATGCATTGGGTAATGATGTATATATTTTGAGATAATAGATACTAGAATGGGGAGTGAAACCAGTTCAATAAGGAACTTTGTCCACTATGGTAGTCTTGGGAGTGAATCTTGACTAAGGAAATGATGTAATATAGAGTAAACAAAATCCACTATATTATTTTTTTAATTGATCATTGATTAAGTAAATTAATTTATATTCCTATGTTTATTCAAAAAACATATATCTTATGATCACGATGTCCTCTTATAGCTCATGATTGATTATCGATGATTCCATAAACTTATGATTTAGGTCTTTGGTTATGAAAAATCCTTATTCCATGATTTGTGATTAACGATATTTGGATGGTTGGGTATAATTATTGTAAGTTATGATCATTTTCTAATACCCTTATACATATATCATGATCACTCGTTATCATCAATTGATATCTCTTATGTATACCCTTTCTGAGCATCTGAGCTCACCATTTCTTATCTTTCCTTTCCCTAGGATATGAAGAAAGGTTTTCTGTATTTTAAGTATAAGAAGGGTGTTAGTTGTGGATAACTAAGTGAGATATGATGCAGATATTTTATACACTAATTGTTTTTATTTCCATGTTTCCAAAGACACTAATACATTATGGTTCTAGTATGGATATTAATGTTATATAACCAATATTAATCTAAGAAGATGTAATATATATGTATGAAGGTATGGGTCACGATAGTTGGAATCATATCAAGGTTTATTTATTTTTAGAAACCAGGATAAGGAATGTTTAGTGAGAACACTTAGGATAATTCTATGTTTAGGATAACATCACAAGTTATGGTAAACAATGGAGTGTGTTATTCTTAGAACAAATATATATCTCTGGATTCTAGAAAGTGGATGAGGTTATAGAACTGATAAACCTAGGGGTTACTACAATGAATGGGGTGTATTTGGTAATAACTTGATCATTAATGTTTCATGGTATGTGGTCCTAAGACTACACAACTGGATAGAAACTTCCGAGTGATATGATTATATTAATAAACAATTTCTTTTTGAACAATTATAAAGGATTTAAGTTGACAATAACCATGGATGACCTAGGTTAAAACTAAGGTGTAATAGCGTGAAAATAAATGATCATCATTTAGGCATCCTATGAATGATTTTTGATGATTTATCACTAATATTATTATTTATCACACTATGAATTTTGGTTTTAGTCAATGGATAGAACCAAGAGGAATCGTGTTAACACTGAATGTGATAGAAAATGGAATGACTTTCCTCATGAACAACCAAATAAAATTGGATCTAGAATGTGAAACCTTGGGATTGTACATAATCATTTATCTTGTTATATGATTAATAATCTTAACTTGGGTGAGTTCCCTCACATTCCTAATAATAGAAAAATAGATTTTAATAAATACCATGGAGGTAAAAAGATTTATCTTCCTACATGTCTATTATATGGGAAGAAGCACTCATGGAAATGTCTCGGAGGAACAAGAAGATGTTTTATATGTGGAAAACATGGGTATAGAGCAAGTAATTGTAGAGAAAAAATGAAAAGTTTTATATATTGATATGAAGTTCATCTTAAGGCACATTGTATAATTCAATGTCTTATGTGTGAGGAATATGGGCATTATCTAAGTTAATACCCTAATCCAAGGGCTAACTCCTATACCAATGAAGGGCTTGAGCTATGATAATCATTGAAGTAGAATTATTGATGTTTTTATATATTAAGATCCAATAATTATGTTTTATAAGTGTTTCATAAATTATATTTTGGATATAAGAATCATGAAACACCTTATTATTTTTCGGTAGTAGTTATTCTTCATGGATTCATAAGTATATGTCTAATGGTATGGACAACCGAGAAAAAGTGATTTTGGGGTAAGATGATTTTTATGAAAAACACATGATTTATGGATAAGTAAGACTTAATATGCTTTTTATGTTGATATAATAATGTCTAGTTGGGATATAGAGATTATAGATATTGATAAAGTATATTTGATAGTACTAATGACCCTAAAATTGATTAGTTATTTGATGATAAGGTCATTTGTTTTATCTTTGATGATGTTTAATAAATTTTTATACATATAGAATATATTTGATAGTTTGTGATTTTATTTAAGGAATAATGATATATTAAATTTTGGAAGCGTTTATATTTTCATTGAATATTTTAGTGATTCATATTATTTTGGGAAAATTTATCATATTTTGAGAGAATATATGATCATGGTATTCACATGTTTGGTGTCTAAAATTATTAGTAACTTCATGTTGTCTATGGATAAATGTTAATGTTGATATTTGAAAAAAATATGTAAATAAATATTATGGATTATTGGGTTTTAAATTTGGTCATACATATTTTGGAGTAGTTTTAAGGAAAACTATTTATATACATTGGGTTTTATTGTTGAGTTTTTAGAGAGTAATGTGTTATATTTATCCATATTGGATAACTTGTCCTAACCATTTTGGTTTTAGTAAATATTTAGGGCCAAAAGGAATGAAATTTAATTATTTTATGGATCTTATGATCTGATAAAAGTTAACTTCAGAGATTCAGGTAGGAAAAATTCATCTTGAATATTCATTTCTGAGAGTAAGAGTTGAAGAGGAAATTTATCAAAGCACAATTGAAGGGTGAAATTGTGCTTATGAAATGGGAATAAATCAAGCAAGTATATTTCTTTATGTTATATATATTTATAATAAAATAATATCTCAAATTTTAGAAAAGGATCTTGAAATAAAAAAATTTATTCTTTTAACTTTATGTATGATGAATCTATGAGATTTTAACCCCTCATTGATTTATGCTTTTGGGTCCATTAACTTTATCACGATAATGTTCCATATCACTTTTTATTAGTCCTGGGATGTTATTTCTCTCCTATATATCTATATTTTATCTTCAAATCAATGTTATCCTCATCTAGGGACCTAATTATGTGTTATCTCAGTTAACCCTTATGGTTACCACTTCTAATTTTTAAATGAAGTTTCATTATCCCTTTACGCTATGCGAGTTTCAAAAAAGATATTTTCAAATGTTGATCCTTTAATGACCAAAATAAAATTTCATGGATAAAATTTATTTTATGGGGGAATTTAACGACCCCAAATTTTATAATTTATTTTTTCCTTAATAATATATATGTGTTTGATATATTTCTTGACACACGACATTGAGTTTAAATTAATTTTGATATACTATTAAATTGTAAAGATTTAAATGTGATCATTATAAATTAGATGTTAAATTTGTGTTTTGAATAAGAATACCCATATTATGAAAAATATTTATAAAGTTCATATATAATGCAAATGTATTGATTGATTCATAATAAATAAGTATTCAATTTTTTGTAAAGTATTTATGCTTCAAAAATACATTTTCTCTTAAAATAGTTTTTATCGATTTTTACTAGAAACTAATATAATTAATTTCATCCACTTTTATAATACGTATTTGAATTTTTTTTGAAATAATCATGTCAAAATTATCATAGAGTAAATATTTAGGTTTTTTCTATAATGATTTATTTTTCAGTGAATAGTGAAAAATGCCAATTTTTATAAAAAATTCATTTATTTTATTTAATTAATGTAATTTAAATGTCCCATTTAGTTTTGGATTTGTTTTTAATGTACAATAAAACCCATTTTAAAAAACATTATCTAAATAATTATAAAGTAATATACATTATATTTTATTTTGGTATAAGTTTTTTTATGTTTATGAACACATTTTTCATAAAACTATTATTAAGTGCATAATGTTTTCCCAATTTGATTAATTAAAATAACCCCTAATGAAAAATTAATTAAATGAAATATATTTATTATATATCTAAATATATTAATTTAAATTCAAATAACGATGATGATTAGTCATAGAGTTAATGTTTTTTTATCTTATTCTTGAAAAATATATTTTCCAAAAAACATATGTTTCGTCCCATTTTGCCTGAATATTTTTAAATTAATCTCTATAAATTATAAAAATTTGATATTGAAAATTGATTAATTTTTTGGATTTATTAGGTTAAAAATTATAAAATAGTTCCCTTTTATATTTCATCATTATGAATAGTAATTATTATAAATAGTTATAACCAATGTAATCGGTAGAACGGTTTAATTAAGGTTAAAAATAATGTGAGAAGGATTTAAAATATACAAAAAGCATTAATTTACCCTATTGGATGAGTTTAGTTCATCCATACTCATATATGTTTCTAATTTATGAAAACTTGGATCCTTTTCTTTGATAATAACCCATAAAATATTTTATGTAAAGAAAATTAAAAAAAATGTCACTCACTTGCTTTTAAATTTCTCTTATATGTTCACATAGAGATAAAAATAAGTTTTGAATGCATTTTAAAGTAAATATGCGTATAATGAAAATATTTTTATGATTTTAACTTATTTATAATTTTCATTACCTTAAACGCTTATGTAATGCTAGCACAGTTCTTGTCAAAGTAGTGGAAAAATCAGAGTAAATATTTATAAAAAAAGTAAAAGTAATTTATTTTTTTATTAATTATGGATCCATAATAATTTTATAGTTAATTTTTTTATTAATGTTTAAATGTATTATATTCAATTTCCATTGTTTTCTTGACGTCTTTGATGTCAAATTATATTAATAGTTCTTAAGATGACTTAAATATTATTTTATGTGAAATGATATTTTAATATATTAATTAAAAATCATAATTTTTAAAATAGTAAAATTAGGAATTTAAATTCCCTAAAATTTAATTCATTTTCCATTTATGAGACAATTTTTACATTATAATTAAAATTATAAACCTTTAAGTTTGAAGAATTCATTAACGTAGTTAATGTTAAAATTGGTTAACTAAGGGGTTAAACAAAAAATAAGGTTTAAAATAACACTAAAATCCATTCAAATTTTATTTTACTATGGTTTTTAAACCATATCATATATTATCTTAAAAATTATTCCCACATCGTTCTTTTATCACATGAAAAGTAAATTATTATATTTAAATGCTTTTATAAATTCCACATGGGTCCTTTACTACACTATAAACAGGCATCACCTCTCCTTTCATCCACACAAAATATTAAACCACTTATCTTGAATAAAAAATGAAAATCTCTTAAAAAATAATCATCTAAGTTATATAGGTGTTTTTACTCCAAAAACACTAACCATGGGTTCCATAAATGGAGATCTAATGGATTTCTTTCAAAGAATAGGTAATTGTCTTAGCCGATCACTATCATTTCTCTTCTTATTTTACCACCTTCAATTGTTTCCTAACCATTTGAATATAATAAAACTAGTATATCTAATATAAATAGATGGTTTTATATTTTTGGTGTGATATTTATCATTCTCATCATAAATAAAATGGGAAACAAAACCATCGCTCGTGTGTACGGCAGACTACCGCCTCATGAACTGATTTTATTTGTTTTTAATCAACACCTCACATGGATAGTCATAATGATGGAATTAATTAATATATAGGATACTTATGAAATAATTATTATTACTCAAATTTCATCTATCATCTATTTCCTTACCCTTAAAACCATTAAGAAATTATAATGTCTCTCGTACGTGCGTGTAGACAACCACCTCCATGAGGCAATGCGATTTATTTTTCATTTTTGGTTTTAATGGCTGGTAATAATTATATATTTAATATATATATATATATATGATATTTATGATAAAATAATTATTATATAAAGTTTAATTATTATTTACATTTCTTTCATTCTATCTATTAAAAATTGGAAACATTACTTATGCACATGTATGAACTACTCTCTCCAAGAATTGACGTAAATCATTTTTCATCCCCAATTTATATGAATATTTATAAAAGCGTATAAAATTATTAAAAATTTATCTTATTAAATTTTCCAAATCCTAGTTATTATGGAACTATGATCATTTTATAGCCACCAGAACTACAGAATTGAAACTTTTATGATAAATGAAACAGCTAACACAATAAAATAACAATTTTAATAAATAATTATTATTAAATGGGGATAACAATTTTATATTTTGGTCATATATGATATTATAAGGATGTAAATTATTCTAGTATAGAATTATAATAAATTTTAATTTATTATATTGGTTTTTAGAGTGATTTAGAATAAATTCGAACTTGGGGTTTGGGTTTCCGAACTCATATTTATTTCTATTAGACATGTGTCATATTCACCACATGTTTCCATTATGTGGGGTATATAATTACGAGGGTTTTATTTTATGTGGTTTATAATTAATATTATGTGTATTTAAAAATCCATATATGGATATCTCTTTCATGAGGTTTTTATTTGAATATTACCAATGTGGTAAGGGTTCTTCATCATAATATTATTTTATTGAGACATATTTGATATTATTCCTTTATTTATGTTTATGAAGTGTATGTACGACCCATTTTACATGTTATAATAGGAATATTTTTAATTTCATGATATTTAAATATTAATTTGAATTTATTATTTCATGGGGCTTATGATTCAAAATTTACCAAAACAACAAGGGGCTTATGTTTCAATCTCATTTTAATCGGGAATGTTTATACATGAATTTAAATTAAGGGAAATTATATAATCCTTAACTAATAAAACTATTTAATTTTTTTATAAAATGGATATTCATTTAATTTTCATGTAATATTACAATTTTCTCTCTTTTTTCACTTAAAATTATAGAGAAATTGTTTTTAATAAAAACAGACTTTATTTCAAATTTCGTCAAGAATATTTTTCTTCCATGTCCCTGTTCTCTTTAATATGTTTTCAAGAATTTTTTTATATTACCTTGTTATTTTTTCAATTTCTTTTTACCATGTTTGAATTTGTATACAAAATATAAAATAAATATTATTTCTTCTTTCTAAAATAGGTACTTTTAAACATTTACTAAAAATGTGAAAGGAATATTTGTTTTTAATGATAATGAATGAATGAAATTTCCTACTTTCAGGACCACTCAATGTTTTGAAGCTTAAATTAAAATTTTATAGTTTTATTTTCAAATAAAATTATTTCTATAATATTTTATTAAATTTTAGATTATAAATAATTGGTTTCAAAATGAAAATCTTATTTTCCTTAATAAATATTCCAGTGATCTTTTAATGGTATTTTCATCAATGATAACTTCCTTTGATGTTTGTTATTATTTAATGGGGATATTATACAATTATATGTTATATATTCTTTCTTTGGATGTTTTATGATTATAATTATGATATATTGATGACACTCATTTTTTATGGGTTATGCTATGATTAAACATTTTTGAAACCTATTTCCTTTCCATGAGTTATGATATATGATGAATATGTTTATGAAATTTTGGAATAAATATTTATGGTTTAACTCTTTTATGGGTGGGATTAGAAATATATATCCATAAAATTCATTGGGTGGATGACTTCGATCGCTTTGTTTTTGGATCGTGGGACCTTCACGAGCATGCGAATCTGGGTCTACTGGATAGCAAGAAAATTATGATAAGGTTCGAGTCGGAGACAGACATAATCCAGGATTACGCTAGGCTGCCTCGCATATTCAAAGAGAATCGCTTTATGCTTCTGCTATGGTCTTTTGATCTTCATATGGACTGGGATTCTCCTTCCATCGCTGTTTGGGTAAGCTTTCTAAAATTAACTTTACCGTTTTAAAACACTACTATTATTTGTATTTTGGGTAACATGGTGGGAAGGTACCTTTGTTCTGATTGTCACACAGAGGTGGTTTTCCATCTGGTAAATCCACGGGTGTGTATTGAGATGGATGCGTCACGCGTCCCTTTCGAGAATATTTGGATTATGATCGGGGTGGAGTATAGATAGAAACATAGGATGGTCTATGAATGTTTGATAGATTTTTGTGGTTTTTGCAAGTGCTTGGGACATCTTATTGAAGTTTTCCGAGCATGGGGGAATTTTACAGTGGTAAGGAAGCTAGGATGAACACCATGGAGGGTATAAGACTCAACGAACTGGGAAAAGATTTGAGGGTGGGTCTTGATTCGGCGATGAAGGGGGTAGATGAATAAGGGAGTGGCTCTCTACTTAACACCTTAGTTGGGGAAGGCCTTAACTCTGGTTCTTTGGATATTACCTTTGATAAAGATCAAACAATTGGAAATACCAGCATTGGGATGAATCTGGATAAGGAGAGGGCTGTTCGGACTTCCAATGATGCGGGTAAAAAACAGGTTGAAAATGATCGGAGATGCAGTTCTGTGGAGGTGGTTACCATGACCAGACCAAAGGAAATTAAAGGCTCAGATCCTCAGGCTAATACTTTTACGGCTTTGAATAACAGGTTTAAAGTACTAGCAGATAATAATGTGATGTAGGGTCTGGAGGAGGAGGTCATTACAGTGGCTGAGGGTGATGTTGTGCTTGTGGAGAAGAGGCAGGAGGATCACTTGGGGTGGGAATTGGTTGCAAGTCTTGTGGAAGAGATTGGTGAGTAAGATCTCTCTATGAATTTTTTTGGGGGGAATAAGACTCCAAAGGTTCTTCGGGTTGATGGTAAGGGGAAGGAGGCAGCTGTGATGACTAGGGAGGAATTTCCCCTGCAGGAGGGGCAACATCCCTTGTTAGAAAACATTTCTTCTGAAAAGAGGCTAGAAAACATGGCTGGAAGTCATGAACTTCGGTTGAAGGAACAATCCGGGGGGGGGGGGAATGAGTGCTCTATGGGAGGGATGGAGAACTGTAGTACCCCTGAAGGGAGTTCATTTAGAGATATTTTTCAAGAGGGGAATCAAAAAGGGTCTACTAGTGTTAGACCGTTATCAGTTAACACAACAAGGGGGCCAAATAAAGATTACTCATATCTACCGAGTCCAATGCAGACAAGATCTACTTCCAAAAGGAATATCCAGGTGGTCCTTTCTTTCAAAAAGGGTAGTGGGGTTAAGAAGGATACATCGGTTATGACTAATCTGGACCGGCTTAGTAATCGAGTTCAAAGTTCCAATTTTGGGAGAAATCTGGAATGGGAATCGGCTACGGGAGAAGATGAATCCTATATGGGTGTTGGGGATGATTGCGGTTATTATGATGTTTAAATCTATGTTATCTTGCGATGTTTGTTGTTTTGGTTCTGTTGAACTTGTTTGGTGTTGTATGTTGGTTACCGGACACCCTTAAACCAGCTTATATAAAACCAAAAAATGATTGGCAGCCCCGGAGTGTATCATAATGTTATATAATGAATATTAATATAATAATATTTAATATATATTTATGGAGGGTATGGGTCAATATAATTTTTATCAGAGAAAGGTTTAGTTTTTTTGGAAACTAGGGCGAGGAAACATTATTGATAACCCTTAGGAAAAGACTAAGTATAAGATAAAACCCTAAGTTATGTTAAATAAATGAGTGTGGTTTTCCTAGAAAATACATCACTTTCTAGATACTTGAAATTGGATGCGACTGTGGAAGAGATTCTCCTAGGGGTAACAGCTCTGAATAGGGAACATGGGTATTAAATCGATCATAACTTGTGAATGATGAGTGTACCTAAGGATTAAAACCTAGATAGAAACATCAATGGGATATGATTGGGTTAATTAATATTTTCTATATGAACCATTATTGTGGATTTGAATAGAAAATGATCATGTATGACCTAGGTTAAACCTAATGTTTCATAGAGTGAAAATAAATTGTTGTAATTTAGACATCCTATGAATGATTTTAATGATTTATAACTATGATTATTGTTTATTACAGTATGATATTTGGTTTTAGTCAATATATAGACCCATTATGAATATTATTAATTCTGAATGTGACCAACAATGGAATGATTGTCCTTATAAATAACCAAATGAAATGTTTACTAGAATGTGAAACATTATGATTATGCATAATTATTGATCACATTATATGATTAACAATATGAACATGGATTTTTTTTGACACACATAATTAGAGAAAAATTGAGTTTCATGAAGGCTATAGAGGGATGAATATTAACATTCCAATATGTCATGTATGTTGAAAGAAGAACTAGGTGAAATATATCACAGGAATGAGAATATGCTTTATGTGTGAAAAATAAGGGCATATTGAAAGTATTTTCTAAGGAAAAATTAATATTTTTATGGAGGTATATTTAGTTCATCATAAGGTACCATTTAGTGTTCAATGTATTATGAGTGGGGAACATGGTAATTATTTGAGTCAATTCCGTAATCCAAGGGATAACTCTTAGACTAAGGAATGGTTTATACTATTGCAATCATTGAAGTGGAAAGATTGATGTTTTTATTTAATGAGATATGAGAATTATGTAATATATGTGTTTTATCAATTATATTCTAGTTATAAAAATCATGAAACATCTCTAGTTTGTTATGTATTTGTTTTTATTAACAAATTTTCATGTATTTTTTGAATAGTTTTTGAAACCAAGAAAAGTGATTTTGTGGTAAGGTGATATTTTATGGAAAACACTAGATTTATATATAAATAACCCTTAATATGTTCTTAATGTAGATATAATGATGTTTAGTTAGGACTTAGAGATTATTGATATTGATAAATAAAATTTCATTGTATTAATGACCATGTAATTGATTAACGATTTGATGAAAAAGTGTTTTATGTTATCATTGATGAATTTTACTGTATTTTTATATTTATAGAATATATTTGATATTTTATTATTTTATTTATAAAATAAGGATAGATTTATTTTTGGAATAATTTATGTTTTAATTTATTTTTGTGATGATTCAGGTTATTTTTGGAAAAGACTAGCATGTTTTAATAGAATATATGATCATTGTATTCACGTGTTTGGTCCGTGACATTATGAGATACATCATGTTGTCTAGGGATAAATAAGTAAATTTAATTTTAGAAAAAAATATGTGATTAAAGTTTTTGGTTATTTGGGTTCTAAATTTGGTTGAACATATTTTAGAGGAGTTTAAGGTTAACTATTTATAGAATTTGGGTGTTATTACTGAGGTTTTAAAAGGTAATGTATTATATTTATCCACATTAGATAAATTGTCTAAGAAACTTGGTTTTTCAAAATATAAGAAATTGAAGCAATGAATTTTCATTATTTTATGGATCTTATGATTCAATAAAAATTAATTTAAGTTCTTAATGCATGAAAAATTTATCTTTAATGTTTGTTTCTAAGAGTAAGTGATTAAATGTAAATTTATCTAACCACCTCCAAAGGATCAAATTTTTCTTATTATATAGAAATAAATCAAGCAAGTATATATTCTTGTGTTATCTGTCCATGACGTAAAATAATTCATCAATATTAGGAAAATGATTTTGAAATAAAAAAATTATTATTTTACCTTCACTTCTGATGAATTTATGGTCTTTTAAACCCTCATGAATTTATGATTTTTTGGACATTAACATTCACATGACTATGTTCTATTTCACTCTATATTAGTCCTTGATTGTTATTTTTCTTTCCAATATCTATATTTTAACTTCTGAAATATTTTCTTCTTATTTGGGGACCTAATTATGTATTATTTCTGGTTATCATTATGTTTCTCACTTCCCATTTTTAAAATAATTTTTATTATCCCTTTGTATAATTTGGGTATAAATAAAGGTATTTTAAAATATTGAATCATTAATGACCACAAAGTTGTAGATATTTAATTTATTTAATGGGGGTATAATTAAACATTGAAATTTTTTAGAATATCAATTTTCTTAAAAAAAATTAAAATTTATTGATATATTTCTTGGCACGAAAACCTGATTTAAAAAAAATGATATATTATTTAATTGTGATTATTTAAATGTGATCATGATAACCTAGATATTAAATTAAAAACATGATTAAGAATAAAAAAATTATAAGAAAATATGTGTAAATTATTTATATAATTAAACTTTATTTACTTACGCATAAAAATAAGTATTCATTTTAAGTAAAGACATTTTATGCTTTGAAAATAATTTTTCCCTTAATATAGTTTTTTTTAATTCATGTGAGAAAATATTATACTTAATTTCCTCCAATTTTAGAAAATGTATTTGAAAAAATTAATTTATTTTTTTAAATCATCATTTCAAGATTTTTTTAGAGTGAATTTTTTTGGTTCTGAAAGGATTTATTTTTCAGTGAACATTGTAAAATAATGGTTTTTGTAAAACTGTCATTTATTTTCATTAAATCAAGTATATTTAAAGATCTATTCAATTTTGGATTTTGTTTTAAATTAATATAATAACCCTTTTATTTAAAATAATATAAATAATTCTATATAAATCAACATTATTTTTTATTTTGGTGTATTCGTATTTTTATGATAATTTTTTTTTTCAGAAAACTATTTTTAATTGCATAATGTTTTTCATTTTAATTAATTAAAAAAATCCGTATTTATGAATGATTTAAAGTAAATGTGTATATTATATATATATATATATTAATTGAAATTCATATAATGATGGTGAATACTCATAGAGTTATTGTAAGACCATCTTATTCTTGAAAAATGATTTTTCCTCAAAAACATGTTTTCCGTCAGAATTTAAGGGTTTATATTTAAAATAATTTATATTTACTATATAAAATTTAATCATGAAAAATTAATTCCATTTTTGGATTTTGGAGGTTCAAAATTCGAAAATAGGTCTATTTTTTCATTATAAATAGTAACTATGGTAAATAGTTATAACCACAGTAAAGGGTAAAACAGGTTAATCAAGGATAAAATTAATGTAAAACGGATTTAAAATCCACCTAACACTTTTAATTTTCCTATTGTATGAGTTCAGTTTATCAATACTCATATTATTTTATGATTTAGGGAAATTTGGATCCTTTTTCATTAATAATGATTTTTATACTATTTCAACTAGAGAAAAATACAAAATTTCACTCTCTTCATTTTAAATTTCTATCATATATTTACATAAGAATAAAAATAAGTTATTTAAGAATAATAATGTTTATTTTGACCATAATTATTTTTTATGACTGTAATTTATTTATAATTTTTTAGTAATTTTATAATTACATTAAACACTTATACAATACTGACACAATACTTCTATAAGCAATGAAAAACTGAAAGTGAATATTTTCAAAAACATTAAAAGTTATGTATTTGGAATTAATTATGGTGAATAAATAATTTAATAGTTAATAATAATTTATTATTTATTGTCAAATATATTTTTTTTAATTCCATAATTGTCTTTATGTCTTCAAAGTTGGATTATCTAAATAGTTCTTAAAATATGTTTAATTTAATTTATGTAAAATAATATTTCATTAAAATTTTTCAAAATAATAAAAACTTGAAAGAGGATAAATATTTTTATAAATTTTATAAATTTCATCCATTAAACATTTATGATACCATTTTTTTCTTATAAGTAAAAGTAGACCCCTTTGAGTTTAAAAAATTTGTTACAACTTTTAGGGTCAAAATTGGTTAACAAATGACATTAAACCAAAAGATATCATTTAAAATTCAATATAAAACTATCAAAATTTTATTTTATAAACATATTTAAACAATATCCTATAATATATTTTAAATTATGGACACATTTTCCTACTTTTTCATGAAATTTAATTTGTTATATTCAAATATTTTTACTAATTCATTGTCTGTCCTTTCCTTTATTCTAAAAAAGAACCACATGTAATTGGTTATACACACCAACTTGATCCAATTATCTTGACCAAAACCTTACAAATATTATTACCAAAATACTTATATAAGTTCTAGAGTTTTCTTATTACAAAAATTCCAACCCTAGTGTCTTTAAGATGAGATCTATTGGATCCCATTCAAAGAATAGATAATTGCAGTAACTAATCTCTTTCATTTTTATTCTTCTTTTATATCATTAAATTATGTCCTAACCATTAAAATATAATATAAATATATATAACATATATATAGAGGTTATTATGTTTATTTAATAATATTTATAAATTTATTTCTCCATCAAAAAGTAAACAAAACCAGAGTTTAAGTTTTAGACGGACTACCGCCTCACGAACCGATGCAATTTTTTTCCATCACCACCTAACATGGATTTCCATAATGATGTAACTAATTAATATATATTATAATTATGATATAATTATGATTATTTGAATTTAGTATATCAACTAATTTCTTATCCTTCCACCCATTAAAAATCACAACTTCGCTCGTGCGTACGTGTGGACTACCCCCTCTATAAAGCATTGTGATTCAGTTTTCTTTTACTCTTTAAATGGATGATAGTATGTACATATTTAATATATATATATGATATAATATTTACTTTTTTAAAGTTTAATAGCTATTTACCATTTCTTTGTTCCACATATAAGTGGTTGGAAACATTACTATTGTGTTTGCACGAACTACCTTCTCCATGAAGTCATGGAATTAATTTTTCATCACTGATTTATATGAATGGTTATTAAAGTTTATAAAATGATTAAATATGATACTTATAATATTATTAAAATATTGGATATTATGTAACTCATAACATAGAATAAGGATCAGAAAAATCAAGCCGAATATTTCATAAGAAAATATATAGTTAACACCTGAAAATGATTATTTTCTTAATGAATTATTATTAAATAGGAATTTAAATGTCATATATAGATAATATGTGATATAATAAGTATTTAAATTATTACATTATTTGAATATATAAAATTTAAATTTATTATATAAGTTTTTAGATCACTTTCGATGCAATTCGAACTTGAGATAAGGGTTTACCATCTCACTTTTATGTCTCTGAGACATATGATATATTCAACACTTGTATCATTTATATGGTGTATATAATAAACATGATTGTATTTTATGATGATTATCATTTAAATTATGGGTATTTAAAAATCTATCTATGTTTCTCATTTTCATGAGGTTCTGATTCGGAGATTACCAAAGTGGTAAGGGTTCTTCATCTCAATATTGTTTCATTGAGGCATGTTTGATGTTATACACAAATTTATGTTTATAATGTGTATATAATGATAATTTTACATGTTATATGATGAATATACTTATTATCATGATATTTAAATTTTAACTTGAAGTTATTCTTTCTTGGGTCTTACGATTAAAATGCTTCCAAATCGGTAAAAGATTTATGTTTCAGTCTCATTTTAATCTGGATTGATTATGCTTGAATTTCCATTGATGAAAATTGTATTATCCTAATCTGATAAACCTATTTAATTTTCTTCTCATATGTTTATTTCTTTAATTTTCATGTAATATTAGAATTTTCTACTCTCAGGTACTTAAAATGATAAAAAAACATTTTTAATAAAAATAGGCATTATTTTCCCTTTGGCTGAGAATGTTTTTATTCAATGTCCATGTTTTCTTTGAAATATTTTAATGAATGTTTTTTCTATTCCTATTTTATTATTTAAATTCATTTTTAACCATGTTTTAATTTCTATAAAAAAGTAATAAATCATTCTGTGTTTTTCCGAATGATTTACTTTTGAAATTTTTACTAAAAATATGAAAGGAATCTTTATTTTTAACAATTACTGCATGAAGAAAATTTTTTGCTGTATTAAATGCTAAATGTTGTAATGATTAATTTAAAATTTAAATGAAAATTGTTTCCATAATATTTTTAAAATTTTTATATTTGACGTATTTTTATCAAATGGAAAGGTTATTTTCCTCAAGATAAATTCCAATGATCTTTTAAAGAAATTTTTATCTATAATAACATCATTTGATGTTAATTAAGATTTATTATGGATATGATCCAATGACATCATACTTATTTTTTTCTTCAAGGATTATGATTATGATAATGATATTTTTATGTAACTTATTTATTTTACATGGGTTATACTGTGATGAAATTATGAAATGTTTTTGAAAATCATTTCCTTTTCATAGGTTACGATATATAATGATTGTTTCATCATATTTTAGAATAAATATACATCATTCTCATTATGTAATGGGTGGTATCAAAATAATATATATCTCCAATGAATTAGTAAAATATTGATATATTGTCATATAATAATGAATGGAATGTTAAGTGAACCTTGTTGAATAAGGGACTCTTTTCACTGTGATAGTCATGGGAGTGAACATTGACAATGTATATTAAGGAATGGGGGTGAACCCAATACACCATGACATTCTTTTCAGGTATCCTTGAATAAGGAAATTGTTTTCAATTATTATTTGTATTCCACAAACTTATTTATTATGTTCAAGATATGTTGAAATGGATTAGGATTGACTATTTATTATTTCCCACACTTATGTTTATGTCTTTTTACATAATAAGACCATATTACATGATTTATGATTAATGATATTTAACTAATTTGGTATGATTATTTTATGTTAATATCATTTTCTCATACCCTTATACTTATCTTATTCTTGCTTAAGATCATAAATTAATATCTCTTATGTTAATCCTTACTGAGCATTTAAGCTGACCCTTTCTAATGTTTCCTTTCCCTAGGTTATGACGATAGGTTTTAAGTATGTTATATTAGAAAGGGGTGTTAGTTTTTAAGAAGTAAGTGGGAGATAATGTAAATATTTTACGTATTTCTTGTTTAGGTATCCATGTTTCCAAATACACTAAACCATTATTCTTATAGTTTAGATATTAATTTTATATAATAAATATTCACATAATGAGACGTAATATCTATGTATGAAAAGTATCAATTGCTATAGTCGATATCATATAATGGATTAGTTATTTATGGAAACTATGATGAGGGAAATTTAGTGGGAAACATTAGGATAAATCTAATTTATAGTAAATAAAGGAGTTTTGTTTTCCGAGAAAATACATACTATATTGATACTTTCTAGTGGATGAAATTATGACACACATGCGCCTAGGGGTAAAAAATATAAATGGGGTGGATTTTAAATTAACTTGATCATCACTAGTTCACAATGAGTGGTCCTAACACTACACACATTGATAAAAACTCCTATGGGATATTCTTGGGCTAAATCACATATTCGTTATGATCTATTATAAAGGATTTGAATAGATAATGACCATGTAAAACCTAGGTTAAATATATGGTGTCATTATTTATAAATACTATTAATTATTTTTCATTATTTTTCATTATGAATTTTTTTAACACTATTATTTTTGGTTTTAGTAAATGTATATAACTAGGAGGAATCATGTTAATGCTGAATGTGACAGACAATTGAATGATTTTATTCATGAACAAGAAAAATGAAACGGGGATGAAATGAAATACGTTATGATTATGTCTAATAATTATATTTTATTATATAATTAAAAATTTAAACTTGGATTAGTTTCATCACACACCTAATAAGATAAAAATGGATTTCAAGAATAATATGTTTGTAAGAAGATCCATCTTCCTACATGTAAAGAATGTGGGAATAAGAACTAATGAAAATGTCTCATAAGAATGTGAAGATATTTTATTTGTGTAAAATAATGTAATAGAGAAGGTTTTATTGAGTAAAACCATTTTCATCCTCCTCTTTTCTTTTCCATTCCTTTAATAGAATGGATTGGCCACACATTTTCCAAAAAAAATAATGGTATAAAGAAAGTAATATTTTAGAAAAAATGAAGAGTTCTATGTAGGGATATAAATTTAATCCTAAGGTTCCATTAATAGTTCAATGTCTTATGTGTGGGGAACATAGGAATTATCCAATTCAATTACCTAATCTAAGGGATAAATAATAAACCAAGGAAGTTCATATAAAATAAAAATCATTCATGTGTAATGATTTAAGTGTTTGTGTATTAGGATTCAATAATTATGTCGTAAATTTTTTTATCAATTATATTATGGTTATAAAAATCATGAAACATCTCACGATCATTCGTTAGTATTTTTTCTTTCTGGATTTTCAAGCATATGGTAAATGGAACTAAAATACTTGAATCTTGATTTGGTGGTAAGGTTATATTTTTTGGAAAACACATGATTTAGGGATGTATAACCCTTATTATATTCTAGATGTTGAGATAACAATGTTTAGTTGGTATAAAGAGGAAATTGATATTGATAAAGTATATTTGATAGTATTGATGACCTTATAATTGATTGGCGATTTGAAAATAAAATGGGTTATGTTATCTTGGATGAAATTTACTTATTTTGGTATTTATGGATTATATTTGATAGTGTATGATTTTTTAAGTAATAATAATAGAGTTAATTTTGGAATAATTTACGTTTTCATTGAGGTTTTATAGTGATTCGGGTTATTTTGGGGAAATATTATCTTATTTTAAGAGAATATATGATCATAGTATTCATGTTTTTATTGTGTGACATTATGATATAATTTATTTTTTCTGGGTATAAATGTTAAAGTTGATCTTGGAAATAAATACGTTATCAAAAAATTTGGATTTTTTGATTTTGAATTTGGTCAGATATATTTTGGAAGAGTTTTAAATTTTACTATTTATAGACATTGGGTGTTATTTTTGAGGTTTTATTGAGTAACGTATTTTATTTATCTATATTGGAAAACTTATGCTAACCATTTTTTATTTTGGTTAATATTTATAGAAATAATAAATTAATTTTCATTTTTTTTATGGTTCTTATGATATGTTAAAGGTTAATTTTATTACTTCAAGCAAAAAAAATTCATCTTGAATAATCACTTCATAAAGTAAGAGATAAAGTGGAAATTGATCAAATATAAAGACCCAAACTTATCATACATAGATATTACATCTTAATAGATGAATATTCATTACATAACATAATGAACCATTCTAGAATCATTTATGTCTACTACCTTTGGAAATTTAGATAGATAAACAATCAGTTCATAGTTGAACTAGATCATCTCCCACTAAGTTCTTTATAAATAGCACCCTTCTTAGACATATCATACATAATAACTTTTTTCATAACTTGGGAAACAAAAATCAATAAAGGGTGAGCTCAAATGACTATTAAGGTTAAAAATGGTAGATACCAATTATCACATAATCATAGCATGAACATAGGGTTATGAGAACATGAGAATAAAATTTGAGAACCATACCCTGCATTTCATAGATCTTAAACATGATTCATGGAATAAATATTAGCAGTTCATAAGACATGAATCATAAATAAAACAAATAACATGAACCATAAGATAATAACATTGGAATAAGACATATATTTGAGGCATAATCACAAAAAATATTATATCAAGGCTACCAAATAAGAAATTCATAAAATTTTAGGTTTGGGATAACCACTTGTGTACCTACTTCGGGAATGGGATAAACTCTCATGTATCAACTTTTAGGATGGGTATAACCTCACATGTACCCTCTTAGTTCAGTCTTGGGATAATACCCCTCTTACCCTCTTGTTTTGGGCTTGGTATAACCTCATTTGTACCCTTATTTTTCAGGATTGGAACAACATCTTGTGTACCCTTTGATCTCAAAGAACATTACTCATTAACCAATGAATTGGAGTGAGATATATGTCCAAAATATCACATAATCCACAAATTTTTGTTATATAATATCATTAATATTTCACCATATCATAATTTGTGGATAGGAAATGGATTTTATAAACATTTCATCATAGCATAACCCATGGAAATAAATGGGTTTCAGAAACATTTTATCTTTTCATCATAACATAACTCAGGGAAGAGAAATGGGTATGATAAACATATTTTCATCATAATCATAACTAATCCAGATAAAGAATAATAATGGTATAATTGGATTATATCCTCAATAAATATTAATTATCATCAAAGTATTCCATCTTATATGGAAAATGATTCCAAAATATAAATTGGAACATTTATTTAGGAAAATTTACTTTCCATTTTAAAATGACTTATTTAAAATATAAAAATTTCTCAAACAATAAAGAAAACCTTTTTTTAAATAAAATAAGCTTTTAAACATTAAAATTAATCTTTAACACATTGATAGTTGATGATGGTGAAAAAAAAACTATTCATTTCATCCTTATTAAAACAAAGAATCCTTTCACATTTTTAATAAAATTCAAAAGTACATTGTTCAGAAAAAGAATAAAAGATTACTTTAAAACCATTTTTAAAAAATTTAAAACATGGCTAAAAAATAATTTCAACAATAATTTTTTAATATTATAATATTTCATTATAACGTTTTTATAAAACATGGACATGGAAGAAAAGATGTTTTCAACCGAATAGAGAAATAAAGTTAATTTTTCTTAAAATATTATTTTTGTATCATTAATCCTTTAAAATAGTAAAATTAAAAGAAAAAATTTATTATATATAAATACGAAAATTATAATAAAATTCATGTTTTTATTGAGATTTAGATCATAATATTTTATCATTGGAAGCATATTCATAAACAATCCTGATAGACAATGAGATTGTAAAATAAAACCTTTACCACTTTGGTAACTTTTGAATCATAATCCCCATGAAATAAATAACCAGATATGGATATGTAAATCCCCATAACATTAATAATATTTTTTATAAAATAAATTCATTATCAGTATATACACCACATAAAAGAAACAAGTAGTGAATAAGGCGTGTGCCTCACATAAATAAAAGTGAGATGAAAATCCCCTAACCTCAAGTTTCAAATTTTTCCATATGATTTCAAAACTAATGTATAATAAATATATGTTTATTATACATATATTAAAAATACATAATAATATATATCATACCACATATTATTTACCTATTCCCTTTTATTACCCATTTATTAAAAATTCCTCATTACAATCACGTTTCAGGTAATAAATGTTTTATTTTTTTATGTTTGTTTTGGTTTGTTAGTTTCGGTAATTTTACTTTGATAATGGATAAATAATATATATAATTCTAAAAATGATTTAAATTTCATATATTTTCATTATAAATGTATTTATATTACTCCATAAAAGTTATAGATTTAAAGTGAATTACACCGTTCATGGAGACGGTATATCATACGTCCACATGAACGATGTTTCCATTTTCTAAATGATAAATGAAAAAGAATAATAAATAATATATAAAAATTAAAAAATATTTTTTATTTTATATATATTATATATATTCATTAAATCTATCCTTATTACCATCAATTTCAAAAGAAAATAAAAAAATAATCACATCTCTTTGTGGTGGTAGTAGTCCACACGTATAACTGAGCGACATTATCATTTTCCAAAAGATTGGAAGGTGAGAAGATGGATGAGATATTATAATTACAGGAGTATAAATATGTCA
The DNA here is from genome assembly GCA_963277665.1 of Viscum album. Classification (NCBI taxonomy): domain Eukaryota; kingdom Viridiplantae; phylum Streptophyta; class Magnoliopsida; order Santalales; family Viscaceae; genus Viscum; species Viscum album. Next base: position 340,253,072 of record OY728167.1, read on the forward strand.
TAAATATCATATAAAAACCTTAAATACATCATTGTCTCAATCATTGATAGGTGGTGATGGAAAAAAAATTATATCAACTCGTGAGGCGGTAGCCTGCCATACTCATGATCTATGTTTTTGTTTCCCATTTGATACAAGATGAGATAAATGTAGGTTATTCCACTAACATAATAAAATATTATTGTATTTTAGATATATTTTTTATTATATAATAATTGTTGAAGATTATTTTATGGAGGTGGAATAAGAAATAAAATGAAAATTTTTGGATTATAACTACACCTCTTCTTCCGGAAACCCCCTTAGGTTTGCACCAAAAGCCCTATTATAAGGGAATAAAAATAAAATTAAGGCCTCTAAGAAGTAGGTAGGAAACTAATGAAGAGTTTGGGGTAGATTTTTTCTGAACAAAATTTCTTTTTAATTTTGAATATAATAGGATATGAGATGTCCTTTTATAAGTGGGGAAATGATCCCACTTGGAAACTACTTGGAAATTTCCTAGACGAATCCAAAATGAAAAAGTCATTATGATAAAAAATGATTCCAAATAACCTTAGATTATAATTTTTGATATTATAAGGTTTAAATATGATTATAACATAGTATTTATCTATATTTTATTGAAGAAATGACAATTATAATTTTACTTTAACCCATCGATAAACCCATTTTAACCTTAACTGTGATAAATAATTTCTTATAGATTTCAATATTCATTTTAACAAAAAATTAAGTTAAATTTATTATATAATAATAATTATTCTGATTACAAATATTTATTTCATTATATCAAATTTATTTCACAAAATTGACTGAATTTAATTTCAAATTAAACCCACTGACACGATGAGAAAATGGTATTCCAAAGAAAACATTTTCATAAGTGTAAAAAAACTTATATCAAAAGTGAAGATAAAATTGATTAACATGACCTAAATTAGATTAATAACAATATAATTTAACTAATTTTACTTTTAAATCTATCCTAAATCAAAATGGGAATTTTAAATTATTTTTAAAATTAGTTTAATACAAATTTGTATTTTTCATCGTTTATTGAAAAATTAAACATTATAAAAAAATATCAAAAATTCACCCTAAAATATTTTTTTCATTTCGATTCAAAAAATAAAGATAGTTTTTTAAAATAAATTATATATAAGTTTAAAAAAATTATTATTTGTTCACAATAAGCAATAAAAATTAATTTTTTAGAAAAATGTAATTTTGAAGCATATAAAGACTCTACTAAAAATTCATTACATTTTTATCAATTTATATTATTTATTTAAAATTATTATACTTAATTTTAAAATTTTATTTATTCATATTCATGATTCCATGTTTGAAGGCTATGTTATAATGGTAATGTTTAAATAATAATTATAATATTATCTTAAAATTTTTTAAAATTTAGTGTTTCATGTGACTTAATCTATTGAAGAAATTAAATTTATTTGAAAAAAAATATTTCATAAAATAACAAGTTGTTACATAAAACCAGAAAACGAGGATGAAATTGTTCTTATGAAATGGAAATAAATAAAGTAATTATATTTTCCCATGTTATCTATCTTATAGTAAATGATTCCCTCAACATTAGAAAAAAACATATTGAAATAAAAATTTAATTCTTTTAAATTCATTTTTATGATTTTTTGGTCTTTTAAAACCTCAATAATTTAAGGATTTTTGGTCATTAACATTCTCGTGACCATGTTCGCTATCACACTCTATTAGTCCTTGGACATTATTTATCTCCTCCATTTTTATATTTTAACTTACCTCTAATGTTATTCTTATCTAGGGAACTAATTATGTGATATTTTAGGTAAATTTGATGTTTCCCACTCTTTTTTGTAAAGGATTTTTTATTTTATCTTTATATGATGTGGGTTTCAAAAAATCTATTTTCAAATACTCAACTCTTAATGACGTAAATAATATTGTGTCTATGTAATATATTTAAGTGTGGGTGGGAATTTAATAACACAATATTTTATAATATAATATTACTTTAACTAAATTTTATGTTTTTATAGATTTCTTGATATGAAACACTGAGTTTAAACAAACCACAATATAGTATTGAATTGTTAATATTTAAATGGTATTGTTATTACATAGATTTTAAATCAGGAGTGTAGATAAGAATAAAAACATTATGAAAATATTTATAAAGGGTTTAAATAATGAAAATTTAATTATTTAACCATAAAAAATAAGTATTCAATTTTTAGTATAGTCATTTTATGCTTAAAAAAGAAATTTTTCTTAAAAATTGGTTTTTATTTATTTTTTAGAAAATAATATACTTAATTTCATTCAATATTAGAAAATTTAGTTTCAAAAATATTTTTTTTTAATTCATAATTTCAATATAATCTCAGAGTAATTTTTTAGTATATTTATAACAATATTTATTTTTCAGTGAATAGTGACAAATATTGATTTTCGTAAAACTAACATTTCTTTTCATTAAATAATGGGATGTAAAAGTATCATTCAATATTGGATTTTTTTAATGTAAAATGAAAACTATTTTACTAAAAATAATCATAATAATTCCACATGAATCAATATTATATATTATTTTGGTATGTGTTTATTTTAATGCTTAAAAGTGAATTTTTCAAAAAACTGTTTTTAAGTGCATTATGTTTTTTTGTTTTAATTAATTAAAGTAATACCTAAATATGAATGATTTAAATGAAATTAATAGATTATATATCAATCTATATTAATTTAAATTCATATAATTATGATGACTATTCATATAGTTAATGTATGGTCATCTTGTGCTTGAAAATTATATTTTCCTAAAAACCTATTTTTCACCACATTTTATTGGTTTATTTTTAAATTTTTTATTTCCATTATAAAAATTGTATCATGAAAAATGAATTCAATATTTTTATTCAATATTTTTAAATTTGTAAAATAGGTCTCTTTTAGTTTTAGACATTATGAATAATAACCATGGTAAATAGTTATAACCACAATAAATGGGAAAATAGATTAGTTAAGGTTGAAAATAATGTTAAAAGGATTTAAAATATACCTAAAACATTACCAAACCATTTTTATGAGTTTTAATGCATCATCATCTACGGTTCTAATTTTTGGAAACTTGGATTTTTTTTCTTTGATAATGATCTATAAAATATTTTTAGTGAAGAAAAATTAAAAAATTCCACTATCTTGCATTTAAATTTCTCTTATATGTTTACAAAGGGATAAAAATAGGTTATTAATGAATATTAAAATTTTATTTTGAGAATAATGAAATTATTTTTATGATGGTAGTTTATTAATAATTTTTAGTGATTATATAATTACCTTAAACGCTTATAAAAAACTAACATTGTGCTTGTGAAAGGAGTAGAAATTCAAAATAAATATTTTTAAAAAAATAAAGGAAATGTATTTGCAATTAATTATGGTTCAAAAATAATTTTTAGTCAATAATAATTTATTTTTGAGGGTGAAATGGAATACATTCAAATTTAATTGTTATCTTGATGTCTTTAAAGTCAAATTATTTGAATAGTTCATAAAATTAAATTAATGTTATTTTATTTTAAATAATATTTTAAATGGACTATAATTTCATAACTTTTCCATTTATAATCCAATTTTTACCATATAAGTAAAATTATTACCCTTTAAGATTGAAAATCTCATTATAGTGGTTGTTGTTAAAATCGACTAATATAGGGGTTAAGATAAAATATAAGGTTTAAAATACCACATAAACCTATCAAAAGATTATTTTATGATGAAATTCAAACCTTATACTATTTTATATTTTAAATTATATCTATATTGATATACTTTCAAATGAAAATAAATTTATTATATTTAAATATTTTTATTAATTTCATGATTTCCATTCATTCATTATAAAAAGGAACCAACTACCGTTATTGTAATTACATAATTGGGACACTTATCTTGATAAAAACATGACAAAACCTCTTTCAAACACCATTATATAAGATCTAGAGGTTTTTTACTTAAAAAAAACAACCCTTGGGTCCTTAAGAAGAGATCTAAAGGATCTCTTTCCAATAATATGGAATCGTCTTAAATGATCACTTTCATTTTTCATCTTTTTACCCTATTCAATTATGTCTTAACCATTCCAATATAATAACGCAAATACCTAAAATTTACAAAGATGTTATTATTTTATGGAATAATATTTATATATATTCTTCTCCATCAAATGGGAAATAAAGTCATTGATGTGTGTATGATGGAAAACCACCTCGAAAACCGGTATAATTTGTTTTCCATAACCTCCTCACATGGCTAGTCATAATGATAAAAATAATGGATATATAAGATAGTTTTGAAATAATTATGATTAATTAAATTTAATATATCATCTAATTTCTTATCCTTCAACCCATTACAAATGATAATTTCACTCATCCGTGTGTGTGGTCTACCACCTCCACAAAGCAATGGGATTAATTTTCCATTTTTGATTTACATGGATGGTAGTAAGGATGGATTTAATTTATATATATATTATATTTATGATATAATAATTATTCTTATAGGGTGATTTATTATTTACTTATATATCATTCCACCTATCAAAAGTGGTAACATTACTCATGTATGCGTACGAACTACCGTCTCTACGAAGTGATGTAATTTATTTAGCATCAAAAATTTATATTAATGGTTATAAAAGTGCATAAAGAGATTAATTATTAAACATAATAAATTATAAATTTCTTCGGTGTGATGAACCCATGAACATACCATACTTATCGAAACTCTCTAACCAAAAATTTCACAAGAAACGAAACATTTAACACTCAAAAATAATGATTTTAATAACGAATTTTCATTAAATGGGACTTAAAATGTTATATGTGGATAGTATATGATATCATAAGTATGTAAATTATTTTTTTATAGAATTATAATAAATTTAAATTTACTGTACAAGTTTTTATATAGGTTTTAAATAATATAAACTTAAGATAAGGTTTTCTCATCTCACATTTATTTCTATTAAATATATAACATATTCACCAATTGTTTCATTTATTTCATGTATATAATACCCATAAATTTCATTTATTATTGTTATTATGAAAATTAATTGTATTTAAAAATATATCTATGATTGTCTCTTTTATGAGGCTTTAATTCATAGATTACAAAAGTGGTGAGGGTTCTACGTCTCAATATTGTTTCCTTGATACATGTTTGATGTTATGAACCTATTTATTTTTCTTAGGTTAATAAAATTACCCCATGACATTTTATATGAAGAATATCCTAATTATCCTAAAATTTAAATTTTCATTTCAATTTATTTTTTTATGGGGATTAAAATTCAAAAGACACCAAAGGGGTAATATATTAATGTTTCAGTCTCATTTTAATAAGTCTTGTTTATACTTGAAATTCAATAGATGGAAATTATATGATCATTATCTGATAAACAAGTTTCATTTCTTTCTCCTCTTCTTATTAATATAATTTTCAAGTAATTGTCTTATTTTTCTCTCTTTGGTCCTTTAAATGACCTGGAAAATGTACTAAAGGAAAAAAGACATTATTTCCTCTTTTGTTGGGAAATTTTTTCATCAACTTCAATATTTTTTTTAAAAAAAAATTCATGAATGATTTCAGTATTATAAAATGGGTTTCCAATTTAATTTTTACCCATGTTTTAGTTTTTGTAAAAATAAATTAAATGGAATGTTCTTTTCATTTTTCAAACTAGGCACTTTTGATCTTTTTACAAATTTTTTAAAGGAATCTTTGTTATTTTTGATTAAAGTATGAATAGAATTTCTCATCGTCATGATTTTTTAATCTTTTTAATCTTAATTTACAATTTTCCATGATTCCTTTTAAAGAAAATTTCTTCCATAATATTTTTAAATTTTTTAGATTTTGAATAAGTGGCTTCAAAATGAAAAGTGTATTTTTCTCATGAAATATTCTAGTGATATTTTAATATCATTTTAATTTAGGATAGAATCCTTTTATGTTACTTGTGATTTACTTGGGATATTATCCAATGATACCGTCATTAATATTTATTTGGACGGTTTATCGTTATGATGATGAGATATTTATGAAACTTATTTATTTTTCAAGGTTTATGCTATTATTAAATGATGAAATGTTTATGAAACTTTTTTCTTTCGATGGGTTATAATATATGATGAATATTTTATGATATTATGTAATATATATATTTATGGTTTTCATTATATGACAACTCTACCCATAATTATATTTAACTCTAATGAATTGGGTAATGATGGATATCTCATGAGATAATAAGGACAAGGATTTAGAGTGAGCCCAATTTAATAAGGGAATCTATCTATTTTAATAGTCTAGGTAATAAACCTTGACTGAGGAAATGATAGAATCTTAGTCATCCCAATCCACTATGATAGCCTCAGTTGTGATCCTTGATAAATAAAATTATTTTCTATTAAAATGAATATACCACAAACATGTGTATTATGCTCACGATATGTTCTCATGGATCATGATTAATTATTGATGACTCTTCACACATATGACTTATGCCTTTTGTTATGATTTATGATTTATTATCTTTGACTGATTGGATGTAATTGTTGTTATTTTTGATCATGTTATCATGCCCTTATGCTTATCTTATGCTCACTTATGATCATAAATTTCTATCTCTTATGTTTAACCTTAATAAGAATCTAATCTCATCCTTTCTTATGTTTAATTTACCCATGTTATGAAGAAAGTTTCTATGTATGTTTTTTCTAAGACAGGTGTCAGTTTTAAGGAACTAAGTGGGAGATAACATAGATATTTTATGCACTAGTTGTTTATGTATTCATGTTTCTAAAAAATAATCCTTTACAGTTATATCATCGATAATAATGTTATGTAATTAAAATTAATCTAATATTATGTAATATATATTTATGAAAATTATGGGTCACTATACCAATCACATACACATGTGGGTCTACGCTCATGGTCACCCAAAAAACATAAAATGAATATAAAAAAGTATACTAGATATAATTCACTTTAATCCCTTATTTATCATTAATATAAATCTGCTTGAATTAATTCATTTAATTAATGAATTTCATTATCTTAGTTTCCATATAAATAAACTTAGATAAAACCAACTAATGATGCATCATAGAAAATTAACAATTTGACCAACATTTATAGATAATTACATTGAATTAATTGAGAATTTATTAATTCTAAAAAACTTTTTACATAGTCAATGTACCATTTTCCAATAATGTATTTAAGTTTTTAATGCTGTAATTAATTATTATTTATGTAATCTAATTTTTTTATTAGTGGAGGATTATATAATGTGTGTTAATGACATACATGTTATGTTTTTCTCGTACTGTGTATCTGAGATAAATGCCTAGGGAATCAATGTATATCTTAGCTGGGATACACATTTAGTACTAATGGCTACATGTTGTGTGGTATTCTTGTTGTGTGAGTGCATAATACACATTTTAACTTCTTGTGTTCTTTGGATGTGGATATTGAAGAGACACACATGATGTTCACCAGTTGAACATTATTTATATCATTAATGTTACAGCTTTTCATACTCAGAGGGCGCATGTCACATATTTTACCATATAGTTAGCTTGAAGTTGTCCACTAAATCATGCAGATGAAATTACATGTACACCACCTATAGGTCATATGGTCATAAAAACTGTGTTCTAGGATGGACCGGTCAACACACAATGTCCACTAAATAAACCATGTGTTATATAATTCTTAGTGTATCATGAAACTTGTGGTATGTCTCAGTGCAATGAACCTCAGTACATAGAATCTACGTTCGGTCACAAATTGTGTATCTATTTTAACCAGCCATATTCCATAGCACCTCTTAATGGAATCTCTGATCAATATGTTTTCTTTTATTAATCCATTGAATACTGTATAAAACATTAATTAAGAATATGAATATATTGAAAACATTTTAAATAATCTAAAATTTAAAAAAATGAATAAACTAGAAATGAAAAACTAACAACAATTGTGTATAATTGATCAATTAATAATAAATTCTTATAAATTATTGTGTGACCACAATAATATATCTTGATGGTTTTGAGTGAAATGGTAGCACTCGATGGGTATTTTCTAACATGGATTGTTGTTTTCATTAATGATAATTCTGAGTTTTACATGATGAAGAAATTCAGGATTATTGAAATAAATTATAAGATTAATTGGTAGATTTTTCAAAACCATGAGGTCAATATCTTCTTGTATATATATTATAATTTATTTATTTGAATAATTAAATTCCTTATATTGAATTCTATCTATTGTCAGTGATCGGATGAAGGCCAATTATTATATTGGAATTGTGTCAGATGAATCAAGGGTAAATTATCTCTAGTGGTGATCCACACGTGTTCCACAAACCTCAGATCATCACCGTACAATCCTATGATTTCTAGTGTGGATGTTTCTAATGCTTATGGTGATTGATGTTGAACGTAGAAGAATCCATAAAAGTGTAAATTAATTGTTCTAGTGAAATAAGAGAATTGGTCTCATATTCTTCAGAGTATTTTAGGATAGGATCTATATAAAGATTCATAGAATCCTATATATAAATCATTGTTCACAATGATTAAAATGTGGCTTGGTTTTTAGAAAATGTCCAAACCATGATTTAAAAGATCTATGGTTCAAAAATAATAATTTCATAAGGTCTAATATTATTTTCTTAATCTCCAATGACCCCTATGACTAAATAAAAATAGAATTATTATTATTTACGTTATATGTGCTTAACTCAGAGATAAAAAAATATTATTTTCTTTAATTAAAAAGTCCATATCTATTAAATTAATATTTAATATTTCATTTCTCTTTAGACCGTTAAACTCAGTTCTCAAATCGTCCATAATATTTATTGGACCTTGAATAATGAGTATTTATTTAATTAAATTAATATCACTGCATTTTTTTCTAATAAATAAATGAATATTTTATTCATAGAACTAATGAACAAATAATTATTAAATATTTGCATTACTAGATAAATAAATATATTTTACATTGAAAACAAATCAAAATAAATCAATATTAAATATTAACATAATGAAATATATAATATCTAGGTGAATAAATATTTATCAAATATTCAACTCAAATATATATTATCTCAAATAACCGGCGATTGAATATTTTTGATCAAACTAACATGAAAAATCATTAAATCATGTATGGGAATAATATTTAACCAACATGTTAAATTCATATAGTATTTGACTAAGATTTTGAATACACTTAGTCTGTCACCATATAGGCCCCTTTCATAGTGGAATTAGTCTACAACACTTAAAGTACAAGGTTATCATCTAGGAACACAATAAATATTCAATATATAAAGAACTTAATATCTCAACAATATATAACTTCTTATAATTGTACATTGTGTAATATAATTAATTTATCTCAATATATCTAATTAAGTAGGTTATATGTTGGTGTCATCAAAATATGTACTCAATGCCTATTTTGTTGACTTTCCAAAAGTGAACTTTCCAAAAAAATGTGATGGTTATGGAATAAATTAAAAAAATTTCATTCCCATCAACGGGCCTAAGATATGAACATTCACTAAACTGGGAATTGAAAAATACTTTCTCACATTATTAATTAATCCAATATTACTCATAATGCACCCAATGTATCCTACATTTTTGTGAGCATATGGCATCATGGTTTTCATCAATACATAAAAGTTAATGACCCATAATATGAATTAATAATAATCTTTAAATTTTAGGATCATTACACATGTCCACTAATGAAACATCCAATGAAACATGTAAATGTGTATTTCCTACCACTGGGTCATGTTTTCATAATATCATACTCTGTTGATTAACAAAATTGTACACCATGATAATGTTTCTCAAAATCCTATGATTCACCAAACATAACATCTTATATGATTTATCCCATAAAATTATATCATCCATATATAAAAAATATATTTAATAATATTTTTTTGTCACTTCTCGGTTCTCATCATAGTGGGGAACTACTATGACATTTCATTATGAAAGTTACCCTTAAGACATTATCACCTACTATTTCATGAACAATAATAATCATGATTTGTTAAGAAATTTATATTAATAATCAAAATATTGAATAAAGGTAATAATAATGTATAGATAAGTTGGTGTTAGGGAACCAACTCTAATAAGGAATCCCTTAAATTATGCGGACCTCCTTGTATAAGAGCATAATTTTGGAGAATGTATATTTTGTGGAATCTAATGAAATAATTAGTGTCTAGATTCACCATATGACCAATGTCAATGTGAAATTAACCCCTGAAAAAATACCCCTTTTTAAGAGATACATGTGTCTAGATTTATATACCTATATGATATGAGTGACACATGCATCTCTTAACCTAGGATGATACATTATCTTATCTCTATTTAACCCCACATATAACATTGGGCTAGGTCTCCTACTCACTCCTATCAGGTCCATAATAGTTCATCCTTTCTATAGGGACTTTTATTACATTTCTCTGTGAATCCCCTTTTACAAACTACATGTCAGTAAAATCATATACACATAAGCCATTTTGTAACATATGAATTCTCTATATTGGGACCAACCATAACTCCATTTTCCATGATATACGAGTGACTAGCATTTAATTAATTCATGTTGGTTTTACTTTTATTTCGTACCTGATGGATAACCTTCCCACCAGGTACCATACTCCATGTTGTAAGAGTTTAAATTTCATGATATTGGTTCAAGATCCAAGATACAAAGATATAAAGAACCCCATGGTATAATCTTAATGAACTTAAACTAAGAGTTCTGCATTGATTCAAATTTCAAGTCCTTAAACTATTAATCCTTTGTTAGTCAAATCACCAAGACCTGAAATTTTCAACCAACATTTTAGTCAAACATCTAAGACCCTAAACTATAAATTACCCATTAGTCTATGCGCTAAGGCCCTAAACTATGAAACACTATTTTTCCAAGATATTAGACATTAAAATAGGATTCATCCCTTTTTTTCTATGTTGTGTGACCTTAAATTTCATGCATATTACCCCTAAGGTAATTTTCACTAATGGTTGAACAACTCTTCATTCATGTACGGTCAACTTTGTTAGCACCAGGTGAACTACGCCATCCCAAGAATATCTAACTCCCCATTTAGATTCTCTATTTCACAAGATAATAAAATACATGAAATTATATTCTATAATTTACAACCTTAAACTAAGGTACATTATTATATTCAAATTATTAAAACCTTGACCTTCAAACATCGTCATCAATACAATCTCTAGACCCATGAAATTGTCTTGATACCTAATCCGAAAATACAAAAGGCCTAAAGAGCATTCTTAATAAAAATATGGTGGTAAAAAGTTCTAGTGGGATCAATTTTACTCTTTGGGAATGATTTCACCATAATAAACATAAATATAAGATATGTATTTTATTTAGGAACCTAAAATGACCACTTCATATAATAGAGATATCATTCATGGGAAATAAAAACTTTTGAAAGTAATGAAACATCCAAACAAGGGATAAAAAACTAATAACTCATCAAAATCCTAGAGATACATAAATATAAAGCATTAAATAACCATGAATTCTAATATACAACATATACCCAAATAAAAACTGAAAAAAATGAGAATCATGTAATATGGGAAGTCAAATTAACTTAATATACATGAAGGAATGTTTTTATGGGGAAAAAGACGATCTGGGGACCTTCACTGAGGTGGGTTCAGTTTGACCCAACATTTGATTGTGGGGGGTTTAATCATGAACAATTATTATCATCGGGTTACCATTGTAGATTTTTTATAGAAACTCCCAATAGTTCCCCCATCCATAATTGGGTACATACCTGCTTTCAAAAGGTAGGTGGTCACCTTGGTTTTCAGACCTGATGGTAGTTGGGGAATCTCATTGATCGATAGGATGGGTGGTTAGGCTCATTTAACCCTTTTGGGGGAATTGTTTACAAGTCCTTGAATATATTATATATTTAATGTATGTTTTAAAATCTTTTTTTAATCCCAATATGAGACTGGTTACCCTAAAAAAATGATCATGGGTTAAGACTTTCTTTATGAAGAAGATAGGGATCTCATCTATGAACAGAGGAAAGCATCGGTCTACTTAGAGAATCCATCTGTATGTATTTGAGGTTCTCCAACTATTTCCTAGTAATGAAAAACTACTTATGTGCTGAATCCATATAACCAAAAGATTCATAATTTTCTACCTTGCAAGGAGGTTATTAATATTTTGATGGGATTGAGCCATTATCATGTTTCCTACATATCCTATTTATTACAGGATTAAAAACCCATGTAGTTCATTAAAGTAGTTTAACATCGTACGAAAAGAAAATGTGTGTGGGTGCTTAGGAACTATGTATTGAAGTTCGGGTCTTGGTGAGACATACTATGTTTCCCAGTTATGGAGAGAATTATATTTATCATAGTTTTGGATGTCAGAATTATACGCTGGGATCTACCTTTAAAGATTAAAATAGATATTGAACATTAGGGAGGTGTCCTATGTATCCTGATTATGATATGAATCAGATTTGTCTTAGTTCCCTTGATCGGGGATTACACACTAACATTTTCTTTGTATTTAGAAATTATCATATTATTCCACTAATCTAGGATTACACTCTGAGGTTTCCCTTATAATTATGGATTACACATAGAGGATGTACATAGTCATACAACCCTAGGAAGACCCTGATTTGGCCTGTTTTCTTACCTGACATACATTGATTGTTCGATTGATATGCATTGATTTCCTGATTGACATGTAGTGTCTGCCTAAAAATTCCAAAGATAATTATGTGGTCATGTTTGAATTTTTTTTAGGACTTCTCATAATATGGATTGAATGTCGGAAGGTTGTCTCATGATCAAGGCTGGCTTATTCAGAGGACATTGAAAGAACTGGATGGTTGACCCTGGAAGCCATCACATGACCTGGATGACTAGTCCCAACGGTGTCATATGATCAAACTGACTTTCCTAGGTGTCATCATAAGAGATGGATGGCACACATAGAGGGCGTCATGAGACTCAGTGCAATATGTCTCATAGGGTGTCTCATAGGGTGTCTCATATCCTGGTTGACATGTCCGAAGGTTGTTGTACAACCTACCTAGCATGTCCGAGCGATGTCTCATGAGTAGGATAACATGCTTGGGTGCTACTGAAAAACTTAGATAACATGTGGTAGTTCCATTATACGAGTCATTATACACATCTAAAGGACATATCGAGACATTAATGTCGAGCCTAAATTTTTTTCAATAAATGGGTGGCATGCCTGAGTGGAACTGTGTGATTTACATTAACATGTCCGAAGGACTTCCCATGACCCAAGTAGTATACTGAATGTGTTTAATGAGATATGGGTGACATGTCCTAGCATTTTTCTCATTTCTTGGATGGTTCACGCAAAGATAATGGGGGACATTTTATATTTTATTTTCATATGTCTTCTACCTTTAGTCTTTGTTTTAGCCTTTATATTGTAAATGAATTAGATTTGTTCAGTGTTAGCTTATTTTAAGTCTCGTGTGATCTAACAGATGTGTGGGATGTTCTTCACATGTATTTTTATAGGTCCTTCATGTGATCTATAGTGAAAAAAAAGTACTTATGCGCACTTCATAGTTTCTACGGTTGTTCACTGATATCTTACCAGAATGGAAGTTTTCCAATAATGAGATCCACCTCAATGAGAAATCCTCTATAGTTCTTGGATGAAAAAGTTCTAACATATTTCTTGGAGAATCATCCTCTTGGTCTCAATAGGTAGCAATGTATTTTTCATCCTGAGGTGGGGGATTTATAGGCCCTCCACCCTAGTTTTTTGTTTATTTACAAGGGGAATATCTCATGAGTCCAGGCTGGAGTCAGTTAAGGGCTTCGACATCATGTATATTCACAAGTTTATGCCATGGATCACTCTAGGGTCATCACCTAATTTTTAGTGGACATGATTCCATCATGTAAAGACCTCCTATATTGGATTATTTCCAATTAATGGTGACTTTATGAATCACAAAAGAATGCATATGGACTTAAATATTGTCATATTTGACATGTCCAAGTGCCTTTGTGAGATCAAGGATCCAATAAAAAGGCATTCATGTGATCTCTTTTTGATTTATCTAGGAATTCAAACAATATAAGGATGGATATTCTAGGGGCTTTCATGGGATCAGGCTGACTTATCCAAGAGTATTACGAGATCGTGCTATGGACATCCTTAGCACATAGTAAGAGTTTTACGACCGTGAGAGAGTCCCTCCTCTTTTTTTACATGGTTTATTTTACAAAGGATGAGAGTTATTAAAAATTACACCAGTAACGTTAAAGAAAAATACTATACCTATTGTTGATTCATCGAATGACCAATAATGTTTTTATGGATATGCGTGATCATTTTATGGATAACTCCATTTGTTTGTTGTTATGGAACCAAAGGGGAAGTGTGAGGTTTTATGGACATACTCAAGGATCTTCGTGTGATGAGGATGATATGTCCGAGGTCTTTCACAAGGTGAGGCAGACATGTCACCAGGGTCACATGTTGTCTTGATGATTTCCAGGGGCTTTTCATGTGATGTTTATCTCCACGAGTGGCTATTTCCTCCTCCCCTTTGATTTCATTTGTTTTATTTTATAAAGGCTCAGGGGTCTCATGAGATTTATTTAATGTTGTCAAGGAAAACCATTATCCACATCGGTGACCCATCATGTGATTTTTACAACTGAAAAAGGACTCTTACTTTTGGACATTTTCCTCATATTTTTGAAGGATTTTCAGTTAGGTTGTTAGGAACCAACTGGTTAAAATGTCACGTGACCTAGGGGATCTTGTTTGGAAATCACCGCATGATAACTGGTCTTCCAAGATTCCTTCATGAGATTATAAGGTATTGTAAATAGGGTATCCATAGAATCTTCTATAGGTTATACTTTGTGCATGCCCACTGTCATGATCCTTTACTGGTCATGCAATCACGTGTCTCTTGGGGGTTCATGTGATCCACAAGTCTTTATCCACCTTCATCTTCCTTTGCTTTTGTAGGGAAAATAATACCCATATCTAGATATTTATTCCTTTGTGAAATTTTCAATGATTATTTGGATAGTGTTGAAAAATTTCCCACCTCAAGAGTTATATACTTGGTGAATAGGACATGGTTTAAATGAAAGTAAATTATGTTTGTGTCTTTGACATTGTTTCACTTTTTTCACATTATCAATGAATGAATTTTCCTAAACCTTCCATGTTGTTCTTTAGTTTTTTCTTCCATTCATGATATGCATGACATTTTTCTGCACCAATATTATATGAATCTCCACCAATTCCCATCCCTTTCATAATATCAAGTAAAAATAAATTCTTGATGTTGAATTTTGAAATTCTAAGAGGTTCTTCTTGAGAAATGTTAATGAATTACCTCTAACATTATGTTTGATACATATAAACCTATAATAGTTATCTTGAGATCCCCATATTTTCAAATTGATAGTTGGTTAGATTATATTTCATGGAGGGAGGGTTCGCTTTTTTAATATTATAGTCTTGGAAATAGTGGATAGATGTTCTCTTGGTCGATATAGTGGTCCTTACAATATCTTTCATACTAAATCACTTTTCTGTTGTATTTTAGGGCCTTTTAGCTTGGACCATTTATTATTGTAGTTTAGGGTCTTTTAGCTCGGACCTCTTATCATATTAGTTTAGGGTATTTTAGTACAAACCTTATATTTCTTTATTTTATGGTCTTTTAGATCAGACATTCTATCACTTTAGTTTAGGGTATTTTAGCTTGGACCTTCTATCTATTTAGTTTAGGGTCTTTTAGATATGAAATTCTATTGTTTTAGTTTAGTGTCTTTTAGCTCATATTTTCTATCACTTTAGTTTAGGGACTTTTATCTTGGACCATATATTGCTTTAGTTGAGTTTCTTTTATCCCAGACCATTTATTGTTATAATTTGGGGTCTTTTAAATAGGACCTTCTATTAATTTAGTTTAGGTTTTTTCAGATCAGACCATCTATAGTTTTAGTTTAGGGGATTTTAGATTGGACATTCTATCACTTTATCTTAGGTTCTTTTAGCTTAGACCTTCTATTGTTTTAGTTTAGGGACCTTAAAATCAAACCTTCTATCACTATATTTTAGGTTCTTTTAGATTATACATTTTATTGATTTAGTTTAGGGTGTTTAGCTCAGACATTTTATTGCTTTAATATAGGATATTTTAGCTCATACATGACTAATGATTAGGGAATATGGTGTAGGAATTCCAGAATGAACAAAACATTATCTGAGATGATGGGTTCTGTTTTGGTGTTTCAAGGGCTCACAAGGATTAGAAATCCCTTTTTTAGAGTGATTCTTTTGGTTAACACCCATAGGTGTATATTTAGGAATCATAAGTATACATGCATAGTCAAGAAAAGGGTCTCTTGAAGATTATAATGTTTGCAGGGGATATGGAATATTTATAGTGGTAATATTAGTTGAGATATAAATTCTAGGGATACTAGGTCTTCCTGCAAAGTTGAAATATAGGTGATGTAGTCGTAACCGAAAATTTTGAGTGTGTGGATATGTGATAGTGCATACATGTCAAGGATGAACTCTAATACTCTAAGGTTATGGGTTCAGTTGTGGTATTTCTAAGTCTCAAATGGATTAAATCTCCTTTCTTAAAAATAGGTGATACATTTAGTTGGTGGGTCAAGGCCCTAATTATTTGGTAACATGGTTAAGAAAATGACGATTTCCAGTCGTTTTCTAGGTCCATGATAGATTTTTGAAGACTCAAACATCCAAATGATGAGGTTTGGTATGGGAGTCTTAGTTATCCAGGAAGGATTACGGTACCCCAGAGAAATTTGGATCTTAATTATGAATCTTCATCCCTATTCAATGTGGTTTAGAATCATGAGGTGTGGGCCATAAAAGTTTTTGGAATGTTGTGTCACATCCCATCCTCGAGAGGGGGTACAAAACATGGTGACATAACATAAAAGACATTGAATCTACTTGGATAGTCTGGTGCGAGGATTGTAAATCATGGTTCAAAGTGATCAAGTTTGGAGAATGATATGGGACAGTCATACTAAGAGTAGTTCAGATTGTACAATGGTGTTGAGTTCTACCCCAATGATTTCAGGTCTCCCAAGGATTGTAAATCCCTTTTTATAGAGTGATTCAATTTGTTGATGACCATAGGTGCATATACAGGAGCCATAGGTATACATGCATAATTATGAAAAAGGTCTCTTGAAGTCAGGTATCCTTTCATATGACCATTGAAGATTGAATAAATATGAGGAACCCCGAATCATGAAGTGTGATTTGTGGAAAGTGTAATATCCAAGAGGGGTTCGAGTACCCTAAAATTTGTGTAACCACCTAATGAACATATTCTCATGGTGAGGAAATGTGAAAAATCATTAATCGAACTTTTGACTAAACTAGAGGGTCCAATGAGTATTGCTTGTGTTTTACTAAGGCTACAAATTAGACCCTATGAGATTTATACCTTATTCATTCATACCCTATTTTTGCCTAAACTCTGGAGATGAAGACTTTAGTGACCAAAGACTTTACTTTTCATAGGCCACCCTTTATGGTTTTTCGAACTGAAAGGTTTTGTGTCACTTTCACTATATGTTTAAGGTATTTCAATTTGGACCATTATAGGATATAGTTTAATATTGTATTGCTTTGGAAAAAGTGCAGGATGTTTATGGTCATGATGTTCATGTACCTAATATAGAGGATGATACATAAGATCCCCATTAAGATACCTAGGGTCAACAATGCTCCAACATCCTTTTGATATAGAGATGAAAATATTGAAAATCATGGATCAAGGTCCCCAAATCATGGGTAATGATATGGGAAAATCATACAGGGAGTATTTTAGATCACATTGAGGTTTTTATTTCTACCATGGTGATCTCAGGGCTCATGAGGATTGGAAATAACTTTTTACAGAGTGACACATTTTCTTAAAAACCATAGGTGCATATGTAGGAGACATGGGAATACATGCATAGGGAAGAAAATGGTTCTTGAATCTTGGTATCCTTTCTAGTGCCTTGGATGGTTTTGGAAACCTGAGAAACTTGATACATGAAGTATTATTTATTGATTTAGGGGCTTTTAAAAGATGATAGAAGCACCCCATACTCTGGATGATAGGGGTACGACTCTTGTGGTCCCTTGATATGGGATGAAAAATGAGTGATATTCTACACAGTTTATTATCATGTAGTGGGTAAGTTTTCTATGAAGTTTAATGTCATTATTTAAGAACATACACCATGTCATTTATCATCGTTTTTTGATGACATTGATGTTGTGCAATTTTAATATCATGATACAAGGACATTTTCCTCACAATTTGATGTCATGCGGTAAGGACATGGGAACCGACCTAAAAAATTTGTGCATGATATATTATGTACACAATAAATATGTACATAGATCTGGATTGTACATAGGAAACAGTGATATTGTGTGACTCTACATCTATGAAGTTGGGGTTCATTTATTATCAGTTGTTTCAAATGGTCCTAGGATTATATATCTAAATATCACTATGTATCCTGTGATGATAGGAATCAAGCTACACATAGTTCTTGAAAAGGAAAGACTCTATAGTTCTCGACCATGTGTAGAGGTGGAAATTGTTTCTATTGATTATTGTAGATGGTCCTAGTATTGGTGATCTAGACATCACTATGTTTCCTAGGATTACAGGAATCAAGACACATACAGTTCTTGGGGAACCATGCAGGTTATCACTATGCGTCATGGATGTGGGATTCTTAATGTAAAAATGGGAATTGTGGCTGGAACCAATGATGGAAATCCAGGGATCACTACATATCATATTACAATAAGAATCAAGCAATATATTTTTTGTGAAGTCCTATGTAGTTTAATTTCATGTGGTGAGGAAGAAGATGGACCTTCATTAAAGAAAGGAAATGTTGTTGGGCCGAAGAGTTGAAGTATGGGTGTCACTACATATCTCAAGAGTATAAGAATAAAGAAACATGTAATTATTGAAGAATTAACTTCTTATGTAAGTTTGGACTATACATAGAAATGGGGAATTTTTTGATTTTTTATGAATGGTCCCAGGTTTGAAGAACCAGGTGTCACTACATATCCTGTAATTTTAGGAATCAAGTCACACATATTTCTTGAATGGTGGTGTGGTAGGATACCAACATCATAAATTGTGTTCCTATCAAGAAAGGTCCACAGGATTGTATAGTTTGACATCATGTAAGGGACATCAACCATTCAGTTTAACATCATATGGAGAGGACTCATGGAATTCCTTTTATGGTCTTGCATTCAAGACTATGATGAGCCTACCCTAGGATTTCATGACTTTTTTGTGTGTGGAATCCCTTACTAAAATTCTTAAGCTCACGTGACCTATGATCTATGTGAGAAACATGAGATGATAAGGGTTCCTATCACTATACATAGAAAATTAAGGACTCTACATGGTTATTTTACATCAAATGGTGTCTATATAAAGATATATGATCATGGCGTCCCTAAGTATCTCACTAAAAATGAGAATTAATCCGTACATAATTATATAAATCCCTTGAAGTTTAATGTTAGGTGGAAGGTATATTATCTATTTAGTTTAATGTCTTGTAGTGAGGACATGAATCGCCTAACATGAATGAGGAAAGGAACATTGTGGATATATAAAGTTTTATGTCATGTGGTAAGGGCGAGGGTCACCTAAAATGAAATAAGTAATCTTGAAGTTTTGCACATGATTAGATATTCAGGTGCCACTACGTATCATGTGATGTAAGGAATCAAGATGCACATATTTCAACATACCCTTGATGTTTTAATGTCATGTAATAAGGATATCAGCCATGCAGTTTAACATCATGTGGTAAGGACACCCTTGTACAGTTTAACGTACTGTGACTGGGATGGAATTTTCATAGTTTAAAGTCATGTAACTATGATGAATGGAGGTACTTACAGTGATGTGGATTCCCATATGATGATATCTATGAAAAATATTTATTGACAAATATCACATTGGTGGGAGGTCTTCTATGCTCCCCATTCATGGTGGCTAGTGAGTAAGATTCATTATGACTGAACTTGTGTATGATATAAGGCCTTTCCCACTTGAGTTACAGATTTTGAGACTTCTTCCCTAGTATCATTGGGTTTATAAGAGCCAACACTAGTTCTCCTTGGCGGAATTCATAAAGGATAACCTTCTTATTAAAGGCTTGTACGATCCAATTTCGATAGACCTCAAGGTTGTGAAATGTACAAAAGCTATTCTAAAGGATTCGTTCGAATTCATCAAGTCACTTTTGTGATTTCTCATAATCTGAGAGATTTCTGTAAATGTATATTGGGATTGAAGGAAAATAGACCTTTATGGGTAACACTACATCAGTCATGTACACTAATAAGTATGGTGTTGCTTGTGTAGGAGAAAGCAAGGTGGTATGGTAGACCCATAAAGCATGGGGGATATTGTTTGACTAGGAATTTTTATCCTTATTCACCATCATCTGGAGTATATTTGAAAGAGTCTTATTGAAGTAATATATCTATCCATTTGTATATTTATGATAGCAAGATGAGTGATTGGCCTCGATATTATACTCCCAGTAATGTTTCTTTAACTCTGTGGAATAGAAGATGGTGTCGTTTTCTGTCAATATTGTGTGAGGGACCCCAAACCTAGTGAAAATATTGGAAATTATGATGTGGGTAATGTTATTTTTCCAAAATTCATTTAGGGGTATTTCTTCAGCCAATTTGGAGTAGAATTTGGTAGCTATAAATATGTACTTGACCTGTTTAGCTGTCACAAGGGGAAATGTACCCACAACATCCATTCACTAAACAGAAAACGACCTGGAATATTTAGTTGTATAAGGAAATTCCAAGGTTTGATGGATGGATTTTTAATGGATCTAGAACACATGAAACTTATTAGTGAATTCCACATAGCCTTGTATCATGGTTTTCCAGTAATATACCAACCTCTTGATTTGATGGGAGATCCTGGTCCCAGATTGATGGGTGGCTTAAAAACCTGCATAGACTTCCTCCACGATGGTGGAAATATCTCCTTATTCTATGCATCTGAGGAGGATTCCATGAAATCCTTGTTTATAGACGTATTTTTGTTCATTTGACCTATCTTTTAGGGTGAAGTTCTTTGCACGGTGAAAAATATGTTCCCTCCTAGCTCAGTCAGTCAGCAGACTCCCATTTTAGAGATAATCAATTTTCCCTATCCATCCAAGGGTGTTCATTGGTTCATCATGCTCTAGGGCAGTGTTTACCTGATTAATTTCTTCCATAACACATATGATGATCAACAAGACCATTATTTGATATGTTATATGGAATATTTCCTCCTGCACATCAGGGTCATCTAGGACATTGGCTACATTATCCAATGTGTTGGCATGATCATTCTGTGATCTAGGAACATGATGAAATGTGGGATCAAATGGGAAATCTACAATTAGTCCTCTAACATAGCCGATGCAAGGGTCCATTTCTTCCTTTTCTATTTCATATTCCCCATATATTTTCTTTATCACTTGTTCTGAATCCCCTTTGATATTCAGGTAGGTTATGGTCAACTATAGTGATAGTTTCACCATAATGATGAGGGATTGGTATTCTACCTCATTGTTTGTGCAACCTTCAGATAGTTAGGATGATTAGAGAAAATATTATTTGTCTTCAGAGACAAATACAATCCGCAGACCAACCTGATTGGGCCTTGGTTTTTCCATCCTTTTACTGACCTGACTACAAAATGTGCCACAAGAATACATATCTCATGTCTGAAGAGTTTCATGGGAGTTTAAGACCTCCTCATATAGAAGATCAATGTCCACTGGTTTAGTTTCTGGGGTAGGATGTTCTATAAGGAAATAAGCTAGGGATTTCACTTTCATTGTCATCTATGACACAAAATGGATGAAGTATTACTGCAGAATGACTGTCCATTAGGCCAAGAGCCTAGTCAACATAGGGGGGCTGAGGAATTACTTGAGAGGGATGACATGATAGTCCAAATGGACTTTGTGGCGCAGTATGTAATGTATCATCTTTTTAACTATGAAGATGAGTGAAAGAAAGTTCTTATCAACATCAGAGTATGTAGTCTCAGTACGTAACATTGTCCTACTGAGGTATTAGATACTATTCTTGCTCCTCGTATCATTTTTCTAGGTGAGGTGATCACCCAGTAAGCGTTCCATGGAAAGAACTTCCAAGATTATTAGCTTCCCTTCTATCAGATTCATCAGAACTGGTGGGTGTAGGAGATACTGTTTGATAATTTCGAAGGGTTTTTGGCAGTCATCATCCCAATGGAAAGAGATTCCTTTCTTCATTAGATTGGTGAAGGGGAGAGCAATGCTGGACAATTTAGCTATGTATTACTGAATGTAATTGAGTTTCCCTTGGATCCCCCTCAGTTATTTGAGATTTATGGGGGTGACATTGATAAAATAAAACTAGTATTCTCTTGGTCTACCTCAATGTCATTGTGATACACAAAAAGCCAAGGAATTTCCCTGATGTTACACAAAATTTCATTTCAATGGATTAATCTTCAGACTGTGCTACTATAGCTTGGTGAAGTTTTTTGGAGATACACGATGTGATGACATCATTATCGAGATTCGACTACTAGGTTGTCAATCAAAAACATGTCTCTCTTTCACATGAATGGGTGAAAGATATAATGCATGGAACATTGATATGTAGCACTAGTGTTCATTAGCCCAAAGGGCATGACTTGATAGTATAATATCCCCCGAGGTTCTATAAAGGCTATGGATTACTCATATTCAAGGGATATATTAATTTGATTGTACCTTGAATACACATCCATGAATGAAAGGTCTTGGAATCAATAAGTTTCATTGATCAAGAGATCTATGATCGTAAATGGGAATTTATCCTTTGAAAAATGTTATTTAAGGTCTCTAAAATTAATTCATACCTTGATCTACCCATTTTTTTCTTGACATGGATGATGTTAGAAATCCATCTATGGTATCACACTTCTCGGACAATTTTTCTTTGGTAAAGTTGTCGACTTATGCCTCTATATTAGTCTCATGAGAGGGTTGCATCCTCATATCAACCTTCTTGAAGCCTAGATTATCTTCATGTAAGATGAGATGATGAGTAGCCACATTTGGATTCATTACATGCATTTATTATATAATTCCATGTGAACACATATCGATGTTTCTTGAGTACTATTATTTACATCTCTTGATCTTATATGGGCATGGTGTCACTAATCATAGTAGGTCACATGTATTCTTCCATTCCTATATTTATAAGTCTGAGCTCATATATGGTGGTGGAGACACCATCCAAAAATATAGGAGGGGAGTTCCTGAGGACATCCTAATGTCCATCTAATTATGATTATGTGGAGAAATGTTTATATAGAGCTCAAAATCTAGGGGATTATCCATCACTATTAGGGTTATGGAGGCCATGAGAAGAGACATTATCATCCCATACCATCTGATTCATTGTAGAGAGATTCCAGATATGATTTTTTTTTACACTGTCACTGGGGATAAGAGGATCATGGACCTCTTGGACCTATTTTATCACTTAAAATAGATTTATGTGGAGAACATAGTCATTGTCGAGCATACTTGAAGGGTTTTTATGGGTTGTTACTAATCCGTTAAGATCCAAAATCTATGTATCATCATCCATCATTGGTTTTTTCCTCCTTTTTTGTTTAATATTGATTCAACATATATAGCTTCTTAGGTTTCAAAGGGTGAACTATAACCATGTAGTATGTTGAATTTTCTATCAATGGGGTATTTCAAACATTGATGAAATGTTGAAGGTATTGCCATGTGGTTATGGAGCCATGGCCTTTTGAGTAGAATATTGTATGTAATGTATTGCAAGATAACCATAAACTCAACTTTAGATGTGACCTCTCCAAACGAAGTTTCAAGTTTGATCTTACTAACAAGTCTTCTCTCATGCTTATCATACCCTTGAATGGTCAGTTTTGTGAGAGAAAAATACACTTCATTATATCCCAATCATTGGAGGGTTTGAATCAGGATGAGATTGATCTTGGTGCCATTGTCAATTAAATCCATTCAGATGTTGAAATTATTGAGTCTTCCCAAAACATATAGGACTCTGATGTGCCTATGAATGACCTCATTTTGATCATGATTTTTTTAATGATATAGAAACATGGAACTCTACTGACATGGTCTCCATTTGATATACCTTAGCTGTTGTAACTTTTGTATCAAATTATTGTGGTCTTTAGAGGGAATTAATGAGTTCCTCGCGAACTTATTTTTAAATAAGAAATGCATAAAGGATTCATAAATTGGTTGGAAAAATTACCAGCTACTTTAGAATATCATAATTTAATGTAAAAGGGCAGTGCTTCCTTATATGGGGTTCCTCTTGGACATGTGGCATAGGAACTGGGGCTTTTGAGGGAAATGAGGCCGGTGGTTCTACATCGGTTATAGAAGCATATTTTTTCAGTGGAGCGGGTCATGTCGACATCCCATGTTGTCTAGTTTGATTAGATAATTGGAACCCTACTAGGTGGTCATGCAAGATAAGTGGGTGCAGATGGATGTTGGGGGGTTCTCGGACACCTAGATGTTTTTGCTGAGCTCACTGGAGTGCCTGCTCATGGGTCTCAGTTTCATATATATTCTCCATGGTAATGAGACTAAAATATTGCGTTCGACCACACTTGTGTTGTCCCCTATATCCTTGGTTCTTACACATGTGGCTTCCTGTTCCCCAGTTACATAGGGGAAACTCATATTTTGCGGAAAATTCATTAACCTAGAAGGGGTATGCCTAGTGTATAAATTTTATGAAACCAAAGATAATATCTTCATATGATGATGATTCAATTTGATGGGGAGATTTCCATTTTGTGGATGTCTCAGGGAAGAAGCATGAATGAGTGAGGGATTTAATTGGGGTAGATTATGACACTTCCTATTATATTTCTCCCTACTTTTGGTGTTTTCCCCCACCTTTCGGAGGCATATCTAATTTGACCTCCATAGGTGGTGGAGCTATTGCAGGTCTGCAAAGCTGTTCTATTATGGTGTCATGGGCTTGGTCAACTATTTATCGAGCCATCCTATTTCCAAAAATTATGTGCATTCCATTATGGTACTTTCTTCCAAAAATCCTATTCCTATGATTAGGCAACAGTTATGGAGGACACATACTCTCAGGAGTTATCTAACACCACTTTTCCTGAATCGACCATGCCTTGATGGAATTTTTTAAAGATGAAGCAGTCTTGGATATCATGACCCATCCTTCTAGTGAAATGGAAGTAGTCAGGATGTTTAGTGAGGTTGACTTCATAGGGCTTCCTAGGATGTGGAAGTCTAATAAAGTTATTGTCCATGGCTACTGCAAAGTAACCAAGGACTTGTTAATTTCAGAAGTAGTATGTTTTATTCATCCATTCCTCAAATATCGAGGGACCCTGGTTTCTCTGTGCTTCTAGATAAGGGTGATTATGTGGATATATCTACTTAATAGGAGGTGTTGGGCAGTTCGAGACCTTCAATGGTGCCTGAATTGGAACCACTGCTAGCTTGATAGTGAAAACTGAAGCTTATGCTTTTCCTAGACTTTTCCCCTGTGGTGAGGGCATGAGCTGAGATTTGGATTGGGTTCACTGAATGGATTATTCAATACATTGTGTTATTTCTATAAACTCATCTAATCCACCTAGATAATACATTGGGTTCAGATATTTCTATATATCATCCCAGATATTTTTAAAAATATCTCCAATAATTATTCCCAAAAGAGAGGGATGTTGAGTGGATAGGTTAATCCATTCCTCTGTGATATGAAGTTAGATGCCCTATCATTCTCAAATTTCTTGTAGTTTGTTTGGTAGACAATTTTAATCTTTCTCAGTGTTTATAAGATCTATTAAAAGAACTGACGACAAAGGTCTTTCCATCCTACAATGGATCCTACTAGAAAACTATAGTACCAAAAAAATGTTAGTTGAAAGGCGTTGTCATGGATTGTCTCAAATGAAGTGTGATTTTTGGTAATTAGGTGTAGCAGAGTGGATGACTAAGGTCATCTCTCAAAGGAGGAAGTAAATTTAAAAAAAATATTAAAGTTATTTTAAAAATAACATAAAAGGGAATAAGAACACTAATAGAAAATATGGGGGGGTGTTATAAATCTAGAACAATAATGTTGGAAGGTGATTATATATATATTTTTTGTTTTTGGAATGAAATTTGATTAATAAAACACAGCGAGAAGATGTTTTTTTAGAAAATGTTTTTAGAAGGAGTAATTGATATAACTCTACCTCTTTACTTAATTATTTGTCATTATAATTTAAATTAACATCCACTTAATTATTATCCCCTAACTTGGTAACCCTCAAACACTATGATAATTAACTAAACCATGAAGATGAAATGAATTAAACCTTAGGTTATCTTTAGTACATGAAATCATAGCACCATGTAATGATTGGTGTTATAAGGCTAACTTATTGTCTGTGGTGAGTTAGGGAACATACCCACTCTATAAATGAGGATGAATTGAGTTTAGGGATTTTATTTGAACTCTAAAGATTTATCTTGTATGTTTTGGTTTTACCTATTATGTTTTCTCTCTCACAATTCACAAAAATCTTGACCTCGGGTGTTTTTGTGTGAATTGTTAAATTGATTTATTAGTTTCTTATAATTTTAAAACTCATTTCATGAATCATATTTTTTGAATTAATGTAGATTAATGAATCCAAATAAATAAATGAAGAAGGTAAGAAGAGGATCGATTACTAAGAAAACTACTCTTCCATAGGCGGAGTAGTCATCTTAGAAACGTTTTTCATGAGAAAATGTTTAGAAAGTGTAGTACCCAATCTCCTTTCTACACTTGATTTATAGACCAGAAAGGATAATTAATGAATTAGATAATTTAATAAAATACAGTAAAACATACTAAATAATATAGAAACTAGGATGTTTATTACACAAAGTCAAATATTACAACCTGAGAAGGAGAGGAAGGCTTCAATAATGCGATCTTTACTTCAAGATCTCCCCCTATGTGTATAGGAAGTTCCAAAACCTCCAAGGTGATGAGAGGAATCCTATGGAACTCCAAAATAAAAAAACTTCACTCCTTGGCCGAACATGAAAATGAGGTTCCCAAGGTGTCAATTTATAGCCAGAATGGGAAGTGATTTTGGGCACTCAGATTTATAGATACCACTTGTGTCTCAGTTTTGGGTTGGTAAGTGGCCTTATCATGACTTAGAAAAAAGATAAAAGTTATAGTATAGAATATTGAAGGTATCCAAGTTAAATGTGGTAGCTAATCTAGGAATACAGACCGAGATATGGTCGAACCACAGAACCAAATCTTTGACTTCATGCAGATTCTTTCCCCTTGATAGATTGGTTTATATGGACCCCTAAATAGATGAATTGGGATTTGGTTTCATGAGATGAGTTATATCCCATAATGTAATGGATCAGAATACAAATTTCAGCCTATTTGGACAAACAGATGTTTTGAAATGCTCAAAACAGTGGAATGATGTTATTGGGATTCCATGCAGTTTGACCCATTTTCCTTATGGATCATCTAAGACCCTCCAAATCACCTCCTCCTAAAATGAAATCACCAAAACAAGAATAATTTACGTTTTTAACATTAATAAATATTTAATAATTGAATCAAATGGGAGATAAAATTTTAGATAATATTTGAAATTTTAAATACAAAATAAGTTTAAAACAGTGATGTAAGGGTGGAAGAAAGTAGGGAATCGTGATGCGATCACACCACCACACTTACCCTTTTTCACTCATGGGAAAAACCTAATAACATGTATTCCATAAAAATGTGACAAGTAAACATCAATATATAATCAGAACAAATTTTAAAATACATATACTTTAGATCCAACAATTCCAAAACAAGAAACAAAAGATATCATGCCTATTAAAAATAATTATTTCATGTTATCCATTTATTTCATTCAATATATTTCCACTTAACTTATCCTCCCGTGCACAAAAAACACTTACCTAACTTGAATTTTCACTTATCACACAAATTTCAGTTTTTTAGTAATGTCTTTTTATCCAAACTCATAAAAGAGACACCATAGGCTGGATAAATTCCTACATCACCACCCGATGTGAGTCAAGGACATATGTTTATAATGAGGAATTTTTAGTGTTGTTCTGTAGATTTCGGTTGATAGAATTTTGATATAAAAAATTCTAATGTAGAATAAAGTGGAATTGGATCTTTTTGAAGAGAAATTGCATTATTCTAATTTGCACTAAAATATGGTCCCCTCCTAAATCCCCTTAGCATCAATTTGTGTCCATCATCATGAAAAAACAAGGAATGTGGACACCATTCAACATTTTGGTAGAAAAAATGCCAGTCTTATCAAACATGATTTTCTTGAAATCTCTAGATAAGCACAACTTCCTTCCTCTATTAGAATCTCTATAAAGGCACAACATCACTTATCATGAATGCTCCAGAAAAGTCACATCTTTCAACAAAATTATTTTTCAGGAGCGAAAACATATCTTCAAAATTTAATTTTCCCCCAAAAGTATCACAAAATGTGGTAGCACAACACGAGACAACTTCCCCCACCTTGAAGTTCAACTAGATATGCAATTTAACTTTAAGAGTTTTTTGGATAAGGAAAATGGTCTTGTAAAGTGGCTATCCTAATAGGCTCTTCATGGATCCTAAGGGATACAAGGATTAAATTTTCATGGTAGACCATTATATAAAGGATTCTAATGAAATAGGGGCTTGAATACCAAATAAATTCCCCAGTCATTTAAAACAAAAGTACCTAAAACCCTCAAGTTTTAATAGAAATAAATCAAAGTATGGTTAAATAAACCATGGTTTGGTTCTATCAAGAAGTGAGTTAGATGTAAATAATATGAAAATAATGATTTTGAAGCCTCATAGGAAAGAGATTTCAAATATAAAGATAGTGATAAGTGGCATGATATCCCAAATTTAGAGTACTTTTAATGAAATTAATAAAGATTTGAACTTAAAACAAAGTCAATTACAAAATTAATTTAAGGTCAGTTTCTTGGGATAAATAGTTTCACTTATTGATAAGGATTTAAAAATAGTGATGAGAATCATTTCAGCTAAAAATTTTCAGAAAACCAAAAAAATTAAAAAAACACACAATTGTTTTTTAAAGAATAGGAAACTATTGATATTACTAAACTAAAAGGTTCCCTCCCACAAACATAAAATATCGCATTGTCCTCAATTTGATCCCATGAGATGATATGTGCACATGAAATGTACTTTTTTAAATAGGAAAAATAATAAAAAATTGAAAGGGTTAAGAATAGCCTGACAATCTCAAGTGATGATGGGGTCATGCAGTGTGATGAAATCAACTACATCAGTAGAAATTCCCTCAATGTATTGCTTCAAATTCTTCCCATTGACTCTAAAGATTCGTATAGTGTCCTCTTGTGTGGTCTCCACTACACCATATAGAAAAAAATTAGATACAATATAAGGACCTTGCCATCTAGAATACAATGTACTAGACAACATATTTAGTCATGTACTATAGAGTAGGACTTTCTATCCAACACGAAACTCCCTTTGTTGGGTCATTCTATCATGACATGATTTTGATATTTCCTTGTATATCCTTGAGTTCTCATATGATTACAATAAAATCTCCTCATGCTCTTAAATTTTTTGTTTTTTTAATTCCAACTTGGGCCAAATCCATGTTGTATTTCTTTATAGCCCAATATGTCTGATGATCGAATTCCACTTAGAGATGACATGCTTTCCCAATTTTTTTTTGAAATGGGGACACACATATGGGTGTTTTTTATGTTTTCCTATAATCCCATAACACACCATCCAATAACTTTCTCCAATCCTTTCTATTCAGCTGCACAATTTTCTCTAAAATTTGTTTCAACTCTTGATTTGAAATGTCTTCCTGGAAATTTTTTTGAGGGTGATATGGTGTTGATGTTTTTTGTGTCACCCCATAATTATAAAGTAGTAAATCCAAATTATAATTGAAAAAGTGTGTCCCTTGGTCACTGATAAAGGCATTTTATACTCCAAATCTACAAAAAAATATGTGTCTTGAAAAAATATACTAAAACATGAGAATCATCGGTCCAAGTAGCCTTAGACTCCACCCATTTACTCACATAATCAAAATCAACCAAAATATACAAAAAACCAAACAAACTAGGAAAAGGAACCATAAAATTGATTCCAAAAAAAAAATCTCACAGAATAATATGGGTTGTTTAGGCATCTCATATCACCTAGAATTGTTCCCAGTGTGTTGGAAACGTGAGCACAACTTTCAAAACACATGACCATCATAGAATAAGCTAGGCCAATATAATCTCGAGTCTAAGGCTTTTCTAGTTGTCTATTGGGGTCCAAAGTGTCCACTACAATCAAGTGTATGAAAAAAATATAAAACAGACTCAAACTCATGATCAAGAATGCACCTCCTAATAACTTGGTCACTACACATGCACCATAGGTAGGGATCATCCCACACATAAAATCTAGACTAACTCTTTAATTTTTGGACAAGGTGTTTCTTTATATTTGTAGGGACATTAGAGGAAACAAGGTAGTTAAAAAAATATACATTCCAAGGATGCATACCAGGTATGGCATAAAGATGCTCATCGGGGAAAGTGTCCCGAAGTGGAACCGAATCCAAGGTGTCATCCTCTAGTGTGTGAGTAAGGAAAATAATGTGGTACACTACCTGGTTTTCTGACCCCTTGTTTTCCTTTATCTTAATATCAAATTCTTGAATAAGGATCATCGAACTAATAAGCATGGGTTTTGCATCTAGATTATTCAATAGGTACCTCAAAGCTGCCTGGTCAGAAAAAAACAACTTTAGAGCTCCATAAATATTATAAAAATTTATCTAAAGAAAATATGACATAAAGAAACTCCTTTTCCTTGTTTGTGTATATTGATTGGGCTAAATCAAATTTCATTGATGCATAGGAAATCATATGTGAGCATCCCTCCACCCTCTGAGATAAGACAACTCCGACCGCAAATTTGGAGGCATAACACATAAGATCAAAAGTAAGCTCCCACTTTGGGGGATGTATGATTGGTGGAGTGGTCAGAAAATTATTTAGCTCATCAAAGGAAGTATTTCAATAATCATTAAACAAAAAATCAGAAACCTTTTGTAGTAATTGTGGAATAGGAAGAGCAATCTTACTAATATCTTTGATGAAGTGCTAATAAAATCCTATATTCAATAGGAAAGATCTAACATCACACACACATTAAGGATATGGTAAGGATGAAATAATATCTACCTTAGATCTATCATCCTCTATCCCATGTTTTTACACTACATTACCAAATACTATTCTATTATCTACCATTAAATGGCACTTTTCAAAGTCTAAGACCAAATTCTTCTCAATACAATAGTTCAAAACCTTTCCCAAACTATAGATACAATCATAAAAAAAGACTCATACTATTGAGACCTAGGCATGACGTACATGGAGACAAAATTACATTTGAAGAATACTTAATACATGACACCAAAAAAATCCCAAAGACCATATTAGTTTAGTGTCTTTGGAATCTTAGAACATACTCATATAATCATGGTGAAAGTTCTTCAACATCTCCCATAAAGATCTTCCCCTTTTGTTTTCCTACCTAAAACCTTTCTTTATATACCGGGGAAAAGAAAACATAGAAAGTGTGAGCTCAAATTCTCAATAAGGGTAAACATGGAGAACATAAAAAAAACCATAAATATTTGAACATAAAACATGAACATAATGTTTAAATATAAAAATATTGATTCATGAAATAAATCTTGGCAGTACGTCAGACATAGGTCATAAAGGAACCTTAGTCACAATAAAATAGCATGGGAATAAAAAATGGAATTGTGGAAAACCATTATGCACATAATATGTTTTCCATATTAGCCAAGTAATTGTTTCCAAGACCATCATAGTGGAAAAAGTCCAATACTGAACCGGGTTTACTTGTCGCTCCATCCACGTATTATCGAACCAGATTTACCTATCATTCCCATCATGTCTATCTCATGGGATATAATTATTTACCCAATGCATTGGCAGGATATATATGGCCCAAAAATCTCATGATGAAACCATTCTTACATGTTCCACAAAAACATAAATCATTCATCATATCATAACCCATGAAATAAAATGGGATTCTTAATCAACATGTCGTCATAACATAATCCATATATGATAAAAGGAATTCATAAAAAAAATAATTCCATCAAAAACACAATCAAATAAAAGTAAAATTAGTGATAGAAACATAAAACTATGTTATATTATATGGAAAATAATTTTGATAAAAAAATTTAAGTTAGTTCTTGAAGAAAATATATTTTCTTCTTCAAAAATGATTTCTTTTCTCAAATTGCAGCGCAAATTTAAAAGAAAATAATGTAGTTGAAAATAAACTGGGAATAATGTAGAGGAAGCTTCATGGAAATAAGGAATTGTGAAACCGTAAAAATTAATTCATGTAGTATAAGTTAAAAAAACATTATCTTCATAATTTTTCAGGAAAAGTAAAAAAGTACCTCGTATAGTAAACAAAAGAAAGATTCCTTCCAAAACGAGATTGGAAAAGTTATCCCTTAACATAGGTCTGATTTCTTCTGTATGTGTATGAAACTCCGGTATAGTGGGTTAAAAAATATAATTAACTTGTAAAATAACCATAATAATATTTATGATATCATATATGATTCTCTTACGACTTTATATTTCCCGTTCATTTATCAATTCCATGATAAATCAACATTTTGGGTAATAATCGTTTCATTTATCGCACATGTTTGGACTTGTTATTCTTCACATGATTACATAGATCATGATTTACTGACTTCCAGAATGTAAAACATGATTTATATATCATATATATTAAATATATAAATATATATAAAAGATCGATAAATGGAATGGAATACACCGTTTATGGAGATGGTAGGCTGTACGTACGCATGGACGCTGTTTTTGTTTCCTTTTTAAATTGAATGGAAGTAAGTAAATGAAATATATATATATATAAATAAATCCAATAGAATTATTATGTCATATATTTCCATATTATTTATTATATATACTTTATAATCATTCTTGAATGGTTAACATGGAGAATGAATCTCATCACGTCGTGGAGACGGTATTCCGTACGTACGCACGAGCGACGATATCGTTCCCATACTTGTTGAAAGGTATTTAAGTGGATGGAGTATGATATCTCATAATTAGTATCATGTTATAATAATCAAAATTAATTATTATTTCCACTATTATACCCATCCGAGTATGGTGGATGTGAAAAACATATTACACCACGGCCTGGAGAAGGTAATCCGTACGTATGCGCGCGCGGTGATTTATTTTTTCATAGGATGTATAGAAGGCGAAAAAGGGTTGTTTAATATTTATAATAACATATCAGTATATGATTGATACTGATGTTATTACTTTATAATGAAAAAACTAAATAATATTAAGTATAATAAGAAATAAATTTGAATGAATTGATAGAGGAGATTACCTCTTCCTCGACGTTCCTCCTATAAATTTCCTCTTAGGGGACTAGAGTTGGTCTTTTGAGAAGATAATAACCTCTATAATGTAACTTGGGAAATTGATAATAGAAATGGGTAGGGTTTGGCTGAGCATTAAGGCTCAAAATGGAGTTATGAGGATACAGAGGAGGTTCCCTTTTATAAGAGAGGAGAGGGGCACTTTTGGAAATTTCCAAAATATTAATTTATTACAAATTCAATTTCTATTTAAAATAGAGTAAAACTTATTTAATTATAATATAATATTATTTTGGTTCTAATACCAAATATTAAATAATTTTTTGACAATTTTTGAATATTTTTTTTATCCTTATCTTTTTGGATTTATCCTTATTTTACCCTTTTTAATCTTATCGTGATATCATGTTATTTAAACATTGTGGGTCAATGTAATTACCATATCATGTCAAAAAACTCAAAAAAAAATTATTTATGTCATATTTGGACTTATATTAACCATTTTTCCAAATCGTAGATTTTTAGGAATTTTATATCATTTAATAAATGATTTTATGTTTTAAGTTATGAATTGTGTCAATTTTAGACACTATTCATACATGACTTTTTTAAAAATTCATAAAAACCTTATTAATTTGAAAAAAAGGAATTATGTCAAAGATAATATGTAAATATAATATAGGAAATTAGTTTATGACATAAAAATATCCAAATTACATTTTTTTAATATTTATAAATTCGTTTATTTGAATCATTCATTAATGAGGTAATCAATACATCATAATTGTGTCAATAAATATATTTATCTAATGTATAAAAGATATAAATAAAATACCATGATGTCGAAAATATCTTTATATTTATAATTAATATTTATATAAATATGCATCTGTTATATTACCCCATATTAAAATCAATTTAGTAAAAGTTATATGTTTAGGTTATAATTATCTTTACTTTAAATTAATTCTTATAAAGTGTCATTTTCACATCCAATTGAATCCATGGGGTCCCAAAATCGACCCAAAAATTCCCATGGTTGTAAATATCTCATAAAATAGGATTAGGGAATGTGTTAGAGTAGTTTAATATTATTATAATAATATTTTTTACACTTTTTTACCAGACTTACCCTTTAACCATGGTAAATAAAATAGTTACTAAAGTTACTATTCATAGGGTCCCAAAATAAAAAGTGCCTATTTAAACAATTTGAACCTTATAATTCCAAATATGGAATCTATTTTTCTAAATTCAAAACAAATAAGTTGCGGTGATAAATATAAAATTAATCCCATTGTCAGAAAAAATGGGTTTTTGTTTAAAACATTGCAAAAGATTGAAATGTTTTTACATATGAATTCAATGTAAAATTAATGAAATGACTTAGATTTTATTAAAATATAAAAATATATTCTATTTATACTTTAAAACCATTCAAAAATATATTTTTACCATATAAATTATTTTTATGGAAAATGTTGTTTTCAATTAAAATTTAGCGTATTTTAATTATTAATAAAAATATGAAAGTTATCAAAAAAGTATCAAAAATATATCCAAAGTAAATTTTTATGTCCCACTTCCAAATAAGAAGTTTATCATGTAAAATATAACTTATAAAAGTGTCAAAACTAATTTTAAAATAGGTGCGCCATAAAAAGGTGGTTAAAATTCATTTTTGTTTGACAAATACTTATTTTATACAAAAAATTGATTATGATCTCATATCATGTGTAAAATGAATTGCAATGTTATATAAAATTAAAAATGTGGTTAATAATATTTATAATGGATATTTTATATAATATCTTAATAATATATCATTGTTTAGTGAAACTCGGTATTGCATACCACACAAACTATCGACGAAGGTTGCTCTTGCGTGTAATGCAAGCCATGTCAGTGTTGTGTGTAGTGAAAGATTAATTTGGTGTTTCGTATAACATAATCCAAGATTAGTTCATTTATACATTGAAAAAAAAATATACTCATTGTGGTGTGAAATGAATTCTATCAAATTAACTTGAAATTGTGTGCAACACAAGCTAAGAATTGTGTTGCGTATACTACAAACTAATACAGTATTGAATATAGCGCCAACTAATCTTGGTGTAGTGTAAAATAGAAGACACTAATGAAATTAAA
This sequence comes from Viscum album, assembly GCA_963277665.1. Taxonomy (NCBI): domain Eukaryota; kingdom Viridiplantae; phylum Streptophyta; class Magnoliopsida; order Santalales; family Viscaceae; genus Viscum; species Viscum album. Next base: position 340,289,076 of record OY728167.1, read on the forward strand.
ACGAATCTATCTCATAAAATCTCAGGGTGTTACATTCTACCCCCCTTAAAATGAATTTCTCCCTCAAAATTCCTCGGTGTTATAAATGGGTTTCTACATGAAAGTTTCATTCATGGAAACCCACATATGAAAAAGGAATACTAGAACTTCATTTTGAAAAGAAAATTTAGAAACATAATGGTTACCCAATTTAACTTATTCCTGGGTTTCCACATATAAGAACATAGGTGGGAAGTGAAAACATGGATACAGAAGAGAAATCTATCCATCATGTTCTGATGGATAGTGATAGAGAATAGGGTTTGAAGAAAGTTAACTACCAGAAAGCCTCAAATCTATGATGATTTAAGGGACCACCTGATTCATTTGATAATAAGGTACTAGGATAACATTTTTTATTTTCAAGATCCTTTCCCTAATGTTGAGTAACATGAGAAGAAATACTTACTTGATTTCAGTACAATCTCATCATTGGTCATGTCTTGAACAATTTCCACTTCATCTCTTATTTAAAGAAATGAAGTCAGAATTTTCATTCTTTAAGTGTTAATAGATCATGTGATAGAATGACAGGTCATTACATCTGTCTCTATCATAAAATGGTTATCACATGTTATTAAATATAAATAAGTCCATAATTGTGAAATTAATCATATATTGTTCAAAAAATGGACTTATACTTCATATATCATACCTATTAGTAAAATAAAACTAATTTTTACTAACTAGGGACTTCCTGCTGGCCATTGGTAGGAGATAAAGGCATGTCACACTTCATTTGTGGGTTCGATTCCCACAGCCTTGTTCGACGCGATGGGTTTTCGCCCGTTCGATAAGTTTTCCTTCTTCTAAAACTATACTATTATAAAATTCCATAAATAATATAAAAAAATATATAGCCTTAAAAAATACTATATGATGTCTAACTTAATACATTCCAATATTTAGTCTTACCCAAAATACTTAGGTTCAATCTCATAGTACAAAGAAAAAATTACTAGAAAGGTCCTATAACAAGCACGCGAATACCATCATTTATCCCCAATATATCATAAGATATATATTATTGGTAACACTCTAAAAATTTGAATGAATTCATAATGGATTCTCTTGATTCATGGTAATATCCTAAATTACCATATATCCTAATTGAAAACATGCATGTTTCCTTATTCCAAAGCATATTGGATGTATTCCTCAAGTCCTGAAAAGTTGTATACTTCATCCGAGACAATATTACCCACATTTCAACAAAGCCTTAACTAGTTCTAAGGTAAATAATATCGTCCAACATATATTTATAAAAAAATCATTATCTCAACATCATGCTCATATTAAGTGTTATCCTTCCCCTAATCATGTGTTTCTTAGGAATATCTCTTTTTCATTAAATCAATTTTCTTATCCATTATAATAATTCAAAATATTCTTTAAAATCCATAGAAAAAAACATAAACCGATAACTCTTATATAATTCACCATTCATTATTTGTGGATTCAAATAAATAAATAATTAAATCCTTCTACTTTAATGGTAGGCATGGAATAAGTCCTTCCTTGTCTTAGAAGATGATCCTTATTTCTGGGAATTGAGTTGGGTAATTACCATGTTTTCCACAGATGAGACATTGAACTTCATAACAATTCATCACTCTATGACCCTTTTTTACATAGAAATAACCTCTTCCCCTCCATTTTTGGTATTACTCAAGGTTCTTCTTCCCTTCTTCCTGATAAGTAGGAATATTAATCTTCTTTCATCAATGTTCCTCACCATGGGAACATGCATGAAAGCCCATATTCCTCTTATTTGATGACATATTAATACCACTAAAGTTCCCCTTGTTAATCCTATACCGTGATGAATGATCTGGCATAATCACAATTTCATTGCTTATAGTCACAAATTTGTTCACCGGATTCAAGGTTTACCTAATTCCTTCTAGTTACCTCCATTGACTAAAACACAAAAAGAATAGTGTGAGAGGAAAAAATCATTCTAAGAAAAAAACATAGTCAAGGGGGAGTACCTTCAATCTCTAACATCTTAGGTTTAATTCTAGGTTATTTATGGTCATTACCATAATTCTTAGACTATAACCTATAGTTATACATAAACTTTGTTACATCCCTAGACATACCTTAGAAATATATCTAGGGATCTCACTAATGTTTTCACATCATAGTTTCCAATGGTTGACTAAAACTTCGCTCTAATACCAACTGTAGAGACCCAGGATTTACGTACATTGAAAATAAATTAATTTTGAGGAATACTTAATACATGAAACAAATAAAATCCCAAAGACCGTATTAATTTAGTTGCTTTAAAAATGAGGAACATAATCTTCTAATCATTGTGAAAGATCTTCAATATCTCCCACAAAGATCATCCCCTTTTGTTTTCCTACATAAAACCTTTTTTATATCTTGGTGAAAAGAAAACATAGAAAGGGTGAGATCAAATGCTCAGTAAGGGTAAACATGGAAGACATAAAACAAACCATAATAATTTGAACAAAAAACACAAACATAAAGTTTAAACATAAAAATCTTGAGTCATGAAATAAATATTAGCAGTATGTAACGAATAGGTCATAAAACAACATTAATCCTGATAAAATAGCATGGGAATAAATCATGGAATTCTTGAAAACCAATAATCACATAATATGATTTCCATAGTATCCAAGTCACTGTTTCCAAGACCATCATAGTGGAGAAAGTGCATTACTGCCCCGAGTTTACTTTCCATTCCAACCATGTATTACTGAACCAAATTTACCTGCCGTTCTAGTCATGTCTATCTCATGAGATATAATTCTTTAACCGATGAATTGTATGGATATATAGGTCCCACCAATCTCATAATGAAACTATTCGTACATGTTCCACAAAAAAACCATTCATCATAGAATAACTCATGAAATAAACTCGGATTCTTAAACATAATATCATCATAACATAATCCATATACGATAAATAAACTTCATAAAAATATAATTCCATAATAAAAACAATAAAATAAAAGTTATAATAGAGATATAAACATAACCCCATGTCATATTAGATGGAAAATGATTGTGATAAAACACTTTAAGTTATTTCTTGAGGAAAATATCCTTTATACTTCAAAAAAGCTTTCTTTTCTCAAAATGCCGCAAAATTTTAAAAGAAAAGAATATAGTCGAAAATAAACTTGAAATAATGTATAGTAAGATTCATGGAAATAAGGAATTTTGAAAATGTAAAAATTAATTCATGTTGTATAAGTTAATCAAAAACATTGTCCTCATACTTTTGTAGGAAAATTCAAAAAGTACCTCATATGGGAAACAAAAGAAAGATTACTTCCAAAACATGTGGTAAAAGTCAAAATGGGTAAAAATGACATTAAAAATGAATAGAATAATATTACACATTTTATGAGAATATATTTTGAAAACATGGACTTGGATGATAAATATTTACCCATTGGATACTTACGAATAAACAATCTCGGATAAAATGAGATTGGAAAAGTTATCCCTTACCTTAGGTCCGATTTCTTCTGTATGTGTCCGAAACTCCTTTATAGTGGGTTTAAACATATTATTAGCTTTTAAAATAACCATAACAATATTTATTATATCATATATGATTCAATTACGACTTTATATTACCCGTTCATTTGTTAATTCCATGTTAAAGTAGCATTTTGGGTAGTAATCGTTTCATTTATCATATGTGTTTGGACTTGTTATTCCTCAAATTATTACTTAGATCTAGATTTAATTACTTAAATAATGTAAAAATGGTTTATATATCACATATATTCAATATATAAATATATATAATAGATCAATAAATGGAATAGAATACACCGTTCGTGGAGACAGTAGGCCATATGTACGCATGAACGATGTTTTCGTTTCCTTATTAAATTGAATGGAAGTAAGTAAATTGGAGATATATATATACATAAATCCATAAGAATTATTATGTCATATATTTCATTATTATTTATAGTATATAATTTATAATCATTCTTGAATGGTTAACATGGAGAATGAATCTTATCGCATCGTGGATATGGTAAGCTGTATGTACGCACGGGCGACGATATCATTCTCATAGTTATTGAAATGTATTGAAGTGGATGGTGTATAATATCTCATAATTAGTATCATGTTATAATAATAATATAAATTTATTATTTACACCATTATACCCATCTATGTAAGGTGGTGGTGAAAAACATATTACACCACGGCGTGGAGACGGTAATCTGTATGTACGCACGCGCAGTGATTTCATATTTCGTATGATGGATAGAAGGTGAAATAGGGTTGTTTAATATTTATAATAATATATCAGTATATTATTGATACTTATGTTATTACTTTATAATTAAACAACTAAATAATAGGAAGTATAAGAAGAAATAAATTTGAAATAATCGGTAGAGGAGATTACCTCTTCCTCGACGTGCCTCCTTTAAATTTCCTCTTAGGGAACTAGAGTGGGTCTTTTGAGAAGACCAGAACCTCTATACTATAACTAGGGATTTTAAGAAGATATGGGTAGGGGTTTTTCGAGCATTAAGTCTCAAAATGGAGTGAAGAGGATATGGAGGAGGTTCCCTTTTGTAAGAGATGAGAGAGGCAATTTTGGAATGTTCTAAAATATTAATTTTTTAAAAATTCAATTTCAATTTAAATTGGTCCAAAACTTATTTAATTATGAGATAATATTATTTCGGTTCGAATACCCATAATCCTATTATTTTTTTACAATTTTTGAATATTTTGTTATCCCTATCTTTTTGGTTTTGCCCTTATTTTACCATTTTTAATCTTACGATGATAACATGTTATTTACACATTGGTGGTTAATGTAATTACCATATAATGTCAAACGAACCAAAAAAAGTTATTTATGACATATTGGGACTTATATTAACCATTTGGATGAATATTATATTTTTAGGAATTTAATATCATTTAATAAACCATTTTATGTTTTATGTTATGAATTGTGTCAATTGTGGACACTATTCACCGTTGACCTTTTTAAAATATTTATAAATTCATTTATTTGAATCATTCATTAATGAGGTAATCACTACATCATAATTGTGTAAAAAATAAATTTATTTATCTAATGTCTAAATATTATAAATAAATTACAATGATGTAGGAACTATTTTTAGATTTTTAATGACTATTTATATACATACATATATTTCATATAATCCCATATTTAAATCAATTTATTAAAAGATATATGTTTAGGTTATAATTATCTTTATATTAAATTAATTCTTATAAAGTGTCATTTTCATATCCAAGTGAATCCATGGGGTGACAAAATCGACCCAAAGATTCCGATGGTCTTCCATATCTCATCCAATAGGATTAGGGAACTTTTTATGGAAGTTTAAAATTATTATAATTTTATTTTTTACCCTTATTTACTTGATTTACCCTTTAACCATGGTAAATAAAATAATTATTGAACTTACTATTCATAATGTCCAAAAATAAAAAATGCATATTTAAACAATTTAAACCTTAAAATTCCAAATATGGAATCCATTTTTTCAAATTCCAAACACATAAGTTCCAGTAATTAATTGAAAATTAATCTTGTTGTCAAAAAATTGGTTTTTGATTAAAATATTTCAAAAGATTGAAATGTTTTTACATATGAATTCAATGTAAAAGTAATGAAAATGACTTAAATTGTCTTAATCTATAAAAATATATTCTAATTATACTTTAAAGCCATTCAATAATATATTTTAACCATATAAATTATTTCTATGAAAAAAGTTGTTTTCAATTAAAATTTAGCATATTTTCACTATTCATCAAAATATGAAAGTTATCAGAAAAATATCAAAAAATTATAAAAAGTAATTTTTTATGTCAAAATTACACATAAGAAGTTTATATTGTAAAATATAACTTATAAAACTGTCAAAAACATGATTTAAAATAGGTGTTCCATCAAAAGGCTGTAAAACTGCATTTTTTGTGAAGAATACTTCTTTTATCTGAAAAATTGTTTTTGTTCTCATATCATGTGTAATATGAATTATATAGTTATATAAAATTAAAATTGTGGTTAATAATATTTATAAACGATATTTTATATAATATTTTAATAATATATCATTGTTTAGTGAAACTTGGTATTGCGTACCACACAAGCTATCGAGAAATGTCGCTCTTGCGTGTAACACAAGCCATATCAGTGGTGCGTGTGGTGAAAAATTCATTTGGTGTTTATTATAACATAATATAATATTAGTTAATTTATAAATTGAAAAAATCTATACTCATTTCTGTGTGAAGTGAATTCTATCAAAAAAACTTGAAATTGTATCCAACACAAGCCAAGAATAGTGCTGCGTATACTGAAAACTAATACGGGGTTGCATATAGAGCAAGATAATCTTGGTGTAGTGTAAAACACAATATTTCAATGAAATTAAAAAGAATTTATCTCATAAAATCTCAGGTTGTTACACATACATTGTAAAATCATCCATAAATACCTCCACATAGGGATTAATAAAGTCAGAAAAAATACTCAACATGCATATCTAGAAGGTACCTGAGGCATTGAAAAGTCCAAATAGCATCCTCTGGAAGTTAAATGTGTCGAGTGGAAAAGTTAATTTTTTCTTCTCTAGATCCTATGGGTCTATAAGAACCTGAATATATCAAGAAAATCCATCCAAGAACTAATAGTGTGTTTTCCCAACTAGTCACTCAAGCATTTGATCAATAAATGGGAGGGGGTAATGGTACTTGCTGGTGGACTGATTTAGTTTCCTATAATATATACTTATATGAAAACTGTTTTGCACCGTCATCATAAATAACTCATATTTATCATTTTTAACAATAGTAACATCACTTTTCTTAGGCACAATCGGAATAGGACTCACCTACTGAGAATTTGAAATTGGGGAAATTATACCTTCCTTGAGAAATTTTTTGACTTCTTTTTTAAAAACTTATAGAAGAGTTGGATTCCATCTTCTTTGTGGTAGCCTCATTGGTTTATCCCCATCATCTAAAAGAATCCTATACATGAAAATGGAGGGTCTAATACCAGATATGTTAGACAAGGTCCACCCGATTTCCCTAATGTTCTCCCTCAAAAGATTCAGAAGTTTTTATTCATGTTCAAAATGGAGACTGTTAGAAATTATAGTAGTTACTTTCTCAACACTTAACATGTATGAGTATTTGATATTAGGATGCAATAGATTTATTTCCAATGAGTTGGGGGTTATGTATGGATGCATATATTGAAGGAACTGAAATATGTGCAGAATGAACATCCGTATCAGAATATACATCATCAAAATCATAGAATAAAGTGTTAAATCCATCATCATACTCAATCTCCATGTCATAATCAGAGTGAGAACTATCAAAATTGGAATATGAATCAATTTCAAAACCAAATATAAGAAATTTTTGTGCATTATAAATAGGTGTGTAAGTGATCTTATACATCAAACTTGAACCAATACTCAAAATCTCACTAAGAATCAGACAATCAAATTCCATGGGGTTTTTATTTGATGGTAAAATTGGGAGATAAAAAAAGAATAATATTCCTTTGAGGGGTAATTCATGGATTTTATCACATTAAATATCACAAATTCATCCCCAAACTCCATGGAAAGTGTACCCTCATGGATATTTAAGATATTTTTTGTTGTTTTGAGGAAGGGCCTACCTAAGATAAATGGAGCATGAGAACTTACCTGATCATCCTCCTTGTTAAGCACATAGAAATATGCTAGGAAGATCATTTCTCTTACTTGAACAAGTACATCCTCAAGAACTCCCATAGGATATTCTGTAGATATATTTGGAATATTCACCACTACTCTCATCAGCTTCAACTCACCAATCTGTAAAAGAGAAAACATATTGAGGAATTACATTTATGGAAGAAACTAAATCAAAAAGAGAATAAAAAAAGTGAAACTCCCCTATGGTGCATGAGATGGTGAATGTCCCCAGATCCTTTCACTTTGTTGGAATTTATATATTTGGTGTAATTAGTTCTGAAACATTCCTTCCAATATTGATCCTCTCATTTCCCTTGACCCCTCTTCAATTGGTACAAAGTTATTTTAAGAATTTGTCATACCATGAGATTTTCTTAATGGATTTAAGTATATGTATGTTCATCTCCATGCACATGAATGTGTCCAAAACCTATTTTTTCATCGCATCCTCATCCATCTTATTGGTTTGTACAAAACTATTTGGAAATGGAATGGATTTAGGAGGACCATAATCAATCTTTTTCTTACCTTTTTCTTTCTCTTTTGGATTCTAATCAACTGATCTTGAATGGAGCTTCTCCTGGTTTAAGGTGAATCCCAGTGGAATGGTCGGTGAAAAAGTATCATTAATTTTATTCCCATTTATTAATGAGATGGTAATAATATTCCCGTTGGGATATAGAGTAGGTTGGGAAGGAAGATTTCCAGAGTTCTTACTTACCAGCCCATGTAGGGCAGTGGAAATCTGGCTCATTTGTGTCTTCAAATCCCTCAACTCAAAACCATGAATCTTCAGCTCATTCCGTTGATTATGAAAATTTTGTTTCAAAATATCATCAGTGTTAGAATTTACCTTTGCTTGTGAATTCCCTTGTTGTTGGATTGTTTCTTCTTGGGATTCAAATATCCTTTGGGATTGCTGGAAACCCTATTGTAAAGGCAGAGGTTGCAAGAAATTTTGTTGAAAAGGGGGGATTTGTTGTTTTCCAGAGTCATAACTCATGTACGATTGATCCTCCCACCCATGGTTTTATGTTGGATCAATGGAATAATACTTATTATAGGGATGTGGTTGTTGTTGTTGCTGATATGTTCTCCTAGGGAATACAACAACGCATTCCTCTGTCTCTTGTAATTGGGGGAAACAGTTAGTTGGGTGGTCTGTTTCAGTGCAAATGCCACAAGGCCTCGAAGGAGTGGGTTGGGATGTCTTTTGAGCCAAATAAACCTTCCTCACCATAGTTTTCAATTCTTCCAACTTGGTTTGAATTAAATTACACTCAAGAGAAGTACTTACCTGATGTACTCCCCTGACATGTGATGTACCTCGATTGCCAAATTGTTGGGAGTTTTGATTCATCATGTCGATCAATGCATGTTCATATACTAGTGTTTTTACACCAATGCTCCTCCATCTGTGAAATCCACCATGATACTCTCTATAGGTGTGATTCTTTCATAAAAGTACTATATTAGGGGTTTCTCACTGATTTGGTGATGTGGACAGCTTGCACACAATTTCGTCAATCACTCCCAATACTCATACATTGACTCCCCTTGTGCTTGCTTGATCCCCAAAATCTCCTTGCGAATGGAAGTGGTCCTTGATGATGGAAAAAATCATTACAAGAAAAGGTATTTCAAATCATTCAAACATGTTACATCTTCAGGTTTTAAATAATACATTCAATCCTTTGTAGCTCTATCAAGGGAAAATGGGAATGATCTTAGTTTTATTTGATCTTCAGAGACATATCTTGGTTTTAAGGTTTAAAACCGCATTAAATATTTTTAATTTTTTATGGATCCTCACCAAATAATCTGTGAAATTTTGGAAGTAGGTGAATTAACCCATATTTCAGTTCAAAGTCTGATTCAAGAATTTGGTATGAAATATAATTTAGTTGATAGTTAATATCTGGTGCATCCAATTCTTGAATGGTTCTGTTAAGTTAATTATTATTATTTTCATCCATTAGTTCTTTTTTTATGTTGTATTCATAAGTTTTTCAAATTTCAATTTTCTTAGAGTGTAGAAATTCCCCAGTTGGGTAAATATTGACATTCCCATAGACTCATATCTTATGATTCGAGCCCTAAGACTATGTTCAATCTCTAGGTCTAGATCAAAGTGTTCCTTTGGATGGGATCATGTCATAAATCATATAAATTGATAAAATTATACCATAATATCATGAGATTAAGTTTCAATTGATGGTCTAATAGAGAATAAAAGATATTGGAAGAATAAATATAGAGATAAAACCAAACAAAAATTAAGAAAGGGGAAAGAATATGGAAGAATGAATAATGAATATAAAACAAAAGGATAAAATAAATTTAAACAAATACTACTAATTAGTTGAATAAAATACTTGCCTACCTAGAAATTGTGACAATTTTAATGGTTCTATTGTGGGCGCACTCAAATGAAGTTTAATTTTTGGGTACATATGTGGAGTAGAGTAGCTGACCAAGGTCGTCTCTCAAAGGAGGAAGTAAATTTAACAACATATTAAAGGTATTTTGAAAATAAAATATAAAGGAATAAGAAAACTAATTAAAAGGATGAGGGTTTTTTTTATAAATATAGAATAATAATTTTGGAATAAGATTATAGTTTTTTTGGAATGAAATTTTATTAATAAAACACAACTAGAAGATGTTTTTTAGAAAATATTTTTAAATGGCGTAATCGGTCTAACTCTACCTCTTCACTCAATTATTTATAATTATCATTTTAATTAACATAAACCTAATTATTATCCCCTTACTTGTTAACCCACAAATAATACGATAATTAACTAAACCATGAAGATGAAATTAATTAAACCATAAGCTAGCTTCAGTACGTGTAATCGTAGCACCCTGCTTTGATTGATGTCATAAGGCTAACTTATTGTCCGTGGTGAGTTATGGAACATACCAAAACTATAAAGGAGGACGAATTGAGTATCAGGATTTAATTTAAACTCTAAAAGTTTATCCCATGTGGTTTTTTTCCCATTAAGTTTTCACTCTCACAATTTACACAAATCTCGACCTCACGTGTTTTTGTGTCAATTGTTCAATTGATTTCTTAGTTTATTATAATTTTAAAACACAATTCATGGATCATATTTTTTTATTATAATATATTAATGATCCAAAATAAATAAATGAATAATGTAATAGGTTGATCGATTACTTAAAATACTACTCTTCCATAGGCGGTGTTGTCATCGTATTAATGTTTTACCTGTGCAAAGGTTTAGAAAGGATAGAACCCAATTTCATTTATACTCTTGATTTAAAGACCAAAGAGGAAGATTAATGAATAAGGGAAGTTAATTAAATATAGTAAAATAGATGAAATAAAATAGGAACTATGAATTTTATTAATCACAGACAAATGATACACCATGAAGAGTCCACTCATCACCTTGGAGAGGAAGGCTTCGATAAAGTGATCCTTGCTTTAAGAGATATCCCTTTGAGTAAAAGAAGTTCCAGAATCTCCAAGGTGATGAGAGGACTCCTATATAACTCAAAAATGGAAGCACTTAACTCCTTGGAAGAACATGCAAATGAGGTTCCATAGGTGTCAATTTATAGCCAAAATGGTAAATGGTTTTGGGCACCCAGATTTTGAGATACCACTTGCGTCTTAATTTTGGGTGGATGAATGAACTTATATTGACTTTTACAAAAGTGAAACGTTGTATGGAAGATGATTTAATATATCCATGTCAAATTTGGATGCCAATTGAGGAATATAGTGTGAAATTTGGCTAAAATACAGAACCAAATCATTGACTTCATGCAGATTCTGTCCCATAGAGAGATTTGTTCATATGACCCACTTAATGGATGAATTGGGATTTTATTTCTTGAGATTATTTTTAGAACATTAATTATTGGAGAGGAATAAAAAATTTCAGCCTATTTAGAGTCACAAATTTTTTAAATTTGCAAAACAGTGGATAGATGTCATTGGGCTTCGATGCAGTTTGGCACATTTTCCTTCTAGATCATCTCCAACCTTCCAAATCACCTACTCCTACAACCACATCACCAATATAAGAAACATTTTCCTTTTTAAAAGTGATAAAAATTTAATAATTGAATAAAATGGTATGTTAAAATTGAGATAATATTTGTAATTTTAAATACAAAACATGTTTAAAATAGTGATGTAAGGGTGAAATAAAGCAGTGAATCGTGATCGGTCATTGGCCCTGTTAGAGTCTACACAAAACACCTCACCTTTTTTGCCTCTTTTCGATCTCGATGGCCCATCATCATACCAAATCTGGTTAAGAAGTGTTTGAGATAATTTTCAGGATCTTCTGCACCATCAATGTAAGATAAAGTAGGATCATTGAAGTTAGGTGGAGGAAAAGTTTCTTGCACCCACTCATGATATGAATTCCTCTCTGGTTTCACAGGTGCACATCGCCCTTCCACGACTTCCATTCGAGTAGATAGGGACTCTATGATGTTATGAATCTCTAAGGGAACTACTTTTAGAGCTATATGTCGTCTATTGGGAGTGGGTGGTGTTGATGAGATTATCCTGCATTCATCTCCTGTTGATTCCCAATTCATCCTAATATTGAATGATTACTCTGGAGATAGAGAGTCTGTCACTACAATAAAGGGATGTCATGATTATTCTTGACTTCCTTATATATGTAGACCGATTACCTAGATCTGGATCCAGTATGATGCCAAGATGCTACTTTTTCCAGTAGATTCACTCTCATGGGAGGATGGATATTATCTTTATCCTGAAGAAAATACCCAATAGTGATATTTCTCTTAAGTAACTCTTCATTGAGTTGTTAGAGAGTTTGTATTTCACTTTCATATTGTGAAAAACTTTCCTCCATTGGATGAACCTCAACTCTTATAGGTGGTGATTGGGATGTGGCCACACCTTTCCCTTTTTCATTGGCAGTGTTCCACCATGGAGGTGACCGCTCATTATTCAGAGGCACTAGATTTAAGAGACTTATCTGGTTCTGGGTGTGTGCATCCTCAGTTGGTTTATCCAAACTAGCCTCCTCCCAGGGTATTTTTTCCATATTTTATCCCTCTACATTTACATCTTGAATGAAAATGTCTTCCATATTCAATGTGATGACATTCAGATAGGCATATTGGTCAATGCTGTTTGTACCATTACATTTGACACAATAGGATAATTATTCAAAACCATTAACAGGGTTGTTATTTGAAAACTTGGACATATTTTGAAATTTTGGTTTGTGACCTCATCGAGGTCTAATCGCTTTCGATATACATTCTTTCTATCTTGGCCTGTGAAAAATGAATTTTAGGGAGTTTCTGATTGTTATTTCCAAAAGAGACCCGACCAGATGAGGTTTCTCTTAAAGTGGGATGAAAAAGTGGAATTCCAACCGTTGATTTTTCCTTCTTAATATAGAGAATAATGGTTGTCTATGTGATAATTATGATAATGAAAATTCCCTCATCCCTATATGGTGGGGGTTATTCAAGTCCATAATTGGCATCAATTAGTGTTTTTGTTAAGGATCCAATGATTCCAGTCATGTAATTGATGATTATTGGGACACACATTGAGATATAAATTCCCCCATATCATTGGTATGGGGGTGATATGGAATCATAATTGATGTCCCCAAGACACTCTCAGGGGATGATAAACCTAGTGATGGTGATTGAGATATAAATTCCCCCAACCCAGTGGGCTATAGTTTGTTTGTATCTGTGGAGGATATGACATGAATACTCTCAGAAATTAAAGATATGAGGGGTGGGGGAAATGGTAGATATTCCCCCAGCATGGTGGGACAAGACTTCTCATGGAAGACTATTATAGAATCTGCTACTATGGCCTATTTTATGCAGTACAACTGTGGTTGCATAGGAGCTGGGTGCGATAGTAGACCATGATGGGGTTAATTATTCATGGGAAGTTATTAATTTGACCACTACATTGATCTCCTTGTTTAAAATTCATTTACATTTCTTCAAGGGTCCTAGTTCAATGACTTTTTTCAATACTATCCATCCAATCATGATGTATTGGCATCATTGAAGTGGAATCATTCTGTTGTAGTGACCAATCGGCCTGAGTGTTACCCAATCCCATGATATCCCAGGAGGCTGTAACATTTTCGAACAATGAGTCTGAGGGGTTTTGTTGTTCCAGGGGTGAAAAAAAGTTTAATTCTCTATTCTATCCCATACTCAAATATTGATTCATGATTTGGATTAATATATTATATGGTAAAGGGTTATGATGAAATGGTGGCATGTATGTTGCAAATTTGTGTTGTGATTTTATAGTTTTGGATCCATGGCCATGGATATGAATTCCAGTATTAGTTAAAAAATGTGTATCTAGATTTTCTGAAGGTGAAACTCATATCTGGGATAATGGATATTTCGATCCTTTAGTCACTGATGATTTTCCAACATATTTGGTGTAGATATGGATGGAAATCTTTTTCTATCTCATCTAGTATCTCATAGTTAGAAGTTGTGAGGGGCCAGAACATGATGAGGAGGTTGTTTCTGGATAACTCTCTACATATATCAATACAAGACTCCTCTTAATTAGACATACATGCCTTCATAATTTCAGAACATATAAGATGATTCTGAGGGTCTCCTGCTGACTGGAGTGGAGTGCAGATGGAAGTTTATGGGGAACAATTTGTAGTTGACCCTGGGTTTTGAGCACCTCTCTATACAAAGGTGTCAGATTTTTGAGAACCTCTCTATACAAAGGTGTTAGGGAATGTGTAAAGAATGACTTCAAGGACACTGAAATTGAGAATATTAGAAACAGGGTTCACATTATGTGTCCTGGATGGAATATATCTACCCTTATTTTGGAATTGTGCAGGGATAAAAGCTTGATATATGACGGTTTTCAGAACTTTATTATAATTATCTGGTGCAAAAGGAATATAAACTCACTGCTGAGAACCTACAAGAATATGATAATGTGTTTTTTAATTATTGATAGGAATATTATTATCTCCCTAGGAATGTTCCATTATCATTTGGTGAGCCTCAGAAAAAATGGGATTATGAGTTCGATCTTGAGCCTTTGGGATATGTCGATGGCCTTTATTAGCATGGATATAGGCCTAATTTGAGTCATGTGTCACTCTCAACTGGTGAGCCTCATTGGGAACATGAATATTATCCTAGTTTGAATATTTATTCCTTGTTTGAATATCCTGAAAAACATCCTAAATGGGAAATGGGATATGAGCATCCACCTATATTTCCTTGGAATAATGACGGTGCAGTCATTTATCGACAGAAGTTGTAATATGTGAGTGGCTTCCATAATCTGATGTAATATGCTCGGTAGAATCACTGATAGGAATATTATCATGCCCTAAGGATTATACCATTATCACTATGGTATCCCCATCCAATACGTGGATATATTCCCGATCCTAGGGCTTTGGATAATGTCATTGGACTTCTTCGATAGGAATATGAGCCTATACCGAGGCTTGTGCCCCTCTCACTTGGTTATCCCTTGCCAGAATGGGTATATAAGCCTAATAATGGGCCTTTGGAATATGACTTTAGACTTCTTTGATTGACATGTGTCTCTATCCCTAGGCATGTGATGCTCTTACTTGGTGATCCCCAGTTGTAAAGAGAGTATGATCCCAGTCTGATGTCTCTTCCTTTATTAGAATATGTCAATAATCCTCTTGGATGGGAAAAAATATATGCTTGATCCGAAGTAGAAACTTGTTCATAGTGATTAGATTCTTGAGTTATCCTAGCTGTAGGGATTGGACTATGCACTTGTCCCTATATTTGTGTTAGTTCCTTAATATTCCAGTGGAGTTCCTCAGCTATTTCTAATATGGAATGAAATTTTAGAAAAGTGGGTCTAGGGTTATAAGACTAAAAACCTTCTATCTCCACTATATACTGGAATATATATTCGATTTAAGTGGGGATGTGAACCCACTTCTTTCCTCTTTGTTCTATTAGAATATGTCAATGGGATTCATGCATAGGGGAAGGGATATGTGCCTCCCCCATACCTACTGTGGGAATATACTCGCATAATTGTTCTTAGTGAGTTGGAATATGATCCGGATTACTGGTTTCATATAGAATTTGCTGAAAGTAATCATCAATAAGAGTGGGGATATGATCCCTCTCTTCAATATCCAACGCATTCCTTGCCCAATGATCCTTCCTTATTTATCATGTATGGGCGTCAAAGGTAGCAGTGTGTCGGGTGGTACCATCAGAAGGATACTGGTGCGTACAAGTGAGATGATTCTATTGAAGGTAGTTGTCAGGTTCTCTCCTCAGTAATACCTAAATATTACATGATTCATAGTTGTCTTCCTAGTCTTTCTTCATTAGGAAGTGAAGGTGGCAGTTTCCATACTCCAGGGATGATCTCATGAAGATGTTGGTTGTGGTAACAAGGGTCACTGGCTTAGCAACAATTTTCCCTATGCAATGAGGACTTACTGGTTTCCATACTTTTATAACTTCATGGGTGTCTTCTAGGGTCAGGATCATACCATTATGAATGGATATCATATGGGATGGTAATTTGTTTTCGTTATATGACTTTTCTAGAATTTTTAATAACCATGAATATGATGTAATGCATCGGAATAAACCTAACATTATTTATATAATGTGAATAATCCAAATGAATATAAATTTTACGATAGTTTATGGAAAAATCTTATCTTAATTTTTTTTCAACCTATTTGTTATTAGAGTTTGTCCCACTAAAGAGAATACACAATATTTTTCCTAATATAGTATAGATTGGAAAGGTCAAACATTTAAATCCATGAATGGAGTTATCTTATATGATCATTGGTAGTGGCCATTAAAATATAATAAATGAATTAAAATAATTCTATTATCCTTTCTAGAAATACAAGACCCAAATATGGAGTATACCATTTATATTTAAATTAACTTTATAGTTTATATTCAGTTCATGGTTGATATATTTTACTGATCTCTAATATAGATTCAATAACCTATTAAAGATATTTAGGATCATGGAGAGTGATGGTAATCTCTTCAAAAATCAGGGGTTGTCCATATCATGTGATTTTTCATAGTCTCCTACATGTTAAATTTCCCCAGATCTGTAAATTTAAACTTCCATTAAGAAAAAGGAAATGAAAAAGAGTTGATTTTTACAAATATTAATGAAAAACTATTTTTTATTCCATACATAATGATTTTAGGGTAGTATGATGTTAAGGATAATAGACAAATAACTCTAAATTTATGGAGGGATAGGTAAGGGTTGAACAGTTATCATTGGATTATGAGGTCCATTACTCATTGTAAATTAGAATAGTGAGGACATGATCAATAATTTCATTCACCATCCCTGGTCACCAATATTGATGAATCATTCCATAGAAAATATCAGTTTCACATAGATAAAAATATTATTTCAAATGATGTATGTATTATATCATTTCCTTATTCAAAGAAATAGGAACTAAAATGTGAATATTGAATAAAATAACACTCTCAGAAGAAATAGACCATTCACTGGTAGTGTCCCCATCATTTATAATTCTTATAGTACATATACATTCTAAATCTGATGGATAGTACAAATGAATCCATCCAAGGATAGATGTATTTATCCACACATGTATTTAGAAGGAAAAAACCTAATAGTTAATGATATTAATATGAAAAGATACTCATCAGTTTTCATTTCCTCGCTATGTTAATTTATTGCTTAAACTAGAAACTTCTCACTGTGGTCATAGGCTCAAACTTCTCTTCACTAGATGTGTAAGTGAGGTGGGAATTTAATTTCATTAGGTATTTTACCCAACACCGATATCTAAAATTCCAGAATTTCATAACAAAATATACTCAAGATTTTATAATTAAAAATTAATTTATTCTTAATAAATATTACCAATATTTCAAAGAAGACAAAAAAACCATTATTTCATGGTCCTAGGTTTGGTATTGTTTCTAATATTAATGTAATTAGGAAAATAATACACTAACACCTAATTATTTTCCTAATCACACCACACAAAACTATACCTGATAAATTAAGATAAAACCACAACCCTTACTTACTCAGGAAATCAATACATGAGATGATATAAGGCTTTTACCATAATACTTAAATAAATCAATGAATAGTTAATAGAATATGTATATCATGAACATAATTAAACCCATATAATCATTTGAAAGTCTATGTGAATATCTTTAATTATTCAAAACTACCATGACATTTCAATAATAGATATTATCATTAAATGGAAGATACATCTTTTTTATTGTGGGTACTAACATCGAATGAAATTTAATAAAGAGATACAATTTCATCAATTAAATCAATGACAAAAAATGATAAATTATATGAATAAATCAAACTTTCATGGATAAAAATTCATACATAATAGGAACATCATTCACTAGAACCACTTTCCTAGATTCTATCTAATCATATGAATTATTACTATATTAATTTTTTTCTCATATCAGGCTATATTTTACTCATCTATGATAATGAGTAATCTTACACTTCAATTCATCATACTATGTATAAATATATTTTCCCAAGGAATATACATCTCCTATATTCCCTATAGGATTATTTATAAAACATTTAAAGATGAATTAAATGTGTATAACTATAACAAGCCCTAGGAGATTCATGACATAAAGGTTTCACATGACCCATTTTCCCATATTGGTTAAGTGTCATATATTTACTATTAGTTAGGTTTAAAGAAATATATTATATTGATATACTAATATCATTACCATGTTTTTAAATAACTTTGATATGTTTTCTTTTTTTTTCAATAGAAGCAACTTTACTTCCATTTGGTGTGGAGAAAATTCTAG
Organism: Viscum album; assembly: GCA_963277665.1. Classification (NCBI taxonomy): domain Eukaryota; kingdom Viridiplantae; phylum Streptophyta; class Magnoliopsida; order Santalales; family Viscaceae; genus Viscum; species Viscum album. The sequence continues at coordinate 340,307,758 of OY728167.1, forward strand.
TTATCTAATATGATCATATAATTATTGTTTCTATCATTACAGATTAACTCTCGACTTGCAAAAAAGAAGTTAGGATGAACATATATACCTTATATTATATTTTATAATATATATCCTTCTCAAAACAATGATAACACCCTTATATTTTAGAAAAGAAAACAATGTTTAATTTCGTATTTGACATGCAACACCATTCATAAATGTTAAACAGAATATATAACTATTATATCCTAGAAATTAAATTGGTGGGTAAGAATAATATTAAATAATTCAATTAATATCTATGTACAAATTTACTACTAAATATAAATTATTAATAAATAATCAATCAATTTTCATTAAAGTAATTTTCTTCTTAAAAAATATGATTTCTTCAAAATTTATTTTTATTGCATTTCATAATGAAATATTATAATTATTTTTAAAAAAAGTAGAATTTTTTAAATAAAATTAACATAATTTTTAAAATGATAATATTGAATTTTTTTTGGCATTTTTTATTTTGATTTTTCTGAAAATATTGATTTTTTAGTAAATAGTGAAAATAATGATTTTTGTAGAACTGTAATTTATTTTCAGAAAATTAAGTAATTTAAAAGACCCATTATGTGTGTAATATTATTTAAGGATACATAAGTGTAATTTAAAAAAACTTTATTTTTAAAAACTAGATAGTTAAGAAAAATGGATTTTTATGAAATCAGTTGTAATGTGAATAATGTTTCTCTTTTTAATTAATTTAAAAACAAACTAATTAGTAATGTTTTAAATTAAATATATAGATTTTATATAAAAAAAATATTAATTTTTATTCACACAATGATTTTTATTAGTTATGTATTTAATATAAAATCATCTTTTACTTGAAAATACACTTCTTGAAAACCCACTTTTTCGTCATGTTAGTGGGTTTAATTTTAAATTAAAATTTGAGAATTCTGTGAATTTTATTTAGTAAAATTTATTAAATATTTTAAATAATAATATTTTATATTCTCTAATTATCTCAAATTAATTTTTTTACCATAATGAATAATAAAAACATTAAAAATTAATTACCATGGTTAAGGTGAAAATAGATTTACATGGGGGTTAAACTAAAAAGATAAGGGTCCACATGAACTAAAAAAATGTATGAAATAAATTTTATGGAAATATTTAGACCTCATAATTTATAATTTTTGATAATTTTCCATTTTGGATCCTTTTTTTCATCTAAAAACATTGCTACGCCTTTTTCTTTAAAACATTTACATGTGTGCCAATCAACTCACTTATAAAAGGTCACCCCTCTCCTCTACTCTTCACACCTTAAAAGAAATTTGGATCAGATGATTCCATCCCAAATTCCTTACTAACTTTAGTACCCACAACCTATAATCCTTTTCTTGATCATAAATCCATCCTATGAAGAATTTGGGTAATAACCTAAGGAGGTTTTTCAAAAAAGAGGTATCATGCTTAACCGAGCATTTATATTTTATTTCTTCTTCCACCTCCTTAAAATATTATTAAATTATTATTATATAGTAAAAACATTATTTCCCATTATTATGATATTATTATCTTAATGTAATAACCTAAATCCATCTCCCCTCCCATCTTATAGGATAAAAAATCATCATTCATGTGTACGGTTGACTACCGCCTCATAAACCGATGTCTTTCATTTTTCATCATCACCTATCCCAAATGGTTATAATGATTTTTGTAAATTTTATTACATATACCTTATTAATTTTCATTCCATGGGGGATATGATAATGTTACTTGTGTGAAAGGCGGACTAACGCCATACGAAGCGATGTGATTCATTTTTCACTAATGCTTTACATAGAAGGTAATAAGGATAAAGTAAATGAATTTATGCAATATCAATGATATAATTATGATATAAATAACATATTAATAATTATAAAAACATAATATATGATTTTATTTATGACATTGAATATTGATAATGTCGTTCGTACGTATGTGTTGACTACCACCTCCATGAAGTGATGTGATTCTTTTTGCCTCACAAAAATACATGGATGATATATATAAGTATATTTAAATAAATAATATGTTATTTATGATGTTATCATTATTCAATAAATAATAAATAATTCATACGCTCTTTCCATAATGTTCATTGAAAAATGGAATCATTACTCATGCGTACGTACAATATACTGTTTCCATGATTGTAACGTAGTTCATATTTCATAACCATATTCCATTATTTATTTTGATAGTATAATTTATGCATAAATATGATAAATATATTAGGATTATTATTTTGGAGTTATTTAAACTATGACCTCTTTGACAATGGTAAAAAAATTGATCTTTGTTGAAACGATGAACATAATATCCTCCAAAAACCTGACATGGACTTAACATATTAAGTATTTAAATATGTCATTATAAAAAAAAATTAAAAAATTATATAATTATAAGGTATTAAACCTGGAAAATATTCATAAAAAATCTAATATTTAAAACAATTTTATCATATATGAGTGTTGAACACGTACGTAGAAAGTCGGTCTCGAGGAAAGGGTTTCGTCTAACTTTATTTTTATGAGACATATATCTTATTCAAAACATTTTTTTTGGTGTATATAATTCCTGTGAATGTATTTTATTAATATATTAATTCAAATTATTTTTATTTAAAAATACATATGTGGCTCTCCCTTTCAGGGGTTTTTGATCTAGAGATTACCAATGCTGTAAGGGGCTTCATCTCAATTTCCCTTCATTAAGGCATATTGTAATATTACACACCTCTCTTATTTTATGAGCTATATATAACACCCTTTTGACATGTTATATCATGAATATAATTATTTATTTTATATTTAATGTTTCATTTTATGTTATTATTTTATGGGGATTATAATTGAAAAGTTACCAAAGTGGAAAGGGTTTTATGTTACAATATCCTTTATTTTAGGATTTTTTATATTCATAGTTCCTTTAGAGGAAATAAAATAATATTATTTTATTGAACCATATATATTTATTCTCTACTTTTTCTGAATTTTTTAACATGTTTTCTTTCCATTTCCTTACTTATATATTATAATAAACATAAAAAAAGTTTTTTGTAAGTGATATTGATATTGTATTTTCTTGTAGATCATGTATCTTTCTCTCCCATATCCATGTTTTCTGAAATTTTTTCAAAAATATTATTTATAAGAATAATTTATTTCTTAAAGATAATTTACATGGTCTTTGACCTTATTTTAAATTTTTTTAAAGGAATGTTTTGAACTTTTTCAAATGATTCACTTTTGAATATATTTTACTAAATTTTATAAAAGTATGTTTATTTTTCAAATTTTCATCATAAATAGATTTTATTTCTACCATGAACACTAATTTTTAAAAAATATTACTTTATAATTTTCCAAAATTATTTTCACAATATTTCGTGAATTGTTTGTTTTTAAAATTATTTTCAAAGTTAAAAAGTTATTTTCATCGAGAATATTTTTAATAACCATTTAATGGTATTTAAATTCATCTATTGTAACAACCCTTGATTTAACTTACACTCCAATAGAGATATTTGGAGTTAATACCATCTTTATTCTTCCTTTGGATGTATTATAATGTTGTTATGTAACCCATTTCTTTTTCACTGGTTAATCATGTTTCAAAGAGATTGTTATGGAACCTATTTTTTCAATGAGTTAAACTTATTGTAATGATATTTTCATGGAACCCATTTTTTTACATGGGTTCATAATTTCATGAAAAGAATAAAACACTTTTTATATGAGTTTATAATAAAATTAATTCTCTATATACTTTATTCATGAATAGTAAATATACATTATTGTTGATCATTAGTGCACCTAGATAGTACTTGGTAAACCTGTTATAGCTTATATAGTGGGTGTTCCTAGATAACATCTCATTATCACATTATATATTATACAATGGGTATTCCCAGATATTGTTAGGTGATTCTGTTATATCTTATAAAATATGTGTTCCTAGATAGTAGTGGGTGAGCGCGATATATCTTATATAATGGATGCTCCCAAATAACACTCTAATGTATTGGGTAATGATTGTGTTCTCTGGATAATTATATTGGAAGTTAACCATATGGCTATTCCAATTTTCAACGTTCTTTAATTGTTTTATGAATATGATGTCCCATGATATCAACATTTTTTATGCTCTTATACATTATAAACATTTCATTTGAACAATATTGATATCACATAGCTCATGATTATTGTTTTTTATGAGTCATTCCTCCATTAAAGACTTGTTCCACGTTTTCATGTTTAATGTTCCAATTATTTATGGGTATGAGTATTCTTAGGTTATAAAAATGCACATTGATTATGTCACTATACAATTATTCTCTTTTTATTCCCATTGATGACATTCAAATTTTAATACTTTTTTTACTCTTACTGATCATTTGAGCTAACCCTTCTTATATTTATTTTTTCATAGTTTATCATGAAATATGTTAAATAAATTATTTCTATAATTATTTCATATGGATGATGATGATGATGATGACATGATGTGGAATATGAAAATCTCGATTTAGTTGAAAAAATAATCCTTAAAATAAATGGTTTTTCCTAATTCTCTAAATTTTTAAACATAAAAGTTCCTTGATAATTTAAGGGATCTAATATTTTAATTTTGATTTAGAATGTTTTTTATGGAGAAATTTGGGTTACAATCATCAGTATCAAACTTCAAAATGTAACATTTTTTGGATTTCAACATCGGATATGTGATTAATTTTTCAAGGTTCTAATAAAAATTACCCTTCAAAGAATCGATCAATGAAAAATTAGATATATAATATATTGTATCGATGAAAAAATAAATTTATTGCATCACCATTAGATCCACTTGTTTGAAAAATAGATCTTTCATGGTTATAATCACATTCACGATTTAAAGTTAATATAAATAAATAAATAAATCCTTAAAAACCTTCCAATGACTAGTCCATGTATGTATTATCTGAACAATGGAATCCTACAATTTCCAAATCATAACTTCTAGATTGAATGTGGGGATATTTCTATTTAGGTATCAATATTTTCTTAAATATGGAATATTATATCAATCCCATCTAGAAACTTCTTTCCCCTAGAGGTTGTCTATCCCCTTATAAGACTGAAGGATTACAGTAGTAGAATTTATGAATCCAATATCTAAATTCATAAAGGATTTGAACAAATATACTTTCCATATCATAGAGAGTACGAATAACTATTTCAACTAGACTTTTATTATAATGAGAATTATTATATAGAGGATTATCCACTTCTCCCTCATAGGGGTTCATTAAGGATCTTCTGGTAAAAATGACTCTATAAAACCCACAAAGATAAGAAAAAACGAATCATAATGAAAATAAAACTTTAAAGAGCATAAAAATATGAAATATAAATTATTAAAATAACATCAATATACCTAAATATTTCAATGAAATCCCCTCAATAAAGTATTAAATCCCAAATCATATAATAAATAATCAAAGAGGAGAAATTTTAAACAAAGTTAAGGATTTTAAATATGAAAAGTTAGGGTAAAAAAGTCATGATACCATGAATACGCCATTCAAAACATACTGGATTCTTCTAGAGTGTGGAACATAGTATTTTCATAATCTATAGCCCATCCAAATATTATAGAAAACTAATAAAGTATTCCAATTTTCACAATAAACATCCAATTTTTCTAAACTATTTTATAGAAACTCAATATAAATATCAATAATACCCATTTAAATCAAATAGGAAAACTACTAATTAAATAAAGATCAAACAAATAAACCATACATGAAATCCTATGGTAACTCCAGGCTCATCATGAAAAGTTTTTTCAAAATAATTCCTTGTAACCAAAACCTTGAGTTTTAATGATCCAATATTTAGTATTCCTTATTTCCCAAGTAATATAATCAAAATTATGCTCTGATGTTATTTTGTAATGATCCAATTCAGATTACCTTGTCCTGATACTTGAGATAGCCTATGACAAGGTCCAAAGTGTAATCTTGGTCTCCATAGGCAAGAAACAATTTACAAAGGTTAACAAAATTACTCTTTATGAATAATATAACCCTAATTAACATAATAAGAAAAGAGAGATTCCATTTAGGAACCTAACATGAACACTCCATATATTGAAGATATCATGTATATAAAATAAACACTTAAAAACAAGGAAAAATACAAACAAGGAACAACATTAATAATAGATCCCAAAAAAACATGATATATGTAAAATCAAGTATTATATAACCATGAAATAAAATATAATATGTATATCAAAATCCAAAATTAAACTAATATGGTAATATATTGTTATATTAATACGAGGTTTCTAGATAAACATTAAGGTACTAAAAATGTATAATCAAAATATATAACCAAAAATACCAAAAAAACTACCCATGTCCACATCGAAAGAATGGTATTTCACTTTTCACCTACTCCAAATGTGATCAATATATAGGGATCATCCATACCAAAATGGAACCAAGATTTCACCTTAATGAAATAATTTCAATGTTAAAAACACAAAAAGTTTGTATATAGGTTGTGAGGAAGAATTCTAGTCAGATACACCAATTTTCTATCTAAAACCATTTTAAAAATAAACCATGCAATTCCAGTTTGAAATACATATATGAAATAAATTTTTAAACATCATGGAAAAATAGAAAAGTGTACTATATTGTTTATTAATTTTAAAACCAAGTTAATTCCAATATGTTTTACCAAGGAGATATAATTATAAATAAAATAAATTTTTCACTTTGGAAGAGAAAGGATTTTTATATTATTAAAAATATGAATAAAACCATTTTCTATATCAATTATAATTTTATCCCTATTAATGAAATATTCCCATTTATTATTTAAAATATTGCTTCATAAACTATCTTAAAACAACATTAAAAAACTTTTTTTATGATAAATGTTTACAGTGTCATAATATAAGTATCAAAGAATAAATAAATTAACATAAACTTAAATATAAATCAAGTCACAAGAACCATTTAACAATTGGATAGGTTTTAAGGATACAATATAAAACAAGCTTCGACGGAACCAACCAGTAGCCTATGATGTGGTCTTATAAACCTTAAACAAAAATTTGTCTCATTTACCTTATCAGGTGATAACCACATTATCAAATCATGATATTAACTTGAGGAAACTAGCTAGAGTTCAATATAAACTAGTATATAACTCATTCCAAAAATTCTAACTTAACTACCAATGTATTTCCAATATGTTTTTTAATGGAGATAAGAAAACTCATAAAGTATAACATTATAATAATATATTTTATAAACTAATACCTCACTTCAAAACAACCTTAAAATAAATAACTCCTTCCAAAATATTATCAATACAACATCATAATGTAATTTCATATTAAAAATATATCTCATCAAGTCGTGCAATATCAAGGGTGTAATTAATCAAATTACTTTATTCTATTCCAAAAAATCCTTTAGATATTGAAATAATAAATAGAATCCTGATATATTTTATTTAAAAACACAATAAAAAATTTATTTCTCAAAATTAATTATTTAAAAAATAATAATGAAATTTCCTCAAACACCTACTGTGAAAAACATTACATGAGTTTAATTTGAGAAAAAAATATAGAAAATACCCTTTATATAAAATTAAATTTAGATAAAAACAAATATAAATCAATATAAAAATACTAAAATCATTTAATATAAATTTCATATAAAATAAAACATCATTATAATTAAACAAGTTCACATAATTTCACATGAAAATAGAGTTACATAGATCTACCTTCTAGTGAATGATGAAATCAACATATGAGAGTCTCAATCCACCCAAATATATGAATTGTAAAACTAATAATATGATTAAAAATAATAAAATTAGAAACTCTAAATCAACATTTTTTCAAGATAAAACCCTAGGACCCCATGTCCATATTAGAATGAAGAATGAGAGAATAAGATGAAAGAAAATTAGAGGAGATGAATTCTTAGAACAAAACATGAAGACTAAACTCAATTTGGAGAACAATAATTAAAGAGAATCAAGAATAATGGGATAAGACCATATAGTTTATACTTGGAAGAATCCAAAACCAATGAGTAGGAAAAGGCTTTTAAAATTTAAATCATATTTAAATTTTTTAATAAATATCTCTCTAAAGGTATGAATGGTTTAGATGCATAGTTAGAAAAATCATGAACCAATTATGAATAAGATAATAGAACATCTCATTTTGACTAAATAGTTCTTATACACAGTTAGGAAACCCTTTCACTCTAACCATGTACCCCGTATATTCCTATAAATGTTTCAAATTTACACTCCAAATCTCAAGATTAATGAAAATGAAAATTAATGAAAAAATACATACCAAACAGTAACATCATGGGTGTCGCAACCTTAATATTATAGATACAACCATTAGTCCAAACTCAGAAGCATTAATTTGTGAAATAACTTTGGTCTGTCAATAAGACCATAAACTATAAATCATCATATTGTCTAAATTACACAACCATAAATTATAAAAAAATATAAATATTTCATGGATGAAACCCCAAAAGGTTGACTTGATAAAAATTAAAGTCTTTACTGTCTATAATTAAAGCACCAATGATTTATAGAAATGATAGAGAATAATTTAAAAGATACAAAAAAAATTTGGGGACCAATATTTTTTCCTAGAAAATAATATTTATGCACACTAGAATCACTGGTTCAGGAAAAGATTTGAGCGACACATTCTCACACCGTGAACACAATCCTAAACTATTCCAACATTAATTTGTAAATAAATTTATTCTACTTAGTATGTTCTTAGGGATTTGTATGATACATGATAACATTATGAATCTATAGTGTTGTACCTTCAAAGTGTTTGAATCCTTATTAGAAATTCATTTTCCAAAACAAAATCCACTTTATATATTTGATGCTTGAGTCATCGTCAACCATAAATTTCCTAAAAATTATTACATTACCTATAAAAACATATTAATGAATCCCTTTGTTATAGTGAAATAAATAATTTCTTATTAGGCTCCAAGAAATCATCTAAGTAATTTTCATGGCCTTAGAAGGTATTCCACCAAATTCCATGCAACATTTTCATTCATCATCAACTAACCCTTTCAAGAATATTGTTAAAAATCCATTGAATCATCAAAATATAACTCCCTTGATATAGTTAAATACATAACTTCTTATAAGAATCTAGGAAACCACCTAGAGTATTTTCATGTCCCTAATGGAAAGTTTCCCTAATATCATGCACATTTTATTGTCATTTTCAACCAATGATTTCATGGTAATTAGTAACGTTTTCATAAACTTGTATAAATAGAACTACTTAGATATTATGGAAGGAATAATTTCCTATAATCTCCTAGGTAACCACCTATATAATTTTCATGGTTCTAAAGGAAATGACTCCTAATTCTATGCACAATTTGTTTTGGTATAGTGGATGTGTCTCCATTCCCAATGGTCAGCGTATTCCTTCCTATCATCATCTCAAACATTAACTCAATAATTATTAATTTATGATCAACCTCCTACAATATCTGCCTCATTCAATTCAATTCAAATACCCTGAATCTACACATTCATCACAATGTTTGAACATAGGAAATCTCAAGAACCCTAAGTTGTGTTGATTATAAGCCTATCGGAAGGGACCTATCTTCCTATCCCCAAAATACCTTGATCACACTGATTAGAAAATCCTTATTCCGTCCCTAATAATCTATTTAATCATAAAGAATTGAAAAAATAATAAATACAATGGAAAATTATAAGCTATTTACAATGAAATCCTCACTAGGCATAGATATTTCACTGAATTCACTAAAAGAAGATATTCAATCAAAAGTTCCCTAGGCAATGTGTTTTTGTAAAATTTAACATGATCTCAAAATCTCATATAAGTTCCATGAATATGTTATCGTTTTATCCTTTATTCAGTAAATAATCTTGTTTAATTTATTGTTATCCACTATAAAAAAATCTAATGGTAATATTTAGAGTTATTTAGGTTTAGCTTCAACTGCTTTAGACACAACCTTCATTAATTTGATGGACATAGAATTAACCTTGATCGTCTAATGTGTTCATATATTTATTCCATTACAATGCTCATTCTATGTTTTGATAGATGTATAGATCAATTTAGTTCATTATATCTTACTATGTAAATAATAATACTACAAACAATAAAAACATAAACATCCAACACAAAGTAAAATCAAAACATTAATGAAGTGTATTTTAATTTTTCAAACCCGAGAACAATAATTGTCATTGACACAATAATCTCCCTATTTTTCAAAATCATAAAAAAATTGGGATAATAAAGTAATGGTAAATTTAATTACAATTCAAACAGAAAACTATATGTATTGTTTACTATATGATTGACCTCCCCATGAATATAATGTGTAAGAAATATATAGTCTACCCATTAAGAGATCATATATGTTTATTAGAAAAAATTTCTAATAACATTAAAAATAATAATCACTATTTTAAGGACATTATGTTCCTTTTAAAAATTATTCTGTAATTAATTTCATCCAAGAATCATTCACATCTACCCCTTTTGTGAAATAAAAAAAATTCTTTTAGGAAAACATATTCATCATAGGTTATCTCTCTAGATCCTCTCCCCCTTTTTTAAATAAAAAAACCTTCTTTAAATATAAATGAATTGAACATTACTTAATTCTTAAAGAAGTAAAACCTACCAATAAAATTTAATAAATTATACACCTTTGTGATGTTAAGAAATATAAATACAAAATAGTGTAAATAATTATATTATGAATGGTAGAAAGTTTACGTAATAAAATGAAACAATTCCTGTTAATTTATAGGTGATGTACAATTTTTTTTAAAAGGTAATTCTTTGGTCAAAGACCAAATCACAATTTATTGAAAATTAAGAAAGATACAAGAGTCTGAAATAGGGGATTTTTTTTACAATCTCTATAAAAAAGCTCAAATAAATCAGCAGGCTGGGAGTTCATCCAAGTCATGCGATGGTGAACTCCTTTATTGGAAAGAGCATCAGCAACAGAATTCACTTCACGGTAAGTATGGGTAGCTATAAAATCAATCCCATGAAGCGAGTTAAGGCAGTTCATCCAACGAGTAGTATGCTTCCAGGCCAGATGGATGCTGCCATTCCAGATGGCATGAATGATAGTGGTTGAATCACTCTCAATCCATAACTTCCTCCAACCTCTTTGAAGAGAAAAGTCAACAGCATGGATGACACCCAACAGTTCGGCCTCCATCGATGATGAGTGACAACATCCGATGTAGAAACAACCCTGACACTGACCAGTAGAATCTCTGAAAATAGCTCCGCAACTGGCAGGGCCTGGATTTCCTTTAGAAGCACCATCAACATTGACTTTGATCCATCCTGGCATTGGTGCCTGCCAGAAAATTTCGAATGTGTGTTTGGGATTTGGGTAAATTCCAGGAACTTGGAGGCGGCGAAGGATCTCAAAGTCCCCAACCGAGTTGTTACAACAGTCTTTTTGAATGAAAGTAGCTTCCTAGATCGCGACAAGAATCTGAGATTTTCCTGCATTGAGACTAAATTGTGATTATTATGAATAAGGTAATTTCTAACATACCAAATCTCATGGATGAGTTCTGACACTGCCGCCAGTAAGATTTTTTTGATCTGCAAAGAAAGTTCAGATTTAGTGCAGTTTTTAAGAAACACAGAAATAGAATCAGTAAAGGACCATCTGCAGTTGAATAACTCAAATACAAAATTCCATAAGGCAGAAGATGTCGCACAAGACAGGAAAAGATGATCTGCATCCTCCCTGTGTTGGTTACACAGGAGACATTTAGAAGAAAGTTGGATGCCAAAAACTTAAAGAATAGTATCCTTAGGCAATCTATTATGGGCAATACGCCAAATGAGAGTGAGCCTAGAGGGTTTAATCCAGGGTTTATTAAACTGGTTCATCCAAAGATAGTTTGATTCAATATGAGAAAAATTCTACTTATAAAAGTTTTTAGAGTCTAGAATGCCATTTGGGGCAGGTTCCCAGACAAGGAAGTCTCCATCAGGGGAAAAAGAATGATTATCAATGATTTGCGTAATATTATCAGGGAGATCATGACGATGAAATTTAAGAACATATTTTATAGATTTATTAGTGTCCTCAGGAATGTGACTAGTAGGTAACAGTGTTATCAAGGGGTTATCATACAATTTGCCACACAGAAGTTAATTGAAGAATCAGAACCTACCATCTATCTAGATTTCTCCATGATCTTATGATATGAGTCCCTGATAGATGGCCAGATGTAAGAGTTAATGAAAGTAAAATTCCCTTTTAAAAGCCAAGAAATAAATCTATGATACAAAAAATTAGTAGCTTTTGAAGAGGGATTAATAATATGCCAAGTGAGGCGGGCCTGGAGAGCGTCATTGAAAAGCTTTAAATTTTTTATTCCAATACCACCTTTATGTTATCTCTAGAACGTATTTCTTCCTCTTACTAAAATAATACTGATTGAAAAAAACATTGTCATTATTTTTTTATTAACATACATGAATAATTTTGGTGATAAATATTAATGAGAGATTAGATAAAAAATTTAACTTTCTAGATTTTATCTTCTAATACCTATAGATGATCTTGTTCTAACGAATTTGGTTTTAGAGAATGATCAAAAACAAATATCATTACTTTTAAAAATAGAATCATATTTAAAACTAAAGAAAATTTATATCCCTTACTCAAGATTTAATCAAATTTTTATAGAGTAAGAAATATGTAAGAGGACTCAAGATATTCAGAGAAGTAAAAATCAGATAAATAATATACATTTCATAGCTTTATAGAATGATTAATATATATGTTATCAAAACATTATATCATGAAAATAATATGTAAGAATAAAAACATGAAGTAGAATATACCTTACGTGAGTTAATTTTCATTAAACTCATTTATAATATTAACTGATGGTAGGTGTAGTTCTAATAAAATTTTAGAGTAAATTTTATAAAAAACATTAATGAACTTCCAGAATATGTAAAGTACATGTATGAAAAGTTTTTTACAATTCTAAATTAATTAATTCCATCCCCATTATTTCCAAAGTATTTTCTCCATTTCAAGATTTATTTTCAATGATAAGTCAAAATTATGGAAAATTTTCATTAGTCAGACTTGACTTTTCTTTAATATGTTCCAATCTATCAGAATTTAATGGTTTATTGAAAATACTAGTATTATTTTTTTTATATTTGATAATGTAACACCCTGCCCCTACCTTATTATCTTGAGGAGGCGGTGAGAGTTACTAGGCTTTAAGCAACATTCCCAAGGCACTAAAGGCTGCCAATAAATATCGGCAGCTTCGAGAACAAATTGGGGAACGATTTAACCATAAGAAAAAACCAACCAAAAAATCCAACAACAACCACTATATGATGCATGTCAACAAAACATTCAAGAATGTATTCCCAAAAGAAAAAAAAGCTGTTCCAAAATACAACCCAAAACTATTCAACTAGACATGTCCACAAAACATCAGAGTACAAAGCAGAAACTGAACAACAAAACACCACGATCCATGACACCACCACCGCTCCACATAAAATTACAAGCTCCAAGTTCCACTAAGGCATCACAATGAGCAACTAAAGGAGGGTGATGCCTTTCCTTTTCCCACTTCACTGTACACAACATATGCAAAGAAACCAAAGTTCCAAAGAAAGGGGTGAGTACTATAACTAATTAGGCTTTCCCCAAATGACTTCCATACACACGCCACTAGGATAAAACCATTAGCACATTTATATAAAATAGTTTATATAAAATAATGACAAGTGCAACCATTACCATATACCAAACACACCCATACTAAGCCATCTCACCCAAACCAAGAAACCAAGGGAAAGACAAAAAAAATTCTATAATCAATTTCATCATTTACAAATTAGCACAACAATTTCCTTCTTATAAACAATGTACAACAAAACAACAAAAACGGTGGAGATTCCGTCCAACCCGTTTCACCCATTCACAACTAGTGGTATTTCGCACCCACTTGTCCTTTGATGGTGTCCCTTCTATCCACTATCCATCCCCTTTTTATAGTGGTACTTCCTGCCCACTTCCACACAACATTCTAACAAGCCATAACCAAGCATATAACCCACCAAGGCCACAACAACATGCAATCAACCATTTCTATTACATGTCAATCCACTTCAATAAATCACCCATTTATTGAAAATCATTTTCCATGCCAAAAAACATTTCAATAAAACAACATATTTATTGAAACAAAATTTCTATCAACCATTTCCATAAAAAAAAATTAGCAACCCATTTTAAAATCTCAATTTTAAAATCCACAACAATAACATTTCACCACAACACACACTTTTTCCCAAAAATCCCCAATGCCTCACCCAAGGGATTTCTAACCAAATTCACACATCCAAACACAATTAATTTCAAGCCAACCTAATTAATTGTAACCAAAAACCACTTGTTCTAACCAAGTGGAGTCGAGGGAAAATCCACCAACCTTTAGGGTTCAAGTGAAATCGACCCACAAGCAACAACACCTCGAATCTGGCAAACGCACCACTGAAACCTCTCTAAATCCCCTTTCCTAACATTTACAAGCCTTAAAAATAACATCCAAGGAAACAAAAACCCTATATCTATGTGAAATGGGTGTAGATCTAGAAAACCAATAAGGATGGAAGAGTAGATCTAGAGGGAAACCAAAATAAGCCAAGAGGAGAGACTTACCCAGGAGAAACCACCTTTAAATCCCTTTGAATCACTTCCAAAATGAGTGGGAGCGACCCCCCAACCCTTGAGAACCAAAAAACCCAAGTGAATGTCGAGTGGGAGGAAGTTTGGAGTCTTTTAGGTCAAGCCTGAGGGATCCCGGACATAAAAACCCCAACTTTAAGTGGTCGCACGGTTAGTCCGCATGGTTTGGAAAACTGTGCGCTAACTGTTTGCACGCTACAGTCTCGAGAACAGGGGTCCACACAGTTTCCTGGCACGGTTTGGAAAACCGTGCGTAGGCCATCTGAAGCATACTACCTCCCCCTACACGATATCCTGGAGAACTCGCATCGTTTCCCTTAACTGTGCTCAAACCGTGCACCTTTAGAAAAGCCTTCAAACTCATTCAAAACCACTCCAAACTCTCCCATCCACTTCCCAAATCATCTCATGAACTTTAAACAAATAAAAATGCATAAACAAAGGTTAAATACCTCAAACCAGGGGTGCTACATTCTCCCCACCATTGGACTTTCCGTCCTCAGAAAATAGAGGACCCTCACTTTGCCGAAAGAGCTCAGACCATTACTCAACCATCTCTTTCTCGTGCTCCAAAGTCTCCTCTTGGATCTAGCCATGCTGCCAAAAAACATGAACTAAACTGATTCTTTTACCATGCAATACTTCTCTTTCTTATCCACAACCCACACTGGCATGTGCACCAACTAAGCATCCAGTTCTAGCTTAACATGATCCAATTGAATAACATAGCTTGGATCCAACTGATACTTTTTCAATTGCAACACCTGAAACACATGGTGCACCACACTGAACCTAGGTGGAAAATCCAAATGATACGACACATCACCGACCCACTCAAGAATCTCAAAAGGTCCAATATAACTTGGATATAACTTTCCCTGCTTCCCATACTGACGATGTCCCAACATAGGAGAGATCCTCAAGAAAACATGATCACTCACCTCAAACGACAACGGTCGTCAATGATGATATGCATAAGATATCTGATGACCCTGAGCCGTCTCCATTCTCTTCCTGATTAACTTGATCTTCTATGTAGTCTCCTGGACAAGGCTCAGTCCAACCATCGAGGACTCACCCGTTTCCACCCAAAATAGTGGAGAATGACATGACCACCCATACAACACTTGAAACGGAGCCATATTTATGGATTCTTGATAACTGTTATTGTATGAGAACTCAACCAATGACAAGTGCTCCTCCCACGATCCACCAAAATCCGTGACACAAGCCTGCAACATATCCTCCAAAATTTGTATTGTCCTCTCGGATTGACCATCTGTCTGAGGGTGATACACCGTACTCATGGTTAACTTAGTTCCAAGGGATTTCTGTAAGGATTTACAGAAACAATATGTAAACCTCAGATCTCTATCAGATACGATCGAAACTAGAATACCATGCCTCTTTACCACCTCCTAGATATTAATTTTAGACAGATCCTCCACAGTATGAGATTCATGAATTGGAATGAAATGGGCCGACATCGTTAGATGATCCACTATCACCAAATGGAATCGTGCTTTGTGACCATTCTTGGGAGACCTATGAAACAATCCATCACTATTTGCTCCCACTTCCAAACAAAGATTTGTAAAGACTGCAACATTCCCGCTGGCCTCTGATGCTCTGCCTTGACCTAATGGAAAGTCAAGCATCTCGAAACAACCTCAGCCACTACTCTTTTCGTACCATCCCACCAGAACTGTGCTTTCAATGCTTTATATATTTTAGGAATTCCAAGATGAACAGCCGTCCTGGAATGATGATACACCCTAAGAAGATCCTCTTGACAAGAAACTGGTACAACCATCCGATTCTGAAAACACAAAACCAAATCTCCATTCAGTTTCAAACCCTCAATGGTCTCCCCACCATTGAGTTTTGACCTCATGGTCCCACACTCAGAATCAGAAATTTGTGCCTCTTTAATCAGGCTAACCAAGTCAAGAATCAAAAAAATTATAAGGAATACCTCTCTGTCATCCAGGTCCTCACATTCCGACTTCATGTCAGCTATAACCGACATCAACTACCACTAGTCTGATGTCTGTTTCACCACCTAAGCATATGATTTTCTTCTTAATGAATCCGGCCCTGAATTTCCATTACCTGGTGTGTACATCAAGTCAAAATCAAACATCTATAGATATTCCATCCATCTCCATTGCCTCAAGTTCAAATCCATTTGTGAGAAAATGTGTTTCAAGATCTTATGATCTGTATATACTGTGAATTTCTCACCGAAGAGATAATGACTCCACACTTTCCAATCATGGACCACTTCTGCCAATTCCAAATCATGAGTTGGTTAGTTCTTCTCATGCACCCTCAACTTCCATGAGCCATACACAACCACAAGGTTCCCTTTCATGAGAACACACCCCAACCCTGATCCCGATGCATCGCAATACACCATGTACCCTTTTCCTGGTTCTGGAAAAAACCAAGACTAGTGTTGATGGAAGGAGACCCTTTATCTCTTCGAAACACTGCTGAAACTATTCATTCCACTTGAAGGGAACATTTTTCTTGTCAAAGCTGTCATCGGTGAGGCCAAACGTGAAAAATCACACACAAAACACCGATAATACCCATCTATACCAAGGAAACTCTGTACCTCAAACACATTCTTTGGCGGTTTCCATGAGATAAAAACCTCTATCTTTTCTAAATCCATTGAAACACCCCTTTCAAAAATCACATGGCCAAGAAAACGGACATCCTATATCCAAAAGTCACACTTTGACAATTTGGAATACAACCGATGATCCCTCAAGATCCCCAGCACTATCTCCAAGTGCTTCTCATACTCCACCCTAGTCTTTGAATACACCAGAATATCATCTACAAACAACACCACAAATGAATCCAGATATCTCTGGAATATCTGATTCATCAATGCCATGAACACCACTGGTGCATTAGTTAGACCAAAGGGCATAGCCACATATTCATAATGGACATATCTACTTCTTAAATCTGTTTTAGGAATATCGTCCTTCCTCACCCGTAATTAATGATATCCCGACCTCAGGTCGATCTTAGAGAACCATTGGGCTCCCCTCAACTAGTTGAACAAATCATCAATTCGTGGAAGTGGATATATGTTCTTTATCGTAACTTGGTTAAGTTTATGATAGTCAACACAGAGCCTCAAAGTTTCATCCACCTTTTTCACAAACAACACTGGCACTTCCTACAGAGACATGCTAGTCCAGATAAACCCTTTGTTTTATAAGTCTTCCAACTTGACATTCAATTCCCGTAATTTAGTAGGTGTTATTCGGTAAGAAAGAAGTGAGAAAGGAATGGTTCCTGGAAGGAGATCAATCATAAAATCCAATTCTTTTATAGTAGGTAACCCATAAAATTCTTCGGGAAAACATCCATGAACTGATCCACCACTACTGGAAGGACACTCTGCTCAACACCCTATACTAATTCCAAAAACAACACTACCGACTGATATGATAACTTGCCCACTCCTGGTGCCAACAAACCCATTTCACCCTCCCATTCATGCCTCTCTCCTTTAAAGAGATATCTAATGCCATCGTGTGTCATAAAAGCCACTATTCGCGCATTACAGTCGATGTCGGGCTTAAACGCGACAAACCAATCCATTCCCAGAATTACATCATACCCATCCACCTCAAGCACTGAAAAATTCCACATTAGCTCAACATCGTCCACAATTATACAACATTCTCTACACAAGAAAGCTTGACACTCTCTTCGACCCATAGGAGTTTGAAGTTTCAAAAACAAAGGTATTATTTATACCCTTAAACCCAGAAACTCAACCACACATGCAATAATAAAAGAGTGTGAAGCACCCGTATCAAACAACACTTGCATCAATGTAGAATTTAAAATAGAAGTACCTTGCACCGTGGATGGTCCCGATTGATCATCCACCACAACTTGCCCAGCTCCAAACAACTGTTTTCTTGCCACACTCTACTCTTTATTTCCCTGCTGAGGCAACTTGGTATTCCGACAATCACCATGACCAAATTTTCTCTACTGACATGGAGTGTGATGTTGTCCCCGTCTCATCGAATCATCTGACGTTTTTGATCCCTGAGGAGTGACACGCGCACCTATCCTTAGCGCATTCCAACAATAACACTACAGATTCCCCATCTTCTTACAATTATGACATGCTCGAGGTTGTTCTGTACAATCCCACATGATGTGTGCCATAGAGCCACACTGAAAACATCTCATCTTGCTTTCGGGCTTCGGAGGAAGATTTACCGATCTTACCTTCGGATTATGTGCCATACTCCTACCTAGGAATAAGTTTCCCTCCTCCGCTTAAACCCAGTGTTAGAGTTCATACTATTCCCCAGGGGTACCACCGTGCTTCCCCCACCCGGAGCTCCCAACAGATCCCAATCATCCACCGATGCTCGATTCCCCATCTCTGTGTAATCACCAATACACAACACTGCTATTTTTGAACAGATTTCTTTCCTTAAAAATGCTTCAAATATCCTTGGCTTCAATGATGTGCTACCTGCCACCTCAGGTTCAAACCAAACTATGTTTATAAACATAGCTTCATACTCCATCATAGACATACTCTCCTACTTCAGACTGATGAAATCAGTTGTCCGCTGAATTATCAACGTATGTGGGTAGAATTGTTTATTAAACAATTCCTCAACGCCCTCCCACATCATACCCTGGTCCTTCCCCTCTTGGACTACCAACTCTCACCACTGAAGGGAAAGATATTCCAACATTTACGTGGACAACTTCACTTTCTACTCTACCGGTGTTCCCAAGAATTTGAAGATATTGTTCATTCTATTCAACCACGCTTCTGCCCTCTCTGGTTTTGAATCACCCCTGAAAATTGGTGGATTCTACCGTTGAAACTGAATCGCATGATCCACATGCCTTGGTTCAACCACTTTATTTTCACTTTCCACAGCTTAGAAAGATTTCAATATACTTTTCCCTAACTACTGGTTCACCTGAGGCTCAGGTGCACCCACGTTCTCATCGGCCACTTCCGGTTGGTCTCTACGATGCCTACCCTGATGCGGATCATGGTGCACACAAGCAGCAAGGAGTTGAGGGTGATCATGGCATTGATCGTGAAAGGAACATTAATGGAAAAGACCCATTACATGGGATTGGTGGCCCAATGACAAGAGGAAGAATGAGGAGGATGAGAGAGGCTTTACATGGCCTCATTTTGAAATTACAAGAGGAGGCCCAACATGCATGCATGGGAGGAGCAAATGGGCCTTTAATCACACTTATTAAAGCCCAAAAGTGAACCTAAAAGGACCACCCATATGCTTCCACGAAATTCAATCCACTTTCATGAAGGAAATCTCCAATGTCAAAAGTGGTGGGCCCCTTGTCTCCAAATCCATGGTGGGAATCTTCAAAGTCTTTGGGGTGGTTCCTAAAAGTCTTCTTTAGAGATATCTTGTCCCCTAAAGTCATGGAAATGTGTAAACAAAGTCAAATTCGTGGGATAGGCTTTAGACTTTTGTGGGATAGGTAGTTTGACATGTATTCCTCTCATTTGGCTATAAATAGCCACCTCTTGTACCCCCTTGAAGGTTAATTTCGAATTTGAGAGTTTCTAGCATTATTATGCTTGTGTTTCTTGTGTTCTTAGGTGAATGCAAGTAAGGCTCATCAAAGGAGTGATCAACCTTTGTGGCGCTTTATAATTAGAGTTTCAAGGGGCAAGTCTCCTTGGGGTCCTAATTGATCATCCCCTTCCCCTTTTATTCCTATAGCATTTCTTTTAATTTTCATTCCCCTCTTCTTTCTTCGCTTGTGTTTCCGCATTTTTGCCAACGAATACCGCACTCATATACGGTATCATATCATTTGGTATCAGAGGAAGGCAATGGAAACCAGGTTCTTTCATTTCTATTTCTCCCATCTTTTTTTTTCTCCCCCTTCTTCCGTTTTCTGCCATCACCCATTCTGGACGGAACTTTCTTCCATATTTTCGTCTGCTTTCTCTTTGAGTTTCTGGGCGTATAATATGTCATTTTAATAGTTCAGAATCTCATCTTTCTTCTCGATTTGGAAACACTAAAATCCGACACCTATATTTGGAGATATAGCCGAATCAATTCGTGCTACAGTTTCACCCTTGTGAAATCTAACAATCTCCAAGGCGGATTTCCATTTGAGTTTGAAGTTCAAGTTATCACAACCATTTACATCATTGCAATCAGATTAGTACATTTTCCATTTGTTGTACTTTGAGCATGAAAAGCGCACTCTTTGCAATTCTTGTTTGTTGAGTAGCAAAAAAAAATCAAAAAAAAAAAATCAAAAAAAAAAAAAAATCAATCAAAAAAAAAAATACAAAAAAAGGGAAGCTGCTCATTTGAAACATTGCGTTTGCTCATATGTCATAAATTTGATTGCAATTTTCTTATCCATCATCTTCTTTCCTTCATCCATATCCAACCTTCTTCTATAACCGTTTCTCCCATTTACCCCCCCACGTTTCTTGGACCTCATTGATTCAAACCCTTTTAAAATTTCTGATTTTTAAAGATTGCCATGAAATGATTGTTTCTACTAGTTGTCTTCTTGATTCTATTTAAGAACACTTGTAGGAACCAAGTTGTTGTGCTAGAAAGTGTGAGGAACCTTTTGAGAGATAAAAAAAAAGAGAAAGAGTGTGAGAGGAATTAAAAAAAATGGCAAGTGAGGGAGAAAGAAGTGAGATCGACATTAAATTATTCATGAAAGCAGTCGCTGACCAGTTTACAAGATTGAATGCTAGGTTGGATGATATACAAAGTTCCTCATCTTCAAAGGCTCCAAGAAGGCAAGAAATTCATGAAGGTGATGATGAGTACTCCGATTTCGAAGAATCAATTCCTAGGCGAGGGCAACGTGCTGCTTGGAGAGATAGTGACTTGGGAAGCATCAAAGTGACACTTCCACCCTTTCAAGGGAAGAGTGACCCAGAACTTTATTTGGAGTGGGAGCGGAAGGTTGACCATGTGTTTGGACTTCACAACTACTCGGAGGAGAAGAAGGTAAAATTGGCAGCCCTTGAGTTCAATGACTATGCAAGTATTTGGTGGGACCAATTACAAGTAAGTCGACGACGAAATGGAGAAAGGCCAATTCGAACATGGGAAGAAATGAAGATAGTAATGCGTAAAAGGTACATTTCTAGTCATTACTATCTAGACTTACATTTGAAGTTACAAAAACTTGTGCAAGGTTCCATGTGTGTGGAGGAATACTACAGGGAAATGGAGATATCAATGATTCGAGCCAATTTGGAGGAGGATCGCGAAGCTACCATGGCAAGGTTCATCAATGGCTTGAATCCTGCAATTAGAGATGTGGTGGAACTACAGACCTACATTGACATGGAGGAGTTGCTACATAAGGCAGTGAAGGTCGAAAAACAACTACATTCTCGGAGAATTCAAGTAAGTTCCCATAATTTTTGGAAGGATAACCAGAAAGATCCAAAATCAATTTCTAAGTGGAATGAAACGAAACTAAGGGATTCTAAATTTGTTCCAAAACAAAGAGAAGAGGCCAAAAATAAGTTCTTCCCCACTGATTCAAAAGGAAAAATGGACACAAATTTCCCTTCTAAATCTCGTGATATAAAGTGTTTTAAGTGTCAAGGACATGGTCATATTGCATCTCAATGTCCAAACAAAAGGGCCATGATTATTTTGGATAATGGAGACATCCTTAGTGAGCACTCTAGCGATGATGAGATTCCATCTTTGGAGGAGGGTTCCGATGTAGAAGTTGAAGAACCCGTACATGGAGATGCATTGGTCGCAAGAAGAGCTTTAAACATTCAACACAAAGATGATCATGATGAGGAGCAACGGGAACATATTTTTCATACGAGATGCCACATCAAGGAGAAGGTATGTAGTATGATCATTGATAGTGGAAGTTGTACCAATGTGGCGAGTACATTGTTGGTGGAAAAGTTGAGTTTGCCTACTCTAAGGCATACTAGACCCTATAGATTGCAATGGTTGAATGATAGTGGGGAAGTGAGGGTCACAAAACAAGCCATAGTTTCTTTTTCCATTGGAAAATATCATGATGAGGTGTTGTGTGATGTTGCTCCGATGCAAGCTGGACATTTGTTACTAGGGAGACCGTGGCAATTTGATAGGAGGGTGATTTATGATGGCTATGCTAACCGCTTCTCTTTTCATTTCAGTGGTAGGAAGATTGTTTTGACTCCTCTAAGTCCCATACAAGCATATGAAGATCAAGTGAGGATAGAGAAAGAATACAAAAAGAAAAAAGAAATGAGTGAAAAAGAAAGTGGGAAAAATAAAAACTTGAGTGATAAAAAAGAGAGTGATGAGTTGAGAAAAAAAGAAAAGACAGAAAAAAATGAAAAGAGTGGAAAAAATAAGAGTGAAAAAGGAGAGACGAGTGACATAAAAGGAAATGAGGGAAATCAAAGAGATGAAAACAAGAGTGTTGAGCGAAAGGTGAGTTTATTTTCTGGAAAAAGTGAGGTGAAAGGTGATTTATTGAGCGGGAAGGTGTTCTTACTCATTAGTAAGGATGCTTACCTTGCAACTAACAAAATTCACCATTCGTTGCCTTCTTGTGTTGTGTCTTTACTACAGGAATTTGGTGATTTGTTTCCTGAAAAAACACCCGATGGACTACCACCTTTGAGAGGCATTGAGCACAGGATCGACTTCATACCCGGTGCCGCAATTCCCAACAGGCCTGCATATAGAGCTAATCCAGAAGAGACTAGAGAGATCGAGTGTCAAGTTGAAGAACTAATGAAGAAAGGATTGGTGAGGGAAAGCATGAGTCCCTGTGCAGTTCCGGTGATCCTAGTACCCAAGAAAGATGGCACATGGAGGATGTGTGTAGATTGTCGCGCCATCAACAAAATAACAGTTAAGTACCGCTATCCCATCCCTCGACTTGATGACATGCTTGATGAATTACATGGGGCTTCTTTATTTTCAAAAATTGACCTTAAAAGTGGATACCACCAAATTCGAATGAAAGAAGGAGATGAGTGGAAAACTGCTTTTAAAACTAAGTTCGGTTTGTATGAGTGGTTAGTTATGCCATTTGGTTTAACTAATGCACCAAGTACATTCATGAGCTTAATGAACCATGTTCTTCGTTCTTTCATTGGAAAATTCGTGGTTGTCTATTTTGATGATATCTTGGTGTATAGTAAATCTCTAGATAACCATGTTGAACACTTGCGTTTGGTGTGTGAGACCCTTAAAGAAAACCAACTTTATGCCAATCTTCAAAAATGTTCCTTTTGCATGGATTCTGTTGTGTTTCTTGGCTTTGTTGTAGGGGCGAAAGGGATTCGTGTGGATGAAGAAAAGGTCAAAGCAATTCAGGAGTGGCCAACACCGAAGAATGCAACCGAGGTTAGGAGTTTTCATGGATTGGCAAGCTTCTATAGGAGGTTTGTTAAGGACTTCTCATCCATCGCTGCACCTCTTAATGAACTTGTTAAGAAAAATGTGGTCTTTAAATGGGGTGAAAAACAGGAAAAGGCTTTTAACACACTCAAAGAAAAATTGGTCAATGCTCCCCTTTTAAGCCTACCGGATTTCACAAAAGTCTTTGAAATTGAGTGTGATGCATCGGGAGTTGGTATTGGTGCTGTTTTGACTCAAGAGTCACGTCCAATTGCTTACTTTAGTGAGAAATTGAACGGGGCAGCATTAAATTATTCAACTTACGATGAAGAACTTTATGCTTTGAAACGAACCCTGGAAACATGGCAACATTACTTATGGCCTAAAGAGTTCATTATTCATTCTGACCATGAAAGCCTTAAGTATTTGAAGTCCCAAGGTAAGTTGAATCGGCGACATGCATCTTGGCTGGAATTCATTGAGACTTTACCCTATGTGATCAAGCACAAAAAAGGTAAGGAAAATGTGGTTGCCGATGCTCTTTCCCGAAGGTATGCACTTCTCACTTCTCTTCATTCTCGATTACTTGGATTTGAGTTACTAAAGGGAATGTATGAAACTGATGGAGATTTTTCTCAAATTTGGGCATCTTGTGAAAAACATGGATTTAAAGAGTACTACAAAAATGATGGATTTCTTTTCAAAAGGGATAAATTGTGCATTCCAAATTGTTCAACTCGAGAATTGCTTGTAAAAGAAACTCATGGGGGTGGTTTGATGGGGCATTTTGGTGTTGACAAAACATTAGATACTTTGCATGAACATTTTTATTGGCCAAGCATGAGAAAAGATGTTATTGCAATTTGTGCCAAGTGTATCACTTGTAAGCATGCAAAGTCCAAGGTTCAACCTAATGGATTGTATTCCCCCTTGCCTGTTCCATCTCATCCTTGGACCGACATCTCTATGGATTTTGTGTTGGGAATGCCTCGATCCCAATCGGGGAAAGATAGCATTTTTGTTGTTGTGGATCGATTTAGCAAAATGGCTCATTTCATTGCATGTTCAAAAACTAATGATGCTATTCATATAGCTGATTTGTTTTTCAAAGAAATTGTGAGATTACATGGACTGCCCAAAACCATTGTAAGTGATAGGGATGTGAAATTCCTTAGCCACTTTTGGAGGACTTTGTGGAATAAATTGGGGACTAAATTATTGTTCTCAACTGTCGCACATCCTCAAACCGATGGTCAAACTGAAGTGGTGAATAGGACTCTTTCTACCCTCTTGCGTGCAATAATTCAAAAAAATCTAAATAATTGGGAAAAATGTTTGCCACACATAGAGTTTGCATATAACCGAGTAGTGCATTCCACTACTAACTTCTCACCTTCTGAGATTGTCTATGGCTTTAACCCAATGACTCCGTTAGATATTATATCGTTGCCTACTAATGAGGTTGTTGATCTTGCAGGTGATGAGAAGGCCAAATTTGTTCGGGATTTACATGCCAAGGTGAAAGCCAACATTGAAAGAAGAAATGAACACTATGCAAAGCAAGCAAACAAGGGTAGGCATAAGGTTGTACTAGAACCTGGAGATTGGGTGTGGGTGCATTTGAGGAAGGAAAGGTTCCCGGAGCAAAGAAAATCAAAACTTCAGTCACGAGGAGATGGTCCATTTCAAGTTTTAGAAAGAATCAATGATAATGCCTACAAGATTGACTTGCCCAGCAGGTATGGAAACGTGAGTGCTACCTTTAATATTTCTGATCTCTCTCCTTTTGAATATGAAGATTCGAGGACGAATCCTTTTGAAGAGGGAGGGGATGATGCGGATCATGGTGCACACAAGAAGTAAGGAGTTGAGGGTGATCATGGCATTGATCGTGAAAGGAACATTAATGGAAAAGACCCATTACATGGGATTGGTGGCCCAATGACAAGAGGAAGAATGAGGAGGATGAGAGAGGCTTTACATGGCCTCATTTTGAAATTACAAGAGGAGGCCCAACATGCATGCATGGGAGGAGCAAATGGGCCTTTAATCACACTTATTAAAGCCCAAAAGTGAACCTAAAAGGACCACCCATATGCTTCCACGAAATTCAATCCACTTGCATGAAGGAAATCTCCAATGTCAAAAGTGGTGGGCCCCTTGTCTCCAAATCCATGGTGGGAATCTTCAAAGTCTTTGGGGTGGTTCCTAAAAGTCTTCTTTAGAGATATCTTGTCCCCTAAAGTCATGGACATGTGTAAACAAAGTAAAATTCGTGGGATAGGCTTTAGACTTTTGTGGGATAGGTAGTTTGACATGTATTCCTCTCATTTGGCTATAAATAGCCACCTCTTGTACCCCCTTGAAGGTTAATTTAGAATTTGAGAGTTTCTAGCATTATTATGCTTGTGTTTCTTGTGTTCTTAGGTGAATGCAAGTAAGGCTCATCAAAGGAGTGATCAACCTTTGTGGCGCTTTATAATTAGAGTTTCAAGGGGCAAGTCTCCTTGGGGTCCTAATTGATCATCCCCTTCCCCTTTTATTCCTATAGCATTTCTTTTAATTTTCATTCCCCTCTTCTTTCTTCGCTTGTGTTTCCGCATTTTTGCCAACGAATACCGCACTCATATACGGTATCATATCATACCCGGTGCCATTTCTATAAACATAAAACAAACAACCATGAGTCTCACTTTCGTAGAAATCAGGAATTCCCATTTTAAATCACTTTACACAAGACTATCACAGCGTGGCTCTCCACAAGTTCACATTTCCCATATTGCACTATTTTGAAAGATCCACCATGTTTGAAAATCAACCCATTCCCAAAATACCAAATTTATTCACATTACAATTTCACACAATTGCAAAACCATTTCTCAATTCAGCCCAAAAATCATTATTCCCAACGAAATATGCATCTTAGAGGGAATTCATTTCTACCATGCATGACATACTCATCTCCTTGGCTACACCCACAACAATGTGATATCTAATGCCTATAAGTGTCTCCAAAACACTTATGTTTCCCTGGTAACATGAAGTTCATCATAAAAGGGTTATATACATCATTTTATGCTATACATTCCATGTTCTGACATTCTTATGCCTTGCTACCATACCGACTCAAATAATATACCACAACGAATGTCAACCCCAAATCCAAGAATCAACTCCAAAGGAACGAACAAACTGATACCACTTGTAACACCCCGCAGATACCTCATTGTCTTGAGGAGGTGGTGAGGGTTATATGACATTAAGCGATGTTCACAAGGTTCCAAAGGCTGGAAATAAATGCTGAGGGCTTTGAGAACAAATTGGGGAATGATTTTCCCTTAATACAAAACCAACCAAACAATCCACCAACAACCACTATATGATTCTTGTCAACAAAACATTCAAGCATGTATTCCCAAAAGACAACCAAGATGTTCCACAATACATCCCAAAACCATTAAACTAGACATGTCTATAAAACATCGGAGTACAAAGAGGAAACTAAACAACAAAACACCACGATCCATGACACCACCCTAGCTCCACACCAAATTCCAAGCTCCAAGCTCCACCAAGACATCACAATGCACCACTAAAGGAGGGTGAGGCCTTACCTTTGCCCACGTCATGGAACACAACATCTGCAAAGACACCAAAGTGCCAAAGAAGGGGGTGAGTACTAAAACTCATTAGGTTTTCCCCAAATGGCTTCTCTACACACGCCACTAGTATAAAACCATTAGCAAATTCATATAAAAAAATTTATTTAAAATAATCACAAGTGCAACCATTACCATACGCCAAACACACCCTTTCCAAGACATCTCACCCAAACCAAACAAACAAGGGAAAGAAAAACAAACATGCTATAAGACATTTCATCATTTACACATTAGCACAACAATTTCCTTCTTACATAAAATGCACAACAAAACAACCAAAATGGTGGAGCTTCTGTCCAACCCGTTTCACCCTTTCACAACTAGTGGTACTTTCTTCCCACTAGTCCTTTGATGGTGGCCCTTCCGTCCACTATCCATCCCCTCTTTATAATGGTACTTCCTACCCACTTCCACACAACATTCCAACAATCCATAACCAAGAATATAACCCACCAAGGCCACAACAACATGAAATCAACCATTTCCATTACATGTCAATCCACTTCAATAAATCACCCATTTATTGAAAATCATTTTTTAATGCCAAACAACATTTCAATTAAACAATATCATTATTTAAAACCATTTTCTATCAACCATTTCCAAAAATCAAACTCAGAAACCCATTTTAAAATCTCCTCCACAACAATATAATTTCTCCACAACACCCACTTTTTCCCAAAAATCCCCAAAGCATCACCCAAGGGATTTCTAACCAATTTTTCACATCGAAACACAATTAATTTCAACCCATCCAAATTAATTGTAACTGTTGACGCTCCTTTCGTCACAGAATCTAAAGATCGGAAAAGGGAATATCTGAGCTCAAAGTGATTCAACCTTTGAAGAAAACATCAAAAATCGACAAAGGCATGAACAGAGGATCAAAAGCAAATGCACCGCGCATGTTTTATCACTGTCGCGCAAGTGTACTTGCGCGACACCCTTGGTCGCGCAGGTGACTTGCGCGGCCTAAGTGGTAACCGCCCCGTAACCGCCCGGGGTCTTCTTTTGCCTATAAATAGACCCTGTGGGCCCCCCATTCGAGAGGATCTTTTTCCAGAAACTCGGATTGAAGCTCCCGACGCCCAAGTCTCTTCTCAAAGCTTCCGGAACACTTCTAAGGTAATTTCTTACCTAGAACGGAAGATCTAAAGAGAAGAAGGAAGGCCTAAGTGTTGAAACTTATCAAACACTTGCGCGCCGACTTAATTCCTTCAATTTAACTTGCGCGTCCCTTCTCTGGAAGAACCTCAAGAGGATGATAAAGGGTTTAATAAAGAGTCGCTCAAGTATTTCAACTCTGGTTGAAAATCGCGCAAGTATCCCTCATGTCGCGCAAGTATACTTGCGCGACCAATACTTGCGCGCCGCCGCAGGACTTGCGCGACTTTTAATACTTGCGCGCCCCTATCTTTTTGGGTGCCCATCTTGCCCATTTTACCCCTCTTAAGCCATTTCACCTTTCCTATTCAAGATTCAGTCTTCAAGATACTCTTCAAAGCCATTTATGGCATGATTTCTTGATTTGACATCCTTGTCTGAAAGGAATTCTGTGAAATATCTCTCAAAACCTAGTGATTTAAACATCTTTATGTCACCAAAGATTGAGAGTTCATTCATTCAACCTCATCCTTTAAGATGTGAGAATCCTAACCTGGGTCTCCTTTTCAGGAATAATCCTCAGTTATAAATCCTTTAATTTGGGCATCCTCCTTAGGAGTAAGCCCCAAATTCTTAAAGTTCCCAAACATGGGCATCCTCCTTAGGAGTAAGCCCCAATCCCAATCTCACAACATGGGCATCCTCTTCAGGAGTAAGCCCCAAACCAAATTCCCAATCTTGGGAATCCTCCTCAGGAGTAAGCCCCAAACCTTAATCCCTAATCTGAGTCTCCTTTTCAGGAATAAGACTTAGTCATAACCTTGGGCTTCCTTTTCAGGAATAAGCCCCAAGTCCCTTAACCTGAGTCTCCTTTTCAGGAATAAGACTCAGTCATAACCTTGGGCTTCCTTTTCAGGAATAAGCCCCAAGTCCCTTAAATTTTTCTTAACCAATCCTAATTTACCTTTGATTTGGGTTTCCTTTTCAAGAGTAAAAACCCAATCATAAGTCCCCTCCTAACTTGGGCATTCTCCTTAGGAATAAGCCCCAAGATTAGAGTATTCAAATCTCCATGAAGCACATATAACTTTATGGACCCTGTTCATGGATTTTCTCCCTAAAAGTAAATCCTAAACCTTCATCTATCTGGGCAGTCATCCATACATAAGCCCCAAACAAATTCTTATGATTGCATCTTTCATGGCACAATTGTCTAATTTTTTACCAATACCTCTTGTTTCTCACACCGAGCATGACTCACGTGAGCTTAGAGTGTAAAAGTAATTATGACATTCATCTTTGAGCCATCAATCATAAACATCATACTCCATTTCTCGAACTACGTGGGTTCTGATTCCTTTTCCAAAACAAAGGATACGTAGGTAGCCCATTTATGGGTTCGATCTCAACTTTGAAATAATCTATGTCCTTCTGAATGACGATAAACTTCAAGTGCCCCACTGAGTGGCTTTAAAACCAGCCTGGTCATCAAAATGACCAAGAGACTTTTATATAAATATTTTGAAGGATACCATTGATCCAGAATCTCTAAACAAATATAGATGATTCTATATTGATGAAGAACCTCGAATACATATAAAAGATTCTCTAAATTTCTTGCATATTTAATCATTGATTGTTAAAACTAAAGGAAAGCTCATTTTATACTTGGTAATGTAATAAGGATTCACGAACATAACTTAAATCTATAAAGAGAGTCCCGGAGTAGACAATAATTCCCCTCAAAAAGGTGTGATGAGTCCGACCTCCCATCCTCTCGACCAATGCAAATTCCTAAGCCTCATTAGTCCACAAACTAATGAGCACCTACCTTTGGAAAGTAGGTCCAGACGGATGTGGAATCATTGGATGTTTCCGGTTCTACGAACAAACCCGTTAGAAACCGATCGGAACGTTTGAATCTCCCGTCCAGGAGGTCATCCCCGGATTCCGTGCGAAACAAAAATGGTGAACCCGACGTGAATCCTTAACCAAGTTAAAGTGATGTTCTTCTTATTTGTTAGGCCCCTTGGGCCAACAAAGCAATCATTGACATAT
Organism: Viscum album; assembly: GCA_963277665.1. NCBI lineage: Eukaryota > Viridiplantae > Streptophyta > Magnoliopsida > Santalales > Viscaceae > Viscum > Viscum album. Next base: position 340,338,861 of record OY728167.1, read on the forward strand.
GCTCATCCAAAAGATGTTGTGGCCGGATTCATCTTGATTATGTCTGTTATATGGAACAAGCACTCTTTTTCTCAAGATCTTCTGCAAAAAATGGCTTTCCTTAAATTCACCCCTGTGAATACTGCTGCTGTGAACACCTCTACTGTGAGGTCTGCTGCTGTGAAAACCAATACTGCTACTCCTGCTGGAACATCATCCGCTCTGAGGATGACATCACCAACTCAGCGTCTTCAACGCTGTGTTTCTAATGCACTGGTTAAGGAGTACCGTCGCAATGGTACTATCCCAACTCTGGAGGCCGCTCGTCAAGCCCTCCAAGTTAACAACTCTACCTGGTCGTCCGGACAACGGCGGCCCGCAATCAAGAAACAGGCGGTGCTGACTACCGTCTCCAACCGTTTCGGGTCGTTATCCCCGGAACGCAATTTCCATTCACTCCCTTACTCCGAGGAAGTGAATGAGCAGGTCCCTCGGGGACTTAATTCAAAAAGACAGGAGTCCTTCCCGAGGGCTCCCATCAACAATCGCCGCCAGACTCGTGCGGTAGTGCGCCCTCAACATGATGAGGGTACCGACTCCAGGCATTCAGCTCAGGTTCCTCGAACCCGAGCAGGCAAGATGAACCGCCAGAGACGGAATCCGGTTAACAATAGGCAGGTTGTCATCCCTGCCATCTCCGGAGAAGTCCACCAACCTAACTTGGTGGCAAACAACGAGCAGGCACACACACCTGCCCGTTTTAATTCAGCTGTCCAGCAGACTCGTCTGGCAGCATCAAGCCGATCCCGCCAGGCAATTCCGGCGGAGTACCATAGGCAGGAACATACACCTGCTTATACATCAGCAGTTAGTCAGCAGGCTCGTCTGACTACATATGATGGATCTCGTCAACCGTGTTTGGCGAAGTGTAATCAGCAGGCACATACACCTGCCAATACTAATCAAGCCCACCAACAGTCTCGTTTGGTAGCGCACGGAGAAGTCAGTCGGAAAGCCCCGACGACAAACAGGAGGCAGACTCAACTCTCTGCAACCACACTTGAGTACTGTCAGGATTCACTGACAGGAAAAGGAGGACAGGAGCAGGCACATACACCTACTCCAAGCCCGGAATGGACGTATATCCCTGTTCCGGCGGCTGAAGTCACCAAGCATATTTTGTCAATGGTGAAAGAGCAGAAGCAAATTCCTGCTCATATTCTGGATGCTTGCCAGGATATCATAACATCTTCAGCATCATCTCAGGGACAGACACATAAATCTATCCCTAGCAGTGGAGTGACACATCAACAATTCACTCCGGAACAGACACACACATCGGTTCCAGTCCAAGAGGGTTATGGGGCATACTCCCCCATATCATATGGACAACCAAGTCAGGCACATACACCTGATTTGGGCGATGATTGTCAGCCTAACCTGACCATCTTTCCTGATCAGGCACATACACTTGCTCAGAGCAATCACTTTCGTCATCAAGTGGTTTCTAAAGCGAGTAAGAAGGCATCTAAGAAAAAGATCCGCCCAGCACAGTCAGGAGATCAAAGGCCAATCTGTAACCAAGCCTTGCTCGATGCTGGAGTTCTTGAAGCCCTCAGACATTAATCTGTTGGTATTCAAGATTCTACTCCCTCAGTTCCCAATAACGGGAACATTAATTCTGAAGGTCTTCAACAGACACTTCCTCATGAAGACTTGCTTCATGAAAATTCGGTCAATCTTGAAGTTTCTTCTTCATATGAGAGCCACAGGAACCCTCTGTGTGGTCAGAAGACCAAGGAGCAAGAGATTTCATCTTTTGCTATAACCCATCATGATGGTCCTCCTCATGGTGATGAAATTCGCTGCGAAAGTCCTCTCCGCAGTAGTGATTCACATTGTCTCGAAAATTCTTCAGAAGGCAATGTAGTGACGAGAAAGCCCTCCTATCTCGAGGCACTTGCAAACGTAAAACCAGTCATGTCTGATGCTTTACTATCGGCAGGTGAAACTCTTTCTCCATCAGAAGATAGCCTGGGGTTCAGGTTATTCTCCGAACCATCCCTGGGTCATTCATCTTCCAGCATGAATAGTGATATCTCTACCAATCTTGTTGAATCCGATGAAGCAACAAGGAAATACCAACTCCGGTCCAAACAGGTAGAAGAATCTTCATTTAATGATAAAGAGGAAATGCTGAACATGAGGAAAAAACTGGCAAAAGGTGAAGTACCAGTCATGTTTTGGCCTTTGGCTGAATCCCAGTATGACATTCCAAAGATGTTGACGGATGATGGAATCCATGATATTCGTCTCAACATATGGAAAACTCTTTGTCAATTAAAGAAGAAGGTATTATCTTACGATGAATATGAAAATCATCTTAAGATAATAGAAGGGTTACAACGCCAGATTGATTTGGCATCTCTATCAGTCTCTCGGTATCCGAAGGCTGAAAAGCAACAGAGAACCCTTCAACGTTCATGCCTTGGCGCACTAAAAAGATTGCGTCAGTTAATTTCCAATGCTCCATCTAATGTTCATATCAGAGGATGGGGTGTTCACGGAGCACTACATTTCACAGTGCTTTCCGGTCAGCAAAGCCCGCCGAAAATGGTCTCATGCAATGTTATTGCCCATGGCCGGCCACAGTCAATGGGCTTTGTTCATAATCAAAATCTTGCTCGAGATCAAGCTTCAACTAGTTCCTCTCAAAATCAAGTATATAGAGAACAGGTTGTTGAATTGCTCCTACATCAAGCAGGCGAGAATATTGCACAAGCCTCTCGTCTGGAGCAAACACGTCATCAAATGACAGAAGTTTCGGAAATCATCCAACGGTCTGTTGAACCAGGTGATAAAAGTGGATACAGGTTAATGCATCCAGCTAATTTCCGAACTAAGATTCGCAAGATCAAGAGAGATTTCAAGAAGATCTCAGACATAGCATGTCAAGAGACACCCCAGCTTGCCAGACTGGGGACTTCTCTAACCCAACCCCCAGAGTCAACAAATGGGATTCGAGGAGTTGAGCGGAAGCAGCAGGAACATCCCCAGTCCACCGGACTGGGGACTTTTTCAAATCCTCAATCTCTCCCTCAGAGAAATTCAGTATTCTCTCGATTAGGGAATAAGCCTCAAGAGGAACGAAGAGCCAAGCTATCAGGAGATTCTCTCCAAGTGACGGTTCACAAAGAAATTCCTGAGGGATTAAGTCAACGGAATTCCATGTTTCATCATGGACATGGAAGAAGACAATATCACAGAAATGTTGATAGAAAGGATTCTATGCAATATGCATCCATTAATGTCATCAATGTCGTTGCTGCTGATTCACCAGATGAGGCTCAATCAGAGGGATCAGACGAAGAGGTTCCTGCTCAAGAAGTTGCGCACACAGACCTAAATGAAGAAGGTGTGCGCACACGTAATCAAAGGCTTACCCAAAATCTGGGTATTCCTTCAAGTAACCCACTTCCCCCTCTCCGAAAAGGATCCAATAAGGGGAAAGGAAAGAATCAGGTTACTTCTCACCCTTCCTCTGAAGGAGGTCAATCGCTCTCATTAGAGCAAAGGTTTGCACAACAGGAGGAAGAAATGAAAGAATTAAGAAGGTTGAATGCAGAACTACTTCAGAATAGTCTTCTTCTTAAGAATGCTGAAGTCCGACAGCCGAAAGAATTTGTTGTAACTACTGAGATGGATCAGGAATATCCTCCTTTATCAGCACACCCACAGAGGTCTAATCCTACGGGTCAAATGCAACAACGGTTGGCAGCACTACCATTAGTTGCAGCACCAACCTCCACGGCTGTCCAAGCTCCATTCATTGCACCTACCCAAAACCAAGTTCAACCTGACATTTCTCAAAAGTTAATAACTACTATTGAGTCATTAACAGCTCGGTTAGAAACTATGGAAGGGAAACGGGCACAAGTTCAACCTGAAAAGAAGGTTTACCCTGAATGGGTAGATTCAATTTCTCCTCCATCCAGTTTTGGAAACCCTATTTTCCCTACTTTCAATGGATCAGGCGACCCTGAACAACATTTGACGCATTACGTGTCTTGTTTTGATCCTATGATGGGAACTCCAGAGCAGCAAGAAGCAGTGAAACTCAGATGCTTCGTGCGAACCTTGCAAGGACCAGCCTTTGTCTGGTATACAAGCTTGCAATCCCGGTCAGTCATCGGATGGGAGGATCTCCGTCAAAAATTCCTTCTTCAGTTTAGCTCAACTTTGCCAAAAACAACAGTTTTCGATCTTACAAACTGTAAGCAAAGAGAGAATGAAAGAGTCTCTGATTTCATTGCTCGTTGGAAGGGATTAACATATTCCTTGAGTTTAGCACTCCCTCAGGAGGAATTGTTGCCAATCTGTGTGGCAAATTTGCGTGACGAATTACGCACGCCATTGATCCCTGTGAAATACACAGGTGGGTTTCGAGACCTTACTTCAATCGCTCAACAGATTGAAGATTCCCTTATACAGGCTAAGGTTAAATCTCGTGTAATTCCATCAGCTCCAGGAAGAAGAATGGGTAAAGCAGAAACTGCTACAGTTATGCTTAAACAGGCACCTGTACCTATTTCTACTTCAAAACCTTCATCTTCTCAAAGGGCTCCACCTCCTGAACGCCAACAACAAAGGCTGTTTCGTCCAAATGATCAAAAAGATCAACGACGAAAACAATTTGAGGATATGAAGAGTAAAACATACTCTTTCCGAAGTGAGCAAGTTCCTGGTTACTTCATTTCAGCACTGGAAAATAATTTGGTTCAACTACCAGTGCCGAAGAGACCAAACAAGGAAGGAGATGAAGACCGTCCCAATTATTGTCCCTTTCATCAAATGTTGGGGCATCCCATCCAGGAGTGTTTTGTCTTTAAAGACCTCCTACAAAAGATGGTCGACTTGGGACAAGTCAAATTGAAGGGTTCTTCAGCTCATGTAGCGTGTATTACCGCTACAGATCCAGAGGAAGGAGGTGAGTGGCAGGAAGTCAAAAGCAAAACTGCGAAAAAATATGATGATTGGATGGTCAGAAAGACAATCAATCGGACCCATTCCATTTTGCGAACACAATTGAAGAAGCCAATTGTGTCTCCTACAAAAGCTGCAGTAAAACCTCCATCAAAAGAGAAATCCTCAAAAGGGCAGCGTAATTCAAAGAAGAAAGAGGAATCAGAAGAAGATGAGTATTTAGCAAAGCCTAAATTGTCTTTGACTCTGGCAGATTTCATGCCATCTACTTCAAAGCCACGGGCACCGTCCCACCAAACGGCACAGCCTAAACAGGCTAACCAGGCAGAGTCTTTATCAGACGAAGAGTTAATATTTGGTTCTGTTAATATGATTCAATTAACATATTCATATTCCAGTCTTGATGAGCCTGAATTCCCTGTATCAAATAAAGGAACCCGAGGAAGTTCTAGAGGTTCAGGATATAGGGGAAGACGTGGATCTTTTCGAAGCCACTACTCTAATTCTACCCCTGCTAGCACTGTATATGCAGCAGAAACTCGTGGTAGAGCCCTTCAGCGAGCTCAAAAAGAACAAGCAAGTTCTTCTGCCAATGGCCAACTCAGCTTCGGCACAGTTATTTTGGAAGATCGATTAAAGGTTCCATCTTCTTCATCTCAGCAAGTAAATGGATCTAATCAGTCTAATTTTCCAAAACCAAAGATGTTGCCAACTTCAATACAAGATGCATCAGCTTCCAAAGCATCTGCTTCCAAGGTACCTGCTAAACCGCATATTCCTATTGGGAAACGCAGACCTCTAGATCAAAAGTATGATATATTGAAACACTTGGCCCAAGTACCAGCCAAATTATCAATTTTGGATGCTTTGAATCTATCAAGAGATCTTCGGGAAGCACTCATCGAAGCATTGTCAAGTCCTCAGGAGTTTGAAGCTGAAATTGTTGCAGCTGAAATTTATCAAATATAGAATAATCCTGCAGAATGCCATGCAGTGATATCTTTTACTGATAAAGATGAGGATGATGTTGTGCATGGGCACATAAAACCTTTGTACTTATCTGGTAAAGTCAATGGTATAGATGTTCGAAGAGCTTTCATTGACAATGGTTCAGGAGTCAACCTCATGCCCATTCGCACACTTCGTCGATTGGGCCTCACGGAATCTGATTTATCTCCTTCTACCATGATGTTGCAAGGATATGATAAAAATGAACAAGAACCACTGGGAGAAGTTACGCTCAGAACTCAGTTTGGAGATCTTATTTCCAATTCGGATTTCATGATTGTTGATCAAGACTCAGCTTTCAATATCTTGCTTGGAAGACCCTGGCTACATCAGCATGCAGCTATTCCGTCATCATACCATCAATGTCTCAAATACTATTTCGATGGTCAAGTTGGAACATTGTATGGTGATAAGGCCCCGTTCAAGACATGTGAGTCTCAATACATTGAGGCGGAATTTTATCACATGAAGGGAAGAGAAAAATCTACAATGAAGGAAATTACCAAAGTTAATGCTCCATATGGTCTGGAAAAAATTCCAATAAATCCATTTTCACATGTGAGTACAGATTATGTGTTACCTATCAGTCAAATTGACAAAATAGGCCCAAATCAAAATACTCTTATGGAAAGATCCATAATGTCAATTACGGCAATCGAGCCAGACAACATGGGAGAAATTGGTAACTTACCAAGCAGTGATGAAATCATAAGTGGTGACGTTTTCATTTCGTCTGCTGAAATCCAACAAGTCTGTACTTCGCTAATTAGGCCAGAAGAAGTTATAGCAACACCAGAGATGAATAATGATGTTGATTCTCAATCCATCATCTCCTCTTTGATTCCCAAAGAAGACCCTTTATCATCAATAGGATCGGAAATGGAAGCTTCTTCTTCAAAATGTGAAAATTTTGACATCTCTTATGATCATGAGAATTTCGTTTTTTCATCTACTTTGCAAGTAGAAACAGAAGAAATAACACATGATTAAGAGGAAGAAGAAGATCTTAGAGATGCTCCTCCAGCATTTGAAGAGGGTATCTCTACCACTGTGGATGAACTCAGAGAAGTAAATCTGGGTACAGAGAAAGATCCACGCCCCACTTTAATTAGTGCGGCCATGACCCTTGAAGAACAAGAGATGTATATTTCTTTTCTAAAGCAAAATAAAGATATTTTTGCTTGGAATTATACAGAGATGCCTGGCCTTGATCCAGATGTTGCCACCCATCATTTGGGTTTGCCAAAAGAACATCGAGGATTCAAGCAAGCCGCGAGAAGAACACACCCAACCTACGCTTCCAAAATTGAGGCTGAAGTGGATAAGCTTATCAAAGCTAACTTCGTCAGAGAAGTTCAATATCCCAAGTGGTTGGCTAATATTGTCCCTGTAAAGAAGAAGAACGGACAAATTAGGGTTTTCATCGATTTCAGAGATCTTAATCGGTATTGTCCTAAAGATGATTTCCCAGTCCCGATTACAGAACTCTTAATTGATGCGACGGCTGGTTATGAAGTACTTTCATTCATGGATGGATATTCTGGATATAATCAGATCCGAATGGCCCCAGAAGATGAGGAATATACAGCCTTCAGAGCTCCTCAAGGTGTGTCTTGTTACCGAGTGATGCCCTTTGGTTTAAAGAATGCAGGTGCAACATATCAACGCGCCATGCATCGTATCTTCAAACCTTTTTTAGGGAAGTTTGTTGAATGCTATGTAGATGATTTGGTGGTTAAATCCAAACAACGTTTTGATCACTTGGCTGATTTGGAAGTCATATTCCACAAGCTTCGACAACATAATTTGAAGATGAACCCCTTAAAATGTGCTTTTGGGGTAACCTCAGGAAAATTCCTCGGCTTTGTTGTACGCCATCGTGGTATTGAAGTCGATCCTGAGAAGACCAAATCAATCCTTGGTATGTCACCTCCTCAGAATTTGAAAGAATTAAGAGGACTTCAAGGACACTTAGCCTATATTCGGCGTTTCATCGCCAATTTGGCAGGAAAAAGTTTACCTTTTACCAAATTATTGAAGAAAGGAGTCACTTACCACTGGACTGAAGAATGTCAAGAAGCATTTGATGTTCTCAAGAAATACCTCTTGAGTCCACCAGTACTCATGCCACCTGTTGAGGGTAGGCCTCTTATCCTCTATGTGACAGCTTTAGAGCAATCATTGGGTGCCTTTCTTGCTCAAAAGAATGATGCTGGGAATGAAAATAGTCTCTACTATCTCAGTAGAACTATGCTTGAAGCAGAAACCCGGTATTCAAGTATTGAAAAGTGTTGCCTGGCATTAATCTTTGCAGTTCAGAAACTGAGACACTACCTGCAACATCACGGGGTCCAATTGATATCTCATAATAATCCGCTCAAATTCATCCTTAGTCGTCCAATGCTTACAGGACGTCTGGCAAGGTGGGCAGTTATTCTACCGCAGTTCGACATTCAGTATGTGTCTCAAAAGGAAATTAAGGGCCAAGCTCTGGCTGATTTCCTGGCTGAACATCCTTCAGTGGAAGACACGTATTCAGATATCGAACTCCCTGATGAGGAAGTTTTCTCTATTCAAGAGAGTCCTCAAACATGGGAAATGTATTTTGATGGTGCTTCTAGAAGTCCAACAGGGAAGAAAAAGGAAAATCCTAAATTCAACAAAGTTGGTTTAGGAATTGTGCTCATTTCTCCAGATAAGGCAGTGTTACCTTATTCCTTTTTGTTGTGGGAAGGTGGTACCAATAATGAAGCTGAATACCAAGCTCTCATTACAGGCTTGGAGTTAGCGCTTCAAGCGCAAGTGAATCACTTAAAGGTAAAAGGTGATTCAGACCTGGTAATCAAACAAGTCAATGGGGATTATGCCATCAGAAAAGAAGAATTAATCCCTTTGTATGATTACGTCAGAGAGTTAATGTCGGAATTCCCTTCAGAACCGACATTTTCTTATGTCCCAAGATCACAAAATGCTCAAGCAGATGCACTGGCTAATATAGCCACAGCATTAGCAGATCCAAATCGGGACGAGACAACCATCTGTATTGCCCACCGTCGTGCAATTTCACCTTATGTTCAAGTCAGAACAGAGGAAATTAATGAAATTAGTCCCATTCCTGAACCGTATGGTCATACTACAGGATGGATGTCACCTATCAGGGAATACCTTCAAAATGGAACACTTCCACCTGATAGAGCTGAGAAAGAACAAATTCGGCGACGTGTGGTCAATTTTACTCTTTATGATAGTCCAAACCACCTTGAGAAAATTCTCTACAAACGTGGTTTTGATGGAGTTCTCTTCAGATGTATTGATGGTGAAGAAACAATGGCTGTCATAAAAGAAGTGCATGCAGGAGTCTGTGGGGCCCACCAGTCTGGACATAGACTGTCTGATCAAATTCGAAGGCTTGGATACTTTTGGCCTTCAATGATACAAGATTGTGTTAATTTCACAATGAAGTGTCATTCATGCCAAGTATATGCCAACTTCATTCATCAACCTCCAGAGTTGCTTCATACAGCTAAATACTCATGGCCATTTGCCACATGGGGAATGGATGTGGTGGGACCTTACCCTTCAGCTACGGCCAAGCAGTTTAAGTACATTCTTACTGCTACTGATTTCTTTTCCAAATGGGCAGAGGCAGTACCTCTCAAAGAAGTCAGTTCTAAATGCATTGTTAGCTTCATCAAGTCTAACATCATTACTAGATTTGGTGTCCCTCATACCATATTGACGGACAACGGCACCAACTTCTGTTCTGCTGAGGTAAAGAGATTGTATCAAGAATACAACATTAAGTCTAACGATTCATCTCGATATCATGCAGCGGCTAATGGCCAGATAGAGGCCTTCAACAAGACTCTTTCAAATATACTGCAAAAGATGGTGGATAAAGATAAGAGGTCATGGCCTGATAAACTCTTTCATGCTTTATGGGCTTATCGGACTACCACTCGCAATGCAACGCGGTCAACTCCATATTCATTGGTATATGGAACAGAAGTAGTCTTGCCAATTGAAGTTCAATTGCCCTCACTCAGAATAGCCATTTGTGATCAGTTATCTACAGATGAGCAATCCCAAAAGCGGTTGAATGAATTGGAATAGTTAGATGAGAAAAGATTGTGCACTTTGCACCACTTGGAAATCTATCAGAATCGAATAGCACGAGCTTTTAACAAAAAGGTTCGTCTTCGTTCATTCATTCAGGGAGAATTGGTATTGGTTCTCAGAGCACCAATGATACCAGGAAAGAAGCCTCCCAAGCTTGAACCAAAATGGGAAGGACCTTATTCAATACATAAGGTCTACTCCAATGGAGCATATTCTCTAATCTCAATGGATGGAGAACACATCACGACTCCAACTAATGCCAGATTTCTGAAGAAGTATTTTGTATAAATACAAAATATTGTTCCCAGATCCAAAACAATCACATTGGTCTGTATTTTGTCCGAGATGACATTAAACTAAATTTTGTCCTACATGACACTAAACTGTATTTTGTCCTAGCGACATGACATTAAACTGTGTGGCACTTTCATCGTCCAGCATGACGTTAAACTGTGTTAAGTCCCTTATTGTCCAACATGACACTAAACTGTATTTTGTCCGAGATGACATTAAACTATATTGTGTCCTAGCAACATGACATTAAACTGTGTGGCACTTCCAACGTCCAGCATGACGATAAACTGTAAAAAAAATCTCTAGAACTGATATCCTCATATTGATTCACCTTAGTCTTAGCTACATGACTTTAAACTGTACAGCACCAGTTCGTCCTTGCTATATGACATTAAACTATACAGCAATGGTCCAGTATGACTTTAAACTGCAACTTCGTCCCACACGACATTAAACTGTGAAAAAGTTCCATAAACCGTCCAGCATGACCTTAAACTGCATCATCCCTAGTCCATGTATATGACCATAAACTATTTGCAAATCCCTTATGTCCAGCAAGACGTTAAACTGTGACGTCCTAACTACATGACGCTAAACTGTATAAAAGTCCCTCACGTCCGGAAAGACGTTAAACTATATAATCTCAAAAGTCCAGTATGACATTAAACTGCACCATTCACGGTCCATGCATATGACCTTAAACTATTCACACTTTCGTCCAACATGATGTTAAAATGGTACACTCTTTTGTCCTTACTGCATGACATTAAACTGCACAGTCCCCCTTTTCGTCCAATATGACGTTAAACTATTTTATCCCCATCGTCCTAACTACATGACGCTAAACTGTACAGAAAATCTTTGATAGGTCCTACACGACATTAAACTGTGCATCGTTAAGGTTGTTATTACCTCTTGTTTCTCACACCGAGTATGACTCACGTGAGCTTAGAGCGAACATCAACCATAACACTCCCTTTGGGCCACTAACCATGTGTAAGTCCCAACAATATTTTTTATTAGATCATTTTCCACAAGAACAACTTGATCATTAATTCATTCTTTCATTGAACTACACGGACTTTGATCCTTGCCCTCCAGGCTGGGTATGTAGGCAACCTCCCAGGGTTCAAGCCCAAAAACAATCTCTTCACATCGGTTCACCACAACCTCATATAATGTTGATTTGTGAAACCACCCTTGGAATCAATATCTTTACATTGATTCACTTTCGCCCTTGTTATATGACGTTAAACTATACAACACTTTTGTCCGGTACGACAATAAACTACAATATTCTTTGATTTCCTCATTTGAGAAGGAACCATTTTTGATATTGATTTTTTTTCAATCATGGTTTTCATTTTTTTAAAGACTACGTGCATACATGGTAATGCCTGATCTTTTTATCTTAGGTTAAACCATCATTGCACTAAAGTCCCCTTTCACCCTTCACATGTACGAACCAAATTTGTACAAAGGGTAATTCTAGAACTACGTGGACTTGATTCCCATCCTTATGGGATACGTAGGAACATTCGAGTGTCCCTCGAATCCAGTCCCAAGTCTTTTGGGCCTAACCCCAAATTTCACTTTCAGTCCCTTGGCTGAAAAGTCCTCATGAAAACACACACTGTGTATTCATTATTATGGTCCGAATTCTATGACCCTAAACTAAGATCACTCATCCTTTCGTCCTGCACGACGTTAAACTGCATTTCAAGAACTACGTATGGCTTGATTCTCATTCTTATGAGATACGTAGTGAAGTCCAAAATTTCAATTCAGGACCCAGCCACAACATGATTATGGTTATCATTGACCTATGTATCTCTACATACATTGGAAAACACCCATATTTATGTGTTATAATCCTAACCTTAAAATATTTTCAGATCTTCATAACCCTTTTCATGACTTCTAGTCACAAAAATGTCAAACTTCTGAGAATTCTTTTGCCTGACTATGCAGCACGTGCCCATAGGTGGCCTTGCATAAACAGTCCACATAACAGACTTGTCAGCCAAAAGATGCTATTTATTTGACCATGCAGCCAATTCCCATAGGTGGCCCTGCATATTTCAACCCCCTAACGGGTTTGTTAAATAATAGTAACTTCATTCTTGGGAAGAATGCCTCTTTTGTCCTTATTTGTCTTAAACGACAGTATGTAGGGATCCGCAAAAAATAGCCATCCTTAACATATTTGTCCCATATCCTTTTTCATGATCTGAAAGTATTCAAGTCTATGGTTTATTCTTCTTCCCTACGTTTGGGTCAGACCTTCGTAGGAGTGATGTTCATCCAATTCTTCGATATTCTTGTTCGGAAATATCTTGTCCATATTCAAGTACCTCTTTCCATACAACAAACTCTATACTTTAGAAAATTTGAATCTCCATAAACTTTCACTGGCTTTGAGCACTAGGAAAGTAAATTTCTAAGAGTTCTTTCGCCTGACTATGAAGCACGTGCCCATAGGTGGCCTTGCATAAACAGTCCACATAACAGACTTGTCAGCCAAAAGATGCTATTTATTTGACCATGCAGCCAATGCCCATAGGTGGACCTGCATATTTCAACCCCCTAACGGGTTTTGTTAAATAATATTAACTTCATTCTTGGAAACTACTTTTTCTAATGCCTTTTAGCTCTTTTTCATATCATTCCTCAAATTCAAATATTCTTAAGCCATAGTTTACATATTTTCTCTCATACTTGAGTATGGTAATTTGTTTTCAGATAAATTGTCAAGGAATTGAATCAATTCTTTAATCCATTTCGGTCAAAGCTATTTCGACCTTAAACATTAGCCCCTTTATGTCCGGCGTGCATGACTTTAAACTGCCCACACAAAAGACAAAGGAACTCTGAATAAAAGTCAAGTTCCAGCTCACTAAATATACATTCTTTGTATGATTTAGGTAATATTGAGCAATTAAGAGATTCAAAGTTTGTAGGGTTATTTGTAATAATCCTAGTAAAAATCAAACTATGATTACTAAGCCCATTGGCTTAAGTAAATTTGAAGCAGGTAATGGAAGAATGCAAGTACAAATGATTGAAGACAAAAGTGTTTTTCATTGATACACAAGAGTTAGAAGGACATCCACAGACTGGAATCTCTTCTCTTTTTCAAGAATTACAAAAGATTGTCAACATAAGTCTTCATTTGATGTATAGCATCCTGAGCCTTATCAACAGTTACTTGAAGCTCGTGCACTTGACCAGCTTCACTCTTTTTAGCTTGCTGAAATGCCTTCTTAGCATCTGCAATGGCTTTCATGCCATTCATATGAGTTTCATCCAAGGATTTATTAAGCTGATCAAGTTCCCCAGTAACAGCATCTAACTGTTGCTGAAGTTGCACCTGTTGGACGACCTTTTCTTTGATTTTTTGCTTCAGATCCTTCATCTTGACAGCATAATCAGCTTCAGCCTGGGATATTGCAGCCTCAAATTCGCCTATGTTGACTGACAATTTCACTCTGGTCAAATCTTCGCGACTTGTCTGCATTTGCTCCCTCCTGAAAATGATCTGTTTCACTGCAGCATGGATCTTTTCATACCCAAAGCCACCAAGTCCCATTATAACAAATTGGGATGACAATCGGGAAATTTTTGATGGTAGCTCTTCTAAAGACACCCCCGATATGATGTTCCATATGTTATTCCATGCCTTACGTCGAGAAAAACTGAATGCTTTAAGCATATCTGGATCTGTTTCAATATCATCGTCAGAAGGGGGTATGTAATCTGGAATTAGCGCGCTTAGGGAGGTGCCTTGTCCTGCTCTTTCCCCCCTGACTTGTGATTCTTCACTTTCAATTCCCGTTGGGGCAGAGGCTGAGGCCTCATCTTCGGGTCTAGTCATTGCAGTTGATGGTCCTGCATGATTAATTGAAAGGTTTAGTCAGCTTCAAAGGATAACAAAAGAATGGATTGTCTTGCGAATAAAGTACAATCACAAATATTGTTATCCATTACCCAATGGTGGTTCAGCAACCTGAGAAGACTTCTCCTTATCTTTCCCAGTTTCAACAGGGTTTTCAAGATGGGTCTCAGGAGAGTTTATTGGATTTAGCTCTACTTGAGCTAATGTTTCTGCAATGATAGGGTTGACATCAGTGTCCACACCTTCTTCGGGCATTGGCAGTTCAGCAGCTTCTACGGAAGAAACTGCATATTATTTTCCATCATGGTTAGAAGTATATTTTTTAAAAGAAAATTTGGGCGAAGGGTAACACTCACGCCCAAGGTCTTCTAAATCAAATGACAACTTAGCATGATCATAAAATTCTTCAAAAGTCATTCCTTGATTCATCATTTCATCCAATGATACTTCAGAATCTTGATTAGTCTCACCAGAGGGAGCATTTGCTACATCTTCTTGCCGACTTATGTTCTGCAACCCCTGACCCTGGACAGCATCTTCAGTAATAGGAGGAATACTGGGAATGGATGGAAGCTCTTCTCCAGGAGCAACTCAGTCAGCCTGAGTCTACGATTGTTCTACAGTACCCTCCACGACCTTTGAAGAAGGATCAGTCCCTTCCCTCAAGGGGGAAATTGAAGAAGCCCCTGTAATCCTCAGAAATATGAGTAACCATATGATTATGGGTATAAACTCATGATTGTTCAAAGGATTTACCACTGCTAATGAAACGTTTAGCTAAGGATTTCCTCCTTCGTTGCCTTGGCTTCTTTTGTTTTTTTGGAGTATCAGTAGTCTCCCTTATTGGCACTTGGATTGGCGAATGAAAGGCTATGTCTAGTGCCTCATTCATGGCCTGCTGGCCTGGAGATATCTCGCCTGGTTCGCGAGGAGAATCAGCAGCAGTCCCGATAGCAGTACCACCAGGGCTATACTGTGGCGAAGGAACCCCAGTTCCTTTCTTTGCAAGCTGCAAGATAAAGAAAATAACTTCCTTAAGTAACAAAGCTTCAACTGAAATTAAGTTGCAAAGAAAATAAGGAAAGAAAACTTACATCTTCAGGAGCCACGTACTCTTGCCATTCCTCATCTCCAGAACCACCAGCCCCCTCAGTGGTGCCACGATCAATCATTTCCTTCACCCGCCTGGTGATAGGAACCGAGTCATCAGTGGCATATATGAGCATTTCCAGCTCTCTGATGTAAGCTCGCACTTCATTGGGGTTATCTCCATATTGAAGGTCTTTAGAAGCTAGAAGATATCCTATTCTAGGAAGTTGTAGGCCCTCACACAAATCCAGCCAGGCGGTCTCAGTATCACAGTATAAGCTCTGCCATAGCTGAACAGCCTCTGGTCTTAGATATAAAGGCTGTGAGGAAGGTCCTACAATTTTTGATTTTAATCTCTTTCCAACTCCTGCAACTACAGATAGAGAATAAGAAAGTAAGACTTATTACTTTATAAAGTAGCAGTGATTGAAGTTATTACAATCAAATAACTCACCAGGAGTTGATGGAGTGGGTATTTTAACTCTGGCCGGAGGATTATATCGGGCATGAAACCGCTTTGTTGCCGGTTGTGCCTCATCATCCCCATCATGATAATCCGATGAATCAGTTCTAGAAGAGGAATCTGTTGAACCTATTTCAGGTGGAGAAGCGTCACCTTCATGAGGAAGGGTTTCTTTCTCTACAGTCCTCTTCCTCTTTGCCACTTGATATACCGGGTGATTCAATATCCCTTTAGGGTATGATGCTATCCAGTGTTCGGCATAAAATGTAGTCAGATTATGTGCCACTTTTTCAACTGGTAGATCAAATACTGCCCCAGTCTTCTCTGTTGATGTCAGCAACCATAGTTGTCGAGCAACCATCAGATGTTGCTCTAACCTGACATGTACTGGTGGGGATACAACAATCTGTTGCAAACATTTGAATTGGCGTGCAAATCTATATGGAGCATAGGCCTCACATATGATTTCTCCATCAATCCTGGCTACTAACACGCCATCCCTGCAAGCTAGCATGTATGCCCTCAAATCCAAAGGGGCTTTCCCATCATCAACAAACCGCCCGGATGGAGGACTTCCATAAGGAAAGAAGTTGAATTCCTTATACATGCTTAGTCTTACTTTCATGTCATAACCATTCACATCTAATGGAGCAATTCCAGAGAATGCTTGCACTGACGGTCTGAAAGAGCTTTCAGGAATTTGTAATCCATTCTGTACATTGTAAGTCCTAAAGTGAGTGGCGATCCATCCCCACAAAACCTGGAATGGTCCCACTATTCTTAAAGGAGATTTACCCTGGAAGACGTGAAGTAAACTCCTGTGAATCTTTGCTAAAATGGGGGTAGCTAACCCAACCATTTTTCCCTCAGCCAACTTGGCCGCAATGACGAAGGTCCCTGGCCTAACGCCTCCCTTCGAATCCCTGACCGGCAAAAGATAAACACTGAGCCACATTGCCAAGAAACCCGCCAGACGAGTTTTCTTTGGAATTCTTTGATTCACTTCATAGCCCCATTTTTCAAACTCTCCTGCTTCTAGAGTTGGCCAGAACGTGCCAGGAGCTCCTCTCTTCTCAGGTTTTGGACAAGTGGTAGGACGTCTGGGCCGGATATCCTTGGATTTCTTTTTCTTGGATCCTTTTTCTTTTGGCTCCATCCCTTTCTTCTCAGTAAGAAACACATTCATCCATTCTTCCGGATGGATATCTTTTCTAAAATGAGTTAATGAGGTCTCTGAACTCTTGAGCCTGTGAAAGATTTTAAATAATTCTCGAGCCAAAGCAGGAGTCTTCTCTGGATCATTCCAAGTCACCTTGGGAGGAATGAATTCATCATACATATCGCCCAAGATTGGAGCTCCTGAAATCTTGTGGACATCCCACAAACTGATACCTACTTCTCCATGAGTCAAATGGAAAGAATTAGTCACTGGGCTCCAGTGGCTGAGTATCTCTGGCACGAAGTTATCATGTCTGTAAATATATGTTTGCCCAACCCAAACAGCCTCATATATTGCAGCTCTCTTCAGATCCTCAATAAACTCTGCGCAAGTCTGTCGCACCCAGTATACCCACATCCAAGTTGGCTTCACACCTCCCCCAGGACGGAAATCCCAACTTTTCTTCCAGCCTTTGGATTGATCCATCTGAGCATTTCGGAAGATTGAAGGATGACAATGTGGTTGAAGCTCATGTGTATGTTTTTTCAGATCTGGTGTGCAAGGGCTATGATGCATCACATAAGCCTTCTCCATTGTTCCAGCAGTTTGAAATACTCCTCCGCCTGAGATATTTGCTGAAGCAAAATTGGTATAATTCTGAAACCACGAAAATGGAAGATAATTCTTTACTTCTGGAATAATGACTTCTTGCAGATGACCATGACCATACAAAGGTAGATAAGAGCAGTGAGGAAAGCTGCGATGATATTTCTTCAGATACTTAGCCAAATCTGGAAGAGTACTATCTTTGACAGTATAGTAATCAGGGCCAATGATATCCATCATATCATCTATCCGCTTGCTAGCCAGTTCATCAATTAATCCAGGTCGAAGAGCCATTGAATCTGCACAGGAGTTGAATAAATTAAACTCTTAAATGGGTTTTATTTTTCATAAAATTTGTGAAAGAATTTGAAAAAAATGGCTAAGGCATTAAGGCGCACAAGTATGGAGATGTCGCGCAAGTGATACATGTGCCGCGCAAGTTTTGGTCGCGCAAGTATTACCGCGCAAGCCCTATTACCTTGAGAGTAGCACGGCAGCGAAGAAACAGTGAAAACAAGAGACTTGCGCGGCGAGGAAGACTTGCACGGTGAGAGCTCGAGAAATCCGGAACTTCAGATGCCATCTACGGCCGGAAGAGGTATATTTATAGGCCAGGGGGCCTATCTGCGCGCCGCACCCAGAGCGCTCAAATGCCTGCGCGACGAAGACTTGCGCGCCGACTTCTGTGCACTGGAGGCTTGCGGGGATTCGATTTCCTCAGATTCAAATCCTCATTTTCCTCCGGATCCAACTCTGAGGGGGGACTTTTGTTGACGCTCCTTTCGTCACAGAATCTAAAGATCGGAAAAGGGAATATCTGAGCTCAAAGTGATTCAACCTTTGAAGAAAACATCAAAAATCGACAAAGGCATGAACAGAGGATCAAAAGAAAATGCACCGCGCAAGTTTTATCACTGTCGCGCAAGTGTACTTGCGCGACACCCTTGGTCGCGCAGGTGACTTGCGCGGCCTAAGTGGTAACCGCCCCGTAACCGCCCGGGGTCTTCTTTTTCCTATAAATAGACCCTGTGGGCCCCCCATTCGAGAGGATATTTTTCCAGAAACTCGGATTGAAGCTCCCGACGCCCAAGTCTCTTCTCAAAGCTTCCGGAACACTTCTAAGGTAATTTCTTACCTAGAACGGAAGATCTAAAGAGAAGAAGGAAGGCCTAAGTGTTGAAACTTATCAAACACTTGCGCGCCGACTTAATTCCTTCAATTTAACTTGCGCGTCCCTTCTCTGGAAGAACCTCAAGAGGATGATAAAGGGTTTAATAAAGAGTCGCTCAAGTATTTCAACTCTGGTTGAAAATCGTGCAAGTATCCCTAATGTCGCGCAAGTATACTTGCGCGACCAATACTTGCGCGCCGCCGCAGGACTTGCGCGACTTTTAATACTTGCGCGCCCCTATCTTTTTGGGTGCCCATCTTGCCCATTTTACCCCTCTTAAGCCATTTCACCTTTCCTATTCAAGATTCAGTCTTCAAGATACTCTTCAAAGCCATTTATGGCATTATTTCTTGATTTGACATCCTTGTCTGAAAGGAATTCTGTGAAATATCTCTCAAAACCTAGTGATTTAAACATCTTTATGTCACCAAAGATTGAGAGTTCATTCATTCAACCTCATCCTTTAAATGAGAGAATCCTAACCTGGGTCTCCTTTTCAGGAATAATCCTCAGTTATAAATCCTTTAATTTGGGAATCCTCCTTAGGAGTAAGCCCCAAATTCTTAAAGTTCCCAAACATGGGCATCCTCCTTAGGAGTAAGCCCCAATCCCAATCTCACAACATGGGAATCCTCTTCAGGAGTAAGCCCCAAACCAAATTCCCAATCTTGGGCATCCTCCTCAGGAGTAAGCCCCAAACCTAAATCCCTAATCTGAGTCTCCTTTTCAGGAATAAGACTCAGTCATAACCTTGGGCTTCCTTTTCAGGAATAAGCCCCAAGTCCCTTAACCTGAGTCTCCTTTTCAGGAATAAGACTCAGTCATAACCTTGGGCTTCCTTTTCAGGAATAAGCCCCAAGTCCCTTAAATTTTTCTTAACCAATCCTAATTTACCTTTGATTTGGGTTTCCTTTTCAGGAGTAAAAACCCAATCAAAAGTCCCCTCCTAACTTGGGCATTCTCCTTAGGAATAAGCCCCAAGATTAGAGTATTCAAATCTCCATGAAGCACATATAACTTTATGGACCCTGTTCATGGATTTTCTCCCTAAAAGTAAATCCTAAACCTTCATCTATCTGGGCAGTCATCCATACATAAGCCCCAAACAAATTCTTATGATTGCATCTTTCATGGCACAATTGTCTAATTTTTTACCAATACCTCTTGTTTCTCACACCGAGCATGACTCACGTGAGCTTAGAGTGTAAAAGTAATTATGACATTCATCTTTGAGCCATCAATCATAAACTTCATACTCCATTTCTCGAACTACGTGGGTTCTGATTCCTTTTCCAAAACAAAGGATACGTAGGTAGCCCATTTATGGGTTCGATCCCAACTTTGAAATAATCTATGTCCTTCTGAATGACGATAAACTTCAAGTGCCCCCCTGAGTGGCTTTAAAACCAGCCTGGTCATCAAAATGACCAAGAGACTTTTATATAAATATTTTGAAGGATACCATTGATCAAGAATCTCTAAACAAATATAGATGATTCTATATTGATGAAGAACCTCGAATACATATAAAAGATTCTCTAAATTTCTTGCATATTTAATCATTGATTGTTAAAACTAAAGGAAAGCTCATTTTATACTTGGTAATGTAATAAGGATTCACGAACTTAACTTAAATCTATAAAGAGAGTCCCGGAGTAGACAATAATTCCCCTCAAAAAGGTGTGATGAGTCCGACCTCCCATCCTCTCGACCAATGCAAATTCCTAAGCCTCATTAGTCCACAAACTAATGAGCACCTACCTTTGGAAAGTAGGTCCAGACGGATGTGGAATCATTGTATGTTTCCGGTTCTACGAACAAACCCGTTAGAAACCGATCAGAACGTTTGAATCTCCCGTCCAGGAGGTCATCCCCGGATTCCGTGCAAAACAGTAACCAAAAACCACTAGTTCTAACCAAGTGCAATCTAGGGAGAAGACACCTACCTTTAGGGTTCTGGTGAAATGAACCCACAAGAAATCACACCTCAAATTCGGCGAACGCACCACTGAAACCTCTCTAGATCCCCTTACCTAATATTCAAAAGACTTAAAATTAATATATAAGGCAACCAAACCCCTATATATAAATGAAATTAGTGTAGATATAGAAAACCAAGAAATATGGAAGAGTAGATCTAGAGAGAAACCAAAAGAAGAAAAGAGGAGAGACTTACCAGGGACAAACCACCTTCAAAACACCTTGAAATCCATTTGAATCACTTCAAAAATGAGTGGGAGAACCCCTCCAACCCTTGAGAACCAAAAAACCCGATTGATCATCGAGTGGGAGCATGTTTGGAGTGTTTTAGGTCAAGCTCAATAGAGCCCAGACTTAAAAAAACTTTAAGTGACTGCATGGTTAGTCCGGACGGGTTGGTAAAACTTGTGCATGCTAATGTATCGAGAGGAAGGGTCCGCATGGTATCCTCTCACGGTTTGGAAAACCATACGAAGGCTGTGTGAAGCCTACTACCTACCCCTACACGGTTTCCTGGATAACCCGCACAGTTTCCCTTAACCGTGCTCAAACCGTGCACCCTTAGAAAATCCTCCAAACTCATTAAAAACCATTCCAGACTCTCCTAACCTCTTCCCAACTCATCTCATTCACATTAAACACATAAAAAGGAATAAAAAATGTTACATATCTCAAATCGGGGGGGCTACAGATAAAATCTGGAATAATATCTTTTTTGTTGTCCCGAGGGAAGTGGAGTCTTATATCTATGTGCTTTTCATGTGAGTAAGGTGATGGGTTTCTAGAAAAATAGATGATTATTGTGTTATCACAAATAATAAAAAATTGATTAAAACTAAAAATAAAATGTGTGAGTGTGCATTCCATCCACAGAAAATGAGTATAAAATTTTTTACCCACCATATATTCAGATTCAGTGGTTAAAAGTGAAATTGAGCATCGTTTCTTACTGGACCATGGAACTAAAGTCTCACCTAAGAAATGATAATTTATGGACTTTCTATTTCTATTCATATTACATCTACCAAAGTTAGTATCAAAATAAATCATAATATTAAATTCTGTTCTATAAAAATATAATAATGAAAAATATAGTGTTCTTTTAAGGTAGTGGAAGATCTTATTGACTACCTTAATATGGGATACCTTCAAATTTTCATGAAATATTTCAAAAAATCATAAAAATAACATAGTAACTAGTTGGATAGATGCTACATAGAGTAAGCTTCTGATTATCTATTTGAATAAATTTTTATTAACCAGTTTCTTGGAATCATCATGATCAAGTTTACAGGAGGTACCTATCAGAGTACTAATACTTGAAGTATTGTCAAAAACAAAATTATTAAGTAAATATATTATATAATTATGTTGAGTTAATGAAATTCCTTCAATTTTTTTGGATAATTTTAGAAGATAATAAATAAATTATGTTCACCCATCATGATAATCTCAAACTCACTCTTTATAATTTAGGAGAAACTACATGTGATAGTTTTCTGAGTTGAGCCAATGATAATTTCATCGACATAAATATGAAATAATGTAGTTTCCCTGAAGACTTGGAATCATCTATTCCTTTGATAATTTTTATTAAATTATAAAATTTTTCTAATGATAATTCAAGGATCTCATATCCTGTTTAGGTTTATGAATATATTTGGTATTTTTGAAAACATGTTTTGGAAAATTTAAAATTTCAAAACTAGTGGTTGTTCTATAAACCCATTTGATATAGAGTGAAGTTAATATGAGCTGTAAATGATAGAACTTTATGAATGGAAACGATCCTATATATTGGAAAAAAATTATCCATAATATATTCCCTCTATATAAATATAACTATTAATAAGTAGTCTTTCCTTATCCCAAAAAACAATATCATTTTCATTACATTTATTCTAAAAGACCTATTTTTACTCCTATAATAAAAAATTATTCTATATGCTCAACCAATGTCCAAAAATCGTTATATTAATATTTAATAATCTCTTATTACATGGAAATTATCCATCTTTCATTAACCAAGCTTCATCAGCCATTTTAGGTTCAAGTTGAGATAAGAATGAAAGATTCTTATATTAATTTCATAAGGGATTTTGGGTTTTAATCTATTGGTTTACATTTGTAAGGATTTTATTTGTGGTATTATTCATTAAGATTGTGTGACCCCTAGGTAAAAAAAGAATGTTGATATCCATTTTCTAATTAATTAATTTATGTTAAACTAACTTCCAAAAGTTATTCCTCCATTAATCTAGTTTCTAGGTTGTTAATCTATAATTGATGAGATTCATCCCTTGGTAATAAAACATAGGCGGTTTAAAAATCAAATTCTAGATGTGTAACTTATGGAAATTTTATGTTTAAATATGGATAATTTTAACAAAATTTTCATGTTTCATTTACTCAATAGTATGTGTCAATTTGTTGAAAACCTGATATGCCTTACTAGTAATGGGGATATATAAGAAATATTCCTTCATCAAATTCTGGATCCAACTTATAAACATTTAATTTAGCATTCAAAATGAAAACTTTTATTCCAAAAACTTTGAAGTAAATGAGTTTAGGTTTCCTTATAGTACACAATTCAAAAGGGTTTTTTTAAAACACTGAACAAAATAAAACATGATTTTTAGTGTACCAATTTGTACTTAGGTATTGGTAAAAAAATTATTAAATACTAACTATTCACATAGCTAAGCCTATAAATTTTTTAAAGGGTTATATTACCCCATTATAATAAATTATTCTATTGTGGAGTTCTTTGTAGTGAGAAATTATGTGTTATTCCATATTCACTACCAAAAGTTTCAAACCCATAGTATACAAACTCACCACCTTGATCACTTTGGATAGTTTCTATAAATATTTTTTTCATGTTTTGAACATGTGTCCGAAATTTTTTTGAAATCTGAGAATCTTTTGATTTAAATGACTTAAAATTATCTGAAGTGTATCTAGTGTTATCATCCCCAAGGACATAGATGTAGTGTTTTCCACTAATAATTTTATTTTTTGTAGGAACAAGAAGATCCATGTGCACTAACTATAAATCAATAAACGTTTAGATATAACAAATAGACATAATGATTGACTTGTATTTCTTACAAAATTAGTAAGGATCATAGACATTGGAAGAATTAAATTTTAAGTTCGAGTAGATTTCTGACTAGTCTCTTCCTAGATAGCTTCGCTATGTTATGGATACTATAGGGCCCTAATATTATTTTCCAAATACATGAAGAATATTCTACTACACTAAGACAGGGTAAAGTATGATTACTAAGTTTTTCTAATTCTATTGTGTAAATATTATCATGGCTATCAGAAAACAACATGTTATCAATATTTTAACTTTTTACAATACATGTATCACTCCGAAAATTCATGGAGTAGTCATCATCAAATATTTGAATAATGGTAATGAGTTTATTACTATGTCCTAAAACATAAAATACATTACAAATTAATGTTTTTAAAAAATAAACCACATCCCTAATACAATAAATTTGACCATATGAATTTTATAAGATTCAGAAATGAGTCTTATCTCTTTTCATTTTTCGATAAAAACTATATTCCATATACCATATATTCTAGTTTCTAGTACCCATAACATATTCCAAAAAATATCACGACTAATAATACAATACTGAATCCTACTTGGGTCTAAATTTATTAACAAAAAACATTTAGGAACCCATATATATCAACTCGTCTGTATTGTAGAGTTGTGAGCTCTTTAGAAAAATAAGATTTATGATTTTTGGAAGATTTATGTTACTTGAAATAAAATAGTAATTTTGATACAGATATATTCTAATAGTTTTTTGACCTAGTTGTGATATTTTCCTTTTTTTGGCTTAATAGTTTATAAAAACTTTCAATTTTTTTCTAGTAGTAAAATTAGTTAATAGTCTCCCCAATCTATCAATTTTTTATTTATGTTTATAATTTTCATTATTATATTTCAATGATATTACTAAGACTATTTTAGTATTCAATTATCTAATTAACTCATAAATTTCTCTTTTATATTTATTCAACCCATTGATAATTTTACTTTTCTTCTTCTTTATTTTTAGAATTATAAAATCTCAATTATTTAAATCAGAATACATATTTAAATCTTTTGAAAATAATTATAAACATTATATTACACTGTAGAAACATCTTCCTTAGAATGGTTAATATATTTCAATTTTTTTATTTTCTAAGAAAGTGATATATCTATCAATTTCTTCAACAAATGGTATATCATCCACATCTTCTGATAAAGTTAAATTATTTTCATCATTTGATGAAAAGGAAACATTATAACTAAGAGATAATTGTGAATGTGCATCATGATTTATCTTCCCCATTAATCATAGATCATTCTAATGAATATTTTAATAAAAATTGACAATATTTTATCTATTATTTCTTGAATCACGGTTCTTATCAAATGATAGATACTCATTAACACTAAATATATCATTAGTATCATAGAAAGAATTTATTTATTTTATCTTTGAATATTCTCCATCCTTATTGTTTTGCTTCAAATAAGGATAATCTAGTTTGATATGACCCAGTTTCCTTCATTGATTACATATTATTTCTGAAGACTCCTTATTTACATATTTATATTTTTTATCCTTATGACTTTCTCATCAAAAGTTTTTCTTTTCCATAATCTTATTCATTATCCTCACAAGATGAGTGACCTATCCTTTATTATTTTTTATATTTTTATCTTCCAATTGATATTTTTATTTTTTTTATAGTAACAGAAAAAGATTTATGATAAATAGAAGTTAAAACATTATAAGTTGAAGGAATGAGATTCCATTCATTCTATTCTCATTTTTAACATATATCTTCAACTGATTCTCATACTTCATTAATATTCAAATTATATTATCAAGACTATGAATAATTAGATGATTAGTGTCACTTATAGTCATTCTATTGGATTCAAATTCATTAGGAAAAATATTAATCACTTTTTTAGTGATTTATTCATTAGTAATTTCCTTCTCACTTAAATATTGAAGACTATTAAAAAATATAATAAATAATTGATGCTTATGTTCCACTGATTCTCAAGGTTTAAAATAAAAGGCTTGATAATAAACTCTCAACATAGCTATCTAGGTCTTATGAACTTTTGAAGTGGCAAAGTGAGTAATCTACCATTTTTCATATTATTTCCATTGTCTTGTATGATTAAATTTGAATGAGGATATTCCCTGACACCAATAAAATTAATTTATTTCAAAATTTATAATTCAACTAATATTATTACTTTTCATCCTGAATAAAGAAGATAAATTGTTTTTTATAATTCTATAATTTCTATTCGTCATAAGAAAATGATCAACAACCATATTGATAACAAAAGTCTCAATCCTTTCATGTCAATATTCATAGTCTGCACTATCAAATATAAATGGATGGAATGGATTTAAATTAAATAATGTTATGATTAGAAATATTGACATATCAAAACAAAAACATCTTCCATCCTCTATAAGTTATTTTAAGAAAACTATTAAATGTTTTGATAAAATAAACTATCAATATAAATAGATAAAAGTCTATCCTGAAGAAAGAGTGTATCTTTAGTAGTCAAGAGACCAACTACAATAAAAATGTTTTCATCATATTAAAATATATCAATATCTAAATAGAGTTTGGATTTTATGCCAACTATTTTCCTATATAATGATTGATATTAAACTACAAGATGGGTCTGAATTGTAGTCTAATAGTTACAAGAATTTTTTCTCCCACTCAATTAATTATATTGAATGGAAAAATTAATTTTTTATCAACTATCCGAGTTTAAAAAAATGTAGAAAAGTAAATCTATAATAAGTTAAACTAATTCCTAATAAAATAAATAAGCATAATAGATATTAAAAATAAAACATATCAAAGTAAAAAATGATCTGAGTTCTGGATAACTATCCAAAAACCCCTAAAGGATATTAATTTCCTATCAAATTCCAATTCATATAAAACCTTCGCATTTATCAAAAGCAGTATAAGAGTCTATAAATATGATCCTAGGTATCCCAGATACAAGCTTATAATTTCCTTGAATATAAAATTTATTTTATTTTATTTGTATTGATATCTATGGAATGCCTCAATCACACTGATCGGAAAAATACAAGCTCAATCGTCCTGAGCTTCATTGATTGCAACCCTATTTGAAGGGATCTATATTTCTATCATTGAAATCTATTGATCAGACAATATAGTTTTTATCTATGAAAGATCTTACATTATGAATTATCGGACAAATAATTAATATAATGGAAAATTATAATATCCTTATAATCAAATATTCACAATATGAAACTCTTTATAAAAACTAACTAAAAGAAAAATATTAATTGAATCTGCGGTAGAGAAAAATATTTTATGGACTTTAACCAGATTAAAAGATCATGGATACATTTCAGGATCATCTTCTCTTTTTATCCTTTATTCCAGAAATAATCTTTCTCAATTTGTAGACTGCCATTATAGAAAAATCTAACGGTTGGATTCTATGTTCTTCAGGTTCAGTTAAAACAACATCATATGCAACCTTCCATTATCTAAGGATTTAGATTTAATATCTATGATTAAATGTGTCAATATCTATATGACATTACAATGATGATTATATGTTTTAGTATATATACAAAAAATTTTATTTCATAAAAATATTACATTCGAAAAATAAGAATATATATAATCAAAATTTAAACATCCCACAGAAAGTAAAAAAAAAACCTTAATAAAGTATATTGTAATTTTTCGAATCCAAGGACAATAAGAATCATTGAATCAAAATTCAAAATACTTGATTTAAGATTATTTACATAGAAATCCTCCTTCAGTACATATATCTCAAAAAACATGGTGAAATTAGATTTAGAATCGCTCTTTGAAAGGTCAGATAAAAATTACTTTTTTTATCCCTCATAGAGATAGAGACCAATAGAATTTATTAAATTAAATAATACATATATAATTCATTAAAATTCTATAAAAATTTGATTCCATATTGATAATTAATCAAATTATGAGGGGGGAATTTTTAGTAACTAAAAAAATGTGGCACAAACTTCTCCACAAATATTATTACCTGATCTTCACTTAGATGACTTGTGTTGATTTTTAATAAATTCATATCTGACTTTTTGAAGAAGGTGAAACTGAGATATCTATGTGTTTCATGTTTTCTCACACACAATTGAGTAGTTATCATTAAAAAATCACTCAATTAGGTGATGTAGTGTTTAGAATATCTAATTAGAAAAAATTGATGGATTTTATACATCATTGAAGAAAATATTGAAAAAATCATTCACACATAAATTTCCATTTTAAAGGTATTAATGAACTATTTTGATATAAAAAAACTCTTTTAGTTAATATATATACATTTTTCAATATTTTATTCTAATAGATTTAGTTTTATATCTTGTAGAGCTAAAAAGGACTCCCTAATCATAAATTATCATCATTTGAAGTATAATTTTTATTTTAAATATATTTTAATAGGTTCATTGTAAGTTACAAGAAAAGTTATTTGTCCATAAAACTCACAAAATTTCATGTGTGGGTGAGTTTCAGTAGTTACACACCCATGTCAAGCATTAACACACACATATTCATAATAAAATTCACCTTATTATGTTTTTTCATAATGGTTTTTTCATTCAATGCATACATGTTCCATTTTATTCTAATGATTCTGAACTTAACATGAACGTCTCCTTATTGTGCATATGCATGACTCTTAATTCATTACATGACCACAGTCCCCCTTCCATGACCACATTTTAAATGTCTCCATTGAATTTTCCCTACTATTTGTATAAGTGATGATTGCATCATTTTTCACCCCTGAACTCTCTTCCAAATAAATCACTTTGATGTCACGATGTATGTCTTCATATTTTATACATGAATTAATTTTTTACTTTAAATATCCTAAAATTCAAACATTTAAGGGTAAGATCCAATTGAAGAGAAATATAGATTCCATAAAATTACCAATTTTCTATAACTTATACGCATTTTCTCTACAAAAAAAATTACATTAGAAACCAACTCCAAAGTGTTCATAACTTATCCAGAAAATGATGTTGTTTTTGTTGTTGTGATCTTTTCCTCCCCAATTTTGACATATACTCAAGACTCCCTCACATAATATGAAATTTCATACTTATGTGTGTAGTATATTAAATATATATAGAAAAATGGAATTATAAATGATATTTTCTTTCATAAGATCCCTACATGATGGAACCCAAGCTTGACTTCTATTAACAAGAATATATTCCATTACTTGTAGAATCCATGACTCACATTAATAGAGTCCATTTCCATAATAATACATAATTATATTAGTGTATTTATATATTTATCAATATAGTTTGCCTATGAATAAGTCCCAACAACATCACATTCATGCAACCCAGTTTTCAATGGGATATTCCCCCCTTCCTTGGGGTCCCCTCCATGGAATGTCTCCTACCCTTGTCTATCTCAAATAGACTAAGGAGCATTCTATGATTCCTTCGAGAAGGCCATATACCTTCCAAAAGCTTATCAATATTCTATAAAACCCTAGGTTCCTTATGTGAAATACCTACTTATATTATATACATTTATCATTCATAATATTTCCAATAGCGTATTACCTCTTGAGTTCAAATTATTTATGGGTGGATTCTATATAATTCCCACTAATATTAAGAATATTCACATTATCTCACCTTCTTGGTAGAACTTGTTTCATTTTTTCTTGTCTAATAAATGGTTTTAATATTTGAATAATCCCATACAACTTCAACCAACTCATATATGGGATCTTTTTAGGGTTTATTCAGTGTATGTACCATATTTTTACCACGAGTCTCTACCTTTTGTGGGTTTTAAAACATCATGGGTTACTCATGCATAAGTCCCGCACTCATGTAATACCTATTAAAATTTCACATAGTGGATCACCTTTGATGAAATTAAATAACATGTAGAGGTACCAATAAAATAACCTTAAACTACATGGAATGAGACCCTGGAGAATTTTCATAAATTTCATGGAAATTTCCCTTCTTGTATAGTGTTAAATTGTATAGTATTCCCACCAACATGTCTTGAAATAATAATAATAACAATATAGATATGGGGTTCCATAATGATTATGGAAATTATAAGGGCACATGTGAAATTATTATTTTCTAACCCTATGTCTATTTAAACACAACTATATTATTTATAAAGGGTTTTCAATTTCGTTTGGTGGTGCACAACAACATCTGAAGAGAACTCTCTCAAATCCCTAGAGATATCCCTCTCCAAGAATTCTCTTAAGAATAGAGAGTGGTCCTCATCCAATTACACTTTTTATTCTAGAGTGATCAAGGTGAATCCTTCTCAAAGTGATTATTGGTGTGATCAAATGACAAAGATGTATGTGTTAGGATCAACCGATGTAGCACCCATAGATTCCTGTGACGACATTTCAAATTTTCATGGATCACATGTGGATCACCACTAGAGTTAATATAAACTTGATTCATATAACACAATGATGGTAAAACATAGATATTTATTCATATTCATCAATAAATAAATAATTACCACAAGGTAATTATTTAATTTATTAAATTAAATATAAATGTTATGTGATGATCATGCATTATGGTTCTAGAATTCTCACATCAATTAACCTATGATTCAATTCCATTGGTCATGAAATATATCATTGATGAACATCTTGGACTAATAATCAATTATGATATAAATTTTAGTAGGGAATGCCTTATACGATACTTCTGTTATGCCTGTAAACTACATGTTTTATAAAAGGGTCAATATAATTATTTATAATTATTTAAAGACCATCAATTTATTTACGAATGAAATTGATATTTTTATTAGGTATGGGGAAATACCACCAAAAGTCCCAAAATAGAAAAACACAAACAAGGGTTTATGGGGGTCTAAAATAGTAAATCTAGAGGTAATACCCTCTAAAAATTTACAAACCTTCCACAGGGAGGGATCCTACACTAGAAAAATAGGGAAACAGCATCTGAGGGATCCCTAGAAGAAATAAAGTTAGCCTCTTTATTTACCTCATTCATTTTTTTGAATATTATTAATTTTTTTGGTGATTAGGATCTTACACTTTGTAACATGGTATATAATTTTACAAGGGATGGAGGTGTGACCATGTACTGAATTGTAAAGGAACTCAGAGTCGATTTCTAACAAAGCAAGATTGATATTGTTAGTATTAAATTACTCTAAAACTATTAAAATAACATTGGATTCCACTTGAAGAGAGTAACCATTCCCATAGGTGGCCAAGAAATATATGATAATTGTGCCTCTATTTTCAAGAATAATACCACCACCCCACATTACTCCCAAGCTACATAGCCAGTTGGTATTAAGCTTGAAATAGGAACTAAGACGGAGCAATCAGATCTAGTGACCAAGGGAAGGGTTAAGGGAAGCAATGGGGGAGATCCTATATACCTTGAGGAAACTAAGAGAGAGTTCGTTATCCCAATACTTGAGTTGCAACATCAAATAAATCATCCAACTTCTAGTTCTGAAAATGATATCTATCATAGAAATATTAATCCCCTCTAAGAGCTTTACCATTCTCCTTCCAAATGCACCAAAATACTTTAACAATTATGATAGTTCTCACCTTTTTCTCATTAGAATTATTCCCCGATCCATGAAAGCACTAATCTAGAAAATTTAAACTCTTATGATCCTGAGAATTAATGCCAGTAAAACAGCTAAAAGATTGTCGATGTCTCACATTTCTCTCCCACTAATCCAGAAAATTTTTACTATTGTACCCATGTATAATGCACCATGAATTAATTTATAATTAATTCAATTAAGGTGTGAATTTATTACCCACATTGTGTAATTAAAAACATTTCATGTAAATCGAGATAGCTTGGTGCATGGTTAGAGAGGATATACATCAAGTAACATTAGTACATGACGTCTTGTTAATTAGTCCGAGTTAAGATGACTATTTTCTTACACGTTCTACATGATTGGTGATAATGTAACTTAGAGACCACAAGACAACTAACTCGTGTAAACATCATGTACTCAATTAATTTTCATATAATGATTACATGTTGAGTCCCTAGGAATGTGTCATGGATAGATGAAGAGAAATATACACATTGTGTAGCTATATTGTACATGCTTTGTATATTACCAAATCACACAAAATAAAAAATTAAATTATTATAGTGATTAAACCCTATCAATAGGTGTCCCATTCTCCATTTATTTGACAATGTACACAATATGTGATGGGTTGTATATATATTAAATGTTTAATTAATTTCTTTTAATATTTTGAATTATATGTCATGTATAAGTTGTAATACAATTATTACTCTACACACAATAAAACATAACACACAATATAAAGACCATGTTTTTCAGGTGTCATTTATTTGACTATGCACATGCCATGAATTTACATGATAATTTTTGTATTCCACAAGTCACATGTGTAAATAGTATATGAATATAACACACATTGGGTAGTTCGTATATGTACTCATTGTGTTACCTCCAAGGTATATGTTTTGCACATGGTTGGTTTTAAATAAATTTATCTAATTTTTAAAAAATTATGATGAATGAGAATCTCAACAAATTTAAGATGGTAATTTAGTTAAAATAAGTGATTTATTAATGAAAATAATTAATTGATTCAAGAAATATTAATATTAAATAATAATTATTAGAATTGAATGATAATTTTATTAAATTTATAATACCTTAAATGTATATGGATGATAGTGAGCATATACCAATCCTTTGTAGGATAATATTTTCCGTTTAATTAATTATTAAATTAAATAGATTCTTTGGGAACTATCTATCCTCTCATTGTGTAAGGGCTTCAGTTCCCATGGTTTCATTTTATATAAACCCCTTAACCAATCCTTTGGTTCCCCTTGCTAGTGTGTGAGTAAAATCTTATGTAATGGACGGAGAAATCAAGAGAGTATAGGTGGTACAAGTTTGGATCCAAGGAGAAACCAATATAATAGGTACATGGGTGGATAAGTTGAATGCAACAACATGAACCATTTCATAGTTCATGTGTTTTCCCCTAGGTAAATGGTTAGTTTATAATCCGTTATTTAAACTAACCATTAGAAAAAACTCTGATCATATCAATTCAATATTTTATTACTTTCTATATGCATGGCTAATTTCACTATGGATGTTTTTTCTTGATCACGTGAATTAATGAATTAATAAACATGTAAGATAGAACTAAAATAAATTTGATTATGCGTAATGTTTATCTAGGAGATGGTTAATAACTTCAGTAAATCAACTTAATATTAACAAACATGTAATAAGGATAAAAGAGTACATTTTTGTATAATGATAAAAAACAAACAGTTATATATATTAAGTTGGTATATACTTACTTTACTTAAGTTAAAATCAAACCTTAATTGAATGTTATTGGTCGGCCCATGTCAGGGTGCTTTCAATTATCAGTGAAAAATAACTTGATGTTTTGGGTTAAATTAACTTAGTTCACATAAAGGTTTGACTACCCAAGTATGATTTTTTGTAACTAAGATGAAACGTTTTAGGAAATTATAATTTAATGATTTTAGGATTGGGGATCCCACTCAACAGATCATAGAATTGTGAGTTAATGCAGTTGTTAATTTTATGCCTACCTAAAACCCTTAAAATAGATTCTCAAGATCATGTATGGATTATGATAGAGTTAATAAGGGTATTTTTGAATAAAATTTCAAATAAAGTGGATGTCTGAAATCCAATAGTGAGTAATATTGGGATTAAATAAAATAGTATGGGATTAATAAATAAATATAACATTTATTAACTAATTTAATTAGATAAAGTACTAATATTTTTTCTCTACTTTTTTTATTTTAATTATAATAAATATGACTTTAAACATTTCACTATGATCTGAACATGAGAAGGATAAATGTCTCACATGCACTAATTTCTAATATTGTAAAAGTTTCTTATAAATTAACCCATTCCGTGAATGGAAATTATATGTTCCATAAAACCTTATTCTTGATGATATTAACCAAGAGTCTTCAGATGAAGTGTTGTATCTTAATGAGAATCATTTCAATGATGCCATATATTTTCAATGTTTTATGCTATAATCCATGAACAAAAATCTTCTTATGTAACATGAGGGCATGTGATATGATACCGTATGGAGGTGTGGTGCTCGTTGGCGAAAGTGTGGAAACGCAAGTGATGAAAGTGGGAGAAATGCAAATAAAATGAAGTGCGGAAGAACTAAAAGGGGAAGGGGGGTGATCAATTAGGACCCCAAGGAGACTTGCCCCTTAAAACCCTAATTATAAAAAGCGCCACAAAGGTTGATCACTCCTTTGATAAGCCTTACTTGCATTCATCCAAGAACACAAGAAACACAAGCATAATAATGCTAGAAAATACTCAAATTCGTGATTAACCTCAAGGGGTACAAGGGGGTGGCTATTTATAGCCAAATGAGAGGGATACAAGTCAAAATACCTATCTCACAAAAGTCTAAAGGCTAAAAACGATTTTTGACTTTCTTTACACATGCCCATGGCTTTAGGGGACAAGATATCCACCAAGAAGACTTTTTAGCACCACCCCCAAAGACTTTGAAGATTCCCACCATGACTTTGTAGACAAGGGCCCCACCACTTTTGAATTTGATAATGCAAGTGGCTTTAAATTCGTGGGATCAAATGGGTGGGCCATTTAGGTTCACTTTTGGGCTTTAATAAGTGTAATTAAAGGCCCATTTGATCCTCCCATGCATGCATGTTGGGCCTGCCCTTGTAATTTCAAAATGAGGCCATGTAAGGCCTCTTTCATACTCCTCATCCTTCCTCTTGTCATTGGGCCTCCAATACCATGCAATGGGTCTTGTGCATTTATGCTCCATCCACCATTACTGTCAGGATCACTCTCGACTCCTCGCTGCATATGCACACCTTGATTCTCATCATCCCCTCCCTCTTCAAAAGGATTCGTCCTCGAATCTGCATATTCAAAGGGAGAGAGATCGGTAACATTAAAGGTGGCACTCACATTTCCATACCTGCTGGGCAAGTCAATCTTGTAGGCATTATCGTTGATTCTTTCTAAAACTTGGAAAGGACCATCTCCTCGCGGTAGAAGTTTGGATTTTCTTTGCTCCGGAAACCTTTCCTTCCTCAAATGCACCCACACCCAATCTCCAGGTTCTAGTACAACCTTATGTCGACCCTTGTTTGCTTGCTTCGCATACTGTTCATTTCTTCTCTCAATGTTGGCTTTCACTTTGGCATGTAAATCCTGAACAAATTTTGCCTTCTCATCACCTGCAAGATCAACAACCTCATTAGTAGGCAACGATATAATATCTAACGGAGTCATTGGGTTAAAGCCATAGACAATCTCAAAAGGTGAGAAGTTAGTAGTGGAATGCACTACTCGGTTATATGCAAACTCTATGTGTGGCAAACATTTTTCCCAGTTATTTATATTTTTTTGAATTATTGCACGCAAGAGGGTAGAAAGAGTCCTATTCACCACTTCAGTTTGACCATCGGTTTGAGGATGTGCGACAGTTGAGAACAATAATTTAGTCCCCAATTTATTCCACAAAGTCCTCCAAAAGTGGCTAAGGAATTTCACATCCCTATCACTTACAATGGTTTTGGGCAGTCCATATAATCTCACAATTTCTTTGAAAAACAAATCAGCTATATGAATAGCATCATTAGTTTTTGAACATGCAATGAAATGAGCCATTTTGCTAAATCGATCCACAACAACAAAAATGCTATCTTTCCCCGATTGGGATCGAGGCATTCCCAAAACAAAATCCATAGAGATGTCGGTCCAAGGATGAGATGGAACAGGCAAGGGGGAATACAATCCATTAGGTTGAACCTTGGACTTTGCATGCTTACAAGTGATACACTTGGCACAAATTGCAATAACATCTTTTCTCATGCTTGGCCAATAAAAATGTTCATGCAAAGTAGCTAATGTTTTGTCAACACCAAAATGCCCCATCAAACCACCCCCATGAGTTTCTTTTACAAGCAATTCTAGAGTTGAACAATTTGGAATGCACAATTTATCCCTTTTGAAAAGAAATCCATCATTTATGTAGTACTCTTTAAATCCATGTTTTTCACAAGATGCCCAAATTTGAGAAAAATCTCCATCAGTTTCATACATTCCCTTTAGTAACTCAAATCCAAGTAATCGAGAATGAAGAGAAGTGAGAAGTGCATACCTTCGGGAAAGAGCATCGGCAACCACATTTTCCTTACCTTTTTTGTGCTTGATCACATAGGGGAAAGTCTCAATGAATTCCAGCCAAGATGCATGTCGCCGATTCAACTTACCTTGGGACTTCAAATACTTAAGGCTTTCATGGTCAGAATGAATAATGAACTCTTTAGGCCATAAGTAATGTTGCCATGTTTCCAGGGTTCGTTTCAAAGCATAAAGTTCTTTATCGTAAGTTGAATAATTTAATGCTGCCCCGTTCAATTTCTCACTAAAGTAAGCAATTGGACGTGACTCTTGAGTCAAAACAGCACCAATACCAACTCCCGATGCATCACACTCAATTTCAAAGACTTTTGTGAAATCCGGTAGGCTTAAAAGGTGAGCATTGACCAATTTTTCTTTGAGTGTGTTAAAAGCCTTTTCCTGTTTTTCACCCCATTTAAAGACCACATTTTTCTTAACAAGTTCATTAAGAGGTGCAGCGATGGATGAGAAGTCCTTTACAAACCTCCTATAGAAGCTTGCCAATCCATGAAAACTCCTAACCTCGGTTGCATTATTCGGTGTTGGCCACTCCTGAATTGCTTTGACCTTTTCTTCATCCACACGAATCCCTTTCGCCCCTACAACAAAGCCAAGAAACACAACAGAATCCATGCAAAAGGAACATTTTTGAAGATTGGCATAAAGTTGGTTTTCTTTAAGGGTCTCACACACCAAACGCAAGTGTTCAACATGGTTATCTAGAGATTTACTATACACCAAGATATCATCAAAATAGACAACCACGAATTTTCCAATGAAAGAACGAAGAAAATGGTTCATTAAGCTCATGAATGTACTTGGTGCATTAGTTAAACCAAATGGCATAACTAACCACTCATACAAACCGAACTTAGTTTTAAAAGCAGTTTTCCACTCATCTCCTTCTTTCATTCGAATTTGGTGGTATCCACTTTTAAGGTCAATTTTTGAAAATAAAGAAGCCCCATGTAATTCATCAAGCATGTCATCAAGTCGAGGGATGGGATAGCGGTACTTAACTGTTATTTTGTTGATGGCGCGACAATCTACACACATCCTCCATGTGCCATCTTTCTTGGGTACTAGGATCACCGGAACTGCACAGGGACTCATGCTTTCCCTCACCAATCCTTTCTTCATTAGTTCTTCAACTTGACACTGGATCTCTCTAGTCTCTTCTGGATTAGCTCTATATGCAGGCCTGTTGGGAATTGCGGCACCGGGTATGAAGTCGATCCTGTGCTCAATGCCTCTCAAAGGTGGTAGTCCATCGGGTGTTTCTTCAGGAAACAAATCACCAAATTCCTGTAGTAAAGACACAACACAAGAAGGCAACGAATGGTGAATTTTGTTAGTTGCAAGGTAAGAATCCTTACTAATGAGTAAGAACACCTTCCCGCTCAATAAAGCACCTTTCACCTCACTTTTTCCAGAAAATAAACTCACCTTTCGCTCAACACTCTTGTTTTCATCTCTTTGATTTCCCTCATTTCCTTTTATGTCACTCGTCTCTCCTTTTTCACTCTTATTTTTTCCACTCTTTTCATTTTTTTCTCTCTTTTCTTTTTTTCTCAACTCATCACTCTCTTTTTTATCACTCAAATTTTTATTTTTCCCACTTTCTTTTTCACTCATTTATTTTTTCTTTTTGTATTCTTTATCTATCCTCACTTGATCTTCATATGCTTGTATGGGACTTAGAGGAGTCAAAACAATCTTCCTACCACTGAAATGAAAAGAGAAGCGGTTAGCATAGCCATCATAAATCACCCTCCTATCAAATTGCCACGGTCTCCCTAGTAACAAATGTCCAGCTTGCATCGGAGCAACATCACACAACACCTCATCATGATATTTTCCAATGGAAAAAGAAACTATGGCTTGTTTTGTGACCCTCACTTCCCCACTATCATTCAACCATTGCAATCTATAGGGTCTAGTATGCCTTAGAGTAGGCAAACTCAACTTTTCCACCAACAATGTACTCGCCACATTGGTACAACTTCCACTATCAATGATCATACTACATACCTTCTCCTTGATGTGGCATCTCGTATGAAAAATATGTTCCCGTTGCTCCTCATCATGATCATCTTTGGGTTGAATGTTTAAAGCTCTTCTTGCCACCAATGCATCTCCATGTACGGGTTCTTCAACTTCTACATCGGAACCCTCCTCCAAAGATGGAATCTCATCATCGCTAGAGTGCTCACTAAGGATGTCTCCATTATCCAAAATAATCATGACCCTTTTGTTTGGGCATTGAGATGCAATATGACCATGTCCTTGACACTTAAAACACTTTATATCACGATATTTAGAAGGGAAATTTGTGTCCATTTTTCCTTTTGAATCAGTGGGAAAGAACTTATTTTTGGCCTCTTCTCTTTGTTTTGGAAGAAATTTAGAATCCCTTGGTTTCGTTTCATTCCACTTAGAAATTGATTTTGGATCTTTCCAGTTATCCTTCCAAAAATTATGGGAACTTACTTGAATCCTCCGAGAATGTATTTGTTTTTCGACCTTCACTGCCTTATGTAGCAACTCCTCCATGTCAATGTAGGTCTGTAGTTCCACCACATCTCTAATTGCCGGATTCAAGCCATTGATGAACCTTGCCATGGTAGCTTCGCGATCCTCCTCCAAATTGGCTCGAATCATTGATATCTCCATTTCCTTGTAGTATTCCTCCACACACATGGAACCTTGCACAAGTTTTTGTAACTTCAAATGTAAGTCTCGATAGTAATGACTAGAAATGTACCTTTTGCGCATTACTATCTTCATTTCTTCCCAAGTTCGAATTGGCCTTTCTCCATTTCGTCGTCGACTTACTTGTAATTGGTCCCACCAAATACTTGCATAGTCATTGAACTCAAGGGCTGCCAATTTTACCTTCTTCTCCTCCGAGTAGTTGTGAAGTCCAAACACATGGTCAACCTTTCGCTCCACTCCAAATAAAGTTCTGGGTCACTCTTCCCTTGAAAGGGTGGAAGTGTCACTTTGATGCTTCCCAAGTCATTGTCTCTCCAAGCAGCACGTTGCCCTCGCCTAGGAATTGATTCTTCGAAATCGGAGTACTCATCATCACCTTCCTCAACTTCTTGCCTTCGCGGAGCCCTTGAAGTTGAAGAACCTTGCAAATCATCCAACCTAGCATTCAATCTTGTAAATTGGCCAGCAACAGCTTTCATGAATAATTTGATGTCGATCTCACTTCTTTCTCCCTCGCTTGCCATTTTTTTTAAAACCTCACACACTATTTCTCTCTATTTTTTTTCCTCTCAAAAGGTTCCTCACACTTTCTAGCACTACAACTTGGTTCCTACAAGTGTTCTTAAATAGAATCAAGAAGACAACAATTAAGAAGCAATCAATTCAGGACAAACTTTAAAAATTAGAAATTTTAAAAGGGTTTGAATCAATGGAATCCAAGAAATATGAGAGGTAAAGTGAGATGGGATAAAGGGAAATGGTTGAAGGTTTGATATGGATGAAGAAAAGAAGATGGTGGATAAGAAAAATAAATGCAATCAAATTTGTGACTTAAGGAGCAAACGCAACATTTCAAATGAGCAGTTTTTTTTTTGTATTTTTTTTTTTGATTTTTTTTTTTGATTTTTTTTTGTATTTTTTTTGCTGCTCAAATATCAAGAAATTGGAAACAAGGACTGCGTTTTTTTTTTGTGCTCAAAGTACAATAGATGAAAATGACACAATACTCTAATCTGATTGCAATGATATAAAAGGGTGAGAAAAATATGAGCTTCAAACTCGATTGGAAATCCGTTCTTGGAGGATTGTTGGATCTGTAGCACGAATTGATTCGGCTATATCTCCAAATATACTTGTTGGATTTTTCTGTTTCCAAATCGAGATGAAAGATGAGGTTCTGAACTATCAAAATGACATGCTATACGTCCAGAAACGCAAAGAAAAAAGGGGACGAAATGGCAGAAGAAAGTTCCGTCCAGAACTGGCTGATGGATGAAAATAGAAGAAGCGGATGAAAAAGTTGGGAGAAATAGAACAATGAAAGAACCTGGTTTCCGTTGCCGAGCTCTGATACCAAATGATATGATACCGTATGGAGGTGTGGTGCTCGTTGGCGAAAGTGTGGAAACGCAAGTGATGAAAGTGGGAGAAATGCAAATAAAATGAAGTGCGGAAGAACTAAA
The DNA here is from genome assembly GCA_963277665.1 of Viscum album. NCBI lineage: Eukaryota > Viridiplantae > Streptophyta > Magnoliopsida > Santalales > Viscaceae > Viscum > Viscum album. The sequence continues at coordinate 340,379,157 of OY728167.1, forward strand.
AGGGGAAGGGGGGTGATCAATTAGGACCCCAAGGAGACTTGCCCCTTAAAACCCTAATTATAAAAAGCGCCACAAAGGTTGATCACTCCTTTGATAAGCCTTACTTGAATTCATCCAAGAACACAAGAAACACAAGCATAATAATGCTAGAAAATACTCAAATTCGTGATTAACCTCAAGGGGTACAAGGGGGTGGCTATTTATAGCCAAATGAGAGGGATACAAGTCAAAATACCTATCTCACAAAAGTCTAAAGGCTAAAAACGATTTTTGACTTTCTTTACACATGCCCATGGCTTTAGGGGACAAGATATCCACCAAGAAGACTTTTTAGCACCACCCCCAAAGACTTTGAAGATTCCCACCATGACTTTGTAGACAAGGGCCCCACCACTTTTGAATTTGAAGATGCAAGTGGCTTTAAATTCGTGGGATCAAATGGGTGGGCCATTTAGGTTCACTTTTGGGCTTTAATAAGTGTAATTAAAGGCCCATTTGATCCTCCCATGCATGCATGTTGGGCCTGCCCTTGTAATTTCAAAATGAGGCCATGTAAGGCCTCTTTCATCCTCCTCATCCTTCCTCTTGTCATTGGGCCTCCAATACCATGCAATGGGTCTTGTGCATTTATGCTCCATCCACCATTACTGTCAGGATCACTCTCGACTCCTCGCTGCATATGCACACCTTGATTCTCATCAGCATGTATGTGTATAACATGATATATCTCCTTTAGGATATATATCAAGAGAGGGATATCCAAGAGAGATACATGATCTCCAATTCTTTTTTACATGAATGATTGGAGAGTTAGTTCTAGTTGGGCCTCATGTAGTCAAGATAATTTTCTACATAGAGGGCTTTGAAATCTTGGGAATTTAATTTTCCCATGAGTTGAACACAAATCTCATACTTTAATCACTACTATATTCCTTCTATGGTTTTATTATTAATTATAACATGAGTAATAATTTCCCCCCATAGGTGGCTAGGGTGGGAGGGGGTTGGGGCATGGGGCATTGGTCATGGGGTAGAGTCCCTAGACCATTTCTTATTGTAGCTTGAATATATATATATATATATACACAAATTTATATAATATGAGTAATAATAAAAATATTCTTTCATAAATTCTTACTCTGATTCTCCAAGTGGACAAGGAAATGGGGTGTGACAAACTCTTAGTATATATGGTGAATAATAAAAGGATGAAAAAAGGAAAATGGTCCAAGACTCACAACATGTCTAAAGATATTAAGAACCATCCTTCTAAGAATAGAAGTATCCAACGGTAGGTAAAGGAAAAGGAAGAAGTATGATTTTTATGTGCCAATCATCGACACTAGAAGAGGAACTATAGCTAGAAAAAAGTGGAAGATAAAGGTTCATTAGTTATCAAGATTAATCATTATATATCTACACATTGGGTATTACTTATATAATTTGGTGATAAACCCAATATCTAAATATAGAAACAAAGTAGATTCTAAAATCTTTCTATAGGATAGGTTAATTTTCAAGCTGTAAGTGGTGTGAGGATGGATGGTCTAGCCATTGGAGACTCCCAACTTTTTTTTCCAATAGGATTGATACTAGTTTTAAGAGATTGTTATTATGTACCAAATGTTTTCAAAAAAATAATTTATGTATCCTTCTTAGAAACATATGTTTTTTCATTAAAGTATAGAAATAAAAATTGTTTATTTTATAAATATGACATATGTTATAGGATGATACATTGTAATAACATTATTTATGTATTAAATTATGAAAACAATGTATTGGAAATTGGTAAAAAAAAAATCATGTTCACATGACTCATGTAACACCCAGCTATGGAATCATCATCTTGGTCATGTAAATAAGAGGAGTTTGAAAAATATTTATCATGAAAGTTATTTATAAAACATTAAACTAAAAAAACATGAAAGAAGTCATTATTTTTTAAAAAGGAAAATTAGAAAACCACCATCTAGTAGATAGGGTGAAAGAGCCACAAAACTTCTAGGATTGGAACACACTGATGTGTGTGTTCCATTTCGAGTAGAATCTCGAGGTGGGTATAATTAATTCAAAACATTTAATGATTAATTAAATAGATATGGATATATCTACATGATTAGGTATAAGTCGAAGTCCTTTGAGAAATTATAATAATTAATAAAATTAGTAGATAATCACCTTATAAAGAAGATAAAGATGCTTCAATCTGATTAACGTGGTGAATATTATAACTGAGAGTTTATTAAATATTTATAGGAGTTTAAAATTATATATCATCTCACTCCACCTTAAATACCATGGTGGTATGGTTTTAGTGAAAAGAGGAACCATAACTTTGTAAACATGGTAAATTTGATGATGAATCATATGGATATTCCATTATCATTTTGTGGATGTGCATTAAAATTCATGGCTTACACACTAAATCAGGTACCAACTAAAGAGTAAAATGGAATTCTATTTGAGTTATGGAGTTAAAATAATCTCATTTTTTCACAAATATGTTAATGGGTTTGTGGGTATTTTTTTAAGTTATCTAAAGAAACAAAATATCATCCCAGGGCATAAGGTGTATCATTATAGAGTATCCTAAGGAAACAAGGGTACTCTACCAATAAAACTCCTCAAACAGTAATGTGATTACCACTAAAAAAATTTTCTTTCATGAGATGGTGCACATAATCAGTAAGGAGAGTGGTTGAAAGATTGGATTCGATGAAGTTGATGCTCTAGATACACAATAGTTTTTACATGAACATATTCAACAAGTCCCCATGGAAGAAGTGGTTCCTGAAACACAAGTATTAAATAAGATCATGAGAGAGGTAAGAGAACTAGAGATATATGGTTTTATAGTCATAGAATATGGTGACTAATTTTTAATTTATAATAAAATATTTATTATACAAATCGTTAGTAACGAGATTAGAAGCTGCAAGATGGAAAGAATCCATGAAATTTGAAATAAATTCCATGTATTTGAACCATGTTTGGGTTGTAGTCAATCTTCCAATTTATGTAAATAATTTTGGGTGAAAATGGTTATTCAAGGGAAAACTGTTAATGGAAGCTAATGTAAGTAAATGTAATGTAAGGATAGTGGTTAAAGGGTTTAAAAAACATCAATGAATTAAATATAATGAAATAATTTCTCCAATTTCCCTGTTTAAATCCATAATAATTCTACTTGTTATAACATCTTACCATGATTACGGAATTTGGTAGATGGATATTCAAAAATATTTCTTTAATTGGAACATTTAAGAAGGTTTATATATCACAAAACTAGAAGGGTTTGTGACTCAATGTGATTCCAAAAAGTTATGAAACTTTTAGAGATCCATTTATGGATTGAAGCAAGAATCTAGGTCATGGGACATTATGTTCGATGAAGCTACATTTGTTTGGTTTCATTATGAAAGAATGTGATCCATGTATCTATAATTGGTTCAGTGGTAATGTAGTTGTTATTTATGTAGTATATTTTGATGACATATTACATATTATATGCAACAAAATAGTCTCACATTCTATTCAGGACTGTTTGAATTGATTTTTCTCCTTAAAGTAAATATGTGAAGCATCCTAGATGCTAGGGATCAAGATTATTTATGATAGATCCAATAGTTCCGTTGAAATAATTCAAGGTACATAAACTAACCAGATACAAAAGATTTTTAGTATGGAAAAAATCATTAGTGGATTGGTTCTAGTGTCACATAGTATACATCTTTCCAAGAAAATGTGTCCTAAAAATGATACAAGAAAGATTAAATGAGTAAGATCATATATTCCTTAGATATAAGATAAATTTTTTTCTATTTTATTTACTAGACTTGATGTTTCCTATGCATTGATAAAGGTTGATAAATATCTTTCTGATCTATGTGAATAAAATTGGTTTTATGTTAAGGATATACTTAAGTATTAGAGAATAAATAAGGATATATTCTAGGTATATGGAGGAGATTATGATATTTTTATCAAGAGTTCAAATAATTCTAGTATTCAATAAAATAAAAATGATCATAAGTTGAACTCTAGATATGTTTTCAGTATCAACATAGGATATGTGATCTAGAAGAGTTCAGAGCATCCAGTTTTCCCTGATTCTATTATAGAGTTTGAGTATATAGAAACTTATGATGATACCAAAGAATTTCTTTGGATTGGAAACTTTGTCTAAGATATTTATGTAGTACCTAGATGTAAAGAACCTATCACATTATCTTGTGATAATACAGTATTGGTGGCTCATATAAAAGAGATAAGGTCACACAAACACAAAATGAATATACTCCAAAAGTACCACCACTTGATAGATTTTTCTAAAAGGGGTTACGTTTCAGTAGGTAGTGTTTATAAGGAAGAAAACATGGTTGACCCCTTCACAAAATAATTATATTAATTGAATAATCATTATCATATGAGAACTAATGGACTGAAGTTTGTTGTTATTTGGCTCTAGTACAATTGAAAGTCTATTAGAATTTGTTCCATAAAACAAAATTTTGTGTACTTTATGATTACCTATATTCATAATTTTGAATATTTAAAATAAATTTTCCCATCATGATTTTTTATATATGTAACATAGATTGTTATAATGTCCTAAGAGTAGTGGGATCATTGATAATTTATAGTAGTTCCCCACTATGATAAGAACCCAGAAGTTCCATAAATATATTCTTAAATATAGGTTCTATAGTTGGATGAAATAATTTTAGGGATATAAATGATATAGGATATTAGGGGAGGATAATCATAGGACATTGAGTCACCTTCTCATGGTGTATGCGCTTGGTAATTTCTAATATAAGTGATTATGAGAAAGAGACCTGTCTGTTGAAAATCAACATTTTTACGAGTCATTGGATGTTATTATCTAAATACATGTATAATGATCCTTATAATTTAAGATTATTATTAATGAATATTATTAGATGCATACTTTGATGTATTGATGAAAATTGTGACGACATATGTTAGAATAAAATTTAGATATTTTGGGATCTTCATGAGTAATATTTCATTAATTTGTAATACTTGAAATGATTTTCCCATTATATTCTTTAATCAATGTTTATATCTCAAGCCCTTTGATGTAAATGATACAATCTAGATAAATCTATGGCCATAGTGTTTTGTGGGAACATTTATTTTCCAAAAATTAAAAGAAATTGACATCGAGCACAAAGGTTTAAGACACCAGCATGAAACCTTGTTTAGTAGAGATGTTGAGATAATGGGCTTATATTACATAGTAAAAATATATATGAGGTTTTATATCATTACAACATAAAATTATTTCTTTATGGGTGACTTGGCATGTTTCTAGACACTAACCTTGGACTTTGGGTTTCTTCATTTAATGACACTGAGAAAGAAGCATAGAGTGTCACACACTATGTGTATCCATAACCTCGGTTAAATAATAGTATTATTTATTATTTAAAATGTTGAATAAATCTTATTTCTTCACATGGTTTAATAATTATTCATGTTTTCTTGATCAAATATATTATCAGTAGCTTTTCGATAGAATATTTTGTGAGTAGAATATTTATTTAATATTTATTTTCTATTTAGTGAATTTAATATTTATTTATTTATTAGTGAATAATTTAGTGTTATTTATTTATTAATAAAATAGTCATTATTAATTTTCTGATAAATATTGTACATGAATGGTGGACCAATTTTAATAGTCTGATGAGAAATAATATATATTGAATATTATTGGAATAAACAATATTTAATTAATTCATGAGTTTTTCTCATGTCAAAAAATAATAATAATAAGAAAAATAATAATAATAATAATATTATTATTATACACATGGTGTTCCACATGGATTAAATAAATAATAATGGTACATGTAAAATTATTATTTTCTAACCCATGACTATTTAAAACTAGTCATATAATTTCTAAAGGGTTGCAATTTCATTTGGTTATGCACAACAACATTGAGAGGGAATTAACTCAAAGAACTAGGTAGGTAACTCTCTAAGAAATCTATTAATAATGTAGAGATATCCTTCTCCAAAACCACTCTCATGTCTTGAGAGATTAAGGAGAATCCTTTTTGAAGTGATTCTCAAGGTAATGAAAGTAAAATGATGAAAGTGTTCGGATGTACCATGCTAGTTCCTGGATATTTGTATGAAAACATTTGAAGGTTCTTGAAGCATGTGTGGATCACCGTTGGATGGAATCTACACTTTATTCTTACAATGAATGACGGTATGATATAGATATGTTTACATATTTATCAATGAAGAAAGAATTCACCACACAATAATTATTTAATTTATTGAATTAATTCTAAAAAATATGTGATGATCCTATATTCTGGTTTTGGATCTCTCATATCAATTTATATTTTTTTTTAAGTTGGTCACAATGTTTATCATTGACTCACATCTCAGATTAATCATCGATTACAACAAAAATTGGAGTTGGGCATTCCTCATCTATCATTTCCATTGTTCCCAGAACCTTTATACAAATAATATAGTGATATGCGAGGGTTCTTCACATAGAAATAAAATGTGGAATTTCGTGATTGAAGTAATATAAATAAGAATCAATTTTATGATGTTGAGATATTCTTAATGGATGAAAATATATCATGGATATTGGTTGAGTTGTTATACAAGAAATATTGAAATAAGAAATGATTGAATGTTAAACTGCTAGATTATTATTTTATTTTCAAATATAAATATTTCAAATTTATTTATAGTGATCGTGTATGGTGAAATTGTTATAATATTCTCTTGAATTTTTTTTGTTAAAGGTATATGATTAAAGAATTATGTTTTTACTATGTTAGGTTTTTCAGATGTGTTTAGTGTTTGTGACTATTCAAAAATAGAAGCTGACTGGGTCAATGATTTTCTACTAAAAAATGAGAACAAAACATGAGAAACTAATCTTCTAATTCCAGATGATTATATTTAAGAATACATAAATATATATCCAGGATATTCAAAGATTAAAAGATGATAATATGGATATCAATATTCTATAATATAGAGAGAAATCATAATATTTTGATCTTTCATAAGTGCAGAATATTGAAGTTCTTGAAGAAGTGAGAATATACTAATTTAGATTATTATGAGGATCAGAGGAATAATATCTTTTTTTGAAGGAATTTATGTGTGGAATAATCTTAAAGAAAAATTTATCATACACATTCTATTTAGTATTAATTTCATAAACTGGTAGGAGCTAGTATAATGAAATAGTAGGATGCTTTAACTTTTGGAAACAATACTTGGGTTAAGGATGATACTATCCCACACCACTTGTAATAATTATAGATATTAGTGGAAAATATATTTCTCAAACATATCCCTAACATGTAATGGACATAGTCACCCACATTGGAGTCAAACCTTATAAAATATTGTGTTCTATATATTAATTTTATTCCCACTGTATACATGTGAAGGTGAGATAGAAAACTTTAGATTACCCTTATTCAAGAAAATCACAGTGACTAGTTTTGGGGAGGAATTATTGGATAAAAAATAATAGAAATTCAGCCTCCCATTGTTAGTGTTACATCTATTCCAAAGCACTTCATCCTTAAACTTCACGTTATAATATCCTACTCACACGATGTTAAACTATATGGGGTATCCCCGGTCATATGAACTTAAACATCATGAAATATTTTCTTTATTATAATGTGTTATATAGATTAGTATTAGTCATAAGATAATATAATGTGTTTTATATTATTATCTCCACATGGTTAAAAACTATAAAAATTCACTCTTGATTTTAATGAGTTCGATTTATATAGTGGACATTTCCAACCATGGCCCTTACATGGGCATCATCCCCAAATTTTTATACAGGTTCACACCCATTAATCATTGTTTTCCTATAACACCCTTTAATTTAATATTTGGTTCATTCATGTTGGGTACATCCATGTTGGAGTGTCTCCATTCACTCTTCCATGGTTCTTAGCTTCTCATTTGCTTCATGCTGGGATTTTTTTATTTCTACACTAGGGTGTGCCACCTATTTCAAGATCTATATGTGACTTGATTCTTGTTATTTGTATTAGGTTTCTTAATCCCTCAATGTAAATTCCACTCAGATTCTATCTTATTGATTCTTGTTGGGTCTTCCATGCTATGATGTCAACTTTCCATCTTTCCATTTACACAACCTTGGAGTCTGGGCCTACCAATTAACATCAATTTTCATTCATTATACCTACCCTAGACAATTTTTATTTCTCATAACAATGGGTATCTTCATTATTGTTTCCTAAAAAGCATAGGTAGTGAAACCATATTTTCAAATTTCAGATTTATATATTCCCCCTCTCTCAACCAACTCTCCCCAACACATGTCATGGGTATTGATCTTGCCACTAATTCAGACAATAATGTTTTCCCTCTTATTACTTTTTATCTGGAGAAATTTTTTACATGAGAAGAGGATTAATTCCAATGTCCATGTATGGTCATCCATGCATGCTGGTTGAATGAAACTCTTGTTTTGAATTATTCTATGTCATAGCAGTATAAATTGTTAGACATCTCAGTGTAAGTTCGATGACCTTAAATCATGAATGATCATATTCATCCAATTAGAATGACCATAAACTACATTAAACTAATCTTCCTTAAATTATCCATTATTAGAGTGATTAATGAGACCCAAAACATGTTAGTTTGAAAACCTAAAAAGGGTAAAGTGTGTAAAATTTGAGTAATTTATCATTAATCTAAATGTATCGAGGTCTTAGAAAAAATTTAGAGAATCATGTATATAGACAAAAACTCATGGGACCAAACATGAAGTTATATAAAAAGTCAATCCACACTCACTAGGTTAATAGATATTGGAAAATATTATTGAAAATACTTACCACCCCATTTTTCATTATGATTTATCATCCTTATCATATAATGTTAAACTAAATTTAATTACACCATGTTGAAAGAGTATAAACTACCCATAATTATTGTCCGAGATATATGAAATTAAACCATAAAGAACCACTTGTTCAATATTTATAACCCTAAATTAAAAGAATCATATTGGATATTTTCCTATGAACATAAAAAATATAACACAAAATACTCTCTACATGGAAAGAGATTTTATGGATGATCATTCTTCTCTCATGAAAATAAACTGTAACGAGCATGATGGTTTTGAGTGAAGTGAAAGAACTGGTTGGAATGTTAACAACTCATCTTTTTTTAATAATCAATGATAATAATGAGATGTTGATGACTAAGAACTTCATGACAAACCAAATAAAATAAAATAATAATTTATATATTTTTTGGAACCAGGAATATATTTTTTTCACATATAATTTATAATTAATTTATTTGAATAAAAAATTACCTTTCGTTGAATTATTTCTTCATCATCATTAATTATATGAAGACATTTTTTTGTACCAACATTGAATTAGTTGAATAAAGGGTAGATTCCCATTAGTGGTGATTCATATGTGATTTATGAAAATTTAATAATCACTATAGAATCCTCTATGTGGTAGTGTGGATAGTTCTAATGCTTATGGTGATAGTTGTTGATCACAACAAAATTATTCATGGCGTAAATGAATCGTGTTGGTGGAGGAAAATTTTTCTCTATTATTGTGAACTAAATTGGGGAGTATACCTATATGGATTTATAGAACCCTATTTAGAACTCATTTTTCACAATGATTAAAATTTTTCTTGGGTTTCATAGTTTTTCAGAACCAGGTTTGAATATAGATGGGGTTAAACAATAACAATTGCATAAGGAACCATATTATTTTCATAATCCCTCAAGAACCCCATGTATAAATAATAATATAATTTGTATTATTTACTTAACATGCAATGAACTCCGAGATAAATAAATATTATTTTCCTAAAAAAATAAGTTAATATTTATTCAAACAATATTTAACATGGAATTTATCATCCAACCATTAAACTCGGTTCTCCAATCCTCCCCAATATTTCTCAGACCATGAAGTAATGAATAATTAATTATTTAAATAAATATCACTTCATTATACACTAATAAATAAATAAATATTATGTTCAAAAATCAAATAAATATAATTTTATTTAACATTCACGTAAATAAATAAATAAATATGTGTTACCTTGTGAAAAAAATGAATAAATAATTATTATATATTCACATAATTAAATAAATTACTACCTGGTGAATAAATATTTGTTAAATATTCAAATCACATATAGATATTCACTCAAATAATTTTTTATTGAATATTTTTGATAAAAATATAATGAATAGTCATTAAACCATGAATGAGAATAATATTAATATAATATTCTAAACACACTTAGTGTGTGAACTAGTGATCCCTTCCTCAATGGAATTAGACTACAATACCAAAATTCCTTATTAATAATCTAGTAACATTCCAAGGATACTATAAAGAAATAATATAATGTTACAATGAAATAATACCCTCTCTGAACATACACTGTGTAATATAATCCCTTTATCTCAATATCTATAATCATATAGGATGTATGCTAGTGTTATCAACCTATTTGCTCTATGTATCATTATTTGATATTCCAGAAATGAACATTTCCATAGAGACCCCTAGCCATGGACTAAATTAGAGAGTTCTATTCTCACAAAAGGTCCTACAATATCAAATTGCACTAAATAAGAAAGGGAAAAATACTTTATCCCATTAATCATGAATTTAATATAACTCGTGACATGAAAAACATATCCTACCTCACCACATTAATATATCATAATCGTTTTCATAAATAAATAAAATTACAGGTATAATAATATAAATTAATAATAATATTGATGTCTAAGGATTATTACACACATATGTGGATTGAAACATCCAAAGACATATTTAAATGTGGATTTCCTACTAACAGGTTATGTTCTCATAATTTCCATCTTTGTAGATTACCTGGGGAATACACCATTAAAAAGTGTCTCAATGTAATATTAATCTACACCCCTAATAGTCTATATCATTTATAACCCATAAAATTATATAATATAGTTATATAACCTGTATTGAATAATAATTTCATGGCACTTCTCGATTATCATCATAGAGATGAACTATTATGACCTTTCAATGTGAAAATTACCCTTACAAAATTAGTACATAATATGTCATATAGAAGATCAATCATGATGTGTTAAAAACTATATATTAATTGTAACATAAAAAGTAAGTAATGAATAATAGATATTTTTATCTATGTCAATTTATGAATTAGATAGTGTTTTAGAGGCTTAAAATGAGAATAAATCTAATCTTAAGCATGGAATACACTAATATTTTTAAAAGATTGTTTTACTGCCTTTTGATGGAAAAACATTTTTAAATCAAACTTTTGACAATTTTATAAGCCCTATTTTTCTAAATAAACTTATTATTTATGATTGGGACATCGAAATTTACTTTGGGTAAATTTTTGGTATTTTTCCGATAAATATCATTTTTTTAATGAATAGTGAAAAATGTTGTATTTTAATTCAAAACCTCTTTTTAATATAATTTATTTATTTGAGTAGTTTATCTTTTGAATTGGGTTTAAAGTTAAATTAGAATATATTTTTACCATTTAATCCAATATAGGTCGTTGGAATTAATTTCACTTTGAAATTGGACTTAAACTAGTGTCAATCTTTTGATACTTATTATTTCACAAAAACACGCTATTTGCTCTGATAGCGGGAATTAATTATTAAATTAATTAATTTAACTTATATGTTTTGAATTTTTTAAAATAGAAATCATTTTTGAATTCAGAATATCAAATATAGATTAGGGTGATGTTTTGGTATTTTTCTGAAAAACTTCAATTTTTGATGAATAGTGAAACCACCAAGTGGTACTTAAAAAACTGATTTTTCATTTAAATGAAACATTACCACTTCTGTGTTTTTAATATCAAAAATCTGACATACATAATTGTCATTAATAAGTAAAATGTGCTTCAATGGGATTAAAATAATTTTTTTTGAATAGTAACTTTTATGTTTTTAATCGCGATTAGAGGTAATTAGTGTAATTTAAGGTATAAATAATGTTTTAATAATATGAAATGACCTAGAAACATATCATACCATTATTGGATGTGTCATCTCCGACCAAGACAATCCATGGTTCAACTTGGGGACCCCATGGAGCCACTTTGGTAGGAAAATGACATTAATATCTTTTTATTTAAAGTTAAAATAAAAATGTCACAAACTTGTATTGTTTTACTAAAACAATATTTACATGGGGTTATACAAGTCAGATTTTTTACTATAAATAGTCATTGGAAATATAAAAATATTTCCTATATCATAGTATTTTTTTTATAATTTTTAGACTTTAAATAAATTAAATTATTTATGACATCATGATGATGCATTGATTACCTCATTATTTAACGATTTAAATAAAATGAAAAGATAATGTAAACTCTAAGACCTAAAATTGTCAAAAACCTATTGTATGGGTATATTTAGAACCCTTATCACCTTATCCTAAAATTATATCAATTTGGGACCTTTTTAATCCGAAACTCATTTTAAAATAAAGTAACATTTCTTTACTTTCCAAGAGTGCCCCTCCTCTCCTCTTATAAAAGGCCCCCACCTCTACCACCTTACCCACACTTCCAAAGACTTTGGCTTGGACAAACCCTACCCAGTTTGTCTCTCCACATCCATATCTTACTCCTTGAAGCCTCACTTTGGACAGAAGTCTTCCCAAGGAAGCCTTTGAGCTCAAATCAAAAATGGTTACCCTTTTTTAAGGTAATGTCTTCTCTTGTGTTCTTATGTTTTATTTTGATTCTCCAACCCTCTAAACTCTTTTTATTCATTTATTTTGTAACAAAACCAGTATCCTCAATATACTAGGATGTTGTTATTATAATGATCCAAGCTACAATTACGCACACCTACATCTAATGGTTAAAGAACATATTGTTTCTGTGGATGGAGAATTTCTGCCTCACGAAACGATGATTGTTCAACACTCGTATAACACCTTCAAAGGTGGAAATTAAGATGTGACTATATTTATATATGATATATAGTATGTTTATTTTTTACTTAATATTTTCTATTTTTCATTTATTTCATACCTTTATGGTTTCCATTATGGGTAAACGCGATATCTTCATTTTAGGAAGTGCAAACTACCGCCCCCTCAAAGTGATTTGATTTCGTTAATGACATATGTGGGAAGTATAAAGGATTTAATTAATGGTATTATATATGATATTATACTGAAATTATAATTTACCTTTATATCATTATGATTCCATTCCATAAAATACGAAATATAAATGAATGTAGCGTTCATGCGTACGTACGGCTTACCGTCTCCATGAATGGTGCATTTCATTTCATACCACTAAACGTTATGTAATATTATAAACGCATGCATATACTGGATATATATGATATATATGATATCTACATCATGAATACAATTCTAGATATAATGGATATTTTACCACATGAACAACTTGTAATTATAAAGAGTTTATTTTTGACTCAAGTACCAATGATTGTTAAAACGACCGTTATTAAATTAAATAATAACATAGTGTTCATGACATGGTAATAAGTGATATAAAAGGAATAATGAACTTGAAAATGGTTCTTAAGAAAGTAGAAATTAACTCAAGTTTATTATTCAGGAGATTAAAGAACGATCGAGTCAAGTCGGACCCGAGGTAAGGGAACTTCTTAACCCAATTTTCGTTCTTTGGGTTAATTTCCTACTTTCAAATTATGTCATGATATTATTATGTCCTATCTTGTATTTGTAATTTCTTTATGTGTACTTATAGTGAATACACATAATAGATCTATTTTATTAAAAAAATGATCTTTTTATGGGACTTCGTCTCAATCTCCTTTCATTGAGGCATATTTTGTTTTATACACAACCTTCTTTTATACGGTGTATAAACCCCTTTGACTTTTACGTTTATCCAAAAGGAATATTTTTTCTATGAAACATTTTACTAAAAGACAAAAGGGAATTTTTCTGTCGTACGTATGCGGTGACAATGACTTCTCCTCCGCCGTGACCATTATTTGAGTTTCGACTTCCTCTACAAGCCATACCTTTTTTTTAAATTGAAAAATAAATACCATGTTTTACTTTTACTTATAGAAAATGGTTTTCATAATGTTTTTTTATCAATGTGTTGTATTGATATCTTGTGATTGAAAAGTGGAAATGTTATGTTTCCTTTATGAAAGTTTTATATGATACGATTATGTTATGGTTCTTGAGAATTATTGTGAAGATGGGTGGTTCCGTGATAAACTAAGGGCGGGTGAGCCCGATATAGCTCTCCAATGCATTAGGTAACGTGAAGGAGTTAAACGTTAAGGTTTCTCTGAAGAGATTTAGGGAATATACTGTGATGGGTATTCCGAACGTAACCAAGAGGGTTACTCCCTATGTAAGAATGTTATGAATGCCTCAAGTTACCATTATGTATTATGATTTCTATGATTTATTCATGATTATATGAGGTATGTTAAAGTGCTTATGTTTTATGAGTAAAGTATGATTTCATTGATTCTTGTGTATACATGTACTCATGTTTCCTTTCCATATTTTCATATCCCTTATTGATCTTTTTATTCTCATCCCATGTTTTTGAAATGTTTTTCACAGGTCAAGGGAAAGGTACATGATATGATGATAGTGTGAAGGAAGTGTCAAGTAAGAATCCATGTTTTATTTTAAATATGTTTCCGTTGATGGGAAAAAATGAATACTATCTTTTATTGTAACCACTTTTTTTAAATTTGGAATGTAATGCATGTTTTATGATCTAATTCTCTAAAACTCTAAACCTAAAAAGATTCTCAAGGGGTATTCTTGAAATATCTCAATATTAAGTAATGTTTAAGGCTGGGGCCTTATAGTTGGTATCAGAGGTCGGTTTAGATAACTTTAGGAGTTAGAATTATATTAAATGATTATCCAAAAATATTTTTTTTATGGTCAAATTGAAATGATATAGCATTTACAGATTACCATGTTGCTTCACCTAAGATATTTTTGTGATAATAAGGGTTTTCCATAGAGGAAACAGAGCAGTTTTTCTACAAAGGCATACAGAGTATAATGACCTTTCGAATTAGAAACCATAGATGGTTGGAATTAGAATTGAGCAGTTTACTGCACTGATGGATCAGTTGAATTAGGTGATAAATGGTGGTTGTGTTTATTGATGATATTTTGGTGTTTTATAAAAGTAAAGAGGAGCATGAAAGTCATTTAAGAGTTATCTTTAAAACCTTAAAAGAAAATAAATTGTATGTAAAATTCACCAAGTTTGAGTTTTGGTTGCAAACAATTTATTTCCTTGGTCATATTGTTTCTAAAGATGGGATATATGTTGATCCTACAAAAACAAAGGTTGTTGAATAATGGCCAAGACCCACAAATGTAACAGAGATCCGCAGATTTCTTGGTTTGGCAGGTTACTCTCAAAGGTTTGTTGAAAATTTTTCACAGTTATCTAGTCCAATGACTAAGCTAACTTGGAAGGGTGTTAGGTTTATCTAGACAAAAGAATGTGATGATTATTTTCAGGAGTTGAAAAGAAGATTGGTGAATGCTCTAGTTTTGGCACTTCCTTCCAGGAATGGGGAGTTTGTTATCTACAGTGATGCTTCATTAAAAGGACCTGGTTGTGTCCTAATGCAGAATGATCAGGTAATTTCTTATGCTTTACGTCAGTTGAAAACTAATGAGGTAAATTACCCTACACATGATTTGGAATTAGTAGCTGTTGTTTTCGTTTTAAAAATTTGGAGGCATCATTTGTATGGAGTAAAGTGCGAAATATATACTGATCACAAAAGTTTAAAGTATATATTCACTCAGAAAGAATTGAACATGAGACAGAGGAGATGGCTAGAATTAATCAAGGATTATGATTGTACAATTCATTACCATCCGGGAAAAGAAAATAAAGTGGCTGATGCTTTGAGTCGAAAAAGTAATTCTTAATTAACAATGTTGCGTTTGGAACTTGATCCTTTGGTTAAGGATTTGATGAACTTTGGAATAGAAGTTGTTGGTGCAGGATGTCCTTCTGTTTTGTTTCAGGTATCAGTGAAATTTTCTCTATCAGACAGAATTAAGCAAGCACATAAGCAAGACAGTGAGTTGCAAAAAAAGGTAGAGCTGGTTCCGAAGGGTAAGTTTCCTGAATTCAACATTGATAATGATTGTGTTTTGAGATTTGGGAAGAGATTGTGTGTGCCGTGTGAGTAACAGTTGAAGGGAGATTTATTATGTGAAGCTCATAGCTCTCCATTTTCAGTTCATCCTAGCAGTACTAAGATGTATAGAGATCTTCGGGGGTATTACTGGTGGGACAGAATGAAAAGAGACATTGCTGATTTTACTGTGAAGTGTTTTACATGTCAACAGGTTAAAGAAGAGGGGCAGTTACCGAAAGGGATGCTTCAGCCTCTACCAGTGCCAGAGTGGAAATGGGAGAATATATCCATGGACTTCGTTGTGGGATTACCAAGGACATGTCGAGGTAATAATGCAATTTGGGTTATTGTTGATCGATTAACTAAATCTTCTCATTTCCTTCCTATTCGAGATACTTTCTCTCTAGATCAAAATTCCTGTTTGTATCTTAAAGAGATAGTCAGGTTACATGGAGTTCCTCTCTCCATTGTATCTGATCGTGATCCGAGGTTCACTTCTAACTTTTGGAAAGGCCTTCAGAAGTCGTTGGGTACTGAATTAAATTTTAGTACATCTTTTCATCCTCAATCAGATGGGCAGTCAGAACGAAAAATTCAGACTTTGGAGGATATGCTACATGCTTGTTCGATGGATTATTAGGGAATTTGGGACCAACATTTTTCTTTGGATGGTTTTCTTATAATAACAGTTTTCATTCTAGTATACAGATGGCTCTGTTTGAGGTGTTATATGGGAAGTAGTGTCGAACTCCAGCTTTCAGGGATGAAGTAGGTGAAAGGAAGCTGATGGGACCAGAATTGGTAGAAGAGATGGCAAAAAAAGATCATTTGATTCAGAAACACATGAGAATAGCTCAGAGCAGACAGAAAAGTTATGCGGATAATAGGAGGAAGGATCTATCTTTCGAGGTAGGTGACCATGATTTTATCAAAGTATCACCATGGAAAAGTGTGATGCGATTTGGTAAGAAAGGGAAGCTGAGTCCAAGGTTTATTGGACCATATGAAATTCTAGAGAGAGTTGGATCAGTTTCATACCGATTGGATTTACCCCCAAGTTTATCTCAGGTACACAATGTTTTTCATGTTTCAATGTTAAGGAAGTACATGCCAGATCCATCTCATGTTTTGAGTCCAGAGGTAGTTCAGCTGGAAGAGAACCTATCTTATGAGGAACAACCGGTCCATATTCTTGACCACAGGGAGCAAGTGTTGCGGAATAAGTTGATTAATCAGGTAAAGGTTTTGTGGAAAAACCACATGATTGAAGAGGCAACATGGGAATCTGAAAATGCAATGAGGGCTAAATACCCCCACTTATTTGATAAGTAAATAAATTGTGGGAACGCAATTTTCTAAAGGTGGGAAGGATTTAACATCCCAAGTAAGTAATGAATAATATATATTTTTATCTATGTCTATTTATGAATTAGATAGTGTTTTAGAGGCTTAAAATGAGAATAAATCCAATCTTAAGCATGGAATACACTAATATTTTTAAAAGATTGTTTTACTGCCTTTTGATGGCAAACCATTTTTAAATAAAACTTTTGACAATTTTATAATACCTATTTGTTGAAATAAACTTATTCTTTATGATTGGGACATTGAAATTTACTTTGGGTAATTGTTTGGTATTTTTCCGATAAAGTTCATTTTTTAATGAATAGTGAAAAATGTTGTATTTTAATTCAAAACCACTTTTTAATCTAATTTATATATTTGATTATTTTATCTTATGAATTGGTTTTAAAGTTAAATTAGAATATATTTTTACCATTTAATCCAATAGTGGTTGTTGTAATTAATTTCACTTTGAAATTGGACTTAAACTTGTGTCAATCTTTTGATACTTATTATTTCATAAAAACACGCTATTTGCTCTGACAGCGGGATTTAATTATTAAATTAATTAATGTAACTTATATGTTTTGAATTTTGTAAAATATACATCATTTTTGAATTCTGAATATCAAATATAGCTTCGGGTGAAGTTCTGGTATTTTTCTGAAAAACATCAATTTTTGATGAATAGTGAAACCACTAAGTGGTACTTAAAAAACTGATTTTTCGTTTAAATGAAACTTTACCACTTATGTGTTTTGAATTTCAAAAATCCGACATACATGGTTGTCATTAAGATGTAAAATGTGGTTCAATGGGATTAAAATAATTTTTTAGTGAATAGTAACTTTTATGTTTTTAATCGCGATTAGTGGTAATTAGTGTAATTTAAGGTAAAAATAATGTTTTAATAATATGAAATGACCTAGACACATGTCCTACCCTTATTGGATATGTCATGGCAGACCAAGACAATCCATGGGTCAACTTGGGGACCCCATGGAGCCACATTGGTAGGAAAATGACATTAATATCTTTTTATTTAATGTTAAAATAAAAATGTCACAAACATGTATTGTTTTACTAACACAATTTTTACATGGTGTTATACAAGTCATATTTTTGACTATAAAGATTCATTGGAAAGATAAAAAGATTTCCTACATCATAGTTTTTTTTCTGATATTTTTTAGTCATTAAATAAATTAAATTATTTATGACATCATGATGATGCATCGATTACCTCATTATTTAACGATTTAAATAAAATGAAAAGATAATGTAAAATCTAAGACCTACACTTGTAAAAAACCTATTGTATGGGTATATTTATAACCCTTATCACCTTATCCTCCAATTATATCAATGTGGGACCTTTTAAATCCAAAAATCATTTTAAAATAAAGTAACATTAATTTACTTTCCAAGAGTGCCTCTCCTCTCCTCTTATAAAAGGCCCCCACCTCCACCACCTTACCCACACTTCCAAATCCTTTGGCTCGGCCAACCCCTGCCCATTTTGTCTCTCCACATCCCTCTCTTACTCCTTGAATCCTAACTTTTGGCAGAATTCTTCCCAAGGAAGCCTTTGAGCTCAAATAAAAAAGGGTTACCCGTTTTTAAGGTAATGTCTTCTTTTGTGTTCTTTTGTTTTATTTTGCTTCTCCAACCCTCTAAACTCTTTTTATTCCTTTATTTTGTAAAAAAAACAGTATTATCAATATACTAGGATGTTGTTATAAGAATTATTAGATCTACACTTACACACACTTACATCTAATGGTTTAAGAAAATAATGTTTCTGTGGATGGCGAATTTCTGCCTCACGAAACGATGATTGTTCAACACTCATATAACACCTTCAAAGGTGGCCATTAAGATGTCACTATATTTATTTATGATATATAATATGTTTATGTTTTTCTTAAGCTTATTTATTTTTCATTTATGGAATACCATTATGGTTTCCATTATGGGTAAACACGATATCTTCATTTTAGGAAGTGCGGACTACCGCCCCCTCAAAGTGATTTGATTTCGTTAATGCCATATGTGGAACGTATAAAGGATTTAATTAATGGTATTATATATTATATTATACTGGAATTATAATGTACCTTTATATCATTATGATTCCATTCCATAAAATACGAAATAGAAATGAAAGTAGCGTTCATGCGTACGTACGGCTTACCGTCTCCATGAACGGTGCATTTCATTTCTTACCTCTAAAAATTATGTAATATTATAAATGCATGCATATACTGGATATATATGATATATATATCATGAATACAATTCTGGATATAATGGATATTTTACCACATGATCAACTTGTAATTAGAAAGAGTTTATTTTTGACTCAAGTAACAATGATCGTTAAAACGCCCGTTATTAACTTAAATAATAACATAGTGTTCATGACATGGTAATAAGTGATGTAAAAGGAATAATGAACTTGAAAAAGGTTCTTAAGAAAGTAGAAATTAACTCAAGTTTATTATTCAGGATATTAAAGAACGATCGATTCAAGTCGGACCCGAGGTAAGGGAACTTCTTAACCCAATTTCTATTCTTTGGGTTAATCTCCTACTTTCAAATTATGCCAGGATATTATTATGTCCTATCTTGTATTTGTACATTATTTATGTGTACTTATAGTGAATACACATAATAGATCTATTTTATTTAAAAAAATGATCTTTGTATGGGACTTCGTCTCAATCTCCTTTCATTGAGGCATATTTTGTTTTATACACAACCTTCTTTTATACGGTGTATAAACCCCTTTGACTTTTACATTTATCCAAAAGGAATATTTTTTATAAGAAGCATTTTACTAAATTACAAAAGGGAATGTTTTTGTCGTACGAATTTGGCGACAATGATTTTTCCGCTGTCGTGACCATTATTTGAGTTTCAGCTTCCTCTACAAGCCATACCTTTTTTTAAAATGAAAAATAAATACCATGTTTTACTTTTACTTATTGAAAATGGTTTTCATAATGTTTTTATATAAATGTGTTGTATTGATATCTTGTGATTTAAAAGTGGAAATGTTATGTTTCCTTTATGCATGTTTTATGTGATACGATTATGTTTTGGTTCTTGGTAATTATTATGAAGACGGGTGGTTCTGTGATAAACTAAGGGCAGGTGAGCCCGATATAGCTCTCCAATGAATTGGGTAACGTGAAGGAGTTAAATTTTAAGGTTTCTCCAAAGAGATTTAGGGAATATACTGTGATGGGTATTCCAAACGTAACCAAGAGGGTTACTCCCTACGTAAGAATGTTATGAATGCCTTAAGTTACCTTTATGTCTTATGATTTCTATGATTCATTCATGATTTGATGAGGTATGTTAAAGTGCCTATGTTTTATGAGTAAAGTATGATTTCATTGATTCTTGTTTATACATGTACTCATGTTTCCTTTCCATATTTTTATATCCCTTATTGATATTTTTATGCTCATCCCATGTTTTTGAAATGTTTTTTACAGGTCAAGGGAAAGGTACATGATATGATGATAGTGTCAAGGAAGTGTCAAGGAAGAATCCATGTTTTATTTTAAATATGTTTCCATTGATGGGAAAAATGAATACTATCTTTTATTGTAACCATTTTGTTTAAATGTGGGATGTAATGCATGTTTTATGATCTAATTCTCTAAAACTCTAAACCTAAAAAGATCCTCAAGGTGTATTCTTGAAATATCTCAAGATTAAGTAATGTTTAAGGCTGGGGCCTTATATTAATATTCTATAAAATGAATATAGGTTATCATAAAGTACATAATAGTTTTTTCAGGGGAACCAAATCCAAAAGCCTCCCATTTTAACTAGAGTCAAATGCTAACAACCGTCAATATACTATCTCTCAGATGATATTCATACTTCTGTTGAGATATGTCTTTAGTGAAGGGAGCCAATATATTTTCCACTATGAAAATTATGTTCACTACAACAATATACATGTGATAAAATTTCCTCAAGATGTGATAATTATGGACGTTTTTCTTCATTCTATGATGAGGACTTTGATCCTTTGTGAGAATCAGCATTGCAATATTATCAAATTACAATGTTATAGAAAATTTATAACTAGAAACCACATCAATATCATGGTAAATAGTGATGTTATTTAATTACACTATAGAATCAGAAATAATTTTCCACTTTAAACTCTTCCTGGTCACAACTAATTCATTGAGACTGAAGACATATCCTACCTACGATTTCACATCATTATATTATTTTGGGAACCTAGAATCATTATATCCTCTGATGGATAGTTCCTCCTCCCCTATATATACTAGGATCATATTTTTAGTATGCCTTAGATTCTTAAGGATAGTCTTAATGGAAGACTAATGTTGTTATCCTCGATTAACTTGTTATATACCTAACATGTTTAAATAATATATAACATCAAAGCTAGTGTATAACATCTCATATATGATTGATCCTTTTTCTGATGTATATGGGATCATACTCATTATATCTCTCCTATTGTTTCTAAGGAAACAATTTCTTTGAGGGACGTATACCATGTGACACTAGAACCAATCCCATCATGAATTGTTTCATACTAAATATATTTAGTATCTAGTTAATATATATACCTTTAATTACTCATAATATCATTTTGGATCTATCATGAATAATATTGATTCTAAGGATATGTGTTGTTTCACCTTAGTCTTTCAAGGAGAATAAATTATTTAACCATCCCATAACTGACTATAATATTGGTATATAATTTCTTTTAAGTAATATTCCATCTGAATATCTTACTAGGGATAAGACTGAACTCCCACTTAACCGATTGAAATACATGGCTCACATTCGTTCTTTATGAAATAAAAATCTCTTAAGGATTCATTGAACTGAATATTCCAGGACCTATATATTTTCTTCAAACATAAATGAATATCTACCACTTGAAAATATTATTGGAATTTATTGGAGTCTTAAAACCATCATTTTGTGTCATATAAACATCTTCTTGAATGATCAAATTACGGAAATATGTTTTATCATCAATCTACTAAATCTCAGGGTAACATAAAGCTGCTATGGAAAGTAGAATTATAATGGATTTAAACATGAAAAATATATAATAGGTTTAATTGTAGTAAATTACTTGATGGTATTTAAACCATTTAAGAAATATCCTTATTTTATAGGTATTTATTTTACCTTCCATGTCCATTTTTATCTTAAATACCCATTTACACCCAACAAGATTTACATGAATTGGTGGATCAACTAGAATCTATACTTTATTCTGATATATAGAATCCATTTTACAATTCATGGCTTCATTCAATCTTGTAACTTATAATCTCTCTACTACCAACTTTCAATAAAGATGGTCATTGTTAGAAACCAATAATTATTCACCATACTCAGTGACTAGAAAACGATATCTTTCTTGTTTTGTAACCCCCTAGGGCTCCTATGCAGTACTTTCATTTCAAGAAAATCCTCTTTCATTATGACATATATAATTTATTCCTATATTAACCCATATGTTTCTTGAGAATCAACTACATTTAAGGCAATATTTATCCCACTATTATTCTTGAGGATTTTTCTACCTCAACATAAAAAGGCTTACATTATTATTATCGCCTTCTTGTTTGAGTGATTTTATAGATAATATTCCTTTTTCCTTAGAATAACCTATAATCATAAACTTTATGTCCAGGGGTACTAATTTGTTGACTCGGATAGCCTTAAAAATCCTTCGTATCCCCATTCATGTTTAAATGGCAACAATGATTTATTTTCATACATTAATTCATATGGTTTTATTTTTACCTCCTTAGTTGGTACTCACTTTCGAGTGTGTTTTAGAGTATTCATTGTATATTATCAAAAGGATAACATACAATGTGTGCATAACATCAACAATCATAAAAACCAAGAATCTCATGTGATCAATGTAGCCAATTAGTTTGACTATATATTCCCCAGCGAACATCTACTCTACATGATTTCACATGAATAGTGAATTGGAGATCTCATATCTCACTTTTCTCACCTTCCCTTGAAAAATATCTTGAAGGTGGGTCATGATGCTATATTCATCCATATCCTTATGTTTCTTTTGAATCTCACTAAACTTGGATGATAGCATGAAGCATTATAAATTTTTGGAATCATAAAAAATTTTATATAATGAGAATGCTCCTCCTCATTAGCCACTTTTCCATCGGCCTTAGTAATGCAGTTTTCTAGCACATATAATTTCAATCCATGGCATAGTATAACACATAAGATCCTATTCAACTAATAGAAATTTTATATAATAAGATGGTTACCCTTATCTAATATGTATCTTAGTGATATAGTCAAATTCATGTGATTTTCCAGTTCTATAATAAATAAGGGAATAATTTTAGTACTTTATCTGGATTATTAAATTTGATAATAAATTTTAAATTTATTAATATCCTACTATTTTATAAAAACACAACATCCCTCAATATTGGTTTCAAAATATCTTATTGCATGTATATTCTAGTGGAAAAGATCCACATGTCCCTTCTCATAACATAGATTGAGGTATTTCAATCTATTTGAAGGAATTTAGGTAGGCTTGACATTCAAACTACATTTACTCATAGCTCCTTGATCCATTAAGTGGACTCCTCAATCTTGAAATCCTAGATTTAGATTTTATCAACACTTTTCTAACTAATTGCACTGACTCTCACAAAGTGGATGATTCCTTAATGAAAATTAGGTTAAGTTTACACAAAAATCAAGATAGAAATTCCTCAGTAATTAAAATCATCCCAATGGAGGTTTTTCAAGCACTTTGAACTGTGGTTTAATTTCTTTACCATTAGTGAAAGGAAATACCGGCTCAATTTTATAAATTTGAGGTATTTTTACCTTTATGGGTAATATTCCCATTTTATCTTATTACATTATTTTCAATATTAAGTGTATTTTACTTAAGATTAAATATGTATACATAATTCTTACACATGATTTAAATTTATTTCAGTTCAAACTTTATTTCTAGTTGTAACACCCCAATATTTCACAGTACGTTATTTTTTCAAAGTAATTCCATAACTTGCGCATCATGCAACACCAAGTTCAAGCGCACCACGACATACCAAACTGGTTATTCAAAAGAGGTTATGAATAAAATTAAATGAATTTTGAATTTTATATATTCAATATAATTTTAACATCAATATTATGTGTTTCATAGACATGATATAAGAACAATTTCATTTTTTTTAAATAAAGGAAGTAATTTTCAGAAAATAAAATTTTACCGCCTTTTAATGGAAAACACTTTTTAAATCCAATATTTGACTCTTTTATATATTCAATTTGACAAAATAAACTTATTCTTCAGAATCGGGACATAAAAATTTAGTTTCGATAAATGTTTTGTGTTTTTTTGATAACTTTTATATTTGGGTGAATAGTGAAAATACAAAATTTTAACTGAAAACAACTTTTTTAATAAAAATAATTTATAGTGTTCAATTATACATTTGAATGGTTTTTATGTATAATTAGATTATATTTTTATAAATTAATACAATTTTGGTCATTATAAGTAATTTCACATTTAAATTTGACATAAACACATGTCAATCTTTTGATAGTTTTTAGTTTTTAAAAACTCATTTTTTGGTTTTGACAACGGGAATTAATATTATATTAATAAATGAAACTTCTATGTTTTAAATTTGGTAAAATAGAATTAATTTTTTAATTAATAATACCAAATTTATCTTAGGGTGAATATTTTGTATTTTTCTAAAAACTCACAATTTTTGACGAATAGTAAAAAATACTGCGTTATTTTTTAAAACCGACTTTTTAATAATTTATTATTTTATATTAATTTATTTTAGTTCAAAATAATTAAATAATACCTATATATGTTCAATGTAACTAATTGGATTCATTTTATAATAAGTTTAGATATATAAAAATTTATTGAACATTTTACCATCTTTTACCCACCTTCTAAGAGAACTTGAAAATTTGCATAAAACATAATTTTACCACTTCTGTGAGTTGAATTTAAAAAATATGAGAGAAATGATTAACATTATTAAGTATAATTTGATTGAATAGGATGAAAATAATTTTTGGTGAATAGTAACTTTTGACTGTTATTTAACACGGTTTAAAGTAAATTGTGTGATTAAGTGTAAAAATGATATTATAATTACCCTAACACATGTCCTAATTCTATTGGATAAGTGTAATTTGACAAAAAAGAACCTTATAAATAAAATATGATCCTTTGGGTCCCCTGGTATTATATTAGGACATTTATTATTATTTTATTTAAAGATGCGTTAAAAGTGTTACATTCAAAGTCTAATAAATAAAGAGTTTTAAATATAGGGTTACACATAAGATAAATTAGACTATAAATCTTAATTAGAAATATAAAAATATTTCCTAAATAATCATATTTTATTTATAAATTTTAGACATTAAATAATTAAATTTATTTAATACAATAATGTTGCAGTAATGACCTTTTTAATGAAAGGTTAAAATAATTGATGTTATAAATATCCAAATAAATGTAATCGGAGACTTTTGATGAAATAAACTAATTTTATAGGTTAATATAAAATGTTAGTATTTAATATATGAATTAATTTTGAAGTAATAAAGTTTTTAGAATTTTAACAAAAATCAATTACTAAATAGTGTCAAAAGTTACATAAATGAGTTTTTAAAACAAATACTATATTATTGGTTGATATAATATACCCTAAAAACCTAAGGTTCAAAAAAAGGATTTAATAATATTATATATGTCATTAATTAACCACTTCGGGTTCTCTTGGTAGTTTATAGTATGTTTATTAACCATATAATATAAAAATATAAAGAGACATGGTAAATATGAAACTATTTAACTACGATTTAAATCTAAAACAGTAGGTTAATATGGTGAACTAATGTTGTATAAAACCTATTGGTTGAGAGTTTTACTAACCATCCGCACATTATACTTTAAATAAATTATATTGGAGCCATTAGAAACTGAAAATTATTTTATTATAAAATAATATTTCAATTTTTTCTTAAGGTGCCCCTCAAATGACTTATAAAAGGGAACTTCCCCTACTCTCAAAAAATAACCTCAAAATCCCTTTGGCTCAGCCAAAACCTACCAAAATATCCTTCCAACATCCCTCACTTCAAACTAGAGGCCTTAGTGTTATCAGAAAGCCAACTTAAGGATCCCTTTTGATCAACTCAAAAGCAAGCACCCGAAGAAGAGGTAATAATTTCACCACCATTTTTCAAGTTCTTTTCTTCTTCAACTTCCTCATTATTTGTTGTTTCCATACCAAAATAATAACCCCAGTACCTAATACATACTATGATGTTATTATAAATATGGTAGAACCATATTCGTTATTCTGTCCGTCCTACAAATGAGAAAGTCACCATATGTTTGTAATACGGCTTACCGTCTCCACGTCGTGGTGTAGTTTTTTATTCAGACACATTATTATTTGGATGGGAATAATAATCATTATAACTGATGAAAATAATAAATATAACATGTTAATGATTCTGTATATATTTTATACCATCCAATTACATATGATTTCACCATAAATATAATGATATTGTCACTTGTGCGTACGTACAAATTACCATCTCCACAAATGTGATGAGATTCATTCCCCATCATAATCATTCAAGAATATTTTTCATTTTATGATTAAAAATAATGTTTAATAAAATAATATAATTATGGTTATGAATCAAATACATCCTATCCATAACAAAAATGGCTTATGAAACCAATAATATAAAAGAAAATGGATCAGTTAACACCTGAAACGATGATACTACTAAAATATTATTAACAAATAAATATTAGAAGATCATATATGATATCATATTTATGAATGTGGTTATTGTATAAATTAATATAAATAATTTAACTATTATTCATGAGTTTAACAAAACCCTTGACCAAGGAAAAGTACAAGGTAAGGGTTAATTTCACAATTTCTTTATTATCTGATGATGTTTTTACGTAAGTATCTACTGGGACCTCTTTATCATCCACATCTGTGTTTCATAAAAATATTTAAAAAAGAAATATTTTAAGGTTTTTTGGAAGGTAATATTTATCAATATCATCATTTTAAATGGTTTAAATATTTATTCTTCTAAATAATTCTCATTAATGTCTATGTTTTCAAAATGGGTTTTAAGGATTTATTTATATGGAAATGAATGTTTTTAAAATGTTGATTCCATTAAAAAGTTTCAAAGTGGTATGGGAAACTTTGATTCAAATATGTATTTTAATGTCTTCTTTTATAAATTGTGTGACTTTTAAATGTTTTCATGAAAAAGGGATATTTCTCTCAAAGAGTTTTACAAATAATTTTCAATTATGTCAACATCCTTTTTGAATATTATTCTTGATTGAGGTTGATTTATTATAAATACAATCTTCAAAATTGTATTGAATGAGTTGTGATATGTTTGAATGTGGATGTGTTATTTTTATACAATTCGTGGTTTATAGATAATGTATTGACATTTCTTATGCTAGTTTTAATACGAATGTTTATGTTATGTTTAAACCTTTTCATATGATGAATTCATTGGCCTTAATAAGTGGCGGGTGGTGCCTGCTATAGCTCCTCGATGCATCGGTAGGTCTAATGAGACAAACTAGTGTCTTGGAACAAAGCCGTTACAAAATATTATTTTTAGTCTTGGAAAAGGCCATGACTATGTGGTTATGAAGTCTGGCATTATGCATTCCATCATTATGAAATTGGATATTGATATTGCATGTGATTATTCAACTAGTAGAATATCCATGTGAATAAGTAAATGGAATTATTTTGATTTATCTTTTCCATATCATGATTAAGTTTAAGTGTAAAGGGCTTGTGTTTTAGTCTTATATATTGCCTTAAATGTTTATGCTTATTTATGAAAGTTTCCGCTACATTATTATCCTTACTGAGCATCTGAGCTCACCCCTTACTTATGTTTTATTTTACAAGGATTCCAATTAGTATTTTATGAATGATAAGCAGGGTTAAGTTAGGGGATTAATGGAATTCTCAAAGGATCATTTATGATGTGTTTTATTTTCTAATGTATAATGTAATTTTCAAGAATGTAATCTATTTTCCAAGGCTACTAAACTGATCGGTATATCGGGACTTGATTCCTTGTAGTCATGTCAATGTATTAAAATAATTCACCGACACTGGGTAACTAGGGTTAGGACGTTACAGTTGGTATCAAAGGATGTTTAACAACAACCTTGGTAATATATTTAGATAAACAATGATTAGAGTACATTACCATAAGATAGACATTGAGGATTATCATATAAGAACTTCCTAGAATTTTGGTAATGTAGAGATTTTGTGTATTTTACAAGCAATACATCCCCGTCTGGATACAAGTAGGTAGAGGTGACTCTGGAACAAATGTAACTAGGAGTGAGAACTACAACAAGGAGTATTGGGCTTGACCCAGGGTATCCTGGTACATGACAATGGGCCTAACTGCACTCTTGGTTACAACACTCGTGGGGGATATGCTTAGGAAAATTGAAATTTTCATTACAAGACATTATGAATGATTTAAGAGTAAATAATTCCTCAATGAATTTTTTTTATGATTATATATTATATTCATAATATTTTCAATTTACGTTAGGTATTTTAGAAGTTTGGAATTATGAATTGCGGTGTATAAACTAACCTAGTGTATGCCATTGTTTAGAAATGGAAACTAGTATAAGGAATGAGAACTCCAACAATATGTATGATCCAATGAT
The DNA here is from genome assembly GCA_963277665.1 of Viscum album. Classification (NCBI taxonomy): domain Eukaryota; kingdom Viridiplantae; phylum Streptophyta; class Magnoliopsida; order Santalales; family Viscaceae; genus Viscum; species Viscum album. The sequence goes on from OY728167.1 coordinate 340,408,604, forward strand.
TTAGAAGGATCATATCTTTCATGGTATTAAGACAATATTTAGAAGGGAAATAGTCTCCCATTTATTCTCATCATATGAGGAAATAATATCATGTGTTAATGAGATACGAAAACAATTCTCTGAGTCTTATGGCTTTGAAGAAATGTAAGAGAAGAAAAGGATGGAAGAGATAAAGATAGATAAAGGGAAGAGGGGAAAGAAGGATTTTCCCATATGTGATAACTGTGGAAATAATCACCTTGATAAATTCTTGAATGAAATGTGATTTTGTTATAAGTGTGGAGAAAAAGGACACCAAGTACGTGATTTCAAGGGTTAGAAAAATGTTTCAAATGTACAATACTTCATCTTCAAGGAGTTGGGACACTACGCGAATCCATGTCCAAATCATCAGAGTAAACCCCATATGATGCTATTGGATAATAATCAAGTTATGATACTACCAAACATGAATAAGAGTGATTAGATTTATTATTTTGTTATTAAAGTATTGTGTAATTTGAGTATTGTATTAATGATTTACATGTTATAGGAATTATAGAGTATATAAGTATTGTACTATAGTACTATTTCATTAAGAACATGAGATTGTGTGGAACCAAGAAAAGTGAATCAATAAAAAGTTAATTTTTTTGAAAAATATATGGTTGAGAGAAAGATAAACCATACTATGGTTCTGAGACTGAGGTAGTTATTTTGGAATAATATTTGATTGATTTGGATAAATTATATTGGATATTATTGACTACCTTGAAACTGATTAATTATTTTTATATTCCATCATTGTTGGAGTTTACAAAAAATTTTGATAGAAGGAGTATATCCAGTATTATATAAGGAATAAGGGAGCACGAATGTAATCAATATGGTTTTATGGTAATTTAGGGTGTTACAGTGTTTTAAAAGAATACATGATTAATGTGTTCACATGTTATTACGCGGCAAAAAGGATCTTCATTGTGTTTACCTTCCTTATAAGTTTTCTACTCTGAGTTTGGAAAGAAGTATTTTGGATAAGTATAAAGGTTGGAATCGATTAAGTTTGACATTGGATACTATTGTTAAGGTTAAATCAATTTTTGAGATTATTTTTGGATTGTCATAAAATGGACAACCCGGAGGTTGGGTGACTACCCGTCATGTCCGGCAAGGCCGTGATACTTGAACCCACAACCAAAGGGAGAAAAGGGTGGATCACCTACCACTCGCATACATGATGTCCTGGTTTGTATAATGTAGTTTTTTTTACAATAGTCTGACAAATGAATTATTAATTCATTATTTTTGGAACTTTATACGATTATGACGAATAAAATATTTTTGAATTCTATTATCTTTTGGATTGAAATATGGTTTTGTGGTAGGAATTAGTGAAGGATGAAACTCTACTTGTCAAGTATATTGTTTTCCCTCTGATTCTATGAATAAATTAATTCTTAATGTTTAGGGAAGGGATCTTAAAACAAAAAATGTGTTATCCTAATAACTTAAGTTTTGTTGAACTAATGATATTTTAAATAATCATAGATTGATGGATTTGAGGCTCTCAATTTTACAATTGTCTGTGATTGATAACCTCAATCACTCCCTATAAATATTTACATTTTTCCTACAATTATGTGTCTCTAATTTCCACTAATGTTATCCTTGTAGAGATTATAATTTGGTAGTGACTTTTTCTTTTCACTTCCCCTCTTATTAATAATAAATTTTATTAACCCAATTTCTGATGTGGGTTTCCCGCAAAGGTATTTTTCTATTTTTAACCTTTTATTTTCGAAGAAAAATTTCAAATTGTGAGGATTCAATTTATTGAAGTAGTGGAGAATATAACACCCCAAGATTTCATAGTACATTATTTCTTAAAATTAATTCAATAACGTGCGCTACACACAACACCGAGTTCAAGTGCACCATGACTTACCAAACAAGCCATTCAAAAGCTGTTATGAGTAGTATTAACTAAATTTTAAATTTTATATATTCCGTATAATTTTAACATCCATATTATGTGTTTCTTAGAAATAATATAAGAATAAAATCATTTTTTCAGATAAAGGAAGTATTATTCAGAAAATGAAATTTTACATCCTTTTAATGGAAAACCCTTTTTAAATCCAATATTTGACACTTTTATATATTAAATTTGACAAAATAAACTTATTATTTATAATCGGGACATAAGAAATTATTTTCGATAAATTTTTGGTGTTTTTCTGATAAATTTAATATTTGGGTGAATAGTGAAAAATACTAAATTTTAACTGAAAAGAACTTTTGGTAATAAAAATAATTTGTAGTGTTCAATTATATATTTTCATGGTTTGGAAGTATAATTAGATTATATTTTTATAATTTAATATAATGTTTGTCATTATAAGAAATTTCATATTTAAATTTGACATATACACATGTCAATATTTTGATAGTTTTTACTTTTTTAAAACATGTTTTTTGGTTTTGACAACGAGAATTAATTGTAAATTATTAAATCAAACATATATGTTTTAAATTTTGTAAAATAGACTTCATTTTTGAATTCATAATATCAAAATTATCTTAGGGATATTTTTTTTGTATTTTTATGAAAACATTCAATTTTTGATGAATAGTGAAAACCACTATGTTATTATTTAAAACTGAATTTTTATTTAAGTAATTATTTATTTTATTTTAATTTATTTTAGGTCAAAATAGATACATAATACCTATATATGTTCAATTTAATTCATTTGAGTAATTTTATAATAAGTTTCATTATATAAAAATTTATTGAACTTTTTACTATGTTTTACCCTCCTTCTAGGAGCATTTGAAAATTTGTATAAAACTAAATTTTACCTCATATATGAGTTGAATTTAAAAAATCTAAGAGAAATGATTATCATCAGAAAGTAAAATGTGATTTAATAAGATGAAAATAATTTTCAGTGAATAGTAACTTTTGACTTTTATTTACAACGGTTAAAAGTAAATAGGGTAATTAAGGGTAAAAATGATATTATAATTACCCTAAAACATGTCTTAATTATATTTGATAAGTGTAATTTGACAAAAAAAAACTCGTAGGAATAATCTATGATCCTTTAGGCCCACTTGGATTAGATTAGGACATTTATTATTATTTTATTTATAGAAGAGTTAAAAGTGTTTAATTCAATGTTTAATAACTAAGCCATTTTTAATATATAGTTACACATATGATAAACTGAACTATAAATCTGGGTTATAAGTACAAAAATATTTCCTACATAATGGAATTTTATTTATAATTATTTTACATAAAATAAATTAATTTATTTATGACACAATGATGATGGAGTAATTACCTTTTTAATGAAAGGTTAAAATAATTGATGTTATAAATATCCAAATAAATGTAATTTGAGAATTTTGATGAATTATGATAAATTCCTAGGTTAATATGACATGTTATTATCTAATATATGAATTTATTTAGAACTAATAATTTTTTTAGGACTTTAACAAAAATAATGTACTAAATAGTGTCGAAATTGACATAATTGAGTTTTTTAAAAAAATACTATGTTATTGGTTGATATAATATACCTAAAAATAAAAGGATCAGTAAAAAGGCTTAAATAATATTATATATGTCATTAATTAACCACTTGGGGTTCTCTTGGTTGTTTATAGTAAGTTTATTATCCATATAAAATACAAATACAAAGAGACATGGTAAGTGTCAAACTATTTAACTAAGAGTTAAATCTAACACATAAGGTTAATATGGTGACCTAAAACAGTCTAAAACCTATTGGTTGAGTGGTTGTAGACCCATCCCCACCATATACACTAAATAAATCTTTTTTGAGGCATTATAAACCGAAAATTATTTTATTATAAAATAATATTTCAACCATTTCCTAAGGTGCCCTTCACCTCTCTTATAAAAGGGCTCTTCCCCTTCTCTCAAAATCACACCACCAAAGCCATTTGGATCGGCCAAAACCTACCCTAATATCCTCCCAAATTTAATAAATTCAACCTAGAGGCCTTATTTTAATCTTAAACCCAACCTAAGGATCCCTTTTGATCAACTCAAAAGGAAGCACCCGAAGAAGAGGCAATAATTTCACCACCCTTTATCAAGTTCTTTTCCTCTTACACTTCCTCTTTTTTTGTTGTTTCCATACCAAAATAATAACTCTAGTACCTCCTACATACTATAATGTTATTATAAATATGGTACAACCATATTCGTTAATCTATCCATCCTATAAATGACAAAGTCACCATACGTACGTACGTATGGCTTACCGTCTCCACGTCGTGGTGTCGTTTGTTATTCAAACACTTCATTATTTGGATGGGTATAATAATGAGTAAAACTGATTTAAATAATAAATATAACATTTTAATGATTCTTTATATATAATATACCATCCAATTTCATATAATTTCACCATTAATATAATGAAATTATCGCTCGTATGTACGTATGGATTACCATTTCCACGAACGTGATGAGATTTATTTCCCATCGTAATCATTCAAAAATAATTTTCATTTTATGATTAAAAATAATGTTTAACAACTTAATATCATTTTGGATATGAATCACATACATCCTATCCATAAGAAACATGGCTTATGTAACCAATCATATAAAGCAAAATGGATAAGTTAACACCCGAAATGATGATACTACTAAAATATTATTAAAAAATAAATATTGGAAGATCATATATGATATCAAATTTATGTATATGGTTATTGTATAATTTAATAACAATGATCTAAAAATTATACAAGAGTTTAACCTACCCTTGACCAATGAAAAGTACAAGGTAAAGGTTAATTTCACAATCTCTTTATTATTCATGGTTCTTTTTACGTAAGTATCTACTGGGACCTCTTTATCATCCACATCCGTGTTTCATAAAAATATTTTGAAAAGGAATATTTTAAGGTTTTATAGAAGGTAATATTTAACTAGATCATTATTTTAAATGGTTTAAATATTTATTCTTCTAAATCAATCTCATTAATGATAATGTTTTCAAAATGGTTTTTATGGATTTATTTATATGAACATGAATGTTTATAAAATATTAATTCCTTTCAAAAGTTTCAAAGTGGTATGGGACACTTTGATTAAAAAATATCTTTAAATGTATTTCTTTCTAAATTTTGTGACTTTTAAATGTTTTTATGAAAAAGGTATATTTCTCTCAAAGATTTTTACAAATTATTTTCAACTATGTCAACATAATTTTTGAATATTATTCTTGATTGAGGTAGATTTATTATAAATACAATATTAAATATTGTATTTAATGAGTTATGATATGTTTTACTGTGGATGTGTTACTTTTATACCATTCATGGTTTATGGATAAATTATTGACATTTAGTATTCTAGTTTTAATATGAATGTTTATGTTATGTTTAAACCTTTTCATATAATGGATGCATTGGACTTAATAAGTGGTGGGTGGATCCTGCTATAGCTCCTTGATGCATCGGTATGTCTCATGAGACAAACTAGTGTACTGGCACAAGGCCGTGACAAAATATTATTTGTATTCTTGGTACAGGGCCTTGACTATGTGGTTAAGTCTGGCATTATGCATTCCGTCATTATGAAATTGGATATTGATATTTCATGTGATTATTCAACTAGTATAATATCTATTTTGATAAATAAATTTCATTATTTTGATTTATATTTTCTATATCATTATGAAGTTCAAGTTTAAAAGGCTTGTGTTTTAGTCTTATACATTGCCTTAAATGTTTATACTTATTTATGAAAGTTTTTTCTATATTGTTATCCTTACTGAGCATCTGATCTCACCCCTTTCTTATGTTTTAATTTCCCATGATTCCAAGAAGTGTTTTATGATTGATTAGAAGGGTTAAACTAGGGGATTAGGGGCATTCTCAAAGGGTCATTTATGTTGTGTTTTATTTTCTAATGTGTAATGCAACGTTCATGTATGTAATCTATTTTCCAAGACTGGTAAACCGATCAGTCTTTCGGGACATGATTTCTTGTAATCAGGCCAATGTATTAAAATAATGAACTGACACTAGGTAACTAGGGTTGAGGCGTTACACTAGTTAATTTATTTATATTGTGATTATGCATCCATAAATAATTTATCATACAATTGAAAAAAATAAAAAAAGCATAAAGTGGAATGACCATGATATTTTCCAATGGTTGGTTTATATAGAAGATGATAACCAACCTGTGCTCTTAGGGAATAATATCCATGAACCTTACTTGGTTGAGATGTGGTATTCCACCTATGCTCATTTGTACCTCTTATATTGGTTTTACCTTAGCTACGAATAAGAACTGACTCCACTCGGTTAGAAGACCCATAAATTAAATATTCTTTTAATCAAACTAATGTTCAGGTAATAAAAGGATTGGTTTAAGGGGTTTATATAAAAGAAATTTTTGGCACATAGGTCCTTTCATAATGATATGATATGAATGAATCAAAGGACTTTATTTAATTAAATAAATTATTTAAAAAACCATGTAATGATAATAAATTAAATAATCCAATTTTAACACCAAAATATTAGAATATAATTTCTCTTTTAAAAAATTAGTAATGTTTGATATTTTTCTCGACTTGAAATAATGAGTTTAAGTGAAATGCGATATACTGTTGAATTATGATTATTTAAATGGGATCGTTTTAACAAAGCTGTTAAATTGGAGGTATGAATAATAATAAACAAATTATAAAAAATATATATAAAGGTTTTATATAATATAAATTTATTTATTGAATAATAGTAAATAATTATTCAATTTATAGTAAAATCATCTTATGCTTAAAAAATAAATTTTTCCTCAAAAATGGATTTTATTTATTTTTGTGAAAATTATTATAATTAATTTATACCCCTTTTACAAATTTTATTTAAAAAAATAAATTCATTTTATAAATCATCATATTAATATTATCTAAGAGTGAATTTTTAGGATTTTTATAAAAATATTTATTTTTCAGTGAATAATAGGAAATACCATTTTTGTAAAACTATCAATTCCTTTCTTTATATTAATTAATTTAAAAGTGTCATTATATTTTCATTTTGTTTTAAAGTAAAAAAAGAAAAATTTTAGTAATAATTAAAAATAATTTCATAATAATAAATATTTATTTTGTTTTTGTATAGGTTTATTTTTATACTTAAAAACAAAATTTTCATAAAACTATTTTTAAGTGAATAATGTCATCTGTTTTAATTAATTAAAATAATCCATAATGATGAATGATTTAAATTAAGTGTGTAGATTATATATCTATATATATTAATTTAAATTCATATAATTATGATGGATATTCATAGTTTTAATGTGAGATCATCTTATGTGGCAAAAATGTATTTTCCTGAAAACATGTTTTTCATCATATTTTGTGAGTTCATTTTTAAATTAATTTTTATCACTTTTAAAAATTATATCATGAAAAACGGATTCAATATTTTTATTTATAAGGTTAATTTTTATAAAATAGTTCTCTTTTATTTTTATTCATCATAATTAGTAACTACGTTAAATAGTTATATCCATAGAAAATGGTAAAATAAGTTAATTAAGGTTAAAACTAGTGTGAAAAAAGATTTAAAATATACCCAACACTTGAATTTACCATATTGGTTTATTTAATTTCATAAATATTAATTTAAGTTTCTAATTTATTTCAACTTGGATCCTTTTTCTTTGATAATGATGTATATAGTATTTTAATTAAAAAATGAAAAAATTCACTCTCTTGATTCAGAATTTATCTTATTTGTTCACAGAGGGATAAAAATAAGTCGTAAATTAATATTAAATGTTTTTTTATTATAATGAAATTATTTTTATGAATTTAATTTATTTTAATTATTTTTATTAATTATATAGTTACTTTAAACACTTATACAACACTAACACAGTGCTTTTACAAGTAGTGGAAAAATCAAAGTAAATATTTTTAAAAACATTAGAAGTAATGTATTGGGGATGAATTATGGTACCAAAATAATTTTATTGTTAACTATAATTAATTATTTATGTTTAAATTTAGTTTATTCTAATTATATTATTGTATTGATGCCATGAAATTTAAATTATGTGAATAATTCTTAAAATGAATTTAATATTGTTTTATGCAAAATAATATTTTATTAACAAATTTAAAAATAATAAAAATATATAAAGAGGAAAATTAGGATAATAAATGGTCTAAAATTACATATATTGGAAATTTATGCTCCAAATTCTTCTTTATAAGTAAAATTATAACCATTTTTTGATTGATAAATTCATTACCATGATTAAAGTTAAAATTGGTTAACAATGGGGTTAAACCAAAATATAAGGTTTAAAATTCCACTTAAACCTATAAAATTTTTAATGTATTATGTTATTTCAACCATATTATATATTAATTCAAAATTATAGAAACATGGTTCCACTTTCACTTGAAAAATAATTTATTATATTAATTTTTTTTATTAATTCCATGTGTATTATTTTCTTCACTACAAAACGACACCACATATCCTTTCTTCTACAAACCAACTTTAGCCAATTATCTTGACCAACCACTAAAAAAATCTTATAATAATCCTTAGATAATTTTTATAGGATCGGGAATTCCAAAAATACCAACCCTAGGGTCCTTGAGAGGAGATCTACAGTATCTCTTTCAAAGAAGATGTAATTGTCTTAACCGATCACTTTCATTTTTATTCTTATTTTACCACCTTTAATTATTTCCTAACCATTAAAATATAATACAAACAATACGTCCCATATACTAATACATTTTTAAATTAATTTCATAATATTTATCTATTTCATTCTCCATCTAAGGAGAAATAAAACTATAATTCATGTGTACGAAAGATCACCACTACACAAACCGGTGTAATTTTTTTCATCACCACCACACGTGGATGGTTCTGATGATGGAGATAATGAATATATATTATAGTTATTAAATAATTATAATTATTTAAATTTAATATATCATCTACTTCCTTACTCTTCCAAACATTAAAAAATGATAACGCAGCTTGTACATACTTATGGACTACCACCTCCACGAATTGATGTGAATAATTTTTAATTTATGCTTTAAATAGATGGTAGTAAGGATATATTTAATGTATATAGAGGATATTTATTATTTAATAATTATTTTTAATGGTGAATTATAATTTACCTTTATTTTTTCCATCTATCTAAAAGTTGAAATATTACTCGTGCGTACGTATAGACTGTCATCTCCACAAAGTGATGTAATTCATTTTCCATAAGCAATTTATACGAATGATTATAAAAGTGTATGAAATGATTATATATGAACATATAAAATTATTAACATCCTAGATATAACGAAAACATGAACATCATATAAGTATTGGAACTTATAACAGAAAATTTTGGGAGAAGAAAAATAGTTAAAACCCAAAAATGAATATTTTAATAACTAATTATTTTTAAATCGGAGCTTATATATGAAACATATATGATAAAATAAGTATGTTAATGTTTATATAATATAATTATATTAAATTTAAATTATTTATATATATGCTTAGGGAACTTTCTAAGTAATTCAAACTTGAGGTAAGGGTTTCTCATCTCACTTTTTTTTCTATGAGAAGTATTCCATATTCCCCACTTGTTTACTTTGTGTATTGTATATAATAATATGAATTTATTTTACAATTATTCTCAAGAAAATTATGGGTACCTAAAAATCTATCGAACTTTATCCCTTTGATGATGTTTTGATTCAAATATTAGTTCATATGTTTCTTCATCTCAATGTTATTTTTTTGAGACATGTTTGATTTTATGTGCCTATTTATGTTTATGAGGTGTATATACTACCCCTTTGGCCTTATATATCATGAATAAATTTATTTTCATGATATTTAATGTTTCATTTAATGTTACTCTTTTATGGTTCTTATGATTCAAAAGTAACCAAATTTGTAAGGGATTTATGTTTTAATCTCATTTTAATTGAGATTTATTATTATTGAATTTAAATTGATGGGAATTATATAATCATTATCTGATAAAATGATTTTATTTTTTTATTGTCTAATTATTAATGGAATATTCGTGTAGTAGAAAAATTTTCATCCTTTTGGTAATTAAAATGATTTTGAATTTTTTCTAAGAAAAAAATAATTATTTACTATTTTGTATGGAATCATTTTCTTTCATCTTCACTTTTTCTTTAAAATATATTCAATAATGTTATTAATATTATACTATAATTTTTTAAATTCATTTTTACCCATTTTTGAATTTCTATAAAAAATAAAATAAATATCATTATCATTTTTCAAATGAGGTACTTTTGACCTTTTTACCAAAAATGTGAAAGGAATCCTTTTTAATGATTATAACATGATAGGAAATTCCCACCATCCTGAATACTCAATTTGTTAAACCTTACTTTAAAAATTTCTATGTTTATATTAAAGAAATATTTTTCTATATTATTTTATAAATTTTTATATTTTAAATAATTATTTTAAAAAAGGAAATGGTATTTTCATTAGTAAATATTACAATGATATTATAAAAGAATTTTTCAGGTATAATATCATCCTTTGATGTTACTTATGCTTTAATAAAAGTATAATAAAATAATACCATCCTTATTATTTCTCTGGATGATTTATTAAAATAATGATGAGATTTTTATAAAACTAATTTATTTTAATTGATTATTACCTGATAGAGATAATATTATCATTATTTTCCATGTTTGTTTCAATTATTTAACCCCTACCAATTAATAAATTTGAGCGGATTTGCATAACTTCAGTATTTTTGGTGATTTTTTGGCTTAATTGTGAAAATAGGTGAATTTTGTAAGATTTAGTAGTTATCTAGAGCATCTATATTTCAAGAAAATATTTTATAATTTGGATCCAAAATAAGTTATTACATTTTTAGGATTTATATTTCCATTGGATTCATGTTTTCTTCTAGAATAAGATCTAGTTTGAGGAACACTGTCCTAGATAAATCAATCAAGAGAAGAAATTTTTCAGGCCGATGAAATGGAGACCAACAAAGTTAATGAGCCATATCTCAGACTAAATATTTCAAAATTATATGATTCTATATTTAGGAGAATTATAACTCATATAAACATTATCAAATTTAATTTCACGGATTAATTCTCTTATTAAGGCTTCCATTACCTGAAACCAAAAGGATGAAGTTGAAGTGTCTCATCGAGAAGAAAAGTTTATCCTCAGTAATTAGATCATAACTCTTCAACACGTGTCCAATATCTTTTATATTTTGATAGTAGATATACAACTAAATTTAAAACAACAATAAAAAGATATCTTAGAAAGTTTTATAGGTCTAGTTGGTAGAAATGAAGAAATATTTCAGTGTAGGGATTTTGGAGGAGAGATTTTCTGTTCTTCATTTCCCCTCTTTTTATTATTTTTTGTTTTGTAATGTATTATTCTTCTCATATATTCATGAATGACCTTAAAATTGAGGTTTAATCCTATGAGTGATAGGTTAATGAGAGGTTTTCCCTTTTTTAATGTTTCAGCTCAAGCACTTAATGTTATGAAATATTTTCTCTCTTTTGAGAAGATGGTTTCAATTTCTAATAACGGTTTTTATTATCAGGTATGATTGTATTTGGTTTTAAATTATGTTATTTAAATTTCTTTGGTAAATGAGTATTTTCTCTCTCCATTAGGGTTTGATCTATATATGATGGTATAGACCAGGGCTTAGTGCTGATGTACTTGGCGATCATCATTATGTGTGGTAGGGGTAGTTGATATTCATGATTGTTTGGGATAAACAAGACCCGATCAAGAATTGACCAAGTCAATTAAAGGTATTCTCTAAAAATCATTAAAACATATGAAGGAGAGTAGATCGAACTGAGATCTTGGAATGATTTATTATCACCATCACCATTTGACCAAGGGAGTGAGAGGAATCAATCATGGAATTTCACTTTAATCGGATTAGTAGAAGAGGATTTGATTAATTAGAACTATGTTAACATTACAATTGGAAAATCGATCCCAAATTGATCACTCAATTCATATAACTATTTTAAATCTATTTATTTTTTAATTTGTTGTCAATATTATTCTTCATTTATTTCTTTTGTTTGGTCACTTTATTTTATTTTCTAAATCAAACAATTTCAAAAACAACCTCCACTTCTTTCTAAAATTTTATGGTGACAGGTTGATTGAAGTGCGCTCATCTCGGGAGACAATATTGGTTAAACAATATACTAAATTTGAAGTTAGAAATTATTTTTTTTGTCACACCCCATGACAGGCACATGTCAAAACAAAGCACCATTTCTAGGGAGGTTGTCCAAATAATCTAATTCTAATATTTTGTAAATATTTTATTTTCTTTCATTAAAAAACTAAAAAAATCAATGATGTATTCCAAATACAATTATTCTTAGTGGATTGATTACTCATAGGTTTAAGGATATTTGGTAGATAATAATGAGATGGAGGTATTTCAAAAGAATGATGAACTCACTATTTTGGATAAGAAAATGATGAATGGAAATGTCACAGGTTTCTCACTTCAAGAACTGATGGACATGGTTAAACAAGTCAATACTGATTATCAATGATTTAAGTCCAAGGAGGAAGTTACATTGGATGAGGGGCCTCAACCTAAACAAGAGTCCAAACCAGTTGTTGAGGTTATTTACCCACCCATATTTCACATAGTGGATCCTGATAACCTACCTCCATCTACAACCACTCTACTCCAAGAGGAACTTCCCACTGAAGAAGTAATTGAAGCCAATTAAACTCAGAGAGATGATATTTTCATGAACTTATTATATTATAATATTATTGAAATTGAATTAAGTATCCCTGTAAGTGTTTTTAATTTTTATATTCATCCAACACATATATTACCTTGGTGGATGAATATGAAATAGAAGATGTACCTAAGGAGGAACAACTGGAGCTCCCAGAACATGTTGCTCATTTATTGGAGGGAGTTCAAGAGGAGATCCATCTGGATTTTCCTAATAAAAATGAGATGTAATATTCTTAAATTAAGTGGGAAGATTTTGATATTGATTATTCATTCTTAACTCTATTTCAAATATAATTACATTCTATCATTACCTTTGATTATTCTGTTGATGCAGCATTCCTTTAGAAATTACTTAAGAATAAAGAAGAATCTATGCAAGTGGAAACCAAGAAAGAGTAGGACTAATTATTTATCCTACCCCTCCAAGAAATTTGTATCATATTTTACAAGGGGTGAATACTAGATGGAAATTTTTTTGGTGGTTCATAAAAAAGAAACTCCACCCACTATAAGATTAGGGACAACCAACTAGACATGCCCATATAGAGGCTGTCAAAACCAAGGGCCCACTTGGGGGGATTAAACCAAGATCTATCCCTATTTTCACATTATATTTTTGTTTCTATTTTATTTTAATGAATTTATTATTCAATCTTCTCCATTTTTATTTTTACGTTTTCAGATAGCCACACATAGAAGCTTAACTCAATGTTGCACTTCCAATAATTCAGGTTCTACCTCTCCTTCACACTTTATTGATTTCTATGATTCATTTTCAAATCTTTTTAAATTTTAAACCAATATTATTTCCATTATGAAACTGCATCATTTTAGTGTTGGGTATGGAACATTTGACATTTAGGATTTACATCTTTTGTTTTCCTGTTTTTTTAAGTGTATTTTTCAAATTTTTTGTGTTTATTTTTAATTTTATGTGTGTTTTTAGAACTTTTCAGCTAAAATGAATATAATTTCTATTTTCAAACCCATTTCAATTAGTGAACCAATTTATTCTATGAAACTGAGATTAAATGAATTCTAAAAATGACTTTGTTTTAAGTTTAAACCTTTTATAATTTCATAAAAAGTACTATGATTTTTTAATATCATTCCACATATCACTATCTTAATCTTTCACATCACATTCCTATGAGGATTATAAACCATTTTTTTCATATTATTTTCATTCACCTGACTTACTGAGAGAACCAAACCATGCTTTCTTGAATTAGAATTTGATTTATTCCTTTTAAAACATGAGGGTCTGAGGTGCTTTTGTTTTAAATGATTGAGGAATTTATTTAGTTTTAAAGCCCCATTTTCAATAAAATACTTTTCATTTTGGAATTACTTGTTCATTTAATCCATTTATCCCTTAGAATCCTAGAACTTCGTATTATTTTATCTACATTAAAAGCCACTTTTCCTGATCCAACCTTCTCTTAAAGTAAAATTGCATGATCTTGTTGAACTTAAGTGTGGGGGGAAGCTATCTTGTGATTGTGATACCTCATTTTGTTAAAAATTGGGTGAAAATTAAATGTTGAAGAGATGTGTTTTATGATTAAAAGAAATAATTTAGTTGAAATTTTTTCTTTTTTATGAGCATTCATTATAAGAGAATTTGTTCCTTTCTAGAGCTTCTAATGGAGAAAAAAAGTATTTCCTTTTCTCAGGCTTTGAAGAATAAATCATGTTTGAGATGATTGAAATTTTTCCTATTGAAATGATGAATTTTGTGAACATTCCTTTATTTTTCATAGTGGTGGAGCTTATTTTATTGTAAGGTAGTGAGGAGGACACTATACTAGAGTGTAAATTAGAATCTTGAAATGTTTATTCAAAAAGAGACAAGCCCTCATCATTCTAACAAATTATTTTTCATATAAAAATCCTACCAACAAGAAGCCACATAACAAACCTAAAAATTACTCATGATAAAAAAATTTCCTTGACTCTCATCCTATAGATAAGTAGGAATTTTTCAAACCTATGGTGACCCTTTCATGTGTTTGGATGAAAAAATACTTACTGAAAATTGACATTTGTGAGATGAGAGAAAATTCATGTAAGGTATGTGTATTATGTTCATGGGAGGAGAAATGAAGAGTAAAAATATTTAATTATATAAATAGAGAACTTGGAATAATGTTTGTTGATGAGGCATGATATCTTTTGTTTCTTGGTATGGAATTGGTGGATCACATGAGCATGTGTTTTGAATTTTTTAAGATTTGATTTTGATACTGACTTATCCAGGAGTACAAGTACTACGTTAAGGGTAACTAATAGAGTTAATATTTTCATTGTTTTTAATATACATTTCAATGATTTAATACCTGAAATTCTATCAATTTTAACCAATTTGCATCATTTTATTATTTTGGGTGAATTTTGGATTAATTATGAAATTTTTTAATTCTATAAATTTAGTAGTTTTATGAATATTATGTATTTCAAGAATATCATTTACAATTGTGATCCAAATTGAATTATTACTTTTTTTAAAATTTCCTTTCTCTTGTGCATAGACTTTTTCTTTTGCACTAAGATCAAATTAGAGACACAAAGTCCCAGAAAAATAAATCAATTGGAAAATGTTTGATGGGCGATATAATGGACCCCACCTCAATTAATGAGGAATATCTCGATCTCCAAAACTCCAAAATGATGTTTTTCTAGATGTAATAGTAATAAGACTTTGTGCCTCATGTCCACAATAAATTTCATATAGTTGAGTGTCTAATTCTATCAAGTGGTTGAATAAGGTGAAAGAGGGGATGTTATAGAAGATTGTATTAATGAAGTTAGTTTTATTTTCTATTTTCTATTTTTTTAGTTTCATTATGCTCTCTTCTTCTCATTTTAATTATCTTACCCTTCACATAGAGGGGTAAAACCTTTGAGTGATTGGTAAAGGGGGGGTTTCAATTTTGTAATTCTGAAGACTTGAACTTTAATGTAAAAATATATTATTATATTTAATTACTTCAATTTATAATGGTTCCTAATTATCTTAATTTGACTTTGTTTTGGGTTTTGGTGTATTCATTGTTTATATATTTGGTTTAAGAACTTTTAACTCTCTCTTCCTAGTGTAATTTATCTCGATCGATCAGATTGTATTGGGTGGTGAGTGTCTAGCGATTGTTGTCACATGTGTGGAACTAGTGAAATTTTTCTATATTTCTAAGGGGAAAAAATTCCCAATTGGGGATTTCCTTAGTTTTTTGGTAATTTTTTATGAAATTTCATGCACATTGGAGTAAGTTTAATTGCTTCTTTCAACCAAGGGTGATTGATGACCTGATCGAGGAGTCTTTCATTTATCATTAAATAGGAAGAGAAGATGAATGATTTTTATGATGATGATGAAATTGAAAAATGTGATCCTACCAAAACCCCATCAGTATCTTCATCCATTATTGTTAAACCTTTATTTTAATTACTTTGTTTATTTTTAAAATCAAACAATTTAAAAAAACATCAACTTATTTCTCAAATTTTAAGGTAGCAAATAGATTGTTGAACACTCCTCTCTAGAGAGAACATAGGTTACCCACTTTACTGTATTTTAACTTAGAAAATATTTTTTTCTACACCCCCTGATAGGAACGTTTCAATTCCATTGTGAAATGATGAAATGTTTATGAAACTAATTTCTTTTCCATGTGTTATGATATATGACTGTTATTTTATTATCTTGTGGCACACATAAGTGTGGTTTTCATTATTTTATGGATGGTCCTAGAATTATATTACCCTTAAATGCATTGGGTGATGATGGGTATATCATGACATAATAATGGAAGGAATTAGGAGTGAAACCAGTTAAGTAATAACTCTAATAAATATGATAATCTTGTGAGTGAACATTGACTAATGAAATGATTGAATTAGGTGTTATTGAATCCACTATATTATCATAAGAAGTGAGCCTTATGTAACGAAATTATTTTTTATGCTTATTTTTATTCCAAAAACTTATATCTTGTGATCATGATGTGTCATTATAGCTCATTGTTAATTATTGATGATTCCACAAACTATGTAATTATGTCTTTTGTTATGAAAAATCCTTATTCGACGATTTAGGATTAATTATCTTTAACTGGTTCGGTATAATTCTTATATGTTATGATCATTTTCTCATACCCTTTACTTATTTTATTCTCACTTGTGATTATTGATTGATATCTATTATTTTTACCAATAATGAGCATCTGAGATCACCCATTATTTTTGTTTCATTTCCTTAGTTTATAAAGAAATATTTTAAGTATGTTATGTCTAAGAAGAGTGTTATTTAGGGAGAAATAAGCGCAAGATGATTTGGATATTTTATGTACCATTTTTTATGTTTCCAAATTTCCAAAAACATTATACATTTATTGTTCTAGTGTGGATTGTAATGTTATATAATTAATATTCATCTAATAATATGTAATATATATGTATGAAAGTATGGGTCACTATTGTTGGTATCGTGTGAAGTTTTATTTAATTTTAGAAACTAGGATAAGAAAAGTAAATTGATAACCCTTATGGTAAGCCTATGTATATGATAAAATCATAAGTTATGATAAAATAATGGAGTGTGTTTTTCCTTTAAAATACATCTCTATCTAGATTCTAGCTAGTGGATGTGATTGTGGAACAGATTCACCTAGGGTTAACAACATTGAATTGGGTGGATTAGGCTATAACAAAATCATTTCCAGTGCATGGTGAGTGGTACTAATACTACACACTTATCTAGACTCTCTCAGGGGATATACTTATATTAATTCAAATTTTAATTATGAACTATTGTGATGTAATTGAATAGATAATGACCATTGATGGACTAGGTTAAAAATAAGGTATTATAAAGTAAAATGGAAAGTGTCATAATTTAGGAATCCTATGAATGATTTTTCACGATTTATCAATATGATTATTATTTCTCACATTGTTATTTTTGGTTTTATTCAATTTATAGAATGAGGAGGAATCATGTTAACACTGAATAAGATGTATAATGGAATGATTTTCCTCATGAAAATCCAAATTAAATTTGAGTTGTAATTTAAATCCTTGGGATTATATATAATCATCTATATTGTTATATGATAAAAATATTTATTTGGGTGATTATCCTCACACACATAATAAGATAAAAATGGAGTTTGATAAAAATAATGGAGGGAAGAAGATTCATCATGCTAAATGTTAATTATGTGGGAAGAAACACTCTGGGAAATCTCTTATAGGGATTAGAAGATGTTTTATGGGTAGAAAATATAGTTATATAGAATGTAATTACTGAGAAAAAAAATGAAAGGTTTGATAGATGGATATTAATTTCATCATAAGATTCTATTTATATTTTAATGTCTCATGTTTGGGGAAATGGGAATTATCCAAGTCAATGCCCTAATCCAAGGGCTAACTCCTAGACTAATGAAGGGCCTAGACTATACAAATTATATAAGTTTAATAATTAAATTGTTTTTGTATTGGGATAAAATGATTATGTTTTAAAAGTGTTTTATTAATGATATTTTGGATATAAGAATCACGAAATATCTTAGGATTGTTCTATAGTAGTTTTTGTATAAGCATTCACAAGCATATGTTGAGTGTTACCGACAACCAAGCAATGTGATTTGGTGGTATAGTGATGCTTTATGAAAACAAATGATTGAGGTATCATTAAACATTAATATGTTCTTCATGTTGGGATAATAATAATTATTTCTGATAAATAGATGATTGATATTGATAAAGAAAATTGGACAGTATTGATGACCTTATAATTGATTAGTGATTTGATAATAAACTGGTTTATATTATATTTGATTACATTTACTGCATTTTTAGATATATGTAATATCTTCCATAGTTTGTGCTATTATTTAAGGAATAATGATAGAGTTAAATCCAAAATAATTTATGTTTTCATTGAGGGTTTATCGTGATTTAGGTTATTTTTGGAAAAGTTTAGCATATTTTGAGAGGATATATGATCTTGGTATTCACACATTGGGTGTGTGAAATTATGACCTAATTTATGTTGTTTTTGGATAACTGTTAAAGTAATCTTAGAAAAAAAATACGTGAATAAATATTTTTTATTTTTTTTAAATTTGGTTATATGTATTTTCGATGATATTTAAAATTAACTATTTATGGACTTTGGGTGTTATTTTGGAGGTTCTAGAGAGTAAGGTGTTAAATTTATCCATATTTGATAAATTTTTCTAACCATTTTGATTGTGGTAAATGTTTAGAGAAAGGAAGATTGAATTTTTATTATTTTATGGATCTTATGATCTGTTAAATGTAAATTTTATTGCTTTAGGCATGAAAAATTCTTCTTGAATATTTAATTCCTAGAGTATAGATGAATTGGAAATTTATAAAAGCACAACCAAAGGTTGAAATCATTCTTATGAAATGGAAATAAATAAATTAAATATATTTCTTCTTGTTCTCTATCTAGATTTTAAAATAATCCCTTAAATTTAGTTACATGATATTTAAATATAAATGTTATTCCATTACATTTATTTCTGATTAATTGATGGTCTTTAATCCCTTAATGATTCATGGTTGTGGGGCCATTAACATTCTCATGAACTTGTTATATATCACTCTCTACTAGTCCTTGAACATTATCTTTCTCCTCCATGTCTTATTTTTAAATTCCCACCAATTTTATCATTATCTGGATAATCAATTATGTGTTATTTCATGTAACCATTAGGTTTCCCCCTACCGATTTTTTATGAATTATTGTTATCCATTCTTACTATATAGGTTTCAATAAAGTAATTTTAAAAAATTGAACCTCTAATGACAAAAATAAAATTTCAAGGATAAAAGTTATGTTATGAGGTAATTTAACACCCCAAAATTTTAGAATGTATTTTTTATTTAAATAAATTGTAAATGTTTCATAGCATTCTTTAAATGTATCACTGTGTTTAAACGAACTGTGTTAAACTATTGAATTGTGATTATTTAATTGTGATCATTATGAATTTGTTGCAAAATTATTTGTATCAATAAGAATTAATATATTATGAAAATCACATAAAGGTTTTATATAACGAAAATGTGTCGATTGAAACATAATAAAAAAATATTCAATTTTTAGCAATGTCACTCTAAGCTTCAAAAAAACATTTTTCCTCAAAAATTGTTTTTATTATTTCTTATGAGAAAACAATTTAATTAATTTATGATAATTTTAAAAAATTCATTTAAAAAATATTTTGAAAAAAATCATTTTAATATCATCTGAGAGTGAATTGTTTAATATTTTTCTATAAATATTTATTTTTCAATGAATAATGAAAAATGAGGATTTTTGTAAAACTATCATTTATTTTATTTAAATAAAGTAATTTAATAGTAACATTATATTTTGGATTTGTTTTAGAAGTACAATAACACCCATTAAAAAACCTAATTTAAATAATTCCATAGGAAGCAATATTATTTTTTATTTTGGTATAAGTTTATTTTTATGATTAAAAACAAATATTTCAGAAAGGTGATTTTAAGTGAATAATGTTTTTCAATTTTAATTAATTGAAATAATAACTAATGGTGAATGATTTAAATTAAATTTTTAGATTATATATATATATATATATATTAATTTAAATTCATATAATTATGATGACTAGTCATAGAGTTGATGTAAAATAATTTTATGCTTGAAGAATGCATTTTTCTAAAAACCTTTTTTTCATCACATTCTGTGAGTATATTTTTAAATTCATTTATATCAATTATAAAAAAATAATTTTGAAAAATGGATTCCCTATTTTTATTAATAATTTTAAATTTTTATAAATATTTCCCTTCTATATTTTGTCATTATGAATAGTAACTTTTCTAAGAAGTTGTAACCAAAGTAAAGGCCAAAATGGGTTAATTATGGTTTAAAATAATATGAAAATTCTTTAAAATATACCTACCACATTAACATACCTTATTTTATTATTATAGTTAATTCATAATCATATAAGTTTCTTATTTATGGAAACATGGATCCTTTTTCTTTGTTAATGACATTTATAATATATTTAGTAAAGAAAAATACAAAATGACACTCTCATTTTTAAAATTTTTCTTATATGTTAACATAGAGAGAAAAATAAGTTTTGAATTAATATTAACGTCTATTTTTTATATATTTAAATTATTTTCATTTTGGTAACTTATTTCTAATACTTAGTACCTTAAACACATATACAACGCTGACATAGTGCTTGTACAAAGAGTAGAAAAATCAAAGTAAATATTAAAAAAATATTAAAAGTAATTTATTTGGGATTAATTTTGGTTCCATAAGAATTTTATAGTTAATAATAATGTATTATTATTGTTTAAATTTATTATATTCAAATTTTATTATTGTCTTTATTTTCTTAAAGTCAGATTATTTGAATAGTTCTTAAAATGACTTAAATATTATTATATGTGAAATAATATTTTATTAAATTAATTAAAAATAATAAAAATATTTAAATATGTAAATTATGATGATAAATGGTCTAATATTTCATCCCTTTTCCATTTATGATCCAATTTTTACCTTATAATTAAAATTATAACCCTTTAATTTCAGAAAAGTCACTACCACAGTTAAAGTTAAAATGGTTAACAAAGTTGTTAAACAAAAATATATGGTTTAAAATAACACTAAATACCATCCAAATTTTATTTATGATTTGGTTTAAACAATATAATATCTTATCATAAACATTATTTCAACATGGTTCCACTTTTATATGAATATAAATTTATTATATTTAAATATGTTTATTAATTACACATTTCACAATAAAAAGTAATCACCTATAATTTCTTCTACACAACACCTTGAGCCACTTATATCAACATAAACATGAATTTTTTTCTATAAAAATCATTATATAAGTTATAAATTTGTTTTTATTCCTATAATACAAACTCAATGGTCTTTAAGAGGGTGTCTAAAGGATCTCTTTCAAAAAAAGGTAATCGTCTTAACCGATCACTTTCATTTTTATTATTCTTTTACAACCTCCAATTATGTACTAACCATTCCAATATAATAAAAATAATTTATCCCATATAATTATATTTTATTATTTTAATGTCATGATATTTATCTTTCTCTTTATCTATCAAATGGGAAACAAAATCATCACTCATAAGTACGACATACTACCACGTCATGAACATACCTAATTTGTTTTCCATCACAACATCATATAGATAGTCATAATGATGAAAATAATTAAAATATATATTATCATTGTGTAATAATTATTATTCTTTAAATTTATTCTAATATCTACCTCCTTACCCATCCACCCATTCGAAAATTATAATTTCACTCATGTGCGCGTGTAGACTACCACCTTCATACGTTTATATGATTAATTTTTCATTTATTATTTACATGGATGGAAGTAAGAATATATTTAATGAATATATAAGATATTTATAATATAAAAAATATATAAACATGAATTAATATTTACCTTTAATTCATTCTATCTATCAAAAAGTGGAAACATTACTCATGCGTACGTACGGACTACCATCTCCATGAAGTGATATAATTCATTTTTCATCAATGATTTATATGAATGGTAATAAAAGTGTATTAAATGATTAATTATGAAACCAATTAAATTATTAAAATCATTTTTATGATGTAACCATGAACATAGTACATGGACTGGAACTACCAACCCAAAACATTCATGAGAAACGAAACAGTTAACACCCAGAAACAATGATTTTAACAAATAATTACTGTTAAATGGGTGTTGAAAATTTATATGTGGATAATATATTATATAATAAGTATTTAAATTATTTTGGTACTAAATTATAGTAAATATTAATTATTATTATTTTTAGATCACTTTCTAAGAAAGTCAAACTTCTGGTTATGGTTTCCCGTATAACTTTTATTTCTGTGTGACATGTGTAATTTCCAGAACTTGTTTCATTTATGTGGGGTATATAATGTACATGAATGTATTTTATCCTATTTATAATGAAAAATATGGGGATTAAATAATCTATCTAAGGTTATCTCTTTCAAGAGGTTTTGATATGATGATTACAGAAGTGGTAAGGGTTCTTAATCTCAATATTGTTTTATTAAGACATGTTTGATATTATACCCATATTTATGTTTAATAGGTGTATATACTTCCAATTATATATGTTATAACATGAATATAAATATTTCAATGACATTTAAAGTTTCATTCATGATTATTCTTCCATGGGGCTTCGGATTAAAAATTTACCAATGTAGTAAGGGGTTTATGTTTCAATCTCATTTTAATTGGGATTATTTATACTTGAATTTACATTGAGGGACATTTTGTGATCCTTAACTAATAAACCTAATTAGTTTTATTTAAATATTTATATTAATTTAATTTTCCATTCATAGTAAATTTTTCTCTCTTTGGCATTTAAAATTATAGTGAATTATTTGATGAAAAATATACGTTATTTTTTTTGGTTGGGAATATTTTTTTTATATGTCCGTGTCCTCTTTAAAACGATTTCAAGAATGTTTTAACTATTCTATTAGTATTTTTTAAATTAATATTTAACCATATTTTAATTATATATTTTTTTTAAAAAAATATTTTTTTTCTTTCCAAATGAGGTGCTTTTTATCATTTTACCTGAAATGTGAATGGAATGTTTGTTTTTTACGATTAACCATGAATATAATAAGCCAATATCATGGAAACTCAATGATTTTATTCTTAATTTGTTTCCATTTTTTTTCAAAGATAATTCTTTACAGAATAATTTTTGTAATTTTTACATTTGAAATAAAATGTTTCAAAATGAAAATTATATTTTCCTCAATAAATATTCCAGTGATATTTGAAAGGTATTTTCATCCCCAATAATATCATTTGATATTACTTATGATATAATGGGGATATGTTAAAATGATAAATTAAATATTATTTCTTTGGATGGTTTATTATTATGATGATGTGATTCTTATAAAACTCATTTTTTTCAGGGGTTAAACTAAGATGAAATGTTTATGAAACCTATTTTCTTTCCACAAGTTATGATATATGATGAATATTTTATGATCTTGTGGAATAGATATGAATGGATTAATTATGTGATGGTTAAGCCTATAATTATATATACCTCTAATGAATTGGGTAATATGGATATCTCATGATATAATAAGGACTAGAATTGGGAGTGAACCCAGTTCAATAAAGAGATTTTTCCACTATGATTATTTTAGGATGAAACCTTGAATAAAGAAGTGATGGAATAGAGAGTGAACCAATCCACTATGATAGCCTTGGAAGTTTGAATTTACAAATGAAATTATTATCTTTATTTATTTATATGTCACAAACTTATGAATTATTCTTATGATATTTTCTCATGGTTCATAATTTATTATTGATGATTATAACCACTTATGACTTATGTATTTTGTTATGAAAAACCGTTAAATCATGATTAATTATTAATTTTATTGGATTGACTGGGTATAATTATTGTATGTTATGTTCATATTCTCACACCATTATGGTTACTTTATTTGTAGTTATTATCATCGACTGATATCTATTATATTTACCCTTACTGGGAATCTAAGCTCACCCATTCTTATGCTTCCTTTTCCCGAGTTATGAAAAAAAATTATTTATGTATGTTTTTTCTAAGAAGGGTGTTAGGTTTGAAGAACTATGTGGTAAATGATGCAGATCTTTTATGTTCCAATTTTCTTGTATCCAAGTTTCCAAAGACCCAAAACCTTTATAGTTCAAGAATGCAACATAATGTTATATAATGAATATTAATCTAATAATATTTAATATATATGTATGAAATTTATGGATCTCTATAGTTTCTATCAAAGTAAGGTTGAATTATTTTTTGAAACTAGGATGAGGAAAATTTTGTAAGAACCCTAAGGATAAACCTAAGTATATGAGAACATCCTAAGTTTTAGTAAATATAAGAGTTTCATTTTCCTAGAAAATACATCACTTTCTAGATACAATCAAGTGTATGTGGTTGTGATAGAGATTCACCTAGGGGTAATGGCATCGAATGGGAAATATTGGGTATTAACTTAATCATCACTAATGCATGATGAGTGGTCCTAAGACAACAAAACTAGCTAAAAACTCTCATGGGATATGATAGGGTAAATTCATATTTTCTTTATGAACTATTATGATGGACTTAAATAGATAATAACCATGTATGACCAAAGTTAAACCTAAGGTTTGATATAGTCAAAATAATGTGTTATGATTTAGACATTATATAAATTATTTTTCACGATTTAACATAATGATTAATGTTTCTCACATAATGATTTTTTATTTTAGTAAATTGATAGAACCAATAGGAATTGTATTAATTATTAGTGTGATGGAAAATGGAATGATTTTCCTTATGGACAACCAAATGAAAATAGAGGTGTAATGTGAATCCTTTTTATAGTGCCTAATTAGTTATCTAATTATATGACTAAAAATCTAATATTTGGTGTCTTTCCTGACACACCTAATAAGATAAAAATGGAGTTTAATTAATAATATGGAGGGAATAATAATCATCTTCCTACATGTAATGTATGTGGGAAGAATCACTCAGGGAAATATCTCAGGGGAATAAGAAAATAATTTATGTATGGAAAATAATGGAATATATTACATAATTGGTGATGAAAAATAAAGAGTTATATGGATGGATATGAATTTCATCATAATGTTCCATTTAGAGTTTAATGTATTATATGTGGGGAACATGGGAATTATTTGATTGAGTTCATTAATCCAAGGGATAACTATTAGACCAAGTAAGGGCCTATGATATGTCAATCATTAAAGTAGAATGATTTATGTTTTTATGTACTGGTATCCAATAATTGTGTTGTAGAAGTGTTTTTTCAATCATATTCTTGTTATAGGAATCCTGAAACATCTCATGGTTGTTTTGTAACAGTTTTTATTTATGTTTTTTCAAGCATATGTTGAATAGAATCAGCAACCTTGGAAAGGTGATTTGGTGGTAAGGTGATATTTTATGGAAAACACATGATTGAAGGATAGATAACCATTAATATTTTATTGATGTTGATATAATGATGTTTAGTTTGGATAAATAAATTATTGATATTGATACAGTAAATTGGATAGTATTTATGACCTCAGAATTTATTAGATTTTGGATGGAAAAGTGATTTATGATATCTTTGATGAAGTTTACTAAATTTTTAGATTTATAAAATATATTCAATAGTGTATGATTTTATTTATAGAATTCTGATAGAATTAATTTTTGAAGAATTTTTGTTTTCATTAAGGTTTTATAATGATCAGGGTTATTTTGGGAAACAATTACCATGTTTTTAGAAATTATATAAGCATGGTATTGATGTGTTTAGTGTGTGAAATTGTGATCTACTTCATTTTTTATAGGGATAAATGTTAAATATGATCTTGGTGGAAAATGTGTGATTAAATATTTTGGTTTTTTGTGTTTTTAATTTTGTCTAACATAATTTGGAGGAGTTTAACATTAACTATTTATGGAATTTGGGCATTATTGCTGAGGTTTTAGAAAGTAATGTATTATATTTATCCATATTGGATAACATGTGTGAACAATTTTGGTTGTGGTAAATATTTAGGGTCATAAGTGATGACATTTAATTCTTTTATGGTTCTTAAGATCTTTTAAAAGTAAATTTTGGTGCTCAAAGTATGAAAAATTCTCCTTGAATATTTATTTCTTGGACTAAGAGATCATGTTGAAATTGATAAAATCGTAACCAAATGATGAAATTGTGCTTATGAAATAGAAATAAATCAAGTAATTATATTTTTACGTGTTCTATAAATTGATAATAAAATAATCCCTCAAGGGTAAGAAAAGGATTTTGAAATAAAAAATATTATTCTTTTACATTCATTTCTAATAAATTGATGGTCTTTTAACCCCTCACAAATTTATGTTTTTTTGGTCATTTAATTTTTCATGATCATGGTTTATGTTACTCTTTATAAGTCCTTGGATGTTATTTTCCTTCTCCACATATATATTTTAACTTCTTTCCAATGTTCTCTTTATCTGGTGACCCGATTATGTGTTATTTTAGGTAACTAATATGTTTCTCACTTCCCATTTTTTAAGAAATTTTTGTTATCCATTTGTATGATATGAATTTAAACAAATATATATTCAAATATTGAACCTTTAATGACCAAAATAAAATTTTAAATATGTGAATTATTTAAGGGGGAATAATTTAACACCCCAATATTTTATAATATAATTTTTATTTAAATAAATTTAATGTTTTTTATACATTTCTTAACATGAAACACTAAGTTTAAACAAAATATGATATACTATTGAATTATAATTATTTAAATGTGATAATTATAACCTAGCTGTTAAGTTAGCCGAATGAATAAGAATAAATATACTATAAAAAATATGTATATAGTTTCTATATAATTCAACTATATTTATTTATGCATACTAATTTATTTTTAATTTATTTTTAAATTCGTTTTATTCTTCAAAAATAAATTTTTCCTCAA
This sequence comes from Viscum album, assembly GCA_963277665.1. NCBI lineage: Eukaryota > Viridiplantae > Streptophyta > Magnoliopsida > Santalales > Viscaceae > Viscum > Viscum album. Next base: position 340,436,072 of record OY728167.1, read on the forward strand.
AAATATATTTTATTGATTTTTGTGATAAAATAATACAATTAATTTATTCCTTATTTATAAAATTTATTTTTTTAAAAATAAATTCATTTTTAGAATCATTATTAAAATATTTCCTTGGAGTGAATTTTTATTATTTTTATAGAAAGATTATTTTTTCAGTGAATAGCGAAAATTAACAGTCTTTGATAAAATGGAATTTCATTTCATTGAATCAAGTACTAATATTTCCATTATATTTTTATTTGGTATTAAAGTAATATAAGACCCATTTTATTAGAAACAATAAAAATAATTATATTGGAATCATCATTATATTTTATTTTTTATATGATTTTTTTATACTAAAAATAAATTTTTCAGAATACTATTTTTAATAGCATAATTTTTGTTTCATTTTAATTCATTAAAATAATCCATAATGATGAATGATTTAAAGAAAATGTGTTAACTATATATATATATATATATTAGTTTAAATTAATATAATTATTATGACTACTCATATAGTTAATATATGATCATCTTATACTAGAAAAATGCATTTTTATTAAATCCAAATTTTCCATCATATTTTTTGGGTTTTTTAAATTAATTTATATATATTGTGAAAATTTAATCAGAAAAAATGGATTCAATATTTATATCCAATAAGATAAATTTTTAAGATATGTCCATTTTATATTTGGTCATTTTGAGTAGCAACTATGGTAAATAGTTATAATCACAATAAAGGGTAACACTGATTAGAAAAGGATGAAAATAATGTTCAAAGGATTTAAAATATACCTAACACTTTCATTTTCACTATTTTACAAGTTCATTTTATCCATACACATATTATATTCTAATTTAAATCATCTTGGATCATTTTTTGTTGATAATTACATGTATAATATTTTAAGTAAAGAAAAAAAAATTGTCACTCTGTTGATTTTAAATTTCTATTATATCATTAAATATGTATGAAAATAAGTTTTTAATGAATATTAAAGTTTATTTTTATCATAATAAAATTATTTTTATTATGATAATTTTTTATAATTTGTATTATGATAATTTTTTATAATTTTTATTATTTTTATAATTACTTTAAACTCTTATTCAACACTAACACAATGCTTCTTCAAGATGTGGAAAAATCAATGTAAATATTTTCAAAAGAATTAAAAGTAATGTATTTATCTTGAATTAAGGTAAAAAAAATTATATTTAATAATAATGTATTATTTATGGTTAAATGAATTTTAATTTCATTTCATTTTTGTCTTGATGTATTCAAATCCAGATTTGCAGAATAGTTCTTAAAATATCTTTATTATTATATTATGTTAAATTATATTATATTATATTATTTAAAAATTATAAAAATAGTAAAATAGGATGGATTGGATTATAAATGGTCTAAAATTTGATCCATTTTTTATTTATTATCGTATTTTTACATTATATGTAAAATTATAACCATTTAAGATTGAATTTTTTTTACCACGGTTAAGGTTATAATTGGTTAAAAAATGTGGCTAAACCAAAATTTATTTTTTAAAATACCACCTAAATCTACCCAAGGATTATTGGATAAATTTATTTCGAACATATAAAATCATATTTTAGAAATTTTGGCCACATGGTTCCATTTTGTTGTGAGAATGAATTTAGTATATTCAAATATTTTTATTAATTCCATGTGTATCCTTTCCTTCACTATAAATGGACCACTTGTCCTTTATTATACACACCAAGTTGATCAACTTATGTCAAGAAAAACATGAAATAGACTATTCTAAACATCCTTTTATATGTTATATAGTTTATATTATTCCCAAAATACCAACCCTAGGGTTCTTAATAGGATATCTAAATGATCTCTTTCAAAGAAGTGGTAATCGTATTAACCAATCACATTCATTTTTCTTCTTCTTTTACCACCTTAAACTATGTACTAACGAATAAAATATAATAAAACAATTATCTAACATATACATAGATGTTATTATGTTGATTAAATAATATTTTTCCATATTCTTATCTATAAAAAAGTAAATGAAATCATCTCTCTTGTGTAAGGCGTACTACCACCATGTGAACTGATGTAATTTGTTTTCCATATTCTCCTCACATAAAAAGTCATAATGATATAAATAATTAATATATTTGATGATAATTATATAATTAGGATTATTTATATTTAATATATAATCTGACATCATACCCTTAAACCCATTAAAAAATTATAATATCGCTTGTGTGTACGTGTGGACTACCACCTCCACGATGTGATGTGATTCATTTTTAATTTCCTCCATAAAAGGATGGTTTTAAGGACATTTTTTATGTGTGTGTGTGTGTGTATATATATATATATTATTTTTATAAAATAATAATTATTCTTTAAGGGTGAATTGTAATATAAATTTCTTTTTTCCATTTATAGAAATTTGGAAACATTACTCTTGCATGCGTATGGACTACCTTCTCCATGATGTGATGTAATTAATTTTTCATCATTGTTTTATATGATTTGTTATAAAAGTGTATCAAATAAATTAACATTAAATTTATGAAATTATGAAAATCTTATAGTTGATGTAACCAGGAACACAATATAGGGACCGAGACATCCTAAATGAAAGTTTCATAAGAAACGAAATAGTTAACCCATAAAATGGAGATTTTATTAAAGAATTATTATTAAGTTGGTGTTGAAATATTATTTGTTGATCATATATGATATTATATGTATTTAAATGATTATATTATGAAATTATATTAAATTTAAATTTATTAATGAGATTTTTAGAGTGCTTTCGAAGCAAGTCAAACTTGAGGTAAGGGGTCCCGCCTCACTTTTATTTCTCTAGGACATATTACACATTCACCACTTATTTCCAATATATGGTGTATATAAAACTGTTGAATGTATTTTATGAATATTATCATTGAAATTTTGGTTATGTAAAAATCCATATATGTTTCTCACTTTCACAGGGCTTTGATACCGGGATTACCAAAATGGTATGGGTTCTTCATCTCAATATTGTTTCGTTGATATATGTTTGATATTATACACCTATTTATGTTTATGAGGTGTATATATTTACCATTTTACATGTTATATAAATAATATCCTTAATTTAATGATATTTAATTTTTCATTTGAGGTTATTCTTTAATGTGGTTTATGATTCAAAAGATTCCAAAGTGGTAAGAGATTTACGTTTCAATCTCATTTTAATAAGGATTATTTATGATGGAATTTATTTTCGGGGAAATTTTATGATCATTATATGATAAAAATATTTAATTTTATTATCATATTTATATTCAATTAATTTTAATGTAATAGTATCATTTTAATATCTTTGGTTCATAAAGTGATTGAGAAATTGTTTTTATGAAAAACAGGCTTTATTTTCTCTTTTGTCCGGAATGTTTTTATTCTATGTCCACATTTTCTCTAAAAAATTTCGAATTTTTTTTTACTATTGTCATATGATTATTTAAATTAATTTTTAACCATTTTTTAATTTATATAAAATAATTAACAAAACTTAATTTCATTTTCTGAATGAGGTACTTTTTACATTTTTACAAAAAAAGTAAAAGGAGTCTTTGTTTTTAATGATTATAGACTGAATGGAATTTCATGATGTAATGAATTATAAATGTTCTAAAGCTTCAATTATAATTTTCCTTGGATATTTTCAAAGAATTTTTTTCCATAATACTTTGTAAATTTTTATATTTTAAGTAAGTGTTTTCAATTGAAATGGTTATTTTCCCCATTATATATTCAAATGATCTTTTAAATTGAATTTTCATATATAATGGCATCCTTTGATGTTAATTATGATTTAATAGGGATATGATCCAATTATATCATCCATATTATTTATTTAGATGGTTTATTATCATGATGATGAGATTTTTATGAACCCCATTTATTTTTATTGGGTTATTCAATGATGAAATGAAGAAATGTTTTTGAAACTCATTTCATTTACACAAGTTATGATATATGATGAATGATTTATGATCTTGTGGAATATATACATATGGATTTATTTATTTTATTGGTGGTAAAATAATTATATATCCCTCCAATGACTCAGTTAAATATGGATATCTCATCTTAGAATAATAACTGGAATGGAGAGTAAACCCAGTTAAGTGACTAAATTCACTATGATAGTCTTGGGAGTGAACATTGACTATGGATATGATAGAATGGGGAGGGAATCCAACCTAATATGATATCTTTTTTAGTGATCCATAATAATGAAAATGATTTTATATTATTATTTTTATTCCACAAACTTATTTGTTTTTTTATTGATCTGTTCTCATGGCTCATGATTGATTATTGATGATTTCACACACTTATGATTATGTCTTTTGTTATGATAAATTCTTATTCCATGATTTATGATTAATGATCATTCACTGATTTGGCATGATTATTTTAAGTTATTATCATGTTATCATACCCTTATACTAACCTTATTCTCACTTGTTATCATCGATTGATATCTCTTATTTTTATTCTTATTTAGCATCCGATCTCATCCTTTCTTATTTTTTATTTCCCCTGGTTATAAAGTATGTTTTTATGTATGGTATATATAAAAAGGTTTTCAGTTAGGAAGAAATAAGTTTGAGATGATGTAGATATTTTATGTATCAGTTTTTTATGTATCCAAGTTTCCAAATACAGTAAACCTTTATGATTATGGCATGGGTTGCAATTTTATATAATGGATATTCATATAATAAGATGTAATATTTCTATAAAAAAAGTATTGATCATTATAGTTTGTATCAGTGAATGGTTTTTTGATTTATGATGATTGGTACTAAGACTATACAAATATCTAGACACTCTCATGGGATATGCTTGGGTTAATTCACATTTTATTTTCAAGCCATTATAAAGGATTTGAATAGATGATGGCCATGGATTTCATGATTTAGATATCATATGAATGATTTTAATTAATTTTCACTATGATTTTTATTACTCAAACCGGGATTTTGGTTTTCAGTCAATGTCTGGAACCTGGAGGAATCATGTTATTGCTTAATGTGACGTATAATGGGATGATTTTCCTCATGTAAAAAAAGAAAATTGAAACAAGATTAGGAATGTGATTCCATGTGATTGTTTCTAATCATATATCTCAATTTATTATTAACAATATAAACATGGGTGAGTTTCATCACACACCTAATAAGATAAAAATGGATTTTCATTAAGACTAATAATGGAAGAATATTTAACTTCATACATGTCAAATGTGACAGAATAATCACTTCGGGAAATGTATTAGAGGAATGAGAAGATATTTTATGTGTGGAAAATAATAGAATATAGAAGTTTTTCTTATCTGAACCCATTTATATTCTCATATTTTATTTTATTTTTCATTAAGAAAAGGTTTTGGCCCCACCTTTTCCAAAAAAATAATAGAATAGATAAAATATTTTCTAATGAAAAATAAAGTGTTCTATAGAGGGATTTGAAGATCATCATAAGGTTTCATTTACATATCAATGTCTTACGTGTTGAAAAAATGGACGTTATTTGAGTAAATTCCATAATGAAAGGGATAAATACTAGAATAAGTAATCGTCTATACTATACAAATCATTGAATTTGAATGATTGAAGTGTTTTTGAATTGGGATCTAAGAATTATGGTTTAGAATTTTTTTATAAATTATATTCTAATTATTAGAATCATGGAACATCATAGGATTGTTCTTTAGTAGTTTCCCCTTATATATTTTCAAGAATACATTGAATGGAATTGAAAACCTAGTGATTTATTTGATTGTAAGGTGATATGTTTTGTAAAATACATGATTTAGGAATAGATAACCCTTCATATGTTCCTGATGTTGAAATAATACTGTTTAATTTTTTGAAAGAGATAATCGATATTGGTAAAGTAAATTGAATAGTATTGATGCCCTTGGAATTGATTATTTTATTGATGAAAAATTATTAAATGTTATATTTGATGAAATCTATTTAATTTTTTATTTGTGGAATATATTCGATATTCTGTGATTTTTTAAGTAAAAATGATAGAGTGCATTTTGGAAGCATTTATGCATTTATTGAGTATTTATAACAATTTAGGTTATTTGGGGAAAATATTATTATTATTTAAGATAATATATGATCATGTAATTCAAATGTTTGGTGTGTAAAAATATGATTTGTTTCATGTTATCTATGAATAAATAATAAATTTTATCTTGGAAATAAATATTTTATCAAACCCTTTGAAGCTTTGGATTTTGAATTTGGTCAGACATACTTTGAGAGAGCAATAAGGTTACCTATTTATGGACTTTGAGTGTTATTTTTGAGGTTTTAGAGATTAATGTATTATATTAATCTATATTGGATTACTTGTGATATTTATTTTTTGTAAATATTTAGACACATAAGGAATTATTTTTCATTATTTTATGGATCTTATGATCCGTTAAAAGTTAATTTTAGTTAATCAAATCTGAAAATTTTATCTATAATATTCATTTCTTAGAGTAATAGATAATGTGGAAATTTGTTGAATGTAAATAACCAAACATATCATACATAGATATTAAATATTAATAGAATAATATCTATTAAATAATATAATGATCCATTCCAGAATCATTTAGGTCTAATTCCTTTGGAATATGGGATACTTAAACAGCTAGTTCATAGGTGAACTACATCATCTCCCACTAAGTTATTCATAACTAGAACCCTTCTTAGATATATCATACATAATATATTTTTTCATGACATGAAAAAATGAAAAATAATAAAGGGTGATATCAGATTCTCTTTATGGGTAAACATGAGAGATATCAATGAGCACATAATCATAATATGAGCATAGGGGTATGAGAACATGAAAATAACATTTTAAAACCATTCCCTTCATTTTATAGATCATAAACATGATTCATGTAACAAATCAAGGTAGTTTATAAGACATGAATCATAAAGTAAGAAAAAAACACAATCCATGAGAGCATAATATTGGCATAATGTAGAGATTTGTGGCATAGGAATAGGAAATCATATTTCCAGGACCAACTAATAAATTCATAACACGTTTTCCATGATATAACCTCTCTTGTACAAACTTTAGGATTTGGATAAACTCTCATGAACCCTATTTTGGTATTTGGATAACCTCACATGTACCATATTATTTTGGGACTGGGATAACCTCCCATGTACCCTCTTTTTTGGGCTTGGGATAACCTCTTATTCACCCTTCATTTTTAGGATTGTAATAAACTCCAATATTTCCTTTAATCTCATAGAACATTAATCATTACCCAATTAATTGGAGAGGGATATAGGTACCATCCATCACATAATCCATATATTTGTGTTCTATAAGATCCTAAATCATTCAACATATCATAAAATGAGTAAAGGAAACATGTTTTATAATAATTTCATCATATAATAACCACTCTAAAGAAACATTTTTCATAAATATTTCATCTTTTCATCATAGCATAGCTCATGAAAAAAGAAACATGTTTGATAAACATCTTTTCATTTTTATAATAAATCACCTAGATAAAGAATATTGATTATATCATTGGATCATATACCTAATAAATCTTAATTAACATCAAAGTTTGTCATCTTATATGGAAAATTATTTTTAACGATCACTTGAAACATTTATTGATAAAAATATCCTTCCCATTTTGAAATACAATATTTAAAATCTAAAAATTGCACAAAATTTAAAGAAGAAATTTTCATTGAAAATCAAATTAAAAAAATTTTAAGTTACATTTATACAAATTATTTTTTAGGATGTCAAAAAATATTTTTCATGTCATATACTGTAAAATAAATATTCATTTCATGTTTTTGTAAAAGTCAAAATTACATATTTAAAAAAATCAATAGAAGATTCCTTTAAAAAAATTTGTAAAAAGGTAAAACATGGGTAAAAGTGACTTTAAAAAATATTTTTATAATTTTAAAGACCTTCTTTAAAACATTTTTTGAAAACATAGACATGGAATAAAAATGGTTTTGACCGATGAGAGAAATAAAGTTAATTTTTCTAAACGATGCTAATTTAGTATTTTTAACCTTTTAAATGAGGTAAATGAAAGGAAAACATTTCTTCTATATAAATAAATATATTATAATAAAATTAATTAGTTTATTGATATTTATATCATAAAATTTCTCCATTTAAATCACAATCATAAGAAATCCTAATAATCTATGAGATTATAACATAAAACCCTTACCACTCTGGTAAATTTTGAATCATATGCTCCATGAAATAAATAACCATAGATTGATATGTAAATAACTATATAAATAATAATAATAATCATAAAATAAATTAATATGTAGTATATACACCACATGAATGAAATAATTGGTGAATAAGGCATGTGTCTCATTGAAATAAAGGTGAGGCAAAAAGTCCCTTACCTCAAGTCTCAACTTTCTCGATACATGCTAAAACCTACTGTATAATAAATATATATTTACTATACATATATTCCAAAACCATAATCACATATATAATACCATAAATTATTTTATTATGACCTTTTATTACCCATTTATTAACAATTCCTTATTACAATCATGTTTCAGGTAATAACTACTTTGTTTTTTTTTATATTGATGTTTTGATAATTTTTATTTGATAATGGTTACATAATATATATAATTTTATCCATAAGATAAATATTCAATATATTAATTATACATGTAATTATAGTAATATTTAAATGTTATACTTGGAAATTTAATTACATTGTTCATCGAGATGGTAGGTCATACATACGCATGAACGATGTTTCCATTTTCTCGATAATCTGAAAAGAATAAAGTTAACTAATATATCACCTTTATAGAATAATTTTTTCATATATATATATATAACATATTAAATGAATATTTACTTATTACCATCCATGTAAAAATAAACTAAAAATAATAATCGCATCGCTTTGTGGAGATGGTAGTCCACACGTACGCACGAGCACCATTATTGTTTTCTTACGGATTGGATGTTAAGAAGATAAATGGGATATTAAAATTAAAAGAGTATAAAATTACATAAATATCAAATAAATAAATTTAATCCAAAATTATCTCCATTACTGAGAGGTGTTGAGGAAAAATTAATTACATCGGCTCATGAGACGGTTGTCTATCGTACACACGATCGATAGTTTCATTTCTCATTTGATAGAATAAGAGATTGATATAGTTTATTACAATAGAATAAAAAATAAAATTATATGTTAGATACTTATGTTATTATATCATAATATTTTATGTATATTTTATGTATCTGGAAGAAGAAAAAAGATGAAAATTTGTGGTTTAGAGATATAACACTTCCCCAGACAACTTGCTAATGTTTTCACCAAAATCCTTCTTGAGAGGGATTCCTAGTAAAACTAAGGACAATTTATAGTGGTTAGGGAATTAATGAAAGGATTATGGTAGTTTTTTTTCTAAACCAAAAAATCGTTGTTGGTATGAATAAAAAATGAGAGGATATGCCATTTTATAAGTGGGGAGAGGATTCCACTCAGAAACAACTTTGAAATTTCCCAAAAGAATCCAAAATGATAAATTAATTCCCATGAAAAATTATTCAAAATGACAATGGATTAAATTTTTTTATATGATAATGTGTAAATATGAATATCCAATAGTATTTAGGCATTTTTACTGGAAATATTACCCTTATATATTCAATTTTACCCCCAAATAAACCTTTTTTATCCTTAACCATAGTAAATAATTTTTAAATGTTTTTACTATTCATTATAACAAAAAATTAAGATAAAATTATTATATAATATTAATTATTCTTATTGAAAATATTTAATTAATTTTTATAAATTCAATTAATAGGATTGGTATAATTTTATTTAAAATTAATCCTGTAGATGTGATGAAACAACAGTTTTCCAATGAAGAAGATTTTAGAAATGTAAAAAGTTTTTATATAAAAATTGAATATAAAATTGATTAAAATGACTTAAATATGATTAATAATAATATAATTGAACTAATTTTACTTTTATAACTATAATAAAACAAAAATTTACTTTTAAATACTTTAAAAAGATTTATTTTTAACAGAAATCAATATTTTCCATTATTCATTGAAAAAATAAAATTTAAAGAAAAAACCCAATAATTGACCCTAAGATAATTTATACACGATGAATCAAAAAAATTAAGGTAATTTTTTCAAATAAATTTTATAAAATTGTAAAAAATTAATTTTATTATTTGTTCATAAAAAGGAATAAAAAATCATTTTTTGGTAAAAATGTATTTTTCAAGCATATAATGACTTTACTAGAAATTAATTACTTTTTATCAATATATTTTATTTACCTAAAAAAATTATACTTAATTTTAAATATTTGGTCATACCTATTCATACCTAAACATTTAACAGTTACGTCATAATGATTATTTTTAAAAAATAATATTAATAGTATCTCATGGTTCATTAAAATTAGGTATTGTATGTGACAAAAGTTATCAAAGATATTAAATCTATTTTAATAAAATAAATTTCAAAAAATATATTGGTGTAACATCCCAAGCCTAGAACCACAAAATGGTGCCCTAAGCTGGTTTGCTACGTGACCTCAAGCGCGCCACCCAGTATGCTAGAGGTTATTGACTAGTAGTTGGGGTATGATAAGTCATTCATGGGGATACTATAACCTATTTTATTAAAGTAAAACACTAGCATATATATATAATAAATATCATAAGAATTTTTAAATCATAAAAATTACTAATGTTATAAGATAACCAAAAAAACAATTACAATATTCAACTAAAAGGTAAAACATGTTATGCCAAAATAAGTGTCAATGTGCCTATAATGAAACAGAAAGTAAAGACACTACGACTCCCTAAGAGGGTCTTGAACCATGTTTGGTCCCCTCATCCAATATCTATCCCAAATCAGCAATTCCTTCGTAGTACTTTGCCCAAATCCTATCTTGAAACAATATAATCTATTCAAGTATCGATTAGGAAGCTCGAATAGGATGTGAGTATAATTCAGTAGGCCACCACCAAAGATATATAAAACAAGTCCAGTCAAAAGGCAGTCTTTGTAGTTCGATAATAATTATGTACAATGCATAAATAACCTGTTATTACATTACCATTTCTTCTCATCTAACAACATTAACTCCAGGGTTCCCAGGGAGACTCGTACAACAATAATAGCTTCATCTCATGTCGGAGCCCGAAATGTTCCCTAGTTAATATCATATTTTAATACCTACTTCTTATTGGATCTAAAATTATTCCAGGGTTCTATGATATCCTTGTACCTGATTCGTCTCATTCCAGAGTTCAAAATATTCTCATGTGAGTCCATAACTCAGAGTGCCATTATTTCCTTTCTTTAGTTTCATATTTATAAGCCACATTTCCAAAGCTTTCATTATCACAAAAGTAAGTAATATTACTATGTTACCATGCTCACTCCTCAATAGAATAACCATGTTCTCATTCTCTCCACTCATAAGTATGATGACCATGATACCATGCATACTCTTCAATAGAATAGCCACATTCACATTCTCTTTACTCATAAGTTTAATGACCATGTTACCATGTATAATTATTAATTTAGAATGAAAATGTTCCCATTCATTCACAAATAATTAATTTATAATTAATTATCCACATAAATTCCATTACTAATCCAACAATTAGTTAAATACATCAAACTCATTAGTTAACTAAATGTCTCAATCCCATAAATTAATTATATAATTAATTAACTAATATCAAAATTCATATCCCATTATTAATTTATCAAAATTAGTTATCTCATTCTAAATATCAACACTTCATAATTAATCCCACAATTAATTATCTAGATAATAATCTCAATGCATGTAATTAATTCACAATTAATTGTCTCAACTAAACCAATTCAGTATCTCATAATTAATCCCCAGATAAATTATCTAGATTAAAATCCCTAAATTTCATAATAAATTTCCTTCATTAATTATCTAATATGGAATCCCCTTAGTCTCATTATTAATTCCTCAATTAATCATTTAATTCAACAATGCTTCGATAAATCAATTGGTCAACCTAATTAACCCAATTTAATAAAATAAATTGCTAAAGGAAGCTAGAAATTATACAATTTTTCATATATGTATCAAATCCTATAATATGATAATTATATTTTAAACCATCTACCATGATTTTCTTATGGGTGTTCACTCAACGAAAATCATCAAAATCCAAGCAGTGCAACGCTGTAGATATGAGTTCCCTGTCAAAATCCCTAAACAAAAATCCAAGATATCAAGTTCTTTTCAATTTTGATCTAGATCTACAATATTAGATCTAGATCTCACAAAATAGATTTAGATCTAAATAAATAGATGATATCTTCCATCAAAAGATCGAGGACAGAGAGGATAATGAAAGGTAAAGGAATTGGGATGAGATCCACTTACCGGGAGAAGATAAGATCTTTGATTTGGGATTTAAATCTTGAAGGGAGGAGGTTCTATGGACTTGGAATCCCTTTGGGCCGATGGGATAACCTGAATTTTCCATTAGTAAAGTAAAATCCCATGTTAGGGCTTCATAAGAGAAGAAACGGGCCATTAGAAGGTAAAAATGGGTGAGATACACAATTTGAGGATCTCACTACTGACCCACGCACGATTTAGTCATATGGTTAGATAAACTATGTGCTAAATTTTCATTAGACACTGGTTCAAGGGGGAACTTTTATGGTTTCCTCACACAGCCTCCTAAAATGTGGTTTAACCATGTCTATGGTACTTCCTTAAAATACCAAAGAGCACACAGTTTCTCCTAGACAGCTGCACAGTTTATACAAACCATGCACCAACCATGAACTGCCCCTTTTCTCCAAAACCTTCTAGGACTCCACCCAAATTCACCTCAATTCATAACTCCCATCAAAGGTACTTATGTAAAAATAAGAAAAGTACCTAAAATTGCACCCAAGAGAACTCCAGAAATGTTCAAGATCATACAATATCCTCAACTTATAAGAACCCATCCTCATGGTTCACTTCCATTCCTTTATAAGATTCAATCCAAAAGGATTAGGCCATTGATCCCTCATATTTTATTCTATTTACCATGTTTACATTACACACGAACTATCAGTACAGTCTTTCCCCAAAACTTTTTCTCACTACGATCCAACACTTGTATTAGATTCTCCTTAAAGGATACTTCTATATCAAGTTCAATATCATCCGCATCAATCACATCAGAAGGGTCAGGGTGATAACGATAAATTTTTGATACATGAAAAAAAATCATGCATAGCACTATATCTCTATGGAAGAGCCAATTGGTACGCCACCAGCCCGATTCTCTCCACTATCTCAAACAGTCCAACAATCCTAGGCCCCAACTTTCCCTAACTCCATATCCAGCGGTGATCCGACCTATTTGACACACGAAGGAATACATGATCACCCTATATAAACTCTAGTGGTTTTCTCCATATTTCAGAATATGACTTATGTCTACTATAATCCATAACTATACGTTTCTAAATCAATTGTACCTGCTCTGATGTCTCCTTCACGAGACTCATCCCAACAACTCTAACTCACCATCCTCTATCTATCATAGCAGTGATCTATATAGCCTACCATAAAGAGCCTAGTATTGTTACATATTTATAGTTTCCTCATAATTATTTTTATAAGTGAACTCCACTAAATCCAAGTTATTTTCCCAAGATCCAATGAAGTCAATCACACATTCTCGTACCGTATCCTCAAGCACCTGTATAGTACGTTCTGACTGCCCATCTGTTTGTGGGTGGGAAGTTGTACTCAATAATACATGTGTACCAAGTTTTTTATGAAATATTTGCTAGAAGAGTGAAGTAAAACCTGAATCACAATATGAAACTATAGTCTATGGCACATCATGAAGATAGAATACCTACCGAACGTACAGTTCTCCCAACTATTCTGCTGTAAAGGTTTCCCTTATAGGAAAGAAACATGCTACCTTTATCATTCGATCCACAAATACAAAAATATCCTCATTCTTTCTAAACATATTTGGGAGACCCACCACATAATCCATGGTCATGTAATCCCACTTCCATTTAGGGATGGGAAACAACTGTACCAAACCTCCTAGTCGTTGATGCTCTTCCTTCTCCTACTTATATGTGAAGCATCCTGCCACAGACCCTATTATATCCTTTTTCATGTCTAGACACCAAAAATATCATCATAGGTCATGGTACATTATGGTTACATCTGGATCCACTTCCCATTTTGGTGTCTGATATTCCCATATAATCCCCTCTCATATTCTCGTAGGTACCATAACTAAATTCCTCATAGATATGATCTCATACTCATATATCAACCTGTATGAAGATGTATCCCCACCCTCAAAGATTTCCCTTAAACATAAGAATTCCAGATCCTCATATATCATATCCCTGATCCATCATAAAAACATATATTGTACTGCAATTGAAACTAGATTCATCTTCTCATGAATCTCTTAAACCACCACATGCATTTTTTTCTAGCAAGGTCATCATCTCCCACTCTGCACTAGACTCCTGAACCATATATGTCTCAGTTTTCGTACTCAAGGAATTAGACACACTATTTCCCTTCATGTGCATATATTCCAATTCAAAATTGAAATACTTCAGATACTCATCCCATCTCTTCTACCAAAGATTAAAATTGCAGTGTGAAAATATATACTTCAATCCCTTTTGATCTTTATAAACTGTAAACTTCTCCCCCAAAATATAGTGTCTCCAACACTTAAGATGATAAACCACTATTGCCAACTTGTGGTCATTCTTAGGGTAATTTTTTTCATGAGGCCTCAACTACCCAGACCCATATGATGTAACTCTATCTCCTAATATCCACATAGCTCCATGTATGATCCCAGAAGTGTTACAATAAACCGTGTACTCGTCACCTAACTCAGGTAAGATCAAAATTGGTGATGAAATTAAGCACTTATTCAACTCCTAAATATCTCTAACAAGCCTCAAACTATTCAAACATTACTCCCTTTTTGGTAAATTCCAAAAGCGGTGCTAGATAACGGGAAAAGTCTTGAATAAATCTCCTATAAAATCCTGCTAATCCCAGGAAGATTAGAATATCAAAAACATTCTTGGGATGCTCCCCAGAAACCACTACCTGAACCTTCTCTAGGTCCACTAATACACCTTCCTCTGAGATGATGTGCCCTAAGAAGTGTACCTGGTCAATCCAAAACAGACACATAGATAGCATAGGGTATAATTAGTGCTCTCTCAGTGTATCCAGTACTACGTAAAGAAGTTGGTCATGATACTCATGAGTCTTGGAGTACATCATGATTTTGTCTACAAGCACCACCACAAACTGATCTAGATATGGATGAAAGATCGTGTTCATAAAATCCGTAAACAATTTTGGTTCATTTGTCAAACCAAATGGCATTATAAAAAACTCATAAATTCCATAACTTCGTCTAAAATAAGTCCTCAGTATATCAGCAGTTCGTACTCTCAATTGATGATACCCTGATCTCAAATCGATCTATCAAAACGCACAAACTCTGTTTAATTGGTTAAATAAATCATTGATATGTGGATCAGGATATCGGTTCTCCACATTCATTTTTTTCAACTTCTAGTAATAGAAACACAAATGTAAACTCTCTTCATCCTTCTTTTCGAACAAAACAGGTGATACCCAAGGAGACATAGTTGGATGGATAAATATCCTATCCTCCAACTCCTACAACTGAGTCTTAAGATCTTGAAGCTCAGTCTAGGCCATTCTGTATGGTGGAATATATACTGGCTCAACCCCCAACTTGAGATCAATAGTGAATTCTACATCTTTCTCAAGTGGTAGCCCTGATAAGTCTTCAACAAATACATCCAGAAACATATTCTCTGATGGTGGAAGTAAATCCTGCCTAACACCCCCATCATCCAATAATAGACTAAAAACATGGGTTGTGAGCTCTCTCAATTGCGGATTAATTTTCACTACTCGACCTTCCTAGATATCCCAGTCTCGTTGACGAATATATTTGTCTCTCTTATGAGACACAAAGTTCACTTTCCTATGGTAATAATTAATGTGGGATCAGCAGAAAACTAGCCATTACATTCCTATAATCATGTCGAATCCCATCATATCACAAATGTAGATATCCTATTGGAAATGATATTCCTCGATCTCTAGTGAACAACCCTGACATAGATAGATATCTCTAGACCTCACTCCCAAAAATGTATCTATAGTCACTACCCTTATCAAAAAAACCATAGTCAGGCTCAAACCATCAATAAATTTTATAGATATAAAGGATTGAGAGGCCCCAGTATCAAACAAGCCACTAGATAAATTAGAATCTACTAGAGTAGTACCTCTTGTTATCTATGGTTCATCATCTATATCAAAAAATTATAGGCTGTACTGCATGTAACTATTATACCCCTCTTCCCTATGATATTTCCTGACTCCCCTGAGTAGCACCACTCTATTGATGTGGGTTCTCCAACCCAGAAGCACCAAGTCCACTACCTCTACAGCCTCAACAAGTAGAACTCCAAATTCCAGCCCTATTTGGTGTAGAAGATACTCTTCCTATACTATGAGACTACCCAGATACTCCTTCAGTACCAGTCTATCACTATGACCTACAAAATTTCTATATATCTCCCATCTTGATGCAATATGAACACTCTACTGGTGGTCTAGAACAATGTCGACGATAGTGTCTTGGCCTACCACATTGACGACATATCACCCAAGTAAGGTCTTATCTAACCGACCCTCATGTCTGTGTACTGTAGTTCATTCTCTCTAAGAACCTCTCTAGGAGGTACTTCAATAACATACCGTTAGTCTGTCGAGTTCATGTCTAAATTCTTCACCAGCACTTTGCTGATCTCCATAGAATATAAGCATCCAACATGAGCCTACTCTCAACCGAAGTCTCCAAATGGTCAATTATTGTCTTTGTGGACTCAACCCCGAATTTAGCTCCCTCGGGTCCACCCACTCTAGTAAAAGTCAAAGGGTGATGGAACTGAAACTCCCTTGTCAACTCAGACATACTTTTCACAACTCACCATGGGTCTATTTCAATGTATTGAATAAAGTGAGTGATGTTCTCTCAAAATTTCTTCCCTTCATCTTCAGTTGGAATGATTGATGCCTCAAGTTCCATAACTAGAAAATCATTCATTGGAACTCCCCTCGGTCATCCCCTAAACATGAATCATAGAGGAATACTCTCTAAAATTCCAAACACATGTCTTAGGTCTCATATCACAACCTTATAAAATTTATTTAATAGGAAATAATCACAGTAGGTCACAAAATGTCTTTTCCCCCAAATCTTGCCACATGGTCAAACCTAGGTGTTATCACTAACCTTAACCATCCTACTCCTAGATTTTGGATAACAAGGGTAAACACAATATCATAATAAATATTCTTATTTAGACACCAAATTATTCTCATTTCAAATGATTTTTACAACCCTTTTCAATTCAGATTAAGAACCATTTTTAATTTTAATCTCATGAACAAGTAAAATAGTTCATGTTTAACAACTTACCCATAACCTGTTTTCCTATGCGTGCCTAAAATAATGCATGACACAATAACCCTGAGTGTCTAGAATGATGCATGTAGACTCAAATATCATGGAATTTTGGGCCACAAATAAATACTCAAAATTTCATAGAAACAATAATCAAATCACACCACACCATAAGTGTGTCACCCAAGGTGAAACAATATTCAACTGTAAGAGAAAAAAATATTGACAACAATCCCACCCTAGGTTCTTGGGCTTCCCCCATACATGGGTTTGAAACTCCCATGCATGTGCTCATTACCAGGCCCTAACTATTTCTAGTCTTCTATCTACCTTTTCCAAATTAATAAGACCAAATAAGAAGAATGAAAATTTGAGATCTGATACCACTTTGTAACGTACCGACTCAAGAACCATGCCATGGTGCCCTGAGACGGTTCAATACGTTACATTATGTGTGCCTCCCTATATGCTAGATTCTACTAACTAGGAGTGAGGGTGTGGTAAGTCAATCATGGGGAGACTATAACCTCTTTTATCATAGTAAAAGACCAATGGAAATAGATAAAAAATAGAGGAAGCATATGTAAATCATTAATAGTACTAATTTCATAAGATAACCAAAATGATAAGTACAATATTCAACTAAAAGAGAAAACATGTTGTCTTGATACAAGTGTCAAAGTGCCTATAATGAAACTAAAAGTAAATACACTAAAAATACCCAAGTAGCTTCTGAACCATGTCTGGTCCACTCATCCAACCTCCATCCCAAATCAGCAATCCTTCCCAGGGCTTTTTTCCCTTATCTGGTCTTTCAACAATAAAATCTATTCATGTACCAATCTGGTTTCCTGAATATAGTTTGAGTACAACTCGGTAGGAAACCACCAACGGTGTCTAAAACAAGTCAAGTAAAATGGTAGTGTATGATGTAACGCCCCGACCCCAGTTACCCAGAGTTGGTGCATTATTGCATAACATTGGCATGATCACAAAGATCAAGTCTGAAAAGACCTATTAGTTAGTATCCTTGAAACACTAGACACATTCATAAGTTTTACATTAAATCATAAAGTAATACAAAACTACAACAAAATATTGTCTTCATATCCCCTCATACTATCCCTATAGGTCATTCATAATATTCTTCATCACATCCTAGAAAAATTAAATCATTGAAAGCAGTGAGCTCAGATGCCTAGTAAGGATAACAATATAGCGGAAGCTTTCATAAATAAACATAAACATTTAAGGAAATGTGTAACTAAAACAAAAGCCCTTTTATACATGAACTTCAACATAATATGGAAAAATAAAATGAAATAATGCCATTTATTTATTCACATGGATATTCTACTAGTCAAATAATCACATGCAACATCAATAACCACTTTCATAATGATGGAATGCATAATGCCAGACTATTATAACCACGTAGCCAAGGCATCGTGCCAAGACTACAAATAAGATTTTGTCAAGGCCTCGTGACAAGACACTAGTTTCTCTCATGAGACCTGCCGATGCATCGAGGAGCTATATCGGGCTCCACCTGTCACTTATTAAGTCCAATGCATTCCTCATATGAACAGGTTTAAACATATAATAAACCATAACATAATCGTATCACATAAAAAATGCATAAAGGAAACATAACATTTACACATTTCAATCACAAGATATCAATACAACACATTAATATAATAAAAATCACTTTCAAAACCATTTTCAATACGAAAATAAAAGAAAATTAAAACTTTGTATTTATGTTTTATTTAAAAAAATGTTATGGCTTGTAGAGGAAGCCGAAACTCAAATAATGGTCATGACGGCGGAGAAGTCATTGTCGCCGCATACATAGAACAAAAAAAACATTAATTTTTGTAGTTTAGTAAAACACTTCTAATAAAAAGATTCCTTTTGAATAAACATAAAATTCAAAGGGGTTTATACATGGTATAAAATAAAGTTGTGTATAAAACAAAATATGCCTCAATGAAAGGAGATTGAGACGAAGTCCTTACAAAGATAATTTTTAAAATAAAATAGATCTATTATGTTTATTCACTATAATTACACATAAAGAAACTAAAAATACAAGATATGACATAATAATATCATGACATAATTTGAAAGTTGGAGATTAACCCGAAGAACGGAAATTGGGTTAAGAAGTTCCCTTACCTCGTGTCTGACTTGACTCGATCATTCTTTAATCACCTGAATAATAAACTAGAGTTAATTTATACTTACTTAAGAACCTTTATAATTTTTATTATTCCTTTTATATCACTTATTACCATGTTATGAACATTATGTAATTATTTAAGTTAATAACGGTCGTTTGGTCGATCTTTGGTACTTGAGTCAAAAATAAACTTCTTATAATTAATAGTTGTTCATGTGGTGAAATATCCATTATATCCAGAATTATATTCATGATGTAGATATCATATATATCATATATATCCAGTATATACATGCATTTATAATATTACATAACATTTAGAGGTAAGAAATGAAATGCACCATTCATGGAGACGGTAAGCTGTACGTACGCATGAACGCTACTTTCATTTCTATTTCATATTTAATGGATTAAAATTATAATTATATAAAGGTATAATATAATTCCAGTATAATATAATGTGTAATACCATTTACTCAATCCTTTATACATCCCACATATGGCATTAATGATTCAAATCACTTTGAGGGGGCGGTAGTCCGCACTTCCTAAAATGAAATTATCGCGTTTACCCATAATGGAAATCATAAAGGTATGCCATAAATGAAAAATAAAGAATAATAAGGAAAAAAACATAATATATATCATATATAAAAATAGTTTCATCATAATGGCCGCCATGAGAGGTGTTAAAAGAAGATTGAACAATCATCGTTTCGTGAGGCAGTAATTCACCACCCATAGAAACAGTATGTTCTTTAACCATTAGATGAAGGTGTGTGTAAGTGTAAATAAAATAATTCTCATAAAAACATACTAGTATATTTAATATACTGGTTTTTTTACAAAATAAAGGAATAAAATTAGTTTAAGGGGTTGGAGAAGAAAAATAGAACAAAATAACATAAGAGAAGACATTACCTTAAAATCGGGTAACTCTTTTTGATTTGAGGCAAAGGCTTCTTTGGGAAGACTTCTACCCAATTTGAGGCTTTTAGGAGTAAGATAGGGAAGTTTATAGAGTATTTGGGAAGAGGTTGGCGAAGCCAAATGGCTTGGAAGGTGTAAATAAGGTGGTAGTGGTGGGGGCCTTTTATAAGAAGAGAGGAGGGGCACTCTTGGAAAGTCATTAATTGTTACTTTATTATATAATGAGTTTCAGATTTTAAAGGTTCCACACTTATATAATTCGAGGCTAAGGTTATAAGGGTTCTAAATATACTCATACAATAGTTTTTTTACAAGTTTAAGTCTTAGATTTTACATTATCTTTTCATTTTATTTAAATCGTTAATTAATGAGGTAATCACTGCATCATCATGGTGTCATAAAAAAATTTAATTTATTTAATGTCTAAAAATTATAAAAAAAATATCATGATGTAGGAAATCTTTTTATCTTTACAATGAATATTTATAGTTAAAACGTTAACTTATATAACCCCATGTAATAATTGTTTTAGTAAAACAACACATGTTTGTGACAATTTTACTTTTACATTAAATAAAAAATTATTAATGTCATTTTCTTACCCAAGTGGTCCATGGGGTCCCCAAGTTGACCCATGGATTTTATTTTTTGGCCATGACTCATCAAATAAGGGTAGGAAAAGTGTAAAGGTATTTTCATATTTTTATAATATCATTTTTACCTTAAATTTCACTAATTACCTTTAATCACGAATAATAGAACTTAAAAGTTACTATTCACAAAAAAATTATTTTAATCTTATTGAACAAAATTTTATTTCTTAATGACAATGATGTATGTAGGATTTTGGAAATTCAAATCATAGAGGTGGTAAAATTTCATTTAAACAAAATATCAGTTTTTTAACTACCACTTGTGGTTTCACTATTCATCAAAAATCGAAGTTTTTCAGAACAATACCAAAAATTAACCTTAAGATATATTTGATATTCCTAATTCAAAAATGATTTCTATTTTAAAAAATTCAAACCATATAAGTTGAATTAATTAATTTAATAATTAATTCTCGTTGTCACAACAAATAGCGTGTTTTTATGAAACAATATATATCAAAAGATTGACAATAGTTTATATCCAATTTCAAAGTGAAATTAATTCTAAGGACCACCATTGGATAAAATGGTAAAAATATATTCTTATTATACTTTAAAACCACTCAATTGTATAACTTATCACTATAAAATATTTTGATTAAAAAATTTGTTTTTAAGTATTTTTCACTATTCATCAAAAATTGGAAGTTCTCAGAAAAATACAAAAAATTAAACATAGGATAATTTCGATATTATGAATCCAAAAATGAAGTCCATTTTGAAATATAAAATTTATATAATTTCAAAAAGTGGGTATTACTATTCATAACGACTACTTTTATTGGTCTCGGTGTGTTAGCACTCGAGGTTACGTACAACACACGCTGCTCTATTATTCAAAGATAAGTGTACCACGGAAGCTTGGGTTGTTACATTCTCCCCTCCTTCAATAAATTGTATCCTTGCAATTTGAAATTTTTCTTTGAAAATAAAATGTTGAAAATAGGAAATACCTTTGTAGAAAACCCACATCGGAAATAGGGTTAATAAAAATATAACATTAAAAGAAAGAAAGAAAAGTATAAAGGTCACCCGAGATTTCCCATACTAGGATTATATTAAAACATGGAAATGGAGGAAAAACAAACCATCAAGGTCTGATGGAGAGTTGTAGAAAACATGGTTAGGATAAAGTTAACTACAAGAAAATCACAAACTTGTGATTGGTTAAGTGATCATTGATTCCCTAGTAGGAAAAGTTAACCGATAATGTTTTTGTTTTAAGTTACCTTTTATACAGTTGAGGAATTTATTTAAGAGATTTACTAAGAATGTAAGGAAATATACATACCTGTCATGTAGACTTTCATTATTTAATAAATTTTTACCACAAACCCATCTTTCACTCAAAAAGATAATAGAACTCAAAAATATTATATTTATCCTAATCGTACAAGGTTCCAAATATTAAAAAATACCATTTAGATTAGGAAAACTATTTTGTAATAACTAGGGACTTCCTGTAGGCTAGTGGTAGGTAATAAAGGCCTATCGGACTATGGTTGTGGGTTCAATTCCTACAGCTTTGTCTGACGCGACAGGTTATCCCCCAACCTGCAGGTTGTCCTTTTTCTAAAACTATAGTATTATAATATTCCAAAAATAATCTTCATAAATGTTTTAAACATAAAAAATACTATTCGAATTTCAACTTAATCCATTCCAACCTTTATTGTTATCCAAAATACATCTTTCCAGAATTTCTCTAAAATGTCTCTAAATTCCAAAATCAATTGTAACATCAGATTTCCCAAACAAAGTAAAGTTTCTCTTATTTCCACATACAAAAATATGATTACCTTCATCATATTAAAACCTTAATGAAAACAACAAGTACTGTAGTATAATCCATATATATATCACATTATTCTTATAACCAGAATATAATCCTTGAGTCCAAAAGCACCAATACATTAATTATTCCACTTCAACTGTAGTAATAACATAATATTTTCCTTGATCCCTTGGCCTTTTATGAGGTAATTTTACCTAACGATTAGGACATTCATTTGCATAATGCCCCATTTCTCTACAATTGTAGCATTCAGCATTGATATCCTCTTTCTTTCCCTTGCAATCACGCGCCTGGTGACCTTTTTCTCCACATTTATAACAAACTCCCATTCCTTTTAGGCAAGTACCAGGGTGATTCATCCCACAATTATCACATAATGTAAAATCTTTCTTTCCCTTTTTTCCTTTACCTGTCTCTTGTTCCACCGTTCTCTTCTTCTCTTACTTTACTTTATTGTCATAAGATTTAGAGAATTCCTTTTCTATCTTGATAGTACATGAGAAAATGTCTTCGTACGATGAGAAGGTTTGTGAGACTAATTCTCAACGATGAAATGGTTTTAACCCATCAAAGAAATGATCAATATTACTTCTTGGGTTACGTATATAATCCACAACATGCCTCACTAACCTTGTACAGTTGGCCTCATACTTTGCGACATTCTCAACCTTATTTTGTCTCAGACTCAGAAATTTTCTTTCCATATCTGCTCGATGGTCACAAGGATAGTATTTTTCTAGGAAAAGCTCTTTGAACTCCCTCCATTCCATATTTTATACTTCATCATCTTCCTTTGGGTTTTGAATCAATGACCACCATTAATCAACATCTCCAGTGAGGCGGTAAGCTATCGTGACTACTTTTTCCCTTTCGCTACCCCCTAAAGCCTGAAATATATTCTCTAGGGAATTTATCCATTGCTCTGATACAAATGTATTTGTACCCCCATTAAATGTTGGCGGTTGTTTCGTCATGAAGCGGTCTAACATTGATCCCCCACGTTACGGATCAGGGTGCTCCATACGAGTAAGGATATTATTCATAACCTGAGTGAGTTGTCCCAGTATGGTGATAAGTTGATCATCACTAGTTGTATCTCCATCTCCACAATAATTATCTTGAGCAGGAGGGTAATCCCTACATGGAGTGCACGCATTGATACGGTTTCCATTCCTTCCACTAGGGGCCATTTCTAAACAATGGCATAAACTAGATCAGTTTATGAATCAAAATACATAATACCATAATTGTAAAACACTTATCATAAATTGAACTATTTATGGATATATTCCATAATCATAAAAAGAAATGTTTTATTTGAGGAAGTATATACTCATAAACCCTTCATAATTGTTTTTAAATAAAACGAGAATTATCCTAAGCATATCCCCTGGGAGTGTCGTAACCAAGAGAGGCAGCAAGGCCCGTTGTCGTGCACCAGTTCTCATTCGATTCTATCTCAAAGCGGTGTTATCGAGTTTTACCCCTAGGTACATCTGTTCCAGAGCCGCCTCTACCTGCTCGTATCCAGACATGGAGGTATTTCTTGGAAAACTCATAAAATCTCTATAATACCAAAATTCTAGGAAGATTTTCTATAATAATCCTCAAAGTCTATCTTAGGGATATGTGCTCTAATCAGAGTGTATCTAAATCTAGATTCCATGGTTAGTACTAAACTGCCTCTGATACCAACTGTAATTCCCCGAACCCAGTTACCTAGATTCGGTGCATTATTTCTGTAACATTGGCATGATCACAAAGATCAAGTCTCGAAAGACCGATTAGTTTAGTAGCCTTGAAAGACTTGACACATTCATAAGTTTTAAATTACATCATAAAGTAATACAAAACTAAAACAAAATCTTGTCTTCATATCCCCTCTTACTATCCATGTAGGTCATTCATAATATACTTCATCACATCCTGGAAAAATTAAAACATTGAAAGGGGTGAGCTCAGATGCTCAGTAAGGATAAAAATATAGCAGAAGCTTTCATAAATAAACATAAACATTTAAGGCAATTTATAACTAAAAAAAATCCATTTTAAACTTGAAATTAAGCATAATATGGAAAAATAAAATGAAATAATGCCATTTACTTATTCACATGGATATTCTACTGGTCGAATAATCACATGCAATATCAATAACTACTTTCATAATGATGGAATGCATAATTCCAGACTATCATAACCACGTAGCCAAGGCCTCATGCCAAAACTACAAATAAGATTTTGTCAAGGCCTCATGCCAAGACACTTGTTTATCTCATGAGACCTTCCGATGCATCGAGGAGCTATAGCGGGCTCCACCCGTCACTTATTAAGTCCAATGAATTCCTCATATGAACATGTTTAAACATATCATAAACCATAACATAATCGTATCACATAAAACACGCATAAAGGAAACATAACATTTACAAATTTCAATCAAAATATATCAATACAACACATTTATATAATAAAAAGCACTTTCAAAACCATTTTCAATACCAAAATAAAATACAATTAAAACTTTGTATTTATTTTTTATTTAAAAAAAGTTATGGCTTGTAGAGGAAGCCGAAACTCAAATAATGGTCACGACGGCGGAGAAGTCGTTGTCGCCTCATACGTACGACAAAAAAAACCTTCTTTTTTTTGTTTAGTAAAATACTTCATATAAAAAGATTCCTTTTGAATAAACATAAAATTCAAAGGGGTTTATACACATTATAAAAGAATGTTGTGTATAAAACAAAATGTGCCTCAATGAAAGGAGATTGAGACGAAGTCCTTACAAAGATAATTTTTTAAATAAAATAGATCAATTATGTGTATTCACTATAAGTACACATAAATAAACTAAAAATAGAAGATAGGACATAATAATATCATGACATAATTTGAAAGTAGAAGATTAACCTGAAAAACGGAAATTGGGTTAAGAAGTTCCCTTACCTCGTGTCTGACTTGACTCGATCATTCTCTAATCTACTGAATAATAAAATATAGTTAATTTATACTTACTTAAGAACCTTTTTCATGTTCATTAGTCCTTTTATATCACTTATTACCATGTTATGAATATTATGTAATTATTTAAGTTAATAACGGTCGTTTTGTCGATCATTGGTACTTGAGTCAAAAAATAAACTTCTTATAATTACAAGTTGTTCATGTGGTGAAATATCCATTATATCCAGAATTATATTCATTATATAGATATCATATATATCATATATATCCATTATGTACATGAATTTATAATATTACATAACATTTAGAGGTAAGAAATGAAATGCACCGTTCATGGAGACGGTAAGCCGTACGTACGCATGAACGCTACTTTCATTTATATTTCGTTTTTAATGGAATGAAATTATAATTATATAAAGGTATAATATAATTATAGTATAATATAAAGTTTAATACCATTTACTCAATCCTTTATACATCCCACATATAGCATTAATGATTCAAATCACTTTGAGGGGGCGGTAGTCCGCACTTCCTAAAATTAAATTATGGCGTTTACCCATAATGGAAATCATTAAGGTATTCCATAAATGAAAAATACAGAATCATAAGGAAAACAAAAACATAATATATATCATATATTAAAATTTTTTCATCATAATGACCACCATGATAGGTGTTAAAAGAAGATTTAACAATCATCGTTTCGTGAGGCAGTAATTCGCCACCCACAGAAACAATATGTTCTTTAACCATTAGACGAAGGTGTGTGTAAGTGCAAATAAAATCTTTCTCATAAAAACATACTAGTATATTGAATATACTTGTTTTGTTACAAAATAACGGAATAAAATGAGTTTAAGGGGTTGGAGAAGAAAAATAAAACAAAATAACATAAGAGAAGACATTACCTTAAAATCGGGTAACTCTTTTTGATTTGAGCCAAAGTCTTCTTTGGGAAGACTTCTGCCCCTAGTGAGGCTTCTAGGAGTAAGAGAGGGAAGTTTATAGATTATTTGGGTAGAGGTTGGCAGATCCAAATGGCTTGGAAGGTGTGAATAAGGTGGTAGTGGTGGGGGCCTTTTATAAGAGGAGAGGAGGGGCACTCCTGGAAAGTCATAAAATGTTACTTTATTATATAATGCGTTTCGGATTTTAAATGTCCCACACTTATATATTTCGAGGATAAGGTGATAAGGGTTCGAAATATACTCATCCAATAGGTTTTTTACAAGTGTAAGTCTTATATTTTATATTATCTTTTCATTTTATTTAAATCGTTAATTAATGAGGTAATCGCTGCATCATCATGGTGTCATGAAAAATTTCATTTATTTAATGTCTAAAAATTATAAAAAAAATATCATGATGTAGGAAATATTTGTTGCTTTACAATTAATATTTATAGTTGAAACTTTAACTTATATAACACCATGTAATAATTGTTTTAGTAAAACAACACATGTTTGTGACAATTTTAGTTTTACTTTAAATAAAAAGTAATTAATGTCATTTTCTTACCCAAGTGGCTCCATGGGGTCCCCAAGTTGACCCATGGATTTTCATGGTCTGCCATGACTCATCCAATAAGGTTAGGACAAGTTTAAAGGTATTTTTATATTTTTATAATATCATTTTTACTTTAAATTTCACTAATTACCTTTAATCGCGATTAATAGAACTTAAATGTTACTATTAAAAAAAAATTATTTTCATCCCATTGAACCACATTTTACTTCTTAATGACAATGATGTATGTCGGATTTTGGATATTCAAATTACAGAGGTGGTAAAATTTCATTTAAAGAAAAATCAGTTTTTTAACTACCACTTTGTGGTTTCACTATTCATCAAAAATCGATGTTTTTCAGAACAATACCAAAAATTAACCCTAATCTATATTTGATATTCCTAATTCAAAAATGATGTATTTTTTACAAAATTCAAACCATATAAGTTTAATTAATTAATTTAATAATTAATTCCCACTGTCATAACAAATAGCGTGTTTTTATGAAACAATATATATAAAAAGATGTACAATTGTTTATGTCCAATTTCAAAGTGAAATTAATTCTAATGACCACTATTGGATAAAATGGTAAAAATATATTCTAATTATACTTTAAAACCACTCAATTTTATAATTTATCGCTATAAAATATTTTTATTAAAAAAGTTGTTTTTAATTATTTTTCACTATTCATAAAAAATTGGATGTTCTTAGAAAAATACAAAAAATTCAACATAGGATAATTTCGATATTCAAAATCCAAAAATGAAGTCCATTTTGAGATATAAAATTTATATAATTTCAAAAAGTGGGTATTACTATTCATAACG
Source organism: Viscum album (assembly GCA_963277665.1). Lineage (NCBI taxonomy): Eukaryota > Viridiplantae > Streptophyta > Magnoliopsida > Santalales > Viscaceae > Viscum > Viscum album. The sequence goes on from OY728167.1 coordinate 340,464,609, forward strand.
ACTACTTTTATTGGTTGTGGTGTGTTAGAACTCGAGGTTGGGTACAACACACGCTGCTCTATTATTCAAAGATAAGTGTACCATGGAAGCTTGGGGTGTTACATATGAAGTTATCTAAGATATATGTACAATGCATAAATAATGATTTATTTCATTATCATTTATTCTTGTCTAACTATATTAACTCTAGGGTTCCCATAGAGACATGTACCCCAATACTAGCTTCGCTTGTGCCAGAGCCTAAAGCGTTCACTAGGTAATATCAAATCTTAATACCTAATTCTTTACAGATCTCAAAGTAATCAAAGGTTCTATGATATCTTCGTACCTGATTCGACTCATGATGGAGTTCTAAATATTCTCGTGCGAGGCCATAACATGGAGTTCCATTATTTCCTTTCTTTAGTTTCCCATTTATAAGACACATTCCAAAAGTTACCATTATCATAAAAATAAGTAATATATCCATGTTACCATACTAACTCCTCAATAAAATGACCATGTTCCCATTCTATTCACTCTTATGTAAGTTGGCCATGTTACCATGATTACTCCTCGATGGAATTAACATGTTCCCATTATCTTTACTCATAAGTATAATGACCATGTTACCCTTTATACTTCTCAATTTAGAATAACCACGTTCCCATTCATTCACACATAATTAATTCATAATTAATTATCCACATCATTTCCATTACTAATCCATCAATTAGTTAAATACATCAAACCCATTAGTTAACACAACAATAAACTAAACGCCTAAATTCGATTAATTAATTCAGAAAATAATTAACAAAAATCACAATTCATATCCCATAATTAATTTTACAAAATTAATTATTTCATTATAATTCTCAACTCTTCATAATTAATCCCATAATTAATTATCTAGATTATAATCTCAAAGTACATAGTTAATTCAAAATTTATTATCTCATTATAACCAATTAGATGCCTCATAATTAATCCCCATACTAATTATCTAGATTACAATCCCTAAATTTTTTACGAAATGTACACAATTAATTATCTAATAAGGCATACCCTTAGTCTCATTATTAATTCCTCAATTAATCATTTAATTCAACAATGCTTCGATAAATCAATTTTTCAACCTAATTAACCCAATTTAAGAAAATGAATTGCTATAGGAAGATAGAAATTAAAAAAATTTAATATATGTATCAAATCCACAACTATGGGAGTTATATTTTATACCACTTACCTAAATTCGTTGACATATGTTCATTCAACGAAAATCCCCAAAATCTGAGCAGCGCAATGATGTAGATATGAGTTATGAATCTAAATCCCTAAACCAAAACCAAGATATCAATATTTATTCAATTTAGATTTAAATATACAATATTAAATCTATATATCATCCAATAGGTTTAGATCTAAATAAAAATAGGATATCTTCCATCCAAAGATCATGGAAGGAGAGGAGAATGAAAGGTAAATGCATTGGGATGAGATCCACCTACCAGACAAAGAGAAGATCTTCGATTCGGGATTTCAATCACAAATAGCAGAGGTCTGATGGCCTTTTAATCCATCCGAGTCAATGGTAGAACCTATCTTTTCCCTTATGAGAGTAAAATCAAGAGTTAAGGCTGCATATGAGAAGAAATGGTTCTATAAAAAGGTAAAAATGAGTGAGTTCCACAATTTTAGGATCTCACTGTTTACCTACACGCGGTTTAGTCACACGGTTAGAAAACCCATGTGCTAACCATGTGTTATCCACTAATTCAAAGGGTCCTTGCACAATTTCCTCACATGGTCTTCCAAACCGTGCTTTAACCATACCAAATCTACTACCTCAAAAGTCCAAAGAGTGCATGGTTTTTTCTAGACAGCGGAACAATTTATACAAACTGTGCGCCAACCATGCACTGCCCATTTTTTTCAAAAATTTTCATAGACTCCACCAAAGCACACCCCAAGTAATAACTCCCACCAAAGCTTCTTAAGTAAAAATACAAAAAAATCCGAAAATCGTGCCTGAGAAGACTCCATAAAAGGTCATGATCTTACATAGGGTGTTACATTAAATCACAACTAATGGATAAAATTATTCTTATGAAATAGAAAGAAATAAAGTAATTATATTTTCCCATGTTATCTAGATTGACTGTAAAAAAATACCTTAACCTTAGGAAAATGATTTTGAAATAAAAATGTTATTCTTTTATATTTTTTAATGAATTGATGTTCTTCTTCCCCTTCACTGATTTATAGTTTTGTGGTCAATAAAATTCTCATGATAGTGTTCTCTATCAGTATCTGTTAGTACATAGACATTATTTCTGTTGTATGTCTATATATTAACCTCCCTAGAATGTACTTTTTTTGGGACCTGATTATGTGTTATTTTTTGTAAAATTTATTCTTCACGCTTCTTATTTTTAAAGGATGTTTTATTGTTCCTTTATACAATATGAGTTTCAATAATGGTATTTTCAAATATTGAACCTTTAATGACTGAAATAAAATTGATAGGAAGCACTTTATTTCACGATGGGGGAGAATGTAAAAGCACAATATTTTAGAATATAATTTTTATTTAAATAAATTATAATTGTTTTATATCTTTCTTGGTACACAATAATGAGTTTAAACAAACTGTGATATACTATTGAATTTTTATTATTTAAATGTCATCATTATAACCAATATATTAAATTAGTTGTATGAATAAGAATAACCACATTGTGGAAAAGTTTTATAAATGTTATATATATATATATATAAATTTATTTATTTATTCATAATAAATTAGTATTCAATTTTTAGTATAGTCATTTTACGCTTCAAAAATTATTTTCCCCAAAAAATGGTTTTTAATTAATTTTATGATAAATATAATTAATTTCTATAAATAATATAAAATTTATTTTTCAAAAACTAAATTCGGTTTTTAAATAATAATTTCAATATCATTTTAGAGTGAGTTTTTTAGGATTTTTCTAAAAAGAATTATTTTTCAGTGAATGGTGAAAAATATTGATTTTTTTAAAAATGTCATTTATTTTCATTAAATAAAATAATTTAAAAGTCCCATTATATTTTTGATTTTTTTTAAATTAAAATAATAACGATTTTTTGAAAATAATCTAAATAATTCCATAGAAATCAAAATTATATTTAATTTTGGTATAAGTTCATTTTTATGCTTAAAATTCATTTTTCAGAAAACTCTTTTTAAGTAACTAATGTTTCTTCATTTAAATTAATTGATGTAATACCTAATGTTGAAATATTTAAATAAAAAGTATATATTATATATAAATCTATATTAATTTAAATTCTTATAATTATGATGACTAGTAGTACAGTTAATGTAAGGTTGTCTTATGCTTGAAATTTTCATTTTCCTAAAAACCTATTTTTTATCACATTTTACGGGATTATTTCTAAATTAATTTTGTCACTTGTACAAATTTTATATTGAAAATTAGATACCATATCTGGATTTAATAGGTAAAAATTTCTAAAATAGTTCTCTTTAATTTTTTGTCATTATGAATAGTAACTATAATAAATAGTTATAATCATAGTAATGGATAAAATGAGTTAATTAAGGTTAAAACTAATGTTAAAAGGATTTAAAATATCCCTTAAACTTTAAAATACCCTATTGTATGAGTTTATTTCTTCCATACTCATCTATGTTTCAAATTTATGGCAACTTGGATCCCTTTTCTTTAATGATGATATGTCTAATATTTTAAGTAATGAAAAATACAAAATGTCACTATCTTGCTTTTAAATATCTATTATATTTTCACATAAGGATAAAATTAAGTCTTTATTGAATATTAAATGGTTAATTTGAGAATAATAAAATTATTTTTATGGTGGTAATTTATTTATAATTTTTAGTTATTGTATAATTTCATTAAATGTTTATACAACACTGAAATAGTTCTTGTCAAAGGTGAGTAAAATCAAAGTAAATATTTTTAAAAACATTAATAGTAATGTATTTGGGATGAATTTTTGTTCTAAAATTAATTATAGTTAAGAATAATATATTATTGATAGTGAAATGGATTATATTTGAATTATATTATGTCCTTGATGTATTTAAATTCAAATTATGTAAATAGATATTAAAATGACTTAAATATTATTTTTATTTTAAATGATATTTTAAACGATCTAAAATTTCATCCCTTTTCGATTTATTATCCAATTGTTTCCATATAAATAAAATTATATTCCTTTAATATTGAAAAGTCATTATGATGGTTAATGTAAAAATTACTTAAGGGGTTAACCCAGACGATAAGGTTTAAAATAACACTTAAACCTTTAAAATTTTATTGTATGAAGGGATTTTCATTATATAATATATTATCATGAAAATTATGTCCATATTGTTTGAATTTCACATAAATAGGAATTTATTATATCTAAATATTTTTATAATTTCTTGTCTTCCTTATCCTTCACTAGAAATAAGAACCACCAATACATTCTTAGAAACACCACCTTGATCCAATTATCATGAACAAAACCACAAAACCTATTTTAAAAATACTTAAATAATATCTAGAGGTTCTTGTCTTACCAAAAATCAACCCTATGTTCCATAAGAGGATATCTAAAAGATCTATTTCAAAGAAGAGATAATCATCTCAACTGATCAATTTAATTTTAATTATTTTTACCCCTTAAATTATTTCATAACCATTCCAATATATTAACACCAATATATACCAAATTGTAATATGTTATTATTTTGATGGAATAATACTTATCTATCTCTTTATTTATAAAATTAGAAACAAAACAATCACTTGTGTGTACGAAAAACTATCACCTCACAAACCAAGGTAATTTTTTTCAATCACGACCTCACATGGATAGTCATAATGATAAAAAATGAATATATATGATACATGATACATAATTATGATGATTTAAAATTAATATATCATCATATTACTTAACCTTGTACCCATTAAAAAATGATAATGTTGCTCATGCGTATGTGTGGACTACCACCTCCACAAAGAGATGTGATTCATTTTATATTTATGGTTTACATGGATTTATTAATGATGTATTTAACGTTTATATGTGGTATTTCATATATAATAGGTATTATAAAAAAGTAAAATTTTTATTTACCTTTCTTTTTTCCTATCTATAAAAAAGTGTTGACATTAATCGCGTATACATACGTACTACCATATACAACAAGTGATGTAATTAATTTATCATCACCACATTATATGAATTGTTATAAAAGTGTATAAAGTTATTAATCATTACACTTATGAAATTATTAAAATCCTAGATATTATGGAACTATGAACATAGTCCAAGGATTGGAACTTCCAAACCAAAACTTTCATAATAAATGAAACAGTTAACACTCAAAAAAATGATTTTAATAATGAATGATAATAAAAACATATTAAAATGTTATATGTGGATCATATATGATATTATAAGTTTTTAAATTATTTTTTATAGATTTATAATAAATTTAAATTTATTAATTGGGTGGTTAGAGTGATTTTTAAGTAATTCAAACTTGAGGTATGAGACTGTCATCTCACTTTTATTTTTATGATACATGTACTATGTTAACCAATTGTTTCATTTGTATTATGTATATACTACCCATGAATGTAATTTATGATTATTATCATTAAAATCATGGGTATTAAAAATTCATATAAGGTTATCTCTTTCTTGAGGTTTTAATTTTCAGATTACCAAATTGGTGAGGGTTCTTCGTTTCAATATTTTTTCAAAGGGACATGTCTGATGTTAAAAAAATATTTATGTTTATGAGGTATATATACATACCGTTTTATATATATGACATGAATATCCTTATTTTAATAATAGTTACAGTTTCATTTGAATTTATTCTTTCTTGGGTCTTACAATTAAAAAGTTACCAAGGTGGTGATATATTTATGTTTTTATCTCATTTTAATCAGGATTGTTTATACTTGAATTATCATTGAGGTAAATTATCTAATACTTATATAATAAACAACATTATTTTTATTATAATATGGTTAATTATATAATTTTCACCTAATAATACAATTTTTTACTATTTTTAACTTAAAATTGATCTTGAAAATGTTTTTCAGAAAAAAAAAATTTATTTCCTCTTTGGTTTGGAATCTTTTTCTTCCATGTCCATGTTTTCTTTAAAATGTTTTAAAGAATGTTTTCACTGTTATACTATTATCTTTCAAAGTCATTTTTACCCATGTTTTACTTTCTATAAAAAAATTAAAAGAAATATTCTTTTAATTTACAAACAAGGAACATTTGACCTTTTTAACAAAAATATGAAACAATTTTTTTTTTTTAACGATTACGACCGGAATAAAATTTCCCATCACCGTGAAAACTAAAAAAATTTAACATTTATTTTAAATTTTCCATGTTTCCTTTTAAATAATATTTTTCCATAATATTTTTTAAATTTTTATATTATAAAAAAGTGGTTTCAAAATGAAAAGTGTATATTCCACAAGAAATATTTTAGAGATATTTTAATGTGATTTTTCATCAATTATAACATAATTTGGTGTTACTTATGATTTAATTGGAATATTACCCAATGATACCAGCCTTATTATTTCTCTAGATGGTTTATTATTTCAATGATGAGATGTTTATGATTTTTTTTAAATTTTTATAGGTTATTCTACTATGAAATAATGAAATGTTTATGAAACCCATTTCCTTTCCGTGGGATATAATATATGATGGATGTTTTATATTCTTATAGAATACACACACACACACACAGATATATATATATATATATCATTATGTGATGGGTGGGATCATAAAAATATACCACTCCAATGCATTGGGTAAATATGGATATCTCATGATATAATAAGGAATGGAATTGGGAGTGAACCCAATTTAGTAAGGGACTCTATCCAATATAATAGTATTGGGAGTAAACTAAGGAAATGAGAGAATGGTGAGTGAACGTAATCCACTATGGTTTCCTTAGTAGTGGGCCTTTACTAAGTAAATTATTTTCAATTCTTATGTGATTTCTAAAAACGTATGTATTATGTTCATTATATATTCTCATGGATCATGGTTGATTATTTATAATTCTTAATGCTAATGACTTATATATATTGTTATAAAAAATCATTATGTCCTGATTTGTGATTTATGATCTTTGAATGAGTGAGTGTGATTATTCTAAGGTATGATCATGTTCTCCTACCCTTATTATGATTTGATGCTCGCTTATGATTATTGATTTAAATCTCTTATATTTACCCTTACTAAAAATATAATCCCACCCTTTATTATGTTTCCTTTCCCCATGTCATGAAGAAAGGTTTTAAGTATGTTATGTCTAAGAAAGGTGTTAGTTTTAAATAACTAAGTGAGATATGGTATATATATTTTATGAATCAGTTGTTTATGTAAACAAGTTCATAAGTACACGAAACCTTTACAGTTATAGAGTGCATCATAATGTTTTGTAATGAATATTCATCGAATAAGATGTAATATCTATATATAAAATTTATGGTCACTATAAAATCAAATACACAGGTCGGTCAAAGATAATGGTCACCCAAAAAGGTGAAATAAATACGAAAAAGTATATTATCTATCATTGATTTCAATTAAATTTTTATCATTAAGATAGATGAACTTGAATTAATTCAATTAATTGATTAATTTCATTATCACAACGTCAACTTGAAGATTCTTAGAGAAACCCTTATAATGATGCATCATGGAAAATAAATGGTTTGAACAACATTTATAGATAATTTCTTGTAATTAATTAATAATCAATTAATTATAAAAACCTTATTACACTCTCAACACACCAGATTCCAATAATGTATTTAGGTTTTTAATGCTGCAATTAATTATTATTTATATAATTTAATATTTTTTATTAGTGGATGACCATATGATGTGTATTAATGAGAAACATTCTATGCTTCTCTCTTACCATGTATCTGAGATAAACTCCTAGGGACTCAATCTGTATCTTAGCTGGGATACATGGTGCATACTAATGAGATACATTTTATGTGGTCTCCTTGTTGTGTTCCCGCATAATCCACCTTTTGAATCTATGTGTTCTTCAAATGTGAATATTAATGAGTCACATAGCATGTACACCAACTACACATCATTTATATAACTAATTTTATATCTCTTAATCCTCATTTGGTGTATTCAAAGTATTTTACCACACTTTTATCTTGACTTTTTCTACTAAACTGTGTAGATTACATGGATTATACATCAGCTATTGGTCATGTGGTCCCAAATAATTTTTGTTTGGTTAGACTAATAAACACATGGTGTGCATTAAATAGACCATTTGTTATATAATTCTTATTGTATCATGTATCATGTGACATGTACAAGTTTTTTAAATCTTGGTACATGGATTTATCATTCAATCACACATCGTGTATCTCTATCAACCAGAAATATTCTTTAGCACCTCATGATGGAATATTTGATCATTTTTCTTATTTTATTAATATATTTAAGACTCTATGAAACATTAGATAAAAATATTGATATATAAAAACATGTTAAATAAACAAATTTTTGAAAAATTAATAAACTAGAAGAAAAAAACTAAAAACAATTTCATTTATTCGATCAAAAAATAATAAATTATTATAAATTATTATCTGACCACTCTTATAGAGCATGATGGTTATGGGTGCAATGGAAGAAACTGTTGGGTAGTTTTTAAAATGGCTTATTATTGTAATCAATATTAATTGTATGATTTACATGATTATGATCTTCGTGACTAACAAAATTAAATCGAGGATTAATTGATGGATTAATCGAAACCAAGAAGATAGGATCTTCTCAAATATAATTTAAAATTAATTTATTTGAATAAAAAATTTAATTAAATTGAATTCATTATTCTTTGTTAATGGTTAGATAAAGGACTCTTATTATATCTGTATTGTATCATTAGAATCAAGGCTATATTATCTTTAGATATGATCAAAACATGTTCCACAAACTTTAGATTATTTTTATAGAATCTTATAACTGCTAGTGTGGATGGTTCTAACTCTTACAGTGATCATTGTTGATCAAAGAATAATCCACCAATGTGTAAAGAAATCATTATGTGGAGGTGGATAATTGATCTCTTGTTCTTGAGAGTGTTCTAGGAGATGTTCTCCCTAGGTCTTGAGATAATCCTCTATAAAACTCATTATTCGCAATGATTAAAATATGAATAGTGTTTCAGAAAATTTTCAAAACATATTTAAATAGAGCTTGGGTTAAAAAATAACAATTTCATAAGGGACCATATTATTTTATTAATCTATGGTTAACCCCATGTATTAATAATAATATTATTATTATTATTTACATTACATGTGCTAAACTCATTGATAAAATAAATATTATTTTATTTAATAAACAAATTAATATATTTTCAAATAAAATTTAATATGTAATTTCTTATCTTACCATTAAACTTGGTCCACCAATCCTACCCAATATTTATCAAACCTTAAATAAATACTATTTAATTAATTAAATAAATATAACTTCATTATTTTACACTAAATATAGAAATATTTTATCCACAGAACTAATAAACACATAATTATTGATTTTTTTTCATAACTATATAATTAATGATTCGTTACCATTCAAACAAAATATAATAAATAAATATTATATTTTCATATAATTTAATAAATAATTTTCTTGTGAATAAATATTTATTAAATATTAAACTTAAACATATATTTTCTTGAATAAATAGTGATTGAATCACATATGATAATAATATTTATCCAACATGATAAAATATTACAAATTTAATTGTGATTTTAAATACACTTAGTGTATGACCCTCAGGGAACCTTTCTTAGTGTCATTAGGCTACACCACCTAAAGTCCAATTTTAGAATCTAGAAGCCTCCAAGTATCCCATAGTGAAATAAGTTAATGTAATAATGATATTAAAATTATTATAAATGTACATTATGTAATATAATACCTTTATCATGATATTTATAATTAATTAGGTTGTATGCTGGGGTCATCAACCAATGTGCTCAATGCCTATTTATTTAACTCTCATAAAATGAACTTCCCAAAAATAATTCCATCGTCATGGAATTTATTAGACAATTCCATTCCCATAAAATGTTCTCAAATATTAACATATACTAAACTAGGAAGGTAAAATCCATTCTCTCATTATTCATTAATGAAATATTACTCATAATGCACCCAGCGTATTCTACCTTTCTATGATTACATGTTATTATGGTTTTCATCAATACATAAAAGTACATGTCTCATAATATGATTAAATAATAATACTAAATTCTAATTATTAGTACACATATTCTTATATAGGAACATCTAATGACACGTGTAAATGTGGATTTCTTACCAGTGGGTCATGTTCTCATAATCTACTTCTCTTAATATTTCTAATGGTGTAAACCATGGGAATGTTTCTCAAAATCCCATGAGTCCCCACCCATGATATCTTTTATCATTTTTTCCATAAAATGATATCATCCTACTTTTAAAAATATATTTAATAATATTTTTATTGAATTTATATGTTCTCATAAATGTAGCGAACTACTATATAATTTCAATGTGATAGTTACACTTAAAAAAATCATATTCTATGTCATTCAGAAAAAAGAATCATGAAATGATAAAAAAGTTAAATTTTTTATTTAAAATAATGAATAAAAATAATCATAATGTATAAAGAAGTTGGTTCTAGGAAACCAAATACAATAGGGAATTCCTTAAATTATGTTACCCTCCTTTATAAAGATCTTTATTTGTGAGAAGGTTTCTTTTAGGGAATCTAATGAAAAATTAGAGTATATATTCCTAATATCACTAATGTTAAGGTTCAATTAACCCCTAAAAATACCCCTTTTCAATAACTATGTGTGGCTAGATTTATATTCCTATAGGATATTAGTGACACGTGGATCTATTATCCTAGGATGAACCATTATCCTATATCTATTTCCCTCAACATCTATCTTTGGTGTGGGTCTCATACTGACTCGTATATGGTTCGTACTAGTTCATCCTTTCCATAGTTGATTTTATTCCATTTCTCAGTGAGACCCCTTTCTATAACTATATGTGGAAAGAATAATATTCAAATAAAATATATGGTAACATATGGATTCCATATCTTTGTCCCAACCATAACTCCATTTTCTATAATACAAAAGTGGCTAACCTTTCATTAATCCATGTTGGGTTATATTTGATTTCACACCTAATGGTTAACCTTACCATAGTAAACCGTACACCATGTTGTAATAGTGTATATTGAATGATAGTGGTTCAAGATCCAGGATCATAAGATATAAATAACCCCTTGGTACAAGCTCATTAACATTAAACAAAGAGTTTAAATTTTTTCAAAATTAATGGCCTTAAACTATAAAACCCTTATTTGTCCAAGATATAGGATCGTAAATTGTAAAACATTGTTTTAGAAAAATCTCTAACACCATAAATTATAAATCATCCATTAATCCATGATCTGTGGTCCTAAACTATGAAGAACTATTTTTTCTAAGCTATTGGACTTTAAATTAATAGAAATTACTTTATTCTTATTTGTGTGACCTTAAATTTCATTCATATTACCCCCAAGGTAATTTTCACTAATGCATAAACAACTCTTACTTCATGTCATGTCAAATTTTTTTGTGTTAGGTGAACTACCTGATCTTAAGAATATCTAACTCCTCATTGAGATGGTTTATTTCACAAGATAATAAACTACATGAAATTATTTTCTATGATTTATGACCTTAAACTAAGATACACTATTCTTTTAAAACTCTTACATCCATGAACATAAAACAGCACTATCAACCCAAGATTTAGACCTTTATAACTATCTTGATACCATATCTGGTCAGCCATATGGCCCAATGCAAATTAGTAATAAAAATGGGGTGGAAAAATTTCCATGAGAATCCATTTTACTCTTTGGTAATGATTTCACCCAAATAAACATAAATGTAAAATTGTTATTTCATTCGGGAACCTAGAATTACCACTCCATATATTTTAGATATCATGCATGTGAGATAAACAATTTTGAAAACAATAAAATATCCAAACAAGGCATAACCTAAATAATAACTCATCAAAATCCATGATATTCATAAATATCAATAATTACATAATCATAAACTCTAATATACAACATATCCCAAAATACAAAATGACACAAAAATGGAAATCAAAGGGTATGGGAAATGGTAGTGATTATATATACATATCAAGGTGAAAAAAATTATACTCAACATATATAACCAAAAACATAAACTACGCATATCTAGGTGATATGAAATTACGTTTCACTTGTAACCTAGTCCAAACCAAATCATGATATAAGGATCATTTAATTTACTAAAATGGAACCAATATTTTTCATGTATAAAATGAATTATATGATACAAACACACAAAGTGTGTATATAGTGTGTGAGATATAATCCCAATAGGATACCGCCAATTATCTATTAAAATCCTTTTAGAAAATATACCATATAATGGAAGTTGGAAATAAATCATAGACATTAATCTTTATCCTTTTTGAAAACAAATAAATAAGAGTACTATATTTTTTCTTTATTTTAAAACAAATTTCATTCCAACATGTTTTACTTAGGATATATAATTATAAAGATAATATATGTTTCAATTTGAAATATAAATTCTGTTAAAATTATAAAATAAATAAATAATAATAATCGAACCATTTTTTATTGAAATTATAATTTTATACCTATAAAAATATCTTTTCTTTTACAATTTAAAACCATGTTTTATAAACATTATAAAAACAGCATTAAAATGTTAGTATTACTTATAAAAGGTTAATGAAATAAAATATAAGTATCAAAGAAAAAAATTACCATATACATAAATATAAATATAAATCAAGCCAAAATCATCATTGGATAGAATATTGGGTCCTAAAGAAATAATATTAGATAAGCTTGGTAAAAACAATTTGTTATCATATGATATGATCCTACGACACTTACAACTAACTTGATCTCACAAAACTTATCATGGAGGACACCCCCTCAACAAATCTTGATCTTAACTAGGGGATTCTATATAGATAATAATCTCAACTATTATATCACTCATCCTTTGAATTTCCACTTAGCTACCTAATGGTTCCAACAATTAATTTCTAAATAGAGGTGAGAAAAAAATAAAAATACCACTAAAATAATATATTTTACAAAATCACAAAAGACCTATGAATATTTTTTATAGAAATATACCATTCCATAATAATATTAATCCTATATGATAATGTAATTCAACATTAAAAATAGATAACTTCAAGGGGTAACTGTCAAGTGTGTAAGAAAACGTATGAAAACCACTGTATTTAACATCGATTAATCCTTTACGCATTGTAATCATTAATAAGTCATTATAAAATTAATTTAAAAACTACAATAAATCATCTATTCAAAACAACTTTGGTTGTTCTATAGTAAAAAAAATGTTTAACATTTCATTGAGAACCTTGTATGAATATCATAACATGAACATAATTTCAGACAAAAAATATATAAAATCCCATTTTTTATGAAATAAATTTTAGATAAAAACAAATATAAATAAATATGAAATAAATATAATCATTTAGTATATATTTTATATCAAATAAAACAACATTATAAATACCCAATCACACATTCTTTCATAATAAAATGAATATTTATAGATACACCTACTTTATAATGATGAAATAAATATATGAGAGTCTTAATACACCAAAGGTGATGAATTAAAATAATCATAAGATGATTAAATTCCCAAAAATTAAATTAAATAAAATAAAAATTTGTTAAAGATAGAAACCTAGGATGTCATAATTATCTTAAGGAAAAAAGAGGAGAAAAATATAAAGGAGTAAGAGATTATGTGAATTTGAGGCACAAACCATGAAGAATCAATTCAATATAATGAAGTTCCTTTATAGAGAATCGAGGATAATGGGAGAGCACCATGTAACCAACATCAGGAAGTCTTACTAACCAATTAGGATAAAATTAAGGCTTCAACCATTTCAAATTTATTTATATAATTAAAAATATTTTTAAAAGGTATTAATGGTTTTGATACATAGATAGACAAACCATGAACCAACCATGAATAACTTACTTTAGTCTCTAATTTAGCCTACATGGTTCTTATGTGTGGTTAGAGAAACTATGAAACCTCTCGATAAGGAAATAAATTCCTCTAAAAATTTAAATTTTTCAATCTATGTTACAATATAAATGAATAAACTAATAAATGGAAAAAAATATATAGCAAATAGTGAGATTATGGGTGTCATAATTCTCTACAACATTCCAATTTCTTCCCATAAAAAGTCTTCATGAAGAATATCGATTAAAAAATAAGTGATTCAATGATTCCTTTTTGAATATTCTCACTCTTAACTTATATAATAATCATTATTGTAGAACCACATTGTACCCCCCTATGGAATGGACTTCTATAAAATCACTTATATGAATATTGAAAAATAAAACATGTTTTTTAACCAATGAAGTATTATATGATAGTTCTAAGACTCTTCAATAAATAAATAAGAGGGAAATATGTGACACTCCCTCAATTGAGATACATGAGACCCATTATGAATGGATATAATATGGGGTGGTAATGTTATTTGGTATGTGACTTGTGTAAGATTCTTTATAAACATGAATGGTCTATAAAACCTTGTAATAAACCTACCTTTATTTATCAATTGTTCATAATCAAAATGAATATAAATTTTACAATAGTCTATGACCAAACTTGGCTGAATTATTTTCATTATCTTAATTATTATACTTGGTCCCATTAAAGATGATACATAATATTTTTCCTAATTTAATGGAGACCGGTAAGGCCAACCATTTAGAACCTTGAAATGATTTATCTTTGATGATCATTGGTAGTCATCTTTAAATGATATTAAATCAATGAAAATAATTTTCATATGGTTTTTAAAAATTTAAGATCTAAATATAGAGAATAACATTTATATTTAAAACGACCTTTTCATTTGATTATCTGTTCATGGGTGATATATTTTATTGATCTCTAATAGAGATTCCATGACCTATTAAAGATATTTAAGTTCACGTGGAGTAAGGGAAATAACATACCAAATTATTTATTGGGTATATCATGGGATTTTTTAGAGTCCCCTACAGGTGAAATTTCCCAAGATCTCGAACTTGCAACTTCTTTTAAACAGAAGGAATGAAAAGGGAATAAAATTCAACTATCAATGAAAAACTATTTATAATTCCTTCCTTGAGGAGTTCAGGGTAGTATTATGTTTAATATTATAGACACCTCACTCCTATTATTGGTAGGTATAGGTAAGGTTAGAATCATTATCATTATCTTATGAGGTCCATCACTCATTGGAAAGTGAAATAGAGAGAACATGATCATAAATTATATTCTTCAACAACAATCTCCTATATTAATTATTCATTTACTAGAAAATCTTGGTTTAACAAATATAAAAATATTATGAGGAATAATTCAAGTATTCCATAATTTCCTTCCACAATGAAATTGAAACCACAATATGACTCTTGATGTGGATACCGCTCTCAGAAGAAATAGATTATTCACTAGTAGTACCCCCATCATTTATAATTCATAATGTAAATTAACATTATAAATCTGATGAATATTACAAATGAATCAAGCTAAGGATATAAGGATTTATCCACACATTTGATAGTAATGAAAAATCGTTTCACATGAAGATATTAGTTTGTAAAGATACTCATCAAATTTCATTTTCTTGTTGAGTTATTTTATTTCTTACACTGGAAGCATCTCACTAGGATTGTTGTCATAATAATATATATCCTAGATTTATAAGTGATGTGGGAATTTAATTTCATAAGGTATTTTAAACAAATATTCTGTATAAGATTCAATTCTATTCATAACTGAACATCCTTATACTTTTATAATTAGATATTTATTTATGGATAATAAATGTCACCAATATTTCAAAGTAGACTCAACAATCATCAATTCAATGTGTTTATTTGTATAGTTTTTCTCATATTGGTGTAATGTGAAAAAACTAACACACTAACACATGACCATTTTTTATAATCACAACACCCAAAACACGTCATGAAAAATTATGATGAAAATATGACCTATACTTACTTGAGAAAAATCTATATGTGATGGTATAATAATTATACCGCAACACATAGATAAATATTTAAAGATTTAATGGAATATTAATTTCACTAACATCATTAAACCCAAATAATAATTTGTAAATCTAGGGGGATACTATGAAGTATTCAAAACTCTAATGACATTTTAATAATATTTATTATCATTACATAAAAGTGGCATCTTCTTATCATGGGTATCAACTTAGAAAATAGATGAATAGAGAGAGACCCTTTCATAAAATAAATAAAAACCCACAAATGAAAAATTTAGATAAATACCTCAAACTATCACAAATCCAACTTCAAACTTAGTAGTCACTTGATCTGCTATAACTACTTTCATAGCTTCAGTGTAATCCTAAGAACTCCTACTATACTATAACTTTTCTCATATCAGCCTCTTTTGATCTGCTATAACTACTTTCATAGCTTCTGTCTAATCCTGAGAACTCCTACTGTACTATAACTTTTCTCATATCAGCCTCTTTTTTGTTCATATCTCAGAATGAGTCCTCTTATTCTTCGATTCATCAGAATATGACTAAAAACTTTTTGTAAGGGATGATCCATCTCCTATATTCCCTAAATTATTATTTTAAAAAAACTTTTAAAGATGAATTAAATGAGAACAACTCTAACAAACCCTAGGGGATTCATGGAATAAAGGTTTTACATGAACCACCAACCTATATTGGTGAAATATTACATATTTACTCTTAGTGAGAGTTTAATAAATATATTTGAATGATATATTGATACCTGTACCATATTTTTAAATAATCATGACATTTTTCTTCTTTTTTTCTTATCAAATAATCCTCACTTCCATTTGGTGTGCAGGAAATTATATTTATCCAAGATGATCACATAATAATTATTTCTATTATTATGGATTAACTCAAAACTTACACATAAGAATTAAATATAAACAGGGACACCTCAAATAATATTTTATTATTGATACCCTTCTCAAAAAAATTATAAAACCCTAATATTTTAGAAAAGAAAACTATTCTCGATAACATATCTCACACACAACACCAAGCTTAAACAGCCCGTGAAATATATAACTGTAATAACATAGTTGTTAAATTTTAAGGTAATAATATTATTAAATAATTTATTATATATATATATTTATAACATAAAATAAAATATTATTAAATAATCAATCAAATTTTTGTAATTAATTTCATTCTTCAAAAATATGATTTTTTCAAAATTGAATTTTATTTCTTTCCATGAAAAAATATTATAATTAATTAATGGATATTTTAGAAAATTTATATGATAAAATGAAATTAATTTTTTAAAATCATCATATCAAAATATAAATTGGGTGACATTTTGGGATTTTTCAGAAAATATTGATTTTTAAATGAATTTTGAAAAATACCGATTTTTGTAAAACTAACATTTCTTTTAAAACAATTAAGTAATTTCAAAGTCCAATTATGTTTTGAATATTATTTAAAGTAACATAATTTTTATTTAGTTATATTTATTACACTGAATAAAATTTTAATCATCTTTATATTGGATTTTAGTAAGTGTTTATTTTTGGGTTTAAAAACTATATTTTTCGTAAAAATGTTTTAAAGTGCATAATGTTTCTCCTTTTTAATAAATTAAAACAACCAATAATAGGGAATTATTTTAATAAAATTGAAATATTATATATAAGAAAATTTTAATTGTAATTTATTTATGTATTTTTATTATTCATAGATTTATCATAAAATCATCTTTTTCATGAAAAATATACTTCTTGAAAACCCATTTTTTCATCACGCATGTGATTTTAATTTTTAATTAAATTTTTTCACTTATATGAATTTAATTTTATAAAATTATTTAAATATTTTTATTCATAATAATTTAAATTATATTATCAGGTAAACTTATTTTTTTACCATAATAAATAGTGAAAATAGTAAAAATTAATTACCACGGTTAAGTTGAAAATGGGATTACCAACAGTTAAACTAAAACTACAATGGTTAAAATGACATAAAAAGTTTTATAAAATATTCTTTATGGCCATATTTATAAATTATAATTTATAATTCTCTATAATGGTCCATTTGGTATCTTTTTGTAATGTGAATAACAAAGGTACACATTTTTATTTTCAAAAATTACAAGTGTATCACTCACCTCACTTATAAAAGGAAATCCCCTCTCTTCTCCTATTCAAAAATTAAAATATATTTTTATCTACCAATATCTTCCCAAATTACTTTATAAATTACCTCCCCATAACCTAGAATTCTTTTTCATCATAAATATATCCAAAAAATGCTTTGGTGTTAACCTAAGGAGGTTGTTCGAAGAAGATGTATCATGCTTAATCGAGCATTTTTATTATATTTATTATTCCACCACCTTAAAATATTATTAAATTAGGATTATATAATAACATCACTATATAACATATAATTTTATGGTATTATTTTAATGTAATAACCTAAATATTTCACGTTTTCTGTCAAATTAGATACAAAATCGACATTCGTGTGTACGGAGGGCGTGAGAAAATTTCATTTGTTTTTCATCATCACCTCTCAAGGTTTGTTATAATGATGTATTTAAATTATATATATGATATTTGTATCATATTTATACTTCTAAATTTATTATATCACAAATATATTATTTTTTCCATTCAGCGAGTGATACGATAACATCACTCGTGTGTACAGGGGATTACCGTCTCACGAAGAGATGAAATTAAATTTTCACTAACTCTTTACAAAAAAGTTAATAAGGATAAATTAAATAAATATATGTGATATAAATGAAATAATAAGTATATTAATGAAATATTTATCATTATTAAAAAATAATATATCATTTTCTTTCTTACTCTGAAAAATGACAACATCGTGTGTGCGTATGTGTGGATTACCGTCTCCATGAACCAATCTGATTATTCTTTCGTCACCAAAACACTTGTATGATATATATAATTATATTTAAATAAATAATATGTTATTTATGACATTATGATTATTAAATAAAGATAAAATAATACATACATTCTTTCCATAATGATCATTCCAAAATGGGAACATTACTCATGCGTACATACGACCTACTGTCTCTATGATTATAACATAGTTTGTTTTTCATATCCATATTCCTTGATAAGTTTTAAAAGTATAATTTATAGATAAATATGATAAATATTTCATGATTATTATTCAATATATCTTGAAACTATGACTATTGGATTGAAATATGAATGTATATGGAACAATACAATGTGGTGAATTGGAGGTTTAAAAACATTCATTTTTCAACTAAAAGGATATATGTTTTAAAAGTATTAAACTAATCCAATTCAGAAATCCTATTATTATATTAAAATAATTAATTGGTCTATTCCTTGGTTTGATAAATATCAAAATCAGATTGATTGAAATAATGTATTTCACAGGTAGTAATTGAAACTAATCATATTCACAGAAGAAATGATTTGATCAGAGTGAGTGTGTACAAAATCATAATCACAATGGTTATGATTATTAAAAAACCATAAAATAAATTATCTCATAAAGTTTACATAATCGTATTGGGTATGAAAATGACCAATATTAGTTTATTTCGAATAAATCGTAATCAAAGTATTATAGAGTTGGCATAATCAGAATGGTTACGATAAAACAATAAAGAATGAAATGATGAATAAGTAAAACAATTCATTTTCAATTACAATGAAGTGGAAATGTAAAATAATAAAATTATTTTAACCTAAATATAAGGGTATCCTTTCACATAATATAGAGGTACCTTGATTAATAATTTCAAGAAAGTATGTCTTACCCACACTAGGGTAAGCCATTGATACGATGATCGAATTCAGTCTGTATGCCTATCTTCAAAAGCCCTCAATTAAGTAGGTAATCATCACATCTGTCTACTTATCCTCGAAAGCACTCAATCCTCATAATGTTGGCACTAGTATATTTGCATATCCATGGTGGCCCTATATTGTATCAATATTGATTGGTATTGCACAAATCCAAACAAATATTCTAGAAGATACAACTATTAGGAACATGTTATTCACAAGTTTTAGACTTTAGAGTTTTCACAAAAAATCACTATATTAAAAGAGCTCTCACAAATTGTCTCCGGTTAGTCTAAAAGTGTTCTAAGCTCATCCAAATGACCTGGTATTTATAGCCTTTATCCCAACGGTCATATTTTGGCTCCAACAATCGTATTTCTTCCAAAAAACTTAGATGGACTTTGATTGTGTGCACTCCAATGGTCATATTGCAACTGAATCAACGACATTGTTTTAGAACAAATATCAAAATAGAATACACGACATCATTTTAGAATACATATAAAAATAGAATACATGACATGGTTTTTATTCAATGGTTTTATTTTCGTTACAGTACTTGTTCCTTGAATACGATAGGGTGAGTACGAAAAAAATATTTCCTATCCGATAAAATAAAAAAGTGAATAGTAAATCAATATGACAGAATTAATATAAAAGAGTTAGTAAAATTTATCCAGTTAGTGTGATTTTATCAGTGAGTACGATTAAGAATGTAATCAGTGAGACCGATACAAATCGTATTCAGATTTTATCTAATGAGTACGATGATGATCATATCTAGTATAATCATACAAATGATTTGTTTCTATGAAGAAAGTGGGTACAATTATAATTGTATCCATGCGATAAAAATCATAGTAAGAAATGAAAACAAAAGGTCTTAAAGATAATATATGTGTTAAAAAAAGATTTTGTAATTTTCAAAACAAAGAGGAATTGAAAATTAAAAAGGGGACATTTGACTTAACCATCTCCCCCTTTTTTGAAAGCACAAACGATGAGTTATAAAAATTAATGAAATACAAAGGTAAATAAAATTCCATATTTAGAAGACATATACTTATCTATCTTCAAGTTTTAAAACTCTTCAGAGAAAAATTTGAATACAACTAACATCCCCCATAGGATAATAAAATCCATTAAGGAACGTATTAAATGGGAGTAAACTCCCATGTACTAAAAGTATTCCATTTTTGAGAATTCATCCCCCTGTCGAAAAAATTCCCCTCTATTTAAAAAAATTCTCCCCCTTTGGGATTTACAAAATGCAATGGGGAAGATCTTCCAATGCCTGAAAAAGGGTTAGATAGAAACATAATATATATAGATATAAAGTATTTGATTATTTAAAAGGTTTGAATGAACATTCATCTATGAAAGAAAACATTCAATCCAAATGATGAAAATATCCACTGAGTTCTTTTAAAACATGATATAATAAGAGTTCGAAAAAAATATTTATTATCCTTATATTTCTCCTTGTCTTTCATTATAAGATCTATGATAGTCATATTCATCTTCTTGAACTATTTACTATCTTCCATCATCCTTTTCATAGATTTCTTCTGAGAGTGAAGATTTTGTTCCCGGACCTTAAATAACTCATCCAAATATTGAATTTATTCTTCTTGAGAAATTAAAATATCATCTAGAGACTGAATTTGAGCTTCCTGGGACCAATGATTTTCTTCTAAAGCTTTAAACATTTCTTTGTGAGCTTAGAGTCTTTATTTAATCTTTTATTCTTGAGCCTAATACTTTTCATATTGGAATATTTGTTGATTTTTCTAGGATTTAAACTCTTCTGGTCAGTAATAAATTTTCATTTTTTAGATATGATACTTTAATATTGAGTTCCTCAAACTCTCCAGAGTGAGTATCTTTTTAAGAGCTAGGAATTTCAAAAGCCTTTACTTTAGTATTTATTTCACAAACAAACTTGTTAATGGCCACTAAGATTTTATATATTAGACTCCTTATATATTAAATATTATCTTCATGATTCTTGAAATTCCCTTCAGTATTATGTGAACACTTGAAAACTTAATTAAAATACTTTCTATGTTCCTCAAAACATTATTAAAACACTTTGAATTCGGCTTCATGCTTCAGAAATCTGTCCATTAAATCATTTACTAAGTCCATTATTTCATTATGTCTATTAGAAAAAATATCAATATTTTCATCCAACCTTGAAAAATAAGGAATGATATTTTCTAGCCTACATAATGCATGTTCAATGTATTGAACTCCTATGATTGAAATAATTCAAACAGAGTCAGTGTCATCTTGGAAATCAAGAAGATCGGCATAGTGAGTTCCTACTAGAAAATCCTCAATTTTTGTATTCTCATTTTTATCATGATATCATTTTTCTTCTCCATATGATACTTGAATCAATTTCTTGGATTCTATGTTCTGATCAACTTTCAATGAGGATTGTATTCCTAGGGATGGAAATTTACGTGAGGTTTCATCTAAGGATCTGACCAGTATCATATTGGTATGAGATTTTTGAATTTCATCAGATCCATTTTCTTTTGATTTAATTTTTTCTTCCTGAGTGAAATTCTCTTTACTTTATTGTTATTTATCAATATATTCATCTATGTGGTGCATTTTAGAATCCTTTTCTTCATGAGTTGTCGATTCTCCTCCAACTTTTTGTTTCTTATTCTCTTTATCCATAATACAGGGTATTAATGATTTAATAGGCACTCAATTCCTAGTAGTTATACAAGGACTGGATTTCCCTAGGGACTTTAACAGGTTATCAATATCAAATCTTTTGGCCTTTCTCATTTTCTTCTTATTTTCTTTTTCATTACATATGATTTTATCTTCAGTTCGATTTTTTTAGTAATGGCCTCAGCTAGAATGAGACCAAATTGTGGGCCACTTTATTTTCTTTGATCATGTTCTATATTCTATTATTCAGCTATTCATCCACTTTAAACAGTTTTATTCTTTGGTTTTGGAATGATATCCAGATTGTCTTTCTTTTTTTCTGGGAACAAGCGACACTTGAGTTTCAGAAGCTTCTGATTTAGTGACTTCCCCTTGATCATTCATAAAACAATTTCATAGAATCAAAATCAAAATAGATTTTTATCCTTATCAGTGAATCATCACTGATCCAAATAGTTATCAGATTTCTCGATATTTATGAAATATTGATGTTGCAATAATTTAGGAGTTCATGAATAAACATTCCTAGAATGGCTGGGAACATTATCAGCTGTGACTTAATACCTCCATATTTGAGATTTTTGATAGTTATGGAGATATAACCCCTAAAATTGATCTTCCTAATAATAAAATGATTTTCAAGTGTGAGGATATATGATAAATTTAGGGTTTTTTCTATCTACGCTCATAGGAATTAAAAATCCTTTCATCCAAAAAATGGTTAGAATATTATCTATTGGCATATGATTTTCCTCTCTTTTGTCTTCATTCACCTCAAATAGGGATTGTTCGGCTTTTTATCTTACAAAATACCCTAAGATATTTGGAAATTTATGTGAGGGATAAAAAACTTCTCCCTCATACTGAACCTTAAGAAAACTAATGCTTGTTTTTCTAACAAATAGATTTTTTGGTCATAGACATGAAAAGTTACCTTCATGTTTTCTTCATCAACCTCCACTCTGTTGTGGAATTGAATTACTTCATCAGGAATGATCAGATCCCGAGCCTTCAGTTTCTCTACACATAACAATTCCCATCCTTGGAATTGAATTATTATTTTCAGAGTAGAATTATATTTCTCATAGAAATCCCTTCTAAGTATCCTTTCATGAATGAACATCATCATTGTAAAATCATCCGTTGTCATATATTTTGGAGAGGTTACTGAGGACTCATACATGAATACACATGAAGACTTTTTTTATGGAAAATATCAGTCTCAGTTATTTGGATAGTGGTAGAGTTTTGTAAAAACGATGGAAATTTAAATGTGGGATAGGGATGGGTCCTTATTTATAGGTGTGAAGAAGTGTCCTTTGGGATTCTATGGTCTAGATTAGATCAATGTGATCAAACAGTTGAAAATATTTGAACTCTTGTGGGTTTGTAAAAAAAAATTATCGTATTCAAGATTAATTCTATAAGGTTTTAAAACAAAGTGAAATATTTGAATTATCAACAATTTGAAATTTAATAAAAAGTGCTTGGTTCATAAATTGAACCTTTCAGAATCTCATGACATATTCATTGTTTTTAATAGATTGTTCTCATTTTTAAAAAAATAATTGTTTTTTTAATTTTAGCATCAATAAAATGTGTTAAAAATATGACATTTATAAAATGTGATATAGATAAAAATGTGATATCAATAAAAATGTGAGATCGATAAAATGTGAGATCAATAAAATGTGAGATCGATAAAAAATTGATATCAATAAAAATGTGATATTGAAAAAATTATATGATATGCCAAAAAGGTAAAAGAAATGTACTCCCCCTTTGAAAAAGAGTATCTTAATGTAAGGATATATTTAAAATAATTAGTATATAAAAATGATTACATGAAAATGATCATTCCTAACTTCTGTTGGAGGCATTCAAATCTATCGGAAGGTAATAGTTTTGTTAAAATATCATCAAGTTGTTCTTGCATTCCGGTGAACTGTATATTGATATCTTCTTTTAGTGTGTGATCCATAAAAATATTCTCCCTAATATCTATGTGCTTTTTATGAGAGTGATGTGAAGGTTTTTTGTTTAAGGAAATGGAACTAGTGTTATCACATAGTATTTATGTTTTAGTAAAACCCATGTCGTAGTCAGTGAGTGTGTGTTGCATCCACAACACTTGAGCAAAACAACTTCCAACTACCATATATTCAGCTTCAACAATAGAATGTTCTACTAAGTGTTGTTTCATACAGGACGAAAAAACTAATGAATCTCCTACAAAATGATAGGGTTTTTATGTAATTTTATTATCCATTATTCAATCAAAAATGTCCGCATCCAAAAAACTTTTTGAAATAAAATCAATTCCAAAAGAATAAAAAATTACCAAATCTGTATTCCCTTTTTACAATGAAAAATTCTTTTCACTAATTTTAAATGGGATTATTTTGTATTTTATTGATATCTCGCACATAATATTACTCCAAAAATTAAGTCAGGTTGACTAGCTATTATGTATAGTAGACTTCCTATCATACCTCTAAACGTTGTTTGATCCATTGGTTGTCCAGCTTCTTCATGATCAAGGGTATTTGATGTACTGATTAGAGAACATAAACTTTTTGTGTTTTCATATCCTTAATTTTAAGATTATATTTTATATACTTAGGTTGAGATATATAGGTTACTTCATGTTTTTTGAGAAATTTGAAAACCAAGAAAAAAATTTGAACTCACCCATCATACTCATTTCAAACTCATATTTCATTATATTCAAAAATGAATTAGTTAAATATTGTTGTGTTGATTCGAATATAATTTCATCGACATAGATTTTAATAGAAAAACATTTTTATTGTATTTCTTAATAAAAAGGGTTAGATAAGTAGTTCCCTTAACATAATTGTTATGTTACAAAAATATTTTATGTCTATCATACCGGGCTTTAGGGACTTCTTTAATACTATATAAATCATTGGTAAGTTTAGAAAAATATTCATCATGTTTTGTGTCTTCAAAACCATGGGGTTTCTAAAAAAACTTCCACTTGATCATATCCATTAAGTAAATCATAATTCATATCCATTTGAAAAGGTTTTAAATTAAAGAATTCTACAATTGATAATAAAATTTGAATAGATTCGATTCTATCTACTGTGGCATAGGTTTCTTCATAGTCTATTCATTATTTTTGGTTATAGCCTTTAGCATCTCGTCTTTATTTATTTATTATTATGACTCTGTTTTCATCACATTTATTCTTGAATGACCATTTTACTCCAGTAATAGTTATTTATTTAGGTCTTTCAACCATGGTGAAAACTTTGTTCCTTTCAAATTCATTTTGCTCACCTTGTATATCCTTTGTCCAATAATTATCACCTAAATCCTCAGCAAGACATTTTTTTCAAATTGAAAAAGAAATTATAGATGTTATAATTCATTTCTTAAGTAACATATAGTCCATATGGGTTGATTAACATCACCAATTATGTTATCTCTAGGATGATTCCTAAGAAAAAATGATTTGGGTTTTGTAAAACATGTTCATCAACATATGGTAGAAATTATTTTGGGGTAAATACTTCAGAAAAAATTTCATGAGTACTTTCCTTATTACAAGAGTCTTCTATCAAAGGTTGATAATAAATTTTGGAAAAAACATCTGAATATGTAGGATGTGGTTGTTTAAAAACAAAAGGATTAGTTTCATCAAATTTAACATGTACTATTTCCTCAATAACACGATAATTTTTTTTTTAAAAACAACATAAGCCTTAGAGGTAGTGGAATAGACAATGAAAATACTTTTATCGGATTTGGGTGTGAATTTAGGTAAATTAACTTTAGTATTCAAAATGATTACTTTTCATCAAAAAACACTGAAGTTTGAGACTTTTGGTTTTCGGCCTATCCATAAATCAGAAGGTGTTTTTTTAAAAATGGCCTAATTAAAACTCGATTTATAGTCTAACAATTATTACTAACAGCTTCAGCCCAAAAAAATTATCAGTTGAGTATTCACCCAATATGGTTCTAATTATCTCTTGAATAATTCTATTTCTTCTTTCAGTAGCACCATTTTGTTGAGGAGTTCTAGGAGTAGAGAAGTTATGTGTAATTCTCTTTTTCTAATAAAAAAATTTAAAATATGAATTTTCAAATTCACCACTATGATCACTATCAATAGTTATAAAAGGTAGGTTTTTATTATATTTAACTATGGCTGTAAAATTTTTAAAGAATAAAAAATCTTTAGATTTATTTATGAGAAAATAGACCTATGTAAATCATGTTTAATCATCAACTAATAAAATACGTAGTATTTTCCTTAGATACTTACAGTTTGTGTAGGATCGAAGAGATCCATGTGTACAAACTGTAATGCATCAGTAGTTGAGACTTCACTAATATATTTGAATCTATACTTGTGTTTCTTTCCATATGTACAAGGGTCAAAGAATTTTGAATAATAAAATCTAATATCTGATATATACTTAATATGTCATATATTAGATAGTTTACGTAAGTTCCTACAGTTATAGTGTCATATCCTTCTATGAAATTACCATGATTGACATTTGATTGCACTAAAGAAAGGTAATTAGAAGATCCTAAGGTCTTATATGTTAAGTGTATAAACATTCTCATGTCGATTAGAAGAAAGAATGAATTAATCCATGGAATTGTGTACTAAGAATTTATCATTCCTAAAACCCACTAGGTAACCATCATCACATAATTGAATTATTCTTATAATTTTGATCTTAAGAACTTCAAAAAATCAAACAATTAAAATTAAGTCTTTTCCAAGAAGAACAATGTTACTTATACCAACAATATTTTCTTGAGAATTATCTCAGAATGTTTCTTTTACACCTTTCATATTGATAATTTTTTCAAATAAGTTTTTATTACCAGTCATTTTTCTAGAACATCCACTATCCATGCACCATGTATTTTTTTGGTACTTTTTTGTTTTACTGAAAACAAACCAGTTAGGTTTCCGAAATCCAAACATTCTTGGGTCAAAAAATGTTTGAAAACAAAATATTAGGAATCCACAATTGTTTAGAGAAATGGGATTTATGTAATCTAAAGGATTTAATTTTATATAAATAAAAATTTTCTCATAGTGTCCACCAATTTGACCCTTACTGAAAAATGAATCAATTTTGGGAACAAAATAGTTGTGAGTAAAAACCATTTTTGAGTGAGAATATCCAATTCCATAATTATTTCTTAGAGGAAGAATTTGTTTATAAATTTTAGCAAATTATTCCTTACCAAAAGTAATGTTTGATAAAAGTTTCTTAGGAGAAAGAATTTCATATTTTTTTTTCTAATTACTAATTTTTTATCCTCATCAGTATTTTAGAAATAGATTTTTTCTCTAAATAACTTTCTCAAAAATAGTTTTTTCAAGATCCTCAAAAAATTTATCCATTTCATAATTTACATCCTTAATTTTTTTTGAAATATAAATATTTTTGAAATATTTGTTATCAAGATCTTTAGAAATATCTAATACTTCTTTTGTTAAAACATTGATTCTAGAATTTCCCTTATCAAGTTTCTTTTTTATCTTACTATTTTCATTTTCAATCAACATGAAACACCTAGATACTTCTTCAATATAAGGAAAAGAACTATCTTCTACTAAGGAAGATTCTTAATTTGAGGATGTAAAATGTTATTCATTAGGATAATTGAAACTTAAGGATATGTTATTTAAGGATTCAAAAGAGTGTACCTTATCCATGAAACATTTTTTAATAGGTATTTCAGAAATAATGCCAATATTATTTTTTTCAAAAGATTAATTATCTAAAGATTCATAAGATGATTATCCACCACTTTCAGTACATGAATCATTTTCCTTCAAAAAAATTCATTACCTTAGGCTTATAATATCTTCTCTAAATTCTTTTAGAGTGTCTATATTTCCTGTCCTTTCTTTTTAGCTTAGGAAAATCAGGTCTGATATGTCCTTATTTATTACATTCATAACATCCGACTTCTGAATCTCTCTGATCCTGATTATACTTTTTCTTAAATCTATATTGGAAATTATTCTTTCCAACAATCTTGTTCATACTGTGAGATAAATTTTCTAACTCATTCTCTGATTTTTCAAATTCACTAGAGTCTGATTGAACTAATAATTTATTTTTTATTGACATAAGAAATCTATTAGAAGTTTTGGATTTCATCGTATTTGTGGAAGTAGTAAAATAAACACTCCCATTCTTCTTCTTTAAATTCTATTCATCTCTCTTTAATCTATTCTCATATTTTTAGAGAGTTACATTTGTTACTTTCTTTAACTCATCAATATCAGTTCTCTTTGATTCACATTAGTTAGGTGTGATATCTATAATCGATTCTACAAGAATCTCATCATCTAATCCTTTCTCTCCCAAGCTACCACTATCTCCATTTTATATCTTGGTCACCTCCAACCAAGAGATGAAACCCGCTCTAACCACAAGAACTTGTGCCATGATACCAAAACAAAAGATGAAACTACAAAATAGCTTGAGTCTACCGACAATGAGTGGTATATGTAGGGTGTGAGCTAACATCCTAGTAAGTAATCACCACATAGTACAAGTGTTTCCTTTTCCAAAATAGTCCATTAACACTAGATTGAAATAAAAATATAAAAATATATTTTTTCACATTTTATTAAAAAAACAAAAATTTATCATTTCAAAGGAAAACACATGCCACTATATTTTTTTCAATAAAACTACCATTTTATAATAAAAACCCAAACCAAATGATACTAGTAAAAATTTTAAATGGAAAAAATTTAAATGGAAAATAGTTTCATGGAATGAAACTTTAAAGACAAATCACTAACATTTTGAATTTCTAACCCAACCTACTATATGCCGATGTGAGGTACAATGTAGTCATTGAGCACTAGTCGTAGGAACACCCTTAGGAATTAGCTAGTTGTGGGCCCCTGGTACCTTGTATCTTGGTGAAAAGTAACCATAAAAATATCCTTTCTCATGAATGAGCCACTAGTAGGTAACATAACCATAACCTAATGGTCCCCAACATAATCATCATAGTTTAGTTAGTGTTTTCATCATCAAACTTGCTAAATGAAACTGGGGCCAATCCCCACCATATCACTAGCATACTAGTACACGTCCGCCCACCAAGATACTTGGGTTTCCCTTTTTTTCTCAAACAAGTTCTGCATCACATGATTCCACTTACAAAATTCATCAACCAAACCAAGCATCACCTTTCATAAGCCACCACTTTCACATCACAAACCCATTCTTGAAAACCTATGCACATCGAAACATTTAGAAATCACTTCTAAAACCATGAGGAACACCAATTCCTTGAGAATTTTCTAAACAAGACATTCCACATTTTAGTAAAAACATGAAACTCTATAAACATGCCAAATGGACCTTTATATTTACACACACAAATACATTTACCAAAAAATTTCCAAGTCATTTCTAAAATAATCTTCAATTGTGAAATTACAAATAGCACCTCAAGATAATAATTATCCAAAACACACACACCAAAATCCCAATGGACATAACCCCATCGGATTCCATTTTAAACCACATTTATAAACCACATGAAGGACACAACATTATTTAGAAACCAAGAACCATTTAGGAAACCAATATTATAAGGAACACCGATTTGAATCACCGTATTAATTTGAGGGCACAATCATGTGTGCACCTAGTGCACCCATGGATGTGCTAACATCTGATGGTACACCAAAAATACTAGAGGAAACCCAAAAACCTTTTCCAAAAAACCCACAATTTACATTAGAACCACATCCGACCATCAACACTATTTAGGGAACATAAAACAATCCCCTTATAACCACAACAACCTTTTCAAAAAAAATTAACACATTTAACAAGCTAAAAAATTACTGAACCATACAAACAAAATCATCTTAGCAAACAATAAATAACCATCCCAGAAAAATCAAGGTTAAACATTTCATAAATACCCTCAATTTAGAATTAAAAGAATAGTGACATTTTAAACAATTACCCTATGTTCCATAAACCTAGGAATTTCACAAAAATCCCTTTGAAAACCTATTTTTAATAGATTCTACCAACACGAAATCACCATTTTCATCAATACATAGATATATAAGAGTTTCTAAAGACATTTAAAAATTAAAGGAAAACGCACAAGTGCTCATGGGGTGTTCTGGAAAGGAAAAAGTTGGAAACACCTACCTCAATAATGTGAGAATATGATGATACCTCAAGGGAGGAGAGATCTAAACCCCAAAGACCATTTTCACACCCTAGATGCAATGAAAAGTGAACCAAACATAAACCCTAGACATTACGGTTATTCCATGGAAGAAAACCCCCAAATAAAACCCTAGAACAAAGAGGGGAAGAGAAGGAGAGAAGATTTGATGAAGGAAACTTGAATAATCATGAACCTTTCTTATGAAATCGCCCAAAAATTTACATCAAATTGAAGCAAGAAGGAGAGGGGGATCCCTCTTGTCGATATCCAAAACATAGGTATTCATTTGAGAGGTGGAATCACCCAAATTGGAGCTCCGCGTCAAAGGTTATAAAGCCCATAAGTGGCTGCATGGTTTTCCTACACGGTTTTGTAAACTGTGCGCAAACCATGCGAGGGATACTGGAAAACTTATGCATCATTACAAGGTTAGTTTTCATGGTTTGGTCAAACTGTGCTCAAACAATGAGACACCAAAAATAAGCCAAAAACCATCAAAATGCATCCCAAACACTTGGGAACTCTACCCAATAATCATTGAATGTATTAAAAACACAGTAGTGACACCGTGGGTATCACAAACTCACCAACATGCATCTTTATCTCATTACCAACAACAATAACCAATCACAGGTATAAAGGTAAAACAAAACCACAAAAACACAAGGGCTTATGTTAGGAACTCAACTCGAACCTCAACCAAAGATCCAACATCGGGAAAAAATATATAAAATAAAAGAGTATACGAGGTCAGGGTTTGATAGTCATTATCATCAATATACTGATATGTTGTTATTATAAGTTTCATACCTACACCCACACACACTTCCTTAAAATGAGTAATGAACTTACCATTCATGTGAATGGGGGACTACCACCTCACGAAAGGATATCATTTGTTTCTTCCTTGACCATCTCTCATAGTTGAGAATTATGATGGATATCATATTTGTATATGTTATATATGATATTTATTATGTATTTATGTTTATTTAATTTTTATATAAAACATACCTTTATTATTTCTATTTTCTGTAAATATGATAACTTCGTTTGTGGATGTGTGGACTATTACCTCCTTAAAGTGATGTGATTCATTCACACTTTACAAGGAATGTGTTATGGATGGGTTTAGTAAACTTTTATCATTTATATGATATAATAATTCTTATTTAATGATAATAAATATATATAAATATATTTCATTTACTTTTTTTCTTTCAATACGATAAGAAAACAGAAACAACATTCATGCGTACGTTTGACATACAGTCTCCATGAATGATGTATTCCATTTTATATTTATTTATTTCATTAATTATTTTAAGTATTTATATAATAAGTATATATGATCTTTATATGATGTTTTACATTCAATAAATAAGTATACATGATCTTTGTAAGATTATCAAGAACAACACGTCAAAATATATACAAAAAATAAAGCATATATTACCCAAAACGTAACATTAACATGACATTATTAATAAATGGGTAATATAAATTCATAATAAAATAACATATTGTATTATATATAAGAAAAATTTTATTTGGTGGATTTATAATTTAATTATATTTATTATACATGAGGTTTTAATGTGTACAAATAATGTCATGACTTAAGGTTAGGGTTTTCTCATCTCCCTTTTATTTTTGTGAGACTTATGCCTTATTCACCGCTCATTTTTTTTGTGTTGTATATACTACCCATGAATGTATTATATGATATTATAAAATTTATGGGGTTTTAAACATCTATTTTATGATCTTTCTTTCATGGGGTTTGTGGATCAAAAGGTACCAAATCGGTAAAGTAATTTTTGTCTCAATTTTCCTTATTTGAGATACATCCCATGTTATGAACATATATTTTTTCTATGGGGTATATAGAATTCCCTTAAAAATGTTATGTCATGAATATTATTATTTCATGATATTTTAATCCTCATGTAATGTCATTATCTCATGTGTATTATGATTAAAAGTTACCAAATTTGTAATATTTTGTTGCTACAATCTCATCTTTTATTGGGATTGTTTAAGATTTTTCTACCATTCATGAAATATTATGATTAATCTCTCAGGAAAACTCATAAATTTTATTATCCTATATTTATTCTTGATATATTCAGGTATTACTATCATTTTTACACTAATTATTACTTAATATAATAATAATTGTTTTTAATAAAATATAACTTTATCTCTCTCTTTGATCGAAAATATGTTTTATTTCAAAACCATGTTTTCAAAAAAGGTTTTAAAAAAAATTATGTTTCAAAAAAATTAAATTTTTTCAATATTCTTTTATAATTTTTCAAGTAAAAAAAGTTTTTCAATATAATTTCAAGCATTTCTGATAAATTTTTAATGTATTTTCGAATAAAAAGGTTGTCAAAATGTTTTCATCATTATTTATTAGTTTTAAAAGTATTTTCAATGAAAAAGTATTTCATAAAAAAATCAATCATTCATTATAATTTTTCAAAGAATTTTCAAAGAAAAATGTTTTAAAAATGTTTTCAATCTTTCTTTAAAAGTTTTAAAATAATTTTTAAAGAAAAAGGTTTCAAAATGTTTTCAACATTCATTTTTATGTTTTCATGGATAAAGGTTTTCAAAAGGATTATTAGATTCTTTTATAAGTTTTAATGATTATTTTAAAAGTAAATGGTTTTCAAATGTTTTTATGTTTTAAAAGTAATTTTTAAAACAAAAAAGGATATTTTTGTCAAGAAAACTTTTTAAAAGATATTTCAAAATTATTTTCCATCTAAGATGAATTCCATTAGTGTTACTGAAGACTTTTATGGGGATATGATCCAGAGTTTCCTTTTATATTCTTTCTTGAAATGGTTAATGTTTTTATGGAATGATTTTTATGAAACACACTTCTCATTCATGATTTATATGTTTATGAAACTCATTTCTATTTCATAGGTTAAATGCTTAGGAAATCCACTTCTTTTCAAGGGTTATGCTTTGGTGATATTGTTATGAAACTTGTCTCTTTTATATAGGATAAGATACAATGCCATGTTCATGACACCCATTTCATTTCATGGGTTATGATATGATTGTTTGTGATCTTGTGCAACAATTATGTATTATTTCATTATGATATCGGTGGGACCTATATCTTCCTCTAATGAAGTGGGTAATGATTTATATCTCATGAGATATACATGGATGGGATGGGGAGAGAACTCAGTTCAGTAATGGACTTTTTCCCCTAATATGGTCTTGGTAGTGAACCTTGACTGCTAAGATGGCCATGTGAGTGAACCATGACTACTAAGATGGTATGGGAAGTGAACCCATGCTACTAATATGTCCTTGTAAATAATAATTAACTACTATGGAAATAATTTTATATGCTTATGTGTATGCCACAAATTCTATGTCGTGTTCCTATTTTATGCTATTATGGCCTATTTTCTTGATTATATTATGATTCTTGTCTTATGAAATACCAATATTTATTCCATGAATGATGTATATGATATTTGGTATGAATGTTATAATCTTAAAATGTAATTATTATGTTATCATACCCTTTAGCTCATGTTATTCTTATGTATCTCCTTTATTTACCCTTAATGAGCATCTGAGCTCACCATTTCTTATGTTTCATTTCACTAGGTTATGAAGAAAGGTTTTTATTAAAAATACTAAAGGGGAATATCTTGGTGGGAAACAATGGATATATTTCACCAAGTTAGAAGATTGTGTTACAATTTTCCAAATACACTAAACTATTATGGTCATCAGGCATGTAATTTTTTAATGTGAGGAATTTTCATATAAAATTATTTAATAACCATGTATGTTAAGATTGGGTCTCTATAGTTGGTATCAAATGAAAGGTTTATTCATACATTGGAAACTAGGATTAGAAAATTTTAGTGAGACACCTAGGGATATTTATATAGATATTTCTATGGATGTATCTATGGATAGTAATAAGGTTAACTGTATTTAAAATACGGTTTCATAAATTAGACATCCTATAAGATATTTTTCATGATTATGTGGTTTTCCGTTATGATAAGTTTTGATCACACTGTGATTTCTGATTTTAGTCAATTTATGGAACTATAAGGAACTAGGTTAACATTGAATGTGACAAACAATTTTCTGATGAGTAGTCAAATGGAATGATCACTGGAGTGAAGGATTTTGTGATCATACCTAATCATCTTTCAAAGAACAGGATTAACAATGTGTAACTTAACCAACTCTCAGAATCACAAAAGAAGATAATGAAAGACTTTGCTGAGAGTTTGAGTAATAGACACCACAGAGGAAAGAATATCTGGTTTCCTTTGTATTGAGAGTGTGGAAAGAATCACCCAAGTGAATGTCTTATAGAAACAAGAATATTTTTTGTTTATGTAAAATAAGGACACAAAACAAGTATATATAATAAAAAATGAAGAGTTTAGTTAACATAATAGATGGAAATATTGGCCTCCTTAAGACATCATCAAAAGTTATATGGTTTAAGGGTGTAATGAATGGTCATTTTGAAAATTTATTTCCTAAGTGGAAAGATCATGATGTGGATCAATAAGGTGGTATGAGTAATGGTTATATCTTTGATGATGATGAGACTATAGGTGAAATGTGAATGGAAATAGGTATTAAGAAATAGGATGAGGTATCCTTGTCAATGGATTAAGTATAAAGTGTAATAAACAAAGTTTTTATGTATTTGGATTCAATAATTATATTATATAAATGGTGAAATATATAAGGATTATTTATTTTATGTTTTTTCATTAAGCATTTTCATGAATATTTTGAATGTTTCTGATGGACTGTAAAAGTGATATAATGTCAAGGTGAATTTTTGACCAAGGGAAGATAACCCTTAATATTTTCCTGATGATGAGATAATAATGTTTGGATAGAGATATATAGGATGTGATTAAGTAAATTGGACGGTGCTAATTACCTTAGAAATGATAAAGTATTTGTTAAATAAAAAGTGTTTTTTTATCATTGACGAAGTTCAGAATATTTTTAGACCTAAGGAATATATCCAATAAACTTTGGAATAAAGAAACACTCATGTTTTAAATAAGTATTTCAGGTAATTCAGGTAATTACCATGTCTGAAGAGAATATATGAAAAAGGTATTCACATGTTTGGTATGTGACAAATAAGAGTTACTTTATGATATATGGGGGATCAATACTATGTAGTTTTTGAGAAATTTAGTAAACTTATTTCTAATGTTTTGGAATTCCTTATTTCATAAGGGTTATAAGGTTATCCATTAATGAAATGGTTTATATTAACATTTAGATGAAGTTTTAGAGATTAAAGTATTATCTCTCCATATGAGGATTTATGCATATTGGATAACATGTGATAATTTTTTTTTTGTGATAAATAAAGGCATATGGAATCATGGACCATTCTATTTATGGATCTCATGATATACCAATGCTTGAAGAATGAAAAAATCACCTTCATTTTTTATAATAAGATATGAATTATAAATTGATAAAGGAACAAAAAAGGTTGAGGTTGTCCTAAAATCATTTATGTATATCTTTTCATGAAAATTATTCAACTTTATGAAAATGTTCTTGATATAAAATGTTTTCCAATTATCATCATTTTTTATTATATCAATGACCTATTTCATCCTCCTTTAGTTTATGGGTTTTTTGATTGTTAACATTCTATGGATCACCCACTTTATTATGATCAATGATATTTATCATTCTTAATGATTATTTAAACTTTTATTCCATATCAGTGTTTTCACTTTTCACTTATGTTCTCTTATGTGGAAACCTAGTTGTAAGTTACTTGGGGTAACCATTATGTTTCTAGCTTTCCCTATTAAATGGATTTTTAGTTTTCAGTGTTATGATGTGGGTTTCTATGGAAGAAACATTAAATTATTAAACCTTTTATAACCCAAATAAAATTCTAGGGGGAAATTAATTTTAAGGGGGGTAGAATGTAACACCTCATGATTTTGTGAATTTATTTTGAATTAATTTAATCTTTTTGATAGTTTTTATTTCACGCAACACTGAATACTAATTGTGTTATATGAAATAACCCAGTTATTTTTTATTTCTACACTACACCAAGTTAATTTTTCATTATATGTTACCCCATGATAAGCTAGTGCTACACACAACACTGACTTGGCTTGAACTACATGCAACAATGAGTTTCTACAAAACATGATTTTAAAATTATAATTATTTAAATGAGATAGTTATAACATAGCTGTTAAACATAGTTACATGAGTAGTAATACCGAATTTTTAAATATTATTTATAATGGTTTTATATAAATCAAACATATAGATAAGAAAACATATAATTTTTGGTATCCTTTATATGTTTGAAAATACTATTTTCTCAAATAAAGTTCTTTTTATGTCCTTCTGTAGATAATAATAAAACTAATTTTATACACTTATAAATTTAATTTGATAAAATAAACTTCATTTTTTGAATCATATTTTAAAAATTATATTAGGGTTAATTTTTTTGTTTTTTCTGAAAAGCGTCAATTTTGTACGAATAGTGAAAATACTGAATTTTAATTCAAAATTAATTTTTCATCTAATTTATTTATATTATTAATTATATGTTTATTGGATTTGAATGTTTAATTAGATAAATTTTTCATAAATTAATCAAATTTGGATAATTATAACCAATTTTACATTGAAATTTTATATAAAAACATTTCAATCTTTTAAACATTTTCACTTAAAACCTCAGTTTCAAGACACCTATGCGAGATTAATTTTAAATTAATTTTTTCCACTACTATTTTTATATATTGAAAAATGGATTCAATGTTTTGAGTAATAATAATTTATAATTTATAGTTATATCAACTTAGTTTTTTATCAAAAATATTTGTAAAATTAATTAAAATTAACTACAACGATTAGTGAAAAAATTAGGATACTTAGTAGTTAAACATTAATCTTAATAGAAAAAATGACCTAGAAACTTATCAAAAATCAATTTTATGCCCACATTTAGACCTTATACCCTATTTTTTTCAAATTTTATGAGTTAGTCAGACACAATTTCAGGAAAGTTCCCAATATAATAAGTTAAGTAAATAAAAAAGATAAGAAAAAGGAACCTTCCTTACCTTTAACATTTATAAAGTCGAAAGATATCGAAAAAACCACATTAGTTAGTTTTTGTACATTATTTTGAAAGGTAAATGATTTTTTTCATCATGTTAATTTATATTTAATTTTTAGAGATGAAATATTTATATTAACACGTTAATGAATTCCAAATGTGGTAATTATTTAGTTAATAATTAACTAAAATAAAGTCACTAAAAATATTTAAAATGAATTAAATTGATTAAATTATTATCTTTAAACTTTTAAAGTAATATATAATTTTACATATTTTTGAACATAATATATTAAAATTCCATATTTTTCTTTATATTTCTAAATTAAAATATTGTAAATAATGTCAACATTAGAATTAATTTTATTTTATAATAAATGATATTTTATTAAAATATTTAAAAATTACTAAAAATACTATACTATTCCAAATGATTATTATATGTTAATAAATATAAAATATTATCTATTAATGGACTAATTTATCTATTATAATGAACATATTGTCCATTAAATGGAAAAAACATTGTTATCACGTTTCGGTTTCAAGTAGTGTTTTTTCATGTTACATGTGGTTGTATTAAAATTAATTTCCAACACACATGGGATTTAATTGTCATAAATTATATGTAATATTTAAAATTAAGCTTGTCTATATTTTATAATAAATCTCACATTAATTAAGTGTTAATGGATAAATTACA
Source organism: Viscum album (assembly GCA_963277665.1). Classification (NCBI taxonomy): domain Eukaryota; kingdom Viridiplantae; phylum Streptophyta; class Magnoliopsida; order Santalales; family Viscaceae; genus Viscum; species Viscum album. Next base: position 340,503,511 of record OY728167.1, read on the forward strand.
TAGTTTAGAAAACAAGTGACCTTAATAAAAACCAAAATGATAAAATGGGAAAACATAGAAGTTAAGGAAAACATTTATAAAAATGCCATTATTTTTGTGTTGTGGAGGTTTGGATCAATCTAAATTCCCATTTAATCCATTATTTTCCCATTTTTTAACCACATGAGGTACATGATACCTCCCAATAGTTTTTACCTTTTGGTATTTACAAGAATGTCACCCCTCCTCCTCTATAAAAAGGAATCCACTATTACCATTCCTCACACCTCTCAAGGCACTTTGGCTCATCCACACCCAAAAAAACGATTCTAAAAAATTCTTTACATTCATCCTAGAATCCTACCATTGGGAAAAGTTTGATCCATGGAATCCCTTCGGTGAAAAACAAAAGGAGTTACCCAAGGAAGAGGTAACACCCTTCCACAAGTTCTTTTGTTTTTTTGTCATTATCCTACATATGAATTATTCTTATTTCATGATTATATAAAAACATCAGTATCATAAATATAATGAGATGTGTTTTTTAAGGGTTTGACCTAAACATACAGAAACATCCATCAAATTGGTAATGAACTTAACGTTCATGTGTACAGTGGACTACCACCTCGCGAAACAATTTCATTTGTTGTTCTTTTACAACCTCTCATGGTTGGGAATTATGATGGAAATAATATTTTTATATTAGATATATGATATTTATGATGTATTTATTCTTCTATAATTTTTATATAAAACATACCTTCTTGTTTTCTATTTCTTATAAATATGATAAATTTATTTGTGGACGTGTTGATTACCACAACCTCAAAGCAATATGATCTGTTCATAGTTTACATGGAATGTGTTAAGGATTGGTTTAGTAGAAATATATTATATATATGAAATAATAATTATAATGTAAGGATAATATATATATATATATCATTTACATTATTTCTTTTAATGTGATAAAAAAATAGAAACAGTGTTCATGCATACATATGGCCTACCTTCTCCATGAACGGTGTATTCTAGTTCATATTTCTATTTTTTATAGATTATTATAAAAATTTATATAATAAGTATATATATTTTTGGTAAAAAATACCTTATGCAATCCTATCATTGTTTTAGGGTTTGATTGTTTTCATTGACAATTCCAGATGATCAGGAATGAGTTTGGTAGATGTTTCCGAAGCAGGTTTTTAAGGTGGCGTTGTTTCCCAGTGTTTGTCAATTTTTTGGGCCTCAAAATCAGGTGTTTGTTTTTTCTAAATTAATATTTCCACATAAGAGTACACATTATGTGGACCATAAACCATAGTATGCGGACCATGAATTATATTTCATGTAATTAAAAAGGTTTTATGCGGCGTGAAAAAGGAATTTCAACAAAGTAAGGATTCCGTAAAGAAACTCTATGAAGACCACAAAGTAGGGTACATGGACCACATAAGAGGAATGATTAATGGATAGATGATAGTTTGTGGGAAGTTCGGTCGTATGTGGAAGGATTATAGTTTATTGGATGGCTCATTGTTTATAGAAAGTTGATGGTGATTTTAGGAGCCACGAAGGGATTCGTTCACGAAAGAGATCAGTCTTTGTGTATAAAAGATGTTTCTCAAAATAAGTTGTATGTTGTGAAGGATTTACCAAATAAAATATTTGGTTTGATCGTATTAGTGAGTTTTTAAGATCAATTTTCCTATATAAGGAGCCTTAATCACTTTATTACTTAGATCATTTTTTATAATAAAACATCTTTTCTCCATGATTTTGGTGAAGTGGGGAAGTGGTTCATGGGGGAGAATTATTTGAAGGGTGTGGTAGTTCACGAGGAGGATGCCACAATAGGATAAGAAGTAGTCCTTGGAAGAAGCACTCCATAAAAGAAAGAATTTTAAATAATCATAGGCGGTATGCGGAGGGGGTTCACAGAGGCGGTTCATAGAAGCGATATGTGGAAGTGGTATGTAGAAGCAGTAAGCTAACACGGTACGTGGAAGTGGTACGAGGAGGAAGTAAGGTGGTTAATATAGGAATAAATAAATCATTCAAGTACAATAAAACAGTTCTTGAAAGTAATTTCTACAAACTAGTAGTATGCGTAAAAGTGGATTTCATCTATGGGGGAAAAAAGGAATTCAACAGATCATTTATCTATAGTTTAGGATGTGTGTTTTCATGAAAATTAAGGGAACTACAACACCATAAACTATGAGTGGATCCCTTATAAGAGACGTGAGAAAAGGAAGTGGAAGACGGTTATCCTTTACACTGGTAGTGATCCAAATAAACAGACATAGTGGGTGACCCTTTGGAATGCAGTTAGAAGACCCTAAATCTTGTAAAGGTGGTGATCCTAGGTATATAAGTGATCTAACCTGAACCTTGTAATTATAAGTGAGCTTTATTGGATTTGATACATCGAGACATCGTCGTTGTATTCTCATTGGACATAGCCCAGTGAGGGTGAACCAATTAAAATCATTATGTCTTGTGCACGATTTCATTTTTGTTCATATATAGCTATGGGAAGAAAGAGAAAATTGTGTTTTGTTTAACAAAGAAATAAGATCCTATGGGGAGGTAGTTTTTATCTATCATACCCTAATTTACCCCCCCTCAGGGTATTTGACCTAGTGGACCTGACATATGAAATTTATATCATTTTTTAAATTATGTAAATAAGTTAATAATGATATAATAAATATATTCATGGATAAAAAGTCAAAAAAAATACAAAAAACAAAGAAGATATTACTCAAAATGTTAGGCCCAAAAGGGGGTTAATACCCTGAGCGGGGGTTAATTAGGGGATGGATATTCTTTTCAAACATCCACCTACCCACAATATCTTGACCCCTTTATTATAACTTTCACCCTATTTTATATTAAGTGTTTATATTGATCTTATTATTTACTTCTTTATCATATGATTATGCAATAAAAGTAAATATGGATAAAAATCACAAGAACACAATGATTTTACTTGGTTCACCCTCACTGGGCTATGTCCATGGAGATTACAATGAAAATGTGACAATATACCAAATCCAATAGGGATCTGTGCTGAATAATGTTTGGTCTACATCACTTCTATGTCAAGGATCACCATCCTTACAAGGTTTAGGGATAAGTCACTCTCTTCCCCAGAGTCACTTCCTCAAACTCTCTTTTTATGGATCACTAATGGTCGAAAGGATCACCTTCTTCCTCTGTCAATTCTCAATACTCTAGAAAGTATTTAGACATCGTTAATGGAAATATAGGTCCCTTAATTATCAATAATGAATATATACTTAGTTGTTGATAGATTCTCTGTTGAAGTCCCACTTTAATCCAGTTGATGGATATCACTTTACTAGAGATTCATTGTGAAATATATTCTAATTCAAAAAATTTCTTCTTCCATATAACCTTTGGATGAATTTAAAACAACTCTACCACCTTTCAAACAACATCTTTTTTGTGAAAATTCTATCTTCCGTGCAACGTTTTTCTAATTGTGTAACTTCCTATTGCACGCAAATATTATACATTGAGAGAACATTCCTTGTCCATTTAAGCACAAGTTATTTTCATACAGACAAAAAATATTGCAATTTGTTCTTCGCATAACACTCTTTGGAAACAAATTTTATTCTTGTGTGTAACATTGTTTTCATAAAACTCCTTTTGTGTATGCCTCTTACGTGATTCAAATCCCAGATTTTTTCTAAGGGCTGAGTTATTAAAATAAGGGGGTATCCATAAATTTATAGACATAACTGACCTTTCCCTAAAAATCTTTACGTGCCATCCTCTTTGAATTTAATATTTCCCTAAGTGTTTAAGATATTTATTTGATGCCGCATTGGTTTCATAGGATCTTCTCATGAAAAATCTCCATCTCTATTTTGCAGATGCACACAACTCTTCTCTTGTCGTGAAAACTCATATTTCACACACATTCAAATCTTTAACACACTTCTGGAATTAGGCATATTTTTATGTGAAGATATAGAATATATAATTTCTCATAGTATTCAGATTCACATTTAATATTATCCACAACATCATTTTCTAAAAACACATTTCTCTATATTTTTAATCCCAAAAATTTGGCAAATACTGGGAAATAGTGCCACCTTGTATATTCCCTTTATGTACTACCTTCAAAGTATCCTTTCCTTTTTCTTCAGACTTTTTCAAAATACCATGTTAAAAATATCTCTATAATTCCACAAATGACCATGGAAACCAACTTTTTCAACAAACAAAATCAGCCCAAAAACATTGCAATGTTACCTTGAGGGGTTTTTCCCAACACAAAATGTACAATTAACATGGGGTTTTTAATAAACGGGTAATATAAAGTCATAAAAAAATATATGGTATTAAATATAATAATATGGTTTTATGGTAAATTTATAATAAAATTATATTTCCAATATAGGATGTTTTAATGTATACAGATAAAGTTATGAGTTAAGGTAACGGTTTTCTCATCAAACTATTATTTCTATGAGACTTATGCCTTATTCACCACTCATTTATTTTTTTCTGGTTTATATAGTTACCATGAATGTATTCTATGATTATTATAATTATATTTATGGTTATTTAAATATCCAATTTATGATCTTTAATTAATGGGGTCTATGGTTTAAAAGTTACCATATCAGTAAAGTACTTTTTGACTCAATTTTCCTTCTTTGAGATACATTCCATGTTATGAACCTATATTATTCTATGGGGTGTATATACTACCCATTCACAAGTTATATCATGAACCAAATGATTTTATAATATTTTATGATTTAGGTAATGTCATTCCCTCATTATTATTATGTGTCAATGTCACTAAAGTGGTAATATTTTATTGCTACAATCACATCATTTATCGAGATTATTTACGATTATGATACCATTGATTAAATATTATGATCCATCTCTCAAGAACACTCATGAATATTATTATCTTATATTTATTCATTATATAATCATGTATTGGTACCATTTTTACACTCTTTGGCACATCAGATAATTAATATATTATTTTTAAGAAAATACGACCTTATCTCTCTATTCGATCAAAAATTTGTGTTCTTTCAAAACTATTCTTTTTAAAAAGGTTTTAAAGAAAATTATGTTTAAAATGTGATTTAAATGTTTTAAATCTCATTTTATAATATTTTAAGGTAAAAGTTTTTCAAAATGATTTCAATATTTCTTTATTAGTTTTCAATGTATTTTAAAAGAAAAAGGTTATAAAAATTATTTCAATCATTCTTTATAAGTATTAAAATTATTTTCGAAGAAATAGGTTTTAAAACTATTTTCAAGCTTTATTTATAAGTTTTCATTTTTTTTCAAATAATTTTTTTTTTCAAAACGTTTTCAATGTTTAGTTATAAGATTTCAAAGTATTTTAAAAGAAAATGATTTTCAAAATGTTTTAAATCTTCCATTATATAATTTTTAAGGGAAAAGGTTGTAAAAAGATTTTATAGATTGCTCTATAAGTATTAAAGTTCATTTTAAAAGAAAATGGTTTTCAATAGGGTTTATTTTTAAAAAATATTTTTTCAAAGAATAAATTATATTTTCCTCAAGAAATATTTTTCAAATATATTTTTAAAATATTTTCTATCTAAGTTGACATCTGTTGGGGTTACTCATGCCTTTTTTGGGGATATGATCCAAGGGTTCCATTCATATTATTTCTCTAAATGGTTTATTTTTTGATGGAATTATTTTTATGAAACTTGTTTCCCTTTCATAGGTAATATATTTATGAAACCTATTTCTCTTTCATAGGTTATATGCTTATGAAACCTGATTCTTTTCACAAGTTATGCTTTGATGAAATTATTTTGAAACCTATCTCTCTTCCCTAGGTTTTGATAAGATGACATGTTTACGATAAAAAATTTATTTCATGAGTTATGATATGATTTTTTATGATCTTTTGGGACACATATATATGATTTCCTTATGAGATGGTTTGGAACTATATCACACTCCAATGTATTGGGTAACAATTTATATTTCATGAGATAGACATGGCTGGAATGGGGAGTAAACTTTGTTCAGTAAAGGAATTTTTCCTCTAATATGGTCTTGGGAGTGAACCTTGACTAATAATATGGTTATGGGAGAGAACCAGGAATACCAATATGGTATTGGGAGTGAACCCATAATACTATTATGGCCTTGTCAATAATACTTGGCTATTATAGAAATCATTTTATCTGCTTATGTGTATATCAAAAATTATATTTCTTGTTTATATATTATAATATCATGGATTATTCTCTTAATTTCCTAATTATTCAAGTATTATAAACAACAAATCTATGTTACATGGATCATGTATATGATCTTTGATATGTAGTGTAGGATCTTTAAATGTTATTCTCACGTTCTCGTACCCTTATAATCATGTTGTTCTTATCTATCTCCTTTATTTACCCTTATTGAGAAACTTAGATCACCCTTTCTTATATTTCATTTCTCTAGGTTATGAATAATTTTTTTTAGTATAATTACTAAATGGGAAGATATTTTTGCTAAATATTTAAGCTATTTCACCAAGTTAAAATATTTTGTTCCATGTCTCCAAAGGCACTAAACTATTAAGTTCATTGGGAATGTACTTTTGTAATGTAATGAATATTCATATAAAATGATCTAATATCCATGTATGTTAAGGCTGGATCACTATAATGTCAATTATTTGTTTTAAATATTCTTTTATAAGTTTCCAAAAATAATTTTCAATAAAAAATACATTCACAATATATTGTGAATTTTTAGTTTTTAGAATTGATTTTCAAAGTGAAAAAGTTATTTTATTGAAGAATGTTTTAATAAAATTTTAATGGTATTTATATTCATTAAAAAACCCTTTATGTCACATATAATCCACTTGGGATATAATCTATAGATTCCATACTTATTCTTCCTCTGTATGGATTAGGATATTATTATGGAAACTATTTTTTTTTCTATGGGTTATTCATGTTTTAAAGAGATTGTCATGAAACCCATTTATTTTCCAGGGGTCAACCAAGTTTAAAATATATTTTTTCCTAGAACCCATTTTTTCCATGGGTTAATCAAGTTTTGAAAATAATAATGGTTGTTTATATGAGTTTATCATTAAATGAATGATCTATGTACTTTATTCATGAATGATACTTGGACATTATTGATGATAATGGGTCTGCCCAAATTGTGTCGGGTGAGCCTGTTATAGCTTATATGTTGGGTGTTGTAACATCCCATGTTTTCAAAAGGAAACACTATGTGAGATAACATACATGATACGCCAAATAAAGCTTAAATGAACAACTAAATATTATTATGTAAATGTTATCGTTATAAAATAGTTGTTATAATGGAGAGAATGAATATTATAAATTGAATTATAAAAATATCGTTTAAAATTTATATATAATTAATTCTTTGGTGACCAATTAATTATAAATGAATGTAACACCCTTTTCAAAATAAAAGGATATATTTTTCTGAAAAAACTATTTAAATGTTCACAAGTGTGTTTTAAATCGATAAATTAATTAACCACTTTTATTGGATTATATTGATAATAAATATATATATATATATGTTTGCAATCTAATGTTAATAATTCATCTTATATATTTTCTAGACATGATTAAAGAACAAAATTAATTTTATGCCTAAAATGAGTATTTTAAAAAAAAAGGCATTTTTACACCCTTTTGCTGGAGAACTCATTTTAAATCTCGATTTTAAAAATTTTATAAATTATATTTGAAAAAATAATGTTATTATTTATAATCAGAGTATCAAAATTTACTTACGATGATTTTTTATATTTTTCTGATAAGATTCATTTTTTGATGAATATTGAAAAAATATTGCATTTTAATTGAAAACTACCTTTTCATCAAATTTATTTATAGTGGTAAATTAAATATTTTAATTATTTTAAAGAGTAATTAAATAATCTTTTTATATTTTAATCCAATTTAGGTCACTGGAATCAATTTCACATTGAAATTGGATATAAAATCTTTGTGAGTTGTTGAACGTTTTTACTTTAAAAATTCAGTTTCCCGATCCGTCGAAGGGATTAAATTTTAATTAATTTTAGCAAATTATGTATTTTGAATTTTGAAAAAATGAAATAAATGGATGTAATAAGTATTAAATTTATGATCTAATAGGACCAACATAATATTTTAAAAATATGAATAGTAGCTTTAGTAATTATTTTTATTATCACTGTTATGGGTACATCTGGTAATTAAAGATAAAAATTATATTATAAATTACCCTAAAACTTTTCATAATTTAATTTAATAAGTTTCATTTGACCTAAAATCATCCTTGGGATGAAATATAACCTTTTTAATTCACTTGGATTAATTTGAGACAATTATATCATTTTATTCAAAGGAAAGACAATTTTCTCACACTCTTGTTTTAAATGAGTAAAATATTTATAATATGGGGTTTTATAAGGGATATGTTCGAATATAAATAGTATTAATAAATAAAAAAAGTTAAATACATCATGGTAATTTATTTATTATTTATATTAAGGAAATAATTAAATTAAATGGGGTCACAAAGATGATGCAATAATTGCGTTTTTAATGGAAGAATCAAATAAATGACGTTAAAAATATTATAATAAATAAAATTTGATATAATTTATGTCATCCATAAATTTTATGGTTGAATTTTCCATGTTATTTACGTGTTAAAATAGTTTTTTCTATTATATCATGATGTTATGATACTTTTAGTGTCAATATTGACAGTAAATTTATTTTAAGATATAAAATATTTCATTAAATAAAATAAAATTTGAAAAAATAAAATATTTGGCCAAATAATTTTAAAAATTAATAAAATTTCAAAAATTACTGTTTTATTGTCCGTTTGGAATGTTATGGTTATCATATTAACCCTCAAAGTGTAAATTACTTGATAAAATGGTAAGAGTTGAAAGGGTTAGAACAAAACGATAATGATTAAAAAAATATATATAACTTGTCTAATTTTTATTGGTTGATTATATTTCGACTCATCCTCATCCTATCATAGAAATTAATCACTTTGGAGACATTTAGAAAATAAAATTTATTTATATTAATTTAATATTTTGAAAAATTCCAAGAGTACCCATCCCCTCTCTTATAAAATGGCACAACTTCTTATCATTTCTTCACACTTCAAAAGCAATTGGGTTCAGCCAAGATATACCTAAATCCATTAATATATTACATATCCACATTATATAGGACTTATTTTTGTTAGAACACTCTCCTTATAGGTGTTAAGGTGTTAGTCAAAGGAGATCTCCTGACAAAGTGGTATAATTTTTTATTTTAGTGTTTCTATTTTATTTATTCTTTCACATCCTTCAAATCCTATTCATACGTGACAAAATAATAACTCCATTATCATAAATATATTGAGATGTTATTATTTTATTATAATAACCTAAATCTATCTCCACTTCCATCAAATGGGAAAAACATTAATCATTCATGTGTACGTGTGAACTATCACCTCCACGAATCGATATTATTTTTTCCCATAACCGTATCTCAAGACTGGTTATAATGATGGAATTAATGTTCATATGTGATATTAATGACATATTTATCATTATAAGAGAATAATATATCAATTAATTTCTTACTTTCCATGCACATAAAACTGATAATATCATTTGTGTGTACAAGTGAACTATCACCTCCAAGAAGCGATGTAGTTCATTTTTAATCACCACATCTCATTAATAATATATATAAGAATATTTAAATTATATTAATGGTATTATGATCATTATTGAAAGATAAAATAATATTTATCTTCTTTCCATAATGATCATTGAAAAATGGAAACCTAAATCAAGTGTATGTACGGCTTACCGTCTCCAAGATTGTATCGTAGTTAATTTTTTTTTAAACATAATTAATGGTTTTATTTAAAAGTATAATTAATTTGTCAAATTTATTATTATTTCATGAATATTATTCTGAATATGATGGAATAATGATCACTTTTGTCTATAGAGAACATATCAAATTCGTTTTGGACTCATGTACCGAATATCGACCAATGTCCAACATAAACACAAATAATTAAGTAGTTGTTATAACATGATAATAAGTTATATAAAAGGAATAATAAGCTTTAAAATGGTTCTCAAGAAAGTAATTAATAAAAATAAGTTTATTATTTAGGAATATAAAGAACATACATGAAAAATAAAACTCTAGGTAAGGGTATTCGTCTCAATCTCCTTTCTTTGATTCATATTTAGATATTATACACCACCTTATTTTAAGAGGTGTATAAACAACCCCTTTTACTATTAATTTCATTAAAAGGATTTTAAAAGGAGACATTATATACATAGTGTTTTACTTTCTTTAAAATTGACAAATAGAATGTTCATTTTAATGTATACAGTCACAACAAATTCTCCACTATCGTGACAATTATTTTATTTTTGACTTCCTCATTAAGATGTAATGTTTTTAAAAGAAAATGAAATCACTTATTCCCTTTTATGGGTATTTTGTTATTGAAAATGGTTTTCAAAATGGAATGATTATTTCAATATCTATAAATTATTTATTTTGATTTTAAATGAAATTTTATGAGTGAAATTCTTAAAATTTATATCTTTTATGTGTTGTGTTTCTATAATAGTACTTGTACATTTGACGGACGGTTCTGTGATAAACCAATGATGGGTGGTTACATTATAACTTCAAATTCATTAGGTGTGTAATTCAATCATATAGTTATTCTATTTTGTAAAAGTGACATGTATGGAAGTCAACTGCAAGGTTATTCTATTTAAGTATAATTATGTCCCAAGTTATATTTATGTGTTATGTATGATTTATATGGGTTTTATGGTAATATTTTTATTACCAAAAGTCTATGAAATGAGATTATTTTTAAGGGGAAGTATTTACTACTTCTTAATGGGTAAAATTTTTACGTTATGATAAAGTATTCATGGGTTTTCATGTTTTCACAAGACTTGTTGATTTCATTTTATATGAATCCCTTACTGATGTTTTTGGCATTTATCCCATGATTTTAAATATTTTCACATGATTTAAGGGATAATAGAGATAGGGATAAGATCAAAGGTGATATTGAACATGAAAAGCAACCATGTTTCATTTTAAAATTATTTATTTTGTTGGAAAAATGGATATTGAGTAGAGGTGTATACATTGTAATATTTGATTTGTTATGTATTAATTATGGCTAATTATATAAAACTCTAAATTTGAAAAGATCCGTAATGTGAAAGAATGTAAAATTGTTGACAAAACTCAAGATTATGTAATTTTTTAAGGTAAGGGCCTTATAGTTTGTATCATAGAAAAGGTTTAGAAATCTTTAGGGATTCCGTATATTGGTTAAACAGAGGTAATGTTTTTATGTTTCTTCATTTAGTTAAATTTTTTTTTATAAAATTTACAAATTGAAGAAATTATTTTAAAAATGGAAGGAGGAAGATATCAAACAATATTCTTATCTCCTACTGATGACTTACTTGCAATAATTATTGTAAATCCTGAGGATTTTGAAACCTTTTTTAACATAAAAATCACTTGAAAATAGTTGTATGAGATATAAAACACCTCCTATATACCTTGATACCACCATGGTTAATGGGTTGTTTTTAATAAAATCTTATTTTCCCAATATCTTCATTTTATTAAAAAGGTAAATATTATCAAGGAATATTTAGATATTTTACCTTGTCACAGGATTATCAAGCATTTTATGATTTTGAAAAATATTCTGAAGAAGGAGGCCATTGTGCGTCCTATTTATATTTGGTTTTAACCTATATACTTTCAGCACATACTTATGGTATTTTTAAATGACCCTTGATTGAATGTTTCAAAAGAAACTCAGTCTGAATGTTTTATAAAAATTATGTCTTATCTGATATTTTGAAATTATATGCCATACATGGTTATTTTCCAAAACTATTTTACTATGAACACCCAAATGACCCAAGTTATACAAGGTGTTTTTGGATAAAGGAAGTACGTGATTTTTAATAATCTCTAAATCATTATTATAATGTATTTTCCTTTTATCTACATGACCATAATGAAGATGAAATCATGTGGACAACATGATCAAGGTACGTCATTATTTAATTTTGGAATTTTTTTATTACTTCAGAGGGAGATGAAAAAATTAAATATACCAAAGAATTCATGAATTTGGATGTTGAGGTAATTATCGGTTGGGAAACAAATGAGAGGAATAAGATAACCATTGATGTTAAATCATTATATTAAAGGATGAAACTCTAATTTTCAAGTAAGTGTATTTCCTTATGTTCTTATTCCAAGTAGTAATATAATTCCTCAACTCTAGGAAAATTATATTAAAATAAAAACATTATCCATTTACTTTTCTAACTATGAAATCAATGACCTTTTAACCCATCACAAACTTATGGTTTTGTGATTGTAAACATTATCATAGAAATGTTTTCAATCACAATCCATTATATAATGATGGTTAATTTTAAATTATATATCCATGTTTTCCTACATGGAACTCTAGTATGATTTATCTTAGGTGTCCTTCATACATGCCTTTCTTTCTTTTAAAGTGTAAGTTTTATTAATCCTTGTTTTGATGTGGGAATTCATTAGAGGTATTTTGCAAAATCAAACCCGTAATTTTTGATCATGAGTTAAAATTGAAAGGATTCAATTTATTAAAAGTTGGTGGATGTAACATACTAAGTTTTAAAAAGGAAACACTATGTTCGATATCATACATGATAGGCCACATCAATCTTAAATGAACAACTAAATATAATTATGTAAATGTCTCTATTATAACCTAGTCGTTAGAATGGTGAGAATAAATAATATTAAATAAATTATAAAAATATGGTTTAAAATTTTATATATAATTAATTATTTTGTGGACAATTAATTATAAATTAATGTAAAACCCTTTTTAAAATAAAATGATATATTTTTCTAAGAGTATATTTAAATGCGCACAAGTGCGTTTTATAGAGATTAATTAATTAATAAATATTATTGGATTATATTAACTATATATAAATAAAATATAATCAAATTAGTTTTTAAAATTCATCTTATATGTTTTATAGACATGATAAAATAACAAATTTAATTTTACCCATAAAAGAAGTATTTTTCAAAAAAGACATATTTACATCCTTTTGATGAAGAACCCATTTGAAATCTAATTTTGGACACTTTTATAAATTATATTTTAAAAAAACATCTTATATAGAAGTGTATTATAAAAAAATTAATTTGGGTAAATTTTTGGAATTTTTATGATAAGATTCATTTTTTGATGAATAGTGAAAAACATTACATTTTAATTGAAAACTAATTTTAAATCAAATTTATTTATAGTGATAAATTATACATATTTGAATTTTTTTTAATTATAATTAAAATAATTTTTTTTATTTTATCCAATTTAATTCATTATAATCAATCTTACATTAAAATTGGATATAAAAACGTTGTGATCTTTTGAACGTTTTTACTTTAAAAACCAGTTTTCTCGATCCATCGACAGGATTTATTTTAAATTAATTTTATCTACCTTAATGATTTAAATTTTTAAAAACTAAATTACATGGTTTTAAACAATATTATATTTATTATCTAATAAGATCAATATATTTAAGGAAAAATATAAATAGTAACTTTAGTAATTATTTTCATTACCATTGTAAAGGGTAAATCATGTAATTAAGGGTAAAAATAATATTATAAAATTCCATAAAACCTTTCCTAATTTCATTGGATGGGTGTTTTTAGACCTAAAATTGTAAATTTTCCAAAATATAACCTTTATAATCCTATTGGATGACTTTGAGATATTTATATTATTTTATTCAAAGGAATGAAAATTTTATCACGCTCTTGTTTTTAACAAGTAAAATATTTTTTATATGGGGTGACATAAGGGATATGTTTGACTATAAATTGAATTTATAAATCTAAAAATTTTACATACATATAGGTAATTCATTTAAATTATTTTTAGAGAAATAATTAAATTAAATGGTGACACAATGATGATGCAATAATTTCTTCATTAATGGAAGAATCAAATAAATGATGTTAAAAATATTATAATAAATATAATTTGATATAATTTAGGTCATTCATAGATTTAATGTCTGAATTTAACATGTTATTTATGTGTTAAAAGAGTTCTTTTTATTATATCAAGATGTTATGTAATTTTTAGGGTCAAAATTAGCGCTAATGATATTTTAAAATATACAATATTTTATTAAATTATATAAAATTTCAAAAAAATCCAAGAATCAGAAAAATAATTGGGATATGTACTAAAATATCATAAATAAATATTTTATTTTTCATCATGTTATGGTAGTTAAATTAATCCTAAATTTGTAAATTACTTGATAAAACGATAAGAGTTAAATGGGATAAAACAAAAAATATATATTAAAAAAGTATTCAAATATGGTCTATTTTTTTGTATGGTTCTATTTAGACCCATAATAATCCTAGAATCTAAATAAATTACTTTGGACCCATTTTGAAAATAAAAAAAAAATTATATTAATTTAATATTTTGAATAATTCCAAGAGTGTTTATCCCCTCTTTAATAAAAGGGTGAAACTTCTTATCATTTATTCACACTTCAAAAACCAATTGAGTTCAGCCAAGATCTTACTAAATCCCTTCCTATATTCACACCCCACATTATAGAGGCCTTATTTTATGCATAATACTTTCGTTAGAGTATTTATGGTGTTAATAAATGAGATCACCCAAAGAAGATTATCATTTTTATTTAATAATTTCTATTTTTTGTCTTCTTCCAATTCTTTAAAATATTTTTCACACATGATGGAATAAAAAATATAGTATCCTAAATGTAAATATATGTTATTATGTTAATAAAATCACCTAAATCCTTCTCTAATTCCATCAAGTGGGAAATTAATTACTTTTTCGTGTATACTTGTGAACTATCACCTCCATGAACCGATATAATTTTGTTTCCATAACCATCTCCCTAGAATGGTTATAATTTTCGAATTAATGTTAATATGTGATATTCATGACATATATATCATTATAATATAATAATATATCAATTACATTCTTAAATTTCATGCACATAAAAATGATAATGTCATTTGTGTGTACGTGTGAACTATCACCTCCATGAAGCGATGTGATTCGTTTTTAATAATCACATCACATGAATAATATATATAAGTATATTTAAATGATATTAATGATATTATGATCACTCTGAAAATATAAAATAAAAATTACCTTCTTTCCAAAATGATCATTGAAAAATGGAAACGTTACACATGCGTACGTATGACTTACCGTCTCTATGATTGTAACATAGTTCATTTTTCATAACCATAGTTTATGATTTAATTTAAAAGTATAATTAATGTGTAAAATTGAATATTATTTAATTAATATTATTCTGTAGATGATGGACTAATGACCACTTTTGACAATAGAAACCATACAAAAGTCATTTTGGACCCATGTACCGAATATCAAAAAATTTATGACATGAAATTAAATAACTAAGTAGTTTTTATAACATGATAATTATTGATATAAAAGAAATAATAAACATAAAAAATATTTTCAAGAAATTAAATAATTAACATATGTTTGTTATTCATGATGATAAGGAACATATATGATGAATTTGTCTTAAGGTAAGGGACTATGCCCCAATCTACTTTCATTAAGTCATATTTTGATGTTACACACCAACATGTTTTACAAGGTTTATAAATAACCCATTTGAATTTTAATTTCATTCAATGGTTTTTAGAAGGAATGTTTTTATATGGATTATTTTACTTTATTTAAAAACTATAAAAGGAATGTTCTTTTTAACGTATATGATGACAATAACTTCTCTTCCATCATGACCATTATTTGATATTTGGATTCCTCTATAAGCCTTAATATTTTTAAAAGAAAAAGAAATCACATACTCCCATTTCTAGGTATTTTGGTATTGAAAATGTTTTTGAAAATCCAATGATTATTTCAATATATTTAAATGATTTATTTTGATTGTAAATGAAATTTTATGAGTGAAATGCTTAAAATTACAATATTTTATATATTATGATAATATAATGGTATTTGGACATTTCACGGGTGGTTCTGTTACAAACCACGGATGGGTGGTTTTATGATGAACCCCGTATGGGTAGTCATGTTATAACCACCAATGCATTGGGTTTGGAAGTCGACTGTATGGTTATTCCATTTTATAATAGTGACATGTATGGAAGTCGACCGCACGGTTATTCCGTTTAAGAATAATTATGTCTCAAGTTTCCTTTATGTGCTATATATTATTTCTATGGTTTTTATGGGAGTATTTTGATTAAAAAAGGGTAATAAATGAGGTTATTTTTATAGTAATGTATTTACTACTTCTTAAGGGTGAAAATTATTACATTATGATAAAGTAATCATGGGTTTTATTGTTTTAGTAGGAATAACTGTTTTCCTTATATGTCAATCCATTAATGAGTTTTTTGTGCTCATCCCGTGATTTAAAAAGTTTTTCACATGATTCAAAGGAGAATGGAGACAAGAATGAGATCAATGGTGATGATTGAATAGAAATAGTTACCATGTTTCATTTTAAATTTTTTTATTTTGTGAGAAAATTTGATATTTAGTAGAAGTGCCTAAATTGTAATTTATTAGTTGTTGTATATGAATTCTGGCCTAATTCTCCAACACTCTAAACCTAAAAATATTCTCAATTTGAAAAAAAATAAAATTATTGACATAATTAAATATTTTATAATTTTTATGTTCGGGACCTTATAGTTGGTATCAAATGATATTTTTAGTAAAATTTATGGATGAGGACTTCTGGTTAAACATATGTTATGTTTTGATGTATCTACTTTTAGTATAATATATTTTTTATAAATTTTTCAGATTAAGGAAATTCAAATAGCAGGAAGATCTCAAACAACATTCTTATCTCTTCCTGATGACTTTCTTGAAATAATTATTGAAAATTCATGTCCTAAGGATTCTGAAACCTTTTCAAACATACAACTCTCTTGAAAACAGTTGTATGAGATATCCAACAGCTCATCTACCCCACGATACCACTATAGTTCATTGGTTAATTTTAATCAAATCCTATTTTCCCAATATTATGAATTTTTTTATAAAAAAGTTAAATATTATCAAGGAATATTTAGATATTTTACCTTGTCACGGGATTATGTAGCATATTATGATTTTGAAAAAGTTCCGAATATGTATAACCTTGGAAAATTTATTTATAATTGGTTTTAACTTATAATCTTTCATCGCATACTTATGGTATTTTAAAAGTACCTATGATTGAAAGTTCAAAAACAAACTTGGTCTGAATGTTTTATAAAAATCAAGTCTTATATGACTTTTTGAATCTATATGTCATATAATATTATTTTCCAAGACTATTTTTCTACGAACACCTAAATGACCCAAGATTTACAAGGTGTATTTAGAAAAATTAAGCAAGTGATTTTGAAGAATCTCTACATCACTATTGCAATGCATGAACCTTCTATCTATATGAATAGAATGACGATGACATCAGGTGTACACCATGATCAAGGTACAAAATTATTTGGTTTTGAAATAGTTTCATTAAATCCTAGGGAGATGGAAAATTCCAATATATAAAAGACTTCATAATTTAATATGTTGAGGTAATTATCGGTTGGGATTCCAATTAGAGGTATAAGATAACCATTGAAGTTAAAGAATTATATTAAAGGATGAAACTCTACTTTTTAATTAATTATATTTTCTTATGTTCTTATTCCAATTATTAAAATAATTCCTCAACTCTATGAAAATGATCTTAAAACAAAAACGTTGTCTGTTTACTTTTCTAACTAAGAAATCAATGACATTTTAACCCATTATAGACTTATGATTTTGTGATTGTTAACATTCTCCAGACAATGTTTTCTAACATAATCCATCAGAACTTGTTGGTTATTTTTCTCTTCCATATCCATGTTTTTTTACATAGAACTCTAGTATGAGTTATCTTAGGTAACCTTTATACTTTCATTTCATTATTTTAAAGTGGAAGTTTTAATAATCCTTTTTCTAATGTGGGATTTCAATGAATGTTATTTAAAATTCAAACCCCTTGTTTTTGATCTGTAGTATAAATTGCTGGGATGAAATTTATTAAAGGGGGATAATGTATCTTCCTTATTTTTGGAGAAGAAACACTATATTTGATAGCGGACATGATACGCCACCTCAATATTAAATAAATAACTTAATATTATTATGTAAATATCAGTATTATAACTTAGTCGTTAGAATGGAGAGAATGAATATTATTAACTGAATTATAAAGATATGGTTTAAAAATGTATATATAATTAATTTTTTGTGACAAATTAATTAAAAGTGAATGAAAAACCCTTTTTAGAATAAAAGGACATGCTTTTCGAAAAACTTATTTAAATGTGCACAAGTGTGTTTTATACTGATAAATTAATAAATCACCCTTATAGTATTATATTAATGAAATATATATATATATATATATAATATGTTAACTCTAATTATTAAAATTAATCTTATCTGTTTTATAGACATGATATAAGAATAAATTTAATTTTTTTTCCAAAAGGAGTATTTTTCATAAAAGACAATTTTGTCACCTTTTGATGAAGAACCCATTTCATATCTAGTTTTTTTCAATTTTATAAATTCCATTTGTAAAAATAAACTTCCTATATAAAATTAGACTATTGATATTTACTTTGGGTTAATCTTTGGTATTTTTATGATAAGATTCATTTTTTGATGAATATTGGAAAAAATAATGCATTTTAATTGAAAACTACTTTTTCATCAAATTTATTTATAGTGATAAATTTTATATTTTAATGGTTTTAAATTATAATTAAATAATATTTTAATATTTATTCCAATTTAGGTCTTTGTAATCAATTTCACATTGAAATTGGATATAAAAACATTGTGATATTTTGAATCTTTTTTACTTTAAAAACTTATTTTCTCATTCTTTTGACAGGAGTAATTTTAAATTAAATTTATCCACTTCTACATTATGAATTTTGAAAAAACTTCATACACATTTATAATCAGTATGATATTTATGGTCTAATAGGATAAACATAATTTTTTAAAATGTGAATAGAAAATTTAATAATTATTTTTATTACCGCGATTAAGGCTAAACCCGGTAATTAAGGGTAAAAGGCATGTTATAAATTACCCTATAACTTTCCCTAATTTCATAGTATAAGTTTGTTTCCACCTAAAATCATCCTTGGACCAAAATAAAACCTTTAAAATCCACTTATATGACTTTGATACATTTATATTCTTTTATTCAAAGGAAATACAATTTTTTCACACTCTTGTTTTTAATAAGTAGAATATTTTTAATATGGGATTAAATAAGTGATGTGTTTGAATATAAATAGTATTTATAAACATAAAAATCTTACCTAAGTTTTGTTAATTTATTTATAATTTTTAGGATATAAATAATTAAATTAAATCATGACATAATAATGATGTAGTAATTTCTTCATTAATGGAAAAATCAAATAAATGATGTTAAAAACAAAATAATAAATATAATTTGATATAATTTATGTCTTAAAATAATTTTATAGATGACTTTGACATGTTATTTATGTGTTAAAATAGTTGGTTCTATTATATTAGGATGTAATTATATTTTTAGTGTCAAAATCGACACTAACGATATTTTAAAATATAAAATATTTTATTAAATGATATAAAATTTAAAAAAATATTCTACCAAATAATTGGTATAAGTACAAAAATATAATAAATTACTCTTTTATTTTTCTTTTTACATGTTATAGTAATTATATTAACCTTCAAAGTTTAAATTACTAGATAAAATGGTAAGAGATGAAAGGATTAAAACAAAAAGATAAGTATTAAAAAAATATTCAAAATTTGTCTAATAGTCATTGGACAATTATATTTAGAAATATACTCATACTAACTTTTAAATAAAAAACATTAGACAAATTTTAAATAAAAAATCAATTTATATTAATTTAATACTTTTAAGAATTCAAAGAGTGCCCCTCCCCTATCTTATAAAAGGGAACTACTTCTTATCATTTATTCACACTTAAAAACTTATTGGGATTAGCCAAGCTCCACCTAAATCCCATCCAAGAATCCCTCCCCAAATTATAAATGATTTATTTTATGAATAACACTCTCTTTAGAGGTGTTAAGGTGTTAATCAAATGAGATCTCCCGATGAAAATCCATCATTTTTATTTAAGTATTTATATTTTATTTCTTATTCTACTTCCTTCAAATAATCTTCATACATGATGAAATAATAAATATAGTATCATAAATATACTGATATGTTATTATGTTAATATCATAACATAAATCCATCTCCACTTCCATCAAATCTAAAAATAATTAAACATTTATTCGTAGGTGTGAACTATCACCTCCACAAACCAATATAATTCATTTTCCATAATTATCTTTCAATATTTATTATAATGATGTAATTAATGTTCATATGTGGTATTTATTAAATATTTATCATTATAATATAATAATATATCAATTATGTTCTTACATTCCATGCACATAAAAATGATAATGTCATTCTTGCATAGGAGTGAACTATCACCTCTACGAAGTGATGTGATTCATTTTTAATCACTACATAACTTAAATAATATATATATGTATATTTAAATGATATTAATGATATTATGATAATTTTGGAAAGATAAAATAATATTTACCTTCTTTCTATAATGATTATTGAAAAATAGAAATGTTAATCATGCATACGTATGGCTTACCATCTCTAAAATTGTGTCGTAGTTTATTTTTCGTAACCATAATTAATGGTTTGATTTAAAAAGTATAATTAATGTGTAAAATTTATTATTATTTCAATAATATTATTTTGTATATGATGAAATAATGAAAAATTTTGACTATATACATCATACCAAATTCATTTTGGAC
Organism: Viscum album; assembly: GCA_963277665.1. Lineage (NCBI taxonomy): Eukaryota > Viridiplantae > Streptophyta > Magnoliopsida > Santalales > Viscaceae > Viscum > Viscum album. The sequence continues at coordinate 340,524,622 of OY728167.1, forward strand.
TCATATACAAAATCTCTACAAATGTCTCACATGAACTTAAATAATTAAGTAATTGTTATACAATGATATTAAGCAATTTAAAATGAATAATATTCTTTAAAAATTTATTAATAAATTAAATAATTATCATAAGTTTATTATTTAGGAAAATAAAGAATATACGTGATGAATCAGACTCAAGGTAAGGGACTTCATCTCAATCTCCTTTCATTAAGGTATATTTTGATGTTATAGATCACCTTCTTTTATTAGGTGTATAAAAACCCCACTTGAATTTTAATTTCCTTAAAAGGTTTTCAAAATGAATATTTCTATATAGAGTGTTTTAATTTCATTACAAACTATAAAATAAATTTTCTTCTTTAACATATATGGCGATAATGACTTCCCTGCCGCTGTGACTATTATTTGATATTTGGCTTCATCTACAATCCTTAATGTTTTTAAAAGGAAAAGAAATCACTTATTAATTTTTTTTGGTATTTTGATATTGAAAATAGTTTTCAAAATGGAATGACAGTTCCATTATCTTTAAATTATTTATTTTGATTGAAAATGAAATTTTATGAGTGAAATGCTTAAATTTCAATCATTTATGTGTTATGATTATATAATGGTACTTATACATTTTATGGGTGGTTACATGATAAAACAAGTATGATTAGTTCTATAATAAACCAAGTATGGTTGATTATGTTATAACCTCCAAGGCATTGGGTATAAAAGTCAACCATATGGTTATTCAATTTTGTAAGAGTGACATGTATGGAAGTTGACCGCATGGTTATTCCATTTAATTATAATTATATTCCAAGTTACCTTCATTTAATATATATTATTAATATAGGTTTTAGGATAATATTTTGATTACAAAAAAGGGTAAGTGATGATCTTATTTTAAAGGGAAAATATTTACTACTTCTGAAGGTTGAAAAGTATTACCTTATGATAAATTATTCATAGGTTTTCACATTTTCACTAAACTAACAGTTTTTTGTATATGTGAATACCTTACTAAGATTTTATTTCTAATACAAAGTTTTAAATTGTTTTTCATAGGATTTAAGGGATAATATAAACAATGATGAGATCAAGGGTAATTATTGAACATGAAAAGAAACTATGTTTCATTTTTTTTTTAAAAACTTACTTTTTGAGAAAAAGGGGTATTGAGTAGAAGTGTCTACATTGTAATATTTTATATTTTATGTATGAATTATGGCATAATTATATAAAACTATAAACCTAGAAAGATCCTCAATGTGAAAGAAATTAAGATTCTTAAATTGGCTCAATATATGTAATTTTTTAAGGTTGGGACCTTGTAGGTGTTCCCAGATAGTGATGGGTGATACCATTATAGATTATACAATGGTTGTGCCAATATATTTTTGGGTGATCCCGTCATACCTTATACGATGGGTGTTCCCATATAGCACTGGGTGAGCCTGATATACCATATACAATGGGTGTTCCATGATAGCACTCTAATTCATTGGACAATGATTATGTTCTCTGGAGAATTATATTGGGAGTTGAATGTATCGTAATTACATTTGTAAGTGTTATATAAGGATTCTATAATTTTCCAACGAATATGATATCCCAAGGTTCCTACATGTTTTTATTATGATGTTATGGGTTATAAATGTTTCATTTGATCAATATTGATATCACATGGTTCATGATTATTGTCTCTTCTGACTTTTCCTTTGTTAAATCATTATACCATGTTTTCATGTATGATGATATAGGTATTGATGGGTATGAATATTATTATGTTATACTAATGAACCCTTATTATTTCATCACACACTTATTCTATTATTATTCCCACTAATGACACTCAATTTTCAATGCTTATGTTTACCATTACTGAGCCTTTGAGATCACACTTATTATGTTTCATTTTCTTCAAGTTATCAAGAATGATATTAAATGAATTATATCTATAAGGGATTCATATGGATGATAATGATGACCTAATGTGGAATATGAAAATATGGTTTAAGTTGGAGAAATGATCATTCAAAGACATCGGTATTGCTTATGTAAGAGTTTTTTCTAATTCTTTAAAATTATGACCATAAAAGTTCATATATAATTTATGTGATACAATATTTTCCTTTGGATATAGTAATTTTTATATGGTGAAAATTGGGTTACGATCATCAATATCAAATAAGGAAATGTAACATTTCTGATTTCAACATTGGAATCAGGAATATAGTTTTGGGGTTGTTATAACAATGACCCTTCAATGTATAATCTGAGGCTAAATTAGATATATACTATGATAGATCAATGAAACAATAAATTTATTCCATTGCCACATGATCCCTTTTTTAGTCACATAGAAATTTCATTCTCATCACCAATTTCATGATTTCAAGGTAATATAAATAAATAAATAAATCCCAGAAACCTTTCTAAGATTGGTCCATGTGTGGCTTAGCTTGAACAATAGACTCCTACCTTTTCCAACCTTGACCCTTAAGATTGAATGTTGTGAAATTGATATTTGAGGTCTCAATAATTTATAAAATATTTAAAATTATATAAATCCTATATGGCCACTCCTATTCCCCTAGAGGTTCTCCATCCCCTCAGAAGACTAAAGTATTACAGTTTCAGAATTCCTAAATCCAATCTGTAACTTTATATTTAATATGACTAATGATACTTTCCATATCATAGAGATTATTAATAAAAATTTCAACTGGACATTGATTACAAAGATAATTATCTTGAATAGGATCATCCAATGCTCCCTCTAGGGGGTTTATTAAGACTATTATAGGAAAAATGACCCTATAAAACCCACAAAAAAAAGGGAAAAATGATTTATAATAAATCTAAAAATTTCAAGAGCACAAAAATAAGAAATCTAACTTATTAAAATCACATTAATGGACCTCAAAACTCTCATTAAATCCCCTCAAATTGGTATTAAATAAAAAATAATATAATATATAATAGAATAAGATAAATTTTGAACAAAGGTAAGGGTTTTAAATATGAAAAGTTAGGGTTACACAGTCATGCAACCATGAATAAACCGTGAATAACCTATTGGTTTTTTCTAGAGTGAGGTACACAGTACTTTAATAACCTATACCCAATCCAAGTAAACCACATAACCTAAAAATTATTCCATTTTTTACTATTAACATCTAAATTTACTGAAATGGAGTATGGAAACTCAATATAAACATTAATAATACCCATTTATATTAAATAAATAGGAAAACAAAAAATAAAATAAAGGTAAAAAATCAATAATTCTCTAAATAATATGGGAACATAAGTCTCATCATCAACAGTGTTGTCTAAATACATCCTTATAACCTACACCATGAGTTTTAATGATACAATCATCAATATTCTTAATTTACCAAATAATACAATCAAACCAATTCTCTGATACCATGTTGTAATGATCCAATCATTCTTACCTTTTCCTAATACTTGATCCTGAATATCACAAGGTATAAAGTGTATTTCTGGTCTCCATATGCTAGAAACAAATTTCTTGGTCATCAAATTTACTTTTTATGAATAATATCACCCTAATTAACATAAAACCAAAAGAGATATTCCATTCTGGAACTTAAGATGACTAATACATATATTATAGATATCATTCATATAAAATAAACCCTTTTTAAAAACATGGAAACAGAAAACAATGCATAACATAAACCATTGATCATTAAAAACTGTGAGATACATAAAATAAAGCATTATAAAACCATGAAATCCATTATACTATATATCAGAAAATATAAAATGAAACTAATATGAGAATCTAAGGGGATATGAATATGAGGTGTCTAAATAAACATGAAGGTACGAAAAATGCAAAATCAAAATACATAACCAAACAATAAAACAAAACAACACATCTCCAAATCAAAATCAAGGGCAATTCACTTTTCAACACCTCAAAACATTATCAATAAATAAGGATCATCCACTAGAAAAATAATGGAACCAATATTAAACTAATATGAAAATAATTCAAAGTTATAATCATACAATGTGTGTATATAGGGTGTGAGAAATAATACAATTCATATACACCAATTATCTATTTAAACCCCTTTAAAAATAAACCATGTAATTTCAATATGAAATATATCTAAGAATTTAATATTTAAAATTTATGAAATCAAATAGAAAATAGTACTATAATTTTTATTTCATTAAAAACCAAGTTTATTTCAACATGTTTTACGAAGGAGATATAATTATAAATAAAATTTAATTTTCACAATGAAAAATAAATCATTTTGAGATTATAAATCAAATAAATAATATGAATAAAAATATTTTATATACCATTCATAATTGTATAATTTAAATAAAATATTCCATTTGATAAATAAAAATAATTCCTTATAAACTCTCTTGAAAAAAAATTAAATAACTATTATTACCTTAAAAGTTTAGAGAATAATTATATAAGTATCAAAAAATAAATAAATTACCATAAAAATAAATATAAATATAAATCAATTCACAAGAATCATTGAAAAATATCTTACATTTTAACAAGGAAATATTAAACAGGCTTGGGAAAAACCATCCACTAGTATATAATGAGTTCATACAAAACATAAAGCTAAATTTGTCTCCCTAGACATACCAGGTGATAACCACATTACAAGATCATGACCTTAACTATAGGATACTATCTAGAGTAAAATCTAAACTGGAATATAACTCATTCCATAGATTCACACATATATACCTCAGGATTCCCATGAAGTTTTGGAATAGAGATGAAAAAAATTAAATATAACATTAAAATAATATATTTTATAAACTAAGACCTCCCCTAAAAACACAATTTGAGAAATAACCCCTTATATAATAATATCAATCCAGCAACATAATGTAATTTCAAATTAAAAAATATATCACATCAAGAAGAAAAATATCAATGGTGTACGAAAATATATGAAAGTAACATTGTCCTATGAAAAACATGCCTATGAACATTAAAATAATTAATAAAATAATGATATATTTTGTTTAAAAATCACAAGAAATAATTTATTCAAAAGAAATCAAAAAACCCATATTTATATTTCATTGAAAAGCTAGTGTGAAAAAACTTACATGATTTGAATTTGAGATAAAAATTATAGAAAATACCCTTAATATCAACTTCATTTTAGATAAAAAATAAAAATCAATATAAAAAATTATAATCATTCAATATAAATTTTATATCAAATAAAAGAACATTATAAATACCCAAGTGAACATAGTTTCATAAGTGAATATAGTTATATAGATCCACCTACCTGTTAATGATGAAATCAATATATGAGAGTCCCAATCCATTAAAACAAAGGAAAAGGAAGACTTATCAGATGTTTATATACAAAAAAATTGGAAATTGGAAATCAAAATTTGTTCAAGATAAACCCTTGGTCAATTTATCCATCTTAGAAGGGAAAATTAGATATTAAGATAAAAGAATAGGAGAGTGTGTGAATTTGAGGTAGAAACCTTAAGTAATCAACTGAAGATGATGAATAATAATTAAAGTGAAGTAATGAAAATAGGAGTAGACCATAGAGTTGACACCTATAATACCCTTTTACCAATGATGAGAAAAAAATTTCAAAATTTAAAACAAATTTATAAAATTAAAAAAATATTATTTAAAGGTATACATGGTTTGGATCCATGGTTTGAAAAATCATGCACCAACTATGTATAAGTTACTAGGGACACTAATTTTACATAAATGGTTCTCATACATAGATATGTAAACCATCTATTCCAACCAGCACATAAATTCCTCTAAAAGATTAAAATTTACAATTTAATTATGAAGATGAATGATAATGAAAATAAATAAATAAAATATACATAACAAATAGTAACATCATCACTGTCACGACCGTAATTTTAGAGATAAATACATTAGTACAAATTCTAAGAAATTAATTTGTGAAATGACTTTGGTCTGACTATAATACCTTAAACTAAAATTATTATAACATCTAAATCAGATGGACATAAACTATATTAAAAAAATATGAATATTTCATGGCTAAAAACCCAAAAATGTCAACCTGAGAAAAAATAAATCTATACTATCTATTATTGAATAAATCATAATTTATAAAAAGGTTATATTATCACTAAAAAGATATTAAAATTGTTGGGAACAATAATTTTCTCTCCAAAAAGTCAATCTATTCTCACTAGAATCATTAATTTAGGAAAAAATTGAAGGCCTTTTCACTCCATGAACACAAGCCTAATCTATCAAAATTTAACTTTTTAAATCAAGTTATTATCATCAGTATTTCATTAGGAATATATATTATCTATGATAACATTATCAATGCATGTTTTTTCAACTTCATAGTGTTTTAACCCTTCTTGGAAATTAATTTTTCCTACCAAATCGACTTCATATATTGGATGCATTATTCATAATGAACCAACCATTTCCTAAAAATTATTACATGAACCAAAAAATAATCTTAATGAATCACTTTATTATGGTGAGGGAAATTATTTCCCATGAGGCTCCAAGAAATCACCTAGGGATTTTTCATGGCCTCAGAAGAAAGTATACCTAAATCCATGCACCATTTTATATCATCATCAATGGACCCTTTTATGAGAATTGTTAACAAGCCATAGAATCGTCTAAATGGAACTCCTTCGGTATGGTGAAACACATAATTAATTATGATCTTACATGAATCCACTCATAGTTTTTTCATTTCCCTAAAGTAATGTCTCCCTAATACTATGCTCTCTTTTTTATAATCATTTACCAATGATTTCACAATAATTTGTAATGAGTTCATCAACTTTTATAAATATACCCCCTTCAATATAGTGGAAGGCATAATTTCCATGTAATTTTCATGGTTCTAAAGAAAATTCCTCCTAATTCCATTTAAAATTTTTAGTGTAGTGGAAGTCTCTTCATTTCCAATTGTCAGCATATTCCTTCCCATCGTCATCTCAAACATTTTCCCAAAAATTATTAAATTACGATCAACCTTCCACCATACCCTCATTGATTAATTTGTGTCAAATACCAAATATCATACACATTCATATGTCATGCAAATTTTTAAAGAAAACTTATGAAATCCCACTCTTACACCCTCTCATATATGGGTATGAATTATCATGAAGCCAATGTTGTCCCAAAAAATGAGTGATATGGAACTATAAGAGGGTGTTTAATTGTATCCAAAATATGAATGTAAATTTTTCTCCCACTCAAGTAATTATGTTGAATAGACAATATAATTTCCGATCAACTATTACAGTGAAAAAATAAAAGCAATGGAAAAGTAAATTTATCAGAAGTAAAAATATTGTTTGATAAAATCGATAAGAAAAGGGAATATTAAAAAGAAAACACAGTATAGTAAGAAAATTATCAAAGTTACAAATGAAAATCAATAAACCCCTAAATGATAATAATTATCAATCTACTTATATTTCACTATAATAATTTATTTTTCTCTAAATAAGCAAGAGGATCTGTAAACCTAATCCTCGGTATCCCCATTCTTTCCCCACAATATTTTTTATTATAAAATCCATTGGATGGTATATGTCTTCTTATCACCAGAATCACTTCATCATAGTTATTCAACACAATAAATCCCATACACCCAAAGCTTTATTTATTGTAACCATATCGGATGGGATTTGTCTTCCTATCACCAAATCATTCGATCACACTCATCAAAAAATCCATCTTTCATACCTAGAATCTTTTCAATTATGAAGGATTGAACAAATAAAAAATATTATGAAAAATTTTAAGATATTTATAATAAAATACTCACCAAGTATATCTATTTAACTAAACTCTCTAAAATAAAAACATCAATTTAATGTTCCCTAGGGGAAAAAATGTATACCTTAACATGATTGTATTATCTTATTAATGTTCAATGACCATCTTTTTTTATCACCCTTGGTCCGTGAAGCCACGAGTTTAATTTATAAACATCCACTATAAAAAACTATAAGGGTCATATTTAGAGTTAGTCAAGTTCAATTTCAACTACATAAGATGTGTCCTTCCATTATCCAATAGATGTATATTTAACCCCTCTCATCTAATGTGTTCATCTATTCACACTATTAAAATGATAATTTTTTGTTTCAATAGATGAATAGATCAGTCAATTTCACTAGAATGTATTATCCAGTAAATAATATTACATACTATGAAAAAATAAACATCCAACCCAAAGTAAAATCCAAACATTAATGAAGAGTATTAAAAAAATTTAAAACCAAGAATAATAATTGTAATTCACTCAACAATCTCATTTATTTTTAAAATCAAAAAAATAATGAAAAAAATCAAGTAAAGGTGAATTTAAAGAAATCAATGTACTATACACTATATGATTAAACTCCCCCTAAATATAATGTCTGAGAAAAATAAAATTAATCATTTTATAAATATTATAAGTTTATTATAAAAATAAATCTAATAAAATTCAAAATAATACTCCCTATTTTGTAAAACATTATTTTCATTTTAAAAAATATTCCTTAATTAATTTCTTCCATTACTCAATCACATAATTAAATTTTGTGAAATAAAAATTTTCTTTAAGAAAAACTTATCGATTTTAGGATAAATCTCTAGATCCTCTCCCCATTTGTGAAATAAAAAAACTTATTTAAATATGAATTAATTTAATATTACTAAATTCTATAAAAAGTAAAACCTACAAATACAAATTACTACATTCTACACATTTGTGATGCTAAAAAACAAAATAAATAAGAGTGAATAATTAGAGTATTAATGGCAGTTAATATAAGTAAGAAAATGAAACATTTTATCATAATTTTTGTATTATTTACAATTAATACATAAGAAAGAACAAATATTTTTTTTGAAATTTTTATTCCTTTTGTAATTTACTTCTCTATCTTAGTAAAATATTACAGATATAAAAAAAATTATAATTCTCTTGGGATTAGAAAACATAAGGGAATTTTGTGATAAATATTAATGGTGATGAGATCAAAAAAAGTGAAATTTCTATAAGTTATCTTCTAATACCTATGGAGGATCTAGTTATGAAAAATATGGTTTTGGATAATGTTCAAAAAGAAATATATAATATTTCATAAAATAAACTCTTATTTCAAACTAAAATAAAATGCTCCCCCTTAAAAAATATTTAATCAATTTTTTATAGAGAAGTAAAGATGTAAGAGAACTCGAGAAATACATAAAAGTAAATATCATAGAGAAAATATACATTTTTGAGAATTAGAGAATGAGAAATATATATGTTATCAAAAAATTATAGTATGAAAATAATATGTAAGAATAAAAACATGAAGTAACCTATACCATATAGGAGTTAATTTTCATTAAACGCATTTAAAAGAGAAACAATCGTTAAGTGTGGTTCTAATAAAATTTTAGATTAAATTTGATATGTTTTGTTTAATGAAATTTGTGATGATGTAAAGTACATGTATTAAATTATTTGTAAAACTCTAAAATAAAAAATTCCCTCCCCATTTCTCAAGTATATTTTTGATTTCAATAGATAGTTTAAATGATAATTGGACATTATGTTCAATTTTCATTGGTTATATGTATCTTTTGTTTAATAAATTAAAATATATCAAAATTTAATGGTTTATTTAAAATTATAGCAATATATTTTTAGTTTTGATAAATTTGAGAATAATATATTGTTTTGTGGTCTGGATGGAAGTAGTGTCTTATATCTATGTGCTTTGCATGTCAGTGGCGAGGTTTCTAGAAAAATATACAATTATTGTTTTATCACAAATTATAAGATGTTGAGTGAAAATAAATCTGAAATATGTGAGTGTGCATTCCATCCATAACAACCGAGTGAAAACAATTCTATCCACCATATATTCAGCTTTAGCAACTTCAAGTAAAACCATGTGTTGTTTCTTTTTGGACCATGGAACCAATGACTCAGCTAATAAATGAAAATTTTTATATGTTATCTTCATATTCATCCTACAACTACAAAATTTAGTATTAGAATAACTCTAAAGAGTAAATTCTGTTATAAAAAATAAAATAAACCAAAATCTAATGTTCCTTTATGGTAGAAGAGTATCTGATTGACTACCTTAAGATGGGATTACTTATAATTTTATTAGAATCTCAAAAAAACAATAAAAAGTACATAATGATTGTTTGATGAGCTAATAAGTATAGTAAGCTACAAATCATGCATCTAAATAAATGTTGATCAACAAAATTCCTGGAATCATCGTGCCCAAGTTTACAAGAGGTGTCTATCAATGTACTAATACTTTAAGTATTGTCAAAACCAAAATATTTCAAAAAATATCTTATATTATTATATCTAGATAAATTTGTTACTTTTAGTTTAGGATTTTTTTTTAATCTAAGAAAGAAATTAATTTTTCCCATCATGATCATCTCAAACTCGCTCTGTCTCTGTTTCTGAAAACTATATGTGAGAGTTTTTTGAGTTGAGGCAAAGAGAATTTCATCGATATAAATTTAAAATAATATATTTTCATTGAATACATTCTTAATAAAAATAGTGGGTTCATACATTATGTTAATAATTTTTATATGAATTATAAAATTAAAAAAAGCAATAATACCAGGCTCCCGGATCTTTTTTAAGTTTGTAAAGAGATTTTGTAAGTTTGAAAAACTGTTTTGTAAATTTCATATTTTCAAAACTAGGGGTTGTTCTATACATCCGTTTAATATATAGTGAAGTTAAGATGAGCTTGAGAGGCATGAACTATATGAGTATACTTCATCCTAGATATTAGAAAAAAATTATCCATATTGTATTCCCTCTTCTTAATTATGACCCTTAGTAACTAGTCTTTACTTATCATGGACAATAATATCATTTTCATCACATTTATTCTGAAACACCTATTTTACTCCTATAATCGTAAAATATTATGGATTCTCAACCAAGTTATAGACTTACTCTGTTTTAATTTATTAAGAGCTTCTTACATGTAAATTATCCATCTTTCATCACCTAAGGCTTCATCAGTCATTTTAGGTTCAAGTTGAGATAAGGATAAAAGAGGCTCATAATAATTTCATAATCAATTTCTGGTTTGAATTGCATATATTACATCACCAATGATTTTATCTGTGGGATTATTCATTAAGACTATATAATCCCTAGGTAAAAAATAAAGTTTACATTTATCTACCAATTAATTAATGTTTGTTAGACTAAATTAAAAAACTTATCCTCTGATTAATCTAGTTTCTGGTATTTTAAATTCTAATTGATTAGATTCAACCTATGGTAATAACAAATATGGGGTTTACAGGTTTTGGAGATGGTTCCATGCTCCCATGGCTCTCCCCTTCCCACTCTCAGTCTCATCTAGGGTTTCTCATGAAACCCTTCTCTTTTGGGGCTGGAGGCGCGTATGAGCATCGTTTCCCCTTCTCTTCCTATCATTTTTCCTTTCTTTCATCCTATTTCATCTTTTTCCTTATTCGTGAACTGATTCTCTCTGGAGGAGTGTTTTTTTGTGCTTCTTTCAAAGGTGGTGTTCAATCCTGACGATGGTGGTTGTTGTATCTCCTAACTATTGCGTCCCTTCCATGACCTAATGTTCTATCGCTTCAATCCAGGTCAAATCTTTAGCGATGGATTCTCCGTGGTTTTGGGATAAGTGTAATGTTGGTCAAGTTATTTTTAGTTGATCATGTGTCGGCTTGATCTTGGTTTTGGTTTCCAATTTTAGTTCAGGTGATATATCGTCGCTTGGAGGCACTGGCCGCTCGTATCCCTACCCTGACCCTAAGGACCTCTACTCCTCTCTGAGTTGGAGCTGGAACAACGATTCCTAAAAGTTTTTGGGAGGTGGGATATGGTGGAAATTTATGCTTCTCATGCGACCTGTTTATCTTACTTTTAATGAATATCTGTGTGTTCCTTCTATGGTGGTGGATTTTTATGAAGTTTGCTCAGTGATTCTTTCGACTTCTGCATCAGGTATAGTTTTGTTCTGGCTTTTTCATGCCTCTACGATGGTGTGGTGTTCAGATGAGGATGATATCAGTGGTGTAGATGTTGGCGTGATGTTCGAGTATGGTAGAGACGATTAAGGTTTCTTCGATGGTGATGGTGGATGCCGGTGGAGCTCAACGGCAATCTGGTTTGATGCGGACTGGTCGGTTGTTGCCTTCGGTGTGTGACTCAAGGAATGTTGTTAGAATCAAGGTGAAGGGTGACGAGATGACTTTATTTTTATGATCGATTGTGATGCCCTAATCATGAATTTTTAATTTTATGGATTTTTCGGATCGCTGCAATGGGGGTAGGGTTTGGTTGGTGTGGATTTTGAATTTTTTATTTTGTATGTTGTGTTGATTTTCTAAGTGGGATGTGCGGGTACTTGTGGAGGTTTTTGTATGGTTTCCAATTTTCCAAAAATTGGATTGTTAAAAAATAAAAAAATGGATTGTATTTGATAAAAGATGGGGTTTCAAAATCATAATATGATATTTAACTTATAGTCATTTTAAGTATAAAAAAGGTTGATTTTATTAAAATTAGCATGTATCATTTCTTAAATTATATTTCCCATTTATTGAAAACATGATATTCCTTAATAGTAGTGGAATAGCTCAGGAATATTCCATCATCAGCTTTTGGATCCAATTTATAAAGATTTTATTTGGTATTCAAAATGAACACTTTGCTTCTAAAAAGTTTTTAAGTAAATGGGTTTAGGTTTCCTTCTAGTACACAATTAAAATGGGTTTTTTTCAAACACCAAAAAAAATAAAACATGATTTTTAGTGTAGCGTGTTGTACTCATGGATTCTTCCCAAAAATTATTAGCTACTAAGTATTAAAACATAATTTTCAATGAATTTTTTTAAAGGGTTATATTACTTCATTCTAGTACCTTATATTGTTGTGGAGTTTTTTGGGAGGTTAAATTTTGTGTTATTCCATTTTCACTACAAATAGTTTGAAAACTAGAGTTTAAAAACTCACCACCTTGATCACTCTAGATAGTAACTCAAAATAGGGTTTTCAAGTTTAGAACATAAATAAAAAACATTCAAAAAGCTGTCAATTTTCTTATTTAAATGCTGAAAAATAATTATAAGTGTATCTAGTGAAATTATTAACAAAGACATACATGTATCATTTTCCTCCAATATTTCTAGTCTAAGTAGGACCAAAAAGATCCATGATCACTAATTGTAAAGCAATACATGTTGATAATTTACCAATAGACTTAAATATTAACTTTTTTCTTACAAAATTATAAATTTTTAAAGACTTTAAAGGAATTAAATTTATAATCTAGTAGATTTATGATTGGTCTTTTCCAATATATCTTCTCTAAGTTTTGTGTAACATCCCAACCCGAACCACTAGGTCTGAGATAGAATTCCACATGACATCAGGCACACCTCCCCATATACTAGAGGGTTCTAACTAACAACATGGGTTTCGAGAGGAAATGTGAGGAGACTATACCCTCTATCAGAGTGCAAGAAAACTATATAATAAATAAATAATCAGAGTATCACGTGTGAAAACTAAATATAACTTACATGTTTTACAATAAATAAATAAACAATCTTGGGTAAAGGTAAATCTATTTAATAAAGAAATATGCAGACGTTCCACCCGAACTACATCCAGCAATAACCACATCCTTTAACTCCACCTAATCAACTATCCACCATAGGTTCTTTTCCGCTTTCCACTTATCTGATCACTAATTCTATAAGCACACTAAAATTTCTATATAGGGTGTGAGTACAAAACTCAATAGGACCCCACCAATGTCCCTTAACATAATTTCATAAAATATATAACTGCATGTCATGAACATAAATAGGGACCAGATATAAAAACAACACAATTACCAAACACATATCGGGTCCTTAGTGACCGACTCTACCTACTTCAGCACCATGGTGGGATAAAAATACCTGCTTAATCATAATTATAGTATAAAATCACCATCCATGTCTAACACATCTCACTCCTTGATAGGATAGTTCATGAAATATGTTTGAAACAACCCTTGGAAGGCATAGCCCATGTACATGTTGATAAATATCTCACACATCCCTCTTAGAATGGGATAGTCTATATTGAACCACCTTCCTCAACTGAAAATACAAAATAGTATATGCAAACATGTTTACAATATACCAGATCAATATCACACCAAACAAGTTTTGTAATAATATGAACAAACCAAATGAAAAAAATGAAATCACAGTTCAAGGTTACACACACACACCTCTTATGATCAAGAATCAAACATAGGTCTCACAGGAAACATAACCATGCCAAAAAATCATGATAATAACCTGGATAAATTATAAAACAAAGTTAAGGACTTCTTAAAACATATGCTTCACATTGGGATACAGCCACACACCAAGAACCATGCCAATAACCAATATAAAGAATGTACTAATGTTAAAGAATTCCTACCTTATGTGAAATGACTATTGAAGACAAGGGTTGTTGTTTGAGTTTAATTGAACCACTGAATCCTCATTGCCCTGGGAAACAGAATTATGATTAAAATTCTTCTCAATGAGATATACCCAAAAACAATGACGACACGTCAATCCAATCAATATTGGAGAAGATAATGAGGAGATAATTTTTTGGGAAAAAAATAAAAGAAAAAAATTATAAAAGAGAGTGGCGAAGATAGAGAGATGTGGTTTGGTTGATTCTCAACTCATACACTATGAAACTCCACCCCACCCCCTTTTACCTTTTATAAATATCATTATCTTTATTTCATTAAATTGAAAACTCATTTATGACACCTTTATTTTTATTTTCCCCTTCTTGACTGACTGAAAATTAACTTTTTTATTATCGATTCACTTTTGAGGGGAAAGCAAGAAACCAAAAAATCCAAAGACACACCAAAATAAAACCATAACCGAATAAAACCCAAAGAAAAATTAGGATCTGTCTCTCTCCAGCAACTATACCATGAAACAAAACCCCACCAATGCCTGACCGCTTGACTAGCTATCCCGTGCAGGGATGTACAGGCATGGTACCGATGGCAAAGCCATACCCTCTCAGTATTCTAAATCCAAATGGAATGTGTAGGTGAAGGATTCTTGCTCTGAACCCCATCTGAAGTAGATCCAATAAAAATGTGGGATGTTTACCACAAAATCATCACCTAAAATCACATAAAAACTTGTCCAAAAGTAGACTCCATCAAAACCAGAATACCTCTAAAACCATGAAATAAATTCCACTAATTTTAAACAGTAATTGAAAAGTAATTTAAGGTTACCAAAATCTATTTCCCAAAATAATATCCATGAGATAGATGTTACATAGATTCTTGGTGTCTCCATTGACAAATTTTCTACCTTAAAGGCCAGATTTCCCCAAGAATGTATGTACTCTTCAATTTTAATCTTCCCTTTGTTGAAGCCCCCAACAAGAATTAGGTCATGTGTGTGAACCCAGATGTATTTCCCCTGATTAAGGGTTTTCGTTAATGACCTTCCAATCATTTTAGTTGCCTCATCTTTAGAATAATTAAGTAACAAGACCATATCAACCACTTATTCCTCAGAGATTAATAGTATTTCCAAGGATTGGTCACCCGGGTCCCCTGGTCTCAGGTGTCTCCCCTCCTCAAAGATTTCCTTTTTGAAGTTTAACTTCCTTGCGGAATGAGTATCCAAAAGAGGTGGTAATGGGGTGTAATCCTTCCTACCCTCCCTACTCCTATTACTCCTATTATACTTTGGGCTTGAAGATTCATCTTCTAAATGAATGGGTTCATCTCCATCACATTCCTTCATGCATCCCCTGACTGCATAAGATGAGTTAGCTAGATCATAACTCTAACCTGCCTCTGATTGTGCTTCAAATATATTTCCCAAGTAAATTAAGGTCTGAATCCTTGAAATAGATCCCCCTTATTTCCCATCACGGGTTTTATAGTCCACCTCTATAGTAGGCCCCTGCATCCCCTTCCATAGATCACCACTAAATGAACCTATCACCTCATTAGAAACATCCTCTTCATCATCTGCCATCTACACCACTATAGCTTTACTCACATTCACCTGGTTTTCCACTCGAGTCACTTCATGATGAACCAATATTCCCTCCAACACACTATCATTATGGAGCAACCCATTGTAATAGGAAGGATTGTGCAGGTCATGCCTCGACCTTATAAAAACTTTAGAAACCGTCCAGTTGTCTTGTGACACCACTGCCTTCTTCACAGGAGATCGAGTTCAGGTTGTTTGGCCAGACCCTGCCTCAGTTGGTGCATTGCAGACCCATGGCTCATTGACATAGCAAATCTCCTCCATATGCAAACTACCAGAGTAAGATCTCATTCCCACATTATCTTCCAAATTAGTTGGTCACTGCTCCAACATCTCTGCCTCAACAAGCGCCTCTAACTCTGTGCCACAACTATTGCCCCACCTCCAAGCAGTCAACCGACACCCCATATAACCGTCATCCAGCGAGTGTCCCGGGTGCTTGTATCCAGAGTAGAAATTGGACTATTTTTCATATACAACACGTTTATTTCAATGATACTCCTCACCCACAGTAATCCACACATACTCAAATGGAACTTTAGACACATCCATTTCAACACAAATATACGGATTGAAAGGGTGACAAAGATCCTCAGTGCGATTATCCAAACATATATATTTATCTACCTATCTTATTCCCTATCATATGCATAACAAAATGGTATTGAAATGGTAGGGGAGATTAGTAAATCTTATCGAAGTTGATATTGTAGGAGGGTCTTGCTTCATATGAAACTCAAAGGACCACCGGAATAGGTAAAATCTGAATATGTTGAAGCTATGAGGTGCACTTGACCATGCCTTGATGAGATCTTCCTCCGATTCAAAATGAACCATCATGTGCCTATTATCCATAAGTCCCATTGTCTCTCTATCCTGCAACTCACAAGCTCTGAAGACGTGCCTATCTAATGATTCAATATAAGGATGTTATTGTTTAAACCTAGAAACCATGGTATGCTTCAGTAGATCTGAAGATTATGAGAACTCCGCAATCAATAACAGAAGATTAGGGCACCCATCAAGAAACATTGGAACCTTCAGACAGAGCATAACATTAAGGAAAGTAGGAAGGTAATCAGGGTTCGAGAAGGGGATGAAGGAGAAAGTCACTACTTTGGTGGACGACGAAGGTCCCTCCCCTGTCGGTGGGGGAGGGACCGACATGGTGGTTGTCGCGGTCACAGAGAAGAGAAAAACACATCTAGGAGTCTTCCCAAGTCTCCCTCACATTATTTCCCCCATCTAAATTTAGGAATTGTACTCCATAAAAAAAACATCATGTCTTTTTTCTATTTAAACCCTCTTTTTAAATATATTTACTCATCCGTTAATATATATTAAAAATTAATTCACGTATATATATATACATTCATTATATATATATACACACACACACCCACATATCCATATATACACCAATATACATATATATTATATACACCCTCCCACACACACACACACACATATATATACATATATATTTAACCCATATATATAAATGTTATATATTTACACACATCCATATATACATATATGCTCCCACACTTGTATATATATTAACATATATATTTAACACATATATATATACATGTTATATATATATACAGACATCTATATATACATATATACATCTGCACATGTATATATATACATATATATTTATTCTATATATATATACATTATATATATACACCAATATTATTCTCCCAAATTAATACTAATATTAACAACAACATTTTATTTTTATTATTAAATATCCCAAATCATCACCACCATTACCATTTTAAAAACAAAAACCACTAAATACCCATAATAGTTAATAAATTAACATTAACCACACATTTTCATTTAATTTTCATAATTGATAATATCAGATTAATTACTCTGGTCACTCATTATTTACACGGTGGCACAATTTATTAATTCCGAATGTGTATTTTCATTTCTTCTCTTTGGAAAAAATAAAAATAATAATAATAATAATAATAATAATAAGAAAATAATTATCATTATTTATAGCTACCAAAAAAATATTTTTATTCCAATTATTATTACTCTTACATATGATGTAACTAAATGGCTTATGCGCTTAAATGTTATGTCGCATATAGGGTAAAACACATATTCTGGAACTAATAGCTTGCTCGGATTTTCCATCCAAGACACCGTTCGGGAGATATTCCATTATTTTTATAAAATATATAATAAAAAATATGAAATAAATTATAATTACATGTTATTTGAACGAAAATCTGACACACACAAATGTTATGTCATTCCTAGGGTAAAATTTACATCCTAGACTTAATAATGGTATCATATTTTTTATATGAGACACTGTTTGGGAGTTATTTCATTTTTTTAGAAAAAATCATGCACGTGGAATATAATATATATAATTTTATATTTTATCAATATAAAGACAATACAGACCATGGAATCCTAGGTTAACTCAATTCCTAACTCCTAAAATATTCTATAGAATATTCCAAAATGTTAATAGGGATTTTTACATTATTTAAATCCATAATAAACACAAGTATATAAAAAATAATTTTTCATAAAAAAATTGAAATTTATTAACTAAAGTGGGTTTCATTGTCATTTCAAATTGCGGATGTTACAATTCTCTCCACTTTAATTCTTTTTTCCCTTGAGAAGTGATTCATATCATATAACTACTACTCTATACCATAGTATTTAACATATTAAAATTAAAACATTTTTAAGTAATTCATTTTTAATTAAAACTTTTACAATTCCACCATAGGTGTTTATAATCAATGCATTCTAATTGCATTTGATATCATTAAAAGAAACACATAAAAAATTTACCGCATTTTAAAGGCTTATGTATATATTACCAACATCTTTATGTTAGTCACACCCGCATATATAAACTCAATCATAGAATAAAATATACTCAAATAAAATAATGATAGAAATAATACCCCAAGGAATATATCATATTTCAACATAAATTTAATTATATTGGATCTATCTAATGTGAGCATTAAGTATGTATGACTTCTGAACATACGTTCCAAATATAATGCATAAAATCACAAAAATCCTATAAATTATCATATCAACATCATGTTTTTCATCCAAGGTGAATTTAATAATTGATAACATCATACTGAAAAAACATAAATTCCCCATTTTATATCATCTCAATGGTCCACTAAACAGTGTTGATCAAACACTAACACAGTTCCCCTACACAAGTCCCAACCATCATATATCATGTCTATCATTTCCCAAATCAATACAAAGAGAAAATACATGTTATTAAATCCTAATCCTCTGATACAATTTTGTAACATCCCAACCTGAATCACTAGGGTTGACATGGAATTCCACATGACATTATGCATGCCTCCTCGTATTCCATAGGGTCTTGACTAGGAGTACAAGTTTCAATTGGCACCATGGGGAGACTATACCCTTCATCAAAAGGCATATAATAAATAAAAAGCCACATAATAAGTAAATAATCAGAGTAACAAAAGAGGAAACTAAATATTACATACATTTTTTACAATAAATAGACAAAAAAAACTTTTGGGTGAAGGTAAAGCATGTAAATAAAGGTAGCACTAGAAGTTTCACCCAAACATTAATCTAGTAATGACCATATCCTCCTACTCTACCTAATCAACCATCCAACATATGGATTTTTCCATTCTCTTGGTCTTTGGTCATGTAGTATAATAGTGTACTAAAATGCTCGAGTAGGGTGGGGGTACAAGACTCAGAGGACACCACCAAAGGCTATTAATATATGTGCATAAAATATAAAACTGCATGTCATGAACATAAATAGGGAACATATATAAACGTAATATATTACAAAAGAACCAAACACAAGCCAGTTCCACTCAGACTAGCTCTACCTACTTCAGTGCCATGCTAGGATAAAAATACCTACTTCATCATAATTCCATTAGTAATGTCACCATCCAAATATGAAACATCCCCATCCTCAATGGGATAGTTCAAAAAACACATTTCACAAATATCTTGGAATGGATATCCCATATATATAGTGAACCAATCCTTTTTGACATATTATTACATGATTATAAGAATAATTGTCCACAAAATTCAAACCAAGGATCAAAAGGTCCAGATTCATTGGAAGACTAGTTTCATAATTAGAAAACATGAAACTAAAGTAAAAAATATTTTAATTTCTCTCCATAATAATATCATAACTCCCTTAGAGATCCTACAACTTCATATGGTAACCTAGTGAATTCATAGAAAAAATGGATGAGCTATAAAATCCTAGAAAGTGAATAAATATTGGATTGAAGCATAGAACAGGTGTAAGAATGCATAACATGGTAGAATAAAATTCAGGTCTCTTGAATAAAAGTATGTTAGAATAATATATGTGATCATGGAAACATATGAATGTGGTAGAAATATATAACATGACATATACATGAGTCAATGATAACTTCCAAGATTATATGCAATGGTGGGAAAAGTCCCATAATAGATTAGGTTTACTCTCAATTCCTATACATAACATATCATGAGACTAAAAAATTACCCAATTCGTTAGATTTATATATGGGTTCACCCATCATAACATGTACATGAATATGTGTGACTCATAAAGAATCAAACATAAGGAATAAATATAAGGGTTACCCATAGAAATAAATGG
Organism: Viscum album; assembly: GCA_963277665.1. Lineage (NCBI taxonomy): Eukaryota > Viridiplantae > Streptophyta > Magnoliopsida > Santalales > Viscaceae > Viscum > Viscum album. The sequence goes on from OY728167.1 coordinate 340,545,426, forward strand.
GTATCTTAATCTTTTCATAAGGCATAAACAAATGGATTATATCGATGGTATTCATGAAAGAATGGATTTAGAACATTATTAGTCATTCATAAATAAAAAATAATAATAAATCAAGAATAATTATGTCCATATTAATTGATAACATGAAAAATAGTGGTCAGATAACATTAGAAATGTTCCACTTAAATGCGGTTTTAGGGATTATAATAAAGTTTCTTTAAGGAGTATAAATGTATAATTGTTTTCATAAAAATATAAATGATATTAAAACATTTTCCAAGATATATTGAATGGTTTTAGAAAAATATTTTAGGCTTATGTAATTTTATGGTTTTTACTTGAAAATGGGTAAGAAACAGATAAGTTCCCTGTAATAGGATTTTCTTATTTAGAGGAATTGAGAAGGGGACCTTTTAAAACATGTAATTACCCATCAAAAAAAGATGAATTTAATGTTTCAAACTATTTCTCTTTGGCATGATGGAGGAATGACGCGCCCGACTGTTGATCTCATGAAGGGTTAGGCCCCGCTCAATTGCTAAGGTCGGGTACACTGGTCTTCGCTTTGAAATGCCCAATGGTTCCATATCCACGATACGTGGACCTGCTTTCCAAAGGTAGGAATTCACTGGGTGGTTTGGGTAGCGATGCTTAAGAACTCACATTGGTCGAGAGGATGGGAATTCGGGCTCATCACACCATTTTGGGTGGAAATTATTGCCTGTTCTGGGACTCTCATATAGATTTAAGATGTATTCATATATTCGAGAATCTTTAGTTTATACCCAAGAATAGTATCCACATATTTCTCTTGGATGGAAATGGTCATCTGAATGCAGGGATTCAGAGTAATTTATGCTCGAGGTTTACCATCCCTCATTGGATTAATGACCCCGAGGAGTCTGGACTCATTGAGGCGGCATTAGGGGTGGTGTGGTGAACCGATGTGAAGATAGTCAGATCGACCGGTCATTGGGCTTGATCCTCAGGAAGGATTCCAACGTACCCTGCCTAGGAGACAGGGATCAAAGTCCACATAGTTCGAATGTATAGTTTAACATCATGCGGAATGGGGGAAAACCGACGTGAAGGTTGTCGGAACAACCGGGTGGTGGGCTTGAACCTCATAGAGGCTTCCGGCATACCATGCCTTGACATGGATCAAAGTCCTCGTAGTTCGCATTAGTGGGGCTTACACTCTGAGGTGGGCCAGAGCTATGGATTGGGGCTTACACTCTGAGGAGGCCCTTGGTAGGATGTCATGGTTGATGCTTACCCTAAGCCCACGTGAGCCATTCTCGCTGTGAGAAACAAGAGGCAGCAGGGACCAGACGATCATGTCGTGAAAGGTGCATCTAGGGGAAGTGGAGTGGCGCTTACACATAGAGCGGCCCATAAGTTCGTGGATTAATCCGAGATGGATGCCCGTGGCGACAAAGCGTAGTAGGAGAGGAAAAGAGGTGCTCCTATTCCCGTCTTCTCTCTTGTTTCTGGGGAAAGTATGGAAGTGCATGGGGGCTTCCTTCTGATGGGTATTTCACTACCCCCATAGAGGGGTGAAGTTCCCCAGTCCTAACAAGTGGAGGGGTAGAATGGGGGCTCCCAGGCTCAGACCCTACATTACCGTGGGAATGTGAACCGAGGAATGCTTTGTGAATCCACCCAAGGGTCGGGGAAACCCCTTCTCCCCTGCTTACCGTGGGTATGTGAACTCAAAAAGGCGTGCTGATGTGCCTGAAGGTTACATCACATGGGTCCGGTGGCTCTGATGGAGGCCTCAGCTCAGGGCTGATGAATGGGCCAATGAGGGAGCTGCGTAGGATCAGACTGGACTGGGAGGATTTTATCCGTCTCGGAGAATGGGAACTCCGAAGGACCAGGTGGGCCACGCATGTGTATGAGTAGTGGCGCCCTATGCGTAGGGAGGTGCTACGTGGCTGGAGACGTCTTCCGTGAACCAGGGTGGTCCGTGGACTGATGGGAATCCCGCGAACTAGGGTGGTCGGCGGATGAATGGGCATCCTGCGAACCAAGGTGGTTCGCGGCTTCGGGTTCGGCCCACGTACTAGGGTGGTCCGCGGAGGGATCCATGCGAGTAGTGGAAACCGAGGGTGGTGCTGGTCGGGGCTTTATCGGTCGGGGCTTCGCCCGCGTAGGAGGGTGCTACGCGGTTCGATGGATCGGAAAAGGGGCATAAACTCCCTGGTCTGCGGGGAGTGCATCCGCGGAGGGGCCATGGTTCGTGTTCTTCTTTTATTTGTTATTTTATGTTCACGGTTCAACAAGTTATTATGCATTTTCCAGTTCCTTATTAATTCATTCCTAGGTTCATACCTGCTCTGGTTTGCAAACTGGAACTTCACTGTTTGTGAAATCCTAAGCCCCTTCCTTCGAAATCCTTCAACCCGAATCTGGTTGATCTCTCTGAAATCCTCCCTTTTCTTCCCCCTCCATCTCCTTTTATAGAGTGGGTAAAGAGATGTATCTATGGTCTCTCGACACCTTTTGCAGAGTCCCATGTCCGAAGACCCGGTTTACGGATGACTTGGTCAATCTGCAACGCACATGGGCATTGAGCGCATCTCCCCTGCGAACTGAACGAGTTCGGGGAGTGCTTCGCGGCCACGTAGGGCTCTACCTCCATTCGGCGAACGATAGCAGGTGTGGCCTGGGCCAGTCGACGATGTTCGCGGATGGGGAGGTTCGTGACGGTGAACAAGGTCGGTGCCTGTCCTGATTCTCACCCGCAGAGGTCCTCCGTCTTCATTCCACAAATGACAAGGGTCTACGGATGGGGTGCTTCGCAGAACCTGGCCACGTAGTATTTTCATGGGACCAGTTTGGGGAACGGTTCATCTTGTGCATCCTTTGAGTTTTCTACATCCTTTCTCCCAATTCTTTGGGGGGGGGGAATTGGGTAAAATCTCTTTGAAAATTTTTCAGGACCCTACAGATGCCCCCTATAAGAATGTGGTCTGATCGGAATGAAGAGGAGGCCATTCCGATGTAGAATGGTCCTGAAACATGGATGGTTTTTGGTAGATAGGTGGACCCTATAGGGGACCATGCCTATAAATACGGGGGCCCTTCCTTTTTCTTTTATCGGATTCTTTGTGAAACCAGAGCCCTCTCGCTTTTCTCCGTGTGCTCATTTCTTTGTGAAACGCCTCATCCACGAACCAGTTGCCACTTTCCACGAACCATTACTTCTTCGCGGTCACCTTCACCCATTGACCAATTTCCCAGCCGTGAACCAATACTTTTAATTTATTAAAAAGTAAGTCATGACGGGCCACGGAGGAACTTCCTCCAATGTTTTGATGGTCCACGAACTGAAATCTTCTAGACTATGAAAATTTCTTAAGGTTTCCAAACATAACTATTTAAATCCAGGATTAGGATTCCATGGAGAAACTTGGTTTGCAGTTCTCTTGCCAAGACTCCGCAGGTCAGAATACCGCGAACCCCTTCCACGAAGGGTTGGTTCGCGGGATACTGTCATCGTGAACCATCTTTTGAGGCCTGTTGGAGGACTTTTCCATATGATTGGTATTTTTTTCCAGATTTTGTTATTCTGGACTAACCATTCGCTGGTCTTCATAATTCCGGAGAAAACACGGTTCCCCCTTTCCCTACACCCAGTCCTGTTGCCGAGCCTCTCCCAGTTGGCGATCAACGCCTGAAAAAATGTGGCTGGCTCTGTTAAGGATGGAATTCGCCACTCCCCATTGTGCTCCTTCCTTGTCTATCTTCTCTCTAAGTCACAGCGGGAGTACACCTTTTCCAATAGCCTTCCTACCTACGGGTATGGTTTACTGTCGGATACATCGATTCCGGTGCCATCCCGTGACAAAAATTATGAAGCATGGATATTTACTTGCATTATCCCTTGATTTGTGATATCCGCTAGAGGGCGGCCTACCTCAAGGGATACAGCTACCGGATCTGTGTTGAATCACCTTCATGTGTCCCCGACAAGAGAACAACATCAACAGGAAGGGGAAATTCACTTTTACCAGAGCATTGCCCGCAATGCCATGGTAAATGATCGACATGGCTGGTTAGTGAACAGGGACCTCCGGCCTGGAGGAGCATTTAAGTTATTGGATTGGGGGTGTCCCTTCTGGGTCTACTAGAGCTATGTAGAGTTTGAAACAGAATTATGATCTGTAGGCTTTTATGAAGTTGCCTGGGTGTCCCAAACCTATACCCATCGGCCTCAAGCCCTTGCTAGGAAACTTATGAGTCGTTGGAGTCCAGAACCCAATACATTTCATCTGGTCCATGGTGAGGTGGGTATTAGTCTTTGAGATGTATTTCAGATTTCAGGGGTCCCCACCATTGGGGATATGTAAGAAGAATTTTTGTCTCCTTCTTCAGTGTGGGAAAACGAAGATAGGACTCCCCCCTTGGTGAAGCAGCTTGTTGACCAGGCCCAGAAGCAATCAAAGGATACGTCTCCGAAAAAACTTTTCCCATATCGTGAATGGGTTAATGAATTTTCTAGAGAGAGTGAATCAGTGGCTCTCTCGCACAGGCCCACGACCTTCCCTATGATGGAGTCCCGAAAATAGAGGGGAAGCTATTGGTTGATCCTGGAGCAAGGCCAGTTCGACGACTGGGGTTGGGATCGTGTCCCGGATGTCGATCACCTGCTCCGTCTGGCGGCGTTCCTGGCCTTATTTCTGAGTGGCTGGCTATTGCCCGTACGCGAGACTGGTGGCATGCAGGTCTCTACTTTTGTCATGGCAGCATAGCTGGCTACTGGCAAGGTCATTAACTTGGTCGTCCCAGTATTGGCCAAGATTTACAGGTTTCTTGGCAATATTACCGATGGAAGTCGGCCAAACCAGGTAGCTGGACCTTTTCAAATTCTCTAGGGATGGTTGGGAGCGCATATCAAGAACTGCTACACCTTCATCAACCCTCTTCAGATTCTAAGCACCACATTCCGGCCCTACTTGAAACTGACCAGCGGGGTTATGCCCGAAGAGTGGACGACCCAAGAGAAGGATGGTCAACAGACGGTTCAGAATATGCATCTGTTGTTGATCTGGATCTTGAGTTATGATCATTTCAACTTCCATCTATATCCCTTCTTGACCAGTGTAATTAGGAATACCATATCAGAGGAGTTTGGTAAGTGAGGGTACCTCTTTTCTCTCCGATAGGGCATTCTGGTTTCCCGTATCAGTGGGAAACTAATCTGTGAGGGGTAAGCGCCTTGCCGATTCAGAAGCCAATTTGGTTGCGTCCAGGCACAGTGTCCTCCCTCACTCAATGGCGTCAGCGAGAACCACCATTTAATGGTGTCTAGGAAACTGTGGTTAATGTTTACCTGGGAAGATACTGGTTGCGAGGTTATGACTCCCACACTTTCATACTCCACGCCCTTCTTATCCAAGAGTTACGCTGACTCCTGGGTGCAATCATACCCGAATGGCCAGCTAGGGCTATTGGTGCCAACCATCTCAAGTCCTAATCCATCGAAGGGCAAGAGGAAGCGAATGGGGGATGGTGCTTCAACCTGGTCGGGCAAGGTTCTTCACCACCCTACCGGTCTCGTGCTTCAGGGGAAGGTTTTAACGGATAGAGGTGTATCCTCTCATGCCCTCAAAGCCTCCCAGAGAGGGTTGGTTATCCCTGCTGATGCTTCTTTCCCGATGGCCTGGGGCCAATGGGACGAATTCCAAGGTCGGTCATCCTTTCGCAGTAAGTACCCCTGTTCTCTGTGGCAGTATCATCGGGATTCAAATGTGGCTCTTGATGGGCTGGGTTACATATCTGCTCCCGTTGATATTCTTTACAATGCGGACCCAGAGAGGGTTGATCGGTATTTCAGGGTCCTCGAGGCCTACATTCATGCATGTCGGGGATATTCAGTGTTGGCTTATCGAGTCCATGCCATGCTGCGATTGATGACTGACAAGGAGGAAGAGAGTGATCACTCTTTAGGGGGCGGTGAGCTTGTTGGTTCCCCCACTATGGCTGAGGTAAGGTAATTTCATCCTTTTCCTGTGAGATCCCACCCACAGGTAGATCCAAGGAGCTCCAGGGTGGTAGCAAAATCCGGAAAACAAACACGACCATTGGTGCCCCTACCAGCCCCTGCCACTGTTGAACCCTCCTAGGTTGATCCTTCCTGGCTAGTTGTTCCTGTTACAGCTGCATTTCCGGGCGCATGGAGAATCCGGGATGACCTGAGGGTCATCGGCTCGGATGAGGAGGTTTGGGCGTTACTCTAAAAAAGCCCTCTCGAGCTTCCGGGCATTGGGACTATCTTCACTCCTCCTCACCTGTTGCTAGAAGATGATCTGGATGAAATAGTCTCCTCATTGAAGGATATTGATGCATATGTGCATTCACTCTGAAATCGGCTTTATGGGTCCACCCAGGTGTCCATGATGATTAGACATCCGGAATCGTCCGACCCTGAGAAAGAGGTTGCCCTTCTCATCCATTCTAGCTTTCCTCCTCCCCTACTGTGAAGGTCTTAATGTTTCTTCCCTTTGTGGAGGGTGACGAAGAATCTCAGGGTGTAATTCCCTCCCCGAAGTATACTCCCCGTGGTACCACAGCAGGGGAACATGTGCTTTCGCCCACGGGGGTCATCAAGGAGGGTTATCCTGGCGCATCTGAGCTCATGGAAGCGAACATTGCGGACCCATCTAGGTTCTTTCCTCCTCCAACGCCTCCTAGGGTTCTAGGTGAAGAACTTTCCCCTGGGCAGATCTAGAGACAGCAACAAGCATTTTGTTTATCAGAACAGCTCAGACAAGGGACGTCGGGTAATCATGACTTCCCATTTGCTCAATTGCCAACTTGCATATTCTGATTCTGCCAGTCATTAGCTGTTTTGGCGTATGGTGCAGGGCCACTCGAGGATCTGGTGGTGGCTACCCAAGTGGTCATACCTTCCGCCTCCTTGTCATTTGAGGAATCTCCTATAGCTAGGCCTAGACATGATGAGATAGTGGGCCCTGCTGGAGGGGCCAGTGATATGGATGCTTTACACCTGCCTTCGTCTTTCAGAGATATGTCAGAGGAGGAATAGCTAGAATTCGAGACTCCTCCTGATCAGACAGCCCCTTCAATTGCGAAGGAGAATGGGGTGCTCGTGATTGCTGAGGTGTTTCCAGATCCGACGAGGCCAGCCACCTCAGACCCAATGGATCCCGTGGCGATGGAGGAAGATCCCGCCATTAGTCCAATAGTCAGAAACCCAGAGTGAGCCATTATTTTGTTTACCAGGGGTGTGATTCCCCCGAGCATGGTCTCCGTAGGCGACTGCTTGGGGGAATATTTGGGAGCTACTGGCCTTGGGCATGGCCTTAGGTCCTGGACACCATTGGGGGTTCCCAGGACTCCCCTGCCTCTTGAAGACGTAGCATATTCATCAAGTGGTCGTGGCGGCATAGAGCTTGAGGATACTGACGCCTTGATGACCATGGGTAAGTTCTTTAATCCCTTGCCACTAACTCCTTTATCTTCCCTTTTTTTATTAGGGATACTTACATGTCTTACTAACTTTTTGGTTTTAGGGTCATGACCTTTGGCATTGGTGATTGCTCCATTGGGTCCTATCATACGAGCGACCACAACTGCCCGGGGCGAAGTCGTTGTGGTGCCAGAGTTTGCGGGGGAAGCCGCATCGGGTCCCTACATGGTGACGTTCATGCTTGATTATGTATCTTCATCCGGGAGTGACTCCGAGCCTGACCAGCAAGTCATCTCCAGTCTTCTACCTCCTCACCAAAGGAATTAGGAGAAAATTTGGGGGCTGATTTCTCAGACGCCCCTAGTCGAGATGCAGACCAAATTACCGAAGTTGCTCAATCTATTTATATTGCTGGGATTTGACAGATTTGACTACCATGTTATTTATGACATAGTCAAGAAGGTGGTCGCTGATCAGGAAAGAATGGGTGGTTTCGAATCTCGCCTTTCTGCTGCTCAATCTGAAGTCTACCTTTCCACAACCCGACAGCTTTTCCTAATAGAGGCCCATGATGATGTCGGGGTAGTTGCGAGACTCCAGGGAGAAGTCATTGAACAACGTTCCTACATGGAGGTGCTGAGGAATGAGATACGACAGCTGCAGTAGGAAGAGGCTAACGTCGCTTCCATAATTGAAGAAGGGGAGCGGCGGATGGAGGAGGAGATGAGGGTGAGCTCAAAGGCGGCCCAGGAGGCGGAAGAGTTGCAGGCTGGTGCAGAAGCTAAAACAACCTTACTGTAGAATCTCTCTCGAACAATCGAGGACTCTCACCAGTGCCTGATATAACTTTATGAGTCCACTAAAAACATTCTATCATCACTTCTCACTCCAGAGGAGGCTCCGGGCTGTGGATGCCCTTCTCACCAACATTGTTATGGAGCAAAGAAATGTTTTTTTCATAGCACTCTTCTTGTCTTCTCCCGCGACAGAATTCATTTGGCGCCGTTGTTGTGTATGTTAATTCACCGATCTCAGAATAATCAGAGTTTGGGACAAGAAATAATAAACAAGCTCTAACTTTTTCCTGGATCATGGGATCCAGCGAGCATAGTTTGACTATTACTAGGGTTTTGTAGAAAAACCCCTACAAACTTTTTTTTTCCTTTTTATTTTAATGCCCTAATTTCCCCTGGGCCCATTTTGTGTGGACCCAGTGGGTATGGCCTGACTTTTGCTTAGGTCTCCCTTTTCGGGTTTTCGGCCTAACATGCTTTGGGCCTATTTTTGTGTGCGGTTTAAAGTCCCACCGACAAGACTATCATTACTAATTTTTTAATTCGAACATCTTTGACCAAATATGGTGGGGCGAGGGCCCCAATAAGGTCCGGTTTATTAAAATATGTCTCAATATCCTTCAGATGCATGTGGAGGGAGTGTGTTTAGATTTGAACGACATGCAGGGCATATTTCAAGGCATGGGAGCCATATCGATGTGCAGAGGTAGGAAGAGCATCGCCTAAGGAAATATTACCTTTGGTAGACGGGCCAGGGGTGATTAATATGCAGAGCCACTAAGGGCATGGTATGAATAGTCATGCAAAGGTGTCCTTAAGCCAATGACTCTCCATTTATGATGTCCATAGGACTTTATGAATGTCCGACTCATGAAAACCACAATAGGTGGCATGGAGAATTATGAAAACCACCCGGGGTGGCTTGAAAAGGATATGTGACATCTAAAAGGGCATGAAACATCGGTATCAATCAGGAGTGTGGAAGCAAGGTTCCTATCCTACACATTTATCCAGCATAAAGGACGGTTGGATCTTGGCATAGTTTAATGTCATGTAGCTGGGACATCATCTGGAATGGAACAGCTTCTCCTGGTTTTGGGTAATCTTGTCAGAGACGTTCCACCATATTCAGGTAGGGTTGTGAAAAAATCTGGTAAACTGTTGCTCAGAGGATTTCCAAATGTCGGGATGGACATGGGGGCTCAGGGGCCGAGAGGCGTACGGAGAGAAGCATTGCCTAAGGAAATATTCCCTTTGGTAGACAAGCTAGGGGCGATCAATATGCAGAGCCTCTGAGGGCATGGTATGCATAGTCCTGCAAAGGTTTCCTTAGGTCAATGATTGAATTCTCCTGATAGCCGAGCAGATTCAGGGAAGTTAAGATTCGGGACCACCAGGGGTGGCTTATGAGAGTTCGTCATTTTCTGAGTACAATGTATGGTTTATGAGGAGAGGGTTCATGGATACAGGAGAAGAATATGGCCTAAATTTCCTGAGAATGGGTAAAGTCAATCTTGCTCACATTGGTGTTAGACGGTGGTTTGTGTAGGTCTGACCCATACACTGAGGGACAGAGAAAAGCCTTCATTCCTTACTGAACCCAGGACAGGTTTTGGACGTGCAGTTTAACGTCGTGTGGTAAGGAAGAGGAGCATTAGTCAAGGATGTTGTGGAGTTTACCGTCATGCAGTGAGGATATGGTCACTTTGAAATTTCGTGCAGTTTAACATCATGTGACAAGGACGACTTCCGTTCAGTTTAATGTCATGCGGCAAGGACGAGAATTATTTTTAAAGGATGTTGTGCAGTTTCACATCATGCAGTGGGGACGGGGGTACTTTTAAATTTCGTGTGGTTTAACATCATGCGACAAGGATGGATTCTGTGTAGTTTAACTTCATTCGGCAAGGATGGGCGCATTTTTAAAACCAATGAAAATGCTTGTAGTTGAAGGCATTTCCCCAGATGTTTAATGCTTGGTCTTTGCAGTTTTATGCCAAGTGGCCAAGATGTTCCATGAAGTTTAACGTCATGCAGTAAGGACGTAGTTGCAAAGGCCATTATCTATCAGAATGTAACTGGGCTTGAACATCCCGGTATGCCCAATATGTGGAGATGGGTTGATGGTGAAAATCGTGGTTCCGGGGCTTCTTGGATCATGAGAAATGATGTGGGGGCTCTGAGGTCGATAAGCGTACGGAGCTAGGACGAGTGCCACCTGTGGAAATCATGCCTTTGGTAGATGGGTCAGGGGCTGTCAATATGAAAAGACGCTAAGGGCATGGTATGCATAGTCATGCAATGGTGTCCACGGGTCAATAACTTTCCACTTCTGATGGTCGTGAGTGGTTATGAGGATCTGTGATTGTCTAGGCCACGAAGTCTGTCATTTGGTAAGAAAATGTGTGGACATGTCGGGCATACTCAACCATGGTTGTTATTAAAGCTTAGAGAGCTCCCTGCGCTGATTTATCTTGTGTGTGGGGGTATACCTTCACTCCATGCAGTTTATCGTCATGCAGTAAGGACAAAGTACTCCTAGTTTAGCGGTCATAGAACTTAGACCATTGGGTGACTGTTGTTGCAGTCACTCGAAGGATAATTGAGTTAACATGCTCTGATATACTCTGAACAGTGTCTGTGATGAAGGTTTTAAACTGCAACTCTGAGGTATCCTAGATCAGGAGATGGGGTGTTGGGGCTTTGAGGCCGGTAAGCGTACGGAGCTAGGACGAGTGTCACCCAAGGAAATCTTGCTTTTGGTAGACGGGCCGGGGGCTATCAATATGAAAAGACGCTGAGGTAATGGTATGAATAGTCATGAAAAGGTGTCCTCAGGTTGATAACTTTCCATTTCCGATGGACGGGAATGATTATGAAAATCCGAGATTTCTCACAGTACAGAGTTCAGCGTGTGGAGATAATGGTGCCTGAGCATACAAGAAACATCTTCACTGCAGTTGTACGTTGAGTAAATGAATCCTAGTCCTGGCTTGACGTTCGTAGATGCAGGTCTTCATGTGAACCATTGGCGAATACATAGGCTAACCGGGTAGGGAAACCCTGGTGACATTTGGATGTGAAAATGGGACGAACATGTAAACCAATGTGCCATAAATTTATGAATTAAGAGGTATGGTATGGGGCTCTGAGGCCGGCAAGCGTACGGAGCTAGGAAGGGTGTCGCCTGTGGAAATCTTTCCTTTGGTAGATGGGCCAGGGGCTATCAATATGTAGAGCCGCTGAGGGCATGGTATGCATAGTCATGCAAATATGTCCATAGGTCGATAAGTTTCCACTTCTGATGGACATGAATGGTTATAAAGATCCATAATTATCCGGGTCGTGAAGTCTCATGTACTGGGAGGATGCATCCAAATGCGCAAGGAGTATTTCCATCTTGTTTCGCCAAATATCTTATGTGGCTCACGATGAAATCCATGTAGTTTAACGTCGTGCGGTAAGGACACGGTCCGTGCAGTTTAATGTCATGCGGTAAGGACACAAAAATACACCGTGCAGGTCAGGTCCATACGCGAGGGAAATGGAGCATTTTTAAATTTTATTATCTATGCATTTTAACGTTGTGCGGTGAGGAAAAAAATACACCCCATGTAGGTCTGGTCCACACATGGGGGAGAGGGAATTTTTACCTTTCATTATCCATGCAGTTTAACGTCATGCGGTAAGGACGCAAAAATACACCTCGTGCAGGTCTGGTTCATACACGGGGGAAAGGGAGAATTTTAAACTTTTATTCGGGGGTGGCTGGGAGAGGATGGGGAACTCTAGTTTCGCTATGTATCATGTGAAGGTAGGAATCAAGCCGCACATAGTTCTATTTTGGATGGTACACACCGCGCGGGTCTGGTCCGTACACGGGGGAAGGGGAAATTTTTAATCATATTCCACTTGGGAATGAATGGGCCATGATAGGGGATCTCGATGTTGCTAAGTATCCAGAGAGGGCAGGAATCAAGCCTCACGTAGTTCTCTTCAAAAAGTACACCCCGTGCAGGGCTGGTCCGTACACGGGGGAAGGTCATTTTTAAATCTCCTTATCCGTGCAGTTTAACGTCGTGCAGTGAGAACGAAATACTAACAGTTTAGGGTCATAGATCTTGGACCTTTGGGTGCTTGGAAATCTAACGTCATGCAGCTCAGACAAAGAATATTTTTTGTTTCTATGTGAAATACTTCTTCAAGAATCTTTTATTTGTAGGAGCTGTGGTGAATTGCCCATCCATGGAGATCGGGGCATACGCTCTGTGGAGTAGACCTTGTGTATGACATATGATCCCTCCCACTAGGGCTCCAACTTTGGAGGCTTCTTTCCAGGTATCATTGGGGTCCGGAGGACCAACACCAATTATCCTTCCAAGAAAGACGAAAGATGAACCTTTTTGTTGAAGGCTCGTGCGATCCTGTTCTGGTATACATCCAGATGGGACAAAGTGTGCAGCTGCTTCTCGTCTAGTTGTTCCAATTCACCTATCTGCTTTTCTGATTGCTCATCATTGGATAATTGATCACAAATGGCAACACGGAGCGGGGGTAATTGGAGTTCAATGGGTAGGACCACTTTTTTTCCATATACTAATGAGTACGGAGTGGCATGAGTAGCGGTGTGGATTGTGGTTCGATAAGCCCACAATGCATGGAAGAGTTTATCTGGCCATGACTTCTTGTCTTTGTCCACCATTTTCTGGAGAATGTTGGACAGGGTCTTGTTGAAAGCCTCTATCTATCTGTTGGCCACTGCATGGTAGCGGGACGAGTGGTTTTCCTTGATACCATATTCTTGGTATAGTTTCTCCAATTCAGTAGAGTAGATGTTGGTGTTGTTATCCGTCAGTACGGTATGAGGGACACCAAACCTGGTGATTATATTGGCCTTCACAAAGCTAACAATGTTTCTTTCCCTAACTTCCTTAAGGGGTACAACCTCCGCACATTTGGAAAAGAAGTCGGTTGCCGTGAGGATGTACTTCAGCTGTTTGGCTGTGGCAGGAGGTTATGGCCCCACGACATCCATTCCCCAGACGGAAAATGTCCAGGAGTACTTGTCCTGATGAAGTAACTCTGGGGGTTGGTGTATGAAGTTGGCATGAATTTGGCATGAGTGGTATTTTGCAGTGAAGTGCTCGCAATCTTGTGCCATTGTGGGCCAAAAGTACCCAAGCCTTCAAACCTGATGGAAAATCTTGGACCCCGGATGATGTCCCCCACATGCTCCGGCATGCACTTCAGACATGACATCAGTGGTTTCTTCTCCATCAATGCATCTGAGGAGGACTCCGTCGAGGCATCGTTTATAGAGGTCCTCTTTCTGACCCGCGCCACCATATAGGACAAAGTTGATTTCCCTTCTCCATATTTGCTCTCGTTCAGCCCTATCTGATGGAAGTTCTCCCCATTGAAGGTGGTTTGCAATGGGGGTCATCCAGCCGGTGGCGGGAGCATATGGCTCAGGGACAGGAATTACTTCATGGATTACATCTGTCTTGGCTTGGACAAATGACAAGACCATTTGACGGTGAGCAACACTAATAATAGTTTCATCCCGGTCTGGGTCGGCTAGGGCTGTGGCTACATTGGCTAACGTATCCTCCTGGGCATTCTGGGACCGGGGAATATAGGTAAATGTTGGTTCTGTAAAGAATTCCACCATTGACCCTCAGGCATGGCCAAACAGGGGAATCAGCCCCTCCTTTTTGATAGCATAGTCACCATTGGCTTGCTTGATGACCAGTTCTAAGTCACCTTTTAATTTAAGGTGTTGTACTTGTCCCTGGAGTGCGAGTTCCCAAACTGGAATGAGGGCTTGATACTCCACTTCATTGTTCGTACATCCTTTTGATAGGAGGAAGGAGTATGAAAAAACAACCTTTTCTGGGGACATGAGTATTATCCCCAAACCCACCTTGATAAATTTGGGATCTTCCATCCATTTCCCGGTTGGGCTTCGGGAGGCGCTGTCGAAGTACATTTCCCATGTTGGGAGCTCCTCTTGAACCATGAAGATGTCCTCATCGGGTAGCTCGAAGTCTGGTGCGGCAGTCCCTGTTGAGGGGTGTTCTACCAGAAAATATGCCAATACCTGGACTTTTATGGACTTCTGAGGCACAAACCAAATGTCAAATTGTTGCACGATGAATACCCATCGGGATAGGCGCCCAGTCGGCATCGGGCGACTGAGGATCTACTTGAGTGGGTTATTGCGTGAGACCAAATAGACTTCATGATGCTGCCGATAATGTCGCAACTTTTGAACTCTGAAGACCAAGGCCAAACAACTCTTCTTGATGTTTGAGTATCGAGTCTCGGCGTCAATCATGGTTAGGCTGAGGTAATAGAGACTGTTTTCACTGTCGGTGTCATTCTTTTGTGCGAGGAAGGATCCCAGTGACCGTTCCAGGGCTTTCATGTACAAGATAAAAGGTCTTCCTTTGACCGGGGGCATGAGCACTGGTGGGCTTAAGAGGTACTTCTTCAGGCTGTCAAACGCCTCTTGGCAGTCATCTGTCCATTAGTACGTCACTCCCTTCTTCATTAGCCTGGTAAAGGGAAAACATTTTCTTGCCATGTTGGATATGAATCGCATGATATAGGCCAGGTGCCCTTGGAATCCCCTCAATTCGGTGAGATTACGGGGAGGTGGCAGGCCAAGGATAGCCTTTGTCTTTTCCGGGTCGACTTCGATGCCACGATGGCGTACGACGAAGCCAAGGAATTTCCTTGAGATAACCTCGAAGGCACATTTCAAGGTATTTATCTTCAGAATATGTTGTCGAAGTTTTTTGAAGACGGTCTCAAGGTCTGACAGGTGATCTGAGCGTTGTCATGATTTGACCACCAAGTCATCCACATAGCACTTGACGAATCTCCCTAGGAACGGTTTAAAGATACGATGCATGGCGCGCTGATATATGGTGCCAACGTTCTTGAGACCAAAGGGCATGACCCTGTAATGGAATACTCCTTTGGGGGATCTGAAGGCAGTAGCTTCTTCTTCTTCTCAGGCCATTCAGATCTGATTATACTCAGAATAGCCATCCATGAAGGATAGAACCACATACCTGGCTGTTGAATCGATCAGTAACTCGGTGATCGGGACCAGGAAATCATCTTATGGGAAATGTCGATTGAGATATCTGAAGTCAATGAAGATGCGGATTTTTCCATTCTTTTTCTTGATAGGGACGATGTTGGCCAACCAGATGGGGTACTGGACCTCTCGAATGAATCCTTCTTTAATGAGCATATCAACTTTAGCCTCTATTATGGCAGCATGTGAAGGGTGTTTCCTTCTGGCAGCCTGTTTATAGCCCCTGTGGTCTTCTGGCAGACCCAGGTGATACGTCGCCACTTCGGGATCAAATCCTAGAATTTCTGTTTAATTCCAGTCAAAGATGTCCCGTTGTTGCCTAAGGGAGGAGGTATATACCTCGTGCTCCTCGGGGGACATGGCCGCACTAATGAGGGTGGGCCTCGGGTCTTCCTTGGTACCCAGGTTTATTTCCCTGATCTCGTCCACCGTGGTGGAGATACCCTCCTCAAATGAGGGAGGTGCATCCCAGAGATATTTTTCCTCTTCTTCACCCAAATCCTCATCTTCTTGATCTGATGGGGGGAGATCTCCCGGCCCGGGCTCTTGGGAGTCTAGAGGTGGGGCATTGTGGGTGTCCTCGCTTGTGTATTCGCCTGAAAATGGAGGGTTAGCGGTCGTTTCTGCATCATTACGCCCAGCAGTTATGGCTGAAGTCATGAGGAAATCTGAGTGTGTGTCCGGACATGAACCCCTGATCTCAACATGGTTGATGGAAAGTACGTAGTCTCTGCCAAGATATCTAAGGGGGTCGTTAGGAACCATTTCCAGAACATTTGGAGTGGGGATCCAGTTGACACCATCGGCCAAAGGCTTCTTCTTATTTTCCTCATAAAATCTGGCGTTAATGTAGTGTGACTTGGAGAGCTCGAATGGGGCCTTTTCAGCGTGCAATGTCCCACTCTGTCCATTGACTCAATACTTGATACACTGGTGGTAGGATGAAGGAATGACCATGTGCTTATGGAGACACGGCCTTCCTAGCAGGGTATGAAATGATTTGTTCTGCCGGACCACCAGGAATTCCGAATAGGCCACAAGGTCACCAAAATGGATCTTTAGCTTTATTTGTCCCATTGAATTCTGCTCGCTCTTATCATAAACCAACAAAGTTGTGGCCGAGGTCACCAGTTCATCCTCACTGTAGCCTAGCTTATAGAGTGTCCATAGGGGAAGGAGGTTAACTCCAAAGCCATTGTCAATAAAGACTTTGCGGACCTCAACATCATTTACTGTGCCGGAAACATATAGTGGTTTGATGTGTCCTTGCATGACGGCATCTTCGTCCTAATTAGTGAAAGAAATCAACGCATTGCATTCATTCGGGCTGGTCTCCGTCTGGTAAATCTGGACGGTAGCTACCTCGGCTTGAAAATCCTTAGGACTGTGCAAGGCTTCAATAAGTGCCTCCCTGAGGTCAGATGACAAACTCAAGGCATCCAGGATTGACAGCTTGGATGGTATTGATGCTAGCTGATTATGGATGTCGTATTTTTGCTCCAGCGGCCGACGCTTTTCCGATGGTGGGAGAGATTTAACGGGCAGCTTGGGAGCTGGATTATGTGATGAGGAGGGTCTGGACGAGGGGTTAGAGGTCGATGGTGCTCCCACTTTTTGGGGACTCGGCCCGATCGTTCTATTTGTGCGCACTAGGCGTCTAGACACTTGTTCCTCCTCTGATGGGTGTAATAGAATAACGAGGGCAGAGTGGCTGCTTGTGGACGTGGAGGGATATGCTTTCTCCTGTTGAGTCTATTGAAGGGATCTCCCATGGGTTTCCACGATGTTGATGGTTTGGGCCGAGGTCCAACCATAGGGTTGGTTTCATCCACGACTTTGCCTCCCCTCGTATCCCCTGCCTTTGTGATTCCTCCTCCTGGCCCCTTGTGTCGGGAACATGGGTTCATAACAATACCCTTCGTCAGGGAATGATTACATAAGATGGATGATGTTTATGGAACCAAAGATTATCTCCTCATCCGCTAAGGAGTCAACCTGGTCGGTTGTCTCTGATGGTGCCGTTTGGTGGGTCGGTGCCCATGGCGCCAAATTCAAGGGCATAAAATCTTACAGTGTCAGGGTAACATTGGCCAGGTCGCGGACTGCTCTTCTTGTGCGTCTCTCCTCATTTCTTGATTACACCCGGATTACTAGCTCGTAGAGGGTTGTGAGGTCGATGTCAACGGTCATGCGACATCAGGGGATATTGGTGGCAACACCAGCTGTCGTAGATGAGCTTGAAGTATGCCATGGGTTCGGTTGATAGTCTTCCGAGTCATCCAGTTACCAACCTTCTGCCCCTTATTACTAGCGACTTCCTACCAACCCTCCCCTTTGTCGGAGTTAGTGGTGGAAATATATGTCACATGTGCTGGAGTTGGTCCCAGCTTGACCTACCCAGAGTCTACCATCCTTTGCATGAGGTATTTGAAGACGAAGCATTCCTGAATATTGTGTCCAAACATTCGATGGTAGGGACAGTAGTCTGGCCTGTCATTGCGGCTGACTTCTTCGGGCTTCCTCAGCTCCGGGAGGCTGAGCAAGATTCAATTCATGGCGACGATGAAGTAGCTGCGGACTTGGTCCTCTTGGTACGAGTATACTTTATGTCTTCATTCCTCAAACTGTTTCCGCTTCGACCCTCTCTGATCCTCCCGCCTAGGCGGAGGGGGCCGCTGATGTAAAGGGGGCCCTTGATGATTTGGTGGAGGCCTGAGTTGTGGAGCAGGTACAGGGGCTGGCTTGAGCGTGACAGAGGATGCTTCAGCTCTGGCTTCTCTCTTTGTGGGAGCTTGTGAGGCTATTCGGGACTTCAAATTGGTACGCTTCATGGATTCTTCATTTCTCTGGGCAATGGCCGAGAGATGGCGGAATCCAATGGTGCACTCCACTGGTATGAGTTGTGTTTGCAGCTCTTCTTGAGTATTATCAATGCATATAGCATGAAGCTCGTCTTGAGGCATTGGCCTGTCTAGAGAGTAGGTCAGACCTTTCCATCTATCAATGAAATCTGAGACCCTCTGATTATCCCTCTACTTGCAGTTCATGAAGTCACTAACTGTTGTCTTAGGCAATGTTGAGCTGAAGTGGAACAGGAACTACTGCCAAAGGTCTTCCCAGCTTTTTATTGACTGGGCTAGTAGACTCGTATACCAGATGAAGGCAGACCCTTGCAGGGTTTGTACGAAACATCTGAGTTTCACCGCTTCTTGTTATTCTGGAGTTCCCATCATTGGGTCCCAATAAGACGCGTAGTGCATCAAATGTTGTTCTGGATCGCCTAATCCATTGAAGATAGGGAATATAGGGCTCCCAAAATTGGGAGGAGGAGGCGTGTTGCTCACCCAATCCGGGTAGGGCTTCTTCTCTTCCTGTATCGAAGAGCGTCGACCTTCAATTGCTTCCAATCGAGCTGTCAATGCCTCAATGGTGTTGGTGAGACCCTAGTTTACATCATGTTGGGCTCGGTCCTGGCCAGGAGTAGCCCGAGGAATTGCCTGAGGATCCGGGTTGGCCGGCACCAAGGGTGCATATGTCGTTTGTGGGACCTTTGGAGGGTTCAGGCGTACTCGCTCCGGTTTCTTCCTGATTGGAGGGAAGTCTTGGTATTCATCTGAATCTACATTTAGGTAGTTGGACGAGACAGGTGCCTCGTTGGGCGGGAGCCCTGACCGTGCTTCATTGGCCGGGTCAAACCTTGGTCTTTGAGGTGCACTTACTGGTAGTGCATGATGTGGCTCCTCCTAGGATGCACTTTCAATAAGGTGGTTCCTCTGGATTAGCTCGACATTAAGCTGCCTCAATTCCTTAATTTCCTCTTCATGTCGAGAAAATCTCTCTTCGAGCGTGAGTGGATCATTTTTTTCATGAGAAGGAGGCGGGTTAAGGGTAACCAATCCATTATTCTTATCCTTGTTGGAAGCTCGCAGGGTAAGCGGAGGGAGGTTAGCTGAAGGGGCGGCCATATTTAGAGTGGCCCTCTGGTTCCGGGTGTGCACACCTGGTGGTTCATTGTGGGTCGCAGCCAGACCAGAACCATCGTCTTCCGATCTATCCATATTTGCATCATCTCTGGCATCACCCGTGGGGTTAGCCTCTATGGCGTTGATAGATGCATATTGTGGGGCGGAGAAGATTTCATCTTCCAAATAGGAAGAGGATCTCTTGCGTCTTCTGTTGGCCTTTCTTTTCATGTCCCGGTATTGCCCTTGGACTCCTTGACGAAGGGTGACGCAGATAGTTCTTTGATGCGACCTTACGGTACGCCTTCCTCTTGGAGGGGATGATGATTCAAACGACGGGATAGGTCAGGATTCTCCTCTTCTGGATGTCCTCCCTAGACGAGAGAATACTGACTCTCGTGGGGGAGGTTGTTTTTGAGGGGGTAATAATGCCCCCATACCTAAGGGCTGGGGTTGGATCCATTCCTTGGATGTTGAGTCTCCTTCCATTTTTATTGGTCTTATAGGGGAATTTGTTGTTAAAAATGCCTCCAGCCCTATAGGCTAGGGTCGACCCTAGATTTTGGTAGTGTCTACTGCTATCACTACCTGCCTGATCTTGCGCGCCCCCATTCGGGGGTGAACTGGGTTTGGTGCTGAGTCCTTCTGTGGATCAATCCCTTCTGGGGAGGCAAGAAATGACCACTGATTGGCCTCTCTTAGGAGAGTGGCCGGTTTTATGCTCTCTTTGTCTTGATTCAGGAGTCATTGAATGGCTTTTACCCATCGGGTATGATGCTTCTGGGACATACCCAAGGCATGTCTCTGTTCGGTGTGTTGCCTTTCCTGAATAGGGAGACCACTCAATTGTCGTTTTGTTGGGATGATGTTGCAAGACACCATGCCGAATGGGTTCTTCTGGGCGAGGAGCGGAGTAAAATGCAGAGCTCCATGTTCCCCCCATCCCCTGATATGGACTCCCGTCGGAGCGTTACCGATGAGGCGATGCAACTGGTGCATCGCACGGAGGCAGGCAATCTCCATATTTCCTTTGCGCCTCTTGAGGCACTGTTGTCGTGCTGAGGGAAGAGCTTCTAGGTCGATGTGACACAGGAGGTCTCCTATTGTCTTGACATGGTCTACATACCCATCGTATGGTAGAAATCTTGATTTCAGTTGGTGGAGGGTTGTCTATATATTATGGCGGATGCCGTTCACACATCCTTCCGATAACTCTCTGGGTATGTCGAACTGAGAGGTGGCCGTGGGCCAAAACATAACTGGTATATCATTTCTGGCCAGTCATTTCCTCATGTGAAACATGTCGGCATACTCCTTCGCCAGTGATTCCTCTAC
This sequence comes from Viscum album, assembly GCA_963277665.1. Classification (NCBI taxonomy): domain Eukaryota; kingdom Viridiplantae; phylum Streptophyta; class Magnoliopsida; order Santalales; family Viscaceae; genus Viscum; species Viscum album. Next base: position 340,566,063 of record OY728167.1, read on the forward strand.
CTGGTCAGCCCAACTGAGGTGCTCACTGATAGTGTGGATGGAGGCAGTGGGACTGGTAGGTATTGAATTATCATGCGGGCGGTTCTGAGGTGGTTCAGAGGATGAACGTGGCCCTAGACTGTCTCCTGGTCGAAGAAGGGTGTCATTGGCGACTAGCTGGGAATCTGAGATGCTTGATCCCATCCTTCTGAGTGCCTCAGCATACGAGGGCTTTTCCGTGCTTGAATCAGCAGGGGATGGACCTTCCTATCGGTATGATATGTCACTACGGGGAGGACATTCGCAATGGCAGCCGCAATGGAGAGGACTACCATTACTACTTGATGCTTCACTGCATGGAGGAATTTGACAGTGCACACCCTGGGGAGGACCTCCATGGCATGTCACGGTGAGGGGAGGACCTTCTGGCTGTGTAGCATTGTTATGGGGAGGGCATTCGCAACAGCTGCCATCATGGTAAGGATGACCATCATGGTTTGACGTTCGATGTGTATCCTGGGGAGGACCTTCAAGACACACTGTGACAAGGGGAAGACCTTCTTGTTTCTTGGGGCCACTACGGGGAGGACCTTTGCAATGGCGGTCATGGTGGCAAGGACTACCATCACAACTGCTGCAATGGTGAGGACTTCCATTACAACTACCACAGGGAGAATATCTGCGGGGTACACCTAGGAAGGGTCTTCAGAATCTACCACAACGAGGGGAGGGCCTTCTCGTTGCTTGACGTCTCTACGAGGATGACCGACGTTATCAGGGTGGTGAGGACTGCCACTGTGATCAGCTGCCGGGCTACGTGGATTGTCATTGCAACGTAACCCCTGGGGAGGACCTTCAGGGCAGGCCACGACAAGGGGAGGGCCTTCTTTTCGTGATGAGACGTCACTGCGGCAAGGGCCTCCACAGTTGTGATTTTGATAGAGAAGAATACTATCATAATCTATGGTCCCACTACATGGAGAGTGTTTGTAGTGTATACCCTAGGTAGGACCTTGAGGGTGGACCGCAGCAAGTGGAGGGCCTTCTTGCGGCTCGATCTTCTGCTCATGTAGAGGGTTTCTGTGACTCGCATCAAAAGAGGAGCTCTCATGATCGATTGTTATATGCCCGTAGGGGAGGTCCCCACGGGTACTCTAGGAAGGACCTTCAGAGCTGCTGGTAGCAACATTACGGGGAGGAAATTTGCAACTGCTACTGCCACTCCCATAATATGGTAATGGGCGGTCAGGGTTTTGAGCCTTCGGTGTGAGCTCAACGGCATTGGGAATCCCAGCTTCGAGCAGAGCGGAGCCATAAACTTCCTCTTTATTTTCCAGGTACCTTCAGGGCGTTTGGGGCACTTTTTTGCAGGCAGCGAGGACCGTCTGTTGTTGACAACGACCTTCACCTTTGGGTTCGTGTCTAATTGGGTCATGTGATGTTGTCGGGATACGCCGAAAAACACCTAGACTTTTAGCAGTGATATATGTCTGATCTAGAGAATCCACCATGATGGACGGGTGGCCCCCTGTTTGAACGAGTTAAGCTGGTCGATCTGGTTGCCCTTGCGTTGTGGAATATAGCTGGTGAGCCTCCTGGGAAGAAGTAGGGATGCAGATCTGCTCTGAGGCGGTTATCTCGTATCTTAGATGAGTCGCCTCAATTGGGGATATGGGATCACGAGCTCGTGTCCTTGTTGTTGTCACTGATGCAATTACATTCTGGAAAGTCTGGAAGATATGATCTGGGATTGATACCTGCTCCTCCATCATTTCCAGGATATGCAGAGAGAAATCTTTGGCAGGAACGAGTATGAAGGCCCATTCCAGTATCAGAGTAGGAATATCATGCTCCGATCCTCCAGTGGTCAGTGGGTACTGACAATTCTCCTGTGTATGGGCAAGTGAACGAATCTTCCCCTAGGCCGGGATACGCCGGCTTATCTCTCCGTTTTCCGCCACATCAAGGTGGCAGACTTTACTTGCATCCACAGGGAGCTGGCCCTGCATATATTGGTTTCCCACCGAATCGAGTTGGTGGCCTTTATTGGTAGGGAGACATGCCTGTCTGTGAGTTACCGCCACATCTAGGTGGTGGGCTTTGTTTATCGCCACCATGCAGGGATGGTATGCGTCAAGAGGACCTACAAGGAGCTAGTCCTGTAGACGTTGGGTTTCCACCACGTCAGGTTGGTGGGCTTCACAACCCTGGTTTGGGAGAGGTTCATTCCTGGTAAGTGCCATCATGTGTGAGCGACAGGCTTGACGGGGATGCGTTCCTGCTCATATGATGTCTCCATATCTGGATGGCGGGCATTGGAGGAGCGAACAGGTGTATGTTCCTATTCGTGATGTGTCTCTGTGACTAGGCAGTGGAGCTCCTCCTCAGGGACAAGGGTGATGACCGGTCCCCGGTTGTATGTTTTCCACCCTTGTCGGGCGGTTCTAGGGGTTGGAGCTCAGGGGGAGTGGGCTTGGATCCTTGGGGAGACATCCTCATTATCGTGAGGATATCGAGTCGTGGTGTAACAGCGATGACGTCCTCCAACGGGGGCCTTGGAGCGGAACCCCCATTCTGCGGGGATGAAGTCTTCAGTGTAGACCTCATCCACCTCCCTATGATAAGGGAGGTACAGGTTGTCTTTTTCTGAGGATAGACTCCCGAAATGGTGGGAGACAATGACGGGGGCCATCTGGATCTGCTCCCACAGTCGCTGCTGGGAAGCCCACCAACAGGTCTTGACGGATTGGAGGGCGTGCATGGCCGCCTCCACCGTTGGTAGAGTACCATTCTGGTGGAACTCTCGGATCAACGCATCTGAGACTCAGCATTGAAGACACTGGGTAGGTGACGGGGTCATCCATTGGTGAGGATGTTCGGTCATCTCATAGCCCGAAGTTCACACATGTGAGTTCCTTCATGATGCCATTGGATCAAAGGGAGTTCTATGTGGTACCTGTAAAATATTTTTTCAAATACAAACAGAAAACCCGTCAAAGCCACATCTCATGATTACATGCGTAATTAACTAACTTTCTTAGACCTACTTGTGAGTATTAGGGGGCACAGAGTGGGATTATGTTAAATCTATCATCCTCTGTTAATGATTCACGTCGGTTTCACCATTTTTTATTTTGAACCATTTTTCTTCGGTGAGATGGAGGACCGATGCGCCCGACTATCGATCTCACGGAGGGTTGAGCCCCGCTCAATTTCTAAGGTTGGGTACACCAATCTTCGCTTCGAAACGCCCAACGGTTCCATATCCACGATACGCAGACCTGCTTTCCAAAGGTAGGAGTTCGCTGGGTGGTTTGGCCAATGATGATTAAGAACTCACATTGGTCGAGAGGATGGGAAGTTGGGCTCATCACACCCTTTTGGGGGGAAATTATTTCCTTTTTTGGGACTCTCTTATAGATATAATACGTATTCATATATTCGCAAATCCTTGGTTTATACCCAAGCATAGTATCTACAAATTTCTCCCTGCTGTCAATGGTCATCAGAATGCAGGGATTCAGATTCATGTATGCCTGAGGTTTACCATCCCTCATTGGATTAATGACCCCAAGGAGTCTGGACTCATTGGGGTGGCATTAGGGGTGGTGCGGTGAACCGACGTGAAGATAGTCAGATTGACCGGTCGTTGGGCTTGAACCTCAGGAAGGCTTCCTACGTACCCTGCCACAGAGACAGGGATCAAAGTCCACGTAGTTCGAATGTATAGTTTAACATCATGCGGGACTAGGGTGAACTGACGTGAAGGTTGTCGGAATAACCGGGTGGTGGGCTTGATCCTCAAAGAGGCTTCCTACGTACCATGCCTTGACATGGATAAAAGTACTTATAGTTCGCATTCATGGGGAATACACTCTGAGGAGGACCAAAGAAATGGATTGGGGATTACACTCTAAGGAGGCCCATAGTAAGATATCATGGTCGATGCTTACTCTAAGCCCACATGAGTCATGCTCGGTGTGAGAAACAAGAGGCAGCAGGGACCAGACGTCACATCCCAAAAGGTGCGTCCGTGGGAAGTGGAGTGGGGCTTACAAAAAGAGCATCCCATAAGGTCAGGGCTTACTCCGAGATGGATTTCCATGGCGAAAAAGCACAGTGGGAGAGGAAAAGAGGTGCTCATATGCCTGTCTTCTCTTTTGTTTTGGGGGAAGTACAGAAGTGCATGGGGGCTTCCTTCTGATGGGTATTTTACTACCCCCTGGAGAGGGGAGAAGTGCCCCAGTCCTAACAAGTGGAGGGGCAGAAAAGAAGGCTAATGGGCTCAGACCCTACATTACCATGGGAATGTGAACCCAGGAATGCTTTGGGAATCCGTCCAAGGGTCAGTGCAACCCCTTCTCCCCTACTTACCGTGGGTATGTGAACTCAAAGAGGTGTGCTGATGCGCCTGATGGTTACATCACACGGGTCTGTTGGCTCCAATGGAGGCCTCAGCTGAGGGCCGATGAATGGGCCAATGAGGGAGCTGCGGAGGATCAGACAGGACTGGGAGGATTTTATCTGGCTTGGGGAATGGGGACTCCGATGGACCTGGTGGTCCACACACGTGTATGAGTCGTGGCGCCCTTTGCGTAGGGAGGTGCTACGTGGGTGGAGAGGTCGTCCGCGAACCAGGGTGGTCAGCGGATTGATGGGAATCCCGTGAACCAGGGTGGTCCGCGGAAGAATGAGCATCCCATTAACCGAGGTGGTTCGTGGCTTCGGGTTCGACCCACGTACGAGGGTGGTACGTGGAGGGATCCATGCGAGCAGTGGCGGCTGAGGGTGGCACCGGTCGGGGGATCGTTAATCGGGGCTTCGCCCGTGTAGGAGGGTGCTACGTGGTGCGATGGATCCAAAAAGGGTCATAAACTCCCTAGTTCGCGGGGAGTGCATCCGCGGAGGGGCCATGGTTTGCGGTCTTCTTTTATTTTTTATTTTAAGTTCGCGGTTCACCAAGTTATTATGCATTTTCCAGTTCCTTATTAATTTTTTCCCAGGTTCATACCTGCACTAGTTCGCAAACTGGAACTTCGCTGTTTGCGAAATCCTAGGCTCCTTCCTTCAAAATTCGTCCACCCGAATCTGGTTGATCTCTCTGAAATCCTCCCTTTTCTTCCCCCTCCATCTCCTTTTATAGAGTGGGGAAGGATATGTATATGTGGTCGATCAGAACCTTTTGCGGAGGCCCATGATCGAAGACCCAGTTTACAGATGACTTGGTCAATCCGCAACTCACGGGGGAATTGAGCGCATCTTCCCTGTGAACCGAACGAGCTTGGGGAGTGCTTCACGGTCGCATAGGGATCTACCTCCATTCCGCGAATGACAGTGGGTGCGGCCTGGGCCGGTCGACACAGTACGTGGTTGGGGCGGTTCGTGACGGTGAACCGGGTCGGCTCCTGTCCTGATTCGCGCCTGTGGAGGACCTCCGTATTCATTCCGCAAATGAAATGGGTATGCAGAGGGGGTTCTTCTTGGAACCTGGCTACTTAGCGTTTTCATGGGACCGGTCTGCGGACCGGTTCGACTTGTGAATCTTTGATTTTTCTCAATCCTTTCCCCCAATTCTTTGGGGGGGGGGAATTGGGTAGAATATCTTTGCGGATTTTTCAGGACCCTACGTTTATCTATATGAATACTTTTGGTTCATATACATAGAATATATGTTATTTATATAAGAATAATTAAGTGATTAATTGAGTAAAATAGATTGAAAGTGTAACCCAAATGAAATATGGAGGTTCAGAGAGATCCCTTACCTTATATCTAAATGCTTTCTGCACTTGCACTTAATGTATTGGATAATAAAATTATATTAGTTAATTTATTCATTAATAACTTATTCCGCATGTATTTTATTTATTATAATTTTATTACGTTCATTTATGGACATTTTTATGAGTTATAAGGGTCAATTTCATCATTTAGGGAGTGTTCGTTTCATGGTTTCATGGACGAATCACTTATGTATAATTATGGAAGTTCTTTTAGAATGGGAATGCTATGTAAGAAGTGAAATTAAATGGTATTAATACACTTAAATAATATTAAATGGTTAAATATATCATTTTTTCTTACATGAGAATGATTAATTTAATAAAATGTTAATGATATGGTATTAGTTTATTTTAGTGGTTTTTTTGAACATCACACATTACATTCATTTATTTTAATATAATGTATATATATTAGTTCCAAAACATGAAATAAGACATATTATACTTATTAAAATATTATTTAACCATAATATTAATTTTATGACCATCCATGATGAAAATAATGGAAAACGAAATTTTTTTATCCATGGAGACAGTTAATTGTAGTAATTGGGAAAATGGTTTCCTATCTTTGAATAAGAAGAGAGGAGAAAAAGGGTTGGATAGAAAATATCCCATTATAAATATAACATTACATTATATAAATTATACTATAGTTAATATGATTTTATGGATGAATGAGGTGAGGAGAAGGTAGAAGAAGAAAATAAATTAAGAAAGGTAGTTTTAGAAAGATACCTCTTGAATATCACCTCCTTGAAGTATCCCTCGAGGAAATTTGAATTGGTATTTTGGGGTGATAAAAAGCACTTGGAAATGGGTAGAGTTGGAAGGAGAGTTTTTGGAATAGATTTTTAAAGATTAAAATCTTGGAATGTGTGAGGATAATGGATGGTATTTATAAGGGGAGAAGAGAGGTGTCTTTGGAATTTATCAAAATATTAAAATATAAAAAGAAAATTCTAGAGTAAAAGCTTCCGAATGGATCATAAATTTAAATGCTATGAATTTTTGGACCATATATTATCCCATTTTTATTATCTAATATTTTATGACTTCTAAATAATTTAATAAAGTATTATATTTATATTTTCAAATTTGACACTATTCATTACTTTGACTATAAAAACATCAAAAAAATAAGTGAAATTAGAAACAAATATTTTATTATATCCTAGAAATTTCATGGACATCTAGATAATTCATTTATCATCTGAAATTTATCAAATTATATTTATATTATTATTTTTAATATCAATTAATTTATGTTTCCACTTATTTAATAATTAAAACATCATTGTTATGTAATAATTTATGGTAATTATTTCATCTATAAAAATTAAAAATAAATTACCATGATGAATCTAAATATTTTATATTTAAAAATACACGTTATCATTAAACATATATTCTATAGAAAAATATATTAAAAATATTATACTTTTTAAAAACAACAGCGTGACAAGTTGGACTTCTCTTTAAATAAAATACAATAAGGGACTCAATGTCAATCAAGTAGATAAAAAAGGAACTAAATTCGACCAATGGATGATTATGGTCGAAACTTAATCATCTAATACAATTGAGGAAAGTTTTAGGATCATTTTATAAACCTTATAATATTATTTTTACCCTTAATTACCCGATTTACCCTTAATTACTGAAACAAAATTTACTAAGATTACTATTCTTATTGACCAAAAATAGAAGGGGTATATTTACTAAATTTAGGAATCCTAATTAAAAATATAGAATCCAGTTTTTAAAAGTTAAAAACACATAATTTTAATAATTTAATTTAATATTTTATCAGAAAACGCAACGAAAAACAAATTTTTTCTGAGAATTCCCTTTTTATGGATAAAAAGTTTTTATGTTAAATTATTGTATAAAACTCATTTCAAAGAGAAATATTAAATTATTTATAATAATAAAAAACTAATTATATTTTAATACTAATCCAAAATAAAATTTTAAATTTAAATGTCATTAAAATAAAATACAGCTTTAAATACAAATTATTATTTACCACTAATTATTAAAATTTCAAAAAAAAAAGAAAATTATAAAAAAATAATACTATGTTAATTTTGACGTGATCAATTAAAAATTTAATTTAATTTTGTAAAATAAATTTTATAAAAGATTGAAAATTAATTTTATTTTTTTCTTATAGAAAGCAATAAAATCATTTTTTGAAGAAAACATATTTTTGAAAAAAAATGTATCTACTAAAAAATTAAGTTTTTTATTTTTTATTAATAAATAAAATACATAATATGGTTATTAATATTTATACCTTATAATTCAATGTATAGGTTATAATGGTCATGTTAAAATAATAATATTTTAATAGTATATTGTGGTTTGTTTAAACTTAGTATTGTGTGAAACCCAAGATACCGAAGAAATCAAAAATATTTAAAGATAAATATTTCAGAAAAATATTAGGGTGTCAAATTATTCCCCCATTTTTAAATGTCTCCATTGAATTATTTTTACATACTATGGTTAAAACAGGTGAGGGTACTTCCCATTCATCGCTTCCTTCAGTTCCCATATCACTTATTCATATTTGTGGTTCCTCGAAAGTACTTTAACTAGGTGAGTGGTCTTATTGTATAGAAATTTACCTCTATGGTACAATATATTCAATGGATGATCCTTATAAGAGATATCATTTTCTAGTTGTACCACCTCTGAATTTAGTACATGTAATGAATCTGGTATATACTTCCTCGGGAGGGATATGTGGAATACATCATTTACTTGAAACATGGTTGGTAGAAGTGCTAGTCAATATTTTACTGATTATACGTGATCAAGAATCTCAAAGGGGACGATGTACCTAGGAATTACCTTTACCTTTCTTCTAAATCTCATGACTCTCTTTCATGGAGATATGAGGAGGAATACATTATCTCCAACTTCAAACACTAAGTCCCATCAATAATTGTCTGCATAACTCTTCTACTGAGTTTGGGCATCCCTGGTGTATTGTTGAATGGTCTTCACCTTTTAAACAATTTTGGTTCCCAAAAACCTATTTTTACTAACTTCATCCTATCAGGAAATTTTTCTACATCCCTTCCCAAAAAGGGATTCATATGGGGACATTTGGATTTATGAGTGAAAACTATTTTAATAAGAGAACTCAACTAGTGGAAGATGTTGATCCCATCCTCATTTCATGTCCACTGAGAATTCTATCAACTTGTATTCTAGTGTCTGTATGGTCCACTCATATTGGAAATAAATTTGAGGTTGATAATCCATACTGAATTTCAGCTCAATTTTAGATCATGTTGTAGACTTTTCCAAAACATAGAGTTAAATCTAGGATATTTATCAGATACAATCAATAACTATACTTCATATAACCTCACCACTTCTCTAATGTATATTTTATCAATTTAATCTAGTGAGAACTCCTATCGAATTTTAATTAATTGGTCTATCATTGTAATAAAATCTATAAGAACCTATATATAATTATTTCCTCTAGATGTCTTCGAATGTCCTATGACAAAGTCCACAGTGACGTTTTTCCATTTTCATGTAGGTATAGGTAATGGTTTCATCATACCCTTAGACTATTTCCTTTCAACCTTCACATGCTTACATACCAGACACTTTGGTGTATATTTAGTGACATCCTTCTTCATATTTTACCACCAATAATGATCTCTGAGATCTCAATACATATTTGTTCTCCCAAGGTGGATGGACTAGGTAGAGTTATATACATCATTAAAAATATCCACCTCTATCTTAGTATTTAATGGTACGTGTATTTGTGACCAAAATCCCATGACTCCTTCATAAATTTTGAACTCAAAGGATTCCCTATTTCTACAAGATTCTACCTTCTTAAAATTTTCACATAATTTCTTTGAGAATTCTTTGTCCTCTCCATAACTAATTATTGAGGAATCATTTCAGAAAGAAATGCTGATTTTTCTTCCCTTCTTTTTCACATGTCCATCCTTTGTATGTTTAAAAAGATTGGATCCTTATCAATTATCATCATTGATAAATTTTCAGGATCCTTTCTACTTAGAGACTCTTCCACTTTATTTTATTTACCAAGATCAAAGTAGATTGAGAAGTCATAATCATTGATGAGAACTAACCATCTTCACTGGTTCATATTAAGATCCTTCAATGTGAATATATATTTGGGGCTCTTATGATCAGTATATATTTCCCACTTCTCCCCAAGATAGATAATGCCACCAAATTTTCAATGTGCAGATCACATTCAAAAAAACTACATCATGTGTAGGATTGTTTTTCTCATTAAATTTAAACATTCTTGAGACATAGGATATTAATTTGTCATTTTTAATTATTAAATATCCTAATAACTTCTTTTATTCATCTCTATATACCATAAATAGTTCTGCACTTGTGGGTAGTGTAAGTAATGGTTTAGTGTTAAGACTCTTTTTCAACTCTTTGAATCAGACTTCACATTCCTTAGTATAATAAAACATTACTCCCTTTTGAGTCAGCTTGGATAGTGGGTTTGATAATCACGATACGTTCCTCAAAAATCAACAGTAATACCCATCTATACCAATGAAACTACAGATCTTCGTTACATATGTTATTATAGGCCACTCCTCTATTTCTTTTTTCTTATAAGTGTCCATATATATCTATTTTATAGTGATGAAATCCCTAGTAATGATAATTATTCCATATATAACTCACATTTACATTACTTTTCATATAGTTTTTTCCATTTTAATGTCTTTAGCATAGTTTTCATATGCTCCTCATGCTCCACCTTGATCTTGTATTATATCTGAATATCATCTATAATGAATACCCCAATTTTTTTGAGGTAATCTCTAAAGACTCTATTCATTAATTCCAAGAAAATTATAGGATCATTATTAATACTCAATGGAACACTGATGAAATCATAGTTTCTATACCTCATTTTAAAGGTATTCTTGGGATGATATTCCTTTTTCACCTTTATCTAGTGATATCCTGACTGATGTTCCACCATAGAGAATTACGTTTCCCCACGCAGTTGATCGAACAAGTCATCTATGTATGGTAGGATATACTTGTTCTTCATCATGATTTTTTGAGACCATGATAATCAATGTAGAGTATCATTGATCCATCCTTCTTCTTGACTAAGAGGACTAGATCACCCCATAATGAAGCACTCAGGCATATAAAAACCCTTTTCTAGATTTTCTTGTAATTTTTTCATTAGTCATTCCAACTCAATGGTGGTTATCCTATAAGGATTATTGATATGGTCAGAGATCCAGGTATAAATTCAATTGATAAATCAACCTCTCATACATGTGGTAGACCATGAATTCATTAAGGAATACATCAATGTAGTCCCTCGGAATGGGAATGTCTTAATCATGACCCTCTCCTTTTTCTCGATCATTTGAGATATTTATGATTTATCATAAGGCAATAATATCCACACTTCTATTGAAGATTTTGAATGAGATTCATCCTCCTCCTTAAACTTGTACAGAATTAGAGGATCCCTTGGGATGTGAAGATTAATTTCCCTCTCCCAACAATTTATGTTGCATTTGTAAAAAGATAGTCAACGAAAAATATAGCATAAAACTCCACTAAAGGTAATAAGATGAGATTTTATAGGAGGTAAGGTCTAAAAACTTATATTGGAGAGGAGTTGTATACTTTAGATGAAATAATTTCCCTACTCAATATTCTCACAGATAACTAAGCCTCTATATTTTGAGGTAGTTTTTGAATAGTTTTATTAAACTTGCAAGATATAAAAGAATGCATAGAACCAAAATCAAAAAGTATGTTCACTATTCATGAATTAATAAATAGTGTACCTATCACCACATCATTTTTGGGCTCCACTTCAGTAGTATTGATTTAATATTACCTTCCATGCTTCTATGGAGGATTTTGTCATTGATTTTCTCTAACAACCATTGGATTAGGGAATTATCATGCATAATATTATTATTCTTTGCGATTGAAACACTACACCGCAAGCTGATTACTCCTCTGAAACTTACTTTATTATTCTATATTAATGGGATTATTCAAATATCTTCATAAATTATTAGCCTAATGACACTCTCTTACACATTTGAATCATATTCCAATTCCATTTAGATAGTTCCCAAGGTTCTTTTTCCCACGCTTTTGACACATGGGATGTTGGGTTTTCCTTCCTCCATGGGATTTATCAGTTAATCCTCCAATATTAAATTCCATATTCCATTTTTATATTTGAGACAATGAGATTAATAATTTTCTCCAATATCCATCTCAAACTTAAGGTAAAAACTGAAAATATATTCATAGTTTTCAATGTCTAGAATTTACATGTCTTTTCATAAACTCAGATTTAATCAACTAAATAATTAATCCACATTGCTTTTGATGTTCATGAAAAACTTGGAGGTTTATCATTCATTTATTGTATTTTTTCCCCATATTATCTAATAGACTCGTCTTAATTTTACTTCACTATGAGTAACTCTCCCTCTGTATTAATATAGATAGTTTGGGGGTATTTTTATTGAAAACTATTTTCTTGAATCCTTTCTAATCCATGGAATTAATTTCCTCCTTTGAATTTCTGATATTAATAAATTTCCACCACTAATTTTTTCGCCCTTTGAAACAATATTCTGCTAGCATGAATTTCTCTTATTCTCTGAATTGTAGTAGAGAGAATATATTCCCAATAGAAATAATCCATTATTTCCGGATGAAAGGATCAAAATATCCACTACAGACAAGAATAATTTTTCACATAAATGATTCAACCGCAACATGATCTTCATTATGATAAGGAGGGGTTCAAGATGATTCATGTTAATATTCACAACTTGAGAGAGTTGAGCCAATATTGTTATGAAGTTTTGATCTCCTGTTCCCATATGTTTTGTTATATCATTAGGTAAATAATCACATTTCCTGTCACATTGGTTCTTAGAACAGGTTCACCAATTTCCCTTTATTAACTATGATAAAAAATAAAATTATGGGGGATTAAATACATAGAAAATGGTAATATGAAAAAGCATCTATGAACATATAAGTATAAAATTATAAATAAAAGGTATATCCTTACTAATGATTCCATATGTTTCAATATAGGTTATACTTAGTAATATCATTATCCATATGGTTCTTACTAAAGATTTCTATTCCTAATCCAAAAAAATAACTAAACCATTCTCTGATACCAACTATATTGACCCAAGCATTTTCACATATTATTATATGATTTTAAGCATCATTTTCGATAAAATAAAAACCAATGATCGAAAACTATAGTTTATTTGGAATATTAGGTACATAATTATAAAACATGAAACTAAAATAAAAAATATGTTTATTTTATCTCCATAATGAGATCCTAAATCCATTTTATCTCCTACAACTATATAGGATAACCTGGGGAATACATAGAAAAAAGGGATGATCTAAAAAACCCAGTAAGGGAATAATCATGGGATTAAAGATTATAAAATGAATTAAGGTAATAAAAAGATAACATAAATGGAATGGATCATGAATAAACATATGGAAGCACAAAAAATAGATCATAGAATCATGTGATCATGGAGATATTGGAAAGTTGCATAATCATATAACATGACATAAACATGAGTCAAGGCTAACTGATAATACTATATCTTAAGGTGGGCAGAGCCCCATAATATATTAGGTTTACTCCCTAATCCCAAAAATTACTTATAATGAGACTAAAACATCACCCAATGAATTTTATTTCTATATAGGTGCACCCATCATAACATTTTCATACATATGTGTGCTACATAAAGAATCAAATATAAGGAATAAACATAACAGTTACCCATGGAAATAAATGGGTATCGTAATATTTTCATAAGGCATAACCAAAGGGTGTATAATAATGGCATCCATGAAATAGGTGGTTTAAATCACTATTGGTCATTCATAAAGGAAAAATAATAATATATAATGAATAATTATGATCAAATGAATTGAGAACATGATAAATATTGGTTTGGTAACATTCGAAATGTTCCACGTAAGTGCGGTTTTAGGAAAAATAATAAAGATTCATTAAAGATCATAATGGAATAATTATTTTCATAAAACTAAAAATTAACTAAAATAGATTTTCATGATACATTTATTGAATTTATAAAAATATATTAGGCTTAAACAAATTTATTGTCTGTACTTAAATATGGGTAAAAATAGAGAGGTTCCCTTTAATTAGGTTTTTTTATCGATAAGAATTTTGAATGGAATGTTTTAAAACATTTAATTACCCATCAAAGAAAGATGAATTGAGTTAAATAAATATGTTTGGTGTATATATATAGAATATTAGAGAATTAAATTAGAATAATGAAGAGTTAAATTGAGGAAAAGTTATAGAAAGCTTAACCTAAAGAAAATATGGATGTTCGGATAGATCGCTTACCATATGACCGAATGTGTTCTACACTTGGAATTAATGTTCTGTATAATCAAATAAAATGTAGTAATTACTTAATTTATCACCTATTATACATGTATATGGTTTATTATAATTTTATTATGTTCATTTATGGGCATTTTTATGAGTTATAAGGATCATTTTTATAGTTCCTGGAGCGTTCATTTCATGGTTTCATGGTCGGTTCACTTGTGTAAAATTATGGAAGTTCTTGTAAAATAGAATTAATATTACATAAGTGTAATTAAATGGTATTCAAAAAATTATATAATTTTAAATGAACACATATATAATTTTTTCTAACTTGAGGATGATTCATTTTATAAAACATTAATGATAAATGTTTATTTTATTTTAGTGGGTTTTCCAATCATCACACATTAGTTTCATTTTATTTAATATTATGTATATATATATTTGTTATATAATATGAAATATGTCAAAATATACATATAAAAAACATATTTAACCATAATAATATTTTATGACCATCCTTGAAGGCGATAATGGAAAATGAAAACTCTTAATCCAAGGTGACAGTTAATCATCATTATTTGTAAAATGGTTCCCTTTATTTGAATTAGAGGGGATGAGAAAAATGTGTGGATAGAAAATATTTCATTAGAAATATAAAACTATGGTATATACATGATACTAGATTTATTAATCTTTTATCGATTAATTAGGTTAGGAGAAGGTAGAAGGAGAAAATAAATTAAGATAGTTGGTTAAAGAATGTTACCTCTTGAATATCACATCCTTGAACGATCCCTTGAGAAATGTGGAATTGGTATTTTGGGGAGACTAGAAAAACTTTGACATTGGGAGAGTGGGGAGGTTATTTTTTTGGGATATTTTGAAAACATCATGGCTTAGAAGGTGTGAGGAGAAGGGGTGGTGATGGATGGTATTTATAAGAGGAAAAGAGGGGTGTTTTTAGAATTTCTCAAAATATTAAAATATAAAAAGATTATTCTTGAGCCAAATTCATACAAATGGAACATAAATATACATGGGTTAAATTTTTAGAAAATATATTATTCCCTTGTGATTAAATAATATTTCTTCATTTTTAAATAATTTAATAAAATATTATATTCATGAAATATGAATATTGTCAAATTTGATACTATTCATTACTTTGACTATAAAAGCATAAAAAAATAAGTAAAATTCTAAGAAAGATATTTTATTATATCCTATAAATTTCATGGCAAACTAGATA
This sequence comes from Viscum album, assembly GCA_963277665.1. NCBI lineage: Eukaryota > Viridiplantae > Streptophyta > Magnoliopsida > Santalales > Viscaceae > Viscum > Viscum album. The sequence continues at coordinate 340,581,523 of OY728167.1, forward strand.
ACTCATTTATCACATTTAAATTTTCAAATTATATTTATTTTATTATTTTTAATATCATTTTTTTTATTTTTCCACATATTTAATTATTATTACATCATTGTTGTGTAAGCCTTTAAGATTATTATTTATTCCCTAAAATTTTAGAAAAATTATTATGATGAATATAAATCATTTATATTTCAAAAAAATATTTATGTTCAAACATATATTCTTGATACCCATAAATTAAAAATATTATATTTATTAAAAATAATAGTGTGAAAAGTTTGAATTCTCTTTAAATAAAATAATATAAGGGACTTAATGTCTACCATGTGGAAAAAAAGTACTAAATTAGACCAATTAATGATTATGGTATAAAATTAAGCGTCCAACAGAATTGGGGAATGTTTTAGGACCATTTTCCAACCTTTATAAAATTATTTGTACTCTTAATTACCCGATTTACCCTTAACTATGGTAACAAAATTTACTAAAGTTACTATTCATATTGGCAAAAAATAAAAGTTGTATATTTACTAAATTTCAGGATCCTGATACAAAATATAGAATCCATTTTTCAAAATTCTAAATAATGAAGTGGTAGAATTTAATTTAATATTAAGCTGGATAAAACGCAATGAAAAATAATCTGGAAAATGCCCTTTTTAAGGATAAAATGTTTTTATATAAAATTCTTGTATAAAATTAATTTCAATGATCAATATTAGATTATTTCTAATAAAATAAAAGTAATTATGGTTTAAAAATAATCCAAAATAGAATTTTATTTTCTAAATTCTTTAAAATAAAATACATTTTTCAATATAAATTAGTACTTTCACTATTCATTAAAATTTCAAACTTTTTTAAAATTCTCAAAAAATCATAATAATATAATTTTGACAAGATGAATTCAAAAAATAATTTTATATTTTGAATTTAATTTTCTAAAAGTTTCAAAATTATATTATATTTATTTTATCATAGAAAGAAATAAAATCATTGTTTTGAACAAAACATATTTTTAAAGAATAAATTGCCTTTACTAAAAAATTAAGTGTTTATTAATTATTAATATATATATTTAATAATATGTATATTCCTATTAATACCATCCAATACAACGAATATGTCATAACTATTTTTTTAAATTTTAATATATTAATTGCATATCACAGTTCGTTTAAACACGATGTTGCATGTAGCACAAGCTACCAATGAAATAAAAATATTTAAGGAGAAACATTTCATGAAAATATAGGTCTGTTACATTCTTCTTGCAATTATGAATTTTTATCATTGAAATTTCATTTAACATACTAAGGTGAAAACATGTGAGGGTACTGCACCTTCATCATTTCCTCCAATTCCCATATCGCCTCTTCATATTTGTGTTTACTCAATAGTATTTTAACAAGGTGTGTGGTTGTGTTTCATAGAAATTTATCCCTATAGTTCAATTTATTCACTGGCTTCTCCTCATAAGATATATCAATTTCGAGTTATACCACCTTTAAATTCAATACATGTGAGGGATCTAGTATGTACTCCCTCATGGGGGATATATGTAATATATCATGTACTTGAGACATGGTTGGTGGAAGTGATAGTCGATATGCCACAGTTCTAATGCGATCAAAATACTCAAAGGGTCTGATGTACTTATGAATTAGCTTTCCCTTCTTCCAAAATCTCATGACTCCCTTCCATAGAGATATGTGTAGGGATACCTTATCTCTAACTTTAAAATCTAAGTCTTGTCAACGATTGTCTACAAAGCTCTTCTATTGACTTTGGGAAGCCCCGATTTTCTATTAAATGGTCTTCACCTTTTCTACCATTTCCTCAACCATTTTAGGTCCCAGTAGTTATGTTCACCAACTTTATCCCAGCATAAAGGTGGTCCACATTTCTTCCCATAAAAGAATTCATATGGTACCATTTTGATTCTTGAGTAGAAACTATTATTATAAGAGAAATCGGCCAATGGAAGAAGTCAATCCCATCCTCCTTCAATGTCCCTTGAGCATTATCTTAATATGTCTTCCAGTGTCTGTATGTGCGACTGAGATTGGCCATCAGTTTGATGGTGATAATCCATACTGAATTTCATCTCAGTTTTTAGATCAAGTTGGAGACTTTTCCAAAACGTGGTGGTAAATCTTTGATCTCGATCAAATACAACAGATAATGGTACTCCTAAAACCTCACACATTATATGATGTATATCTGAGTAAGTTGATTGAATGATAATTCCTATCGAATTGAAATAAAGTGAGATACTTTGTAAGATGATCCAAAAAACCCATATAGCATTATTTCCTCTCAATATCTTTGGAAGTCTCATGACAATGTTTATGGTGGTGTTTTCCCATTTTCATAAAGGAATATGTAATGTTTACATCATACCCTTTTAGTTTTTCCTTTCATCCTTTAATTTCAGACATACCAAGAACTTTGATGTATATTTAGTGATTTCCATATTCATATTGTCCCACCAATAATACTCTTGGAGATCTTGATACATCTTTTTGATCCCTAGTTTGATGGAGAAGGTTTAACTACATGCATCATTTAAAATCTCCCCCTTTATCTTAGGATTTTATGGTACACATATTTGTGACCGAAGTCTCATGAATCCTTCTTCATCAATTTTAAACTCTCATGATTCCTCATTTCTAATATATTCCACCTTCTTTTGAACTTTCACATCATTTATTTGAGAATCCTTTATAATATCCATAATGAATAGTTAAGAAATCATTTAATAAATGAATGATGATGTTTCTTCCCTTATGATTTCCATGTCCTTATTTCTGTATTTTTTAGAATATTGAATCCTTCACCATTCTAATCATTGAAAATGTTGTCGGATCCATTCTACGTAGATCATCTTACACTTTATTTTCTTTACCATGATGGTAGTAGATTGAGAAGTCATAATACTTTATGAGATATAACCATATTCACTATTTAATATTAATATCCTTTGGTGAAAATAGATATTTGAGACTTTGGAGATCAGAATATATCTCACACTTATCCTCATAGTGAAAATTTCAATATATTTTCAATGTGAAGATCATGGCCTCCAACTCCATATCACACATGGTGTAGTTTTTTAAACAAATTTAAGCTATCTTGATGTGTAGACTATTTATCATTTTGCATTAGTACATAGACTAAGACCTTATTTGATGCATTTCTATATACCATTAAGAGTTTTCCACTTGTGAGTAGTGTGAGTACTGGTGTAGTTATAATCCTCTTTTTCAACTCTTTAAAGTGATCTTCACATTCACTAGTCCAGAAAAACATTACTCCCTTTTGAATCATCTTGGTTTGTGGGTTTGATAATCATGATAAGTTTTTCACAAATTTTTGGTAATACCTATCTAGATAAAGGAAACTACATATCTCCATTATAGATATTGGTCTGGGCCACTTTTCAATTGCCTTTGTCTTATAAGGGTCCACATATATCCCTTTTCTAGTGATAACATGTCCTAATAACGATACCTCTTCCATACAGAACTCACTTTTACTCAATTTTTTATATAGTTTGTCCCTTCGAAAATTCTTTAATATAGTCTTCAAATACTCCTCATTCCCCTCCTTTTTATTATAGTATATCACAGTATCATCTATAAATACTATCACAAATATTTCAAGGTAATCACTAAAGACTCTATTCATTATGCCCTTGAAAATTATATGAGTATTAGTGATTCCTAAGGGCGTAATGATGAACTCATAGTTTCCATACCTCATTTGAAAGGAAATATTTGGAATTTATTATTTCTTCACCTTTAATTGGTGATATCTCGACCAAAGGTATACCTTAGAGAAATAATTGGCCCCACACAGTTGATTGAAAAATCCATCTATCCATTATAGGGGATAATTTTTCTTTATAATGATTTTTGAAGCTCACAATAATCAATTAAGAGGCACATTAATCCACACTTATTCTTGACGAATAGGACCAGATAACCCCATTGAAAAGCACTCAAGTGTATAAAACCCTTTTTAAGATTCTCTTGTAATTTCTTATTTAGTTCTTCCAACTCAATGGTGGTCATCCTGTAAGGAGTCTTTGATATGGATATTGATCTATGTATAAGTTCAACTGAGAACTCAACCTCTCATTTAGGAGGAAGACTATGAAATTCTTCAAGTAACACATCTATATAGTCCATCACAATGGGAATGCCTTTTATAATGATCATATTCGTTGTCTCAATCATTTGAGATAGATATGATTTATAATAAGGAAATATGATACACAATTGACTTGATAATTCTGATGAAGATTTATCCTCCTCCTTACAACTGTACAGAATTAGAGGATGCCTCAAGATGTGAAAAGTGATATCGATCTCCCAACAATTGATGTTGTCTTTGTAAAAATATATTCAATCTAAGACTAATATAGCATAAAACTCCCCCAAATTATGTAAGAAAAGATTTTATGGCTGATTTAGTCCCCAAAAATTGATAGGGGAAGAGTTATATACTTTAGATTTAATAATTTCCCTATTCGATGTTCTCATTGATAACTTAACCTCCATATTTTGAGGTGGTTTTTGAATAGTTATACTAAACATATAGGATATGAAAGAATATATAGAACTAGAATCAAAAATTAAATTCAAAATTCTTGAATGAATAACCATCTTACTTATCAACACATAATAATCTGGATCCACCTCAGTAGTAATGATAAAATATTCCCTACCTTACTTCCTTGGAGGTTTTTTTCATTGATTGTCTCCAAAAACCCTTGGATTAGGGAATTTCCTTGAAAAAATGACCATGTTCCTTTTAGTTGAAACACAGAATTATATGTTGATTTTTGATCTAAACCATCCTTTATTCTTCCACATTAATGGGATTCTTCAAATCCCTTTAGAAATTATTAGATTGATACCCCTTTATTCCACATTTAAACCATCCCCTGGTTCCCTTTAGAAAGTTCCCAATATGCTTCTTACCACACTTTTGATATGTGGGATGTTGGGTTTTATTTCCTCCATGGGATTTATCAATTTATTTTCCCATATTAAACTCAATCTTCCTATTTTTATCTTCGATCCCACAAGACCATTGAGAGTATCCAATATCCAACTCAACCTTAAGAGCATAATGGAAAATCTCTTCACACTTTTCAAAGTATTGAGTTTCAAAGGATTTTCATAGACTCATCTATAATCCAATAAATATGTGATCCAACTTAATTTCATTGTTCATGGAAAAGATGGAGTCATACCATGTAGTCTATTTAATTATTTCCTCATATTATCTTATATAATTATCTTCCATTTACTTTATTCTAAGGAACTCCCTCTCCAACTTAAAATGGAGAGTTTTGGGAAAATATTTTTTGAAGAATATTTACTTGAGTCCTTCCCAATTCATGGAATCAATTTCATCCTTAGACTTTGTGTTCGTGATTAGTTACCACCACTAATTAGATTCCCTATCGAATTGATAGACAACTAGCGTGAAATTATCTTCTTATAAACATTGTATGATAGACAATATATTCTCAATGGAGTTAATATATTGTTCCACAATTAGAGGATCAGAATATCCACTATATATGGGAGGCCTTTTTCAAATAAATTATCTGAATGAAACATGATATTTCTTAAGAGAAAGAGGAAATTCCATAAAATTAAAGTTATTATTCATAACGTGATCTAGTGGAGACAACACTATCAGCAAGTTCTGAGCTCCCATTCCCATTAGGTTTGGTATATAATTTAGGAAATAATCACATTGCTTATCAAATTGTTTGTTAGCACTGTTTATCTTATTTCCAACCATAAACTGGAAAATAGAAATAAAAAAAGTTGTGTTTAATATTTATCAAATGGGAATTAAAAATTCAATGCTGAACATAGAAGGATAAAATTATAAATGAAAAGTATATCTTAACATATTATTCCCTATATTTCAATATAGGTTATCAATGGTGATAGAAATATCCTAAGGGTTTTTACTAATGTTTTCTAGTCCTAATACAAAAAAATAACAAGACTATGATATGATACCAAATATAGCCACCCACACCTTTTCATATATTATTATATGATTTTAAGAATAATTTTCCATAAAATTCAAACCAATGATAAAAAATTCTAGTGAATTTGGAAGATTAGGTACATAATTAGAAAACATAATACTAAAATAAAAAATCTTTTTATTTATATCCATAATGACCTCTTAATGCCCTCTTAGATCTTATAACTATATTGGGTAACCTAGGGAATACATAGACAAAATGGATGATCTAAAAATCCTTGTAAGGGAAAAAGAATGGGATTTAAGCATAACACATGAGTTATAAGGAAAAACATGTCAACATAAAAGGAATGGATCTTGAATAAACTTATGTATAACATATCGAACATGGAATCAATTGATCAGGTAAAGATAAGAAAGTGGAAGAAACATATAACATGACATAAACATAATTCATGGCTAACAGCCAATACTATATCACATGGTGGAAATATTCCCATAACAGATTTGTATTACTCCTTAATCTCATACATTAAGTCTCATGAGATAAAAACATTACCCAATCAATTGGAGTTCTATATGGGCACACCTATCTTAACATGGTCATACATATGTGTTCCATATAAAGAATCAAACATAACTAAAAAACATATGGGATGCCCATGGAAATAAATGGGTATCATAATCTTTCCATAATTCATAACCAAAGGGGTCATGTACGGGTTCCCCTTCATCCCTTAAAAGGCGGATTATCTATAATAAAATAAAAAATGAAGGCCTTTGGGCCATTCAGGTATAAAAATGGTATCCATGAAGTAAGGGATTTAAATCCTTATTTCTCATTCATAAAGGAATAAAAAGAATATATCAATAATAATGATTCTGACTAAATTAAAATCATTAAAAAGAGTGGTTAGGTAAAATTAAAAATGTTCTACTTATGTGTGGTTTTAGGGAAAATAATAAAGATTCATTAAAGAGGATAAAGGAATATTTTTTTCCAAAAAAAACAATAAATGAAATAAAATGGTTGTTCATTAAAAATTGAGTTATTTTACAAATAATAATAGAGTATTAAAAAAATTTATGGTTTGTACTTGAACACAGGTAAGAAACAGAGAAGTTTTCCTTTAGTCAGGTTTTCACATCGAGAGGAATTGAGAGGAAAACTTTTAAAACATGTAATTACTCATAAAAGAAAGATGAATTGAGAAATATAAATTTTTTGGTACATAAAAATATAAAATAGGATAATTATATAATAATAATTAATATAAAATTTGAGTCAAAGAGAAAGAAATCCTAACCCAAAGTAAATTTAGAGATTTAGAGAGATCTCTTACCTTATGTCTGAATACATTCTGCACTTTCACTTAATATCCAAGATAATGAAATTAAATTCAATAATTACTTAATTAATTATATCTTACACATGTATTTTCTTTATTATAATTTTATTAAGGACATTTAGGGCCATTTCGATGAGTAATAAGGTTCAATTTTGTTGTTCTGTGAGCATTCATTTCATGGGTTCATGGTCGATTCACTTGTTAATAATTATAAAAGTTCTTGTAGAATGGGAATACAATTCTAGAATTGAAATTAAATGGTGCTAATACACTTCTATAATTTTAAATAGTCTAATATATCATTTTTCTGACATGAGGAAGATTCGTTTGATAAATCTTTAATGATAAATGTTTAGTTTATTTTGGCGGGTTTTTCAACCACCATTCATTAGTTTAATTTTATTTTATATTTTTTGTATATTTTAGTTACAAAACATGAAATAAGAAATAATATACTTATTAAAATCTGATTTAACCATAATAATAGTTTTATGACCAGCCATGAAGACGGTAATGGAAAACAAAAACTCATTATCCATAGAGACATTTAATCTCCATAATTTGGAAAATGGTTTCCTTTATTTGAATAAGAGGTGATGAGAAAAAGGTCAGGATGGAAATATTTAATTATAAATATAAAATTCCATTACATACATGATACTAGAGTTAGGAAAAGTTCAAATAAGAAAAGAAATTAATGGAGCAGGTTTAATAAATCTTCCTCTTGAATATCACCTCCTTAAAAGATCCATTGAGAAACATGGAATTGGTCTTTAGGTGAGACCAACAGCACATGGACATGGGGATAGTAGGGAGTAGTGTTTTTGGTATATATTTGGAAAGATTAAATTATTTTAAGGTTTGATAAGAATAGGGGGTCAGGGGTGGTATTTATAAGGGGATGAAGGGGTGTTTTTGGAATTTCTCAAATTATTAAAATATAAAAAGACTGTTATAGAGACAAATACTTCCAAATGGATCATAAATGTACATAAGAAGAAATTATAAACCATATATTATCCCATTATTATTATATAATATTTTAATTATTTTAAAATAATTTAATAAATTATTATATTCATGAAATATCATTATTGTCAAATTTGATTCTATTCATTACATTGACTATATAAACTTTAAAAAATAAGTAAAATTCAAAAAAAACTATTTTATTTTATCTTATGGATTTAATTTGCATCTATATAATTTGTGTATCAACTTAAATTCATTAAATTATATTTATTTAAATATTTTTAATATCATTTATTTTATTTTTTTTCACTTATTTAATATATACTACATCATTGTTCTGTAAGAATTTAAGGTAATTATATATTCCATAAAAATTAAAAATAAAGTATCATACTGAAAAAAATACATTTATACTTAAAAATAATATTTTTGTTCAGAAATATCTTTTGGAAGACCATATATTAATAATATTATACATATTAGAAATAATAATGTGACAAGTTTGACTTCTCTTTAAGTAAAATAGTCTAAGGGAATTCATGTCAACCAAGTGGATCCAAAATTTTATAAACTAAACACATGGATGACTCTATTCAAGCATTGATTGTTAAATATAATTGTTAAATGTTTTAGGGTAATTTTATAACCCTTATAATATTATTTTTACCTTAATTACCAGATTTACCCTTAACCGTGGAAACAAAATTTACTAAGGTTACTTTTCATATTAACAAAAAATAAAATGGGTATATTTAATAAATTTGGGACATATGATTCTAAATATGGAATAAATTGTTCAAAATTGAAAACACATAAGTGGAATATTTTAATTTAACATTAAATCAAAAAATTTAATGTAAAACATTTTTTGGGAAAATTCCCTTTTAAGTATAAAATATTTTTATACTGAATTCGTGTAAAAAATTCATTTCAAACACTAATATTAGATCGTTTATAATAAATAATAAACTAGTTATAGTTTATAACTAATCCAAAATATAATTTTACTTTGTAAAATATTTAAAATAAAATATAGTTTTCAATGTAAATTAGTATTTTTCACTATTCATTAAAATTTAGAACTATTTAGAAAATTCTCGAAAATTAATCCTATGACAATTTTGAAAATATAAATAAAACAATTAAGTTTATTTTTTCAAATGAATTTTATAAAATTTTACAAACTAAGTATATTTATTTTATCATAGAAATAAATACAATTGTTTTTTGAGAAAACATATTTTGGAAGAATAAAATGTATATTAATAATTAAGTGTTTATTTACTATTAGAAAATATATTTCGTAATATATTTATTCTTATTAATACCCACAAATCAAAGGGATAGGTTATAATGGTCATGTTAAAATAATAATTTTTTAGTATTATGTCGTTGTTCAATTAAACTCGGTGTTGCGTGCAGCACAAGCTACCAAAGAAATTAAAATATTTAAAAAGAAATATTTCATAAAAATATCACGATGTTATAATGTACATACATATATAAATCTCACACATCCCCCAAATAATGGGATAGTCTATATGTAACCACCTTCATCAACTAAAGATAAAAACCGTACATTAAAACATGTATCCAATATGCCATATCAATATCACGCGAAACAAGTAGTGTAATCATATGAAAAAACCATATGTAAGAAAAAAAACAACAATTCAAGGTTACACATAGACAACTCATTTGATAAATCATAAAACAAGGGAATCATTTCCAATTCACGCATGGAAAAAATCATGACAATAAACTATATAAATATTACAACTAAGTTAACAGTACTACAAAATTGGCCTTTAATAATGCTAAAAGTCACCTTTATCGGTGCTAAAGAAGCATTGAATACTAGATGGAGATTAAAAGCCCGAGTCTTTTATCATCACTAAAAAATATTTGATAAATGACCCCTTTATAATCACTTAAAAATACATTGATAAAGTACATTTATCAGTGCTTTTAGAAGCACGTGTAAAGTACCTTTATCAGTGCTTTTAGAAGCACTAGTAAAGGGGCATACTTCAGTGAGTTGTTACAATATATTGAAGCACTAGTGCAGTGTTCTATAACAGCACACTGAAGCACCAAAATCCCCATGAAATAAGTAAAATCATGTATTAATAAATAATTTATATGAAGAGAAAACAATCTATGCTCATTTTCTTTGTTTTGGAGTTTTGATGTGCGTTTTAAACTAAAATGATACTTATATATTGAAAAATTTACATGGATTCATACCAGTCACATTGTGCATCATATTTAGGTGTGTCGGATTCTTACACATCTTAAATGACTTATATATCATTTTCCTAAAGTATCTAAACAATCCTAATGTGTTTGATCATTTTTGAGTACATCACTTGTCTTTTTTTTCTAAAATATCATTTTAAACATCAAACATGCACTTTGACTCATACTAGTCACATCGTGTGTTGGTTTTATGTGACTCCAATTCCTACATGTCAAATATGACATTTGAACTGTTTTTATAAATTATAAAGTCAATCCAATCATGTTTTCTCAGTTTTCAGTGAGTGACACATTTTGAACTAAAATTTTGATTTTAATCTGATAACAGACACATTGAGTAATACTGAACACATAGTGTATCATATTGAGGTTTTTCTGATTCCTACACATCAAAATTGACTTATTTATCATTTTGATAATGTATTAAAACAATCCTAATGCATTTTATCATTTTTTGATTAGGTCATTTTCCTTTTTTACTAAAATTGATATCAATTTTAAATAAAAAGACCCACTTAGAGTAATATTGGTCACAACATGATTTGGATTAAGGTGAGGATAATTATTACACATTTGAAATATATTATGTATCATTTTGATAATTTATCAAAATAATAAAAATAAGTTTCTTGGTTTTGAGTTCATCACTTTTCTTTTTTACTAAGATGTCATTTTAAACTAGAATCACACACTTTGACTCAAATGGGTCACATCGTGTATCATTATGATGTGAGACTGATTAGAACACCTAAAAAATTAATTATTAATCAATATCATAAATTATCAAAAAAATATAAGCATGTTTTCATGGTTTTCAGTAAGTGAAATTTTTTTAACTAAACATCTGATTTTAAATTGATAACGGACACATTGAGTCATACCGGGCACATCGTGTATCAGATTTAGGTGTGGATGATTCCTACACATCAAAAATGACTTATGCATCATTTCCCTAATGTATCAAAATAATATAAATGCATTTTGTGTTCTGAGTAATCTTTTTGTCTTTTTAATTAAAATTGGTGTCATTTTTAAATAAAAAGATGCACTTGGAGTCATACTAGTCACACTGTGTGATAAATTGAGGTATTGATGATTCATACACATATAAAATGACTAATGGTTCATTTTACTAAAGTATAAAAACAATTAGAACTCTTTTTTTGGTTTTGAGTAGTTCAGTTGTCCTTTTTATTAAAATTGATGTAATTTTTAAATAAAAATATGCACTTTGAGTTATACCGGTCACACCATGCATCAGATTGAGGTAATACTGATTCCTAAACATCTCAAATGAGCTATAAATCATTTTAATAAAGTATCAAAATATTATGAATGTTTTTTCTAGTATTTGAGTTGGTCAATTTTCTTTTTTTATTAAAATTGATGTCATTTTTAAATAAAAAGATTCATTTGGAGTCATACCGGACACACTATGTGTCATATTGGGGAAAGGATGATTCCAAAAAGTCTCAAATGACTTATGTATCATTTTCATAAAGTACGAAAATAATACAAATGAATTTTCTCATTTTTGAGTAGTTCAGTTTTCCTTTTTATTAAAATTGGTGTCATTTTTAAATAAAAAGATGCACTTGGAGTCATACCAATCACATCGTGTATCGGATTGAGGCATGGTTGACTCTTACACATCTCAAAAAATTTATAGATATTTTTTATAAATTATCAAAACAATCCTAATAAATTTTATTAGTTTTGATTACGTCAACTATTTTTTTATTAAAAATTCATTTTAAACTAGAAACACAAACATTGACCTATACTAGTCATATCGTGTATCAGTTTCATGTGAGACTAATTCCTACACATCTTAAATGACTTATGAATCGATTTTATGATTTATCATGAAAATCTAAGTGCATTTTATTTTTTTTATTGAGTTCCATTTTTTTTAACTAAACTGTCAATTTTAAATTGATAACAGACACATTGAGTCATTGCAGTCACAATGTGTGTTGAATTACCATACGAATGATTCCTAAACATATCAAATGACTTGTGAATTGTTTCTATAAAGTATAAAAATAATCATAATATGTTAGCTTGGTTTTGAGTATGTCAAATTTCCTTTTTACTAAAATTAATGTCAAGTTAAAATAAATAATAAACACATGGAGTCATAATGGTCACATCGTGTGTAAGATTGAGGTGTGGATGATTCCTACACATCCCAAAGTCTCAAAAAAATGAAAACTATCAATGTTACCACGATTCCATTTCCTTTCTATGTTAAACTATCAACACTTCATATTGACTCAATTTTCTTAATGAAAAACATTTCACATTGTTAAAAGTTAGAAGTGCAGAGATTTTGAACAATGAGAAGGGTTTTAGCTAATAAAATCAAATCAATATGTAATGTTGGTAGGTTGAAAAATAAATGAAATGAAAACGGAAAACATGGTAACATTGTCAGAAATAATCATTTTATCTCTTTTGTGGATTGTTGTAGATAGTTGAAATCACAATTTGACTTCCCAAAGGATCGGTGAAAAAAATTAAATAAGTATTATATAAAAATGATAATGAAATTAACTTAAAAATAATAAATAAATTGATATAAAATTAATTAAATAAGTAGTCAAAATTCCCCTTTTCCTGATGGTTCTATTCATTGTTGATGCATTTCCTTATTTTCATTGTCTTAGTTGCAAGCTCGAAGTTTAATCCCTTATGATCATGAGTAGCTTCAAACAAACCACCCCAACTTGAACAAAACAATATAATTATACAAGAAAATAATTATTAAATGAGTAATATTTAAATGAAATAAATTAATCATAAATTTTAAATAATACATTAATTATAAGGATAATGATTTTACTATAAAAACATTATTGAGCACAGGGATATGCTGATGGTAAAGAGAGAATTATGATAAAAATGTAAATAGATAACTCTAAACAATCGATCAATGAGTGAGGAGGGTGAGGAGACAATAAGATACATTTGATTAAAGCTTTGAATCATTCAATAGAAAGTAAATATATCCTATTGGGTTAGTAAAATATTCATTTTTTAAAATAAATAAATAAATACTCATAAGAAATTCATTATCAAAGGTGAATGCCTCCCATTTGTGAGAATTACATGGATAGAAATCAGAGATTCCTAAGGATGGAACCAAAAGGCAATGTTAATGAATGGTATTTTTTAGATGGATGAAAGTAAAACAAACAGAGTGTTTATTATATGTGTGATAAAACAAATCAACTTATTTTTAAGAAGTATTACTGAGTAGGTTATCATTTCGAAGATGGATATATTTTTATCGACTGCAAGAAATAAAATCATGGTTAAAATCAATGAATAAAATTTATTTGGTGATCGGAATGCTTTGGGATAAAGTCAAAGGAGTATGACTCTACAAAAAACTTCATTTTTTCTCAAGAAGCGCCTAAATAATTAAGAAGGGCTGACAAGGATGATAATTGGATCAAATATATGCATGAGGATATTGATCTGAATAAGAGCAATTTGACATGAGAAGCCTGGTCTGAATAAAAATAATGAAGGCTTCTTATGGATCAAGTTTTTTCATATATTGTTACAAAAGATTCCCATTAGTTTAAAAATACAATATTTTTTAGTTAATTTTTTGTCCAGATTCTGTAAAACTCTTAACATCAAGGTCATGGTGGAGTATTATAATGAAACATTTTTTATGTCATTTAACTGATATGGTATTATCTATGGGGCATCGCATAACCTCTAGAAGGACCTAAAAATGGATTTTAGTTTATGTTAGTAAACCATAAAATTCAATAGAATTAAGAATCCAGTGTGAACATATCATGTCAATAATTTATTAAACCCAAAATAATAACCTTTAAATGAAGTGGGATTCTAAAGGTGTAATGATTTTATACATGAAAAATAATTTTTATTACAAAAAAATAGATTCTATGAAAAATTATTAATTAAATTTACAACAATCAATGTTAAAATTTTATTTTATCAAAATTAGTTAAATATAGTGGTATATAATTTATTCTTGAATGATTTAAAATATTCATTAAAAATTAAATAATTGAAAACTTTTATTGTTAAATATGTTACTTTTCAAATAAACTATCAAATTTCGAAAAATTATGATCAATCCTAAATGATTGAGAACAATAAATTCTATCAATAAGGTACTCTTCTTATGAACCACGTAAGGAAATAGTATTTTGGTTCTTAAAACATCATGATACATAGGTTTTTACTAGTAAATGACTCATTCCAATTTTTTATTTTCTGACTACATTTCAGCAACCAAAATCAAAATATCAATTATATTTTATCTCAAAATCAATTTTTCTTATATAATACAGTTCAAAAAATTAAAGAAACTTAAACCTATTTGATTTTTATTTTTATAACATTTAATTAATATTATTTAAATTCAAATTGAAATATTTCAAAAATAAAAATAGAAAACATTTTATTTTTTCATGAACTAGTAAAATAAATAAGACAAAAATTAAACATATATAATGTTTTTTCTCATTCGATTTTACAGATTCATCAGAATCATTTGTTTGTTACATTTCATAAGTGACCCATAAATCTATCTAGTGTCCTAAAATAGTTCGTATTCATCCTAAATAAATCCATTAATTTGACACCATATTCCAGTACTCATTACCCAAGGAACAAATTTTATTAAAAAATTATTATATAGTTATTCCCATGTCTCAGATATATTATCATCCATTTTCTGGAAATAACTTCTAGAATTAACTTTCAAATATAAGGGGATAAACCTATATTTAAGTTCCTCCTCACTAAAACCTCTCAATTCCAATTATTTCATGACATAAGATAAGACCCCAATGATGTGAAATATTTCATCACCCAAGTGATTTGTAATGTAATATTTAGAACCAATGACAACACCGAACGTTGTATGGATGAATTTTTCAAAATTTGATGATTGAAAAGAGGTATATGTCATAGAATAGAGGTATTGGGAGCCAATTATACCTCCCAAAAACATGACCCAACATTTCATTTGAGATATTTTAAGTCACACAATACCAATGTTGTCCCAAGTATACCCACATGATATTAGTGAACATGATACATCAATATATCTAAAAAATGAATTTTGGGTTGTTTATTATAGGATAGTGCCACTAGAATTTTTAGGATACATAGATGTGGTATGAAAAGGTTCAGTGGATAACCGAGGGAAATTAGAGATATCAAAAAACCAAGATTTTATTCAAGTCATGGTTGCTTTCAACCCATGAATCACTCGAGACTTGGATTCTTGCCTTAGAATAGTTGGAGACTTAATTTTGGCCTAAATTTGAGCATGGATTCAAAACCAAGGAGCACTGGTTGTAGGTCACTTCCACGGAGAGCATTAAAAATCACGAACTAGTTCGCGATGGTTAGGGTTCTTAAAATAGATCATGACACTTTTATCTGTTCTTTAAAAAAAGCATTGATAAAGATACGTTTTATCCACAAAAAGGTAATAAGCGCTGATAAAATGAATTTTTATCAGTGCTTTTTTTAGCACTGATAAATACTTATAATTCTTTTCAAAAAAATAAATTTTAAAAAATGTATAATTATTATATATAATTAGAATACTTATAATAATAATATTTATAAAATAATAACATTTTAATTCTTAGAATATATAATTATCTATTTATAATTATATAAATACTTTTTCAAAAACAATATTTATACCATTATATATATTTATAGAATTACATATATATATATAACCATAGTAAATATATTCATTATTTAAATAAGTTTATTATAAATTTTTAATTATTTATTTATAATTATATAAATACTTTAAAAAAAATTTATTTATTTATTTATAATTATAAATGAATAAAAACAGTAAATATACATTTATAAATATATTTATTTCTAAATGTTATTTTACAAATGATTTTTAGAATTATTAATGAATATTAAATCTTAAGTTCATGCATGTTAAAAATGAGTAAAATTGATTAATTAATAATGAGTAATATATATTGAAAATTTCGACAAGTTTGATTAATATAACTCATTAAAAAATGGATATATATATATATATATAAATAATAAGAATAGATATTGAAAATATTAAAACATAATAAATAAATAAATAAATAATAAATAGTATAAATTGATAAAATTCTAAAAAAATATTTGTGTGTGTGTGTATATATATAAATGCATTAATTACGTACACGTGAAATTAATATAATATATTTGATCGATGTTAAAAATTGAAAAATTAAATGACATTCAATTATGTTAATTACTCGATGCAATTAGTCATTATTTTTTATTCATATTAATTTTTAATTATAACCCATTATTCACTAAATACATTACTATTTATTTCAAAGCATAAATAATATTTTGTATTATATAAATCATTTTTATATACATTAATATATATACATATATTTAATATATAGTGTTTTTAACATAACCAATAATCATCTAATTAATAAAATGTTTAATATTTTTCTCAATTTACTTATTTTTTATTTTAATTTGCTTAATTTTCATTATGAATATATCTATATATCTAACACATACTATTTATTAGTATTTATAATTTATATATTGTATAATCAATTTATTCATTTTTATCAATAATTATTTAATTAATAAAATTTGTAATATTATTTTTAATAAACTCATTTTTTTATTTTTATTTATTCAATTATTTAATTTTATTTATTCAGAAATTTATCCGCACTAAAAAAGAGCTGATAAAGAATTCCTTTATGAGTGCTACAAATATAGTTTTGATAAAGGTTACCCTTTATTAATACCTAAAATAAAGTGATTATGAAGGGTTAAATTTATCAACGCTTTTTATTGCTGATACAAAATTCATTTATCAGTGCATTTTTCTAGAACTAATAAATTCCTTTGATGTTAAAAACCTATTTTGTAGTAGTGTAAAGACTTCCTAAAAATAGTGTTCACACTGGGCTACATGATCAGGACAAAAAAACATGCTGATAACCCATATAAATCATGAAATACTATCAAGGACCTTATATAAAATGATGATTGATGTCAAGGGTTGATGTCTAAGTTTAATTGAACCACTAAATCCTCACTACCTTGGGAAATAGAATTGGGTTTAAAATTCTTCTTTTTGAGATGAACCCAATGACACCAATGATGCATCAATATGATCAATATCAAAGAATATATTGTGGAGATAAGTTATCGGGAAAATAATAAATAATAATAATTAAAAAAATTATAAAATAGAGTAGGGAAGAGATAGAGAGATGTGGGAGGGGTGATTCTTAGCCCATGCACTATGAAACTTTACCCCACCCCCTTTTACCTTTTATAATTTTTTATATTTTATTCTTAATTTCATAACTCATTTATTATACCTTTATTTTTATTTTCCTCTTCTTAATTTAAGTATTGCACCAGATAAAAAATAAACAACATGTGTTTTTTTTATTTAAATCATATATTTTTTTATTTAAATCATATTTTTAAACATATTTACTCATCCATTAATATATATTAAAAATTAATTCACATATATATATACACATTATGTATATATACATGCACCCACATTTACTTATATACACCCGTATATATATACATATATATTTAACCCATATATATACGTTATACACACACACACACACACATCCATATATACATAAATACTCCCATACATGTATATATATTTACATATATATATTTAACTCAGATATATACATGTTATATATATACACACATCCTTATATACATGTATACACCTGCACATGCATACATATACATATATATTTATTATATATATATATATAGACTAATATTATTTTCCAATATTAATAATAACATTAACAAAAATAATATTTTATTTTCATTATTAAATATCTCACATTATTTACGCTGATGAAATTTTAAAAACAATAACTATTAAACATAGATAATAGTTAATAAATTAACATTAAAAACACATTTTCATTTTATTGGCACAATTATCAATATCACATTAATTACTTAGACCAATAATTATTTACGTCATAACACAATTTATTAATTCCAGAAGTATATTTTCATTTTTTTCTATAACAAAAATAAATGTAATATTGTTATTATTATCATCATTAATTCTAGTTTCCCAAAAAAATATTTGTATACCAATTATTATTACCTTATCTTGCGATGGAACTAAACACCCAACATCCACAAATTAAATGTCGCATCTAGGATAAAACACATATTCTGGACCTAATGGTTATCTCATATTTTCCATTTGAGATACCATTCGAGAAATATTCCATTTTTTTGGAAAATATATAAAAAAATATTAAATAAATTATCCTTACGTTCGATTTTACCAAATTTATAGCGTGCACAATTTTTATATCACTCCTAGGAGAAACCGCACATCCCAAACCTAACTTCGGTCTCAGATCTCTCACACAAGTCACCATTTAGAAGTTATTTCATTTTTTGTAAAAACTCAGGCATGCATAATGTAATATATATATGTTTTTTTATTTTACCAATATTGAGTCTCTACGAATCCTCAAATCCCACACTAACTCAGTGACTAACTCCGAAGATATTCTATATAATATTTTAAAGTGTTAAGAGGGATTTTACCCTTTTCAAAGTCTATAAAGAACACAAGTATTTAAAAAATTAAATTTTCAAAGTAAATATACTTGTTGGACCCTTTGTGAGATAGTTGTTTTCATAATAAAAAATCATGCCAATCTACAAAACCTATTAATTCATATATAAACTTATAACTCAAGTAAATCATCTCAATGAATATTTATAAGTGAATAAATTATTTCACATAGTATAATAAATTCCACTGAGTTAATATAGTATGGATATTTGTGCCTTAATATATTTAAAAGTGTATATGTACATGTATTTATGAATTTCACTTAATCTGATATTATTCTGTATAAGACAGACATTTTTTAAGTTTTTCCGAGTCCCTAAAACTGATAGTTTGAAAGAGTCACTGATGGATGATTAACTTATACTGACTCACTGATCGAGGAAGTCACCGATCAAGGACTTCACTGATTGAAGATGAAAATGATGCTAGACTCACCGATAGAACAAAAATCACACTGATGGACAAGTCACCGATGATCGGTCTCACCGATAGTTCAAACGACTCACCATTGGACGACTTTTCATTGGGAAACACACCGATGAAGACTCGCTGATGGGAAACACACCAATAAATGAGTCACTGAGGAAGACACACTGATGCCCTAAAAGACTGATAGTACAAATGATTCACCAATGCCCAGAGTCATTGATATCGATGGAAATGACTCACCAATACAGAGAGTCACCGATGCTAACAGACCAATTCAAATGAATCACTTATACTTTTGACTCACTGATAGCCATATAATTTTTTTTTAATTTATTAATTCAAATTTATATCTAATGGTCATATTTATACAAATTATTGTATATGAAATTATTTAATGTTTTCTATAGGATATTGAAGAGACAATATGAGGTACATGCACATTGAGATATCTTTGTGTTTGATGGACCTCAATGTATAAAAGAATTATAAGATGGATCATTCCAGATATGCATACATGATATAACACGCCCTAACTCCTAAAACTCTCGAAGAATACATAAAAAATCCAGGAAATCAAAAGGAAGAACATATAGGGAGATTAAGAAGTGATAAAAAACCTACTAAGCTACCCTAAACATCTTTTGAACAAGAAGTCAAAACATTTTACCTTCTGCAAGACATGCCTCAAAGGATTCGACACTCTGTTTTGGATCCAACTTTCATAATAGGACTCAAAATTCTTTTACATTAAATCAATTGATTCCAGAGCTTCACCACTTAACACATAGAGACTTATAAATCTTCCTTTACATCCTTAGCTCTGTAGTGTTCTTTTATTTACATTTCTTAGCAGTGTGCGTATCTGTTTGTTACATACACCCACACTGACATTTGTGTATAAGTGTAGGATACTTAATATACTCAAATCACACACTCTAGTTATTCTTTTTTATCCCATGTAGAATTATGGAAGAGGTCATGTGTGACCTGTTTTATATTTTCCCATGAATAACTGTGGTAGAGGTCAAGTGGGACCTGGACACCCCTGTGTGCTGTTGTGAACCCTAATACAGGGTGTGGATAATTTTTTTTATTAATATAAACTACTTAGTGGAAGTTGACCACCATGTGGAGAGGAAAAAGTCTCATCTTGAGACTGAACCTCTTTTTTATATCTGCTATGTTTTTACCTTTCAGTTTTTAATCTATTTTTATCACATGTTTCATAAACTAAATAAACATTAATAGTTAATTTAGCAAGTTTTTATAAATGTTTTGAACTAGTAGGTTAGTTTTAGATGTTTCATTAATCATTTAGATTAGTATATCTGGGAACTAATCAATATTTTGAGAAAGTAACACAATATTAACAACTCTTATAAATTCACTACGAACTAACTTAGATTATATTTTTAATTGGGGGAACATTTTAATTAGGAAATTTTTAACCAAAAATTTTATAGATACTCAATTCACACCCCTCTTGAGTACTCCACTCTGACAAAAATTTGGAATCATAGGCTTTTGGAATTTTAAGTTTTTAAATCTTTTTGAAATCCTTTTCAACTTTTATTTTAGTTGGATTTCAATGATCTTAAAATTTCTGTTATTTTCAAATTTTGGTCTCATTAAAATCTTTTCAAAATTAATAATATAGATAATAGACTGTATGTTGATGCTACTCCAATCTTTAATAGAACAAATTATTCTCATTGGAAGCTTCAGATGAAAATACATCTAGAAAGAATGGGATTTAAAATTTGGACTGCTATTGAAAGTAAATATGAAATTCCGGAAACTGCTAGAAATACTTGGGAAAAACCTACCAAGACTACCTATAACAATAAGTATAAAGTAATTAATGTTATATATTGTACACTAGGACGTGAAGAGTTTAATCGCATTTCTTCTTGTAAAACATTCCATGAGATTTGGGACACTTTTTCTGTTTCCCATGAGGGGACATCTAATGTGAAATAAATGATACTAAATACTTATACCATTAAATATAACAATTTTATAATGAAGCATGATGAATATATTTCTGATGTGTATCTGAGATTCAATGAAATTGTGAATACCATGATTTTTTTAGGAATAGGTGTTACTTCCAAAGAACATATCATGAGGATTCTATGATGCTTACCAGAGAGATGGAGAGGGACATCAGTGTCTATAATAGAATCATGTGACATTGATAATATTCCAGTAAAGGAATTGATTGGAAAATTAATGATGTATGAAGAGGAACTCAAAGTGAATTAAGAGAAGGAATTTCCAAAAATAAAATATGTAGCCTTCAACACTACCACCTCCAAGAGTAAAGACAAAGATAAAGTTCAAGATGTTATTGATGGAACAAGTAGTGAATAATTAGCTTTAGACAGTGATGAGGAAATGGCCAAACTGACAAGGAGATTTAGAAAATTTTATAGAAATAAAAATTTCTTTAATAGATCCAAATTTAAAGGAAAATATGACAATAAGGGCATTTGGAAAAATGGTTGGAAGAAACCTAGAAAATCAGAAGAGATAGTTTTTTATGAACGCAAAAGAAGAGGGCATGCCAAAGCTGAATATCCTAAATTAAAGTATAAGAAGAAGTATGAAAATAAAGAAAGGTTATATAAGAAAGCTCTGAAGGACACCTAGAGTGAATCTGAGGACAGCTCGAGTGAATCTTCTTCTTATCAGAATGAGAAAGAAGATATGTAAAACATGTTCTTTATGAGAAATACCTTAGAGGTACTCTTAAACTCTCATGTACCTCATGACTATTATTCTGAAAATGAATCTGAATTTGAGAATATGACAAATGATGAATTATTTGAGTACTGTAACACGATGGAAGAAACTTATAATTAACTAAAAGATAAATATAAATATTTAAATAAACAGCATGATCATACTATAACTGTTAAGTCTAAACATACTATTGAAAAGGAAAAGAATTTTCAATTGGTCAAGGAAAATAATGAATTAAAAATATCTAATGAGAAATTGACTAATGAATTAGAAAAGTTTACCAATGGTAAAGATACTCTTACTCAAATATGTGGTAAAAATGTAGACTGTAAGTAAACTTTTGGTATTGGTTATCATCCAGTACAATGATATTTATCAAAAACACATTTTGTAAAAAAAATTGGAATATCTACTTTTTTGCCCGAAAATCATGATTTTACTGTAAGTTCAATTTCAAATATTTTTTACTACATTGAGTTTTTATAGACCAAACAAAGTTTATTTTTAAAATAATCTATATTCTACATATAAGAAACCCATAAGAGAAGTGTGGGTTCCTATAACTTTTATTACTAATGTCTCTAGACGCAGACAAATATGGGTACCAAAATCTTTTCTTGGATGATTTTTTTATAGGTAAACTTCTTTAAGAGTTCTTATAGAAAAATTTAGCACATGGATAGTGGATATTCAATACACATGATAGTAGACTACTCAAAATTCAATTATCTCATCAAAATTGATGGAGGACATGTCACATTTAGTGATAATGGTAAAGGAAAAAACATCGGCTTAGGCCTGATTGGTAACCCTAAATCTATTTCAATTTCTAAAGTACATTATGTTGATGGATTAAAGTATAATTTTCTTTGAATATATCAAATGTGTAATGATATATTCAATGTAAAATTTAAAAATGATGCATGTCATGTGTTTTATTCCAAAAATAACTTAGTATTTACTGCTCTTAGAAATGATAATTTATATGCTGTAAACATAGACACACTAGCATCACAAAATGTTTCTTGTTGAAGTGCCTTACACAAAGAGTTTTGGCTCTAGACAGAAGACTAGGACATTGTAATGTACACTCCTTTAAGAAATTGATCAGAAAATATTTAGTTAAAGACCTTCCCAAACTAGAGCTTCAAAAAAATAGTGTGTGTAATGCTTATCAAAAAGGAAAGAAACACAAAATCTCTTTCAAACCAAAGAAAGAAGTTACAAATTCTCAACCTATCAAGTTGGTTCACATGAACTTGTTTGTACCATCTAGAGTTTAAAGTCTCAATGGGAATAACTATGTTTATGTAATTGTAGATGACTTCTCTAGGTATACATGGACCTTTTTCTTAGCTCACAAATGTGAATCTTGCTCACTTTTTACCAAGTATTCTAAGACTGTAGAAAATTTCAGTGGACTTAAAATTAAATCTTTAAGAAGTGATCATTGTTGTGAGTTTGAAAATGAAGACTTTGAATATTTTTTCTCACAAAAATGGATATATTCATAACTTTTCTACCCCTAGGAAACCTCAACAAAATGGAGTCGTGGAGAGAAGGAATAGAACCTTACAAGAGATTTCTAGAACAGTGCTCAATGAATATGACCTACCGATTTATTTTTGGTATGAAGTTATTAATACAGCTTGTTATAAAATAAAGAGAGTCTTAATCATACCTATCCTTAAGAAGACTCCTTATTAGTTGTGGAACAATAGGAAACCCAAGGTGAATTATTTTAATTTGTTGGGATGTAATTTTTATATTCTTAACACTATATATAATCTAGATAAATTTGCATATAAGAGTGGTCAATGAATATTCTTTGGATATTAAACATCAATAAAATCATATGGAGGCTTAAATAAAAGAACCAATTGTTTGGACAAACCTGTACATGTCACGTTTGATGAAATATACCCACATGAACCTAATACCCCACTAGGAAACCTTGAAGAGAATATTTCTAATATGTATATTAATGCTAAACCTTCAGACCATCCTATAATGGAATCTGTAAAAACTTCCACTTCTATAAATTCTCTAGAATTTAGCCATAATGAACAAAAACAAAATGATGAACTTGAAATAAATAGTCCTACTATTACTAGACCAACTAGGACCCTTAAAAACCATCCCTTAGATGTTTTTGTTGGATATTTAGACAGAGGAATACGAACTAAATAATCTTTGATAAATCAAATTGAACATCAAACATTTTTGTTCCAACTTGAACCTACAAATATCAATGATTCTATAAATGATGAATTTTTTGTGATGGTCATGCAATCTGTTTGAGATAAATAAATTCTAGAAGCTTGTTGATAGACCAAAAGATACCATGACCATTGGAACTAAATGGGTGTTAGGAATTAATTGGATGAAGAAAGAAATATACTTAGAAACAAAGCTAGATTGGATGCACAAGGATATAATCAAGAAGAAACAGTTTATTATGAAGAGACCTTTGTACCAATATATAGGCTTGAAGCCATTAGAATATTACTTGCCTATGCGGCACACTTGGATTTAAAACATTATCAAATGGATGTCAAAAGTGAATTTAAAAATGGTTATATAATTGAGGATTTTATTGTTTAAAAACCCCTAGGTTTTAAAAATCCATATATTCAAAATCATTTTTCCAAATTATATGAATCTTTATATGGTTTTAAACAAGCTCCAAGATCTTGGTATTATAGGTTAAGTAACTTTATTATTTCTAAAGGTTTTACAAAAGGAGTTGAAGATCCTAATTTATTTATAAAAAAATTTCTAAAGAAGTTTTAATAGCTCAAATATATGTAGATAATATTATCTTTGGATCTTCTAAAAATACATTATGTAATGATTTTTCTCAAATGATGCAAACTTAATTTGAAATGAGTTTGATGGGTGAACTTAAATATTTTCTTGGATTTCAAATATTTCAAAACAAAGATGGTATTATAATAAATAAAAGTAAATATACTAAAGTTATTTTGAAAAGATATATTTTTGATAGCATTAAAAGTAGTGAAACTCCTATGATTTCTACATGTAAGTTAGATCTTTATGAAAATGGGAAATCTATTGATCAGACTACTTACAGAGGAATTATTGGGAGTTTTTTGTACTTAACTACTAGTAGATTAGATATCATGTTTAGTGTTTTCAAGCTAAACCAAAATATTCAAATTTAAATGTTGTTAAAAGAGCCTTCAAATACCTAAAATATACAACTAATTTGGTATTGTTCTACCCAATAGAAAAACCTTTTGATATAGTTATTTATTCAGATGATGATTTTGGTGGATGTAAGTTAGATAGAAAAAGAACCTATGGAACATGTCACTTTTTGGGAAAGTATCTAATCTTATGGTGTAGTAAAAAGAAAAATCCGGTTGCATTATCAACTACTAAAGCCGAGTACATTACTGCTGGTTGTTTATATACACAAATTTTATGGATGAAACACACTTTATTAGACTATGGATTTAAATTCATACATATCCCCATAAATTGTAACAAATAAAGTGCTATTAACATTTCAAAAAATATAATTTATTATTCTAGAACAAAACATATTGATGTAAGACATTAGTTTTTGGGAGATCACTATAAAAAAGGTGATATAACTCTATTGTTTATTGGGAATGAGCATCAACTTGTTGACATTTTCATGAAACCCTTAAACTATAAGATAATGAGATACATCAAACATGAACTATGACTGATAAATCGATAAATATTATCCAATCTTATCCCCTTAGAAAAAATTTTTTACTTGTGAAACCAATCTGTCAAACCAATATGTCAAACAAATCTGTCAAATCGTTATATCAGACTGATCTGTCGAAATGATCTGTGAAACCAATCTGTGAAACTGATCTATCAAATGGATCTATCAAACCAATCTATCAAACAGATCTGTCAAACTGATATGTCATACCGATCTGGGAATCCAATCTGTGAAACTGATCTGTTAAATCGATCTGTCAAACCAATCTGTCAAACCGATCTATGAAACCAATTAGTTGAAACTGATTCGTGTGAAACCGATCAGATGAATACGATCACATAAAGCTAATAGTGTAATACCATTAGTATGAAACCAATTCCTATAAGGACCTTTTAGTAAATCTGTTTGTCTTAAATAAAATGACATAGCTTTGTTTCTTTTTATTTTTTAGTTATTTTATTTTCTTTTTTACAAGTTAAAATCCCTAAATGATGAATTTATTTTGATCCACAAATCTTCACTACCCTCACTACCTTTTAACCTTCTACCCTTCGACACTCTACCTCTTTAACCTCGGCCTTTCAAATGACTCTTTGAACCCAAACCTTCTGAATGGCAAGAACGAAGTGTGATATGGAAGGACCGATTGAATCACCCTCATATAAGTGTTAGAAAGGTGAATCTAGTAGTTCTGCAAATTTTGGGATTCCATGATTGGGAATCCATATAGTGACTACTGATAATGAAGTGCCTTCTGAGTGGATTTTTTCAATAAAGTCACTCTTGATGAAAGTGTTGGAATCATAGGGGTGGATCACCAAGTTTTCAAAAAATGATAGATCATTTTATCCCAAGATGGTACACGAGTTCCATATCAATTTAAAAGTTTCTCTAGAAGGAGCTGAGGAGGCTCGAATGAAGTTAGTGGTGAAGGGAAATGAGATTTATTTTTCATTTAAAGAGTGTGCTAAATGTTTAGATATTCCATGTGAGGACATCTTTGCTGATTATCAGGGTAAAATTACTCCATCCTTATACTTATTTTCATATGATAATGATTTGAAAGATTTTACTCGGAATGAGGAGTCAAGAAGAGCCACAACGACAGAGTAAGATTGAGAATCCATGCTAATTTTCAAATTTATTCAACAACAATTCTGCCTAAGGAACATAGATTTTACTATTGTGAAGTATCAGGATGTT
Source organism: Viscum album (assembly GCA_963277665.1). Lineage (NCBI taxonomy): Eukaryota > Viridiplantae > Streptophyta > Magnoliopsida > Santalales > Viscaceae > Viscum > Viscum album. Next base: position 340,608,869 of record OY728167.1, read on the forward strand.
TACCTGATTTATTTTCTGAAAATTGGTGTGAAAGTGAACTTATGTGGGTACCTTATGGTACACATCCCTAAGATGATCAAACCCTCTAAGAAGGCAACCCGTTTATACAACCTTAGGATGATTTCTATGATGATGAATAAGATGTGATGTGTAGAGGATGGAGAGGAGGTAATCACTACCTGTAGTGGGTTCTTCCTAAAAAAGGAAATCTATAATAGGATGAAAATATATTGGAATAAATGGAATTGAATTTGGGTAGTAGATGAAGAGAATCTATCTAAAGATTACATTCCCATAGATCATCCTACTAGACCAAGGGATCAAAATGATTAAGGTCTTAAACAAGGTGAGGAGGATGTTTATTCATATGATGAGGGAGTATAGCCTGAGCTGCCATGGGAAGAGGGGTCTCCTATAGATGATAGGAGTGGACCAAATATAGCTGAAACTCTTAAGTATATTTCATATGGACCTTCTAGTCCACCTTTATATTTACCCTCTCGAGAACCGTTGTTGGGTGATGAAGAAGGGGAAGAGACTAAAGTCTCTAAAGTTGAAGGATATATAAGCAAAACAGATGATGATGATAATGATGATGAGGATGATGAAGGTGCACATGTGAGTGACTCAATAAAATACATAAAAGATGGAACTAATTCTAGTGAGGAATCTGTACATAAAGATGATGATGGGGCTGATAGACAGGAGAATGTTGATCATGTTGGACAGGATTCTACTGATCATGATGCTGATGGAGATGATGGAAATGAGGACAAGCCTAATCACCCTAATGATGATCAAGGAATAACCTAGGAACTAAATGAAATAATGGATGTAGGATAAGATAAATAGGTTGAGGATCAAATTTCCCCTATTCCTCATATTGAGGATGGTCCTCAAGGTTCTGTGGTGTCTGGATTTCATGTAGAATCTCAAGATCAGTTAGTTCCAGTGCCTAGAAGTGTTGTTACATATAAATGATAGAAAGAATATGAAGATGACGAAGTTGAGGATGAGGGAGAGCCTCAAGGAAGAAGAGTAATGATTGACACAGTGGAGCCTGGAGACTGGACCTATTCTGGTGAGTGGAATAGAATCCCAGGTTATATCTTATTTGGGTTAGACTATGACTCAACAGAGGAGATGGTTGCTCCTCCTCCTGCTCCACAAGCTGTTGTGGAACCATTTACTCATACTTCACCTGTCTTACATGCTAATGAGTTTGTTGTACAGCCAGTGCCTTGTGACTATGTCACTAAGGCTGATCTAGATATTTTCAAGATTGATATATGTGAGTCAGTGAGATCTACTATTGGAGTTAGAAATAAATATTCTACATCCATGGGTATTTTAGATGCAGATGCTGCAAAGATTGCAAGAATGTTCATTCAGGAGATTCAGGAAAACTTAATCACAATTTCTAAGACCATCATTAGGAACATTACAATTCTAAGATAAGAAGTAAATATGATGAGTAATGAGATGGAATCTATGACCACTGATTTCAATACCACACTTGTTGGTGTTATGAAGGTTCTTAGGAACCTGGTTACACATCTACTGAATGCATATTTGAAGAAGTTGAAAGAGGATCTTGGGAAAATGATCTCTGGTGCATCCAGTTCTAAAAGTACCAGACTTGTAGCTGATATGGAGTCCCTCATGACTGTGGTAAGAGAATAGATCAAGGGTATTCATAGTGATTCTGATAAGGAGACTCTTCCCAGAGTACACAGGAACACTGATCTTGTATATAACATGGTTACACAGTGTGTGAATGATGCATCTACTGCTCAGAAGGAAATCAGAGAAAAGGTGGATAAGTATTTATCAAAAATCCATACCAAGTATGTTATAATTAACAACTTCAAGTATTTTGATGAAAATCATAAGATACAACCCATGGCCATGGCTTTTAAGAGGCAAGTGGGTTCGTTGAGGTAGTTTACACCCGCCTTTGAAATGTTCATGGAGAACATGGAATATTTTGAGAAGGAAATGAAATATGGAGGTGAAATCATCAGTGATTTCATAAATCTGTTGAATCCTTACTTGCATGTATAGGCTGAGGAAACACTGGTCCCAGCTACTACTTCTATTGGACCTAGTTCTCTACCTCCTACTCAGATGTCAGTGCCTCAAGCCTTATCTAAGATTCGGATAGTGATTCCGGAGCAACCTTAGAGTCATGTTCTATCATAAAGGAGACCAAGCCTTTCAACATATTTTCCTACTGGTGTTGCTTTACTAGGTGTAACTATTAGATCAGCCCTTCCTACATCAACAACACCCTCTCCTTCACCTACAGTTGACCCTTCAGACAAAGGTAAATACCCTCAAAATCCCAGGACTTAAGATGTGGATCAATTTTTTATAATAATTTGTACTTGTATTTTTTATTAATGTATTTTGATGATTGTAATCTTTTTAATGTAATGACTATCAATTTTTCCTTCACTGTATTTCCACTTTTCTTTGGGTTATTTTTCCTTTATTATTTTTCTTTTTACCATTTTTCTAATCACAAAATGGGGAGAAAGAGATGGCTTACCTATTAAGATTTGGATGGAATCTAAGGGAACCTAATATATATTTTCTCTGATACAATAATTTAGGGGGTGCTTTAAATGGAAAGACCTTAGTTATATTGATAATTCTCATTCACTACTGGAATGCTAAGTCAAGTAATTTTTTCCCTAACATTTTGTATAACTCATTAATGCCTTGATTTGTGATTATCAAAAAGGGGGATATTGTTGGAACCTTTATGAGATAGTTTTTTTCATAATCACAAATCATTTAAATCTATAGATCATATTAGTTAATATATTAAGTTATAACTTATGTAAATCATATCAATGAATATTTATAAGTGAATAAATTATGTCATATAGTATAATACATTTCAATGAGTTAATATATTATGTAAATTTGTGTCTTAATATATTTAAACGTGTATATTTACATGAATCTATGAATTTCAATTAATCTGATATTGTTCAGTATAAGACAAACACTTTTTATTTTTTTCAGAGTCCCTGACACTGATAGTTTAAAATAATCACCAATGGCTGACTCCCTGATGCTGACTCACCGATCAAGGAATTCACCGATTAAGGAAGTCACTAATAGAAAAAGACACTAATGATGGACTCATTGATAGAACAACCGTCACACCGATGGTCAAGTCACTGATGATCTCTCTTACAGATAGTTCAAACGACTCATCGTTGGATGACTCACTGATGGGTGACACACTGACGATGACCCACTGATGGGCTACACACTAATAAATGATTCACTGATGATGAATCACCGATTCTCGGAAAGAACTATAGTAAAAATGACTCATTGATGCCCAGAGTCACCGATACCGATGGAAAGGACTCACCGATACAGAGTGTCACATATACTAATAGGCCTATGCCAATGACTCGCTGATACTTATGACTCGCTGATAGTCATAGAAAATGTTTAATTTATTAATTCAAATTTTTATCTAACGGTCATATTTAGACAAATTAATGTTTCTGACATTATTTAATTTTTTCTGTAGTATATTCAAGAGATAATACAAGGTACATGCATGTGGGGAGATCTTCGTGTCTTTTTACCCTCAAAGTATAAAAAAATTACAAGCTGGATCATTCCAGATATTCATACATGATAGAACATTCTAGAAATCCTGAAACTCTTGAAGCATACTCCAAAAAACCCAATAACTCAAAATGAAGAACCTAAAAAGAGATTAAGAAGTGAATAAAAACCTACTGAGCTACCCTGAACATCTTTCAAACAAGAAGTCAAACCATTTTACCTCCTGGAATCCATAACTTAGAGGATTTGATACTCTGTTTTGGATCCAACTTCCAGACGAGGACTCGAAATTCATTTCCATTACATCAAACAAGTCTAGAGCTCACTACACAATACATAGAGACTTATAAACCTTTCTTTAAATCCATATCTCTGGTGTGTTCTTTTATATAAATTTCTGATTAGTGTGTGTATCTTTCTATTACAAACACACTGACTCCGGTTCATAAGTGGAGGATACTTAATATCCTCAAATCACACACTCTAGTTATTCTTTTTTATGCCAAGTAGAACTGTGGAAGAGGTCATGTGTGACATGTTTGATGTTTTCCCATGAATAATAGTGAAATTTGTCAAGTGTGACCTGGACATCCCTGTGTGCTATTGTGAACCCCGATATAGGGTGTGGATCAAACTATTTATTATATTAAACTACTTTGTGGTATGGTATCACCAAGTGGAGAGGAATAAGTCTCAACTTGAGACTGAACCTATTTTTTATATCCTATGTGTTTTTACCTTTAATTTTTAATCTGTTTTTATTGAATATTTCATAAAAAGAAATTGAACTTTGATTGTTATTTTAGAAAGTGTTTATAAATATTTTGAACTAGTAGTTTAGTTTCAAAATTTTTATTAATCATTTATATTAGTTTAGCTGAGAACTAATAAATTTTTTGAGAAACTATGTAAACATTTAGGACCCTTATAAATTCACTACAAACTGACTTAGAATATATTTTTATTTGGGGGAACGTTTTAATTAGACAATTTTAAACAAAATTTTTTATAGATACTCAATTCACCCCCCTCTTGAGTACTCTACTCTGACCAATAATACTTGTAATTTTTGAACAAAAGTGGGATTTACTATCATTTAAAATTGAGAATGTTACAGTCTGGATATTATAGTGTCTTAATAGTCTATAAAAAATCCATGAAGAATATCTTATTACACTATTATAGGTTAAATTATAGTTACTAATAAATTTTAAGTGTATTGTGTAAATATTATCATGTCTATAGACAAACAACATGTGAGATCTATCTAAAATTTTAACAATAAATTTATCCCTCCTAATTTTCATGAATTAATCTTCATCATAAATTTCATTAATGATAAGGAGTTTATTCTTAAGTCCTAAAACATATAAGACACTATAAATTATCATTTTACCAAGATAAACAACATTACCCATACCATAAATCTATCCTTATGCATTTTATAAGTTTTAGAAATGAAAATTATCTCTTATCATATTTCAATAATAGTCTTTGTCCATATACCATATATTCTGGTTTCTAGGACCCCTCATATCTTCCTAAGAAGATCATAACTAATAATTCAGTACCCATCCCAGCTTGGGTAAACAAATATTAGCAAAAATACATTTAATAACCCACAACTATCAACTCTTCTATGTTGTAGAGTTATGTTCTCTTTAAAAATATAAGATTTATGATGTTTAAGATATGTTAGCTTATTTCAAAAAATATTTTTCTAATTTTTGAATATTTGATATTTAATATAAAAATTTGTGTTACTTATATAAAAAAAATAATTTTGATAAGGAAATCTTCTAATGGTTTTATGAAAAAGTCTAGATATTTTTCTTTTAGGCATTAACTATTTTAAAATTTTCAAAAAAAATTCCTTCTAGTAGTAAAATTAGTTAATTATATCTTTAAACTATCAATTTTTTATTTGTGTTTAACATTTTAATTATTATATTTCAATGATATTACTGGGACTATTTAATTATTCAATTCTCTAATTAGCTTAGAAATTCCTCTTTTAGATTCATTCAATTCATTGATAATTTTAATTTTCTCCTTATTTATTTTTGGAATTTTAACATCTCAATTGTTTAAATAAAAATACATATTAGAAACATTGGAAAAAAATTATAAATATTATCTTCCACTATAGTAACATATACCTTTTATAAATTAATATATTTCACCAAAAAAAATTATTTTCTAAGAATTTCATATATATATATATATATCAATTTATTTAACTGATGGTACATCATCCTCATCTTATGATGAAGCTAAACTATTTTCCTAATCCAATAAAAAAGGAAAATTAGCATTAAGATATAATTGTGAAATTGTATGAAGATTTATATTCCCTATTAATCATTGACCATTCTGTGGAATATTCAAATAGAAATTGAAAATATTTTATCTATAATCCCTTGAATCAAAATTTTTATCGAATTATGGATACTCATTAACACCCCATTTATCATTAATATCACACAAATCCTTTCATTATTTTCCCTTTAAATATTTTACATCCTTATTATTTTTCTTCAACTAAGGAAAAATGGTATGATATTACCTAGTTTCATTCATTGATAACATATAGTGTTTGAAGACTCCTTCTTTTCATTTTTAGATTTGTATCCTTACGATTTCCATATCAAAATTTATTATTTTCAATAATATTATTCATTATCCTCACAAGATAAGTGATATCGCCTTAACAATATTCTATATTCAAATTATCCAATTGATGTTAGTATTTTTTTATATTAATATACTTAGATTTCTTAGAATAAGAAGTTAAAACACTTAAAGTTGAAGTAATGTAACTCCCTTGTTTCTCTTCTCCTACTCAAAATTTCTCTTTAATCAATTATCATTTTACATTAAGATTCAAATGATATTATCAATACTTAGCTCATTAGATTCTTATTATCACGTATTTCCATTCTCTTGTACTTCTATTCTTTAATAAAACTATCAGTCACTTTTTTAGTGATTTATTAATTAGTAATTTCCTTCTAACATAAAGATTGAAGTCCATTAAAAACTATCATTAATAATTGATTCATATGGTCCACTGATTCTCTAGGTAGAATATCAAAGGCCTAATAATCAACTCTCAACATGGATATCCATGTCCTAAAAAATTTTATGTTCCAAAGTGATTAATATATATTTTTTCTCTATTATTTCCATTGTCTTGTATGATGAAATTTGAATGTTGATATTCCACACCATTGAGAAAATAAATGTATTTAAGACTTTATAATTCTCCTAATATTCTAACTTTTCATCATGAGTAAAAGAAGTTAAATATTTCTTGGTAATTATTTAATTTATGGTCATCATAATAAAATGATCAACACCCATGTTGATAAAAAAATTCATCATCCTATCATGCCAATATTCATAGTTCTCACCATTCAAGACCAGTGGTTAGATTAGAGTTAAATTCACTATGGTTCTGATTATAATTCTTGATATATCAAAACAAAAATATCTTCCCTCTTCTACAATTTAGTGTAAGTAAACTATTGCATGTTCTAATAAAATAGACCGTATAAATAGATAATAGACTAGCTAGGACAAAGAGTCCAAATTTAGTAGTCTAGAAACCTAATCTGACATAAAATGTTATTTTCAGATAAAAATATATTGAGAGAAAAATATAATTTGGATTTTATAACAATTATTATCCCATAAAATGTGTGATGTGTCACTACAAGTAGGTTCTGAATTGTAGTTCAATGGTGACTCGAATTTTTTCTCCCACTCAATTAATTAGGTTGAACCAGAAAATAATTTATAATAAAAAATCAGAGTGTAAAAAAAATATAGGAAATTAAATATATCATGAGTTATACTACTATATGATAAAATTAATAAGCATAATAGATATTAAAAACAAACAAAATATCAATGTAAAGAAACAATTCTCAATGTTTTTAATAACAATCTTGAAATCCCTAAAGGAAATTAATTACCAATCTACATCCAATTCATAGAAAACTTTTCCTTTATCCAAATCAGTAGAAGAATATATAAATTTGATCCTAGTAATCCCTATTATAATCCTGTAATTTCATCAGCTATAAAATCCATCAAATGGTATTGGTATTCATATCCTAGGAATCCCTCAGTCACACTAATCAAACACATGAAATCTCAAGCATCATGGGATTCATCAATTGTAACTTTTTTAGAAGGGGAATGTCTTCCTATCCATGAAATACATTAATCTAATAACCCAATTTCCCTCCCCAAAATATCTTACATAATGAAATATTAGATGAATAATGAATACAATAGAAAATTCTAAGATCTTTACAGTGATATACTCACTAGATATAGCTCAATAGCTAAACTCACTAAAAGAAAAACTATAATCGGAAGTTCTCTAAGAAAAAAAATGTTCTGGAATTCAACAAGATTTCAATATATTCGATAATTTTCATTACCATAATCTATTTTTATCCTTTATTCCATGAAGAGTCTAATTCAGTTTATATAAGTTGAATATATAAAACTCCAATGGTCAGATTATGAGTTCTTCGGGTTCTATTGTGGTAACATCGAATACAACCTCCCATAATCATTGGATGTAAATTTACCATATATCATTTAATGTGTTCATATTTTGTGATAATAAAATTCTCATTATATGTTCTAATAGATGTATAGATTAGTTTTTTACGTCGGAACATAACATCTATAAAATAACACTATATATAATCAAAACGTAAACAACCAACATGAAGTAAAATTAAATCCATAATGAATTGTATTGTGATTTTTCAAAAACAACGATATTAAGAGTCGTTGACTTAATATTCAAAATACATGAGTTAAAAATCTCTAATGATCAAGCCTCCACCAGTAGAGACGGCTTAAAAAACTTGGTGAAATTAGATTTAGAGTTATGCTTTGAAAGGTCCACTAATATTGACTTCTTCCAATATATCCTTGAGATAGGGAATAATAAAATTTATTCATTTACATAATATATATAGAATTCATTGATATGGTATATATTCTATCAAAATTACACTGTTTTATTCCGATGGATCTATTTATGAGGGGTATTTTTAAGAACTAAATAAATGTGTCACATACTTTTCCATAAACATCATTACATGATCCTTATTTGGATGGCATGCATTGATTTTATACTAAATTCATATATCACTGCATAAATAAGATTAAACCAAGATGTCTATGTATTTTTATGATTTCTCACACACTAAGGAGTATATATTCCTCAAAAATATTACCCAATCAGGTGATGTGGTTGTAAGAATCTCTTATCAGGTGTAGTTCATGAATTTTATCCATCATTGAAAAAATTATTGAAAAAGAATTCACATTTAAACTTCATTTTAAAATTCCATATGAAACTCTTTTTATATAAGAACCCTCTTTTAGGTAATATATATAGCTTTGTCTGTATTTTATTAACAATCCCATGGGGAATCATTATTTCCTTATAGGCCTAGTCAAAATAAAATTTTATAAAAACATAAACTATTATACTCAATTAATTTAAATGGATTATTAGGAAATATCATGGTTTAACCCCTTGGAAATGGTGAATTAGTTTAATTAAGTTTTCCAAATATTTTATTATATTTAAAAATGATGAAAGGGGTGAAGAATCAGATTGGGGTTTTGGAAATAGTTTGAAGAATGAAATAATTGAAAGTAAAGAAAATTGATTGTTTGGTTTGAAATTAGATATGAAAATCATGACACAGTTTTGTCATTTTAGGGTTCAAGTGTAATTATATTTTCCAAAATAGTTTTATTAATCCATGATTGGTGTCATAGTCTATATGAGGGAGATCTAATGGTCATGGTATCCCCACCATGATGTGAAAATCACCTATTTCCATTGGTCTAGTAATTTAGGGTTTCAATGAATCATGCTTGTCTCAATACAATATTTAAACCTAATTACCCTAAATTTTACAATGTTCATTCCTTCTGTAGGGTTTTCAGTTGAAAAATTATAAAGTTCCTTTCAAATTCAAATAGCAATTTCCATGATAAAGGTAGAATAAAAGGGTCATAAATTGATTGAAGAAATCACGACAAACCAAATACATGAATAAGGAAAAAATAAATCAATCTTATGGAACCTTCACCTATCTATTACATAATACTAGCGCAAGGAGGGTTTACCCCTAATTATAGTGATGATAGAATAATAGGGAATGAATGAAAAATAATTCATAATGAAAGTGGAGGTGAAGCTGTGGAGGACCCTACATAACACAACTTCTTGCTCTATGATTTGTTCTCCAGGATCTCCTCCATAACAGTAGGATAGCCCTGTATTTATAGGATCTAAATGGGATCATGTATTAATGAATGACATAAAATATTTTTCAAAAAGTACTCATAGGCAGGTGTCAGGTGTTAAAACATGTCAAAAATTGATGATACATCAAATCTGGCCTTTTTAATCTTGTCCCAACTTTTTTCACAACATGTAATGATTACATGACATGTAAATATTTCATATCATGTAAGAAAATCACAACTTGTGGATTTTTGGGAATAATTATAATGTTTTATGTCATGACATACATGTGTCACGTCGTGGCACATGTCTTCCTCATTATTGGATGCTTTCCTCCTCTTTAGAACATCTCTCTCTTTAACAAATTGCATCGGTTCATGATGTGTAATGATTACACAATGTGTAATGTTAGTTTTCTACTCCAAAAGACTCATTTTTACTCGATTCATCAGTTATGTTCCTTGTAAGTTCTCCATGATCATACTCAAAAATATGATGCTGTACCGCTAGCGAAGGTTGCAACATGATGCGTCTTTTAACTCCTTTTTTCAATTATCTTTTTTATCATACCGTAAAACTAAAAATGAGTTAAATTGTTCACAAATTGGGAAGAATAATCATTTAAATATAGGAATCAGTATTTTAAATCACCATAAAATTCATTCATGCAATATATATATCATTTATTTTATTAGATTTAGTTTAATAACTTGTGAAGCTAAAAGGGACACCCTGATAAAAAATTATGGTAATTTCATGTTGTATTTTTATTTTAAACTTATTTTAAGAGGTTCATTTTATTATAATGGAAAAGGTATTTGTGCACAAAACTCCCCACATTTTCATGCATGGATTTGTGTTAGTAGTTACACACCCATTTCAAGAATTAATGTGGTTACATTCACTATAAAATTCACCCTGTTATGTGTGTGCATAATGATTTTTCCATTCCATTCCTGAAAGATCCCTTCTATGCCCATGATTCTAAATCTAACATTAAATTAACCTTATTTTTCATGAACATGACAATGGAGTCATTCTATTCCCATGAGATACCGTACATGACAGCATTTTCAGAGTCTCACCATAATTTTCCCTACTATGTATGTAAGTGATGAATGAATCATTCTGAATCTATGAACACTATTCCATACCGATAACTATGATTTCACCACCACAACACATTTTTTTGATTTTCAAATAAATCACTTTATGGTTGAGTGGGAATTAGACAAGACCATGCCCAAGGGGATCCACCATTGCAGACATGAGACAAAAAATCCCAAAAAACACTTTATGGATGAGTGAGAACCACAAGTTACACCAAAAAATTGTCTTCATACATAACCTCAGAAACAAATTGTTCCCTCTCAGAATCAAGAATCGAATACTTAGATGCAAGAACAGATTGACGGCTGATGGAGCGAGTACGTGTCCTACCCAGCCAAGCTTCCTCTTGCATGACATTGATCTATGAAGAAACACCCACATTGAACAACTCTCTTGCTTTCCCCGCAATTTTGACGTTATTTTTGGCCAGTTCATAGTAACGGTTTCCACTTATTCCCCAGACACACCAACAATAACAATGGAACTTCTATTGGATCCATCGGAAGTTGGTATACTTTGCAGTGTTGGATCATCTCTTCTCCCATCAGGGTTATCCCTTCTCCCATCAATGTCAGCCACCACACCATAAAAAACATTGGCATAGGAAGGGCCGACACTCCCAGAAACCACAACAGCGATGCCCTTACCTTTCTTATCTTCCCTCGATGCAATCGCCTTCGGCCCAAAAGGAGGTGCATGAGCGGAAGAACCTAGTAGACCAACAACAAGCGATGAGGTATTTCTAGGGATCAAAGTGGTCGGATCACGTTGGACGCCCGAAGGGGTGGGGGTGGGTGATGACCATCCATAGGAGATCTTGGACTCACTTCAACACCAAACAGATGCATTCCAACAGTAGCCTAATGGACTATGGGAGCATGGGTGTCATTAGGCTGAGCTGTAGGTCCCTTGCGACCTCACCTCCCATGTCAAGAGCAGAAAGAAGGCCAATGGCCTTGTCGATAGAAAAAAGAACAAAAACCAATGGTTTCCTAATAATGAATGTGTTTTCAAAAACCAAATACACCTTCCACCTAGATATAAAGATGATTCAAGAGAGGCATCGAGAGGTCAATCTCAACGCAGAGACAAGAAAAGCTGAGTTGCTTTATGCAAAGAGTATCATCATCAATTCGGATAAAACAACTGATATTGTCACCAATACCTTTGAGGATATATGGGTTCTAAAAGGGGAGTGGATGGTAGGGAAGTCGAATCCACACCACCGCATGCTTGCAATAACAACCACGATCGAAGTCGACTATCCATCAAAAGAGAAGGAAGTAGCGATTATCACACAGGCACGACTCCAACGACCACATGACTCCGACCACCAGGCACGAGAGAAATCATCATCATAAAAAAGGTTAATGCTCAGAGGTCGATGATATAGATCTCCCACTACTTCTTATGAACAGATACCCCACGTTGAGTTGATAAAACCTTCAAAAAAACTCAGTCGAAGGTCGATCACCATGAAATCTAGCCACAAGAATTATGAAGTGGAAGGCGACATCAATTTTAAACTCTAAAGTGGAAATTCAAATTGTTGGGGATCCCTTGAATGAATATGGTACCTTCTATGAAATTTTAATTGGGGGAATCTGAGGAAATTGTGGAATAACTAGAGAAGAAGCTAGGGGGATAAGTTGCGGTAGATCCGAACCGAAGGAGAGAAGGTGAATCGTCGGACATACTTCCCTGCAGGCAATGGATCCAGCTCTTTCATTGGGATCTAGCGAGGCTTTTAGTCTAAGAGGTTTCCACTCTATGGTTTCCTCCCATCTTGCTCAAATTTCTTCACCTGCTCGAGGACACCAGGGCTGCAAAAGGTCACCTACCTAAGGTTGTCGCCAAACTTCACCACCTGAGGAAACCCGCCTGGGGTTGACGTCAGGCTTCTCCACCTGTGGCTCGTGTCCGAGAAGGGTTTCTCTCAGTGGCTCACACCTCATCCTGCCTCAGAAGCAGCATAACTATGATGAGACAGTGTAATACTTCATCTTCTATTCATGAATGATTTTAGAATTTAATTATCTAAGAAGACTAAAATTTAAGGGTGATATCTAATTGAAGAGAATGATAAATGCCTTGAAATTCCCAATAATTTCTAACTTATATCAATTTCCTCAACATAAAACATCATATTAGAAACCAAATCCCATGGGTGAATAAATTAACCAAAAAAATATATAACTTTTTATGGTTATCATTGCATAAGTCTTCAACTTAGGACTATTACTCAATCCTCCTTTGCATTATTTGAAATTTAAATATTATGTTTCGGGTGACTTAAATATCTAAGGAACAAAGGAATTATAAAAGACATGCACTTTCATAATCTCCCCTATATGATGGAACCCAACCCTCACTTATATGCACATGTGTAAATTCCATTACTTGTGAAAACAATGACTCTCATGAATAGAGTAAATTTTATTAATAATACTTACTGATCTTTATGTATGTAAATATTTATAAATATGTATTTCCTATACATAAGTCCCAAATTCATAATATTAATGCAACCCCCTTTTCAAAGGGATATTCCCCCTTACTTGGGGTCCCCTCCAATGGATGTCTCTTACCCTTTCTAATCTCAAATAGTTTAAGGAGAATTATGGGTTTCTATTGAGAAGGTCATCTAGCTTCCATAGGTTTATCAATTGTCCCCAAAACGATGGGTTTCTTATGTTCATGACCCAGTTATATTATATACTTTACTCATCAATATTACTACCAATAGTATATTAACTCTCAATCTCTAATTATACATGGTAAACTTCTGTGTAATTCGCATCCATATTAAGCACATTCACATAATTTTACCTTCTTGGTAGAACACCCTATACTTTTTTTCAGTCAATTAAATGGGTTCACTCTTGAAATAAGTACAAATACTTTCACCAAAATCATATATGGGCTCCATTGAGGGTTTCTTTAATGTAAACCCCACATTTCTACCACTACTCTCCACCTTTTGTGGGTTATATAACGTCATGGGTTACTCATCCATTACTCCCACACTCATGTCATCCCTAATAAACCTTCACATATTGGTACACCTTTCATGACCTCAAACAACATAGAGTTGTCCTAATCATATGAACATAAACTATAACGCATAGAACATTTTAGATTTACCTTAAAATTCCAAGAAATTATCCTTCTTGTATAGTTTTTAAATTTTATAGTATTCCCATAATATGTCTTAAAACTATAAGGCTCCTTATTAAGGATGTGTTTCTTTCCATATTTTTATGGCCTTAAACTGCATGTTTTGCCTTCCTTTTCATCGTAAAATTACAAACATTTGTTATTAAGTATGAGTGGAAATCCCTATCATGTTGATCAAAACTATATCCCAAAACTATATTTTTTCATTCCCCCAATGAGGTAACATATAAGTATTTTTGTACGCTCAATACTAATGTAGAGGCATCTCTTTCCTCTTCCAAAAACCTGTTGGCTTTCTAAGATGGAAAAAAACTCTGTAACCTTACATCTTCCTAGATGATGATAAAATCTAGTGCAAACCTTATATATTATTAGATTAACTTAAACTCCAATCTAACTCAATATTCTTTTATATGGTACAAAATTCTAGTATAAACCTTAAACCTTCATCAATAATGATCAAATCATGTGAAAACCTTATATCATCTTAGGAGAATACAAACTCCATCATAACACATTCTCCATCTTAGATGGAACTGAACTTTAGCGTAAAGATTTTATCTTCTTAGAATACATTAAAATCTAGCCTATATCATTCACGTTCTCATATGTCACAAAATATCAATGTACCTCTTATGTATTCCTAAATGACCTTATATTCAATCTTAAACCTTTCTCCTTCTTGAATTTTGGTAAGCCTAAGAGAGAGTAAACCACCATATAGAGGGGGGAAATCAGTGGTATACCTAAAACAAAAAATCTCAAAAAATGTTTCCTAAAACTTGTTAGAGTGTATAGATCTCAATTATAATGATACAATAATGAGAAAAATAGAGATAAAGAACACACATAGTATAAGGGAAAATATAAGGTTCACACTCTCTTGTTATTAAGTGGTTAATCTATGGTGTGTAATGATTATGATCATATTTTTTATGAGCCAATTTTTTTATCGATAAGTATACTAAATGTTTTATGTATATTGACCTAAACTCAAAATACAATATAGAATAGAAATCATAAACAATAAAAACAAGCTCCACCTCCCCAACCTCAAGTGCCTCTTAAATTTAGATTATATGTGCTCCCTTGTTCTTCTCCTCAAATATCATCCAAACCCTACTAAAAACTCTCTCTATGAAAAACAGAATGATAACTTAGATTTTTTTCATAATCGTTTATCCTTTTGTTTGGTGAGACACTCTTTTATTTATAAAAAATTAGGATTTAAACATGGTCTCCTTTCTTATAATATGATGACAAGATTATATAGATATGGAAATATAATTTGGATGATATCTAAAAACCATTACCATGTAGCATTATTACTCATGGTGGGAACCCTATATCATCTCGTATCTACCCTCATCTACTGAAGACTTCTTACCACATGGACATGGTTCTTATAGAGTGAACACTGTAACTCCTCATTCTAGTGAGCCATGGAAATCTAAGTAATGTATGTTTTATCATGAACTAAAACATTATCGAATAAGATGTATCATTTTAAAATGCTACTAATTGATTCAAAAACTATTGGAACACTGATTTCTCATGGGATAGGCTTCGTGGAATGACCAGTTCCCCACAACTTCTTAGATGAATACATCATGATGTGATTCATTAACTTGTGGCATTTCACCTACACACCTCAACAAATTCATAGTGAAAGAAACCTAGATGTGTAATAAGGTCTTATGTCAAATTAAAACTATTTCTCTGATTCAACTTCATCATGTTGAAAAAATACCCTTCATGTTGTGATGAACCTCAACTCAGAAAATTTCAATTACTTTGTACACTCAACTCCAAATATACTCCAACTCATTCATTAGTATGTTTTTAATAAATAAAAAACAAAAAAGACATCCAAAACCCATAAATTAGTTACCTCGAGTGTCTTTTTATATCACTTCTCAAATGGGAAGGATATCCACATACAATGTTATATTATAGGATAGTGTAAAAACAATGCCAATTCGACAATGTCTCAATTGAAATCAATATACAATTCCCTTATTTCTGATTCAATTCATTGGGTATTCTATAGATATAACACTAATAAACTACCCCTAATAATTTAATACACATTAATACCATAAGGGACCTTAAATATCCCCTTTATATATTTTGGAAACATTTTAACTGAAGTTAGAGATTTTCTTCATGATTTGGATTTAGTTACCAACGCCACAAGTTTCTCTCTAAATCACCACCTAAAAAAGGAAAATAGAGTCTCATCCCCTTTTCAAAAATATATCCTTTTGTATTATCTCCCTTTATAAATAATTGAAAATGAAGGAAATAGGTAAAATGTTCAACAAAACTTAGAGGAATTTTGAGAGACAATTCACTCCCATCAACACTCTCAAGTACTGGAAGACATACTTTGTTAGGGTATTTTTCAACATATTTGTAACTTACTTTGGTTGAAACATACTCTAATAAAATATTTACATGTTCCATCGATCCTTTTATGAAGTGGTAATTGATTTCATTATTCTTCCACCATGAATATTATACGAGATTCTTTGACATTTTGATTGCAATATTATTGACACACATAATCATAAAAGGTAATGAGATAGCTACCCTCATGTCTTCAAGATGAGACTTTATCCACATCATTTTTATCATGCATTGGGATTATATAAAATATTCAGGTTCTTTTGTTTTCAATGTGATATATTTTTTCTTCTTGAAGTTTCTTGCAATGAATGTTCATCTAGTAAATAATGCACCTCCAAAAGTATACTTCTGATCTCCCATATATTCATCCCAATCATCATTCTGATAACTATTAATATAAACTAGTGTTTTATTTTCAATTTTCAAACTGAAATCATGATTCCATTTGATAAATAACAATATATGTTACACCACTAAATTTTGTGACTCTATTGGATTTCTTTGGAATCGGGCACAAAGAGTAACTAAAAATATGATTTTAGGTCCAGATGATGTCATGTAAATTAGTCTAAAAATAATCATATAAACATTCATTTAATTAAAACTCTTTCCAAATTTATTAATCAACAACCTATTCACGAGTTTTATAGGAGTATCAACCTCTCATTATTCTCCCATGAAAATTTTATTCAATAACTCAAGATAAATCTTCTCTTGTCAGATATAAATATAGCATATAATATTTGTGACTTGAAAACCAATAAATAATGTCATCTCATCTACCTTTCACATTATCATGGGTCTCCTTATTTGGGTAGAAAATTCCATAGGGTTTTCTTCTCTTTTTAGGAAAAAATTATGTAATCAACATGCACAATCACTATTACTGCATTTGTGTAATCTCATTTGAAATGGATATTAGAATCCACCTTGACTTTCTTAACTTACATGATCCTAAATCTACTTTATAACTTTTATTAACATTCTTGAGGTTATTTTTTGTGCCCATATAAATTCTTATTTAGATTTATCACTTTAGAACCATCAACATCAAGGATAAACCCTTATATTTTTTTAATGTTGACCACCTTCTCAAGTTATCCAATTAGAAAAGTTTACTTCATTTGTATTGTAAAAAACATCTATTTATTTATGGAAAACCACTAAAGAAAGACTGAAATAATTTCAATCCTTTTTATTGAAATAAATGTTTCATGAAAATCAAAAATCCTAATTTGAGAGTATCCCTTATAAATAAGATAAGATTTTTTCCATGTTACTTCCCCTTTCTCATTGAATTTATTTATGAAACCTAACTTTTTGATGATCATATTTTTATCTTTTAGACATGAAACCAATTCCCAAGTGTCATTTTTCTTAATTTGACTCATATCTTCTTCCATTGTAGTTATTTTATCATCATGTTTCAATGATTTTTTAAAACACTATGGTTCATCTTGCAAAATTATGTTTATATAATTATAATCTCTCAAACTCTTATATATTTGAAATATTTTGAAACTTTCTCTAGGAATTTTCATAGATTATACATTATTTATAAGTCCTGAGAACTTAGTAACACTGTTCCTAGGGTATTCCTCAACACTATACATTTTAGAATCATCCCAAGCGTCTTAGAAATATGCTTCTGTGTCTGAAATACTCCCACACTGTCCAAAGTTTTCTCTAAGAGATTCATAAATTTCACAAATAATTGGAAGTGATTTTTTAAAGTATTATGATATTAAAAAATAATTAAATTAATGTTATCAATAATTTTCTTCATATTATTACTGTGAGACTAGTAACTCCTTCCACCATGTGTCTATCTAAGAAACACACCTTTTTCAACTCTCTCATCAAACTTTCCCAAATGTTTGTATTTAATCTTAATAAATAAAATGATTTCAAATACCTTCAAATTTATCAAAAATTTATTTCTTAAAAACCATAACTCATTTAAAATTTTAACTAAATATGGTTAGATTAGTCACTAATTATGAATGTATATATCTACTGTTGAGGATTTTCTCCAATATATTTTTGAATTACCATGATATGATAGCAAGGTTCTCCCCATGTCTACCAAGATATGATAATTATTCTCATCTATAAAATTTATAAAGGTGTGTATGGAGTATTATATTCTTTCCTTATTCAACTTTATCAATATATGTATCAAAGTGTTCATTTTTTTCATTCAAATCTATTATCAAATTGAAATATTTTCATAGAACTTCCCAATTTATTCTCAATAATTTTCCAATAGTGTTTTAATCTCTCAAGATATTATGATTTACTCAATATAAAATATATATAACCTATATGAGAAAAATCATCAAAAAAATTATGAAATACCTATCACAATTTTTTTGAATTTAATAATATTGTTTTCACACATTTGAGTGCACCAACCCAAGAGATTTAATTTTATTAGTCTACACTGACTTGTGGCTCTTATTAACCATTTTTTTTGACATGTTCCACAAGTGATGAGCCTTTGATAAATTTTATTTGATATATTCTACAAAACGTCATGTTTTATTTGCTTAACCATGTTATTTTTTCCCAAATTTTCAAGTATTATATAAAATAATTGGATTCCCTCCTTCATGCTCATTAATAAAGTTTCTTTATCATTGTAAATTTGAAATAAAGTATCACCTTTTCATTATCTATTTATAAATATTATACCATATTTTAACTTCCTTATGTAACATCTATCCTTGTGAAAGATCAGCTCATTCCTGTTATCATAAAGATGATAAACACTCAAGATACTGTGTTTCATCCCATTAACATATAGAACATCATTGGATTTATTTTTACCAATATTTAGGAATCAAACTCTATAGCTATTGAGTGATATTTCATTTCTAAAATTTATAGCACTAACATCATAAGTTTTTATAAATTTTAAGATATTATTATTATCATTTTCATGTGATGAGAAACCAATTTCAAGTATACAAGGATTCTTAAATTTATTATATTTATAAAAAACCTCAACTAATATTACTTATTCTTATTTATTCCCCCTATTATTATATTTTGAATTATTATTTCTCTTGAATTGATCTAATAGAATTTCTAGAAACATATTTCTAGTTTCTGTTGGTTGATCACACCAACCATAATTTTCCTTGAGTTACCATTAAGTGATATAAACTTTTTCCTTATCGTTTGAATGTTTTGTCAAATAGACTCTAGGAACTTCAAGGTGAATCCCCATTAATTCATAAACACTGTTCTATTAAGGAATTGTAAAATTAGACTATCAAAAATATTATTATTTTTCATAGACTCTGCATCATAAACATATTCCTTTAAAGAGAAATGTCCTTTGGAAATATATATATTCTTCAAAATATTCGTATGGAGTTTCTATCTAATTGAAAATTAATTGACTTTTATCAATATTCTCATTTTTAGGAGATTTATTATTCACCTTGATATTTCCTTTTATCCAAGACTTGGTGTTATTTTTCTCCCACACCACATTTATTTTGTAATTTTTAGAACCACTATTCATTTTATCATTGAGTAATTTTTCCTTCTTAGGTGATGCTACAACTTTCTTCCCCCTATTATCATTATTTCCATAATTTGTATTACAATAATAGGTGTCGAAAAAAATTATTCATGGTAAATTGGTACATAATTCAAGTTTATTAATAACATTGGAATCCTTTTATACTATAGTGGATCTTTCGTTGATTAAATTTATATAATTTGGAACACATGGTGAGATATCCTTAAGGAATTTTTAGCATCAACCAATTTTTCCTCATGAGATTTTACTTCTTAATTATTATCAATGAGATTAATTATATTAATATCTAGTATATTATCCCTTGATTCAAGTGTTTCATTCATATATCACATCTTTTGTGTGAATTACACATATATCTCAACAATGTATTTGTATTTCAAATCATAAATAGGTTTTCTTAGTGAATCATTACTTGATTTAAATAATTTCATTTCTCTCTAAATATTATTATTTTTATTTAAACATACCAAGAGATCCATTATTAATTGGAACTCTTTTTTTCATTCATCATTAATTGCTTCCTCTTCAAAACTCACTTTTCGTTCTTCACTTGAGGGGTCTTTGGTACGATCTAACTTAGCCATAAAATTAATTGGCCCTTTATCCTTTAATTCCTATTACTCTTTTCAACATTTCTTATCATAATATGTGACCATATATTTTGAGAAAAAATTGTTCTTATTTATTATATTGTACATCCCTTTTCTTTTGAAGAATTATCTCTAACTTTGACTATATTTCACCTTTTTTCTTCGTGAGTGCCTTTGAAACTGGTAATCATCTTTATACTATAATTATTTATCATGGAAATTTATTGAAATGTTTTAGTATTCCCACTATTAAAGAACATAAATGAATTTCTAGCCTTATATTTACCTTTTCCCTTACTTCAAGCATTTTTTTAAAAAGATATTTATGTTCATGGAATTTCTTGGCATCATCTTTAACATCATTTTCCTCCTTATGAGACTTATATGGATAAAAATTTTTCAGAACTTTTCTTGATTTAAAAGGAATCTCCTTATCAAATTTCCGTTTTCTACCAAGGGATAAACCCATTCTAATCTCTTAATAAATCAAGAAATTAGTTATTTTATGGTCCATTAATTCATGTATTGATCCTATAGGGAAGAAATATTTGAATTAAATTTATCTAGGAAGATCCTCATTAGTTTATTCACCATGTTAGAATCTTAAATAAATTATCCATGGATTTGAATAAATATAAAAATTTTGAATACTTGAAAAAATAATTAATCCATCAATTTGTATTCACTTATCTGAATATCTATAAATTGTTCCCAAAATATTATAATTGGGACTCTTTCACCTTTTGGTATCACTTATGGATATCATAGAGTTTTCTTCATATTACATTCCTTTTTTCCCCATGACTTGTGTAAAATACCTCTCTAAGAGGGATGAAATTAATGCATTGTGTGATCTCCCATATGTATTTGATATTATTCATGTCTAATAGAGTATAGGCCATCCTAGCCTCAGGCTGTAGTTCAAAAATTATCGGTAATGTTTAGAAATACAAGATAAGTGATAGAAGATATTTAACAATCCTCTATCTCTATAGATGTGATCTATTTCCATCAAATATAGTAACTCCCTTTTTTGTTAATGTTCTTAAATGAATCCATAGATCTCATTGATGATAGATATAAGTTGTGAAAAAAACATTGATCCATAGGAATGTACCTAGAGATGTTGTTATAAAAATAATAATAACTGGTAGAAAGATTCCAACTTGATAGAACTATAGTTTTCTCTAATACCAACTGGTAGATATCAGATAGACAATAAGAATAATCCTTTCAAACAATATGATTTCATACCAACTAATAATGCTAGAAGTTAGTAAACTGACACTAAGAGGGGTCAATTGGTGGTTGATCCAAAACAATAACTCTCAAAAAATATTTCATATCACCAATAAGTTTTTATGGATCTCAAAGATAATGATATGATTATTAGAAAACAATCTAGAAAGAATACAGACAACACAAGTGAATAATACAATGTTTACTCACTTATTATCAAGTGGTTATTCCCTATTTTGAAAAGTTTGAGATCTTACTGCTCCCATTCTTATTTTATTATCAATATGAAAAAGGAAAGGAGTAGAAATATGACCCTAAAATCCCAATACAATAAAGAATAATAAGAATAAATAAGTCAATTAATATTTTCCTCCCCGACCTCAAGTGCCATTAGAATTTGGATTGTGTGTGTACCCTTTTTTCATATCCTCAAATATTATCCAAACCCTCCCATGAAAAACTAGTAATTTAACTCATAGTTTCATTATATTTACTCATAAATTTTTAAAAGATTCACCCATTTATTTATAAAATAGATCATCATCGCAGCATGAACTTCATCCTCTTGGAATGATGGCCAAATCTGATAGATATGGAAACTAAATCCTGAACATATTTGAACAAAATTGTGGCATGGTGTTCTTAATCATGATATGATCTATATATCTCCCCATATCTACCCTTATCTATATAAGAATTATTATGGAATGGCTATTATGCTTGTGTTGTGAGTATTATAACTCCTCGCATAAGTGAGATATAAAAATCTCACAACATGGACACTGTAGCATGAACTAAAACATTGTGGTATCAGTTGTCTCATTAAAATGTGAGACAATTTGGCTTACAAACCAGTGCAATGTTGATTTTTCATGACCTATTTTTCTCATCATGACTAGTTCCCCGCAACTCCTCATATTAATTCATTATAGCCTGAGTTATTGGATTGGGGTGTGTCACCTATGTACCTTAATAACATCACGGTGTGAACGACCTAGATATGATTCAAGGTATTATATAATAGGGAAACTATTACTCTAATTCAAATTCATCATGGTGAAACAATACCCATCACATTGTGATGCACCCCAACTCAATAAAACTCAATTCCTTTATATCTTCACTCATCTACAAAGAGCCTCTAACTCATCCTTGAAAAGGTTTTCAATAAATAAAAAATTAAAACACTTCCAAAACCCATGAATGAATTTCCTCAAGAATCTAGTCATAGTATGACTCCAATGTAAACGTTATAAACACAACACACCATTGGATAGTATAGTGTTTGTGGGTGTAATCCAACTCTTAGTGTATGAAATATTCCTTTTTGACCATGTATCAATTGAAATAAACTCATAGCTACAATATTATCAATTCACTTCATGAGAGGATTATCCAACTCCAACACTCATAAACTAACCCCAATCATCAAACACTATTTAATCTCCCAAGGTACCTTCAAATGGAATAAAACTTCTACGTAAAAATTTATCTTCCTATATGAAGAAAAACTTCAAAAAATAATTTTCACCTTTCTACACAACACAAAACTCTAATGTAAACATTTATCCTTCTCAGATGACCTTAAACACTATTGTAATATTTAATATCATACTATCACACTTTAAACCAAATCATAACGTTTTATACAATCTTATATGTCTTTAAATTATGGAATAGACATTCATACCGTCTCATTTAACATTAAACTATGATATACACTTTCATTACCTCTTATCTTACTTTAAACTATAATATAACCTTATCTGCCTTTATTTTTGGATTTAAAATCTATTTTAACCGTTCATACATTCCCATCTATCGTTAAATTGTATCATAATATCTATTTCCCTTCTGGATTTCTTTAAATTATAGAGTGTCTTCCTATACATGTTTAGATTATATTTTAACCATCCTCACTTGTGTAACAATAATGATATGCCATTTCCCTAAGAATGAGATGGTTTTATGTCATGAACCATACCCGGGGGTTGTGATTAGCACCGAAAAGGTATATCCAAAAAAGGGATGGAATTTCCTTTAAACTTGTACACACATAGACAGGTCATACCAAACAAATAAAACAACAAAGGAAAGAAAGTAGTACAACCACCAAAAAGTATCTCTACTAAGAGTAAAGTGTGTAAACTGAAAGTAAAGGGTCCAGAATACAAGCCCAACAAAAAAAATTACAGCAAAAGAGTTATAAGCTCTGGAGGTTGTCTAGCAAGGATCCTACCTGAAGGGTAGGTATAGCTCTCTGTCGAATGACACTGAATCACACCAATTCTATTGATCCACCTCCACGAACTGTCTTTTCCTGGCTCCCCAAAGTCTTGTTCAAAGCTATCCATCATCTTCACAAGACACAATAGGTGCGGGTGAAGCCCGTGCATGGGTGAGTATAACAATACTCATTAGGGACCCTGAGACCCCCAAAGGTCTCTCAATTATCCAAAAAGGAAAACACCACAAAGGAAACACCCCATAGGTAATACCACCAAGAAAGATCTCAAGCACCTAGCACAAAGTAAGAGACGTAGCTCACGCCAGGTATAACATAAGTTAATAAGAAAAGATGATTAGTCGTAAAGATAGATAATTTTATTCTGTTGAGAGGCTCTGATAATGATCCCCACCGGGTTTCTAGATGCTGACCCACACAGGATCGCTATGTGCTAACCCACACAAGATCACTAGGTGATGACCCACACAGGATCTCTAGGTGTTGACCCACACAGGATCTCATGGTGCTGAATCACATAGGATCGCTCACTACTGACCCACACAAGATCGCTATTCATTCTTCATGTCACAGCCAGCCACTGGATTCTTGAACTTAGTACACTTGATTCAAAGGGGATTCACTCTGAAATACATCATCTATAACTTAACCACCACAATTTCCCAAATAGAGTAACACCAAAGGACATTCTTGTTGTAAGGGTCCCAACACAACAGACGACGCGTTGAACAGACACCCAGTCTATAAGATATGGGTATTTTTTGTAAAAAGGGGTGGGTTAGATTATTGTCTGATCCAAGCCAGTTGTATTCCATCTTCTAAAAAAACTCACATAGAGTATCTCAGAAGGACCTCCCTATCGCAAGGGTCCCAACGCCACTGGCAGTGCGTTAGTAAGATGCCCAATCTGAGGGATTCAAGTGTTTTAGTGAAACAGGGGTAGTTGGGTCTGAGTCCGGTCTGACCTGGCCAGACCGATCCGACCTGACCCAGCCCATTCTAGGCCTGACCCAACCCGATATGGTGGGTCCGGCCCGATAGAGCGGGTCCGACATGGTAGCTCGGATCTGGTCTGGTGGCGCGAGTCCGACCTAGTGGTGCGGGTCTGGCCCGATGTGGGTTCGGCCCGATCGCGCGGGTCCGGCTCATTGGTTCGCCGAGTCCACCAGAGGCAGACCGGATTTGGACTTGGCCGAGACATGGCCGAGAGCCACATTTGCCTCCTCTTCTGCTTCACAGACATGGGTCCTCCTCTCTGTTTCGGTTGAGCAACCGAAGCCCGCCATGTGCCACGTCACCCGCACTCTTTGATGCGGCTGAGCAGCCGTGTCCTCCACATCACTCGCAGACCTATTCTGCAGGTTGAATTGGTCAATGTGGCACCATCGTGGCGTCGCGGATCTCCAGCGCCACGGTCGAGCGACTGTGACCTCTGCTGTTCGCCCAGGTGGCCCGGACACAGGCCACCATCTTCATGCTGTTGTGGAATGCCGACAAGCATGCCACCTCCCTCTGACCGTGGCTGCCATCGTGGGCCCCCGCTCCCACCGGCCGCCGACGTGCCGGTGGATGCTTCGACATGCCACCAAAGTTTCTCCAGTGGTCCGTTTCTCGACCCCTCTACATCTATAGAACTATTAGAATGTCACCTTCACTGCAATTGATTCAAACTCACTTTTCTGTAATTTTGAGAAATCATCCTCGATGAATGCACAAACGGAGGGGCTCGAGACTTGTTCGTGTCACCCTGTGACCTCCACATTAGAATATTAAAAACATGGTTAGGTTCAGGGATTTTAATTCAACCAACACAAGTGATAATATAATCCTAGATAATGAAATCCCAATATAAGTCACCCTCTTGCAAGAATGCACGGTCCGCGGATTAATCTATTCATGGGTTAATCCTTGTTCGTCATTTGGAATAAAAACAAGGAAACATTAAAAGGTTCAAAACCCTACATCACTTGACGTTCTTTGCTGTAAAATTCTATCCTCAAGGGTTCCAGGGGTCAACGTCATTCGTCGCTTTCCGGCTTCATCTTTCGAGGTACGTTGAAGTCGATGATGCACTTCCAGCATTTTTCATTCTTCGTTGGAGAGAAATATCAATGGATGTTCATTATAGATTTTCCCATGGTTTAATTCTTCACTCTCCAATGCACTTTTTAAAAAAGAAACGCATCGTAGTGTTTCTATTAGGTTGTGACGTTGTGCTGGTATGTTGTTTCATTTATAAAATAGTGTAGTAGTTATATTTACACAATGAGACATTAAGGGGTTTCCTTAATTGTGCCTCGTCGTCGCCTCATCACTGCAATGCAGTGTCTCCATCCTCCACTAAATGGTGTGAAAGAAAAATAAAATAACTTTTTAAAGTTGTTTTTTTATTTTTCTCAAAAGTTCCAAAAATTAAATTCTCAATCCAACCCTTTCCGGTTAATGTTAAGTCCATTCTAGGTGAATCTCAGCATTCGGAATTCAATGGTGCCCTTATATTTTCGATTTGAGCACCGGTTCAAAAGTTAGAATAATACGCTCTCACGTTTATTGAACGTACTTTAAAAAAATTAAAAATTACATTTTGGGCACTCCGAGCCTTGGAATCATGTGTCTTCAAAGCGTACAGTATCAAAATAATTCCATATAATTAAAAAAATCCATGGAAATTCTGAGACATTACATTCTCCCCAACTTAGGTCTTTACGTCCCCAAAAGCTAAGCCATGAGCTAATGAAACCAGTGGGGGGTACTAAGCACGAATCTGATCCTCCCACTCCCTTGTGCTTTCCTAGAGGGTCTTGTGCTGCCACTGAACGTGCACCAAAGTAATCGATCATTCACGAAGGACCAGCTCTTGTCGATCCTCTATCTCCACCGGGACTGTGCAAACATTGCCCCATCATCAATGTCTAACTCACCTGAGTCGATGACATGTGATGGATCATTCACATAGCTCCTCATCTGTGACATGTGAAAGACAAAATGCACCTGGTGCATCTGTGGGGGAGGTGCTAGGCAGTACGCCACATCTCCAACTCTGTTGAGGATCTGGAATGTTCTGATGAACCTCATAGATAACATACTTCCCAACCAAATCTCTGAAATCCCCATCTTGGAGAGACCCGAAGGAAAACATGTTCGCCCTCCTTGAACTCCAAGGGTCTTCATCTCCGATTGGAATACAACATCGGCCTGCTCTGTGTAGTCCTCATCCGCTATTGGATGAACTTCACATTCTCAGTGGTATCACGTACCATCTTTGGACCCATGAGTGCTGACTCACCTAGGTTTTTCCAGCATTGAGGTGATCTGCATGGCATCCCTTACAAGGCCTCAAATGGTTCCATGCCAATGGTGGAGTGATAGCTATTGTTATACGAAAACTCCACCAGTGGTAGGTGTTCCTCCCAACTGTGACCAAAATCCAAGACACAATCATGAATCATGTCCTCCATGGTCTGTATGGTCTTCTCCATTTGACCATCCACCTGGGGGGGGAAAGTTGTGCTCAAGCACATCTGAGTCCCGAATTCCTCCTGCAACCCCCTCCACAACTGGGATGTAAAGCGTGCATTATGGTTTGAGATGATCGTTAAAGGCACCCTGGGAAGCCTCACTATCTACTGGATGTAGAGGCGTCCCAACCCTCTATCGATCCCTACTTCTGGATGGGTAGGAAGTGAGTTGACTTGATGAGCCGGTCAACGATCAACCAGATTGAAATGTGGCCCCTCGACGTGAATGGTAACCCTGTCATGAAGTCCATGGAGATATCATCCCACTTCCACTCTGGTACCTCAAGGGGATGTTTCAAGCCTGCTGGGGCCTGATGCTTGACCTTCACTTGTTGACAAGTGAGGCATCATGGAATGAACTATGCCACTACTTTCTTCATCCCTGGCCACCAGTACTGATGTCAGAGGTCATAGTACATCTTTTCCACACCATGATTCACCACCAATGGGGATGTATGGAAATCCTTCAACACTTTCTCCCATAATTTCACTGGTACTATGGTGCTTCCTCTAAAAAGGATGATGTGATCCCACCTATCAAAAATCCATCAGGAGCATGTCCTGAGGATATCTAAGCACGTCGGGCCTTGTAGTCAACATCCACAATCTATGCCTCCTTAACTCTCTATAAGAGTGAGGGAGTGATATTCATAGACTGGAGGTAAGCTACTCCATCACTATCCAAGAAGGATATCTACATCATGGCTAGCTGCTCTGTCGCCTCACTTATTAGTTATAAAATAGACCTCATGTTGAGTGCGTCTGCCACCAAATTCACCTTCCCAAGAGTATAGACTATCTCAAAGTCATAATCCTGGAGGAACTCTATCCCTCATTTCAATCTCAAGTTCAGTTCCTTCTATGAGAATATATACCTAAGACTTGTATACTCAGAGTAGATGGTGAATCGTTCACCCATCAAGTAGTTTCGCCACATCTTCAAGGAAAAGACCACTACTACTAACTCTATGTCATGTGTCGCATAGTTAGGCTCATGATGCCTCAACTTTCATGAGCCGTAGCCAATCGCTACTTGATCATACAGTAGGAAACAATCCAGTTTGGTCCCGGATGCATCACAGTATACAACATATTCGATTCGATCCTCTGGAAACCTTTTGATGGGAGTGTTGTTCAAGCTCTGCCTCAGCTTGTGGAAGCTCTGCTGGAACTTCTATATCCACATGAAGGGTTTTCACATCATCATAAAAGCATTCATAGGTGATTATACTCTAGAGAAGTTGGGCATGAACCTCTGGTAGTATCAGACCAATCCCATGAAACTTCATACCTCAGTCACGCTTCTGGGTGGCTCCCAAGAAAGAATTTCCTCTACCTTTTCCGGATCCACTTCAACTCCAGCCTCTGAGATGAAGTGTCCCAGAAAGTGGACCTCCCGAATCCAGAACAAGAACTTTGAGATTTTACCATAAAGATGGTGCTCCCAGAGTGTATCTAGGACTATCCACATGTGTGTTGCATGCTCCTCCTCTGACGCTGAATACTCCAAGATGTCATCAATGAGGACTACCAAAAAATGATCAAGGTAAGGATGGAATATCTTGTTCATGAGTCCCATGAACACCTCTGGGGAATTTGTCACACCGAAAGGAATTACCAAAATCTCATAGTTGCCCTACGAGAATCTAAAGGCTGTCTTTGGTATGCCCTCATCCCGTACCTGAAGATAATGATTTCCTAATCTGATTTGGATCTTCGAGAACCACCTCACTACCTTCAGATGATTGAAGAGGTCGTCAATACATGGAAATGGATACTTGTTCTTCACGTTCACCTGGGTTAGGTTTTGGAAGTCCACACATAGCCTCAAGCTCCTATCTTCCTTCTTGGCAAACAACACTGGGGATTCCCATGGAGAAACACTGGGCCTTACAAACCCCTTGCTCTGTAAGTCCTCCAGCTATACCATCAACTCCCGGAGCTCTAAGGGGGCCATCCGATATGCAGGTGTAGATATTGGTTTCATCCTTGGGTACAAGTAAATTCATAAGTATACCTATCTGCGAGGAGGTAATCCTGGGACATCTTCTGGAAAGACATCCTCATACTCATCCACTACTACAGGAAAACTCAGACTCCTCTCGTCCACCCCACTAAGGGAAAGGTTATTCAACTGGTGAGTGATCGGTTGCATCCTCCTCAGAGAAAGTCTATCCTGTTTTGCAAAGGTTCCCTTCTCGCCGGTGAAGGAAATCCAAATCACATCCTCATGGACACACCACACTTTGTGCGTAAAATAGTTGATCTGAGCATGGACTATAGATAACTAGTCCATACCCAATATGGCATCATAAGGCCTCGACACTACTACTAGGAGATACCGGCCAAATCTATCGCCTTCTAGAGTTATCTCACACTGTCGGTACCAGTGTGTAATCGTCGAATCCCCTCTCGTAGGAGTCTCTAATCGTAAGGATCAAACAAACGGGTCCACCCGAACCTCCGAGCCTCAAACGATGTCCGTGACATGGAAAAAAATGACTAGAACCTATGTTTATATGAACTTAATCTAAGGTGGAGTAGAAAAATATTGTACCTCTAACCATATCTGGAGCACCGTGTTCATAGGACCCCATCACCAGGAGTTGGCCCTGCCCATGTCCATCTACTCCCGAAGCTCATGGTGGACCTCCTAGGGGCGGTGGTAGTAGTTCCTCGAACCATCATCCACAGCTTGCTGCTCGTCTTGCTCCCCTGCCACGTCCACTGCCCTATGGACCTCCTCACTCGAACCTCTGTTGATGTCTCGGCGGTCCCTTGACTGCCTTATTGTCATCCGTATGGGGAGTCAGATAGTCATGAGCCATGTGACCTTGTCCGCCCCAAAAGTAAAAAACTCTGGCCTTAAGATGACCACCAATACCTTGTGAGCTCCGCACCTATAGCCCTGCATCCTGGGGTCATTTTCCAAAAGGTCTAGCCCGTCTAGGCCTATGTGTCATCTTCCTACAGCCAGTTGTAGATGACTTGGCCACCTGTCATCCGGTGGTGGCTCTCATCGTCGGTGCCTGCTTGGATAGGAAGATTTACACTAGTAGGGCTCTCTCCTGCATGCCAACGTGCTTTGGGATATTGAGTGAAATAATCGGTGCTCTAATATCACATCGGAGTCCCCGCTCAAGGGTCCAGACCCTAAAGAAAGAGTCGCATACCATGTCGATGGAGTAGCGAGAGAGGTTGGTAAACCTCACTGATAACTGGGCCACAGTCAGGTTGCCCTGGTGTAGGTGCAGTAACTCCTGAATATTCACTGAGAGTAGTGTCACTAGTACGAACTCTGCACTAAAGAGTCTGTCAAAGTTTGACCAGACAAGGGCTGACTCCTAATGTTTCTGGATCATCAAGATCCATCATCTTCTTATCACGTCCTGAAAAAGGAGAGCGGCTAGAACCACCATCTGGTCTGTAGGTTTCTCTACCTGGAAAAAACCCGAGTAAGTACCTCCATCCAATCCTTAGTTACCTAAGTATATGTCTCTCCTCTAAACCTCAAAGGCCTCTATCTCTGGAACTCATGCAGCGCACTTAGTCGGTGTGCACTGTCTTCTGGTGGGGTTGGTAGCAACTGCTGCACTCCAGGTGGTGGTTCTACTGGTACACCACTTGAAGGTGTTATCCCTGTAAGTGGTCTCTGCACCGATTCCTCATAACTCAGTGGACCATTGGTGTGATATCTCACTAGAATCCTATTTGGCTATCTTTGTGGAGGAATCCTATAGAGAAATAGATTGGCCACATGAAATAAGTTATACCTGGGGAGCTAATTCAAAAGAGATCAAGAGAAAAAATAAACATTTCCAAAACACATGAAACTAGAGTTTTCTTGTACCATGTTCGTAAATAGAATTTAGGGTCCTGGTGTATGGATACGTAGGCCACCGCACCAACACTGCACTCCCTGGACTAAAAGGTGAACTCAAGATACTTAACATTATCACCCCCATTGAAAATTATAGACTCTTAGTGTAGCAACCCAATATTTCATAATACGTTATTGCTTCAATGTAATGCAATAACTTGCACTACACGCAACACTGAGTTCAAGCGCATCACGACTTACCAAACTAGCCATTCAAAAGCGGTTTTGAATAGTATTAACTGAATTTTGAACATTATATAATTCTTATAATTTTAGAATCCATTTATGAGTTTCTTATACATAATGTAAGAATAAATTCATTTTTTTCAGATAAAAGAATTATTTTTCAAAAAATGCAATTTTACCACCTTTTAATGGCGAACCGTTTTTAAATCTAATATTTGAAACTTTTATATATTCAATCTGACAAAATAAACTTCTTCTTTAGAATCGGGATAGAAGAATTTAGTTTCAATAAATTTTTTGTGTTTTTCTGATAACTTTCATATTTGGGTGAATAGTGTAAAATAGTATATTTTAACTAAAAACAACTTTCTTAATCCAAATAATTTAGAGTGTTGAATTATAAATTTTAATGTTCTGGAAGTATAATTATATTATATTTTTAACCTTTAATACAATTTTGGTCATTGAAATTAATTTCACATTGAAATTATACATAAACAATTGTCAATCTTTTGATAGTTATTATTTCTTAAAAACACGCTACTTGTTTTGACAACGAGAATTAATTTTAAATTAATAAATTAAACTTCTATGTTTTGAATTTTGTAAAATAGAAATCATTTTTGGATTTGGAATATCGATATTATCCTAGGGTAGAGTTTTGGTATTTTTTCTGAAAACGTTCCATTTTTTATGAATATTGAAAAAACACTAAGTTATCGTTTAATACCGAATTTTTATTTAAATAAATATTTATTTTATTTAAATTTAATTAAGGTCAAAATAGATAAATAATACCTATATATTTTCAATGTAATTCATTGGAGTTAGTTTTTAATAATTTTAGATATATAAAAATTTTATTGAACTTTTCACCGTCTTTTACCCATCTCCGAGGATAATTTGGAAATTCACATAAAACTTATTTTTGCTGCTTCTGTGAGTGGAATTTTGAAAATACGAGAGACGCGGTTAATATCAAGAAGTAAAATGTGGTTCAATAAGATAAAAATAATTTTTGGTGAATAGTAACTTTTTTACTTTTATTTACCACGGTTAAAAGTAAATATGGTAATTATGGGTAAAATGATATTAATATTACCCTAACATATGTCCTAATTCTATTGGACAAGTGTATCTCGACCAAAAACAACCTTAGGAATAATATATTATCATTTAGGTCCACTTGGATTAGATTAGGACATTTATTATTATTTAATTTAAAGAAGAGTTAAAAGAGTTAAAATCAAAGTTTAATAACTAAAACATTTTCAATATAAGGTTATACATAATATAAATTAGATTATAAATATTCATTAGAAAGATAAAAATATTTAATACATAATTATATTTTATTTATAATTTTTAGACATTAAATAATTTAATTTATTTATGACCCAATGATGATGCAGTAATTACTATATTAGTGAAATATTAAAATAATTGACATTATAAATACCAAAATAAATGTAATATGAGACTTATTATTAATTCCAATAATTTTATAGGTTAATGTGACATATTAGGATTGGGTATATGAGTTTTGTTCGAAGTAATAATGCTTTATGAATTTATGAAAATCAAAATACCCAATAGTGTCAAAATTGACATAAAAGAGTTTTTAAAACAAATATTATATTATTAATTGATATTCTATTCTTAAAAATCTAATGTTAGGCAAAAGGACTTAAATCATGATATTGGTACCATTAATTTACCACTTGGGGGTCGATTGGAAGTTTATTGTATGTTTATTAACCATATAATATAAAAATACAAAGAGACATGGTAAATGTCAAACTAATTAACTAAGAGTTAAAACTAAAAGATAAGGTTAATAAAACGACCCAGACCTATATAAAACCTATTGGTTGAGTGTATTTCTACCCATACCCACCTTATCCTCGAAATAAATCAAATTTGATCCATTATAATCCGAATGTGAATTTATTATAAAATAATATTTTATGTTTTTTCTGAAGGTGCCCCTCACCCCTCTTATAAAAGGGCACTCACCTTTCACTCTAATTCACACCTTCTAAGACATTTGTCTTGGCCAAAACCTACCCAAATACCCTCTAAACTATCCTCCCTTCAAGCCAGAGGCCTTAGTTTGATCATAAAGCCAACCTAAGGAACCCTTTTGATCAAATCAAAAGAACCCGAAGAAGTGGTAATGTTTTCACCACCCTCTTTCAAGTTCCTTTCATCTTCAACTTCTTCTTTCTTTCTTATTTCCATTATAAAATAATAACTCCAGTATATTCTATATACACTGATGTTATTATAAATATTTTACAACCATATTCAGTATTCTATCCATCCTTTGAATGACATGTCACCATACGTGTGTACGTATGACATACCGTCTCCACGTCGTGGTGTAATTGTTATTCAAAACATTATTATTTGGATGGGTATGATAATGATGTTTAATTGAATTAAATAATAAATATAAAATTATAATTATTCTTTATATAAGATATTCCATCAAATTATATTTTATTTTAATATCAAAAGAATGGTATTGTCACTCGTGTGTACGTACGGATTACCGTCTCCACGACGCGATGAGATTCATTTCCAAGTTCACCATTCATCGACGATTATAAAAATATATATTACTAATATTCTTGTAATAAATGACATAATAATGATACTGGAGATATATATATATATATATATATGTACTTAGATATATTTTATTCACTTAGTTTCATTCAATACGTTATGAAAACGGAAACTGTGTTTATGCGTACGTACGGACTACCGTCTCCATAAACGGTGTTTTACATTTCATATATATGTCTATTATACATACTTATATTATAAATATATAAGATATATAAATCATGTTTTATATTCTGGAAGTATTTAAATCATTATCTAAGTGATACAATCAAGTGTAACAAGTTAAAACACGTACGATAAAAAAAGCGATTATTACCCGAAATGTTAATTTAACGGGGAAATGATTATTAAATGGGTAGTATAAAGTCATAAATGAATAAAGTATGATATTATAAATATTAATATGGTTCTGTTATAATTTAATAACATACTACGGTCTTCATACAGGAGGTTAAACGTACCCTCGACTAAAGGAAAGTTCAAGGTAAGGGGTTTTCATCTCACTCCTTATTCCCGTGAGATTCGTGCCATATTTCCACTATTACTATTTGTGTGGTGTATTTACTTCACATAATTGTATTATTTGTGTAATACACTTTAATTTATGTGTATTTACATATTTATTGTATGATACCTCTTTCATGGGTTGTATTTATCGTATGTTACCGAATTGGTAAGGGTTAATTTCACAATCTCTTTATTATCCGAGGTTGTTTTTACGTAAGTATCTACTGGGACATATTTATTATCCATTTCCATATTTTATGAAATTGTTTTCAAAGGGATTCTTTTAAGGTACTTTTTTACTAAAACATCATTTCAAATGTTTTAAATATTTATTCTTCTAAATCATTATCATTAATGTCCATGTCTTCAAAATGGTTTTTAAGGATTTATTTATATGGACATGAATGTTTTTAAAATGTTAATTCATTTCCAAAGTTTCAAAGTGGTATGGGACACTTTGATTCAAAAATTTCATCAAATGACTTCTTTTCTAAATTGTGTGACTTTTAAATGTTTTCATGAAAAAAGGGGTATTTCTCTCAAAGAGTTTTACAAATCATTTTCATCTATGTCAAAATCCTTTAATGGATTTTAAACTTGTTTTGAAGTTGATTTATCATGATACAAATATTACATGCTGTGTTGAAGGTTTTGTGATATGTTTGACTGTGGATGTGTTATTTTTATACCATTCATGGTTTATGGGTAAAGTATTGACATTTCGTTCGCTAGTTTTAATATGAATGTTTATGTTATGTTTAGACCTTTTCATATGAGGAATGAATTGGACTTAGTTAGTGACATGTGGAGCCCGCTCTAGCTCCTCGATGCATCAGTAGGTCTCAAGGGACGAACTAGTGTCTTGGCACAAGGCTTTGACAAAATATTATTTGTATTCTTGGCACGAGGCCTTGACTATGTGGTTATGATAGTCTAGCATTATGCATTCCATCATTATGAAAGTGGTTAGTGATATTGCATGTGATTATTCGATTTGTAGAATATCCATGTGAATAAGTAAATGGAATTACTTCATTTTATTTTTGTCATATTATGCTGAAGTTCATTTTTAAAAGTCTTTTGTTTTAGTTATACATTTCCTTAAATGTTTATACTTATTTATGAATGTTTCCTATGTATTGTTATCCTTACTGAGCATCTGAGATCACCCCTTTCTATGTTTTATTTTTCCCAAGATTCCAAGAACTGTATTGTGATTGATATGCAGGGTTAAGACAAGGGAATAATGGCGTTCATAAAAGATTATATATGTTGTTTTGTATGTTATGATGTGTAATGTAACATTCATGTATGTAATCTATTTTCCAAGACTGCTAAACTGATCAGTCCTTCAGGACATGATTCCTTATAATCATGCCAATGTATTAAAATAATGCACCGACTCTGGGTAACTAGGGTTGGGGCGTTACACTTAGTTATTATGGTAGAACCAACCGCCCTCTAATACCACTTTGTCATGACCCATCCCCCGAGGCCCGTGCCATGACTACCTAAGCCCTCCTTCCATAGTCTTGGGGCTGGTGACTAGTACCAAAAATACATATCCCAAAAAGGGAAGGAATTCCCTTTAAACCTATACACAAACAATCAAGGCATACCGCACAAAGAAAACCAAAATGGAAAGAAAGTCATACAACCATCACAATGTATCACTACTGAGAGCAAAGTGTTCAAAATGAATGCAAAGGGGCCAAAATACAAGCCCACATGAATGTAAAGTACAGAAAAAGAAGTACATGCTCAGGAGGTCGTCTGCCCAGGATCCTACCTAAAGGGTAGGTACACCTCTCTTTCGAATGTCATTACAGCACAACACGTCTATCGATCCACCTCTGAAAACAGTCTATTCTTGGCTCCCCAAAGTCCCATTCAAAGCTATATGTCGTCTTCACAAGAAAAAATGGAGGTGGGAAAATCCCCTGTAGGGGTGAGTATAATAATACTCAGTAGGGACCCCAAGTCCCTCGAAGGTCTCCCAGTAATCCACAAAGGAAAAAACCACAAATGAAATACCACAAAGTTAATACCACCAAGAAAGATCTCAAACACATAGAATAGAGTAAAAGATATTTCTCGCACCATTTATAACATAAGTACATAAGTATAATTAGTCATAAATCTATATCATCTTATTCTGTTGAGAGGCTCTACTGCTGATCCACACAAGGTCACTAGGTGCTAACCCATAGAGGCTCGCTAGGTGCTGACCCACACAGGATCGCAAGGTGTTGAATAACATAGGATATCTAGGTGTTGACCCACAAAGGATCTCTATGTTCTAACCTAAACAAGATCTCTTGGTGTGTACCCACACAAGATCTATATTCATTATTCATGTCATAGCCAGCCACTGGATTCCCGCACTTAGCACGCTTGATTCTAGGAGGATCCGCTCCTCAATCCATCGCCCTTACCTCAACCATCATAAATTCCCACATAAATTAACCCCAAAATACCGTATTGTCGTAAGGGTCCCAACGCAACATACAGCGCGTCAACGATGTCTGGTCTGTAAGATATGGGTATTTTTGTAAAAAAATTCTGGTTGGATTTGAGTTCGATCTAACCCGACCATACACCAACTTCTTCCAAATCTCACATACTGTATTTCATAAGGACCTCCTTGTCGCAAGGTTTGCAACTCCCTTGATGGCGCATCAATCAGACGATTGGTTTGAGGGATACAAGCGTTTAAGTGAAACGAGGGTCGGTGGGGTCCGGGTCCGATCCGACCGGACCCGACCCAGTTCAACATGGGACCGGTCCAGACTGATAGTACGGGTCTGAACTACTAGTGAGAGTCTGGCGTAGTGGCATGGGTATGGCCCGTGGGTTTGCCCGGTCCGCCATAGGCGGACTGACCTTCGGCCTGGCTGAGACGCGGCTGGGAGCCGCTTCCAGATCCTCAGCTACCCCGTGAATGCGGGGCCTCCTCCCTGTTATGGTCAAGTGAATGTGGCCTGCAACATGTCACGCCATACGTGGTCTCTAATGCGGCAGAGTGGTATCTTCCTCCACGTCACCCATTCACCGAGTCCGTGGGTATACTTGGGCCACGCAGTGCCAGTGTGGCCTTGTGGATCTCCAACACCGTGGTCGAGTGACCACAACCTTTTTCATTCACCCGGTAAGCTTCGGACACGGGCCGATGTCTCCACGCCCCCATAGCCAGCTGGCCATATCCCTCTTCCCCCATGGTTCTCCAATGGGCGCGCCAACCCCCTTTACCCGGGGCCGCCGCCGCGGGCCCCCATTAGCCGCCGCCCGCGGTTTCTTCCAGGGGCCAATGGAGTTGCTACGGTGGTCTGTTTCTCGACCTGTCTACATATATGGAATCTCTAATATGTTACCTTCACTGTGACGGCCCGAAACTCACTTTTCCGCTATTTTGAGAAACCATCAATGAAGAACGCACATGCGAAGGGGCTCTGGCCTTGTCTGTGTCAGCCTGTGACCTCCGTCTAGAAGTTTAAAAACATGGGGAGATTCGGGGGTTTTAATTCAACCAACACAAGTGATAATATAATCCCGAATATAGAAATCCAAAATGTAGTAACCCTCCCACAATAATGGACGGTCCATGGATTAACCTGTTCGTGGGTTAATCCACGTTTATTTTTTGGAATAAGAATGGGGAAACTTTAAATGGTTCAAACACCTACCTCGCTTGTCGTTCATTACTGTAGTGTTCCGTCCTTGAGGGTTCAATGGGTCGACGTCATTCATCGCATTCCGGATTTTTCCTTCGAGGTATATCGAATTTGATGATGCTCCACCGATGTTTTTCATTCTTGGTTGGAGAGAAATCTCACCGGAGGTTTGTCAGATATTTTCCCATGGATTAATTCTTCATTCTCTAACCGGTTTTTTTAAAAGAAACACGTCACGGCATTTCTGATATGTTTTAAGGTTTCATCGTTACACTTATACAAAAATCCATTACGGGGCTTCCTTAATTGCGCCTCATAGTTTCCTCATCACTGTAATGCAATGTCTTCATCCACTGCTCAATGGTGCGAACAAAAAATAAAATTACCTGTTAAAGTTATTTTATTATTTTTCCAAAAATCCCAAAAATTAACTTTTCTATCCGACCCATGCCGGTTAAACTTAATTCCTTTCTAGGATAATCCCAAAATTCTGAGTTCAACAGTTCCCTAATATTTTCAATCCAATCACCAGTTTAAAAGTTAGAAAAATCCACTCGCACATTTTCTGAACGTACTTTAAAAAAAGTTCAAAATTACATTCCGGGGAATCCGGGCCTCATAATCATGTGATTTCCAAGGGTGAGATCATGAAATAATTCCATATAATTAAAACAATATACAGAAATTATGATACATTACATTTTATTATAAACATAATCCTTTAAAATTAATAATTCCAGTCTGCCCCTTTTACTAAAGGTAATAGATATTTTTATTGTGTATGGTATTATAATAAAGTCTAAAATATATAAGAGAGTATTAGAATATGAATTTATATCCTTTGTGGTATGATTAAACCTCTCATACTCTCAGTTTCTTCACCTACATCCCATCATTCCATGATCTTCCCCCACATAAAGGAAGGAATGGAAGGATCATATGTGATGTAAGAAAACATCAATCACAATTCTATTCATATTAAAATAGATTATATACTTGATATTATGATGTAAATTTTATTTAAAATAAAGATAAATTCCACTCACTTGAATCCCAATTACACGATGTTGAGTATTTATTAAAGAAAATGATGTTTTAATTCAAAAAAAATCTAGAAAATAAAGAAATATTTAAAATTATCAATTAATGTTTTTAATGACACCATGAAACTTAATGATTGTCCAAGAAAAAAATGGGGACCAAATTAATAAACGTAAGTATTAAAATAAATCAATTTTAATGATGAAAATAATTAAAATAAGGTTTTTGTTTTACTAAGGAAAGGAGATACACACATATTTACTTCATGTTATTATACTAATAATCAAAAAACAATAATGGGTTTTAAAAAAGTGTTTAAGGATATGTCTAAGGGAAAATACACTAAAAAAAATAGATTAATAATGATATTGTTGAAGGAAAATAGGGGAGTCCATAACTAAATAAGATAAATCAAGAGGATTTTGGTCAAAAAATTCAACCTGTGAAGATATTTGTGTTTAAGGGAAGATGTTGGTGTTCTAGAGTGTATACAAGTAAGGTATATGTTTATAAATATAATATTAATTTTTCTTAATCAAATATAGGTTATGATTTGAGGGAAGTATAATAGGAAATACCATGAAGAAACCAATACATTATGCTAAGGAAAAGTTGAAATTGAAAAATATGTTTGATATAGTTGAGTAAACTTTTGGTAAGTGTGATAAAAAAAGACATGTCACTAATGATTTTCTGAAACTTTTTTTAAATAATATAAAACAAATTATTAACACCAAATATCATATGAAAATGAGTGGTCAAGAACTTTCAATGTTGGTTTGGATTGAATACAAACTATCTAAGTGATAAAAGGATTTAATTATGGATAGTGTTTTCTCATAGTGTCTGATCAATAATAAAATTATTTTAAAGGACATTCATAAATATGATAGAGGTTTCATTAACTTTGGGGATGATAGTTATTTAAATATTAATGGCATCGTGAGAACATAAATTGCTGATAAAAATATTTTTTTTCATTAATGGTTTGAAAAAAAAATTGTTGAGAACATCTCAACTTCATAAGAGTGGAAATGAGGGTATTTTTAAGAAGAATATTATGTCATTTCTATATTAAAGGATGGTAAAATTATCATGAAAGGGAAGTGGAAAAGTGTAATTTTTTTTCAAATCAGTAATGACAAAAATTATGAATTCTTGAGTATGAATGAGTATAATAAGATATTAGATCGAGTACTTATACACTTGGATGAAAATAAAATGAGAATACTTGTCCAAATTAAAGGTTTTATAAATATTATAAATATTAGATGGGAAATAATCAACTCTTGTGATTTTTTTCATAATGGGACCATGGTTAATAATGTCACACACAAGTACATATCAAAACAATTGATGAAAAACCCTTAGATATTGAATAAATGTCATTAAGTAAATTTAAAAAGGGGTAGTTTTAAAGGCCATAATTGATAATTTGTCAATATAGTATATATCTTTACTTTAAGGGGTTAAGACCTCTTAAAAAACTCAATTATATCCAATTATTTGGTGTTTAGATAATTATTATATTAGTATCTTCCTATGACTAGTTTCTTGAAAATGTAATTTATGAGTACTATCATTTGTTTTAATATTATAATTATTCTCAACATGCTTAGGGATAAATAAAATATCATTTGGAGATTAATTAGATCCAAAGAAATGAAAATTTTCCAAATAATGGAATATCACATCACGGTGTTCATGAAAACACATGTGGTTGTGTCCCGAGAAATTGTATTGTGAAGAGACAAAGGAAAAATAGCCATTTCATTATCCGTAGTTCCTAAATAACTTATAAAAAGGATTTTAGCTAACTGCATATAAGAAAACCACATTATGGTTTTGACCACTAAATTGTTATTTATCATGAAAACATTAATATAATGAATGTTACAGTTTATGTAGATTAAAGGATAAATTATTAATTTTACTAAGATAATAATAAAACAACACAGTTTTTAACAACATGAAATAGTTGAAAAATGGTAATTTTGGTAATTTTGGGTTTTTTAATGATATCGGGTTGTTATACATAGGGAAAAGGGTCATATTTCAAGAGAAACTATAGCAGGATTGGAATATAAGGTGCTCATGATAGGCTTGTCATGGATATGGAACTAGGAAGACACATTGTGGTTCATGTTAACCATATAATGGTGAAGGTCAAAGATAAATTTTATGGATAGATAAATAATCTATGATATTTGAGGAAGCCTAATATTTTCATTCATGGTTTTCAGATATGAATTTTACCAGACACACCATGTCCTAGGTAACAAAACCACACTATAGTTTTGTATACCCTTAAATATATTTGTTGATTCATTTTACAATGGAAAATAAAACAAGGATATACACACTCACACACATTATCTTGGGACTAATCTAGTGACTATTGGTTATATTTTTGAGAAACGTATAAGGTTTATGAATTTTTTATTTATTAGAGACATTTGAGAAATGTAGAGAAATATTGTTCAATATTTTTAATAATCATTATTTATCATATTCCCTTATATTTAAACTCACATACTTTTAGAATTCCATGACATATTTATTCTCCAAATACCTAGTTATTTGTTGATAATAAAATTATAATGTGTGAAGAGTAATTGAAACTTCTAGAAACCTAGGATTATCCACTTGATAAAAATATTTGGTGAAACATGGAAAAAATTATTATATTTTTGAATTTATTTATCTATCACAATATTTTGTCATTATTAATCATTTAATTGATTATTTTAAGATATTTTGAACTAACCATTATGAGATTAAGTAATTTTACAAAGGAATATTTTTCATTTCATTGATTCACCCACCCCTCACTCTCAGTGCTTCAAAATATCTTATCAGGAACATCAAGTAGAATCTAAGAAGGGTTGTTCCCCTAGATTATTATCTATGTTCTCTAATTATTTAATATATTTAATTAAATTGATGGAAAAGAATTTCAATTTCATTCATTAATCATTTCGGTTCTGAATAATAAATTATAAGTATATTACTAAGGATCTATGTTTAATTTCAGTACTTATATATTTTTTATTTTAAGAATTTCAATGGATAGTATTAATTAAAAAAATTACAACATTATTACCATTTTTATGAAAAATTAGTTAACTTATGGAAAGATTGGATGGGTTTATTTCCCTCATAATTGGTCCTGGATGTTGTTTATATCACAGAGATTGGTATTTATCTTCCAAAAGATAGTGCAACATTCAACTTATTGGTTTAGAATAATATTGAATTTAATGGGAGAGCATGTAATTCATTACTCTTATCACGCTTTGAGATTGAACTGAAGAATTTTTTAGGTTCCAAAATAGATAATACCATAAATAAAAATCCTTATAGAATTCAAGAGTGTGATAATAAGGGTATATAATTATTACATAAAATATTTCTTATACAATTTTAAGACAGTAAAGATA
Source organism: Viscum album (assembly GCA_963277665.1). Taxonomy (NCBI): domain Eukaryota; kingdom Viridiplantae; phylum Streptophyta; class Magnoliopsida; order Santalales; family Viscaceae; genus Viscum; species Viscum album. The sequence continues at coordinate 340,651,955 of OY728167.1, forward strand.
AATATATGCATAATTTATTTATTCCATTCAAAAAATTTATTAAATCAATTCATAGTTATGAATAAATTCATCAAAATTTTACCTTGGTTATGAATTTTAAATATATTCCACCAAATATGTTTGACATAATAATTTTATGTATTATAGGATCAGGATTTGGATGACTTTATAATTGAGAAACTCAATAAGATCTTGATAGCCTATGAGATTCTAAAAGTTTCTTCATTCAATAATTAAGGGTAAGATGGAATAAAAATTTCCCTAGAATATGTTTAACTATTGAAAATAAATGAATCAAAGGGGTATTATAAGAACTATTTAGAATATTAACAACATTCCAATAATTTAAATGATATTATATTACTTTAATCAAAAGTAATTTAAAGAGGCCAAGGTAAGTACAAATTTAATTTTCCTTTTAGATGTTTCCATAATGGAAAGATTATAAATTTTTTAGAAAATTTACCCAAGAAGAAATAATTTGAATAAGAGGATTGTAAATAAAAAATATTATCTAAAATAAACAAGGTTGTAAGTGTTCAAAGTATACGAAACTTTTTTAAAGTTATGTTTAATTCCAATTCATTAATGAAAAATTAGAATCTTCTTTTAAAACATGAAAGTCTATCTTGGTATGAGAAGAGTGAAAAGGAAGATGAAACATCATAGGATAAAGGTGTTTAAGATTTTATAGCTCATTCAAACCACACTAAAGAATCCTCAAGTAAATAAAATAAAGTAGTTAATAGGATAAAAAGGATAAATAAAGTTTACATGAGTTTCAATTAAGAGTAATTATCATGGATTTATTGAAATTAAACAAAAAACGTGGAAGGGAAAAATATTTGAAGAAAAAGAAAGAATATTTTAATAATTCCCTTGATATATTAAATGTAAAGAAGATAGTTGAAAAGTAATTTTAATTTTCGATAATTATTTGTGATCTGAATGAAATTATTGAGGAAAGAGACAAGATTATTGAAATCACAATATATTTTCTTAATAATAATTTTGAGGTTATATATTTTTATTTATTCAATTGATAAAGTCATCAATGTCAAAAATAAGCATAATTATTATCCAAAGTAACAATGAACACCCATTTTTCACACCCAAGGATGAAAATAAAGTAATATGAGTGATTATCTCATCATCAAGGAAATAAAAAAAATCCATTATTTTATCTCATTTTTATAATGAAATTTATAAAAACATTGAGGTATGTAAAATAAATTTGGTTGAGGTTAATGCTATCGTAAAATTGTAAGTAAATTAAAATTTAAAAAATATTTAAATTTTTTAATAAAACTACTATAATACTCAGATAAATAGAAATAAAAAAATATTTTCGGAAACAGAATTTCTAACATATGAAGAGAAATTAATATTGGAAGAGAGTTTTTGGTTTTTTGGAGTATAAAGACACAAATAATATATGAATTATTATAATATATCTTTATCTCAATTAAAGAGTGATCATGATTTTAGTGGTAGAAAAGTTGAATACATAATATGAAAAATGATATTGAATTCTATAGAGAAGGTAATATTGAAAAAAAAATTATAGTCTCGAGTAAACTTGTGGTTGATGTAATAAACCAAGACATACTTCTAAAAAATGTCTTGTAATACTAAAAAAATCAATTGAAAAATAAAGATAACTATAAATATAATAAGATTATTATTAGTTAGGAGAAATCAATGGTGTTTGAGGTGGATTAAAAAGATTCAAAATGTGACAAACAATGGATTTTGGATAGTAGTTTCTCATTATACATAAACGAAAAAACATCTATTAAAGGAAATTCATAAATAAAATAGATGTTTGATAACTTTTGGTAAGCATATTTCATTGAATATGAAAGGAATCATAATTGAAAAAAATAGTGATATGAAGTTTAAATTAAATGATGTTATCATTTTTGATGGATTAAGACACAATCTCATTATTGTTTCAAAACTTTGTGATAATGTGAATGAATTTGTTTTTTGTAAGAATGGATGTTTCATTCAGAGATTAAAGGATAGTGTAAGAACTCGGTTTTTTTTTCAGTTACGGGTTTCTTCTTTTCCTTTTCCTTATGTGCTTTTGGGAAAACAAGGGAAATGGGGGAAAATCCCAAATTTATTGGTACATGCCATGTGCTGTTGTCCACACGCGTGTACTATATTTTAGAGAAAACAAGGGAAATTTGGGGAAAATCCCAAATTTATGACTACACGTCGTGTACCTTTATACACACATTGTGTAATTTGGCTTTGTGGGATGAGAACACAGGGCATGTAGGATTATCGGCAATTAAAGGGTGTAAAAAATAACTACACTCCATGTACTTAGTAATATATACCATGTAATCAGTAGAAAGATGAACAGTGAGGTGGTAGAAAGTAGCCGCCAGAGGAACAGTTTAAATAGAAAGTACACACCATGTACTTGAGAAGTAAATGCCATGTACTTGAGAATTACACACCGTGTAGTTATATTTTTTTGTTAAAACGAGCAGTAGCATCCTCATTCGGCAGAGGAGGCAGTGGTTTCACCTGGAGTAGTGGGAGAGAGGGTTGGGACTTGGAAGAGCTCGTGATCGCACACCAGGACTCTGATTCTTCCACTGTCAGTCTCATTTGAACCAAGCGGGTAAGTCCTTACCTCTTCTTGAGTCTTACCTTAAAATTATTTCCCTAAGGGAAGTTATTTGGGTTTGAACAGAAAACCATTTATTACAGATCTACGTCATTCTAGGTTGATTTGAGAGGCGCCTTTCATGTGTATCGATCAGAGGAGATCGAGGTAGGTGTTATTGTGTTTAAATACAACTATTAAGTCAAATTTGTGTATCGTTATTCCATGAGCCCATGTTTGGTGTGTTTTGTGACTATGACTTTGACTGTTGAGATACCTAGAATTGCATAGGTAATCTAATAAATGAGTATAAACTGCTGTTTTGGATCCTTGATTTGATCCAAGGCCACCCCGAGGGTATGTTTCCCTTGTTTAGCCATTTGGCTAGGATACCTGTGGGTATGTTGTGATTATAGGATGTTTTGAGTTTTCTTGAGAGGAAATATATATAAATTTCTTGCTTATGTGATGGGCTCAACCAGGGTACTTGTTTTTCCTATGGAACGCTTGAGGGAAGTGTTTATTTATCCTGATGATATTGTTTTAAAACAAGGATGTTATTCTATATAAACTTCCTCCATTAAAAACCCCATTTAGAAAACCATATTTAACATCCATGTGATATAATTTAAAATTAATATACTATGTATATGCTAAAAGTATTCTAATATATTCTAATGTAGCTATAGGATCAACGTTTTCTTCTTAATGTAATCTTTCAACTTGATTATTTCCATTGGAAACTAATCTAACTTTATTTATATTTATTACACCATGATCATATTTTTTGTTTATGAAAACCCATTTGGTTCCAATCATAAGATATTTTAAGGGTCTTTTAACTAATTACAAAAATTTAATTATTCTGAATTGATTTAACTATTCTTGTATATCTAAGAACCAATTTTCATCTGATAAGGATTCTTCTACAACTGTAGATTCAAGTTAGGATAAAAAGAAAGAGAATTATGCCAGATTTCCTATATTTCTTCTAGTTCTTACTCCTTCATCTAGTTTTCCTATAACTATTTATAAAGGATGTTCCTTAATATATCTAGGTATTTTAGGAAACACACTTTTGGATTCACTGATATCTATCCTTACTAGATTTGTTTGTAAGTAATAAAATTCCAAATCATAATCTTTGTTTTCAATAAAGAGTGGTTCATGTCTAATATTTTTTACTGAATAATTTTGATAATTAATTTGAATCATTTTGTGACCAATGAGACAACTTTCATCAAACTTCACATGATATAATACTTCAACAATCCTTGAAGTTTTATTTAAAACTATATAAGCTTTAGAATTAGTAGATTAACCTAGGAAAATAACTTCACCAACCTTTGGATCGAACATGATAAGATTATCCTTGGTATTCAAGATATAAACATTACATCCAAATACTTTGAAGTATCCTATCATGGGTTTTCTATTACTCTATAACTCATAGGGGGTTTTCTTTAAAATAGACCTTATTAGAATTATGTTAAGGATATAACATTATATGTTAACAGTCTCATCCTATAAATGAGTGTGCATGTTATATTCACAGAACATAGTTCTAGAAATTTCATGAAAACTCATATTCATCCTTTAAAAAACATCATTTTGTTAAGGTGTCCTTGGGAAATAAAATGTATATTTAATTACTTTATTAGAGCAATAATAAATAAATAAACGATTCTAAAATTAACCTCCATGATCACTTATAAAATATATTATTTTGATATTTTATTCATTATTCACAAATTTACATAAATCGATAAAAACAAAACATGATTTAGTTTTGTGTTTTAAAAAGTAAAACCATGTAAATCATGAAAAATCATCCACTAATACATAAAAGAAGGTAATTACCAGAAATAATTATAGTTATAGTAGGTAGGAATAGATATATATGGATAAGACCAAGATGTCTAGATGTATCAACCTATTTAATTGGTTTAAAAGATGACTTGTGTTGCTTACCCATTTTTCATGCATTACATAGACTCTTTCTATCCAATTTGAGATCTGGAAAGTAAGAAATAAAATTTATTTTAAAGAATTTTCTCAAATAATGAAAATTGTAATGTCTAAGCCTTATATTCCAAATAATTAATTCATCAATTTCAGCATTTAAATAGTTTATATTTTTTCTACAAAAATAATTAAGATCTAGTGTATAAATATTTTCTTTTCTGGGTGATTTGAACGTGAGACACTTATCTTTAAAAACTAAGAAGTTATTATTAGAGAAATATACAAAATACCAATCATTATAGAGTTAAGAGATACTTATCAGTTTTTTCTTCAGGCCTTCAACATAAATTACTTTCTTGATGAGAATCGGTTGAGGATTTCCAATTGATCTAATTCCAACTATCTCTTATTTTTCATTGTTTCCAAACATGACATATCCTCCATATATTTTGGATAGAGAGTGAAAGTTGGAGTAATATCTACTCACATTCCTTGAAAATACAATACCAATAAACCACTTTGAACTACTTTTCACACAGCCAATTCCCAAAAATGATATATCAAACAATAGAGTTCTTTCATACCCAAATTATTTTGGGTTTGAAAATGTTATCTATAAGAGATATAGGTGTCCAGACACGTTTTTTCTTTCCAAAAATTTTATATTATGTTTCCTAAAATAATTTTTAATAAAATAATTTTTGACTCCACCAACATGAGGATTTCTTAAATAAAAAATGTCGAAATAGTTTCCTAATTCTCCTTAATTAAAATAAGTAGCTTTGGAAAGGTTTTTATTTTTAGATAAAGGCACAAAAGATTTTCTATAAAGTTGGGGCCTTTCACCTTGGATTCCAATTCATATTTTTTATTTTCTAAGTTGATTTTGACCACGTATTTGGATTAAATAATCTTCTCCTTTAGTAATGACACTTTTAGCATCTTAAAATTTTTGAACTTCCTTCTATTGGTTCTCAATTGTTTTTACTTGTTCATAATTTGAGGTAGTATATTTTTTCAACTGAATTTTTAAGTCTAAAATAATTTTTTTCATATTTTCCTCTTCACTAAAAATTTTATTATAAGAATTTTTAAGGGTTTTATTTTTCGTTTTAGGCTTTAATAATTGATTTCTATCATGGTACAATACTCATTTAATTCATTGTATGATAATTTTTTATTTTTTGATTCATGTTAATGACCAAAAGAGTAATAAGAATGTACCTTGTCCAAATATTCCATAAAACATATGTTTTATTTCAGATTTGTAGCTTCACCTTCTGATTCTGATGACATGCATTTGCTAGAATTATTAGAATCACTCTAGGTGTCCTTTATAGATTTATTATATCCTTTATTTATGAAGTATTTATTTTATTTTTTCTTATCTTCTTTAATTTTTTCATAGTTAGTCTTGATGTGTCCAAAAAAAATTCACTCATAGCATCTCAACTCTTTAGAGTTGTGACCATGGTTATGGTGCTTGTTGAATAATATTTTGAAACCCCACCTATAGTTTTAATTTTTTTAGCTTTAGATGAAAATTAAAAACCTCATCATTTAATTCATATTTTCGTGAGAAATATTCTTCTTCAAAGGCTTCAGATATTTTTATTCTTTTCCTATTTCTGTTATCTTTAGATGTAGAAACCTTCAAGGAAGAATTTCCTTATTTATCATATTATGATCTTCAATTCTGGTTTCCATTTCAGCTTTATACATCATGAGATCCCCAATAAGATCTATTTTTTTTAATTTTTTTACTTCTGTATATTTTCTGATAGTAGATAAGATTCCACTCCGCATAGGTGGTAATACGTTTAGAACACTCAATTCCGATTTTCAGCTTAGTGATAGTCATTCCTAGAGAAGTAATGTTGTTCAAAATCTCAGTGAGTCTTCCATTTAGTTGATTAATTCTATCTCCTTCATCCATTTTTAATGTTCCCTACATAAGTTTAGTTGTATCATATCTAGGATCTTTCATGTTGTCATTACATTCATATGAAACTATTATAGTGGTCTACATTTCATGTGATTTTTGAAATTAAGAGATTCTGTTAAAATAACATGGTCATAACCTATAGATGATAGCATTCATATCTTTAGAGTTTAGGTCATAATTTAATTTGGTTATATCATCCCATGTTTTAGGTTCTGTATTATGAATTTCATATTGATCAACTTCTTTGAGATAAACATTCAGGGAAATATTTTTTAGATAGATAATCATACGAGCTTTCCAGAAACCATAGTTTTCACCATTGAAGTATGAATCTCTAACAATTGACATACCTTCTTGGTTATCATCCGTTGAATCCATTTGAAAAGATAGTTGGACTTTAGACTTTGAGAAATGTGAACTCAAGATTCCTGAGCTCTAATATCAGTTTTTCTCATATAATGACTTGTTGAATAACATAAGAGGGGTTGAATTGAGCTCTTAAAAATTATTTTATATAGAACCACCCTATTCAGGTATATTTATTCCAAATCATTTACTTAAAATAGTATGAAATATAAAATAAATAGTTTAAGGGAAAGATATTTCACACATGATATTTATAGTGGTTTGAGGAACAAAAATCCCTTAGTTCACTCCACCAACACTCTACTCCATGAGTTTGGTGATTTTCACTATAACATCCCGTTTACTGAGGGATTTAAGATTAGAATATGTATTTTCCACTTAATACATGGGTCCAAGAGCTTTCAACCATGCTCTCCTTTTATAAGAAAAATCCACGTTCTTGAACACACTCTTACATAGAGGGTTAACAGGATACAATGAACAGAAACTTTGAGAGGAACATATGAAGCACATGTTTGCATGTAACAACTAATAGTATCTCAAGATTCATCCTGAGAAAATGATAGAATACATGGTAAATATCAGGATGATATTTCGTGTAATTGATATAATTTATAATCATACCATGAAAATTTTTTCCCCTATGAACAGGTCTCCATCAATTTTCTTTTCATTGTACAACATGAAAAACCACTATCTCTTCTCTCTGTTTTATTTTCTAGTGGCTAACTAATGTTCTTGAATATTTTTTAAACTTGAGTGAGAGATAATTATAGTGGTCGAGTGAGCTTTTACAGTGACCTATATGAGACTTTCTATTAAGGATATGCTCCAAACTTTCCAAATATAGAAATTTTTTCTATGATAGCAATGACATAAATCTACTCATTCTATAGATCATCTATCCATGGAAAGTCTTATGAAGACCATTATTTCCTTAAATTTATAGTCGCCTTTTTATGTGCTTTAAAGGCACGAAGTGACTTATCAAGAGATTAGAAAATTAATCATGACATTCTTCAATAATAGATCTTCTGTTAGATAACAAATAGAATCAATGTTCATCATATGATAAATTTCATAAGATAAAGTAGATCTTCATCATAAGATCAACTAACTTAAATATAGCGTAAGATAATTCTACAACATAAGATAAAATGTTACTATGATGTAACACTTAGCTTCTTCAACTTCTTTTGAATATGAATATTATTTTCATAGTATTATTTCTTTTCAGATTTCTAAACTGAATAAATCATCTATATTAAGAAAATCAATTATACTTTGTAATATAAATTCATATGTAGTATAAAAGACTTTGACACTTTCTAATTCTAAGAAACTGAAGATGTTCTTAAATTATCATAAAATAAAAATATTTCAAATCATAAAATAAACACTTTGACACAAAAAATATGATAAATATAATCTGAAACACTTAGGATAAACTTGTTAGAATAAAAATAAGGATTTTTCAAGTCATCAAAACACATAACACGAAGTTATATTGGAACAACTAATATTTCTAGCAAGAGGGAGAGAAAAAATATGGACCCATATTCTCCATTGATATGCCATTAAAATAATATTATCGTAAAGAATATAGTTATTGTTAAATAATTTCATCCATTAATATTCCTTGGTACTAGGATTAAGAAATTAAGAATGTGTATTTGATAAATTTCAATGGGGTTAGATAAATAAAAATCAATAAATGATTCACCCCTATCTAATCATGAAGAAATGAGATTCCAAATCATGGATTCATTATGGAATTCATGAATAACTAAGAAAATAAAAAATAACAAATCCCTAACTCAATGGTGAACTATCATTGATTCAATATGTCAATTTAATTTCGGTTTCATTATCCATTCCCATTTTATCCCATCATCAGTGTTGTCATTGGTCTAGTCCCATTTCCTTGATATTATTTCAACTCATTCCCATCATTGATAAATATCATCTCTCGATATCTCTCACTATAGTGTGAATAGTATTCATCCTTAAGTTAGAGATTTTTTTAGAAATAAATAAATGGTATTATGGTTTCTGGAGATTAAAAATAGTAAATTAATCAATTTCACCCACAATAGCCTGAAACTGGGAACCCAAATACAAATGAAGATTATATTATCCCTAGGTTAGAACCCCCATTATAGAAAGAACCAAAAGGATAGAGTACCCATGTAAAGCCTCATTCAGGGGGAAATTATAATTATTCAAAATGAATGTGTATGGGATAAAAATAATAAATTATTTTTATGATATATTTTTTGGACTCTACACTACTTGAAACTCGTCTCCAGTTCAGTGACACACCCCAAAATATTACCTAAAATATTTAAATGGTTAAAATCACAAAAAACATGCCTCCCCACTAATAATGTATAAAAATATTCTGAGATAATTTGAATAAGTTCTAGAAATATGAATTGGAACTGAAATTTAAAAAATACCTGGAATATGTGATGGTATTATTGAAAATATGTAAAAGTAACACATAAGTTACTCTAAATATGTACGGGTATTCCAAAACTCACAGAATAAAAGTCAAAAAAAATTGGAAACTACCTTTGATACATATGGTTCAATATGATCATATGTTAAAGTAACTCTGAGCTGAAGTAGAAAATTGGACAAGTGATTGATGCTCCATGTGATACGTGAATGTAATTTCCTAATCTACAGATGAAAAAATGGAAAAGTTCCAAAGAACACTATGATATGTAAGAAAAAAATATTTTAATGTAAAATTTTAACTTTAAGTGGGCTGTAAGTGTTGAAATGGAAGGATCCTTATTAGGATATGTAAGAGTGAATATTTCATATGTAAACGTATTTCTCACTGGAAGTCATAAAATTCTTGAGACACAATATGATATGTAAGTTTCATTACCATGATATGTGAGAATCATTCCAAGGATATGTAAGGGTCACTCTGTAATATATATTGATAAAAAAGTATTCCATACTATTCAAAAAAATTTATATTTCGAAAATGAATTATTCTAAAGAATATTAAATTAGATAATTTAGAGATGTAATTCATGAATTAAAATATGATGATGATAGTGGTGGTATAAATCCCCAAGACATAGTCAACCAATAATTACATGATTTATAAAAAGGGGTTCACTTTATTACATTTTTGGAATCTTTCAAGTTTATGGTAATAAATAATTAGGAAAAAATTTACATGATAAATTAGACACTTCCACATCGTGTATGTTTTTTTTCAGAAAAACTGGTTCTTAAATTTACTCCCATGTTTCATTCAAGATACTTATTCTTATTTTATGATGACATGAAAAAGTGGAAATAATGACCTTTAATAGTTCCATATCATATTTAAATCCTATTAAAACCATTTAAAAACATGGGATGAGAAAAATAAAGCTTGGTAAGTGATATAAAAAAAAGGAATCATGTTAGTTTGATGAAAAACATGAAAACACATGAAAATGTTTACCTTTTTCACAATAAAACATTATTCACATAAATAAAACATATCCACATGATAAAATCAACTTTTTCTAAAATAAAACCTTTGAAAAATATTATTATCAAATAAAATTTTGTAAGGAACATGGTGCATATGAGAACAAATGTAAACATTCCATGAAAAACAAACCATTCCGGCTGAATGGCCTGAAGGCCTAAATTTTTATTTATTTTTTAGATAAAATCCCATTTAAGGGTAAAGGGGGAAGCCTCACACTACTTTAATAACATAGATCAACCCAAACAAGACTACAGAGAAATACCCCTCCCTAGTATCAACATCATTATGACAAGACTCCACCATTGCATGGCTGCTCAACAAGTTGTCCCGTACAGAAAAGCCTGAGCCTGGTACCGATGGCAGGGCCATACCTTCTCAATCTTCCAAATCTGAATAGCCACATACGATGAAAGATACCTGCTCTAACTCCTCTTATGAAGCACTTCCTTGTAGGATGTCTGGAATAAGAAATCAACCAAAACTAAAATAAACAAACCAATTAAACACACTCAATTCTACATTGTTTCCATGGAAAATAGTCCTTGACCAAGCCAGAGAACCGATCTTCCATCCACCTTCAACTCCCTAAAATAGTATCAAACATCATCAATTTAAATCTTTATAAAATTTTGAATGTGATCAAGTTCACCAAATTATTATAGAAAGACACAATTCTAACAAACATCCTCTGCATCTTAGACATCTTACACCTATAAAGAGAAAATTCAGGGACAAGAACACCTCTCAGGAAAAGTTTTCAAAATCATGTAAAATGGTTCAAACCCTCCACAAAGAAATAAAATAAAACACCATCATTATCATCCAGAAACCAAGCCGATAGTGATCGGAACAACAACCACAACCCTTCATGAATGCTCCCCTAACATTGACAGCCTCCCGACCACTAAAACCAAAGTCGGATGAACCCTTATGCCATCAATGAGACCTCCTCCGACATCAACCGTGGATGAAAACCAAGAAAATACATACTCAGGATCATAAGGTTGGACCAATGTCACCCAGGACTGGGAGACCCAACACCACACTAAGGTAGCATCTCCAACGAGTAGATCCGAGCTGATCTGCCTCAGAAAATCCACATTGGGCATGGATATGGACAGATCTGAACTGCAGAATAACCATATCCAGAATCCAAGATGCACCTACCATGATAAGAAGAAGAAACCATCGGGGAGGGGAAGGGGAGTGAAGAAAATGGTACCACCACAGAAAAACACCATTTGAGAACTATATCAAGCTCATCTATCATCATGAGCTTTATCATTCTCACATTTCATCATTTATAATTCTTAATTACTATACCATAAAAAAATTGATTTAATTTTTTCATTATAAACCATTGAAAAACTTATTTAAACCCATAAGTAAAATCACTTTCAATTTTCATATGAAAATACAATGAAAATTCACTTTCTTTTGAAAACTCTTAGAAAAATATGTTAAGTCAAAAGTATTCTTTGTACTTTTATGTCTTTTGTTTTGGAAATCACATATATCTTTATATTAATTTCTCAAATAAATGATTTACTTTGAATATGGTTTTCAGTTCATCATACTCACTATGTACATCATACTCATTCTGTCCATCGTATTCACTATGACAATCGCACTCATTTTGACCATCGTATTCACTCTTTCCATCATAATCACTATGTCTATCGTACTCACTCTATTTATCATACTTAATTTGTTTATCGTACTGAATATATTCATCATACTCACATCGTGCATCTTACTCACTTTGCATCATATCAATACATTTCACTATGTAATATTAATCGTACTCATGTTTTACTTTTATCACATGCATGCTTTTATTCATTTATCAAAACACATGTTCTATATCAATCATACTCTTGTTATCATTTTTATATAACTATTTTTTTAACCAAAACGATGTCATGGAGTTAATTATAAACTAATCAAAATGATGTCATGTTTTCTGTTTCAATATGACCGTTACAATTCTAGGTGTCCAAGTCCCTCCGAGTTTTCCAAAGAAATATGACTGTTGGAGAAAATATGACCACTGGAACCTAAGGCCTATAAATAGGAGGTCATTTGAAGAAGAAAACACCAACTTGAATGACTTCATCTACTTCCATGATCTAGAGAGAGATCGTGTGACTTCTTTTGGCCTCATACAAATGCCTTGAAATTACAAAATGTGAATGACTCGTTCTTAGTTTTTGTATTTCAATAAGTGTTTTGTTTTTTTTTTGTCTGATCAGGTGATAACGATCGAGGCCTGTCGGGGATAGGTAGATGGTGTAATTGATCATTGTATCAAATACTTTCTAGTGTTTGAAAGACAAAGGTACCGATTACCTGTAAAATCGAGAGCTTGCGAGGATAGCAAGATGAACATGTCGATCATCGTGTTGAGGGCTTACCGGTTTTGGAGAGATAGACCTATTATCCTACGTGAAAGGATTCCCTAATCTTTGGAATAACATAAATGTAATACCTTTTACTTTTTTGCTGCTTATTATAATATAAAGAGAATCCTTTTATGTCTTCTTTCTATTTGTATTCTTTTGTAATTGTTTTAATTAAAACTTACACTTTTTGTATTTATTCTATATTCTATATGGTATAATCATTTAAAATTTGTATTAATATGATATTTTTATTCAATACAAATACGATTGTTTAATAACATGAGTTATTATATTATATCATCAGACCGAGAGTCAGTCTGGTCATTTATTTTCTTTTATAAGAGGCTTTGTGAATAGTTTTAGTTATAGTAAACTAAGAACCTTAAAGTTTTTAATAGAAAATTTTAATATACAATTCACCCCCTCTTGTATTTGTGACATCTCATATCCATTTTTATCCAACAATTGATATCATCATAGGTTTTTCCACTAATTTTTATATTTTATTTACATTGTTTTCTTTTAAATACACTAACTTGTATTTGTGGGAATAGGATTTTGTTTCTTTATGATGGTAGGCAAGATTAATGTCGGTTCAATTGACAATATTAACCCTACAAGACCACCTATATTTGATGGTAATGATTTTGAATATTGGATGGATCGAATGAAGACCTTTATCATAAACACAGGTGTAGATAACTTTGTTATGCTCATTGGTTAATATGAGATCCCTGAGAAATAATTCAAGACTTTTAGTACTCAAGAAAAACTTGAATATCAGCTAAACTATAAGGTACACCATACTTTTTTGTGTTATATGACTAAGAACATTTAAAATCAAATATCTTTATGTGAATCTGCAAACAGTATATGGAGTAAATTAGATATTACACATTTTGTTACATCCAAAGTTATTGAAACAAGAAGAGATATGCTAAGAGCTGACTATCAAGATTTTTAATTTCCTTATGATGATCTAGTAGTTAAGGCTCAAAAAATATTTATGATAATTGTTATCAATCATCAAGATATGGGAGAAAAAGAATTATAATATGAAGTTCTTGTTGAAAATATCATAGATATTATTCCAAATGGATGGGAATCCAAGAGGACCACAGTTGATGAATCTAGAAAGATTAATAATCTTACTCTGGATTATCACATTAGAAATATATTAGAATACCAATGATAACATAAGAGAGATGTAGATAAAGTGAAAATGATGAATGGGGGAGTATCATTCATTACTACATCAAATCATACAAGTCTCAATCACCTGTGAAAACTAAGCCAAGAATAATGAAGGTTGAAATTTTATCAGATTCCAGTGATACTGAGCAGTCAAAGAATGTTCTTGCAAATCTGGATAGAAGAATGAACAATATTTTTGGAAAGAGGGATTTCCAATATAGATATGAAAATACTTCCAAAGGTAAGAAGGATAAGATAGATTCTGAAGTCACATGCTATGAATGTAAATGATCATGACACATTCGACCTGATTGTCCTATGGTGAAAAGAAAGGATAGAAAGGAAAGACATTCAGAGAAAAATAATAAGAAATAATCAAAGTCCAAGGGAAATAAATTCTTTAAATTTAATGACTCCTGGAGTGCCAGTGAAAGTGAATCTTCAGAAGATTCTTCTGATAGTGATATCTCAAATCACAAGAATGTTGGTCTCTTTGACAAAACACCTTATTATTGTTTTATGGAAAAGGTACCAAATTCTGAATCTCTTACCAACATATCTTTAATTTACAATTACCCTGATAAAAATTAATCTTCTGATGATGAAACAGCCTCATCAGAGAATGATAATTCTTTACCTTTTTATGAAGATGTTTTCATATTTTCAAAACTTTTAGAAAACTAAAATTGTAATGTTTCTAGAATACTTGAAAATTAAAATACAAGGATTGATATCTTAACAAGAGAAATATCATATCTCTATAATTATCTTAAATCTAAAACTCTTGAGATTGAAAATTTTTCTAAAAACATTGAGAAAGTGAATTCTGAAAAGAACAAACTTTCTAAATATTTTGATAATATTATTTCTGAGAAAACTGTTTTAGAAGAAAAACATAATTCTAAAACTAATACAAATGAGGATACGAATTTATTAATTAGACTAAAATCTGAAATCTTTACATTGAAAAAACTTTTATCTAACTTCCCATATGGAAAATAAAATTTTGATAAGATGTACTCTCAAATAATACCTCATATTAATAGTTAGGGAATTGGTTACACCCATTCAAAACCTGTTTTTAAAAATAATTATTTTCTTCCTAAAAATTCCCCATTCTGTACAAAGTGTTCAAGTGGCAGTCATTAGAATAAAAATTGCTCTTTAAATAAAATACAATATTTGGTTTTTCACAAATCTCACTTTTCAAAACAAATATGGATTCAAAAAAAATTCTTTCCAATGTTTTCAGACATAAATAGGATTGGATTCCCAATGTTTAACTGTTTTTGTTTCATGAAAACAAAACAAGAAATAATAACAATAAATGGTACATGGATAGTGGATGTTCTAGAAACATGACTAGAAAGATAAAATTATTTGAAAAAGTTATCAAGACGAAAAGAGGAAAAGTTAACTTCAAAGACAATGCTCAAGGAATGATTGTTGGTATATGTAATATCATTTTCCTTGGAAAATTTTTATTTCTAATGTTTTGTTAATTTATGGTCTTAAGGACAATATCATTAGCATAAGTCAGTTATGTGATAAATTTTACCTTGTAAATTTTAGGAATGATAAATGTACAGTTCACAATTCCAAGATTAATTCAGTCTATCTGCTCAAAGGAATGATAATGTTTATACATTGATCTTAGAAGACCTTAGGATCCAACACTTACCTTTTCTAAGTGCAATAGAAGACCAATCTTGGTTACGACATAGAAAACTAGGACACTGTCATTTTAGAAAATTATATAAACTCTCTAAGAAAAGACTTTTTAATGATCTACCTGAGCTTAGGTTTGATTCTTCTAATGTTTGTGACCCTTGTCAATGTGGAAAACAACATAAGTCAAGATTTAAATCAATTAGTGAGGTCACAACTACCGATGAATTATAGTTAGTATACATAGATATTTTTGGTCAAACACAAACTGGAAGTATTTGAGGCAAGTACTATGTATTTGTCTTAGTTGATGATTATACTAGATTTATATGGGTATATTTTCTCACTAAAAAATCATAAGATTTTTATTTATTTAAAAATTTTGTCGCTAAAGTTAAAAATGAAAAAAAATATCATTGATAACTATCCAAAGTGATCATGGTGGATAATTTTTAAATTATGATTTCAGAAATTTTTGTGATAAAAAAGGTATTACTCACAACTTTTCTTCACCAAGATCACCTCAGAAAAATGGTGTTGTTGAAAAATAAATAGAATTCTTCAAGAGATAAGAAGGACCATGTTGATTTAATACTCAATTGCAAAAAATTTCTTAGAAGAAGTTGTTAGTACTAATTTTTATACTATAAATTGTGTTTTAATTCGACATTTTCTTAATAAATATCCTTATGAGTTGTGGAAATGCTGAAAAAAAAGCTTCACACATCAAATTATTTGGTTTCCAAGTATTTATTTTAAATATAAAAGAAAACTTACATAATTTTGCACCCAAATCTGATGAAGGAATATTTTTAGGTTATTCCACAAATTATAAGGTTATAGAGTTTTTAATAAAAACACTTGTGTTGTTGAAGAAACAATACGTGTTAAGTTTGATGAAACAAATCCTTTTGTTTACAAAAATCATCAAAATATTTCTTTTGAAGTGTTTTCCAATACTGATTATCAACCTATAGAAAATTCTTCAAACATTTTAAATACTCGAGATATTATTTTTGAAACATTTACACCTGAATACTTTCTACCTTATATTGATGAGTAGGTTTTTCAGAATCCAAATCAGTTATTACTTAGGAATCATCCTAGTGATAACATCATTGGTGATGTAAATCAACAAGTAATGACCATAAATTCCTTAAGAAATGAAATAGAACATCTTTTGTTTCTATCTCAATTTGAACCTGAAACTCGAAGTGAGGCCTTAGGTGATGAGGATTAGATTAAGGAAATGTATGATGAACTAAATGAATTCTAAAGGAATAAATTCTGGACCTTGGTTGAAAAACCTAAGGATACATCTGTTATTAGAGTAAAATGGGGTTTCAAAGACAAATGTGATGAAAATGGTATCATTGTAAGAAATAAATATAGACATGTTTCTAAAAGAAAATAATCAACAAGAAGGCATAGACTATGAAGAAAACTATGATCTAGTAGAAAGACTAAAATCTATTATAATTCTATTATCCTTTGTAGCATTCTTTAATTTCAAAATATTTCAAATTAATGTCAAGTGTTATTTCCTTAATAGGTATGTTATGTATGAAGTCTATGTAGACTAACCCCCTGGTTTTGAAGATACAAAACATCCTGAATATGTTTTATAACATAACAAGGCCCTTTATGGACTTAAACAAGCCCCTAGAGCTTGGTATGATAGGTTAAAAATATTATTGTTTCAAAATAATTACATTAAGGGAATAGTTGATCCAACTCTTTTTATAAAGAAAGAAAACAAAAATCTTATGATTGTTCAAATTTATGTTGATGAAATCATTTTAAAATCAACTCAAAAGTCTTTAATAGATTCATTTGAGAATCTAATGAAGTCTGAGTTAGAAATGAGTATGATGGGTGAATTAACATTATTTCTTGGTTTTTAAATTTCTCAAAAATCAGAATGTGCTTATATATCTCAACATAAGTATATAAAATACTTAAAAAAATTTATGGATATGAAAATACTAAAAGTATCAGTACTCCCATTGGAACCTCAAACACTTTTGATCTTGATGAAGCTAGAAAACCAATTGATCAAACAATTTTTAGAGGTATGATTGGAAGTATACTATACTTAACATCTATTCATCCAGACATACTGTTTTATATATTCTTATGTGATAGATATCAATAAAATCCAAAAAAAATACCATTTAAAAGTTGTGAAAAGGATTGTTCACTATTTAAAAGTATCTTTGGATTTAGGCCTTTTTTATTCTTTTAAAAATGATTTTAAATTAAAATGTTTTTTTGGATGATGAAATTAGTGGTTGTAGAATGGATAGAAAAAGTAATTCTAGAACTTGTAATTTTCTATAAGATTATTTAGTTTCTTGGTCATGAAAAAAACAACACTCAGTTGCACTCTCCACTTTTGAAGTTGAATATGTAGTAGCTGGAAGTTATTGTGCTCTAGTGTTGTGGATTCAACACACACTCACAAACTATGGTAAGAGTTTTACTAAAACTAAAATATTTTTTGATAAAACATTTTCCATTTCTCTAAGTAAAAACTCTTCACATCACTCTCATGAAAAACACATAGATATTAGGAATCACTTTCTTAAGGATCACACACAAAAAGGTGATATCATTTTATAATCCTTCAGAACGCAAGAACAACTTGCTGATATTTTTACAAAACCATTACCTTCTGATAGATTTGAATTTATTAAATAGAAGATAAGAATGATTATAGTAATATAATCATTCACATCTACTTTCTATTTTTACAATTCTCCTTACATTAAAACTCTCCTTTTCTTAAGGGGAGAACATTTGTCTTTTTTTTAATGTTTTACCTAATTTTTTCTTCTTGTCTCATATTTTTTTTATTATTAATACCTTATATTTTTTTATCTTACCATAATTATTTAAGATTATAGTTCTATTCTTTTCATTATTTGTTTTATTTTTGTATATCATTCGGCATCACGTTTGTTAGTTTGAAAATTCTACCTATCAATTTAAAATTTAGACTATTGGCTTGACAGTCTTCCCATTAGTTCAACAACCTATGGTAATGACTTTGTTTCCCATCGACTTGACAACCTATGGTAAAGACTTTGTTTTCCATCAGCTTGACAACCTATGGTAATGACTTTGTTTCCCATCGGCTTGACAACCTATGGTAATGAATTTGTTTCCCATCAGCATGAAAACCTATGTTAATTACTTTATTTCCCATAATCTTGACAACCAATGGTAATTACTTTGTTTTCTATCGGTTAAACAACTTATTGTAATAACTTTTTTTCCATCATCTTGACAATCGATCGCATTCACTTTATTTTTCATCGGTTTGATGTTTGATATTATTCTATTTTCATTATTTCAACGATTTATTTTATGTATTGTATTATGTTTTTACTTTCATAATACTATGAAACCGACAACTTACTTGAAATCTTTGATAGGTAGATTCTATTTTCTTTTTGTATTGATTTTATTATTTTTTATTTTTTCTTGTTTTTTTTAAAAAATTATTTTTTTTTAAAAAAAACCACTTTTATTCTCCACTATTGTATTGTTTATCTTCTAATATCCACCATAGAAGACCAATGATGATCCAAATTTTCCAATAAATATAGGACTCTTATCCTTGAACCCACACTGGTGTTTTAGATTTCTCGGTGAATCTCTTCTCCTCTTCTTAAGACTCGGTACGATCTTTTCTTTTTCCAATAAAATTTATGTATCAGACTTCTGAAAATACTCTTTCTGATATGTCTTAAAATACTTTCTCATAAATGGATTTCTTCTGAGAAAGGTTAGTATCTTGATATTTATTTGACAGTTATGACTCAACAATTAAAATAATTATTTTATTCCAAGGCTGAGAACATCTTTGTGTCGAGAAACCCATATCTCAGGATCCTATTCTTGTTGAAGAAGTTAGAAAATTCTAAAATATTGTGTCTTTTGATAAGTATATGACAATTAAATTTGATGTGTATGATAGAAATTTTTCTATGTTAGTAAAACAAGAATCACATTTCCTCAATGTCCATACTGATGGTGACTCCTTTTCATAAGATAACAGAGGATGTTGGTACGTTTAATAAGGAAAGAGCTGAAAAGACACTATTTCTTATCAATGAGGAGAAAAGAAAAGTAGCCTATTTATCTAGAGATAATAGGTTTTTTGTCCTTTGGATGCAAGGGTCTCTAATTCCAAGGAAAGGGGATAGAGAAACTCTTAAAGTTCATGTCATCTTTGTGTTATATTATCTTATAAATATGAGAAAGATAAATCAAATGGGTTAAATTTTTAAAACAATCAATAATGTGAAGTCTGGAGGAATTAAGTATCATCTGATCATTTATCAAACTATTCTCACAAATTTTATTCTTGAATGTTTGAAGTTTTGTAATATTCTAGTGTAATGAGAATTGAAAGAGATGAAGGCTTCTTGGATAATCAAAAATACGATAATTAAATTGAATGTTTGTTTTGATGATAAATCAAAACTCATTGTCAAAGATGTGGAAGAGTCGGTACCAAATCAATCAACACCACTTCTAATAAAATCAACTCCAAAAATTGAAACTTCTCAAAAGTCAGATACTCAAATCAGTGCAAAGACTATGAAGAAAACCAAATATAGTAAGGAGTTCATAGATAAGTGGATAAAGGATAAAGAATAAAGAAAATAAGGTGATCCTAAATTTGGTCATGATCCAGCTGAAGTTTTAGCCAAGAAGATGAGAATAAAATATACTCTATAGACTGAGAAGAAGAAGAATAATATTTTGAAAAGAAAATATCAAGTTTTTGGTGTTACCAAAATTCATAAAACTATTGAGTTAGCTAGTTCTCAACTGACAAAAGAATTTCATCAAGAACCGATCGTTCAAACTTTTCTAGAGAAAGAAAAAAGGGAAAGGAATAGTGAAATAAGTTTTTCAATCGACTTCACAACAAGAATGTAAAGATGAATAAGAATACTTTCTTATGAAATATCATTAGAGTTCTATGAAAATTATAGAATAATATTCACTTTAAAAACAAAGTGAAAGAATTTAACAACAGAATCCTCATTCTGATCAAGCACGAGTTCAATATTTAGAAACTCATTTAAAAAGAGTTCCCTCTATAGTCAAGTAAGGGGCTCAAAGTTCTCATGATGATAAAGTAATTTTCATTAGTGAAAAAGTTTAATAAAGAACTGAAAAAGATTAAGAAAGGGTTGAAAAAGATAAAGATAAAGGAAAAGGAAAATATCCTGATGAAGAATCGAGCTGATCCAATGAACTTGAATCATACGATGATGATACGGATTCGTATCACACTATCTCTCTCAATAAAATCAATTAAATGGTTCATATTTTGAGAATGATTTAAAATAATATTCCTATCTTCCTATAATTGTAGTAAAAAAAATTGATTTCATCATAGAGAATCAAAGGAAGAAATTTGGTTCAGTAAGAGAACTCATAAAGAGAGTAATGTCAATAGAAGTTGATCTAAAAGTTTTGAGTGATAGTTCTGTTGCTCACAAGAAGTCTTGAAACAAGATGACCAAATGGTCATACAAAACAGAAAGCTCAGTGAATAAACATGAGTAATAAATTGAATACATAAGGAGGCTTTCAAATGTTCTTTCCATTTCTTTTAATAAAATTGATAAGGAAACAGTTGATAGGTTGAATCAGATTCCAAAAACCCATGGTGCTGATGCTCCTTCAGTAAAAGATTTTCCAGAAAGGATGAATGCTTTATAGTTAGAATTTTCAATGGATTCATCTTTCAAAGATGAAATAGTTTTGTTAAAGAAACAAAACACTTTATTGAATGACTAAAATAAGAATATTTATCATGTGATTGATACTCCTGAAGAAGTTAGCAGAATTAATGAAGAGGCCATCAAAAACTATCATCAACTTTTTGTAGACCAACAAGAGATTCTCAGAACACAGGTTGTTTCCATCTCGAAGGATAATAAATAAATTAAGAAGTTGAAGTCCATTACACATGAGTTAATCAAGAAGGAAAAAGAAAGAAAAAACAAATGAATGTTTTTTTGTATCATTCTTTCTTGGTTGTTATTAGAAATTCTATGGACTTTTGAAAATTCAATGATGCTTATGTTTTTATTTCCATTGTTTTTGATTTTGTTTCTTTCTAACCTTTTCAAGAAACTCAATATTACCCCATTTCTTTTTGTAAATCACAAATGGGGAGAATGTTTTATAAAAGATGGAGTAAATTTTTACAAAGGGGGAGAATTGTTAATGTTTTACTCAAATGAAATACATCTAAATCAAGGAAAATATACAAATACAAACATTAGGAAATTTTATACCTAAGGGGGAGTTATTTGTATTCATTTATTTATCCAGAACAGTTTTTATAACTCAAGGGGAGATAATAATTTATTTCTATTCTTAATTTGTATTTTGTGCTTTCCAAAAAGGGAGAGATTGTAAAGTCAAAAGTCTTCTTTTGTCTTTTATGTCTTTTGTTTTAGAAATCAAAAATCTCTTTATATTCATTTATCAAATAAAGGAATTTCTTTGAATACAGTTTTAAGTTCATCATACTCACTATGTACATCGTACTCATTCTGGCCATCATATTCACTCTGTCCATTATAATCACTCTGTCTATCATACTTACTTTGTTTATCGTACTGTCTATATTCATCATACTCACATCATTTATCGTACTCACTTTGCATAATATCAATACATTGTACTATGTAATATTAATCTTACACATGTTTTAATTTTATCACATGCATTCTTTTATTCATTTATCCAAACACATGTTCTATATCAATCTTACTCATGTTATCATTTTCATATACCTATTGTTTTAACCAAAACGATGGCGTGGAGTTAATTATAAACTAATCAAAATGATGTCATTTTTTCTATTTCAATATGACCGTTACAATGCCATGTGTCCAAGTCCCTCCTATTATTTCAGAGAATTATGACTGTTGGAACCTGAGGCCTATAAATATGAGGTCATTTGAAGCAGAGAACAACAAATTTAATAATTTTAGCTACTTACAAGTTCAAGAGAGATATCGTGTGACTTATCTTTCCTTCATGAAAATTCCTTGAAATTAAAATATGTGAACGAATCGTTCTTAGTTTTTAATTTCAATAAGTTCTTTTTTTTCTTTGTGCTTCCGATCATGTGATAACGATCGAGGGCAGTAATGGATAGTCAGACGGTGAAACTGATCATCGTATCGAGGACTTTCAGTTGTTTGAAAGATATAGGTATCGATTACCTATAAAATCGAGGGCTTTTGGGGATAGTAAGATGGACGTGCCGATAATCGTGTCGAGGTCTTATCGGTATTGGTGAGACAGACCTATTATCCTAGGTGAAATAATACCCTACTCTTTGGGATAAAGGAATTATAATACATTTTACTTTTCTGTTGCTTATTATAATTGAAATAGAATACTTTTATTACTTTTTTCTATTTTTATTATTTTCAAATTGTCTTAATTACGACACACACTTTTATTATTTCTTCTATAGGTTATATGGTAGAACCATTTACAGTTTGTATTACTCTGAAATTCGTACTCAATCCAAATACGATTGTTTCATAACCTATGTTATCATATTATATCATCAGATCGAGAGTCAGTTCGATCATTTGTTTTTGTTTATAAGAGGCTTTGTGAATTTTTTTAGTTATAGTAAACTAAGAACCTTAAAGGTTTTAATAGAAATTTTTAATTTACAATTCACCCCCTCTTGTATTTGTTCCATCTCATATCCATTTCGGTCCAACACAGTATTCCTAGAAGAATGGGAATGGTATATTCTTTGAAAACCCTGAAAATTTTTAGATTAATATTTTATAATTAATAACATTTATGATATCGTTAAAAGGTGTTCAAGATGAATATATTAAAAAACATTCATTTACACTTGGGTAAAAAAGTGAAAATAACATGTATGATAAATGTTAAAATCATTTTAATTTTTTTAAAGTAATTAAAAAGTATTTTAAGATAAACATACATAATATTTTATGTATAAATAATAACATTCTATGAACATTTTTAAGAACATTCATATGTAGGAGAAATATTTGAAAGGAATACTTTAAAAAAAGTTTTAAAAATTTTCTTACCATAAGTCACATTTGGATTTGTAGGTTCTTCTAAATACTAAATAATAAAATTATATTAGTTATTTAATTTATTAATAACCTTTTTTATTTCCATTATAATATAATTATTACTTTTATTTCATTTATTAAATTTTTTTATTTAGTTATTAAATCAATTAGGTTTACATTGGAGGTTTTTAGTTTTTTCGGTTTATAACCTCAAAAAAAATATAAGTGAATTGATCATGGTCAAATAGATTATTGTTCCATTATATAAATTGTAGAGACCTGAAGCTTAACGTACATGGACATTACATTACTTTTTTGGAATACTTAGTACATAAAAAAACAGACACTAAAGGACCATAATAGTTTAGTGCCTTTGGAAACATGGAACATAATCTTCTAATCTTGGTGAAAGATCCTCAACATCTCCCATAAAGATCTTCCCTTTTTTTAACCTAAAACCATTCCTTATATCCTGGGGAAAAGAAAACATAAAAAGGGTGAGCTCAAATTCTCTGTAAGGGCAAACATAGTGAACATAAAACAATCCCTAAACATTTGAAAACAAAAAACTTGAACATGAAATTTAAACATCAAAATCTTGAGCAACGACATAAATCATGGAAGTATGTAAGGCATATATCATAATGGAACATCAATCAGGATAAAATATAATGGGAATAAAACATGTAATTGTGGAAACCATTCAGCAGATGTCATGATTTCCATAGTAGCCAAGGAATTGCTGCCAAGACCATCTTAGTGGACAAATTCCCTTTCTGAATCAAGTTCACTCCTCGTTTCAGTCCTGTAACACTGAACCAGATTAAGTTACCATTACAGTCATGTCTATCTCATGATATATAAATATTTACCCAATTCATTGGGGGGATATATAGGTCCCACCCATATTATAATGAAATCATTCTTACTTGTGCCAAAAAATAAACATACATCATTCATAATAACCCAATAAATAAAATGGGTTTCATAAACATAATCCCATCATCACATAATCCATATGAAAGAAATAGATATCATTTCATAATAAGAAAAGTGAAACACTGTAAATTATAGAGACATTATACTTGAAACATAAATATATGAAATAATGTCATCTTAGATGAAAAATGGTTTTGATAAAACACTTGAAATTAATTCTTGAGGAAAATATCATTTCTTCTTCAAAATCATTTTCTTTTCACAAAATGTCATGCAATTTTAAAAGAAAATGATTTTGTTGAAAATATTAATGAAATATTTTGGTGGAAGCTTCATGAAAACAAGGATTTATAAAACAGTAAAAATCCTTTCATGTCGTATAAGTAAAAAAACATTCTTCTCGTACTTTTGCCGGAAAAGTCAAAAAGTACCTCGTAAAAGAAAGATTCCTTCCAAACCATGTAGTAAAAGTCAAAATGGGTAAAAAGGAAATTAAACATACATAAAAACACATTTAGAAAACATGTACATGGATGATAAAAATAACCCCAGTAAATACTTACGTATAAGCAATCTCGGATAAAAATGAGATTTGCAAAATTATCCCTTACCTTAGGTCTGATATGCTTCGTATGGATCCGAACCTCCTCTTCTTTGTTACCCCTCTTTGAAACCTTTTCTTAGGGTACAAAAATTGGTCTTTGAAGAAGACCAGAACCTCTAGGATGTTTCTATGTAAGTGTAGAAGATAAATTGGTAGGGGTAGGTAGGGCATCAAGGCTCAAAATGGTGTGAAGAGATGAGGGAAGGGGTGTCCTTTTATAAGGGAGGAGAGGGGCACCTTTGGAAAAACTAAAAAAATTATTTTATTATAAAAGTCATATTTGGTTTTTAATAGCTCCAAATTGATTTATTTAGAAGCTAAGGTAGGGATGGGTCTAAATCCTCTCATCCAATAGAATTTAGACAAGTTTATGTTTCTATTTTAACCATATCATTTAGATTTAACATTAATTTAAATAATTTTACTTTTACCGTGTCTTCTTGTTTTCTTACACTATAAGGTTAATAAACATACTATAACAAGCCAAAAGAACCCCAAGTTGTTTATTATTAATATATATAACCTTATCTAAGTCATTTGGAAGAACCTTAGTTTTTTATGAGTAAAATAACAATTAATAATATAATATTTGTTTTAAAAACTATTTTATGTCAATTTTGACACTATTTGGTAATTGATTTTTGTAAAAATCATAACAGAATTATTAGTTCGAAAAAAATTAATTAAATAAAAACTAACATGTCATATTAACCTATAAATTTAGTTAAATTCATAAAAAGTCTCAAATTCCATTTATTTGTGTATTTATAACATCAATTATGTCAATATTTCATTAATAAGATAATTAGTGCATCATCTTTGTGTCATAGATAAATTAAATTATTTAATGTCTAAAAATTATAAATAAAATACCATTATGTATTAAATCTTCTTAGCTTTCTAGTGAATATTTATAGTCGAATTTATCTTATGTATAACCCTATATTAAAAATGATTTACTTATTAAACTTTGATTTTGACTATTTTAACCCTTCTTTAAATAAATTAATATTAAATGTCCTAATCTAATCCATGTGGGTCTAAATGGTCATATTTTATTCCTAAGGTTGTTTTTGGTCGAATTACAGTTATCCAATAGAATTAGGACATGTGTTAGGGTAATAATAATATCATTTTTACCCTTAATTATCCTATTTACTTTTAACCGTGGTAAATAAAAGTAAAAAGTTACTATTCACCAAAAATTATTTTCATCTCATTGAACCACATTTTAGTCCTTGATATTAACTGTGTCTCTCAGATTTTTGAAATTCAATTTACAGAAGTTGTAAAATTTAATTTAAATTAAAAAAAAGTCAGTTTTTTAACTACCACTAAGTGGTTTCACTATTCATCGAAAATTGAAGTTTTTCCGAAAAATACCAAAAATTCAGCTTAATAATTATTTGATATTCCGAATTCAAAATTTAAGTCTATTTTTCCAAATTCAAAACATAGAAGTGGCATTAATTAATTTTAAAATTAATTCCCGTTATCAAAACAAATAGCGTGATTTTAAGAAACAATAACTATCAAAAGATTGATACTTATTTATATCCAATTTCAAAGTGAAATTAATTCAAATGACCAAAATTGGATTAAATGGTAAAAATATATTATAATTACACTTTAAAACCAATTAAAAAGTTAATCTAACCATATAAATTATTGCAATGAAAAAAATTGTTTTTAATTAAAATATAGCGTGTTTTTACTATTCATTAAAATATGAAAGTTATCATAAAAATATCAAAACTTTATCCAAATTAAATTTTTATATCCTAAATCCAAGGAAGAATTTTATTTTGTCACATTTAACTTATAAACATGTCAAAAACTAGATTTAAAGTGGGTGCGCCATCAAAATGTGGAAAAACTACATTTTTTGAAAAATACTTATTTTACCCGAAATATTTATTTAGTTCTCATACCATGTTCTAGAAAATATGTAAGACGAATAATAATGTTATAAAACTCAAAATTTAGTTAATAATATTCATAATATCTAGTCCACAATAATATTATAATAATATATCTTTGTTTAGTAAAACCCGGTATTGCTTAGAACACACACTATCGAGGAAGGTCGTGATTGCGTGTAATGCAAGCCAAGTCAGATTTGTGTGTTGTGAAAGACTCCTCTATTGTTTCATATAACAGAATCTAACCATATTTCATTTATACTTCAAATATATATATATACACTTAATGTTACGTGGAATAACTACTATTGAAATTGTGTGTAACATGATCCAATAATAGTGTTGCGTATACTGGAAGCTAATACGATGTTGCGTATAACGCAAGGTAGTCTTGTTGTAGCATAAAACACAATACATCAATGAAATTAAAAGAATATTTTTCATAAAATCTCGGGGTGTTACATTCTACCCCCCTTAAAATGAATTTCACCCTCGAAATTCGTCGGGGTTATAAATCGTTTACTATTTATAGAAACCCACATCGTAAAAAGGAACACTAAAACTTAATTTTAAAAAATAAAGTATGAAATGTAACGATTACCCAAAGTAACTCATCACTGGGTTTCCATATAGAAGAAAATAGGTGAAAATGTGAATATGGAAGAAAAATATAACCATTATGTTCTTATAGAGAGTGGCAGAGAACATGGCTATGAAAAATCCATTAATCACAAATCCATAGATTTGTGATGATATAAGGTACCATCTGATTCATTGGATATAAGGGCACTAGGACAACATTTTTGTTTTTCAAGATCATTTCCCTAAAGTTGATGAAATTGGAATTAGAAGAAATACATTCGTGATTTTGGTACAGTCTCACCGTTGGTCGTTCTTTGGAAAATTTCCACTTCATCTCTTAAAGAAATGAAGTTGAATTTTTCATTCGTGAAGTGTTAGGAGATCATGTGAAAGAATTACAGGTCATTCCATCTGTCTCAAACAAAAGGTTAGCAAAAGTTATTAAATATATAGAAGTCGATTAGTCGTATATGGTTACTAAAATGGGCTTATACTTCATATCTCATACCACTTAAAAAAATTAAAACTAATTTATACTAACCAGGGACATCCTGTAGGCCAGTGGTAGGTGATAAAGGCCTATCGCACATCGGTTGTGGGTTCGATTCCCATAGCCTTGTCCGACGCGATGGGCTGTCGCCCGTCCTGCAGGTTGTCCTTTCTCTAAAAATACATTACTATAACATCCCATCAATAATATCAAAATAAACTCTATCCTTGAACAATTCTATCTGATGTCCAACTTAATCCATTCCAAACTTTAAGATTATCGAAAATACTTCTGTCCAATCTTATAGTATAAAGAAAACGATTACTATAAAGGTCACATAACAAGAACGTGAATACCATCATTTACGATATATCTTGTTGGTCACATTCCAAACATGTGAATTCCTTAATCATGTATTCTCTTGAAAAATGAATACACATTCATCCTTAGTGAAAACATGGATGTAGATAAAATTTAACTCTTTCCATATACCAAAATCCCAAAAATTCTATATACTCAAACCATGATATCACTTAGTCCTTATATCAATCATGAGCTCATGAATACTGTCAAACATTTCATTTTATCCTTATACCTTCATTATGCGCATATCATCTGCTTTCCAAAATATTTAAATCACTTTTCATGGTTAGCGATACCATAAAATTATTGAAAACCACAATAGACTAATACAAAAATATTCTAATACCCCATAAAATTACCTCAACAACATTATTCTTGAATACCAATACATAAACACTTCAATCCACCCTCTTCAATGATTGTCCTGGAATAAGTCCTTCCTTGATTTAGAAGTAAATTTTTAGGTTAGGGCATTGAGTTGGGTAACACCCATGTTCTCCAAAAATAAGATATTGAACTCCATAACAGTCTGTCACTCTATGACCCTTTTCTCCACATAGATAACATATGTCCCTCCATTTGAGGTATTCCTCAAGGTTCTTCTTCCCTTCTTTAGAAATCTCAATCTTCCGTTATTTATGCTCCTCAACATGCGAACATGCATAAAATTCTACCTTCCTCTTATTTGATGAATTAGGCATACTAAATTTCACCTTGTTAATCATATATCGCGATGACTGATTCGGCATAATCACAATATCTTTCTCTCTAGGCATTATGCAATTTTGTTGCTCATAGTCACTATTTTGTCCATTGGATTCAATGTTAACCGAATTCCTTCTGGTTCCCTCCATTGACTAAAACACAAAAAGAATTCTGTGAGAGGAAAAAATCATGCTAGGGAAAAGAACATAGTAAAGGGGGAGTACCCTCAATATCTATCATCTTAGGTTAAATTCTAAGATTGTTACCATAGTTCTAGGACTATATCATATACGTATACTTATCCTTAGGGACATCCCTAGACATGCCTTAGAAATATCTCTAGGGATATCACTAATGTTTTCGCATCCTAGTTTCCAAAGGTTAACTAAAACTTTCCTCTGATACCAACTGTAGAGACCCGAAGATTGACGTACAGGTACATTACATTACTTTTGCGGAATACTTAGTACATAAAAAAACAGACACCAAAAGACTGTAATTGTTTATTGCCTTTGGAAACTTGGAACATAATCTTCTAATCTTGGTGAAATATCCTCAACATCTCCCATAAAGATCTTCCCTTTTTTACCTAAAACCTTTCCTTAATTCCTGGGGAAAATAAAACATAAATAGGGTGAGCTCAAATGCTCAGTAAGGGCAAACATAGTGAACATAAAACAATCCATAAACATTTGAGAGCAAAAACATGAACATGAAATTTAAACATCAAAATCTTGAGCAAAGACATAAATCGTGGAAGTACGTAAGGCATATATCATAATAGAACATCAATAATTATAAAATATAATGGGAATAAAGCATGTAATTGTGGAAACAATTTAGCACATGTCATGATTTCCATAGTAGCCAAGGCATTGCTACCAAGACCATCTTAGTGGACAAAGTCCCTTTTTGAATCGAGTTCACTCCTCGTTTCAATCCTATAACACTGAACCAGATTAACTTACCGTTCCATTCATGTCTATCTCATGAGATATAAATATTTACCCAATGCATTGGAGGGAGATATAGGTCCCACCCATCTCATAATGAAATCATTCTTACTTGTGCCACAAAATAAACATACATCATTCATAATAACCCAATAAATAAAATGGGTTTCATAAACATCATCTCATCATCACATTATCCATATGAAAGAAATGGATATCATTTCATAATAAGAATAGTGAAACCATGTAAATTATAGAGACATTATACTTGAAACATACACATATTAAATAATGTCATCTTAGATGAAAAATGGTTTTGAAAAAACACTTGAAATTAATTCTTGAGGAAAATATCCTTTCTTCTTCAAAATCATTTTCTTTTCAAAAAATGTCATGAAATTTTAAAAGAAAAGGATTTTGTTGAAAATATTAATGAAATCTTTTGGAGAAGCTTCATGAAAATAAAGCTTTATAAAACCGTAAAAATTCTTTAATGTCGTATAAGTAAAAAAACATTCTTCTCGTACTTTTTCCGGAAAAGTCATAAAGTACCTCGTAAAAGAAAGATTCCTTCCATACCATGTAGTAAAAGTCAAAATGGGTAAAAAGGAAATTATACATACATAAAAACACATTTAGAAAACATGTACATTGATGATAACAATAACCCCAGTAAATACTTACGTATAATCAATCTCGGATAAAAATGAGATTTGCAAAATTATCCCTTACCTTAGGTCCGATATGCTTTGTATGGATCTGAACCTCCTCTTCTTTGATACGCCTCATTGAAACCTCCTCATAGGGTACTAAAATTGGTATTTGAAGAAGAAAAAAACCTATAGGATGTTTCTAGGAAAGTCGAGAAGAGAAGTTGGC
This sequence comes from Viscum album, assembly GCA_963277665.1. NCBI lineage: Eukaryota > Viridiplantae > Streptophyta > Magnoliopsida > Santalales > Viscaceae > Viscum > Viscum album. The sequence continues at coordinate 340,683,174 of OY728167.1, forward strand.
AGGGGTTGGCCGAGCATCAAGGCACAAAATGGTGTGAAGAGAAGAGGGAAGGGGTTCCCGTTTATAAGGGAGGAGCGGGGCACCATTGGAAAAACTAAAAATATTATTTTATTATAAAGTCATATTCGGTTTTTAATAGCTCCAAATTGATTTATTTAGAATCTAAGGTGGGGATGGGTCTAAATCCTCTCATCCAATAGAATTTAGACAAGTTTAGGTTTCTATTGTAACCTTATCATTTAGATTTAACTTTAAGTTAAATAATTTTACTTTTACCGCTTCTTCTTGTTTTCTTACACTATAAGGTTAATAAACTTACTATAACAAGACAAACGAACCCCAAGTTTTTTATTATTAATATATATAACCTTATCTATGTCATTTGGCCAAACCTAATATTTTTAGGAATAAAATAACAATTAATAATAATCAATTTGTTTTAAAAAATATTTTATGTCAATTTTGACACTATTTGGTAATTGATTTTTTTGAAAATCATAACATAATGATTAGTTCGAAAAAAATTAATTAAATCAAAATTAACAAGTCATATTAACCTAGAAAATTAGTTAAATTCATAAAAAGTATCAAATTACATTTATTTGGGTACTTATAACATCAATTATGTCAATATTTCATTAATAAGATAATTACTGCATCATCTTTGTGTCATAAATTAATTAAATTATTTAATGTCTAAAAATTTAAAATAAAATACCATTATGTAGTAAATATTTTTATCTTTCTAAAGAATATTTATAGTCGAATTTATCTTATGTATATCCCTATATTAAAAATGATTTACTTATTAAACTTTGATTTTAACTATTTTAACCCTTCTTTAAGTAAATTAATATTAAATGTCCTAATCTAATCCATGTGAGCCTAAATGGTCATATTTTATTCCTAAGGTTGTTTTTTGGTCGAATTACACATATCCAATAGAATTAGGACAAGTATTAGGGTAATAATAATAGCATTTTTACCCTTAATTATCCTATTTACTTTTAACCGTGGTAAATAAAAGTAAAAAGTTACTATTCACCAAAAATTATTTTTATTTCATTGAACCACATTTTAGTCCTTGATATTAACCGTGTCTCTCGGATTTTTGAAATTAAATTCACATAAGTAGTAAAATTTAATTTAAATTTAAAAAAAGTCAGTTTTCTAACTACCACAAAGTGGTTTCACTATTCATCAAAAATTGAAGTTTTTCAGAAAAATACCGAAAATTCAGCCTAAGCATTATTTGATATTCCGAATTCAAAATTTATGTCTATTTTTCCAAATTCAAAACATAGAAGTGGCATTAATTAATTTTAGAATTAATTCTCGTTATCAAAACAAATAGCGTGTTTTTAAGAAACAATAACTATCAAAAGATTGATACTTATTTATATCCAATTTCAAAGTAAAATTAATTCCAATTCCCAACATTGGATTAAATGGTAAAAATATATTCTAATTAAACTTTAAAACCAATTAAAAAGATAATCTATCCATATAAATTATGACGATGAAAAAAGTTGTTTTTAATTAAAATATAGCGTGTTTTTACTATTCATTAAAATATGGAAGTTATCAGAAAAATATCAAAACTTTAACCAAATTAAATTTTTATATCTTGAATCCAAGGAAGAATTTAATTTTTTTAAAATTTAACTTATAAACATGTCAAAAACTAGATTTAAAGTGGGTGCGACATCAAAAGGCGGCAAAACTGCATTTTTTGAAAAATACTTATTTTACCCAAAATATTTATTTAGTTCTCATACCATGTTCTACAAAATATTTAAGATGAATAATAATGTTATAAAATTCAAAATTTAGTTAATACTATTCATAACGGCTAGTCCATAATAATATTATAATAATATATCGTTGTTTAGTAAAACACGGTATTGCTTACAACACACGCTATCGAGGAAGGTCGCGATTGCGTGTATTGCAAGCCATGTCAGGGTTGCGTGTTGTGAAAGACTCCTCCATTGTTTCATATAACAGAATCCAACCATATTTTATTTATACTTTGAATATATATATATATATATACACTTAATGTTGCGTGGAATAACTACTATTGAAATTGTGTGTAACATGATCCAAGAATAGTGTTGCGTATACTCCAAGCTAATACGGTGTTGCGTATAGCGCAAGGTAATCTTGTTGTAGCTTACAACACAATACATCAATGAAATTAAAAGAATATTTTTCATAAAATCTCGGGGTGTTACATAAATAATTTTAAACATGTTATAATTATTATTATTTTACATTGAATATACTTTTAAAACCATCCATGTAAGGTGGTTGGGAAAATGAATCACATCATTTCATGGAGATTGTAGTATGTACATATTCATAAAGGATGTTTTCATTTTTATAAAGGGTAGAAAAGAAAAAAAGTAATTTTTTTACTTTTATAGAATAATAAATATGTTATAAATTTCATATTTATTCACTATTTTTATCCTTATGACCATCCATGTGGGGAGATAACAAAAAACGAATGATATCACTTCGTAGAGGTGGCAGTCCACACGTATACACGAGCGATGTTATCATTTTATAATGGATTTATGGTTTTGAATATAAGTAATATATTATATTTAAAGAATAATAATTTTTTCATAAATACCATATATACTTATTTAATCTATCACTTTAACTATCCATTTGATATTGTGATTAAAAATGAAATATGTCGCTTTGTAGTGGTGGTAGACTTCACGTACACATTAGTGAAGTTATCATATCTAATAGAATGGAAAATGAGATTAAAAAGGTATTTTTGTTGAACATATTAAAATTTAAGTATATTTAATATAATTATGTTATCATTTCATAATTTTTAAATAATATTTTAAGGGTCTAGAAGAAGAAATAAAAATCAAAACACTTGGTTAAGAGGTAAACCTTTTCTTTGGGAAACCACATTTGGAATACACCTTAAGACTTATCAGATTCCTCCTTTGGTGATACCAGGAACTCCATGAAATGGTTATGGTTTTTTTAAGTCATTTTGGTAGGTATTGGTTGATATAAAAGCTTAATGTATGTGAATAAGAGGGGATATTAGATTCCATTTTATAAATGAGGGAAGTGGAACTCTTGTAATTATTCTTAACTTTGAAGTATTATAAATGTATTACTCCTGTGAACGTTGAAAAAAATCAATTAGAGTTATAATAAAAGATGATAATTTTTTAAAAAATATAATAAAATAATATTAAATATAAGATTCATTGACCTTATCACTTATTTTTAACCTTAATTAACTCATTTTACCCTTTACCGTGGTGAAAACTTTTTACCATGGTTACTATTGATTAAGACCAAAAATGAAATTTGACTCATTTCTAAACTTGAACATCATGATAAAAAATATTAAATCCATTTTTCAAGATTCAATTTCAATAATTAAAAGTAATTTCTTTTAATATAATCTCATGAAATGTAACAAAAAACCATTTTTAGAAGACTACTCGTTCCATGCGTAAAAATTATTTTATACCAAAATCATGTATAATTATGATTCCTATATAATTAATAGGATTTTTTTAGTAAAATGGGAATACCTTTAAATCAAAATAATTCCAAAATAGAATGTTATTTTTTTTAGTAATTTAAAATAAATTCCAGTTTTTATAAAAATTGGTATTTTCACTATTCACCCAAAAATCAATATTTTCAAAAAAATACCAAAAATTCACCCTAAGAAAAATTTAATAGTTCGGTATAAAAAATTACATCCATTTTATCAAATTTACTTCCTGAAATCTAGAAATTTTACTTTTAAATAAAACTATATAATTCAAGAATAACAATTTTGTTAGAAAAACCTATTTTTTTCTACTGAAAATTTTATCGAAATTTGTATAGTGAATATAAATCTATAAAATATAATCATGAATATTACTAATCCATGTACTTAATTTATTATTAAAATTACATGGTTTTTCATATTCTTTCCCCTTTAATAAATTTCACCCTCGAAATGTTATTCATTACTAAAATTAGTTATATTATATTTCCCTCATATTTATTTTTGATTCTTATGTTACTTCTTCAATCAAATGGTTTTTCTATAAAATTTTTGACTATATGAGTCACCTAATTCTATAAAACTTTCTCTCTATGATCTAGAATATGAACTGTATTTTCCTAATAAGAAATATTTTATTCCAACTAAACTACTTCATGACTCAAGACATGAGGTTCCTCTGGTACCTATTTCCTTAAAAATGAAAAAGGAAACACATTATATACCTGAGATAAACACATAGGTAAGGCCACATAGTATGAAAATTATCCCAAAATATCTAGAATTTCATATGGACCAATGTATCATGTAATTAATTTTCCCTTCATTCCAAAATTTGTAACACTTTTCTGAGTATAAACTTTTATGAAAACATGATTTCTTGCCTAAAACAAGAGATCCTTCTTCCGGTTATTTGTATAACTTTATTTATTAATATGATATTTCCTCATATAGTGTTGAATTATCTTTACTTTCTCAAACAACTACTCTACCAATTTTGGTCCCAAAAACATCCTTTCACTAGCTTCATCCCAACATGATAGAGTTTGACACCGTATTCTGTGTAATACTTCAAAAGGATCCATCTATATACTGTAATGAAAATTTTTATTATAATTAAATTACACCAATGAAAAATATTAATCCCAAATTACCTAATAATATAATTATAAATACCAAATCATATCTTAAAAAGTCTGAATCATTCACTCTGACTTCCCAACATATTAAGGATTACTAAAATTTAATTTAGTACCTAATGAGTTATAAATTACTTTTTAAAAAAATTAGGTATATCTAGGCCCATGATTAGATACAATAGATAGAGGGACTCCATGTAATCTAAAAATATCCTTATTATAAATTATAGAAATTTTTTTAAAGGTAAAGTATCTCAAATAGAAATTAAATTCATAGATTTTGTTAGAAGATCAATAATAACCCAAATCATATTATCACCTTGAGATGTCTTTTTTAATCCGATCATGAAATACATGGATATTTTATCTCATTTAAATTCAGGAATTGGAAGAGGATAAAGCATCCTCTTCTTGGGGTTATATTTCATATTTAACCTATTGATAAGTCATAAATTTCATGATAAAATCATAAATATATTTCTTCATTCCTCCCCATGAAAAATATTCATACTTTTCTCTATTCATCTTTGTATTTTTAGGATGAACTGAAAATCGAGATTTGTAAGATTAAATAAAAAATCCCTTCTTTAACTATAAATCACTTAGAAAACAAAACCCTTATGTATATCTCATAACACCTTATTTTTCAATGCTAAATTTAGGAAACTTTCCCTTCTTGAACAATTCCACGATTCCATTAAAATAATGATCTTCCTTTTGAGAATGCTTAGTTTTTCGTCACAAAAGTATTGGTAATGGAACCTAAACCAAAATATAGGGATTTCCTATTAAAATAAAGTCTATGAAAACACTCATTAAATCATTAACTAAAGGATCATGTTCCAAATGTATCATGGTTAATGATTCATTATATTTTCAAATAAAGGCATAAAATACTATGTTTTCTTTACCTAGATGATAGTGAATTTTGAAATCATAATCCTTTATTAGTTCCAACCATATTTTATGCCTTATGTTCAACTATGTTTTAGTAAATATATAATTTAAACTTTTAGGGATAGTATACATTTAAAATGTTACCCAATATAAAAGATTGCAATAATTTTTTAAATTAAAAAATCACCAATACAAGTTCAAGATCATATGTAGGGAAATATGATCATAGAGTTTCAATTGAAAATAAGAATATACAATTACCTGATCATATTGTATCAAGACACAACCACATCCCTTCAAAGAGGCATCAATGTAAATGAAAAAAATCACCATTTATTATAGGTAAGGTTAACACTTTAGAATTATCAATTCTTGAAACATTCATCACATTCCTTTATCTAGATTAATTTAACTCTTTTTAAGGATAACTTAGTTATTGGGATATATAACCTAGAACATTTTTCAAAAAAATGTTGGTAGTAACCTAATAATACAAGAAAACTTCAAATCTCAATGACATTTTTTAGGCCTTGTCAATTATTCCACCGCTTTACTTTTTTTATTATGAATAGTTGTTCCATTTTTAGAAACAATATACCCATGGAATAAAATATATTGTAAACAAAATTCACATTTTCTAAATTTTATTTTCAACTTATTTTATTTACATGTCTATATATAAATACTTATATGTTTCTCATTTTAATCATAACTTTTATAATAATCCATAATTTCATCAATGAAAACCACCACAAATTTATCCAAATACCTATGGGAAATTGTATTCATAAGATCCATAAATATAATAGGTTCATTCGTCTACCTATAAGTCATAACCACAAACTCACAATCATTATACCTAATATCGAATGTGGTCCTAGGAATTTCCTACACCTTCACTTTCAACTGGTGATACCCGGACTTGTGATCAATCTTTAAAAAATATTAAGCACTCTAGAGATGATAAAGAAAGTCAAAAATATATGGAAACAAATACTTTTTCTTAATAGAGACGTTATTAAGTTCTCTATAATCAATAAAACCCCTCATATAACTATCCATGTTTTAAAAAAATTATATTTGATCACCTCAAGATGAATTTATTGGATGAATGAAACCATTATCAAGAAACTCTTGTAACTATTTTTTTAATTTTTAAAGTTATATTGGAGACATTCGATAAGGAGGTTTTGAAATTGGATTAGCATCATACACAAAGAAAATAGTGAATTCACCCTCCCTGTCAGGAATAAAATCTAGAAAATCATCAATAAATACATCCATTTATTCATTTACTACTGGAGAATCACTAATTTTAAAATTTTTCTTATTTTTCAAAAATATGTAAGATAGAATTCACTCTCATATTTAATAATTTTATCAACTTATTGATATGTTATTGAAGTTATGAACTCATTATTATATGTGAAGTTAGAATCACTCAAAAAAATATAATATGATTTCCTTATATTTTCAACCTATATTATCATGATAAACTGAAAGTCAATCCATACCTAGAATAATGTCAAACTCTATAATGGGTGACAGAAAAATGGTTGTAGGAAAAACCATTCCAGAAATCATAACAGGAAGATTCTTATAAATTTTGTTTTATTGATACTACCCCTAGGAGTTTTTACCAAAAGTATTGACTTAATTTATTGAGTTGGTATTTTCATTATACTTTAAAATTCCCTATAAATAAAAGAATATGTGGATATAAAATTAAATAATATATTTTAATAATCTAAATAAAAATGTAAGATACCTAAACCCACTTCATTTTATGGTCCAATATCTATCATAGTGGTAGAAAAAGAAATTAATACACCTTTTATGCTTTGATAACTAATGATTCCAACCTTTGGTAACTAACTTCAGGAATACACTGGTGCAATTACCCATCTCAGTACAAAAAAAATATCATTATTTTTTGGATATATATTTTCCCATTGCAGTTCTGATCATAACTCTTTTCCTTATAGTAATGATTAAAATTAATAACATTACCACATTATTAAAACCTTATTTATCCTATCAAATATTTTTTTAAATTTCATTTACCACATTTAAAACATTTGGGGGTTGGGTTTACCTCCAGATTTCTGGGTTGATTGATTATCCCTTACTTTCTACCTTGACCACTTCTTACCCTTGTTGTTAAAAAGTAGATAAGTGTCAAAAAACTCTATCTCAACATTCTCATCAAATCTAAAAACTTCCTCATAAATTATAAATTCATAAGAGGCCAAATATCTTTATAAAATTGGTTTTATACCTATGTGAAATCTCTTAGTTTTACTCCCGTAGTCCAAAATGAAATTTGGTAAATACCTGGTCAGTCTGGTAAAATTTACTTCATAAGTGTTCATTGAGTATTATTTATTTTATTCCAACTCTAGAAATACCCTTTCCATTAAGAGAAAAAAACATTAATAAAATATTTATCAATAAAAATATATTTAAATATCATCCACTCCATGGCATTAATGTCATATTTTTCTTTATTATTCTTAATCAGAGTCCATCATCCATCGAAATAAAATTCAAAAATATAAATAAAAATAGTTAACTTTTTATGTTTCATATATCCCAAAACATAAAATATCTTATCTAGTTCATAAATCCATCCTTCACGTTATATAGTGTTTGAAGAACCACCAAAAGTTGGAGGGGGTTATATCATGAAATGATCTACTATTTACATATTTCTCTATAGAGAAATTAATCTATATATTTTTTGGATTCCACCATTAATAATCTATTTCAACTAAGTTGACACTACTAAAAACTAATATATTCCAACCATTCCAATTTGATGATTTGTAAGGTTATTATCACATTGATTCCTTCCTACTTTAGCTACTCTATTTCCTTTTCTAAAAAACCATTCGAAATAGACATGGATTAGATAAATAAACATGGTAATATTAAAAATATATCTCATGATAATATAATAATAACATAGAATATATTTAATGTTTATTTTCACATCACCCTAACTACTAAATTTATTTAAACATTTTCTTTGATACTAACAATAATGACTTGTAACTTAATTGAACCACAATTATATGATTTATAAAAAGGCTTTCACTTTATTATATTTATAAGTTCTTTTAAATTTAGGGTTTTATATAATTATTAATAAAATAACATAAAAAGTAGAAACATTCCATAAATGTACATTTTTTTTATAAAAAAATATTTTCTTAAATTTACACCCATGTTTGATTGAACAAACTTCTTCTTCTTTTAATATAGGTCACCATATTGGATAGATTGACATTTATATAGTTCATGATCATCACTATATCCTATTAAAAAATATTTCCAAATGTGGGATTAGAAAAACAAATCTTGGTGAGGGATATAAAAATAAATTAATCCCATTTTCCTAGTAAAACATGAGACCCCATGAAAATGTGTAACTTTTTCACAATAAAACATTGAGTGTATAAATAAAACATATAAATATTATAAAATCAATATATTCTAGTATAAAACTTTTGAAACCAATTACTATTATAAAAACTATGAAGGAATCATGAGTTATATGAAAACTCCTGAAAAAATTCCTTAAAAAACAAAACATTCACCTTTAAAATTTTATAAAATTTTCCTTCCTCACAAAATCAAAAGATCTTCATAAAGAACAATAGAAATAATGAAATAATTATTTTACATCAACATATTCATAACCTATCATCATTTATGGTTAAATCATTCTAGAATAAATAATTACATGTTAATTCTATGGGACTAACCTACCATGTTATCTCCCTCATTTTTTGCCTTCGAAGACTAATCAAAACTCAATGTATTATCGAGTTATATTAAGATCACCCATCATCATGAGATATATAGATCTCCCCTTTCATAATAAATAATTCTCATGTACAATATCATGAACAAAAAATCTTTAATCGTTCACATTTTTATAATAAACCCTTTAAAAACTCATTTGAACCCATAATCAAAATCACTTTCCAATTTTACATTAAAATGATGAGAGAATAATTTTTTAAACACTTTAAGAAAAATATTCCTATAGGAACATGAATATGATATTATTTTAAACCCCATATGAAATATAAATTAATATTTATAATTAATAATTTTTATCATTTCTGTAAAATGTGTTCAAACAATATATAATAAAAAACTTTCTTTTTCACTTTAGTAAAAAAAAGTTAAAATGGATCATATAGTAAATCATAAAGATATTTCATTTAAATCCATTTTTTAAATAATAAAGTATTTGAAAATTTACTTTAAAATAAATTTATTTATAAAAAATAAAATTCTTGTAAAATTTTTATGAGAATGGATATGGAGGATAAATATTTGAAAAGAATACTTTAAAAAAGGCTTTAAAGAAAATTATTTAACCTTAAGTCCCATATAACATAGTGCTTTGAATAAATAATGAATAATAAGATTATATTAGTAATTTAATTAATTAATAAAACTTTTAATTTTCATTACATTATAATTATTAATTTTATTTTATTCATTACCATGTTTTATATAGTTATTAAATCAGTTAAGATAACAGATGTTTTTAAGTCATTCAATTTATAACCTAAAAATAACATAGTTATGTTGATCATGGTCAATGGTGTTATCATTCCATAATATCTATAATCTAAAAATGGTTATATTTATAGTGTTTATACATTAAACATACATTTAAAACCATCTATTAAAGGTGATCATGAAAAATTAAGCACGTTGTTTCATGGAGACGGTAGTCCACACACACACATCAATGAAATTTTTATTTTTATAATGGGTGGAAAAGAAATATTGATAATATTTTAATTTTATAGAATCATAAATATTTTATAAATTAATATTTAATCATTAGTTCCATCATTATTACCAGAAATGTGAGGTAGTAATGAAAAATGAATCGCATCAGTTCCCGGAGGTGGTAGTTCACACTTATACATGAGTGAGATTATCATTTTTAAACGAATGGAATGATGGTAAGTTAGGTAATATATTATATTTTAATAATTATTTTTATTTCATAAATATCATATATATTCATTTTATCCATAATTTTAACCATCCATATGATTCAGTGATGAAAAAATAAACACATCGCTTTGCGCATGTGGTAGCCCACATATACACATAAGTGAAGTTTTCATTTCTCATAGGATGGAAAAGAAAATGAAAATGGGCTTTTTCATAAGTATAATATAATTTTCGTATGTTTAATATATTTATGTTATTATTTAATCTTGTTTAAATAATATTTTACAGAGTTAGAAGATGAAATTAATAAGAAAACATTTTGTTAAGTGGTATACCTCTTCTTTGGGAATAAAAATGATTTTATAAAAAAATAAAGTATTATGATGACTCATATAACATTAATTGAATTAATTGAAATTAATTTATATATTTTACTCTGAAAATAATCCAAAATAGAAAAAAACTTGTCAATACTTCATTAAAAGAAAGAAACCAAAACATTTGTTATGTGAATAAAAACATTTCTTGAATTTCTAAAATGTTAAAAATAGAATTTTTAAGGTCAAATTAATATTTAAAAATTAATAATATTATTTTTAAAATATATAATTATTCTATAAAATTATTATTCATAAACATTAAATTCATCATTTTATCATGATAATTTCATAAAAGGGATAAAACATGAAAATCAGTATTTTCATTATTCACTTTAAAATAAATTATTTCAAATAAATTGAAGAAAATTATCTTAAGATTATTTTGAAATTATAATTTCAATAATTATGTCCATTTAATAAAATAAAATTTATAAAATTAAAATAAATTAATCATAATATCTTCATAAAATGAAATAAAAACCATTTTTCAAGAAAATCTATTTTTGAAGTATAAAATGAATTTCTAATCATTAATTATCTACGAATCAGCATTAAATAAATGTTAATTTATTTTATTAAAATTAGGATATATATATATTTCATTAAAATTATTCATCTATAATGAATAAATTTATATATTTTGATAAATATATCGTGCTCATAAATCATGTTTCTAAAAAATATATCATTTAAGCTCATATGATCTTATTTAAAATTTGAGTTCTTATTTAATATGAATTAATTAGTATATTTGTATTGAGAAAAAAAATTCCATATAAATTTCATAATTTGGTTAATCCTATTTATACCCACTAATCCAATGGTCAGGTTATAATGATCATATTTAAACAATAACATTTCTATATTATTTCATGGTATATCTAAGATCAGTATTGCATGTGGTACACATCATCAAACATAGTTCTTATTTAAAGGAATATAAAATTAAATCATGAGGTGTAATATTAGAGTTACTTTTACATATTTTATATTATAACTTTACATATTCCATGCCTAATAAAATTTTAGTTCCAATGGAAAATTCAATAACTTCTTCAAATCATCTGAGGATCTCTATAGACATTATTTTAGAATATACAATCACTCTAAAACATGTTAAAAAATTTCTCAAATTATTCCAAATATATTTAATCATGGATAATAATAAAAATTCACCTTCAACAATTCTATGGGTTCTTGAATCTACCCCTTTAGATTTGATGTCAATACTAATTACAAACACCCAAAAACATCATAACACTAGGAAAAGAAAATGATGGACAACTGATTTTGATACCCTCCCTCAATCAATACACACATTTATCTCACATTTAGAAATAATAATATCCTTTTATTTAAAAATAGTAATAAGATTTTTGTACCTTTATACCCATTTTAAAATAAAATCCAAAAGAATGTGGGGAATCCTAAAATGTGTTAAGTGAGAGGGAATGGATGGATATGCATGTTCAGTCTCAAGCCATCAAATATAACTTTAGGTATTAAATTATATAATATATCAATAATTTTAACCCTTTTAGAAATAAATTTCATCCTCACATATCCATTTGTAACCTACTATTTGATAAAATGATATTTGATATCAATGTGTTTAAATATATATTGTTGAAATGGATTCTTGTAAATATTAATTACACTTTGATTATCACATGTAATTATCATAGGATTCTCAATTATTACCTTCAAGTCTTATATTTTCTCTTTTATCTTGATCATTTGTGTATAAGCATGTGTAGAAACCACATATTGATCCTTAATAGTGTTTAAAATAACTACTTTTTTCTTCTTGTAATGCCAACTAACACAACTTTCTTCTAGAAAGGGTGTATCACCTGATGTGGATTTTCTTTCATCACAATCTCTAGACTATCAATATTAGTGTACCCAAACAGTTTCAAATTATCACATATTTTATATAAAATCCCAAAATTTATAGTCTCTTTGATATATATGATGACTTTCTTAGCAACCAACATGTGTGATTCTTTTAGATCACATTGATACCTAACACCTAATTATACCACATAAACATTGTCATTCTAAGAGGTAGTGAGATAAAAAAATATCCAAAATTATTTTTGAACCCCCTTTAAATCACACTTTTAACAACATCATATTTTCTCAGATTTACCCCAACTATCATTTTTATGGACACTATTTTGGCATCTTCCATTCCAAGAATCTTCAAAAATTACATATTATATTTTTCTTGGGAAATAAAATAATATCTTCTTTTTATATAACTTACGATCCCTAGAATAAACTCATCTTAATAATCATATATATTTCAAAATTTATTTTTATTTTCCTTGTAAACTCTTCAGAGTCATTCTTAATTCTCCAATAAAAATTATTTCATCAATATAAAAAACTAAAATAAGAGAACATATGGTCTTGAATACCAGGATATATAGGAATATTTTATCTCTTATCTAGCATTATTCAACATGAAAACCATGGTTCCATCACTTATAATTAAAAACCTTAATTTTGTTCAATATATAATTCTTTTATAATTTCTCTATTCAATAAAGTAGACCTCACATCCATTTTATAGATATTATAATGCCTATGAGTTGAAATAAAAAGAAACATTCTTATTGATTCAAGTATTATATAAAGAGAAAAGGAATCTTTAAAATCATATAATTTAATCCAAGAGTATCCTTGGAACACTAATTTGGATTTTTTAATTGTAACAACACCTTTTTCATTAAGCTTATTTCTCAACACCCACTTGGTTATAATTAAAATTTTAACCTCTGGCCTTGGAATAAGAATCTAAGTGGAATTATTTTCTATATAATATAACACCTCATTCATTTAATCTATCCATTATTTATACTGAACAACCATAATAATTTATTATGGATTAATTTTGGAAATAAGGGATGTTTGGTTTTCAAATATCAACCTTCACCAAATCTGAATTGGTGCATTTTAATTTCGAATTATATTTTCTAGTTACACATGATTCTTTTACCTCTTATTTTTCATTATATCTTCCCCAATATCACCTTCATATTCATTAGTTTGATCTGAATCAAAACCGACACTATTTAGTTCATTCCAAGTTTCTTCTTCTTTTACCTTTCTAGAGCTCTACATTCGGTCAACTTCAATTATTTCAAAATATGATCCATTTTCCAAATCAAAACTAGTTTTATTTTCAATAATATTCACATCATAACAACGCACCTATTTTTGTATCCTTTTTTTCTATCACTTATAGTCTCAACCATTAAATAAATATCCCATCAATACCCTTTATTTATCATTATCATCAAATTTTCCTAGATTTTAATTTTTGGTCTTGATAAAACATAGAACACAAAATAGTTGGATCTAATTCACTGTAGGATTATTACTTTAAAATAATTCATATGAATCCATTTTGGATTCATTCCTGAACAAGAACCTATTATAAATTTTCATAGCTATACTCACAACTTATCTTTAGAAGAACTTTGATAGCTTAAATTATAGTATCACAGTTCTTCAAATTTCAAGTAATTTTTTGTTTTTTCACCACATAAATCCATTTTTATGGGGTGTATATAGAATACTGTACTAATTCATGGTACCATACTTGAAAATATATGATTAAAATAAATTTCTAGTGAAACCCCTTCCATTTTTAGTTCATAATTTTTTGATATAAACCCCCAAATATTTTCCAATATCTCTTCTGGAGATATTGATCATCTTTATAGATTCAAATATATGATTCATAAATATCACATTTAGAATTCTTATAGAATCTGTAATGAAAAAGATGAAATAGGGATCACCATTATAATATTTATGTCTTATCCACCGACATAAATCTGAAAGTGTAAATTCAAGTGGCCTTGAGGACTAAATCTCCAATATCTTATGAAATCCTTGTGTCATTGAACCCTTTTAAAGGTCTCCTAAATATCTTATCTTTACCTTTTTAGTTGGGGTATGTATCTCACCACATTACTCTATGAATTTTTTCCCAAACTAATTTGACCAATATGAACAAGTTTTCTATGACCAGAACTATATTTTGAGCTCTAATAACATTTACCACATGAATTACTAATTTGAAACAAGTTTTCACCGGTTATTTCAATCTTTGTGATAATTCCACTATACGTTAAACTATTTATAATACAAAAATTACTCTTGAAAATGACTTCATTCCCATTTTAAAAAAGTTTATTATCATTTAAAATGTGATGTTTAAGTCAATTATTAAATAGAATATCCTTGGAATTTAGTTTTTGAACCTCAATATCAGCTTTCCCAATATCAATGATCTTTAAAGAGATACCATTCCCAAAGGTAATTGAAAATCCATTATGTTATTCAATGTTCTTCAAAAATTTTGTTTCACCCATAATATAATATGAGATTCCTCTTATTATCACAGGATTAAAGATGACTGAGAGTTATGGGGGTGTAATGATTGAATTTAAAACATAAAATAATAAATAGTAATTAAAAAAACACATGAATTTTTTAAATTAGGTCAGATCACAAATATCCAATGTCTACTCATCATACCCATCTACAATTTGAGATGGATGATATTTACTAAAACAAATTTAATTTTCAAGGGTATTCAAAAACAAATTACAATATACCTTTTCTAGTGGAGGAATAACCACAAAACAACCTAACTTTTCATGTGGAGTTACAACATAATTATAAACATGTACCTTTTATAGAGATATAATCAATAAAGAACATCATTTCATGAGGGATAATTATAAACTAAATTAAAATTATAGATTAGTGGAATAAATATGAGAAATAAAATGAAAAAACAAAAAACTAGTCAAGAACAGGCAAAGTTAAACAATTGTAGCAGTTTAACCACGATATAAACAATAAAGCCCGTATGATAAATCTTTTTAAAGTATTGAAGCAGAAAGACATTAGTGAACATGAATTCAAAGTCTTGTATGTTATATCTGTATCTTGTATGCATCTTCCTTATTTTATTTATCACCTTTTATTATTCATGTATCTTTCGTATCATTTACATATGAATCTAAAGTAGTTGTATAGATTAAAATCTCTTAGGATAATTTAAACATAAAGTAATAATAACATTACCTATATTTCTCCCAATGATCAAAACTTTCTTAATAATTTTAAAATATACCCATTCAACTTTATAAGATCATATATATGAATAACAAACAACATTAGATTTAAATTATCTTTATTTAAGATTATTATAACTATTATATAGATTCAAAATAACCTCTATAATAACCAACCTTTGAACATTGAATAATCATGAAATATCTTGAAAAACGTTTCTTCTAAAATTCAAAAAATTATTTTTAAATAATCAAAATTCCATATAATCACAATATGATTAAATAATTTGCATCATGATAAACCATTTTTTCATTCATTTTATTTTAGTTATGGAATGACAATATTCTTTATAGTGTGAAACTTATTTAAGTTTCTTAACAACATGAAAAATAGTTTTCACATCCTATATTCTATATTTTCATTGTAAATAATATTTTTATCTCAAATTGGATTATATGATCAAGGAATTGAAATATATTCATTGTGTAATCATATCAAAATCAACTGATCCACTAAAATTCATCTATGTATCACTATGACGTGATATACATAATCACATCATGGAATAAATTTTCTCCCCATTTTATAACCCCCAAGGATTATTCTATGAAGAAAGACTCAAAATTTTGATCTCTCAAGAATGATAATATATAAAAATAATAGTTTCCAATATCTAAAGGCCTATATTTTAAGAAATAAAAATCATGATCAATGCACAATATGTAAAATTCATTAAATTATAATTGATAATTTATCGAATTTCCAAGTGTAATACGTAAGAGAAAATTAACTCAAGTCTTAATTTTTTTACAAATTCCATAACTTTTGATGATACATAAGAGCATCTTTGAAATTATTTATCAATAATTTTTCAAATCTTGATATGTAATAGTTAATCGTCTTAGTGTAAAGCATATACAGAAGTAAATCCCTTTTTCAAAACTGAAAATGTCTCAATATGTAAGAGTAATATCTTTATAACATAGGAGTCCTGACTTAGTGTAATTTAAAAATGTAAGAGTAAACTTATTAATAGATAAAAGTAAATTCCATAAGTATATAATTTTATAAATATCATGTTTTTAACCTAGAAAATAAATTTAATACGAAATATGAGAAAAGAATATAAATTCCATAATAAAGAATAATGATGATAAAAAATGATAAAGAATAATAATAAAGGATAAATACACTTCATACTGTGACTTAAAAATCCTTTAAAATTATAAATATAGATTAATTTATTCCATCTAACATAGAATATGATAATAATATAATAATAATGGGAATGAAATATAGTTCATGAATACTAGTGAAATTAAATAACATAACAAATATAAGATAACAGTGAAAAAAATAAAGTGAAAAAATAAAAACCAATGTATTAAATAAATAATAAAATAAATAAAGTGAGGTATAATTAATAATAAAAATATAATAAGGAGGAAAATATCTAATAAAACCACTATCAAGTATCCAGGTCATGATTCTCTTTCTTACTTTAAGATCCACCTCAATATGAAGTGACATCTTAGTTTTATCACCTCTCTAAACCATCTTATATCTAGTATCCTGAAAAGTTTATCTTAGAATAATTGACATAATTTTTTTATAAAATTGACCTTATTGGTCAAAAACATCCATATAATTCATCTAAATAACAAAATCTCTTTAGATTAGGTAATCTTGATAGTTTTTTGTTCAGAACCTTCTTCTTATTATAATTTTTATTATTTTTAATTTTATAACTCCCATTTAATTTTTATGTTTTTTAATCCATGCTAGTGACATTTTATTCTATAAAGAATAATACATATTAAAAAAGGCTCTAAAACACTAAAAAATATATATTAAAAACAAATTTTCTACAAGAATGATATACTTGTCTGTGAAAATATGTTTTTTCTCTTTGATTTTTCCCAATATTTTTTACGTTTTACTGAAGTATATATATCTTATAAACTCATCCACAACTCTCATTGATATAGTAGTGAGGTTTTAATGACCAGTTTCTATCCATAAAAGCTTATTTTTAGTTTTAATACCTTCCCTTTTAGGTGAAATTGATTTTTTATCATTGGAATGAGCATGACTAGTTTATACCTTATTCTTTGAGATTTTTTTCATAACAGATTGAGATGATTCATCTTTAATATCTACAAATATATTATATTTATCTATCATTTTTAAGATATTTTTATCTCAAGACACTTTAACTATGCCTCTTTTAATTCATATTCTTTGTAACATACCTCTATTGAAAATATTTCAATTTTTTCCGGTAATTTTAACTTTGATAAATCTGATTTCATCAATATAGTTCTTATATTTTTAATGAAATTCATATTCACTTTTATTCATCTTCTTAGTTGCTTTTCTTATCAATTTCTTTTCTCTCATGAGTTTGGTGTTTTGATCAAGGAATGATTAAAGATCCACTTTCAAAATGTGCTCAGTGTGAGTTTCTTCACGTTATTCACCACTGCTTGAGATTTTGTTATGCATTAAAATAGTGGTAATGAATTTTATAATCATTATAGTTCTGTATTCTTATTATTGAATAATTATAGTGTATTAGTCATCCTATTCATTACTTATTATTCTTCTTATATTTGTTCTTATAAACCTCTTATTTCTCTCAATAAGAATCTTGAATTCTTTGGAGATCTTACCCCATTTTATTTTTTTTGTTTTTTATTTTTGACCTTCACCCTCATACTCACTAGTTATCCTATTTGAAAAATAAATTGGAAAATTCCCAATTTCACCACATTTTAAACATTTCAGTGGTAGATTTACTTTGTAATTTCCCTTTCTTCATCATATTTTCTTTTTAAAAAATTGATCCTTTATCATTTCATATGAAATAATAAAATTTTGTAGATCATCAAGAGATAAATCTTATCTATATTCCAAAGTGGATACATTTGTATTAGACATGTTATAGAATGTTCTCACCAGCTTCTAAATAATGGGTGACTACATCCTTGATGTGTTCAGTTCAATCTCAAGATATAGATTGTCCACTGGTATGAACAAGTATTATGTGTGGTGTGGGAAGGTATCAACCTTAACCCAAGACCATTTCCAAATATTTATAGGATCTTGTTGATTCTTTATACTGAATCCTTCATGTTTACAAAAAAATACCAAATATAATGAGTAAGATAATGTTTTTTAGGTTTCTTCCACAATTTAGTTACTTCTATAAAAAGATAAAATTCCTACGAGCCTTTATAATAATAAAAATCAATATGTGCTCACTTATTGAATATATTCAACATTTAGACCTTATACAAGTTCGGAATATTGGCCTTTCCCATTATATTTCAAAATATCAGTGTATGGATTCTTAAATTTTAATATATAAAATTTTAGGCTCTATAGAATTTATTTTAAAATACAATCTTTTTAAATTAGGAAATATGTTTCTCATTATTTGTTCTCGATTTTTTAGTAGTAACTCCTTAACTCAAGTATCCTATATTTATAGGAGTTCATACACATTTAACAACTATTTGGAACTCAACAAAAAAACCTCTTAATTTTTTAATCTCACAAATTTCTTAATTCATACTGTTCAATAGAATCTCCCAGTAACTTATATATCCATGATCACTACAAATTACATTCAAATATTCATATTTGAATATACTAGAGTATTTGAGATGGTAACCACTCAATCATTTCTTCTTTTGAATTGGAATATATCACAAAAATACATGTAAAAACCAAATTAATGATAATAATAAATCAATTTCATGTATTATTAATATTCATGATTAGATTTTTTGGATTTATATTCTCTATACTGATTTTGAGTAATTTTCTACTTGAAAAAGAAATAGGTTTTTGTAAGAAAATTGTTATTCATGAATTATATAATTTTATTTATAAGTTAAATTCATAAATTTTAGGAATTTAATTTTATATAATGAAATAATTTTTATTATCTTAATATAAAATTTATATTTGGATTATTTTTTGGTATTTTTTTAAAATGATTTATTTTGGGGTGAATAGTTAAAAAACATTTTTTATAAAAAACTATAATTTATTTTCAATAATTTAAAAATTTAAAATTAGACTATGGCTTTGTTTTAAATTAAAATTATTCCCATTTGATTAAAAATAATCCAATTAATTATATAATAATAATAATTATACATTATTTTGGTATGGAATCATTTATATGCTCCAAACATGTATTTATTAGAAAATGGGTTTTGGTTTCATTTTTTGAATTTATATTAAAAGTAATTTCTAAAAATTATTGAAATATAATATTAAAAAATGGATTTTGTATTTTTAATTTCAGGTTAAAATTTATTAATTGGGTCAATTTTATTTTTGGTCTTAATGAATTGTAATAATGGTAAAAAGTTTTCACCATCGTAAAGGGAAAAACATGTTAATTAAGATTAAAACTAAGTGATAAGATCAAAATATATTATCTATAATATTACTATATGAGATTACTTATATCCTTATCACCTTATATTCTAAATTTAATTTATTTAGTCCAAATTTCCCATGATTAATACATTTATAATATTTGAAAGTTAAGAATAATAACAATAGTGCCACTCCCCTCACTTATAAATGAGAAGATCCTCTCTGATCTTATTTACAAACATTGAGCCTTTTAACTCAACCAATACCCAACCAAATTCCTTAAAAAAATACCTAACCACTTGTTAGAGCTCTTGGTCTCACAAAAGGACCCATCCTAGAAGCATTAAGTTGTAAGACAAATGGTGTTTCCCAAAGAAGAGGTATACCACTTAACAAAATGTTTTCTTATTAATTTCATCTTCTAACTTCGTAAAATATTATTTAAACAAGATTAAATAATAACATAAATATATTAAACATACGAAAATTATATTATATTTATGAAAAAACCCATTTTAATTTTCTTTTCCATCCTATGAGAAATGAAAACTTCACTTATGTGTATATGTGGCCTACCACATGCGCAAAGCGATGTGTTTATTTTTTCATCACTGAATCATATGGATGGTTAAAATTATGGATAAAATGAATATATATGATATTTATGAAATAAAAATAATTATTAAAATATAATATATTACATAACTTACCACCATTCCATTCGTTTAAAAATGATAATCTCACTCGTGTATAAGTGTGAACTACCACCTCCGGGAACTGATGCGATTCATTTTTCATTACTACCTCACATTTCTGGTAATAATGATGGAACTAATGATTAAATATTAATTTATAAAATATTTATGATTCTATAAAATTAAAATATTATCAATATTTCTTTTCCACCCATTATAAAAATAAAAATTTCATTGATGTGTGTGTGTGGACTACCGTCTCCATGAAACAACGTGCTTAATTTTTCATGATCACCTTTAATAGATGGTTTTAAATGTATGTTTAATGTATAAACACTATAAATATAACCATTTTTAGATTATAGATATTATGGAATGATAACACCATTGACCATGATCAACATAACTATGTTATTTTTAGGTTATAAATTGAACGACTTAAAAACATCTGTTATCTTAACTGATTTAATAACTATATAAAACATGGTAATAAATAAAATAAAATTAATAATTATAATGTAATGAAAATTAAAAGTTTTATTAATTAATTAAATTACTAATATAATCTTATTATTCATTATTTATCAAAATATATAAATTTATTCATTATAGATGAATAATTTTAATGAAATATATATATATCCTAATTTTAATAAAATAAATTAATATTTATTTAATGGTGATTCCTAGATAAGTAATGATTAGAAATTCATTTTATACTTCAAAAATAGATTTTCTTGAAAAATGGTTTTTATTTCATTTTTATGAAGATATTATGATTAATTTATTTTAATTTTATAAATGTTATTTTATTAAATGGACATAATTATTGAAATTATAATTTCAAAATAATCTTAAGATAATTTTCTTCAATTTATTTGAAATAATTTATTTTAAAGTGAATAATGAAAATACTGATTTTCAAGTATTATCCCTTTTATGAAATTATCATGATAAAATAATGAATTTAATGTTTATGAATAATAATTTTATAGAATAATTATATATTTTAAAAATAATATTATTAATTTTTTAATATTAATTTGACCTTAAAAATTCTATTTTTAACATTTTAGAAATTCAAGAAATGTTTTTATTCACATAACAAATGTTTTGGTTTCTAACTTTTAATGAAGTATTGACAAGTTTTTTTCTATTTTGGATTATTTTCAAAGTAAAATATATAAATTAATTTCAATTAATTCAATTAATGTTATATCAGTCATCATAATACTTTATTTTTTTATAAAATCATTTTTATTCCTAGAATAAACATTTTTCTAAAATCTACTTTTATTTGGGTTTGTGTGTTTATATTAAATTTAATTTTTACCATTGATAAAAAATTAAATATAGGGAAATCGATTCCATATTTTTGATCAATAGATTAAAATTTGGTAATAAGTTCAATTTTATTTTTTTCAATATTAATAGTGACCTTAGTAAAACGTTTTCACCACGATAACGGTTAAAGGGGTTAATGAGATGGTAAAAACTAAGAGATATGGTTTAAAGTATCATGAAAACAGGTTTAAATTTGATTTTATTAGTGGAGTTTAACTCATTCAAATTATAGATTCAAAATATTTCAGTTTGTTTCATCCTTTTTTTGAGAAAGACATAATATATTTAAAAAACTTAAATACTTACAAGTGTGTCATTCCCCTCGCTTATAAAAGGGAACATCATTGCCTAACTAATTCACATACTTTGAGCACTATATCTCAACCAATAACCACCCAAATCCCTAAAAAAATCTTCCTCTAATGTCCAAGATGTCTCAGTCTCACCAAAATACCAAACTATAAAGGCTCAAGGTGTAATCCAATAGAGGTTTTCCAAATATGATGAAGGTAGATGTATGAATGAAGCAAGTCAGGGATCAAGGAAAGATATTTTACTTTAAAATATTATTTTAAATGTTTTTAACTCTTTATAATCCATATATATAATATTTAAAATGTTTTAATAATGTTCTTATTTATATTTTACATAATTCTAATGTCGTTTTCAACTATCCTTGACTTTTTATGAAGGTTTTAAAAAGGGAATATTTTAAATATTTTCCATACAAGTCAATCTTTGAACTTTTTACCAAGGAAAAGAAGGAATGTTATTTTAATTTTTACCACATTACCACATTTTATCATCCTCAAAACCAATATACCTTATCAATATTCCTCTAATTGTCAACATTTTTTTTCAACGAATATTGTATTCTCACTCTTTTGTGAATTTTTATTTTTAAAAGTTTTTATAAGGATATAGAAATTTATTCTCATTTTTATAAATAAAATTATTATTAATAATGATATTTAATGATAAATAAAATTATTTTTATGATTAAAGTGAAATTTATATGTGTTTTATTCATACTATGGTTCTTGTGCATTTTATATGAATGATTGTTGATCCCGATATAACTTTAGTGAAGGGTGGACCTGGTATAGCTCTGTAATGCATTGGGTAAAGTGACATAGCATACCTGTGATAGGTTAAAACTATGATATGTGGTAATCATTCATTTAGGTGATTATTTTTAATATAATTTTTTGACCTTTTAAAATGTTTATGTAATATTTTTCAATAAAAGGCATTCATGAGTTTTTAGGTTTTCCAAAACACCCTCATGTTTTTTATTTTTCAATTATTATTTCTTATGAAATGTTTTATAAAAAATATTGATAAATTAATTCGTATTCATGGATATGTAAATGAATAATTATGTTCAATGTTTATTATGAATAAGGGAAAATTTATTATGGATTTTCAGGGTGTTAATTGGACTAGCATATTTCTTCTATTTTATGTCCCTTATTGAGATTTATTTTTCTCATCCCAGATTTTAAAATGTTTTTCACAGGGTTTAAGGATGAATAATCATGTTAATAGAGTTAGAGATCATGTTATGGGAGTTATGGTGAATGTAGAAATATCAACTTTATAAAGATCGTGTTTTACAGGAAAATGTACCATGTGTGGTAGTGTCCACTTTGTAATGTAAAGACATTCAAAATTCCCTAAAAACCAAACCTAAAAATTTATTTGGGACATAATTGTTAAAATATATGTTATAAATCATTTAATTTTTAGTACAGTTATGTGTGCATTGTTATAGTTGGTATTATAGCAAGGGTTTGGATAACTATATAGGATATAATTTTGTTAAAATATTTTGAAAACATTAAGGGTTAATATGTTTGGGATCATAAGTTATAAGTCTTATACAACCATATATATTAGTATATAATATTAATTATGGTTATTTTGGTATTTTGTTAATAATTATAAAAGAACCAAACTTAATGTAACCATGGTTGAACCTATGGTGAATCAAAAGTATCGTAGACTAATGTAAGGGAATCTAAAATTAATGCATTCACAAGATAGAATCATAAAATTTATTTATATGTTCACTCGGAATTCATTAATAAATCTTTTCTTACTCACTCCCAAATTTCTTTCATCAGGGTAAAAGTTATTCTTCATGATGGATGACCGTAAGTCAAATACAAACCTCCTTTCTCTTCCAAAGGATTCACTTTCAATAATAATTGAAAATTATTCCTCATGTGATTTATAAATATTTTATAGTATTTAATTACCCAAATAACAATATAATATATCTCAATATAATTCTATACATTAATATCATGAGGGAACTTGGAATACTTTTGGACAGGTTTTAAAAAAACAACTCTCTTATCATACCTTTTTTTTAAAATACCATAAGGAACTTTATCAAATTTTTAAAATGGATTACTAATAAAAAGGATTTCCAACCCTCTATTCATCTATATAGGAGGGTTTCCTTTGAGAATATTATGTCATTATCTTGTTATATGAATTTTTTTATTTTTATAAACACAAACCCTTATTTGAAAATTTTAGGCCAGACCACATTCTAAAGTATTATGGGAAAGAAGTTTAAGATTCTATATAAAAGATATATATTCAAAACATAGGGTTCCAAGAGTAATTATGTTGTGTTATATTATTTAAGGATTGATAAGTTTAAGGGTAATCATAAGTTTAAGTGTATATATATACCCTTTTAGGCTTTAAAGGATTGTAATTTCAAGGTGATTAATGATATTTTGAAGGATGTTTATTGGATTGTACTAGAATATTAAGGTATATGTAAACCTTTAGTTTTACATCTAATTTAGTGGTATGGTTATTTAGGGAAGAATTCTATCAAATTCTGGGGACATAAATTTAAAGGTATGGATACCCTTTTAGGTTAATAAATTCTATGATGTTGTGGTAATTATGGTTAATTGGGATAAAAATATTATTATATTTTGGTAACATATGTTTAATTGTATATGTAACCATGGGATTGAAAGGTTATTTGGTGACTAATTGATTAAAGTTATTTTTCGGGATGTTCACTATTTTATGATCAATATATGATTATGTTAAATTGAATATCATTATCTATGAAGGGTTTTTGTTTGAGGTATAAAGGTTTAGTTGACCTTTAGAATCATATGCGATGTTATTGTGTCTTTATAGTGATTCGAATTATTTATTGAAAAGATTAGCATATTTTATATATTATATAACTAAGGCATATACATTTTTGGTATGTGACATTATGATTGATTAATGTTGTCTAGAGATAAATGATGATTTGATCTCTAAAGAATATATAATAATATAATTTTAACTTTTAGTCTTCACTTTTGGTTAAGAATATTTTGCAACGTTTATGGTAGGTTATTTATGAAATTATTCAATATTAACTTTGAGTGTTATTATTTAGGCATTAAAGATTAATATAGTATTTCTTCATATTAAGGTCTATTCATATTCCGTGTTATCTTAAATTTTTTTGACCAATTTTTTTTTATTAATGGATACAAATGGGATAAAAAAACATTTCATTCTTCTTTAGATCTGTTGATCCATTAGAAGTTCATTTTAGTAATCCTTGCATTAAAAATTCATCATGTTTATGAGATGAATCAGAGGTGGAAAACTAATTAAAACTAAATTAAAGGATTAAATTTTGTAAATAAATCAATGAAGTATAATTTCTATTATTCTCTATCAAGACGGTAAAATAATTCCTCTACTCATGAAAGAGGATGAAAAATATATCGGGTCTTTTATATATAACATCACTCAGTTATCATGGTATTATTTGGGAAAAATATTCACAAGTATGAGTCTAATAATGTTATATAAATGGTTTAATAAATGTTTAGGAAATGATAAGTTTTCTAGTATTAACATAGTCATTAAATTTGTTTTCAAAAGGAAATATTATTAATGTGGTTTCCTTAAAACCATTCATAATGACTAAAAATTATTTCTTACCACTCACACATATTTTTTCCACAGCTCATTCCATCTCTTTTTCTCTATTTTAAGGTTCCTTTATTAGAGATCCTTTTAAATTAATATTTTTATATTTCTTCTTCCACTCCTTGGAAATGATTTAGAAAATGTTTTAAATCCTTTATTTGTTGGACATGGGATAAAATTGTGAGGATGTAATATCTTTAAGAGGGGGAGAATGTAACAAATTTATATTTTAGTTTATATTCATTTAAATGAAAACTATGTTTAATCTGTGTACCATATGAAATATTGAGCTTAAACAAACTAATTAATAATATAGAAATATTATTATTTAAATAAAACCATTATAAACTAGACATTGGATTTTCGGGTATGAATAACAGTAACAAAATTATGAAATATTTGTAAAAAATCCCTTAATAAAAAAATTAATAATTTATTAGTAAATAATAACACAAATTTTAAATATTATCTTATAATATTAAAGGAGACGTATTTCAGGAAACTAATGTATGAACACAATATATTTATCAAAGTAAATCAATTCAATCCCTATAGATAAATGATTTTAATTAAATTTATAGATAATATTTTCAATAAAATAAATTAACATTTATTTAATGCTGTTTTCTACAAAAGGAATGGGTATAAAATCATTTTTAGTACAAAAGTACATTTTCTTCAAAAATGGGGTTTTTTTAATTTTGTACATGGGTATTATGATTAATTTGTGCCACTAATAGAAATGATATTTGATAAAGTGTAAATAATTTTTGAAACCATCATGTTAAAATAATCTTAAGATACATTTTTGTGTTTTTAGTAAATAATTGATATTTAATTAAAAACCATACCTCTCAAATAGCAAAGGGGTTTGAAGAGTAGACATAGGATCTTTGTGATTTGAACTATTATAAAAATTACATGTGTTTTTCTTTAATATGTACATTTTATTTTAAATTTTAAATTCAATCATTACACCCCAAACTCTCGATCATATTTAATTTTTGGATAAAAAGTGGTTTCTCATATTATATGTTGGGAGAAATAAAAAAAATTGAGAACATTGAAGAACATTATGGAGTTTCAATCTCCTTCAGGAATGGTAGATATCATAGGTATTGGGAAAGATAAGATTGATGCTCAAAAACTGATTTCCAAGGATGTTCAATTTATTAATGGACTCATACATAACTTGTTCAATATCCTTAAATTTTTTGATAATGGTAATGAAGTCATTTTAAAGAGTAATTCTTGCATTATCAACAACTTAAAGGATGGTGGAGTTATCAAAAAGGGATAAAGAACTGGTGGAAACTTGTTTCAAATTGGGAATTTAGGTTGTACTTTTTGTTTGATCTCAAAAGAAGAATATAGGTTGTGTTGTCGAAAACATGGTAATCTTGGTTAAAGGATTTTGTGAAAAAATAAAAAATTTGATGTGGTGGGAGACTTACCCCAAATAAATATGGAATGATAATATATTTTTGAGACCTTAGAAAGAGGTAAAATAACCCAAGGATGTCATAAGAGGGTAGAGATTTAGTCCACAAGGCCACTTGAATTAATACATTAAAATTTATGTGTGATGATGAGACATAAATATTATAAAAGTGGTATCTATTTCATCACATTCATTAATGATTTTATAATAATTCTTAATGTGATATTTAGGACGCATAAATTTTAATCTATAAAGATGTTCAAGATATTCAGAATATATATTGAAAACGATTTGAGGGTTTATGTCCAAAATTTATGAACTAATAATGGAAGAAAGTTAAGTATAAATTTATTTGAAACCTATCTATTCAATAATGGTATCATGCATCAGTATAGCGGTCCATATACACTCTATAGAAATGGATTTGTGGGGATAAAAAAACAAAAAAAATAGTTGAAATAGTAATAACCATTCTAGAATAATTTAATCTCTCAAAGTTATTATAAATAGATGTTTTGAGTATATATATGAAAATTCCAAATAGGTTCTTATTTAGTTTTGAATACCAAATGGATCCATAAAAAATTTAGTAAAAAAATAATCCCACATTGAATTTATTCAAATTATTTGGTAGTCCATGTTTTATCAAGACCAAGAATTCAGATCTAGTGAAATTTGATTATATGGATAAAGAAGGGGTATTCATGTGATATTTATCTAATGGTAAAGGATACATGTTATATAAAAAAATATCCTAAAAAAGTATATTCACAATTATGATTTAAATATTATTTTAAATAAAACTAGTTTTGATGTGGAAAATGGAGAAGATTTTGAAATCACTGAAGTGGAAAACATGCAGAGCTCTAGAAAGGTGAGAAAAGAAGAAACTAAGTATGTACTAGATAGTGTTGGTATTTATTCGGATAAAACTACTGAAGATGAAGGTGATAATGATGAAGATATAATGAAACATCAGATATAGAAGAATCATGTGGAACTTGAAAAAATAATTGGAAATTAAAATGAACCAATTTAGACTAGATGAATGTTGATATTTGACAACCAAAGAGACCTAATTTCTCAAATTGAGGCATAATAAATTACTAAAGTTGTTGAGTATAAATAATCGATAGATTAAATGAGTTTTATTTTGGATAAAATATAAAATAATTCTACGTGGAAACTTATTCCAAGACCATAGGTTAAACTTTTTATTATAACCAAGTGGGCATTGAGCAATAAACTTAATAAAAAATGTGTGGTTATAAGTAACAAAGACATATTAGTGTGAAAAGGATAATCTCATATTAATATAGTTTATTTTGAAGATAAATTTTTTCCTATTTTAAGACATGTATCACTAATAATGTTCCTACTTATTTTGGCTCATAGAAATTATATGATCTATCAAATGGATGTGAAGTATACTTTATTGAATGTATAATTTATAAAAGAAGTATATATTGAAAAACCTTAAGTTTTTTATTAAAAATGAAGGAACCATTGTTTTAATGATAAATAAGGGACTATAGAAGATAAAATAGTCCCCTAGATCCTAGTATTAAAGACCATATGTACTCTTATTATCATTGTTTATCTTGATGACATCATTTTTGTTGGTGACAAGTAGAATGATTGTGAAGAGATTAAAAAGAAAATAAAAATACATTTTTAAATTTCTATGCTTAGTGAGATGAGTTTATTCTAAGGATTTTATTTTAAAAAAATGAAGATGTTATCTTTATTTCCCATAAAAAATACAATAATTAATTTTTTAAGGATTTTGGTATGGAAGATTCCAACGTAGTATCCATACCCATGAAATTTGGGATAAATATAAGAAAATATGATGTTGCATAAATTGTTAACTAAAGGGGGTTCAAAAAAATTTATTTATATATTGTTTTGTCTCACCACCTACCGACCTAAAAAAATTTATGTGGTAAAATTGGGTGTTAGGTATGAATGTGATCTAAAAGAATCAAACATTTTTGTTTCTAAGAAAGTCATTAGATATATCAAAGAGACTCTGAATTATGAGATTCTACATAAAATAGGTGATAATATAAATATTTTTGGGTGTAATAATGTTTATGGGGATAGATATTGTGGTGAAAGAAAATACAAATTAGGTGATACATCCTTTCTAGGAGAATTTTTTGTGAGTTGGAATTACTAGAAGAAACTTTTAGTGAATCTAAGCACTCTTAAGGCTGTGTATGTGGTTTATACATAGGTTTATACACAAATGATCTAAATAAAAGAGAAATTATAATACATGATGTTAATAATTTAGAAGCCTCTATGAATTACAAGTGATAATCAAAGTGTAATTAATATTTATAACAATCTAGTGAAATATATTAGATCTAAACATAATGATATCATATATCATTTTATCAAATAAAATGTTATAAATGGATATGTGAGGATGAAATTTATTTCTAAAAGGGATAAAATTGTTGATATATTCACTAATTTCATGCCTAGGGATATATTTTAAGGCTTTAGGATGATCATGGATTTCCATCCCTTCCCTATCACTTGAGGTTTTTGGTTTTCCCTATATTCTTTGGATTTTATTATCAAATGGGGATAAAGTTACAAAACTCTTATTATCTTTCTTAAATACAAATATATTACACTTAAAACGTTAGATAAGTGGGTGTATTGATTGAGGGGTTATTAAAATCACTTGTCCATAATTTAATCTTCCCAGTGATTTGATGTTGTTTGGTGTGAGTAATTAGTATAGACATCAATTCCAAAGGGGGAGATTGAAGAACCCCTTGAATTATTGAAGGTGTATTTTATTTTTTTTATCCTTGATTAAATATACTTTAAAGAATTTTAGAATTTTTTTAACATGTTTTTGAGATATTGGAGTTGATGTAAGAATGTCTGAAGAGACATTGAGTTTATTTGAAGAAGTTGTGGAATTTTAAATTAGAACTGAAATTTGATAAGGCATGGTATATTTAATGGAATAATAGAAAATACATTAAATTGAATCTGACGTAATGCTTCTTAATTTTAGTTTATATTCTTCTAAATTATTTCTATGATTGATAGTGTTTACCATAGGAAACACTGAGCTTAAATGAACTATGAAATAATATAGAAATATTATTATTTAAATATGACTGTTATAACCTTACCATTGTGTTGGTGGGTATAAACAAGAGTAACCAAATTATGAAATATAAATAGAAATTTTTTTCGTTAATACAAATTTTCTAATTAATTCTTATTAAATAAGAACTCAAATTTTAAACAAGATCGTATAAAATTAAATGCGATATTTCTCAAAAAATTGATTTATTAGCATAATATATTTATCAAAGTAAATTAATTTAATCACTATAGATGAATAATTATAATGAAATGTATAGATAATATTTTTAATAAAATAAATTAACACTTATATAATGTTTATTACTAGAAAAGTACTAATTATACATTCATTTTATACTTCAAAAATAGATTTTCTTCAAAAATTGCATTTATTTCAGTTTGTGTAAAGATATTATGATTAATTTATACCACTTTTATAAATGGTATTTTATAAAATAGAAATAATTTTTGAAATTATCATTTCAAAATAATCTTAATAATTTTTCTTGGATTCTTCAGAAATAATTTATTTTTTAGTGAATAACGAAAATATTGATTTTGCAAGTATTGTCAATTTTATGAAATTATCACCACATAATAATGAATTAATGGTTTATGAAACCTTATTTTATAGAATAAATATATATTTAAAGGTAATAAAATTAATTTTAAAATATAATTTTTATCTTAGAAATCAGTTTTTAACATTTTAAATTTTTAAGTAATTATTTTATTAAAATAAAAAATGTTTTGTTTCCTTTATTTTAATCAATTATTTATATGGTTTTTTATATTTTGGATTATTCTGAATGTAAAATAAGTAATTTTTTATTTAAATTAATTAAATTAATGTTATAGTAATCATCATAATACTTTATTTTGTTATAAGATAATTTTTATGCTTAAAGGGGCATTTTTATAAACATTGTCTTTATTGTGGTTTGCGTATTTATTTTAAAATTAAATTTTACCACATATAGATATATAAATATGGAAAATGGATTTAATATTTGGAATAAATAGATTCAAATTTATTAATAAGTTCAATTTCATTTTTGATCATTATTAATAGTAACCTTGGTAAAAAAATCACGATGATAATGGTTAAAATAGTTAATGAGAGGGTCAAAACTATGAGATAAGGATTAAAATATCATAAAAACTTGTTTAAATTTGTTTGGATGAGTGGATTTTGACTCATATACATACTAGATTCTAAATATTTCAATGTTTTGTAACATTTTTTTGAGAAATATATAATATATTTTAAAAACATAAGTATTTATAAGTGTGTCATTCCCCTCACTAATAAAAGGGTTCCTCCTTAACTCACTTATTTGCATAATTTGAGAACTCTATCTCAACCAATACCCACTAAAATAACTTCCCATATCTTCTCCTTATGACTTGGTTGTCCTAGTATCACAAAAATACAAACTATAAAGGCTTAGGGTGTAATCCAATAGAGGTTTTCCAAATAAGAGGAAGGTAGACGTATGAACGAAGCGAGTCATGGATCAAGGTAAAGGATTTTCCTTTAAAATATTATTTTAAATGTTTTGAAATCTTTATAATCCATATAAATAATCTTTAAAATGTTTCAATAATTTTATTATTTATATTTAAAATATTTTTAACGTCCATTTTAAACTGTCCTTGAATTTTTACAAAGTTTTTAAAAATAAATATTTTAAATGTTTTCCAAACAGGTCGCTTTTGACACTTTTTACCAAGGTACAAAAGAATTTTATTTCAATTTTTACCACATTAACACCTTTTATCATCATCATAACCATTATTCCTAATCGATATTCCTTTAAAATTTAACATGTTTCTTTCAAATTATATTTTATTCCCTCTCTTCTGTGAATTTTTTGTTTTAAAAATAATTCTAAGGAAATATAAATTTATTATCACTTTTATAACTAAAAGTGTAATTCATTTTTGTCTTTAATACTAACTCAAATGATTTTTATGGTTAAATTGGAATCTATATGAGTTTTATTAATGGTATGGTTCTTAAAAATTTTATATGAATGAATGGTGATCCTGATATAGCTTTGGTAACATGTAGTCTTGATATATCTCTTCAATGTATTAAGAAAAGTGATGGACTTTATCGATGATAGGTTAATAATTATTTAGTTAAGTGATTATTTTTAATGGAATTTTATGTATTTTAAATGGTGAAAAGATTTTTTCTAAATAAAATGTATTCATGAGTTTTCATGTATTCCAAGAAACCCTCATGTTTGTTATTTTTAAATTATGATTTCTTCTGAAATGTTTTATAAAAAATATTGAGAAATTAAGTGGTTTTACAATATAATTAATTGAATAATTTCATGAAATTTTTATTATGAAAATAGAAAATTTTATTATGGATTTTTAGGGTGTTAATTGTACTAGAAATTTTCTTTTCTTTTATGTCACTTACTGGTATTTATTTTGATCATCCCACATTTTCAAATATTTTTCACAGGTTTTAAGGTTGAGGGAAGATTTTAATAAAATTAGTGATCTGGTTATTATATTTATCATGAATTTTGAAATTATGTCTTTATAAAGATCTTGTTTTATGCTTAAATTGACATTGGGTGGAAGTTCCCACTTTATAATGTAACGAATTTCCTAATTCCATATAACTCCAAACCTGGAATGGTATTTGGGACATAAGTGATAAAATATATGTCATAAATCATTTAATTTATGGGATGATTATGTGTGGGTTTTTATAGTTCATATCAGAGAAAGGGTTTGGATAAATTGAGAGGTTATAATGTTGTTAAAATATTTGAAAACATTATGGGTTAATATGTTGGTTTAGGATCATAAGTTATAATTATTATATAACCATATAGGTTAGTATATTGGATGAATTATGGTTATTTTGGGACAAGGTTAATAATTTTTAGAGATGAAAACTTAAGGTAATCAAGTTTGAACCTATGGTGAATCAAAATTATCCTAGACTAATGGAAGGGTATCATAATGTAAGGCATTCACAAGATAGACTTATAAAATTTATTTAGATGTTCACTCTAAATTCCTTATGAAATCATTGTTTTTTGACACACATATTTCTTTTATCAAGGTTTAAGCTCTTCTTTAAGATGGATGGATAAAATTCAAACATGAACCTCATTTTTCTTCTAGAAGATTCACTTTTAATAATAATTGAAATATATTGATCATGTGATTCATAAACCTTCTCCAGTATTCAACCTACTGATAAAACACTTTATAATATATCCCATTACACTTCTATACTTTTATATCATTAAGGAACCTGGGTAAAATTTTACCATGTTTTGAAAAACAACTATCTCATCATACCTATTTTGGAAAATACTATAAGGGACTTTATCAAGATTTTACAATGTATTAATCATAAAAAGGATTTCCAACCCACTAATCAGCTACAAAGGAGGTTGAAATTTAAAAAAATTATAAATTTATCATGTTATAAGAATTTTTTAATTTTTATAAACACCAATCCTTATTTGAAAAATTCAATTCAAACCACATCCTAAAGTATTATGGGAAAAAATTTGAGATTATATATCAAATATATATATACAAAACATGGGGTTGTTTATAAACTTCAATCTCAATAAACATCAATTTAAATCAATATATAATAGTTTTTCATGGAAAAAGTAATTAAAGGAACTTAAAAAGGTATTGCGGAATTATTATAATGTATAGAATTGACCCGGTAGATAATGGGGCATCAATCATTTAAATTATGATTAGAATGAATGGTGATATTTATTTACAAACTATGTATTATTTAGGTTTAAATTTGGAAACATTATTAGATTGAGATTAGTGGATTTTAGGATAAAATTCATATTTTTTATTATATAAATGATGTATTAGGGAATTATATGGAAAATATTGGCTCAAAGCTTTTAAATAAATTTAAATGATTGAAGCTTTTACGTATAGGGTTCCAATAGTAATGATTTGGTGTTATATTATATAAGGTTTGATAAGTTTAAGGGTAACCATTAATTTAAATGTATATATACCCTTTTGAGGCTTTACATGATTGTAATTTCAAGGTGATTAATGATATTTTGAAGGTTTTTTGTTGTATTTTAATATAAGATTTAGGTGTACATAAACCTTAGGTCTAATAAATAATTTATTAGGACAGTTATTTAGGGAATAATTCTATAATATTTTGGGGACATAAATTTAAAGGTATGGATATCATTTTGGGTTAATAAATTCTCTGATGTTGAGGTAATTATGGTTATTTGGGATTAAATGGTTATGATGCTCTCGGAAGATATGTTTTATCATATAGATAACCATGGGATTGAAATGTGGTTTGGTTTCTAAGCTATTAAAGTTATTTTTTGGGAAGCACTATTTTATAATCATTATATGATTAAGTTAAACATAATATCATTAGTTAATATGGGTTTTTGTTTGAGGTATAAAGATTGAGTTAACTTTTGGAATCATATATGAATTTTATGTGTCTTTACGATGATTCAAGTTATTTATAAAAAAAATAGAATATTTTAGAGATTATATGATTAAGGAATATAAATATTTGGTATTTTACTTTATGAGTGAATAATGTTATTTGGAGATAAATGTTAATTTTATATCATAAGAATATATGATCAATTATTTCTAATTTTTAAGTTTCAATTTTGGTTTAGAATATTCTGAAAAGTTTAAGCTTAGTTATTAATGTAATTATTTAATTTTAAATTTGAGTGTTATCGTTGAGTCTTTTAAGATTAATGTAGTATTTATTCATATTATGGTTTATTCATATTGAATATTATATTAAATTTTTACAACTATTTTTCGTTTTTATTATTGGATATAAATGGTAGAAATTATTTTTCATCCCTTTTTAGATCTTCTAATCCATTAGAATTTCGTTTCAGTGATTTAGGCATTAAAAATTCATCCTAGTTTTGAGATGAAGCATAGATGGAAAACTGATCAAAAATCAATTGAAGGATGAAATTTTGGAAATAAATCAAATTAAGTATAATTTCTCATATTATTTATCTTGATGGTAAAATAATTTCTCTACTCTAGAAAGAGTATGAAAAATATATCAAGTCTTATATAGAAAAAATCACTCAATTATCAAGTTATTCTTTGGGAAAAATATTTACAAGTATGATTCTTATAATGCTATATACATGGTTTATAAAATATTTAGAAAATGATAAGTTTCTTAGTCTTAACATTGACATTAAATTTATTTTCAAAAGGAAATGTTATTAATGTGGTTTCCTAAAAACCATTCATAAAGTCTAAAAAGTATTTCTTACCACTCATATATATTTGTCTTCCACCTCTAATTTAATATGTTTTTCTCTATTTTAATATTCTATTATTAGGTATCCTTTTAAATTAATAGTTTTCAATGTCTTATTCCACTCCTTGGAATTGATTTTGAAAATGTTTAAGTCCATGATTTATCAGACATGGGATAAAATTGTGATGATGTTATATCATTAAATGCATGACAAAGTAACACCTTGGGATTTTAGTTTATATTACTTTAAATTAATACTATTTTTGATAACATGTACGACACAGAACAGTGAGCTTAAACAAACTATGAAATACTATAGATATGTTATTATTTAAATATAGCCTATATAAACTACTCATTGGATTTTCGGTTGTATGAATAAGAGTAACAAAATTATGAAATATATTTAAAAAAAATCCCTTAATACAAATGTACTAGTTAATTCCTAGTAAATAAGGACTAAAATTTTAAATATGATCATATAAGATTAAAGGAGATATCTTTTAGAAAACTGATTTATGAAAACAATATATTTATCAAAGTAAATTAATTCAATCAATATAGAAGAATTATTTTAATGAAATTTATAGATCATATTTTTGAAAAAAAAAATAAATTAACATTTATCTAATAGTGGTTTCTATATAAAGAATAGTAATAGATTCATTTTATAGTTCTAAAATGGGTTTTATTGTATTTTTTTCATGGATATTATGATTAATTTATTCCTCTTTTATAAATTATATTTGAAAAATTGAACATAATTTTTGAAATCATCATGTAAAATTAATCTTAATAAATTTTTTTTTATTCTTCGAAATTAATTTATTTCTAAGTAAATAGTAAAAAATACCGATTTGGAAAGTATTGTCACTTTTATAAAATTATTATGATATAATAATGAATTTAATATTTATGAAAAAAACAAAGAATAAATATATATTTAATAATTAATATAATGCATTTTAAAATATAATTTTGTTCTTTGAAATCTATGTTTAGCATTTTTTAAATTTAATATTGATTTATTCAAATAAAAACTATTTTGGTTACTCTATTTTAATAAAGTATTTACTAAGTATTTTCTGTTTTAGATTGGTTTGAAAGTAAAATAATTCTCTTTTGATTTAAATTAATTCAATTAATGATATGGGAATCATCATTATGCTTAATTTTGGTATAAAATAATGTTTATTCTTAAAAAGATAATTTTTCTTAAAACAGTTTTCGTTATTAAAAAGAGTCAAAAGTAACCGACATGGAAATAATTCTTACCATTTTGAGCACATAATTTTAATTTAGTCGCACATTGAGGACATAATTTTAATTTAATTTTTACCATTTTTTGAAACTTTATTTGATATAATAAGATTAATTTTTGAAATAATCATATAAAAATTAGCTTAGGGTTCATTTTTTTATTTTTCTAGAAAGTGTTATTTTTTTTGAATAGTGAAAAATATATAATCTTAATTGAAAACTGCATTTTCATTTAAACAATTTATAATATTAAATTACATTTTAATGGTTTTAAAGTAAAATTAGTTAAATTTTATATCAATTATTCCAATTTATTTCATTTGAATAATTTTAATATAATATTTTTATATAAAAACATTTTAAATTTTGGGCATTTTCTCTTTAAAAACCTACTTTCTCATCACATCTGTGGGATTAATTTTAAATTAAAAATTTCTACTTATATTAATTAAATTCTGAAAACTGATTCAATATTTTTAATAATAATAATTTATAATTTATAATAATTTCAACTTAATTTTTTACCAGAATTAATGGTGAAAATGATAAAAATTAATAAGGGTTTAAAACACTTAAAAAATTGTCCAAAACCCATTGTATGGAAATATTAGTATCTTATATCTTATAGGTTCTATAATTTTATATTTGTTAAACTTTTTTTGTGATAAAACATGGGTATAATTGAATCTTATAAAAAAATTACAAGTGTTCCACTCACCACACTTATAAAAGGCCTCACACTCTCCTCTCTTATTCACACCTTCAAACCACTTTATTTCAGCCAATACGAATGAAAATAAATTTCCTAACTCCCTACTATCAACCAATAATCCTTATTTTATTTCATAAATCCAGCCTAGGAATGCTTTTAGTGCAAACATAAGGAAGATACCCAAAGAAGAGGTAGTGTTCTTCAATGAGAATTTGTATTTTATTTATTACTCCACGTCCTTAAATTCTTACTAAACCATGAGTATTTAATAAAATAAGTATATTACACATATATTTATGTTTTTATAATAATTTAATGACTTAAAACCATCTTTACTTCAATTAAATGGTTATGAAATCCTTATTTGGGCGTATGGAGGACTACCACCTCACAAACTGATGTCATTCATTATTCTATTACCACCTTTCATGGCTGATAATTATGAGCTATATAAAGTATATATATGATATTTATAAAATAATTATACCTATATAGTCATTATATCATTTTTTTTAATTTCCACTCCATTTTGGATATGATAATATCGCATGTGTGTATAGCTGACTACTGCCTCACGAAACGATATGATTCGTTGTTAACTAATGATTTACATAAAATGTAATAAGGTTAAAGTTAAAAAATATATTTGATATGAATTAAATAATTATTATATTCATTGAATATTTATCAATATAAAAATATAATATTCTTTCATACCATTTCACTCAGTTAAAGATGAAACATCATTCGTGTGCGCGTGGACTACCGCGTTCACAAAGTTATTGGCTCTCCTTTTATCACCACACAACATGGATTATATATATAAGTATATTTAATAAGATAATATGGTATATATGATATTATTATCATTTTTTAAATATAATATATTACTTACCTTCTTTTCATAATGATTGTTGAAAAGTAGAAGCATTAATCATGCGTACGTACGACCTACTGTCTCCATGATCCAAACGTGATTCGTTTTTCGTAACCACATTTCATGATTGGTTTAAAAATTATTATTTAAAGATAAATATTATAATTATGTCATAATTATTATTCTGGATATTATATAACTATATAATATGCAGAAGAACTGGATCTTTCAGGAAAAAATACAAATGAGAAAACAAGGAAATTAATACCCAAAACAATGAAAATAACAAAAGATTGTAAATTAATGGGTGGTAATATGTTATAAAAGGTTAATGTATGATATAATAAATATTAATATGGTTATTAAATAAGTTAATAACATGTTTAAAATCACTATACATTAGGTTAAGTCATTTTCTGCCAAAAGGAAGAATGAGGTAATGGATTTTGTCTCAATTTCTTTTCATTGAGGTACAGTTGTATGTTATGAACGAATTTATTTTATATGGTGTATATAATGACCTTTTGAAATGAAATATCATGATTAATTAATAATTATTTTTATTTTTAGTTTCAATTTTAATTATTCATCCAAGGTTATTTGACATAAAAGTTACTAAGTGGTAAGGGATTTCTTAACTCAATTTCTCTTCATTAGGTTAATATTCTACTTCATTGATTATGTCATTATAAGATTATGTATGTAATAAATATTTATTACATTATTTTTTATTTCCAATTTTTTTATGTGGATTTATATTTGAAATATATAATATATTCATTGATTAATTCTCACTTCAACATTATTATCTTTGTAATGTTTTATTTCATAATCTCATTATAATCACGATTGTTTACTCTTGAATTTTAGTTGATGTAACTTATTTAAACATTTCCTAAAAAAACCATTACATTTTCTTATCCTCTATTTATTCATGATATTTCAAATTAATAGTACTTTTTCCACTCTTTGTAACATAAATGTTTTAGAAAATGTTTTTAAGAAAATCCAAATTCATTTATATCTTCAGTCAAAAATGTTTTTTCTTCCAAAACCATGTTTTCTAAAAATATTTTTGAAAATATTTTTAAATATTTAAAAATGATTTATTAGAAAAAATTACCCAATATTTATTTTTACAAAAAAAATTCAATGTAATCTTTATGTAATTTTCTGAACAATGTATTTTTCTAACCTTTTTACAGTGAAAAGGGAATTTCTTTTTAACTTGTACCGAATTACCTGCTGACATGACCGATATTTCTTTGATGATTCCATTTAAAGTCTACAAGGTTAATTTAACAAATATCTTTCCATAATATTCTTTAAATTATTATTCTTTAAAAATGGTTTTCATATAAAATTACTTAAAAATGTTTTATATTTTAAAAATTTATTTTCAAAATGTAAAGGATATTTTCTACAAGAAAGTTTTCATATATATTTTTATGGAATTTTTATTCATCAATGAAAACAAACCTTTATTCTAACTTCAATGGGTATATGTTGATACCATCATTATTATTTCTCTAGATGTTTTATGATTATTTTGACCCAGGATAGTATTGACATTCACTTCCTTATTTCATTTTGTAGTCAATAACTTCCCCTTGGAATATTTGCTTTCCTTTGATCATTTGACATTAAATTTCCTATAAATATCAATATTAATAATCAAGGATATTCTTTTTATTTAAATCGTATCTCATTTATAAATATGGTGTTTTACTTTGAAATTTATTGGATCTACTAGGGAAATATTTAAAAAATTTATATCCTTTACTGAATAAGAATATTTGATGTTAAGGTATATTGATTCATGAATTAATTTGATTATTCAATATATGAGGAATGATTTGGACCTACAGTGATGGGTGGGGCCCGGTATTATATAGACCCCTAATACATCGGTGGGTCACATGAGACAAATCAGTGAGATAGAATTAAATGGGGTTTTACCTTTATTTTAAACTATCTTGTGAAAGGTCTTGATGGTAGAGGTATCATATTCTTGAGACATGATATCCAATAATTAATAATTTCCTTAATTAAGAGTTCAGTTATAATTATCCATGATATTTTCACTATGATAATATCTATGGATGAATTTTATTCTCATTTTATTGATTAAATTGAAAATATTTTCAGTTACTTACCTTTCTATTTTGATTATTCCTTATCATGTTATTTAAACGGCTTGTGTATTTTTTATTTACCTTGAAATATTGGTTATTATTATTGATTTATGATATCTTCCTCTATACATAACCATTGCTGATAATTTGAGATCACCCATAGTTTTTTTTATTTATCAAGAATTCATGAAGTGTAGTATTTTTGATAACAAGGATTTATTCTCAAAAGAAAAAAACATATGTTGTAATTTGTGTATTAAAATGTAATGTAAGACTCAAGTATTTATATAGTTTACCAAGACTACTAAATTATTCTGTCCTTTAGGATGTGATTCCTTGTACATTATACTAATGTAATAAATCATACACTGACTCCAGATTGTTGGGACTGAGGTCATTAAATAATTTTATAAGAATCTAAACTCGAAACGGTCTTTGGGACGTAAGTGATAAAATATATGACATAATTCATGTAATTTATGGGATGGTTATATATGGGTTATTATATCTGATGTTACTCTGAATATATAAGGGTATCCTAGAAATCAAAGACTCAACATCAATAAAGTGTTAGATACTAACCTTGACACATAAGGGTTATTATGGGAATACGTAAAAGTAACTATCAGCTAAAAAGAAAATTTGAAAAGTGTTGGGAGCTCTCTATGATTCATAAAAGTAACTTTATGTATTGGATATTAATAATTATAAAAGTCCCAAAGTACACTATGATACATAGGATTAAAGTTTCTCAATATTTAAGAGTAAATCTGAGTAGACTATAAATTAAAAAAATGAAAGAACCTTACTGGGATATGAAATAGTAACTATTTAATAAGTAAATGTATTTCTCACTATGGTCTATTCCCATGATATATAATGTTCAAGCAAGTGAAAAAATAAATATGTAAGGTTCATACCCATAATGGGTATGGGATATTATCATGATATGTAAGATTGATTCCCTGGATACATAAATTTTATCTTAGTGATAAAGGAAGTACGTAAGGATCATTCCCATAATACGTAATGTTCACTACCAGGATATGTAAGGGTTGCAATTAAATATAGAGTGATACATAATGGTTCCAATCTTAGTCCAAAATGTGATATTTACACAATTAAATATTCTAATGAATATTAAATCATATGATGTTGATTTTTTCTTCAGGGATTAAAATATCACATTGATAGTAGTTGATTCATGGTATAAGACAACCTAGAAAGAGAAATTATTGAGTGGTTAGTTATAGGATTCTATTATACATTCAAATATAAATATTTTAAATTCATCTATAGTGATAATTTATAGAGGATTTACAAGAAGATTCTCTTGAATGGTTTGAATTGAGAAGGGAATGAGATTAAAAATTGAAGAGGATACTATTTTGTGTTTGATAGAGTTGTTCAATGTGTATGACTAAATATGAAAAGAAGATACCTAATTTAAAGAATTTATACTAAAAATTTGAGAAATAATCTGGAAAAACTAATCTTTTGATTTTTTGAAGATAATTTTTTATAAGAAAAAACTATAGATCTAAAAAATTCATAGATTTTAAGTTGAGAATCAAGACATTAATATTCTAGAAGATAGTGTGAAAGGTGAATATTTTGATCTTGTATAAGGTTTGAATGTTGAAGACCTCTTTATAATTGATCAAATACTGATTCATATTACTGTGAAGGCTTATAAAGAAGATAATCATTTGTTATGGAAGCAATATCGTGCAGAGGCAGTGTCATGTGGAACCAA
Organism: Viscum album; assembly: GCA_963277665.1. Classification (NCBI taxonomy): domain Eukaryota; kingdom Viridiplantae; phylum Streptophyta; class Magnoliopsida; order Santalales; family Viscaceae; genus Viscum; species Viscum album. The sequence continues at coordinate 340,726,220 of OY728167.1, forward strand.
CCTAAAGGAAAAGTGATCTTAACCATTATGTTTTATATTATTTTTGGGAACTAGTTAGAGTGAGTATAATGAAATAGTAGGATATTTTAACTATTATAAAACAATCTTGGGTAAAAGATGACACCTTCCCATGCCCCTTGAAATTCCACTTGAAATCCTAATTGATATAGGTATAAAATCTATGTCTCTTACTTGAATCGAAAACTTCAAGTACAGTCATCGACATTGGTGTCAAACCATGTAAAAGTATTATATTCCCTATGTTAATTTTATTTATTATTCATATGTGTAAAGTTGAGATAAAAATATTGAGAGTATATCAATTGTAACAAATCACATAGGTTAATTTCAAGGTGGAAATTTGAGAAATAAAATACCATTGATTCAACCACCCCTTATCATTGCTACATTAGTTTCTTACAAACTTCAAACTTAAACTAGAAAACATACTTTCCTTCTATAATGATGTTAAACTATATAGATTAGACCTGGTAATATAACCTTAAACTACATGGAATATCTTCTTTCTTATATGAAATTAAATTATATAGAGTGATCCTAGTCGCAATATATCAAAATGAATTGAATATTTCTATCACCACATGATTGAAAACTATAAAACCTCACTTTTCTTATGTGTGAGTTTTATTAATGCAGGAGGAGATTTTAATCCTAACCCTTATGTGGGTATCATCCCTTAATTTTAATCCAATTTCAAAACCCTTTATTAATATTCCCCCATAACACCCTAGAATATAATATTTGGTTTTTTTAATCTGGTTCTTTCCATGTTGGATTGTATCTATCCACTCTTACCTAGAACATGGATCCTAAGATACTTCATGTTGGGTTTAATTTTTCCCTTCTACACCAGGGTGTTCCCTCTCTCTCTTGAACAAACATGTCACTTGATGCTTGTTCCTACAGGATATGTAGTGATTCCTATATCTATAATCTCAATCCTAGTTTAATTTTCCTTAATCCCATCATACCAATTCCACTTGGATTCTCTCTTATTGATTCTTATTTGGCCTTCCATTCTTGTATGTTAACTTCCCATCCTTCTATTTTCACCAACTTAATATTTTTCCCTCCCAATTCAAATCATCTTTCATTCACTATACCTACACTCAAGTGTTTTCTTTACTCCAAACTACATGAATATTCATTGTTGTTTCCTATATAGGATACATGGTGACACCTGATTTTCACATTTTAGGTCCAACTATTACCTCTATCTTAAAAAACTCACCCTAGACACATCATGGGTATCGATATTCCCACAAATTCATATGAGACTATTTCACATCTTTTTCTCTCTATTAGGAGATATTTTTCACATCAACATGGGATTCATTCCCACATTCATGTCTAGTTATCCTTATATATTAGTTTAATGACCCTTCTATTTAGAGTTACTTCATGTTATATGTGGATAAATTTTAAGATATCCTAGACTAATCTCTAAGAACATAAATCATGAAATATCACATTGGTCCAACTAAAATAACCTTAAACTATGTCACACCCATTTTCCTTAAATTACCCCTTCTAAGATATATGAAATAGATACAAAAACAATTATGGTGAAACCCTATAAATGGAGACCTAAGTAAAAGATGAGTAATTTCTTGCTAAGATCAATGTCTCATGGGATAAAAAAAGGTTAGGGTATAAAGGAAATAGGAACAAAACTCATGGGAAAAACATTTTGTTCTAGAAATAGTCAAACCACACTCTCTAGGTCTATAGATCTAAGAAAAAAATAGTAAAAATCCTTACCATGCCATTTTTTCATTGTGTTTAATCATCCTAATCATACAATGTTAAACTAAGTGAATTTACTCCATGTTAAAGGAGTATAAACTACAATCTAGTTTGGTATGAGATTTATGACCTTAACCTCATAAATTTAATATGTTCTACATTATATAAACCTAAATTACAAGAATCATCTGGGTCGTTATCATATGACCATAGTCAATATGACACGACATCCTCTCCATATGGTATGAAATTATATAGTCAATCATTCTTCTTGCATGAAAATAAAATACATAAGGCATACTTTAAATTTTGTGACCCTCCTCGCATAAGATCTTGATCTCTGCAAAGGTCCCTTTTAGGTAATTCAATGACCAAATTGGTTTCTTGATTCCCCCTCTCACCAATGTCTAAGTTCACTTAACCCATGACAAAATGACAATTTTCAAGAACTATGTGTGGATTAATTCATATTCCTATAGGATACAAGTGATTCATGTATTAATTATCCTTGGAAAAAATATCATCCTCTCTCCATTTTATCCCATATATCAGAATAGACCATATCACCTACTCAATTATATCACGTCCATGCCAGTTCATCTTTTCCAGATTTCCTTTTCTTCAATTTCTCAGTGAGACACCTTTCTAGAGCTATATGTGTCTAAAATCATATTACCACATGAGATTTAGTAACATTTGGATTCCATGTCTTCTTCTCAACCACAAATCTATTTTCATGATATTTTAGTGACCAACCTTTCATCAAATCATGTTGGGATAATTTTTATTTAATACCGGGTGGACAAACATACCATATAGAATCATACTCTATGTTACAAGAGTGTATATTGTATGATAGTGGTCCAATACCCAATATGTTAAGATATAAAACACACCTTAGTATAGGTTCAACAAACTTAATCTATGAGAATCCATTTTTTTAATCTCCATGACCTTAAACTATTAATTCCCAATTAGTCCAAGCTTCAATACCTTAAATTGTAAAGGACTATTTTTTATAAATATCTAAAATCATAAACAATAAAGTATTTATTGGTCTATGTTACATGACCCTAAACTATGAATAACTAATTTTTTCCAATCTCTAAAACCTTAAACTATGATATGCCCCTTTTCTTGATCTATGTGACCTTAAATTTCATGAATATTACCACCACCACCCCCCAAATGTCGTTTTCACCAATGCTTGAACAGGTGTTCATTCACATTGGGGTAGCTTCATTTTAATTGGGTTAATTACCACATACAAATAATATCTTACTCCCCATTGATATACCCCATGTCATAAGAGAATAAATTTCATGGAATTATACTATAATATTTAAGACCTTAAACTAAGATACACCATTCTTTTCATATTTTTACAACCTCAAACTTCAAACACCATCATCTATCCAAGATCTAGAACTTTTTAACCATCCTAATACCATATTGGTATATACACAAGGACAAAATAACATTCCTAATCACCATGGGATAGAAAAAAACACTAATTGATTCAACACTGCTCTTTGGGAATGATTTCACCCAAATAAAAATAATTCAAAAATTGGTGTTCAGTTTGGGAACCTCGAATGACCACTCCATATATTGGAGATATCATGCATATGAAATAAAAAAAAATTAAATACATGGAAACATATGAAAAATAAATAACATAAATAATAACTCATCAAAAATCATAAGATACATAAATATCAAGAATTTCATAACCATTAACCCTAATATAAAACATTTCCTAAAATCCAAAATGAAACCAACATGAGAATCAAATGTGATGGGAAACTAAAGTGATTTAATATGAATTAATGTTCTAAAAAATTAAAACCAATATACAAAATAAAAATACAAACTACCCATATCCATGTTATAAGAACTTATATGTCACTTGTCACCTCCTATGAACTTGATCAATCTCTAAGGATCATCCACTAGAATAAAATAGAAAAAATATTTTACTTGTATAAAACTAATTCAAATATGAAAAAAACTGTGTTTGTAGTGTTTTAGTGAAAATACAAATAAGATATCACCAATTATATATATAACCTCTTAGAAAACAAAATATACATTTTTAGTTTGAAATATATGTAATAAATCTAAATTTAAACATTATCAAAACAAATAGCAAAGAGTGCTATATTCTTTTCTTTATTTTAATACTAAGTTCATTTCAACATGTTTTACTAAAGAGATATAATTATGAAGAAAATATAATTTTTAATTTAAAATAAAAATTCTATTAAAATTATTAAAAATAATAATAATAATAATAATAATAAAACCATATTTTATATCAATTATAATTTTATACTTATAAATAAAATATTTTCTTTATCAATTTAAAAATATTATTTATAAACTTACTTGAAACAACTTTAAAAGATTATTGATATTATAAAAGGTCATAGAATTATAATATATGTATCAATGAATAAACAAATAAATTAACATAAACATAAATATAAATATAAATCAATTCAAAAACATCATGGGATAAAAGATGAGGTCCTAAGGAGAGAGTCTGTAACACCCTGATATCACTATTGTTTTAAATATTATATTATTATGAAAAATTCTTGAATTTTTGGAGTTTTGGGCCAATATTTTGAAGTTTTTGAATTTTTTTTATTCTACTAAATGGTTGTTTCATGGTTAGGGAAAACCATGTGGGTTCAAAAGGAAACTATGAAAATTCTACAATTCCTTATCAATTGGGTTTTATATGGTTGGTGCCTGGTTTTTTAAACCAGTTAGAGTACTACAGGGAACAGTTGAGCTTATTGGGTATGTGTAGGTGACCCACACATTTAACACATGGTTATCTGAAACCATGTAGCCTAAAGTATTTGGGGTATTTTCTTCTTATTATTATATCCTATGTGGTTAGTGCATCATTTGTAGAACTATGTAGTGAAATTGGGTGGACTACCCAAATTCACTTTAAAATGTGAATCTAACTATATAACCCTTTAAATTATTAAGCCTTAATCCCCTATCATCTCCAATAAATCACTTAATTAACCACCTTGGAGTCCTAGGGAGATCTAATTCATTCCCCCCTACGATTTTGGATCTTTTTCATTAGATTATAAGGAATTATTCAAGGTAAATACATCCTTTATTATTTCTATTCTCCTCTCTTCCCCATTCTATTTCTACTAGGTTTTCCTTTTCCCCTAGAACCCTAATTGATGTAAAAGTGAGTTTTATGGTTTGGGTTTGTTATAACATATGTTTTTGGTTCTCCAGGTCCCATAGATGGTTTTTCCTTTCTTTTTGGGGTGTTCTCCATGGAAGTAAACACATTATGACTCGATTCTTCTCAGATTGAAGTAGGTGTTTCTATGTTATTCCTTTGTTTTAAAATTAATAAAATGATTGGGCTTTATAAATTAAGTTTTAACTTAATTTAAGATTATGTATGATGTTTGAGTTGGGTTTTCAAATGATTTCTATGGAATCGTAGCTTGAAATAAAAGGTTTATCAATGAATTTTAATTATATATTTGAAATAAGTATTCAAGTATGCCAATACCCTTACGAAAATGTCTACATGGTTTTTTAAAATGGATTTTATGGAAAATATAGTGCTTAGGACACATTTTTTTAATGGGAGGAAATCCTGTTTTTTAAGAAATGTTTTTGGAAGGAGAATGTTTTTTCTTATTATTGATTTCTAAAAGTCATTTTATATATTTAAGTTTCAAGAAACAGAAAAAAATTGTAATTTTGAGACATATATATTTTAAAGGTCCATTTGGGACTTTGTAAAACAAATGGAATTATTCTTATGAGACCATATTGATTTCCCATTATGCTTTTTTATTTTCTTTAGGGGTTATACATTTATTATGTGATGATTATATATTTCGAAAAAGGGGTTTTTTCATATAAGGGTATTAAAGGTGAGGTGATAATTATTGTTTATGATTTTTATTCATGTGATGATTATCCTTTGATTATTTTCTCACCTCCATGTTGGTATGGTCATGGTAGCCTGGGTAGTTAAGTGAGAGATCTTTATTCATGCTACACTGGTTTTGAGAACACATCGTCTAGTGTCCCACTAGTTTTTATGATACACCATAGCTAGAGGAGGTTCCACAGATGAGGCTATTGTGGGTTAGTGGGATGGATTGTAGAATTTTACGACATAGTGTAGAATGAAAGATGGTCCTGTGTTTATTCTATTATTAGGATCATCTCACTTTAGTACCTTGGGAGTTACTCATGATAATTTTTACTTGATTAGTGGTTTATGTATGGGATTACCCTATTTATCGGTATCCCCTTGTGCTTGTTTTTTTTGGAACTGCATACTTTAACATCATTTTTTTATACTCAATTTTTATAGTATTACCTTCTTGGGTTTGGTTTCCATTTTTTATGGTTGGGGTTAGTTTTTTAATTTTATTTAAAAGATGGTTTTGCGAAGTGATTTAAAATAAATGATAAATTATTATTTTACAAATGGGATTTTTATAAAATGTTTGAAAAGGGGAAATGGTTCCACATTATTTTATTTTAAGTCAAAAACAATCATTTTAGGTTTTAAATTGTTTCAATACTAAGTGGATATTTCAATTTTTTAAGGAATGCTTTATTCACTATAGTGTGATTATTTTTTTTAGTTTCATTACTTCCATATTAAAAAAGAAAACCCTTATTTTCTATAGTATATCAAACTATAATTTTTGAACTTTTTATTTAAAGTAATTTCATAGACACATTAGTGAGATCCAACTAGGTCTATTAGAAAATACCTTGTATACACACTCACGTATGTGTATCAAAATCTCATGTTTTATAAAAGTTACATATTCCATTTTAGTTTTAATGTCACTTTATTGGGTCATTGATGGGTGTGTTGGGATGTTTTGGGTGACAATGGGCCTCATGGATGTGATCGTGTGTTTTTCTTTCAAGATGTTGTCGTATCAGCCAAGATTACCCTTATTTTATTTTTTAATAGTTTCCACTATTTTTAACCTATTATATATTCATTTTATATTATTTTATATATTTTTATGAATGGGTTGAATTATATTCATTAGTTATGACTCATTTTTCTTATTATTTATTCATATCGTCTTATCTTATTTTAAATGGTCATTTAGTGAATATATGTTCAATGTTGGGTTTTCTGTACGAGATATGATTTTTTATTTACTCAAATTTGATGTTGAAACTTGTAACATTCCACCCCTCATCATCATCTTGAGAAGTTAAAGGGGTGTTATTGTCCTTAGGTGTCATCCCTAAGACACCAACGATTGGTAATAAATGCCAAGGGCTTCAAAGAACATTGGGGGAAATTTTCTATTTAATAATAAAACAACCAACCAATATAAAAATAACAACCAAACCACTATATGATGCATTAATAAAATAATACAACCAATGTATACTAAAAAATAAACCATCAATTTCAAATTGATAATTGAAACATGACAAAAACTAACAAGACCAAAGGTACAAAAAGACCAAAACCAGTAAAAGATCCCATCCATCCATATCTAAGCTCTAACTCCACCCACTATGCCTGAGGTATAATTATGCATCACTATATAATTATGATAACTTTACATTACATGTGTCTTGGTAAATGATATCAGAAAATACATTCATGTTCCTAAGAAGATTGTGAGTATAAACATGGTAGGGTTTCCCCAAATACTTCCCAACTCATTCCAATAGGACAAAACATGTTAGAAAAATTTATTAAAAATAGTTTAAAATAAGATAAAGATGTTTATATCAAAATTGTAAACAAGATACAAGGAAACTATTTACAAAGTGTAAAACCTTTCTCAATTATTTCAAATACCCATAACTATTTAACTACACATACACCCATGTATGTCTAGGTGATAATTCTATACTCATTAGCAGTCTCCCATTGATCCCCCTAATCTTCAAAAGGTGACCAATACCAGGTGCCCCAATGGAACACACCACTTCCACAAGTTCATGTATATAAATGCACTCATGCCAAACATGTATTCCAAATTCCATGCAAAACCATCCCACATAGAAAATTTATTTCTTTAAAACAATTCACCTAACATTTTCTATGCTTTAAAAAAATCCATAATTTTAAAATCATCATTTTAAATTTATCACCAAAGATAATTTTCAAAGAAACAATTCAATTTAAATATTGTAAAATCCATAACAAAAAAGTGGTTTCCATCAATAATCACAGAAATATTTCCAAACTATTACAGGAAATTAATTTAATGAAAACTAGTCCTTTAAGTTATAATTCAAGTGGAGATGAGAGAGAATCCACCTACCTCTTAAAATTTGGCAAAAATGAAGAATAGCACCACAAAACATTAGATAAATCCTTGGATCTTATTCCCTCTAATATATTCAATAATATATCATCAATATTCCCATCAAATAACATATATATACTAATGAAGGACTAGATTTATTATACTGATAGAGAGGAGAAGAATAGATCTAAGAAGAATAGGTATGAACGGGTACTTAATAATGATTCTAGCTCTCTAACATGCTTTGATTCATCTAAGAATCACATATATATTTAAGGGGATCATCTCAAAATCCTAGGGAGAAAAATGAATTTGATATCTTGAGGGATTTCGTGATTAATGAGGGTTTTGAGAGTTATTTTGGATTAGATTCACAAAATTCAAGGTGCCAACTGTATGTCACACAGTTAGGCCACACTGTTTGGAAAACCATTAACCAACCATGAAATGTTACAGTCTCAAGGACATGCCTCACAAAGTTGGTTCGCACGCTTAGACAAACCCAACTCTAACCATTATTTTCCCTCTATTTAAAGTTTCATAGTTTCTCCTAGGCACTAAAATGGTTTTTCTAAATTGTGTTCCAATTGTGAACCTACCCAGTTACTTACAAAACAAGTTTCATGATTTTCTTACGGTGTTCCATGGTTTATACCAACCATTCACAAACCATAAACCTCTATAAATACATCCAAAACATGTCTAAACCTCCTAAAAACTCCCCAAATGTTTCCTTAGCCTTTTATAATATCAACGTACATAAATAAAGGGTTATGTACCATAAAATAGGGGTGATACATTCTCCCCATAATTGGTCTTCCTATCCTTGAAAATTAGAAAACATGTCTTGTCTTGGAAGAGTTTAGGCCACTACACCAATATTTCCTTCTCAAAATCCAATGTTTCTTCTTGAATTTGACCATGTTTCCATAAAAACCATTTGATATTGATGAATTCCCCACACAAGATATTATCATTCCTATCTATAATATGCATCGGCACATGAATCAATATAGCAATTGACTCAAGGTTGGTGTGATCCCATCGAATCACATTGTCTGGATCAGGTTCGTACTTCTTCAATTGAGATACATGAAACATATTGTGCACTAAAATGAACCTTAGAGGAAAATATAATTGATATGTCACATCACCAACTCATTCAAGTATCTTAAAAGGGACTATTTACCATAGAGAAAAATTCCCCTTCTTTCCAAAAAGTGATTTCCAAGTATCATAAATACTCTCAAGAAGAAATGATCACTCACCTCAAATGACAACAGTTGTGATGATGATCCGTATTTGATTTATAAAGAATCGGATCTATATTAATCTTATTTATGATCAGCTGAATCTTCTATTTTATCTCTTGTAAAAGGTTGTGTCTAATCAGTGAATTCTCGCCATTTCAACACAATAAAGTGGATAATGATAAGGAAACCCATACAATGCTTCAAAAATATCCATATAAATCAAGGCCTAATAACTATTATTTTATGAGAACTCCACTAAAGGTATATGATTCTCAATTAAGCCACCAAAATCCATCACACAGTCCCTAATAATGTCCTCTAAAGTTTGGATCATCATTTTGGATTTTTTATCCATTTGATGATGATAATTCAAGCTCATTGTCAAATGGGTTCCAAGGGATTGTTGTAAGGAAATCCAAAAACTAGAAATAATCCTAGGGTATCTATCAAATAGAATAAATATTGGATCATTATGCATCTTTAATATTTTCAAAATATAGAGTTTGGAATTTGGGACTTGAGAGTTAGGAGCAAGAAAAGCCTAGCTAGCTCTTTCTCATTCATAAATTTGAGTTTCCATGGGTATTTGGGACTTTTTTCCTTAGATGTTTCTTTACCAATTATATTTTATTTTTATGTGGAGAGATTATATATGAATACACTATGTTTTATGTATGTGATTTTTTGGGTTACATTAAGCTTTTGGGTGAAAGTGGAAGAAGAACCAGAGCTACACAGCTAGGTTGCACTGTCTAGTAAACTATATGGAGCCCATGAAAATGGTTTTTAGGACATCACAAATCCTATTTCATGGTTATTTCATAGCTCACTAAAATGTGTTTCTAATATATTTATAGCTTTTTATCCCTCTTGAATTTTTTCTTTTACCTATTTCGATTTTGGATTTCTCCAAAGGCATTTTACACTTTTTTTATATAAATTCAATGGTTTTTATGCTATTGAACTGTGTTTTTTATGTTTGGTAATATATTTTGTTCATGCATGATGTTTTAAAGGTCTTTTTTGGTTGAAAAGGGGTAATTTCATTAAAGTTTTTATTTAAGACTCATTTGGAGGGGTTGTTTGAAAAAGAACATCTTTTTATGAGATATTTTATAAAGTGGGTGATTTAATTATGGTATTTGATAAAATATTTAGATATAAATATTTTATTTTATGTAAATCATTTATAATTAATCCATTAAATTTAGATATAGTTTCATGTTTTAATAAAATTGAGAAATGGTTTCATTTAATTTTAAAGATGGGAGTGAAGTATTTTTCTAGGGTCAGGTTTTTTTAAGGAGAAAGGGTGATTTTTCTTTTAAGTTTGTTCCTTGGTAAAAATATATTTAAAACTTTTATTTAGATTTGGTAATTTTAAAGAAAAAAACTTGGTTTTTTTACATGTTCAAATGTGTCTCTTAGTCTGCAATGGGACTACTTGAATTAAATTGTGTGTAATGAATTTTTTTTCCATGTCTTGTGTTATTTAGAAAATGCCTCCAAAAAATCAATAAAGAAAGTAGAAGGAATATCTCTAAGGATGATCCTCTCAGTAAAATATTTCATTGCTCGGAGAAGATCCCTTCAGTTCAAAATTATACACAAACTTTGAATAGATTTTTAGAATCAGAACCCTCTCTACTCTTAGACCTTATATCAGGCTTCTTAAATTATTATATAACCTATTTTTATAGTGATAAAGGTTATAATAAAGTGGTGGAGTGGTTATAAAATATTTACAAAATCCTCCATTCTCTCGACACTCTAAAATTTTCAATTGTGATAATTGTTTTAGGTTTTCTATTTGGAATGAGTCGAGTGTGGTGGAAGTCAATGGTCCCTTAAAATTTTTGTGAGTTCATGTCTTGGTATTTCTTCAATACAATGCTTATTCAATGGTTCTATCTTGAGAATATAAAGTATTATAAATATCTTTTGTTCGTGGGCCTCTATCAATGAGAGATAATGGTGATGGAGTATATCAATTGTTTCTTAGAGTTGGTGTTTTCTATTCTAATATAATTATTCATGAATCAAATAAATATTTTTTTCTTTAGTGGAGGTGTTTGTCTAAATGTTATTGGAAATTTTATTGTTTCAATCCTAATTTCTTTTAAAGAAGTGTTAATGAGGTCCATGGGGGTGAAATCCAACCAGTCTAGGAAACCTATGATGGGTGACACCTCAAATCTTCTAGGTATAACTGAAATAAACCTTTTAGGTGTGGGGAATAAGATATAAAATCCCAAATTTTAAGGTCATGTGGGTGAGGTTTAGTCTCTTCTAGGCCTTTATGTACCTTATGATAAAGAGATACCTATTATTTTAAATATTATTTAAGTATTGTATATTCTTAAATATTGGGTGTTTTATTCTTGGATTTATAAATTTTTGGATTTTTTCTTCTATTTTATGATTTCCACATGGCTAAGGAAACCCTTGTGGCTTTTAAAGTAAAATGTGAAAATGTTGTGATCCCTTATCAATGGGGTTTTTCATGGTTAACACACTATTCTTCAAACCATGTGGAGTTCTCCTTGAAAATTTTCATCTTAGTGTGTGTGTGGAAGTGACCTACATTGTTGGTGTATTTTTATGGGAAATTATATGGTCCAAACCATGTGGGTCGTATTCTTATTGTCAGTGGCTCCCGCATGGTTTGAAAAACTATGTGGCCTCTAATTATTCACTTAAAAAGTGATTTAAACTATATTCTCCTCTAAATTTTAAATCCTACTTTTCCTCTCCTCTCCCCCATCTCACTCAACTAGTCCCCTTAGATCCCTAGATAAATCCACTTCATTCTCCCCTTCAATTTTGGCTCATTTTCTTTGGATTCTAAGAAATTTCTCAAGGTAAATTTTACATTCCTTCCTCCTTTCTCTTCTCATTTATTCCTTCTTTAATTTCTCCTAGGTTTTCCATTTCCCTTTGAATCTTAATCACTATAAAAGTGAATTTTAGGGTTTGGTTTAGTTATAACCTAGGTTTTTGGTAGTTTAGGGGCTATATAGGGTGTTTCCTTACATGTTTTGGTGTTCTCCATGGAAGGAAATATGTTGCAACTCGATTCCATTTGGATTGATGTTGATGTTTCAATGTTGTTCTTTTATTTTAAAATTTATTAAATTATTCACCTTTATAAATTAATTTTAAATTAAATTATGATTATTTATGATTTTTATGATGGTTTTCCAAATGGTTTACCTGGAATCTTGTCTTAGAATGAAGGTTTTCCCTATTAATTTTAAAGTATTTATTTGAAATAATTATTCAATCATGATAATCCCCTTATAAAAATTTATATATAGTTCTTTAAAATAGATTTGATAGAAAATGTAGGACTTTTTAGAGTTAGTTCCCTAGAACAAACTACTATGTACTTCAGATTACTTGTATATTAGTTGAATTGAATATTAATAAATCTATTATCACATGATGTATATTCTTCCCCAAAACATTAATGTTATAATGTCCTAATATTTGCAGTCACATTGAGAGGTTATAGAAGTTCTCCGATATGATGAGAACTTTAAAATTCCATGAAGATATTCTTAAATTATATGCCCAATGGTCATATGAAAACATCTAATGAGATACAAATGATGCATACTATTTGTTATTGGATACTCATAAGAGGAAATGTCTTTATCTCATAAATTTCTCACTTAGTAATATCCAATACCGAAGATTATATGGATAGATCCTCTTATAGAAATTATACATGTTTTTTTAGTATTGGATGTTCCTATATGTGGATGTGTGTAATGATCCTTAAACATTGAGATTATTATTAATTCATGTCATGACCCACATAATTATATGTAATTCCATAAATTATGACTGTATATTTTCACAGTGAAGTTGGGAATGTTGGGTGTGACATGCATGATATATAATTAATTAACAAGTTAAGGAAGGATTTGTTCATTCCATATTTATAGATTTTGATATCTCATAACTTTTTTTGGAATGTATTTTTCAAACTAAATTCCATGGTCACTTTGTATTAACATGTTTATTTCATGAATTCAATGAAAGACATATCAAACATATAGGTTGATGACATAAGTGTTCAACTTTATTGATAATATATTTAAAAAAAGGGATTATATTACATAGTGATCATTAACATGTGGTTGATGATGTTATAGAATTAAAGTCTTCCTCTTAGAATCCTTTACATGTTGTTAAATTCTAATATTAGAATTTAGGTGAACCTTCCCAATGTCACTGAGGAAAAATACTTAAGGGTCACACATTTATTGTTTTTATGGATCTCAATTAAATTACATTTGAATTTATTTAATGGAATAAATATTATTATCCGGACCAAGAAATAATATTTATTTAAAATTTATTAATCACATATATTCAGTCACTATTTTATATGAGTTGAATATTAAAATAATAATTCATTCGCAAGATTGTGAATAATATAAATATTTATTTATTTATCAAATGAATAGTATTTATTATTCAAGGTTAAGTAAATACCAAGGAGAAAATGTATAAAAATACATATATTTCATTCATTTTGTTTCATGATTTATTTCATAAAGATACACTTAAAACAAACCCAAAAGATCATGAATGTAACAACCTGAACTTTTATAAATAAAATTCCCCTTGCATTTCCATGAAATGTCTTATTATGTATTATGGTTATAGAAAGAATATGCACTTATTTGGTATTATTATATCATGCCGGATTTATAAGACCATTAATCATCATTACCATTTATAATATAGTCGTTGAATAGTGATCACATGATTAGTATAAATATAGGGTTTTAAAAAATCTAATTGACAGAGAAAAAGGAAGTGATGGCCTCGACCAGTAGGATCATACCCTATAAATCCCATTTATTGGAGCTTCTAAGAGAGATAAAATCATTGAGATTTTCCATTTACAAAGCCTAATCTGAAATCCAATAAGTTAATCATGAGAGAAACTATTTATGATATAATTTCAAGCTCATCTAGATCACAGTACAAACCATGTACGTCGAACCACACCATGAATGTCTCAACATCTGACACCTTACCCTTAGGGAGATTTCTAGTGTATTAAAGGGATATTTATCAATACCATAATAATATGAATTTTTATATTTTATTTTCAATAAAATAATTTTTATATTTTCTTCTTATCATTACTTTATAAATAATTTTGATTTTTATGAAATAAAAAAAATATATTTTTAATTAGTATTCAATTTAAACTAAGTCTTTTATTTTTATGAATTAATGGATTCTTGAACTAAATAATATTTTAATAAAATATTTTTATGATTTTTTTTTATTAAATATAAATCATCACATAATTTTTATGAAGTCAAATGTAATTTTTATAAGGGTTCAAAAACTGTTATTGTTAAAAAAACCCCAACATTTCTCATTAAATGTCGATTATTATATTAAAAGTGAAAATTCGCATATTTAGAAAATTAATTTTATTAAATGAATATTATTTTTGGAATTCAAAATTCAAAATTTTCCAATGGTGAATTTTTCATAATTTAGCAAGACTGTTGAATTTTTAGGTAAAAATTAAATACTGTATAAATATGTGGTGTGTATAATGACATTATAATGACCCAAAAGTGATGTAATAAATACTATAAATGATATACACAACCAAATATATGTTTTATTTTAAAATAATGTGATTTTATTCTTATTTTATTGATTTTATAAAGCCTTTATAAATCCTCCAAAACCATTAATATATTTTATGGTTTTAAAATAATTTATTTAAGATAATAAATCACTTCCAAGTCAGAAAGGGTGTTATTTTATTATGTTAATCCCTTTTCATATAATATAATTTAAACCAATCCACTTTGGAAAAAACTATCATAAAAACCATGGGATGGTTTGTGTTTTAGTTTATTTTATTATATAGTCCAAAACCTATGTTTGAGAATCAATAAAGAATACCCCACTCATTTCCTATATAAATCCACCCAAGATCTCATTTTTATTCCCTAAAAATGCTTTTAGAACATCCTTACTCTATCCCCTCTAAAGAGTCCTCCCAAGATGCCCGCCTTATCAGTTTCCTTAATGAAGCCACTATGGAACATTTCTATACAACAAAGAAAAAGTGTTGGTGACATTAATGAATGCTAATAAGATATGTAAAATGCACATATAAATAAAAGAAACCATAGATATCATAAAATATTTATTTGGAATGCGGGTGTTCCATGAGTTTACAAATGGTTAGTGAGAGCACTACAATTTTCCAAGACATATTTGTTGATAACTTATAAAAATAAATAGTCAAATTTACCATCTTTCTAAGACTAAATAAATAAATTTCTCCAATAATGAATTAAAATAACAACTCAGTTATATGTAACAATATCTACAAATTTGTATATATGGGGTTTATTAATCTAATAACATTACATATTTTTATTATGTATTTAAAATACATAATGGAAAAATTCAAAACTGAATTGTTTCTTAAGTCGCATGGAATGAAACCCTCCATGATAACATGTGTGGGAATAGGAGGAGATTATTAATATAATTTTACAAGCTTAAGGGCTAGGAATCTAACTTATATTACATGATATATACTAGTGTTTTATATTATTTATTCATGTTTCATGGAGTGAAAAAATAAAACAAAACTAAGAAACCTACAAATACTTTTAGTTATAACTATCAGATAGTATATTAAAAAAGACTAATTGGGTGAGTTCCATATATAAATGGGAAATGGGAATACTATTTTTTGAGGGGATATAACAGTAGTTTTAATTTAGATATTTTTTTATCTAAAATTATAGTGAGGTAAAGGTGATGTGAAAGAGAAAAAATATTATAGCATATGGTTTTGGTAACTAAATTAATTGATTTCATTATAGATTTTTATGTAACTTAAGAAGCGGTTTAGAAATTATTTGTTAAATTTTGGGTTATACCAAAATAGTGGGAGTATTATCATTTTATGATAAATTTGACTATGTTATTATCCATGATTTCATACTTATGAAAAGGGAATAAAATGGATACTTTTTTATATTACTACCTGGGGGATTTGTTTCAAGGTGGTGGGGTTGAAATAAGAATATTTGAAACAAATACATACTGCATTATTAGCCCTAGCCATGGATATGTGGCAGGCCCTATAGTTATAGCCATACTCAACAAAGACACATTTAATATGTTAAAAATAACTAGTAGTTAGTTGCTGGATCTAGTAAATGTGGGAGTCAATTGGATTTGGTTCCATAGAACTAACTACATTATTATTTAGATTACTTTAATATTCATAGAATTGAATGTTAATAAATATCTTTTTACGTGATGTATATTCTCATGTATAACATAAATTTGATAATTTCATTAGAGTATCTATCATTTTGAGAGGTCAAGAAATTTTCATGCTATAATGAGAACCATGATATTCCATAGATATATTTTTAAACTATATGTCTTATGGTCATATGATATCATTTGATGGGACACAGATGATGCCCACTATCAGATGTTGGACACTCATAAAAGGATGAAACTTAATCTTATGAAGTTTGTACTTATTAATCTCCAAGATCAAAGATTATGAGGATAGACCTACCTCTAGAAATTTCACATGTTTACATGTTATATTCCTATTTATTGATGTTTGTAATGATCCTTATACTTTAAGATTATTATTAATGCATTTCAAGACTCACACACGTAGATATATTTTCCTAAACTATTATGACATTTGTTCAAGATGAATTTGGGTATGTTGGGTGTTTCATGAAAGATATGTTATTAATAAATAATTTGGAGAAGGATTTTTCCCTTCCATATTTATAGAAATTAATATCTTGGCCCTTTGATTAGAATGGAACTGTAGAACTAAATTCTGTGGCTCTTTTATATTCATAGGTTCATTTTAGGAAGTGAATGAAAGATGTATCAATCATATAGGTTGATGACATGAGTGTGAAACTATATTAATGAGATATCAAGATAAAGGAATTATATTGTATGGTGGGAAATATTATCTGGTTTTCTATGTTGCAGCATTAACTTCTTCCTCTTGGGTGACTTTAAATATTGTAATATGCTGATATTGGACTTTAGTCATATCCACCTAATGTCACTGAGGAATAATCCTATAAGGTCACATGCTTAGTGTTTTTTTCGATCTCAATTAAATTCTATTTAAATTCAATTAATAGAATAAAGATTATTCTTGAGGCTGAGAAATAATATTTATTCACAATTTATTGATCGCATATATTGATTCATTATTTTATATGAGTTGAATATTAAAATAAATATTTATTCACAAGACTATAAATATTATAAATATTTATTTATTTATCTAATGAATAATATTTATTATTCAAGGTTTAGTGAATATTGAGTAGGAAACACAAACTGAGTTATTGAGTTTAGTGAGAATGATATATTAAATGTTATTTGCATAGATATTAAATTATTTATTTAAGGAATGATATATATTTATCTATGAGACATGTGTGTGTTAAGATAAATAATATTATTATTATTATTAAACATGGGGTTTTTAAGGATCATGATATTAATTAAGGGTTTATGTGAAATTTCTTTTTCTCTAATATAGATCTATAAATACCCAATTATATCATTTCCAAGGGTCAAACATGATTATATACACTACTACAAATACGACCTTTACCATCCCTAGAAAAGAGGATTAATCGTGCTAAAAAAATTGTTGTTAATCAAGGTGAAGATATAGGGTGGTCCCTTTCATCAGCGATCTGAAAAGCGCTGATAAAGGCCCTTTTAACAGTGCTAAAAAAAGCGCTGATAAATGACCCCTTTATCAGCGCTTTTTTTCGCACTGATAAAAGGGGAGTTTATCAGCACTTTTAAAAAACACTCATAAAAGTAAAAAAAAACATAAAAATAATAAAAAATAATTATATTATGTGGGGGAAGCTTTTAATAGTGCTTGACCCCCCCCCCCCCCTCACACTCTCTCGCGCATCCCCACATGCGTGAACCCCTTTGCTTCCACCTGAACACAAACCTGTGACCTCCCCCCTTTCGCGGCTGCACTTTTACCACTAAGCCATTTCATTTTTTTTCTCTATTTAATGATATATCTATTTATATATATATATATAGTTATACTTATTCATATATTGATATATATTCATATTAATATAAATATATTTATTCATATATTAGTATATATATATTCATTCGTATATTAATATATATTTATATTTATTTATATATATATTTAGTTATAATTTTTTATCCATATATTTATTTGTATATTAATATATACTTATAAGATTAGTTTCAAATACAGTTATGAAATATGTTTTTTATGTGTGTTTATAAATAAATAAATACGTACATGCATACATATATACAACACACACACACAGAGACACACACACACACATAAACATATATATTTACGAGTAAATACATATATATGTGTATTTGAAAATCCATAGAATGTTAAAACAACCATAACTTATAATCCAGAAGCCCGTTTCAATTCTACAACCAGTCAAATTGAAGAAAATGAAACAATATTCAATATGATATACGGTACAGGCCTAACAGACATCCAGATCAGAAGTAATACTTGTTTTAATGTTAATAAATCGGGGTATCCAGACTAAAAACTCAGTTTTGGAGGACTTCTGGGCCTTTTTTGGCATCAAAAAATGTGAACGAATCATTTCTTTGGTCACAAGCATGTATAGCTCATCGCAGGCTTCGATTTGATATGTTGTAAAGATCAAACGGACATCCAGATCAATATTTATGGTTGTTTGAAGTTTGAGTTACATTTTTAACTTATTTTAGATCTTTTATTATTATTTTGATTTTTTGTGGCTTCACATTTTTATTACATGATTTTTAATCAATAATAATTAGAAAATTATTAATTAATTATATTTTTTAAAATATTTTAAATCCATTTTCACTAAATTTATTATATATTGAATATAATAGTCTATTTATACGTATCAAAAACATATTTAGAAAATATATATTATATTTATATCTATATAAATATACTTATATAACAATAATTTTTTTTGAAGATTTTTTTGAAACATAAAATTTATCATCGGTAGGAAAAAGAACTGATAAATCCCCTCTTTATTAGCACTACAAAAAGAAGCGTTGATAAAGGGGTCCCCATTATCAGCGCTTTTTTAGCATTGTTAAAAGTACCCCTTTATCAGTGATTTTTTAGTGCTGATAAAAGGGTAGCGCTTCCCTTGTTCATTTTTGTAGTAGTGATACAACACACCCTCCAGATATTTTCTCAACCCTAGAGTGAAAAAATCAATAAAACTCTTTCAATAACATAGAAAAATTTTCCACTTTCCTCCTCTCAAGAATGGGAGAAAAATAATAAATCATTCAATTCTAAAGGATTATATGAAGATCAAAGGAAGAGATACAAGAATATTGGTACCATCATTCTAGAACCTGAAGTATAATCTGTGACACTTTAAGATCAGGGGATCATGTGTGGATCACCGCTATAGGGATTGTACTTTTGATCCTCTTGACAAAATGATGGTACAAGTGAACTTAGGTTCATAATATCAACCTCTATATCAATGAAATATCTCAAGATCATGGTAGTCTTCTTATAATTAAATTAATTATAAGTTTAACATGAAAAATATTCTCTTGGATCTAGAATTATTTCCCAATTTACATTGGATAAATTCATTGATCATGAAACTTATCATCATGTACATTGTGGATAATTCATTGAATATTACAATAAAAGAGTTTGGCCTGGTTTAAATAAGTGATTCTACTATATTTTGAACCTTCTATGCTTGGGGAATGTTTTCAGTTTTAAAGGGAGGAAACCATGTTTTTAAATAAATGTTTTGGGATGGGTAAATTTTTTTCTTCTTATTGTTTTATAAAAGTTAATTTAAATGTTAATGTTTCAATAATTGGAAAGAACATGGTATTATGAGTCATATTTCTTTCAATTTTCTATTTGGAACTTTGTAAAAAAAATGATTTGATGACTTTGAGACACTATTGATTCCCCCTTATTATTATTTATCCCTTTTAGGTGTTTTTAATTTATTGTGTGATGATTATATGATGTGAAAAGGGGTTGTTCCAAATGAGGGTGTTGTAAGTGAGGTCATATTTATTTTTTATTCTTAGGTAACATGTGGTGACTATCATTTGATTATTTTTTCACCTCCATGTTGGTTTTTTGCATGGGAGATTGAGTAGATAATTGGAAAGTATTGATTCATACTAAACTATTTCAAAGGACATATGTGATATTGTCCCTCTAGATGAGTGATATATCAGGGCTAGAGGGGGTTCCCTTGATGAGGACAGTGTGGGCTTGTCAGGTGGATTGTAAATTTCTAAGACATAATGTAGGTTATAATTTGGTCCCATAATTTTAGTATTGCTAGGATCTTCTCACATTTGGACCTAGGGAGTCAACCATGAAACTTGTTCCATGATTATTGGTTTATATATGGGATTTCCCCATTAATCAATATACCATTTTTCTTTCTTTTCTTATGGAACCACTTAATTTTCTATTTTTTATTTTTTTCATACTCTGTTGATATAGTGGTTCCTACTTAGATTGTGTTTACATTATTTATAGTTGAGGTTAGTTTTCTAAATAGATTTTAAAGATGTTTTTGGAAAGTGATTTCATATAAATGAGAAGTTTTTATTTTATGGAGGGGTTTTATGAAAGTTTTGAAAATAGGAAATGGTTCCACATTTTTTTAATCAAATACCCTTATTTCAGGTTTTAAATTTTTTTATTACTAAGTGGTTATTTCACTTGATTTTATTTAAAAAGAAAATTTTCATTCTTTATAGTAGGGGATGTGAGCTAGAAATTTTACTATTTTTATCTATTATTTATTGAAAATACCCATAATTTTAATTCTTATTGTGGGAAAAATAAAATATTTTTGAATTTAAGAATTTAGAATATAATTTTTAAATAGAAAAAATTAATGGTTTTAGTGATATATTAATTTTTTAATGATAAATTGTTAAAACATACATAAATTGAAATTATTTTTTAAACATTAACATTAAATTCTTGGAATTTAATTAGGGAATTAATTAATTAAATGTATTAAATATTTTAGTATCAATTATATCAATAATTGTTTAATCCAAAAATAATTTTTCAATTTAAATTGAAAATATGACTTTATTTTGATAATTGAGAATTCTTGAATATGAAAAAAAGGATGGAAATATTCTACTAAATCAATTTTTTTATTTTTAATTGATTTAAATGAATTGAAATTAATTATTTTTTAGAGGTCAACATATGAATTTAATTTTTTTTATGTTGTTTGAAATTAATTGGAGAAAAATTTAAACAATGAGAAAAATGTTAATTGTTTTATACAGGTTGAAAAAAATGAACTTATTATGTTTATCATGATTAATCTGCCTACCACATCACTCAAAACTACCTTGACACGGTATTTATGCCTACCATGTAACCTAATAAAAACCATATCCATGGACATTATACTATCCATGGATAGCCACTACGGAACCCCCACTCCTGTCATGGTAGGCATGCCTACTGTGAGATCATTTCATTGTCTTATTCATCGTACCTTACTACATTCCTCCTCCACTATCACTGTAGTGATCATGGATATCATCCCCACCTACTACCTACTATACTTCATACACATCCTAGCATAACCAAATTCACCCACACAGTCACCCTCATTTCCTCACATCAATTAAAGCTCACCTTCATCAACATACCACAACCAATACAATGAACCACCGCTATCGTCTAGCCTCAACACATCTAAAATACATAGACAAAAGATGAAAAATAATGGTCAACTAGCCACCATGAATCCGTATCATCTGATTGAATAAGAATAAAGTGCATATTCCATGATTTTTTGGAAGCTCGAACCAAATCTGTAGACATCGCACTGCCTATATATTGAATCGATGGAGACAACCAGATCTTTCAACCCTTGATAGAGAAGCTGATCTGAGCTCATATAGGTATCTTGATCCCCCTAGAGAATAATGTTCAAGCACCAATAGTTCAGTCTGAACTAGTCACCACCATTGATCTAATCTGTGGAGGTTAGAGAATAATACCCTAGCTACACCACCATGGAGGAGAATCCACCATGACCCCCCCCCCCACGTAAATTGAAGAAATAAAGAAAAACAATAAAAATAAAATTATATTTATATTAAATATAATAATATGTATCCTTATATATAGTATGAAAAAAAAAGAAAACTAATATATATATATAATAATAAACACACACACACAATATATATATATATATATTATTTATAATACTAATTGTCGTGTTTTTATATTATCATTGATGTCCAGGATCAAACCCACTTTATAAAGAACAATGAAATCCAAATTCCAATCCCAATTCTAAAGATCTATATAGACCTTCTTTCTAGAACATTAAACTATATCCACAATGTACATAAAAAAATTCTACTCTGATTATTCTCAAAACTATGCATGCGTGATTTTGGAGTGTGGATGTTCCAACAAAATTAATATTTATAGTTTTCTAAGACACATGGTATTCATTGAGATGAAGTCAAAGATTTCATATACACTAAATAAAATGAGGAATAAGTTGATACCACACATGCTCTCTATAAATATCTCCCATCCTCTCCCAATATAAGGGATTTGGCACCGACCGAGCCTAGTTAAAAATTTACTTCTACATTTTACATTCTGTAATTTTAATTCGTGATTCAATCTGTTTTCTTTTCAATTGTTATGTGATTATAGTATTCCAAAATTCTATGTGATTTCCCCCCATTAATATGTTATTCTATTGATCTTCTCAACTCCATAACTATGGATAACTAACCTAAGGGCTAGGACACTGTGGGATATCACATGGGTACTCTGTTCTTTTTAATAATATTAATTACATCCTTGATTCAGTAGAAAAATGGGTAGAATAATATTCATTGTATTCATATTCTCTCTTTATTGATATTCCTCATCCTTGAATCTATCAAATCTTCTCTCCCTCCCTCTATAAGTTCACAGTGAATACCTATGGAGTACTATGGATTGAGGGATGAACATCACACGATTGATCTAGGTGTTGAGATAGTGAATTCCTTGATCGAGTGTGTTCATTAACTCTTCATTATGGAGGATGTGGAACAATATATATTAATGTAGATTTATCTTTTATATGTTTAGAACTAAAATTTAGATAGATGATAGAAATGGAAGAATGATATTAACACCATTTTCATATGAAACCCATAGAATAATAAAGAATTTGTGTGATAGACATTGAATTAAACCCTTTCACCCACTATAGTTTTGAATTCTATTTATTTTGTTTTAATTACATTAAATCAAAAACCAATCATCAACTATAGCTTTTTAAAAATTGAGAAAACAAAATAAAGAAAAATAAGTGATAGGATGGTGAGACTCCCAACTCTTTCTCCTTAAGAGACAACCCTAGTCATCCACTAGGATGAATTATAAGTAAAATAGAAACAAAATTGATTATATCCCATAAAAACTTTGTGATCAATTTGGAACTATTCTTAGGGAGAAAGGTTGATTTCTCGGTATCTTTAACACGGCTATAAATATTTCTTTCTTTTTTTTCTTTTTTTTATTTGTTTTTTTCTTCTTTATATTTTTTTTCAAACTGGGATAATAATTCATGTGATATCATTATTAAATTTACCCTCACCAATTATTTTCCTAGTTCAAATTCTCAAAGGAGTATAAGTATATTAATTCCCAAGAATCATTATTGGGGAAACAACATACGAAACATCAAGAAAAACCGGGGGAAATGAAATATAAAACGAAGACAATATCCACCACCAAAAAAATCTTTAAAGATAATATGGAGTTGGTAAATGAAGATAAGGCCACACAGAATGATGAAGAAAATATGATTAAGTACTGCTTTCATAATATTTGGACATTAGATCTTGAGAAATGTGAAGATGATGCCACCCAGGAAGTGGCTGAAGAACAGGAAGTAAAGGAACCTATTAAAACTCAATTACTCTCTCAAAATCAATATAAACAAAAATTAGAGGAAAGAACAATATTATAAGAATCATTATTAGTAACTGGAACTCATGAACAAATGGTAGCACAATAAGTGGCATGTGAAGGGGGTTATTCTGATCTAAACTCACCCTAACATGCGTTTTTTCAATTTAAAGTACTTACTAAATACCATTTATATAAATATTTATAAGAATCATTATTGAATTATCCACTAGATGGAGAGTATTCCAAAATGATTGTGGTAGTACATGAGGCCCCATTCATCATTATTTCAGCCCAAAATATCAAATAATTCTACATTGTTAACGGATTGTTCCTGAACTGCTCTATTTAATGGGACCACTGGGAAGAATTAGACCAGAAATGTTTTGGAATGTGGTAGTTCTTACCACATAAACCTCACTCCCCTACATATTAGGCATAGTTAAAAGACTATCCATCTATGGACAGTCTAATTGAATCCCCTCTTCGGAGGGAAAATCCCAAGACTCTCATCCCCTCTTCTTCTTTTTATTTTTACTTTACTCTTTAATAAAACAATTTATAATGTTTAATTTTGTTTTCTATAGTTTTACCTAAGTGGATAGTACATAAGAGGATACCTATACTCTCCACAGAAAGAACCCAAGGGAGATCTTAACTCAAACATGGTTTACAACAATAAATACCATCTTTTACCATTCCTTTTCCACTGTTTATTCACTGTATTTTTAATGAATTCTTTTGGAACCTAAATATATAGTGTGATGAATAAGTGTGGGGGAGGATATTAAACCTACTTAGACTAGTATTTAAATTTTTTTAGTTAATGTTTTAAAATCTATAAATAAATATAAAAAAAGAAAAAAGAAAATGTAAAAAAAATCCCAATTTATAAATATTATAAATACTCGTTTCCTATTTTAAACATAGTTTCTATATTTTATTTTAAAAAAAATACAAAACTAACAAAAAAAATATGAATCTATAATAGTCTGTATGGTTTTTTTCTATATTAAAAAAATTTGTGTGTTCTGTAAATACAATTTTTCAAATTTAACTATTTTACTATCTTATGTTTTTTATTTTTCACTATTTTATTAAACATAATTTATACCCTACCTAATTTGAAAATACTATGCTATATTTCAGTAATTCATAGGTTCTATGGTTGTAATACTTAAAGTGGCTGATGATTGATCTTGTCACTATTTTATGGAATTTTGTTCTTAGAATTAGGAGATGGATTTTCAGAAAAAATATTTTTTGTGGAATCAATTTTATAACATTAAATCACTGTAATCTTGAACTTGATATGAGGTAACCTGACAAATGTAAGAAAAAAACCCTTAGGGAACCGACTTAAATGAAAATGATATAATTCCATTTAACCTAGAATAGAAATAGTCAATTGGTAACCAATAATTGATCTATGAGACAAGGGCACTGGGTATATTTTTGTAATTAAATAAATCAATCTCAATTAGTTTTATAAGTAGTGATTTGCAAACAAGTATGGCTGGGAGAAATAAAATTCAAAAGTGAATTTTCAAAAATGATTTCATTTATGTGAGGGTAATATTGAACTTACAGAAATATGGTCATTTGACATATAAAACATTCATTTAATTTATTTCAATAAATGGTAAAAAAAACATTGGTTTGAGGAAACTTAAAAAAGGGGGATAAATAGAGGTGATTATTGTTAAAATTTTAATTCCACTTAAATCTAATTCTATCAAATCCTAAAAAGAAACTTTGATTAGAATAAAGTGAGATGGTAATTAAATTCACATATGAGGCATGATATTTCTAAATTTGGTTGAATCTGTGTTTTGTTTCAACTCTGGATATTAATATTAAATTTTGTTAGGATGAATGTTTTTTAAAACAAATTGATTCCAATGATAAATTTCCTAGAAGTTAAATAGTTCAAGTGTGAGGGATTGTTGTAAACTATAAATTATACTATTTTTATTTGTTATTCATTGAAATTACCCCTAATTTTAATTAAAA
Source organism: Viscum album (assembly GCA_963277665.1). Lineage (NCBI taxonomy): Eukaryota > Viridiplantae > Streptophyta > Magnoliopsida > Santalales > Viscaceae > Viscum > Viscum album. The sequence continues at coordinate 340,752,625 of OY728167.1, forward strand.
TACTGGGTAAAACAATATTTTGGTGAATTTTATAATTTAGAATATAATTATAAAATGGATCAAATTACTATTTTGAGTGATCTATTCATTTTTTAGAGTTAAATTTTCAATACAAACCTAATTAGTTTTTAAACTCTTACATAGAATTTTTGAAATTAAATTATGGAACTAATTCATTAAATGGACTAAATGTTTTAGTATTATTTTTTTCAATATATTTTTAATTCACAAATCAATTCTGAAATTTAAATTGAAATTGTGATTTTATTTTGATAATTTGGAATTCTTGAAAGTGAAAAAAATAATTAAAATATTATTATAAATATAATTTATAATTTATAATTTATTTAAATGAATTGAAATTAATTAATTTTTATAGGATGGAATTTGATTTTAATTTATTTATAATTGTTTGAAATTAATTGGAGAAAAATGGTCAAATGAAAAAAATTTAATTATTTTTTATCCAGGTTAAAAAAATGAACTCCTCATGCTCCTCATGGTTAGACTACCTACCGCATAACTCCAACCTATATGAAATGGTAGGTGTGACTACCATGAAACATGTCATAAACCAGATCTAAGGTCATTATATTGACTATGGATAGCCACTTCTGCACCCCCACTCCTCTCATGGTTTTCAAGTCTACCATGAGATCTTATCATAGTCACCTTCACCGCCCCTTACCTCATTCCACCTCCACTATCACTATAGTGACCATGGCTATCATCCTCACCTCATGATTACCGCACTTTGGCCACATCCCATTGGAACCAGATGCCCCCATAAGGTCTCCCACCTTGTCGTACATTAATCAAACCTCTCCTTCATCATCCCACCACAGTCAGAACCACGAACCACCACCATTAGTAGACCCCACTATATCTAAAATACATAGAGGGAATATGAACAAAAATCACCATCCAACCACCATGAATCCCCACTGGATGATTGAAGAAGAAGAACATGCATGTGTTGTGATTTTTTAGAAGCTGAAAATAGATCTGGATATGTAAAATCACCTCTATGTTGAATCAAAGGAGATGACCAAATCTCACCACCCCTACTAGAGAATCTAATCTGAGCTCATATTGGGATCCTGATTTACTAGGATAGGAATGGATGATCACCACTAGTCTAGGCCGAACCAGTCACCACTGTAGATCCAAGCCATGGAGGTTAGATAAGAAGACCATGGTTGTACCACTATGGAGGAGAAACCACTGCGAACACCCCCCCGCCCCCCACCAAAACTGAAAAAACAATGAAAAAAGTAATAAAATGAAATATATATATATATATATATATAATAATTATAATAATTATAATAATTATATATATTATGGTAAAATAAAAATAATATATAAATATGATAATAATAAACACACACACACACACAAATATATATTATTTATAATACTTATTGACATGTTTTTTTGTTTGCAGTGATGTCCAGGATCAAACCTACTTGCCAATGCCCAATGAAATCCAAATTACAAGAACAGTTCTCAATATTTCTCTAAGACCAATTTCCATCACATTCAACAATATCCATGAAGTACAGAAAAATATTATTCTCTGATTATTCTCAAAATTATATGTGTGTGATCATCGAGATAGGATATTTCATCATAATTAATATTTATAGCCTGCTACGACACATTTCATTAATCAAGATGAAGTCAAATCTCACATCAAGACTAACTACAAGGATGATGAAGCTTATGTATCACCCAATCCCTATAAATATCTTCCATCCTATCCCAGTAAAAAGGATTCAACATTAGCATACCAAAGTTCTAAATTTATTTCTACATTTTCATTTCTGTAATTTTAATTCATGATTCACTATGTTTTATATTCAATTGTTCTATGATTATATTCTTCCCCAATTACCTATGTAATACCCTATATCTATGTCCTTATAATTTTCTTTTAAACTCCATATTTATAGAGAAATATCCCAAGGGATAGGACCCCATGGGAGATCATACATGCACTCAGATATTTTTAATAATCTGAATTTTATCCTTAATGTAGTGGAGAATGGGAAGAATTAAATTTATGGTATTCATCTTCTCTCTTCGGTGAGACACCACATCCTAGAATATATAAAATCGTCTCTACCACCCTCTCTCAGTTCATAGTGTATACCAGTGTTGCACTATGGATTGAGGGGTGAACAACATATGATGGAGATGGATGTTGAGATAGTGAATGCCTCAATCGAGTGTTTTCATTTCCTCTTCACTGTGAAGGAGGTGAAACTAGATGTATTGTGGGATATTTCTCTAATGTATGTTTAGAACCACAATTTAGATAGTGGATATAAATTGAAGAATGATGTTGACACCATTTTCGTATGACAACAAGAGAATGATGAGGAATATGTGTGTTAGACCCTGGATCCAACACCCTTCACCCACTATTGTGTTGTATTTTATTTATTTTATTTTAATTTTGTTTAATAAATTACTAATAATCAACATTGGATATTTTAAAATTGAGAAAAAAAATAAAGATACATAATTTCCAGGATAGTGAGACTCCCAACCCTTTCTCCTTGAGAGATGACCCTGGTCATCCGCTAAGTTGTACTATGAGTAAAATAGAAATTCTTTTTGACCAAAACTTATTATAATCATGTGATCAGTTAGCATATGTAATTTTGTTTTATTATTTATTTATTAAAAATAAATGACTTATTTTTTATTGTTTCTAAAATTTAAATTTATAAAATATTTATTTAAAGGAATTTCATAGACTCCTAGGTGAGATCCTACTGGTCTTGTTAGCTCACACCCTGCATTCACAAGCATGGTCATGTATATAGATCTCATGTTTTATACCGATTATAAGTTATTTTTTAGTGTGTATTTATCTTTTTTGATCAATCTATGGGTGATATGAGATGTGGTGGGAGACCATGGGTCCCATATAGGTGATCTTGTGGTTTGGTTTTGTTCCAATTTTTTATAGGATGTTGTTGTATTGGCCAAGATGATCCTTCTTTTATTTGTATGTAGTTTACTATTATTTTAACCTATTTTGTATTAATTTTATATGATGTTGTATATTTATATGAATGGGTTGAATCATATTCATTGTTCATCACTTGCTTGTACTCTTATTTATTTTTATCTACTTATATTATTTTGCATGGGAATCTAATGTATGGACATTCCATGATTGGTCTTTAGTAAAAGATCTAATATTTTATTTTCTCTGATTTGAGGGGTTGATTGTTCCCAAGTGAATTAATTTATGATAAATCACTTGTTAACATCCCTTGGGGATCGGGAATTCCTTCTTGCCTTATTTTAGGTTGGGTTGGGTGATGTGGAATGTTAACCTAGGTTGGTTTGTGACCCAGTATTAGACAATCTTGGTTAGAACCATCTATGAGAACATTATGTGACCATGTGGAACTTACACATGACTTAATATCTCTATCCTTATTGGGGTGTAAAACCCATAACTAGAGCCTGATATTAACTAGGTTATTCTATCTAGAGAATAATATAAACTAGTGTAGCACTCATCCCTTGAATTCCCAATTTTCAACCCAAGGCTTCCAATTAAATTTCTAAATGGTTGTGTGAAAACAAATTAAAATAACATTAGAATATTACATTTCATAAACTTCCACCACACCTTTGAATATATTTTAAATAAATATACCCTTTTATAATAATATCAATCCAACATCATAATGCGATTATATATTAAAAATAGATAACATAAATGGGAAAAATGTCAAAGGTGTAAGAAAACACATGAAAATTAAATTTTTTTCATGTCGAACAAGACTTCATGCATTGGAATAATTAGTAAAATCAAGATATATTTTATTTAAAAATTATAATAAATAATTTATTCAAAAAAATGGATTTTTCATAATAAAAACATGATTAGAATTTCATCAATAACCTGATGTGAAAATCATAACATTAGCATAATTTAAGACACCATATATATAAAATCAACTTTATATAAATTTAATTTTAGAGATAAAAATATAACTCAATATAAAATAATTATAATCATTCAATGTAGATTTTATATCAAATTAAACATAATTATAAATAAAAAAGTACACATTATTTCATATGAAAATGGAGTTCCATTGAGCCACCTACTAGAGAATGATTAAATCAATGTACAAGAGTATCAATCCACCAAAATAGGTGATGAGAAAGCCTTAAAAGATGATTATAATCCCTAAAATTGAAAAACCCAAAATAAAAATTCATTAAAGATGGAACTCTAGTCTTCCATAGCTATATTAAGGAAAATGGAGGAGAGAAAAAGATAAAGAAAGAATATAAGAGCTGAATTTCAAGAACAAACCTTGAAGAATCAACTCAAGATGATGATGAATCGTTGGGGAGATACAAGGATAATGAGAGATAACTATGCAGTCAACACCTGTAAGTATCTGAAATCAATGAGGGGGGAAATAAGGCTTCAACCATGTAAAAAAATTATAAAATTAAAAATATTTATGTTTTTAAAGGTATGAATGGTTTAGATTCATGGTTGTACAAACTAGTTGACAACTATCCATAAGTTATTGGAATCTCTCATTTGGCCTACACGGATCTTTTGCATGGTTAGGGAATTGGGAACCTTCTCCACTATAAGTCTCATTATAATTGATTAAAAAAATAAATAGAAAAATAATTACCAAATAATGACATCATGGGTGTCATAATTCACCCCACCATTCCACTTTCTAACCACATAAAATCATCATAGACTTTTTATTAGAAAATATGTGATTCAATACTACCTTATTACACTTTACTTGTATGAGAGTAGTTATTGTGCTTCCTTGGTAATGGAATTCTATATAATCACTTATTAAATGATTGAAAACACATACTAGTTATTTGTAAAGACCCGAAGCTTGACGTACATGGACATTACATTACTTTTGCGGAATACTTTGTACATTACAAAAACACACACACAAGGACCGTAATAGTTTAGTGTCTTTGGAAACTCGGAATATAATCTTCTAATCGTGGTGAAAGATCTTCAACATCTCCCATAAAGATATTCTCTTTTTTAAACCTAAATCCTTTCTTTATGTCCTGGGGAAAATAAAACATAAAAGGGTGAGCTCAAATGCTCATTAAGGGTAAACAAAAGAAATATCAATCACTTCATATTCATAAGAACATATCTTTTGGAAATCTTAACCTGCAAAAGAGATCATAATTTCATAACATGGGATAAATCATAGTAGTGAAATGTAATCCCAATAATCATAACTTAAAACATGAAACTTTGTGTCTTACACACATAATCATAGAGAATCATTTCTTATTAGTCAAGACTCATTGCCAAGACTATCTTAGTGGACAAAGTGGCTTTCTGAACCGAGTTCACTCCTCGTTTCAGTCCTGTTTCACTGAACCGGTATAACCTACCGTTCCAGCCATGTTTATCTCATGAGATATAAAATCTTTACCCAATTCATTGGAGGGAGAAATAGGTCCCACCCATCTCATAATGATACCATTCTTATGTGTTCCACAAAATCATAAACCATACATCATAGCATAACCCATGAAATAAAAATGGGAATCTTAAACATCGTGACATCATAAAACAATTCAAATAAGATAAATGAATTCATAAAAATAATTCCATCACAACATAATCAAATCAATTTAATAATATGGATATAAACAGAACCCTTTATTATCTTAGATGGAAAATAATTTTGATAAAACACTTGAACTCCATTCTTGAGGAAAATATCCTTTCTACTTCAAAAACATTTTTCCTTTCTTAACATGTCATACAATTTTAAACTAAAATAAGTTGATTAAAAATAAACATGAAAACTTGTAAAGTAAGATTCTTGGAAATAATGTTTTAAAAATCCATTCATGTCGTATAATTTAAAAAAACATTCTTCGTACTTTTGTCGGAAAAGTCAAAAAGTACCTCGTACGAAAAACGACAAAATATTCCTTTCATATCTTTTACTAAAAACTCGCCGAAGGGTAAAATTGGATTTAAAAAAATTGTAGGTGGATGGAAATAATATTACATATTGAGGAAACATGGATGTGGATGATAAAATACACCCTAGTAAATATCAAAGTATAAACAATCTCGGATAAAAATGAGATTGTGATATTTCCCTTACATTAGGTCCGTTTTGCTTCATAAGTGTCCGAACCTCCTACATAATGATTTAAATAATGTTATTGACTTATTCCAGAATCATACATATTTTTATGATATCATATATGGTCATATTCTTAGCTTCTTAGTAGTAATATTTCATTGCTACTTGTTATTCGGGTGTTTATAACTTTTTGTTCTTATGCGTGTCTTGTCGAATAAATTATTATTCTTATCTTTAGGTTATAGATACCTCATTTCCAGAATGGTATTAGTGTAATATATATCATATTCATTCATTCAATTCATTTATATAATCATTATGAAATGAAGATCATGTAGAACGAGTCGCATCACATCGTGGAGACGGTATTCCGTACGTACGCACGAGTGATGATATCGTTCCTATGATCGTGGAATTGTATTGGAGTGTATGTATACTATTTCAGAATCAGTATTACTTTATAATAGTCATATATAGTCATTATTTACACCATTATACCCATCCAGGTAAGGTGGTGGTGGAAAATAGATTACACCACGGCGTGAAGACGGTATTCCGTACGTACGCACGCGCGGTGATTTCTTTTTCCGTAGGATGGATAGATGGTGAAATTGGGTTGTTTCATACTTATAATAACATATCAGTATATTATTGATACTGATGTTATTACTTAATAATGAAACAACTAAAGAAGAATAGGTGGAAGAAGAAATAAAGATGATAGAATCGGTAACAGACATTACCTCTTCTTTGAAGTGCTTCTTTGAGACCTTTTTTTAGGGCACTAAAAATGGTCTTTGAAGAAGACCAGGACCTCTAGGATGTCTCTAGGGAAGTGGAGAGGAGGAATTGTCAGGGTTTGGCCGAGCTTGAAGGCTCAAAGTGGTGTGAGGAAGAGGGGGAGGAGGTGCCCTTTTATAAGGGAGGAGAGGGGTACCATTGGGAAAACTAAAAATATTATTTTATTATAAAGTCAAGTTCGGTTTTAAATAGCTCCAAATTGATATATTTCGAAGCTAAGGTGGGGATGGGTCGAAATCCTCTCATCCAATAGAATTTATATAGGGTTAGGTTCCTATTTTAACCTTATCATTTAGATTTAACTTTAAGTTAAATAAGTTTACTTTTACTGTGTCTTCTTGTGTTCTTATAATATAAGTTTAATAAACTTTACTATAAGTAGCAAAACGAACCCCGAGTTGTTTATTATTAATATATATAACCTTATCTAAGTCATTTGGCCGAACCTTAGATTTTTAGGAATAAAATAAAAATTACTAATATAATATTTGTTTTCAAAACTATTTTATGTCAATTTTGACACTATTTGTTATGATTTTTTGTGAAAATCATAACAGAATTATTAATTCGAACCAAGTTAATTAAATCAATACTAACATGTCATAGTAACCTATAAAATTAGTGGAATTCATAAAAAGTCTCAAATTACATTTATTTTGGTGTTTATAACATTAATTATGTCAATATTTCATTAATAAGATAATTACTGCATCATATTTGTGTTATACATAAATTAAATTATTTAATGTCTAAAAATTACAAATAAAATACCATTATGTAGGAAATATTTTTATATTTATAATGAATATTTATAGTCGAATTTATCTTATGTATAACCCCATATTAAAAATTATTTACTTATTAAACTTTGATTTTAACTATTTTAACCCTTCTTTAAATAAATTAATAATAAATGTCCTAATCTAATCCAAGTGGGCCTAAATGGTCATATGTTATTCCTGAGGTTGTTTTTGGTCGAATTACATTTGTCCAATAGAATTAGGACATGTGTTAGGGTAATAATAATATCATTTTTACCCTTAATTACCCTATTTACTTTTAACTGTGGTAAAAAAAAGTAAAAAGTTACTATTTACAAAAAAATTATTTTCATCTCATTGAACCACATTTTAGTCCTTGATATTAACCGCGTCTCTCGGATTTTCAAAATTCCACTCACAGAAGTGGTAAAATTATATTTTATGAAAAATTCAGTTTTTTTAACTACCACTTAGTGGTTTCACTATTCACCAAAGATTGAAAGTTTTCAGAAAAATACCAAAATTTCACCCTATGCTAATTTCGATATTCCGAATCCAAAAATGAAGACCATTTTGAAAAATAAAATTTATAAAATTTTAAAAAGTGGTTATCACTATTCATAATGGCTAGTTTTAAAAATATTTTAATAGCATATCGTTGTTTAGTGAAACTCGGTATTGCGTACGACGCAAGCTATCGAGGAAGGTTGCGATTTTGTGTAAAGAAATCCAAGCAAGTGTTGTGTGTAGAAAGAGATTCCTTTGATGATTTATATAACATAAAATTCTCGGGTGTTACATTCTACCCCCCTTAAAATGAATTTCGCCCTCAAAATTCGTCACTTTGTAACAAACAAATGAGGATACCTCTCCCTCATCATATCCTCAAGCTCCCGTGTAGCTTCTTCTAATTGGTGGTTCCTCCATAAAACTTTCACCAATCGAGTGGTCTTGTTTCGTAGAACTTTTTCGCTATGATCCAGAATCTCTATCGGTTGTTCTTCATAAGAATGATCTTGCTCTAGCGGTACAACTTCTGAGTTGAGTACATGTGAAGGATCAGGTATGTACTTTCTCAAGAGAGATACATGGAACACATTGTGAACTTGAGAGAGATTCGGTGGAAGCACCAATCGGTAATCTACCTTCCCATCACGATCCAGTATTTCAAAAGGACCGATATATCTAGGGCTCAACTTCCCCTTCTTTCCAAATCTCATGACCCTCTTCCAGGGAGATATTCGTAAGAACACTTTATCACCCACTTCAAACTCTAGGTCTTTCCTTCGGTTGTCGGCATAACATTTCTGTCGACTCTGAGCTGCTCTTATGTGTTGTTGAATAGATATGACCTTTTCTGCCATTTCATCAACGAGATCAGGTCCTAATAGCTTTCTTTCCCCAACTTCATCCCAGCAAGTTGGAGTCCTGCATTTCTTTCCATAGAGAGCTTCATAAGGAGCCATCTGAATACTGGAGTGATAGCTATTATTATTAGAAAATTACACCAAAGGTAGGTGTTGATCCCAACTACCATTGAAATCCATAGAGCAAGCTCTCAACATATCTTCTAGGGTTTGAATTGTTCTCTCAGACTGACCGTCTGTCTGAGGATAATAAGAAGTGCTGAAACTCAACTCTGTATCCAGAGTATGATGAAGACTTCTCCAGAACTTCAAGGTAAATCTCGGATCCCGATCAGATATAATAGAAAGTGGTACTCCATGCAATCTTATCACTTCCTTTACATATATCCTGTCAAGCTGATCCAGAGAGAAATCCTCTCTAATAGCAATGAAATTTGCAGACTTGGTAAGACGATCAACTATGACCCAGATAGCATTATTGCCTTTGGATGTTTTAGGAAGTCCTGTGACAAAGTCCATAGTGATGTTTTCCCATTTCCATTCGGGTATGGGTAATGGTTGTAACATCCCCTTAGACTTCTGTCTCTCAACTTTAACTTGTGGACAAACCAAGCATCGAGAGACATATTCAGCAACATCTCTTTTCATGCCATCCCACCAGAAGTACTCTTTCAGGTCCCTATACATCTTCGTGCTTCCAGGATGAATAGAGAATGAATAACTATGACCCTCATCCAGCAGCTCCTTCTTTAATTCAGGGATGGGAGGAACACAAACCCGATTCTTGAACTTTATTATCCCATCACAATCTAGGTTGAATTCAGGAACATTTCTCACCTTCTTTTGTAACTCGACATCTTCTTTTTGTGCCTCTTTAATCTTCACATGTATAGATGTTTGAACATTCATTTGAGAAAGATAATATTGTTCCCCTTCCATTATAATTCCAAGATCCAACCTTTGTAAATCCATAAATATTGGATATTTTGTGATCCTCATCATGGATAAACTGGCATGGTCTTGTCGACTTAATGCATCGACCACCTTGTTTGCTTTCCCAGGGTGGTAATGGATTGAGAAGTCGTAATCCTTAATTAGCTTCAACCATCTTCTTTGACGCATATTCATCTCCTTTTGTGTGAAAATATACTTTAAACTTTTATGATCAGTATAAATATCACACCTTTCACCATAAATATAATGCCTCCAAATCATTAATGTAAAGATTACCGCAGCTAACTCCAAATCATGTGTTGGGTAATTTTGCTCATGGATTTTCAACTGTCGTGAGGCATAAGCTATCACCATATCATTTTGCATAAGAACACACCCCAATACCTTCTTGGATGCATCACTATAGATCACAAACCTTTCTCCACTACAAGGCAGTGTGAGCATAGGTGCACTAGATAACCTTCTTTTCAACTCCTTGAAATTATCTTCACAATCCTCCATCCAAACAAACTTAAATCCTTTCCGAGTCAACTTGGTGAGTGGATTAGATAATCATGAAAAATCTTTCACAAAACGTCGATAATATCCATCCAAACCAAGAAAACCTCGGATCTCAGTTACTGTTGTTGGTCTCGGTCATCTTTCAATAACCTCTGTTTTTACTGGATCCACAGATATCCCCTATTTTGAGATTATGTGACCCAAAAATGCAACTTTTTGAAGCCAAAATTCACACTTGATAAATTTGGCATAAAGCTTCTCCTTTCTCAGGGTCTTCAATATAATTCTCAAGTGATCTTCATGCTCTTCCTTTCTCTTTGAATAGACAAGAATATCGTCTATAAAGATGACCACAAATTGATCAAGATAGTCTCTAAAGACTCTATTCATCAGATCCATGAGGATAGCAGGGGCATTAGTAAGACCAAATGGCATCACTATAAATTCATAGTGTCCATACCTTGTATGGAAAGCCGTCTTTGGTATATCCTCCCTTTTGACCCTTAATTGATGATACCCTAAACGAAGATCAATCTTGGAAAAGTATTGAGCTCCTCATAGTTGGTCAAATAGGTCATCAATGCGCGGGAGAGGATATTTGTTCTTGATAGTGATCTTGTTAAGTTCTCGATAATCAATGTAGAGTCTCATTGATCCATCTTTCTTCTTAACAAATAGAATAGGTGATCCCCAAGGTGACGCACTAGGGCGTATGAATCCCTTACCAAGATTCTCTTGGAGTTGCTTCTTCAATTCCTGCAACTCAATTGGGGCCATTCTATAAGGTGTCTTTGAAATAGGCAAAGCACCCGGTACGAGTTCTATTGAAAACTCAACTTCACGATTCGGTGGAAGACCCGGTAATTCCTCCAGAAAGACATCATCAAACTCCCATACAATGGGAATATTCTTAATCGTGAGTTTCTCACCAACCATTTGAGATAAATAACCTTCATTTAGTGGAATCAATACCCAGAAAATGGAAGAAATTCCCACTGGAAGGCTATGTTCATCCTTGCATCGATAGACGATCATAGATTGATCTGGAATATGAAATGTGACTTACCTTCTTTGGAAATTGATATTAGCTCCATATAAAGAAATCCAATCCATGCCAAGAATCACATCAAATTCCACTATAGGAGGGATCACAATATTTGTAGGAAGCACTTTCCCACAAACTTCGATCGAGGAAGAATTATAAACTGTTGATGCGACTGTTGTGCCATTAAGTGTTGTCACAGCTAACTCAACATCTAATTGTTGAGGTCTTATGGTGATACCCTTAGAAAATTCATCAGAAATAAAGGAGTGGGTGGATCCAGAATCAAATAAAACATTTTCTACTTTAGAGTGGATGGTAAGTGTACCTTTCACCACATCGTTATCGTACTCCACATCGCTGATAGAAATTGCATGTGACTTTCCTTTGTCTTTAGCCTTAAGAGTTTGTTGACGTCGACCATCATCATCGACCCTTGGATTAGGGCATTTATTGGCATAATGCCCCATCTCCTTGAACTTGAAACATTGATGTGTATTAGGTTCATTCTGTGTATCCCTTCCTTTGTTTGCATCATTAGACATCTTCTTCCCATCATCGCGGCATTCAAATGCCTGATTACCTTCCCTTCCACATTTGAAACATTTACTTGTCCCTTTAAGACAACTCCCTCCATGTTTCTTTCCACACTTTGAGCATAAGAGAAAGCTCATCTTCTTTTCAGTGTGCTCTTTAGATTTTACTTTGAATTCCATTTTCCTATTCTTATCAAACCCATATGACTGATGGGTTACTCCAATCTCCATCTCAACTTTGAGAGTACATCGAACGATTTCCTCGTAGCTATTGAAGTCCCTTATGGCTAAGGCCCTTCGAATACTTGGTTTTAAGCCACTAAAGAATCGATCGATCTTACTCTCAGGTTGGATAATAATACCAGAAGCTTACCTTGCATGTCTTGTAAAATTTTCTTCATAAGTACCAACAGATTCATCATCCTTTTGCTTCAGTTCCAGAAACTCTTTCTCCATCTTTGTTTGGAGAATACGAGGTAAGTACTTATTGAAAAATAGGTTCTTGAACTCGTCCCATTCCATGGACTCAATTTCATCCCTTTGCCTCTTATTCTTAATAAGATTCCACCATTGATCAGCATCTCCTTCCAAACGATACACTGCTAGGATGACTTTATCATGTTCAGAACATTGAAGAACTGAAAATATCTTTTCAATAGTACTAATCCATTGTTCAGCAACTAATGGATCAGTAGACCCGCTGAAAGAAGGTGGACGCTGCCTCATGAAGGATTCAACAGAATGTTGCTCCTTCCTTTGCTCGTTTGGAAGTCCTTCATGATTCATAGCTTGAGAAAGTTGTGTGAGCATGGCTACAAGATTTTTCATTCCAGCTACCATAACGTTTGGTTGCCCAGGGGGACAATAATTGCATTGCCCGTCGCATTCCGCATTAACACGGTTCCTTCGGGTTCCAGCCATTGACTAAAACCAAGAAGAATAGTGTGAGCAACACTAATTATAATAGGAAAACCACATAATCAAGAATAAAATTTCACACTTAAGGTCTTATCCTAGGTTATTCATGGCCATTTCTAAAACACTAAGATTGTGTTTTATGCTTAGACTTATCCTTAGGGTTCTTACTAAGGCTTTCACATCCTAGTTTCCAAAGGTTGACTATACCTTTCCTCTGATACCAACTATAACGACCCATACTTTACATACATTGTTAATACTTCAAAATTGAAGCATACTTATTACAACATATAACAAAAGCACGAAAGGACCGTATAGGTATAGTGTCTTTAGAAACTGGGAAACATAAACAACTGGTTCATAAAGTGTCTACACTATCTCCCATTTATTTCATCATATCTATAGTCCCTTTTGGCATATCTTACTTAATAACCTTCTTCCTAACCTGGGGAAAGAAAACATACAAAAGGGTGAGCTCAAATGCTCAGTAAGGGTAAACAAAAGAAATATCAATCACATCATATTCATAAGAACACATCTTTTGGAAATCTTAACCTGCAAAAGAGATCATAATTTCATAACATGGGATAAATCATAGTAGTGAAATGTAATCCCAATAATCATAACTTAAAATATGAAACTTTGTGGCTTACACACATAATCATAGAGAATCATTTCTTATTAGTCAAGACTCATTTCCAAGACTATCTTAGTGGACAAAGTCCCTTTCTGAACCGAGTTCACTCCTCGTTTCAGTCCTGTTTCACTGAACCGGTATAACCTACCATTCCAGCCATTTCTATCTCATGAGATATAAAATCTTTACCCAATGCATTGGAGGGAGATATAGGTCCCACCCATCTCATAATGATACCATTCTTATGTGTGCTACAAAATCATAAACCATACATCATAGCATAACCCATGAAATAAAAATGGGAATCTTAAACATCGTGACATCATAAAACAATTCATATAAGATAAAGGAATTATAAAAATAATTCCATCACAACATAATCAGATCAATGTAATAATAGATATAGAAACATAACCCTTTATTATCTTAGATGGAAAATAATTTTGATAAAACACTTGAACTCCATTCTTGAGGAAATTATCCTTTCTACTTCAAAAACATTTTTCCTTTCTTAACATGTCATACAATTTTAAACTAAAAGAAGTTGATTAAAAATAAACATGAAAACTTGTAAAGGAATCTTATTGTAAATAATGTTTTAAAAATCCATTCATGCCGTATAAGTTAAAAAAACATTCTTCGTACTTTTGTCGGAAAAGTCAAAAAGTACCTCGTACGAAAAACGACAAAAGATTCCTTTAATAGATTTTACTAAAAACTCGCCGAAGGGTAAAATTGGATTAAAAAAAATTGTAGGTGGATGGAAATAATATTACATATTGAGAAAACATGGATGTGGATGATAAAATACACCCCATTAAATACCAAAGTATAAACAATCTCGGATAAAAATGAGATTGTGATATTTCCCTTACCTTAGGTCCGTTTTGCTTCGTAAGTGTCTGAACCTCCTGTATAATGATTTAAATAATGTTATTGACTTATTCCAGAATAATAAATTTTTTTATGATATCATATATGGTCATATTCATAGCTTCTTAGTAGTAATATTTCATTGCTACTTGTTATTCGGGTGTTTATAACTTTTTGTTCTTATGCGTGTCTTGTCGAATAATTTCTTATTCTTATATTTAGGTTATAGATACCTCATTTCCAGAATGGTATTAGTGTAATATATATCATATTCATTCATTCAATTCATTCAATTCATTTATATAATCATTATGAAATGAAGACCATGTAGAACGAGTCGCATCACATCGTGGAGACGGTATTCCGTACGTACGCACGAGTGATGATATTGTTCCTATGATCATAGAATTTTATTGGAGTGTATGTATACTATTTCAGAATCAGTATTACTTTATAATAGTCATATATAGTCATTATTTACACCATTATACCCATCCAAGTAAGCTGGTGGTGGAAAATAGATTACACCACGGCGTGGAGACGGTATTCAGTACGTACGCACGCGCGGTGATTTCTTTTTCCGTAGGATGGATAGATGGTGAAATAGGGTTGTTTCATACTTATAATAACATATCGGTATATGAGTGATACTTATGTTATTACTTCATAATGAAACAACTAAAGAAGAAGAATTGGAAGAAGAAATAAAGATGAAAGAATCGGTAACGGACATTACCTCTTCTTTGAAGTGATTTTTTGAGACCTTATTTTAGGGCACTAAAATTGGTCTTTGAAGAAGACCAGGACCTCTAGGATGTCTCTAGGGAAGTGAAGAGGAGGAATTGGCAGGGGTTGGCCGAGATTGAAGGCTCAAAGTGGTGTGAGGAAGAGGGGGAGGATGTGCCCTTTTATAAGGGAGGAGAGGGGTACCTTTGGGAAAACTAAAAATATTATTTTATTATAAAGTCAAGTTCGGTTTTAAATAGCTCCAAATTGATATATTTCTAATCTAAGGTGGCGATGAGTCTAAATCCTCTCATCCAATATAATTTAGACAGGTTTAGGTTCCTATTTTAACCTTATCATTTAGATTTAACATTCAGTTAAATAAGTTTACTTTTACTGTGTCTTCTTCTGTTCTTATACTATAAGGTTAATAAACTTTACTATAAGCAGCCAAACGAACCCCAAGATGTTTATTATTAATATATATAACCTTATCTAAGTCATTTGGCCGAACCTTAGATTTTTAGGAATAAAATAACAATTACTAATATAATATTTGTTTTAAAAACTATTTTATGTCAATTTTGACATTATTTAGTAATTGATTTTTGTGAAACTCATAACAGAATTATTAATTAGAACCAAGTTCATTAAATCAATAATAACATGTCATATTAACGTATAAAATTAGTGAAATTCATAAAAAGTCTCAAATTATATTTATTTTGGTGTTTATAACATTAATTATGTCAATATTTCTTTAATAAGATAATTACTGCATCATCTTTGTGTTATAAATAAATTAAATTATTTAATGTCTAAAAATTACAAATAAAATACCATTATGTAGGAAATATATTTAGCTTTCTAATGAATATTTATAGTCGAATTTATCTTATGTATAACCCCATATTAAAATTATTTACTTATTAAACTTTGATTTTAACTATTTTAACCCTTCTTTAAATAAATTAATAATAAATGTCCTAATCTAATCCAAGTGGGCCTAAATGGTCATATTTTATTCCTAAGGTTTTTTTTTGTCGAATTAAACTTTTCCAATAGAATTAGGACATGTGTTAGGTTAATAATAATATCATATTTACCCTTAATTACCCTATTTACTTTTAACCATGGTAAAAAAAAGTAAAAAGTTACTATTCACCAAAAAATTATTTTCATCTCATTGAACCACATTTTAGTCCTTGATATTAACCGTGTCTCTCGGATTTTCAAAATTTCACTCACAGAAGCGGTAAAATTAAGTTTTATGAAAAATTCAGTTTTTTAACTACCACTTAGTGGTTTCACTATTCACCAAAAATTGAAAGTTTTCAGAAAAATACCAAAATTTCCCCCTAGGCTAATTTCGATATTCCGAATCCAAAAATGAAGTCCATTTTGAAAAATAAAATTTATAAAATTTCAAAAAGTGGTTATTACTATTCATAACGGCTAGTTTTAATAATATTTTAATAGCATATCGTTGTTTAGTGAAACTCGGTATTGCATACGACGCAAGCTATCGAGGAAGGTTGCGATTTCGTGTAAAGCAAGCCAAGAAATTGTTGTGTATAGAAAAAGATTCCTTTGATGATTTATATAACATAAAAGTCTCGGGTGTTACATTATTATACCATGAAATAATCATATTCTTGTTCAAAGACACTTCAATCGATAATATGATAGGTACAAAGGTGGGACTCCCACAATTGAGATACATGAAACCCATTATGAATAGATATCATCTGGGAAGGTAATTTTATTCAATATGCAACTTCTAAAATCTTTTTAACAACCTTTAATAGTATATCACACCTTTTCATAGTCCTACATTTATTTATCTAATGTTTATAAACTAGATGAATATAAATTTTCTAATAGTCTATAACACTACTTAACTTAATTATTTTATTCATTTTCCAAATTATACTCACTCCTAATAAAGAGAAAAAATTATATTTTTCTCATTATAAAGGATACCAGTAAGGTTGAACAATTAAAACATTTAAAGTAGTTGTATTAAATGATATTTTGTAGCTAAAATTACAAGATATTAAATTAATGAAAATAATTCTTATAAGCTTTCTCAATGTTTAGGACCCAAATATAGAGTATATCTTTTATGTTTAAATTGACCATTTTATTTGATTATCTGTTCATGGTTGATATATTTTACTAAGATACAATAGAGATTCCATGAAATATTAAATATATTTAGGATTATATAGAGTGATGGGGATCACTTCCAAAATAAATGGTTGGGTGCATCATGTGATTTTTCACTGCCTCATGCACATGCAGTTTCACAAGATCTCTATCTTTCACCTTACGTTAAACAAAATGAAACTTTTCTAAATATCAATGACCACTTTTTTAGTATTAAATCCATGATGAGATCATTTTTTTCTAATGTTAAGGATTATATACAGTGCATTACTATTTCATATATGGATAGGTAAGGGTATAAGCATTCTCATTGGATTCTGAGGTCTATCACTCATTAGCAAGTGAAATAGTAAGCACCTGATTGGAAGTTTCATTATTTATCCCAAGTCACCAATATTTATAATTCATTAAATATCACATATCATATTAACTTAGGTAAAAATATCAATATAAATTATGTAAGCCTTGTATCAACATATTTCTCAATGAAATAGGAAACAAAACATGACTCTTGAAGAGGATAACATTATCAAAAGAAATAGATCATTCACTGGTGGTTCCCACACAATATATAATTATTATAGTAAATTGAAATTATGAATATTATGGATAATCATAATGAATCATTCTTAGAATAGAATGATTGATCTTCACATTCAATAATAACATCAAATAATTTCACTTAAAGATATTAATCTATAAAGAGACTCAACAGTTTTCTTTTCCTCATTGAGTTATTTTATTATTTGCACTGGAAAATTCTAACTAGGATCAAATTAATATCATTATATTTACTTGATGTATAAGTGAGGTGGGGTAAAACTTTAAAAGGTGTTTTACCTATTTCATATTTCTAAGCTTCAAGTCTTTGGATAACTAAAAAACCTCAAAAATTTATAATAAATGTAAATAATTAATTTATCATCACATAGTAAATGTTAATAATATTTCAAAATAGACATAGAAACCATGAATTAAACATCTTAAGTTGGTTTTTGTTTAATATATAGGTGTTATTGTAAAAAATCATGAACTACTATGTGATAATTTTTCACAAACACTCCACCCAAAACTATACCTTGTGGGTTATGATGAAATACAGCCTTTAGTAACTTAAGAAGAAAAAATAGGGGTTGATATAATAATTTTACCACAACACTTAGATAAATATATAAATCATTAATGGAATATATAATTCATGATCATTATTAAACCCAAATAAACCATTGAAATTTTGTTCTGATATCATAAAGTATTCAAATCTTCTATAATATTTCAACAACATATATTATCATTACAAGAAAGTGGAATATTCTTATCATGGGTACCAAAATAGACAAAAATTGAATAAATAGTGAAACTTTCATTAAATAAATAAATTAAAATAAATGAAAAATTTAGATGAGTTTCTCAAAATATCACTACTCCAACTTTAGACTCAGTAAGAACATGACCTACTACAGTCACCGGCAGAGATTCAGTATAATCCTGAGAATTACTATTAGACTAAAAAATATCTCATATCAGCCTTTATTTTATTTATCTCTAAGAATAAGTCATATTACTATTCAATTCATCAAACTATGACTAAAAATATTTTAGAAGGTAAGATCTAGATCCTTTATTCTCTAGAGGGTTACATTTAAGAAATATTTGAATATGAATTAAATAGGCACAATTAAAAAAAACCTATGAGATTTATAATAAAAATTTTACACATGACCCACCTTTCAAAATCGGTGTAATAAAATATAATTACTCTCAGTAGGATCTGAATAAATAGATCACAGTGATCTCTTTAAATGACCACCACCTTTATAACCAATATCAAATTGTTTCCTCTTTTTTCTAATCAAGGCATCCACACTACTATTTGGTGTAGAGGAAATTCAAATAATCCTAGAATATCCCATCATGATTATTTCTACCATCATGGAATGATTCACCACTATGACATAAGATGTTATTATGAATAAGGACACCATCAATTATAATTTCTAATTAAGAACCTTCTCAGAACAAAAATCATTCAAAGTATCATTTGAGATTAAATTGAATAAATACTATAATGTATCAAAAGAATTATAATTGTGCCACATCATTGCCTAATCATCCTACTAAAGACATATAAATATCATTGCCTTAACCACTTTCATGATTTAAAGGTAATATTTTGGAATAAACAAAACCTAGAAACCTTCCCTGGACTGGTCCGTGTGTGGCTTAGTCCAAATAATTGACTTCTTAAATTTCAAAATCAAACACTTGAGATTGAATTTGGTGAAATTCATATTTATGATCCTAGGAATTTCTAGAATATTGAAGATTCATTAAATCACATATTTCCACTCATTTTCTTCAAGAGGTTCTTCATCCCCTGAGAAGATGAAAGTATTACAGATATAGAATTCTTGAATCCAATATCTAACTTGATCTGAACTAAGAAAAATGATACATTCCATATCATAGATAGAAAAAATAACAGTTTAAACTAGGCCTTGATTAAAAAAAAGAATTTTCTTATAGAGGAACATCCATTGATCCCTCCTGGGGTTTCATTATGACTCTTATAGGAATCATGACTCTATAGTACCTATAAAGAAATAAAAAAATGAATTAGAATAAAACTCAAAATTTCAAGAGTATATAAAGATGAAATATAAAATACTGAAATAACATCAATTTAACTCAAAATTATCATTAAATCCCCTCAGACAAGTAATAAATCACAAAGAAGATAATATATAATCAAAGTGGTTAATTATTTTAAAAAAAATGAAGGGTTTTCAATATGAAAATTTAGGTTTACATGGTCTTGGAATTGTATATAACCTATTTTATTCATCTTGAGTGAGGTGTACATTCCTTTCATGATCTATATCCCATGAAATTAAACTTTACAGCCTAAAACTTCTTCCACTTTTCACTCTAAACCTCAAATGTTTCCAAAATAGGGTATAGAAACTCAATATAATAATCAATAATATCCATTTAAATCAAATAACTAATAAATCCATTAAAAAAATAAAAATCAACAAAATCATACTTTCCTAACATATAAATTCAGATCAAAAAGATTTTTGTTCAAACAATTCCTTATATCATATCCCTCTAGTTTTGACGATCCAATCTCTTGTCTTCCTTATTTTGCAAATAATATAATCAAAATCATGCTCTAATACCATTTTATAATGAACTATCCCAGGATACCTTTTCATGATACATAATTTGGTCTATCACAAGGTCCAAATAGTTTTTTCATCCACCATAGGATATAAATAAGTTCCAAGTTCATCAACTTTACTATTTAGGAATTATATAACTGAAATAAACATGAAAAAATAGAGATTACATCTCAAAACCTAACATAACCACTCCATATATTAGAGATATCATGCATGTAAAATAAACACTTTTAAAAACAAGGAAACCATTAAACAAGGCATAACATAAAGAGTAACTCATAAAAAACCATTAGATACATAAGATTAAACATTATATAACCCTATAATTCAATATATATCATATCATAAAGTCCAAAATTAAACCAATATGATAATCATAGGGGATAAGAAGATGATGTGTCTGAATATACGTGAATGTACCAAAAATGCATACTAAAAATACATAACCAAAAAACAAAACTACCAATTTCCATGTGACAAGCAAGTATAATTCAATTTTCACATCCTCCAAACCTAATCAAGCTATAAGGATCGTCCACTAGACCAAAATATAAAAAATATTTTACCTACATGAAATGGACTCAAACCTAGACATACACAAAGTGTGTATGTGTGTTGTGAGTGAGATGCCTAGTTGAATTCACCAATTCTCTATAAAAATACTTTTAGAAAAAACCATGCAATTCCAGTTTAAAATATATCTAAGTAATCTTTAAAATTTATGCAAATACATAGAAAATAGTCTTATAATTTTCCATCATTTGAAAACCAAGATCATTCCAACATGTTTTACAAAAGATACATAATTATGAAAAAATACAATTTTCACATTGAAAGAGAAAGGGTTTTGAAATTATATAAAAATATAACAAATAAAACAAGTTTTGTATCAATTATAATTTTATACCTATAAATAATAGCTTCCCTTTGACAATTTAAAATAATGATTTATAAACTCTAATAAAATGACTTTAAAAATTTATTGTTACCATAAAAGTTTAGAGTATCATAATATAAGTATCAAATATTAAATACATTACCATAAATATAAATAAAATCATAGGAATCATAGAATAATATCCTACGTTATATGGAGGAAATATTATACGGTCTTAGGAGGAACCATATACTACCATATGATGTGATCCTATAACACTTAAACATGACTTTCTCCCACTTTCCTTATTGGGTTATAACCCCTAATTATCTAATGATCCTAACTTGAGGATATTAGCTAGAGTGTAATCTAAACTAGTATAGAACTCATTCCACAAATTTCTACTTAGTTAACCGAGTATTCCCATTATGTTTTTGGAATTTAGATATGAAAAAAAATCAAAGATTACACTATGATAATACATTTTATAAACAAACACCTCACCTATGAACACCCTTCAAAGAAACACGCCCTTCTATAATAATACCAATCCAACATCACAATGTAATGCCACATTAAAAACAGATTACATAAGGAGTTTTAATATAAAGGGTGTAAGAAAACACAAGAAAATGAGTTTATTCCATGCCAAAAAAAACTTTACTCATTTAAATAATCAATAAAATCATGATATAGTTTTCTTATAAATCAAAAGAAACCATTTATTCAAAAAATGAATATTTCATAATAAAAATATGCTTGAAATTTCATCAAATTACTAGTGTGAAAAACATTATAGGAGCGTAATTTAAGGTAAAAAATATAGAAAATCCTCTTTATATAAAATTTATTTTAGAGAAAAACAAATATAACTCAATATAAAACAATTATAATTATTCAATATAGATTTTATATAAAAAAAATCAATATATATATAAAAGATTACATAGTTTTGTAAGAAAATAGAGTTACATATAACCATAAACTTGTGAATGATGAAATAAATTCATGAGATCCACAATCCACCAAAATAGATGAATAGGAAGTCATAAAATTTGATTAAAACTCTAAAATTGGAAACCCCAAATCAATATTTGGTCAAGAAAAACCCTAGGACACCATACCCATCTTAGGGGTGAGGGAGGAATAATATGAAATAAAGAGATAGGATGTGAATTTTAGGAGAAAACCTTGAAGAATTAACTAAGTGTGTTGAATAATCATTGAAAAGAAATAAGAAGAATGTGAGAACACAATGTAGTTAATGATCGTAATACTATTGAACCGGTGAGGAGAAAAAAGGATTTTACCATTTAAAATATATTTCTAAAATTAAATATATTTATGTTTTTAATGTATACATGGTTTGGATGCATGGTTTTAAAATTCATACACTAGCCATGAATAAGCTATTAGAACCTCTCATTGGTCCTATATGGTTCTTACGCATTATTAGGGAAGCCTTTCACCCTATCCAAGAAGCTTATAAATTCATATAAAATTTTAAAATTTAAACTCTAAATCTCAATATGAATGATTAAATAAATAAATGAAAAATTAAATACCAAACAATGATATCATGGGTGTTACAACCTTAGTCTAAGATAAACAATCATTGGTCCAAACTCTAAGAAATTAAACTGTGAAATCACTTTTGTATAACTGTAAGACCTTGAAATATAAATAATTATACTATCTAAATTACTTGATAATTAATTATAAAAAAGATGTGAAAATCTTTCTTGGATGAAAACTCAAAAAGGTTAACCTGAGAAAAATTCAAGTCTTTTCTGTCTATGATTGAACAACTCATGATTTAGAAAAAAATTAAAGAATAATTATTATTTGAAACAAATATTTTGGATACAAATATTTATATCATTAAAAATTTAATCATTTCTCACTAGACTCATTGGTTTACAAGAAACATAAAGCAATGGCCTTTCACTCCAAGAACATGAGACTAAACCATGCCAATTTTGTTCTATACATCAATTTATTCTACTTATTATTACCTTAGGGATATGAATTATCCAAGATAACATGATCAATTCCTTCTGGCATACATTCAGAGTATTTTAATACATCTTAAATATTCATTTTTCTAAAAAACTGAATTTCATATATTTTATTCTTGAGTCACCTTAAACCAACCCTTTTATAAAAATTAATAAAAAAACCCACAGACTCATCTAAATTAACCTCATTGTTATGGTGAAAGACATAATTTCCATAAACCACCTTGTAATCACCCATGTCATTTTCATGGCCTCATAGTAATGTCTCTATAATTTCAGGAACCATTTTCTATCATCATCAACTAATACTTTCATTATAATTTTTAATGGTCTTATCGACTCATATAAACATAACCCTCTCAGTGTGTTGAAATACATAATTTATTATGATCTATTTATAAAACACCTATAGCATTTTCATGGCCCCAATCTAAAAGTCTCCCAAATTACACACATTGTTTTATTTTTTCATAAAAGAATGATTTCATAGTAATTTGTAACAGGTTCATATACTTGTATAATGAGACCGCATTATATATGGTGAAAATCAAAATTTCCTATAATCTTCCAAGAAAACTCCCAGGTAATTTTCATCATCCTAAAGAAAGGTTATTATAATTGAATGAACTTTTTTTGATAGTATGGTTATGGTATCTCCATTTCCCATGGTAAAAATATGACCAATTGTGACCATATAAAACCTTAACTCAATTATTCTTACATTTTTATATATATCCCAACATATCCCCATTGTTCAGATAGATTTAAATACCAATGATTTTACACATTCATGAATCACACCCACTATTCAAGAAAACTTATGAAATATAACTATTTCACCCACTTATATATGGGTATGAATTATAATTTAGTCAAAATACTCAATTAATTATTATATACTTATAGAGCCTCCTCTAATATATTCCTCTCCAAAAATTTGGTGAAATGATATTTAGAATCAGGCTTGGAAAGGTTTATCGACAATCTCTTTGTTCAATCTCTATTTGAGATGGTAACTAAACGAATCTATTCAATTACATAATTTATATAGAATGATCTTAAATTCTATATACTATATCAAAATTGGATTATTTTCTTCCAATTAATCTAATTCTAAGTGGGGTAATTTATAGGAACCAAAAAAATGTGCAATATACTTTTCCATAAATACCGTGATATAATCCTCACTCGGATGACAAGAGTTGAGTTTAAGCTAAAGGTGTATATCCCAACATGAATAAAACTAAACTGATATCTTTATATGTTTAATGGTTTCTTACACACTAGGGAGTTTAAATTTTTCAAAAAATTTACCCAATCAGGTGATGTGGGGATGAGAATATCTTGTCAAGGTTAGTTTAAGGATTCTATCCATCATTTAAGCAATGATTGACCAAATTTTTCAAACATAAAAATAAATTTTAAAGGCCTTATAGAACTCTTTTGAAATAAAAAAACCTAATATATGTAAAGTTTTGTGTATTTTTTATTTTATTATCCTCAATTAGATATCCTATATAGATAAAAAGGACTTCCTAATCAAAATTTATATCCATTTGAAGTTTAATTTTTTTAAAAAAAATTGATAAGGTCTGTTCAAGTCTATGAGAAAAGGTATATGTGCATAGAACTCACCATACATTTGTGTGTATGTTTGGTAGTAGGTATCTTCCCATGTTAAGAATCCATGCGGTCATAGTCACTACATAATTCGCCCTGGTATACATGCGTATAATGGTTATTACATTCCATGCCTTCACATGACCTTTCACACCCATAGTTATGAAGTCACTATGAAATTCACCAAGTTATGCTGGCACATTAAAATCATGTCATACCATTACCACACATTACATTACATGTCTAATGTTTTAAAATCATCATATATTTTCCCTTCTGTGCATGTAAGTGACAGTTACATTATTCCCCACCCACACACACTCTTTTATGCTCGTAACTTTGAATTAGTCATATAACTCTTATTATTCTATTAATAAATTATTTTTTACTTTAAATATCCCCAAATACCAACATTAAAGGGTGTGATCTATTTTTAGAGAATAAAAGATTCATTTAAATTCTAAATATCCAATGAATTTTATGCATCTTCTCTATACATAACTTAATATTAGAGCCCAGCTCTAATGGCTGAATGACTTAACCAAACCATGTAATTTTTATTGTGATATTGATACTTTAATAAGTCCCTAACCTTATACTTATACTCAATTACATGTAAAATAATTTTCAATTTCATACTTATATATAGGATACCCTAAAGATCTAAGAATCAATAGAATTATACAATAAATTCACATGTATAATCTCCCCCACATAATGGAACCCAAGAATGAATTTTATAAACATGTTAAAATCACATTACTTTTGGAATAAATGATTCTAATTCATAGATTTCATTTTTTTTCAATACATAATGAGATATATGCATGTAAAATTTTGATAATGATGGGTTGTCTGTGTATAAGTCCCAACTTTAAAACATTTGTGAAACCCCCTTTTCAAATGGATATTACCCCTTACATGGGTCTCCCCCTAGTATTTATTATAAATTTTTATATATTCAATGGACAAAGGATAATTCTTATAGTGACCCATACTTTTCATACATAAATATAGTATCTTTTTAGATGAATATTCAATACATATCAAAAAAACTCACCCAAAGATCATACAGGTTTAGTATCTTTGGAGGATAGATACACAATCTTATTATTTCAGGAAATATCATAAATATATCCCATAAATACCTTCACATTTATTAATCTTTATATACATACCTTACTTAAAACCTTTCTTCATAACCTGTTGAACGAAAATATAAAAAAGGGTGAGATCAAATGCTCAGTAAGGGTAAACCTAAGAGATGTAATTAGATTATCATATGAAAGAATTATATAATCATAAGCGTATGAGATCATGAATATAACTTAAAATGTTTATACCCAATATATCATGAACCGTAAACATGATTCATGGAATAAAACATTATCATTTCAAAAGACAAGAATCATAAGAATGAGAAGTCATCATAAATCAATCATGAACCATAAATTCATTTCATATAAGTGTGGAACCATCATAAGTATAAGAACCATTTAATATTTCAAGTTTATCTACCAAGTCCATAAAATCATAATGTGTCCAGAATCAACACATGTTTCCCACAGTGGATCATGCACGTTGACTTGTTTCCCATAATAGATCAAATACATCGACTTGTTTTCCATAGAGAATCAAGCACATCGACTTGTTTACCATAACTATATCATGAAATATAATACTTTACTCAATGAATTGGAGGGATATATAATTCTGAGAACAACCTTATCAAAATTAAAATTATTAAAATGTGTTCCATTAAATCATTAAAAATTCATCATATCATCGTATCATAACCCATGAAAATAAATTAGGTTTCATAAACATTTCATTAATCCATCATAGAATAACCCATGGAAAATAAATGGGTTTCATAAACATTATATTATAATAATAATAATCCATCTAGAGTATGATAAGTATGGACACATTGGATCTTATCCCTAGTAAAAAAATAATTAATACCAAAGCCTTTGGTTATTAATGAATAAAAATACCAGAAAAATATCATTAAAAAATTATTGAGGAAAATGCCCTTTAAAATTTTAAAATAAAAAAATTTCCCAAATATTAAAAAAAATTAAAATAAAAATGGGAATTTGTAAAGGAATATTTATATCATTTATTGATTATAATTTTCACACCCGCTATTTCAAAATTTATTTATTTTGTTAACTTTCTTTGCGTCGGGTAGTTCGGGTCGAAACCTGACTTAAGATTTGGAGTTCCTTGCGCTTTGGTCTTGATTGCGTCTGGCGCAGCGCGATCGAAGCTGCGCGGCCTCTCCTGGGTCGCCGTGTGACCCCACCCGGTTCACCGCATGCCTTGTCGATGTTTAATTAATGAAATTATTATTATTATTATTATTATTATTATTATTATCTTGGATAATAATTTAATTGAGATTTATTTTTACTATTTGCATTTTATTAAGTTTATTAATGTAAAGTTTAGTATTTAATTCATTAAGTTTTTTTTATTTACCTTAATATTAGTATTATTATTATAACTACTATCTTTATTATTATTGGTTCTTTTTTTTAGTTTCAGTTTTATTTTATTTTTTATTTATTCTTTTTTTTTTCTCAATGTTTTGGGTAGGGTTTCCTCCCCCTTTTCCTATTGCGCCGCACCCCTTACCCATTATTTTTTCCCTTGTCGAAACTGCACCCCCTGGTTCACCTCTTCCTCCCCGGCTTCCCCCTTGGCTCGTCACAACACCCCCTCCTCCCCGGACCGCACCCCTACTCCCCCGTCGCGCTGGTCTTTTGCACTCCGTCGCGTCCTCCCTTCCGGCCAGGCCTCTTGTAACACCCAGAGATTTTATGAAAAATATTCTTTTTAATTTCATTAATGTCTTGTGTTGTACGCTACACCAAAAGGAGCTTGCACAACACGCATCCTTGACTTGCCTTGCATTACACGCAATCGCGACCTTCCTCGATAGCGTGTGTAGTACGCAATAACGAGTTTCACTAAACAACAATATGGTATTAAAATATTATTAAAACTAGCCGTTATGAATAGTAATAACCACTTTTTGATATTTTGTAAATTTTATTTCTCAAAATGGAATTTGTTTTTGGATTTGGAATATCAAAATTAGCTTAGGGTGAAATTTTGGTACTTTTCGGATAACTTTCATTTTCTGATGAATAGTGAAAATTACTAAATTTTAATTAAAAACAACATTTTTAATCAAAATAATTAATAGTGATAAATTATGAATTTGAGTGGTTTTAAAGTATATTTATAATATATTTTTACAATTTAATACAATTTTGGTCATTGGATGTAATTTCATATTTAAAACAGACATAAACAAGTGTCAATCTTTTGATAGTTATTATCTCTTAAGAACACGCTATTTGTTTTGACGACGGGAATTAATTTTTAAATTAATTAATACAACTGATATGTTTTGAATTTGGTAAAATAGACATCATTTTTGAGTTCATAATATCAAATATATCTTAGGCCTAATTTTTGGTATTTTTCTGGAAACATTCATTTTTTTTATGAATAGTGTAACCACTAAGTGGTAGTTAAAAATATTAATTTTTCATAAAACTTAATTTTACCGCTTCTGTGAGTGGAATTTCAAAAATCCGAGAGACACGGTTGATGTCAGTAAGTAAAATGTGGTTCAATGAGATGAAAATAATTTTTGGTGAATAGTAACTTTTTACTTTTTTTACCACGGTTAAAAGTAAATAAGTTAATTAAGGGTAAAAATGATATTATTATTACCCTAACACAAATCCTAATTCTATTGGATAAGTGTAATTAAACCAAAAACAACCTTAGGAATAAAATATGACCATTTAGGCCCACTTGTATTAGATTAGGACATTTATTATTAATTTATTTAAAGAAGTGTTAAAATAGTTAAAATCAAAGTTTAATAATTAAATAATTTTTAATATAGGGTTATACATAAGATAAATTCGAATATAAATATTAATTAGAAAGATAAAAAGATTTCCTACATAATGATATTTTATTTGTAATTTTTAGACATTAAAAAAATTAATTTATTTATGACACAAAGATGATGCAGTAATTATCTTATTAATGAAATATTGACATAATTGATGTTATAAATACCCAAATAAATGTAATTTAAGACTTTTTATGAATTAAAATAATTTTATAGGTTAATATGACATGTTATTATTGATTTAATTAACTTTTTTCTAACTAATCATTCTGTTATGATTTTCACAAAAATCAATTACAAAATAGTGTCAAAATTGACATAAAATAGTTTTTAAAACAAATATTTTATTATTAATTGTTATTTTATTCCTAAAAATCTAAGGTTTGGCCAAATGACTTAGATAAGGTTATATATATTAATAATAAAATCTTGGGTTTCGTTTGGCTTGTTATAGTAATTTTATTAACCTTATAGTATAAGAACGCAAGAAGACACGGTAAAAGTAAAATTATTTAACTGAATGTTAAATCTAAATGATAAGGTTAAAATCGGAACCTAAACTTGTATAAATTCTATTGTATGAGATTATTTCGACCCATCCCCACCTTAGCTTCGAAATAAATCAATTTGGAGCTATTTAAAACCGAATTTGACTTTATAATAAAATAATATTTTTAGTTTTTCCAAAGGAGCCCCTCTCCTCCCTTATAAAAGGGCACCTCCTCCCTCTCTTCCTCACACCACTTTGAGCCTTCAATCTCGTCCAACCTCTGCCAAATTATCTTCTCCACTTCCCTAGAAACATCCTAGAGGTCCTGGTTGTCTTCAAAGACCAATTTTAGTGCCCTAAAAGGAGATCTCAAAGAGGCGCTTCAAAGAAGAGGTAATGTCTGTTAACAATTCTTTCAACTTTATTTCTTCTTCCACTTATTCTTCTTTAGTTGTTTCATTATCACGTAATAACATAGGTATCACTCATATACTGATATGTTATTATAAGTATGAAACAACCCTATTTCACCATCTATCCATCCTACGGAAAACGAAATCATCGCGCGTGCGTACGTACGGAATACCGTCTCCACGCCATGGTGTAATCTATTTTCCACCACCACCTTACATGGATGGGTATAATGGTGTACATAATTACTATATATGATTATTGTAAAGTGATATTGATTCTGAAATAGTATACATACACTCCAATACAATTCCACAATCATGAGAACGATATCATCGCTCGTGCGTACGTATAGACTACCGTCTCCACGACGCGATGAGATTCATTTTCCACGTTAACCTTTCATGAATGATTATAAAGTATATATAATAAGTAATCATGAAATATATGACATAATAATGATACTTGATTTATGTGTATATATATGTATTTCATCTACTTAATTCCATTCAACTCAATAAGGAAACGAAAACAGCGTTCATGCGTACGTACGGCCTACCGTCTCCATGAACGGTGTATTTCTTTCCATTTACTGATCTATTATATATATGTATATTATGAATATATATTATATATAAATCATGTTTTATATTCTGGAATTAAGTAATCATGATCTAATTAATCATATGAATAATTACAAGTCAAAACACGGATGACAAATGAAACGATTTTATCCAAAACGCTCTTTAACATTGAATTTACAAAAGAACGGGTAAAATAAAGTCATAAGTGAACCATATTTGACTTCATAAAAATAATTATGATTCTGGAATAAGTCAATAACATTATTTAAATCATTATACAGGAGGCTCGGACACTTACGAAGAAAATCGGACATAAGGTAAGGGAATATCACAATCTCATTTGTATCCGAGATTTTTTATATTTGGAATTTACTGGGGTGTATTTTATCATCCACATCCATGTTTCCTCAATATTTAATATTATTTCCATCCACCTACAATTTTTTAAATCCAATTTTACCCTTCGGTGAGTTTTTAGTAAAAGATATGAAAGGAATCTTTTGTCGTTTTTCATACGAGCTACTTTTTGACTTTTCCGACAAAAGTACGAGAAGAATGTTTTCTTTTAACTTATATGGAATGAATGGATTTTTGAAACATTATTTCCAAGAATATTCCTTTAAAAGTTTTCAATTTTATTTTTACTCAACTTATTTTAGTTTAAAATTGTATGACATGTTAAGAAAGGAAAAATGTTTTTGAAGTAGAAAGGATATTTTCCTCAAGAATGGAGTTCAAGTGTTTTATCAAAATTATTTTCCATATAAGATAATAAAGGGTTCTGTTTCTATCCCTATTATTACATGAATTTGATTATGTTGTGATGGAAATATTTTTATGAATTCTTTTATCTTATATGAATTGTTTTATGATGTCACGATGTTTAAAGATTCCCATTTTTATTACATGGGTTATGCTATGATGTATGATTTATGATTTTGTGGCACACATAAGAATGGTATCATTATGAGATGGGTGGGACCTATATCTCCCTCCAATGCATTGGGTAAAGATTTTATATCTCATGAGATAGACATGGCTGGAACAGCAGGTTAAACCGGTTCAGTGAAACAGGAATGAAATGAGGAGTGAACTCGGTTCAGAAATGGACTTTGTCCACTAAGATAGTCTTGGCAATGAGCCTTGACTAATAAGAAATGATTCTCTATGATTATGTGTGTATTCCACTAAGTTTCATGTTTTAAGTTTTGATTACTGGGATTACATTTCACTACTATGATTTATCCCATGTTATGAAATTATGATTTCTTTTGCAGGTTAAGATTTCCAAAAGTTATGTTCTTATGTATATGATGTGATTGATATTTCTTTTGTTTACCCTTACTGAGCATTTGAGCTCACCCTTTTATATTTTCTTTTCCCTAGGATATAAAGAAAGGTTTTAGGTAAAAAAAGGAAGATATTTATGGGAGATGTTGAAGATCTTTCACCATGATTAGAAGATTATATTCCGAGTTTCCAAAGACACTAAACTATTACGGTCCTTGTGTGTGTTTTTTGTTATGTACTAAGTATTCTGCAAAAGTAATGTAATGTCCATGTATGTTAAGCTTAGGGTCTCTACAGTTGGTATCAGAGGAAAGGTTTAGTCAACCTTTGGAAACTAGGATGCGAGAACTTTAGTGAGATACCTATAGATATTTCTAAGGTATGTATAGGGATGTCCCTAAGGTTAAGTATAAGTATAGGTTATAGTACTAGAATCACGGTAACCCAAGATGTTAGATTTTGAAGTTACTCCCCCTTTATTATATTGTTTTTCCTGGTGTGATTTTTCCTCTCACACTATTCTTTTTGGGTTTTAGACGATGGCTGGAACCCGAAGGAACGGTGTTGATCAATGTAATGGACAATGCAATGATTGTCCTTCTGATCAAACAAATGTTATGGGAGATGGAGTGAAAAATCTTATTGTTATACTTACACAAGCTATGAATCATTCTAGACTTCCAAATGATCAGAGAAGGAAACAATATTCTATTGAGACCTTCATGAGGCAACGTTCGCCTTCTTTCAGTGGGTATTCCGATCCACTTGTTGCTGAACAATGGATCAATACCACTGAAAAGATATTTTCAGTTCTTCAATGTTCTGAACATGATAAAGTCACCTTAGCAGTATATCGTTTGGAAGGTAATGTTGATCAATGGTGGAATCTTATCAAGAATACGAGGCCAAGAGATGAAATCAAGTCCATGGAATGGGACGAGTTCAAGAACTTATTTTTCAATAAGTACTTCCCTCGTATTCTTCAAACAAAGATGGAGAAGGAGTTTCTTGAACTAAAGCAAGAGGATGATGAATCTGTTGGTATATACGAAGCGAATTTTACAAGGCTTGCAAGGTATGCATCTAGATTTATCATCCAACCTGAAAGTAAAGTTGATCGATTCTTCAGTGGCTTAAAACCAAATATTTGAAGGGCATTATCTATAAGAGATTTCAGTAGCTATGAAGAAATTGTGCGTTGTGCTATCAAGGTAGAAATGGAAGTTGGTGTTACTTATCCATCTCATAGTTTTGACAAGAAACGAAAGATGGAGTTCAAGGAGAAATCTTAGAATAATGGTGAAAAGAAGGTCATCGAGCAGCTGAGTGTCGAAGTAATGGAAAAAGGGTTTCTAATGATGTGAATAAAGAAAATACTATAGAGAACGCACCACTAACACTTCAATGCTTCAAGTGCAAGGAAATGGGGCATTATGCTAATAAATTCCCTAATCCAAGGGTTAGTGATGATCGACATGAGCAACCACTTAAGGCAAAGGACAAAGGGAAGTCAAATGCGATCACTATTGGAAATGTTGAATATGACAACGATGTGGTGGAATGATTAAGTGTTTATGTAATGGGATTCCAAAATAATGTTGTATATAGTATCGTGGAATATTGGAATATTTATGTATTGTTCTATTGTGGTTTTCAATAATTTTATGGTACCGCTAACCATGGAAAGTGATTGAGATATTTTTGGTAAGCAGATGATATGCGCATAATGAAGGGATAAGAAGATAATGATATGTTTGATTGTATTCATGAGCTCATGATTGATATAAGGACTAAGTGATATCATGGTTTGAGTATAAATAATTTTGAGGATTTTTGTTTGTGGAAAGTGTTAACTTTTAACTGCATTCATGTTTTCACTAAGGTTCAACGGGTATTAATTCTTCAAGAGAATACATGATTAAGGTATTCACATGTTTATAATTTTACCAACAAGATATATCTTATGATATACTGGGGATAAATTATGGCATTCACGTGATTGTTATGTGACATTTCAAGTAATCATTTTCTTTATACTATCAGCTTGGACAGAAGTATTTTAGATAAGCCTAAAGATTGGAATAGATTATGTTGGACATAAGTTAGTATTGTGTAAGGATAGAACTTTTTTATGGTATGTTATAGTAATATAGCTTTAGAAAAAGGACAACATGTAGGACGGGCGACAGCCCATCGCGTCGGACAAGGCTGTGGGAATCGAACCTACAACTGAAGTGCGACTGGCCTTTATCGCCTACCACTGGCCTACAGGAAGTCCCTGTATAGTAGAAACTAGTTTTATTATATTAAGCAGTATTATATAATAAGTATAAGTCCATTTTAGGAACCAAATATGATTAATCTCACTATATATGGACTTATGTATTTTTTGATAACTTTTCTAACCTTTTGTTTGAGATAGATGGAATGACCCATCATTCTATCACATGATCTGCTAACACATCACAAATAACAAATTCAAATTCATTTCATTAATAGATGAAGTGGAAATTGTCCAAAGAACGACCAACGGTGAGACTATACCAAAATCACAAAAGTATTTCTTCTTATTCGAATTTCATCAACTTTAGGGAAATGATCTTGAAAACCAAAAATGTTGTCCAAGTGCTCTTATATCTGATGAATCAGATGGTACCTTAGATCATCAAAAATTTATGCCTTTGTGATTTCTGGATTTTCCATAGCCATGATCTCTACCACTCTCCATCAGAACATGATGGTTAGATTTCTCTTCCATATCCATATTTTCACCTATGTGGAAACCCAGTGATTAGTTTATTTGGGTAACCGTTGCATTTCATACTTTTGTTTTTAAAGATTGGTTTTGGTATTCCTTTTTATGATGTGGGTTTCTATTAAAAAAACTTTTGAGTAGTAAACCATTTATAACCCCGACGAATTTCGAGGGCGAAATTCATTTTAAGGGGGGTAGAATGTAACACCCTGAGATTTTATGAAAAAACAGTCTTTTTAATTTCATTAATGTCTTGTGTTGTACTCTACACCAAAAGGAGCTTGCACAACACGCATCCTTGACTTGCCTTACATTACACGCAATTGCGACCTTCCTTGATAGCATGTGTAGTACGCAATAACGAGTTTCACTAAACAACAATATGCTATTAAAATATTATTAAAACTAGCCGTTATGAATAGTAATAACCACTTTTTGAAATTTTGTAAATTTTATTTCTCAAAATGGACTTCATTTTTTGGATTCGGAATATCAAAATTAGCTTAGGGTGAAATTTTGGTATTTTTCGGATAACTTTCATTTTCTGATGAATAGTGAAAATTACTAAATATTAATTAAAAACAACCTTTTTAATCGAAATAATTAATATTGATAAATTATTAATTTTAGTGGTTTTAAATTATATTTAGAATATATTTTTACAATTTAATAAAATTTTGGTCATTGGATGTAATTTCACATTTAAACCAGACATAAACAAGTGTCAATCTTTTGATAGTTATTATCTCTTAAGAACATGCTATTTGTTTTGATGACGGGAATTAATTTTTAAATTAATTAATGCAACTGATATTTTTTAAATTTGGTAAAATAGACATCATTTTTGAGTTCATAATATCAAATATATCTTAGGCCTAATTTTTGGTATTTTTCAGGAAACTTTCATTTTTTTTGTGAATAGTGAAACCACTAAGTGGTAGTTAAAAAAAATGAATTTTTCATAAAACTTAATTTTACCTCTTCTGTGAGTGGAATTTTAAAAATCCTAGCAACACGGTTGATGTCAGTAAGTAAAATATGGTTCAATGAGATGAAAATAATTTTTGGTGAAGAGTAACTTTTTACTTTATTTACCACGGTTAAAAGTAAATAGGGTAATTAAGGGTAAAAATGATATTATTATTACCCGAACACATGTCCTAATTCTATTAGATAAGTTTAATTCGACCAAAAACAACCTTAGGACTAAAATATGACCATTTAGGCCCACTTGTATTAGACTAGGACATTTATTATTAATTTATTTAAAGAAGGGTTAAAATAGTTAAAATCAAAGTTTAATAACTAAATCATTTTTAATATAGGGTTATACATAAGATAAATTCGAATATAAATATTAATTAGAAAGATAAAAATATTTCTTACATAATGATATTTTATTTGTAATTTTTAGACATTAAAAAAGTTAATTTATTTATGACACAAAGATGATGCAGTAATTATCTTATTAATGAAATATTGACATAATTGATGTTATAAATACCCAAATAAATGTAATTTAAGGCTTTTTATGAATTAAAATAATTTTATAGGTTAATATGACATGTTATTATTTATTTAATTAACTTTTTTAGAACTAATCATTCTGTTATGATTTTCAAAAAAATCAATTACAAAATACTGTCAAAATTGACATAAAATAGTTTTTAAAACAAATATTATATTATTAATTGTTATTTTATTCTTAAAAATGTACTGTTTGGCAAAATGACTTAGATAAGGTTATATATATTATTAATAAACAACTTGGAGTTCTTTTGTCTTGTTATAGGAAGTTTATTAAAATTATAGTATAAGAACACAAGAAGACACGGTAAAAGTAAAATTATTTAACTTAATGTTAAATATAAATGATAAGGTTAAAATAGGAACCTAAACTTGTCTAAATTCTATTGGATGAGATTATTTCGACCCATCCACACCTTATCTTAGAAATAAATCAATTTTGAGATATTTAAAACCGATTTTGACTTTATAATAAAATAATAGTTTTAGTTTTTCCAAAGGAGCCCCTCTCCTCCCTTATAAAAGGGCACCTCCTCCCTCTCTTCCTCACACCACTTTGAGCCTTCAAGATCGTCCAACCCATGCCAAATTCTCTTCTCCACTTCCTTGGAAACATCCTAGAGGTCCTGGTCATCTTCAAAGACCAATTTTAGTGCCCTAAAAGGAGATCTCAAAGAGGCGCTTCAAAGAAGAGGTAATGTCCGTTACCAATTCTTTCAACTTTATTTCTTCTTCCACTTCTTCTTATTTGGTTGTTTCATTATGAAGTAATAACATCGGTATAAATCATATACTGATATGTTATTATAAGTATGAAACAACCCTATTTCACCATCTATCCATCCTACGGAAAACAAAATCACCGCGCGTGCCTACGTACGGAATACCGTCTCCACGCCGGGGTGTAATCTATTTTCCACCACCACCTTACTTGGATGGGTATAATGGTGTACATAATAACTATATATGATTATTTTAAAGTGATATTGATTCTTAAATAGTATACATACACTCCAATACAATTCCACGATCATGAGAATGATATCATCGCTCGTGCGTACGTACGGACTACCATCTCTACAACGCGATGAGATTCATTCTCCACGTTAACCTTTCATGAATGATTATAAAGTATATATAATAAGTAATCATGAAATATATGACATAATAATGATACTTTATTTATGTGTATATATATTTATGTCATCTACTTAATTCCATTCAACTCAATAAGGAAATGAAAACAGCATTCATGCGTACGTACGGCCTACCATCTCCATGAACTGTGTATTTCTTTCCATTTACTGATCTATTATATATATTTATATTCTGAATATATATTATATATAAATCATGTTTTATATTCTTTAATTAAGTAATCATGATCTAAGTAATCATATGAATAATTACAAGTCAAAACATGGATGACAAATGAAACGATTTTACCAAAAACGCTCTTTAACATGGAATTTACAAAAGAACGGGTAAAATAATGTCATAAGTGAACCATATATGAAATCATAAAAATAAGTATGATTTTGGAATAAGTAAATAACATTATTTAAATCATTATACAGGTGGTTCAGACACTTACGAAGCAAATTGGACTTAAGGTAAAGGAATATCACAATCTCATTTTTATCCGAGATTGTTTATAATTTGGAATTTACTCTGGTTTATTTTATCATCCACATCCATGTTTCTTCAATATGTAATATTATTTCCATCCCCATACAATTTTTTAAATCCAATTTTACCCTTCGGTTAGTTTTTATTAAAAGATATGAAAGGAATCTTTTGTCATTTTGTCATACGAGGTACTTTTGGAATTTTCTGACAAAAGTACGAGAAGAATGTTTTCTTTTAACTTATACAGCATGAATGGATTTTTAAAAAATTATTTCCAAGAATCTTCCTTTACAAGTTTTCAAGTTTATTTTTAATCAACTTCTTTTAGTTTAAAATTGTATGACATGTTAAGAAAGGAAAAAAAATTGAAGTAGAAAGGATATTTTCCTCAAGAATGGAGTTCAAGTGTTTTATCAAAATTATTTTCCATCTAAGATAATAAAGGGTTCTGTTTCTATCCATATTATTACATGGATTTGATTATGTTTTGATGGAAATATTTTTATGAATTCTTTTATCTTATATGAATTGTTTTATGATGTCACGATGTAGAAAGATTCCCATTTTTATTACATGGGTTATGCTATGATGTATGATTTATGATTTTGTGGCACACATAAGAATGGTATCATTATGAGATGGGTGGGACCTATATCTACCTCCAATGCATTGGGTAAAGATTTTATATCTCATGAGATAGACATGGCTAGAACGGCAGGTTAAACCGGTTCAGTGAAAGAGGACTGAAACGAGGAGTGAACTCGGTTCAGAAATGGACATTGTCCACTAAGATAGTCTTGGAAATGAGCTTTGACTAATTAGAAATGATTATCTATGATTATGTGTGTATGCCACAAAGTTTCGTGTTTTAAGTTATGATTATTGGGATTACATTTCACTAATATGATTTATCCCATGTTATGAAATTATGATTTCTTTTGCAGGTTAAGATTTCCAAAAGTTATGTTATTATGTATATAATGTGATTGATATTTCTTTTGTTTACCCTTACTGAGCATTTGAGCTCACCCTTTTATGTTTTCTTTTCCCCAAGATATAAAGAAAGGTTTTAGGTAAAAAAAAAGGAAGATCTTCATGGGAGATGTTGAAGATCTTTCACCACGATTAGAAGAATATATTCCGAGTTTCTAAAGACACTAAACTATTACAGTCCTTGTGTGTGTGTTTTTGTTATGTACTAAGTATTCCTCAAAAGTAATGTAATGTCCATGTACGTTAAGATTAGGGTCTCTACACCTATCGCCTGCTCGCCGCTTCCTGGATCCTCCGCGTCGCCCCCTGTTCCCTCTCCCATTCCTGTCACCCCCTGTTCCCTCTCCCATCCCCGTCTCAGCTCCTCCCCATGTAGCCGATGTCTTCCCCTCCCTCTCGGCCGGCTGGAAGCACAACCCCCCTGGAACCCTGGTTGCTGACTTCTTTGATGCGCTGTCTCTCCCCAGGAAAATGCCCTCGCTGCTCCGCTGGACTTCCCCTCACCTTGTCCGGTGAACCCCAACCGCTGACCCCCCTTGCTTGGTCCAAAAAACCCCAGAACCTCCTCCCTATGTCCGGCGAACCTCGACGCCCTCTAATCTATCCAAACCCTGACCAGGACAGCTCGCGAAGTCGCATGACCTCCCTCGTTGGTCGGCGCTGCTCCGACTTCCCCCATCGGTGTCTCGCCCTCCTGCCTCATGCGCAAACCCCCCCCCCTGAATAGGTCTATCTTTTACCTTCCTTGAGTTTTTTTTCAGGTGTCAAGTTCCTTAAGAATTGTTTTTTTTTCTCTGTTTTTGTCTGATATCTTGTTTTTGGGTTCGCGTTAGGATCATTGTGGTGCGAACGACACGCGATTGAAGTTACGCGCTCCAATTTGAAGATTTTAAATCAATTTTCGGGGTTCGCCACCGAAGTAGGTGGTTCCGCATCTAGTTAGTATTGGATGAATTAGTTTGAAAGATTAATTTATTTAGCGTGTTGTTTAATTAATTCGGGTAATGTGAAGTTGTTTTTCCTTTCGTTTTGAATTATGAATTGCATTAAAATTGTTTAGTAAATTGTTTATCTTGTGTGTGTGTGTGTTTCTGCTGAGAACCTTGTTGGTGATTTTTAACTTGTCCCGTTAGATTATTAATTTTTTTCCAGAGGTGCGAACTATGTTTTCAACATGGCATCGGGTGCGTTGGGTCATAAAAGAAGTTTTTGTTTGAGTTCAGTGGGTAATTACAATTGATTATTTTAAATTGTTTTATAAGATTATACTTTTGACTTGTTAAATTATGTGGTGCTTTACTGCTCTGATTTTACAAATTGTAAAATGTTTAATTAAATGACTTTTGTGGTGAAAATCATGTTTTGATAATATTATGCTATTTCTTTGGTTATGAAATAGGTTTCGGTTTTTTTTGTGTTCAAATTCATGTTCTTCTCTTCAAAATTTGTTTATTAAAATCTTAAGTGTTTTGGAAAATAGTTATTAAGGATGGAAAATTGTTTTATTTGGTTTTGTAAGAAATGCAGATTGAGTTTTGAAACTTTTTAGTGTGCATATTATTTCTAAATGGTGTTTATGTGTGTAATTGGTCGGTCTTTTAATGATAAGCGTCTTCTTCTTAATTGTGCCGATGATTTAACTAAGTATGTATCCTATACAGATTGAGTTTTGATAACAATTTTGGTGTGCGCAGGGTTTTAAAAGAGGGGTTGAGTGTGTAATTGTGATTTTGCGTGCGTAGATACCCTATTTGGCTTTTATCCATTAGTGTGACATCTGAAATGAACTTTGAATTACATGAGCACATACGGGAAGCCTGGGTACTAGGTGGGCGGACTAGACTAGTGTGCTAGTGATACGGGAGTGGCCTTGGCCCAGTTTCACTTAGCGGGATTAACACTTACAACACCAACTAAATATTGGATGATGACTAGAGACCACTATGGTAGGAGGTGTTTCCCTACCAGTGGCTCGTGCACGGGAATGTGTGATATGGTTCACTGAGACGTGAGGTTCTAGGGTCCCACTTCTCGCCAGTATCTTTAGGGTCTCCCATGTATTGTGCTCTTCCTCTGCTTGCTACTCTCCGTCGGCACACAGTGTGACGTTGGGGTTACCAAGAAATTTGTGTGTGCGTGTGTGCGTGGGTGCGTGGGTCTGTGTGTGTGTGTGTGTGTTTTTATGTGTGTGCGTGCATCTGTGTGGGTGTGTGTGCGTGTGTGTAAGTTAATTTAAGTCGTTTTCCTTTTAGAGAATTTTTCCCTTAAAAACCGTTTTCATTAAAAATTCTTTAAACACTTATTTATTTTTATTCTGTTAAATTTCAAATGTATTTGTCTTTTAATAATTATGTGTGGAACCTTTTTCTCCATGGCATCCTACTGAGATTTTATCTCACACCCTACATACACAATTGGGTGTATGTAGATTTTGTTTCTTCTGCATTTCAGGTTGTGACTTTGTGGTCAGCGTTGGTGGTTCTGGTTGCTGTTGGTTTTCGTGTGCAGGTTGGTGTTGGTAGCTTGGGGATGAGGCTTCTCGTGTCGCATGAGGTTGGTTTTGGAGTTTAGTTCTCTATTCTTGCTGTTGTTCATTTTGGGTTTTTAGCTAAATAGTAGGCTTTAAACCTTTTCATAGTTAAAAGGCATGTTTCGTTTTCTATTTCTAATTTCAGTTTATTTATCTGGTTTGTTGTTTTTCTGCCTTTTATTTTTGGTAAAATCATTCCCAGGTGTTGTTTTTTGATACCCGGGCACTTGTTCCAGCCCGTGGGGATCGGGAACGCCCTTCGGGCCTTGCCGCGGACCAGGTCGGGGATCGGGTCGGATGGCGACCCGGCCTAGTTCGTGAAAAATTGGTATCAGAGGGCAAGTTTTCTCTCTAGGGTCATGTTCTTTTAGGATAGAGTCACGGTAGACTTGATTTTGGGTTGTCGGGACTCGAAATCCTAGTTACGAGTAAGGTGCTTGGCCAGCACACCTCGTGGCGGGACTCAAGTTACCAAAGTATGTTGTGGTTTGTCTGAGTTTTTGGTCATTGTTGTTAATCTTGTCTAGGGGAAACGAAAAGGAAGTAGGGTATATGGTCTTAGTGAGTTCGCAGGGTCTGGCAAGCCTTGTGGAGCCGGGGACATTGTCCTAAAATACTCTTTGTGGCCAGTGGTGTGATCGGCGTATGGTCGCCAACCATATGTTCCAATCATCCGCTGACCCTAGTTTCCTCCAGCATTGTTTCTCATCTCTTTGTTTTGGATTCGTGGAAATTTGGTTTTTAAGTAAAAATGTTTTGGTCTTGGGAAATATTTTCAAATTAGGTTATTTAAAAATGAAATGGTGTGTGAGGTTTGAAAAATGTGGGTTGGATGTTTTGGTTTTGAAAAAAATGGAAAGGTTTGGTTTTGATCCTTGGTGTTCTCGTGGGAAACCACATGCATGAATGTATATGGAAAAAAGAAATGGTTAATGGAATGAGTAGGTGAATTCATGGATGGATATGAGGTTGATGCCAATGAGGTATGAGAACATTCATGTGCGAGGCCCATGGGGCACCATTGGTGTTTGTGCGACCCACTGGCTTTGCTTATTTTCAAAATGTTTTGTTAAAGGAAAACTTGGTGGATTTCAATAACCGTTGATTGTGTGGTGTGTCCTTGTAATTTTGAAAGGTTGGATGTGAGACCTTTTGAGCCGAGAATCCTTTTTGACTGATTTGTGTCTTGAGTTTGAATTCTTGTAGGCCAGTTGGTGTGAAGGTGTGTGGTTGATGGTCACTTTTGAAGAATACATCATGGAGCCCTTGTAGTGGTTCCCCCTACACGTTTGGTGTTCTCTTGTGGTATGCCTTGAACATTGGACCAGTTCGGTTGGGTCCATGGTTTTCTTTCGTGACTAGTGTATTCCCCCCAATAAAGCGTTGGCAGGTGATTATAGTCCGGCCACAGGAAAATCGTCGTTGGCTGACCCTCCAGTTGATCAGAGGAATCTTTTCTTGAATTCTAGAATTAAACCCACCCCTCCTCTTTACAACTAAGCGGATCCTCTCGCAGTGGGATGACAGAAGCGATGGGAGTTGAAGGGAGTTTCGGTCTTTTGAGTGTCTTGACTCGTCGGTATGAAGTTTGATGTCTTCGTGTTTGAAGGTTTCCCCCTGGAAACGGCGAAAGGAAGTCCAGTAGGGAAGGGTGAAGGTGGTTCAGAATTTTTAGTGTTGACCATAGTCTTGAAGGGAATTTT
Source organism: Viscum album (assembly GCA_963277665.1). Taxonomy (NCBI): domain Eukaryota; kingdom Viridiplantae; phylum Streptophyta; class Magnoliopsida; order Santalales; family Viscaceae; genus Viscum; species Viscum album. Next base: position 340,795,608 of record OY728167.1, read on the forward strand.
AGTATTTTCATTGGTTGCAAGGGTCTTGTTCGGTGACGTCATGTAGTGTGAGTTCTCTTTTATTGTCAAGGTTAAAGTTTGACCTCATTAATTTGAATGTTCTGTTTGGAAACAGTGAAGGAGATTCCAGTGGGGAAAGGTGGAAGCATCCCAGAGTGGTCAGTGCTGGCCACTATTCTAAATAACCTTAGGTCCTTCATTGGTTTTGTTTAAAAAAAGGGTCTACATTAGGCCACTAGTGTGGCAGGCCCAGTCACAAGGGGATGCTACGGTCGATTGCAGGAATCACATGTTGTTCAAGACGTGGTTTAAAGTCTTTCTCAGTGTAATGTTCCTCTCAATAGTAATGGTCATGTTCAGGTGAATATTGGTGTTGTCGTGTTCTCATTCAGTGTGACAAAGGGTGATGTGCATGCACCATTTCAATTCTGGTGTTGGTGAATGTTCTGCATATGATCAATCAGATGATGTAATGTGTCGTGTTTGCTGGCGGTGTCTTGGTTGCAGTGTGGTGGCATGTGACACCAAAAAGGGGAAGCTCTATTAGGGAGTCTTCGACACCTGACTGCGAGGCAGATGATGCTTCAAATATCAAGGCTCCAGCCATAGGCCTCGGAGTGAAGCTGGCGCGTGGTCAGGAACCCTGGGAGTGTATGAGACTCCAAATTGATTTTTGTCATCAGTATTAAAAGTGGAGGCGATTTAAATTGTTTCTATAGTTGTTCCACTCCGAATGATCCATCTGGTTGCATAATGTTTCTGTGTCCATGTGGAGGCGTTTTCGTCTCGTGCCTTAAAGTCTTGGGGGTTGCGTTCCACTGGATGCAATCGCTTTAGTGGTCCTTATGAGAGTCTGTTGGGTAACCCAGTCTAAAATTTGAATGGGGTTCATCCAGGAAATTTTGAGATGTTGGTTTATGGCCAGCCGTGGTTTTGACGCCTGGTGGTCGGGGCCCTCCCTCCCCGCCCCTTGTGGTGGGGTGTTTGGTCATCGTCGGAAAATTGTCAAAGTTTGTACCTTCCGTTAGTTCTAATAGCGGGGAGATCCACGATGGGTCTCGCACAAAGGTCTCTGGAATAAATCGGTGTTGGCCTTTCCCTAATGGTGGGGAGTCTGCCCGGACCTCCCCATGTTGGGTTTCTAGTCTCGCCTTGGGCATTGGTAGGTTATTAATGGTGGGGAGACCCACATTGGGTCTTGCACGAATGTCTCTAGAATGAATCAGTGCTGGACTTTTATTTAATGGCGGGGAGTCCGCTCGAACCTCCATGTGTCGGTTTTCCAGTCTCGTCTTGGGCTTTAGTAGGCTCTTAAAGGTGGGGAGCCCTTCGGGCTTCCCCACATTGACCTTTTGGTTCTGCTTCTAAAGATGAGTTGATGATAAGTGATAAGAGTGTTCTATGGATGTGGTTTGACCTTGTTTTTTCATTCTATCCAAATGGTGTGGTTTTGGTTTAATAATGGTTGAGATGTCTCAACTTGTCAAGTTGGTTTTCGTGGGTGCGAGAGTCTCTTTCCTTGATCAGTCAACTGGAGGCATTCTAGCTCTTTGGGGCGGGCGACACATATCAGAAAGTCTTTTTTTACACGTTTCATGATGTTGTCATTTAATCACCTTATCTGATCACGATGTGTTTGCCTCTTTTCGCTTGTTTCATAGGGGTCCTCTTTGGACCTTAAGGAGGTGTTGTTTCTTACATTGGGTCTCAGCCTTGGTTGTGGGTTTTCAGGGACCGAAATCTTTATGGTGGGGAGAATTGTCACACCCGCCATTTCAAAATTTATTTATTTTATTAACTTTCTTTGCGTCGGGTAGTTCGGGTCGAAACCCGACTTAAGATTTGGAGTTCCTTGCGTTTTGGTCTTGATTGCGTCCGGCGTAGCGCGGTCGAAGCTGCACGGCCTCTCCTGGGTCGTCGCGTGACCCCGCCCGGTTCACCGCATGCCTTGTCGATGTTTAATTAATGAAATTGTTATTATTATTATTATCTTGGATAATAATTAAATTGAGAGTTATTTTTACTATTTGAATTTTATTAAGTTTATTATTGTAAAGTTTAGTATTTAATTCATTATGCTTTTTTATTTACCTTAATATTAGTATTATTATTATAACTACTATCTTTATTATAATTGGTTGTTTTTTTAGTTTCAGTTTTATTTTATTTGTTAATTTATTATTTTATTTTCTCATTGTTTTGGGTAGGGTTTCCTCCCCCTTTTCCTGTTGTGCCGCACCCCTTCCCCATTATTTTTTTCCCCCGTCGAAACTGCACCCCCTGGTTCACCTCTTCATCCTCGGCTTCCCCCTCGGCTCGTCGCGACACCCCCTCCTACCTGGACCGCACCCCTGCTCACCCGTCGCACCGGTCTTTCGCACTCTACCGCGGCCTCCCTTCCGGCCAGGCCTCTCACCTGCTCGCCACTTCCTAGATCCTTTGTGTCGCCCCCTGTTCCCTCTCCCATCCCTTTCGCCCATGTTCCCTCTCCCATCCCCGTCGCATCTCCTCCCCATGTAGCCGGCGTCTTCCCCTCCCTCTCGGCCGGCAGGAAGCGCGACCCCCCTAGAAACCTGGGTGCCGACTTCTTTGACGCGTCGTCGCTCCCTGGAAAACACCCCCATTGCTCTGCTGGACTTCCCCTCACCTGGTCCAGCAAACCCCAACCGCCCACCCCCCTTGCTCGGTTCGGCGAACCCCAACACCTCCTCCCTCTGTCCGGCAAACCTCGACCCCCTCTACTCTATCCAACCCCCGACCAGGCCATCTCGTGAAGTCATGCGACCTCCCTCGCTGATCGGCGCTTCTCCGACTTCCCCCATCGGTGTCTCGCCTTCCTTCCTCGTGCGCAAACCCCCCACCCCCCCGAATAGGTCTCTCTTTTACCTTCTTTGAGTTTTTTTTGCAGGTGTGAAGTTCCTTAAGAATTGTTTTTTTTCTCTGTTTTGGTCTGATATCTTGTTTTTGGGTTCGCGTTAGGATTATTGTGGTGAAAATGACACGCGATTGAAGTTACACGCTCCAATTTGAAGATTTCAAATCAATTATCGGGGTTCACCACCGAGGTAGGTGGTTCCGCATCTAGTTATTATTTTATGAATTAGTTTACAAGATTAATTTGTTTATCATGTTGTTTAATTAATTCGGGTAATGAGAAGTTGTTTTTCCTTTCGTTTTGAAGTATGAATTGCATTAAAATTGTTTAGTAAATTGTTTATCTTGTGTGTGTATTTCTGCTGAGAACCTTGATGGTGATTTTTAACTTGTCCTGTTAGATTATTAATTTTTTTCAAGAGGTGCGAACTATGTTTTTGACATGGCATCGGGTGTGTTGGGTTGTAAAAGAAGTTTTTGTTTGAGTTCAGTGGGTAATTCCAAGTTATTATTTTAAATTGTTTTATAAGCTTCTACTTTTGACTTGTTAAATTATGTGGTGATTTACTGCTCTGATTTTACAAATTGTAAAATGTTTAATTAAATGACTTTTGTGGTGAAAATCATGTTATGATAAGATTATGATGTGTGTTTGGTTATGAAAGAGGTTTGGGTTGTTTTTGTGTGCAAATTCATGTTCATCTCATCAAATTTTTTTTATTAAAATCTTAAGTGTTTTGGAAAATAGTTATTAAGGATGGAAAATTGTTTTAGTTGGTTTTGTAAGAAATGCATATGGAGTTTTGAAACATTTTAGTGTGCGTCTTATTTCTAAATGGTTTTTATGTGTGTAATTGGTCGGACTTTTAATGATAAGCGTCTTCTTCTTAATTGTGTGGATGATTTAACTAAGTATGTAGCCTATGCAGATTGAGTTTTGAAAACAATTTTGGTGTGCGCATGGTTTTAAAAGAGGGGTTGAGTGTGTAATTGTGATTTTGCATGCGTAGATACCCTGTTTGGATTTTATGCATTAGTGTGACATCTGACATTAAATTTGATTTACTTGAGCACAAACGGGAAGCCTGGGTACTAGGTGGGCAGACTAGACTAGCGTGCTAGTGATACGGGAGTGGCCTCAGCCCAGTTTCACTTAGCAGGATTGACGCTTACAACACTAATTAAATATTGGATGATGAGTGGAGACCACTATGGTAGGAGGTGTTTCCCTACCAGTGGCTCATGCATTGGAATGTGTGATATGGTTCACCGAGATGTGAGGTTCTAGGGTCCCACTTCTCACTAGTATCTTTAGGGTCTCCCATGTATTGTGCTCTTCCTCTGCTTGGTGCTCACCATCGGCACACAGTGTGACGTTGGGGTTACCAAGAAAAGTGTGTGTGCGTGTGTGCGTGTGTGCGTGTGTCTGTGTGTGTGCGTGTGTATGTGTGTGCGTGCGTCTGTGTGGGTGTGTGTGCGTGTGTCTAAGTTAATTTAAGTCGTTTTCCTTTTAGAGAAGTTTCCCCTTAAAACCATTTTCATTAAAAATTCTTTAAACACTTATTTATTTTTATTATATTAAATTTCAAATGTATTTGTCATTTAATAATTATGCATGGAACCTATTTCTCCATGGCATCCTACTGAGCTTTTAGCTCACACCCTACATAAACCCTTTGGTGTATGTAGATTTTGTTTCTTCTGCATTTCAGGTTGTGACTTCGTGGTCAGCGTTGGTGGTTCTGGTTGCTGTTGGTCTTCGTGTGCAGGTTGGTGTTGGTATCTTGGAGATGAAACTTCTCGTGTCGCATGAGGTTGGTTTTGGAGTTTAGTTCTCTATTCTTGTTCTTTTTCATTTTGGTTTTTTAGAAAAATAGTAGACTTTAAACCTATTCATAGTTTAAAGGCACGTTTGGATGTCTATTTCTAATTTAAATTTATTTATCTGGTTATTTGTTTTTCTACCTTTTATTTCGGATAAAATCATCCCCATGTGTTAGTTTTTGATACCTGGGCACTTGTGCCAGCCCGTGGAGATCGGGAACGCCCTTCGGGCCGTGCCGCGAACCGGGTCGGATGGCGACCCGGCCTGGTTCATGACTATAATGGTAGGAAATACCGTTCATGTCGTACATGTTAAAACAAATATTCCTTTAATATTTTTGGTAAAAAGTCAAAAGAAACTTGTTAAAAAAATGATAAAAAGATTTCTATTAAATTTTTTAAAAAAAAAACCAAAAAATTGGAAAAAAATAAAATTAAAAAATAATTTTATAATATTAAAACCATTCATTGAAACATTTTTTATAAAACATGGTCATAGAAGAGAAATGATTTTTCAACTGAAGATAGAAATAAATTAAGTTTTCCTTAAAATAATTATTCCAGTATCTTTAGTTCTTAGAGAGAGGAAAACTAAATTAAAACATTTATTCTCCATAAATAACCATAGGATAAGAAAATTCTTGAGTTTCTTGAGAGGTATATCATAATATTTCATCATCATAATCATAACATAAACAATCTCGATTAACAATGAGATTGCAACATAAAAACTCTTACTGCTTTGGTAACTTTTGAATCATAAGAACCATATAGGAATAACATAAATTTAAAACTTAAATATCATTAAAATAATTATATTAATGATATAACATGTCAAAAGGGCAGTATATAAACAACTTAAAATAAATGAGTGGTGAATATGGTATGTGTCGCACGAAAATAAAAGTGGGATGAAACTCCCTTACCTCAATTATCGAATTCCTTTTAAAATATTAAAACATAATGTACAATAAATATTGGTTTATTAGAAATCTATTTCATAACCATACTCATATATATCATATCATATATTATTTTTTATAAACATTTACCACCCATTTATTGACAATTCTTTATTAAAATCATTGTTTCATGTAATAATTGATTATTTTTTCATATATGTTTTTGGTTTGTTAGTTTCAGTCCTTATACTTTGATTATGGTTACATAATATAAATCATTATATAAATATCATATGAATTAAATTTTTACATATTTATAGTCATACATTAAATCTATAGACAGAAAATGAATTACACCGTTCATGGAGACTGTATGTTATATGTACGCATGAACGTTGTTTCTATTTTTTCCAATGGATGGAAAAAAAGAAAGGTAAATAATAATTAAAATTTAAAATATAATTATTATATAATATAAATCATATATTTTCATTAAATCCATCCTTATCACCATCTATTTCAAAATAAAATGAAAAATAAATCACATCACTTTTGTGGTGGCAGTAGTCCACACGTACGCATGAGTGACATTATTGTTTTCCAAGGGACTGGAAGGTAAGAAGGTTGATGTGATATTATAAGTACACAATTATAATTATGTCATAAATATCATATATATATATATTAAATACATCATTATAACCATATATGAGAGGTGGTGATGGAAAACGAATTACATTGGTTTGTGAGGCGGTAGTTCATCGTACACATGATCGACGATTTCATTTCCCATTTGATGGAAGAGGATATGGATATAGGTTATTAATTAAATATAATAAAATATAATTATATTATAGATAATATTTTTATTATATTTTAGTTATTAAGATATAACTAAATGTGGTAAGAGGAGAAGTAAAAAAACGAAAGAGCTTAGTGAAGACAATTACCTTCTCTTAGAAAAACCTCCTTTGGATCTCTTATTAAGGACCCTAGAGTTAATATTTTTGGAAGAAACAAAAGATATATAACATGTATAAGGATGTTGGGGAGATATTTAATTAGGTTTTTTTTAGAAAATTTGATTAATAATTGTGAATAATTGAGGAGATGAGGTTCCCTTTTATAATTAAGGAGTGACATTTTTTTAAATTTCAAAAACTATTCAATAATGGGAAGTCTCTCTCAACCCAAGTTCCAAAAAAATTATAAATAATAGATTTTATGGAATTTAATATTTATCCAAACATTAAAAAAAAGAATCATTTTTTTAAACATTTCATTCCATTATCCTCTAAGTTTACTTACTTTTACCATCTTAGTTGTCACCCTAGTAACAAGTTTTTTATTTATTTACCTAGGTAATTTATACTTTAATTATAATTAAATTTTTCTTATCATATAATTTGGACCGACTTATTCTAAAATATAAGTTAAATTTATCAAATAAAATTCCTGTGTGTGTGTAAAATTAATTTTAACACAGGTGCATGTAATGCGCAAAACCTTATTTTAACCTTAACTGTGGTAATTAATTGTTTACTGTTTTCATGATTAATTATGGCCAAAAATAAAGTTTAAATTATTAAATAATATTAATTATTTTTATTTAAAATATAAAATCCATTTTACCTAATTATATTTACATAATTGGTAGTATTTAATTTTAAATTAAACCCACAACCATGATGGAAATGTGGTTTTCCAAAGAAAAGGTTTCTCAAGTACAAATTGTTTTTTTATATGATTTTCAACATAAAATTTATTAAAATTATATAAATTGTATTAATAATAATATATTTGAACTAATTTTTAGTTTCAAAATAATTTTAAAACAAAATGGAACTTTGTAAATGCTTTAAACAAAAAATCAGTTTAAAAAAACAATATATTCACTATTCATCAAAAAATTAATCTTTTAAAAAAATTCTCAAAAATTAACTATAAGATAATTTTGAAATTTTCATTTCAAAAATAAATTTTATTTTTTCAACCAAATTCTCTAAAATTGGAAGGAATTAATTTTAAAATAAGTTCATGATTGAACCACTTTTTAGAAAAATTCGATTTTTAAGCATAAAACATGATTTATTCTTATCTCATTCTTATAAAAAGTATTAGATGAATGAAAAAAATTATTGAATTTAAAATACATAAATTTCATTAAAATAATTCATCAATAGTGATTAATTTAATTTTTTTAATATGAAAAACACATTACATTCATAAAATGGTTTTTCAGAAGAAAACAAATCTTTTACTTTCAAATGATTTTTATTTTCATTTCAAATCAATTGATAACCAATAAATTTATTTTTAAATGTGTAAACCATATTTTTTTCATAATTTATTTATTGATATTCATACCCAACAATTTAATGGATGGGTTATAACTTTCACCTTAAATAATATTATTTTAATAGTATATTGCGGTTCATTTAAACTCAGTGTTGTGAGTAACACAAGTTATTGAAGAAATTAAATTTATTTGAAAAAAAACATAAAATATCATGGTGTTAAAATTATGTGTTTCCTTCGGTATTTTTATTTACCTTCCCCAAGTTTATCAATAGTCCCTAAAACCCTAATTTTCTTATGTGCAAGCCCTACTCATATTATGCATTTTCATTATATAGATAATTACCAACAACTTCTTACTACTTGAGATTCAATGCTACATGGGAATATTTTTAATAATTACCACTCATATTAAGCATATTTTCATATTTCACCTTCTTGTTAGAACTCCCCATACTTTTTTCTTATCCATTAAAAGGGTTCCACCTTGGTATAATTCACAACACCTTCACTCAAATTATATATAAGATCCTTTGTGGGTTACTTCAATGTACGTCCCACATTTATACAATTCTTATTATCGTTTTTTGGGTATAATAACATCATTGGTTACTCATTCATAAGTCCCAAAATCATATAATTCCTAATATATTTCACCTATTGGTCCACTTTGAATGACCTTAAACAATATGGAGTGGTCTTAATCATATAATTGTAAACTATAAGGCATCTATCATTGTAGAATTATATTAAAAATACAAGGAAATTTCCCTTATTGTATGGTGATGAACAATATAGTATTCCCACTAAAAAGGATTTAAACTGTAAGACTCATTATTAAATAAGATTTTATTTCCCTATTTACATGAATTTAAATTTCATTCCATTCCTCCCTTTTTGGCATAAAATTTCAAGCCTTGTTTATCAAGTAATGGTGGAAATCCCTACCATATAGACTTAACCTATAACCCAAAACTATATGGGTATTTATTCACCTAATGAGGATAAATATAAAGAAATATTCATCATCAATCCAAATATATAGGAATCACCCTCCTCTTCCAAAAACTCTTTCTCTTTCTAAGAGGGATAAACTCATATGTAACTGTTTGACTTCTTGGATAATGATAAACTCTAACACAGTCCTTTTGTATTACTATATGACCTTAAAGTCCAATGTAAATCATTATCCTTTAATATAGTACTAAACTATAGTATAAACCTTCTGTCTTCCTAAATAATGATGAACTCATATGAAAACATTATATCATATCAGGTTACTTTAAACTCCAGCATATCTTATTTTCCTTCTCAGATGGAACTAAAAATCAGTTTAAACCTTTAATCTTATTAGAATACATAGAATAATAGCCTAAACCTTTCACCTTATTTGATGGAAAAAAATCTGTGTGTACCTCTTAGGTATTCCTAAATGACATTAAACTCAAAATTAATCCTCTATCCTTATTGGATGGTGATATTCCTAGGAGAGAGTAAACCATCATTAAGAGGGGGTTTAAATTAATGGTTGAACTAAAACGCCAAATCTCAAAAAATGTTTTCTGATTTCAGTTAGTGAATATAGATCTAAAATATTACAATATGATTATCATAAAAATATTGAGAAATAACAGACACAACATAATGAAAAAATACAAGGTTCATTGACTCATTAATAAGTGGTTAATCTCTAGTGTACAATGATTATGATCCTACTACCCATGTTACTATTTAATTATCAATATAAATAAGAAAAATTTCATAGATATATCCATAAACTCCTGATATAATATAGAATGAAGAGTTTTAAAAAGGTAAATTATCTCTACTTCTTTAACCTCAATTGCATCAGAAATTTGGATTGTGTGTGCACCCTTGTTCTTCTCTATAAATATCTACTAAACATTCCTCAGAACTCTCCTTGTAAAAAATGGCAGGCTAATATAGAGTTTCATAAAATTTGTTTGTCATATTGTTCTAGTGAGGCACTCTTCAACTTGTAAAACAAACAAGGATTACAGTGCGACCTCCTTCTTCATGGCATGAAGGCCAAATTTGATAGATATGGAAAATAAATCCTAAAGATATTTTAATTTCAATGTATTGTGGTGTTCTTACTCATGGTGTGAAACTTATATCTCCTCATATCAACCCCCATTTAGGAAATAATTCTTACAGTATGGCCATATTTCTTACAAAGTGAGCACAATGAGTCCTCATTATAGTGAGAACATGGAAATCTCAAGGCTTGTCCAATGTGACATGAACTAAAACATTAAAGAAAATCCTATGTCATTGTGGTGTGAAACCAATTGGTTCCCAAACTAGTGAAACACTAATTTTTTATATTCTATGATTCAAGGAATGAATAATTCCCTACAATTCCATTGATGAATACATCATGACCTGAGTCATAGGCTTGTCGCATGTCATATATGCACCTGAAAAAATTTGTAGTACAACAAACCCAACTGTGGTATAAGGTCTTATACCAAATTAAAACTCTCCCCATGATTTAAATTCATCACAATACAACAATACCCTTCATGTGATGATACACCTCAACTCATAAAAACATAATTCCTTTTCATCTTCACTCAACTATAAAATATACTAAAACTCAAACATGATCTTGTTGTCGATAAATACAACATGAAAACACTTCCAAAACCCATGGATGAATTACCTAAATATTATAGTTATATCATGTCTCAAATATTATGTTTATAAACACACTGCACTATAAGATAGGATGGTTTTTGTGAGATTATGTCAACTCATATTGTAAGAAAAATTATATTTGACCATGTCTCAATTGAAATCAATGAATTGATCCCTTATTTTAAATTCACTTCATAATGGGATTCCACAACTCTAATACTCATTAACTACCACTAATCATCAAAGACTCTTAAACCATTTAAAGGACATTAAATATTTCCCTTTGTATTTTTTTTAAACATTAATATCAATGAAATATCTCTTCTTGAAGCTTCACCATAAACTAAAGCTTCTCCCTATATCATAACATACAAAAGAAACTAGATCTTCTTAAAATTTTCAAGAAGATATCTTTTTTATTCTCCCCCTTTTTAAAAAAATGAAAAGGAATGAAAGAGTGAAAATGGGAAAAAACATACAGGGATTTTGGGTGATAATTCACTCATAAGAACACTCTCAGGTACTAAAAATGATCCTTTTTAGGGGATTTTAGTTGAAACATACTCTAATGAAATCTCAATACACCCCACCTTTTCTTTGATGAAGTGGTACTTAATATCAACATACTTTAACCTTGAATGTTATACTAGATTCTTTAACAAGTTTATTGTACTCTAATTTTCATTCCCATTCATCAATGAGTATGTGACATCCACCCTCATGTTTTTATCTGTAACTCCATCAACATCATTTGTGTCATGAATTGGATTCACGCAACATTTTTAGCTTTTTTTGTTCTCAATGTGATATATGTTTTCTTCTTATTGTGCCATTAAATGCATATTCTTTCATTAAAAAATGCACCTCTATAAGTATAATTATAATATCCAATATCTTTGGCTCCATCATCATTAGAATAACCATAAATCTAAAATAATGTGTTCTTGTCATACCTCAAGTTGGAATCAATAGTCCCTTAGATACAGTTCAAGATCCATTTAACAACTAAAAAATGTTTCTCCATTGGATTTCTCTATAATATTTCACAAATTGTAACACCAAATAAAATGATATATTTGGATGATTTCAAGAAAAGTAGGCTACCAATAATCCTCTAAAAAAACTAATCCAAACTCTTTCTAGCTTCAATAATAGACTATTAGGCCCTTAGTGTTATAAGAGTAGAAACCTCTCTTGATTCTCCCATTCCAAATTTATTTAATAACTCATGAGCATAATTATCTTATGAGAGATAAATAGTGTTTGATATACAATAAAAATATATGCATATAATGCATATAGATTAAGAATATGTTGGATCTAACAACATTGTATTAGTGAAAATGTAGTCCAGTGTGCATATGATACAATCTGACATTACCTTTCACCCAACATAATATAGTCTTAGTACATGGAATTACCACTACATACCCATATGGTTTTCCTTTGGTTTTAATCCATTACAAGTATTATTTATTTTATACATGTTCATTGAAGTAATTAAATGAATGTATCACTAATAGGTAGTAACATATATTGATATGACTGATTGTATTTCTTAAATGAAGAGTGTTGAGCACTGCTTATAAAAGGGAATGAGTTTCCACATTGGTGTTTTTATGATGAGCATCAATTTCATGCAAATCTTATAGAATATATCTTCTCCTAGTATATAATAATTACTTCACTGTGAAGGTTCTATCACCCCTTCATGCGATGTATAATCCTCAATAAGAGTTTTGGGATCCTTGGGCTAGTGGTTTACCTATGGTGGCGGGAAGCGTTTTTTTGTTTCTCCAGTGATCATCATAAAACTTGTTCTGTATAGGAAGAGGATGGAATCTAATAAAACAGTGCTTTAGGAATGTTTTTTTCTTCTTTTTTTTCATACACATTGGTCTTTTCATAGATAGATCAAGTAAAAATGTGTTTTATTTCATGGTTTGATATCATATGATGATCCCCTAAAACCAATTAGTGGTATCATATTTATCTTCCTTATCAAATAAATGTGTTTCTTTCATTGTTAAATAAAGAATGGTTTTTATGGAATCATAACTGGTTTTTTCATGAATAAAATTACATTATATGATAATGTAATTTTGGGAGATGCACTCAAAATTATTTTAAGTTATTTACATAATGTGTAGTGTGCATGAAACATATGTTAAGAAGTTAACGTAGATTGCATCACAACCATATAAAATAGAGAAAAAATTTATATATACTTGATGTTTCATTGAGTGTCAATGTAATTTCGTGATTTTAATTTATGTTACACTAGGATGCAATGCAATATCAACCATGATTTTCAATGTTTACATTTAATGATGAATAATTTTGTTATCAATAAAGTCACATATCATAATTTAAGTTGACAGTGTTCTTCTTAATTACCTATTGTGATACAAAGGATAAAATTTAATTCCCATGAAACTAACCTGTGGTGAAACCTTTATCGTCATGCCTCCCTACATGGTGGTTCTTCTTCCCTAAAGCCACCCCATGCTCTTCCTGCTAGTGTCGAACTGCACTAACTCTCTACACTGGAACCAACAATATGTTGAGGGTCAACATATTGTTAAGAGGTATTATTAAAAACAAAATTTTAATTAATTAAATTTTTAAATTTATTTACTTGTGTTTATAATTTGTAATTTTTTTATATATTCTAAGTTTCAGGCTTAATAAAATGTGTTTTTACAAGCCTTATTTAAATATAAAAAGTTAATATTATTTCTCATGTTAAATAAATTGTTTATTATATTTTTTATTCCTTTATATTATTAATGTTTATAAATTTTTTATTGAATGCGAATAATGTGTATGTTTTATTTATGTGATAAATCTCTTCTAAGATATAGATCCCTATATTTCATCTTAGGTGCGATAACATAAGATTTAGTTTTGTATTTACCTTGACCTTGATTATTTATTTGAGTTATAATATTGAGAATAGTTTTTGAATATAATTTTTATGTATTACATGTTAGAGATATCATGAATTGAATTATCTCTTGAGTAAATTCTCCCAAGGGTGAATAACTTGGGGTTTGGCTTGCCATCATCCTGGAAACTTATATCTTATTCTTGAAAGGTGATGGTTGGGCTACCTATCACTCCAAGATCATGTGAATATTTTTGATCTCATATACCATTATAAATTTACATGAAAAGTTCATGTGCCTTATGAATTAGATGCATATAGATATCTACTATATCTACTAATCCTGGATTTCCAACATACACGTGTCCATCTCCTATGATTCCACGTCTTAAAACTCTTACATTCCACGCATAGGGAGCTCCACGCCTTCTATCCCCGCCTTATCTCCCACTACAATCTTGTGCCCACCGCGGGAGTCAACATTTTTCGTCTGCCTCCTGCTACCTCGCCCAACTGAAAAATCCTCTCTCTCTCTCCCTATCAATCCCTCTCGATCCCTCGAACACCCCATGTTACATCACCACCCACATATCCACCAGCTATCCTTTGCCAACCACCACCTTATTTCTACTTCGTTCTCGCCGATTTAAGGTTCTCCAGGTTTGGGTCGGGGTAAGTATATTTATGACCTAGGGTTCCGGTAGTCTGCGCACGTGGTCGTTACATACCTCCCGGATATCCTGCATACCGTCATTCTCAAACATCGTCTTCCTCCTTGCACTGGTTGCAGCATACACCTTCATCGTTCTTAAAGTCAAACTCGGATTTCCAACCTTCCAGACTGACTTGCGGTACCCTTTGAAGCAAACAGATCAACCTCGAGGTAATCGTTCGAAAACCTACAATGCTTCATTTCAGTTCGATTTACTTCCATAATATTTGATTCTAATAGTTCGAAAATGTACAATGCATATTTAAATTTCAGGCTGCTATTCCAGGGATTGGTTATATTCATATTTCACTGCTACTGTCTATCTGATCGCCACAGCCTTCATGCCATTTGAATTCACAGTCCATCTTCACACTACAGGTAATAAAGTATACTCATACTGGATAAAGTACATCCTTTCAACCACATGTCTGGATCTACTTATCCAATTAAACTGTTCTCATTCACTTAGTGTTAGATATACATCGGTTACCTGTATGAAGCTCCAAGCACAACTTTTTCAGTTTACATTCCTGTTTACCATGTTTATATCCGCCTGAATGTTTATTTGTATGATTTTACAAGACCATTTATGAGAAAATAAAGTTTTATTATCGTCAGATGTTAGAGTTTCTTTTACATTTTTTTCAACTATATTGTCGATATCCATGTGGACATCCAATACATATATTGTTTGCTAATATTACAATAACTGAATGAAACATAAATGTATACTACTGTATGTTACGGACTATTATGTCTTTTCATTTAGTATGTAAAATTGTTTAATGAAGTAGTGTACTCTTGCATTATACGGTCTCATTGTACACCTTGACTATAACCTATAAAGAAAAAACAAACAAACATGAATTCTCCATCAAACTCTAGAGAGGAAAGGTTGCAACGGAGGCAAGTTATGAAGGAACGACAAGAAGTTTGTAAGTTCTATACTCTGTACCCTTGGAAATGTTTTCTTTACTACCCTCTATCCATTAGTTTCAATAGTTATACTTTATTTATGATCAATTCTGAAAAAAAGTCGAAACGATTCAATGTCATCAACCAATGACTCTGCTACTCCATCAAGTAAACCAATGTCAACAGCTGACATCACATGTGGGATCACATGGACGCCACTTTCATCTCTATGTATCAACGGTTAGTTCCATTTGCATTACGCATTACAGACTTTGCGATGTATCAAACTACATATCAAATTAATGGGTTGCATCTTACTGAATTTCTTTTATTACAGTTCTTGAATCGTTGATTGCTCGATTGAATACAAACTTGAATTACTCGTCAAACTTTACAGATGCACGGTTACAACGCAGACTGCTTATGAAGGAGCGACATAAAGATTGTGAGTTTAGTAATACTATAACTTTTAATTGTTCAATTAATTTACATTTAGTTATTATCAAATGACAATTAATTTACAACAACAACAGTGTCTACATGTACTAGAAACTCAACTGTGGCAGCTGCTTGTCTGTTTCAAACTCCAAACAGTCAACCTCTACCAACAAATATATTCACCAGTGATATGACACAAATTCCTTTATCACCTCTTTGTAACAATGGTTTGTTCTGTTTAAATTTACATGTATTACCCATTGAACTATACAGTTTATTTCACAGTAACACGGATTGTTACTAATAAACTGCTTCTCTGTCGTCAGTAGCTGAAACATCTACCGCTCGGTCAATGTTGTCTGCTAGATCTAACAAAATAAAACAACGACCGGGAGTACTGAATATTTCTCCAGTGCCTTTTGGTAAATATGATAAGATGTTTATTTCATTCCCATATGTTATGTGGTGCCGTATTTTCATTTCACTTACAATATGTTGGCCGTCAATTTGGCTAGCTTTAGCGGATGCAGAAAATACGCCCTCCAAATCAACATCTGTGACCTCGACGCATTAAGAACAACTATTGTTTGTACACATTACCATCAGATGAACTTCCACTTATGTTTCTTCTGCTTCCCAATACAAACAGATGCAACATAACTCCTATCGATGGAAACTACAATACGATATCCGTTGCAGGTATGGTGTACGCTATATGTTGACACACACGCACATATATACCACTACACATCGTTTATAGTATTGAGTTGTTTTCATTAGGTACTGGTTGACAATCATCTTTCCGAGAAGCAATGATATCAAATATTATCGAGGCTCAAGAAAACATAAATAATAACAGTAACGGTGAAGAAAACTACAGAGGTAATTTAATTTACACACTTCTCCTCAAACATTATTGAGTTCTGTATTATTTAATCAAGTCTAGTATTACATAGTGCTTCCTGATGTAGGAGAGTCAGTGGAAGAATACACTACTGAGAATATAGGTTTGTGTTCTTACTAAACATGCATTAATGGTTCCTTAATACAATATCATTATCTCTTATAGTGACTTTATTTTTCTAATAAAACTTTCTGCATTTCTGTTATGTACATTCAGGTTATTATGATATTGGAGACCCTACTAAGGTCTGCCAATATTGTCACTCTTTTTTTTGGTTTGATGAGAGCAACAAGAAATTCAGCAATAGACACATCCAACGCTTCTGTCTATGTTGCTCAATGGGAAAGGTTTCATTGGACTTACTACCTAAATACCTTAGGATGTTGGTGTTCAATCAAACATCTGCTGAAGCCCGATTATTCCAAGACCACATGCATATTTACAATGCAATGTTTGCATTCATTTCAATGGGTGGGAAGGTAGATACGTCATTCAATAATGGTCAAGCTCCATGTATATTCAGATTACATAGACAAAACTACCATCGCATTGGTAGTTTATGTTCGCCTGATGGCCAACCGCCAAGGTTCGCACAACTTTACGTGTATGATACTACACGTGAGTGTCAAAATAGAATTCGCGGTATGAGGTATCATTTTATTCAATGCTTTCTGATACGTTTATAAAGCCTCCACTCACCTTTTTATGCTAACATTACTAATTTATCCAGCTTTGACGACAATAATCGTCAATCTGTTATTAATTGAAATATTGTTGAAAACCTACAACAATTGCTTCATCAATCCAATGCTCTGGCTCGAGAATTTATAAGTTCAAAAGAGGTTCTTAGCATTCAGGAGGTTCCAACTGTAAAGCTACGGCTGCTAAAAAGAATAGAAACAAACCGTGCCACATATAATCTTCCAAATACATCTTAAATTGCGATGCTGATTGTCGGTGACATTGAGGATCTCCACCAAGAATAGGATATCATCATTCAAACCAAAAATGGATATTTACAGTGAATCAATGAGCTTCACCCTTTGTATCTTCCATTGCAGTATCCTTTGATTTTCTTTGGTGGCCAAGATGGATATTGCGACAATGTGTTGCATCATGCTACTCAATTCACAAAAAGTACTACACTCAGAAAGGTAACAATGAGAGAGTACTTTGCATTCCACTTGCAATTTCGTGAAAATGAATCATCGATCTTACTACATTCCAGAAGATTACTACAACAGTTTACTGTTGATGCTTATACGATGATTGAGTCTCAAAGACTTTCATTCATTCGCTTCAATCAGAAGAAATTGAGGGAAGAATTTTACAATGGGTTACAGGATGCACTGCTTCGAGGTGATCATGAAGGGACATCCTGTAGAAAGCTTATTGTGTTACCTTCTACATTTATGGGCGGTCCAAGGTATATGATTCAGAATTACCAAGATACTATCTCAATATGTAATTGGGCAGGATATTCAGATCTATTTTTAACATTTACATGTAACCCGATGTGGCCTGAAATAACTCGATTTCTTAGACGTCGCAAAATTCGTCCACCAGATTTACCGAAAATATTATCTCGGGTTTTCAATATTAAGGTTGAACATCTACTGAAAGATTTACGCCAAAATTGTTTATTTGGGAAGTCACGTGCATGTTAGTTTTTATGAACTCAATATCCTGTATTTTCAATTCCTTATTCTATAATCTGTCATCTAATATTAACCGTCAAACTATTTTTATCTCTTTCAGTTGTTCGAACAGTGGAGTTTCAAAAACGTGGTTTGCCTCATGTGCACATCCTACTATTTCTATGACATGAAAGCAAACTTCACAGTCCAACAGATGTCAACAAGATTGTATGTGCTGAAATTCCCAATAATTGTGCCTACCGAAGACTACATGAAGCTGTAAAGAATTTTATGATCCATGGCCCTTGCGGTGATGCCAACCGTACTTCTCCCTGTATGAGAAATGGTAAATGTTCCAAATTATTTCCAAAGAAATTTGTGGGACATACCACTGTTGATGATGATGGTTACTTGGCCTATCGCAGAAGGGATGATGGAAGAACAATTCTGAAAAATGGAGTCCCTTTAGATAATCAGTTTGTTGTTCCATACAGTCCTGTGTTGTTGTTAAAGTATCAAGTACATATAAATATTGGTGTTTTCAATCAGGCAGCTTCTATAAAATATATTTTTAAGTATATTAACAAGGGAAATTATCGGGTAACAGCATCACTCTATTAGAGCAGCGATTAAGATTTATCAGAGAAAGACGTAGATGAAATAAAAATGTACTATGACTGTCGGTACTTATCTCCTTGTGAGGCCTCTTGGAGAATATTTTCTTATGACATCCATTACAGATATCCACCGGTTGAGAGGTTAGCTTTCCATTTACCCGGACAACATTCTGTGACCTTCAAAGATAATGATAATATTGGAGATGTATTAAATCACACAAACATATCTGAAACGATGCTCACATCTTGGTTTCAAGAAAATATTATGTACCCAGAGGGCAGGTCTCTAAAATTTTCAGAATTCCCTACGATATTTGATTACCACTCAAATGACAAGACATGGAATCTCAGAAAGCAGGTTTTTTCTATTGGAAGACTATACTATGTTCCTCCAAAAACTGGGGAACTATTTTACTTGCGGATACTTCTAACAAAAATCAAAGGTGCTACTTCATTTGAAGATCTCAAAATAGTGAACAGCATTACTCATAGAACATTTAGAGAGGTCTGTTATGCGCTGGGACTGCTAGCAGATGACATAGAATTTATTGAAGCAATAAAAGAGGTTTCAACATGGGGAATGGGACGTTATGTGTGCAGGCTATTTGCAAGCATGTTATTTTCGAATAACATTTCTCGTCCAGACATTGTTTGGAAAAAAACCACTCACATCTTAGCTAAAGATATATTACACTCTCAAAGACAAAGGCTACATGTGCAAGGTGCAATTCTGTTTCTCATCTTATATTTTATAACATGTTGCTGCTAATTAATTTCATAATTCAAATTTCCATTATGTTCTTGACAATTGTATTTATATAATATTGACATTACTATTGAATTAAAAACATTAGTTATATAGAAATTAAATGATGATTATTTGATACCATGTAGTTAAGGAGGGTCTTAAAGAAATGTGTCATCTTTTCATGTTACTATAGATATTTAAACAACTATTCAGCCTGAAATGATAGGAAGCATAATTCGTTTAAATCCAATTGGATTTTAAAAAAACATTTCAGCCTCACATGACATAAAACATGACAAAAACTGCATGCATGTGATGTTATTTAAATAATAGTAAAGCCTCATATGACATACAACATTAAAATCCAAGGGGTCAACAACTGTCCATATGAATGCATAAAAAGAATAGTTATTCATTGCTGCTGATATTTTAATATTTTTTTCAGTTTTATAATTACATTAACTGCTTTCTTCCAGAAATCATATTGACAGTTCCAGAAATTAAATGCTACTTATTGGCTGCCATGTAGTTAGGGAGGGTCTTAAATAAAGGTTTGATCCTTTCAAGTTAGTAGAGTTATTTAAACAGTAGTTCAGCCGTAAAGGACATTAAAGATAACTAATTTAAATCCAAAGGGGTTTTTTAAATAACAATTCAGACTCACATGACATTAAATACATAGTTGCACAGGTATACTATCAATCAACTATTAGCGGGCATGCATAATACATACTTTAGTCTATAAAATAAATTCTCTCACACGCAACATGCTCTATTTGATGAGGATCATGGAACACATGGGCATCACGGGGTTGGAGGCGGACATGATGAGGAAGGCGGAATGCACACAAGTGGACAAGACCCTTTGCGTGGAATTGGAGGCCCAATGACAAGGGAGCGGACCAAGAGAATGAAGGAGGCCTTAAATGGATTAATCATGGAATTCCAAGAGGAGGCCCAACACCTTTGCTTGGGGGAAGCATTCGGGCCTATAATTACATTAATTAAGGCCCAAACATGCTTTTAAAAACCCAACCCAAGTGGTGCTACGAGATTTCAATCCCACCCACCATGGAATCTTCAAAGTCAAAAGGTGGTGGGCTACTTGTCTTTTCTTTTTCCAAAAGGGTGTGCTACTTGTCTCCTAAAGTCTTGGTCAAGTGCCAAAGTTGTCAAAAGCATCCTATAGGCTTTTTGACTATGGAAAACTAGCCATTAGACTAATGTAAAGAGCCACCCCATGTGTAATTCGAATTTCAAGTTTCTTTGGCTATAAATAGCCACCCCCTTGTACTCTTGAAGCATCATGAATGAAGGTAATGTTATTATGGTGAGTTTTGCTTGCAACCTTTGTGTTCTTGCTTAATTCTTGACTTATCAAAGGATTGGTCATCCTTTGTGGCGTCTTGTGGCTAGAGTTCTTAGAGACAAGTTCTCTTTGGGTTCTACCTTGACCATTTCCCCCTTCCTTCTCATTTCACTATCCGCACACCAAATACACTTGTTTTCTTGCGGCGATCCGGGTGCTCAACGCGCGAACATTATACAAGGTTCCTAGGACAATTACTAGCGGGTCTTGCATCGCGTATCATTTGGCATCAGAGCCCATTTGCAAGAAATCAGGTTCTTTCTTTCTTATCCTTTCTTCCATTTTCATTTCTCTTCAAATCGGGCCAACAACAATTCTGGTCCATTTTCTTCTTCCCCTACAGACGTCATTTCTTCGTCGTTTCGGACGTACAGTATATCCTTCTTGTAGTTGAGAAGCTCATCTTTCTTCTCCATTTGGAATCATTAAAATCAGAGCTATACATAGCGAGATACAGCGGGTTCAAATTTTGCAAAAAATTCTGCAATTTTAAAACCACGCAAATCTCACGTTGATTCCATTTGATGTTACAAATTATTGCTTCTCCTGCATTTAAATATTGAAAAAAATTCATCTTGTTGCCACTGCATCTACCAAAAAAAATAGAGCCAAAAAAAAAACAAAAAAAAATCAGAAAAAAAAAAATTAAAGGCTCAAAAAAAAATTGCAACATTTTGAATTCTACGTCCCATTTTCATTCTTCTTCTTCCCTTTTCTTCCTCTTCCCAAATTTTTCATCTTGAATCCAATTTGAATTTTATCTTTGAATTCTAGTTCGGGATTGCCACATTTCAAAGATCCTTTCGATTTGTTGAAATTGGGTAAGAACGCTATAGGAAGCAAGTTGAGTGGTAAAAGGCAAGAGTGTTACATTTTGATAAAAGCCAAAATTGAGTGAAACACGAGCGAACAAATTGTTTTGAGTGTAAACAAGTGAGGGAGTGTGTGAGGTCCATTTTTCCTTTCCCTTTCATTTTTCTCACAGGATACGTAAATGGCGGAGTCGAGTAACACCAGTGAAGCGGACATTAAGATGTTCATGAGGGCTGTACAAGAACAATTCCAAAGGTTGAATGCGAGGATGGATGAACTTCAATCCCCTTCCAATTCTAGAGCACCACCAAGGAGGCGAGTTGTTGAAGAAGAGGAGGAGTTATCCGATTTTCACGAGTCACCAATTCGGAGAAATCAACCACCATGGAGGCAAGCCAATGATCTTGGAGGAGTGAAGTTGAGGATCCCTTCATTCCAAGGTAAGAATGATCCTGAAACTTACTTGGAATGAGAAAGAAAGGTCGAACATGTTTTTGGTTGTCACACCTATTCGGAGGAAAACAAAGTGAAGTTGGCGGCCGTGGAGTTCACCGATTATGCTAGTATTTGGTGGGACCAACTACAAGTGAGTCGACGGCGAAGTGGAGAAAGACCCATCCACACTTGGGAGGAGATGAAAGTGGTAATGCGTAAGAGGTTCATTTCTAGCCACTATTATCGTGATTTGTTCCTCAAGTTGCAGGGTTTGAAACAAGGGGTCATGAGTGTTGAGGAGTATCACAAAGAGATGGAGATCATTATGATTCGAGCGAATATTGATGAGGAGCGAGAGGCCACCATGGCAAGGTTTGTGAACGGCCTCAACCATGACATTCGGGACATAGTGGACATGCACCACTACTTGGACATGGAGGATCTACTTCACATGTCCACCAAAGCGGAGAGGCAAGTAAAGGCAAGAAGGATGCGCCCTACATCTTATGGTAAGGATTCTAAACCTTCATTCAAGTTTAAGGATTCCAAACCACAAGAGCATGTAAGGGAACACAAAACTGATTCGAAGGAGTTGCCCAAACCAAAACCATTATTTCCGGAATCTAAAGGTAAAATGGAGGGTAAGGTTGTTTCCAAATCACGAGATATCAAATGTTTTAAATGTCAAGGATTTGGACATATTGCCTCACAATGCCCAAACAAGAGAACAATGATTATTTTGGATGATGGAGATGTTCTTAGTGATAGCTCAAGCGAAGATGAAATGCCATCACTTGAGGATGATTCGGAGGTGGAAGTAGAAAGCCCCGTACATGGAGAAATTCTTGTGGCAAGGCGTGCTTTGAGTGCTCAACCCGAAGGAGAACATGATCAAGAGCAAAGGGAGCACATTTTTCATACTAGATGCCTCGTCAAAGATAAGGTATGTAGTATGATTATTGATGGGGGTAGTTGTACAAACGTAGCAAGTGGTTTGATGGTTGATAAATTGGGATTGGCTACAACTAGACATCCTAGGCCTTATAGATTGCAATGGTTAAATAACAGCGGGGATGTCAAAGTGACTAAGCAAGCACAAGTTCCATTTTCTATTGGGAAGTATGAAGACAAGGTGATGTGTGATGTTGTTCCAATGCATGCTAGTCATATTTTGTTGGGAAGACCGTGGCAATTTGATAGGAGGGTCACACATGATGGATACACCAATCGATATTCTTTTGAGTATAATGGGAGGACGGTTATTCTTACACCATTGAGACCTTTGCAAGATTATGAAGACCAAGTGAGGATTGAGAGAGATTGTGAGAAGAGAGAAAAAGAAAAGAGAGAAAAAAATCGAGAGATTGAGAAGAGTGGAAAAATCAAGAGTGAAAAAGGAGTGATGAGTGAAATCAAAAGAAATAAGGGAAATAAAAGAGTTGAAAACAAGAGTGAAAATAAGAGTGAAAACAAGAGTGTTGAGGGAAAAGTGAGTCTATTTTCTGGAAAAAGAGAGATAGAGAGAGCATTAGAGGGGGAGGAAACTCTCATGCTTTTATGCAAGGGAGAATGTTTTACGGCTAACTCTCTTAACCCATCATTGCCTTCTAGTGTTGTGTCTCTTTTGCAGGAATTTGGTGATGTGTTTCCGGAGGAAATTCCCGATGGCTTACCTCCCTTGCGGGGTATCGAGCACCACATCGACTTCCTCCCAAGAGCAACACTTCCCAATCGACCGGCCTATCGGGCTAACCCGGAGGAGACTCGAGAAATCCAACGACAAGTGGAAGAATTGCTAAGGAAGGGATTTGTCCGAGAGAGCTTGAGTCCTTGTGCGGTGCCGGTAATTCTTGTCCCAAAAAAAGATGGTAAGTGGAGAATGTGTGTTGATTGTCGAGCTATCAACAAAATAACGGTAAAGTATCGTTATCCCATACCTCGTTTGGATGATATGCTTGATGAACTCCATGGTGCATGCTTGTTTACTAAAATTGACCTAAGGAGTGGATACCATCAAATTAGAATGAAAGAGGGAGATGAATGGAAAACCGCATTTAAAACTAAGTTTGGATTGTATGAATGGCTAGTTATGCCTTTTGGACTAACTAATGCCCCTAGTACATTCATGAACTTAATGAATCATGTTTTCCGTCCATTCATTGGGAAATTTGTGGTTGTGTATTTTGATGACATCCTCATTTATTCTAAGAGCCTTGATGAACATCATGAACATTTGAAACATGTTTTTGAGACTCTTAGGATAAATAGGTTGTTTGCAAACTTGGAAAAATGTACATTTTGTTTAAATTCGGTTGTTTTCCTTGGTTTTGTGGTAGGAGCTGATGGCATGAGGGTTGATGAAGAGAAGGTGAAGGCGATTCGGGATTGGCCACAACCAAAGAATGCCAATGAGGTGAGGAGCTTCCATGGACTTGCGAGTTTTTACCGAAGGTTCGTGAGGTACTTTTCAACAATCGCGGCACCATTGAATGAGTTGGTCAAGAAAGGGGTGAGTTTCAAGTGGGGAAAAGCTCAAGAGGAAGCCTTCTCCACACTCAAAGGTAAGTTAACCAATTCACCTCTCTTAGTTCTGCCTGACTTTTCTAAAGTTTTTGAGGTTGAGTGTGATGCCTCTGGAATAGGAATTGGGGCTGTTTTAATGCAAGACTCTAAGCCTATCGCATACTTTAGTGAGAAGCTTAATGGGGCTGCATTGAACTACTCTACCTATGACAAGGAATTGTATGCTCTCAAAAGAACTTTAGAAAATTGGGAACATTACTTGTGGCCAAGGGAATTTGTGATTCATTCGGATCATGAAAGCCTAAAATTTCTTAAGTCACAAGGAAAGTTGAATAGGCGGCATGCAAGATGGCTTGAATTCATTGAAACATTTCCTTACATCATTAAGCATAAAAAAGGAAAAGAAAATGTTGTCGCTGATGCTTTGTCTAGGAGATATTCTCTTATTACTTCAATGCATGCTAAAATACTTGGTTTTGAAATGTTGAAAAGCATGTATGAGAATGATGTGGATTTTTCTGAAATTTGGAAGTTGTGTGAAAAACATGGCAAAAGTGATTTTTACAAACATGATGGATTTCTTTTTCGGAAAAATAAATTGTGTGTTCCATCTTGTCCCATGCGTGAATTTCTTGTTAGAGAAACACATGGTGGTGGATTAATGGGGCATTTTGGGGTTGAGAAAACATTGTCCTTATTGAGTGAACATTTTTATTGGCCTCACATGCGTAGGGATGTGGTAAGTGTTTGTGGAAATTGTAATGTGTGTAAACATGCGAAGTCGAAAGTGCTTCCACATGGCTTATACACCCCTTTGCCTGCTGCTTCTCATCCTTGGGTTGACATATCAATGGATTTTGTCCTCGGCTTGCCAAGATCACAATCAGGTAAGGATAGCATCTTTGTGGTGGTGGACAGGTTTAGTAAAATGGCTCATTTTATTGCTTGTTCTAAAACCAATGATGCAACTCATATCGCTGATTTGTTTTTCAGGGAAATTGTTAGGTTTCATGGCTTACCCAAGAGCATTGTGAGTGATAGGGATGTCAAATTCCTTAGTCACTTCTGGAGGACATTGTGGAACAAACTTGGAACCAAACTTTTGTTCTCCACCACTGCACACCCACAAACAGATGGTCAAACAGAGGTGGTCAATAGAACACTTTCCACATTATTGCGTTCCATCCTTAGAAAAAATCTAAAACATTGGGAAAGATGCCTGCCTCACATTGAGTTTCCTTATAATCGAGTGGTTCACTCCACTACTAATGCTTCACCGTTTGAAGTTGTGTATGGTTTTAACCCATTAACTCCACTTGATATTTTACCTTTTCCTACTAATCAATTTTCGAATCTTGAAGGTGAAAAGAAGGCAAAGTTTGTGCAGGAGTTCCATGCAAAGGTAAAGGCCAACATTGAGCGGAAGAATGAACAAGTAGCGAAGCACGCCAACAAAGGTCGGCGAAAAATGGTTTTTCAACCTGGAGATTGGGTGTGGCTACACTTGAGGAAGGAGAGGTTTCCGGAGCAACGAAAATCAAAACTTCATCCACGAGGAGATGGTCCTTTCCAAGTCTTAGAGAAGATCAATGATAATGCCTACAAGATTGATTTACCCGACAGGTATGGGAATGTTAGTGGTACCTTTAATGTTGCTGATCTTTCTCCCTTTGAATTTTCAGATTCGAGGACGAATCCTTTTGAGGAGGGAGGAGATGATGAGGATCATGGAACACATGGGCATCACGGGGTTGGAGGCGGACATGATGAGGAAGGCGGAATGCACACAAGTGGACAAGACCCTTTGCGTGGAATTGGAGGCCCAATGACAAGGGAGCGGACCAAGAGAATGAAGGAGGCCTTAAATGGATTAATCATGGAATTCCAAGAGGAGGCCCAACACCTTTGCTTGGGGGAAGCATTCGGGCCTATAATTACATTAATTAAGGCCCAAACATGCTTTTAAAAACCCAACCCAAGTGGTGCTACGAGATTTCAAGCCCACCCACCATGGAATCTTCAAAGTCAAAAGGTGGTGGGCTACTTGTCTTTTCTTTTTCCAAAAGGGTGTGCTACTTGTCTCCTAAAGTCTTGGTCAAGTGCCAAAGTTGTCAAAAGCATCCTATAGGCTTTTTGACTATGGAAAACTAGCCATTAGACTAATGTAAAGAGCCACCCCATGTGTAATTCGAATTTCAAGTTTCTTTGGCTATAAATAGCCACCCCCTTGTACTCTTGAAGCATCATGAATGAAGGTAATGTTATTATGGTGAGTTTTGCTTGCAACCTTTGTGTTCTTGCTTAATTCTTGACTTATCAAAGGATTGGTCATCCTTTGTGGCGTCTTGTGGCTAGAGTTCTTAGAGACAAGTTCTCTTTGGGTTCTACCTTGACCATTTCCCCCTTCCTTCTCATTTCACTATCCGCACACCAAATACACTTGTTTTCTTGCGGCGATCCGGGTGCTCAACGCGCGAACATTATACAAGGTTCCTAGGACAATTCCTAGCGGGTCTTGCATCGCGTATCACTATTATTTCATTTAATATTATTTAACTAATTCAATGCATGTGGTTTTTGTATTCACTACTCTGAAACAATGTACCCCATTCTTCTAGATTTGACACTCACAGAAGATCAAATACATATGCATGCTCTGCTTGAAATAGAACAGATTTTACGGTCCAACGGAACATCTCTTCGATTTTATCCTCCCATGCCAGTTCCAAATTCTGCAATTCATACTCATTCAAATCATTTAGTTGCAGAAGAACTAAATTACAATAGAGATATCCTACGAAGAGAGTACAGAACTTTACAGACTATGCTAACTATTGAACAGAAAGTCATAATGGTTTCCATTTTGTCTTCATTATCTAAAAATATTAGAGGATTCTTCTTCTTGCACGGATATGGAGGCACAGGTAAAACATTCATTTGGAATATTTTTTAACATCATTTCTTCGATCTGAGGGATCTATTGTACTTGAGGTTTCTTCGAGTGGAATAGCATCATTACTGATGCCTGGTGGACGCACGACACATTTTAAATTTCGTATTCCAATCACCATTACTGAGCAATCAGATTGCAATATTCAGCAAGGGAGTGATGTAGCTGAACTTCTACACTCTACAAAACTGATCATTTGGGATGAAGCTTCTATGGTTCATAAATACTTCTTCTAGGCCCCAGACCGTAATCTCAGGGATATTATGAGAGTAAAAAATTGTAATGCAATGAATTTTCCATTCGGTGGTCTAACAGTAGTATTGGGTGGAGATTTCAGACAAATATTGCATGTAATACCAGGTGGTGGCAGAAATGACATTGTCTTTGCAAGTATTAAGTCGTCGTATCTTTGGAAGTACTGTAAGGTCTTAACTCTAACAAAGAATATGAGATTGCTTTCATCTACATCCGTCGATGATTCCAATCAGATCCTCGAATTCGCTAAATGGACTTTGGATATTGGCGAAGGACGCGTTGGAGAACCTAATGACGGTGAAGTGCTCTTCGAAATTCCTTCATCATATCTTATTTACTACACAGGAAATCCAATGGTTTCAATTGTGGAGCATACTTATCCTAATTTCATTGACAAATATAGTGAGCTATCCAATTTGAAAGAGCGTGCCATTCTAGCTCCAACCCGTGATGTTGTTCAAGAAGTAAATGATTACATGTTGTCTCTTACTAATTCTGAACATAAAGACTACTTCAGCTCTGATTCAGTCTGCAATGTGAGTTTTGATACAAATATGGAAGAAAACATATATACCTCTGAGATGTTAAATGGCATAAACGTCTCTGGATTGGATTCCCATAAAATTTCTTTAAAGATTGGTGTTCCCATTATGTTATTAAGAAATGTTGATCAATCTGTTGGTTTATGTAATGGTACTCGTATGATTGTTACACACTTAGGGGGCCATGTCATTGGAGAAAAAAATTTGACTGGCTGTCATTAGGGAAATTCGGCATTCATTCCAAGACTAACTATGACACACTCTGATCTCAGATGGCCTTTCAAATTACAAAGAAGGAAATATCCTTTGACAGTTTCTTATGCAATGACAATTAATAAAAGTCAAGGACAATCATTGTATTCTATTGGTTTATTTCTCCGCAAACCTGTGTTTTCTCATGGTCAGTTATATGTTGCGGTTTCTAGGGTCACATCAGTTACTAGTTTGAAAATTTTTGTTGATGATAATAGTAACACATCATCTCATTACACACATAATATTGTGTACAAAGAAATATTTGAAAACCTCTGTTAGGTACTATTTTCAACTAGCACATCAGTTTTTTTACTAATGTTTCAGACTGCAATATGTAATTCCTAAAGTCTATAACTGCTTAGTATACTATCTTTTTCAGCACTAATCATATTTGTACACAGTCAAAATAGGATGTCCAGATCAATTACCCCGTTGAATGAGATTACACATGAGGATGACGAAACACTACGGATTGAGATTCGTGTTTTGAACATGTGGTGCAATTCGTCGCCAAAATACAATAATGATGTTGTGGATATCGATCTAATACTTGCCGATAAAGAGGTCAGTTTACATTTCATGATTGTTGTTTGTTTATTTCTCCCTATAATCCTGTTTCGTTGAATACATTTGTCAATATGTCTAAAATATCTTTCTGTCCTTGCACATTTCTATTTTTATTGTATTCTTCTATGTTTCAACATTTTATGTCTAGGGAATAAAAATTCAGTGTACAATCAGTATTCGCCAACTTATCTCTAAGTACAAAAATCTATTGCATGAGGGGCGATGCTATATGATACAAAACTTCCAGATATCTTCAAACCGTGGCAGTTACTTTGGATCTAGACATGCATGTATACTACTATTCACGACGACAACATATGTTCATCCATGTGATGCAGAAATTCCTCTTTTCAGTTTTGATTTTACTTCATATGTTGATATTATTCAATTGAAAGTTCCAGAAGAACAGTTGATAGGTACATTCCTCATTCTTGAAAGTTAAATACATTTAACATTATAGAATGAAGAGTTGATAGGTACATTCCTCATTCTAGAAAGATTAATACATTTCAAATTATAGAATTTTATACTACCTCTATATTATTTCTAATTAAAGCCTCTTTTTGTCATGTATCTTATAGAAATTATTGGACTTCTTCGATACAGAAAACCGGTGAAGGTTTTGGGTCCTTCCAACTGCAGGATGCAAATTACTCTTGAGGATGACGGGTCATTATTTTTTTAAATTCATATTAGTTGACTGCTTAAAATTTATATGTACTCATATTGTTACTCAGTTTTCGTATAGAGGTTTGCAACTAACATGTAGTTTCTGGGGGGACTACGTAAATGAATTGAATGATTACTTGGAAAAGAACAAGGAGGGGTCTACTATTATGATATTACAACTTGTCCGGGTGAAGCGGTTGAGCAGTATGGTTTTTGTATGTTTAGTATCAATTTTCTATTTGTAAATAATTCCTAAAATATGTTGCATGACCACCTGACTCTCTAATTATGTGTTATTTGACTTCAAACACCTTTTAGCCTCTGTTATTGTCACAACTTCTGTGAATGCAACAAAAATACTTTACAATCTTCAAATCCCTGAAGTAGAAAATTTCAGAAACAGGTAACACTCTACATACTCAGTGTTCTGTATATTTACAACTTTTTACATTGTGCATCCCAATTTTAATTCAGAAATATTCTTATTTTTTATTTTAAAGTCTCAGTAAATATTTACCAGGTTTGGGGTGTTAATAACATCAAAGTTACCAAGCCCAACAACAACTAATGTCAACCCCACTACAGAGGTCTTGTATTGGAATAACAAGAAAACAATATCAGAGGTGAAAATCTCTCTCGAGGTAATAATAAGATCGTTATCATCATAAATACAATAAACTTTTTTATGAACTGTTTACATCTGTCCTTTACTAATGAGTTTATTATTACGTACAACCTCTTCTACAGCCTACACGGTGCTTAATAGTAGCTACAATAATAAAAATTCAAAGTACTCGCAGCTGGTTTTTTGATTCCTGTGACTTCTGCATGAAGAAAATACATGTTTTAAACGACAAAAAATGGTGCCACAATTGTAAATTATCTCCCAACCGCACTACCAGGTTTCATATCTTATTTTAAATTCCTTTTGTTTGTCATTTTTCCTTCTAACATATAATGCATAATACTCAATATCGCCGACTTTGTAACCATAATATTTAATCCAACGGATTCAGAGTGCAACTAATGGTTTCTGATGTGACAGACTCATGTTCAGTTGTTTTATTTGACAAACAAGTCATCCAATTTGTACATAAAACAGCTCCAGAGTTAAGAGCTGCTTTGATACAGGTATAACCAAATTCTTGTATGACCTCAATATCTATTTCCATTATATATTCTAACACTGATTATTGTATGTAATTTAGGCCGATGATGAGTATGTTTTTCTTGCGGAATTGGATATTTTCAAATCAAAGAAAGTGTTATTATCAATAGATGTAACAAATTATAATATTCAGAACCGTCATGGTTCGTTTGAAAAGAACAGCTTCAAAGTGTTGTTTATCTGTGATAATGATTATTACATCAGCAATTTTAATAACATCCTCGAACAAAATCAGGTAATACAATATAGTTATTCATACCTTGCTTAAATAAGTATATGTTACGGAATTTGACGGTCTGTCATTATTTCCCTGTATAGGGACATCAAACCAGTGGGTACACACATGTCAGTAGTGGAATTGAATATATCAAGGTACTATATGTTTCAGCTTTTCCCCACTACCTAAACATAAATTTGCTTGCTGTAATTTCCCTTGAAACCTTGCACAATATGATCATCAAACTTGTAGGTCTTCACCATCAACTTCAAGCATTGCGAGTAGATATGATGGTTGTACATCAAATATTTCATCTACTAAGGTATGTTTCAGTTATCCTCATTTACTATGAACTTAATTCCATTTATGTTAATATACATCCATCTTTAATATAGAGTTTTGTTGTTTCTAATTTTTTGGACATACGATACTTTTTATATGTACCTGTCTAATGTTTACTAAAAGATATGTTCTTCATTGATTTCAACTAAAACAAGTACTTTCCAACTGTTCTAACTATATTCTCTACGTAGAAAAACTTGTCACATGAATTTGATATGGAGGATGATGTGCGGCATGATTCTGAGATTTGTCGAGACAGTTTCAGTACAACAAGTCATTCTACTCAAGTAGAGACGCCAATGAAGGGAAATTTGGACAATTCAAATGACCAGTCTAACTGAGATGTTCTTCCCCAACGTCTTGTTAATAACACTTTTTGGGTATTTATTTCTTATTTCACTCCTTCTTTGTGATTTCTTCAAATCATTAAATAATGTTCAAGAACAAGCGCACAGTTAAATAAATAACAAGACTACCAATTGTTATTTTGAAAATTATTTGGAGTTCGACATGATTAACTTATCTCTTCAGTTGATTAGTATGTGATTTGATAGTTCATTGGAGTTGACATTGTAGTTACCTTTCATTTCCATTAACCTTGCATGATTAATACTTACTGCATTTGATCATATTATTTGACTGATTCATGACCATCATATTTAATCTAACACAACAGCTATTTCAATGACCAGTGAAACAAAATTACATGCACGAGAAGAGTTATGCACACTGTAGATTACACAGTCATCCCTCAAATTCTATTCCCTTGACCCTAGGGTTTAAGATTTCCTGCCATATTCTACCTCCATTCATCGTTTTCACTCCCGCCTCTGGTACTACATATAAATATATCACCCTTTGGATCCCCGTTGTTGGCACTCCGGGGTCGTAATCTCTTTCTCCTCCCGCTCCACTTCTCATGACCTCATCATCTCATCCACCTACATCTCCTCTACATCCAGTTGCTCCATCTTCACCATAATTATCACAGGTTTTACTAGACGTCCATCTTCTCTCGCTGCCTTCATTTTTCGTGCTCCATGAATGACTCCCTATGGACACAGTATATTCATCACTTGGTCACAATATTCTCACTGGTGTCGAATCAGCGTATCTTACTCCCCCTGACTTGTTGTGGAATCCTCTTATCGGTGTCCCATCTATCTACCAATTATTTCCCTACCTAGTCTCTCCTTCTCTCCCTGTCTTACCCGCACATTCCCTAGCTGGTGTGAACTATCTAACAATCCTGTATTTTACTTTGTTGTACTGACATTGTTCTTTTTATTTTTCTGTCATCTATTCATCTCGTAGTATGTTGTAGCACAGGCTACCTTGATTTCTTCACGCAGATCACAGGTGCGACTTGAACTTATTGTCCTACATTCCACTTTGTCTTGATGAAATTTTCCTGTTTCATTTTATGCAAACTCTTCATTCAGGTTTTCCACTTAAGCTTTCCATCCCTAGCAGGTTTGTTTTAGTTTGTCTATTAAATTTTAAATTTCAATTTTTTCCTACTATAATAACATTATTATAATAAATCCTATGTCATGTAGTATTTTTCATTGTACAATATTATTTGATGTCTATAATTTATATCAACCTGGATATTCATAGTTCTTATATCAGTATTCATTTTCACAAGATTATTCACATTAGCAAGAATGTGATTTTTATTATATGATGTTTATGTAAGATAATGTTATCATTTATTGAAATATAGTCCTTTATATGTGTTCTTAAAATATCCTTTTATTTTTCTGAACACCTGTAGGATTCTAGCACTCTTTTTTTTATATGAGATATCAAACACCAGTTTGTCATTGATGCTCTTAAGATTTTTCACGTACTTGTGGTTTTATGAAGTCAATTTGTTTGTACATATTTATGGTTTTATGCACTTAATTTTTTGTACATATTAATGGTTATAAACCGGTGATCCCTCTCTGATTACAGGTAGACACCTTCTATACATGCCTTCCTATCAACAATCTTTCTCATATGGTCAATTTACCAGTACTGGCATTTTCACTAACAATGACCAGATTTCCTATTTCTTATAACAATGACCATAGTTTAATGTTCACCCTATTTAGCTGTTTTTAAAATCAGTCAAAAGGATTGATTGTGTATGTGTTAATCAAATTGGACATTTCAATTTTTACTGGATACTGTTCGGGTTAAGATACTAGGGTTTTCTTACACATAGTTTTCAAACATTGATAGCTTGTAAACATAGATTACACAATGATATTATACACTGACTATCCTTCTATAGTTTATACAAAAAAATCAAACACTGTAGTTTATACAAACAAATCAAACTCTGAGTTTACACACATATTTGTCCAACAGTCACATACTGCACACCATAAGTATACATTGATAGCAAGCATAGATTTCAGACAGAGTATACACAAGAAACAGATTACACACACATACTGCACAGTAAATCTTATCTTTCAACCAAAACCCGATTTCACACACTGTCTATGTTTACACACACAGACTCTGTTTACACACAGACTCTGTTTAAAATCTGTGCAGATTACACACACTAAATTTTATCTTTTCACCAAAAACATAATACACACACAAAATCTTCTATTTTAACCAAAAAAAATTACATACACATACTCTGTTTACACACAGAAACAGATTACACACACAGAATCTGCTTGCACACAAAGCTTATTCACATAGACTGCACAGATGAAGTTTTATATAGATTAAATACTGTGAGTTTATAGAAAAATAATTCACATTTCATCTTTTTCTGTAGAGTATAATAAAAATGATGACTTTCCAATTACAGAACAATAATTGCATTACACATCAGAACCTGTAACTTTTTACATATATTATGACATGTCATTTGATTTTACAATAACTAATCGAAAACATATAAATCCACTGTGGTCTAAATTTCTATACATTTTTTCCACATGTTCTAATCTGTACATGTTTTTCAGCCTATTATATACATGTTATAAGTTCCTGTATTCAATCTTAGTACTAAAATCTACATAGTCTATAAAGTATTTCTACTGTGATCTGTTCTAAAGACTGATGTATTTGGGATTTCTCATGCTGGACAATTTACAGTGTCTTTTTTACAAGTTGATTATCTGTTTTTCATTCGGGAAGTTTTTCATGCAGGATGTTTCTTCATGCTAGATGGTTATCTTGTCATGCTGGACGGTTTTCATAGTGGACGGTTATGTATCAGTTTCTCATTTTGATAGTTTATCAAAATGCTAGAAGTTACTCATGGTGGAGGAGGATAAAGCTGGATGTTTTTTTGTTTTTCGGTAGATTCTTGATGGTGGAAGTTTCTGTTAAAAGTTTACAAAACTTTTGTTTCTCATACTGGAGATTGTCTCATGCTGGATGGTTTGGTGTATTTGATGTCATCCATTTACTTGGAAATTTTTCATCAGCTTTTTATTAGTTGTTTTTGTCATGTTGCCTTATTTAATACAAGCATTTTCACATATCTCAATTTTATTATTACAATTTGTCTTCTGTTTGACTTATCTTTCACTATTTATTCAACATTATTGTTTGATCTAACTATTATAAATACTAATAACTTATTAAAACAAATACCACTAATCGAATACGCCATGAAATATCACGGGTGAGTACTAGTTTATGAATATACTTTGCCTCTTCTTTTGGGTAAGTAACATAAACTTTTGGGTAGTGTAAAAGGTTGCAAATTAATTTGGTGTATGGAATAGGGTTTTATAACTAAATCATTAGAGGCATGCATGAATAAATGAATAAAACATGAGAATGTAAATATTTCATATAATGTGATAGTTAAGAACTTAATATTCATGAGATATATATTAAACTAGTGAGAATTTTTAGGAACCCTATTAAAATACTAAGTGTGATATTCCTTCCAAAACAGAGCTTTTCAAGTCCCTGGTCATTCAGTATGGGTGATCGTAATGGTTAAGTTCCCCTGAATTATCTTATGTAAGGTAATAGAGTAATAAAGTGACCCTAATGGTTATTTGCTTTGTTTATTTTGTTGGGTTAAACTATATGGGAAACCCTAACATTTAGGATACCAAAGAAATAGAGTTGAGTGAATCATTTCAATTGATTTGGATAAAGAAGTTTATCCACTCAACTATATAAGAATCATATGTGACATGGTTGACAAGTTTTTATCTAACAGATATAGTCATGGATTATTTAAATGCTCAGATCAATGTGATTCATGATGAAATATAGATCATGGATCACTAAATAGTTATTATATATGGGGTCATTTTTTAGTGGGGGTAATTTTATTAAAATTATTTGATGAAAAATTATAATACATGATAATAACTTATTGATATGTCTCTTTTATAGGTTATTTCTTGATTAAAGATAATGATATTGATATTCCTAATAGGTATCACCTATATATCAATTAGAGATTGGTCATTAGGGTTTAGAAGTGTTCTCAAGGAGAGCCATTATAAGCATATGAATGTGAATGTTATAGAGATAAATTCAACAACCCTGGTTCTTGGGTATTAGATATTGAGTGTTAATCATGCATTTTTTCTAATAAAACATACTCAGAGATAAAAAGGAATTAATTAAGGGTGAATTATATTTTCATGTCTATAATGGAGAAATATTTTTTTCATTAGAAGTTAGCACTTATGATTTACGTCCACCAAGTGTATTGGTACTATAATTAGAGAATTGTTATTATGCTACAACCATAAATGGAAATTTAATTTATGTATATCGTTTGGATAAGAAAGTATTCCCATTCACTATTAAGAGTAAGAGTTTTTATATATCTCTAAATGATTTGTTTTATGGAATTGGTAAAATAATAAATGGTTTATAATTTATTGATATGGATAATCCTATATATAATGTTTAGAATAATAATTTCAGGGTTGATTCTATTCCCACCAACCTTTGGCATTGTTTTCGTGGATATATAAATAAAAAATCCATCTAAAGACTCTATAGTGATGGATTATTGGAACCATTCAATTATAAATCATTTGAAAATTATTAATCTTGTTTATTTAGAAAGA
Organism: Viscum album; assembly: GCA_963277665.1. Taxonomy (NCBI): domain Eukaryota; kingdom Viridiplantae; phylum Streptophyta; class Magnoliopsida; order Santalales; family Viscaceae; genus Viscum; species Viscum album. The sequence continues at coordinate 340,832,193 of OY728167.1, forward strand.
TTATTAAAGCACATTTTAAGTGGAAATGTAAAAGGGATGGTGGATAATTAGATCTTATACATAGTGATGTGTGTGGATCAATGAGTACTAAAAAAAGTGGTGTTTTTAGGTACGTTGTTTCCTTTATTGATGACATTAGTTGGTATGGATATGGTTTTATGATGAATCATAATTAGGAACATTTTTAAAAGTTCAAAGAGTTTCAGAATGAAGTATAGAATCAATTGAACAAAAGTATTAAGATTCTCTGGTCAGATCAGGGTGTTGAATACTTGATCCATGAATTCATTGATCCTATGATAAATTGTGTAATTTTTTTACAAAACACTTATCCTAGAACCCAAAAATGGGATGGTGTGTTTGAGAGGACAAATCATATCTTGTTAGACATTGTTCAATGAAAGATGAGTCAGTGTTACCTTCAAATTTCATTCTAGGGTTATGATCTAAAGACTATTGCATTTTCTAAAATTAGGTTCTATCTAAAGTTATCATAAATAAATAATATGAGATATATAATGATAAATGTTCAATTATTTCTTTTATAAAGTTTTTTGTATGTTAATTATTAATATGACGTTTTAATTTTGATAATCTTGACTCAAAATATGACAAATTCTTATTCATTGGTCATCCCAAGGAAACTATGGGATATTATTTTAATAATCCTACTAAACACAAGGTGTTCATGGACCAATTTAGTTTCTTTATTGATAAAGAATACATAATTATATGATTCATTAGGAGGAGATTTTAACTTTTAGAAATTCAAAACCAATAAATATGAATTTTTCTTGAGGTGGGGGTTGAGCTAGTTCCATGAATAGTTATGAATGAAGAACCAACTAAAATTCCACAGGAACCTAAAAGTTCTGGTAGGATTCATAAATATCTCATGAGATATGGATTTATCATAGAAAATGTAGATGTGTTAATTTCCATGGGAGATTAACCTACCACATGCTAGGAGGACATTGGGATTTTGATCCTAAGAAATGGTTAAAATCCATGGAATCTAAAATGGGATCCATGTACACTGACTAATTTGGGAACTTGGTAAATGAACCTGAAGGGGTGAGAACTATAAAGTAAAATTGGTATTTCTATTATAAACTGGTATTTATGGTAGAGTGTTTACCTATAAATCATTCTAGTTTGAAATGTGTTACAAGAAAATTTAGGGTATTCCCTATAAAGAAACATTTTCTCTTGTTGTAATGATAAATCCCATTCAGGTTTTTATTTCCACACTATCTTATTTTTATTATAATACATATCAAATGGATACCAAAAATACATTCCTTAATATTAATCTAGTTGAGGATATATATATATATATATATGATATAGAATAAATGTTTTTATAATGACCCTCATTGTTATGAGTTTGGGGATTCAAAGGAAGTTTGAATTTTTTTGGAGTAGAATACATTTAGATAATTAGGATTAAAATTGGTAATTTAGGTATTCATAAATATAAATAAGATAATTTTGGATAAGGATCAAGGTCTGTTTGGTGGATCTGGTGATTTGGGAAGTGTTGGATATGAGGTCAGGGTGAACCATATGATAAATTTCAGTGGCTACAATAGTTCACGACATGATGTACTACTAAATCTATATGGATCACACTACAAAGGTCAGGAGGTTTTACTATAAAGGGATAAGGCCTCGGGGGTGGTTCTATATGGGTTGTACCACACAGTAACTTATAGTTAAAGCTACGATAATTTTGGGCTAAGTGATAGGCTCCTCTTCCTAGAGTTTAGTCATGACATGACCCCATGGTTGAGACACGACCCAATTAGAGGATGATTTTTTTAGGAGACAATGTGGTATTTTAGGGGGTTTCTAAATTAAAAACCCATTGGGATTTCTTCTTCTTGGTCACACAAGTTGTGGTGAGAGAATTCTCATTTCCCCTTCTTCCCCTTGCCTCTCCTTCGATCTAGATGGTTCAAGTGACTTTTTTCACACTTATTCTTGGTAATATTCATAACTTCTTATCCCTTTTTCTTATTCCATGATTTATCCTTATTTTGATTTGACCAGTGAGGGTTCTAGAAATATTATTTCACCATATCATGGTGAAATCATCCCACATTATGGGTCTTTCCTGTTTGTCTTGTTGAGGAGGTCCTGGTAGGTATTTAAGACATCGTTCATCGTTCTCCATGAGGTACGTTTCTCCATGGATTTATTTATGTTTTTAGTGATTTTTGGTGAAATTAGTCATCATTTTAGGTGTTTAATTTGGATATTTTTTTGTGGCCTAAGTATGGGAGGGTGTATAGAGTGGATCACACCCCCATTTCTCATGGTTTGGTTGTCATAAGGTTTCTAAATGAGTTTTCATTTGTAACACCTTAAGATTCCAATATGTAATTATCATTTAAATAAATACTATGTTGAATATATTGTTTCACAAGAATCATTGAACTAACATGAAACCATGATACCTTTTATTAAGATAATATTTTAACTATTAAATGAGACCCTTATAATGTAGTCTTTGAATTAGAGGGTATAAATAGAAAAAACCACATTTTTAAATCAATTTAAAAATAAAAATTAAAGTTTATTTTAATACCAATTCTATGATAAATTCAATTAATTTGTATAAATAACTAATAAGATAATTTTATAATTAAAAATTCATTTTTCTAAAAAATTCCTTTTGAGTCGCAGATAGGTGCTCCAATGGGATCAACTGGAACATCAATTGACTCATGAATCATCTATATATTGATCATATCTTATCATACTAGAAGATTTATTAATATATTCATATTTAGTTGGTTATCATTATCAAGATCTAGACAGTTTGGAATTATCCATCCCAAAAATAGAGGAATCTTTAGGTATTGGCTGAAAATAGTTAGCAAAACATGCATAAACCTCTAATACTCAACTCAGAGAGAATTACCTTAGTGGGAAACAAAGGCCATTAGCTCATAAATGTGATATCCTAAAATAATTTTCCACATCCCCAGTCAAGATCTCAATAATGGGAACCTTATGCCTCACAAGAGACCTTCAAGAAGCAATGGTTGGAGACCTTTACAGCCCTTGGGAATTAGAAGTGGAAGTTTTCACAGCATAGGAGTATCGAATAGATATTGGTTGGGATAAATGTAACATAAACATCTTGTTTATGAAATAGGATCAAGATAATTACATATACGAGAATATCAGAACCTTTTACCTAGTTGGAATGATTCATAAAATCATCTTTCATTGAGTGCTCATGAACAATGGCTCCAGAATTAATCTTATTCTGGTTTGTAGCCTTCGATTCTTGGGTATTATAGAGAATGATTTATCCCCATCCATATTGAACATCTAGGGGTATGATAAAATTGATAAGAATCTATTCAGAATTATCAAGTTAAAATCTCAATTTGGAGACCTTGTCTCTGATTCTGAATTCATGCTCATCCACCAAGATATTTCATTTAATGTTATTTTAGTAAGTTCATGGGTTCACACAAATTTTTTAGTTCCCTAATCATATTATTAATGCTGGATATATATAGATAATGGGTAATTTGGAGTGTAATGTGGTAAAGAATACCCATTTCATACTTTGGAGTCTTAGTATATGGAATAATATTTTTATAAAATGGACTAAAATAATTTATAAATATAAGATGTTGACCAGTTTGTAGACTCAAATGGATTGAAGGATAGTCCACCCAGTACATGGAGTTTTTTTGGGCAATGATTACATGTTTCCCATCAACCAAATTGAGTTACTAAGACTAGGCTAGGAAAGATATCAATTTGATCAAGCCCTAGAAGACCATATTATATATTATTTTGTTTTCATGATATTAGACATATTGACTATTGAGAATGATTCTTCTCAATAATATTTTGGAGCACATGGGATAACCTCATATAGTATCCCCACAATTGATATTTTTTACCATGATAATGCCCCCATGTCATGTATCCAATCTCTAAGGTCCAGCTTAAATTCCCACTCAGGTGATGATAATGATCCTAATATATCTGCATTTTCACCCTCTTTAGGATCTCAACAAGGAGAGGGAGGATGAGATGAAGAGGTTCCTAGATATTCCACTCCAACATTTGAGGAATATTTCTTAACCACAGTAGATGATCTAAAATAGGTAAACCTCAGAACAGATGAAGACACTAACCTACTTTGTTAGTGATTCCATGATTCTTGATGAACATGAGAAATATATCACCTTTTTAAAGAAACATAGAGGTTTTTTCTCCTCGAATTATACTAAGATTCTTGGGTTGGACCTCGAGGTAACTACCCCATCATATAGGTCTACCAAAGGATCACCATGGTTACAAAAAAAAGACAAGAATAATGAACCCAACACTCACTATTATGGTAAAATATGAAGTTAATAATCTCATCAAGTCCAATTTCATATGCAATTTCCAATACCCAATGTAGATATCTAATATCATAATAGTTGTAAAAATAATGGCAAGATATGATTTTTCATTGATTTAATATATCTGAATCGGTATTACCCCAAAGATGATTTCCCTATCCTAGTCATAGATCTATTGATCGATGCAACCACTGGATTCTAGGACCTTTTCTTCATGGATAAATACTATGGATATAATCATATATGAACAATCTGTAATGATAAATAATAAACTTATATTATATATCCTCAAGGGGTTTACTACCATTTCATAATGCCCTTTAGTTTGAATAATGTTGTTGCCACATATGAATGCACCATGCACCATATATTCAAGCCCCCTATTGGTAAATATCATGGAGTGTTATGTTGATGATCTAGTGTTCAAGTCCCATAAGAACTCTATTCAACTCAACAACCATCAAATAGTGTTATGGAATTTGATCCAACACAATTTGAAAATAAATCCCTTAAAATGTGAATTCGAGGTAACATTGGTAAAATTAATGGGTTTCAGGGTGTTCTATCATGGTTTTGATTTCGATACCAAGAAAACAGAGGTAAAATTGAATATTCTCTCACCCTAAAAACCTTAAAAGAATATAGAGTCTTGTAGAGACATCTCACTTATATCAGACTCTTAATTGCAAATTTGGATGGAAAGTATTTTCCTTACACAAGATTGATGAGTAATGGAATCCCCTATAAGTGCGATTAAGGATGTCAGAAATCCTTTGATAGCATCAAGTAGTTTCTTATTAAATCCTCTAGTAAAGATTTCATTCATTGAATAGAACCGACTTATCATCAATTTGGTATTTCAAGAGTAATATATTGGCATACTCCTTACCCAAAATAATGATGCAGGAAAGGAAAACAGTTTTTAATATCTTTGTAGGATAATTCTCGATATCTAGACTCAATATTATGACATCAATATTATTTTCCTTGGGATGATATTTGTAGTAAAGAAGCTAAGAAATTATTTTTAGCACCTTGAAGTCTATCTGGTGCCTTTCATCGACCTGCTCAAATAAATTCTCAGTCACCCAATGCTAACAAGGCAACTGGATCATTGAGAGGTCATATTGAAACATTTTGATGTACATTTCATATCTTAGAAAGAAGTCAAGGGAAAGGAATTGGTATATTTTATCATGGAAAATATTATCCCTAAGAATATACCAATCGATATTAAGCTCCCTGATTAAGAGGTATTCCTTATTCAATATACATCCCCCCAAAATTTTGGAGAAACCCTTTGATGGATCCTCCAGGAACCCCACTGGGAAAATACTGGATGAACTAAAAGATAATATATTTATCTTGGGTGTCATGTTCATCTCCACAGATAAATAAGTCTTATCATATTCATTTTTTCTTTCAAAATGATTCACTAATAATGAAGTAGAGTATAAATCCCTCATCATAAACTTAGAGCTATTTATTCAGTTATCAATAGTTTGATTTCACATTAAAGGTGGTTTAGAGATGGTGATTAAGCTATTTAAGGGTGAATATGCCATCAAAAATGGGGATCAGATCCCTCTATTCAATCATGTTTAAAAAATAGTGGTGTAATTCCCTTGGGATATGACTCTAACCCATGTCTCATGATCAAAAAATGATTGGGATGATGCTTTAGCATGTGCTACTACAGTCCTAAAAAATCTCAACTAGGAAGAAAAAGTTATTCACATTGCACATCGCATGGGTCATCACTCCAGTCATAATATATAACATGGAATAAAATAATGAAATCATCACTATTATAGATCATGGAGATACAATATCCTCATCAAGTGATTCCATTATTAGATAGATAAACCCTATAACATACTATCTCAGAATTTTGATTTTTCTATTTGATCAATTCAAGAAATGACATATCTAATATCGGGTAGTGAATTTAATTCTCTAAGATATCCCAAATATACAGTAAGTTTTCTATAAATAAGTATTTTATGGAGTACTCCTCAGATTCATCAAAGGATCAGAGATCCTTGTTGTCATGCAAGAGGTTCACTTCAGAACATGAGTTTTCCATTAATTGAGAACCAAAATCTCTCTTCAAATTAGGAGGTTTGGATATTTATGGCCAAAGATGATGTAATATTGTGTTGAATTAACCAAAAAAATTTATGTGAGTCAGCTAAACGCTAATTTCATCCTTCATCCCCTAGAGTTTTTGCACACCACCAAATATTCATGGTCATTTTTTGCATGGGGAATGGATGTCATGGGGAAATACCACCCCACCCCACCCGAATATAGTCTGATAGTTCAAATAATTCTTTACTACCATAGACTTATTTTCCAAATGGTCCAAGGCCATACCCCTCAAAGAATTAAGGAAAACTAACTTCATCAACTTCATGAATTCAAATATTATCATAAGATTTGGTATCCCTCACATTATATTGATGGAAAATGACACCAACTTCTATTATTATGTGTTTATGGTATTATATTATCAATATTAGATCTAGTCTAACCATTACTCATGCTACCATGTAGTAGAAAATGAAAAAATAGAAGCCTTAAATAAGACTTTGCCTAATATTCTTATGAAGATTGGGGACATAAATAATAAATACTATCTAGAAATGTTTCTACATGCTTTATGGGCCTATCATACCATGACCCGCACTTCCATGAAAGAAACCCCATATTCTCTTATATATGGGATAGAGGTAGTCCTTCCCATCAAGGTCCAACTTCCCATATTGTGTATTACCATCTACATGTTGGTTCCGGGGACAGTGGAAGCGCCTGATGGGTTGTGACCAACTTTTCTTTTTGTCATGATTGTTGATTAATATGAGATTTACCTGGAGATAAACATTGTGATCAATGGAATTGAATCAAATAATATATACAATTGATAAATATTGGAACCAAAGTGTAGGATCATCACATATTATTTATAATTAATTTAAAAAACTAAAAAATTAACTTGTGAGGAATTTTTTCTTTATTGTTAGATCTGACAATTGATATATGTCATACCATCATTTAATTGTAATAATGAAGAATATATTCCCTTTATTGGTTATCCACAAGTGTTCCATGAATCTCTAAATCTCACCATAGGAATCTCTGGGTGCTAGAACGGTAGATCCTATCACTTCTATTGTTCTCATTCGGTCACCCTAAGAATCACTTTCAAAGGATCCTTATTGATCTCTCTAGACTCAAGAGTAGAAGGTGGAGAAATATCACTCTCTATTCTTAGGAGTGTTCTAGAGAGGGAGCTCTCTAGAGCTTGATAAGATTCTCTCTAGATCTTGTTTCCCACAATGAAAAACAAATTGTATTTATTAATAAAATAATATAATTGGGTTTATATACTGTTTGGGTTATAATCAATAATTTCACAAGTTCCATTTATTATTTACTTAATCCCAACAGAACCCCGTGTCTATAATAATAATATTATTATTATTTCTTAACATTTGTTAAACTCACACATTAAAATTAAATATTATTTATTCAAATAGTATTCAATATATATATTATTTCTCACCATAACATTAAACTCGTTCCTCTATTCCTCCACAATATTTATTAGAACTTAAAAAATAACTATTAATTTAATAAATAAATATCACTGCATTATTGACCAATAAATAAATAAATTTTCTTCTCACATAATATTCTCTCGAATAAATTATGATGGAATATATGCAATCAATAAAAGAGGAATAATTTTTAAACCATGTGTGGGAATAATATTTATTCAACTTTTTAAATAATAAATAATAATATATTATTTGAATAAAATTTTGGATACACTTAGTATGTGACCCTCTAGGCCTTTTTATTAGCGGTAATAGACGAAGCAGCCTAATGTCGAAGGTTGGAATATAGAAATATGTCAAGTCACCAATAGAGAAAGATTTTAGTTCCACAATGAAATAATAACTCATATAGATGATTACTATGTAATATTATCCCTTTATGATGATATCTCTAATCATGCAGGTCACATGTTAGTGCCATCAAATTATGTGTCTGATGTCTCTTTCTTTGACTTTATGGAAATTGAAATTTCCTATAGAACACCATGGTCATGGATTTATTTAGGGTATGTAATTCCATTAAAGGGACTAAGATATAATCTTCTATTAAAGAACATAAGGGACAAATCATTTATCACATTATTCATTAATGAGATTTCACTCATAGAACAACCAATATATCCCACCTCATTGTGAACATATGTCATCATAGTTTTCATTAATATATCAAAGGACACAAATTTTATTACTCGTTAATAATAATATTAAATTCTAAGGATCAATACACATGTCAAAATATAGGAAAATCCAATCACACATATAAATGCATATTTCCTACTAGTAGATCTCGTTCTTATAATATCATACACAGGATATTACCAAGGGAATACACCATAAGAAGGTGCCTCAAAATCATATTTGTCTCCACCCATAATAGCATGAATCATTTGTGTCCCTAAAATTATTTCATCTATCTATAGAACATATATATTTAAGAATACAGACATAGAACTTCGGGGTTTCCATCATAGTGGGGAACTTTTATGACCTTTTAGTGTGACAGCTACTCTTAAGACATTATCACATACTATATCACATATAAGAATAGTAATAATGTTATAAGTAGTTTATTAATATTAAAATAAATGAATATGGGTTATCATAAAGTAAAAATAAGTTGGTTCTAGGGAACCAACTCTAATAGACTCACACTTTCACTAGAGCCAACTACTAATAACCTTCGGTTTGTTAGCTCTCATATGATACTCATAATTATGTTAAGATAGGAATTTAGTCAAGGGTTCCACCACATTTTCTTTCATGGGAACTGTAATTACTACAAATTTACCCCTCTAAGAAAAATACCACAAAATGTGATACTTCCAGAGTATGTACTTTGTCCTTTAGTGTGACCTTAGCACTTTTTTAGGAGCCATAGTTGTAGTATTATCACAGTACAATTTGATACTACCATTAATTAAAGGTATTTCATCAAGATCCTGGAAAATTTTTCATATCCAAGTAGATTCCTTAGCTTTATTAGAAGCTTCTATATACTCAGAATTCATTGTAGAATCAGCGAAAACTGACTACATTGAACTCTTCCAACTCATAGCTCCTTCATTGAGATGGAAAACATATTATGACTATAAATTTATATCATTTTGGTCTATTTGAAAACTAGAATCAGTATAACCCATGATGATTAGCTCCTCATATCCTCCTTACACTAGGAACATATCATTAGTTCTTCTCAGATACTTCATAATATCCTTAACAGCAGATCAATGATGTTCTCCTTGATCAGATTGATATCCTCCTACCATGATCAATGAATAAGAAACATCAAGTCTAGTATATAACATAGAATATATGATTGTTCCAATAACTAAATATTATGGTATTTTATTCCTTCTTTATTTCTCCTATTATTCACAAGGATACATTTTCTTTGAAAGAAGTATACCATATGACACTTGAACCAATCCCCACTTGTATTGTTCCATACTAAATCTCTTTAGTATCTGGTAAATGTATATACTTTGACTTTGTCCAAGTATCCTCTTAGATCTTTCACAAATGATCTTGATCCCTAGAATATAGGCTTCTTCATCTATGTCCTTCATGGATAAACACTTGTTTAGCCAGTCCTTAATAGACTGTAATACTAGTATGTCATTTCTAATAATTAATATGTCATCAACATATACAACTAGGATAACAACCACATTCCCACTAAACCTTTTGTAAAAATATGGATCACATTCATTATTTAAGAAACCAACATCTTTTATAGCTTCATCAAATTGAATATTTAATGACTTAGACTCTTAATTCAATCCATAAATGGATCTCTGCAACTTTTAAATCGTTTTAGTATCACCTAGAGTCAAAAACCCTTCTGATTGTGTCATGTAGACATCTTACTAAAGGTTCCCATTAAGTAAATTTTTTTTGAAATCCATCTTCAAAATTTCATAGTCATGGTAAAATGATATATAAAGTTGAATTTTTATGGATTTAAACATGTAAACTATTGAAAATGTTTCATCATAGTTTATTCCTTGATGCTTTTTAAACCCTTTATCCACTAGCTTCTCTTTATAGGTATTTACATTACCTTCTATGTCCAGTTTTGTCTTGAATTCCCATTTGCACCCTATGGGATTTACATCAAATGACACATAAAATAGAACCCAAACATGGTTTTGATACATATAATCCATTCATAATTCATGGATTCTTTCCATATTTTAGCTTCTAAGATCATTATTTCCTCTTTTTAAGAGAAAGGTTCTTCATTATTAATCAGTAATGAGTCAATATATTCAGTGATTATAAAATTTTATCACTCTTGTTCTCTTACCACTCTAGTTATATTAAACAATACTTGTGTTTCATGAAAAAATTCTTCCACAAGGAACTATGGAATATATTTTTATACCAACTCTTGTGTATCTTGAGCATAAAATTCATTGAAGTCAATCTTTCTCCCACTATCATTTTTGGGGATTCTTCCCTCTCAAGAAAGATGACTTATCTAGTGATAGTCACTTTATTATCTGAGGGGTTTTATAGGTTGAATCCTTTTGTTTCCTTAGGATACCTTATAAATATACACTTTGTGCCCCGAGTTGCTAGTTTATTTCCTAAAAATCCTTTAAAAACTTTATCAATACCCATACATGTGTATGTGAAAAAATAGGTTTCTTTCCACTCCATAACTCAAAGGAAATTATATTTTCTACTTTATTTGGTACTTGGTGTAATTTTTATGTTGTATTTTATAATTCATATCACCAAAAGAATAATAGAATATTTTCATGACTCATCATCTACCTTACCATGTCTAACAATGTATGATTCCTCCTTTCACTAACACTATTACACTATGGTGTGTAAGTTGGAGTGAGTTGAGATAGAATCCCAAAATTCCATAAAAACTAGATAAACTATTAGTTAAGATATTCACCACCTTGATTCGATCGAATATTATTTATCTTCTTTACAAGTTAATTCTCTACTTAATTATTGAATTATTAAAAATTATCAAAGGAATCATACTTATACCTCATTAAGTAGACATATCCATATCTAATAAATTTTCTATTACATTTATGAATTAATAATATCCACCTTTAGCTTCTAATGGAAATGATCCACATGCATCAGTGTGTACTAATCCTATAATATCTATGGATCTTTCACCCTATACAATGAATAGAGGTATGTTCATTTTTTTATAAACAAGCATGAAATATTTCATGTTGTTTTAGTTCAAAAGATTCTAAATAACCATCTTGGGAGGTATTTGTCAAATTCTTCTTGTTAACATGACCAAGATGAAGATTCCATATCTAGATGTTATATGATTCGTGTGAATATGATTCATTATCTATTTCCAATAATTGGTTTTCATAATTTAATGCATAAATATTGTTATTTAAATATTCCATACCATAACATATGTTGTATTTATAAAAGAAAAAAAATTTATTTCCAAACATGAAAATAAAACCATCTGCATCTAGGAATGATACAAAAATTATGTTCTTGGTAAAAAATGGTATATAATAAAAATCCTTTAAAACAATATCATTTTTTTTGGCAATGAAAGGTGGTAGTCACCAATGGCTAGATTAGCCAGCTTCACACTATTTGTAGCACATAAATCAACCTCTACTCTATAAATTTTTTAGAATCTACTTAGTTATTTCATTTAAATATAGATGTGAGCTCCAAAAACTATATCTAATACACAATGTGTAGATATTGAAAGATTATACTCAATAATGAAAGAACCTTTAGTTTCCCATTTCTTTTGGGTGCAGTTATTCTTCCAGTGGCCTTACTTAACAGATGAAAAATATAATTCTTCCTTTTCTTTACCCTATCTCTAGATAATTATCTTCTTGAAAGGATGGTTCTAAGGAGATTTGGACTTTTTATGAGACTTGGGGCCCTTCTCCTTGTTCTTTCTTTTCTTATTCACTATAAAGACTATGTATTTATCATGACCCATGTACTTATCCACTTATTGAATTAGATTAAGTAGTTATTGAAGACTCTTCTCATTATTTATCATATTATAATTAATAATAAAACATTAGAATGACATGTTTAGTGAGGAAATTATGATATCTTTGTGGAAATCATCTAGTAATTTAATCCTTATAGTATCTAATCATTCAATGTAGCCAATAAGAATGACTACATGAGGCCTAGAAGGACCATATCTCTAAGCTTAATTATAAATAAGGCATTGGAGATCTCATATATCTCTTGTATCAACTTATCTTATTAGATATCCTGAAGGTGAGACATCATGTTATATGCATCCATGTCCTCATGTTACTTCAAAAGCTCAGTGGTCATGGATGATAGAAAGAAACAGTGAACATTTGTAGACTCATTCAAATGTTTCTCATAAAGTGATAACTCTTCCTCACTAGCCTCATTACCAGGCATATCAAGTTTAGGTTTTTCTAGTACATAAAATTTTCTTTCATGGAATAGGATAACATGTAAGTTCCTTTACCATTCTTGGACATTTGTGTTGGTGAGAAGGTTATCCTTCTCAAGTATAGATCATAGTGATATGTTTAAAGTTATTTTTACTATTATTTCTATAAATAATATGAACAGAGTTTTGTACTTTATCTGATAAAATTTATAGAAATAAATGAATATTATAATTATTAATCTCATACTATTTTATTGAAACTCAATAGCCCTCACCATTGGATTGGGATTATCCTGCTTCATGGATATTCTAGTGTCAAGGATCCATATTCCCCTTCTCATCACCATATATTTGGACAAAGAAATTTGAAGGGTTTTAGGTAGGAATTCCAAATTCCAACTGCATTAACTCACAGTTTATTGATCTGTTGAGTGGAATCCTCAATCTGAAAATCCTTAAATTGGATTTCCTAAACTTTTTCCTCTCAGTTACACAAAGTCCTAATTTGGAAGTAAACCCTTGATGACAACTATGTTAAGTCAATCCAAAACTTCATATTATAATTCCATGATAATTTAAATCACCCAAACTTTGATTGGTAAATAACATTGAACTATGGTTCAATTTTAACTAAAGTAGTGGAAGTCTATACCAATTTAATATATATAATTGGGGGATTTTATCTTTTATGCATAAATTTACAATTATTATGTTTATTACACTTATTGATATTAAGTGGATTTACTTGAGTGATTAACAATGTATTAGATAATATTTACATATAAGACAATTTATTTTAGTTTTATCTTGTATTCTAGTTAATTAATTAATTCTTGTAATTGGGACAAAACATCCATAATAAAATTATCAAGAAAATTGACAGAAATAAAATAATAAATTTCTATGATCATGATCTTTTACTAGTGGATAGTTTATCTATAGGATTATAAACTATCCATTGACCTAGGGGTAAACACATTGAACAACTAATGGTTTGTATTGCTGCTTTTCAACTATCTACCTATATATCTCTCTTGGATTGGTTTCACCTTGACTTTAAACTTGAACTATCTCCTCTATATTAGGATCTCTATCCATTACAAATTATTTTACTCACACACCGATGAGAGAACCAAAGGATTGGTTAAGGGGTTTACATAAAATAATCCATGGGAACATAGACCCTTACATAATGACATGAGAGATGACACATTGACCAATTATTAAATTTAATAATAAATTAAATGAAACCAATCACATCCAGAGGTATAGTCTAATATCATGATCATTTACATGCATGAAACAAATTATTCATTTAATTAAATTAGCATTAAATTACAATTGTTATTTTTATGATAAATCCTACTAGAATCAATTAATTATATTCTTTAATTAATCAATTATTTTATCTTAATTATCATCAGAATTTTCTTAAGATTCTCATCCATAATAATTTAAAAAATATATTTACAATTAACTATGTAAAAAATGTACCTTGGAGGAAACACGGTGAGAACCCATCCAAACAACCCAACATGTATTATACTCATATATTTTTTACTGCTGTGGAATGTGGAATAAATGACTTATCACATAATTTCATGGAATATACTATCAACTTAATGAACACATGGAACACATGGTATTTAAGTAGCATGTTTTGCTTCAATATGCATAGATTAATAACTATAATACAACTTACACATGATATGTAGATTCGAAAATTACGTAGAAAATTAATTATAAATTTATATATATATATAAAAACCATCACATGGAATTTACTACCAACATAATTACCACACATAAAACATGTTGATAATTTCTTCATGGTATATTAGATTAATTTTCAATTCTATATAATATGGTAAAAGTACATAGAACACATGTTGAAAAGTACATTAGAGCTACAAGGTGTGCAATTTTCTCACCATCTATCTATGGAACATGCCTAGGGACTCAGCATGTTACTATTACATGGAAAATGTTATATTACACGGTGTGTGGTCTTCAATTTACATGGTCACTAGTCATGTATGTTGTCTAACAGAATACACAGCATGTTTTTTGACTAAGGGACTATGCATTGTGTACTAAAGTTACATGGTGTGTACTTTGGATGACCATGTGATAGTCTGGCCCATTAAACATGTAGTGTATAATTAAATTCACCGTCTATATTAAATTCACATGCCTTGAATTAATTATAAATTATTTCATGGTGAATTAAACACTAGTACATGGTGTGTACCTCCGGGTTACACAGTGCGTACTCGTGTGTTATCTGGACATACTTCTTGGAACCTCTAGATGATATCTTCAAATTTATTTCATTAATAAAATTAATTGAATTGATTATATTCTTGATAAATGAATATAAATAAATAAGATATTTGTAATGTCATGGGCCGGGTGCCACTAAAACTGGTTCTCCAAGTCGGTTCGTCACAAGGCCTCTGACCTGCCTTCTCATACGCTAAAGGCTTCTGAATATGATGGGGGACTAATTGTAGAATTATGAGGAGACTATACCCCCATATCAGAGTGCACAACTAGAAGTAAATAACCAAACATCATACATAATAGATAAAGTGAAAGAATAAATAAACTAAAACTAAAACATGCTATAATAAAATGAAATACAATAAAGACAAAAATATCCATGTCATACATATAATAACGATCGCCCACTGGTATTATCACACAAACAAAATAAATAAAAAAAATGTAAATATAATTGGCCCTAATACCAACCCCGTGTTGTAACACATACCCGGTCTCCATTTCCCTATCAAGCTGCTCCAGCTTGACCAGTCAACTCCACATGAGCATTCCACTCAACAATGAAACATGGGGCCTTACATCCATCGTGTATCTATGATAAATCCTGAAAATATATAGAAGTTTTATATGAACATTGAGGTGCACATATAAGGGGTTAGAAATAAATCTCAGTAGAACACCCCCAATGGAGAACCTATAAAATGCTATCATAAGTCAATGCTTAAGAAATATGCTCATCCTAGCCTCAAAAAAACTGAAAAATAAATACAAATAAAAAAACATTGATCCTTAGGTTTTATACCTCGATCGGATATACTTTTTTCAACTAAATATGGAGTGTATCTGAGCACATCTCAAGGACTGTGCATCCTAATAACCTATGGGCTCCATATATAGGGCATCCACAACCACACCTGACCATTCCAAGGAATTTTGCTATGATGTTATTATCATCTGGGATACTAATATAATTCATCCCATTCCATTTTCTCATAACCAAACATTGTCTCATATTTTGAACCTCAACACATATATCTAGGTTTCCATACAAAAGTACAACCAAACCCAGACCTTCTATCTGAAATCTCTCTCATATATCATAACCATAGTGATGGAATCATCAGTCTATCACATAAACCATATATATATATATATATATATATATTAAATAACCCATTTCTAAAGCATCAGTCTAACATCATAAACTTGGATTTGGAGTGCTAGTCCACCATCCATCCTAGCTGATATACCATCATTTCTTAGATCATCAGTCTGGAAATTAACCCATATATCAAATCAATCAATCCTGTAACATTAGTATAGCATCTAAACCATTGATGTAAAGCATCATTTCACCATCTATCATAACCGGTATACCATCGTTTCCTAGAGATTCGGTTTAGAAATTAAACCATATATCAAAACAATCATGATTGGAGGATCAGTCCAGCATCTAAACCATGGATGTGGAATAGCAATCCAACATCATATTCCACGTGGAATGACATAATAACCCAAATCATAAGTCTAGTACTCTAACCATGAATTATATTTTCAATTTCCAAATCCTCAGTCTGACACCATATCCATAGTATACCTTATGTTCCCAGAACGTAAGTCCAGAACCAAACCACATATATGTGACATCGCATCCACTTTACTCAATAGTAAAAAAAAACCTACCCAGAACTTCATTCCATCATTCAAACCATAAACAAACCATCAGTACCGATATGCAGCCTCAGTCCAACAACCCCAGTCATGGATATTAGGAACCATGCTCATGGATCAACTGTCCAGATCTCCCAACCATCAAATCCAATACTAGTAAATTGGGTTCCAAAACATGGAAAGCCAACCATATCAAATTGCCATGTGGGAGTAATCTAAGCCTCAACCTCAACAACTAAATAACAAGGGCTAGAAAAAATTTTCATACCATCCATTGACATATTATCCTCATCACATCATACATCAATCCAGGTCCCAAGGGAACACTCATAACCAAACTACAAAGCACACACACCCTCTTAGGTTCTTCCTATCAATTGGCCCATAATTGGTCCTCTGTGACCATACATAAACAAAGAAATTCATCCTTGGATCCTCAGAACTATCACCCAATTAGAGGAGTCCCCTACAAAACCCTA
This sequence comes from Viscum album, assembly GCA_963277665.1. Classification (NCBI taxonomy): domain Eukaryota; kingdom Viridiplantae; phylum Streptophyta; class Magnoliopsida; order Santalales; family Viscaceae; genus Viscum; species Viscum album. Next base: position 340,849,528 of record OY728167.1, read on the forward strand.
GTAATAAGAAAACTCTTGGTCTAATCCCTAACATAAGAAACATCCTCCAGAGGCCATTAATGTACTCCAACCAATACTCGATCAACAAAATTCCAACAAGGCATCCAAAAGAAAACCCATGACACATGAGAATTATGAACAGCCAAACAGAGCATCCAACTATCACTTAACCAAAAACTATCCCATTATGAGCATCCTCAAAAGTCACTTATGTTCAACTAAACACCACAATGGCACTCGGGAATAACTACCATCCCACGATGTTAACCATGCCCAAATTATCTAACCACCCTAATCCTCAAACATAATATCTAAACCTTGACTGATCTAACCTTGATTAATTGGTCCCAATATGCAGGAACAAACTAGGATCTCCCTTATGAAACCACTCAATTCCATATTCTGATTTCAATCTAAGGAACCTCAAGAAACACACCTAGGCGCACTCATAGCCCAACCTACAAGGGGATTCTAATATGAACCTCAAGGAAATCCTCCCAATAAAATTTCATGGTCCAAAAATCCATCTTTACGACATCTATATGATAAGTGGATCCTACCATTTTGATCTACATGAAATAAATACTCACAATGGACTCCTATCATGTTACAATTTGAATCATAGTGTCAAAACATACAAAACCCTGCAATGGGTAACAAAAGGAAAGTACATGGCATGTATATCAGATCACACGACATGTACTCCCACTGCCCCACATGGGCGTGTACTGCAGCCAAACTTGTCATGTAAAACCCAAGTACACATCATGTAAGCTGGATACATGATGTGTACCCTACATGGGGTTCCTACCCGTGTACCTCAAATGGACTAGCCATGTGTCCCTTCCTAGTCATGTACTCATACATGGGGTTTGGTCATGTACCCTACACGAACATGTCTCCCACTACACGGTCACCTAGCCATGTACTTGACCACACATCGAGTGATGCTACACAATGTGTCCTTTATACCACACTCTATGTATTCATTTTCTTCTCTTCTTCCCTGAACTGGAAGAACACACGATGTGTGTTCTTAAAATCACATGTTTTTTAGTTGGGGTTTCTAAATGGGAAACCCCTATGAACCTCTCGAAACCCCCATTTTCCCCCAAATAAGCACAAATTGTCCCCCATGAGTTATTTAGTAGTCATAAAAAATATATAAAACTAGGAAAAATAATCTTTGGGGTTTGGGGCATAAAACTCAAAAATTAGCCTACCTCATGGTGTAATCACTAAAGCTTTAGGTCCAAATCCCCTCCCAGAAGCTATTGCACCTCAATACCATCCCGATCTACACCAAGGACGAAGTTTGGTGGTAGATCCTCCTCTTCCCCTCTCAATATAGCTGTCACGCACAATGGAGGCTCCCTTCCCTCTCCTAGTGTGTTTAGGAACACCAAAATAGGGGGTGACTGTTTTTAATAATTTTAATTAATTAATTTTTCATTCGACACTCGTCTCGAGTCCTGATACCTAAGACGGGTTTATACATTGACTTGGAAAAAAACCCCATTTCATACTCAACTATGGAGTCAGAATCTCAACCCAATGCTCCATTCAAAAGATAATGTCAACCGAACCTGCATGAATAATTTAATATTTAATTAATTAAATATTGTTATTCCATCAATACTTGAATAGCTTGGAACTCCACCAAACTCTTTTCCTAGGGTAAATGCCCTTTTTCGGGACCAATGAAGTGTTCATAAAAATTATCTAAGACCATATTCTTGGGGAAATGACCATTTCATCCCTCATGAGCACCTGAAAACAAAAATTCAAAATTCTTCACAAATTTTGAAACCCATAAAAACTAGGTGATGAGTCAAAAGTTTCCTTATGACTTATTCATTTCTTTATGTTTTGGAAATCACAAACATATTTTATTTAACAATAATTTCTTTCTATAAGTTTCATTTAAGAAACTTTATGTATGTTTGAATATAATTATAATTATTCTCCTTAATGTCTTTTGTTCTACTTTTCATCTAAGTATAACATAGTTTATCTTAAGGACAGTTAGATTCTCTAATCAATGAAAATCGGTTCCATACTCATAAAATCGGATACACTATTTCTTATAATATGATTCTCACATTTCATTGAATCTAATTTAATATGTTTCTCAATTCCAAATCACTCAGATTTTATAATCCAATTCACTGTGTTTCCCAATTTCTAATCACTCATATTTTTTAATCTGATTCATTGTATTTCTTAATTATGATTCTCTCAGAATCGTGAATCTGATTCTCACTTCTCCTTAATTATGATTTACCTATAATTTTGAATCTCATTCACACAAAATCTAGATTTCTATTGTCATAGTTCTAGTAATATAATTCATATGCCTTCTCAATTCTAATTCTCAATATTTTTAGAATGCAATTCTCAGTTTTACTAGAATCTAATTTTTCATTATCCTAAGAATTAGATTTCTTATATACCTTTTTATTTTCTCTATTTTCCTTATAATTTTAATCAGATTCTTACATATTATTTAATAGATAATGCTTCTCAAAATTTTATTTTATTATACTAAATGGTGTCATCTAATTAGTTATTTTATGAATGTTGTAAGTGACAGTTGTATAGGACCCTCCAAAATTTCAGGAAAAATATGAACATTGGAGAAAAATTCAACCGTTACAGATATCACATATAAATACCCATTCATTTGTATGATATCAATACATATACACAATTTTTGATTTTTGAGACATTATAAATATCTTCCAAGATTATTTTTGTGAAATCCTTTAAGTGATAAAGTAGTAAAACCTTGATCAACATACTTTAAATCTTCAATAATCTTTGTTTTTCTTTGTGTGACACTGATCGTTGGTGTTTTTGATTGAGGTATTCCAAGATGAAGGAAGAAATATGTGTTGATTACCTATTTAATAATGGTATTACAACGGAAGGAAGACGTAGGTTCCTATTACCTTCTTAATCGAGGGCTTGTGGGGATAGAAAGATAGAAGTTTTATCCGATCTTCCATGGATCAAGGGCTTACCCCAGTGTGGGTAATACATACTTACTTTAAAGTATAAATCAAGGGACTATTATCAAAGTTGTTTGGATACCCTACTCTTTGGGTTAAAATATTTTTATTTTTTTATATGTACTTTAAATTTTTATTGCATCTTATTACAAATAGAAAGTTATCCTTATACCTTCAATTTTATAATAACTCTGATATAAGATTATACATGCTTTAAGGTGGAATCATGTTTTAGTATACATGTTTGATTATTTCATTATGCATATTTATTAAACCTAAGGTGTTTTTATTAACCTTAAAAAAGAGGTTTTAGTGAATCTGGATTGTTTAACTTTGTTAAAAAATATTTTATTATGGTTAAAAATGTATGTTTTTTAACCTATAATTCACCCCCACCCCCCTCTTGTAATTTAGTATCTAAATATATATTTTGATCCTGCAATTGGTACCAGAGAAGGTCTCTATAATAGTGATAACTAAACTTGGTGTCAAAGGAAGATTTTGCCTGCTTAGTTTAATTACTCTTTCTTTACTTCTTCATGTTGTGTATAATTTATTTTATAAACTTTTTTGTTACCCATAGATATTGTTGGCCACTATATCTGACTGTAATGGTTTTAATTATAACAAATCATGTCATATATTAACATATATCTTACCTTATGTCAAAGATTCTAAATTATGTCAAAGAATTATCTTGAATATCATATCATTTAAATCATATAACTATTTATGTGTGTTTAAGTCTAAATAAGCTTAAAACTAATTATATATGTGTAATTATGAGTATTAAAACTCTTTAACATTGTTGAACTAAGAGACAGATAAAACATCTAAAATTATCTAAGTATGAGTCACTGACACCGACAGACATATGACTCATTGAAAAACAGATCAAAGAGGTATATGTTCTAAGTATGTGAAACTGACACTGCTGAAAGAACTCACCACTAGAATGAGTCACCGATACATCAACTAACTCCCCGATGTAGATGACTCACCATTGCATATGAATCACTGATGCAGACAACAAACTGTTGCATATGACTCATCGATACAGATGACCTACTGTCAGTCCAAGTGACCTATTGTTGCATGCTGATACCGACGCAAGGACTCTCTGTCAGTTCAAATGAGTCATCATTGGTTCAACTTTCTCACCGACAGAAGGAAGGACTCATCGTTGATATGAGTCACCCATAGATCAACTATCTAGCTAACAGAAGGAAGGAATCACCATTGATATGAGTCACAATTATTTCAACTGTCTCACCAACAGAGGAACAAGTCACTGATGGGTTGAGACACCGACAGATAGGAGACACCGACAGACGAGTCATTGATAGACTGTTTAAATCTTCATTTATTAATATAATTTTTAATGGTCATATTTGTGTCATTTAATGATACTGACATATTTTCTAATCCTTTGTAGGAATTTTAGCCGTGGTTATGAGGTACAATGAGAAGATGCCCATGGAATGTACATGCTCTTTGTCGGCATTCAAAAATAATAAGTATTTTAAAATGAAAGAAGATAGAAAGAACAAGATAGTCGTGTGGTGAATTCTTGTGAGAGGTAATAAAGAATATATGAAAATCTCATGCAACCACTGTGAACTCAAGAACCGAAGAACACATGAGGTGATCTCAATCAAGCTGAACATTGAATTGAAAAACTACTTTATCATATCAAAGAAGGAGAAGAATATACCTACATGACCATACTCACTCCTGGAAGCCAGAACATAGAGGCTATGACACTCTATTTTGGAGTTAAAATCTAGAAGATGAATTGAACTTCAAATCCACATCATCAAACGAGTCCAAAGCTGCACCACATAACACACTGAGCCTTCTAAACCTAACCCCACATCTTTCACTCTGTTGTGCTCATTTAGTTGCATTTCTGAGCAGTGTGTGTATCTATCTAACACACACACACTAAATCATGTGCATAACTAGAGGTTACTTTATGTCCTCAATCTCAAAATCTTTTTATTAATTCTTATCCCATTTAGAACTGTGGAAGAGGTCGTGTGTGACTTTTTTGTTTTTTTCATGAAGAACTATGGTAGAGTTTAAGGGTGAACTAGACAGCCTTCTGTGCTATTGTGAACCCCGATCCAGGGTGTGGATTAATACTTTTATTAATTTAAACTTATTTTTGGTATTTGATCACCAAGTAGAGAGGATTAAGTCTCTTATTGAGACTGAAGCTCTTGTTTTATTTCTACTGTGTTTTTACCTTTTAGTTTTACTCTGTTTTATCACATATTTCATTAAACTAAATTGAACTCTGATAGTTATTCTTAGAAAGTATTTATAACAGTATTGGCTTATTATATTAGTTTCAAAATATCTATTAATTATCAAATTGATACAACTGATAACTAATCAATCTTTTTTGAAAAATTAATCGAATATTCATGATCTTATAAATTCACTACTGGATAACTGGGCAATTGAATTTTAGATATTGGGGGAATTTGAAATAATTATTTTTAACAGAAATTTTTATAGATTCTCAATTCACCCCCCTCTTGAGTACTCTGCTCCGACTAACATTTGGTATCAAAGGTTTTAGTAATTTTCAGTTTTAAAAGATTTTTCAAACTTTTTTAGTTGCCATTGTAGTTGTATTTCAAAGATCTTAAAATTTATGTTAATACTGAATTTTTATCTCTATAAAATTATTTTCTAAAATTTATATTGTAGATAACAGACTAAAGGGATCTTCTCTTAACGGACCACCTTTTTTCAGTGGAACAAATTCTGTTCAGTGGAAGCTTAAAATGAAAATACATTTAGAAAGCATGGGATTTGAAATCTAGACTGCTATTGAAGTAAATATGCATTCCCTACTACTACTAGAAACACTTGGGATAAAGCTATAAATACTTCATATAACAAGAACTATAAAGAAATTAATGCTCTATATTGTGCACTAGGAGATGATGAATTTAATCGCATTTCTACCTGTAAAATAGCTCATGAGATTTGGGACACTTTAGTTGTTTCCCATGAGGAAACAAATAATGTGAAAGAGATGATATTAAATACTTATACTAATAAATATGAAAATTTTAAGATGAAGCCTAATCATACTATTTTTGATAAGTATCTCAGGTTCAATGAAATTGTGAACACCATGATTTCTTTAGGAAGAGATGTAACGGCAAAGGAGAAGATCATGAGGATTCTACGATGCTTACTAGAGTGATGGAAAGGGACATCAATATCCATAAGAGAATCATGAAACAATGATAATATACTAGTGAAGGATATAATTGGAAAATTAATGATGTATAAAGAGGAACTAAAGTTGAATCAAGAGGAGGAAGAGACAAAGAGAAAATTGGTGGCCTCTAAGACTACCACTTCCAAGAGAAAATACAAAGAAAAAGTTCAAGATGCTGTTGAGAGCATAATCAGTGAAGAATCAGATTCAGACAGTGATGAAGAAATGGCCCAGCTAGCCAGGAGATTCATAAAATTTTAAAGAAAAAAAATTCTTCAAGAAACCAAACTATAAAGGAAAATATGACAACAATGTCAATTGGAAAAAGGATTGGAAGAGACCTGAAAATTTAGAATAAATAGTTTGATATAAATAAAAAAGGAGAGGGCATGTCAAAGAGGATTTTCCTAAGTTAAAGTATACAAAAGAAGTATGAGTATAAAGATAGGATATATAAGAAAGTAATGAAGGTCACCTGGAGTGCATCCGAGGATATCTTCAGTGAATATTCTTCTTCTCGGAATGAGATAGAAGGTATGGAAAATATGTGTTTTATGAATAATAACTCAGAGGTACTCTTAAACTCTCTTGTACCTAATGACTATTATTCTAGAGATGAATGTGAATCTAAAAATATGACAAATTATGACCTATTTGAGTATTTTAATATTCTAGAAGAAACTTGTAATGAAGTGAAGGATAAGTATAAATCATTAAAGAAACAACATGCACTCTCTTAAAATATTAAAATTTGGACTTACTATTGAGGAAGTGAAAAATTCACAACTTCTAAAGGAAAATAATAAACTAATGTTATCTAATGATCAATTAAAGAAGGATTTGGAAAAGTTTACCAATGGTGAAAACACACTTACTCAGTTACTTGGTAAACAGATAGCTCTTACATATACTAATGGAATAGGATATCATACAGAATAAAGAAATTTATCTAAAACATATTTTATAACTATGTTTGGAAAATCTGCTTCTCTATGCAAAAATCAAGATTTTACTACAAGTTCCAATTATGGAAAATATTTTACTACCTCCAGTTTTTCTAGACTAAATAGAGTTTATTTTTCAAATATGTTACATAATTCTTATAGGAAACCCATAATTAAAATTTGGGTACCTAAATCATTGATTACTAATGTCATTGAACCCAAACAAGTCTGGGTACCAAAATCTATTTTTGTTTGATTATTTTATAGGAAAGTTGTTTGAAGATCTCCTATAAGATTTAGTGGTACTTGGATAATGGATGTTCATGACACATGGAAGGAGATTATTCAAGCTTCAAGAACTTAATCAAGATTGATGGTGGATATGTCACCTTTGGTGATAATGCTAAAAGAAAAATAATTGGATTAGGCCAGATTGGTACTCTAACTTGGTTTTAATTTCTAAAGTACCTTTTTCTGATGGATTGAAATATAATATCCTTAGTATTTCACAATTATGTGATGATGTATTTCATGTTAAATTTGAAAATAATTCTTGAAAATTTTTTAAATCTAAAATGGAATTATTATTTTCTACTTTTAGAAATGAAAATGTATATTTTGTAAACGTTGATTCTTTAGCTTCTCAAAAAGATTATTGTTTAAGTGACATTCATAAAGAGTATTAGATTTGGTATAGGATATTAGGACACTATAATGTACACTCTCTTATAAATCTTACTATAAAAGGACTAGTTAAGGATCTACCCAAAATTGAGTTTCAAAATGAAAAAGTCAGTAATCCTTGTCAAATGGTAAACATCACAAGATATCATTCAAATCAAAGAAAGAAGTTTCAACTTCTCAACCATTAAAATTGGTTCACATGGAATTTTTTGGATGATCTCGAGTTTCTAGGTTAAATGGGAAGTACTTTGTTTATGTTCTTGTAGATGACTATTCTAGGTATACTTGGACTTATTTCTTAGATCAAAAACGTGAAGCATGTACTTACTTCAGCAAGTATGCTAAAATAGGGGAAAATCTAAGTGGACTTAGAATTAAATACATAATAAGTTATCATGGCCATGAGTTCGAAAATAAAGACTTTGAATTATTTTTCTCACACAATGTCTATAGTCATAACTTCTCTACCCCTAGGACACACCAACAAAATGGAGTTGTAGAAAGAAGGAGTAGAACTTTAAAAGAGATAACCCAAACAATGCTTAATGAATATGATTTACCTATTTACTGTTGGGATGAGGCTGTAAATACAGCTTTCTACATAATAAAAAGAGTCTTAATTAGACCTATCCTCAAGAATACTCATTATGAGCTGTGGAACAATAGAAACCCCAAAATTATTTATTTCAAAGTTTTCGGTTGTAAATTCTATATCCTTCATACAAAGGAAAATCTTGAAAAATTCACATCCAAGAGTGATGAAGGAATATTCCTAGGTTACTCAACCTCTATTAAAACATATATAGTCTTTAATAAAAGAACCAAGTGTGTGGAAGAATCTGTGCATATCAAATTTGATGAAACAGATCTACATGAACCTAAGACCTCTATAGACAACCTTGAAGATGATATGTAAAACCTGGACATAAATGAAAAATCAGCTAATCCACTTGTCAAGAAATCTATTAAATTGAACAGTTCTTGAAATTATTCAGAATCTGAACATGATGAACCTAAAGCTGAACTTGTAGATGAACCTGAAGTTAATAGTCCCTCCTTTTCTAGACCAGCTATAACTCTTATGAACCATCCTTTAGATGGTTTTGTTGGAGACTTAGATAAAGGGACAAAAATTAGAGATTCTCTTAGAAATCTGGATGAAGATCAAGACTTATTATCACAACTTGAACCTAAAAACATCAATGATGGAATTAAAGATGAATTTTGGGTGATGTCTATGAGAGAGGAACTTATCCAGTTTAAAAGAAAAAATGTTTGAAAACTTGTGGATAGAACTAAAGACACCTTCACCATAGGCACTAAGTGGGTGTTTAATAAAAAGTTAGATGAATCTAGTAATACTATTAGAAATAAAGATATATCGATTTTACATGGTTATAATCAAGAAAAATTCATTGACTATGAAGAAACTTTTTCACCTGTTGCTAGACTTGAAGCCATCAGAATCCTGCTTTCTTATACTACCCATCTTAATTTCAAACTTAATCAAATGGATTTTAAAAGTGCATTCCTAAATAGGTATATATTTGAGGATTTTTTTTAAAAACCCCTGGTTTCACAAACCATCACTTTCAAAATCATGTTTTCAAATTAAAAAAATCTTTATATGGTTTAAAACAAGCTCCAAGAGCTTGGTATGATAGATTAAGTAGTTTTCTAATTTCAAAAGGTTTCACAAAAGGAATTTCTGATCCTAATATTTTTATAAAACAAATTTCTAAATATGTTTTAGTTGTTCAAATCTATGTAGATGATATTATTTTTGGATCTTCAAGAAATTTTTTATGTATTTAGTTTTCTAAAATTAGGCAAAGTTAACTTGAAATGAGTTTCATGGGTGAACTAAAATTATTTCTTGGATTTCAAATATTTCAAAACAAAAAAGGTATCATTTTAATTCAAATTAAATACACAAAAGATATTTTAAAAATATTTGGATTTTATAGCATTAAAAGTAGTGACACTCCAATGAGTACTAATTGTAAGTTAGATCTTGATGAAGATGGTAAATCTGTTGATCAAACCCCTTATAGAGGAATGATTGGTAATTTTCTCTACTTGACTACTAGTAGACCAAATATAATGTTTAGTGTATGTATGTGTTCCCGTTTTCAAGCTAATACCAAATAATCTCACTTAAATATTGTTAAACGAATCATCAAATACCTCAAACAAACTATCAATTTAGGTTTGTTTCACCCTGAAGGGCAATCATTTTATATAGTGAATTATTCAGATGCTGATTTTGGTAGGTGCAAGTTAGATAGAAAGAGAACCTCTGGGACATGTCACTTTTTGTAAAAGTATTTGGTTTCATGGTGTAGTAAGAAACAAAATTATGTTTCATTATTTACTACTGAAGATGAATATATAGTTATTGATAGCTTTTGTTCTCGGATTTTGTGGATAAAACACACTCTTCTAGACTATAGATATCAATTTAGATATGTACATGTAAAATGTTACAATAAAACTAAAATTTCTAAGAACCCATTTTCTCATTCTAGAACAAAACATATTGATGTAAGACATCACTTTTTGAGAGATCATTATCAAAAGGGTGAGACCAATTTAGAATTTATTGGAACTGAATATCATCTTGCTGAAATATTCACTAATCTATTGAACTATGAAATAATGAATTACATCAGACATGAGTTTGGAATGATAAATCAGTAAGACCATGTATTACCTTTCCTTTGATCTTTTTCTGTGAAGTTTTTATGCCGACATCATTTTCATGTCGACACTGTTGTCATTTTGACACCTTTGTCATGTCGAAACTATTATCATGAAGACACCATTGTCATTCCGACACTGTTGTCATGCTGACACTGTTATCATGCCGACGCCATTATTGTTATAAAAATTATGGCATGCCGACACTGATGACTCATTATTTTTACACATTTATGTTTTTATCAAAATGACACTATTTCATTAATTTTTTTGAACTCGGTTCACGATTTCATGATTGTGAAATTTCAAAATACTTAAATGATATAGATTTGAATCGATCCACTCTACTTATTTATGGCTACTGAGTGAGAGAGAGAGTAGCCATAAATCAGTAAGACCATAATTTCAAAATTCATGATTGTGAATATCATCTTGCTGAAATATTCACTAATCTATTGAACTATGAAATAATGAATTACATCAGACATGAGTTTGGAATGATAAATCAGTAAGACCATGTATTACCTTTCCTTTGATCTTTTTCTGTGAAGTTTTTATGCCGACATCATTTTCATGTCGACACTGTTGTCATTTTGACACCTTTGTCATGTCGAAACTATTATCATGAAGACACCATTGTCATTCCGACACTGTTGTCATGCTGACACTGTTATCATGCCGACGCCATTATTGTTATAAAAATTATGGCATGCCGACACTGATGACTCATTATTTTTACACATTTATGTTTTTATCAAAATGACACTATTTCATTAATTTTTTTGAACTCGGTTCACGATTTCATGATTGTGAAATTTCAAAATACTTAAATGATATAGATTTGAATCGATCCACTCTACTTATTTATGGCTACTCTCTCTCTCTCTCATGTATCAGGATGTATACTTGTTGTATTTGATGTAGAAAGGAGTTAAATAAATTCTATGCAGATATCTTATGGTGCACATAAATGAAATTATAAAACTTGGTTGTAAGTCAAATTCTATTTTTTACTCTAGAATGATTTCAACAATATTAAAGGAGAAAGGATATATTAGTGAAGTTGATGATTTTTTAGTTAGTGAATGTAGTGGAATTTTTTATGTTCTGATATCTGTAAGAGAATGAATATTAATTGGAACCCAGGGAGGAATGAATGGGTTTGTGATGAAGATATAATATATGAAAAGTTCAATCCTGTAGACCATCTAGTTATACCAATTGATCTAGTGGATCTTGGTCTCGGTCCAGATGAACGAGTAACTTATTCTTCAGATGATGAGGAGGAGCCTACTACTCCTTTAAGAGATGTGGGATCACCATTTGATGATTTAAGTGACCCATACACAACTGGACCATCAAAAAGAGTCTCTATTGGACCTCTAATTCCACCTTTGGACTTACTTTCTCATGAACCTGTTCTCAAATCTACTGGGAGTAAAGAAACAGAAGTTGAAGGAAGTGTATAATATTTCAATGAATCTAGTGAAGAAGATGATGATGAAGAAGAAGATGTTAGTGGTGAAAGTAGTTCTGAATCAGGTAGAGAATAATAATATGAGAATGATGATGATGACAATGGAAATGAAAAGAATGAATATTGTGATAATGAAGAAAGTAGTGAAAGTGGTAGTGATAGTGAATTTGATCATCCTGATGAGAATATGGATGTTGTTAGTATGAAAGTTGTTAAAGCTAATGTTGGTGCATCTGTTGAGGGTGTTGTTCAAGAAGAAAATTTTTCTCTAGATGAACCTGTTTCTCAAGTTGTATATAGTAGAAAAATAACTCTAGATAAGGAGAATCAACCTAGATAGGAAGCATTGACTGAGGGAGAGCAATCTGCCAATAAAGATAACACTGAGGGGGAGCCTTAAGAAAAGGTATATCAAGCTAATGAAGAGCATCAAATAGGAATAGTAAGGCTTGATACCCTTACTCCTCAATATTCTTATATTTTTTATTAATGGGTAAGGAATCCTAGTTATGTGGACCTAGGATCGGATTATGAAGATTCTGATGATGAATTATTTACAATTTTTGTAAGGGAACCAGTGGTTGAGACCTCTTCTAGTGACTATGTTACTAAGGCCGATTTTGAACAATTCAAAAAAGACATATGTTCATCTATAAGACACTCAGTACAATCTTAGATGAGGTATGATATTGATGAATCCAAGAGAGAGAATATTCAGATGGCTGAAAATTTTAAAGCAATTTTGCCTATGGTTAATGGTGTAAAGAAAGCTGGAGCTTCTAGTTCTAATCCTATCTCAACCAGTGTTTCTCAAGCTCATGCTTCTTTAGTTTCCAAAATGGTCATAAAATAAATTCATCCAAATTTTATTACAACTTCAGAAACAATTTTGATAAGAAACACTAATCTTAGGAATGAGATAAATAATTTAACCACCGACATCAATGCTTTGACCACTGACACTAGTGCAGAAAACGTTTTTATGTCGGTTATTTTTAATTTTTTACGTCGGTTTCGAGCCGACGTTAATACGTGCGACGTTATAAATAAAGTTTTTGACGTCGGTTATTTAAAAACTGACGTCAAAAACATAAAATCGCGATGTTTATCACGTCGGTTATTTTAGAACCGACGTGATAAACTGGGGTGAGGGTGGTTTATCACGTCCGTTCTATAAGAACTGACGTGATAAACCGGGTTGAGCGTGGTTTATCACGTCGGTTCATATAAAACCGACGTGAAAAACCGGGGGGAGGGGGGTTTATCACGTCGGTTAGTCAATAACCGACGTGATAAACCATTGTCCAGGCCGTTTAGCACGTCGGTTATTCAATACCCGACGTGCTAAACCATTCTCCAGGCCCTTTATCACGTCGGTTATTAAATAACCGACGTGATAAACCATTCTCCAGGCCTTTTATCACGTCGGTTATTAAATAACCGACGTGATAAACCATTTTCCAGGCCTTTTATCACGTCGGTTATTAAATAACTGACGTGATAAACCATTTTCCAGGCCTTTTATCACGTCGGTTATTAAATAACCGACGTGATAAACTATTTTCCAGGCATTTTATCACGTCGGTTATTAAATAACCGACGTGATAAAGCCAATTTTTTTTTAAAACAGAATGCAGTGATCTTCTCTCCACCAGAATCAACCAGAAAATAAATCAAGAAATCGTACCAAAAAAATAGAAGTACATCAAAATTAAGCATGTACATAGATAACATATAAAACTTTCCCACTAGACAGCATCCACCCTCATTTATACCCCATGGACAGCCCTCCCCCACCCCGTTGGAGCCCTCACCCTCATGTATACCCCCTGGACAGCCCTCCCCCACCCCATTGGAGCTCCCACCCTCATGTATACCCCTTGGACAACCCTCCCCCACCCTATTGGAGCCCCCACCACACTCCTGGACTGCCCCCCGACCCCCGGACACCCCCAAACACCCCTCGACAACCCCCCACCCGCCTGAACAGCACCTCCTCACCCCCTCACCCCACTTGACAGCCCCCACCACACCCCTAGACAAACCCCCCACCCCTGGACAGCACTCCCACACCCCTGGACCGGCTTCCCACACCCCTGGACATCCCTGCCACCCCCCAAGACTGTCCCCCCACCCCACCGGACAGCCCTCCCAGACCGCTGGACACCCCCAACCCCACTGAACACACCCCCACACCCCCACACCCTTGGAACCCCTCCCCCACAGACCCAAATCCATACCAGAAGAACCATCAAAAGTAGACCAAAACAAGAAGTAGAGAAAAATTAAACATTCACTTATATAACATTCAAAACTTACACTGTCAACTTCAAAAAAAAAACTAAATCAAACCTAAACAACTACCAAATACACAATTAAAACGACAATATTCAAAATTACATTTTACATTACAAACAACTAAAATTCAATCAAACATGTCAAATAATTTGACCACTCCACTTGTACGTGTTTGATGTCTTCAGCAGTATAGGGTTGAGGGTCATCAAAAAGCTACAAATGAAAAAGAAGATAGTTAACGTGTATAATGAATAAATCAAATTGAAATATGATGGCAAAGTTTAAGAGGAAATCGTACCAGGTCAAAATTCACAACTGTCCCAGTTGTTATTATTTCATACATAAATCTTAACATATAATATCTGCATTCGATGAGGCCTTGTTGTTCATGAAAATTCTGTTTTGAATGATTGTAAATTCAATATATTATTTTTATGTAATAAATCAAAAAGTACAAATTATAAATGGAAATTTACCTTCGCCGTTACATATTTGATCTTTGCATTTCTTTTCTTTGTGTTTTTTCGAAAGTAGACCCATGCACTGTTAGAAAATAATACGAATGGGGTAAATTTAAAATTCATTATAATATATAAAACTATTGAGAAATTGAAACTTACTTTTCCAATATATTCTTAAAACTTGCCCGCACATCACCATGAACAGAGCATATCCAATAAAGAGCTTTCTCCCTTGGGAAAAAAATCCCTAACATCCAATGATTACTGATAAAAGGAAATTTAATGTTAGTGGTTTTTTATGTTAAAAGATAATTAACTCTTTGAGAGAAATTTGTTTCATACCTCTCACAAAAAGGCATCATCCAACATTGTTGGATTATATTCTTTCCAAATCTTTCAGCAATATAAACCATTCTTTGTTCCTCAGTCAATGCACATGCTTCAGGGGAAATCAATTGCGGGTCCATGAATCCATATACTTCTGTCAGTTCATTCCTCTCACAAATTTTATAAAGATACCTAATACAAAACATATATAAGTATATATTTTTAATAAATATAACGCAGGGAAAAGGTGTTAAGACTTACATGGAAAAATTTTCACCACGTTGATGCCCAACTTATCTCCAGTAACAATCTCCATGATATCAGATTTTGTAATCCCCACACTTATTTCACGTCCACAAACATGAGATTCCATTGGAAACTCATAAAAACCCAATAAAAAATGTGAATATCTTGACAATCTGTCAAGACCACTGGAATCTGTATCTGATGTCATAGCATGTTGTCTTTGTTGTTGTCTATACAGTATTTCTTTACCTTTGAAGTATTCCTGTGAAAAAAAATTGAGAATTATAGTAGTTTTCAAATGATAAAACAACTTTAATAAAAAAATAAAATAAAAGATATAACATTCATACCCCTATGGTAATGAGTCGAAGAAGTCTGGATGGCCAAACTAAAAAATAGCCGATACTCTGTCCAAATGTCGCCACCTCATCTGTAGGTATTGGTACCCTAGCTGATCTATCTGTAATATCCTGTACAATGACCCTCTGATTCTATACCTCTAATTGTTGATGATGAACTGTATCTCTTATACAATATACCAACCCGTATTCTACTATATGATGTTGAGAATCATCAACATACAACTCGCAATATGTAGGAAGCTGCGGAGGAGGCGTAGGATAAAAAATGGGGTCCGCAGGCTGAGGTGGGGGAGTGGGAGCTACTGGCGGAGGTGGAGGATAAATAATGGGGTCTGCAGGTGGAGGTGGAGTGGGAGCTGCAGTCTGAAATTGTCTTTGCATTTCTGCAAACATAGACTGCACCGAATCTCTAATCTTGTCTTCCATCATCGCATTAATATTTTGAACTTCAGACTCCAAGGATTCTATTTTTTTTATAAACCCCCTCAATGTTAGAAGTTGAAGAACGTGGAAACACTTTTCTTACCGATACACCTGTCGGATATCCTCTTACACGACCAGGATGTTTGGGCCTTCCCAATGCTGCAAATAAAATATCTTCCCTCTCAGTAGCTGTAAATGTCCCATCTGAACTCTGCTCCTCAAGAGAGTCCTGTATTAATTAATTGAACATTTCTGTAATGATTGAAACTTATATGAAGAAAAAAGTTAACTTAAATAAATTAAATAGATATCTTACAATCCTCTCAGCTACGATTCTCGATTCTTCCGAAAGATATTGCCCTTTTTTTCCCTTCCGAGCTCTCTTCCATTTTTCATGTCTAGATGGAGGGGATGGAGGGGCCACCTCTCCAGAGCTTGAAGACTCATCTCTTAGTTGTTGAAATTTTTCCTCTATCATTTTTTCTTCCAATAATGTATACCCTCCCCGAGATAAACTATGAGGGTATACATTTTTAGATTGGATCTCCTGATGAGCTTTCCTTGTTTGCTGTAATTTAAGAATAAGAAATCATTAACAAAACATTAATAAAATCATTTATATAAAAAAGTTTATAAAAGTTTACATTTCCCTTACCATAAATGACTCTTTTTTTCTACTTTCAAAAAACTGTCTCCATGTGTCTTCATCTATAAAAGGATATATACGACATGGATTTTCATGACTCCTATGACCATAAATGAAATCAGATGAGAGGGTTGATTTGAAATCCCTCCATCTCCTGGCAGCCAACGATAAGCATTTCTTCCTGACTCCTCCAGTGTCAGGAATATCAAATGTCATCTGATAAAGAAGAGGTTAAACATATTATATATACTAGAAACATTAAAAGAATGGTCAAACAATGACAAAAGATCTTACCAAAATCGTCTCCCACAACTGAGAGATAATCGTTTTATCCACACCTCTCCAATCATCATACAGAATGCTTACATTGGTCTTAGCCTGAGTTGCAACAAAACTCTTAAAATCATTGGCATTCGGACCTCTAGGAATATCATCATCATCAAACTCAACTACTATCCTCTGATCCTGCGTACGGGAAAGTGATAATTTTGGTAAACGTGTGCAACCACGTTTACCAACCTTTGAACTCTTTGTCGTAATAGGAGCATGTGAATGTTCATCCTCAGAGGTATGACCAGCAATATGCTCCTCTCCAGAATCATGTGGTTGATCATCTGAATGATCTATCATTATCCTTCAAATCAAAAAAACAAATGTCAGTTCACAAATATACAAATTCAAATATTTTAATACTACTGTAATCAGAAAATAGAAAAGTGTACTAGGTTACATAATAGTAATCATTGGTAATATGGTAAGCATGTTAAACAATGGTGAAGATGGCAAAGATGGTCAAGATGGTCAAGATGGTCAAGATGGTAAAAAATGGAAAAAATGGTAAACCTGGTAAACATTGTAAACATGGTAAAGTAATTGTCAGTGAAGAAATATAAAAATTCAAATATTTTAATACTACTGTAATCAGAAAATAGAAAAGTGTACTAAGTTACATAATAGTAAACATTGGTAATATGGTAAGCATGTTAAACAATGGTAAAGATGGAAAAGATGGTCAAGATGGTCAAGATGGTAAAAATGGTAAAAATGGTAAACCTGGTAAACATTGTAAACATGGTAAAGTAATTGTCAGTGAACAAAAATAAGCATTTTAAAATTCATGTAATGGTTATAAACATGATAAAGTAAACTAAACAAACTTAAAACAAACAAAAACATATACTTATTTTATTTTAAAACATGTTTTAATAAATAAAAAACTTACAATATCTAACATTTATGGAAAAAATAAATGTAAACAAGAAATAAACATATGATACCTGTAATTTTAGGAATGTACAGATGGATTGTTTTCCCAAATTCCTTCGTCGTGATCGTTCCTTATTGCACAAACTACGTCTTCAACATGATCGTCATTATGTTCTGTTAATATTCCATTGAATTAGGGATCTCGCATAAATCAGCATATTCATCAAGTTCATCCTCACCAACATATTGTTTTTTCCCTTGTAAAACAACAGCCCACTGCATATCTGATTGATCTACTACATAAAAAACTTGTTTTGCATGTGTTTCCATTATAAAATAATCAGCTGTGTCTTCCAATCTATTCAGATTAACAAGTGTCATTCCAAATTCATCGTGTCTGACACTGTTGTTGCCGTTAAACCATTTACAGTTAAAAATGGGAACTTTAATTTTAAAGTAATCAACCTCCCACATGTCTTCAATCACTCCATAATATGCATTTGATGCAGAAATTGGGTTTTTGTCCTTAGCACTCGAAAAATGCATTGCTTCTGCAAACACCAATACACCACTATTCTGAACTGCACTTCTGTTGTCCTGAGCTTTTGTATGAAATGTATAACCATTAATGTCATAACCAGACTATGTTATCACATTTAAACATGGACCACCCACTATCCATTTTAATGTCTCTGATACATCTGATCTTCCAAGCAAAGTCTTTTTAATCCATGACAAAAAAGTTTTATTGTGCTCATTCAAAATCCACATTTCTTTCTTCTTTGGATGACATTGTTTCAACTCATTAATATGCAATGTGATATATGGTTGAGCATCAGCTATGTTATTCAAGATGTATAATTCTAACTTCTTCATCTGTTCAGCTGACAATGATTTGACTTTCAAGCCGCGAATCCCCTTTCCCTCATTATTAACTCGTTCATGGCGAGATGGAGGCAAACCTATGTGTTGCGCCGCAGCCAAGTAGCTCGTACAAAACTCTGCTACCTCCTCAGAAATATACTTTTCAATAATGGAGGCTTCAGGTCGATATAGATTTTTAACATACCCCTATAATATTTTCATATACCTTTCAAAAGGATACATCCAACGAAGATATACAGGTCCACAAAGCTTTATTTCTCGAACCAGATGAATCATTAAATGCACCATTATATCAAAAAAATTTGGAGGAAAATACATTTCCAATTGACAAAGTATAAAAATTGCATCCTTTTCCAAAATGTTCAAAGCATTCACATCAATCGCCTTGTTACAAATTGAATTGAAAAAATAACACAACTTCATTATAGTATTTCTGACACGAATGGGCAATATTCCACGCAATGCAACTGGTAGAATTTGTTGCATCATGACGTGACAATCATGTGATTTCATACCTATCAACTTCAAGTCCTTTAATGAGACAAAATTTTTTACATTAGAAGAATAACCTTGGGGCACTTTGGTATCCTGAAGACACTGACAGAAGCTAATTTTCTCCCTCTTCGATAATATATGACAAGCCGTGGGAAGAAATGTTCGTCTTCCTTTAGGAGTGGGAGCTAACTCCAAACGTATTCCCATTGATAGTAAGTCTAATCTTGCATTCATCCCATCTTTAGTCTTTCCTTTAATATCTAACAATGTTCCAATCAAAGAATCACAGATATTCTTCTCCACGTTCATGACATTAATATTATGTTTAACTTCATGATACCTCCAATATGGAAGCTCAAAAAAAATTGACCTTTTCTTCCAAATATGTCTATCATTGCCAGATTTCTGTGTCTTTCCCAATGTCACGTCAAGGTTTTTCACCCTCTCAAAATACAGATCAGGGGATAAAGGTTTTGGAGCAGTATCAAATTCTTGTGAGCCATTAAATGTCTTTTTTAGTCTTCTATAAGGGTGTTCCATAGGCAAAAACTTTCGATGACCCATGTACACTGTTTTCCTCCCATGATGCAATTGACAATAGGACGTCTGTTGTTCGCAAATTGGACATGGTTTATGCCCTTTAACACTGTATCCAGACAAATTTCCATACGCTGGGAAGTCATTTATAGTGAACAGAAGCACTGCATGCAGTTGAAAATATTCCATTTTATAAGAATCATACACCCTAATACCATCATCCCATAACAGTTTCAAATCATCAATCAACGGTGACAAGTAAACATCAATATCATTACCGGGTTGATTTGGACCAGAGATCATTGTACTCAACATGACATATTTGCGCTTCATACAAAATTCAGGAGAGAGGTTGTAAATTACCAATAAAACAGGCCATGAACTATGTGTGCTACTGAATGTTCGGTATGGATTCATTCCATCTGTACACAACCCTAGTCTGAGATTTCTTATTTCATTTCCAAATGTAGAATACTGCGCATCAATTTTCTTCCATTGTGGAAAATCAGCTGGATGGCGTATTTTTCCATCACATACCCGCTCTTCAGCATGCCATCTTAACCTTTTTGCATCATGTGAATTAGAAAATAAACGTTTGAAACGATTAATTATAGGAAGATACCAAAATACCTTTGAAGGGAGCTTTGTAATCTCTACATCACCCTGTGATTTTTCTTTCACCTTATACCGTGATGTCCCACATTTTGGACACTCTGACAGAAATTCATATTCCTTCCTATATATAATGCAGTCATTCGGACAGGCATGTATTTTCTTGTATCCCAATCCCATCGGGCATAATATTTTCTTGGCTTTGTAATGTGAATCTGGAAGATCGTTATCTTTTAGAAGAATGTCTTTCATCAATTGTAGCAGCTCTGTAAAACTTTTGTCACTCCATCCATGCTTCGCCTTCAGGTTAATAAATCTTAACACCGCCGACAGAACCATAAAATCTGTACAACCAGGATATAATGGTTTTTCAGCATCACCATATAGACGTGCAACTGTCGGTTCTATCTCAATTTGTTCTGCTACAATATCGTGAATCATTTCTTCAATTCCATCAGAGTTACCATCTTGCGAATCATCATCATCAGTGACATTCCGTCCAGTTTCACCATGCCAAATCCAAGGGCTGTAACTCGGATTAAAACCATGACATATCAGATGATCTTTTATCTCTCTACTTTTCAACTTCTTCATATTCAAACATTTCAGGCATGGACAGAAAAAAATGTCACTACTTGGAACATTTCGTTTTGCAAATTCAAAAAAGGCATCAACACCTTCCTCAAATTCATTTCTCATTCGATGTGTCGTAATCCAACTTCGACTCATTATTACCTATAACAAATATCAACAAAAACAATATATTTTTAAGATAAGACAAATACATGTTTATATAAAAAATCATAATTTGAATGTAAAACAATTTAAAATATAAAACAAATCTATAGGTATTTAAAAAAATATGCTTGAATATTATTTTTAAAACAAAATATAGTTAGATGTAACGGTTTTAAATTTCATTGAATCAAAGAAAACCGTGACGCCTAATGACTCTCCAAATAAAATATACATCAATAAAACATAAACAAAATAATTTTTATCTGGAATAAGTGAATATGATCAGATGATACACATTTATAATAATCTCATGCCAATATACTAATAAACATGTTAAAATATAGGAATACCTAATGGAGCATATAACATGTGTTATTCATGCTTGTTGTTCAATCATTATGATCTAAAGTACTCAACACTTTCAAGTGCCAAAATCTTGAAAGTAGTAGTAGTTTTCATAAGTACCCAACACCAAATAGCTATACATCATAAGTGTCATGTTAGAAATATGAATATAGACCATTTGTTTTATGTTTAATAATATTGTCATATTATCTGATCATTCTGATTATATATTAGAATTACTATATCCTTTTGATCCGATATATAATCTAAGGACATTAATATTTCTTTAGAAAAAGTAATGTTAATATCATGGTAATGTAAAAAAAAGTATATGTCGAACTATATATATGTAATACCAATAAAAAAATACATATGTGTTTGGACTGGGTTTCACACATAAAACAACTCATCTCACAGATTAAATTTTTGAATCATCCTACATAATACTTATTTTTATAACTTAGGGAATGAAAATAATAAAAGTTTTGATTTACGATACTCATTATGGGTAAACATGATATATATAAATATAATATCTAATCTCATAAAAAGATATCCATGGGGGTATAAGAGCATACACAAAGCACATGATCAAAAAGATAAGTGAAACAGTTCTATATAATCATAGATCATAAAACCTGAGTCCAAGTATAACAATTTTAGCATAACATAAGACATGATTTATATGATAGTGGGAACATGATTTAAAAAACCTTCTTCACAAGATCACAACATTGGTATGTGGAATAACATAAGAGTGTGGCACAAACATAATCATATAAGTCATAACATATGTCAAGGGAAAACATAGTTTCATTCACCTCATATTGGGATATGTTAATCACCTTTCCTATAATTTATTATAATATTTCTTACGAGACACATCACATAACACATTGGACATGGTATAACCATCTGTATCCCATATTGATCTATGATATATAATGCATTTTCGAATGCATTAGAAGGATATTATGGACCCAAATGTCACATAATGACTAACCATATATATGGGTGAATCGTGATCATCAAATCATTTATAACACTTTCGAAGATCAATTAACTAACAAAAATGAAATGGGGGTCATAATTGTTTTTACAAAACATAATAATTATTAATACATAAAAATGTGTTTGGATGGTAAGATAAGATAATATACCTAATTCAATCTAATTATCGTTAAATTATTTCTACCTAGATAGAAAAGACCTTTATAAAAAATATAATTTAACTTGATAATGAAAAGAAAGTACCCTTTACCTTTTTTATAATGAAAAATATGAAAGGGATGATAATAATATTTAGGTATTATAATTTTTTTATGAATTATTAATAATAAAAGAAATCACCTCACTTGGTTTTGTTGAAAATCGGGCATACCATCGTATTCAAGAAATCAGATACACTTTGCATGAAAAGGTCCATCATATTTAGGAGATGACTGAAAGAAGAAATGTATTATCAGACTCACCATGAGTCCAGAATGAAATATTTGATTGTAATAGGTATGAATTGATATTTTTATGAATGCAGATGAAAACAGATGATGGTTTTCTGATCTAGGAGTTCTAAAAATCATAATTTTTTGAAAAAATATAATGATGTAAGAATGTTGAATGAAATTTTAAGGATAGGTATTACCGATTGTACCTGGTCCAATTTCATTCATGAAAATCATTTTCTGGACAATCATATTGAAAATATGATTTTAAGAAAATAAGTACTACCAATCTTCATCCAGAAAGACACATTCCAGCTAAGTAGGAAATAATAATGTTGCTGGAAGAATGAAACGTTACAGTACCACCCATTATTTTTCAGATTTTGCTGAAGCTAATCCTCAATGTTTTAAAATTAATTATTTTTTCTAAATGATTGAATAATTTGAATGGTTGTGAATTCAAATATCTATGTTCTCATGGTCATAGTAATATTTTTATCAGATATTGATTTATTTAGATACTTAAGAGGTTGCTCGTAATGAAGTTGCTGGTATTCAGATAGATCAATATAGCGATCATATTGGAGTTGTTACTGATTCATATTTCAGAAGAAAAGATGAAGTATAAGTGGTTTAAGAAGCTTTAATGAATCTACTTTTTCATTGTACTATAGAATCGTAAAGCGTATATCAGAATGAAAATCTAGAATAAGAGTTAAAAATAGTCTTATCCAAAATACACCTGCTTGAATGTTGCGAGTTGAATGTTGCGAGTTGAATGTTGCAAGTTGAATGTTGCGAGTTGAATGGACATAATAACCATTTTCAATAACAAAAAATTCCACGAGATTCAAAAACGAACGAAAAGCACATCAAGAATCGAAACAAAAAACGAACTAAATAAATTCGTGGAAGGCTTACTTGAATGTCGCGAGTTGAGATGATAGATCCGAGAGGAGTGAAGAAGATAAACAATGAATCCAAAATGAGTTTAATGCAGGCGATCGACGAGCCGATTAGGGTTTACCGCGCGAGAGAGAGACGAGCCGGCGACTGTCAATCGAAAAATCGTAAATGACAGAACACGGGCTTTAATTTTTTTAAATGTTTTATAACGTCGGTTATTATATAACCGACGTTATAAACTATTTTTAAGCTTTTTTACGTCGGTTATCTTAAAACCGACGTAAAAAACGCGTAGATATCGGGTTTTTTTACGTCGCAGATTTGGAAACCGACGTAAAAACCCCAATATCTACGCGGTTTTTACGTCGGTTAGTTGGTAACCGACGTAAAAAACCCCCCGCACATTGCTTTTTTACGTCCGTTATAAGATAACGACGTAAAAACCCAACAGGCGCGATTTGTAACGTCGGTTATTAAAATAACCGACGTGAAAAATCTACTCGCCTCATTTTTACGTCGGTTATATATAACCGACGTAAAAAATGGTGACGTAAAAAACGATTTCTGCACTAGTGTGAGTATAGAAATACAATGGAAAGTTTCATAAAAGAACTTGAGAATCTTGTTTCTCATTTTAATTTTTTTTATTTTTCCAAGCTAAGAAAAGAAGTTAATGATCTTTCCTCCTCTTCTCATGCATCAACCTCTGCTCAACCCATTCAGCCTTCACAATCTGCAGATCTTACTACTATTAGTTCAGTTTTGAAAGAAGAGTTTCGAGCTTTAATTGAAAGTATAGCCAAGGTTGAGGACACTTCAGATAAGGTGCATGACCATGTGAAGTATTATACAAGGAGTGATTCACACACTTAGGAAGATCTGGCAAGAAATATTAATGATTTTTTCTCTAAACTCATCACAAAGCATCAAATGAACAGTCTGTTTAAGTATTTGGCCAGTAATCTTACTCTTCCTTAGGTGTCAAAGGCTTTTAAGGATCAGATTCTGAAGCTGAGATAATTAACTCCCTTGTTGGAAAAGTTTATAGAAAAAAATTATGATTTTGAAAAGGCAATAAAACATGGTGGTGAGATCATTAAAGAGTTCATCAAGTTGTGAAAACCATATCTCCATGTCCAAAGTGAAGCTATTGTGGTGCCTTTTGCTGCACCACATGGCCCTACTGGTTCAGTGCCTACTCAAGCTCACATTCCAGTTTCTTAGGCATTATCTCAGATCAGACCCATCATTACAGAGCCTGTTTAGCCTTAGATTCTTTCTCAACATAGACCTTCCCAAGCTTCTACCATACCTGAATGAGTGCTTATACCTCCTCTGAAAAAAATTCATAACCTCCTGCTTCTCATCCTAACCCTCTTACTGAACCTTCCATTGATCCTTCTGATAAGGGAAAGGAACACCTTGACCCTCCCATGTAGTGTGGAGTGATCATTTTTTTATCGGTTTGAATCCTTGTACTTTTTCTAATTCAGTTTACTTTCCTAATGCATGACATTTCACTATTTCAACTTTTCTATTTTTGTCTTTTACCTTGCACTTTTTTCTAATCCCAAAAGGGGGAAAACATTAAGCATTATTAAAATGGGATAACTACAAGGGGAGAACCTTTTTATGAATTATTATCTCTACTACATTATTTTAATCTTATCTATGATACTTTAATATTTCTCTGATGGTACTTAATAGTTCCATTATTTGTGATCATCAAAAAGGGTGGATTGTTGGCCCATAGATACTGTTGGCCACTATCTATGAATTTAATGGTTTCAATTATCACAAATCATCTCATATATTAACATATATCTTACCTTATGTCAAATATTATAAATTATGTCAAATAATTATCTTGAATATCATATCATTTCAATCATATAACTATTTTTGTGTGTTTATGTCTAAACAAGATTATAACTGATTTTATATGTGTAATTATGAGTATTAACACTCTTTGACATTTTTGAACTGAGAGACATACATAACATCTAAAATTATCTCATTATGAGTCATTGACACCAAAAAACATATGACTCACTGACTGACAGATCAAACAGGAATATGTTCTAAGTATGTGAAGCGAACACCACTAAAAGAACTCACCACTGGAATTAGCCAATGATACATCAACTGACTCACCAACGTAGATGACTCACCATTGCATATGACTCACCAATGTATACGACACACCATTTCATATGACTAACCGACGTAGATGACCTACCATTGTATGGTGCTACCGACACAAGGACTCACCGTTACTTGAAATGAGTTACCATTGGTTCAACTGTCTCACCGGCAGAAGGAAGGACTCACCATTGATATGATTCACCAATAGATCAACTATATAACCGAAAAAGGGAAGGACTCACCATTTATATGAGTCACCATTAGTTCAACTATCTCCCAGAGAGTAGGAATAAGTCACCAATGGGTTGAGACACTGGCAAAAGGATACACCGACAGATGATTCACCGATAAACTGTTTAAATATGCATTTATTAATATTATTTATAATGGTCATATTTGTTTCATTTAATGATACTGACATATTTTATAATCCTTTGTAGGACTTTTAGCAAAAAGTACGAGGTATGATGAGATGATGCATGCGCAATGTACATGATCTTCTTCGGCCCTCAAAAATAAGAAGTATTTAAAAAATAAATAAGATAGACAGAACAAGATATTCGTGTGGTACATTCCTGTGAGAGATAATAAAGAAAATTTTCAACTCTCATTCAACCACTATGACCTCATGAACAGAAGAACACAATGGGTGATCTCAATTGTACTGAACATCGAATTGAAAAACTACTTCAGCATATGAAAGAAGGAGAAGAATATACCTGCAGAACCGTACTCACATCTGGAAGCTAGAACCCATAGGCTATGACACTTTTTTTTGGAGTCAACTTCCAGAAGAGGACTCAAACTTCAAATCCAATTCATCAAACGAGTCCAAAGCTGCACCGTATAACACACATAGCCTTATAAACCTAAATCCACATCTTTAGCTCTATTTTGTTCATTTATTTAAATTTCTGAGTAGTGTTTGTATCTATCTATTACACACACACACACTGCCTCTTGTGCATAACTATAGGATACTTAATATCCTCAATATCACACTCTTTTTATCCATTTTTATCCCACGTAGAACTGTTAAATAGGTCGTGTGTGACACGTTTGTTGTTTTTTCCACGAAGAACTATGGTAGAGGTCAAGGGTGGCCTAGAGAGCCTTGTGTGCTATTGTGAACCTCAATCCAGTGTGTGGAACAATCTATTTATTAATTTAAATTTCTTGTTGGAAGGTGATCACCAAGTGTGTAGGATTAAGTATCTGCTTGAGACTGAACATCTTGTTTTATTTCTGTTGTGTTTTTACCTTTTAGTTTTCTCTGTATTATCACATATTTCATAAAACTAAATTGAACTCTGATAGTTAGTCTTAGCAAGTGTTTATAACAGTATTGACTTATTAAATTAGTTTCAAAAGTTGTATTAATTTTCAAATTGAAGCAACTGAGAACTAATCAATCTTTTGAGAAATTAATCAAATAGTCAAGCTATTATAAATTCACTACGGGATAACCGGGCAATAGAATTTTAGAAATCAGGGGAATTTCAAATTATTAATTTTTACATAAATTTTTATAAATACTCAATTCGCCGCCCTCTTAAGTACTCTAATCCGACCAACATTCTTGTTTATAAATATTTAATACACTAACGTGTATTTTTGAAAAATATTTTTTTGTATTACTCTAAAGATGATAGGAAAGAATGTCATATCCATAGGCACAGATCGACCCCCATGGGGTCCTTAGTAGTGATAA
The DNA here is from genome assembly GCA_963277665.1 of Viscum album. Lineage (NCBI taxonomy): Eukaryota > Viridiplantae > Streptophyta > Magnoliopsida > Santalales > Viscaceae > Viscum > Viscum album. The sequence goes on from OY728167.1 coordinate 340,877,370, forward strand.
TAAATTTATAAAACTAGAAAATAATTAATATATGGGGTTTGGAGAATAAAATGAAAAAAATATCCTACCTCGTGGTGTAAACACCAAAACATTGGGTCTAAATCTACTCCTAGAAGTTGTTTCACCTTAATCCGGTCTCGATCTATGCTAAGGAAAAAATTTGGTGGCAACTCCTCCTCCTCCACTCTCAGTCCGACCATTGAACACGAGGGAGGATACCTCCCCTATCCTTCCATGCATGGGAACCCCAAAATAGGGTATTTTTTTAATAATTTTAATTAAATTAAATTAATTAATTAATTTCATGTTTGAAACTCATCCTAGGTCTCGGTACCTGACGCGGCTTTATACCTCACCTAGAGAAACCCCCCATTCAAAACTCAACCACAAATTCAGAATATCAATATGATTCTCCATTCAAAATATAACTCTAACTAAACCCAAATGAACAATTTAATATTTAATTCATTAAATATTCCACCAAAACTCGAAGATCTCGGAATTCCACCAAACTCCTATCCTAGGGTAAATCTCTATGACGGGACCAATATAGTGATCAAAAAAATTATTTGATACAATATTCAAGGTTAAATGACCATTTTAACCCTCATGAGCACCCGTGAACAAAAATTCAAAATTCTGATCAAATTAAAAAACCCAAAAAAACTCAGATGGGTCATACCTAACTTTTCTTCTTTCCATGATTGATGATTAATCTTAGATTTATATGATGATAAATGTTGTGATCAACATAATTGAATCAAAGAATATAGACAATGGATAAACACAAAATCCAAAGTACAATATCATCACATATTATTTATAATTAATTTAATAAATTTAAGAATTACCTTATGATAAATAATTTTTTCATTAATGAATATGATAGCATATCTACATCATATCGTCATTGTGTTGGAGGAATCAAGAATATATTCCCTCTAGCGGTGATCCACAAGAGTTCTAGAAATATTTGAACATAATTTTAGGAATCCATGGTTGCTAGCATGGTAGATCTTATCACTTGTATTTTTTAACTTTGATTGGAATAAGAATCGCTTCTAAAGGATTCACTTTTATCTCTCTATAATCAAGAGTTGAAGGTGGGGGGATATCACTCTTCATTGTTGGGAGCGTTCTTGGAGAGGGATCTATCTAGGGCTTGAGATGATTCTCTCCAGGTATCATTATGCAAAAAATAAAATGAAATGCCTCTATTAATACAATAATATAATTGGACTTATATACTGCTAGGGTTAGAATAAATAATTTTACAAGTTCCTTTTATTATTTATTTAATCCCTGCATAACCCCATTTCTATAATAATAATATTATAATTATTTCTTGACATGTATTAAACTCGTGAATTAAAATTAAATATTTTTATTCAAATAATATTCAATATATATATATATATTATTTATAACTAGACCATTAAAATCGATCCGTCATTCATCCACAATATTTATCATACCTTTAATAATAACTTTTTATTTAATAAATAAATATCACAACATTATTTGGAAATAAATCTATAAATATTATATCCACTAAATAATAAATATTTATTTATTTAATATTCTAGTCACATAATAATCTCTCAAATAACTTTTGATGAAATATATGTGATCAAGAAAACATAAATAATTATTAAACCATGTTTGGGAATAATATTTATTCATTATTAAATAATAAATAATAAATATATTATTTAACTAAGATTCCAGATACACCTAGTGTGTGACCCTCTAGGACTCTTTATCAGTGGAATTAGGTGAAGAGGCCTAAAGTCCAATGTTAGTATCTAGAAATAAACCAAGGAACTCATCATTAAATAAGTTAATGTCTCAATTACATAATACCACATATAGATGCTTACTATGTAATATAATCGCTTTGTCATGATATCTCTAATCAAGAAGGTTTCATACCAGTGTCATCAACCTATGTGATCGATGTCTCTTTCATTGAATTTCTAGAAATAAAACATTTCTATAGAACATCATGGACATGGATTTATTTAGGCTATATTATTCCCATCAACGGACTAAGATATCAACTTCCTTAAAATAAAATAATGGAAAATAATTTATCACATTATTCATTGATGAAATATTACTCGCGCCACAACCAATGTATCCAACCTATCCGCAAAAATATGTCATCATGGTTTTTATCAATACATCAAAGTATGAAACTTATAATACTCATTAATAATAATTTTTAAAGTCTTAGGACCAATACACATGTCTAAAGATACGAACATCCAATGACACATATAAATGTGGATTTCCTATTGGCTGGTCTCTTTCTCATAATATCCTACACTGGATATTACCAAATGAGTACACCATGAGAAGGTGCCTCAAAGTCCAATGATTATCCACCCCTGATATTCTGAATCGTTTATATCCCTCAAATTATTTCATCCAAATATATAACATATATATTTAAGAATAATTTCATGGAACTTTTGGGTTCTCAGTGGGGGGCTGCAATGACCTTTCAGTGAAATAGCTACCCTTATAACATTATCACATACTATTTTTCATAGAAGAACAATCATGATGTGATAAAGAGTTTATTAATATTCAAAACAATGAATACAATTTATCATAAAGTACATAAAAGTCAGTTCTAGGACACCAACTCTAACACTAAAACCATCTAACTGAAGATGAGTAGACCCATAAGTGGTTGGATGAATTATAATGACATTATGAGAATATATTGTGCACACTGCACAATCTAGAGACCTTTCTTAATTGGTTTGTGTGATACTTCACTATGAAAGTTGTCCTTTTCTCATTCCTTCAATGAGATCTCATGTTTTCTCTTAGAATCCCAATGATATAATGAAATAAGCCTCTAAAATTGGATCCCAAGTGGGAAGGACCTTACATTATGCATAAGTATTACCCCAAATAGGTCATACACCTTAATCACTATGAATGGAGTGGAAATCGTGTCTCTTACTAATTAAAGGTTTATCGATAAATACTTTTCATAAACTTTATGTCAGAATAAAATATTAATCACATGACATTAGACTATTTGAAATCATAGTCCTCATTACATGACTCTAAATTTTATAGCATGTCTTCCTCACTATACGATATTAAACTGCATAGTCATGGTCCTTGTATTATGACCCTAAACTACATGACACTTTAGTCCAGTCTATAAGACCTTAAACTGCATAGTGCCTTTATCCTCATTGCATGATGTAAAACTTCATCGAATGTGGTCACTTTGTGCGTCATTCCTTCCCTTTTATGTATGAGCTAGATATGTGTAGAAAGTCTCCAGTGGATGAGTTTACCATCTCATGATAAGTTTTCTCTAACAAACCAATACTAGGAAAAAGTTATCTCACATCATCCTAGAATTGAGACCCCATCCACATCAGGTTTCCTTCCTTCTCAATCTAAGATGCCACTTCATTGGTAATTCACTATACATGATCCATATCTGTGTATAAAACAAAAATCCCATGTACCTATGTAAGAGTTAAATATGAATAGGGACTATATATAAGAACTACTTGTTTCTTGATTCATGTTCCTTCATGATACCTAGTGATTTCCGAATATTCTTTCCTAGGCTCAGCCATAATTTTCAAAGAAATAAATTCCTTCCCCCTGAATATGAGACAGATCTATGGATTTGATTTATATACAATAACTATGGGTGTCGTGATTCCTATACCATGGGATACATAGTGATTATAATATCTCTTATCCTAGGCCAAGCCGCAGGTTCCATTAGTCAAAAATACCCATTTCCCCTACACATGAGCCATATTTGTATTGGGTATATATATTTGAGAACTAAATGTGTCCTGATTCAAGATTTATTTAGGGTATGTAGTGAAATATAGAATATAAATTCTAGACCCAACCACAAACCATCATTCATTTCCACTCCTCTTCACAGGATAGGTGTAATATTGATATGATCTGAAATGATTTCTCCATCTCTCTCTTGGATATTCTTTGAGTTTCTCATATTTTTATAACCTTCCATGGAAATATGTAGTGGTTATACCTAACTCCATGGGAAAATTTTGTTTAACTATATATATATATGTCATAATATTTCCAAATATATGCATCACCATTTTGGCCTATCAACTAGAAGCATCTCATCCTGAGGGGAGGGGCCTCCATCTCTGTATGCCCTGACAGTATCACAATGGGACCCATCATCCAAATATGATTGGAGGACACCCTTTGTGTACCTATACCATTTCAACACTTCTTATATGAAAACCTTGTTTGGTGTATTATATTTTCATCAACATCCCTCGTCCTATATATATTAGGGTATCCTTCGTTCTTGATCCCCCCATCTAGATGATGAATTTGTACTCCTTCCACATTGTGGTCTAAGAATCATGACCTTAAAATATTTTCATTCTAGAAAAATATATTTAAATTTAAAAACCAATCATTGATGGTCCAAATCATATGACTTTAAACTACTATTGCAATATATACAGAACTTGTTAGTCTAAAAACTCAAAAAGGTAATCCTGAGTAAAATTCAAGTCTTTAACAACTAAGCCTACCATTTTTAGGGCTTGGAAAAATGTTATAGTGAACATTATAAAAGGTGAAAATCTTGTACGGTACACCATATAACCCTAGAAAAATACAATTTATGATCACTTCATCCACCAATCCATGAAAAAGTTAGAGCAATGATTTTTTATATTTATTTCACCTTGATGATGTATTTGGTACATGGCAGTGTAATTTTTAGGGTACCTAAACACTTATTGAGAACACTTATTCCATAACTAATTTCATAACCTGATTTTTTAGTCTTCATAACCATCCCTGACTTATGGTAGTAGGTATACCTAAGTCTAAGGGACACTTTTTTTTGACTTTTCATATATTACCCAATATTTATATATTCCCATATTTTAGCCTGCCAACCAAAAGCATCTCACCCTAAGGGGAAGGACCTCCAGCCTCTATTTTCCCTGATAGAATTACAAAGAACCCACCATTTGAATGTTATTGGTGATCACCCTTTTTGTATAGTCTCATTTCATCACCCTTGGCTTAAACTCCTTGGAATATGATTTAAAAAACCCATAATAAAACCATTCAAATGGGTTTGAAATCCTTGAGTTTACACATCCATGTACCATACTAGTTCTTAAGACGAGAATATGATATTTCCTTATTAAACCTTTTGACCATTTTCATGTGATGTTGAACCACATAATACATTGGTCTGACCATCATGACCCTAAACCATGTGAAACCCCTTCTGTGAGATGACATATCCTATCAGTGAGCTTGTTGGGCCTCCTAGACCTCCATTCGCATCTATTTTGACCTCCTCTAGTTGGTTAAGATCATATCACCCTTTTTTTAAATGTTTTATGGCCCTAAAATCTAGATATTTATGGTCTAAAACATATGACCTTAACTACTAATAAAAATAAATGGGAAATGTCATGTAAAAAACTCAAAAAATGATATCTTGAGAAAAATTCAAGTCCCTTCTCACTAGGCTTCCCCCATATGAAGATTCATATAAATTTAGTGTGAAAATGTAAAAAATGGGGTCCTCAATATAAACCCAATAGAAGTAGAGTTAAATATTTTATTCACATTTTTTATCCAAATCAATTCAGATTTTCCTAGTTTTCATCATTCAAGGATTTGCATATTATGCTGAAATGATGGTTATATTGGTACACAAATTAAAGGCTATACAAAAATTTGTATGAAAATTTAATTTTTTATTCATCGTAGAAAAGAGAGGAGAAATCTCCATAGGATGTATTCTCTCCAAGTAATGAACAATATGAAGAAAAAATTATTGTTGATATAAGTTTGCAGATGATGGATTGATTTCTAATCTTCATCAACATCATGTTGAATCCTGGATAGATTCGCAACTTCAGTCTCTTTATCAAGTCCAATATTATCCATTGTGGAAGAAACAACACTCCAACCTTGATCATGGGATACCTTAAGAAATCGGTGGTACTCAACCAATTTCTATTTGGCTGAATCCAATTCTTGTTGAAGATAACCCACCCATAGAGATTCCCTGTCAACTTGACATTGATGTTATGGAACCTCCTCAGCATAGTGAATAGGGGTGTCCAAACTCAACCCAACCCAACCCGTCCAGGGTCGGGTTTGGTTGGGTCGGGTCATGAGTTGGCCAAATGTTGACCCAACCAGACCCAACCAACCCAAACATATAAATATATAAAAAATAATAACTAAAAAATATTATTGATTGATAAATAACTAATAAAAAATAATTTATAATTAATTAGTAATAATTTCTAATAATTGATAATTATTTATAATAAATAATAAATATTAAATTCCAAAAATTAATAATAATTATAAATAAATAATAAGGTTATATAATGGAAATATAACATTCTATTTACATTATATTGACATTACATTTATGTTATATCTATATTGAATTTACATTATATAACTTTATATTTATATTATATAACATTATATAATACTATATTCACATTATGTAATTCAATATTTGCATTATAAAACATTTTATTTATGAAAATATAATGTTATATAACCTAAATATACCATTATTTTTATGTTATATAACATTATATTTACATTATAAAATGTTATAAAATATTTTAAAATGTTATATTTTAATTATATTGACGTTATATTTATCAATCAATATTAATTTTTAGTTATTATTTTAGTTTAATTTAATCAATCATTTTAATGTTTTTTTGTTATTATTTACTTTTCTTTTACCTGAACCGATTTACCTGACCCAACCTGAACTAACCCTCCATGGGTCAGGACAAGTCAGATCACTGCATGGTTACAGACCGACCCAACCTAACCCGACTAGTTTTTCATAGATCGGGTCCAAAATTCTTCAGACCTAAACTAACTTGGCCCATAGACACCCCTAATAGTGATACTTCTCTTGAGAAGTCACGGTCCTGAGATTGAAAATTTTCTCTTACAATCTCACCCTAATGAGAAGTTATTGTGACACTTGATCATTCTTTTGTCGTCGAATGATTTCCTTTACATTTTCATGGAAAGTGTGGTAATCAAATGTATCATACCCCATCATAATAAACATGTTGGGTGTTGGACTCACCTATTTTGATAATCCAAAATCTTGATTCTTTGTTATGATAATCGTGTTTCATTAATATTTATAGTTTCTATCAAGTGATAACTATGTATATTTAATCTCACTGTTCTATCGATTAAGTTTATAGTGGAAAATTTCTCTAAGTAAGAGGTTACCACTGGAAGGTTACTGATAGAGGTTATCACTGGAAGGTTACCCATAGAGGTAACAGCTGGAAGTTTACCGATAGAGGTTACCACTGGAAGGTTTCCGATAGAGCTTACCGGTAGAAGGTTACTGATAGAGGTTACCATTGAGGAACCTCACCGCTGAGTTATCAATACAAGGTCATCAGTATGATTCTATCGCTCAAAGGATATTGTTATAAATCCTACCGCTAAAGGCTACTAATGAAGCCTACTGATGAAGCCTACCGATAAAGCCTACCGATGAAGCCTACTGATGAATTATACTAATGAAGCTACCGTTGAAAGCTACCAATAAAGTCTACCACTAAAGGATACCGATGGATTCTACCGTTGAGAAGGCAACCATTACCAGCCTACCGATACCCACTCTTCTACTCCATACTTTGTCAATTTCTTATGATTATTCTAATGGTCATGTTTAATAAATATAATGCTTCTGACATTAAATAATGCTAATTGTAGAAATAACAAGAGACCGTATCTGGAGACAGTACGAGGTACGAGGTAAACCGCCCTTAGTTTTCTTATTCCTATTGTCAGACCTCAAAATATAAAATACAATACCAAGAGAGCGAAGAAATTTATAGGATGCTAGAGAGAGTGTCATTACACTCTAGATCTGAAGAATAGAAGAAAAACACCAACACTCTCACTGTGAACCCAAGAGCCTCAAGAAGATCATTTTGGGAGAACAAATTCAAGATTGTATTTTGTGCTTCTTCAAATCTCTATCAACCCAGGAAGCAGAACACTCAGTACCTGAGAGCTAGAACCTGGAGTTGCGACACTCTATTTTTGGAGACAACATCCATAAAAAGACTTGAACTACAAATTGTTCACTCCAATGAGTCAAGAGCTGAACTCTAAACACATAGAGACTTATAAACTCAATCTTTATAACTTTATCTCTATTGTGTTCATTCTATTAAATTTATGAGAAGTGTGTGTTTTTCTATTACACACACTGTTCCCTATTCTTGAACTGGGGGATACTGAAAATCCTCACATCAAACTTCTTACACTTTTTTTACCACGTGTAACTATGGAGAGACCGTGTGGGGTCTGGATTGTTTGTTTTTTCCATGAAGAACTATGGTAGAGGGTGTGAGCCCTGGACAGTTTGTGAAAACCATTTTAAATCCTGATACAGGCTATGTATCAAGTTTATTGTTAATATAAACTTCTTGGTGGCAGGTGATCACCAAGTGGAGAGGATTAAGTCTAGGAATTATACTGAACCTCTTGTTTAACTCTGTCGTGTACTATATTTTGTAATACTCTAGTTTTCTATTTTTCACTACTTATAATTTCAAAAACATAAAACTATTTTACATTAACTCTGATAGTTAATTATGGTTAGTTTTTGTATGTGTTTAATTTAGTAAACCAATTTCAAAATTTGAATAAGTGTTTTACACTGATTCAACTTAGGACTAATCACCCTTTAAGAAACTTATTGACCAACTAAACATCTATATCTCTACTTCCTTAATTAACTGGGCTATTTCCAAATTGGGGGATCTTTTGCATAATGTTTTTAACATAAATTTTATGTAGGAACTCAATTCTCCCCCCTCTTAATTTTCCACACTAACCAACATTTGGTATAAGAGGATTTTTCTATTTGTACCTTCTAAACTATTGTGCAAGTTTTCAAATTCTTTTCAACTATAATTTTGGTTGTATCTTATAGATCCTAAAATTTATGTCGTATCTAAATTTTCAGTTCTTTAAATTCCAATTAACTATGGAAAACCGAGTTGAGGGTGCGGCTACCAACATGACACCATTCTTTAATGGTAATAACTATGCTCGGAGAAAATTAAAAATGAAAATGCATCAAGAGAGCATGGGTCCTGAAATTTGGGACACAATTGGAGAAAAACATGCATTTCTTGCTATTTCTAGGGAAAAATGGTCTCATTTGACTAAATATACTTATATAAATAACTGTAAAACAATGAATGAATTGTACTATTCTCTAAGTGATAGAGAATTCAATAGAATATCTCCCAATAAAACTACATATGACATCTGGGATACTTTGGTTGTTTCTCATGAGGGAGAAACCAATGTTAAATAAATGAGATTAAATACTTATACTAATAAATATGATAATTGTAAAATGAAGCTTGATGAAATTATATCGGAAATGTATCTCAGGTTCAATGAAATAATAAATACTACGAGTCTACATGGGAAACCAGTGGACAGTAAGGATCAGATTATGAGGTTGTTTCGATGCCTACCTGACATGTCACGACCCACCTTCACCAAGATAAGAGAAGGAACAAAAGATTTCCAAACCCTTCCTTCTTCTAGTTGAAGTAGAGATAATGACCCTTGGGACCCTCCTTCTATAGGTCTTGGAGTGGCGACTAGAACCAAGGGTATATAATCACACACAAAATGGAAGGAATTACCCTTTTATTTAATAGGATTGATAGATAAGATAGTAAATCCCAACAACACAAAAACTAAAGGTAAAGTAAAGACAAAAGAAAACCATTCCCATATGCATGTCAAAAAGTAGATGCTAAAAAAGTAAAAGAAACCCCCAAAGGAAAGTGCCAAGAAAAAGAAAAACAGCAACATCAACTGTCCCAACGTCTGAGCTAGTACGGTCCTGCACAATCCCTGATGTCCTCCTAGAAACCTGAAAGAAGTTTATATACGTAGGGTGAGTATACAGGTATAATCAGTAGTGGAAACCAAAAGCTCTTGTGCATGAGTGGGGAGGCATTCTAATTCCCCATGAGAAAAGGAGACAACCAAGCACCTAATAAGGAAACTATCCACCCAACCTCACCAAGGCACGCTCCCCAAATAACGCAAGTCATGTAAAGTAATAGTAATATCACATCGATATTTGGGTACCCCGTGCCACTTTCCCACTGGTTATTGAAGACATCCTATGTGTCAAACCTCTTCCTCCATTCTCATTGTAGTCCCACTGCCATCCCCCCCCCCCCCCCCCCCCCCCCCCGCACACACCTGGGCTATCACTACCACACATCCCGCCTGCAAACACTTGGGATATCACTACCACACATCCTGCCCGCAAACACCTGGGCCACAACAACCACACATAACCATGCCCGCAAGCACCTAGGCTAGAAAAACTACCGCCACACCCGAAGACACCTGGGCCTCATCCCGAAGATACTTGGGAAACAATATGCCCACACACACCTCAGTCAACCCCCACAACTACCCTACCCGAAGAATCTTGGGCTATAATGGACCTCAGGCTGTCACAGCCTACCCAAAGGATATTGGGATACTCAATAAATGGAGAAGAAAAGGAGATAATAACGAGCCACTCATAGGAGTGTTGTGAAAAACACCCTCCCCCCATGAAATTGGGGTGTTCGGCACGAAGTGCTCAACGTGGGTGGGGTGAAAATAAGAAACATAAGAACTAAAAGTATATATATATGTAACAATCAATCATCCTATCCTAGGGTTTCCAAAACCCACCCATACACAAGCACCCTCATTACTATTCATTCATAAGAAACACCACAACCACAACCATGTCACAACTCATTCTCGAAAAAAAACTCCATTGAACCCATTCTTGTTTTCATATTCAAGTGATTCCATTTAAGTAAATTCTACACTACTGGGAAACTAACAGGCATAACCACAAGAAAAGGAATAGAAAATAGCCAAATAGAAAATTATGAATTCACACTCGGTTCTCTTGTAAAGTCACAACAACAAAAGGGATTTGTGATATCCCTAGAAGTATTGGAACCAAACCCAGCCCCACCATACAGCCTCACACGGCCTTAGATCCAAAATCCAACAACTACACCACAATAGATGATCCTATCCCCATCCACATCGCTTCCCAAGAATCAACCATCAACATCACCAGAACAGAGCACGGGAGTTTTTAAATTTGAATATTCCATTCATTCAGTTCTGTGTTTCCTTTTGGTTAACCGGGGTGATCACATAAGGATTCTTATTCACCAGGAATCCATTTAATTAACTGAGTTCATGTGATTAATGAGTTTCCATGTTACACCCATTCAATCACATAAATATCTAGAAAAATAGAGGTTCATTAGTGAACAAGAAAATACCACCAATGGACATGATTTTCAGTGGGCATAAGCCCGTACAGTTCACAACATATAATCAAGGATAATGAGTACAGCAGAAACATCAAGTACACACCCTTCATTATTTAAAATTCTAGGTTTGGTTTCATCCATCCCGTAGAAAAAATAGCATACCCACCCCGCATGATACACACTAAAGAGAGACAAAGGAAAATCCCTACTTGGATGATCAAAGATCGACGTTTATCTCTACACTCCAAGAACTGGGGATGCGAGACTTGCAGGGGAGGAACTCAGAGGACTCCAAGAATGAGAAGGAAAGGCTCTAGTACAGGAGCACAACTCTCCTCAGGAAGGGGACTCCAAACGCACCAAGGGAAGAAAGAAACCATCCAAGAAGAAGGAAATAATTCTAATGCGATATAGAGATAAGATCTCGGTGTTACGGGATATCAAGATCTTGAGCGGCTATAAAGGCAGATCATGTTTTCACCATATGGTTGGGTGGTTACACATGATGGAATTAATTGTTCTTTAACAATTCTCATTGGGGAGGAGGCTGTAACAGTTGTGACTTAAAAGATTTTACTTAAACAGAGGAAAACGTGTTACGCGGACACACAGTCAGGGTATTTTGAGGGTCTCCCCACTCTTAGGAGTTTAAAAAATTGTTTATGGGGCTAAAAACGGCCTTGAACCACTTTTAAAAGGTTAAAAAGACTTAAAAGTGGAATTACGAGAAAAACTGGGGAAGAAAACCTGATAAGCCCCTCTGGCACCGATCGGTGTCACCGATGGTTGACACCGCGATGAAATCCTACCACCGAGATGTTTCCCTTACGATTCAGACCTGATGGGTCCAAGGCATGCCAAACACCGGATATTTGGAAAAGGTATGGACCAGGAGGGTCTTGTCCATTACATTAGATACCTCTCGAACTATTCTCATCCTCGAGAATCAAAGCTAAACCCGAAGAGAAGAGAGGGGTCTGAACAACCACCTTGAAAGATACCTCTCGGAGGAAAACCCCCCCAAACAACCATACGAAATCCAAGGACCACATTGTGCCGACACACAGATTGGGGAGTTCATTCCTCCATGTCAAGATAATATCCGATTTGGGTGGCACTGACTCGACCACACGGGTTTAATCGCATCCACCTTAATGCGTCTTGATTAGGGATCAGGTCCTCTCTTCCCCACATATCAGGACTTTTCATAAACATTCCCAAGTTAAGGAAACAAAAAATCTCATAAACCAACAAGGTCTTCATTACATCAAAATAAGTACAAAACAAAATAGAACAAAACTCAAAATATCTCTGGGTACTGGGCGCACATCCGTGCCTCCCGTTCCCAGGTACTCTCTTCGAGGTCATCGTGCCTCCACAACACACAAACCAAAAGGATGGTTCATCCAAGAAGCACTTTCTCCTTCCGATCCTCGATCCTCACGGGTCTCTCCACAAATGTAGAGTCTTCCCCTATATCCAACTCTCCCCAGTCAATGACATGGGAGTCATTGTGTAGATATCGACAAAGATGGGAGATGTGGAAAACGTTGTAGATCCTTTCCATCTGAGGTGGCAATGCCAGCGGATATTCCACCTCACCAACTCACCTCAACACTTCGAAGGGCCTGATGAACCTATGAGAGAGCTTTCTCCCCTTGCTAAACCTTCGCTGCCCATGTCGAGGGGAAACCTTCTAGAACACATGGTCTCTAACCTCGAACTCCAAGGGCCTCCTCCTACGATCGGTATATGACTTCTGCCAGTCATGGGATGCCTTCATCTTCTCACACACCAGATGAACCTTCTCTATTATGCTCTACACTACCTCTGGGACAAGAACAATTGCCTCCCAAACCTCGGTCCATCACATAGGTGAACGACACGGCCTCTCGTACAAGGCTTCAAATGGTTCCATGCCAATATTAGAGTGATAGATATTATTGTAGACAAACTCTACTAAGGGAAAATGTCATTCCCACGATCCAACAAAGTAAAAAACACATGATCGTAGTATATCCTCTAATTTCTTGATGGTTCGCACTGTCTGCCCATCTGCTTGGGGGTAGAAAGTAGTGCTAAGGTGTAGCTGGGTGCCAAAATCATGCTTCAATCCACTCCAGACTCGTGAGGCAAACTGTGTTTCCCTATCTGATACTATGGACCTCGAAACTCCATGTAACCGCACCACCTCATCCACGTATCTCTGTGCTAAGTCATCCACCACACTTAACTCCTTGATCGCCAAAAAGTGAGATGATTTCTTCAGCCGATCTACCACTACGCTGATAGCACCACAGCCTCCTTGAACCCCAGGTAGTCCTATGAAGAAATCCATCGATATGTCATCCCACTTCCACTCGGGGACATCTAAAGGCTGCAACAAACATCCTAGTACATGGTGTTCAGCCTTCACCTGCTAACACACCAAGCACCTTTCCACGAACTCCGCCATTACCCGTTTTACCCCAGGCCACCAAAACTATTCCCTCAGGCCTCGATACATCTTGGAAACTCCAGGGTGTACCGCTATGAGTGAGTTATGGAACTCACAGAGAACTCCCTCATGCATCATCTCTGGGACAAACAACTTCCCTCGGAAAAGCATCTTATTCTAACCATCCTATGACCACCCTTTCGGAGTATTGCCTTGGTTAACCCGATTTTGCATCACTTCACTCTCTATGTCTCCCCACTGAGACTCCTCCACCTACCGCAGTAGAGAGGACTGCACTGTTATATGAAATATAAAACCTCTACCACCATCCTCCCTTATATCTAGGTGTAGGGAAGCCAACTCCTCCATTGCGTTCAAAGCATCCAAATATTCCTGAACAACTTCCCTCTGTGACTTCCTGCTCAAGGCAACATCCACAAAGTTTTACCTTCAGTATAAGAGATATCGAAGTTGTAGTCCAAGAGAAACTCCACCCACCTTCTTTGTCACAATTTCAGGTCCCACTGAGTAAAGATATGCCTCAAACTCTTATGATCTGTGAAGACCCCAAAGTGATCCTCGATGAGGTAATGCTGCCACAAATTCAATGCGAACACTACTACTGCAAGCTATAGGTCATGTGTGTCATAGTTAAGCTAATGAGGATGTAACTTCCTAGACCCATAAGATATCACTCCTCGCTGCTGCATCAGCACACACCCTAGGACAAATCCAGAAGCATCACAAAACACCTCAAACAATAGCCCTTCTTCTGGTAACCTCAGTACTGGGGCAATAAACAACTTCCTTTTTAGATAACTGAAGGCTTCCTGGCACTGCTCACTTCATACGAAGGCCTGGTCCTTTCTGGTCAAAGCTGTCAAAGGAGCTGCAACTTGAGAGAAGTTGGGTACAAACCTCTAATAATAGCCTTCCAGACCCAGAAAACCATGAACTTCCATCACATTCTTGGGTGATTCCCAAGAAACAACGGCTTCAACCTTTGACGGATAAACCGGTAACCCTTTTTGAGACACCATGTATCCAAGGAAATTCATTTCTCATGTCATGAACTTACAATTGGACAATTTCTTATAGATCTGGGGGTGTTAAACGATTTCCAAGACTGTCCTGAGGTGCTTAGTAGGTTCCTCCTCTGATCTTGAGTTGATCAAAATGGAATCGATGAATACAATGACAAAACAGTCCAGAAACTTGCGGAATATAGAGTTTATGAGCCCCATGAACATAGCAGGTGCGTTCCTAACACTAAACGGCATGACTACGAACTCAAAGTACCCATAAATGCACCTGAAAGCAGTCTTCATGATATCACTGTCCTTCACCTTTAACTGGTGATACCCAGACCACATATCGATCTTAGAGAACCAACCTTCTCCCCTCAACTGGTTGAAGAGATCGTTTATCCATGGGAAAGGGTAACTGTTCTTGACCGTTACCTGATTCAGTCTCTGGTAGTCTCTGCACAGCCTGATACCACCATTTTCCTTCTTCGCGAACAAGACTATCGAACCCCATGGTGACATGCTAGGTCGGAAAACCCTTCTTCATCAATTAGTCAATCTGAATCCACAACTCCTACAACTCATCAGGTGCCATCTGATAAGGAGCCATGGAAATCAGACAGGCACCGGATTGTAAGTCTATCCCAAACTCAACGTCGCGTCGAGGGGGTAGAGTCACAACCTCCTCAGGAAAAACATCCAAGAACTCACTAACAACTCTTGGAACATCCATCATCTCAGCATCCTCTAATTCTGCTAAAATCTTGTCCAAGATAGAAAGAAGAGGCTCCACATTCCATTTCCCTACCTGACAACTCTGATCACCAACAAAATCCACACTCTGGTCATCCTCATCGCAGAAAATGACTCTTCTTTAGAAACAATTGATAACAGCGTGCATAGAAAACATCCAGTCGATGCCTAGGATGACATCATATGGATGTATCTGCAATAGTAGAAGATCTCTGCTAGACTCATGTGGCCCTATCATCAGTCTACACCCTCGGCAAACATAAAACAAGTCGGTCTGACCTCCAATTGGTGTACTCAACACCAGGGGAACTAGAAGTCTCTCATCATCTAAACCCAGAGCACGGGCCACACTGGGTGAAACAAAGGAGTGCGAAGCTCCTGTATCAAACAAGGCATAGACAAGATTACTAAACTAGTTAATCGTACCTTGAACGACTTCCGGACCTACTGGAACTGCTGCCTCTACGGCGTGCAACTGTACATACCCATCTCCTCTACCCCTCTTCTATCAGCCGCCTCCCCAACCACACCATGTTTGAGGTCTCTGAGGAGTGCCCCATGGTTGGCCTCCTCCTGTAACATCTTCCCTCAGAGGAGCGGTAGCTCGCTATCCCTGTTGTTGTTGCTACTGAAAGGGTCTGGATGGACATTGTTGCTGCTGAGGTGAGTGCTAAACCTGCCCACCCCCACTATACTGCGCTCGGTCTGGGCACTGATTCTGGAGGTTCCCATGGCTACGACACATGAAGCACCTTGGTCCTGGGCCTTCAAGGAAAGGGAGAGGACTGAGAGATAGAAACCGGAACTGCTGGGTTCTGCTCCCCACTGGTCGAAACCTATAAGGCCCTGATGCTGGAAGCATGCTGCTGATGGCCTTCCCCTTTGATGAACTCCATTGTCTCCCCTCTTGTGGCACACCTCCCAGTATGTACATCATTTCTACCACTTCAGCCTTCTTCTGGACCTCCATGTACGTCGGTAGGGTGAAGGGAGTAACAACATATTGAAGAGAAGGTCGGAGTGCCTCCTCTAAACATCTCACCCGAGACTCCTCATCCGGAAAAAGGTCTGGAGCAAAACAAAGGAGATACTTGAACGTGATCCCCAACTCCCTCACTAACATGCTCCCCTGGAGAAGGGAGAGTAGCTCCTGCCTCTTCTCTGCCTTCATCGTGGAAGAGAGGAATTTATCTTGGAATTCCCTCTCGAAATCAATCCATGAAAATTAATCCTCCCTCTTCTCCCCAAGATATAGAGTCCACCATTGACGGGCTGCTCCCGCATCTGGCTTACAGCCAGAGGAACCCAGTACTTTGTTGGAGCCCGGATCAAGCTGAAGGATATCAGAAGCTCTTCTATCTAGCTCTTTGTCTCCATGTCTGAGTTACTTCCCTCATATTTCCCTAGGGACTACCACTGAAAGGCATGAAGAATCCTCTGCCACTGACTTTCCTCCTCCTCTCAGTCATCCCTCTGCTGATCAGCCAAGTCAACCTCCTGGACCTCGATTGCCCGCACTACTCGTGGTCGTCATCCAGGTGCCATATCTTTAAGGTAAAAAAGGAATTCCTAAGCCCGAGTAGTGTAGATGATTGCTTTTAAATATTTCTTAGATGTATTATTCATTTTAAATCCCCAAAATACCCAATAAACACAAGAAAACAAGTCATTATGATGCATTTACCTTTCCTAGGGTCTCTACCCTACAATCAGAGTACCCTCACATGGTTGTTTGGTAGGTCCAGAGTCCTTGAATCGAATCACGAGGGGCCCTAAAATCCCATGTCATAGTCGGTCTTCCCTGGCCAATTTCATGCACCAATATTTCCTAACATTGTTGCCATACCATTCCAGGAAATCCTCACTGTGCCTAACTACAAACTCCATCCCATCTCTCAACAACCTTTGATACCATTCTGTCACTATCCACCTTCACCATGTTGAGAGAAGGGACAGTAGATTGACATACCCTTCCTTCTTCCAATTGATGGAGAGATAATGACCCACGAGACCCGCCTTCAATAGGTCCTGGAGTGGCGACTAGAACCAAGGGTATAGAATCACATACAAAATGGAAGGCATTACCCTTTTTATTTAATAGGATCAAAAGATAAGATAGTAAATCACAACAACACCAAAACTGAAGGTAAAAGTAAAGCCAAAAGTAAACCATTCCCATATGTATGTCAAAAAGTAGATTCTACAAAAGTACAAGAAAATCCTAAAGGAAAGTACCAAGAAAAATAAAAACAGCAACAGAAATTGTCCCAACGTCTGAGCTGGTATGGTCCCGTATGATCCCTGATGTCCTCTTGGAAACCTGAAAGAATTTTATATACATAGGGAGACTATACTGGTATAGTTAGTAAGGAAAACCAAAATCTCTCATACACATGTGTGGAGGCATTCAAATGCCCCGTGAGAAAAGGAGACAACCAAGGACCTTACAAAGAAACTATCCACCAATCCTCACCAAGGCATGCTCCCCAAATAACTCAAGTCAATTAAAGTAATAATAATATCACATCGATATTTTGGCACCCCGCACCACTTTCCCACTAGTTAATGAAGACATCCTATATATCAAACCTCTCTCTCCATTCTCACTGCAGTCCCACTACAATTTTCCCCACCCGCACACACCTGGGCTATCACTAACACACATCCCGCCCGCAAACACCTGGGCTATCACTACCACACATCCCACCCACAAACACCTGGGCCACAACAACCACACATAACCATGCCCCAAACAACTGGGCCAGAACAACTACTGCCACGCCCGAAGACACCTGAGCCTCATCCCGAAGTTACTTGGGAAACAATCTGCCCGCACACACCTGGACCAACCACCACAACTACCCTTCCTGAATAATCTTGAGATATAATGGATCTCAGGCCGTCACAGCCTACCCAAAGGATCCTGATATACTTGAGAAAGGGAGAAGAAAATGAGCTAATAACCAGCCACTCATTGGAGGCTTGGGAAAAACACCCTCCCCCATGAAATGGGGGTGTTCGGCACGAAGTTCTCAATATGGGTGGGGCGCAAATCAGAAACATAAGAACTACAATTATATATATATATATGTGACAAGCACTCATCCTAGCCTAGGGTTTCAAAAAACCTCCCATACATAAGAACCCTCATTACTATTCATTCATAAGAAGCACCACAACCACAACCATGTCACAACTCATTCCCAGAAAACAATTCCCCATTGAAACCATTCTTGTTTTCATATTCATGTGATTCCATTTAAGTAAATTATGCACTACTGGACAACTAACAGGCATAACCACAATCCAAGGAAAGGAAAATAGCCAAACATCAAATTAAGCATTCAGACCCAGTTCTCTTGTAAATTCACAACAACAAATGGGATCTGTGATATCCCTTGAAGTATTGAAACCAAACCATGCCCCACCATATAGCCCCACATGGCCTCAGATCCAAAACCCGACAACTACACCACAATAGAGGATTCCATCTTCATCCACATTGCTTCTTAAGCATCAACCATCAACATCACCAGAACAAAGCAAGGGAGTTTTCAAATTTTAATATGCCATTCATTCAGATATGTCTTTTCGGTTGGTAAACCTGGGTTTTCACACAAGGATTCTTATTCACTGGTCATCCATTTAATCAACGGAGTTTATGTGATTAACTTGTTTTCATGTTACATCCAATCAATCACATAAATATCGAGAAAAATAGAGGTTCATTAGTTCACAAGAAAAGACCACCAACGGCCATGATTTTCAGTGAGAATAAGCCCATACAATTCACAACACATAATCAAGGATAATGAGTACAGCAGAAACATCGATCATAACCCCTTCATTATTTAAAATTCCGTTTATCATCTTCATTAAGGTTTGGTTTTATCCATCCCCAAAGAAACAATAGAATACCCACCCCAGATGATACACACTAAAGAAAGACGAAGGAAAATCTCTACTTGGATGATCAAAGATCCACATTTATCTTCGTGAACCAAGAATTGGGGATGTGCGACTTACAGGGGAGGAAATCGGAGGACTCAAAGAATGAGTAGGAAATGCTCTAGTATAGGTGCACCACTCACCTCAGGAAGGGGACTCCAAATGTACACAGGGAAGAAAGAAACCATCCAAGAAAAAGAAGGAAATAATTCTAGTGCGATATAGAGATGAGATCCCAGCATTACGGGATATCAAGAATGTGAGCGGCTGTAAAGGCGGATCGTGTATTCACCACGTGGTTGGGTGGTTACATATAATGGAATTAATTTTTATTTAAAAATTCTCATTGGGGAGGTGGCTGTAACAGCTGTGAATTATAATATTTTACTTAAAAAGAGGAAAATTCATTACACGGACACATAGTCTAGGTCCGTTTAGGGTCACCCCACTCTTAGGAATTTAAAACATTGTTTATGGGGCTAAGAAAAGCCTTGAACCACTTTTAAAATTTTAAATAAACTTAAAAGTGGCATTATGGGAAAACTGGGGAAGAAAAACCCGATAAGCCCCTCTAGCACTGATCGGTGTCACACTGCGATGACATCCTGCCACCGAGATGCCACACTTACGATCCAAACCTGATGGGTCCAGGCCATTCCAAACACTGAAAATTTTGGGAAAGAGATGGACCAGGAGGGTCTGGGCCATTACATGACAGATGAAGAGGAACTTCTGTTTCTATTAGAGAATCCTGTGACATAATCAAGATACCAGTGAAGGAACTAATTGGAAAACTTATGATGTATGAAGAAGGGATTAAGGTGAATCAAGAAGAAGATGAAGAACCAAGAAATAAATCTGTATCATTCAAGACTGCTACCTCAAAGAGAAAAGATAAAGAAAAAATTCAATTTCCTATAGATAGTTCCCCCAGTGAAGATTCAGATTCTGACAGTGATGATGAGATGGCACATCTTTCTAGGAGACTCAAAAAGTTATACCAAAAGAAGAAGTTCTTTATAAAATCAAACTATAAAGTAAGGTATGATAGTAAAGGACAGTGGAAAAAGTACATAAAATGGAATTAAAATACAATTGATATATTCTTTTATGAGTGTAAACAAAAAGTCCATGTGAAGGATAATTTCCACAAGCTAAAATTTAAGAAGAAATATGAAGACAATGGAAAGGGATATAAAAAGTCTATGAAATCTACTTGGAGTGCTTCAAAAGATAGCTCTAGTGGATTTGACACTTCTGATATGGAAAAGAACAGACATGCAAACCTTTATTTCATGACAGAAACATCTGAGGTAACACTAAATTCTCCTATACATAATTCTTACTATTCTAGGAATGAAAGTGAATCAATTCATGATGAAAATATGAATATGGATGAACTATTTGAATATTGTGGAATTCTTGAGGACACATTTAATGAACTCAAGTATAAATATAAATTATTGAAAAAAATAACATGCTTTAAATTCCAATTATAAGTCTGATTTGGATATTGAGAAAGAAAATTTTTATCAGCTGTTAAAAGAAAATACTGAACTTAAATTATCGAATGAGCAATTAAAAAGAGATATTGAGAAGTTTACTATAGGTAGAAATACCTTGACACAATTTCTAGTGAAAAATATTTCTCCAAAATACACAACTGGTCT
The DNA here is from genome assembly GCA_963277665.1 of Viscum album. Taxonomy (NCBI): domain Eukaryota; kingdom Viridiplantae; phylum Streptophyta; class Magnoliopsida; order Santalales; family Viscaceae; genus Viscum; species Viscum album. The sequence goes on from OY728167.1 coordinate 340,898,614, forward strand.
AGGATATCAACCGGGGAAGGGAAGGATTATTAAAAATAAATTTGTTCCAAAATCAGGATAGTTCACTACTAGTTCATGTTCTAGACAATCTTTTGAAAAACAATTCTCTAAAGGACCTAAAAAAGTGTTCATGTATCAAAACATATCTGTTGATTATAGTAAACCTATGATACAAATATGGGTTCTCAAAGTTTTACTTGGTAACCTCTATGGACCCAAAAAAATTTGGGTACCAAAGTTACCCTATACTTAATCTATTTTGCTGGAAGATTGTCTAAAGAGCTCCTGTAAAACTATATGGTAATTGGAAAGTGGATGTTCAAGACATATGACAGGAGACTATTCATGCTTATGGATCCTAATTATTGTTGATGGTGGATTTGTTACATTTGGTGATAATGCTAAAGGGAAGATCGTCAGCTTAGGCCAAATTGGTAACCCTAATACTATATTAATTTCAAAAGTACTTTTTGTTGATGGGTTAAAATACAATCTAATTAGTATCTCTCAGTTGGGTGATGATGGTTTTAATGTTAAGTTTGTAAATGATGCATTAAATGTTTTTAATTCTAAAAATGATTTAATATTCACTACTCATAGAAATAAAAATGTATATGCTATTTATTTAAACACTTTAGCTAAGAAAAATGTTTCCTGTTTAAATGCTTTTCATAAGGAATCCTCATTATGGAATAAAAGATTAGAAAACTACAATGTGCACTCACTTAAGAAACTAACTAGGAAAGGTTTAGTTAGAGAATTTCCTAAATTGGAATTCCCACATAACAAAGTTTTTAATCCTTGTCAAAAGGGAAAACAACACAAAGTTTCTTTCAAACCAAATAAAGAAGTTTCCACTTCTCAACCGCTTGAGTTGGTTCACATGGATTTGTTTGGACCATCTAGAGTTTCAAGTTTAAATGGGAAGCAATATGTGTATGTTCTTGTAGATGATTTTTCTAGATACACTTGAGTATACTTTCTAGCTCACAAAATTGAAGCAAGTTCTTACTTCATTAAATATTCCAAGTCTGTAGAAAATCTTAGTGGACTTAGAATTAATACCCTCAGAAGTGATCATGGCCGTGAGTTTGAAAATCAGGAGTTTGAATCTTTTTGCTCAAAAAATGGCTATAATCACAATTTCTCTGCTCATATAACACCTCAACATAATGGAGTTGTAGAAACAAGAAATAGTACACTTCAAGAGATTGCTCAAACTATGCTAAATGAGTATATCCTGCCTATCTATTTTTGGGCTGAAACTATTAATACAGCTTGTTACATCATCAATAGAGTATTAATTAGACATTTTTTTAAGAATACCCCTTATGAGATCTGGGATAATAGGAAGCCTAACATTAATTACTTTAGAGTTTTTGGTTGCAAATTCTTTATCATTAGCACTAAAGATAATCTTGAAAATTTTTCTTCCAAGAGTGATGAAGGGATTTTCCCAGGTTACTCAATCTCTAGTAAAGCTTATAAAGTATTTAATAAGAGAACCAAATGTGTGGAAGAATCAGTTCATTTTAACTTTAATTATATTAATCCACATGAACCCAAAACCTCTCTTGAACATCTTGAGGAAGATATGTCAATTCTGGACTTTAATAATAATGAAATTGAACCCTTAGTGAAAACAACTAGTTATGGAAATTTTCAAAAATCTAAGAATGTTGAATCTAAACCTATAAGAAAAACATGAGGAGACTAGTATAACCCTTTCTAGAGGTATTAGAACCCTCAAGAATCATCCTTTAGATGTTTTAGAAGGTGATCTAAATAGAGGAACACAAACTAGAGCTTCTCTGAGAAACCAGGTTGAAAATCAAGATTTTCTTTCACAGATTGAACCCAAAAATATTAATGATTCTATTAATGATGAATTTTTGGTGATAGATATGCAAGAAGAATTAAAATAGTTTTAAAGAAACCGTGTTTGGGAATAAGTAGAAATACCTAAAGACACTTTGACCATAGGCACTAAATTGGTGTTTAGAAATAAAGTTGATGAATCTAGAAACATAGTTAGGAACAAGGCTAGACTATTTTCACAAGTATATAGTCAAGAAGAAGGAATATACTATGAGGAAACCTTTTCACCTGTAGCTAGACTAGAATCCATTATGATACAACTTGCTTATGCAGCTCCTCGAAATTTCAGACTTTATCAAATGGGTGTCAAAAGTGCATTTATAAATGGGTACATAGTTGAGGATGTATTTTTTGAGAAACCCCCTGGTTTTAAAAATATCCATTTTTCAAATCATGTCTTTAAACTTTCTAAAGAATTATATCATCTTAAAAAAGCTTCTAGAGCTTGGTATGATATACTTAGTTCTTTTCTTATTTCAAAATGTTTTACCAAAGGAATAGTTTATCCTACTATTTTTATTAAAATAATTTTGAAAGATGTTTTAATAGTATAGATTTATGTAGATGATATTATTTTGGGATCCTCTAAAAATTCTTTATGTACTGGTTTTTCAAAGATGATGAAAAATGAATTTGAAATGAGTCTGATGGGGGAACTTAAATTTTTCCTTGGATTTCAAATTTTTCAATATAAAAATTGCATTGTTTTAAATCAAAGTAAATATACTAAGGATATTTTGAAACATTTTGGTTTGGTTGGTAATAAAGGTAGTGATACACCTATGAGTACCACTTGTAAGTTGGATGCTGATGAAACTGGTAAACCAGTGGATCAAACCAATTATAGAGGAATGATCGGGATTATGATCTACCTTACTACTACCTGACCTGATATTTTGTTTAGTGTATGCATGTGTGCTCATTTTCAAGCCAATCCCAAAGAATCTCATTTAACTACTGTTAAAAGGATTTTTAAATATCTCATGATTACTACAAACTTATTACTATTTTATCCAAGAGGACAATCATTTGATTTCATAAGTTATTTAGATTCTAACTTTTTTGGTTGTAAGTTATATAAAAAAATCACTTCAGGAACATGTCACTTTTTGGGAAAGTCACTAGTATCATGGTGTAGTAAGAAACATAATTTTGTTGCATTATCCACTACTAAAGCTAAATATATAGCTACTAGTAGTTGTTGTGCTCAAATTCTGTTGATGAAACACATGTTACTAGACCATGGATATCAATTCAAACATGTCTCTATAAACTGTGATAATACAAGTTCTATTAATATCTCTAAAAAACCAGTATCTCATGCTAGGAAAAATCACATTGATGTAAGACATCACTTCTTGAGATATCATTATGGAAGAGGTTATATCTATCTTGAATTCATTGGAACTGAACATCAATTAGCTGATATATTCACAAAGTATTTGAATTCTGAGAGGTTAAATTACATCAAACATGGGTTAGGTATGATAAACTGTTAAGATAGTACCTCACCATTAGACCTCACTGATAAGACCTCACCATTAGACCTCACCAATAATACCTCACTATTAGACCCCATCAATAAGACCTCAGCGTTATACCTCACCGAAAAGACCTCACTGTTAGACCTCACCAATAAGACCTCACCGTTAGACCTCACCATTAGACCGCATCGATAAGACCACACTGATAATACCTCACCGTTAGAACTCACTGATAAGACCTCATTGTTAGACCTCACTGATAAGACCTCACCTTTAGACCTCACTGATAAGACTTCACCATTAGACCTCACCGTAAGACCTCATCGTAAGACCTCACCGTTAGACCTCACCGTTGGCACATTACTGATAGTCAGCCTTAGGACTGGGACTTCGCATTTTTCTATTGGAATCCGAAACATTTTTAGTATTATTTATTTCTTTTAATCGATTTGTTTTTCGATCCCTAAATGATAAAAAAAGAAAAAACTATATTTAGATCCACTTCAATCATCTCCCAAACCTCTTGCTCCCTAACTTTGGAACCTAACCTTATGCTAAATCCCTCTAACCATTCCATATCACAATGTAAAGATTGAACAGACTGATCGTTGGTGATGAAAGAGATGCACTAAACCCGAAGAACCTTGAAATGGGTATAGTAGTGGAATAAAAGTAGTGGAAAATATGATCAATACACATTTGCTGAAGTGGGAAATCGTGGTTGAAAAGGAATTAAGTTCGGAATGGATATTGTCGAGCAGGTATCTCATGATGAAGGCATTCAAATCTCATGATTGGGTAAAATGTTTTGAAAATAACAATGGACTATACTACCCAAATCTAGTCAAGGAATTTTATGAGTTTCTAAAGTTCAAACAGTCTGAGGATGAGAACCAAATGTATTCAAAGGTAAATGGTGTAATTGTGATCTTCTCTTATGGTGAATGGGATGAATTCTTAAGAGTCCCACATGAAGGCATTTTTTATTATTACTCTTGAGTGGTGCCTCCCACTAGTGAGTATTTCAACTATGAAGAGGATTTGGCTGAGCTAACAGGTAATGGGATCCCTAAAAAGGTGATTGCTTCTAAAATGAAAGGAGAAAACATGTTGCTTTTTAAATTTGTTCAACATGTTTTGAGTCCCAGGAGAGATGAATTTTCCACCTTGAGGTATCAAGACATATTTATATTGTATATTTTTAAGCATGGAAAAAATTTAAATCTATACAGGTTGTTAATGGTTCAGTTAGAGGATATGAAAAATCCTAGTTCCAAATCAAATGCTATGTTTCATTCCATGTTTATATCCTTGATGTTGAGAGTGAAAGGTGTTACTAGAAATAAGGAAGAAACAGTAGTTATATGGGACAACTTCTGCATTACCAAAATGATTTTCATGTTTATGAAGAGAAACTGGATCCCATGGAAAAGAAAATGGGTGAATTATGATGCTAAGCTGTATGAGGAATTCAATCCTATTACCAATCCTACTAGGCCAAATAATAAGAGAGATCCAGGTTTAAATCCAAATGAAGTGGTACCAGTATACTCAGATGAAGAAGAGAAGGTTGTTGTTATGCAAGTAAGATAGGATTCTCCTATAGATTATAGGATTGATCCTGACCTTCCCTCAATTCCTCATGCCAATGTTGTATCCTTTGGTGAGACTAGCCCACCAAAGAGATTTCTCAGAAGAGAGGTTTTCCTAAGGGACAATGATGACGAGGAAACCAGTGAAGAAGAAGAAGAAGAGAATATCTTAAAATACATTAATGTTGGAGAGACCATAGAGGAGGATGATAAAGCTAACACTGATCTTCAGGAATTTGAGATAACTGTTGATGAATGTGAAGAGGAATTCTTGAGTCTCAGTCCCTTGATAGGATATACATAAGTGGTAGAGTGTGAAGAGGAAGAGAATATTGAATCTGTTGGAACTAAAATTGCTATGGATTTGGTTGAAGATTCCATAGAAGAAGTATTCATGGACTCCCCTATTACTGCAGTTGATCAAGGAGAAATTGTAGAGGTAAATGTAATTGATCAGGAGAATGATCCAAGTGAGGTGGAGGAACCTGTTTCCACAGGTTCAGTTTTTTGTTTCTCATGGAATAGAGGATTGGTCCAAAGATCCTGGATTTGTGGTCTTAGGCTTAGACTATAGATACTATGAAGATGAAAAGCCTAACAGAATACCTCCAACTCCTTCTATTTCAGAGACCACTATTGTGTATCCAGTAGTGCTTCTACCTCGATATTATGTGGAGAAGGGTGATTTAGAAACATTAAAATCAGATTTGAAGAGAAAAATTGATGAGAGATCTGTTGGGATAGAGAGATTAGTGGCTCATAATCAAGAACTTGTAACTTATACACGTGAAAGGCTAATTTCTACCTCTCACTCAAATTTTCTACATGAAGTGAAGGAATGTCATAATCAAGTCAGAACCTTGGAAGAATCTATGGAATATGTTAAACAATCAATTATGATTTTAGACTTTTATATGGATTCAAGGGTTTAATTGTACAAACACATTAAGTATGTTTAGAGTGTTGTTCAGTAGATGGTCATTGTGTTTGAGGACTTTAATAAGTCTATGGAGGCACATGTGAGTGGTCCGGATGATGATGTAAAAATATTGATCAGTGGTCTGACCATGTCTTTTAAGGAGATAGTGGATTTTACAATGGCACCTATGTGTGCATATGCTTCCTCTTCAGCCTCTCCTCCTGTTGATCTAGAAGATTTTAGATCAGTTGTTAGAGAAGAATTGGAGAATTTATCTGGTGAAAGTATGTCAGACCCTCAGACTATGACTCAGGTCATTTCCACTACCAGAGACATTCATAAGCTTGTGGTATATTACTTAAGGTAGGCTTCTCAATATCATAAGGCCATCAAAGAGAAATTTGATTTCTATTATAAAAGGGTGTACATTAAGAATCATATGGATGGTCACTTCAATCTGCTGTTGGGAAACATGAGGATCCCACCTGTCACTCATCCTTTTAAGGATAAAGTTAGTAGGCTTAGAGAATTGACTCCTACCTTGGAGAAATTCATGGAGAATAAGGATGATTTTATCTCAGCTATGGAAAGAGGAGGAAGCATCATTATGGATTTAATGAATCTTCTTTTTCCCTTCCTCCATGTGAACTACACTCCCATTATTGTTCCTCCAGCATTACCTTCTTCCTGATCTGCCTCAGGCTCTACTAGTGCTACCCCTTTGATGACTCCTGCATAGACCATTAGAAGCTTGAACCCTATGAGCCCTCAGAGATCTACTCATTATCGGTCTACTGATGCTTCTGTAGCATCTCCTCCTACACTGTTTACTGCCATACCTCGTCCTATCCCTCCATCTTATGAACCTGCCTCCTTAGATTCCAAAGACAAATCTTCATTGGACATTTTTGATATGGATTGAATGTGGGATGTCTTAGTTTATAGGGATCATTGAAATATTTTTTTATATTTTATTCTTTCTTAATTAATACAAAAAATCCTCTTTTGTCTCTTTTTGTCTTATATTCTTTTTGTTAATCACAAAGGGTGAGAAGTTTTAAGCTGACTAGAGTCCTTTTATATATGATCTGTTATATTTTCTACAATAAACATGGTTAAATTTTACTGATACATAATATATGTACACTCACACCTCTGAATAAATTAGGAAATGTGCTTAAACCTGATTCAATAACACTTAAATCTAAATTTTCAATGACATAATTTGTGATTATCAAAAAGGGGGAGATTGTTGGACTCACCTATTTTGATAATCCCAAATCTTGATTCTTTGTTATGATATCGTGTTTCATTAATATTTATAGTTTCTATCAAGTGATAACTATGTATCTTTAATCTAACTGTTTTATCGATTAAGTTTACAGTGAAAAATTATTCTAAGTAAGAGGTTACCGCTGGAAGGTTACTGATAGTGGTTACCGCTGGAAGGTTACTGATAGAGGTTACCACTAGAAGGTTACCGATAGAGTTTATTGCTAGAAGGTTACCAATAGTGGTTACCAGTAGAAGGTTACCGATAGAGGTTACTGCTGAGGAACCTCGCCGCTAAGTTATCAATACAAAGTCATCACTACGATTCTATCGATCAAAGGATATCGTTGTAATTCTTATTGCTAAAGGCTCCTGATGAGGCCTACCAATGAATCCTACTGATAAAGCCTACCGATGAAGTCTAATGATGAAGCTACCGAGGAAAACTACCGATGAAGGCTACTGAAAAAGGCTACCGATGGAGGCTACTGTTACTAGCCTACCTATACCCACTCTTCTACTCCATACTTTGTCAATTTATTATGATTATTCTAATGGTCATATTTGGTAGATTTAATGCTTCTGACATTAATTAATACTGATTGTAGAAATATCAAGAGACCATATCTGGAGACAGTATGAGGTACGAGGAACACTACATGTGGTTTTCTTATCCCTATTGCTGGACCTCAAATATAAAATAGAAGACCAAGGAAGCAAAGTAATGTAGAGGATGCTAGAGAGAGATTCATTACACGCTAGATCTGAAGAACAAAAGAAGAACACCAGCACTCTCACTATGATCCCAAGAGCCTCGGGAAGATCATTTTAGGAGAAAAAAATTCAAGACTATCTTATGTGATTCTTCAAATCTCTGTCAACCCAATAATCAGACCACTATGTACCTGAGAGCTAGAACCTGGAGTTGCGACACTCTGTTTTTGGAGACAACTACTATAAAAAGATTCGAACTAAAAATTCTTCACTCCAAGGAGTCAAGAGATGAACTCTAAACAAATAGAGCCTTCTAAACTCAATATTTATAACTTTATCTATATTGTGTTCATTCTATTACATTTCTAAGAAGTGTGTGTTTTCTATTATACACATTGTCTCCTATGCTTGAACTGGGGGATACTGAAAATCCTCACATCAAACTTCTTACTCTTTTTTCCCACATGTAACTATGGAAGAGACCATGTGTTCTCTGTATTGTTTTTTTTCATAGAGAACTGTGGTAGAGGGTGTGATCCCTAGACAGTTAGTGAAAACTATTGTAAATCCCGATACAGGATTTGTATCAATTTTATTGTCAATATAAACTGCTTAGTGGTAGGTGATCACTAAGTGGATAGGATTAAGTCTCGGCTTGAGAATGAACCTCTTGTTTAGCTCTGTTGTGTACTATATTTTGTAATACTCTTGTTTTCTATTTTTCACTGCTTATAATTTGAAAAATAGAAAACTATTTTACATTAACTCTGATAGTTAGTTCTGGTTAGTGTGTGTATGTGCTTAATTCAGTAAACCTGTTTGAAAAGTTGAATTAGTGTTGTACACTGATTCAACTGAGGGCTAATCACCCTTTGAGAAACTTGTTGACCAACTAAACATCTATATCTCTACTGCCTTAATTAACTGGGCTGTTTCCAAATTGGGGGATATTTAGCATAAATTTTTCAGCAAAAATTTTTAGTAGGAACTCAATTCACCCCCATCTTGAGTTTCCACTCTAACCAACATTGGGAAATTTATGGATTTTTTATGTAAAGTATTCCAAAGGGGTATTTGAGACTGAACTTTTTATGTCCTGCCAAATGAACTGATGGGAAACACATAAAGAAATTTTCACCTCAATATTTTGATTCATATCCCATCATAGGAGTGGGGATATATTCTGGAACTGGCTCACTTAGTGAAATTCCAGGTTTGGTTCCCATTCTTGAAAGTTTAACTTTTCTCATTGATGTCTCGGAAGCCACCCGTAAGCGATATATCAAGTTATAAACTTCTTAAACTTTGAGAATTTAGGTCGTAATTGTTAAAATAGACATAAAGAGTATGTTAATTGAAATAAGAGGATAAAAGTAGTTGAAAATGTGAATATTTACTATCATCCATTGAAACATTGAGTTCCTTGAAAGTATGTTTGATGTATAGGTATTCTTGTGGTAGTTATTACACTAATCTCTAGGACTCTAACACTGTTGTTATAGGAACTATGTTTTCCCTCACCAGTGAAGGAACCACATCCTCTATTGGAGCAACAAGCTCAATAGGCACCTCTGATTTAGGCATGTTAGTCCCAACATTTTCAAGATCTAAATGAGATGTTTAATAAGAATAAGTAAATGAACACACACAAAATCATTAAAAAAAGGAATTTCCAAGACTCAAGGGATATAAACCTTATTTCATGGATACGTTGACTTCATCAAGAGTGGGACTGAATAATCATTTGGGTCATCATCTCCCAAAAGATAGTCCATTGACCCTTTATTGGTGAAAGTAATGAATAAGGAATTCTGATTGGAGATCTATCCTTCTACTTATTTTTTTCACCTCAATCTCCACCACTTATATGCCCCCCCCCTCTATATGTATAAAGGCTATTTTATACTGGGGGATCGGTACTCTTCCTTGAGTTTCACCTACTATCACCCCTAAGGAAGCCCCCCAGGGGATATGACTGATATAGTTATATATTCAATTGATCTCAATATTTGGAGTTGTGGTTCCTCATTCTACCCCTATGTGGAGGCATATTTTCAGAATATTTTTATACCTCTTATGAGTGATTTAACACATGGATAATCCTATGGAAGGAATATTTGTTGGAGGTAGAGGTGGGAATTCTCTCATAGGATTGGTCATAACCTCCTGCATATGTTCTTCCATGTTGTGGGAACCTTCTTCCATAACTCCTTCATCAAGATAATTTATTCGAAGTGATGTTCCCCCTTCTAAATATTATGGTGAATGTATTGGTATTTTTTCATCTTTAGCCTCCTATAAAGTTTTGAAAAAAATGAGGACTGTGCTAATAGTGGAAGACAAAATCAAAATTGGAATTTATTCTACCTCTTCCTCAAAATCAATTGCTTCTTCCCTCAACCTTAATATCTCTATCACTCAGTCCAATGAGTATACCCTAAAATTATAGGGGTGAATTGGTATATCTATATCTTTAAGTTAGATCCCTACTTATTTAGGATACTCCTAGAAGGAGATTATCTCAAGATTAATTACATGCATAAATCTCAACAAATCAATCTCCACATCTTGGAGTTTCTTCTAGGATTCTTCAGTAAAATGGATCCTCCTATAGGAACCACATTACTTCTAAGCATCTAGAAAGGGTATTATGATGGGTATTTATAGAGATAAATGTGATTCACTAGTCGAGGGGGCCAAGTTAAAATGAATTATTTATTTTCCTAGAATCACTGGGCATAGAGTCTTCTATGGAAGTGTCCTCTTAACACCTCTTCTAAAGTCCCTAGAGCTGATTCACCCTCAATTTTCATCACCAGTTCATCCATATATCCACCAAGATATGAACATATCCAAGTATCTACATAATTTTATTGAAGTTCCCATGAATGTGTATACCACTGATAAGGGGGGTATGAATCAGTGATGTCTTTTAAAGTTTCCTTTCTATTAAAATTAACCCATACAAATTGTTGAAGGCTTGATCCAATCAATTTTATAACTCAACCTAACTCATGTGAAAAGATAAATAAATAGAATAAGGAACATGAGTTTTATAAGGTTTGGTCCTAATGTGGTTATATATTCCTTAACATATCTACTCTCATCAATCCATGGATATCTACTCTATAATGAATTGAATACACCTAATACAACTCCCATCAAGCTCCTTCTATATCCCAATAGGGAATTATAATAGTTCCCACCAATTATAAAGTTTATTTTTCCTTTAGAGTTAATGAAATAATAAAACATTAAAAGTTTCTCACTAAAAACTCTATTCATAAATTCTCTTTCTAGTATATCTCCATCCAGTATCTCTTCATCTGGTGCACCACCATCTAATGTGCCTTGGTTCGATACAAGTTTTTCTGTAACACCTTTGTCTGGTGATGCTCTTTCTAATGAACCTATGTCTGAAACTCTATGTTTGATAATCTTTTTCTTTAACCAAGTTATTTCTTGGTTAGATACTCACAATAAAAAAACATCATCCTTTATACTCTCTATAAATAGTAGCAATAATAACTCAAAATGTCCCTATTCTGTTTTATATAAAAATACTTCATCCGAAAATCAAGGATAAAGCATGGGGTCCAAATTTGAATTTCTCACTCAAGACAACATTCATTTGAGCATATTAAAAGCTTCTCAACCTTCAGATTCAACATTCATAATCAAGGTTTCCTCAAATATCAACATCAATGATCTTTTAAAAACTTCCTAAAATCTTGGATATATTTATGAACATTAAAATAAAATATTAAAGTTGTTACAACGTATGAATTTGAAATTTTTATCCAAATATCCTCAAGGATATATCTAGGGTATAAAATATCATGTTTTTTCATCCAGTAACATTAACAATCCTTCCTCCATCTAGTAATTCTAGAAAACTTCTCTGTTTGGTCTTCTTCGATTCATCAACTCAGTTCAGTAAACTCAGGCTTCATCCATCTGGTTCCCTTCACATGTTTCCCCATTCTAATGGAATTCACATTTCTCCATATGATTACCTTCCAATACTCCATATGATGAAACTTTTTAAATTTTTGTTTGATCACCTTCATAATTATCTATCTGGTGGATCTTCATAAAAGTATGTCTAATGGACTTTGTAAATGTCTCCATCTAATGATATTTGTAAAATTATGATCAATGGACTTCAACTTTCTATATCTAGTGAGTTTCACAAAGTTTTTCTAATGGAAATGGATTTCTCTATTTGGTACAACTTTATATATTTCTCTATATAATAATATTTTTTTATTAGCCTAGTTTGTTAGTATCGGTCTTGTGACTTCCTCGAAACTTGACTCTATCCAGTGGACTTCATATCTCTCTATTTGGTATAAATTTTAATATGTCCATCTGGTAACCTTTAGTGATTTCTTATTTTTCTTGAGATATAAATTATTTTTATGATTATTCTATGTATTATTACAATTTTAGATATCAACCTTCATATAATAGAAACTCTATGACTTTATAACCCTAAACTTTATACAATCTTCAAATTCATTATTTTATAGATTGAACTTTATAAAAATTGTATTTTTCTGAAAACTACATGAGTGAACATAGATTGAACAATGATAAATTTTATTAATCATGATGTTAGAAACTTTGAGGATTGAAAAAACATTATCTCCTTCATAAGTAAAGTAAATCAAACATCCTCTGATAATCAACAGATAACATTAACCAAAAAATAAAAACATTAACATAAAATGTTGAAAAAATATATAATTAACTTTATAAAAACAACCCAAAGTATATTCAATCTCCCCCTTTGGATTTTTTGTAAACATTATCAATAACCTTTTTATCAAATTTCATAAAATTTTAGCATTTCTCATAGATAGTGTCCCAACACCACAATGATTATTTAAGAAATGATTTTGAATGAATTTCATCCCTCAGTGATAAGAAATTGTGTGGCCATGATATTGATATACTCCCCCTAAATAATCTCAAATTATAGAATTTTTACTTCTAAACCTTGTACTCCCACTTTATCTGATAATACCAGCTTTATAATCATAAAAGATATATTACATATTTTTACATATTATACCCCCTTTTCAATTGAATCTGAAGGATGATGAGGAATTTCCCAAGAACATTATTTTTTTATTAGTGGATGATAAACATGTATTTTCAGCCTCAATTCCTCCAATATTTCCCTCAATACAGCTCTGGAGAAAATTTTATCAATTTTATATTTCATTAAAATACACTCAAGCAGTATATCTCAATTAGAAACTTTATCCTTAATGGATTTATATTTAATATTAATGTTATTTGAACTAGAATATTTCATAATATTTTTATAGAGATCAATGAAACACTAATTATCACAAGGATTCTTCAATGGTTTTTCAATATTCACCCTCAAATATTCTGGATGAACTTTCATCCACATCATTTATGTACATTCTAGGGTGGTTGACGCACGCCTGTCATAGGGCGTGGAAAAACAATAATTTCCAAAGTTAAAATATAGTAATGTGGTTGACCTAGGATGTCTTTCGAAGATGAGTGCACACAAAATGGGTTGTCACTTTAAAATGAGGGTAAAATTGTTGAGTTTTTTAAATGAAATTTGAAATTAAAATGATTGAAAAACTAAGATATTAAATAGGTGATTATGTCGGGGTCGGTTTCCTAATTGTAATTCTATCCTTGTTCAATTTAATTCAATCCTCTTCTTCTTAGTTGATTAAAGTGAGTTTCCAAAATCGTTTCCTCTCACTTCCTTGGTGAAATTATTATTGTGAAAGAAAACCTTACCAAGATCTTGGTTTAGTCAACTCTCCTTCCATGTGTAAAATAGTTTTATTGAATATCCTTAATTGAAATGGGAAATACCCAATCGGGTTTTGTTTATCCCAAACAATCAAGAACATTCCCTACAACTTTTACACGTACTGATGATCGTCGAGTACTTCACCACTAATTCCTGGTTTATTCCATCGTATATAAACCATAAATTAGTGGAGGGAGGTTATGATTATTTTACCAAGGCAAAAATCAATAACGGAAATTATATTCAAGAACGATCACACTTGATAATAAAATCCGCTATAAGAAATTGAAAACAACTTTGAAGAAGAAAGAAACTTATTCAATTGCATCCAAGAACTCAAGCATTACAATGTAGAAAGCCAACCCTTCCCCAATCACTCCAAATGTTTTTCCCACCATGGTAAGGGAAATAGAGATGAATGGTGAAGAATAAGGCATTAAAAAATATGAAAAATAAAATAAATAAAAGAGAAAGCCGAAAATATCTCCTTCTGGGTGTCCCGGAAGGAATGGGATGGAGAATGGAATGCTTTGAGAGGGTGGAGCTCTCCTCCTTTTATAGCAAGAATTTGTCCCCCAAATCTTGAAAAGTTTTGTCCCCATTAAATGACATCTTCACGCGTTTCTCCCTTATATAATGTTGTTCATAATTATATTTTCTGTGTCTCCTAAAAATATCAGCACATTTAGACACGTATTCCGAGAGTTATGGCCATTTTACTCTGAAAATTTATTCTGTCAAGTTAGACTCTCCAAATCGCAAACCTCTGAATTATGGTGCTTTAATGACCCCATAAATGGACAATTCACGTGGCCATTCCTTCATTAATGATTCTCCATAACTCCTTACATGTCCACCCACTGAATATCACAACATTTGGCCCCACCATGAATGCGTTATGGAGCCGACACCAAAAAACTGGGCAGAACTGCAAACAGTTTTCTTTCTCCCACTTGTGAGCTTCTTTTGAGCTTCCATATGGCTGATTCAGCTTTTAGTCCAACAATAGTAAATTCAGCCCTGAATATGAAGAATCTGGAAAACAAATATTTTTGAAATTTGGATCAGTGTAGATAATGTTATGGCCAAACTACAGAAATAATTTAAAACTGTTAAAAATCCAAAATGGCCAATTTTTACTATTCAGCTCAAAATAACAACAATATCATAAAAATGAAACAATTAATCTTAGAGGAACACTTTTGTGGGTTTAAAACAATGCTATTCAATATAAATTAATTGAAAATATTTTTTCTATCAATTTTCCTGCACTTATCACTTGGACTCCTGGACAAGTAAACATCAAAATCAAATCAAATCAAATTCAAAACACATACTAATGAGATCTACCAAATCCATAATATGAAACCAAAATATATCATGCCTCATCAAAAACAATTATTTCAATTTCTCCATTTTATATTTTAATATATTTCCACTTCATTTCTTATCCCATGCACACAAAACACCTACCTCACATGAATTTTCTCTCATCACACAAATGTAAATGCTGAACAAGGATTTTCTCATCCAAACTCACACAAGAGTCACCATAGGATTGATAAATTCATACTTCTCCACCCGATGTGAGTCAAGGACATCTGTTTCTCATGAGGAATTTTCAGGGTTGTTCTTTGGCTTCCGGTTGGCAGGATTTAGATGTTAAAAATTCTGAGGCCGAAAAAGGAGGGCTTGGCTCTTATTGAAGCAAAATTGAAAGATTCTAATTTTCACTCAAATATGGTCTCCTTGTCTTCCCCTTCGTAGAAACTCAGATCCATCATCATTCAATCTGCTCAGGATTTCAGCAGCAAATATTTCAATTTTTTCAAACATGATTTTTCTTGAAAGCTCTAGATAGGCACATATTTTTTTACATTGGATGTAACACCGGAGATTTTTATGAGAATTTTTTTTGTTTTTATAAATCATAAAAGGAATCTTTCACTACACACAACACTATCTTGGCTTGCTTTACACGTAATTGCGACCTTCCTCGATAGCTTGTGTCGTACGCAATACCGAGTTTCACTAAACAATGATATGCTATTAAAATATTATTAAAACTAGCCGTTATGAATAGTAATAACCACTTTTTGAAATTTTATAAATTTTATTTTTCAAAATGGACTTCATTTTTTGATTCGGAATATCGAAATTAGCCTAGGGTGAAATTTTGGTATTTTTCTGAAAACTTTCAATTTTTGATGAATAGTGAAACCACTAAGTGGTAGTTAAAAAACTGAATTTTTCATAAAACTTAATTTTACTGCTTCTGTGAGTGTATTTTCAAAAATCCGAGAGACACGGTTGATGTCAGTAAGTAAAATGTGGTTCAATGAGATTAAAATATTTTTTGGTGAATAGTAACTTTTTACTTTTATTTACCATGGTTAAAAGTAAATAGGGTAATTAAGGGTAAAAATGATATTATTATTACCATAACACATGTCCTAATTCTATTTGATAAGTGTAATTCGACCAAAAACAACCTTAGAAACAAAATATGACCATTTAGGCCCACTTGGATTAGATCAGGACATTTATTATTAATTTATTTAAAGAAGGGTTAAAATAGTTAAAATCAAAGTTTAATAAGTAAATAATTTTTAATATAGGGTTATACATAAGATAAATTCGACTATAAATATTCATTAGAAAGATAAAAAGATTTCCTACATAATTATAGTTTATTTGTAATTTTTAGACTTTAAATAAGTTAATTTATTTATGACACAAAGATGATGCAGTAATTATCTTATTAATGAAATATTGACATAATTGATGTTATAAATACCCAAATAAATGTAATTTGAGGCTTTTTATGAATTCCACTAATTTTCTATGTAAATATGACATGTTATTATTGATTTAATTAACTTTTTTAGTACTAATCATTCTGTTATAATTTTCAAAAAAATCAATTACTAAATATTGTCAAAATTGACATAAAATAGTTTTTAAAACAAATATTATATTATTAATTGTTATTTTATTCCTAAAAAATCTAAGGTTCGGTCAAACGACTTAGATAAGGTTATATATATTAATAATAAACAACTTGGGATTCTTTTGGCTTGTTATAGTGAGTTTATTAACCTTATAGTATAAGAACACAAGAAGACACGGTAAAAGTAAAATTATTTAACTTAATGATAAATCTAAATGATAAGGTTAAAATAGGAACCTAAACTTGTCTAAATTCTATTGGATGAGATTATTTAGACCCATCACCACCTTATCTTAGAAATAAATCATTTTGGAGCTATTTAAAACCGAACATGACTTTATAATAAAATAATATTTTTATTTTTTCCAAAGGATCCCCTCTCCTCCCTTATAAAAAGGCACCTCCTCCTCCTCTTCCTCACACCACTTTGAGTCTTCAAGCTCAGACAAAACCTGCCAATTTCTCCTCTCCACTTCCCTAGAGACATCCTAGTGGTCCTGTTATTCTTCAAAAACCAATTTTAGTGCCCTAAAAGGAGGTCTCAAAGAGGCGTTTCAAAGAAGAGGTAATGTTCGTTACCAATTCTTTCAACTTTATTTCTTCTTCCACATATTCTTCTTTAGTTGTTCCATTATGAAGTAATAATATCAGTATCACTCATATACTGATATGTTATTATAAATATGAAACAACCCTATTTCAACATCTATCCATCCTACGGAAAATGAAATCACCGCGCGTGCGTACGTACGAAATACCGTCTCCACGCTGTGGTGTAATCTATTTTCCACCACCACCTTACTTGGATGGGTATAATGGTATAAATAATGACTATATATGACTATTGTAAAGTTATATTGATTCTTAAATAGTATACATACACTCCAATACAATTACACGATCATGGGAACGATATCATCGCTCGTGCGTACGTACGGAATACCGTCTCCACGATGTGATGTGACTCGTTCTACATGATCTTCATTGCATAATGATTATATAAATGATTTTAATAAATAAATATGATATATAGTACACTAATACCATTCTAGAAATGAGATATCTATAACCTAAAAAGAAGGATAAGAATTTATTCGACAAAACACGCATAAGAACAAAAAGTAATAAACACCCGAATAAACAAGTAGTAATGAAATATTACTAATAAGAAGCTAAGAATATTACCATATATGATATCATAAAAATAAGTATGATTCTGGAATAAGTAAATAACATTATTTAAATCATTATACAGGAGGTTCGGACACGTACAAAGCATATCAGACCTAAGGTAAGGGAAAATATCACAATATCATTTTTATCCGAGATTGTTTATACTTTGGTATTTACTAGGGTGTATTTTATCATCCACATCCATGTTTCCTCAATATGTAATATTTTTTTTCATCCACCTACAATTGTTTAAATCCAATTTTAAATTTCGGTGAGTTTTTAGTAAAACATATGAAAGGAATCTTTTGTCGTTTTTCGTACGAGGTACTTTTTGACTTTTCCGACAAAAGTACGAGAAGAATGTTTTAACTTATACGGCATGAATGGATTTTTAAAAAATTATTTCCAAGAATATTCCTTTACAATTTTTCAAGTTTATTTTAATCAACTTCTTTTAGTTTAGAATTATAGGACATGTTAAGAAAGGAAAAGTGTTTTTTTTAAGTAGAAAGGATATTTTCCTCAAGAATGAATTTCAAGTGTTTTATCAAAATTATTTTCCATCTAAGATAATATAGGGTTCTGTTTATATCCCTATTATTATATTGATTTGATTATGTTGTGAGGAAATTATTTTTATGAATTCCTTTATCTTATATGAATTTTTTTATGATGTCACGATGTTTAAGAATCCCATTTTTATTACATGGGTTATGCTATGATGTATGGTTTCTGATTTTGTGTCACACATAAGAATGGTATCATTATGAGATGGGTGGGACCTATATCTCCCTCCAATGCATTGGTTAAAGATTTTATATCTCATGAGATAGACATGGCTGGAACGGCAGGTTAAACCGGTTCAGTGAAACAGGACTGAAACGAGGAGTGAACTCGGTTCAGAAATGGACTTTGTCCACTAAGATAGTCTTGGTAATGAGTCTTGACTAATAAGAAATGATTCTCTATGATTATGTGTGTATGACACAAAGTTTCATGTTTTAAGTTATGATTATTGGGATTACATTTCACTACTATGATTTATCCCATGTTATGAAATTATGATTTCTTTTGCAGGTTAGGATTTCCAAAAGATATGTTCTTATGTATATGATGTGATTGATATTTCTTTTGTTTACCCTTACTGAGCATTTGAGCTCACCCTTTTATGTTTTCTTTTCCCCAGGATATAAAGAAAGATTTTAGGTTAAAAAAAGGGAAGATCATTATGGGAGATGTTGAAGATCTTTCACCATGATTAGAAGATTATATTCCGAGTTTCCAAAGAAACTAAACTATTACTTTCCTTGTGTGTGTGTTTTTGTAATGTACTAAGTATTTCGTAAAAGTAATGTAATGTCCATGTACGTCAAGCTTCGGGTCTCTACAGTTGGTATCAGAGGAAAGGTTTAGTCAACCTTTGGAAACTAGGATGTGAGAACTTTAGTGAGATCCCTATAGATATTTCTAAGGTGTGTATAGGGATGTCCCTAAGGTTAAGTATAAGTATAGGTTATAGTACTAGAATTATGGTAACCTAATATGTTAGATATTGAAGGTACTCCCCCTTTAATATGTTGTTTTCCCTGGCGTGATTTTTTCCTCTCACACTATTCTTTTTGGGTTTTAGATGATAGATAGAACCCGAAGGAACCGTGTTGATCAATGTAATGGACAATGCAATGATTGTCCTCCTGAACAAACAAATGTTATGGGAGATGGAGTGAAAAATCTTATTGCTATACTTACACAAGCTATGAATCATTTTGGACTTCCAAATGAGTGGAGAAGGGAACAATATTTTGTTGAATCCTTCATGAGACAGCGTCCACCTTCATTCAGCGGGTCTACTGATCCATTAGTTGCTGAACAATGGATTAGTACTACTTAAAAGATATTTTCAGTTCTTTAATGTTCTGAACATGATAAAGTCATCTTAGCATTGTATCGTTTGGAAGGAGATGCTGATCAAAGGTGGAATCTTATTAAGAATACGATGCAAAGGGTTGAAATTGAGTCCGTGGAATGGGATTAGTTCAAGAACTTATTTTTCAATAAGTACTTCCCTCGAACAAAGATGGAGAAAGAGTTTCTTTAACTAAATAAAAAGGATGATGAATCTGTTGGTACCTATGAAGAAAATTTTTCAAGACTTGCAAGGTATGCTTCTGGTATTATTATCCAACCTGAGAGTAAGATCGATCGATTCTTTAGTGGCTTAAAACCAAGTCTTCAAAGGGCGTTATACATAAGGGACTTCAATAGCTATGAGGAAATCGTTCGATGTGCTCTCAAAGTCGATATGGAGATTGGAGTAACCCATCAGTCATATGGGTTTGATAAGAAGAGGAAAATGGAATTCAAAGGAAAATATAAAGAACACACTGAAAAGAAGATGAGTTTTCCCTTATGCTCAAAGTGTGGAAAGAAACATGGAGGGAGTTGTCTTAAAGGGACAAGTAAATGTTTCAAATGTGGAAAGGAAGGTCATCGGACATTTTAATGCTGCAATGATGGGAAGAAGATGTCTAATGATGCAAACAAAGGAAGGGATACATAGAATGAACTTACTACACTTCAATGTTTCAAGTGAAAAGAGATGGGGAATTATGCCAATCAATGCCCAAATCCAAGGGTTGATGATGATGGTCTACGTCAACAAACTCTTAAGGACAAAGACAAAGGAAAGTCACATGTAATTTCTATCAGTGATGTGGAGTATGATAACGATGCGGTGAAAGGTACACTTACCATCCACTCTAAAGTAGCAAATGTTTTATTTGATTCTGGATCCACCCACTCTTTTATTTCTAAATAATTTTCTAAGGATATCACCATATTACCTCAACAATTAGATGTTGAGTTAGCTGTGACAACCCCTAATGGCACAACAGTCGCATCAAAAGTTTATAATTCTTCTCCGATTGAAGTTTGTGGGAAAGTGCTTCCTGCAAATCTTGTGATCCTTCATATAGTGGAATTTTATGTGATTCTTGGCATGGATTGGATTTCTCTACATGGAGCTCATATCAATTTCCAAAGAAGGGAAGTCACATTTCATATTCCAGATAAATCTATGATCATCTATCGATGCAAGGATGAACATAACCTTCCAGTGGAAATTTCTTCCATTTTATGGGTATTGATTCCACTAAATAAAGGTTATTTATCTCAAATGGTTGGTGAGAAACTCATGATTAAGAATATGCCCATTGTATGGGAG
Organism: Viscum album; assembly: GCA_963277665.1. Lineage (NCBI taxonomy): Eukaryota > Viridiplantae > Streptophyta > Magnoliopsida > Santalales > Viscaceae > Viscum > Viscum album. The sequence continues at coordinate 340,919,628 of OY728167.1, forward strand.
TTTGATGATGTCTTTACAGAGGAATTTCCGGGTCTTCCACGAAATCGTGAAGTTGAGTTTTCAATAGAACTCGTACCATGTGCTTTGCCTATTCCAAAGACAGCTTATAGAATGGCCCCAATTGAGTTGCAGGAATTGAAGAAGCAACTCTAAGAGAATCTTGATAAAGGGGTTCATACACCCTAGTGCGTCACCTTGGGGAGCACCTGTTCTGTTTGTTAAAAAGAAAGATGGATCAATGAGACTCTGCATTGATTATCGAGAACTTAACAAGATCACTATCAAGAACAAATATCATCTCCCGCACATTGATGACCTATTTGACCAACTACGCGGATCTCAATACTTTTCCAAGATTGATCTTCGTTCATGGTATCATCAATTAAGTGTCAAAAGGGAGGATATACCAAAGATGGCTTTCCGTACAAGGTATGGACACTATGAATTTATAGTGATGCCATTTGGTCTTACTAATGCCCCTGTTATCTTCATGGATATGATGAATAGAGTCTTTAGAGATTATCTTGATCAGTTTGTGGTATTCTTTATAGACGATATTCTGGTATATTCAAAGAGCAAGGAAGAACATGAAGATCACTTGAGAATTATATTGAAGACCCTAATAAAGGAGAAGCTTTATTCCAAATTTACCAAGTGTGAATTTTGGCTTCAAAAAGTTGCATGTTTGTGTCACATAATCTCAAAAGAGGGGATATCTGTGGATCCAGCAAAAACAGAGGTTATCGAAAGATGGTTGAGACCAACAACAGTAACTGAGATCCGAAGTTTTCTTGGTTTGGATGGATATTACCGACGTTTTGTGAAAGATTTTTCACGATTATCTAATCCACTCACCAAGTTGACTCGAAAAGGAGTTAAGTTCGTGTGGATGGAGGAATGTGAAGAGAATTTCAAGGAGTTGAAAAGAAGGTTATCCAGTTCACTTGTACTCACACTTCCTTGTAGTGGAGAAAGGTTTGTGATCTACAGTGATGCATCCAAGAAGGGATTGGGGTGTGTTCTTATGAAAAATGATATGGTGATAGCTTATGCCTCACGACATTTGAAAATACATGAGCAAAATTACCCAACTCATGATTTGGAGTTAGCTGCGGTAATCTTTGCATTAAAGATTTGGAGGCATTATCTTTATGGAGAAAGGTGTGACATTTGTACTGATCATAAAAGTTTAAAGTATATTTTCACACAAAAGGAGCTGAATATGCACCAAAGAAGATGGTTGGAGCTGATTAAGGATTACGACTACTCAATACATTACCACCCTGGGAAAGCAAACAAAGTGGCAGATGCATTAAGTCGACAAGACCATGCCAGTTTATCCATGATGAGGATCACAAAAGATCCAATATTTATGGATTTACAAAGGATGGAACTTGGAATTATAATTAAAGGGGAAAACGTATCTTTCTCAAATGAATGTTCAACCATCTATACATGTGAAGATTAAAGAGGCACAGAAAGAAGATGTTGAGTTACAAAATAAGGTGAGAAATGTTCCTGAATTCAACCTTGATTGTGATGGGATAATAAAGTTCAGGAATCGGGTTTGTGTTCCTCCCATCCCCAAATTAAAGAAGGAGCTGCTGGATGAGACTCATAGTTCTTCATTCTCTATTCATCCTGGAAGCATGAAGATTTATAGGGACCTGAAAGAGTACTTCTGGTGGGATGGCATGAAAAGAGATGTTGCTGAATTTGTCTCTAGATGCTTGGTTTGTCAGCAAGTTAAAGCTGAGAGACAGAAGTCTAAGGGGATGTTACAACCATTACCCATACACGAATGGAAATGGGAAAACATCACTATGGACTTTGTCACCGGACTTCCTAAAACATCCAAAGGCAATAATGCTATCTGGGTCATAGTTGATCGTCTTACAAAGTCTGCACACTTCATTGCTATTAGACAGGATTTATCTCTAGATCAGCTTGCCAGAGTATATGTAAAGGAAGTGGTAAGATTGCAAGGAGAACCACTTTCTATTATATCTGATCGGGATCCGAGGTTTACCTCAAAGTTCTGGTGAAGTCTTCAGCATACTCTGGATACAGAGTTGAGTTTCAGCACTGCTTATCATCCTCAGACAGACGGTCAGTCTGAGAGAACAATTCAAACTCTAGAAGATATGTTGAGAGCTTGCTCTATGGATTTCAAAGGTGGTTGGGATCAACACCTACCTTTGGTGGAATTTTCTTATAATAATAGCTTTCACTCCAGTATTCAGATGGATCCTTATGATGCTCTCTATGGAAAGAAATGCAGGACTCCAACTTGCAGGGATGAAGATGGGGAAAGAAACCTATTAGGACCCGATCTTGTTGATGAGATGGCAGAAAAGGTCCGATCTATTCAACAACACATAAAAGCAGCTCAGAGTCGACAGAAAAGTTATGCCGACAATCTAAGAAAAGACCTAGAGTTTGAAGTGGGTGATAAAGTGTTCTTACGAATATCTCCCTGGAAGAGGGTCATGAGATTTGGAAAGAAGGGGAAGTTGAGCCCTAGATATATCGGTCCTTTCGAAATACTGGATCTTGTTGGGAAGGTAGCTTACCGATTGTCGCTTCCACCGAATCTCTCTCAAGTTCACGATGTGTTCCATGTATCTCTCCTGAGAAAGTACATACCTGATCCTTCACATGTACTTAGGTCAGAAGTTGTACCGCTGGAGCAAGATCTTTCTTATGAAGAACAGCCGATAGAGATTCTGGATCATAGCGAAAAAGTCCTACGAAACAAGACCACTCGATTGGTAAAAGTTTTATGAAAGAACCACCAATTAGAAGAAGCTACATGGGAGCTTGAGAATATTATGAGGGAGAGGTATCCTCATCTGTTTGTTATAAAGTGATGAATTTCGAGGGATAAATTCATTTTAAGGGGGGTAGAATGTAACACCCAAGACTTTTATGAGAATTTTTTTTGTTTTTATAAATTATTAAAGGAATCTGTCACTACACACAACACTAGCTTGGCTTGCTTTACACGCAATCACGACCTTCCTCGATAGCTTGCGTAGTACGCAATACCGAGTTTCACTAAACAATGATATGCTATTAAAATATTATTAAAACTAGCCGTTATGAATAGTAATAACCACTTTTTGAAATTTTATAAATTTTATTTTTCAAAATGGACTTCATTTTTGGATTCGGAATATCAAAATTAGCCTAGGGTGAAATTTTGGTATTTTTCTTAAAACTTTCAATTTTTGATGAATAGTGAAACCACTAAGTGGTAGTTAAAAAAACTAAATTTTTCATAAAACTTAATTTTACCACTTCTGTGAGTGGAATTTCAAAAATCTGAGAGATACGGTTGATGTCAGTAAGTAAAATGTGGTTCAATGAGATGAAAATAATTTTTGGTGAATAGTAACTTTTTACTTTTATTTACCACGGTTAAAAGTAAATAGGGTAATTAAGGGTAAAAATGATATTATTATTACCCTAACACATCTCCTAATTCTATTTGATAAGTTTAATTCGACCAAAAACAACCTTAGAAATAAAATATGACCATTTAGGCCCACTTGGATTAGATTAGGACATTTATTATTAATTTATTTAAAGAAGGGTTAAAATAGTTAAAATCAAAGTTTAATAAGTAAATAATTTTTAATATAGGGTTATACATAAAATATATTCGACTATAAATATTCATTAGAAATCTAAAAATATTTCCTACATAATGATATTTTATTTGTAATTTTTAGACTTAAAATAAGTTAATTTATTTATGACACAAAGATGATGCAGTAATTATCTTATTAATGAAATATTGACATAATTGATGTTATAAATACCCAAATAAATGTAATTTGAGACTTTTTATGAATTACACTAATTTTATAGGTTAATATGACATGTTATTATTGATTTAATTAACCTTTTTAGAACTAATCATTCTGTTATGATTTTCACAAAAATCAATTACTAAATAGTGTCAAAATTGACATAAAATAGTTTTTAAAACAAATAGTATATTATTAATTGTTATTTTATTCCTAAAAATCTCAGGTTCGGCCAAATGACTATAAGGTTAGATATGTTAATAATAAAAAAATTGGGGTTCGTTTGGCTTGTTATAGTGAGTTTATTAACCTTATAGTATAAGAACACAAGAAGACACGGTAAAAGTAAAATTATTTAACTTAATGATAGATCTAAATGATAAGGTTAAAATAGGAACCTAAACTTGTCTAAATTCTAATGGATGAGATTATTTCGACCCATCCCCACCTTATCTTAGAAATAAATCATTTTGGAGCTATTTAAAACCGAACTTGACTTTATAATAAAATAATATTTTTAGTTTTTCCAAAGGAGCCCCTCTCCTCCCTTATAAAAGGGCACCTCCTACTCCTCTTCCTCACACCACTTTGAGCCTTCAAGATCGGCCCACCCCTGCCAATTTATTCTCTACACTTCCCTAGAGACATCCTAGAGGTCCCGGTCTTCTTCAAAGACCAATTTTAGTGCCATAAAATGAGGTCTCAAAGAGGCGTTTCAAAGAAGAGGTAATGTCCGTTACCAATTCTTTCAACATTATTTCTTCTTCCACTTCTTATTATTTAGTTGTTTCATTATGAAGTAATAACATAAGTATCAATCATATACTGATATGTTATTATAAGTATGAAACAACCCTATTTCAACATCTATCCATCCTACGGAAAACGAAATCACCGCGCGTGCGTACGTACAGAATATCGTCTCCACGCCGTGGTGTAATCTATTTTCCACCACCACCTTACTTGGATGGGTATAATGGTATAAATAATGACTATATATGACTATTGTAAAGTGATATTGATTCTGAAATAGTATACATACACTCCAATACAATTACACGATCATGGGAATGATATCATCGCTCGTGCGTACGTACGGAATACAGTCTCCACGATGTGATGCGACTCGTTCTACATGATCTTCATTGCATAATGATTATATAAATGAATTTAATGAATAAATATGATATATAGTACACTAATACCATTATTTAAATGAGGTATCTATAACCTAAAAAGAAGGATAAGAATTTATTCGACAAAACACGCATAAGAACAAAAAGTAATACACCCGAATAAACAAGTAGTAATGAAATATTACTAATAAGAAGCTAAGAATATGACCATATATGATATCATAAAAATAAGTATGATTCTATAATAAGTCAATAACATTATTTAAATCATTATACAGGAGGTTCGGACACGTACAAAGCATATCAGACCTAAGGTAAGGGAAAATATCACAATCTCATTTTTATCCGAGATTGTTTATACTTTGGTATTTAATGGGGTGTATTTTATCATCCACATCCATGTTTCCTGAATATGTAATATTTTTTTCATCCACCTACAATTGTTTAAATCCAATTTTAACCTACGGTGAGTTTTTAGTAAAAGATATCAAAGGAATCTTTTTCCGTTTTTCGTACGAGGTACTTTTTGACTTTTCCGACAAAAGTACGAGAAGAATGTTTTAACTTATACGGCATGAATGGATTTTTAAAACATTATTTACAAGAATCTTACTTTACAAGTTTTCATGTTTATTTTTAATCAGCTTCTTTTAGTTTAGAATTGTATGACATGTTAATAAAGGAAAAGTGTTTTTTTTAAGTAGAAAGGATATTTTCCTCAAGAATGAAGTTCAAGTGTTTTATCAAAATTATTTTCCATCTAAGATAATAAAGGGTTATGTTTCTATACCTATTATTACATTGATTTGATTGTGTTGTGAGGAAATTATTTTTATGAATTCCTTTATCTTATATGAATTGTTTTATGATGTCACGATGTTTAAGAATCCTATTTTTATTACATGGGTTATGCTATGATGTATGGTTTATGATTTTGTGGCACACATAAGAATGGTATCATTATGAGATGGGTGGGAACTATATCTCCCTCCAATTAATTGGGTAAAGATTTTATATCTCATGAGATAGACATGGATGGAACGGCAGGTTAAACTGGTTCAGTGAAACATGACTAAAACGAGGAGTGAACTCAGTTCAGAAATGGACTTTGTCCAGTAAGATTGTCTTGGCAATGAGTCTTGACTAATAAGAAATGATTCTCTATGATTATGTGTGTATGCCACACAGTTTCATGTTTTAAGTTATGATTATTGGGATTAAACGTCACTACTATGATTTATCCCATGTTATGAAATTATGATTTCTTTTGCAGGTTAGGATTTCCAAAAGATATGTTCTTATGTATATGATGTGATTGATATTTATTTTGTTTACCCTTACTGAGAATTTGAGCTCACGCTTTTATGTTTTCTTTTCCCCAGGATATAAAGAAATATTTTAGGTAAAAAAAAAGGGAAGATCTATATGGGAGATGTTGAAGATCTTTCACCATGATTAGAAGATTATATTCTGACTTTCCAAAGACACTAAACTATTACGGTCCTTGTGTGTGTGTTTTTGTAATGTACTAAGTATTCCGCAAAAGTAATGAAATGTCCATGTACGTTAAGCTTCGGGTCACTACATTGGAAGCTCCAGAAGAGCACAACTTCTCTTATCATGAAATCTCCAGAAAGGCACAGCTTTTAACAAAATGAAATATTTAGTAGGAACATCAGCTCTTCAACATTTTATATTCCACCAAAAGTATCACCAAATGAGTTAGTACACCACAATTCATCTTCCCCCACACTTAATGTAACACCCGAGACTTTTATGTTATATAAATCATCAAAGTAATCTTTTTCTACACACAACACTTGCTTGGCTTGCTTTACACGAAATCGCAACCTTCCTCGATAGCTTGCGTCGTACGCAATACCGAGTTTCACTAAACAATGATATTCTAATAAAATATTATTAAAACTGGCCATTATGAATAGTAATAACAACTTTTTTAAATTTTATAAATTTTATTTTTCAAAATGAACTTCATTTTTGGATTCGGAATATCTAAATTATCCTAGGGTGAATTTTTTTTATTTTTCTGAAAACTTTCAATTTTTGATGAATAGTGAAACCACTAAGTGGTTGTTAAAAAACTGAATTTTTCATAAAACATAATTTTACTGCTTCTGTGAGTGGAATTTCAAAAATCTGAGAGACACGGCTGATGTCAGTAAGTAAAATGTGGTTCAATGAGATGAAAATATTTTTTGATGAATAGTAACTTTTTACTTTTATTTACCACGGTTAAAAGTAAATAGGGTAATTAAGGGTAAAAATGATATTATTATTACCCTACCACATGTCCTAATTATATTGGACAAGTGTAATTCGACCAAAAACAACCTTAGGAATAAAATATGACCATTTATGCCAACTTGGATTAGATTAGGACATTTATTATTAATTTATTTAAAGAAGGGTTAAAATAGTTAAAATCAAAGTTTAATAAGTAAATCATTTTTAATATGGGGTTATACCTAAGATAAATTCGACTATAAATATTAATTAGAAAGATAAAAATATTTCCTACATAATTGTATTTTATTTATAATTTTTAGACATTAAATAATTTAATTTATTTATGACACAAAAATGATGCAGTAATTATCTTATTAATGAAATATTGACATAATTGATGTTATAAACACCAAAATAAATGTAATTTGAGACTTTTTATGAATTCCACTAATTTTCTAGATTAATATGACATGTTAGTATTAATTTAATTAACTTTTTTCGAACTAATCATTCTGTTATGATTTTCACAAAAATTAATTACTAAATAGTGTCAAAATTGACATAAAATAGTTTTTAAAACAAATATTATATTAGTAATTGTTATTTTATTCCTAAAAATCTAAGGTTCATCCAAATGACTTAGATAAGGTTATATATATTAATAATAAACAACTTGGGGTTCGTTTGGCTGCTTATAGTAAGTTTATTAACCTTATAGTATAAGAACACAAGAAGATACGGTAAAAGTAAAATTATTTAACTTAATGTTAAATCTAAATGATAAGGTTAAAATAGGAACCTAAACTTGTCTAAATTCTATTGGATGAGATTATTTCGACCCATACCTACCTTAGCTTCTAAATAAATCAATTTGGAGCAATTTAAAACCGAACTTGACTTTATAATAAAATAATATTTTTAGTTTTTCCAAAGGAGCCCCTTTCCTCCCTTATAAAAGGGCACCTCTTCCCCCTCTTCCTCACACCACTTTGAGCCTTCAAGCACAGCCAACCCCTACCAATTTATTCTCTCCACTTCCCTAGAAACATCCTAGAGGTTCTAGTATTCTTCAAAAACCTATTTTAGTGCCCTAAAAGGAGGCCTCAAAGATGCACTTCAAAGAAGAGGAGGTTCGGACACGTACAAAGCATATCGGGCCTAAGGTAAGGGAAATATCACAATCTCATTTTTATCCGAGATTGTTTATAAATTATTATTTACTGGGATGTATTTTATCATCCACATCCATGTTTCCTCAATATGTAATATTATTTTCATCCACCTACAATTGTTTAAATCCAATTTTATCCTTCGGTGAGTTTTTAGTAAAGGATATGAATGGAATCTTTTGTCGTTTTTCGTACAAGGTACTTTTTGACTTTTCCGAAAAAAGTAAGAAGAATGTTTTTTTAACTTATACTTTAACACCCCAAGATTTTATGAAAAATATTCTTTCATTAATGTCCTGTGTTGTATGTTACACCAAGATTACCTTGCGCTATATGCAACACCGTATTAGCTTGCAGTATACGCAACACTATTTTTGGATCGTGTTACACACAATTTTGATAATAGTTATTCTACGCAACATTGAGTATATATATATATATATATATATATATATTCAATGTATAAATAAAATATGGTTGGATTCTGTTATACGCAACAACAAAGGAGTTGTGCACTACAGGAAACCTTGACTTGGCTTGCATTACACGCAATCGCGACCTTCCTCGATAGCGTGTGTTGTACGCAATACCGGGTTTTAATAAACAACGATATATTATTACAATATTGTCATGAACTAGCCGTTATGAATAGTATTAACTAAATTTTGAATTTTATAACATTATTATTGATCTTACACATTTCTAGAACACGGTATAAGAACAAAATAAATTTTTCGGGTAAAATAAGTATTTTTCAAAAAATGCAGTTTTGCCGTCTTTTGATGGCGCACCCACTTTAAATCTAGTTTTGACATTTTTATATGTTCAATTTGACAAAATAAAATTCTTATTTTGAATCAGGATATAAAAATTTACATTAGATAATGTTTTGATATTTTTTCGATAACATTCATATTTTAATGAATAGTAAAAACACGCTATATTTTAATTAAAAACAACTTTTTTCATCATAATATCTTATGTGGTTAAATTATAATATTGAATGGTTTTATAGTATAAATAGAATATATTTTTACCATTTAATATAATTTATGTCATTAGCATTGATTTTACCTTGAATTCGTAGGTTAAATCAATTCAATCTTTTGCAATGTTTTAAAGAAAAACCCGTTTTCTTTCGACAACGGGATTAATTTTAATTTAATTTCTGAAACTTTTGTGTATTGAATTTGGAAAAATGGATTCCATATTTGTAATCAGTGGGTCCAAATTATGTTAATAATCTACTTTTTATTTTTGGGCATTGTGAATAGTAACTACGGTAAATTTTATTTACTATAGTTAAAGGTAAATCGGGTAATTAAGGGTAAATATAATATTTTAAAATTACCCTAACAAATGTCAAAATCCTATTGGATGACTAAAAGTCGACCCATATCACCTAAGGGTCGGATTATATTCATTTAATTAAATTTTTTCAATGAAAATAATTTAATTATTATTAAAACCAAAGAATGTGACAACATGTCACTTTCTTAAATCTTATAAGTATAATAATTTTAATCTAGTGATAAACTTCATGAAACTTCAAACATGAATAATTTCCAGAAATATAATACAATTATCTACATCATAAGAATTTATTTAGAATTTTTAGGGATTAAATAATTATCATTTATTATGACACAAAGATGATGCAGTAATTGTCTTATTAATGAAATATTGACATAATTGATGTTATAAATGCCCAAATAAATGTAATTTGAGACTTTTTATGACTTAAATTAATTTTCTAGGTAAATATGACATGTTATTGTTGATATAAGTAACTTTATTCGAACTTATCATTCTGTTATGAATTTCATAAAAATCATGTACCAAATAGTGTCAAAATTGACATAAATTAGTTTTTAAAACAAATATTATATTATTAATTCTTATTTAATTACTAAAAATATAAGGTTCGTCCAAATGACTTAGATATGGATATATATATTAATAATAAACAACTTGGGGTTCGATTGGCTTGTTATGGTAAGTTTATTAACCATATAGTGTAAGAAAACAAAAAGACATGGTAAAAGTTAAATTATTTAACTTAGAGTTAAATCTAATTGATAAGGTTAAAATAATAATCTAAACTTGTCTAAATCCTATTTGATGATAGGATTTCGACCCATACCCACTTTATCTTCTAAATAAGACCCTTTGGAACCATTATAAACCGAATTTGACCTTAATATAAAATAATATTTTGAGATTTTTCTAAGGTGCCCCTCTCCTCCCTTATAAAAGGGCACCTCCTCCCCCTCTTCCTCACACCACTTTGAGCCTTCAATCTTGGCCAACCCCTGAGAAAATCTCTTCTCCACTTCCCTAGTATCATCCTAGAGGTCCTGGTCTTCTTCAAAGACCATCCTTAGTTCTTTAAGTGGAGGTTAAGAAAAGGCGCGTCAAAAAGAGGTAATATCCATTACCGGTCTTTTTCAATTTCTTTCTTCTTCAACTTCTTCTTCTTTAGTTTTTTCATGATAAAGTAATAACATCAGTATTTCTTATATACTGATATGTTATTATAAATATGAAACAACTCTAATTAACCTTCTATCCATCCTACGGAAAAAGGAAATCACCGCGCGTGCGTACGTACGGAATACCGTCTCCACGTCGTGGTGTAATCTATTTTCCGCCACCACCTTAATTGGATGGGTATAATTGTGTAATGAGTAACTATATATGATTATTATAAAGTGATATTGATACTGAAATAGTATACATACACTTCAACACAAGTTCACGATCATGAGAACGATATCATCGCTCGTGCGTACGTACGGACTACCGTCTCCACGACGCGATGAGATTCATTCTCCATGTTAACCATTTAAGAATGATTATAAAGTATATATAAGCAATAATAATGAAATATATGACATTATAAAGCTACTGGATTTATGTATATATGTATTTCATCTACTTACTTCCATTCAAGAAAATAAGGAAAGGAAAACAGCGTTCATGCGTACGTATGAACTACCGTCTCCATGAACGGTGTGTTTCATTTCATTTATTATATATATATATACTGAATATATATGATATATAAATCATGTTTTAGATTCTGGAAGTAAGTAAATCATGATATAAGTAATAATAATGTCAAGAACAACAAGTCCAAACACCTACGATAAATGAAACGATTTTACCCAAAACGCTTCTTTAACATGGAATTTACAAAATAACGGGTAATATAAAGTCATAAGTTAACCATATATGATATCATAACAATGAATATGATTCTGTAATAAGTTAATGACATTATTTAAATCATTAAACAGGAGGTTCGGACACTTACGAAGCAAATCAGACTTAAGGTAAGGGAAATATCACAGTCTCATCTTTATCCGAGATTGTTTAAACTTTGGTATTTACTGGGGTGTATTTTATCATCCAAATCCATGTTTCCTCAATATGTAATATTATTTCCATCCACCTACAATTGTTTAAATCCTATTTTACCCTTCGGTGAGTTTTTAGTAAAAGATATGAAAGGAATCTTTTGTCATTTTTCGTACGAGGTACTTTTTTTGACTTTTCCGACAAAAGTACGAGAAGAATGTTTTTTTAACTTATACGGCATGAATGGATTTTTAAAAAATTATTTCCAAGAAGCCTCCTTTACAAGTTTTCAATTTTATTTTTAATCAACTTCTTTTAGTTTAAAATTTTATGACATGTTAAGAAAGGAAAAATGTTTTTTTGAAGAAGAAAGGATATTTTCCTCAAGAATGGAGTTCAAGTGTTTTATCAAAATTATTTTCCATCTAAGACAATAAAGGGTTCTGTTTTTATCCCTATTATTACATTGATTTGATTATGTTGTGATGGAATTATTTTTATGAATTCTTTTATCTTATATGAATTGTTTTATGATGTCATGATGTTTAAGATTCCCATTTGTATTAAATGGGTTATAAAATGATGTATGATTTATGATTTTGTGGCACACATAAGAATGGTATCATTATGAGATGGGTGGGACCTATATCTCCCTCCAATGCATTGGGTAAAGATTTTATATCTCATGAGATAGACATGGCTGGAATGGTAGGTTATCCCGGTTCAGGGAAACAGGACTGAAATGAGGGTGACTCGGATCAGAAAGGGACTTTGTCCACTAAGATAGTCTTGGTAATGAGTCTTGACTAATAAGAAATGATTCTCTATGATTATGTGTGTATGCCACAACGTTTCATGTTTTAAGTTATGATTATTGGGATTACATTTCACTACTATGATTTATCCCATGTTATGATATTATGATCTCTTTTGCAGGTTAAGATTTCCAAAATGTTATGTTCTTATGAATATGATGTGATTGATATTTCTTTTGTTTACCCTTACTGAGCATTTGAGCTCACCCTTTTATGTTTTCTCTTCTCCAGGATATAAAGAAAGGTTTTAGTTAAAAAAAGGAAGATCTTTATGGGAGATGTTGAAGATTTTTCACCACGATTAGAAGATTATATTCCGAGTTTCCAAAGACACTAAACTATTACGGTCCTTGTGTGTGTGTTTTTGTTATGTACTAAGTATTCCGCAAAAGTAATGTAATGTCTATGTACGTCAAGATACGGGTCTCTACATATATGGCATGAATGGATTTTTAAAACATTATTTCCAAGAAGCTTCCTTTACAAGTTTTCAAGTTTATTTTTAATCAACTTCTTTTAAAATTGTATGACATGTTAAGAAAGGAAAAGTGTTTTTGATGTAGAAAGGATATTTTCCTCAAGAATGGAGTTCAAGTGTTTTATCAAAATTATTTTCCATCTAAGATAATAAAAGGGTTCTGTTTTTATCCCTATTATTACATTGATTTGATTATGTTGTGATGGGATTATTTTTATGAATTCCTTTATCTTATATGAATTGTTTTATAATGTCACGATATTTAAGAATCCCATTTTTATTACATGGGTTATTCTATGATGTATGGTTTATGATTTTGTGTCACACATAAGAATGGTATCATTAAGAGATGGGTGGGACCTATATATCCCTCCAATGCATTGGGTAAATATTTTATATCTCATGAGATAGACATGGCTGGAACGGTAGGTTATACCGGTTCAGTGAAACAGGACTGAAACGAGGAGTGAACTCAGTTCAGAAATGGACTTTGTCCACTAAGATAGTCTTGGCAATGAGTCTTGACTAATAAGAAATTATTATATATGATTATGTGTGTATTCCAAAAAGTTTCATATTTTAAGTTATGATTATTGGGATTACATTTCACTACTATGATTTATCCCATGTTATGAGATTATGATCTCTTTTGAAGGTTAAGATTTTCATAAGTTATGTGCTTATGTATATGATGTGATTGATATTTCTTTTGTTTACCCTTACTGAGCATTTGAGCTCACCCTTTTGTATGTTTTATTTCCCCAGGTCAGGAAGAAGGTTATTAAGTAGAATATGCCAAAAAGGGACTCTAGATATGATGAAATAAATAGGAGACAATGTAGATGCTTTATGAACCAGTTGTTTATGTTTCCCAGTTTCTAAAGACACTATACCTATACGGTCCTTTCCTGTTTTTGTTATATGTTGTAATAAGTGTGCTTCAATTCTGAAGTAATAACAATGTATGTAAAGTATGGGTCGTTATAGTTGGTATCAGATGAAAGGTATAGTCAACCTTTGGAGACTAGGATGTGAAAGCCTTATTAAGAACCCTAAGGATAAGTCTAAGCATAGAACACAATCTTAGTGTTTTAGAAATGGCCATGGATAACCTAGGATAAGACCTTAAGTGTGAAATTTTATTCTTGATTATGTGGTTTTCCTATTATAATTAGTGTTGCTCAAACTATTCTTCTTGGTTTTAGTCAATGGCTGGAACTCGAAGGAACCGTGTTAATGCAGAATGCGACGGGCAATGCAATGATTGTCCCCCTGAGCAACCAAATGTTATGGGAGCTGGAATGAAAAATCTTGTAGCCATGCTCACACAACTTTCTCAAGCTATGAATCATGCAGGACTTCCAAACGAGAAAAGTAAGTAGCAACATTCTGTTGAATCCTTCATGAGAGAGCGTCCACCTTCATTCAGCGGGTCTACTGATCCATTAGTTGATGAACAATGGATTAGTACTACTGAAAAGATATTTTCAGTTCTTCAATGTTCTGAGCATGATAAAGTCATCTTAGCAGTGTATCGTTTGGAAGGTGATGCTGATCAATGGTGGAATCTTATTAAGAAAACGAGGCAAAGGGATGAAATTGAGTCCATGGAATGGGACGAGTTCAAGAACTTATTTTTCAATAAGTACTTCCCTCATATTCTCCGAACAAAGATGGAGAAAGAGTTTCTTGAACTGAAGCAAAAGGATTATGAATCGGTTGGTACCTATGAAGAAAATTTTACAAGACTATCAAGGTAAGCTTCTGGTATTATTATCCAACCTGAGAGTAAGATCGATCGATTCTTTAGTGGCTTAAAACCAAGTCTTCGAAGGGCGTTATCCATAAGGGACTTCAATAGCTACGAGGAAATCGTTCGATGTGCTCTCAAAGTTGAGATGGAGATTGGAGTAACCCATCTGTCATATGGGTTTGATAAGAAGAGGAAAATGGAATTCAAAGGAAAATCTAAAGAGCACACTGAAAAGAAGATGAGCTTTCCCTTATGCTCAAAGTGTGGAAAGAAACATGGAGGGATTTGTCTTAAAGGGACAAGTAAATGTTTCAAATGTGGAATGGAAGGTCATCGGGCATTTGAATGTCGCGATGATGGGAAGAAGATGTCTAATGATGCAAACAAAGAAAGGGATACACAGAATGAACCTAATACACTTCAATGTTTCAAGTGCAAGGAGATGGGGCATTATGTCAATCAATTCCCAAATCCAATGGTTGATGATGATGGTCGATGTCAACAAACTCTTAAGGCTAAAGACAAAGGAAAGTCACATGCAATTTCTATCAGCGATGTGGAGTACGATAACGATGTGGTGAAAGGTACACTTACCATCCACTCTAAAGTAGCAAATGTTTTATTTGATTCTGGATCCACCCACTCCTTTATTTCTAAAGAATTTTCTAAGGGTATCATCGTATTACCTCAACAATTAGATGTTGAGTTAGCTATGACAACACCTAATGGCACAACAGTCGCATCAAAAGTTTATAATTCTTCTCCGATTGAAGTTTGTGGGAAAGTGGTTCCTGCAAATATTGTGATCCTTCCTATAGTGGAATTTGATGTGATTCTTGGTGTGGATTGGCTTTCTCTACATGGATCTCATATCAATTGCCAAAGAAGGGAAGTCACATTTCATATTTTAGATCAATCTATGATCGTCTATCGATGCAAGGATGAACATAACCTTACAGTGGAAATTTCTTCCATTTTATGGGTATTGATTCCACTAAATGAAGGTTATTTATCTCAAATGGTTGGTGAAAAACTCACGATTAAGAATATTCCCATTGTACGGGAGTTTGATGATGTCTTTCCAGAGGAATTACCAGGTCCTCCACCGAATCGTGAAGTTGAGTTTTCAATAGAACTCGTACCAGGTGCTTTGCCTATTTCAATGACACCTTATAGAATGGCCCCAATTGAGTTGCAGGAATTGAAGAAGAAACTCCAAGAGAATCTTGATAAGGGGTTCATATGCCCTAGTGCGTCACCTTGGGGAGCACCTGTTCTGTTTTTTAAGAGGAAAGATGGATCAATGAGACTCTGCATTGATTATCGAGAACTTAACAAGATCACTATCAAGAACAAATATCCTCTCCCGTGTATTGATGACCTATTTGACCAACTACGCGGAGCTCAATACTTTTCCAAGATTGATCTTCATTCAGGGTATCATCAATTAAGGGTCAAAAGGGAGGATATACCAAAGACGGCTTTCCGTACAAGGTATGGACACTATGAATTTATAGTGATTCCATTTGGTCTTACTAATGCCCCTGCTATCTTCATGGATCTAATGAATAGAGTCTTTAGAGACTATCTTGATCAGTTTGTGGTAGTCTTTATAGACGATATTCTTGTCTATTCAAAGAGCAAGTAAGACCATGAAGATCACTTGAGAATTATATTGAAGACCCTAAGAAAGGAGAAGATTTATGCCAAATTTACTAAGTGTGAATTTTGGCTTCAAAAAGTTTCATTTTTGGGTCACATAATCTCAAAAGAGGGGATATCTGTGGATCCAGCAAAAACAGAGGTTATCGAAAGATGTTCGAGACCAACAACAGTAACCGAGATCCAAAGTTTTCTTGGTTTGGCTGGATATTATTGACTTTTTGTGAAAGATTGTTCACGATTATCTAATCCACTCACCAAGTTGACTCGGAAAGAGTTATGTTTGTTTGGACGGAGGAATTTGAAGATAATTTCAAGGATTTGAAAAGAAGGTTATCCAGTGCACCTGAGATCACACTGCCTTGTAGTGGAGAAAGGTTTGTGATCTACAGTGATGCATCCAAGAAGGGATTGGGGTGTGTTCTTATGCAAAATGATATGGTGATAGCTTATGCCTCATGATAGTTGAAAATACATGAGCAAAATTACCCAACTCATGATTTGGAGTTAGCTGCTGTAATCTTTGCATTAATGATTTGGAGGCATTACCTTTATGTTGAAAGGTGTGATATTTATACTGATCATAAAAGTTTAAAGTATATTTTCACACAAAAGGAGCTGAATATGCGCCAAAGAAGATGGTTGGAGCTGATTAAGGATTACGACTTCTCAATTCATTACCACCCTGGGAAAGCAAACAAGGTGGCAGATGCATTAAGTCGACAAGACCATGCTAGTTTATCCATGATGAGGATCACAAAAGATCCAATATTTATGGATTTACAAAGGATGGATCATGGAATTATAATGAAAGGGGAAAAATCATATCTTTCTCAAATGAATGTTCAACCATCTATACATGTGAAGATTAAAGAGGCACCGAAAGAAGATGTCGAGTTACAAAAGAAGGTGAGAAATGTTCCTGAATTCAATCTTGATTGTGATGGGATAATAAAGTTCAGGAATCAGGTTTGTGTTCCTCCCATCCCCGAATTAAAGATGGAGCTGCTGGATGATGCTCATAGTTCTTCATTCTCTATTCATCCTGGAAGCACGAAGATGTATAGTGACCTAAAAGAGTACTTCTGGTGGGATGGCATGAAAAGAGATGTTGTTGAATATGTCTCTCGATGCTTGGTTTGTCAACAAGTTAAATCTGAGAGACAGAAGTCTAAGGGGATGTTACAACCATTACCCATACCCGAATGGAAATGGGAAAACATCACTATGGACTTTGTCACAGGACTTCCTAAAACATCCAAAGGGAATAATGCTATCTGGGTCATAGTTGATCGTCTTACAAAGTCTGCACACTTCATTGCTATTAGAGAGGATTTCTCTCTGGATCAGCTTTCCAGGATATATGTAAAGGAAGTGGTAATATTGCATGGAGTACCACTTTCTATTATATCTAATCAGGATCCGAGATTTACCTCGAAGTTCTGCTGAAGTCTTCAGCATACTCTGGATACAGAGTTGAGTTTCAGCACTTCTTATCATCCTTAGATAGACGGTCAGTCTGAGAGAACAATTCAAACTCTAGAGTATATGTTGAGAGCTTTCTCTATGGATTTCAAAGGTGGTTGGGATCAACACCTACCTTTGGTGGAATTTTCTTTTAATAATAGCTTTCACTCCAGTATTCATATGGCTCCTTATGAATCTCTCTATGGAAAGAAATGCAGGACTCCAACTTGCTGGGATGAAGTTGGGGAAAGAAAGCTATTAGGACCCGATCTCGTTGATGAAATGGCAAAAAAGGTCAAATTTATTCAACAACACATAAGAGCAGCTCAGAGTCGACAGAAAAGTTCTGCCGACAACCGAAGAAAAGACCTAGAGTTTGAAGTGGGTGATAAAGTGTTCTTACGAATATCTCCCTGGAAGAGGGTTATGAGATTTGGAAAGAAGGGGAAGTTGAGCCCTAGATATATCGGTCCTTTCGAAATACTAGATCGTGTTGGGAAGGTAGCTTACCGATTGGCGCTTCCACCGAATCTCTCTCAAGTTCACGATAGGTTCCATGTATCTCTCCTGAGAAAGTACATACCTGATCCTTCACATGTACTCAGCTCAGAAGTTGTACCGCTGGAGCAAGATCCTTCTTATGAAGAACAACCGATAGAGATTCTGGATCATATCAAAAAAGTACTATGAAACAAGACCCCTCGATTGGTGAAAGTTTTATGGAGGAACCACCAATTAGAAGAAGCTACATGGGAGCTTGAGGATATGATGAGGGAGAGGTATCCTCATCTGTTTGTTACAAAGTGACAAATTTCAAGGGCGAAATTGATTTTAAGGGGGGTAGAATGTAACACCCGAGACTTTTATGTAATATAAATCATCAAAGGAATCTTTTTCTACACACAACACTTTCTTGGATTTCTTTACACGAAATCGCAACCTTCCTCGATAGCTTGCGTCGTACGCAATACCGAGTTTCACTAAACAATGATATGCTAATAAAATATTATTCAAACTGGCCGTTACGAATAGTAATAACCACTTTTTGAAATTTTATAAATTTTATTTTTCAAAATGGACTTCATTTTTGGATTCGAAATATCGAAATTATCCTAGGGTGAAATTTTGGTATTTTTCTGAAAACTTTCAATTTTTGATGAATAGTGAAACCACTAAGTGGTAGTTAAAAAACTGAATTTTTCATAAAACTTAATTTTACCGCTTCTGTGAGTGGAATTTCAAAAATCCGAGAGACACGGTTGATGTCAGTAATTAAAATGTGGTTCAATGAGATAAAATAATTTTTGGTGAATAGTAACTTTTTACTTTTATTTACCAGGGTTAAAAGTAAATAGGGTAATTAAGGGTAAAAATGATATTATTATTACCCTAACACATGTCATAATTTTATTGGACAAGTGTAATTCGACCAAAAACAACCTTAGGAATAAAATATGACCATTTAGGCCCACTTGGATTAGATTAGGACATTTATTATTATTTTATTTAAAGAAGGGTTAAAATAGTTAAAATCAAAGTTTATTAAGTAAATAATTTTTAATATGGGGTTATACATAAGATAAATTCGACTATAAATATTAATTAGAAAGATAAAAAGATTTCCTACATAATGGTATTTTATTTATAATTTTTACACATTAAATAATTTAATTTATTTCACAAAGATCATGCAGTAATTATCTTATTCATGAAATATTGACATAATTGATGTTATAAACACCAAAATAAATGTAATTTGAGACTTTTTATGAATTACACTTATTTTATAGATTAATATGACATGTTAGTATTGATTTAATTAACTTTGTTCAAACTAATCATTCTGTTATGATTTTCAAAAAAATTAATTACTAAATAGTGTCAAAATTGACATAAAATAGTTTTTAAAACGAATATTATATTAGTAATTGTTATTTTAATCCTAAAAATCTATGGTTCTGCCAAATGACTTAGATAAGGTTATATATAATAATAATAAACAACTTGGGTTTCGTTTGGCTGCTTATAGTATGTTTATTAACCTTATAGTATAAGAACACAAGAAGACACGGTAAAAGTAAAATTATTTAACTTAATGTTAAATTTAAATGATAAGGTTAAAATAGGAACCTAAACTTGTCTAAATTCTATTGGATGTGAGGATTTCGACCCATCCCCACCTTATCTTCGAAATAAATCAATTTGGAGCTATTTAAAACCTAACTTGACTTTATAATAAAATAATACTTTTATTTTTTCCAAAGGAGCCCCTCTCCTCCCTTATAAAAGGGCACCTCCTCCCCCTCTTCCTCACACCACTTTGAGCCTTCAAGCTCGGCCAACCCCTGCCAATTTCTTCTCTCCACTTCCCTAGAAACATCCTAGAGGTTCTGGTCTTCTTCAAAGACCTACTTTAGTGCCCTAAAAGGAGTTCTCAAAGAAGCACTTCAAAGAAGAGGAGTTTCGGACACGTACAAAGCATATCGAACCTAAGGTAAGGGAAATATCACAATCTCATTTTTATCCGAGATTGTTTATACTTTAGTATTTACTGGGGTGTATTTTATCATCCACATACATGTTTCCTCAATATGTAATATTATTTCCATCCACCTACAATTGTTTAAATCCAATTTTACCCTTCGGTGAGTTTTTAGTAAAGGATATGAAAGGAATCTTTTGTCGTTTTTCGTACGAGGTACTTTTTGAATTTTCCGAAAAAAGTATGAAGAATTTATTTTAACTTATACGGAATGAATGGATTTTTAAAACATTATTTCCAAGAAGCTTCCTTTACAAGTTTTCAAGTTTATTTTTAATCAACTTCTTTTAAAATTGTATGACATGTTAAGAAAGGAAAAGTGTTTTTGAAGTAGAAAGGATATTTTCCTCAAGAATGGAGTTCAAGTGTTTTATCAAAATTATTTTCCATATAAAATAATAAAAGGGTTATGTTATTATCCCTATTATTACATTGATTTGATTATGTTGTGATGGGATTATTTTTATGAATTCCTTTATCTTATATGAATTGTCTTATGATGTCACGATGTTTAAGAATCCCATTTTTATTACATGGGTTATTCTATGATGTATGGTTTATGATTTTTTGGGACACATAAGAATGGTATCATTATGAGATGGGTGGGACCTATATCTCCCTCCAATGCATTGGGTAAAGATTTTATATCTCATGAGATAGACATGGCTGGAACGGTAGGTTATACCGGTTCAGTGAAACAAGACTGAAACGAGGAGTGAACTCGGTTCAGAAATGGACTTTGTCCACTAAGATAGTCTTGGAAATGAGTCTTGACTAATAAGAAATTATTCTCTATGATTATGTGTGTATGACACAAAGTTTCATGTTTTAATTTATGATTATTGGGATTATATTTCACTACTATGATTTATCCCATGTTATGAGATTATGATCTCTTTTGCAGGTTAAGATTTTCATAAGTTGTGTGATTATGTATATGATGTGATTGATATTTCTTTTTTTTACCCTTACTGAGCATTTGAGATCACCCTTTTGTATGTTTTATTTCCCCAGGTCAGGAAGAAGGTTATTAAGTAGAATATGCCAAAATGGGACTCTAGATATGATGAAATAAATGGGAGACAGTGTAGATGCTTTATGAACCAGTTGTTTATGTTTCCCAGTTTCTAAAGACACTATACCTATACGGTCATTTCCTGGTTTTGTTATATGTTGTAATAAGTGTGCTTCAATTCTGAAGTAATAACAATGTATGTAAAGTATGGTTCGTTATACTTAAGTTCTACTAGATCATGCAATTTCACTTTAAGAGCAGGTAGGATAGAGAAAATTGGCTTGTAATGTGGCTAACCTAATAGGAAATTCATGGCTACTAGGGGCTACAATGAAGGATAAATGTAGAGGTGGGACATAATGAAAAGGAATATTTTGAAAAGGGGGATTTAAACCAAATAAATGCCTCAATCTTTTAAAACACACGAACCCCAAACCCTCAAGTTTTGAAAGAAATAAATCAAATTCTGGTGTAAGCAAGCATGGTCTGGTTCTCTCAAGAAATGTGGAGAATGAAAAGAATATGACAAAAATGGTTTAGAAGCCTCACAGGAAAGTGATTTCAATGATATAGACAGTTAAATATGGCATGAGATTCAAGAATTGGTGTACTTTTCATGAAATTCCAAAATATTTGAACTTGAAACAAAAGTAATTTTAGCATTAATTTAAGCTCAGTTTTCATGAAATAGATTGGTTCACTCATTGAAATGGGTTTCAAAAATGGTATTGATAATCATTTCAGCTCAAAATTTTCAGAAACACACCAAAAATTGAAAAATAAACACTCAAAAATTTGAAAACACACAATTTTTTTATTTTTTTGTGAAAAAAAAACACAGAATGAAAATCCTAAACTACAAATATTCCCTCCCCCACACTTTAATTATGCAGTTTCCTCAATGCATTGAAATGGATTTAACATGTAATCAAATTTTAAAATGAATCACAACATCAAGAGTATGTGAAGAAGAGGTACGACCTGACTTATTGGCAATGCAACATTGAGTTTGGATCCTAACTGTTGCTCTTTGAAAACCTAAAAAAGTAAAAACATAACATAAGAAATTTATTAAAAGAAATAAAAATAGAATTTGAATAAGAAAAGAAGGATAAATATTGGTTTAATCCCCCATGTGGGCCCAGGGTTTAGACTGCCTCCAGAGGGGAAGCTGTAATTGGTTATCCCCAATCTGATGGTGGGTGAGGTTTCTTTCTCATGAACCAACAAAAATTCTTCTTTCCAGCATGCACCTCTTCCTTTTTGTTGAGGACTCCAAGTATATAGCACAAAAAATCCACCCCTATGATAATTACATAATACTTGAATGGTAGGTTTAGGATAATGAATGAGTCCTCTTCCTTCTTGGTTTCTATTTGCACAACATCTTCTTTTTTCTCCAGTGGTTGTTGAAGGTATGATACATCTATGGAAAAATCAAACGGAATGTCAGAGTTTAATTCTATTTGAAAAAAATTAAATCATGAATAATCAATATAAAATTCTTCCATTTCAAAGTAAGTAGCTTGTGTCTCATTTTCCTCCAAAAAATTCACTTCGATCTTCTCATGTACTCCCTCCATTAAATGTTCAACAGGTTTGGGGAGCTGTATATGTTCTTCCATGGATGAATCTTCTTTTTCATCGTCTTCCTCCAAGGAAATACATGTGTTGGCTGAATCTGAAAAATTAAAAGAAGGGTAGGAGATACTCAATTTAGTTTCAAAAAATCGAAATATAATGAGTTTATGAAAAGATTAACTCCCTGAGCTTGTTTGGCATCAATTGCTTCTTCAATGGGAGGTGCCTCATGGAGTTGAAATTCCCTAGATAGAGATAGGTAGTCAGTCACCTCTATCTTCTCTTGAAATTCCACTACTTGGTTGGTTTCTTCCTTCAATGTTGAGGAATCTTCTACATTATGAGGAATATTTGGATCAAGAAGTTCCTCACACTCATTCCAGAAGTTATCCAGATCTTTTTGATCTCCCATATGAATTTCAATAGATAAATATTCTTCATCAATCTCCTCCAAAATTGATTGATCTGGGCTCAATGGATCTTCTTTTAATTTCCTCAAGGCCTCCATGGGTTATTCAACTTGAAGGATGTTTGTGGATACTTCTTCCATCAATTTTTCTGGTTCTGGTACTTGTTTGGGCTCCATTTGTTGATCCTGGGATGCATGTACTTGTTCCGCAATCCACTTTATTGGCGTCTCCAGGTTTTGAACCATTTGACTAATTCATTCAAATCGGACTTCAAGATCCTTGTGAACTTCTTCTTCTTGGTGTTGCACTCAGACCATTTCTTGATAAAATTCTGAAAAATACTCATGAAGTTCAATTAATTCTCTGTCCAATACCTCCAACACTAGGTATTCGAGGTTCTATTTAAGGTTCTCAATGAGATCCTTGAATTCATCCTCTGTGATGATTTGGATTCGAGCTCCTCGAATTTTTTTAGCCAAGAAAGAAACTTTATACTCTATAGACCAAGGTGATTTAATAATTTTTTCTCGCACTGGTGGGTAATTCTTCCATGAATTAAAGACTTAATCATTTGAAAACAACATGGAAAAATATTTTTTTTTTAAATTGAAAAAGAAAAATATTTACAATTATTTTGTGGCACTACCTCCCTGGAAACGGCGCCAAGTTTGACGCACGCCTGTCGTAGGGCGTGGAAAACAATTATTTCCAATGTTAAAATATATTAATGTGGTTGACCTAGGATATCTCCCGAAGAGGAGTGCACACAAAACGGGTTGTCACTTTAAAACGAGGGTAAAAATGTTGTGTTTTTTAAATGAAATTTGAAATTAAAATGATTGAAAAACTATGATATTAAAAAGTTGATTATGTTGGGGTCGGTTTCCTAATTGTAATGCTATCCTTGTTCAATTTAATTCAAACCTCTTCTTATAATTTGATTAAAGTGAGTTTCCACAATCATTTCTTCTCACTTCCTAGGTGAAATTATTATTGTGAAAGAAAACTTTACCAAGATCTTGGTTTGGTCAACTCTCCTTCCATGTGTAAAATAGTTGTATTGAATATCCTTAATTGAAATGGGAAATACCCGATCGAGTTTTTTTTATCCCAAAAAATCAAGAACATTCCCTACACCTATTACACGTACTGACGATCATCGAGTACTTCACCACTAATTTCG
The DNA here is from genome assembly GCA_963277665.1 of Viscum album. NCBI lineage: Eukaryota > Viridiplantae > Streptophyta > Magnoliopsida > Santalales > Viscaceae > Viscum > Viscum album. Next base: position 340,944,258 of record OY728167.1, read on the forward strand.
GGTTTATTCCATCGTATATAAACCAGAAATTAGTGGAGGGAGATTATGATTATTTTACCAAGGAAAAAATAAATAACGGAATTTTTATTTAAGAAAAATCTAAATTTATAATAAAATCCGCTATAAGAAATTGAAAACATATTTGAAGAAAAAAGAAACTTATTCAGTTGCATCCAAGAACTCAAGCATTACAATGTAGAAAACCAACCCTTCCCCAATCACTCCAAATTTTACCCCACCATGGTAAGGGAAATCGAGATTAATGGGGAAGAAGAAGGAATTAAAAAACTATGAAAAATAAAATAAATAAAATATAAATCTGAAAAGATCTCCTTCTTGGTGTCCCGGAAGGAATGGGATGGAGAATGGAATGCTTTGAGAGGGTGGAGCTCTCCTCCTTTTATAGCCAGAATTTGTCCCCCAAATTCTGACATGTTTTTCCCCATTAAATGACATATTCACACGTTGCGCCCTTCTTGAATGTTGTTCATACTTATCTTTTCCATGTCCCCTAGATATATCAGCACATTTAGACATGTATTCCGAGAGTTATGGCCGTTTTACTTTGAGAATTTATTCTATCCAGTCACACTCTCCAAATCGAAAACCTCCGAATTAGGGTGATTTAATGACCCCATAAACGGCCAATTCATGCGGTCATTCCTTCATTAATGATGCTACATAACTCCTTTCCCGTCCACCCACCGAACATCACAACATTTGGCCCCACCATGAATGCGTTATGGATCCCACACCAAAACTAGGCAGAACTGCAAACAATTTTCTTTCTCCCACTTGTGCGCTTCTTTTGAGCTTCCATATGGTCGATTCAGCTTTTAGTTTGACAATAGTAAATTAATCCCTGGATTTTTAGAATCTAGAAAAGAAATAATTTGGAAATTTGTATCAGTGTAGATTATTTTATGGCCAAACTACAAAAATAATTTAAAACTGTTAAAAATCCAAAATGGCCAATTTTTACTATTCAGCTCAAAATAACACCAATATCATAAAAATAAAACAATTCATCTTAGAATAACACTTTTATGGGTTTAAAACAATTCTATTCAATATAAATTAATTGAAAATATTTTCTCTATCTGTTTTGGAAACATATTATGTTTCTCTTGTACTTAAAATAATATAAATTTTATTCATACTATTCCAACTCACATAAATTTATCTCAATAATAAATATCCTCCTAATGTTGATTTCTTATCATCACAATATCTAGCTCAATTAGTATCAGTGAACCCAAGAAAGGTCAACTCGTTACACCATCTATAAATAGGTTATAATTTTATGTTCCTTTAACATATATGAGGGTTATTTTTTATGGTGAAATGTGTGCTTCCTTTGGATCAATATGATATCTTACACAAAAAATTATACCATATGGAATTTTTGGTCTTGAATTAGTAATATAGATTAAAATTCAAATCAACTTATGGAAATCCTTATGATTTAAACTTTTTCCAACATTATCTTCAATCATCTTCATAAAAATAAAAATAGGTTTAGAAACCTCCATTGAATCTTCCATGTCAAACTTCTTTAGAAAATCCTTGACATACCTTTATTGTGATTGGAAGATATACCTTCCTTTATATTAAACTTGTAATCCAAGAATGAAGTTAAACTCCCCAAGTATTGACATCTCAAAGTTCTTATTCATTTTTTCAAAAAATTATTCACAATATTTATCCTTATCACCATAAAAAATTATATCATCAACATAAACAATGATTATTTGGATACCTATACTCATCTCTTTCACATAAAATTTGTGATCAACTTTTCCTTTAAAAAGGTTAACTTATTCAAGAAACTATCAATTTTTTAATACCATTCATGAGGGTCCTATTTTAACCCATATAAATCTTATTCATTTTATACACCATAGTTCCATCATTATCAAGTATAAACCCACTAGGTTACTCAATATAAACTTCTTCTTAAATTTCTATATTTAAGAATACTATCGTAACATCAATCCGATATAATTTATAATTTCGATGAGCAACAACAGCTAAAAACATTATAATATTTTGAAACCTTGAAACAGGGGGGAAAAGTTTCTTTTAAATCATTACCTTCCAATTGTTAATAACCTTTCCAAACTATCAAAGATTTATTTCTCAAAAAAATCCTTGGTCATTGATCTTATTTCTAAACATCCATTTTGTTCTTTTAAAATTATTTCCTTTTAGTCAAGTAACAAGATCATAGGTTTCATTTTTCTCAGTTTTATAACACTCTTCATTAATCACATTTAATCATTGTTTATGCTCAAATAATTCTAAAACATATTGTGGATCCACCTATGAGATAAGTGGTATTTAATTTTCAAACCATAATTTTAGTCTATTTTGAACTTAAGCTTCTTGATATTCAATGTTATTATCAGATTCAACATTTTTTATAAAGTGTACAATTTTTATAGTTTTTTTCCGGATTTACTTTACTCATCATTGGACTAATCAGAATCAACCAATACAAGATTGGGATCATATTCATCTTCCTTCTCATTAAATTCTCTATATTCCATCATTTTATCTTCATTTATATCATCCACTTAATCTTCAACAACTTTTTTAAATATGGACTAGTTTTCAAAGATATTTACATCAAAGGAATCAACCAACATATGTGTTTTTTATTCCATCACTTTTAGCTTCTTTTGAACAATGAGAATATCCCATGAAAACACATTTTTCTTCTTTTTCATCAAATTTCCTAAATCCATATTTTTTACCTTTAGTAAAAAGGGCTCCCAAAAACCATAAAATATATCATCATGGTCCTTTTATTATACCACACCTCATAGGGAGTCATTTTTTATTCTGATCGAAGAAAACAACTATTTTGAACATGACCAACTATATGTACAACTTATCTCTAGAAAGACATTAAAAGTTTATATTCAGTAAGCATACTTATTTCCATTTAAACTATATTTATATTTTTCTTTTCCACTCCTCTATTTTTTGTTAAAGAGTGTAAGAATAACTATATTGGTGTTTAATTCCCAGATTATTCATCTTTGACTTGAAATAGTTACTTATGTACTCCTTTCCATTGTTTGTTCTTAACATTAAAATATATGCACCCATATCCTTCTCAACTTCCATTCTGAAATGTTTGAACAACTCTGTATCCTTTGATTTATGTTTCATGGACATTACAATAGTTTTCATAGTGAAATCACAAATGAAATTAATAAAGTAAAAAAATCAACCTTTTTTATTAATGTCTCATTATCCCACATAGATTAGAGTGTATGAGCTCAAGTGGTCTGGTGAAATGTATTTCAAATTTCTTATGAATTCTGTTAACTATATTTCCTTTCTGGAAATTTATTTAGATAAAATCATTTTTATATTCATTTGGGGTAAATATATTACAATATATTTCGTTTAAATTTTGCACATAATTTTTGAGACAATATTCAGAAGTATTTAGTTCCACTTATTTTTTTCATCCTTGATAATTAAGTAGAAATAATTACTTGGATCTCTAATATAGAATAGATTTCCACTGGTTATTTCTCCCTTTGTGAAAACTTTTACATCTTTTAAACATAAGATGATACATGAATATTTTATAAAGATAACTTCCTTACTATTATCACATAGTTGTCTTAAACTCAATAATTTGTGTTTAATTACTTCAACAAATATAAATTCCTTTGATTTTAACTTGTAAGATTCAATCTCATTTGTATCATTTCCTCTTATTTTCAAGGAACTATCATTTTCAAATGGGACATCTCATCCCCAAAGTTATTAAATGTTTCTCAATTTTTTTATATCACCTATCATATGTGAGGAACAACCACTATCAAGAATCTTTGGTTTGTTCCTTTTGTTATCTTTTAGAGTAGTCTCACCAAAAAAATGGTCTTTAATTTTACTTTTCCCAGCTTCCTTTTCATTCTTGGTACTAATGATTTTCCTTGGAATTGTTTCCATATACTCTTCATCATAGTGAACTAGTTGGTCACACCTTTTAAAAATTCCCTCCAAGTAGTCAAATTATTTTTTTCTTTAGAGTTTTTTAACTTTTTATGACTTTAGGGAGTTTCCTCATTTGCTTCCACTATTTCTCCCCCATCAACTCTTGCATACTCCCAGGGAGAGACGTGTTTTTCCACTAATTATATGATTCTTGTATGTATATCCCACAACACTAAAAATATATTTTTAACCTAAATATCCTATAGAATTATGGTTTTCCCATGTAAAAGTTTGTTGAGATGCATCATAATTAACAGCGTCTGATTTCTCTTGGCGTGGGGAATCATTATTCTGATACTTAATTTTAACTTTTGATGATGTGATGTGCTTCTCACATCCTTTCCCAACTAAATAAATCCCATTTTTTATACTTAAACTTTCATGGTTAGTATAATCGAATGAACTTTTATGTTTAGTTGGTGTATATTTCACCTGATTCTTAGGATAAGTTCTTCCAACAACTAGAGATGTTTCCACCTTTACCTTCAAATCTTTGATGAAATTATAATTCATATTATTCAAGGTATTTTCAACCTAGATACATCTTAATTGTATCTTATATATAACTTCTTTATTAATAAAAAGTTTTTCATAAAGATATTTTACCATTTTTCCTTATTCTGTAACTTTCAACTTGAGGTTTTTTATTTCTTCTATGTACGCATCTTCCTTTTTTAGAAAGTCTTTGTTTGCCTCATTCTTCTTTTCACTTTTCTTCTTTAAAGATTTGTACTTTTTATGTTCAGTGTTTTTTTCAAGACATGCCTCAAGTTCTGATCATAAAAAATATTCTCTATATGTTTCTCCACCTTATTATTCTTCAATATTTAAAGTATCTTCCTTTATTTAAACATGATCCATGGAGTTTTTGAACTTCTATAGATTTTCATCTTCTGATGAATTGTTATCAGTAGATTCATACTCTTCCCTTTTACTCAACATACTTCTTTTGTTTTTTTTGGTGAACTTTTTTTACCCCTAGTTTATTTCATAGATTCCTTAGAAGTTTTACTCCGCTTCTTCCTCTAAGGTTTTTCTTTAAAATCGTCATAAACATATTTTATATCTTTCTTCTTTGGAAAATTCATTGTAAAATTTCTAATTCCACCACACTCAAAAAGTTTAATTTGTATTTTTCCTTTGTACTTGACTCTACCTTTATGACAATTTTGATATATGAGGGATATAATTATATCATTCACTTTAGTATCGCCTTCTTTATGCCCTGTTTCACTCAGTTCCATTACCTCATGTTTAGTTTCTTGTATTTCCAACTTCCTCATATCTTCAAAATTTATCTATTACTTAATGTTATTTTTGAATGTAGAATATATCTTCATTACATACTCAACAAACAAGTTATGCAATTCATTAGGGGATAAATCATCTTTATTTCCTAAAGTAGACACTTTAGGATCAAACATGTTCAGGAAGTTCCTCATTAATTTTTTTTAATTATATTTTAATCTTCCAAGACATCCCTAAATCTACTGATGTTGCTCAAAATTTCATTAAATCTTGTGAATTAGTCCTAAATAGTTTTTTATTCTATCATCCTGGTATCATTGAACTTGCTTCTCTACATTTTAATCATTTCTTCCTTCACTTTTATATTTCCTAAAAAGATATTTTTAGGTTTTTCTTAATTTTACTTTACTATTTTGAGACCCATCATCTTCATATAAACATTCCCTGAAAATTTCATAATAATAACATTCCAAGATTTTCTCCTCCAAAATAGCTTTTTTTATAGAGTACACTTTTATGGAGAAAGTGTGAAACCATCCAGTACAATGAAGAACATCACACTATATTACTGGTGGCAGAATCATAAAGGTCCAACTTCAACATATTAGATGTGTTCTACCTATATAATTTCTTGGAGATTTCAGTTACCTTTTTATCAGGATCATCTCTGATGCTTTCTTGAAATTGATAGGCCATATTTTCCCACATCTGCACGAACTCTTCCACCATTATTTTCTTGGTGTTGAATCCTATATTCATGACGATATTTTGCTTGATGATCCATTATTCATGCTCTCTGTTAAGGTCAACTTGAAATGGTTCACCATTCAACCTTGTTGTGCCCTCTTTAAAAGTGTTAAAGATCAAGAACTTCTCTATCATTTCTTCCTCAGAGTGCATAAGAAGGACTCTTGGCTCCTCCCTGGATTCTACAACTGCCTGCGGAGAGCCCTCCATGATGCCCATTGGTACAACCTCTTCTATTAACCTCAAGATTCCTTTTGTTAGAAAATATCATAGGACTAACTTTCACCAAGGGTGGAACCCCTCCAGTGGTTGTATCAATCACCCCCAAGAAAAGAGATTGAAGATATGGAATCATTATAATTTTTTATCAATGATAATTTTTTTCATTGAAGGTGAGAATACATCTGTTATTAACTAAGTTTATTTTATCCATAATAAATAATAAATTGATCTCATGGAGGGAACCTGGAGGCTCTAATACCACATGAAGTTCCCATGAATGTATAGACCACCGGGAAGGTGGGGTTGAATCAGTGGTGATCTTTTACAATTTCATTTCCCTTGAAATTTACCCATATAACTTGTTAAATCTTAGATCCTATCAACTTTATAACTCAACCTCACTCATATGAAAAGGCAAATAAATAGAGCATAGAACACATGTTTTTTACAAGATATGATCCTAATGTGGGTACCTAGTCCTTTCGATATCGAATCCCATCGATCCATGGATATCCACTATATAATAAAGTGAATACAATAGAGATAGCTCCCATAAATCATATTTTGTATCCTGATAGGAAATTATAGTGGTTCCCATCAGTTACAATGTTTTCTTATACTTCATATCCAACGAAACAATAGAACTTTAAAATTTTCTCACTAAAAACTATTTTAATTAATTCTCCATCTGGTACCTCTCCATATGGTATCTATCCATCTGGTGAATCTACATTCAACGTACCTCAGTCCCATAAAATTATTTCTAGTACACCTCTATCCAATGATGCACTATCTAATGAACTTTTGTTTGATACTCTATGTCTGGTACTCCACTTCTTCAACCAAGTGATTTATTGGTCATCTACTCACACCATAAAAACTTCACCAATTCCACTCTCTAGGAATAGTATAAACAATTACTCACAATGATCCATCTCCCATTTATATAGGAACACTTCCTCTAAAAATCAATCATGAGATCTAAATTTCAATTTTCTACTTAACTTACCTTTCAGTTAACCACCTTTAAAGTTTCTGAAACTTTGTATTGAACATTATTAATAAAATTTTCCTCAAATATTGTATTAATGGTCTCTTCAAAACTTCCTAAAATATAAAATAGATTTATGAACATTGAAATAACATCTCTAAATCATCATAATTTATTACTTTTTAAATTTTATGTAATGTGCCTCAAGGATCTTTCCTGAGTATAAACTCACAGGTTTTTCTATCTAGTAACATTGATAAGACTTCCTCCATCTGGGACTTTCAGAACCCTTATTTTTTTATCTTATTTGACCGATCATTTCATTCTAGTAAAATTAGGTTTCCTACATATGGTTCTCTTCACACATTTCCTTCATCTAATGGACTTTTCTTTTCTTCATCTGATAACCTCACAATTCTTAATATGATGCAACTTCATAAAATTTCATTTGGTAACCTTCATAATTCAATATTGAGTATATATTCATAAAATTCTATATAATATAATTTATAAAAGTATCTATCTGATGATCTTTATACAACTATAATCAATGGACTTTAACTTTCTCTTTCTGGTGAGCATTATAATTTGTGTTCGATAAAAATGAATTTTTATATCTAGTATAACTTTGTACATGTTCATTTGGTAACCTTTAATGATTTATTCTTTGGTTAGAGTTAAAAAGTTTATGTATCATCATTATGTGACTAATTAAAATTTTAGGGTCAACCTTTGTATAATAAAAACTTTGTGATTTTATAACCTTTAACTTTGTATAGTGAGTAAATTGATTATTTTATAACATTAACTTTGTTCAAATTATCTCTGTCTAGAAACTTCATGAGTGAAATTATCTAGAACCATGAGAAATTTTAGTAATCATGATATTAGAAACTTTAATGATCATCAAATAATCCTCTGAATTCCTAAGGAAAGTAACTCAAACTTCTTCTCATAATCAGAAACACACTTTCACTTGAAACGCAAAAATATTCACAAATAATGTTAGAAAGAAATACAACAATATTCACAAAAACAACCCAAAGGATCATCACTTATTTAAGTCTAATGGTAAATCCTGATGATGGGAAGATCACTAGAATACCTATCTCCTCCCTCGTTAATATCAACCATAAATGGCATACTATAATTGTGTGTATCTCAATTCATACACTCATTGGAGGAGATGAGAATTTCTTCTAAGCACACTAAAACTATCTTCTGAATCTATAGGGCTCATAACTCTAGTAGATAATTTTTCCATATATCTTAGAAACTAAGATACCATCTCAAATAGATATAAAATATGAATAAAGTTTATGATATCCCTTTGTGTCATCAATAATACTTCAATATGGGAACCTGTAAGGTGTAAAGATGAACAGGTCATGTTGATTCAACTTACTCTTTTTTTAGTTGGTCAAGGTGCTCAGTTGAACTCCACTAATACTCTAAAGAAATATCCTGAACCAGGAACTTGTAATATATTGGATGTTTATAAAATTTTATCCATCCATATGTGTTATCAACTATCCCCAAGGAAACTGGAAGGACCCAAAGATTATGAATGGTGATTTTCCATTGAAAATGTGACCTAATTGAAGATATAACATTACAAGCACTAGAATAGCCAAAATTATCTTCCTTCCACTTCCTAGTTGTGCCACCATTAAAATTTTGCTAATCCTTACCCCATTCTTGGATTCCCAAATAGGTAACCAATAATCTCTTAAAGGAATCACCAAGAAATCTATTGAGTGGACATGAAGATCAGTTCAAGAGGTGACCTCTCATCCCCAACTATTGAACCGACCTTCTTCTAGTGTTGTCTATTTGGAATCCTTGGCCCTATATGGCCTGCAAGTTTGAAAAACTCTTGGAATATTCACCCATGGATTTTGTATGGTATTCTTAATAAGTTTTTCATTCTATATTTGGAAATTAACATTAGCCCTTGGATAGAATTATCTTCTCAAGAGTTTACTCACTAGCTCAAGTATCTCCTTGGAAATAAAAAGGGTTTGATCATAATCCCCCACTCAGAGATTGGAGGGATGAATTTTTCATACATATATCTTAAAATTGGAGCTCCTATTATTATACACTTTTTAAAAAGTCTCACCCCAACCTTTTCATGAATTAGAATAAAAGTGTTAGTGTACACACTCTATATACTCATAAGGTCTGGGATAAGGTGGGTGTTGTGGTAATAAAGGGACTACAAAATCAAAATTGCCACATAATGATATACTACTTTAAACTCTACCTAAAACTCATTATAGGTTTGATGGACCCAGAAAGTCCACCCATAATCCATACCAAAAGTTCCTCCCAATCGAAAATCCTAATTTTTTGACCAACCAAACTTTTGATTAGTTTATAATTTCATGATGATAGATTGGTAGACATGAGTTTTGGGATTAGTTTCATGTAGTTACTCTTCAAGGTTTATTGGAGTGTACCCAAATATGATCCCTCTATATTCTCATCTACTCTAATAAAATGACCAGTTTGTGATATGTTATCATGAATCATTCCTTGATGCTTGATAATCAAAAGGAGTGTTTGATTCCCTATCTAGGGAGATATAATTGGAGAATCATTCAAAATCCTAAATCTATAATTGTGAATCCAATATGACAGCAGTTAGTCTTGATGATTTTTTTCCATGAGGTTGGAAAGGAAGGGGTGTGCTAGTTGGATATGCTCATGTTGATCAGAGCCTACACTACTTACTATCTCTATCCACATTTCCATCACTGCATAAACTTCGTGCTTTGAATTCATTCTGGACAAAATAGACAGATACATAAGAAACAAAAAAATTTCATTTCACCACATAATCCTCATATAGACTGTATGGTTTTCATGTGACCATAAGGGCATCTACATGACCATCACACAGGTGAGACCCCATAACCATGATATCTAGACTATGAGAGAATATCAGTTTAGCTTTATTATTTTTTGTTTTTTTATGTGGTTCCTCTGATGTTGTGTTTCTTACATGGTATGATTCACATAGGTCAATACAACAAATCTATTATGTGGTTGATCTCACACAGAAAATTCCAAAGATCGTGTAATTATTCCAATCTTTATATTTGATTATGAGGGACCCATGTTAGGGTATTTATAGGGGTTGACCACCCTTGTATTTCAAGAACCTCGTTTTGGATCCAGACTTCTTGTAAATGGGTTATTCTTATCCAATCAAACCAATTTCATAAGGGGTTTTTTATTCTAGATTTATTAAAACTTTATTCTAAATAAGTTAGATATTTTAATAAAGGTAGATCATAAATTTTCAAATTTATCAACCTAAAGAATTCATGAGGATAAGAGGAGATTAGTGGGATGAGAATTCTGTGCATAAACCCAGAGACTAAAACAAATAATAACTCCATAAAGTGAACTTCACCTCATAAGATGAATACATGATCCAAGACTATGAGAATAATTCCATGTGAGATGGTCCATGTGATCTAATCATCATACCCAAATAGAAGGTGGATGCATCACATTATCATGTGATGATCCCCATTTTTTGGTCTCAAGATTATAAACTTTCACAACATCATTTTCACAATGCCCCTTTCACGGATGTCCATTCATTAATTCCTTATGTGGGCTCCTCCCTTAACATCATATGTCCTCCCCCCTCAAGGGGACTTATAAAATCATATATATATCAACCATTCATCTTTTCCATAGGATCTCTATATCCTTAATTTTCTAGGGTCAAATCCGTGAAAAGGAAAATTTAAAACCTCCTCCAAGTTCACCTGACATGCAAAATTAGTGAATGTGTATTAGTATGTACCCTTTCAATTGTTAATTACTTTAATAAAAGTAGGACATCATATATCACCTCAAATGTGTAAAACCCTTGAGGGGCTCATAAGAATGAATTTACTTGGTAATGAGGGTCTATACTAGGAAGACACCAGATCATTTTATCCCAACCCATGATATATTTCTTCTATGTTCAATGGGTTGGGTTATATTAGGGAATCCCTCATGAAGTAAGCCCATAATCTTACTTTGTTGATCCCATATCCCTCCTACCCTCTGTATCCCATCCCTCATCCATCAAAAAATGGGGATTGGACACATCTAAGGTATCCTCTATGCATAATCCCTATTCAAATCTAGTATCATGCTCCTGGGAAATGCACTTGATCCTCCCTTATATCTTATTTCTCACACCAATGACACACCTCAGATTAGAGATCTAGGTTGATCATGTCATTTTCACTACATGTATTAAAAATAAGTCCACCTTTCTAGGTATAATCCATGACCATACCTTCCTTTCATTCTAATAATTATATTCCCAATAAACCATATGAACTACATAGACTCTGATTCCTGTTATAAGTAGAATACATAGGAAACATTTCCAAGGCTCAAGTTCCATATCCAATGCAATTACATATCCTGTCTCTCCACATGGCCATATTCCCCGTGAGGACCATAATTCCTTTATAATATTGTCACCAAATGTCCCTCACATATATCTTGGGCCTTATCCTTAAGATTAATCCCCAAATCCATTAAAAAGGGAAACTTTAATGCATAGGCCCCACTCCATACTTTTTTTTCATGCCTTTCTTGAAAAAGGAATCCCCATAGCATGATGGTAAACTTCATGGCCAATATACTAATCGCATGACATTAAATTTTGTGATAATTTCCTTACCACATCATGTAAAATTTCATGTTATGGTCCTGTCAAACGACCTTCAAATGTGTCATTTGAACTATGTGGGATTTGATTCCTCTCTCGATGATATACATATAATTCCTCTATGAGGTTCAAATCCAATATTATCAACCACTATTATCATCTTTATTGTCCCATATTCCTTATGATACCAACCCAATATAATTTGTCCATATTCCCAATGAGATCAATTAGAAAGGGCTTCTCATGCATAAGTCCCACACCGACCATTTCTAGGAACCTTTCACCTAGTCATCATTATTTTATAATTTTAAACTGTATAGATCGGTCAATTTCACGTGACCTTAAAAGATATGACATGTCCCGTTAAGTGGAACTGAACTACATGGATTCTAATTCCCTTCATAGGGATTCATTGGAAACCCATTTAATGGTCCCAATCCTAACATTATGTTCCAATTGTCTCCCTAGATGACCATAAATTTTAGATTTCGCTGATACTGATGATTTAAACTAAAGTATCATCCTATAATCAATCAAATTTCATTTATGAGGTTAACCTATAGTGTTACTAACATTATTGGGTAAGTTTCATGAACATTTCTTAAATCTATAAGAGATTATTGGACTATGTAATAACCCTCTTTAAAAGGGTGTGTTTAGACTAACCTCCCATCCTCTTGACTAACATGTTTTTCTATGATGACACTAGTAAAGTCCTGATAGCCTCCTACCTTTAGAAAGCATGTCCACCTTAAATCAAAACAAGTGTGGGAATAAAAGTGCATTCGAAAAAATATCTTAAATCAATAAGAGATACTTGGTGTACATAATAATTCCCTCTTAAAGGGTATGAGGATCCTGAACTCCCATCCTCTTAACCAATGTGAATTTGAAAGTATCTCTATCCAGAAACCCCAGTGACTATATGCCTTTGGAAAGTAAGTCCACAATGACTTTCTTGTTTAACCATCGTAGATGTGGGATCCATCATAATTTCTGCCAAAAAAACATACAAAAAAATATGTTCATTGTTATTATATATATTTATCTTAATCAAGTTGGGATCATTATTTTAGGGGAATAAAAATTGAATACATAAGAGTAAAACCAGGGCAGCATTTTAAAGAGAATGTAAAATTGGAAAACTATTTTTATACTCTTAAATAAACTTATGTTAGGTGTGATTAGCCAAAATTTACTGCCAATAAATGTCTCTTATTAATAAAAATTAATTTAATTAAGAATTATAACTCCACATATAATCATATAAATAGTAATCAAGAGAAAACAGATATAGTTTAGGTTGATTACAGAGCTTAAAAGGTGAAAAAACATGGATTTTGGATAGTATTTTCTCATTAAACATGACCGAAAACAAATATCTATTGAATAAAATTCATAAATATGATGTAGTTTTGGTAACTATTGATAATGATAGTTCATTGAATATTAAAGTCATTAAAATTTAAAAAAATGGTGAGATGTATTTTAAAACAAATGATCTTTTCATTTTTGATAGCTTGGGACATGAACTCTTGAGTTTTTCTCAACTTTGTGACAAGGTGAATGAAGTCATTTTTTGAAATAATGGATGTGTCATTGGGATATTGAAGGTTAAAAAAATCATCATGAATGTACAATGAATAATTGAAAACTTATTTCCTATTTTCAATGATGAAAATACTTATTTCATGAGTTTGAAGAAATAAAATGAACTTTGGAATTGAAAACCAGGCCACTTGGGTCAAAAAACATGAGAAAACTTTTCAATAATAAATCTATGAGAAATATATTAAATCTAAATTGTGAAAGAAAAAACTCTTTTGATGTGTGTAAAAAAGGAAAAAGGATTATTTCATGGTGAGTATATTATAGGATCTTGAGAAGTTTAAATCGTTTTTTGATATGTTGATAATCAAAAAAGATATGTTATCACAAGGTTTTGATCTAATAATAGATAAAAATGAAATAATGAATAATTTTAAGTTAATTATGAGAATAATGGGATAATTAATTAATACAGTGTGTTATACATTCCTCAATAAAATATAGTAACTAAGAGGGAGAACTAGAGTTTGGTTGACATGGGGATAACCATGTTAGTGGAGAATAATACCTTATTCTTCTAAATAAAAGAAATAATAGTGGTTATATATATTCTCATTTAGAGTTTAATTCAATCATATTTAGTTATCACTCCTTATGATATGTGGTTTGGGAATAATATTAACTTTAAGTTCCTAAAAGTGTTCAAAAACACAAGTTACATCAATATTAAAGGAATTTATTTGAATAAATTTGATGAAAGGACTGATGATGTGATATTTCTTAGACATACAACTGGATTAAGGAAATACCGATGATATAATAAGAAACTAAAAAAGTAATATCTTTAATGTTAGTATCATGGAGGATGTTAGTACATCATGAACATCATTATAGGTTGATGGTGGAATTAAAAAATCTTGGAGGGAAAGTGAGGGACGGTCTTGGATATATTCAGTTATAACAAAAAAATTTCAGGATTAATAAGTCAATTCAGAGTTATATAGTGATGAGGAAGGATATATAATAGGTGGACCAAAGTTATCAAGATCTAGAAAATATTCAGTGCCTAAAACATTATTATAATCAAGAAAAGGGGTGTTTAAACTCAAAGAAAATTGAAAGATTCTAATCACACAAGATTGCTTTTATAGTTTAAACTGAATAATATTGAAGACTATTTGAAACATAAAGATTGAATTAAACAATTATAAGATCTAAATTAAATTGAGAAGAGTGAAACCCGATAAATTATTTATTGTCCCAAAGATATTAATTTGATTGGTAAAAAGCAGGTTTTTAGAAATAAAATCCATGAGAAGGGAAAAGTAGCACAGAATAAGGCTCATCTTACTTAAAAAGTATACTCTTAAATTGAGAGTATAAGATTTGATGATACTTTATCTCTAATCACAATGATTAAAATGATTTATATTTTTCTTGTGATATGTGATCAAACAAATTACCAAATTTTTCAAATGGATGTGAAGTTAGGGTTCTTAAATAGAGATATTTAATAAGTGGTTCATATATAACAACCAGAAGGATTTATTCTTGATGGTGATGGTTATAATGGTTATAAGATAAGGAAATAAATTTATAAGACCAAAAAAGTTTCTCATTCTTGGTATTATAAATTGGACAACAACTTGAATATCATTAATTTCGTGAGAGTCAAATTGAATAGAAATAAATATTTTAAATAATAAGACACAAACTCAATCATTATGATTGTGTATATTGATGAAATTATTTTTTTTATACGTGAATTGAATAATTTTGAATAATTTGACTCCAAAATGAAAAATAACTTTAAGATAATAATTATTGGGGATATTCCATTATTTTTATGTTTACTAGTGATAAATATAGAAGATTATATATTTATTTCACAAGGAAAATATGTTTGTAAGTTTTTGAAGAGGATTTCAATAAAATATTAAAAAGAATTTTCAAATCCTATTATTATTAGGAAAGAAATTTCCTTGCATTAATAAGGAAATATTTTTGATCAAAAGGTTTTTTTAATGTTCATTGAGCCTACTTTACTTGAAAGTGATAAGATTGAGGATCATGTTTTTCATTACAAATTTTGATTGATTACAAAGTAAACTAAAGGAGTTTAACCTTATGTCAGTGAAATGGATCTTTCTCTATGTCAAAGGAACTATTGATTTTTTCTTGAGGTATGACAAAGACAAGTCATTACATCTTTATGGTTTTTCTAATTTTTATTGTGCATGTGACATGGAATATTGTATGTTTTATTCTATAAAATTATTCTTTGTTGGAGGTTTTGATAGTGAAAAATTCATTTTATGAGAGACATCAAGGAATTCATGGAGGTTTGGGGGTGAATTTGGGCCGAAAGTGGCTCAAAATCTACCAAATGTCCTATATTCATAAAGGTTGAATCCTTCACAAATGGAAAGTGGTTCGTGAAATTTTTTGAAGTGCTGAAAAATTTTATCTTACGTAAAGATGGTAATATTTCATGAAATATATGTCTCCACCCCCACAGTTCCTATAAATAACCCCTTCACCCAATATTTAATGGGACGTGTCCTTTGGACTTCCTCTAGAATCTTTGTATTTGTGAAACTTCATCCTTCATGATCCAAAGAAGATATAGATTCCTATAGGTATCTATATTTTACAAAAATCTTCCAATGAGTACTTATGACTCTAAGACCATGGTGGAGGTTACTTTCCCGAAGAATAAAAACCTCCATTCTAGAGGAAAACCCCTCAAAATTAATGTTGTTTCATGAGATATCCATCCTTTACGAGTCCTTACCTATGGGAACTAAGGCTTTACCCCGAGGAAAGTCCATCCTATTTCATTAAGGTTAGACCTTCATGATCTCTCTAACTTTTTCAATACTCCCATCCTTCATGAAACATGCCTCATAATTCCTCACATGATTTCTCCTTTTAGTAAACCTACTTTCACAAACAATGACTTCCTAGGGACCTACCTACCCAAATGACGATCATGGGCACCTCAGCCCTCTATGAAACAGGTATCATAAACCCTCATGCACAGGACCTTTCCTCCAAGCATGGGGTAGTAAGAACTTTCTCTTATTTCTCTTAATTATAGGAATCCTAATTTTGGTACCCCCATATTCCACCCCTACATGGTAGTGTTTACACCACGTTCTTTCCAAAATTACTTATGCAATATACATGTAAGACCTGAGGGTGGAATAATGGAAGGAAACTGCTTAACTTTCCCTATAATGAGGGATATTGCTTTAAACTTATCTCCTTGTTGTAAATGGTCTCCCTAGGTATGAGTCCCAACCATGCCCAAACTATAATACTTTAAACTACATATCCAAATGTCCTCAAAAAATGATGTAAAACTACATAATAATGTCCTTAGTGCAGGCTGTTAAACTGTAGCCTTACCCTATATGATGAATATAGGATGCCCAATTTATAACTTGCATGGTATAATACCCCTCCATCTAGGAATCTTCCATCTGTATTCCCTACTCATAATATCATTTCTCCTTAGTATTATATGGGAATCCCATATGGGTAATCCCCACACCATCCCTTATTGTCACTCCCTTAGTGACTCAAGCATCCTTACTGCACGATGTAAAACTACATGGACCAATCCTGTCATGAGACCTTAAAATTTACACTCAAACTACATGGTTTTTTTATCCATGAATCCCAATAGGGTACATAGGTTGCCTCCCTGAGGTTCAATCATGAAATCCATCACAACTTCCCATGGAATAACACAACCCTAGGGTGTGACCATTCCCCTTGGGAATACATTATATCTTTTACAACCCAAATCTAAGTTCCCCATTGGAATTAAGTAATTCCATGCAATTCCAACCTATATTCATCCTATTACATGATGAGAATAAATGGGAAACATCTACAAAAGAGTTTAAACCTATGACCAATGTCCCCAAAAGACATTAAAATTATGATCAACTTGTCCCCACAATACGTTAAACTAGTGACCAACTTGTCCCCACAAGATGTTAAACATTTGACTAACCCCTTTAGATACATAAGAATCCCTACTTCATGTAACATACTTGTGATTCCATATGCATATAGCCTTATATTCCTTATCTACCTAGAATAAGTTTCCTCATAATGGATATGAAATTACTTGGGATCCAAACCCAAGATTTCTCTCATATGATATTCCCTAAACTTTAAATGAGAAATAATTTTAAAAATTACTAACATGCCAAAGATTCCTAACATCCTTATCGACTCCAAACCAAATGTAGCTTCTCTTTGATGATAGTAAGAAGCTTAATTAACTTGTGTCTGCCTCGATATGGCATCGAGAATGAGATTCACGAACATGTCTTAGATCTATGAGGGAGACCTGGACAAGGCAATAAACTCCATGGAGGATTCCATGGAGGTAAGAGACGACATCCCATCATCTCATTCTGATCAGTATGTTGACATCATCGATCTCTGTGGTAGAGGTTTCCCACCTTTAGGAAGTGGGAATACGGTGTATCATGCCCTAGAGGGGTCATGAGCAGTCCTAGGATGTGAACCACTCTAGAAGAGAATCATAAAGCATAATACAATCCTGATCCTTGGCCTCAATGGAAAGCATAAAAAATAGTGAGAATGATGAAAATCTCTTCTTCCATGGATGGGGGTAGATGATGAATGTTAGGAATATTTATTCTAATACATCATTGGTGTGAATCCATTATCCTTCTCTATGAGAGTATGATCAATGTTCGGAATGTTGGGAATTTCCTTCATCATACATGCACTTATAGTTGGCCTCATGTGACACCTATAGGACTTAAGCTATAGGAAACACATGATGACCCACCGCCAATAGGTGTGGGTTAGAATGACTGATGGTGTGTCAATCCCACGCAACAACACTTATGATACATCGCCCACTTATCCCAAGGATCCTAGGTGTAACGCCCTGACCCCAGTTACCCAGAGTCAGTCCATTCATACATTAGCATTATTACAAGGAATCAAATCCCAAAGGACCGATCAGTTTAGCAATCTTGGAAAATAGATTACATACATGAACATTATATTACACATTCTAACATAAAAAAAATTAATAATCCTTTGATAATTCCATTAATCCCCTAGCTTAACCCTACATATCAAACATAATACACTTCTTGGAATCCTGGGAAAACAAAACATAAGAAAGGGGTGAGCTCAGATGCTCAGTAAGGGTAAATAATTTAGCAGAAGCTATAAACTTTTAAAGAAACATGTGTAATAAAAACAACAGCATTTTAAAAATAAACTTGAACATAATATAGAAAAAATAAATCAAACATTACCATATAAGCATGCATGTGGATATTCTACTAGTTGAATGATCACATGTAATAACTAATTTCATAACGAGGGAATGCATAATATCGAACATCATAACCACATAGTCAAGGCCTCGTGTCAAGACTAAAAATAAAAATTTCATCAAGGCCTTGTTCCAAGACACTAATTTTTCTCAAGAGACCTACTGATGCATCGAGGGCTTATAGAGGGCCCTTCCCATCACTTACTACATCCTATGAATTCCACATATGAAAAGGGTGAAACATAACATAAACATTCGTTTTAAAACTAGCATATGAAATGTCAATACTTTAACCATAATTCATGAATGGTATAACAATATAACATCCACAATCAATAATATCATAACAAATTCAATACAATATGGGATATTTTATTATAATTAATCAACCTCAATCAAGAATAATATCTAGTAAATGATGTTGACATAGTTGAAAATGATCGGTAAAAATCTTTGAGAGAAATATCCCTTTTTCGTGAAATCATTTTAAAAGTCAAACTATTTAGAAAGGAAGAAATTTAAAATAAATTTTTGAATCAAAGTGTCTCGTACCACTTTGAAACTTTTGAAATTAATTAACATTGTAAAACATTCATGTCCACATAAATAAATCCTTAAAACCATTTTGAAAACATGCACATTAATGAGAATGATTTAGAAGAGTAAATATTTAAACCATTTAAAATGATGTTTTAGTTAAATAGTCCCTTAAAAATAAGCCTCTTGAAAAACATTTTATGAAACATGGACATGGATAATAAATATGTCCCAATAAAAACTTACACATAAACAATCTTGGCTAATAAAGAGATTGAGGAATTAACCCTTACCTTGTACTTTCCTTTGGTCGAGGGTACATTTAACATCCTGTATAATGACTATAGTATGTTATTAAATTATAAAATAACCATATTCATATTTATGATATCATACTTGATTTATTTATGACTTTATACTACCCATTTAATAATAATTTCCATGTTAAAATAATATTTTGGGTAATAATCGCTTTCTTTATCGTACGTATTTTAACTTGTTATTCATAATCGTATCGCTTATATCATGATTTAATTTCTTATATAATATAAAACATTATTTATGTATCATATATATTTAAAATATAAATATGTATAATATATATATATATATGAAATGGAAAACACCATTTATGGAGATGGTAGGTCGTACGTACGCATAAACGTTGTTTCTGTTTTCATATCGTATTGAACGGAAGTAGGTAAATGAGATATATGTAAATACATAAATATATATATATAGTAAAATTATTATTTCATATATTACATACTTATTAATAATATATATTTTCTAATCATCTTTTAATGGTGAACGTGGGAATGAATCTCATCGTGTCGTGGAGACGGTAAGTCGTACGTACGCACGAGCGACGATATCATTCTATTGATGGTGGAAAATTATGTAATTGGATATTATATTATATATTCAGAATCATTAACATGTTATATTTATTATTTATATCAATTATACTCATTATTATACCAATCCAAACAATGAAGCATTGAATAACAAACTACACCACGGCGTGGGGATGGTAAGTCGTACGTACGCACGTATGGTGACTTTGTCATTCATAGGATGGATAGAATAATTAATATGGTTGTAACATATTTATAATAACATATTAGTATTTATAAGGTAATAGATTTATTATTTTGATATGGAATCAACAAAGAAAGAGGAAGTGGAAGAAGAAAAGAAGTTTGAAAGAGGTGATGAAGTAATTACCTCTTCTTCGGGTGCTTCCTTTTGATTTGAAAAAAAGGGATCCTTAGGTTTGATTTATGATAAAATTAAGGCCTCTGGGATTAATTTATTATTGATGGGAGGATATATGAGCAGGGTTTGTCTGAGCCAAATGGATTTGGAGGTGTAAATTTTTGATAAGGGGAAGTTCCCTTTTATAAGGGAGGTGAGGGGCACTTCAGGAAAAGTTTGAAATATTAATTTATTATAAAATCATTTTTGGTTTCTAATAGCTTCAAATGGATTTATTTCGAGACTAAGTTGGGGATGAGTCTAAATCCTAGCAACCAATAGGTTTTAGATAAGTTTAGGTCACCATAATAACCTTATCTTTTAGATTTAACTCTTAGTTAAATAGTTTAACATTTACCATATCTTCTTGTATTTTTATATTACATGGTTAATAAACTTACTATAAAATTCCAAGAGAACCTAAAGTGGTTAAATAATGACATATATAACCTAATTTAAGACTTTTTGACAAATATTATATTTTTAGGAATATTATATCATTTAAAAAAATGTACTTGTTTTAAAAACTCATTTATGACAATTTTGATCCTATTTAGTATTTGGTTTTTGTGAAAGTCATAACAACTTGATTAATTCTAAAAAAAATTAATCAAAAAAAACATGTCATATTCACCTAAAAAAGTATTTTATGGAATCAAAACTTTCAAATTATATTTATTTTAATATTTATAATATCCTTTATTTGATTCCTTCATTAATAAAGAAAATAATGTATCATTATTGTGTCATAAATAAATATATTTATATTATGACTAAAAATTATAAATAAAATACTATAATGTAGGAAATATTTTTATATTTCTAATGAATATTTATAGTTCAAAATATCATTTATATAACCAAATATTAAAAAAAATTACTAAAAGGTATATGTTTATGTTACATTTTCCTTAACTTTAAATTAATTTTTATAGTGTCATTTTCACTTACAAGTGGCTCCATGGGGTCCCAAAATCAATCCAAGGATGCCCATGGTCGGAAATTTATCATCCAATAGGATTAGGATACGTGTTAGGGTAATTTAATATTATTATAATTTTATTTTTTACCCTTATTTACCGGATTTACCCTTTAACCATGGTAGATAAAATATTTACTAAAGTTACTATTCATAATATCTAAAAATAAAAGTTACCTATTTACACAATTTGGAACTATTGATTCCAAATATTGAATCCATTTTTCCAAATTCAAAACACATAAGTTTAAAAAATTAATTTAAAATTAATTCCCATTGTCAAAACCAAAAAATGGGTTTTTAAGAAATAAAAACTATCAAAAGATTGACATGTGTTTATGTACAATTTAAATGTGAAATTATATCAAATTACCTAAATTAAATTAAATGATAAAAATATAATATAATGACACTTTAAACCACTAAAATTTATAATTTAAAACTATAAATTATTTCGATTAAAAAAGTTGTTTTTTATTAAAATTTGGAATTTTTTATTATTCATCAAAATATGAAACTTATCAAAAAAGTACCAAAAGTTTACCCTAAGATTATTTTTATATTCCAAAATCAAAAATGAAGTCTATTTTACTAAATTAAATTTTTAGGAGTGTCTAAAATTTATTTTTTCGTTGTTCACAAGAGGACATAAAAAGTAGTTCTTTTAAGAAAATAGTTTTTCTAAATATATAAATATTTTAACAAAACATATAAATTTCATTATAAATATGTTTTCTTTATGTGAAAAAATTATAAATAACATTTAAAATTTATTTTTTACTATTAATATTACAATATTTAATTGATAAATAAATATATATTTTAAATAATTATAATACCAATGTATTGTTTCGCAGAAACTCAATCTTGTGTATAACGCAAGCGAAGTCGGTGCTTCGTGCAATATAAGCTATTAAAATACTTTAAAGAGATAGCGTACTATGAAATATTGTGGTGTTAAATTCTCCCCTTCGTCAATAAATTGCTTCATCACAATTTTAAATTGTTCTTTGAAAATAAAAGGTTAAAAATAGAAAATTCCTGTAACACCCCGAGATTTTATGAAAAATATTCTTTTTAATTTCATTAATGTCTTGTGTTGTACGCTACACCAAAAGGAGCTTACAGAGCACGCATCCTTGACTTGCCTTTCATTACACGCAATCGCGACCTTCCTTGATAGCGTGTGTAGTACGCAATACCGAGTTTTACTAAACAACGATATGCTATTAAAATATTATTAAAACTAGCCGTTATGAATAGTAATAACCACTTTTTGAAATTTTGTAAATTCTATTTTTCAAAATGGACTTCATTTTTGGATTCGGAATATCGAAATTAGCTTAGGGTGAAATTTTGGTAATTTTCGGACAACTTTCATATTTTGATGAATAGTGGAAATTACTAAATTTTAATTAAAAACAACTTTTTCAATCGAAATAATTAATAGTGATAAATTATTAATTTTAGTGGTTTTAAAGTATATTTAGAATATATTTTTACAATTTAATACAATTATGGTCATTGGATGTAATTTCACATTTAAAGCACTTATAAACAAGTTTCAATCTTTTGATAGTTATTATCTCTTAAAAACACGCTATTTGTTTTGACGACGGGAATTAATTTTTAAATTAGTTAATTCAACTGATATGTTTTGAATTTGGTAAAATAGAAATCATTTTTGAGTTCATAATATCAAATATAGCTTAGGCCTAATTTTTGTTATTTTTCTGAAAACTTTCAATTTTCGATGAATAGTGAAACCACTAAGTGGTAGTTAAAAAAACTGAATTGTTCATAAAACTTAATTTTAACGCTTCTGTGAGTGGAATTTAGAAAATCCGAGAGACACGGTTAATATCAAGGACTAAACTGTGGTTCAATGAGATGAAAATAATTTTTGGTGAATAGTAACTTTTTACTTTTTTTTACTACGGTTAAAAGTAAATAGGGTAATTAAGGGTAAAGATGATATTATTATTACCTTAACACATGTCCTAATTCTATTGGATAAGTTTAATTCGACCAAAAACAAACTTAGGAATAAAATATGACCATTTAGGCCCACTTGGATTAGATTAGGATATTTATTATTAATTTATTTAAAGAAGGGTTAAAAGAGTTAAAATCAAAGTTTATTTACTAAAACATTTTTAATATGGGGTTATACATAAGATAAATTCGACTATAAATATTCATTAGAAAGATAAAAATATTTCCTACATAATGGTATTTTATTTGTAATTTTTAGACATTAAATGATTTAATTTATTTATGACACAACGATGATGCAGTAATTATCTTATTAATGAAATATTGACATAATTGATGTTATAAACACCAAAATAAATGTAATTTGGGACTTTTTATGAATTCCACTAATTTTATATGTTACTATGATATATTAGTGTTGATTTAATCAACTTGGTTAGAACGTATAATTCTGTTATGTCTTTCACAAAAATCATATATCAAATAGTGTCAAAATTGACAAAAAATAGTTTTTAAATCAAATATTATATTATTAATTGTTATTTTATTCCTAAAAATATAAGGTTCGGAAAAATGACTTAGATATGGATATATATATTAATAATAAACAATTTGGGGTTAGTTTGGCATGTTATAGTAAGTTTATTAACCATATAGTGTAAGAAAACAAAAAGACACGGTAAAAGTTAAATTATTTAAATTAGAGTTAAATCTTATTGATAAGGTTAAAATAATAACCTAAACTTGTCTAAATCCTATTGTTTGATAGTATTTCTACCCATCCCCACTTTATCTTCGAAATAAGACCCTTTGGAACCATTATAAACCGATTTTGACTTTAATATAAAATAATATTTTGAGATATTCCTAAGGTGCCCCTCTCCTCCCTTATAAAAGGACACCTCCTCCCCCTCCTCCTCACACCAATTTGAGCACTCAAGCTCGGCCAACCCCTGCCAAAATCCCTTCTCCACTTCCCTAGAATAATCCTAGAGGTCCTGGTCTTCTTCAAAGACCAATCTTAGTTCCCTAAGTGGAGGATTCAAAGAGGCGTTTCAAAGAAGAGGTAATATCCATTACCGATCTTTTCAATTTCTTTCTTCTTCAACTTCTTCTTCTTTAGTTGTTTCATGACAAAGTAATAAAATCAGTATTACTTACATACCGATATGTTATTATAAATATGAAACAACCCTAATTCACCTTCTATCCATCCTACGGAAAAATGAAATCACCGCGCGTGCGTACGTACGGAATACCGTCTCCACGCCGTGGTGTAATCTATTTTCCACCACCACCTTAATAGGATGGGTATAATGGTGTAAGGAGTAACTATATATGATTATTATAAATTGATATTGATACTGAAATAGTCTACATACACTTCAACACAATTCCACGACCATGGGAATGATATCATCGCTCGTGCGTACGTACGGACTACCGTCTCCACGACGCGATGAGATTCATTCTCAATGATTAACCATTCATAAATGATTATAAAGTATATATAATAATTACTAATGAAATATATGACCTAATCATGATACTGGATTTATGTAAATTTATATGTATGTCATCTACTTAATTCCATTCACTTCAATAAGGAAACAAAAACAGCGTTCATGCGTACGTACGGACTACCGTCTCCATGAACGGTGTATTTCATTCCATTTATCGATATTATATATATATATATATATATATATATATTCTGAATATATATTATATATAAATCATGTTTTACATTCTGTATATAAGTAATCATGATCCAAGTAATCATATTAATAATTACAAGTTAAAAACACGAACGACAAATGCGACGATTTTACCCAAAATGCTACTTTAACATGAATTTACAAAAGAACGGGTAATATAAAGTCATAAGTGGACCATATATGATATAATAACAATGAATATGATTTTGGAATAAGTCAATAACATGATTTAAAT
Source organism: Viscum album (assembly GCA_963277665.1). Classification (NCBI taxonomy): domain Eukaryota; kingdom Viridiplantae; phylum Streptophyta; class Magnoliopsida; order Santalales; family Viscaceae; genus Viscum; species Viscum album. The sequence goes on from OY728167.1 coordinate 340,969,780, forward strand.
CATTATACAGGAGGTTCAGACACTTATAAAGCAAGTCGGACCTAAGGTAAGGGAAATATCACAATCTCATTTTTATCCGAGATTGTTTTTACTTTGACATTTACTGGGGTGTATTTTATCATCCACGTCCATGTTTCCTCAATATTTAATATTATTTTCATCCACCTACAATTTTTTAAATCCAATTTTACCCTTCGGTGAGTTTTTAGTAAAAGATATGAAAGTAATCTTTTGTCGCTTTTCGTACGAGGTACTTTTTGACTTTTCCGACAAAAGTACGAGAAGAATGTTTTTTTTAACTTATACGGCATGAATGGATTTTTAAAACATTATTTCCAAGAAGCTTCCTTTAAAATTTTTCAAGTTTATTTTAAATCAACTTCTTTTAGTTTAATGTTGTATGACATGTTAAGAAAGGAAAAATGTTTTTGAAGAAGAAAGGATATTTTCCTCAAGAATATAGTTCAAGTGTTTTGTCAAAATTATTTTCCATCTAAGATAATAAAGGGTTCTGTTTTTATCCCTATTATTACATTGATTTGATTATGTTGTGATGGAATTATTTTTATGAATTCCTTTATCTTATATTAATTGTTTTATGATGTCATGATGTTTAAGATTCCCATTTGTATTACATGGGTTATGCTATGATGTATGGTTTATGATATTGTGGCACACATAAGAATGGTATCATTATGAGATGGGTGGGACCTATATCTCCCTCCAATGCATTGGGTAAAGATTTTATATCTCATGAGATAGACATGGCTGGAATGGTAGGTTATACTGGTTCAGTGAAACAGGACTGAAACGAGGGTTACTCGATTCAGAAAGGGACTTTGTCCACTAAGATAGTCTTGGCAATGAGTCTTGACTAACAAGAAATGATTCTCTATGATTATGTGTGTATTCAACAAAGTTTCATGTTTTAAGTTATGATTATTGTGATTACATTTCACTGCCACGATTTATCCCATGTTATGAAATTACGATCTCTTTTGCAGGATAAGATTTCCAAAAGTTATGTGCTTATGTATATGATGTGGTTGATATTTCTTTTGTTTACCCTTACTGAGCATTTGAGCTCACCCTTTTATGTTTTCTTTTCCCCAGGATATAAAGAAAGGTTTTAGGTATAAAAAAAAGAAGATCTTTATAGGAGATGTTGAAGATCTTTCACCAAGAATTAGAAGATTATATTCCGAGTTTCCAAAGACACTAAACTATTACGATCCTTGTGTGTGTATTTTTGTAATGTACTATGTATTCCGAAAAAGTAATGTAATGTCCATGTACGTCAGGATACGGGTCTCTACAGTTGGTATCAGAGGAAAAGTTTAGTCAACCTTTGGAAAATAGGATGCGAAAGCGTTAGTGAGATCCCTAGAGATATTTCTAAGGTATGTCTAGGGATGTCCCTAAGGATAAGTATACGTATAGGATATAGTCCTAGAACTATGGTAACGATATTAGATTAAACCAAAGATGTTAGATATTGAAGTTACTCCCCATTTATTATGATTTTTTTCCTCTCACACTATTCTTTTTGGGTTTTAGAAAATGGCTGGAAACAAGATGATTCACGATAATGGAGGATATGATGGACAATGGAATGATATTCTTCATGAGCAACCAAATGAAATGGGATTTGGAGGTCCAAACATCATTATTATGCCGAATCAGCAATCTCATAATATGATCAATAAAGTAAAATTTGGTAAGTTTCCTGACTCGGCTAATAAGAGAAAGATGGAGTTTCATGATGATCATAGAGGAAAGAAAGTTCAATTTCCCCTATGTAAATCATGTGGGAAGAGGCATCAAGGAGAATGTTTCAAAGGAACTGGAAGATGCTTTGGGTGTGGAAAAGAAGGACATAAATCCAGTAAGTGCAAATGAAAAGGTTCAGTTAACACCAGGGATGATGATAATGGTATTGCTACAACATCAACAATGGTTAAATGTTTTAAATGTGGAATGTACGGGAATTATGCAAACCAATTCCCTAAGGGAAAGTCTCATAAAGAGAATCAGTATGGTCGTATGGGTAGTATTTATGTTGATGATGATGATGAGACTACAAATGATATGTGAAATGAAAGAATTGTTGAAGCTCGGTCAATGGTTTAAGAATTTAGTGGAATGATTACATGTTTATCAAGTGTAATGTTGTTCTATAGAATAAAAAGACATCTAAGGATTGTTACACTGTTGTCTTTCCTTAAGTTTTGAAAGTTTATGATGAATGGTATGAGTAAAAATGAAAGGTTATTCAGATATTTTTTGGAAAGTGGATGATATGCGCATAATGAAGTGATAAAGAGAAAATGAAATGTTTAAAAGTATTCATGAGCTCATGATTGATATAAGGACTAAGTGATATCATGGTTTGAGTATATAGAATTTTGAGGATTTTGGTATGTGGAAGGTGTTAACTTTTAACTGCATTCATGTTTTCACTAAGGTTCAATGGGTATTCAAGAGAATACATGATTAAGGCCTTTGAATGTTTGGAATGTGACCAACAAGACATATCTTATGATATATGGGGATCAACGATGGTATTAAATCTCTGGTAGTCGTTTTCACTATATTATGAGAGTGGAATGCAGTATTATGGATAAGCCTAAAGATTGGAATGGATTATGTTAGACATAAGTTTGTATTGTTTAAGGATAGAAGTTTTTTTTCAATATTATTGATGGGATGTTATAGTAATATAGTTTTAGAAAAAGGACAACCTGCAGGACGGGCGACAGCCCATCGCGTCGGACAAGGCTGTGGGAATCGAACCCACAACCGAAGTGCGACGGGCCTTTATCGCCTACCTCTGGCCTACAGGAAGTCCCTGTTTAGTGGAAACTAGTTTTATTTTATTAAGCGGTATGATATATGAAGTATAAGTTCATTTTTGTAACCATATACGATTAATCTAACCATAAGATGAACTTATAACTTTTCAAACCTTTTGTTTGAGACAGATGGAATGACCCATCATTCTATTACATGATCTTCTAACACATCATGAATGAAAAATTCAACTTCATTTCTTCAAGATATGAAGTGGAAATTGTCCAAAGAACGACCAACGGTGAGACTATACCGAAATCACGAAAGTATTTATTCTAATTCAAATTCTTCAGCTTTAGGGAAACGATCTTGAAAACCAAAAATGTTGTCCTAGTGATCTTATATCTGATTAATCAGATGGTACCTTAGATCGTCACAAATTTAGGGATTTGTGATTGTTGGCTTTTCCATAGCCATGTTCTCTACCACTCTCCATCAGAACATGATGGTTAGATTTCTCTTCCATATCCATAATTTCACCTATGTGGAAACCCAGTTATTAGTTTATTTGGGTAACCGTTACGTTTCATAATTTTGTTTTTAATGATTGGTTTTGGTATTCCTTTTTACGATGTGGGTTTCTATTAAAGAACATTTCGAGTAGTAAACCATTTATAACCCTGACGAATTTCGAGGGCGAAATTCATTTTAAGGGGGGTAGAATGTAACACCCCGAGATTTTATGAAAAATATTCTTTTTAATTTCATTAATGTCTTCTGTTGTACGCTACACCAAAAGGAGCTTGCACAACACACATCCTTGACTTGCCTTTCATTACACGCAATCACGACCTTCCTTGATAGCGTGTGTAGTATGCAATACCGAGTTTTACTAAACAACGATATGCTATTAAAATATTATTAAAACTAGCCGTTATGAATAGTAATAACCACTTTTTGAAATTTTTTAAATTCTATTTTTCAAAATGGACTTCATTTTTGGATTCGTAATATCGAAATTAGCTTAGGGTGAAATTTTGGTAATTTTCGGATAACTTTCATATTTTGATGAATAGTGGAAATTACTAAATTTTAATTAAAAACAACTTTTTCAATCGAAATAATTAATAGTGATAAATTATTAATTTTAGTGGTTTTAAAGTATATTTAGAATATATTTTTACAATTTAATACAATGATGTTCATTGGATGTAATTTCACATTTAAAGCACTTATAAACAAGTTTCAATCTTTTGATAGTTATTATCTCTTAAAAACACGCTATTTGTTTTGACGACAGGAATTAATTTTTAAATTAGTTAATGCAAATGATATGTTTTGAATTTGGTAAAATAGACATCATTTTTGAGTTCATAATATCAAATATAGATTAGGGCTAATTTTTGTTATTTTTCTGAAAACTTTCAATTTTCGATGAATAGTGAAACCACTAAGTGGTAGTTAAAAAAAACTGAATTGTTCATAAAACTTAATTTTACCGCTTCTGTGAGTGGAATTTCGAAAATCCGATAGACACGGTTAATATCAAGGACTAAAATGTGGTTCAATGAGATGAAAATAATTTTTGGTGAATAGTAACTTTTTACTTTTTTTTACTACGGTTAAAAGTAAATAGGGTAATTAAGGGTAAAGATGATATTATTATTACCTTAACACATGTCCTAATTCTATTGGATAAGTGTAATTAGACCAAAAACAAACTTAGGAATAAAATATGACCATTTAGGCCCACTTGGATTAGATTAGGACATTTATTATTAATTTATTTAAAGAAGGGTTAAAAGAGTTAAAATCAAAGTTTATTTACTAAAACATTTTTAATATGGGGTTATACAAAAGATAAATTCTACTATAAATATTAATTAGAAAGATAAAAAGATTTCCTACATAATGGTATTTTATTTATAATTTTTATACATTAAATGATTTAATTTATTTATGACACAACGATGATGCAGTAATTATCTTATTAATGAAATATTGACATAATTGATGTTATAAACACCAAAATAAATGTAATTTGAGACTTTTTAGGAATTAAACTAATTTTCTAGGTTACTATGATATATTAGTGTTGATTTAATCAACTTGTTTATAACATATAATTCTGTTATGTCTTTCACAAAAATCATATATCAAATAGTGTCAAAATTGACACAAAATAGTTTTTAAATCAAATATTATATTATTAATTGTTATTTTATTCCTAAAAATCTAAGGTTCGGCCAAATGACTTATATATGGATATATATATTAATAATAAACAATTTGGGGTTCGTTTGGCATGTTATAGTAAGTGTATTAACCATATAGTGTAAGAAAACAAAAAGACACGGTAAAAGTTAAATTATTTAACTTAGAGTTAAATCTAATTGATAAGGTTAAAATAATAACCTAAACTTGTCTAAATCCTATTGGTTGATAGGATTTCGACCCATCCCCACTTTAGCTTCGAAATAAGACCCTTTGGAACCATTATAAACCGATTTTGACTTTAATATAAAATAATATTTTGAGATATTCCTAAGGTGCCCCTCTCCTCCCTTATAAAAGGACACCTCCTCCCCCTCCTCCTCACACCAATTTGAGAACTCAAGCTCTGCCAACCCCTACCAAAATCCCTTCTCCACTTCCCTAGAATAATCCTAGAGGTCCTGGTCTTCTTCAAAGACCAATCTTAGTTCCCTAAGTGGAGGATTCAAAGAGGCGTTTCAAAGAAGAGGTAATATCCATTACTGATCTTTTCAATTTCTTTCTTCTTCAACTTCTTCTTCTTTAGTTGTTTCATGAAAAAGTTATAACATCAGTATTACTTACATACTTATATGTTATTATAAATATGAAACAACCCTAATTCACCTTCTATCCATCCTACGGAAAAATGAAATCACCGCGCGTGCGTACGTACGGAATACCGTCTCCACGCCGTGGTGTAATCTATTTTCCACCACCACCTTAATAGGATGGGTATAATGGTGTAATGAGTAACTATATATGATTATTATAAAGTGATATTGATACTGAAATAGTCTACATACACTTCAACACAATTCCACGACCATGGGAACGATATCATCGCTCGTGCGTACGTACGGACTACCGTCTCCACGACGCGATGAGATTCATTCTCAATGATTAACCATTCATGAATGATTATAAAGTATATATAATAAGTACTAATGAAATATATGACTTAATAATGATACTGTATTTATGTAAATTTATATGTATGTGATCTACTTAATTCCATTCACTTCAATAAGGAAACGAAAACAGCGTTCATGCATACGTACGGACTACCGTCTCCATGAACGGTGTATTTCATTCCATTTATCGATATTATATATATATATATATATATATTCTGAATATATATTATATATAAATCATGTTTTACATTCTGGATATAAGTAATCATGATCCAAGTAATCATATTAATAATTACAAGTTAAAAACACGAACGACAAATAAGACGATTTTACCCAAAATGCTACTTTAACATGAATTTACAAAAGAACGGGTAAAATAAAGTCATAAGTGGACCATATATGATATAATAACAATGAATACGATTCTGGAATAAGTCAATAACATGATTTAAATCATTATACAGGAGGTTCGGACACTTACAAAGCAAGTCGGACCTAAAGTAAGGGAAATATCACAATCTCATTTTTATCCGAGATTGTTTTTACTTTGATATTTACTGGGGTGTATTTTATCATCCACGTCCATGTTTCCTCAATATGTAATATTATTTCCATCCACATACAATTGTTTAAATCCAATTTTACCCTTCGGTGAGTTTTTAGTAAAAGATATGAAAGGAATCTTTTGTCGCTTTTCGTACGAGGTACTTTTTGACTTTTCCGACAAAAGTACAAGAAGAATGTTTTTTTAAACTTATACGGAATGAATGGATTTTTAAAACATTATTTCCAAGTAGCTTCCTTTACAAGTTTTCAAGTTTATTTTAAATCAACTTCTTTTAGTTTAATGTTGTATGACATGTTAAGAAAGGAAAAATGTTTTTGAAGAAGAAAGGATATTTTCCTCAAGAATGGAGTTCAAGTGTTTTATCAAAATTATTTTCCATCTAAGATAATAAGGGTTCTGTTTTTATCCCTATTATTACATTGATTTGATTATGTTGTGATGGAATTATTTTTATGAATTCCTTTATCTTATATTAATTGTTTTATGATGTCATGATGTTTAAGATTCCCATTTGTATTACATGGGTTATGCTATGATGTATGGTTTATGATATTGTGGCACACATAAGAATGGTATCATTATGAGATGGGTGGGACCTATATCTCCCTCCAATGCATTGGGTAAATATTTTATATCTCATGAGATAGACATGGCTGGAATGGTAGGTTATACCGGTTCAGTGAAACAGGACTGAAACGAGGGTTACTCGATTCAGAAAGGGACTTTGTCCACTAAGATAGTCTTGGCAATGAGTCTTGACTAACAAGAAATGATTCTCTATGATTATGTGTGTATGTAACAAAGTTTCATGTTTTAAGTTATGATTATTGTGATTACATTTCACTGTCACGATTTATCCCATGTTATGAAATTACGATCTCTTTTGCAGGATAAGATTTCCAAAAGTTATGTGCTTATGTATATGATGTGATTGATATTTCTTTTGTTTACCCTTACTGAGCATTTGAGCTCACCCTTTTATGTTTTCTTTTCCCCAGGATATAAAGAAAGGTTTTAGGTATAAAAAAAAGAAGATCTTTATGGGAGATGTTGAAGATCTTTCACCAGGAATTAGAAGATTATATTCCGAGTTTCCAAAGACACTAAACTATTACGATCCTTGTGTGTGTATTTTTGTAATGTACTAAGTATTCCGCAAAAGTAATGTAATGTCCATGTACGTCAGGATACGGGTATCTACAATTCCTTTTTGGAAAACCTACATTGGAAATAGGGTTAATAAAAATTAGTCTTAATAAGAGGGAAATGGAAATGAAAAAGTCACCAACAAATTATGATTTTTAATAAGAGAAAATTGGTTGTAATTAGAGATACATAATTGGAGGGAAAATGTAAATGTTTATAGGGATTGATTGAGGTCATTAATCACAAACAGGTGAACAATAAATGGAAAATTGAGAGCCTCAAAGCCATAAATCTATGATGATTTAAAATATCATCAGTTCAAAAAAACATAAGGTATTAAGACAACACATTTTTGGTTTTAATATCTTATCCCTAAAGTTTAAGAATTAATTTCTTCATAGAATAAGAAAAAAAATACTTGACAAGTAGAGTTCCATCCTTTAACTAATTTCTACTACCAACTCATCTTTCACTATAAAAGATAATAGAACTCAAAAATATTCTATTTATCCTAATCATATAGGGTTATAAAAAATGAATTTATAATTTATCTATCATTCCATTTTAAAAAAACTACATTATACAAACCAGGACATCACGTAGGCCAATGTAGGTGATGCACTTGTGTCGCCCTTCGGTTGCGGGTTCAAGTATCGTGGCCTTGTAGGACGCAACGGGTTATCTCCCAACCTCTGGGTTATCCTTTTTATAACAATACAAAAATAATATTCAGAAATTTTTTAACCTTAAAAATAGTATCCAATGTCCAAATTAATTCATTCCAACCTTTAGACTTATCTAAAATACTTATGTCTAAACTCAGAGACCAAAATTTATAAAGAAGTTAAACATATTGAAAATCTCTTTTTCCACGTAATAACATGTGAATACCTTCATCATGTATTCTCTTAAAACACGGTAACACCCTTAATTACCATAAAACCTTATTGATTACATTCATGCTCCCTTATTCCTTATAGAATACTAGATATACTCCTTATATCCAAAAATGTTGTAAACTCCAACAATGATGGAATAAACAAACAATTAATTAGTTTCAAGGTAGTCAAGAATATCCAATATAATTTGTCCAAATCAATCATATCTTATTCCGAAATCATTATCTTGGTTTCAGAAACATATTAAGGGTTATATTTCCCCCAACCATATATTTTCCAAAATGTTTAACTTGAAACTGTGTCACTTTACTTGGTACCAAAAAATCTAAAATCCTTAATGAAAACGTACTGTATTACAATCCTTATATACTTTATAATTATTATAACATGTACATAATTAATAAAATACTCAAATGAAACAATTATTTAATAACAACTTAAGAACACTAATCATTCCTATTCATCTGCAGTATTATCTTAACTTGATTATTATCCAATAGCATCATTTGGGGTATACTCTGATGATTGGGACATTGATTCGCGTAGTGTCCCAACTCCTTGCATATGAAGCATTGTACATTTGAAACCTTTTTTTACCCTTGAAATCATGAATTTCTTGTCCTTTTTCTCCATACTTATAAAAAATTATTGTTCCTTTCAAGCACTTCCTAGGGTGATTCTTTCTACATTTATCACATATGGGAAAATCCGTCTTTACCTTCTTCTATTTATCCATCTTTCTCTCTACCATCCTCTTCTTCTCTGGCTTCCCTTAAAATCCAATGACTCGGAAAATTCATTACATATCTTATTAACACATGATACTATTTCTTCATATGATGAGAATACATGGGAGAACATTTCCCTTCTAAATGTTGGCTTAAGATCATGAAAGATATGATCCTTCTTACTCTTTGGATCATGAGTGTTACTGGAGTTCTCATTCCTTCTACTAGGCGCTATTTCTAAGCAATGTCATACAATGTGTTAGTTTATTAATCGCAATGCATAATTTCAAAACTCTAAAATACTTATCATACATTGAACAGTTTATTCATATAATCCATAATCATAAAAATGTTTTGTTAAGGGAATTATTTACTCATAAATCCTTTATAATAGTTTGTAAAGAAAAATTGAATTATCCTAAGCATATCCCCCAGGAGTGTCAAACTAGGTGTGTAGTAAGGCACGTTGTCGTGTACCAAGATACTCTGGGTCAAGCCTGAAACTCCTTGTCATAGTTTTCACTCCTAGGTAGATCTGTGCTTGAACCACTTCCACTTGTTGTATCCAAACAAGGATGTATTTCTTAGAAAACCCACATAATCCCTACTTTACCAAAATTCTATGGGGTTCTTCTATACTTATACACAAAGACTATCATAGGGTTATGATCCCTAATCTAAGTGTTCTAAATCTATTTCTAAGGTTGTTGCTAAACTTCCTCGGATACCAACTGTAACACCCCGACCCCAGTTACCCTGAACTGGTGCATTATTTTAACACATTGGCATGATTACAAGGAATCAAGTCCCGAAGGACTGATCGGTTTAGTCGTCTTGGAAAATAGATTACACACATGAACATTACATTACACTTTCTAACATAAAACACAACATAAATAATCCTTTGATAATTCCATTAATCCCCTAGATTAACCCTGTTTATCAAACATAATACACTTCTTGGAATCCTGAGAAAACAAAACATAAGAACGGGGTGAGCAAAGATGCCCTGCAAAGGTAAATAATTTATCGAAATCTATAAACTTTTAAGGAATTATGTGCAATAAAAACAATAGCATTTTAAACATAAACTTGAACATAATATGGAAAAAATAAATCAAAAATTAACATATAAACATGCACATGGATATTCTACTAGTAGAATAATAACATGTAATAACTAATTTCATAATGAGGGAATGCATAATGTTGTACATCATAACCACATAGTCAAGGCCTCGTGCCAAGACTAAAAATAAAAAAAACAAGGCCTTGTGCCAAGACTACAAATAAAAAAAACAAGGCCTTGTGCCAAGACACTAATTTGTCTCATGATACCTACTGATAAATCGAGGTCATGATACCTACTGATAAATCAAGGGGCTATAGCGATCCCCGCTCATCACTTACTACGTTTAATGCATTCCTCATATGAAAAGGGTGAAACATAACATAAACATTTGTATTAAAACTAGAAAATTAAATTTCAATAATTTAACCATAAAGCATGAATGGTATAAAAATAGCACATCCATATTCAAACATATCATATCTCATTTAATATAATAAGGAATATTGTATTATAATTAATCAACCTCTATCAAGAATAATATCTAGTAAAGGATGTTGACATAGTTGAAAATGATCAATAAAAATCTTTGAGAGAAATATCCCTTTTTCATGAAATCATTTTAAAAGTCACACGATTTAGAAAGGAAGAAATTTAAAACAAATTTTTGAATCAAAGAGTCTTGTACAACTTTGAAACTTTTAAAAGCAATTAACATTTTAAAACATTCCTGTCCATATAAGTAAATCCTTAAAACCATTTTTAAAACATGGACATTAATGAGGATGATTTAGAAGAATAAATATTTAAACCATTTAAAATGATGTTTTAGTTAAAGAGTCCCTTAAAAAGAATCCTTTTGAAAAATATTTTATGAAACATGAACATGGATAATAAATATGTCCCAGTAAAAACTTACACAAAAATAATCTCAGCTAATAATGAGATTGAGGAATTTACCCTTACCTTGTAATTTCCTTTGGTCAAGGGTACGTTTAAACTCTTGTATAATAACCATGGTATGTTATTAAATTATTCAGGAACCATATTCATATTTAAGATATCATATTTGATTCATTTATGACTTTATACAAACCATTTAATAATAATTTCCATGTTAAAATAATATTTCGGGTAATAATCACTTTCTTTATCGTACGTATTTTAACTTGTTATTCTTGATCATATCACTTATATAATGATTTAATTTCATAAAGAATATAAAAAAATTATTTATGTGTCATATATATTCAAAATATAAATATGTATAATAGATAGATATATGAAATAGAAAACACTGTTTATGGAGACGGTAGGTTGTACGTACGGATAAACGTTGTTTTTGTTTTCATATCTTATTGAACAAAAGTAAGTGAATGAGATATATGTAAATAAATAAATAAATAAATAAATATATATATATATATTACTAGCATTATCATGTCAAATATTACATACTTATTAATAATATATATTTTTATAATCATTATTGAATGCTGAACGTGAGAATGAATCTCATCGCGTCATGGAGACGGTAAGTCGTACGTACGCACGAGCGACGATATCATACTATTGATAGTGAAATATTATGTAATTTGATAGTGTATTATATATTCAGAATAATTAACATGTTATATTTATTATTTATATCAATTATACTCATTATTATGCCCATACAAATAATGAAGCGTTGAATAACAAACTACACCATGACGTAGAGACAGTAAGTTGTACGTACGCACGTATAGTGACTTTTTAATTCATAGTATGGATAGAATAATTAATATGGTTCTACCATATTTATAATAAAATCTTAGTATGTAGAAGTTAATAGATTTATTATTTTTTTATGGAATCAAAAAAGAAAGAGGAAGAGGAAGAAGCAAATAACTTTGAATGAGGTGATGAAGTAATTACCTCTTCTTCTGGTGATTCCTTTTGATTTGAACAAAAGGGATCCTTAGGTTGGATTTATGATCAAATTAAGTCCTATGGGATTAATTGAGTGTATTTTGGAGGATATATTTTTAGGGTTTTTCCGACCCAAATGGTTTTGGATGTAACGCCCCGACCCCAGCTACCCAGAGTCGGTGCATTACTTCGTAACATTGGCATGATCACAAAAGATCAAGTCTCGAAAGACCGATTAGTTTAGTAGCCTTGGAAACACTAGATACATTCATAAGTCTTTCATTACATCAAAAAGTAAACAAACTATAATAACATGGTCTTCATAGTCCACACTCATGTCCTCTTCTGACTATCCCTGCAGGTCATTCATAAAATACTTCTTCACATCCTGGAAAATATTAAAACATTGAAAGGGGTGAGCTCAGATGCTCAGTAAGGATAACAATAATGCGGAAGCTTTCATAAATAAACATTAACATTTAAGGCAATGTATAACTAAAACAAAAGCCTTTTAAACATGAACTTCAACATAATATGGCAAAAGTAAAATGAGATAATGCCATTTACTTCTTCACATGGATATTCTACTGGTCGAATAATCACATGCAATATCAATAACCACTTTCATAATGAGGGAATGTATAATGCCAGACATTCTGAAACATTTTGTCAAGGCCTCGGCCAAGACGTCTAAAATGATTAAGGCCTCGGCCAAAACCATAAATCAAATTGGGAAAGGGCCTCGGCCAATTCCACGTCTAGTTGTCTCATGAGACCTACCGATGCATCGAGGAGCTATAGCGGGCTCCACCCGTCACTTATTAAGTCCAATACATTCCTCATATGAATAGGTTTAAACATATCATAAACCATAACATAATCATATCACATAAAACATGGATAAAGGAAACATAACATTTCCTCATTTCAATCACAAGATATCAATACAACACATTGATATAATAAAAATGCTTTCAAAACCATTTTCAATAAAATAAAAGAAAGTTAAAACTTTGTATTTATTTTTCATTAAAAAAGGTAAGGCTTGAAGAGGAAGCTGAAACTCAAATAGTGGTCACGGCGGGGGAGAAGTCATTGTCGCCGCATACGTATGACAAAAACATTCCATTTTGTCGTTTAGTAAACGCTTCGTATAAAAAATATTCCTTTTGAATAAACGTAAAAGTCAAAGGGGTTTATACACCGTATAAAAGAAATTTGTGTATAAAACAAAGTATGCCTCAATGAAAGGAGATTGAGACGAAGTCCTTAAAAAGATCATTTTTAAAATAAAATAGATCTATTATGTGTATTCACTATAAGTACACATAAATAATGTACAAATACAATATAGGACATAATAATATCATGACATAATTTGAAAGTAGGAGATTAACCCAAAGAATGGAAGTTGGGTTAAGGAGTTCCCTTACAAAGAGCATTTTTTATAATAAAATAGATCTATTATGTGTATTCACTACAAGTACACATAAATAATGTACAAATACAGGATATGACATAATAATATCATGACATAATCGGAAAGTAGGAGATTAACCCAAAGAATGGAAGTTGGGTTAAGAAGTTCCCTTACCTCGTGTCTGACTTGACTCAACCGTTCTTTAACCTCCTGAATAATAAACTAGAGTTAATATATACCTTATTAAGAACCATTTTCAATTTCATTATCCTTATTATATCACTTATTACAATGATATGAACATTATGTAATTATTTAAGTTAATAATGTTCATTTTGTCGGTATTTGGTTCTTAAGTCAAAAATAGGCTTCTTACACTTACATGTTGTTAATTTGGTCAAAGGTTCATTATATCCAGAATGGTATTCATGATGTAGATATCATATATGTCATATATATCCAGTACATACATTCATTTATAATATTACATCACATTTAGAGGTAAGAAATGAAATGCACCGTTCATGGAGACGGTAAGCCGTACGTACGCATGAACGCTACTTCCATTTCTATTTCATATTTTCTGGAATGGAATCATAATGATATAAGAGTATATTATAATTCCAGTATAATAACATATATAATATCATTAACTTTATCCTTCACACATCCCACATATGGTATTAACGAATCAAATCACTTTCAGGGGGCGGTAGTCCGCGCTTCCTAAAATGAAGATATCGTGTTTTACCCATAATGGAAACCATAAAGGTATGCCCAAAATGAAAAAAACAGAAGCTTAAGGAAAACATAAACATATTATATATCATATATAAAAATAGTGACATCATAATGGCCACCTTTGAAGGTGTTAAATGAGTGTTGAACAATCATCGTTTCGGGAGGCAGAATTTCGCCATCCACGGAAACCTTATGTTCTTTAACCATTTGATGTAGTTGTGTGGAAGTGTAGCTCAAATAAATCTTATAACAACATCCTAGTATATTTAAGATACTGGTGTTGTTACAAAAGAAGTAAATAAAAAGAGTTTAGGGGGTTGGAGAAGCAAAATAAAACAAAAGAACATGAGAGAATGAATTACCTTAAAAAGTGTAACTCCTTTTGAGTTGAGCCTAAAGGCTTCCTTTGAAAGGATTCTGCCCAAAGGGAATCCTCTAGGATGAGGAGAGGGATGTGGAGAGAGCAAATGGGCAGGGGTTGGCCGAGCCAATGGCTTGAAGAGTGTGTGAAATGAGGTAGAGGTGGGGGCCTTTTATAAGAGGAGAGGAGGGGCACTTTTGGAAAGTAAAGGAACATTACATTATTTGAAAATGTGTTTCGGTTTTAAAAGGTCCCACATTGATAGAATTCGTGGATAAGGTGATAAGGCATCGAAATCCACTCATCCAATTGGTTTTGGCCATGTGTAGTTCATAGATTTTATATTATCTTTCCATTTTATTTAAATCGTCAAATAATGATGTCATCGCTGCATCATTATTATGTCATAAATAATTAAATTTATTTAATGTCTAAAAATTATAAAAAAAATACTATGATATAGGAAATCTTTTTATCTTTCCAATGACTATTTATAATCAAAATTTGGACTTGTGTAACCCTACTTAAAAATTGTTTTCGTAAAACATATTATGTTTGTGTCATTTTCACATTAACATTAAATAAAAAGTAATTTATGTCATTTCCCAACAAAAGTGGATCCATGGGGTCCCCAAGTTGACCCATGGCTTGTCTTGGTCAGCCATGACACAACCAATAAGGTTGGGACATGTTTATAGGTCATTTTATATTATTAAAGCATTATTTATTCCTTAAACTACACTAATTACCACTAATCGCGATTAAGAACTTAATAAGTTACTATTCACCAAAAAATTATTTTTATCCCATTGAACCACATTTTACTTCTTAATGACAACCATGTATGTCGGATTTTTGAAAATCAAATCACAGAAGTGGTAATATTTCATTTAAACGAAAAATCAGTTATTTAACAACCACTTAGTGGTTTCACTATTCATCAAAAATTGAAGTTTTTCAGAATAAGGCCAAAATTTCACCCTAAGCTATAATTGATATTCCGAATTGAAAAATGATGTCTATTTTACAAAATTCCAAACATATTAGTTGCATTAATTAATTTTATAATTAATTCCCGCTGTCACAACAAATAGCGTGTTTTTAAGAAACAATTTATATCAAAAGATTGGCAATTGTTTATGTCCAATTTCAATGTTAAATTAATTCTAATGACCACCATTGGATAAAATGGTAAAAATATATTCTAATTATACTTTAAAACCATCAAATATTATAATTTATCACTATAAATTATTTTGATTAAAAAAGTTGTTTTAAGTATTTTTCACTATTTATAAAATTTTAGAAGTTCTCAGAAAAATACCAAAAATTCAACATAGGCTAATTTCGATATTACGAATACAAAAATGAAGTCCATTTTGACATATAAAATTTATAATATTTCAAAAAGAAGGTATTACTATTCATAACGGCTACTTTGATTAGTCGCGGTGTTTTAGAACTCGAAGTTGCGTACAATGCAAGCTATTGTATTACTGAATGAGAAGCGTATCGTGGAAGCTCGGGGTGTTACATTCTCCCCTCCTTCAATAAATTGCGTCCTCGCAATTTGAAATTTTTCTTGGAAAATACAAGGTTGAAAAGAGAAAATACCTTTGAGGAAAACCCACATCGAAAATAAGGTTAATAAATATATAACATTAAAAGAAAGCAGGATAAGTACAAAGGTCACCCGATATAGCCCATTATAGGATTCTATGAAAATATGGATATGGAGGAGAAACAAACCATCAAGGTCTGATGGGGAGTTATAGAAAACAGGATTAGGAGAAAGTTTAACCACAAGAAAATCACAAACTTGTGATTGGTTAAACGGTCATTGAATCCCTAGTTGGAAAAGTTAACCGACAACATTTTTGTTTTAAGTTACCTTTTATAATGTTGAGGATTTTATTTAGGAGATTTACTAAGAACGTAAGGGAATATACATACTTGTTATGTATACTTTCATTCATTAATGAATTTTTACCACAAACCCATCTTTTACTCCAAATGGTAACAGAACTCAAAAATATTCTATTTATCCTAATTGTATAAGGTACCAAAGGTTAACACATACCATTTAGATTAGTAAAATTATTTTGTAATAACCAGGGACTTCCTGTAGGCTAGTGGTAGGAAATAAAGGCCTGTCGCACTTTGATTGTGGGTTCGATTCCTACAGCTTTGTCTGACGCGACGGTTTATGCCCCACCCTGCAGGTTGTCCTTTTCCTAAAACTATAGTATTATAATACTCCAAAAATAATCTTCATAAATTTTTTAACCTTAAACCATACTATCCAAAAATCAACTTAATCCACTCCAACCTTTATAGTTATCCAAAATACCTCTGTCCAGACTTTCTCTAAAAGGTCTCTTAATTCCAAAATCAATTTATCAGATTCCCCAAACAAAGAAATGTTTCTCTTATTGTCACATACTAAAAATATAATTACCTTCATCATATTAAAACCTTACTGAAACCAACAAGTACTGCAGTACAATCCTTATATAGATCACATTATTCTAATAACCAGAATATAATCCATGAGTCCAAAAGCCCCAATACATTAGTTATTCTGCTTCAACTGTAGTAACAGCATAAGATTGTCCTTGATCCCTTGGCCTTTTCTGAGGTAAGTTTCCCTGACGCTTAGGACATTCATTTGCATAATGACCCATTTCTCTACAATTGTAGCATTCAACTTTGACAGCCTCTTTCTTTCCCTTGCAATCACGAGCCTGGTGACCCTTTTCTCCACATTTATAACAAACTCCCATTCCTTTTAGGCAAGTACCAGGGTGATTCTTCCCACAATTATCACATAATGGAAAATCCTTCTTTCCCTTTTTCCCTTTATCTGTCTCTTGTTCCACCGTTCTCTTCTTCTCTTGCTTTACTTTGTTGTCATAAGACTTAGAGAATTCCTTTTCTGTCTTGATAGCACACGAGACAATATCTTCGTATGATGAGAAGGATTGTGATACCAAAGCTCGACGGAGAAATGGTTTTAACCCATCAAAGAAACGATCAATCTTACTCCTTGGGTTACGTATATAATCGGCAGCATGCCTCGCTAACCTTGTAAAGTTAGCCTCATACTTTGCGACATTCTCATCCTCCTTCTGCCTCAGACTCAGAAATTGCCTTTCCATATCTGCTCGATGGTCACGAGGAAAGTATTTTTCTAAGAAAAGCTCTTTGAACTCCCTCCATTCCATATTCGATACGTCATCATCTTCCTTTGTGTTTTGAATCAGCGACCACCACTGATCGGCATCTCCAGTGAGGCGGTAAACTGCCATGACAACCTTCTCCCTTTCACTACTCCCCAAGGCATGGAATATTTTCTCTAAGGAATTTATCCATTGCTCAGCTACTATAGGATTTGTACTCCCATTAAAGGTTGGCGGTTGTTGCCTCATGAAACGGTCTAGCATTGATCCTCCACGTTGCGGATCAGGGTGCTCCATACGAGTAAGGTTGTTATTCATAACCTGCGTGAGTTGTCCCAGTATGGTAATAAGTTGATCAGCACCAGTTGTATCTTCAGGTCCACAATAATTATCTTGAGCAGGAGGGCAATCCCTACACGGAGTTCGTGCATTGATACAGTTTCCATTCCTTCTACTAGGCGCCATTTCTAAACAATGGCATAAACTAGATTAGTTTATGAATCAAAATACATAATTCCATACTTGTAAAATACTTAACATAAATTGAACTATTTATGGATATAATCCATAATCATAAAAAGGTTTTATTTGAGGAAGTATATACTCATAACCGTTCATAGTGGTTTGTAAAGAAAATGAGAATTATCCTAAGCGTATCCCCCGGGAGTGTCGTAACCAAGAGTGCAGCAAGGCCCGTTGTCGTGCACCAGTTCCCGTTCGAGTCTAGCTCAAAGCGGTGTTTTCGGGTTTTACCCCTAGGTACATCTGTGCCAGAGCCGCCTCTACCTGCTCGTATCCAGACAGGGATGTATTGCTCGGAAAACTCATATCATCTCTATAATACCAAAATTCTAGGAAGTTCTTCTATACTAATCCTCGAAGCCTATCTTTGGGCTATGTGCTCTAATCAGAGTTTATCTAAATCTAGCTTCCAAGGTTAGTACTAAACTGCCTCTGATACCAACTGTAACGCCCCGACCCCAGCTACCCAGAGTCGGTGCATTACTTCGTAACATTGGCATGATCACAAAAGATCAAGTCTCGAAAGACCGATTAGTTTAGTAGCCTTGGAAACACTAGATACATTCATAAGTCTTTCATTACATAAAAAAGTAAACAAACTATAATAACATGGTCTTCATAGTCCACACTCATATCCTCTTCTGACTATCCCTGCAGGTCATTCATAAAATACTTCTTCACATCCTGGAAAATATTAAAACATTGAAAGGGGTGAGCTCAGATGCTCAGTAAGGATAACAATAATGCGGAAGCTTTCATAAATAAACATTAACATTTAAGGCAATGTATAACTAAAACAAAAGCCTTTTAAACATGAACTTCAACATAATATGGCAAAAGTAAAATGAGATAATGCCATTTACTTCTTCACATGGATATTCTACTGGTCGAATAATCACATGCAATATCAATAACCACTTTCATAATGAGGGAATGTATAATGCCAGACATTCTGAAACATTTTGTCAAGGCCTCGGCCAAGACGTCTAAAATGATTAAGGCCTCGGCCAAAACCATAAATCAAATTGGGAAAGGGCCTTGGCCAATTCCACGTCTAGTTGTCTCATGAGACCTACCGATGCATCGAGGAGCTATAGCGGGCTCCACCCGTCACTTATTAAGTCCAATACATTCCTCATATGAATAGGTTTAAACATATCATAAACCATAACATAATCATATCACATAAAACATGGATAAAGGAAACATAACATTTCCTCATTTCAATCACAAGATATCAATACAACACATTGATATAATAAAAATGCTTTCAAAACCATTTTCAATAAAATAAAAGAAAGTTAAAACTTTGTATTTATTTTTCATTAAAAAAGGTAAGGCTTGAAGAGGAAGCTGAAACTCAAATAGTGGTCACGGCGGTGGAGAAGTCATTGTCGCCGCATACGTATGACAAAAACATTCCATTTTGTCGTTTAGTAAACGCTTCGTATAAAAAATATTCCTTTTGAATAAACGTAAAAGTCAAAGGGGTTTATACACCGTATAAAAGAAATTTGTGTATAAAACAAAGTATGCCTCAATGAAAGGAGATTGAGACGAAGTCCTTAAAAAGATCATTTTTAAAATAAAATAGATCTATTATGTGTATTCACTATAAGTACACATAAATAATGTACAAATACAATATAGGACATAATAATATCATGACATAATTTGAAAGTAGGAGATTAACCCAAAGAATGGAAGTTGGGTTAAGGAGTTCCCTTACAAAGAGCATTTTTTATAATAAAATAGATCTATTATGTGTATTCACTACAAGTACACATAAATAATGTACAAATACAGGATATGACATAATAATATCATGACATAATCGGAAAGTAGGAGATTAACCCAAAGAATGGAAGTTGGGTTAAGAAGTTCCCTTACCTCGTGTCTGACTTGACTCAACCGTTCTTTAACCTCCTGAATAATAAACTAGAGTTAATATATACCTTATTAAGAACCATTTTCAATTTCATTATCCTTATTATATCACTTATTACAATGATATGAACATTATGTAATTATTTAAGTTAATAATGTTCATTTTGTCGGTATTTGGTTCTTAAGTCAAAAATAGGCTTCTTACACTTACATGTTGTTAATTTGGTCAAAGGTTCATTATATCCAGAATGGTATTCATGATGTAGATATCATATATGTCATATATATCCAGTACATACATTCATTTATAATATTACATCACATTTAGAGGTAAGAAATGAAATGCACCGTTCATGGAGACGGTAAGCCGTACGTACGCATGAACGCTACTTCCATTTCTATTTCATATTTTCTGGAATGGAATCATAATGATATAAGAGTATATTATAATTCCAGTATAATAACATATATAATATCATTAACTTTATCCTTCACACATCCCACATATGGTATTAACGAATCAAATCACTTTCAGGGGGCGGTAGTCCGCGCTTCCTAAAATGAAGATATCGTGTTTTACCCATAATGGAAACCATAAAGGTATGCCCAAAATGAAAAAAACAGAAGCTTAAGGAAAACATAAACATATTATATATCATATATAAAAATAGTGACATCATAATGGCCACCTTTGAAGGTGTTAAATGAGTGTTGAACAATCATCGTTTCGGGAGGCAGAATTTCGCCATCCACGGAAACCTTATGTTCTTTAACCATTTGATGTAGTTTTGTGGAAGTGTAGCTCAAATAAATCTTATAACAACATCCTAGTATATTTAAGATACTGGTGTTGTTACAAAAGAAGTAAATAAAAAGAGTTTAGGGGGTTGGAGAAGCAAAATAAAACAAAAGAACATGAGAGAATGAATTACCTTAAAAAGTGTAACTCCTTTTGAGTTGAGCCTAAAGGCTTCCTTTGAAAGGATTCTGCCCAAAGGGAATCCTCTAGGATGAGGAGAGGGATGTGGAGAGAGCAAATGGGCAGGGGTTGGCCGAGCCAATGGCTTGAAGAGTGTGTGAAATGAGGTAGAGGTGGGGGCCTTTTATAAGAGGAGAGGAGGGGCACTTTTGGAAAGTAAAGGAACATTACATTATTTGAAAATGTGTTTCGGTTTTAAAAGGTCCCACATTGATAAAATTCGTGGATAAGGTGATAAGGCATCTAAATCCACTCATACAATTGGTTTTGGCCATGTGTAGTTCATAGATTTTATATTATCTTTCCATTTTATTTAAATCGTCAAATAATGATGTCATCGCTGCATCATTATTATGTCATAAATAATTAAATTTATTTAATGTCTAAAAATTATAAAAAAAATACTATGATATAGGAAATCTTTTTATCTTTCCAATGACTATTTATAATCAAAATTTGGACTTGTGTAACCCTACTTAAAAATTGTTTTCGTAAAACATATTATGTTTGTGTCATTTTCACATTAACATTAAATAAAAAGTAATTTATGTCATTTCCCAACAAAAGTGGATCCATGGGGTCCCCAAGTTGACCCATGGCTTGTCTTGGTCGGCCATGACACAACCAATAAGGTTGGGACATGTGTCTAGGTCATTTTATATTATTAAAGCATTATTTATTCCTTAAACTACACTAATTACCACTAATCGCGATTAAGAACTTAATAAGTTACTATTCACCAAAAAATTATTTTTATCCCATTGAACCACATTTTACTTCTTAATGACAACCATGTATGTCGGATTTTTGAAAATCAAATCACAGAAGTGGTAATATTTCATTTAAACGAAAAATCAGTTATTTAACAACCACTTAGTGGTTTCACTATTCATCAAAAATTGAAGTTTTTCAGAATAAGGCCAAAATTTCACCCTAAGCTATAATTGATATTCCGAATTGAAAAATGATGTCTATTTTACAAAATTCCAAACATATTAGTTGCATTAATTAATTTTATAATTAATTCCCGCTGTCACAACAAATAGCGTGTTTTTAAGAAACAATTTATATCAAAAGATTGGCAATTGTTTATGTCCAATTTCAATGTTAAATTAATTCTAATGACCACCATTGGATAAAATGGTAAAAATATATTCTAATTATACTTTAAAACCATCAAATATTATAATTTATCACTATAAATTATTTTGATTAAAAAAGTTGTTTTAAGTATTTTTCACTATTTATAAAATTTTAGAAGTTCTCAGAAAAATACCAAAAATTCAACATAGGCTAATTTCGATATTACGAATACAAAAATGAAGTCCATTTTGACATATAAAATTTATAATATTTCAAAAAGAAGGTATTACTATTCATAACGGCTACTTTGATTAGTCGCGGTGTTTTAGAACTCGAAGTTGCGTACAATGCAAGCTATTGTATTACTGAATGAGAAGCGTATCGTGGAAGCTCGGGGTGTTACATTGGAGGTGTTAAATTTAAAGAAGGGTAAGTGCCCTTTTATAAGGGAGGTGAGAGTCACTTTAGGAAAAGTTTGAAATATTAATTTATTATAAAATAATTTTTGGCTATTAATAGCTTAAAATGGATTTATTTATAGAATAAGTTAGTTATGGGTATAAATCCTCTCAACCAATAGGTTTTAGACAAGTTTAGGTCACCGTATTAACCATATCTTTTAGATTTAACTCTTAGTTAAATAGTTTAACATTTACCACATCTTCTTGAATTTTTATATTACATGGTTAATAGACATATATAAAATGAAAATAGAACCCAAAGTGGTTCAATAATGAAATATATAACCTAATTTAAGTCCTTTCGACAAATATTATATCATTTAATAAAATTGTATTTGTTTTAAAAACTCATTTATGCCAATTTTCACCCTATTTAGTATTTGGTTTTTGTGAAAGTCATCACATCTTGATTAATTCTAAAAAAAATACATTTAATCAACCCTAAAACTTCATATTCACATATAATATTATTTTATGGCATCAAAACTTTAAAATTATATTTATTTTAATATTTATAATATCCTTTATTTGATTCCTTCATTAATAAGGAAAATAATGTATTGTTATTGTGTCATAAATAAATATATTTATTTTATAACTAAAAATTATATAATAAAATACTATCATGTAGGAAATCTTTTTATATTTATAATGACTATTTATAGTCTAAAATATCACTTATATAACCCCATATAAAATTTTTTTTACTAAAAGAAATATGTTAATGTTACATTTTCCTTAACATTAAATTAATTTTTATAGTGTCATTTCCACTTACAAGCGGCTCCATGGGGTCCCAAAATCGAACCAAGGATGCCCATGGTCGGACATGTATCATCAAATAGGATTAGGACACGTTTTAGGATAATTTAATATTATTATAATATTATTATAATATTATTTTTTACCCTTATTTACCGGATTTACCCTTTAACCATGGTAAATAAAATATTTACTGAAGTTACTATTCATAATGTCTAAAAATAAAATTTACCTATTTACACAATTTGAACCTCTTGATTCAAAATATGGAATAAATTTTTCCAAATTCAAAACACATAAGTTTTAGAAATTAATTTAAAATTAATTCTCGTTGTCAAAACCAAAAAACGGGTTTTTAAGAAGTTAAAACTATCAAAAGATTGACATGTGTTTATGTACAATTTAAATATAAAATTAAATAAAATGACCAAAATTATATTAAATTATAAAAATATAATCTAAAGACACTTTAAAACCACTAAAATATATAATTTAAGACTATAAATTGTTTTTAAGTTGTTTTTAATTAAAATTTAGTTTTTTTTATTATTTATCAAAATATGAAACTTATCAGAAAAGTACCAAAATTTTACCCTAAGATAATTTTGATATTCCAAAATCAAAAATGAAGTCTATTTTAAAAAATTCAGTTTTTAGGAGTGTCTAAAATTTATTTTTTTATTGTTCACAAAAGGACATAAAAAGTAGTTCTTTTAAGAAAATAGTTTTTCTAAATATATAACTATTTTAACAAAACATATAAATTTCATTATAAATATTTTTTCTTTATGTGAAAAATTTATAAATAACATTTAAAATTTATTTTTTACTATTTATTTTACAATATTTAATTGATAAATAAATATATTGTTTAGATAATTATAATACTAATGTATTGTTTCACAGAAACTCAATCTTGTGTATAACGCAAGCCAAGTCATTGTTGTGTGAAATATAAGCTATTAAATTACTTTAAAGAGATATCATACTATGAAATCACGAGGTGTCACATTCTACACTTCTTCAATAAATTGATTCCTTGCAATTTGAAATTGTTCTTTGAAAAAAAAGGTTAAAAATAGAAAATATCGTTTTGGAAAACCCACATCGGAAAAATGGTTAATAAAAATTAGTCTTAATAAGAAGGAAGTAGAAATGAAAAATTCACCAAAAAATTATGATTTTGAATAGTATAAAAGTGGTAGCAATTATAGATACATAATTGGAGGTAAAACTTAAATATTTATAGGGATTGATTGAGGTCATTAATCACAAACAGGTGAACAATAAATGGAAAATTGAGGGCCTCAAAGCCATAAATCTATGATGATTTAAAATATCATCAGTTTAACAAAACATAAGGTATTAAGAAAACACATTTTTGCTTTTAATATCCTTTCCCTAATGTTTAAGAATTAATTTCTTCATAGAATAAGCAAAATAATAATACTTGACAAGTAGAGTTCCATCCTTTAACTAATTTCTACTACAAACTCATTTTTCACTCCAAAAGATAATAGAACTCAAAAATATTCTATTTATCCTAATCGTATAGGGTTACAAAAAATGAATTTATAATTTAACTATCAGATCATTTTAAAAAAACTACATTATACAAACTGGGAAATCACGTAGGCCAGTGGTAGGTGATTCACCCTTTTCACCATTCGGTTGCGGGTTCAAGTCTCGTGGCCTTGCCGGATGCGATGGGTTATCGCCCAACATCTGGGTTTTCATTTTTATAACAATCCAAAAATAATCTTAATAAATTTTTTAACCTCAAAAAATAGTATCCAATGTCTAACTTAATTCATTCCAACCTTTAGACTTATCCAAAATACTTATGTCTAAACTCAGAGTCGAAAATTTATAAGGAAGGTAAACATATTGAAGATCTCTTTTTCCACGTAATAACATGTGAATACTTTCATCGTGTATTCTCTTAAAACATTTTAACACCCTTAATTACCATAAAAACTTATTGATTACATTCATGTTCCCTTATTCCTTATATAATACTGGATAAACTCCTTATATCCAAAAATGTTTTAAACTCCAATAATGATAGAATAAACAAACAATTAATTAGCTTCAAGGTATTCAAGAATATCCAATATAATTTGTCTAAATCAATCATATCTTATTCCGAAATCATTATCTCAGTTTCAGAAACATATTAAGGGTTATATTTCCACCATATATTTTCCAAAAATTTTAACTTGAAACTGTGTCACTTTATTTGGTACCATAAAATCTCAAATCCTTAATGAAAATGTATTGCAGTACAATCCTTATATAAATTATAATTCTAATAACATTTACATAATTAATACATTACTACAATGAAACAATTATTTAACAAAAACATAAGAACAGTAATCATTCCTCTTCATCTGCAGTATTTTCTTAACTTGATTATTATCCAATCGTAACATTTGGGCTATACTCTGATGATTGGGACATTGATTTGCATAGTGTCCCAACTCCTTTCATAAGAATCATTGTACATTTGAAACGTTTTTCTTACGCTTGAAATCACCAACTTTGTGTCCTTTTTCTCCACATTTATAACAAACTCTCATTCCTTTCAAGAACTTCCCAGGGTGATTCTTTCTATAGTTATCACATATGGGATCATCCTTCTTTACCTTATTCCCTTTATCCATCTTTCTCTCTACCATCCTCTTCTTATCTGGCTTCCCTTCAAATCCATTTGACTCGGAGAATTCTTTACTTATCTTATTAACACATGATACTATTTCTTCATATGATGAGAATACATGGGAGATTATTTCCCTTATAAATTTTGGCTTAAGATCATGAAAGATATTATCCTTCTTACTCTTTGGATCGTGTGAATTTCTGGAGTTCTCATTCCTTCTACTGTGCGCCATTTCTGAGCAATGTCATACACTAGGTTAGTTTATGAATCGAAATGCATAATTCCAAAACTGTAAAATAATAATCATACATTGAACAGTTTATTCATATAATCCATAATCATAAAAATGTTTTGTTTGGGGATGTATTTACTCATAAATATTTCATAATGGTTTGTAAAAAAAATGTGAATTATCCTAAGAATATCTCCCAGGAGTGTCAAACCAGGTGCATAGTAAGGCCCGTTGTCGTGTACTAGGATACTCCGGGTCAAGCCCGAAACTCCTTGTCATATTTTTCACTCCTAAGTAGATCTATGATAGAACCACATCCACTGGTAGTATCCAGACAGGGATGTATTTCTTAGAAAACCCACATAATCCCTACTTTACCAAAATTCTATGGGGTTCTTCAATACTTATCCACAAATTCTATCATAGGGTTACGATTCCGAATCTAAGTGTTTTAAATCTATTTCCAAGGTTGTTGCTAAACTTCCTCTGATACCAACTGTGACACCCTGACCCCAATTACCCAGAGCCGATGCATTATTTTAATACTTTGGCATGATTAAAAGGAATCGAGTCCCGAAGGACCGATCAGTTTAGCAGTCTTGGAAAATATATTAAATACATGAACATTAAATTACACTTTATAACATAAAACACAACATAAATAATCCTTTGAGAATGCCATTAATCCCATAGATTAACCCTATTTATCAAATATAATACACTTCTTGTAATCCTGGGAAAACAAAACATAAGAAAGGGGTGAGCAAAGATTCCCAGCAAACGTAAATAATTGAGCGGAAGCTATAAACTTTTATGGCAAGATGTGAAATAAAAACAACAGCCTTTTAAACATAAACTTGAACATAATATGGAAAAAAATAAATAAAAAATTACCATATAAACATACACATAGATATTCTACTATTTGAATAATCACATGTAATAACTAATTTCATAATGATGGAATGCATAATGTTGTACATCATAACCACATAGTCAAGGCCTCATGCCAAGACTACAAATAAAAAAAATTCAAGGCCTTGTGCCAAGAAACTAATTTGTCTCATGATACCTACCTATAAATCAAGGGGCTATAGTGATCCACACTCATCTCTTACTACATCCAATGCATTCCTCGTATGAAAAGGGTGAAACATAACATAAACATTTGTATTAAAACTAGCAAACGAAATGTCAATACGTTAACCATAAACCATGAATGGTATAAAAATAGCACATCCATATTCAAACATATCCTAACTCATTAAATAAAATATGGAATATTGTATTATAATTAATCAACCTCGATCAAGAATAATATCTAGTAAAGGATGTTTACATAGTTGAAAATGATCAATAAAACTCTTTGAGAGAAATATCCCTTTTGATGAAATAATTTTAAAATTCACATGATTTAGAAAGGAAGAAATTTAAAAGAAATTTTTGAATCAAAGTGTCTCATACCACTTTGAAACTTTTAAAAGTAATTAACATTTTAAAACATTCATGCCCATATAAATAAATACTTAAAACTATTTTGAAAAAATGGACATTAATGAAAATGATTTAGAAGAATAAATATTTAAACCATTTAAAATTATGTTTTAGTTAAAGAGTACCTTAAAAATAATCCATTTGAAAAATCTTTTATGAAACATGGACATAGATAATAAATATGTCCTAGTAAAAACTTACACATAAAAAATCTTAGCTAATAATGATATTGAGGAATTAGCCCTTACCTTGTACTTTCCTTTGGTCGAGGGTATGTTTATCCTTCTGTATAATGACCATAGTATGTTATTAAATTATAAAAGAACCATATTCATATTTATGATATAATAATTGATTCATTTATGACTTTATACTACCCATTTAATAATAATTTTCATGTTAAAATAACATTTCCAGTAATAATCACTTTCTTTGTCATACATGTTTTAACTTTTTATTATAGATTGTATCACTTATATCATGATTTAATTTCTTCCAGAATATAAAACATTATTTATGTATCATATATATTCAGAATATAAATATGTATAATAGATAGATATATGAAATGGAAAATGCCATTTATGGAGACGGTAGGTCGTACGTACGCATAAACATTGTTTCTATTTTCATATTGTATTGAACGGAAGTAAGTGAATAAGATATATGTAAATACATATATATATATATAGTAGAATTATTATGTCATATATTACATAATTTTTATTAATATATATTTTTCTAATCATCGTTTAATGGTCAACGTGGAAATGAATCTCATCATATTGTGGAGACGGTAAGCCGTACGTACTCACGAGCGACGATATCATTCTATTGATGGTGAAAAATTATGTAATTGGATATTATATTATATATTAAGAATTATTAACATGATATATTTATTATTTACAACAATTATAATCATTATTTTACCCATCCATATAATGAAGTGTTGAATAACAAAATACACCACGACGTGGAGACGGTAAGCCATACTTACGCACCTATGGTGACTTTTTCATTCATAGGATGGATATAATAATGAATATGGTTGTACCATATTTATAATAACATCTCAATTTGTCATGGTGACTTCGGGAACTTCCTTTTGATTTGAACAAAAGGGCTCTATAGGTTGTCTTTCTCATCAAATTAAAGACTCTAGGATGAATTGAGGGTAGTTTGGAGGAGATTTGAGTAGGTTTTGGCCGAGCCAAATGGATTTTGATGTGTTAATTTTAGAGAAGGGGAAGTACCATTTTATAAGGGAGGTGAGGGTCACTTTAGGAAAAGTTTGAAATATTAATTTATTATAAAATCATTTTCGGTTTCTAATAGCTCAAAATGGATTTATTTCTAGGCTAAGGTGGGGATGGGTCGACATCCTCTCAACCAATAGGTTTTAGACAAGTTTATGTCACCGTATTAACCTTATCTTTTTTATTTAACTCTTAGTTAAATAGTTTAACATTTACCATGTCTTCTTGTATTTTTATATTACATGTTTAATAAACATACTATAAAATGGAAATAGAACCTCAAGTGGTTCACTAATGACATATATAACCTAATTTATGTCCTTTGGAATAATCTTATATTTTTAGGAATATTATATCATTTAATAAAATAGTATTTGTTTTAAAAACTCATTTATGTCAATTTTGACACTATTCAGTATTTGGTTTTTTTTAAGTTATAAAAACATTATTACTTTAAAAAAAATACATTTAATCAACCCTAACATGTCATATTCACCTAGAAAATTCTTTCATGGCATAAAAACGTTCAAATTATATTTATTTTAACATTTATAATACCATTTATTTGATTACTTCATTAATAAGGAAAATACTTTATCATTATTGTGTCATAATTAAATATATTTATTTTATGTATAAAAATTATAAATAAAATACTGTGATGTATGAAATTATTTTATCTTTATAATTAATATTTATAGTCTAAAATATATGTAACGTCCCGAGTCTGGAGCCCCTCCACTAGTGCCCCGTACCCCGTTGGCCACATGACCTCAAGCGCGTTCCCCCGAATGCCAGAGGCTGCCGACTAGCAGCGAGGGCCTTGGTGAGTCGGTGGGGAAACTATGCCCTCATTCGGTAAGTTATACGAGATACGGAAACAACAATAAACAGTAGAAGCAGTAAACAACATGCATAACAATAGAAACCAAACAGCGGAAGCAATGAAGATATATAACAATGATGAAAATAATGCAGCAGCTACAAGTATCTATGGAAAGCAGCAAACACAACAACGTGCTGGAATACAACTGAAACCAAGTTTAAAAGAAAAACAAAGAAAGCTCCTCATCATCGCGAGCCACGGCTCGGTCCCATGCTCCCCAGCTCCTGGTGCAGTCAAGATCCTGAAGTAGAAGGGCGCTTTCCATTATCTATACCTACAGCAACATAGTCTGCTTGGGCCCAAAATCATGGCCTAAACAGGGTGTGAGATACAATCCCAGTAGGCAATCACCCAAATATTTGTGCCTAACAGTCAATGAATATGTGGCAGTAAATAAACAAGAAGTAATAAACAGGGAAGCACAAGCATCTATAATCCACAGTTCTAAAAAGTAAAGTACACAAGTAAACAGCTAGCAACAAAAGAAGAAATAGGTTACCCTCTGGGTAGATCTCACAGTCTAACCCCTATGGTTCAACCTATAAGCACTAGCAACCCTATGGGAAGCACACACAGTCTCACCCCTCTGGTTCAGCTACGTAATTAAGCAGACTCTCTGGGGAAGCACTCATCATCAATTCCCCCTATAGTCTCGTATCGTTCTAAAGGCTCTCTGGGGAAGCACTCAATGTCAATTCCCCCTGTGGCCCGCGTCGAGGATCTACAGACTCTCTGGGGAAGCACTCAACATCAATTCCCCCTATAGTCTCATATCGTAATTAAAAGACACTCTATAGAAGCCCTTCCGTCAATTCCCCCATTGGTCTACTACTCTAGGTTCTCACAGTCCTGAGTATAAAAAAACATGCTCAGCGCGTGCACATCGTCCAAGTAAACCTCAAGAACTACTTGGCTATCATTCTAAAGTTCAGCAGTAATAAAAAAAGAGACAGTTCCACTATCCTACAACAAGGTATGGAAACTGGAAAAATTCCCAACAGGAAAAACAAGCATGGAAAAGCAACCTGAGCACAAAAACAATTACTCTACTCACAAGAAATGTCCTCTACTAAAGCAAACAAGCAAAGCAGGCAAACAGCAAGGGAAAAACAGAAAACACGCAATACCCTGTTCACGGGTATTGGTGGAATTTACACACAATACTCACCAACTTTCTACAGAAAGGCACAATCCACCTACCTCAATTCGAAGAGATCGATATACGTGAACCTCGAAAATAGATTCCTCTTAGAACAACATAGATCTGAGAAAATGCACAAAACGTTCATCCTAGGATAACATGGAAACGAGGAGGAATCAAGAAACAAGGATAAAGTAGAAGTAAGAACTCACCGCTGTGATTTCAACACAATCGACCATGCTCGAATCGGAGAACGGACGGCGAGGCGGGAGCCCGTCGAAGATCCGGATGTACGGTCGCTCTCAGATGAACGAAAACTGAAGAAGAAGACGAAACTGGGGGTTAGGCGCGACCCCGGTCCGTTTAATGAAAAAAAAGGAAATTACACTGTAACACCCGAGACTTTTATGTTATATAAATCATCAAAGAAATCTTTTTTTGCACACAACACTTGATTGGATTGCTTTACACGAAATCGTAACCTTCCTCGATAGCTTGCGTCGTACGCAATACCGAGTTTCACTAAACAATGATATGCTAATAAAATATTATTAAAACTAGCCGTTATGAATAGTAATAACCACTTTTTGAAATTTTATAAATTTTATTTTTCAAAATGGACTTCATTTTTTGATTCGGAATATCAAAATTATCCTAGGGTGAAATTTTGGTATTTTTCTGAAAACTTTCCATTTTTGATGAATAGTGAAACCACTAAGTGGTAGTTAAAAAACTGAATTTTTCATAAAACTTAATTTTACCGCTTCTGTGAGTGGAATTTTAAAAATCCGAGAGACACGGTTGATGTCAGTAAGCAAAATGTGGTTCAATGAGATGAACATAATTTTTGGTGAATAGTAACTTTTTACTTTTATTTACCACGGTTAAAAGTAAATAGGGTAATTAAGGGTAAAAATGATATTATTATTACCCTAACACATGTCCTAATTCTATTGGAAAAGTTTAATTCGACCAAAAACAACCTTATGAATAAAATATGACCATTTAGGCCCACTTGGATTAGATTAGGACATTTATTATTAATTTATTTAAAGAAGGGTTAAAATATTTAAAATCAAAGTTTAATAAGTAAATTATTTTTAATATGGGGTTATACATACGATAAATTTGACTATAAATATTCATTAGAAAGCTAAAAATATTTCCTACATAATTTTATTTTATTTATAATTTTTAGACATTAAATAATTTAATTTATTTATGACACAAAGATGATGCAGTAATTATCTTATTAATGAAATATTGACATAATTGATGTTATAAACACAAAAATAAATGTAATTTGAGACTTTTTATGAATTCCACTAATTTTATAGATTAATATGACACGTTATTATTTATTTAATTAACTTTTTTCGAACTAATAATTCTGTTATGATTTTCACAAAAATTAATTACTAAATAGTGTCAAAATTGACATAAAATAGTTTTTTTTTAAAATATTATATTAGTAATTGTTATTTTATTCCTAAAAATCTAAGGTTCGGCCAAATGACTTAGATAAGGTTATATATATTAATAATAAACAACTTGGAGTTCGTTTGGCTGCTTATAGTAAGTTTATTAACCTTATAGTATAAAAACACAAGAAGACACGGTAAAATTAAAATTATTTAACTTAATGTTAAATCTAAATGATAAGGTTAAAATAGGAACCTAAACTTGTCTAAATTCTATTGGATAAGAGGATTTCGACCCATACCCACCTTATCTTAGAAATAAATCAATTTGGAGCTATTTAAAACCGAACTTGACTTTATAATAAAATAATATTTTTAGTTTTTTCAAAGGAGCCCCTCTCCTCCCTTATAAAAGGGCACCTCCTCCCCCTCTTCCTCACACCACTTTGAGCGTTCAAGCTCGGCCAACACCTGCCAATTTCTTCTCTCCACTTACCTAGAAACATCCTAGAGGTTCTGGTCTTCTTCAAAGACCTATTTTAGTTCCCTAAAAGGAGGTCTCAAAGAAGCACTTCAAAGAAGAGGTAATGTCCGTTACCGATTCTTTCATCTTTATTTCTTCTTCCACTTCTTCTTCTTTAGTTGTTTCATTATGAAGTAATAACATCAGTATCAATCATATACTGATATGTTATTATAAGTATGAAACAACACTATTTCACCATCTATCCATCCTACGGAAAAAGAAATCACCGCGCGTGCGTACGTACGGAATACCGTCTTCACGCCGTAGTGTAATCTATTTTCCACCACCACCTTACTTGGATGGGTATAATGGTGTAATAATGACTATATATGACTATTATAAAGTGATACTGATTCTGAAATAGTATACATACACTCCAATACAATTCCACGATCATAGGAACGATATCATCACTCGTGCGTACGTACGGAATACCGTCTCCACGATGTGATGCGACTCGTTCTACATGATCTTCATTTCATAATTATTATATAAATGAATTGAATGAATTAATATGATATATATTACACTAATACCATTCTGGAAATGAGTTATCTATAACCTAAAGAGAAGAATAACAATTTTTTCGACAAAACACCCATAAGAACAAAAAGTTATAAACACCCGAATAACAAGTAGCAATGAAATATTACTACTAAGAATATAAGAATATGACCATATATGATATCATAAAAATAAGTATGATTTTGTAATAAGTCAATGACATTATTTAAATCATTATATAGGAGGTTCGGGCACGTACAAAGCATATCGAACCTAAGGTAACAGAAATATCACAATCTCATTTTTATCCGAGATTGTTTATACTTTCGTATTTACTGGGGTGTATTTTATCATCCACATCCATGTTTCCTCAATATGTAATATTATATCCATCCACCTACAATTTTTTAAATCCAATTTTATCCTTCGGTGAGTTTTTAGTAAAGGATATGAAAGGAATATTTTGTCGTTTTTCGTACGAGGTACTTTTTGACTTTTCCGAAAAAAGTACGAAGAATGTTTTTTTAACTTATACGGCATGAATGGATTTTTAAAAAATTATTTCCAAGAAGCTTCCTTTACAAGTTTTCAAGTTTATTTTTAATCAACTTATTTTAAAATTGTATGAAATGTTATGAAAGGAAAAGTGTTTTTGAAGTAGAAAGGATATTTTCCTCAAGAATGGAGTTCAAGTGTTTTATCAAAATTATTTTCCATCTAAGATAATAAAAGGGTTCTGTTTTTATCCCTATTATTACATTGATTTGATTATATTGTGATGGGATTATTTTTATGGATTCCTTTATCTTATATGAATTGTTTTATGATGTCACGATTTTTAAGAATCCCATTTTTATTACATGGGTTATTCTATGATGTATGGTTTATGATTGTGTGGCACACATAAGAATGGTATCATTATGAGATGGGTGGGACCTATATCTCCATCCAATGCATTGGGTAAAGATTTTATATCTCATGAGATAGACATGGCTGGAACGGTAGGTTATACCGGTTCAGTGAAACAGGACTGAAATGAGGAGTGAACTCGGTTCAGAAATGGACTTTGTCCACTAAGATAGTCTTGGCAATGAGTCTTGACTAATAAGAAATGATTCTCTATGATTATGTGTGTATGAAAAAAAGTTTCATGTTTTAAGTTATGATTATTGGGATTACATTTCACTACTATGATTTATCCCATGTTATGAGATTATGATCTCTTTTGAAGGTTAAGATTTTCATAAGTTATGTGCTTATGTATATGATGTGAATGATATTTCTTTTGTTTACCCTTACTGAGAATTTGAGCTCACCATTTTGTATGTTTTATTTCCCCAGGTCAGGAAGAAGGTTATTAAGTAGAATATGCCAAAAATGGACTCTAGATATGATGAAATAAATGGGAGACAGTGTAGATGCTTTATGAACCAGTTGTTTATGTTTCCCAGTTTCTAAAGATATTATACCTATAGGGTCCTTTCCTGGTTTTGTTATATGTTGTAATAAGTGTGATTCAATTCTGATGTAATAACAATGTATGTAAAGTATGGGTCGTTATATACATGGCATGTACTTCTTGAGTACATGGCGTGTACTTCAATTTTCCGTACTCCGAATTAACCGGCCTCCACCTTAGCCTTACACACTGTGTGTGTGGCCCAGACACGGCCAGCACACGACTTCGAGCTGGGGAAGAGTACACGGCGTGTACTCAGAAACTACACGGCGTGTACTTCTAAAATTTCCAGAAAATTCATTTTTCTCAAAAACTCTAGAAGAAGGAAAAACGTACCTGAAAGAAGATATGGGTTCTTACAAACTTCCCCCCTTAAAGAAATTTGTCCCCGAATTTCCCTAACGATTCGGAGAAAAGAAACCCCGAACAGCTCCAGCCATCGCGATCATACATCGGCCTCTCTCTCCCAGGTCTTGTCCTATACTCACCCATGCTGCCATAGCACTCGTACCAGAGGAATAGACCGCCCACGAAGAACCTTCGTACTACGATCGACAATTCGGATAGGATGCTCCTCGAACGATGCATCTGCTTCAAGCTCGACTTCCTCGGGCTGAAAGACATGAGAAGGGTCTGAAAAGTAACGTCGGAGTTGAGAGACATGGAAGACGTCGTGCATGGCCCGATACCTCTTAGGTAGCTGCAACTGATAGGCGACCGGCCCCACTCTCTCCAAGACCTCAAACGGCCTGACATACCGCGGTGAAAGCTTACCCTGTCTCCGAATACTTTTGTGTCCCAACCTCGGTGCAACACGTAGGAAAACCTGATAACCAACCTCGAACTCCATAGGTTGTCTCCGCTGATCACCATAAGACTTCTGTCGAGACTGCGCTGTAGCCATCCTCTTCCGAATCAGCTCTATCTGCTCTGAAGTCTCCTGAACAAGACAAGGTCCCAGCAAAGCTGCCTCTCCTTCCTCCAGCCAGCATAATGGTGATCGGCATGGCCTACCGTACAAAGCCTCGTATGGCGCCATCTAAATGGTTGCCTAGAAACTGTTGTTGTAGGTGAACCCCACCAGAGGAATATGCTTCTCCCAAGAACTGCCAAAGTCAAGGATGCAAGCTCGGAGCATATCCTCAAGCACCTGGATCGTGCGCTCGGACTGGCCATCAGTCTGGGGATGGTATGTTGTACTCAAAAGTACCTGTGTACCCAAGTCCTTCTGAAGTCCCTTCCAGAACCGAGTGGTAAAGCGCGCATCTCTGTCTGAAACAATAGAGCGTGGAACTCCATGCAGACGAACGATCTCTCTGATGTAATGTCATCCCAGATCATCGACACTGAAGGTCTCCTTGATCGGCAAGAAGTGATCAACCTTTGTAAGTCTGTCGACGACAACCCAAACAACATCGTTCCCTCGAGGTGATCTCATCAACTCGGTCACGAAGTCCATCGCAACATCATTCCTCTTCCACTCCGTAATGGGTAACTGTTGTAAGAGCCCCGCTGGTCGCGGATGCTCTGCTTTCACCTGCTGACAAGTAGAACATCTCATGACAAAACCAGCAACATCCTTCTTCATACATGGCCACCAGTATTGGCGATGAAGATCCCGATACATCTTGGTGACGCTAGGATGAACTGACCAAACTGAGAAATGGAAATCTCACATCAGCTCCTCGCGTATGTCTGATGGCACCCATACGCGTCCTTGGAAACGCAAGATCTCATCCTCGCCCACTATCCATCCAGGAAGAGGGTCCCCTCCTGACACACTCTCCCACAGGACTAAGCCTTCTGAGTCTGATAGCTACCTCATCTATACCTGATCAAGTAGCGTGGAGGTAATAGCTACAGAAGATAGAAAGGTCTGTCCTCATCTGTCGTGAACCTCCAGATGCATCTCAGAGAACAGCGCCATCAGCTTCCACTCACTACTAGCCTCCTAAACTGCCTAAATATGATTTCTCCTTCTCAACGCGTCTGCCACGACATTTCCCTTTCCCGACGTATAGGAAAACTTGAAATCAAAATACTGATGATACTCAACTCACTTGCGCTACATCAGATTCAGATCACGCTGAGTGAAGATATACATGAGACTCTTGTGGTTAGTGAAGACCACAAATTGATCTCCCATAAGATAGTGTCTCCAACAGCGCAAGGCATGAACAACAGCTGCCAACTCCAGATCGTGCATAGGGTAGTTCCTCTCATGTGGCCTCAACTGCCGAGACCCGTACGCAAAGACTCCATCTCCCTGCAAAAGCACAGCTCCAAGCCCGACACCTGAAGCATCACAATAAACAGTGTAGCTCTTGCCTGGCTATGGCAAGACTAGTATCGATGCTGACGTCAACCTCCCTTTCAGCTCTTGAAAGGCTGACTCACAAGAATCTGACCATATGAACTTCGCCCCCTTCTTGGTCAGACCTGTCAAAGGTGCTTCTAGATAAGAAAAGTCCCGAATGAAGCGTCTGTAGCATCCATCCAGCCCTAGGAATCTCCATACCTCAAAACGTTCTTCGACTGCACCCAGGAAACTACAGCTCTCACTTTCTATGGGTCCACAGATACTCATGCCTCAGAGATAACATGACCCAAGAATTGAATCTGATCTATCCAGAAGTGGAACTTCGAGAGTTTAGCATAAATCTGATGCTCTCTCAGTGTACTCAGAATGATCTCAAGATGTGTGGCATGGTCGTGTCGAGTGTGAGAGTACACCAAGATATCATCCATGAAGACCATGATGAAGGAATCCAAGTATGGATGGAACACTCGATTCATCAATTCCATGAAAACTGCAGGTGCATTCGTGAGTCTGAAAGGCATGACTGTATACTCGTAAAGACCGTACCTGCTCCTGAAGGCTGTCAGAGGTATATCTGATGGTCTAACGCGCAACTGATGATAACCGGACCTCAAGTCGATCTTCGAGAACACCCAGGCTCCTCGAAGTTGATCGAAAAGGTCATCAATCCACGGCAAGGGATATCAGTTCTTGACCGTCAACTGGTTCAGCTTCTGATAATCCACACAAAGCCGAAGGGTACAATCTGCCTTCTTCGCAAACAGAACAGGCGAACCCCAAGGAGAAGTACTGGGTCGGATGAAACCCTTATCTTGTAGCTCCTCCAAATACTTCTTGAGCTCCTGGAACTCAGGTGTGGCCATCCTATATGGAGGAATGGACACCAGTGCTGCTCCTGGCACGAGCTCAATAGAGAATTCTACCTCACGCTTTGGAGGAAAACCCAAAAAGTCCTCTGGAAAGACATCCCTGAAGCGATCCACCACTGGAGGAAAGTCCAACTGTGGAGTCCCCTGATCATCCAAGTAAAGGCTAGCAATCTGGGCTGTCACCCCTCCTAGCCCAAGATGCTCGAGTCCCGCTCGACTCGCCCGAACGTCCCATTCGCCTCTATGAAGGAAAGATTCACGTTCTGGTGAAATGAAACTGACTCTGTGGCGATAACAGTCAACGAATGCCTGGAAGGGAATCAACCAGTCCAGCCGAGAATGAAATCATAGCCAGTCATCTTTAGGACATAGAGATCCCATAAGAAGTGAAACCCTGAAACCTCGAGAGAGCACTCTCTACACTGGAGTACACTAGATGTCCTCGTTCCCAAAGGTGTGTCTAGTGTCAACGAGTCGGCAGAAGAAAAGATGCAGAGTCCAAGGCTCTCCACAATGGAAACAGAGAAAAATCTATGTGTAGAACCAGTATCGAAAAGGGCTGAAGATAAAAATGAGGCTACTAAAATCGTACCTCGAACAGTAGAAGGGTCGGGATCCTGCTCATGATAAGTCTGCTCCACAGCGAAAGACTGGCCCGTGTCGCGGCCCTGCGCCCCTGGCTGACCACTCTGAGCTGAACCTCCCTGCTGGTGCTGAGGAACTGGTGGCTGACTGCCATGGCCTCGACCTCCACCTTGGCCCGAACGGCCGAAAGAACTCAAGTTTCCTGACTGGTGAGAAACTGGTGGGGATTCTCCTGAATGAGGAGTCATGGAAGAACCCTGGTCACCAGCTGCTGGTCAGAAAACCTGGCATAACCGCTGAAGGTGACCCATCTTGTCGCAAGTTCGGCACTCCATGGGGTCCCTCTGGCACTGCGGCCTCATGTGCCATGTCTGGCCACACTGATATCATGTCACATGGCTTCCTGATGATGTTTCTCGCTTCCTGGAATCACCGTGTGTGGGCTCCCTATGGCGCTTCTTGCTATCATCTAGAGGAAAGATAACTCTGGAAGAAGAACCTCCCTAGTTCGTAGCTCTGGAGTCTCTCAGATTTCACTCCGCAATCAGTGCCTGGTTGACGATGGAAGTAATGGAAGTCAGCTGGAAGATGTTCACCTGCGAGCGGATCTCCCGCCTGAGTCCATCCTCAAACTTCCTCGCCAATAACACCCCACTCCCATACCAAAGGGGTGTATAACGCTGCAGCTCAGTGAAACGAGAGGAATACTCCATGACAGATAGAGTACCCTGGTCTAAGATCATGAACTTTGGGGCTCGGTCGGCCCTCAGGGTCTCCGGGTAGAAGTAGTCGTAGAAAGCGTGCTGGAACTCCTCCCAAGCCATAGCCTGCTGTTGACCCGCCTGTGAGACCACGTCCCACCACCTCTTGGCGGAGTCTCAGAGCATGTAGGTGGCGATCTTGACCCGCCTCTCTGGAGACGTCTCCAGTTGCTCGAAGATATTCAGCATGGCTTCCAGCCATGTCTCTGCAGCCTGAGGTCCTCCCTCCCCCGAGAATGTGGGAGGATGCTACTGCTAGAAAACCCACGTCAAGTCTTCCATAGACGAGGAAGGAGGCGGTGCTCCCATGAATGCCTGCATCATCCTCATGAAACCTTCCCTGAACTGCGCATCAGTGCCCACGACTGGTACAACAACTAGTGCCAAGGCTGGCTCAGCTGGGGGGTCAACAGGAAGTCCCTCATTAGCCCTGTCTGGCATCTGATCACTGCCTGACGACAGACGTACGACCGTAGGACGTCTCGGAGGCATAGCTCTGAAAGATCAAAAGCACACCTTAGATCAGGAAAACAAGGACAAAGAACACAAGAGTACAAAACAGGAACAGGGGAAGAAAAACACACAAGATTTCAAAACACGACTACACGGTGTGTCCTCTTAAACCACTGACATGGGTGTGTACTCTCACCCTACAAGTCGTGTACACTTCAAACTAC
This sequence comes from Viscum album, assembly GCA_963277665.1. Lineage (NCBI taxonomy): Eukaryota > Viridiplantae > Streptophyta > Magnoliopsida > Santalales > Viscaceae > Viscum > Viscum album. The sequence continues at coordinate 341,010,252 of OY728167.1, forward strand.
ATGGAGTGTTGACCCCCACACATGGCGTGTACTTGAAAACTATTCCCCTACCCGAGTATCCTTACATGGCTAACCCACACGGTCCGACTCAACCCGAGACTACACGGCGTGTTCGAAACAAACACGGCGTGCACTAGGCAAGGATTCGGCGGTCCGTGTTGTTGAGTACACGTCCGTTTACATGGCTGGACCTTAAACGGCGTGCTCCGAACAAGCACGACATGCATAGGCAAAGGCGACACCGTCCCTTGTTGTTCGTGACACGACCGAGTACCTGAGAAAGACTACACGGCGTGTTCCGAACAAACACGTCGTGTGGAAAGGAAGGTAACGCCGGCCCGTGTTGTTCGTGACACGGCCGGGTACCTGGAAAAGACGACACGGCGTGTTCCCTATGTACACGGCATGTTCTACCCGAGCTTCCCCGGCCCGTGTTGTTAGTGACACGGTCGGGTACACGGCTCCGAACTCACACGGCGTGTACCAATGGTACACGACGTGTTCCCAAAGTTACTCCCACGACACCGTGTTCTGCTCACACGGTCAGTGACACGGCCTGAAAACTACACGGCGTGTATCTAAAAAGTACACGCCGTGTATTCTAGGTTTTTCTGGGCAGTAGCTCAGAAACTGCGCAGAATTCCAGAAACACTAAAAACGAGGGAAAAGATGCCAAATTCCGATCTGTGAGGGCCCATAACACCTCAAGAACCAAATTTTTGGCGTTCACTTTTAACAAAGAACAAAACAATAGTTTTCTAACATAGCAGCATAGAATCTATCAAGCAACTATCACAACAGCATGCATAATCTACACAAAGTCTATCACAACAGCATGCAATCGCTAATGCACCCTAGATGGCATGGCAAGAATGCATGACATGTGATTTCTACAAGTGCCTATATGATGCATGAGATGGAATACCCTCATCTCATCGGGATGCAACAGAAATAGAACCGAAATATTAAAACAATAACCGCACAAGTCATGTGAATCACTCTAGGTGAAATCAGATCAACTATAAAATCTCAAAACCAGAAAACTGTAATTAACGAGGTAGTATGGATTTTCCCTATACAGGGGTTAGCTACTCCTGGGCATGCTTAATTCCAAGTACCGAATCCATCCTATCCCTGGATAAAGTCTCCAAACAGAAAGGCAAGAGAAAATAACTCCTCTGATACCACTTTGTAACGTCCCAAGTCTGGAGCCCCTCCACTGGTGCCCCGTACCCAGTTCACCACATGACCTTAAGTGTGTTTCCCTGAATGCCAGAGGCTACCGACTAGTAGCGAGGGCCTTGGTGAGTCAGTGGAGAAACTATGCCCTCATTTGTAAAGGTATACAAGAGAAGGAAACAACAATAAACAGTGGAAGCAGTAAACAACATGCATAATAATAGAAACCAAACATCGGAAGCAATACAGATATATAACAATGATGACAATAATGCAGCAGGTACAAGTATCTATGGAAAGCAGGAAACACAACAACGTGATGGAATACAACTGAAACCAAGTGAAAAAGAAAAACAAAGAAAGCTCCTCAGCATCGTGATCCACGGCTCAGTTCCATGCTCCCCAGCTCCTGGTGCAGTCTAGATCCTGAAGTAGAAGGGCACTTGCCTGTAACTATACCTGCAGCAATATAGACTGCTTGGGCCCAAAAGCATGGCCCAAACAGGGTGTGAGACACAATCCCAGTAGGAAATCACCCAAAGATTTGTGCCTAACAGTCAATGAATACATGGCAGTAAATAAACAAGAAGCAGTAAACAGGAAAGCACAAGCAGCTACAATCCACAGTTCTAAAAAGTAAAGTACACAAGTAAACATCCAGCAATAAAAGAATAAACAGGTAACCCTCTGGGTAGCTCTCACAGTATAACCTCTATGGTTCAACCTATAAGCACTAGCAACCATCTGGGAAGCACACACAGTCTCACCCCTCTGGTTCAGCTACGTAATTAAGCAGACTCTCTAGGGAAGCACTCACCATCAATTCCCCCTATAGTCTCGTATCGTGCTAAAGGCTATCTGGAGAAGCACTCAACATCAATTCCCTATGTGTCCTGCGTCGAGGATCTACAGACTATCTAGGGAAGCACTCAATGTCAATTCACCCTATAGTCTCACATCATAATTAAAAGACACTCTCGAGAATCTCTTCCGTCAATTCTCCCTTTGGTCTACTACTCTAGGTTCTCACAGTCCTGAGTATAACTAAACATGCTCAGTGCGCGCACATCGTCCAAGTAAACCTCAAGAACTACTTGGATATCATTCTAAGGTTCGGCAGCAATAACAAAAGAGACAGTTCCACTATCCTACAACAAGGTATGGCAACTGGAAAAAATCCCAACAGACAAAACAAGCATGGCAAAGCAACCAGAGCACAAAAACAATTACTCTACTCGCAAGCAATAACCTATAATAGAGAAAATAAGAAAAGAAGGCAAACAGCAGGGGAAAACAGGAAACATGCAATACCCCGTTCACGGGTATTGGTGGAATTTTCACATAATACTCATCAACTTTCTACAGAAAGGAACAATCCACCTACCTCGATCCGACGAGATCGATATACGTGAACCTCGATGACATATTCCTCTTAGAACAACGTAGATCTGAGAAAACGCACAAAACGTTCATCCCACGATAACATGGAAATGAGGAGGAATCAAAAAACAAGGCTAAAGCATAAGGAAGAACTCACCGCTGCGATTCCAATTCAATCGACCGTGCTCGAATCGGATAACGGACGGTGAGGAGGGAGCCCGTCGAAGATCCAGTCGTACGGTCACTCTCGGACGGACGAAAACTAAAGAATAAGATGAAACTGGGGGTCAGTCACGACCCCGGTCCGTTTAATGAAAAAAAGGAAAGTACACGGTGTGTACTTCTTGAGTACACGGCGTGTACTTTAATTTTCCATACTCCGAATTAACCGGCCTCCACCTCAGCCTTTCACACCATGTGTGTGGCCCGGACACGGCCAGCACACGTCTTTGAGCCGGGGAAGAGTACACAGCATGTACTTAGAAAGTACACGGCATGTACTTCTGAAATTTCCAGAAAATTCATTTTTCTCAAAAACCCTAGAAAAAGGAAAACGTACCTGAAAGAAGATTCGGGTTCTTACAATATCACTTATATAACCCCATATAAAAATTGTTTTACTAAAAGATATATGTTTATGTTATATTTTCCTTAACTTTAAATTTATTTATATAAAGTATCGTTTTCACTTGAAAGTGGTTCAATGGGGTCCAAAAATAGACCCAAGGATTCCCATGGTCAGAAATGTATCATCCAATAGGGTTAGGACACATGTTAGGGTAATTAAATATTATTATAATTTTATTTTTTACCATTATTTAGCGGATTTACCCTTTAACCATGGTAAATACTATATTTACTGAAGTTACTGTACATAATGTCTAAAAATAGAAGTTAACTATTTACACAATTTGAACCTCCTGATTCCAAATATGGAATCCATTTTTCCAAATTCAAAATACATAAGTTTCAAAAATTAATTTAAAATTAATTTTCGTTGTCAAAACCAAAAAGTTGGTTTTTAAGAAGTAAAAACTATCAAAATATTGAGATGTGTTTATGTACAACTTAAATGTGAAATTACATCAAATGAACTAAATTATATTAAATGATAAAAATATAATCTAATGATACTTTAAAACCACTAAAATTTATAATTTAACACTATGAATTATTTTGATTAATAAAGTTTTTTTAATTAAAATTTAGTATTTTTCACTATTCATCAAAATTTAAAAGTTATCAGAAAAGTATTAAAAATTCACCTTAAGATAATTTTGATATTCCGAAATCAAAAATGTAGTCTATTTTACCAAATTCAATTTTTAGGAGTGTCTAAAATTAATTTTATTATTGTTCACAAAAGGACCTAAAAAGTAGTTCTTTTAAGAAAATGGTTTTTCTAAATATATTTCTATTTTAACAAAACTTATAAATTTCATTATAAATATATTTTCTTTATTTCAAAAAATTATAAATTTTATTTAAATTTTATTTTTTTTCTATTCATATTACAATATTTAATTGATAAATAAATATATTTTTTAAATAATTATAATATTAATGTGTTGTTTCACAGAAACCCAATCTTGCTTATAACGCAAGACAAGTCGGTGTTGCGTGTGAAATAAGCTATTAAATTACTTTAAAGAGATAACATACTATGAAATCTTGGGGTGTTACACTAGGAACCCTCGCCCCATCTCTCCCTCTAGTCTCATTCCATGAAGGGTCATGAACACCCTTGTTCACCGGTATAAATATGAAGGGGTTATCTCGACTAGGGATATTCCAGGGCATAGAATCTATGGAATCATTCCATCACCACCACCCCCAAGGGCCTCGTGGGGGGTAATCTCCCCCCATCACCATAGAAAACCATTTTGGGATCCTCTTCCTAGAACACTCTAACAACTCCCTCCCATATGATGAGGAGGTAGGGGACATGCGGGTCACGGGTGCAATAACTACCACCGGAGGGTATCCTAGGAGGTCCCCTACCACTCAATGTCACTAACAACATCGATCGACCACACTAGCTATTGAAAATGTTGATCATTACCATTTTCTTCTATCCCTAGTACAGAATACCTAATGCTGACGTCGGGGGATGGGTTTCCAACCTTACTGATATGAGGCCTCTATGATAGCTCCAAGGGACCCTACCACAACTGACATACCTCCTAACCTCACCACCAATGCATGGGTGGATGTCATATATTTATTGGGATTGATACCCCAACCACCTACTAGGCAGGTCGGGTTGAATCTCCCTATTGAGGGCACAATCGAGAACCATCATTGGTTACCCAATGATTAAAAACTCCACCGTGGGGACCTCCCCCATAATGTTATTAGTCATGATTTATTCGATAATACACTAGGTTTTTATTTGTTTTCACAGGAATTAGGAATTTAGTACTCAAAGAAGGACATGCTGAAAAATGGAAAAATAAACATTACACATCATGAATCTTTAGTACACGATGTGTACTCCTCAAGTACACCACTTTCCATCTGAATTAAAAGGAATGAATCCAAAGTATAGGACATACACCAAATACATGACATGAATCCAGATTATACATCATGAAAGTATAGAATTTCAAATATGATGAGATATATGACATGAACTCATTATACGACATAAAAAGTTCAAAACCTAATTGCCACCGAAGATACAAGCTGTGAAATATGAAGATCCAAGATCTTTAGATAAAATTTTGGATCTTAAGTATATGCCATGAAAACCAATTGCATTCCATTAAAGGCTCGATGCATAATTCACTTAAATCATGTTCATGATGTGAATTAGTTACACATTGTAAAACACCCATGATCTATATATATTTAGTGACCCCAATGTGAAAAAAGTATTTGGACGTCCAAACTCCTTTCCTCTATTTTTTTGTTTCTTTACTTTTTTATTTCCATATTGTTTCAATTTCTTTATTTTTCTATTTTAATCATTTCATTGTTGCTACTTTTGATTTCAAGACTCGTTATTTGCACATGTCGTACAATGCTTGAATAAAATTGCTTTTGACATTCAATACCAATCTACCACTTCTTTCTTTGTTTTTTATTTATTTAATTTATTTTTTAATTTATTTTTTCATTATTTCAATTGTGTATTTCAATGATTTAACTTGTTTATTTTTCATGTCGAACATGTTTCCATGTGTTTCCTTATTTTATTTTAATACCTTAATGTGTGATTAGCCTGCTTAGGGTTAGGGGTTGAGATTAGGGGTATGTTCAAATGTAATAAATCTATGAACAAAATCTTGGTAACCCTATGGCTAGTAATTAGGATAAAAATAATTTTAGACTCATTATTTGTCAACTACCCTGACAATCGTAGGTGTGATAAAAGGACCCTAGCCAAATTGGAGTTGAGCAGGATAAGACTAATAGCCTATGATTCTTTCTCCCTATAATCTAATCTTCCTGTACATATTTTTTTTACTATATTTGGACCAATTAGTAGTTTCCATCTTAGGTATATCTAATTGGTTGGACCAAGATCAAGTGGTTACCTTTGCACCACTTTACAGCTTAAGCCATAGGTATATCCCAAGATAGATTTAGGATTATCTTCTTCCTAAACCCTGAAATTGACCCTAAACCCTTTTTAAATTAGATTAAATCCCAATATATGTAGTTTTAGAAAACTCAAACACCTAATAGATATTGTGGTGGCTCCAATAAAAGGTTTTTACTACTAGGTTTCTAGCCTAAAAGTTGTCCAGGTGTGTTTGACCCCACATTTACATTGTACTATGCCTTTGTGTCCAAGTGTACTTTGGGAAATATATATTCTAATATGATCAATTCATGTTCATAATCAAAAAATTCATGCAGGATGGTAAAATTTTGGAATTATTTTCTGGGATAGTTATTCTTAGGAATAGTGACCTTCAATATGAACTTAGGATTGCCTCATCCCCTTTTTATTTTCCTCCTTTCTTTTTACAACTTTTTCTTATATAATAGACTAATCGCCTAATTATATTTATCTTAGTGCATGCATCAGGGTCCCCTGACTCATTCTAGGATCCTGGATGGACTAGAATTGGAATCTTTTTATCCTAAAATTGAATGATCTATTTTTAAACTTATTCATTTCATCATGGTTGTACACAATAATCTTACATCATAATACCTATAATATGTGCCACTTTAACATAAGGGTGAGTGACCAGCACTGTAGGAGTGCACCATCATAGATTATGACTTATCATCCATCATTGGTGATGCACTTAGCATTGTTCTCCCTCCTATTCAGGAGGATTCATTTGAGATAAAACTCGGACTCGACCATATGATCCATAACATGGGGAGGTTTAGTGGATTAAAAATAGAATACCCCCATGAAAAGGTTTATAATTTTCAAAAATATTTTGAAACCTTTTGAAACCAATGTGTATCATATCGCATTGTCAGACTGTGAGTATTCCCCTTCCCCTTACACGACAAAGCCAAGGATTATATTAAAATTCAAGCTCTTGAGTCCATCATGACTTGGGAATACCTAGAAAATAAGTTTTTAGATAAATATTTCCTAATGATCCGAACCTAGAAGATCATAAATGAGATCCAAAATTTCAACCAGGTAGACAAAGAATCATCTTGGGAAGCCTGAGACCATTTTAGGAACTAAACCGTAAGTTCCCACATCACGTACTTGATGTGTGGATACAACTTCAAACCTTCAAATGGGGACTCAAACCAACTACACGCACTGTTGTAGATGCCACCGCTGATGGTGGGATCATGATTAAGACACCTGAAGTTGATATAGAACTATTGGATGAGATGTCCCACAATTTCAATCTTTGGAAGAGTGATAGAGGAATGATATGGTGTAGAATACATCAAGTAGAAAAGAACTACCACCCGGTGGCACAAGTTGAATCTCTCATGAAGAATCTTGAATCTTTTTAGCTGAATGCTCCACCATCTCCACCTCCTTCCCCTAATATAATGATAAAATCATGTGAAATTTTTGGAGGAACACACCCATTTCAGGACTATAGGGAAGTAATAAAAGACCCAAAAATACAATATTGTAATTAAATTAATTACAATCAACAAAATCAGCAATACTAGTAGCCCCAAAAATACCAGTAGAAATATTATCAGTAGACTAGATTGGCCACCACAACATCCCAACCAAGGTTATTTTCAATCAAGGAGTGAGTAAGTGACACCATGGAATCAGGGACCACCTGGGTACCCACATCATATTATAGGTCCTTGATTTTAGTAACAATTTGAACAACAAAAATTTACCCCAAGAGCACAACAGTTTCCACCATCTCAACAATAGTAGTTTCAATAAGCTCTACTAATAACCCCACAACAATATCCACCTCTACAATAAAATCATGAGAAACCAATCACCATATTTTTTCAAAAGTAATACCAAAGTATGACTACCCAAGAGGCTGAAATGAAAAACCAAAGGGGTTCCCTCAAAAACCTTGAGCATCAAGTGGGACAAATCTCAAAGACCCTATCAGACCAATTACAAGGTACTTTGTCTGGTAATATTGAAACTCATTATATAGATGAGGATAAGGTTGTGTTTATTAGAAGTGTAAAATTGTTGGTTTTCATCATCCATGAGGAGATGAGGAAAAGCAACCAAAATATCCTAAAAAACATGCTTCAATCATCAGTGAAGATGATGATGCTAGCACAAATAAAGCTAGTCAGGAGAAAATTCTAGAATCAGAGAAAACTGAAAAGATCCAGTTCAATAGAAACCTAAAAATGAAGTACTTTATATGGAACCACCACCTTAAAAACCCCCTCTCCCCTTTATAATGAGTATGATATAATCTAAAATAGAGGAGAAATATAAAAAATAGAAATAATTAAATAATTTCACATCAATATACAATTTGTAGAAGTAATTGCTGAAATTTCTATATATGATAAGTTTTTGAAATACTTTCTCTCAAGTAAGAGTAAAATGGAAGACCTAGGATTCATCTCTTAAAAATAAGAATTATCTGAAGTTGTTTAGTAGAAGTTACCTCCCAATATGTGAGAGCCCAAAATTATATCTATTTCTTAAACTATTGGGACATGTAATTTCAGAAGAGCCTTATATGATTTTGGTATGAGTATAAATCACGTTCCAATGAGTGTCTTATAAAAAATGGGGCTTGAATAATTAAAACCAATGATAGTATCACTTCAACCGGTTGAATGGTTAGTCAAGTACCCTTGAGGACTTCTTGAGGATATCTTATTCAATGTTTTCAAATTCATCTTTCTTGTAGATTTCCTTATCTTTGACATAGAGTAAGAGGGTGATGTTCCTATCATCCTAGGGAGATCATTTATCATCACTGGGAAGGAATTTATTGAAGTAAATCAAGGATAACTAATATTATGGGTTGGTGAAATACAGGTAATGTTCAACTTAGCAAAGGCCACCAAGAAAATCGATTACTCATTTGATTGTCAAGCCATCCTTCTTACTGATGATAAAGATGATTATATAACCACTGAGGATAATAGAGATGCCAAAACTCTAGATGGAGATGACTATAATGACTATAAGGTTGTAAATTAAATTGAACCTCTAATAAGGGATATTGACCCACCATTCATACCCTCATTCATCAAACTGCCAATGTTGGAATTGAAACCTCTGTCAAGCACGCTAAAGTATTTTTTTCATAGAAAGAGTAGTTACACTACTAGTTATTATCAATACATAACTAAGTCAATTTAAAGAATAAAAACTCATTGAAGTCCCAAAAAGGAACAAAAAAATAATTTCCTGGGGAGTGGCTGACATTAAAGGAATCATCCCTACAATATCCACCCACATGATTTTTTTGGAAGATGGTGATAAAACCAAAATTAAATCCCAAAGGTGACTCACCCCACTAATTAAATAGGTATTCAAAAAGAAATTTTTGAAACTTCTTGACATTGAGATAATATTTTCTATCTATGACATCAAGTGGACGATCCCACTATAAGTTGACCTGAAGAAATGTGGCTTGACCATGGTTAAAAATGATAAATATGATCTAATTTCAACTCAAACCATCATTATGTGTTGAGTATTTGTTGATTATAGAAATATCAACATAGTGAATATTCTTATCACTTTCATGGATAAAATGCTACAGTGACTTGACGGACATCAATATTATTATTTTCTATATGGATATTTTGGATACAATCAAATTGAAATGGGCCAAAAATACTACTCAAAAACTATATTTACATGTCATTCTGGAACCTTTTCTTATAGATGGATATCCTTTGGAATGTGCAACACACTAGAAACTTTCTAGTGGTGTGTGACACACATATTTCATGATATAGTGGAGAAGTTTATAGAAATTTTCATGGTTGATTTCTCCATTTATGGGAGATATTTTGAATTTTGTCTAAGTAATCTGGACCTAGTACTACAATGCTATGGGGAGAAATTCTTAGTGCTAAATTTAGAAAAAAAATCATTGAATGGTACAATGAAGTATAGTCCTTGTAAAAAAATATAAAATAAATTCATTGAATTTGATCTAGAAAAAATCAAAATAATTAAAGATTTACCTGAGCCTAAAATAATGAAAGGAATAAGGAGTTTTCTAGGCCACATATGATTTTATCACCACTTTATTCAAGACTTTACAAGAATATCTCACCCACTGATGGACCTTTTATCAAAGTATAATTATTTTTATTTCACTAAATAGTGGTGTTCATTCAACACTCTAAGGAATAACTTAGTATCCACTCCTGTTATAATATCACCAAACTGGGACAAATATTTTGAACTGGTGTGTGATGTCAGTGATTTTGTAATAGGAACTGTTTTTGGACAGTGGGTAGGAAAAATATTTCATCTCATTTATTATGTTATTCATACACTGAACGAATCTCAAGTTAACTATATGACCACAGAAAAGGAACTGCTCTCAGTCGTCTACTCACATGAAAAATTTTGATCATACCCCATGCTATCCAAAGTAGTGGTCAATAATGATCATGCAAAACTCAAATACCTATTGAGTAAAAAGCATTCCAAAATGCGGTTGACACGGTGGATACTTTAAATGTTCTATCATGGGAACTCTTAAATAATGTTCATTTTTGGGTTATTTAGGTGCAGTAGAGTGGCTAACCAAGGTCGTCTCTCAAAGGAGGAAGTAAATTTAACAACATATTAAAGGTATTTGAAAATAAAATAAAAGGGAAGAAAAAAAATACTTAAAATTAAGAGGGGGTTTATCATTTATAAAAGAATAAGAAGTATTATGGAATAAGATTTCATTTTTTTTTGAAACGAAATTCGATTAATAAGACACAATGAGAAGATTTTTATTTTATAAAATATTTTTAGAAGTCGTAATCGATCTAAATATACCTCTTAAATTACTTATTAATCATTATAATTTAATTTAACATCCACTTAATAATGATCCCATAATTTTTTAACCCTATAACCCTATTAGAATTAACTTTACTGCAAAGATAAAAAGAGTTAAACCCTAGTATAGCTTTGAAACAAGCAATCGCAGCACCCTGCTTTGATTGTTGTTCTAAGGATAGCTTATGTTAAGTGGTAAATTAGGTAATAAATAAATTATGTAAATAAATATTAATTTATTTTATGGATTATTTTTGAACTCTACAAATTTATCCCATGTGGTTTTGTTTTACCAGTTAAGTTTACGCTCTCACAATTTACACAAATATTGACCTCGCATGTTTTTGTGTTAACTGTTAGATTGCTTGATTAGTTTATTATAATTTAAAAACTCAATTCAAGGAACATATTATGAAAATTTTAGTATCTCATTGATTCAAAATAAATAAATGAAAGGAATATCGAATACTAAGAAAACTACTCTTCCATGGGCAGTGTAGTCATAGTAGAAACGTATTGAATTTGCAATGGTTTGGAAAGGGTATAACCCAATACAATTTATATTCATGAATTACAGCTCAAATAGTAATATTAAAGAAGAAAAAAATTGAATAAAATAGAATAAATAGAATAGGAACTAAGAATTTTATTTCTAGAATAAAAACATTAGCATGTGAAGAAGAAGAAGAAGAAGGCTTCGATGAAGGGACCCTGGTTTCAAGAGCTCTCTCTTGAAATGCTTGAATAAATGGAGTTAAACCAATTACCCTCTTCTTTAAATATTTCAATTCACATCCCAACCCCTCCAAATGATAAAAATACATATTTACAGAGTGGGGGAGGATAGGTTCCAAGTGGTTTCATGTGTGAATGGGGAAATTTTCCAAATATTTTAATCCAACTTGCACTGCATTATTGACTACAAAAACGCATGAATCGTCTATCCTTATAGAATTATTAATTGTAATAAAAAATTTATCGAGTGATTATCAAAATTTGGGCCTAATCAAAGCACGGATGTAGAAGTTATAGCCCAAATACTAAAGTAGTTTCCAATCTGGAGAGTCCAGTCCATCTTTGATTTGATGGCCCATTTAGTCTAATCAAATACATGATTTAGATCCTATGGATGGAATGAAAGTTTTATCCCATTAATTCAGGAACACAGTTACAAAATTTTAAGTTCAAATGATTCCAATAAAAATATTTATGTTTGAAATACTATAGTGAATTTTAAAGGGTAAAACTAGAATTTTCATCAGATTTTCAAATGAATGATCTAATCCCAAATATTCTATAAATAAACATATTTAGCATAATGTGGGGAAATTATATCATTTATTATCAATAAAATTTTCAATAAAATTTTATTTTATCAACTCCACCACACTTATCCTTTTTCACTCCTGGGTAAAACCTCAAATCATGTATTCCAAAAAGAATGTGACAAGATATGCACATTCATATTCCTCAATCCATAGTGGAAATATAGGAAAAGTAAGAATTCCATTAAGTGTAGATATCAATAAATTTTAAATACATTGTCTCATAAGTTTTATCAAAATAAAATCTAGTGATATTAATGGCACTAATCATAGATAAACAAGTTATGGGTCCACCATGTCATTAATTCCCCATGTGTGTGTGTTCCAACCATTTCAAGATCATATCTCCACCTTTTTTTCAATATATTCAAATTAAGTAAAACAGTTATTCTTACCTCATTTAATTCACTAAACATATTCTACATTCATTTTCAATAAAATTTCAATACCCACTCACTTAATCATTCTTGAAACTCAAACCTTAAGTTCCCGACCTAAATATCCTCACGTGTAGAACATTTCATCACTCCCCTCATTTATTTATTTTTTGTTTTTTTTTCAAAAGTTTCAATTGGAAAAAATCTCACACTCATCTCTAAACCCTTGTTTGATCTCCACACAACACTAATAGTTATAGTGATAACAATATCATAGGTCAAGTAAGAGTGGGTTTTGACCTCCCCAGGACACAACCCTTTTTTTGGTTTTTTTGATTTTATTGTTTTTGTTTTTGAGGGTGTACAATAGTCAGATAACTGGTACACACGCATAGGTCAATTCAGTACAGTAATGAAACCAAATGGAAGAGAAACAAACCCATGGATAAACCATTGATATAAGATGATTTTTTTACCTAACTTGGTTATACCTTCAATTGAGTTGGAAAATTTTCTCAAGTCATGGTTGAGTGAAAAGTTGTGTAGGGAAATAAATGGCACAATTTACCCTGAAAAAATATCACAAAGAATGGTGTCAAAATCTGAAAGGTTTTATAATGACACAACCAATCATATCATCACCAACTTCAATTTTTATAAAAATATACCCTTTGATGAATAAATATTTCATGCTTATCATGACACCAATGAATTTTAAAAACATGCATTTTCCATATATTCTATATCTAAATGAACAAGTTACATAATATTTTTTTCCTTTTTTTTGTTGTTTCTTTTTTTTTTTTGCAATTTTTAACCAAAAACTTAATAGAAAATACACAAAAAACACACAAATAAAAGGCCTAAATAGCTACCCCAAAATATTGTCCCCTCCATCACACTTAAAATATTTCATTATCCTCAATGTAGACCTATGAGATGATATGTGTATATGAAATTTATAATTTTAAATAGGAAAACTAATATAAAAGTGAATGGGTTAGGAACAGCATGATATTCTCATTTGATTATGGGCTCATGCAGTGTGATGAAATCCACTACATTAGTATAAAGTACCTCAATGTATTTCTTAAAACATTGCTCGTTGAATTTAAATCTCATTACAATTTCCTCTTGAGTGATCTCCACTGCACAATAAGGAAAAAATTAGATACATTATAAGGACCTAACCATCTAGAACACAACATACCTAGAATTAGCTTCAGTCGTGAACTGTAGAGAAGGAATTTTTCACCGACATGAAATTGACATTGTTGGATCATTATTTCATGGGATGATTTTGATATTTCCTTATATAGTCTTCTCATATGATGATAATAAAATCTCCTCAAGCTCTTGAATTTATATCTTCCTTTGAATTCCATCTTGGACCAAATCCATGTTGAATTTCTTTATAGCCCAATAAGCCTGATGCTCAACTTCCACAGAGAGATGATAGGATTTCCCAAAAATAGTCCAAAATGGGGAAATACCTATGGGGGTCTTGTATGTTGTCCTATAAAGCCATAATGCATCATCCAATCACTTTCTCCAATCCTTCATATCCGGCTACACAGATTTCTCCAAAATTTGTTTCAACTCATGATTTGAAACCTCATTATGTCCATTTATTTGGGGGTGGTATGGTGTTGATTTTTTTCATGTCACCCCATACTTTTGAAGGTGGGAATCCAAATTTTGATTGCAGAAGTGTGTCCCATGATCATTGATGATAGCCTTTGGTACTCCAAACCTACAAAAAAATTGTGCCTTGACAAAGTCCACTACAACATGAGAATCACCAGTCTTAGTGGCCTTAGCCTCCACCTATTTTATCACATAATAAATATCGATCAAAATATACAATAAACCAAATGAACTTGTAAAATGACCCATAAAATCAATTCCACAAACATAAAAAATATCATTGAATAATATGGGTTGCTGGGGCATCTTGTGTCTCCTAGAATTGATCCCAGTGTGTTGGAAACATGAGTTTGACTTACAAAACACATGAGCATCATGGAATAAGCTAAGACAATATAATCCAGAGTCTAAGACTTTACAAGCTATCTGTTGGGGTCCAAAGTGTCCACCATAAGCAAGTGTGTGACAAAAATGTAAAACATACTCAAACTCATGATCAGGAACATACCTCCTAATAACTTGGTCATTACACATGCGCCATAAGTAGGGATCATCCCACATATAAAATCCAGACTCACTTTTTAAATTTTGGACTTGATATTTCTTTAAATTTTTAGGAATTTTAGAGGAAACAAGGTAGTTAACTAAATCATTATACCAAGGATGTGTATCTAAGAGTGCATAAAGATGCTCATTAGGAAAAGTATCATGAAGTGGTACCTAGTCCATGGTGTCATTCTCTAGTGTGGGAGTAATCCTAATCTTATGATCTACCACCAGGTTTTTTGAACCCTTATTTTCCTTTATCTCAATATCAAATTCTTGAAGAAGGACAGTCTATTGGATAAGTATTGGATTTACATCAGGATTCTTCAAGAGGTACCTCATAGCTGCATGGTTATAAAAAACAACTACTTTAGAGCCCAATAAATATGAAATGAGTTTATATAATGAAAATATAATGGCTAGAAATTTTTTTCCATGGTTTTTTAGTTTTATTGGGTTGAATCCAATGTTCTTGAAGCATAGGCAATCACATTTGAATGTCCTTACACCCTCTGAGATAAGACTTCTACAACTGCCAAGTTAGATGCATCACATATAATCTCAAATCTAATGTCCTACTGTGGGGGTTGTATGATTGATTGAGTGGTCATACGCTTCTTTAACTCATCAAAGGAAGTCCTAAAAGAATCATCAAACCGAAAATCCGCATCCTTTTGAAGTAATTGTGACATAGGAAGATAATTCTTACTGAAATCTTTGATGAAGCACTAATAAAATCATGAATTCCCTAGGAAAGATCTAACATCACACACACATGAAAGATATTCTAAGGATGAAATAATATCTACCTTAGATTTATCAACCTCTATCCCATGTTTTGACACTACATGCCCTAAGAAAATTCCATGCTCTACCATAAAATGAAACTTTTCAAAGTTCAAGAACATATTCATCTCAAAAAAAATGATTCAACACATTTCCCAAACTAAAGCTACATTAATAAAATGAAGATCCATACACTTTAAAATCATCCATAAAAACCACCATGTAGGTTTCAATGAAATCTGAAAAATACTCACCATGCATCTCTAGAAGGTACCTGGGACATTGAAAAGTCCAAATGGCATCTGTTGGTAGTCAAATATACCGAATGAAAAAGTGAATGTTGTCTTCTCCAAATCCTATGGAGCTATAGGAACCTAAAAATATCTATAAAATCCATCCAAGAAAAAATAGTGTGTTTTTCTAGCTAGTATCTCAATTATTTGATAAATAAATGGGTGGGTAAATGGTCCTTGTGAGTGGATTGATTAAGTTTACTATAATCAATACACACACGCCAACTATTTTTCACCCTCATTGGAACTAACTCATCTCTCTCATTTCTAACAATAGTAACACCACTTTTCTTAGGAATAACCTAAATAGGACTCACCCATTGGGAATCTGAAATTGGATAAATTATACCTACCTAGAGAAATTTTTAAACTTCATTTTTAAAAACTTCTAGAATAGTTGGATTAAGTCTCCTTTGTGGCTACCTAATCAGTTTCACCCCATACTCCAAAATAATCATATGCATTCAAATGGAAGGGATGATACCTGATATGTTAGTCAAGGCCCACCCAATTTCTCGGATGTTCTCCCTCAAAATATTCAAAAGTTTTTATTCATGTTAAAATTGGATATTATTAGTAATTATAATAGGTAATATCTCACCACTCAACAAGTATGAGTATTTGAGATTTTTTGTAAATGACTTGAGTTCCAATGAAGGGGGTGTAGTATGGATGGATATAATGAAGTAACTGAAATATGTGCACAATGAACATCAGTTCTAGAATAAAAATCATCAAAATCAAAAAATAATGCATCAAAACCATCATTATACTCAATATCCAAGTCATAATCAGAGTGAACATGATCAACATCAGAATAATAATCCATTTTAAAAACAAATCAAAGAGAGTTTTATGCATTAGAAATATGTGTGGAAGTGCTCTTAGACATCAAACTAGAACCAATTCTCCTAATATCTCTAATAATAGGACAATAAAAATCCATGGTGTTTTTACTTGGTGGTTCAAAATGGGAGATAAAAAATGAAGAATGGTCCTCTGAGGGGTACTTCATGGAGTCCATAACAATAAATATCACAACTTAATCTCCAAATTTCATGGAATGCATACCGTCATGAACATTTATGATAGTTTTTGTAGTTTTGAGGGAGGGGTTACCTAATATAATGGGACCATGAGAACTTACCTAATCATCCTCCATGTTAATCATGTATAAATATGATGGAAAGATCATGTATCTTACCCAAACAAGTACATATTCAAGGACTCCCACTGGATATGTTGTAGCTTTGTTTGCCAAATACACCACTACTCTCATCGACTTCAACTCACCAGTCTGTAAAGAAGAGAATACAAAGTGAGGCATCACATTAATGGAAGATCCTAAATCACAGAAAGCATCAGAAAAGTGTAACTCCCCTATGGTGCATGCGATGGTAAATGTCCCAAGATCATTTCAATTTTTTGGAATTTCTAGAGTTGGTGTATGAGTGATGACACATTCCTTCCATGATTGATCCTCTCATTTCCCTTTAACCCTATTTGATTATTACAGTGTTATTTTCAGAGTTTTTCATATCTTGGTATTTTCTTAATTGATTCAAGTATAGGTATGTTGATCTCAACACTCTTAAATGTTTCCAAAACCTCTTTTTTCATCGCCTCTTCAGCCATCTTCTTAGTTTGTAAAAATCTTTTTTGGAAATGGAAATATTTTTGGAGGAACATCATCAATATTTTTCTTACCTTTTTCAATCTCCTTGGGCTTATCATAACTTGTTCTTGAATTGGGATTATCCATAGTTAAGGTGAATCCCGGTGGAATGATAGGTGTAGATGTATCAATAATTTTCTTCCCACTTCTCAATGTGATGCCACTGACATTACCCTTGGGATTTGGAGTATGTTGGGAAGGTAGATTTCCAGAGTTCTTACTTACTAGTTCATGGAGGTTGGTGGAAATATAGCTCATTTGTGTCTTCAACTCCCTCAACTCAGAACCTTGACTCTTCATCGTGTTAAATTTATTAAGAACAATTTATTTCAAAAATCATGAGTATTAGAATCTTCCATTGGTTGGGGATTCCCTTGTTGTTGACTTTTTGATTCTTGAGCTTCAAATCTTCTTTGGGGTTGTTGGAAACCCTATGGGTAAATTAGATGGTGCAGGAAATTTTGTTGAAAAGGGGGGCTTTGTTTTTGTCCAGAGCCATAACTCATATCTTATTGATCCTTCCACCCTTGATTGTATGTTAGAGCAAAGTAATCATACTTATTCTAGGGATGTGGTTGTTGTTTCTGCTGATATGGTCTCCTATGGAATATTTTTGCACAATATTCCTTCTCTTGTAGTTAGGGGAAGCAATCAGTTGGGTGGTCTTTTTTAGTAAAAATTACACAAGGCCTCATAGGAGTGGGTTTGGATTTATTTTGATCGAAATAAATCCACCTCACCATAGTGTTCAATTCTTCCAACTTGATATCAATTAAAGGACTTTTAGGGGAATATGGACTTACCTGATGTACTCCCCTTACATGTGGTGTATCTCAATCTCCAAATTATAGGGATTTTTGTGCCATATTTTCGATCAATGCATGTGTGGATACTGGTGTTTTTTCCACCAATTCTCCTATAACCATGGCATCCACCATGATTATTTCCATAGGTGTGATGCCTTCATATAATTATTGTATGAGAATTTTCTCACTAATTTGGTGATGCGGGAAACTTACACACAACTTATTGAATCACTCTCAGTACTCATAAATAGACTCCCCTTAAGCTTTCTTGATTCCTAATATCTCTTTTCAAATGGAAGTAGTCCTTGATGATGGAAAAAAACTCTGTAATAAAATACGTTTCAAATCATTCTAACAAGTTATATCCTCATGTTGTAAATAATACATCCAGTCTTTTGCACTTCCATCAAGTGAGAATGAGAAATCTCTTAGTTTGATTTGATATTTAGATACATTTATTGGTTTTAGGGTTGAACAAACCATATTAAAATCTTTTAGATGTTTTTTGGGATACTCTCTAGATATTTCATGAAATTTTGGAAGCAGGTGTATCGATCAAGATTTTAATTCAAAGTCTGATTCAAGGTTTGGATATACAATACAATTTAGTTGATAATTAATTTCAGGTGTAAAAAAATATAGAACGGTTATATTAAGTTAGTTATTATTGTTTTCAACTATTTTTTCTTGTTTTATGGTTTAATTTTAATTGATTCCAATTTCAATGTTCCTATAATGGAGTAATTCTCCAACTTGTTGAATATTGAAACTTCTCGTAGACTGAGATTGTCTGATTTGAGTTCAAAGACTAAATTCAATATCACGGTAAAGATTTAAAAGATCCTATAGATTATTTCATGTCATAAATAATATAAAAATTAAAAGAATAAAAGTATACCATAATAAAAGAAATTATAAGTTTGAGTTGATGGTCTAGAAAAAGAAGAAAAATAAAACAAAAGAAGAAGAAGAAATCAGATTGGGTAAAGAAGGAAGAAAAAAAAGAATAAGAGAATAAAATGAAAAATAAAATAAATACCTCTAATTGGTTTAAATAATTACTTTCCTCCCTATAAAATACACCAATTTGAAAGGTGTTGTCAGGGGTTCTCTCAAATTATGTTTTCTTTTGGGTTATTTAGGTGCATCATAGGGGCTGACCAATGTCGTCTCTCGAAGGAGGAAGTAAATTTAACAACAAATTAAAGGTATTTGAAAATAAAATAAAAGGTAATAAACAAACTAATTAATAGTATGGGTTTTATTTCTCATTTATAATTGAATAATAATTATGCTGGAAGAATATTTCATTTTTTTCAATGAAATTCGATTAAGAAGACACAATGAGAAGATGTTTTCTTTAGAAAATATTTTTGGAAGGCATAATTGATCTAACAATACCCCTTAAATTACTTTTTAATCATTACAATTTTAATTAACATACACTTAATAATGATCCCTTAATTTTTTAACCCTCAAACTCTATGATAATTAACTTTACCACAAAGATGAAAAGAGTTAAATCCTAGGCTCGCTTCAAAACATACAATCGCAGCACCCTACTCTGATTGTTGTTCTAAGGATAGATTTTGGTAAATGGTAAATTAGGGAATAAATATATTATGGAAATAAATATTAATTTATTTTTGGTATTATATTTTAACTCTATAAATTTATCCCATGTGGTTTTGTTTTACCGATTAAGTTTGTGCTCTCACAATTTACACAAATCTCGATCTCGCGTGTTTTTTCTGTTAATTTTTTAACTACATGATTAGTTTATTGTAATTTAAAAACTAAATTAATGTATTATGTTATTTTAATTACAGTTTCTAATTTATTGAAAATAAATAAATGAAGAAGGTACTAGGTATATCGATTACTAAGAAAACTACTCTTCCATAGGCAGTGTAGTCATAGTAGAAACATATTGCAATTGAAAAGGTTTAGAAAGGGTATAACCCAATACAATTTCTACTATTTAATTCCATAAAAAATAGGAATACTAAATAAGAATAAATTTGAATAAAATAGAAGAAATATATGAGAACCTAAGAATTTTATTTCTAGAAAAAAACATAAACAATTGAAGAAGAAGAAGAAGAAGGCTTCAATAAAGGGATCCTAGATTTAAGAGATATAACTCCTTAAATTACTGGGTAAATAGAGTGAAACCAATTATCCTCTTCCTTAAATCTCATAATTCATGTCCCAACCCCTTAAATTGATAAAAATTCACATTTATAGAGTGGAGGGTAGGCTAGGTTACAAGTGGTTTCAAGTTTGAATGGGGAAATTCATCCAAATATTTTAAGACATATTGAACCACCCTATTTACCATAATAACGTGTTAATTATATATCCTTACAAGTATTATTTTTGAGAAATTTTTCTATCGATCTCCTCTCTAAATTTGGGCCTAATCCAAGCACAGATGAAGAAGTTATGGCCCAAATACTTAAGTGGTGTCCAATATGGTGAGTCCAGTCTATCTTTGAATTCATGACCCATTTAGTCCAATAAAATGGATGGTTTAGCTCATATGTATAGAATTAAAGTTGTATCCCTTTAATTTAGGAACACATTTACAAAATTTTAAGCTCAAATAATTCAAATAATAATATTTATGTTCAAAATACTACAATGAATTTTAAAGGGTAAAACTGGAATTTTCATCAAATTTTCAAATGAATGATCTAATCCCAAATATTCTATAAATAAACAACTTTAGAACAATGTGAGAAAATTATATCATTTATTTCCAATAAAATATTCAGTAAAATTATGTTTTATAATTCCTATTTCTGTATGAATTTTACATAATAATCAAGGATACAACAGGGACTGAAAGCATCATTTCTAATCACCTATCCCGACTCCCATTGCCCATCATTAAAGACAATGATAATTTACATATTTAGGATTAATTTATTTATGAAATTATTTTTAATATAAATACACAATCCCAACCATGGTTTTCTAATATTGAAAACTATCTTTCCATGGTAACACTTCCCCCCTTCTCTAATCAAAAGAAGAAGAAATTCTTGGTTGAGGCCTCACACTATTATCGGGATGAGATGTTATTATTTAAGCATTGTAATGATGGATTAAATTAATGTTTCATCCCAAAGTATGAAGTTAAAATCATACTCAATATGTTTCACATTTTTCCGACTAGAGTAAATTATGGCCCTAAACATACTGTGGATAAAATACTACAAAGAGGAATATTCTAGACCAAACTCCAGTAAGATGTAATATTTTTTGTTCATAGTTGTGATCAGTTACAGTGAACAGGAACCATTAGAAAAATAAAAAAATCCCCAAAATCCCATTCTAAAATTCAAAATATTAGGCATATTGGGAATCAATTTTATAAGTCCATTCCCAAATTCTAATGGGAAATTTTACATCTTAGTCAGAATGGATTATGTTTCAAATTGGGTGGACGACAAAGCCACCACCCATGAAATAACTATGAAGGTCATGGAATTATTGAGTAAAAACATTTTCTTGAGATTTGGATATTTTTGTTTTCTCTTTAGTAATCGGGGAACATACTTTTCAAATAATGTTGTGAAAGGATTGATTGGAAAGTATGGAATTCATTTTAACACTGGAACTCCCTACCACCCATATACAAGGAGGAAAGTTAAATGATCTAATAGGGATATTAAGAAAACTCTTGAAAACATAGTGACTACAAGTAGAAAGGACTGTAGTCTAAAATTTTATGATGCACTTTGGGTGTATCGATTGGAAATCATTTTTTTTTTCATTTTCTCAAAGCCGGTTTATGGGTTACCGGTAACCATACAGAAACTAATCCAAATTACAAATAAACACCCCAACCACATATTCAACCATCCAAATTCAAAATTCAAAAACCATTCCATCATTTCAAACACTAGTACCGAGGTGTCTTGGGTAGAACGCCACCACGAGCCACACCCCTGCTAGCGTTAGCCGTACTGTCGGCAAACACCCATAGGCACTACTCTATTTCATCTAGTTTATGGGAATCTATATCACTTTTTAGATGAAATATATCATCACTCTTATTATCCAGTTAAGAAACTAAATTTAGATGATCAAAAAGTTAGGGAAGTTATAATTATACCAATTAATGACCTGGAAGATATCACAATGGATGCTTATGAAAATTCTCATATTTATAAATAAAAAAAAAAAGAAATGTCATGTCTAAGGCATTGTACGATGAATCTACAAACCATGAGATAAAGTTATAATTTTTAATTTCCGATTGAAACTATTCCCTGGGAATCTAAAATCCAAATGTTTGGGTCCCTTTACAGTTTTCAAAGTGTTCCCCTATGGAGAAATTGAAATTCAACAAGGTGAGGGAGCAACCTTAAAGGTCAGTGGAATGAGACTAAAAATTTATCCCGAACTATTTCACGAAGTGTGTGATCTTTATTTAGAGTTCATATGATTCTTTTTTCATATTTCCAGATGACAACATCATAGTTAGCGCTTTACAGGTGGCATCCCATACTTTTTGTTTTCTATATTTTCATTGTGTGCATATGACCTTTGTTTTTCTTTTTTTAGCACTCTCTGTTCATTGGTCATTAAAAACTTCATTTTAGACACTTTATCCATCTATATAATATATTTTCACATGATATTGATTGTGTGCACCTAAAAAAATTTCTACTTACATATTTATTAACTCATGTGTACTAATGGTTTATCTAGTGTGGGTATTTTGTTTTTAAAAAACTTTTAAAGGTAGCACAATTTCCCATCACCATCCAACAAGTTTCACCATGGCATGATTTTAATTATATGGAGCTCTCGATTCCCTATTTTCAATTCATAATTTTCATTTCATTTATTTATATTTTATACTTTCTATCTATCCCACATTTATTTCCAGAACAATGTGGACATTGTATCATTTTAAGTGTGGGGAAGTCTTTATTGAGCTTTATTATCTATAAACTTGGATTTTTGCTTATTTTAACTAGTCAAGGAGATATTTTTCATTAAATGGATTCATTAACAAGAAAAATCATTTCACTCCTTTAAATAAAAGAAAAAACTTTATTAGATCTTTTTGAAATCCATTTTTACTCCTATTTATATTTTTAGCATGATTACTGAGTTGAGTGATTTAATTTTAATTCTAAATTCTTATAATTGCTTTTGATTGAATTTTTACCAGATATTATGCCCTAGGTGATTGTTAGTTATTTTATACTCCTATTCCCAAGAGGATTCTAGACCAACATTTTCATTTTCTTTTTTGATCTTATTTCTTGAGAGATAATTGATACATGTAAGCCTATCAGAACTTTCATTGGGATCTTACTGAAGCTATGATAAAAAAAATACACTATTAAAATTATTGAGGAAATATTTATTGAGGTATTTATCCTAATACCCACATGTATATCTATCCTTATTTATCCCATAGTATACATCAATAACCTTATTAGGATGGTGAAATTTCAAGCCTATTATCCCTTCGTACCCTACTCTTGGTACTATACTTTATTTTCTTTTGAATAGTTAAGGGGGATTTTTCATCCCTACGATACATGAGATGATTTTTACTGAGGATACTTAAGGTATCATTTTCATCCTATTTTTATGTCATGGTTTATGATTACTTTTGGAATTTTTTACACTTACCCTACTCCTTTAAAAAAATAAATATTTAATAAAATATGGTTTGTGCATAAAAGAAGGTCAAAAATAACCATTACTAGACCAATGAATTTATGATGGATCATATGTGATTAGGTGATGGATTTGAGATGTAGCCAAGGAATTATTTTCAAAAATAAATGAAATGAAAATGTAAAAGGAATATGGAACATTATTTATGCTTTCTTGACATATTCATGGACCAAATTTGAGCTATTAGGATCATGGAGATATTTTTTCCTTAGGGGAGTTTCTATAATGCACTGTTCACTATTATCATGCATTATACTTGAGAGTTTACCCTTATTTTGATCTTTATTTTTACCATTTATCCACCTTCCCTCAGCCTCAGATACATTTGAACCTTATTGTTTAAGCCCTCATGATTAATTTTTTATTTTTATTTATGAAGTAGAGATGATAGAACCAATGAAATCCTATTGTCAGGAACATGTATTTAGGGTACAAGCATAACTATAATTTTATTTTACCTTGAGTGGTGATAGAAAATTCATTGTGAGGTAAATTGAAAAATTGGTATAAGTTTTAAGGAATAGTTAAAAAAATTTAATTAAAGGAAGAAAGAATCAAAATAAAGAACTTAATTATGTGGCATGATTGACTTTCTCTATAGGATTGATTCTTGGGGAATTACTTTTCACTTGCACTAAGTTTTATTTGTTTAGTTATGATGCATGTTTACTATTTAATTTTTTTTATTTGGAATCCTTATTGAGATGCTTTTTTCTTGAGGACAAGAAATTATTCAAGTGTGGGTGAATTTTATAAGCTGAATTTATAAATATATATATATATATATATATTATGATTTTATTTAATGTCTAATCATGCTTTATTTGATAATACACTGGGTTTTGATATGTTTTTGCGCGAATTGGGAATTTAGGACTCAAAGGTAGAAATAATGGAAAATAGAAGAAAAAACATCACATGTCGTGAATCTTATACTCCTTGAGAATACTACCTTCTAGTTAAATAACAAGGAATGAATCCAAAGTACAATACATGAACCAAGTACACAATGTGAATCCAGATTACACATTATGAAAGAATCAAATTTCAAATCTGATGAGATGCATGATGTGAACTTACTACATGATGTGAAAGTTCAAAACTTAATTGCGGCCAAAGATACAAGCCATAAAATCTGAAGATCCAAGATCTTAGGAGAAAATTGGGAATCTTATGTAAATGGCATGAAAAAAAATTACACCCCATGAAATCCTCGATGAAGAAGTCACTTAAATCATGTTCATGACATGAATCATTTAAACATCGTTAATTTCTTGGGCTCTATATATATGCAGCGACCCCGATGCACAAAAAGGATTCGCATTCCCAAACTTCTTTCCACCATTTTTCTTTATTTATTTCTCATTTTATTTCTAGTTTTTTTCTATTTATTTCTTTTATTATTTTATTCATTCCATTTTTTCCACTTTCAATTCCAAGACTCATTCTTTTCATATTTTTTTTTTCAATGCTTGAATACAATTTTGTTTGTCATTCAATACCAATCTACCATTTTTTTCTTTATTGTTTCTCCATTCAAGTTATTATTTAATTGATTTTTCATTATTTAAATTGTGGATCACTTTGATTTAAGTTTTTTATTTTATATGTCGATAATTTTTCCATCTATTTCCTTACTTTCATCCAATACCATCATGCATTGATAATCCTCTTAGTGTTAGGGGTCAAGAGTAGGGGTATGTTCTAATATAATTAATCTATAAATCAAAACTTGGTAACCATATGGCTAGTAATTAGGTTAAAAACAATTATTATTCTCATTCTTTTGAAACTACCCTAACCATTGAAGGTGAAATCAAAGGACCCTAACCTAATTGGAGTTGAAAAGGTTAGAACTGATAGCCTATTATTATTTCTACCTAGAAACTAAGCTTCTTGTACTTAGGTTATTGACTATCTCTGAACCAAGGAGTAGTTCCCAACTTTGTTAGGTCCAATTGGTTGGACCAAGATCAATTGGTGACCTTTTCACTACTTTACAGACTAAGAGATAGCCCTATCCCACATTAGATTTAGGATTATCTTCTACCTAAACCCTAAAATTGACCCTAAACCCTTCTTTTAATATGATTAAATCCCAAGATCTATAGTTTTAGAAAACCCAAACACCTAATAATTATCATGATGAATCTTACCAAAATGTTTTTACCAGCAGATTTCTTGCCTACAGGCTATCCATGTGGGTTTGGCCCCGTATTGCCACAAGGCTATACCTTTGTAGACAAGTGTAGTTTGGGAAATATACATTCTAATTTGATCAAAACCCATATGTAGTAAATGATTCCATGTAGTTAGGTCAATGACGTGGAGGTCCTCCCCATGCCGAATATTTCCTCTATCTCGGAGATCTATCCCGGTATGGGAGGAAAGATAACCATCAATGGGGTTGGACTTGCGACATTGGTCATACCGTGCACAGAAGAAACACCCATGACCCATAGGGGATTGCGCTCTAATAAATCCTATGAAATTAGATAAAAGTTAGTGGTAAATTTCACATAATCATCTATCTCTTAGATTCCAATAAAAAATAAGACTCAATGGACATTCCACCACCCCCACCACCAAATCTAGGGGCAGGATCCCATTAGTTGTGACTGAAAATCCTCAAGACCAAGATCCACAAGGTCCTCAAGTCCCTAAACAAATACTTTCATGTGGATTTTATCTTGTATCTATTTGAGGTAATCATCGTGAAATCATCTATTCCTATATCATCCTTCCTTTTCTCTATATCCACTATTGAATTGGGGGATATTTCTAGATCTGGATTGGTTACCTCGGACAACGATGATCACTCTGTTGAGCTGCAGGGGCATGGATACTTACCCAATCAATAAGATACCACTAATATCCCATCCTACATGGATATTATTATAAATATATATCTACCCCCAGAACAAACTCCATCATTTTAGGGATGACTATCCTGTGTGATGCCACCTCTGTTTGAGAATCACTAACAGAATAGGTCAATGTCACTACCAATTATAATTTTAAAACCATCATAAATTAGAGCTTGGGGTGATCAAGAGTAGGATTATACCCCATAAAATGAGTATGAGGAGGAAATATTATGGTAAATTTTTTCCACTGACCAGTTACCAGTCATGTTTTGGCTACCCGCAACCCTACACTTCATCATCCCAGAGTCTCTCACTTAGAACCACATGGAGTGCCACCACAAGAATATATGGATGATGTTAAATCATATCTAGGATTGAAATTTCACCTATCCTGAGATCCAATAACACCTCTAGAATTTCCATAAGTATTGATGGAAGGTCGATATCACAACACTTCATGTGGCTCGGTGCCCAGATTCATATGGGTATCGTTATACTTTCCAGTGGACCTGATTTAGGAGCCTTTCCATGATATAATGAATCATGTAGGAGGAATCTAACCACATGAAAATTACGGGTTGGGGGAAATATGTTTCCCTTAAGTTCAGTCTTCATTAAAGTTGTCAAAAAAACGTAAGGCTAACCCACCCGAAGATGGTGAGAGTTCGTCTCCAACCACCGGCACTATGAATGTCATCACAATCAATCCTCTTTATGATAAGAGTAATCAGTCTAATGACATAGGGAATGATTTGTAGAATCCATAATGATCTATAACACAACATTAGGAAGACCCTCTGATAGGTTCCAGCACTCATCAGTAGAGACACATATTGGATCTAGGAAGTCACATTGAGGATCCACTGCTGGTTGCACATTGATATCTCAACAAGGGAAAGGTAATTGATAACCCCATTGTCCCATACGAGGTCACACTAGAAACTAAGATATATGACATATTGGATTCTCTACTCCAAGAACTCTGGGGCTTTAAGAGGCTCACTATTGAACTCCTTGCGGAGAAAATCTTGGAGTATGGAAACATCAAAGTGGACCTTTTCTCTCCTATTTGTAAGAAGCTAGTCCTCCTTGTCTAGGAAACGAGAGTAAAAGTAGGTGGTATCTCCTATCTGATCAGGGTAGAGATTGGTGGTCGTGAAAAAAGACTACGATATAAAATTCCTACCCTACCTGAGTTGCATGACTTTCCACCTCTAGATCGTGATTGCTTCGCCTTATGAACCAAATGTCTTGTCAAAGCTCTAGTTACAACCAATAATCACCAAGATGATGTGATAACCACTATCATTACCCATATCAAGGTGTTGGAGATTCAGAAAGTTATAATCCTACCAAAGGGAAATTCATATCTGGCATGGGTAGACCAGATGTGCTCACCTCCAAAATTCTGAAATCCAATCTTCATTATATTTAATGGGGTTGGTGACCAACTACATCATGAAGCCCAGTATGACTTATAGTGTGTATCATGAAAAGACCCAAGTTGGGGATCAATCTATAACTACCCCAAGCCCGCCTCCATAGACCAGGGGTGGCGACAAGTGTCAAAGGCATAACTAACTCAGGGAGGCCTTTCCTGAGTACCTGTACGCACACACACATCCATATCGGTGAAAATTTGCAAAGGGAAAGAGTAAAATATGAAACACGTCTATAAAGTAAACCAATCATGCATAACCACTAGGGTGTATAAGAGTACGATGGTACAAAATGAAAAGTAAAGGGGAAAACACACACCCAACTAGAAATATTTCCCAATCTGAAAAAGCAAGAAAAGTAAAAATGTTGAGAGATCCCAACTCCTGATCCCCGAGCTACAACCACCGTACACAGTCCAAATCACCCAGTATCTCTAAGATCCTTTGAAGTCACGGTCAACCTGTCCATCATCTTCATAAGACACGACATGTGTGGGAAAATATCATCCAAATATGAGTATATATATAACAAATAAGATGCCATGAAAGCTAAATGGGGATTAGTAAGAGATATAATAGGAAAGAAAGATAGTATATGAAAGATACAGTCAAAGAGAATAGCTCAACCCAAACCAAGAGTGAAAGTAACCTTGTCCAAGCACAAGGGGCTCAACATAGTGAGTAGATAAACTACACGTTGATTCATCACCACCTATAGTAGGAGAGTAGACTCATCCAACC
Organism: Viscum album; assembly: GCA_963277665.1. Classification (NCBI taxonomy): domain Eukaryota; kingdom Viridiplantae; phylum Streptophyta; class Magnoliopsida; order Santalales; family Viscaceae; genus Viscum; species Viscum album. Next base: position 341,039,426 of record OY728167.1, read on the forward strand.
ACAAGAAGCTAAACACAGAAATCACATGAATACCTTGTGTTTCTTCTCCTCTCCTGGAAGTATAGTAACCAAATCTAATTTTTGGATACAGTAGAAGTATATATATATATATATATATGTGATCAGTCAAATAAGCCCAAACAAGATAGTAAGGGGATCTTAATCTCACAACTCATCCCAAGAAGAATAATATACAACAGTTCCAAAATTCCATCAACGATTCCCAGCATCTCACAGATCTACCCAAATATAACTATCCAAGTCCAACCATGCCTCATCACTATACCACACAGTCGAGGGGCTGAAAACTCTAGGGAGGGATCCCATACCCCGATACAATAGAAGGGACTCACTCTGATAGTCACTGAGGAACTCCACTACCCAGCCCTCTGGAAGGGTACCCATAGAAATGGTCATCAAGGAACACCACTTCCCATCCATGTTGTAGGGTACCCTTGGAAAATGTAATCAAGTAAATCCACTACCTATCCCTGTTGGATGGTACCCGCAGAAAGGTTTCGGGTGATCCTACGTGATCACTACTATCTTCATGTGCCGCCTAGCTAGGCGTCATGTCCATAACATTTAACATCATATCTCGAAATCCATAATAGAGGTCACCATTGTGTTCTATATGAAAAACACTTAGGATAGGCTACCTGTGGTCCAAAATTTGATTTCAAATGAAAGAGATGCAGAGGTCTGAAGTTTCCTAAAAAGGGTTCACATGGTGTGTCAGGGACCCACATGGTGGGTGGTCCCTCTTTTTTATCTGGTCATGTCCTCTCTAGAACATGCCTTGTTGCCTATGTATCACTACATGTCATATAAGGGTACTACACGACGTGTCTCGATCAAAATCATGAAGAACGCACAAGGCCCGTCGTCAGTCTGAGAGAAAAAACATAATTTCATTGATATTCCTCTTCAAACATCCCCAGATAACCAAAAGGATCACACCATTGTAATCCTAATGTAAAAATTTTTGGGATATACTATTCACTTGCCTTAATCGAACAACCGGTGAAAATTTCACATTTCACCGCATCACACATGAATAATGCTTTGTGGGCCTGAGACACGAGTCTGAATTAAAAACATGAAATTCGTCTTAAAAAATCTGTCTCAATTTCAGGGTCTCAACATTTTAGATGGTTCATCATTCTGACACTACATGAGGGAGATATGTTAGATACGAGATTCCATAATAATAATAATTTTTTATTATTGAGAATTTCATGGACCTACACCATGATTCAGAAAAGGTGTCCAACATTGGTCTTAAAATGACTGTCTCAATTTAAAGGTTATGTTTCCACTGACAGTTCGTCAATCTGACATTCCAGTTAAAAGATATAACCGATATAAGATTTAGTAACCAAATTAAATAATTCTAATATTTTATATTATTATTAATTATTAATTATTAATTATTATCAACAAAAGAATAAGAGGGATGATCCTCCCTCCCCCTTTTCCAAAATGCGTACACCCCCCTCCCATTTTTTTATATTTTATCATTTATTATTTCAACTTATATTAATTATCATCATTTATTATTAAATTGAGATGAGAACTTTCACAAATGGAGATTATGATACCCAAGATTCACACCCCAACCTCAGACAACCCAAAATTTAATCCCCTCAAATTTTATTAATTAAATTCTCAAGATTAAATTAAATTAAATTTTATAACTCCCCACAATGAAATGTGAAACGATTCCCACTTTAAAAACCTCATTTAAAAAAAAGTTTTATTAATTTTTATTTCAAATAAAAATGATATTAATTAAAACCATTTAATTAAAATGATTTTTATTTATTAAATTAAAATAATTTAATTTAATTAACCAAACATTTTATTCCACCATTATTATTATTATTCAATATAATAATAAAAAAATCCTCATTTAATTTTATTAACTCACCATGATTATTATTATTATTATTTAACGCTCACCTGTGTTAACCATGTCTGACCACCTCATCGAAGATTTGAGTCTGGCCACTGCCACGTCCTCGCCGAGCAACCTTCTCTATGAGACTCTATGCATAGTCTATGCTCAGAACCGATCTTGTTTCACCGCACATCATCGTCGCACATCAACCGAGAAAACGGGGATCCCTGATCTAACCCGAACTAGCTATGATCACTAAACCACACCCGCGGTATTAAACTGATCCATTCACTAAACACAATCCCACTTATTTATCAACCCACACAAAAATTATTGATTTTCTTGTCTTTTGTGATACTGCCACGAATATGGGGGTTCGACCATGCTCGAACCCACCCCAACAAATTTGAATCGTGACCCCATGATCCAATGATGAAGAAAGAGAAGAACGGTGGTAGAAAATCACCAATAAAAAATGTGATAAACACCATTGTAAAAGTGTTCTTGGACAATTATTTCATAGCAGGGAAACTAGGGTGAGAAACCTGGCATAGAGAAGGGATAAAATGAATTAAATAAATTTAATTCATCTACAGGGATCATGCAAAGAACATGCAATCGTATAATCAAAAATAGATAGTAATTTGTGCTTCAATATTGTAATCAAAGGGGAGGAAATTAAAATTTATGATTCCTACCTCAATTATGGATCAATTGTTAGTGAAGAACGCATCTTCTAATGATGAATATGACCCGCTATGTCTCCTGCCTATCACTCCACCTTGATCTGATCACCAATCATTGTCCAGTATCAATCTGCTAACAAAGGACTCTCTGTCCTTCTCCTCTTAGGCCTAGCAAGGGTTATGTAGAAAACCCTTGACAATTTTTCATAATAGGGAATTTATATATGGTTTAATTAGGTCTTTTAATAAAAAAATAAATTATTTATTTATTTTAATTAAATGTACCCACCAATGGTTGTCTCATCTAAACATCCCACACCGATTAAAATTAGGTCACACTTAGGATAAAAACCGCATTCCAAACTCAACGGTGGTCTCGAATTTCCCATATGATTCTCTGACTATGAGTTATTTGGTTTAGGGTTATTAAATAAATTTAATTAATTAATTAATTAATATAATACTCTCACCAATGGCAGTCGCATCCAAACATCTCACACCAACCAACTTTAGGTCGTGTCTAGGGTAAAATCCACAATCCATATTCAACTGTGGAATCATATTTCTTCTCCGAGACTCCGTTTATGATATATTCCACTTTTTTCAGGAAAATTATACACGTTTAATAAAAATATATTTAATTTTTTTATAAAATTAATTCCAGACTAATTAGGCCTTTGAATCATGTTCCTAGCTCTAAAAATATTACTATGGATATTCTAAAGTCTTACAAAAAAAACTAAAGTCTCTACATTATTCCCTTTTTCAAAAAATTTCATCCAAGAAAATCAAAAACTATGGAAAAAAATTTAGGTACACTGAGCTAGAATATGGATCTTCTATAAATCTTTCCAACAGTGGGATGTATATCCAAATGAGGTATGTGAAACTCTCTCATCAGATCCTCTCTTAACATGTCCATAATTTCTATATATCCATGAAAAAGGATGATGCGATTATCTTCTTCAGAAAATCCATCTGGTGTATCTCGTAAAGATATCTGGTCACGAAATCTCTCTCAGTTGATATCCCCAAGTTATTCCTCCCTAACTCACTAAGAAAGCATAGGGGTAACAACCATCGACTGGTGGTATGTTACATCATCCTCACCCACAAGGGTCAACTACAAAGAGGTCAACTTCTCTTCCAACCTACGCGACAATAGCGGATAGAAAACCTCATTTTGAGCATTTTCTACCATGGCCACACCCTGAGTGTCCCTCAATCTCATGTTTCTTCAACCTTTGAATCTAAAACTGACACCATGAGAGTTACCATGTGACTAGCACTCCTGGATCATGTTTATCATCATCCTCCTGTGTCTCGCGTGCTTCAAATCTGATGCTGAGGACACGGGTGTACCATTGTAAAATAATACCACGAACCAACCCAAGAAAGGTTAATTATTTGACTCATAAGTATTTCAAACTTTGATGGGGTGTTTAACATGCCAAAGGGTATCACCAAGAACACAAAGAAACTACAACGGATCTAGGAATCAACGCTCAGTACATCCACCTCTTGAACCAGGAGCTGGTGGTAACCCATCCTGAGGTCAACCTCTAAGATCCACTTTTCCCCAAACCACTGGTCGAAGAACTCAATGATTCTTTGGGTTGGATACTCTTCCTCACATCACCTAGCTCAGTTTATTCCAAATCACTTCTAAACTCAAGTTATTATCTTCCTCTTAGGAAAATAACACAAATTTTCCCTGGTGACACACTAGGTCTTATGAATCCCCCACTCTATAAACTCATCCAGCTGCACCACTAGATCTCCTAGTCCTGTGGGGTCATCTAATGTTCCAATGAAAACATTAATCCACCACTAATTTAATTATAAATAGATTTCCATATCATGGTGGGGAGGTAAACCTGGAACGTCCTTAGGAAATATGTCATCAACCCCCACTATCATTGCAAGAAGATGATAGCTCACAACATCCACTACTCCAAGGGTAATAATAGCCATCAGTTAAGGAATCAGTTGTAACCACCTACGAATGATCTCATCATGCCCTAATCAGGGATCACTCCTTATCTAAGGAGGAAAACTTTATCCCATAAAACTGGAAGAACTACTACTCTCACTGGTAGAAAACATCTGAGAATGGATGGTCGATGACCAGTCCATGCAGAGGAAAACATCATAGGGTCCCACTACTACTACGAAAATATTTAATGTGAGGTTCTATCTACTTGAATAGTCAAGCCACACCATCAACAAAAACATGTGATCATTTTTCCTCTATTTATGAGCCTCCAGCACAAGGGTTAAGAAAAAATTCCACCACTAGCATCGCTAGGTCTCAAACAGGGGTTGTGTCATGGGAAATGTGGATTTTGACTCTATGCTAACAACTAAAAAAAGTAGTAGTGACATAGATCATACCCCAAACCACACTCGAGCCTCCTAGACAGAAACTAAATCTACCAAGAGCTCATCCTTTCCCTTGGATACCTACTCTCCTCAACCAGGGTATTCTCTAACACCTCATCAATTATGAACATCCTGGCCATACAAGTAAAAAAGAAATCCTCAACCACACCTCGATACTATCTACTATAGGATAGAACTGAATCACCTACATGATTTTGAATCATTTCAAAATGATGCGTCTCTATGGGGTATGTGTCATTCTTCCTTGAATGTCTGATGCCACACTAAAATATCTCCATCACAGGACTCTACTGATTCCAAGTGTCATCATGTATAGGTCTCACCGGGACGATAACCATCAAAAGGGATCCTAACCAAGTGGGATACCCAAACCACAATATCGGACCTAACCTCAACCACCTAGGAAGGTATTCTAGCACAACATGAAACCTAGGTGATCCCTATTTACAGAACCTTCTATGCCCACTCAGCATAGGTGCATTATCTTCCGGTACTAACAGAACCAATTACTACTCTATGAAGATAACTAGTTGCAAGATCCACCATCTGATCGGTCAGGATCTAAAAAGGTTTAAAAACTCATATCATTGACTCAAACCAATCCTCTACTACCTAGGTATTTTTATCATCATATAACGACAGTAGTCTCTAGTGCTAGAACTTTAGGAGTGTTATAAGACTACGTGCATACTCAACCTGCTCTTTTGGTACTAACTACTACTCGATAGGTGGGGGTGCTACTATCTACCCATCTGGAGGAAAAGATATCATGGAATAGACCCTAAACTATGGCCTCATCACTCATTGATCGTCGTCACAATGCAAAAGTTGATAACCTGGATGGCTGTCTTCGAGGAGGCATCTCAAAAGTGATCGAGACGTACAATGGTCAAATGAGAATATATATATATATATATATATATATATATATAACAATTATAGGGATTTGACTCGATACGTATAGTCAAAGACTCAATCCTATATGATTTATGTACCATTGATTCCTGCAACAAATGTATCGGTATACTAAGTCGACAAGCTGGTAGTCAATGTCCTGGTGAATGGATACATCGGCTTCCCACACCATAAATGGATTCCCTAGCTTGAGAGCCTCACTCGAGACACTTTGACACTGTTTCCCTAAAACCAAACCAAATCCTCATAAGGGGATTATTCTGAACAATGTACCAAGGAATGAACTTGCTATGATACCACTCTGTCACAACCCAACCCAATCCAAAGCTTGATCTGTAACTACCCCAAGCCCGGCTCCATAGGTCAGCTGGTGGAAACAAGCATCGAAGGCATAACTAACTTGGGGAGGCCTTTTCCTAAGAACCTATATGCACACACATAGCTATCTTCTTGAAAAATTTTATAGGGAAATAGTAAAATATGAAACATAACTATAAAGTAAACCAAACATGAATAACCTCTAGGGTGTACAAGAGTATAATAGTACAAACTGAAGAGTAAAGGAGAAAAATATATTCTCATCCATAAATATGTCCAAACCTAACAAAAATAGAAAATTAAAACTACTTAGAGAGCCTATCTCCTAAATCCCAAGCTACAACCACCATACATGGTCCAAAGCAACAAGTATCTTTAAGCTGCTCTAAATTCATGGTCAGCCTATCCATTGTCTACATAACGCATGACATGTGTGGGAAAATCCCATGTAGGGGTGAGTATATACATACCCAGTAAGATGCCCCAAAAGCTGAAGGGGGATTATTAAGAGATACAATAGGAAAGAAAGATAGTAAATGCGATACGGTCAAAGAGAATAGCTCAACCCAAACCAAGAGTGAAAGTAGCCTCATCCAAGCACACAAGGCTCGACACAGTGAGTAGATGAACTACATGTTGAGTCTCCACCACCTATATCAGGAGAGTAGACTCATCAAACCACAATAATCTATACACAAAAATAACATGGCATAACTCTTGCGTCTCCACCTATCCTAGAAGGAGAGTAACCAAATCCAATGTGTAGATAAAAAGTACATGTATATATATATATTATCAGTCAAAGAAGCTCAAATGAGAGAGTAATGGGATATGCATGTCATAGCTCACCCTAAGAAGAAGAGTATCCAACAATTCCAAAAGTATATCAATGATTCTCAGCATCTCACACATCTACCCAAAAGTAACCATACATATCCAATCATGTATATTCACTATGACGCACAGTTGAGGAACATTCCTGCTAGATGGTACCCTCGAAAAAGGTCATCGAAGAACTCCACTGCCCAGCCCTGCTGGAGGGTACCCTCAGAAAAGGTCATCGGGGAACTCCACCACCTATCCCTACCAAAAGGTACACTCTAAAAGGTCTCTGGTGATCTTTTATGATCACTACCATCGTCGTGCACTGCCAAGCCAAGCATCGCACTCAAAAAAATTAGCTTCATATCTCGAAATACAAAACATAGGGTACCATCACATTCTACATGGAATGACACTCAGGATATGCTAATCATGGGATAAAATCCAATTTTAAATAAAGGAGATACATAGGATATAATTTTCCTAAAAATAAGGTAAATGGTGTGTTGGGGACCCATACGGCGTGTGGTCCCACTCTACTGTTTGGCCATGTCCTCACCAGAACACGGCTTGCTGGCCATGTAGCACTACAAAGTGTGTGAGGGTACTAAACGATGTGTTGATGTTATTAATATTTTCATGACTTATTATTTACTCCCTTTACTAATTTTATATGAAATTTGCATAATTTGTGTGAAATATTAATGTTTTAATACTAAATATAATTTTTGAGCATTTTTAGAAGTAGTCCAATTGAGTCAGTTTACTATTATATTTATAACTATCACCCTAATGATCCAAATTGTGTGTTTCTTGTTTTTTTCGATTCCTAACTCAATATACAACATTTTATTAGAAGGGATCATGGTCCAATTCTACCATTTGAAGGCCCATATGGACCACACACGAAGGCCTACAGAATCCTTGAAGAAACTAGACCAGCTATGGAGATTTAATTACTAGGCTCAAGCAAGAAGTCCAAATTCATTTATTCTCCTCCAAAGTTCGGGGTACAATGTAATTAGTCTTGGATAAAAATTTCAAGGACCAAATCCAAATAAAAGTGGCCAAAATGATTTATTTAAACTCATCCCACCATTCTGGCTGGGAATTAAAACCAGTACAGTATTAATGACATGTCTCCTTATCTAGTAATCAAATCAAACTGATTTTTTTTATGGTGAAATAGGAGATATAGGCGGCAGACGTTTTTGAATAAAGAATTCTAATTTTAAGGCATCTTCATATTCCAAAATCCATTCACATTTTGAACATCGAAAAACCATGGATAGAAATGGACAGTTTAAAATTGTTTATTGAAACCACCATAACTTTGGATACATAAGTCCAAATGCTTTCAAATTTTTAGAGTAGTCGGTCAAAATTATTATATACAACTTTGGAGAAGCAGATATCTCGATATTCGGCATTCTGTATTTCCAAATCATCGATCCAAGTGGAGGGACAGATTGGGAATGCAAACAGTCCACTTCCTTGGGCTATAAATGCATCCCCCTCATCTCCTTCAAAGGGGTTGGCATTTCAAAAGAAAGTAGAACATATTGGCACTACCAAAGCCTTGAAAAGTTCTTGGGAGGACCTTCCATACTTAAGTTTTCACTTTAGATACCCTTCCTCCTCTCTTTTTTTCCTTTTACTTTTGTGCTTTTCTTCATTTGTAATCTCGTAAGTGTTGTTTTTGTAATTCTATTTTAGTGAAAATTTCTTCTTCGTATTTTGTTTTAATCATACACCCTATGTTATTTAATATTAATGTTATTAAAATAGTTTAAATACAGTTTAATACCCTTCCCTTTTTTTGTTTTCTCATCAATCTAAAGTTCGTTTTTAATTATCATCATCGTTTGTGTGTGTGTTCTACACACCACTCTTTTCTTGTCCCTTTATTTTTCTTATATTCTTAAATTATCATCATAATCATTATAACCAGATTAATAATCATTTAAATGGATGAGTAAATCTCTCATTGGGGTGAGTTATAATTTATGGATGTTAAGTTATTGAGAGTATTTTCTCGATGAATATTCTTCAAAATTAACATTGTGTATATTGGACTTAACATGACATGGATTAATGACTTGTTTTGTTTAACGTGTGGTTTTCATGGATTATTGGAACCATAAATACACTACCATAAACAAGATATGATTTAGATTAGAACCTTAAGTTATGTTAAGGCTTTTATTAAAGCCTGAAGACTTAGGAATTTCAATCAACATTATCTTGTGAAGTGGGTGTTAATTTAAATGTAATATAAAGCAAAGATCAAGGATGTCACAATCTTAACTCCTTAAAAATGAACTCACCCCAATCTTTATCAAATTTTCAAATAAAACACCAATCATTAATCACTTAATTTAATCTCTGCAAACAAACCCCCCAATCAAAATATAATTAACTAAAACAACTGACTATTAAAAAGTATCATCGTCGAGGATTCAACCAGAGTGCTGCTATAGACATTAGTAGAGCACCGGAACCTTGACCGATCAATAGGTGACAATCAGCCGCGCTTTCAAATGGAACCGTTTCCGGGGATGGTGCATTAAGTAGTCATTAGTTTCTGGTTCTTGTAAAAAAAACAAAATTAAAAAAAACAAAATTAAAAAAAATTGAAAAAAAACACAAAGAAAAACCCACCTTCTCATTAAAATCATAAACTGAAAAAAAAAACACAAAGAGAAACCCATCTTCCTCTTTCTTCCAAAATCTCTATGAATTCCCCATAGCCTCCCAAACAATCCCTCGGATTTTTTTTACCATAAAATTGAGTAAAAACTTCACCAAATTATGAGGAACATAAGAGATAATCAACTTATACAATAACCTATCATTGTCCAACCAATTGAATTAGATATGGCCAGTCCTAGGGAACAAAACCTTAAAGAACTCGCTGCCCCTGATATGAATTACCAACCCCTTGGTATTCAATATCCAAACATGGAGGCTGATTTTGAACTCAAATTGGGTTTGATTCATCTTCTTCCTCATTTCCATGGGCTAGCTAGTGAGGATCTGCATCTCCATATTAAAGAGTTCTAAGTGGTGTGCTCTACCATGAAGCCTCAAGGGGTTTCTAAGGAACAAATCAAACTTCGATCATTCCCTTTTTCCTTAGATGAATCCACCAAGTCATGGATTTACTACCTACCTCCTGGTTCTATAACCACATGGAATGACATGAAGTGACTCTTCTTAGAGAAATTCTTTACTGCTTCTCGAACTGCTTCCATCTGAAAGGAAATTAGTGGTATCTGTCAATTCCCTAATGAATCGCTCCATGAATACTGGGAGAGGTTCAAAAATATTGTTGCAACCTATCCACACCACCAAATCCCTGACCAACTCTTGATACAATAATTCTATGAGGGGTTATTGGATATGGAGATAACTCTCATTGATGTCGCAAGTGGCAGTGCTTTTGTTGATAAAACTCTTGTAGCTTCAAGAGATCTCATAAGTAACATGGATGAAAACACACAAAAATTACATACTCAAGCACATGGTCAAGTAAAACAAATTCAATACAATCAATCCATAGAGCCAAACAAGATGACAGAATGGATGAGTGAACTTACAGGTCTTGTGCGGAAACTAGTTGTGGCATCCAAATCCCCAACCACGTCTTCTCTGCAATCAATGTTTCCTATTCCTGTCAAAAACTATGGAATCTGCAACTTTCTATCTCATCCAACTGACACATGTCCACAACTTCAAGAGGATCAATCTGATTCATCCGGACCAATGGAGCTTAATGTAGAATATGCTCAGAGGAACACCAACCCTCAACAATCAGGTCAGTTTTTTAGAAACTTCAACAAACCCCATTCTGAGCTAATATCTTCTTCATATAACCCTAACATGAGATATGGGAATCCCATTTATCAGTCCCCTCAATACCCTCATCAAAACCCAAAACAATTACAATATGGTCAAGGTGTCGGTAACTTCCAACAACCTTACCCTTTTGTTCCTCAACCTCAAAGGATCAATCCTCTTCTTCCTCCTCCTGGATTCCACTATCCTAGTGAGCCTTCCCAATTCCTAAACCAATTCAATCTCTTTCCCAAGAACCAAAATCAAGGAAATCCCAAAACGGGACAAGCCTCTTCTTCCAAGCAACCATGGGAAAGCGTTGTAGAAGATCTTGTCTCCTTCACCCGTTTGAGCCTTAAAAATATTGAAACTCAAATTGGTCAACTTGCATCCCACCTGAGCCAGCATCAAACATCCAATTCTTCCCAACTCCCAACTCAACCATTACCCAACCCTAAGGGTAATGTAAGTGAAATTTCACTTAGATCAGAAAAGAAAATTGATATGCTTCAAGATAAGTCCTATAACCCCCATTTTAATGTTGACCTATAAAATGAAAAGAAAAATAAACATGAAAAGGAATCTGAATCCATTCCCTAACATCCTTACATTCCACTTAGGAACCCAATAACTTTTCCTCAAGACATTTATAATCCAAGGAAGTCCTTTGAACCCGATCCTAAAATGATCGACATGTTTAGACGTGTTGAATTCAACATTCCCTTCTTAGATTACATTAAAAAAATCCCTAAGTATGCTAAGTTTCTTAAGAAATTGTTCACCCACAAGAGTAAACTTAGGACCTTTGAAAATGTTTCCACCCAGTAGTCTATTCCCATAAAGTGAAAAGATCTAGGGACCTTTACGGTTCCATTCCAAAATGGAAGTTACAAATTTGATGATGAACTCATAGACCAAAGAGCCTCAATTAATGTCATTCCCAAATCCATCTTCTCCAATCTTGGTCTCGGTCCCTTACATCCAATGGGTGTTTTCATTCAATTGGTCAATCGAAGCACTTCTAGTCCTGAGGGTATAATCAAGGATTTCCTTGTTTGTGTGAATGATCTTATCTTCTTTGCTGATTTCTATGTCCTTGACATGGAAGGTGAGAAGAACTCTTCTCGATCTCCCCTAATTCTAGGAAGACCATTCCTAATGACAGTGAGAACCAATATTGATGCCCATTTAGGTATCTTGTCCATGGAATTTGGTGACCAACTGGTCAAGTTCAACATTTTCCAAGCCATGTGATACCCAACTGAGGATCACTCTACATTATCAATCCAAGCTTTTGAGGAAACTTCTAGGAATCAATTGAACCCCATTCCATCATGTTCATAATGTTATAATGATAAAGGATCTTGTGAAATCTGCTCCATGATTAACCAAGTTATAAATGGTGAAGTTGATGTTGACCTCTCATTTATAGACTCCATCAATCTAGAAGAACTTGAAAACTATCTTGAATCCGACATCAACTCTAATCTCTACTTCTCCACCTTGGACAATATCATGGAAAATGAATCTAAAGCAACTGAAGTCCCTTCCTCCATTCCAGAGTTTTCTAACCCACAATTGAAAGATGATACTGATCTAAAACCTCTTCCTACACACCTTAAATATGCATTCCTCTTCCATGATCACTCTTATCATGTCATTATCTCTACCTCACTTACGGAAACCGAGGAGTCCAAACTTGTTCATGTGTTAGAGGAAAACAAAAAGGCCTTAGGTTGGACCCTAGATGACATACCAGGGATCAACCCTATACTTTGCATGCATCAAATTCATCTTGAGGAATCATCCAAACCAATTAGACAACCACAAAGAAGAATCAATCCACTCATACTTGAGGTAGTTAGGTAAGAGATCACTAAGCTTCTTCAAGATGGAATTATCTACCCAATTTATGATAGTGAATGGGTTAGTCCAATTAAAGTTGTACCTAAAAAGGGTGGGATAACTGTTTTCACAAATGAACATGGTGAGGTAGTCACAAATCGAGTGAAAAACAAATGGCATGTGTGCATCGACTATAGGAAATTTAATGTTAAAACAATAAAATATCACTATCCTCTTCCATTACTTGATCAGATTCTAGAACGATTAGCCGGAAAGTCACACTATTGCTTTCTTGATGGATACACTGGTTACTTCCAAATCCCAATCGCACCTCAAAACCAAGAAAAGACTACTTTTACATGCCCCTTTGGAACATATGAATATAAGAGAATTCATTTTGGCCTTTGCAATTATCCTGCAATATTCCAGAGGTGTATGATGAGTATCTTATCTGAATTCATTGAACACTGCATGGAAGACTTCATGGATGACTTTACCATTTATGGTGAGTCATTTGAATCATGCTTTCATTCACACTCTCTAGTCCTTCAAAAGTGTGTCATGTGTTACCTTGTATTAAATTTTGAAAAATTTCACTTCATGGTTGAAAATGGGATTGTTCTAGGGCACATAGTTTCAAAATATGGTATTGAAGTGGATCCTACCAAAATTGAAGTGATCCAATCACTTCCTCAACCCACTTCTATTAGAGACATCTGTTCATTCCTCGGTCATGTTGGTTTCTATCATAGATTCATCCACAACTTCAGTAGGATTTCCCTCCCACTCACTCGGTTGCTCCAAAATGATGTCACTTTCCATTTCGAGGAGGTTTGTGATAGAGCCTTCGTTGAACTCAAAATTTCTCTTACAACTTACCCAATAATCCAACCCCCAGATTGGTCTTTACCCTTTGAGTTGATGTGTGATGCTTCTGATAGAGCTATTGGGGCTGTTCTTGGTCAAATAAGGGGAAAAAATCATCATTTCATCTATTATGCCTCAAAAACATTGGATGAAACTCAATCTCATTATACTATGACTGAAAAGGAAATTTTAGAAGTGATTTTTGACTTAGATAAATTGCGGCCCTATCTCTTAGGTGACAAAATCATCATCTTCACAGACCATTCTTCTATAAAGTTCTTACTCAAGAAAAGTGATTCCAAACCCAGGCTAATAATATGGATCCTAATGCTCCAAGATTTTGACCTTGAAATCAAAGATAGTCCAGGAAGAGAAAACCCTGTGGCTGATCACTTGAGTAAAATTTCTAATTCTTATCATTCTGAAATAATTGATCCAGAATTTCCAACTGAGCATCTTTCATATCTCACTCCAAAAATACCATGGTATTCCCCAATTATAAATTACTTGGTTTCTGGTGTTTTTCCTGAAAATTTTTCAAAACAACAAAAAATGAAGTTGAAAAGTGATTCAAAATACTATTTTTGGGAAGAAAATAAACTTTGGAAAACTGGGGTTGACATGGTAATTAGGAGATGTGTTGATGAAAATGAACATTCTTCCATCTTAGAATTCTATCATTCAATGCCTGGTGGTGGCCACTTTGGACCAAAAAGGACCACCCTAAAGGTCCTAGACTCTGGATTCTTTTGGAATTCACTCTTCAAGGACTTATATGAGTTCTATCAATCATGTCCCACTTGCCAAAAGTTTGGCACAATTTCAAAGAGAAATGAAATTCCCCAAAAGCCTTTAATTTTCTGTGAGATCTTCGATGCTTGGGGCATCGATTTCATGGGACCATTCCCCCTTCTAATGGATTCTCATATATTCTTCTTTCAATTGATTATGTTTCTAGTTGGGTTGAGGTTAAACCCACTAGAAATGATGATTCACATAATGTTAGTGAGTTCCTAAAGACACACATCTTCCACTGATTTAGCACACTATGTGCTTTGATCAGTGACTTAGGAACCCATTCTTGTAATAGAACCATGGAATCTATTTTGAAAAATAATGGTGTTGTACATAAAACGTCAACTACATGTCACCCACAAATAAATGTCATGGCTGAACTTTCAAATAGAGAAGTGAAAAGAGTGCTAGAGAGAATTGTAAAACCCACCAGAAAAGACTAGCCTGAAAGACTTGGTGAAACACTTTGGGCTTATCAAACTGCCTATAAAACACCCATTGGGATGTCTCCATTTAAGCTAGTATTTGGTAAATCATGTCATTTACCAGTTGAAATCCAACATAAGTATTTTTGAGCTATGAAAACCTGTAATTTTGATCTTGAAAAATATGGTGAAGAAAGATTGTTGCAATTGGGTGGACTGGAGGAGATTCGACTTGAATCCTATGAGAATTCAAATCTATACAAAGAAAAGGTTAAGGTACTCCATGACAAACACATCCTGAGAAAGGTATTCTATGAAGTTGAAAAGGTATTGCTTTTCAACTATTGATTTCGGATTCACCCAGGTAAGCTTAATTATTGTTGGCAAGGTCCTTTTCTTGTTTCTCATGTTTACCCATTTGGTGCAGTGCAAGTCTAAGACCCGTCTTCCAAAAGGACCTTAATAGTTAACAAACATCGGTTAAAGCATCACCATGAGAGGATGCACAATCCTGAAACAATAACGACTTCCACTAGATCCCCAACTTTTTCAGTTGAACCACCACCGGATGGGAACGACGACCCACCAAATCCAAACTAGGGGCACCTCTTTCCCTTTAATTCTTCTTCCGCCAACTCTCTCTCTCTTCCTCTCTCTACATCTTTATTCTTCTTCCACTCTCTTTCTTTTTTTTACCACTTTCTTCATCAAACCCTTTCTTTTTCTCTTTCTCTTTTGTGTGGGTGTGTATTTAAAAAAAACTAAAAAATATATATAAATAAATGAAAATAAAAAAAAACCAAAAGTGTCATATTTACTCACCAATCGGTTTTGAAAATTTTTCCAACTATTTTGGGGAGTCAAAAGACATGGTTTCATCTCAAAAAATTTGTGGTTTCTTCATAAATTTGTATAAAGAATATTGTGTCAAAACCAACAAATTTTGAATGCTCAATTTTTTATTTGGAAAATGACTTTCTCTATATGTGAGGAACACTATTTGATTTCATTACAAGGACACCTATGGCCATATTTTTGAAATGTGTGTTTTTCACCCCCATTTGTGAATCTTGAGTTTGTGGACCTTAGAGCTGAATTTCTTCCTTCAGTGTGCATTAATATGATAGAGTGATTTTATGAACCACGTGATAATTATAATAGCCAAATAACCTCTCATTAACCATACATTAATCCTCCTTTTGAAATCCCTTTATATCCTATGAAAACCTTTTCTTTGATAGCCACATTAAAAGCCTAATACCTTATCCCACCCAATATCAACATGGATTTTCATTGCATAATTGTTTGAAATTTATGTGTGGGGGGAATGGATTTAATTTTGGGTACCCTATGTTTATTTCTCCATGTTATCATATTCTTGAGGGAAAGAATCCATTTTAGTTTGGGGGAGAGGTTGTCCTACTGTGGGGTTTGGGAATTTATATATGTTTATCTTGTATAATTGAAAAGTGTTCAAAAAAATAAAACAAAAAATCAAAAAAATGAAAATAAGAATGGGTTGTGTCTTGGATGGGTCAAAAATCACTCTTCCTAAACTTTTGATCTTGTTATAACTATTATAATTAGTGTCATGAGGAGATCAATCATGGGTTGGGAGATGATTTTGAGATCTATTTCAAGTTCAAATTTTGAAAAATGCAAAAAAAAAACACTTCTGTCATTGGGAGAAGTTTCATGGTTTGTAAATATTTCATCTTCTAATCCAATTCAAATTTCCTTCATCTATTGTGTCTTATTTCACATTTTAATTCCATCATAAATATGTGTTTCCATTTCCTTTCATGTCTCATTTCAAAAAAAAATGTGCATTGCTTTTTCCATGTTGGTGTTTTACCCCTTTTCCCCTATCTTTTGGATATCATATTCCTACCATCCTATAGCCACAGAAAAACCCCTAAAAATACCTCTTAATTCTTGTTCACTTTAGGATAGAAAGTGTAATCTGAGAGATCTCACAAACTCTAATATTTTCACTTTTGGTTGGTGAATGAGTGAATCTCTATAAATTAATTTTATCATCTTGAGAGAAGTAAGTTTTGTGTGCCACCATTTTCCATTTCTAAATTTGATAATGAAAAAATGAATTTTTTTTGAACATTTTTTTTGAGAAAAATTGTGGTGGAATTCAATATGGATGATTTAAATGGTCTAAACCTTCCCTAATTGGGGAAAACAATATTTTAATATTTGTTGGTGAGTAAAAATGATTTTGTCATGTTTTTATATTTGTTTCACATGAGGACATGCACAAGACTATGTGTGGGGGAGTTGATGTTATTAATATTTTCATGAAATATTATATAATCCCTTTACTTATTTTATATGAAATGTGCATAATTTGTGTGAAATATTAATGTTTTAATACTAAATATAATTTTTGAGCATTTTAGGAAGTAGTCTAATTGAGTCAGTTTACTATTTTATTTATACCTATCACCCTAATGATCAAAATTGTGTGGTTATTATTTTTTAGGATTCCTAACTCAATATCCAACATTTAATTAGAAGGTATCATGGTCCAATTCTTCCATTTGAATGCCTATATGGACCACACAAGAAGGCCTATAGAATCTGTGAAGAAACTGGACCAGCCATGAAGATTTAATTTCTGGCCACAATCAGGAAGTCCAAATTCATTTATTCTACTCCAATGTTTGGGGGACAATATAAGGAGTCTTGGATAAAAATTTCAACGTCCAACTCCAAAGACAAGGGGCCCAAATGATTCATTTAAACTCATCCCACCATTCTGGACGGGAATTAAAATCAGTATAGTATTCATGACATGTCTCCTTATCTATTCTTCAAATCAATATGAGATTTTTCAGTGTGAAATAGGAGATATAGGTGGCTGAATTTTTTTTAAGAAATCATTCTGATTTTAAGGCATCTTCCTATTCCAAAATCCATTCACATTTTGGCCATCGAAAAAGCATGGATTGAAATGGATAGTTTAACATTGTTTATTGAAACCACCATAACTTTGGATAAATAAGTCCAAATGCCTCCAAATTTTGAGATTAGTCTTAAAACATTATTATCTACAACTTTGAAGAATTAGATATCTCGATATTCTTCTCTCTGGATGTCCAAATTGTCGATCCAAGTGGAGGGAAAGATTGGGAATGCAAACAGTCCACTTCCTTGGGCTATAAATACATCCCCCTCATCTCCTTCAAAGGTGTTGGTATTTCAGAAGAGAGGAGCACATATTGTCATGAAAAAATACTTTCCAAGGGCTTGGTAGGACCTCCCATACTCATGTTTTCACTTGATATACCCTTCCACCTCTCTTTGTTTCCTTTTACTTTTATTCTTTTCTTCATTTGTAATCTCTTAAGTGTTGTTTTTGTAATTCTATTTTAGTAAAAGTTTCTTCTTCATATTCTGTTTTAATCATCCACCCACTGTTATTTAATATTAATGTTCTTAAAATAGTTTTAATAGAGTTGAATCCCCTTCCCTTCTTTTTCTTTCTCATTCAATCTAAAGTTCATTTTTAATTATCATCATCATTTGTGTGTGTGTTCGACACACCACTCTTTCCTTGTCGCTTTCTTTTTTTATCTTCTTAATTTATCATCATAATCATTATAACCAGATAAATAATCATTTCAATGGATGAGTAAATCAGTCATTGGGGTGAGTTATAATTTAGGTATGTTAAGTTATTGAGAGTATTTGCTCAATGAATATTCTCCAAATTAATATTGTGTATGTTGGGATTAACATGTCATGGATTAATGACTTGTTTTGTTTAACATGTGGTTTATATCGATTATTGGAACCATAAATACACTACCATCAACAGTCTTTGATTGATATTAGAACCCTAAGTTAAGTTAAGGCTTGGATTAAAGCCTCAACACTTAGGAATTCTAATCAACGTTATCTTGTGAAGTGGGTGTTAATTTAAATGCAATATAAAGCAAAGATTAAGGATACCACACACATAACTCCTTAAAAATGAACTCACCCCAATCTTTATCAAATTTTAAAATCAAACAAAAATAACTAATCACTTCATTTAAGCTCTGCAAACAAACCCCCCAATAAAAATACAATCAACTAAAACAACCGACTATTAAAAAGTATCATCATCGAGGATTCAACCCGAGTGCTGCTATACACATTAGCAGAGCACCGGAACCTTGACCAGTCGATAGGCGACAATCAGACGTGCTTTCACGTGTCTCGTCCAAAATCCTGACAAATTCATGAGGTTCATCACAGGTCCGAGGGAAAAAACATAATTTCACTGATATGCCTCTTCAATTGGCCCCATATGGCCAAACAAATCATACTATTGAGATCCTCATAGAAAAATGCTCATGATAGACTATTCACTTTCATCAATTAGATACCCGGTGAAAATTTCGCATTTCACTGCATCATGCATGAATGGTGCTTCATGGGCTCGATCCACGAGTCCAAATTAAATACCCAAAATTGGTCTTGAAATTTCCACCTCAAATTTAGGGTTGCGATGTCACAGACAGTTCGTTATTCCGACACCGCATGAGGGATATATGTCGGATAGAAGATTCCATAATAATAATAATAACTTTATTATTATTGGGCATTTCGTGAACCTATGTCATGAGTCAGAAAAATTTATCCAACATTGGTCTTAAAATGATCATCACAATTTCTAGGTTATGATGTCACTGATGGTCTGTCAATCTCAAAACCCAATTAAAAGATATAACTGATATAAGATTTGACAACCAAAATAAATAATAATAATATTTTATATTAATATTAATTATTGATTATTATCAATAAAATAATAAGAGGAGTGATCCTCCCTCCCCCTTTTCCAAAATGTGTATAGCCCCCCCCCCAACATTTCATCATTTATTATTTCAACTTAAATTAATTATCATCATTTATTAAAAAATTTAGATGAAAACTTACAAAGGGAGATGATTCTCCCCAAGCTTCATGCCCCAACCTCTGGAAACCCAACATTTAATCCCCTCAAATTTTATTAATTTAATTCTCAAAATTTAATTTAATTAAATTTCATAACTCACACCAAAATATACAATGGATCCCACTTTAAAAAACTCATTTTAAGAAAGGTTTATTAATTTTTATTTAAAAAAATGATATTAATTAAAACAATTTAATTAAAACAACTTTTCTTTATTAAATTTAAATCATTTAATTTAATTAAAAAACATTTTATTCCACCATTATTATTATTATTATTCAATATAATAATAATAACAAAGCCTCCTTTAATTTTATTAACTCATCACCATTATTATTATTATTATTATTATTTAATGCTCGAATGAGTTAACCAAATTCGACCGCCTCATCATAGATCCAAGTCCGACCACTACCATGTCTTCATCGAGCAGCCTCTGCCATTAGACCTCATGCACGATCTCCACTTGGAACTGATTTCGTTGCATCGCACGTCATCATCGCGCATCAATCGGGAAAACGGGGATCCCTAATCCAACCCAAACTACCTCCGATCACTAACCCACACTCACAATACTAAACCAATCTATTCAATAAATATCATCTTATTCATTTATAATTCCCCCCACAAACCATTTATTCACGTGTTGTTCATGCTACCTCCACAAATCTAACGGTTCGAGCATGCTCGAACCCGCCCCGGAAAAGTCGAATCATGAACCTGTGCTCCAATGATGAAGAACACGAATAAAAGATGGAGAAAAACACTAATAACAAGGGTGATAAACATCATTGATCAAGAATTTCTAGCCAATGATTCACTACTACAAAAACAGGCAAGGGAAGCACCACCTTTTATCAGCGCTAAGCAAAAAGTGCTGATAAAGAATCCCTTTATCAACACTAGAAAAGCACTGATAAAGAAGATCTTTATCAGTTCTAAAAAAGAACTGATAAATAATCCCTCTATCAGCGCTAAAATTTTAGCGGTCATAAAGGTTCACCTTTATCAGTGCTAAAAACGCCATGATAAAGGCACTCTTTATCAGCACTAAAAGTTTAGCGCTGATAAATGCACCCTTTATCAGCGCTAAAAGTTTAGTGCTGATAAAGGTAGCCTTTATCACTACTTTTTAAGCACTGATAAAGGCTAGCTTTATCAGCGCTAAAGTTTTAGTGCTGATAAAGTAAGCCTTTATCAGCGCTTTTTAAGCACTGATAAAACCGTAGTCCCATATTTTATAAAATCGGGTGCACAGTATCATCTGTTTATCGTGCCCTAAAGCTCTCGTGGTACTGTACCCCTACGAAAATCCCCCCCACCCGATCTTTGCATTGTCGGACCTCTCCCCCCTTCGATCTTCGCGTTGTCGAACCTCTGCTGCTAGCCCTACTCCTCATCCTCCCCCTCAAACCCCTTCCATGGATCCTCCTCCCTGCAAAACCTACTTATCCTCCTCTCCACTCGACCCTACTCATTGCGAACCCTACTCCTCTATTTCTATACGGTTGGCGACTCATCCTGTGCACCTTCGGTGGTTACGCCTTCCCCTCCCACAGAAGTCTCCCTACTTCTCCTCCTCTAAGGTGAATTTATTTTCTCTTCTTCTTGATTCTCTTCTTGAACTTTCTTCTTAGGAAGGATTTTTCAATAATGATGATTCAGTTTTCGTGTTTTTTTGTTATGGTTTTAATGGTTAATGGTCATACATATGACTTGTATATTACCCTCAAGTGTTAAGTGATGTTTTATTTGATTATTCTTCTCATTCTGATGAAATATTTGTTAAATCTTTAGTTGAGGTTAGGGACATGAAATTTATCCTTCTTTATTATGTGTAAATTGTGGAATTATTATGTTATTTTGTTTCCATTGGATGGATAGTATTTATTAACCTAAATAATATAATGAATTACACTCAAGGAAATTAAAGTGAAGGGGGAGTTTTTCATGTGATTTATGAAGTTCCATAATATTTCTTATATATTTATGGATTTATTGGTGTTGTTGTTAATTTATTTATTCTTGATGTTGTGAAAGAAATTTCTTACTACTAATAATTTGTTATAACCACCTTTCATTATTTTCTAGTCACTTAAGGTAGGTAATGAATTGGTTGTATGGAAATATATAATTAAAGTGTTATATTTAAACTATAAATTCTACTTTAATATGAAAGAATGTTTAAGGGGGAGTTTTTAGTGTGAATTTCTTATATTTTTTTCCTTTTCATGCTACTATGTATGGGGTATTTATCACTATGATTATAAGGGTGATGGTTGGTTGATGTGGTTGGGAGAATGTGGTGTGGTACTTAATACAGTAGTGATGGATGGATTATTGTGTGGTTATTATAGCAATGATAGGGCTATTTAGGCAGAAAATAAGTGGTTTATGGATTTTAGAATGTGTTTAGTGGTATTTTATGTCATGAAAATTTAGTTTTTATTGGGTGGTGTTATAGTTTCCTTTTGGAATGGAATATGGTTGGAATAAATGAAAATAGTAATGGGTGATTGGTTGGAAATGATAAATGATGGTTTGTTAAATGATTAATGATAATGATTGGAATAATTATGTTTAATAAATGGTTAAAGATAGAATAAATGTTATTAATGATTAATGAATGGATTATAATGGGTAGTGATTTAATGATTGGTTTTACATTAAAATGGTTAACAATTGAAATGAATATGGTAATAAAAATCCAAGAAATTATAATGTTAAATGAAATGAGAAGTTGGTAATGTTGATATGGATGCTTATGTGATTTGTTGGGGATTATTTTTGGCATTATAATGTAAGTGGTTATTAGAGGGTGGTAGTAACAAGGAAATGGTTGACGAGGGTGTTTGAAGTGTTATAGTTTGGTGTAAACCCTTAGGAAAGATTTATGTGTGACTATATACTTATTATATTTTCTCATTATTTCTTACGCACCACCACTTGAGTCGAGTAACCTGATTGAAATCCATATGGGTACTTTGGTTCTGAGTGTTTTTCTCAATATCTAGGTTCTAGAGGGAACACATATGCAATCACTCCCTCTTCTCTTCTCCCCCTTCACACTTAGTATGAGTTGTAATGGCTCACAGTGGGTGTATATATATGAACTATAATGATTTTAGGTTTTGGTGTATATTTTTTGTTGTTGACATGATTATGTGTATTTGGTGTGGATACATAGTAAGGGTTGTGCATTGTAGGAGGAGAGTATTATATTTATGTCCTTCATGTTCATGATATCATACTGTGATGAGGATGTGATGTGTGGTTGTGATGTGGATACGGTTTTTTATGTGTTTGTGACATGTGTATGTGTGGATATATGGTTATGAGATTATATAGAAGGGGTTTAAGTATAAGAAATATTCCATTAGAGTGTGAGAATGACCAGATTAGTGGGGAAGTGGATGTGGGGTAATTTATTAATATATATTCTTTTGATATTACACTTAAGATGGAGTTTGGAATTAGACACTCATGAGGATGTAATGGGATGATAGGCCAATAATATTTGTTAAAATTTTCATATGGAATAACATGGGAGACCATCTATGGAACAAGTGATTATCCCCCCTATGATTTAAAGTAAGTAACTTGAGCTTACCAAAAATATTAGGTATGATGATATTGAATGTAGGGAAGAGACCTAGGAGTGGTATATGTATCATTCTTGATTATTCTTGTGTTTGGACTGGGGTGATTTGAGGAAACTATAATTAATCTAAAGTAATTATATTTAATGAATTCCACATTGTAGAGATTATGAGAATCCTTTCTTTAATTATAGATATGGCTACTGGTTTTCATCCATATGTATTTTTGGTTGGTGATGTATTAAAGGATGGACTAGTTGACCATGGAAGGGTTGACTCGATAGAGGAGGATGATCCATAGAGGATTATGTCGTTTGAGTTTTACCATCTATGACACAAGTGATTATCCCCGCGAAGCCCTTTGTGTTTGGAAACTGTGTTGATGGGGGGTCTATCTTGGTTCTGTTGATTTCCAAATATTTATTGAAAATGGTTAGGCTCTATTAATCTCTATGTTTATAAGGAATTGGTTCTATTATACTGTATTTGAAAGTCTTGTTTTGTGTATTTGATCCATAAATACTACTATTTTAGATTCAAATAGGATGGAGATGAATAAAGATTGGATGGATGCTAATCGTTTGACAACAGAGTATGATAACTGAGTGAAAGATTTCATCAAGTTTGAAAAGGATCACGCAAAGGATCCTTCTCAAATCCTTTGTCCATGTTTACATTGTTTTTATTCAAGACTAATTACTCCAGAGGAGTTGGAAGAACATTTGATATGTCACGGAATAGATCGGAGTTATAAATGTTGGAATAAACACAGAGATAAAGTGAATGTAGATACTGGTTGGGATAAAAATCCATTTTATGGATCATCAGATATGAATAAAAATATGGATAATAAAAGAGACCATATGGAGGACGTGATTACAGATGTCAATGATGATAAAGATCATATTGAGGAAATTACAAGGAAAATTGAAGATGAACTCCATGATTTCCCAAAATTGTTTGAGAAGTTAAAGAGTTGTTCAAAGATGCCATTGTATACTAGTTGCACTAAATATACAGCATTTTAAGCTGTACTGAAGTTGTATAAATTGAAAGCAGGAAACAGATGGAGTGATGTTCGTTTTACAGAACTACTTTCTCTCTTGAATGACATTCTCCTGGAAGATAATGAGCTCCCAAGCCAGATATATGAAGCTAAACGAATGCTACGCTCGATGAGTATGATTTCTAAAAGAATACATGCCTACCTGAAAGACGGTATATTGTTTTTCAAGGAGAAAAAATCACTTACAGAATGCCCAAAGTGTGGTGATTCTCAATACAATAAAGATGAATCTAGTCCTACGAAAGTTGTATGGTACTTTCCAATCATTCCAATGTTTAGGCGTCTATATGGAAGTGAAGAAACTACAAGACAATTGTCGCGGCATACAGATAAAAGAAATAAAGATGGGAAATTATGTCATCCGACCGACTCTCCTCAATGGAAGGAAATTGATCATGAGTATCCTGAATTTGGAAAAGATTCGAGAAACCTTCGTCTTTCATTATCTACAGATGGAGTGAATCCTTTTGGTTTTCAAACCAGCACTCTTAGTACATGGCCTTTTATGTTGGTAAATTATAACTTGCCACCCTGGTTATGTGTGTAGAGGAAATTCATCATGTTATCTATGCTTATATCAGGACAAAAACAACCAGGTAATGATATTGATGTTTATCTGGCTCCTTTGATCGGGGATTGGAAGGTATTGTGGGATTCAGGTGTTATGTTGTATGATGCTTATAAAAGTCAATACTTTATGTTGAGAGTGATGTTGTATGGGACAATAAATGATTTCCCTGCTTATGTAAATTTTTTAGGCTATAACATTAATGGAACTCAAGGGTGTCCCGTGTGAGAAGATCATACAGAATCCATTATGTTGAAACATTCATCGAAATATGTGTTTCTAGGACATCATAGATTTCTACCTCGTTGGCATATGTACCGATCATGGACGACATCATTCAATGGAAGTTCAGAACAACACGCAGCACCATCTCCACTCACAGGTGATCAACTATTTGATAAAGTAAAATATTTGAACACTATTTTTGGTAAACCATTTTTGAAAAACTTCACGAAAATTGATTAGAAAAAGAGATCATTTTTTTTAAATTACCACACTGGAATTGTTTTTACGTCAGACATTTTCTTGATGTGATGCATGTGGAAAAAAATGTATGTGACAGTGTTATCAGAACATTTCTAAATGCCCCTAGAAAAAAAATGATGGAATTAAGGCAAGGTTGGACATGGTTGACATGGGAATATGAAAAGAGTTGGCTCCCGTGAAGGGTGAAAATCTAATGTTTCTTCCTCAAGTTGCTTACACTCTTTCTAGGGAGGAGAGATATCAGTTTTGCAACTTCTTCAATGATGTAAAGGTTCCAGAGGGGTATTCATAAAATATCAAGAACATTGTGTCAATAAATTATTTCAAGTTAAAATGTTTGAAATCACATGACTTCCATGTTTTGATGCAAGATCTAATTCCTATAGCTTTACGTTGCATTTTTTCCAAGAATGTTCATCATACGTTAACCAAACTTTGTTTTTTTTTCTAATCTATATTTAGCAAAGTTTTAGACCCAGAGAAATTTCCAACTATGGAAAAAGGAATTTTCATCATATTATGTGAATTAGAAATGTTATTTCAGCCAACATTATTTGATATGATGGTTTATTTGATTATTCACTTGGTGAGAGAGATTCGACTTTGTGGTCCTGTGCACTATAGATGGATGTACCCCGTTGAACGTTATATGAAGATTTTGAAAGGGTATGTCAAAAATCGAAGTCGTCCAGAGGGTTGTATAGTAGAGAAATATATTGTTGAGGAATCCATTGAATTTTGTACCGAATACCTATCTGATGTGGAAAGCATTGGTCTCCTTAAATCTCATCACACTGGATGCATTGAGGGTGATGGAATTTCTGGAAAAGATGTTGTGAAAATCAGTATTACAGATCAGGAGTATGCCCACCTTTATGTTTGGAATAACAGTTTGGAGGATGCTCCATATATTGAAACTCACAAAGAAATTCTTAGGCAGTTGAAGTAATCAAAGGCTGAAAATGGATATCAAATACACATAATCACCAGTTTATAGGATGTTTTCTGGAACATATTTTTAAGGAGTTGGATGAAAATCCGAATTCAATTTTAGAACGAATTCAATGGCTAGTCGTCAGACCAAGTGTGTATGTATTATCTTACAATGGTTATGTAATTAATGGGTATACATTCTATAAATATGAGCATGATAAAGATAGTACCATGAAAAATAGTGGAGTTACACTTGTGGCTGAAGTAATTCATGTTTCTGGTAGTAAGGACAAAAATCCAATTTATGAAAATATGTCATACTTTGGCATTATCAAAAAAAATATGGGAGTTGGATTATACGACATTCCAATTGCCGATTTTTAAATGAAAATGGGTTGATAACAACAGTGGTGTTAAAATAGATGAATGGGGATTTGTGAAAGTTGATTTTAGTAAAGAAGGGTACAAAGACGAACAGTTTATAATGGAATCACAAGAAGTACAAGTTTTTTATGTTCCAGATCCCGCAAACCAAAATTGGTAGATTGTTCTGTTATCGTCCAAAACTACTGAAGGGTCCGGTGAAAATTCAGTTGAGGACGATCCTTTCCGTGGTACGTCAAAATAATTTCACAGCTATCCCAATGCAGATGGTGTTTTTTATGTTATAGGAGACCATAATTAAGGTATTTGGATAATAGATAGAGTTGCCAAATCCCTTCAGCCTTTGAAAAAAATAAATTGAGTTCAATAAACAGGTTATATTTTGTTTGTAATATAGATCTTTTTATCTCATGTTATTATCTTATCATTACTGAACTTATGTAATCTAAATTAACTGTTCAACCAATTTTGCATATAATGACTTATGCATGCTCTGGTGCTCCTAACCTTGAGGCTGAACAAGTTTCTCAAGCTACTGCTGCTCCTGCTCCTGCTGCTCCTGCTGCGGCTGCTCACAGTGCATAGAAACAACAAGTTTCTGAACTTGTTGCTACTCTTAGTGTTGAGGTCCAACATCCATTATCACATGTCATTTCTACCATTTTAGATGAACATATAGATGATGTTTATATCGATGAAATGGTCGGGGATGAAGGACTGACATCGCAGAAAACAAAGGTGTGTTGTAGTTTGATGGTGTTAGCCAAATTTCTTAAGGTGAAAAGCAAAGGCATCAAATTTGATGTTGGATGGAATGCACGAGGCTAACATGTGAATCCCAACAAGGATATGTTTAGTAGATAAATTGGGGTTTTCACTTGGAAATGTGTGCCGATTGACATAGATTCATGGCACCATGTTGTGTCCGGGCTGAAGACTGTGATCTGGGATGAAATTACGGTAACATTATGATATTATTTATTTAATTTACTAGAAAATAGAATAATGAAACAATGTCTTACTCTTATCAATCTCTTTCAAAGTACGTTTATAATATATGATTCACACAAGAATTATGTACTAAGGCTTGTATGAAGGATTCATCGAGGTTTTGCACTATTTTAGAAAAATGTTACCTGAAATATTCCAAAGGTAAAATAAACAAGAACCCACCCATTGTCTACACTCACTTGATATTCCAAGAAGCATGGGATGCATTTATTGGCCACCATGGGGATGAGAAGTTTCAGGTACATTGTGGGTGATAATACATTGTTTGAGGATACGTGTATTTATCACTTTGATTGTCAATATTTTATTTATGAAATGGAAACTCAGTACTAAAAATAAGGAGCATGCATCAAAACCAACATACCCCTATCGTAAAGAAAAGATGGGGTATGCTTCACTAGAAAAGAAAACGGTACGTATTTTAAATTTACAGTAATATTGTTAGGTTCTAATAAACAACATCATAATTATCTTTCTATATTTATATGTAGATTGATGAGTCTAAAAGGAAAGACACTTCCATCCCACGTCATGTTCTGGAAGGAGAAACGTGTGAATAAGTAAGGGAAGCTAGTAGATGAAATCACACAAAAAGAGTGGGAAATATGTGTAAGTATGACACGACGATAAAAAGATTTGTTTTCAATTGCTATTACATAAAAATAATTAGGTATTTTCCTATATCTGATAGTCATAGGAATCAACTAGTCCTGTAGCGGACGCAGACCTATTATCAACGGCTTTGAAGCAGCCAAAACAATATGGTCGTGTTAGAGGTGCAGGGTTTGGGGTGGCACCCTGATTATATTTTGAGAAAAAAAAAGAAACGGATGATAGAGATGAAAAATTGAAACAAATGAGTGAAAGACTAAAAACTCTTGAAGAACGATTTCAATGGCTGGGAGAGTTTCTAGGAACTTTTATTGGTGGGAAGCAAGGAGAAGACACAACTCAGGAATAACCAACGCATGAATATCCCGCCCCACCCCCCACCCCCCACCAGCTTTGAGGTGAGCCATTCCCCTCAAAGAGCTGTCTCAGCCATGGTAATCAATATTCTAATAATTGTTCCCATGAAATGTGAATCAGACAAACACTGATACTTTTCCTATACTGATATTCTATATGGTGATAATGACTATGATTTATATCTATCAACACCCACATATCACCTTGTAGCGAGGGATACAGTGTTCAACATCCCAAATGAAATGCTACATAAAAGACCACTTTTGAAAGATCATCTGAAAGTGATGATTACTGTAGCTCATGAGTGAAATGCATAGCTACATATTCCACTTGATGACGATGATATTTATATAGTTGAAAGGATATTGGGACATTTATTGCATGTCCGTCACAACTTGTAAGATTACATGAGGATAAAGATGTATTTATTTCCTTTTTTTTCAAGATAAACCTTTAACAATTAATGAAAAAAGGGTCTGAACTAATGAATGTTATTATATACGGAGAAAGGGAAGGGGGTGACAAATGTCGGCTCAAAACCATCTAAAGGATCGACCAACCGATCCAAAAGAGCTACTGAAAGCACAATAACACCACCTGTCTCTATCCACATTTACTAGAATTGAAGACTCATGTGGATACGAAGCTAAGAGCTTGTAGTAGTCATATAGTGGTTTTCGAAAAGAATATATACAGAGAGGAAAGTCAAGATTTTGTTGCTGATGAAAATGTAAATGAGATCTTTGAAAACGGTTGTCTAGGCATCTCATTTGTAAATATATATATATATATATATATATATGAGGTATGTTTTCATGAATTTATTTTCTAAAAGTTGATCTAATGTGAAAATTATGACTAAATGAATTTTATATTTTTGATAGACATATATATGAAAAAAAGTCGAAGGAATTTTCCCATGAGCCAAAATTTGGACTTGTTAGTCCTCATACCACATCAAAGCATCTAATGAAATTAGATCCATCAAAAAAGGATGAAATAGTGAACATCTTACTGAAAACATTTGAAATAAATATTATCGATGACATACTCTTCCTAATACCAACCATGCAGGGGTAAAACTCTACGATTAATGCATATCAATTATATTTTCACTTCTTTTATTACTTATTATTATTGTGTTTTTAGGCAACATTGGATGCTAATTACGGTGAACTTGGATACTCCAAAGATTTATTTTCTAGATTCAAAGCAAGGATATCCAACAAACCGACCACACATGATGGAATTTGTGAATCTGTAAGACAATACATCATACGTTTTAGGTCTAAACATCAAGCAATATAATTTATATTATGTTTTACTGGGGATTATATTATGATAGGGTGGTGTATCATTATTTTCTAAAAAAGGAATGAGGATAGGGGCTAAGCATAAGGAGGTGAGCAAGTACTATGTCTGGACAAATATCAGGGTATATATAATAAAATTTCATTATCCAAACACATATCAACACAAGTTACTTATTCTCCTAATGATCAAATTTTTTGCAGTGTCCAAAAAAACAAATGATAATGATTGCGATTATTATGTTTGTAAATTTATGAAATAGATCGTTTTTCATCAACAAACTATCATCCCTAAAGAGGTATTTTCAAAAACAACTACTATTTCATTTAATTTATTTATTAATTCTTTATTTTTATATTTTGTAGTACTAATATGACTGCTGAAAAGTCTCATACTCACAAGAAGATATAGATATGTTCATAAATGAGTGGGCCGCATACCTGATGTTAGATAGTACACAAATAGCATGAATATCTAACTTGGGGACGTGTATAATTGGAATCATTTTTGAGAGGGGTTAAGGGGATCAAAAGATGAAACATTGTTGTATGTAAATGTTCGTAGGAAAATTGTAATTGTTATTAAATAAATCATCCTTTCTCCAATGATTCCTTTTCCCATTTTAATAGATGAAATTTACCAGCAACATGCAAGAATGATGAACCACTCAAAGTGTCTCTCTTTTGTTTAAAATTTACAAAATTTTAAGTGAAAACTAAAAATGACCTATAGAAATCCAACCAAATGCATCTAGATTGTGTTGATCCTTTAAGAGAACAATACATGGGTCATTTTTGACATGTAAGAGTCAACCCCGCCTCAATATGAGGCATGGTGTGGCTGGTATCACTCAAATTGTCTCTCTTTTGTTTAAAATGGACATAATTTTAAGTGAAAACAACAACTGACCTACAGATATCCGACAAAATGAATTCGGATTGTGTTCATCCTTTAGGTGAAATATCCTTTGGGGGTGCGTTGATGATATGTACGATTTAACCGCACCTCAATCTGAGGCACAGTGTGGTTAGTATCACTCAAATTGTCTCTCTTTCGTTTAAAATGGATAGAATTTTAAGTGAAAACAACAACTGACCTACGAAAATCTGACCAAACACATTTGTATTATGTTAATCCTTTAGGAGAAGAATAAATGGTTATTTTTTGACGTTTATGAGTCAACCTCACCTCAATTCGAGGCACGGTGTGGCCGGTATCACTCAAATTGTCTCTCTTTTGTTTCAAATGGACAGAATTTTAAGTGAAAACAACAACTGACCTCCAAAAATCTGACCAAATGCATTCGGATTGTGTTGATACTTTAGGTGAATGATCCTTTGTGTGTTTTGGTGATGTGTACAAGTCAACCCCTCCTCAATCCGAGGCACGTTGTGGCCAGTATCACTCAAATTGTCTCTATTTTGTTTCAAATGAACATAATTTTAAGTGAAAACAACAGTTGGCCTATGAAAATCTGACCAAACGCATTCGGATTGTGTTTATCCTTTAGGAGAACAATCCATCGGTCATTTTTGATGTGTACAAGTCAACCCCGCCTCAATTTGAGGCACGGTGTGGCCGGTATCACCCAAAGTGTCTCTCTTTTGTTTAAAATGGACAGAATTTTAAGTGAAAACAACAACTCACCTATTGAAATCTAACCAAACGCATTCGTATTGTGTTCATATTTTAGGATAATGATCCATGGGTCATTTATGACATGTACAAGTCAACCTCACCTCAATATGAGGCACGGTGTGGCCGGTATCACTCAAATTGTCTCTCTTTTGTTTCAAATGGACAGAATTTTAAGTGAAAATAAAAACTAACCTACGGAAATCTGACCAAATGCATTCGGATTGTTTTTATCCTTTTGGAGAAAGATCCATGGGTGCATTGGTGACGTGTATGAGTCAACCCCACCTCAATCCAAGGCACGGTGTGACCGGTATCACTCAAATTGTCTCTTTTTTTAAATGGACAGAATTTTAAGTGAAAACAACAACCGACCTACAGAAATCTGACCAAATGCATTATTATTGTGTTGATCGTTTAGGATAAAGATAAATGGGTCATTTTTGACATGTAAGAGTCAACATTGCCTCAATATGAGGCACGTTGTGGCCGGTATCACTCAAATTGTCTCTCTTTTGTTTTAAATGGATGGAATTTTAAGTGAAAATAACAACTGGCCTACGGGAATCTGACCAAATGCATTCGGATTGTGTTGATCCTTTAGTATAATGATACATGGGTCATTTTATTATGTTTACGAGTCACCCCCCCCCCCTCAATATGAGTCACGGTGTAGCCGGTATCACTCAAATTGTCTCTCTTTTATTTAAAATGGACAGAATTTTAAGTGAAAACAACAACTGACCTACAAAAATCTGACCAAAAGCATTCGGATTATGTTGATACTTTTGTAGAAAGATCCTTTTGGTGCATTGGTGACATGTACGAGTCAACCTATCCTCAATACAAGGTACGGTGTGGCCGGTATCACTCAAATTGTCTCTCTTTTGTTTAAAATGGAAAGAATTTTAAGTGAAAACAACAACTAACCTATGGAAAACCGACCAAATGCATCTGGATTGTGTTGATACTTTATTATAACGATCCATGGGTCATTTTTGATGTGTAAGAGTCAACCTTGCCTCAATCAGAGGCACGGTGTGGCCGGTATCACTCAAATTGTCTCTCTTTTGTTTAAAATGGACAGAATTTTAAGTGAAAACAACAACTGACCTATGGATATCTGACCAAAAAAAATTTTATTGTGTTGATAATTTAGGATAAAAATACTTTGGGGGTGCGTTGGTGATTTGTATGAGTCAACCGCGCCTCAATCCGAGGCACGGTGTGACCGGTATCACTCAAATTGTCTCTCTTTTGTTTAAAATGGATAGAATTTTAAGTCAAAACAACAACTGACCTACAGAAAACCAACCAAACGCATTCAGATTGTGTTGATACTTTAGGGGAACAATCCATGGTGTCACTCATACTGTCTCTCTTTTGTTTCAAATGGACAGAATTTTAAGTGAAAACAACAACTGACATACGGAAATCTGACCAAAATAATTCTGATTGTGTTGATCCTTTAGGAGAACGATCTTTTGGGTGAATTGGTGATGTGTACGATTCAAACCTACCTTAATCCGAGGCACGGTGTGGCCGGTATCACTCAAATTGTCTCTCTTTTGTTTCAAATGAACAAAATTTTAAGTGAAAACAACAACTGACCTTTGGAAATCCAACCAAACACATTATGATTGTGTTAATCCTTTATAATAACGATCCATGGGTCCTTTTTGACATGTATGAGTCAACTCCACCTCAATCCGAGGCACGGTGTGTCCGGTATCACTCAAAGTATATCTCATTTGTTTAAAATGGACAGATTTTTAAGTGTAAACAACTCACCTACAGAAATCCAACCAAACGCATTCGTATTGTATTGATCCTTTAGGAGAACGATCCATCTGTCATTTTTTACATGTACGAGTCAACCCCGCCACAATCTGAGGCATGGTGTGGCCGGTATCACTCAAATTTTCTCTCTTTTGTTTAAAATGGACAGAATTTTAAGTGAAAACAACAACTGACCTACGGATATCTGACCAAACACATTTGGATTTTGTTGATACTTTAGGTGAGAGATCCTTTGGGGGTGCATCGGTGATGTTTATGAGTCAACCTTGCCTCAATTTGAGGCACGGTGTGACCGGTATCACTCAAATTGTCTCTCTTTTGCTTAAAAAGGACAGAATTTTAAGTGAAAACAACAACTAACCTACAAAAATATGACCAAATGCATTCGGATTGTGTTTATACTTTAGTAGAAAAATACATGGGTCATTATTGATGTGTAAAAGTCAACCTTGCCTCAATCTGAGGCACGGTGTGGCCGGTATCACTCAAATTGTCTCTCTTTTATATCAAATGGACAGAATTTTAAGTGAAAACAAAAACTGACCTATGGAAATCTGACCAAATGAATTCATATTGTGTTGATCCTTTATTAGAACGATCCATGGATCATTTGTGATGTGTAAAAGTTAACCCCACCTCAATATGAGGCACGATGTGGCCGGTATCACTCAAATTGTCTCTCTTTTGTTTAAAATGGACAGAATTTTAAGTGAAATCAACAACTGACCTTCAAAAATCTGACCAAACGCATTCATATTATATTGATCATTTAAAATAATGATCCTTTGGGTGCATTGGTGACGTGTAAAAGTCAACCCCACCTCAATTCAAGGCACGGTGTGGCCTGTATCACTCGAATTGTCTCTCTTTTGTTTAAAATGGACAGAATTTTAAGTGAAAACAACAAATGGCCTACAGAAATCCAACCAAACGCATCTGGATTGTGTTGATACTTTAGGAGAATGATATGTGATTAATTTGTGATTTGTATAAGTCAAACATGCCTCAATCTGAGGCACGGTGTGGCCGGTATCACTCAAATTTTCTCTCTTTTGTTTAAAATTGACAGAATTTTAAGTGAAAACAACAACTAACCTACGGATATCTGACCAGACGCATTCATGTTGTCTTGATAATTTAGGATAATGATCCTTTGGGGGTGTTTTGGTGATGTGTACGAGTCAACCTCGCCTCAATCTGAGGCACGGTGTGGCCGGTATTACTCAAATTGTCTCTCTTTTGTTTCAAATGGACAAAATTTTAAGTGAAAACAACAACTGAACTACGGAAATCCAACCAAATGCATTAAAATTGTTTTGATACTTTAGGAGAATGATCCATGGGTCATTTTTGATGTGTACGAGTCAACACTGCCTTAATCTGAGGCACGGTGTGGCCGTTATCACTCAAAGTGTCTCTATTTTGTTTAAAATGGACAAAATTTTAAGTGAAAACAACAACCGTCCTACGGATATCCGACCAAACGTATTCGGATTGTGTTGATCCTTTATGAGAACGATCCATAGATGGCCCCCCAACCCCATAGATTCCCCCACCCCCTGGACGCCACCCCCCACCCCCCTGGACCCCCCCCCCCACCCCATGGAAAACCACCCCCACCCCCTGGACACCACCCCACCCCATAGACACCACCTCACCCCCCATGGACAGCCCCACCACCCCCTGGACTGCCCCCACCCCCCTGGACACCACCCCACCCGCCTTGGACAGCCCCACCAACCCCCTGGACCCCCCCCCCCCACCCCCTTGGACACCACCCCACCCCCTTGGACACCACCCCACCCCCCTTGGACAGCCCCACCAACCCCCTGGACATCCCCCCCACACCCCTAGACACAACCCCCACCCCCTTGGACACCACCCCACCCCCCTTGGATAGCCCCACCAACCCCCTAGACCCCCCCCCCCCCCCGAACACCACCCCACCCCCTGGACACCCACCACCCCTCTAGACACCCCCACTACCTGGAAAGCCCCCCCCCCAACCCCCTGGACACCCCCACCCCCATGGACACCCCCATGGACCCCCCCCCCACCCTGGACAGCCCCCCGACCCCCCCCCCCCCCCGGTCACCCCACCCCCCTGGACACCCACCAACCCCCTGGACGGCACCCCCACCCTCCTAGAGACCACCCCACCACCTGGACTCCCCCCACCCTCCTGGACACCCCCCCACCCATAGACATCCACCCCACCCTCCTAGACACAACCCCACCCCCCTTGGACAGCCCCACCAACCCCCTGGACCGCCACCCACCCCCTGGACACCACCCCACCCAGCGGACAGCCCCACCCCCTGGAAAGTCCCCCCCCCCCCAACACCCTGGACACCAGCCCACCCCCTTGGACACCCCCATGGACAGCCCCCCAACCCTGGACAGCCCCCCCCCCCCCACCCCCTAGACACCCCACCACCCCCTAGACCCCCCCCCCCACCTAACACCCCCCCCCCCTCCTAGACACCACGCCACCACCTAGACACCCCCACCCCCTAGACACCCCCACCCCCACGGGCAGCCCCCACCACCCCCTGGACACCACCCCACCCCCTTGGATAGCCCCCCCAACCCCCTGGACCCCCCCCCCCCCGGACACCACTATCCCCCCAGACACCCCCATCCCTCCGGACACCCCCTAGACCCCCTTGGACAGCCACCCCAAACCCCTGAACAACCCCTCCAACCCCCTGAATTCTGAATTGAATTCCTAATGTATTTAATTAACTTATGAATTATGTGTTAATGGTGTATGGGTATACTTGGTGTAATTACCTTATGAATTATGTGTTTATTTTGTATGGGTATACCTGTTGAGATGCTGAATTTTTTGCAGGTGTTGTTTGGGTGTGTTGCTACATATTTTTTTGTTGCAGAAGACAGGGCATTTATCAGCTTTTTTTAGCGCTGATAAAGGATCACTTTATCAGTGCTAAAAGTGCGCTGATACAAAGAACTTTTATCAGCTCTTTTTTAGTGCTGATAAAAGAGTTTTTTATCATCTTCTTTTTAGCACTGATAAATTCTCACTTTATCAGCGCTTTTATAGCACTGATAAAGGTATACTTTATCAGTGCTAATCTTTAAAATTATTTTTTAATGCTGTTAAAGACCATTTTTGTAGTAGTGATTTCATAGAAGAGAAATTGGGGTGAGAAACATGGAATAGGGAAGGGATAAAATGAATTAATTAAATTAAATTCTTTTATGGGGCTCATGTGAAGAACATGTAATCTCATAATCAAAAGAATATAGTAATTCATGCTTCAATATTTTAATAAAAAGGGAAGAAACCACAATTGATGAGTCTTACCTTGATTATGGATTGATCATTGGTGAAGTACACATCTGATAGCAATAAAGATGATTTTTTGCATTCGCCGCCTGTTGATTCACCTCGATCTGATCACTGTTCATTGTTTGGTCTTGATCTGTCAATAAATGATGATCTTATTCTCTTATTAGGTACATTAATATTTATATGGGAAACTCTTGGAAAAATTTCATAAGAGAGAATTTATATAGAGTTTAATTAGGTCGTTTAATAAAACAAATAAAAAAATTATTTGTTTATTTTAATTAAACATACCTTTCAACAGATTCCTCATCTGAACATCCTGCAAAGACCAACATTAGATTGTTCCTAGGATAAACACTATATTCTAAACTTAACACTGGTCTCATATTTCTCATCTGTGTCTTCATATGTGAGTTTTTTGGGTTAGGGTTATTAAATAAATTAATTAATTTAATTAATTTATCCAATACACCCACTGATAGATTCCCCATCCAAACGTCCCATGTTAACCAACTTTAGGTTGCACCTAGGGTAAAATCCACATTCTGGATTCAACCGTTATCTTATATTTTTGATCCAAAACTCCATTTATGAGATATTTAACTTTTCTGGGAAAATTGTTTGTGGGAAATAAAAATATATTTAATACTTTTATAAAATTAATTCTAGACTCACTGGGCCATGGAATCCCACATCATCTCATCACCTGACTCTGAAAATATTACTAGAAATATTTTAAAGTATTACATGGAAAAACTAGAGTCTCTATAATATACCCCAATGTAGGGGAATCCAGAGAAATAGGAAGCTGCCAAGATTTGATGTTTTTCTAAACCTTGGAAGAACCTTATTTTGTTGGGTACAGTCAACTATCCCCAAGATCTATTGTTAGATGGGAAGATATCCATAGGTAGTTCATCTACCTGTTCAAATCCACCATGCACAAGACTAGCATCGCTGACCTCCCTAAGTGCACACAAAGGCTTGATGAGAAGGTCTCTTGATTCATTTCCTTATGAAAGATAATCATGCACTCTCTTGATGTGTATCTTTCCTAGGTACATCTATTGATTATGTAAATAGAGAATTTTTGAGAAAATCTATTCTTCACCCTCATATCTTTGAGATATGCAGGTAGATTTTGGTAATTTTCCAAAAGGGTTCGGTGTCTATAAAAATCCTTGAATAAGATCAAGAAGTGGTAACGCCCATTACCTCTTCTAGCTCTCGTGAAAAAACCTTTGAAGTAATAAAAAACCATTGTTGTATAGACTCAATCAATGGAGCCAGTCTTCCTTCAAGAACCTTCACAAAATAGGCCTCACCAAATGCAACTTCACTGTGAAAATAATTCACAATCCCTCCATCAGGGCTAGGATCCTAGGGTTCCTTTTTCGGAATGAAATAACAAGGTCTACTCCTTTAAATATACTCAATTCTTATGATTATTTATTTTTTCTCTAGATAATAATATCTTGAAGTTGTCAGAATATAGGAGGCCTCAAGAGGATAATCTGAAAAATTCTGTCAACTACTACCCATACCACAAGGTCCTTAGGCATCCCATAAAGGAGTATTTAATCTTAAAATATTGTCTCAAGTACCATGTAGACCATGGATTGGTTGAATTAGGTGATGTCCCAGCATAGGTAGCACACATCTCTTCTAACCCTGAGAGTGATGATGAGGAATTTCGTGAATGATAGCTAGTTCTTGGACAAGGTACGTAGAAGTACAATGACTAAATGTCTTGTAAAACAATTAATCATTCCCATGGAATTATTTGTGCTCGCTTGAAAAAAATAGTTCCCCCTATAGTCTCCATACCTCCTCTGACCACCACATCTATGTTACAACCTTACACATCTCAAAAGAATAGGCGTCAATGATTCTTTGGTAATCATAGTCCCCCACCAATTCCAAAACCATTTTTTACTCTCAATGAATTTATTTCCTTGAGTTGTAATAATTCCCAAGGATATGGATCGTCCTTGATTTTTTCACTGAAAAATAACATGAATGTGCCTTAGTTAATGATGTATGAATGGTGGATCATTGTGTGATAGTCAAAGATGAGGAATGTTTTATAGTCCCTTCAGTTACCTCAGGCTGACACCGGTGAGGGATGGGTAGATTTCATACTACCAAGAATATTTTCTAGGTCAATTATTTAGAGAATACTATTTATTACACTGAAACTAGATTGCCTCGTGTAGGGAACAACATGAACTGTCCTCACCGTCCATGTCATCAGATGCACCCCAACAACCAACCATATTTTTTGATCATACTGCCTGAACACAATGGCCCAAATCTCATTCATAGCCATCTAATGTCTGACCTCATCTATCTAGTGATCAACCTAATCCATCTAACCAATAGTGGAATATGGTGAGCACTAGACAAGCCCTAGTGACTCAACTAACTGTCCCCACGACACTCCCAGCCAAGAAGGATCCCTTGGAGAGCATAAATTTTCCATTATCTCAAAAGTATGATGTGTTATATCATCTCACCAGCATACAATAATGACTCTATATCTTTGATTCACTCTTCCTTTCTAGGTAATTACATGAGTCACTCGTCGATGCCACAAAGAGACCCCTCTAATTCAATATTTATATAGCTGCTACTAAGGATTTTCATATAGACAAGGATGAATATGAAGAGTTCTAAGTCATCATATCCTTCTCAGAAGAGGATTAGGGTCCCACTATCTAGGGGAACATATGCCCGCTATTTGTTGTAGACCAGTTCAACAGCATGGAAATCCATCACTGCCTAGTAGGCACTAGCTCCAAGATCAACCTCATCCTGATATGCATCATCCACAAGCTAGGGATCAATGAAGTATATCAGACCCCCTAAAACATAAAAATTTAAGGATGTAATAAGGGAAATTATAAAACATGTGGAAAGATCTAGATAGAGAGCCAGTTTGGTGACCTAGTGGTGAACATTGTGTTCATAGTTGTATCACAGAAAACTGCCTACAACGCTTTGTTAGGAGGCCCTGGATCTATCTACACACAGTGGTCCCCTCCTCATACCATGATTGCCTCAAGTAATCCCTCAACAATTGATAATGGGTACTCCAGGGTGATGTTGATCCCTTCAATGCATGTGAGGTATAATACCTGGATGATGGGTACTATAAAATGTGGGGAAAGAAGCCATAAACCAATCGGGTTGATCACATCAATATCCAAAATGATCTAATATCACCTTTAGTAGATCCTTAGGAGGACTTAAAATGAAAATTTTTACCATCCATACACCAATTGGAATCGACCACCTTGAATCTTGAGAACCATTTTCATAGTCCCTATGAATAATGAATTCTTGTAGATCACCATGTATTCCTACATAGGATAGGAAAGGTTAAATCCATAAAATCCTATTCCTATTGTGTACCGAGAGGTCCAACCCTTGGCCACCGACCTATGAAAACATTGTATGTTCTAAAGAGTAGGGTTGACCTGATGGAAGACCGCTCATCATCACTATTTTAACATCAATGTCAAACCCTATTGTTAAAAACCATATAGAATTATCTCCTCAACTTTTGTCGCAATAGTCTCCATAAACTAGTAATTCCCCATTAAGGATCCCATGCCTTCTGAAGAATACAATAGAATTACCCAGTGATCTGCAGATCTATAGAAGTCCCCCCTTCCCCTAATACTCATGTTTCATATGATGAGGATTTGGAAAATTCCCCTCCTTCCTTTGAGGAATGAATTATCACCATTGGAAATGATCTGAACCGGATTAATATCAATTCATAGGAGGACTTATGGCCAATAATCATTAGCATAGTCAGGTCCCTAGAAGATAAATAGTAGTATGTGACTTTATTAAAACAACACCATGATGCATTCTCCTGGAGCTTTAAGAAATTCCAATGCTTGACCCATAGAATGTGGTTCACTACCTTGGCCTCACATTGGTCCATCATGGGTTTAAACAACCTCCCAAGAAGATGAACCCCTCCCATGGTTCCATAGTCACGGCCAAAGTTGACAAGATTATCAAGGAAAACTTTTTTAGGGAATTATAGTACCTGAAGTGTATGGAAAAAATTGTCTTAGTCAGGAAGAAGAATAGATAGATTAGAGTCTGTATCAACATCCGAGAGCTCAACTACCACTACTCGAAGGATGAATTTCACCTCCCAGTGACAGAGTTATTGATTAATTCCACTTCTATATTTTAGGCCTTTTACTTCATGGATGGGTGATATGGGTATAATCAAATCTAGATGGCCCATAAGGACGAGGAAGCCACTACCTTCAGGGCACCTGAGGTAACCATTTACTACCAAGTGATTCCCTTGGGTTTGAATATTACCAGGGAAACCTACCAGTGTTTCATACAACATATCTTCAATCCAATCCTCAATAAAATAGTGGATTACTATATGGATGATTTGGTGGTCAAATCCCTCCAATGTCAGGACCATCTTAGGGATCTTGAGAAAGTGTTCAACTTCCTCTAATCCCACCACCTAAAGATGAACCCCTTGAAGTGTGTGTTTGAGTTCCCCTCTAGAATGTTCCTTGGATTCATTATTAGGTATATAGGTATAAAAATATATCTATATAATATCAAAGCCATTAGTCAGATTGCACCCCCATGCAACCACTGGGAGTTGTAAAGCCTCCAAAGACACCTAACCTAAATCCGGTGATTTATCCCCAATTTGGCTAGAAAGTGTAAGCCCTTATCAAGGTTCATGAATAAGGGAACCACCTATCAGTATAATGAAGAGTTCTGGACCACATTTAAGGACATAAAGTAATATTTTATGCATCCTTCAGTCCCAATTCCACTCATCCTAGGAAATCCTGTGGTCTTTTATATGAATGCACTAGAATGATCTATTAGTTCTCTCTTGTCCTATAATAACAACAAGGGTAGGTAAAATAGCATGTATTACCTCAGGCATATACTCCTCAACATGGGGACCGAATATTCTTATATCTAGAAGAGCTTCCTCACTTTGGTCTTCACAGTCCAAAAATTGTGGCACCACCCACAACATCACGAGAAATAGCTTGTATCCCATGTCAAACCGCTAAAGTACATCCTTAGTTTCCCCAAGATAATGGGGGTTATTGGAACATTTGTAAGTGATTATTTAGTAGTTTTATATCAAGTTTTTTTCCATAAATCTATCAAGGGATAAGTACTAGAATATTTCATGGTTGTACGTACAACCTCTCAGGAACTTTCCATTGATGTCAACTTCCTGGATAAGGCCATCCAATCCATTGATTAGACCATGTTTTGTTAGAGAATTCACTTTGATAGTGCCTCCTATAACTCGACTAGGAGAAGGCTTAACAACCCATACTTAGTAAGGTGGGCCTAGGGATTGTATTAATCACTCCTTTAAAGGACATATTTTTTAATCATTCCTATTTTTGGAATGTTGTACCAACAATGAGTTTGAGTATTAGGATCTTATTACCATCCTCAAGTTGGTTCTTGAGATTGAGGTCCCCCAACTGCATGCAAAGGGATACTCAAAACTAGTCATCAAGCATATCAATGGTGACTACATCATCAGGAAGTAGGAACTCATCCCCTTACTAGAGAAAACCTATGATTTGATGGACTAGTTTCCCTCCTAGACATTGTTGACAAATGTTCCTTGATCAAAGAATGACTGAGTTTATGCCTTGGAAGTCCTGGTTGTGTCCCTTGCATATCTAGTCCAAGAGGGTTTGTTCATTTATGTCATATATAATAGATTCATCTCCCCCATTAC
Organism: Viscum album; assembly: GCA_963277665.1. Taxonomy (NCBI): domain Eukaryota; kingdom Viridiplantae; phylum Streptophyta; class Magnoliopsida; order Santalales; family Viscaceae; genus Viscum; species Viscum album. The sequence goes on from OY728167.1 coordinate 341,082,047, forward strand.
TTATGATTAAGATCACCAATAGGTGAACGAAATAACCACTAACACTTCCAAAAAGGGGCCCTGAAATTCCCCCACAGTCAAATATTCACCTGATTGGATGAATCCCTTCATCGAGTATCTTTATCATGGGACCCTCCTATTAGACCGATCCAAGAATGAGGGAATCCATTGGTGTGCAATAAAATATACCATCTAGGATGTCCCCAAACTAGAGTAGATTCTCTACAGGTGTGGTTTTTATGGAATCCTTCTACATTTCATCCAAGAAAATGAGGTTCCTTTGGTTTTATAAGAATTCCATGTTTGGTCATGTGGGGTCCATCAAGCAGGATTAAAGCTCTCCCACTAGATTTGAATATTAAGTTACTTTTTCCCCACCATGGTTTGTGATTGCATTGAATTATCCAAGAATTTTTATGAATGTTAGATCCATTCCAACTTCATGCATCACCCACCAGAGCTTCTTCATTCCACCATGTACTCATGTCCCTTCGTAGTGTGGGAACATGATTTTGCGGCCACCTACCCACTAGCGATAGCTCGACAAGGAGGTTTATTGATAATTCCATCAACTTCTTGTCAAAGTGAGTGGAATACACCCTCAAATAAGTCAAGACTAGGTTTGTGATCATGTTTTTGAAGTCACAAATCATCCACCAATTCAGGATTCCTCATTCCATCATCATAGATAATGGCACCAAATTTTGAGCTTTAAACCTAAATAATTTGTATGCCAAGTATAAAATACAGTCTAACCACACCTCTCACTATCACACATAGGAAAATGGATAGATCAATACATTTAAAAAACCCTATCAAAAATATTGTAGAAGATGGTGGGTAAGAACAAGAATAGTTATCTTGATAAGCTCTATAATGTCCTTTGGGTCTACTAGAGTATGACTCAAAATTCCACCCAAGTGACCCCATACTCCTAGGTGTATGGGATAGAGATATTTTTACCTATAAAGGTTCATATTCCATCATTTAGTGTGGTTTTTTTATCATAAGATGCTATATAATAGGGATAAAGTCTGATTGGATGATTTGTAAGTCCTTAAATAAAATAAGTTCCAAGCGCTGCATAACCTGGAAAAATACCAGAATTGCATTGTGTGAACATTCAATAATTTTTTTTCCTACAATCCTTTATTAAAGGTGTCATTTTACTATACCTCTAGACATCGATGGTACCTAGGAAGAATCCACCAAAACTATAACCCAAATGGGAAGTACCTTATATCATTCATAATGTATACTTCAATGGTGCATATTCATTGTTCACCATGGATGTGGAGTATATCACACCTCCCAACAACACTAGATTGATAAAGTAGTAGTTTTCACGAACTCACTATAGTCCAAGCTATATAAATTTAAAATAAAAAGTAAAAAATCATAGTCATATGATATAAAACTACACAGCAACATCTTGGTCACATTAATTTAATTTGTACGACATTTTATTTAAAGTTATGCGACCTTAAATTGCAGCAACCTCAAACTACAACAACCTCATACATACCATAATATGTTATACCACGTTTTCAATATCCTAAACACAATATGTTAAACTATATGGTTCATGTTCTCATTACATGATGTAAAAATGTGTAATACCATTATCCCTCACCTAAGAGGGTTCTCCCCTTCCGATGTCAATCTCCTACCATGCCACATCCTATAACTATGTAAGGCTTGATTCCCATACTTAATGGGATATGTAAGGATTTATAGACATCATGTCCTAGGATTATCCCAACCACTGGTCTATTTCAAGGCTATTACCCTTAGGATCATGTCTAAATCCCACTCACTAATGCACCCAATTTAGCTCGTTAAAGAGCATGGTGGAATAGATCTTAGAGTGTTTAACTCTCCCCCTAACATCCCTTATCTTCATCTTCTCACCTCAAGCCTTCCTCATTTTTCACCCTCATCATCCTCCAAATATAAGCATCCCCTGTAACAGTGATAGTTCTTGGAAAAAATGGATCACCTCTAATACTGGGTATAGGCCTCATAGGATATCTTGCGACAAATAGTAGGTCCTGTGTTTTGAACATGGTCAATGGTTGATTCATTATTTTCTCGCTTCATCCTTGACTGATACAGTTATGGGACCTATGTTTCAAACATGTTCAATAGTCATTACCTACCTATCAATCACCCACTTTTGTGGTCCATATCTAGGAAGTCGTGTTTTACTTCCTCTCCACCTTACTTTTTTTTTAATCTTGACACCCTCGGTATTATTACCCCATGTACTCATACATGTCGAACAAGAAAGTCGGCATCATTAGAACCCTCACAAGTGAACTTATTTCACACTTTTCATGTGCTTCTATGAGAAAATGGAGATCCCTCACCATTACTTGTTTCCCATGTCAATCATGGCTCATGTGGGATTAGGAATTATGGTTGGATCTTCTCTTGTATAGTTGAGATGCACCCTTCTTGGTCCAAGCATCATAAACTTAAACTATGTGAAACCTGTTCCCTCACTTTTAATTTGGTGCAGGGTATTTATAGGCCATGCTCACATTAGGTCACTACCCTTTCATGTCAATCTATCCAATCCAGGACACATTCCCTCCCAGTCCATATGTCGTTTCATGCTAGCCACTCTAGAACACATGCCCTCCCAGTCCAAGCATTGTGACCCTAAACTGTGCACAATTTTCCCCTTATGTTTGTGTAGTACAAGGAATATTTTTTTATAATTTCATGTTAGGTTACTATCATTTTGTGACATGAAAACATATCCTTTGGTATGAGTAGTATGACCTTAAACTACATGTGTAGTTTCATGGTAGTGGTCCCTATATGCCCTCTTTTCACATCAGATTTATGGTGACATGCGAGTTCAACCCCCTAGGTTTGAGATCCACAACCTTCAACTAATATAAACCCTTGTTCCAAGTTCCATGACCCAAAACTATTTGTAATTTTCCCATTTTTTGTATGGTTTAAGGAATTCTGAAATACCTGTTCATGTCGAGTTACCACCCTTTTGTGCCACAAAAATATTCCATTTGATCTGTACATTATGAACTTAAACTACATGAGAAGTTGTATTTTAGTGGGTAATTCATGCACAATTTTCAAATCAGGTTTATAATACCATGAAATTTCAACCCCCTTGGTTTGATCTTCATGACCTTAAATTGGTAGCAGCCCATGGTCCAAGAATCTTGACATTAAATCACGCACAACATGTCTTAGAGATGTTATATATGGTGAAGGGCCTCTATGACCCCCCCCCCATTCATGTCAGTATATTACTATTTCATGCTACACAAAAATCCCCAAGAAAAAAACCCCAAATCCAACATTCATAAATTTAAACTAATTGAAACCTTTGGGTCTTAACTACATGACCTTAAACTGTGTATCTTATATATCCTTGTATGTCATTATAAACTATATAATTAGCTTGTTTTCCTCACCTAAGAGTATATAACCATACTTTCGACATTGGTATCCTACCACACCATTCTATAAAACTATGTGTGGCTTTATTCCAAGTCACATGGGATACATAGTGACACCCAAACCCCCTGTCTTAAGGCCCAGTTGTAAATTATCCCCCCATGGTGGGATCATCTTCACTAGAATTAGGACCTCATGGACTCTTTTCATGTTGGTTCCATTATTTATGGATTTAAAATTCACCTCACCCGCACCATAGGTCCTAGTTTGACAACTGAAAAGGTGAAATCCATGTTTTGAGAACATGATGTTAAACTGTATAACACTCTGGTCAAATATATATGACCTTAAATTACAGTGACCCCATACTTACCATAATATGTTAAAATATATGTCCAACATCCTTTCTATAAGATGTTAAACTACATGGTTCAGTTCCCATTTTAATGATTTAAAACTATGTAATACCTTTGGCCCTCACCTGATAGAGAACCCCCCGTCTGGTATCGGTATCTTACTACACCATGATGAAGAACTATATAAGGCATGATTCCCAATCCTAATGGAATATATAGATACCCCCTTATCCTATATCTCAGGCCTATCCCATTCATTGGCCTACCATAGTACCTCCATCCCCTAGAACCAGCTTGAATCTTGCTCACTAATGGACCCCCTCAGTGTTCTCAAATGTGTAGTGGCGTAAAACTAAGAGTGTTGAACTTCTAATCAAAAACTTCACAAAGTCATCTAAAAATTTCGAGCCTCCCTCAATTTTGATCCCAATTAACTTTCAAATGTGAATGTTATTACCTAATGGAAATGGTTTCTAGAAAAAATGGATCACCTGCCATCCTGGGGTCCACAATCTAAAGTATTCCCCAGAAACAATAGTGGATATTGTGTTTCAAACATGGTGAACTATAGACCCTACATTTTTTCACCACATCCTTGACTAGTGTTCTTATAAAATATATGTTTTGAATATAGTCATTAGTCACACCTCACTCATTGGTCAACCCCTTTGTGGTTCAAGTTCCAAAATTCTTGATTTAATTACTTTCCTTATCCCCTTATTTTAGTAGTGTTTTGACACCCTCAGTGTTACGCCTATTTGAATTCACTCACAAGATGTCAAAGTAATTCGACATCATTGGGGATCTCTCAACTCAGCCTTTCTTTATCCTTGTGGTTCACTCCCATGTGACTAGGAGGGTTCCTCACCATTCCTTATTTCCCATGTCGATCATGGATCACATGGTCTAAGGAATCTTAGTATGAATCCCCTCACATGGTCATGATACAACCCTCCTCGGTCCATACATCATGACCTTAAACTATGTTCAACAAGTCTTGGGGATGTTTGTGTGGTGTGAGGTATCCTTGATCCTCCTTTAAAATTAGGTTTTTTACTCTCTTTTTCACTACAAAAATTGTCTTTGAATAACCAACCTCAGTTTAAGATCTATGAATTTAAACATGGAGTCTCGGTCAAAGCTCTATGACTTTAAATTATGAGCCTTAATCTAATCTCTATAACTTCAAAATATCAGTCTTTATCCAAACCATATGACCTTAAACTAGGATTCTTGGTCTAATCCTCAAAACCTAAAACTATGTTCAACCTATCCCAAAATCATTTTTTGGGTGTAGGGACTCTTTATCCCCAATTCATGTCAGGTTTTGAACCCTCTGGTGCCACACAAACCCTCTTGGAGTACCATCACGTGGTCTGATATCTAAGACCTTTAAATAATACATTTAGTCCAATATTTGTGGCCTTAAACTGGTATAAACCTTTGGTCCAAGACCCATAACCTTATATTGATATAAACCTTTGGTCCAAGCTCTATGACCTTAAACTGGTAGCAAAATTTTGGGTCTGACTGGCATGGCCATAAACTACCCAAGGAAAGAGGGAAAAATAGCCATGAGGATGAAAATCCAAAAAGGGAAACCTAAGAAAGGGTAAGGATTTTTCCACCAAGTCACCCCTGACTTAGGTAAAAATTCAAGGCTCAAATGGAGAAGGTAAAAACCCAGTAGGACTTGTTATCGGGTCCTATAAAAAACCTAGTTATTCCCATTGGGACTACTAGTTCAGAAAAAAATAGATTAATCATTTCTCATCTCATTTATACCTTAAAATTACTTCATGAGGCATCACCCACCATACTCCCCTTTTTTGAACTCTGATTACATTGATAGGGTGAATCACCAGGGCCCAAGCTCCAACTATGAGTCTTGGTCCTTATCATGTGACCTTAAAAGGCATGACTCTTATTCTTGGATTTATGACCTTAAAATCCACACTTCTTGATAAAATATATATGTCCTTAAGATATGAATCCTAAGAAAACATTTTCCTTTACCCTAGAGCTTTATTAATCACTGATCTCATGTTTTCCACCTAAATTATGTTCATGTTTTCCTCAACAGATTATACACTTACATAGGTTTGGAAAGTCCCCATTGATATGAACGATGCACAATGGTGTAGACTAAAGAGTGTTTTAACTCTCCCTGATCACCCCCACTCCTCCATAAACACACTTTGTACCCCCTTAATCTAGATCAATTCCCAATTCACATGTCCAAATGATCCCCCTACCATGATGGAGCATGGATAAAATAGGCTTACCTTTCACTTGGTTATATGCCCTAGAGGATTTGACTCTACCATCTATTAAAGGACCCCCAACGGTGATGGTGTATATCCAAAATAGGCCTACCTACTACCTTGGAACACATCTTAGAGGAGACACCTGTAGAAAAAAATATTTTGGAACCCATGTTTTGATCATGGTCTATGGTTGTACTCAACCCACCCACCTCCACCCTTTGATCCAGACCATTGAGATCATGATTTATATCTCTACACTTTTACCTATCTCAATTGGAACTATAACACCCCTATTGTTCCATCATCATGATCCCTACACACTAATGAGACATATCAAATCCCTAGGGTCACACTGCTTGGGTTTCCAAAACCATGGGTCTCAGAGGGGATCAACGCAACATTCTAACCCTGAACCTTCATTCCCCAGCTAGAACTCTCATAAAAATGATCAGTATTCTATTTTCCTCTTGTTTTCTAGACTGATCATGACTCACATGATCTTAAAGACTTATAATATATTTTCTTGTTAATGCGATTGAGATGCATATAAAAAGAATAAGAAAGGACCATTTTATTTCCTGAATATGTGTAATAATGAGGTTAATCAATGGAATAGAGGCTCACCTTTATTATAACGTGAGAAAAGAAAATGATTTGTAAGGCTTGGCCTCAGAAATAAAGTTACTCAACTGAACCAGACTCTGTCAGGAAGCTTCTAGGGTTTGCTGATGCTTAGTGAGCTCCACTACCTCCTCCTTAACCATAGGAAAAACCTCGTCGACATAGATCTACACCTGACCCTATTCATCCTTTCACTCTATGACCTAGGATACTACCTCTGATATTTCATCCTTAGTTACCACAAATTGTTCCCTCAAGTGGCTAATCATCTCTCCCCTTACATCGATGATGGACTCAAATTGATGTTCTTGACCTTCCAATTGAGTGAGATCCTATTCGGTCATATAGAACACTCTAGTTCCTTCAAATTTATCCTCAATCCTGGTGGTATATAACTCCTACCACTCTAAACATTCCCTCTCAGTGAATAAGTCCTGAGACAGACCCTGGAGGACTATGGGTGTCCACCCCCCAGTCCTAGGCTTACCAGCTAGTGGTGAAGGGATCCCATCTGGCTTGGAATATCATCCAATGGGGTGTGGGTAATGAATATCTACACACTTCTCCATTACTTATTAAAAATTATTTGATTCTACTTATATAGGTTAGAGTTAGATCCCTCGAAATCATTAGGCAGCGTAGGATTGTTTTTTGGGAAGGTCGCTAGCATGTCAGTAGTAGCTTCATCCTCGGGAAACCTATCGAATGGTTTAGGTTCCATGTCCAGAGGAAATTCATCCTTGTATAAGGTTGTGATATACACATATTACTTAGGATGTTCCTTATTAAGAGAATACTAATTTGTAGAATTGTTCTTATTATCTTCCCTAGGATCAGCTGCAGTGGGGAGAGGCTCATCTTTTATGACCTCCTCAACTACCCCTATTGAGGATGAAACTTCGATCATCACCAATTGTGGATGAGTCTCCAACAAGGTAAGAACTATTTTTTAGATTCAAGTTCATTAGAGTCCAAATAATGGTTGAAAATAAGAGTAAACTAGAGTATGAGGCTTACAAATAGTATAGTGGCCAACCAACTAATTTGAGATTCTCGACCTAGGTTTCAACATCTCCATAGCAGCCAACATCTCAGTTTGATGTCCGATCACCAGATGTGTTTTATCTATAAAAAACTATAGTAAATTTATAATAAGGAATCAAAATATGAAAATATGAGGATAAAATGGAAGAAAATCATTAGTTATCATCTAGAACTTGGGGCATCTAATCTGACACTTCAGCCACAGACAACACATCGGTGACTAGAGGTTGACTACCTTTGACTATAGCACTAGAAGGAGGTTTTGCACCTACCCCTTCAAGGTTTGGGGCCTACTCATCCCCCTATTAAGATTAAAAATGGATCTACCCCTATTTCATATAATTTGATCTCTACACAGGCCAAGGAAAATGGGTCTGCAATCCCAAAGGAATGACAACTTGTGAGAATCAGCAAGAAGGTCAGAAATTTACCTGATTAGCACTAAGATCTCCTTCCAAGAAGGATTCCTAGAAATCATAACTTTCCCAATAATCTTCCTCATATAACTCCTCCTTCTCATCCATGCTTGCAGTTGATTGAACCCTAAGGAGGTTTTCAGGGGAAGGCATATCCAACAACATCCTCACCTGGTCATTTAGGGGATGAGCCAGGCCACAAGAATGAATCATGTCTTATGGATCCTTCAAGTATTGTACTACCTCAAATGGGAAGCTTCTAAGTAATATTTGTAATGGAACAGTCTAGGAATATAAATTCCCTCATCTTGAAGATTCATACACATCATAGGAATAGAGTTGAACTATTGGAAAATTTCTCGATCCCTCTAGGCATCAGGTAAGACGACATCATCAGAAATACCTTCACGGTGTAGTCACTTCCATAGAGACATAGAATATTTTTAGGGAATCACCCTGTAGGGTTAACCTTCCTCCTGTATTATTTTTATAGGATCCTCAAGCCATGCATTACACCTCCCTCTAGAGCTGCACCCTATACATAACTAGTAAATAATGGAGCTACAATCGCTACTCTCATGGGTACTTCACCTATGCCTCCTCTAGGCACTTCCCCTATCATGGTACACCCCCAGCCCTGTGGAAATAGTACCACTTCCTAAAAATCCACCTAAATGACTAGTAACCTCAGTGATTCACTGGGTTATTCAATCTCCCAACTCTGTTTAGACTCATGAAAGAGCTCGTACAGATCATCGGTCAGTGACAGCACATTCCTCCCACTTTAATCCTCTCACAAGAATATGTTTCATTTTTTTGAAGGACCAAGGGTGTAGATTGATGTGTACTTCATTTTACACCATCATGTTGAGCCATTGGAGGCATCAAAATTTCCTGGAGAACAGGTATAGTGCATACGATTCACAGATCACCCAACTATCAACCCTTTCCACTAGTACCCCACCTTGAAAGGTCAGGAGGAACAACAACTACTCCACCATTCCTATGCTTTCATTCGTAATAATCCAGATTAGGAGGTAGAATGGTTAGAACTTGAACTGCTTTATCATCCCAATCCTCACAATCATACTAACTTACTCTAGCTACATTGGGTGGATCCTGAAGATATTCATCATAGATGACTAGAATTTATTCCATGAGGACTAATGAAGTTTGGTTACTCATTCCCTCCAATGATTGAATTGAACCATCCATATAGAAAGTAGAACTATACGCACATATTGATGGGCCTCTACCTATTACTAATGTGTCACGAAACCTTTTACAACTTCTCCAGCATTGATACCACCAGATTAATGTGCTGCCCCATTTCCATAATTTTTTTCATGATCTGTGTTCTTGACCACACTCCCATATGTGCACCGTGAATTTAGAGTATTCACATGTAGATGAGCGCCATGATGAATCCCACTAATCTGACTATGGGGAAAGGGGATTCACATTATATCCCCATAGGCACCGTTGGTTCTCTTCCAAGATCACCCAATATGAGTTATCCTTCCCACTTTGTGATGAATTTAGTAATTTTCAAGGCATCCTAGAATCTTCTCTATGGATTCATTCAAAAAATATATGAACCAATGATTGAAGTGGAAATCCTTCATCCTTGGATTATTACACTTATCCCCTTGAACCAGGTGAAATAGATCCATTACTATCATCAATATATACTCCTAGCATTCTCAAACACCCTCTACAGGGAGGAATTCATCATACATTTCTCCTTGGATAGGTATCTCTGTTATCTGGTTGAGGTCCCACAAGCTAACATTGGCCTCCTTATAGTGAAGATAAAAGGTATTAGTCACCGATGAACACTTCCTCAACAATTTAGGTATGATTTTTGGGTGGCTATATACATGGAACTAAGACGTCCATACCACTTAATATAGCCTAATCCCCTTCATATCACCTTCAAAATCATCATATGACTAACATACCTAGTATGTACAGGCCTATCCATCCATGAAATTACCACCCTGATGTAGGTCTGTCTCCTTTGTCCATCTCTAGTGGTGGTTCTCCAAGACCTACTTTAAGATACTCTTATATTGAGTAGGGGTTTTAAATCCAACAATATCCTTCCCATTTTTTTCTTCATAGTATTCCATAGAAAGTGACCAGTGATCAATGCATGATCCTTGACACAGTGACCCGTGGAAGCCCTGTTCCACCTGTACAACTCTGAGGAACTTCTGAACCAGTGGATGGGGGGATCTCAGAAAGCAGTAGGGATGAAGGCATCATCCCTACGTATAAATCTATATAAATGAAGACTATGGAATATAAAATAGTCTTGATTTTCCTCTAACAGTAGCTTGAAGAGAATTTCATGGTCTTACATAGTCCGAAATCTCTCCCCAATCATAATATTCTCATTTATCTCCCTCTTTTTGGAATCAACAACTTCATCACCTTTAAAGTCCATCTCAAATACTTTCAAATATTTCTAAAGAATTTTTCATAGAGTTTTGTTTATGAAGGTTTTTCATTCATGAAATATTTTCCTCGTGAAATATTGGTATTCTAACAATTCTCGTAGAATCTTTTTTCTCATGGGTGAAATGTTTTGTGAGTACTAGGGATTTAATTCATAGAAAAATTATGAACAAGGTAAAATTAAAAATATATATATACTAATATAAAATCTTATGTGAGAAGGTAGTGGTACCCCTTGGGGACCCTCAACCTATTTATAATAATGGTGTTGAGCCAAATTTTGCGAACATACCACTCAGGTTACCGATTTTTAGTGATTTCACCTCAGAATATGTCCCTCCACTCCTATATCAGCTCCCATTCTAAGGGGGGTAATTTATTAACATAAAAAATTCATTTTATGGGAGACGTTGAGGAATTAATGATATTTAGGGTGAATATGGGCCTAAACGGTCTCAAAATCCATTATAGGTCCTGGATTCACGAAGTTTGAATCCTTCAAAAAAAGTTAGTGGTTCATGAATGTTTTTGGAGTTTCGTGATAGTTTATCTTATGTGAATATGGTAATATATTTTGAAACATATGACTCCATATCCATGATTCCAATAAATACCCCATTCCCCTGATATTTAAGGGTACGCAACCTTTGTAATTCCACTAAAAGATTTGAATTCATGAAACTTCATACTTCATGAACCAAAGAATAGATGGAATGTTACATGTAGCCATATTTCATGAACAGACTATCAAGAGTACTTATAATAGTAGATATTAATTTCATAAAGTATCACACCCTTCTCACTAGTGGAAAACCCCTCATGCTTCTTGGGGTTTCATGAGATGTTTTTCCTTCGCAAAACCTTCCCCATAGGAACCAAGACTTTACCCAAATGCAAGTCCACACTTTTTCATGAAGGTATAACCTTTGAAAGATCCATGAATTTATTAAAACTCCCATAATTCATGAAACCCACCTCATAAGCCTTCACATGATTCCTTAATTTAGCATACCTACTTTCATGAAAGATTAGTTCACAAGGACCTTGTGCCTACCCAAACTGGGATTTTTTTTACCTCAGTCCTATACATAATATGTATCATCAACCTCCATGAGTAGGCCCTTTATCCAAGCATGGTTTAGAAAACACATTATCCTCTTACTCCTAATAATATGAATCCTAAATTCGGGACCCCCATATGCCACCCAAACATGGAAGTGTTCACGTATTGTGCTATCCAAAAGTACTTGTGTAGTGGACAAATAATCCTCAAGGGTGGCATCATCGTGGGAAACTACATACCTTTACCTATAAGGAGGGATAGTTATTTAACCTTATATCCTACTTGGAAATGGTCTCCCTGTGTGTGAGTCCCAACCACATCCAAGCTTTAAGATTTTAAATATAATAGCCCAACATCCTAGTCTCGTGATGTTAAACTTCATAACAAAATCCTTTGTGAATGATGTTAAATTGTATCCTTACCATGTGTGTTGAAAATAGGATTCCCCATGTATGACTCGCATGGGATGATACCCCACTATTTAGGAAGATTCCATGTGTAAATCTCACTCATACCATCACTTCTCCTTAGTAGAATCTGAACAGATCATATGAATAAGCCCCACACCATCCCTTGTTACTTACCCTTCAATGATCCAAGAGTCCTTACTTCATGATGTTGAACTATATAGACCAATCTTGTCACGTGATCTTAAACTATGCACTAAAACTACATGGTTTTTGATCCCTTTATCCTAACATGGAACAAAGGATGCCTCCTTGAGGTTAAATCATGACATACATGGGACACCTCCCTAAGGTTCAATACTAACATATATTATAACTTACCATAAAATACCACAACCCTAGTGTGTGACCATTCACCTTGAGAATACACTCAACCCTTTACCATCCAAATATGAGGTCCCCAATTTACTTTGATGTTTCCATGTGATTCCAACCTATATCATGCCTAGTACATGATGAGAATAAATGGGAAACATCCCCACAATACTTTAAACCTATAACCAATGTCCCCATAAGACGTTAAACCTATGACCAACTTATCCTCATAAGATGTTAAACTTGTGACCAACCTGTCCCTACAAAATGTTAAAACTATGATCAATATGTCCTCACAAGATGTTAAACTTATGACTAACCCCTCTTGATACATAATAATCCCTAAATTTTGTAGTGTACATGGGATTACCTAGGCATCAATCCTTGTATGCCTTATGTCCTAGGCCTAAGTTTCCCCATAGAGGATATGGGATGACTTGGGCTCCACACCCAAGATTCTTTACATATGATATGTGCTTAATTTCAAATGTGGAATAATTTTTTATATTCCTAATATTCCCAATATTCCCAGCATCCTCGTCAACTCCAAACTAAAGGTATATTCTCTTTTATGATATAAAGAAGAATAATTAATCAGTGTATGCCACAATGTGGTTTTCAGAATGAGATTCATGAACATCTCTTAGATCTGTGAGGGAGACCTGAACTAGGAAACGGTATCCAAGGCGGAATCTATGGAAGGAATATCTAACATTCTATCATCTAATTCTAGTCAAGGGTCTGAAATCATCGATCTCAGTGGTAGAGGTCACTTGCCATTAGAAAGTGATAATTTAAGGTAGAATACCCTGGAGGTTTCATGACTAGTACTAGGACATGAACCACTTCAAAAGAGAAATTGAAATAGCATTACAATCCCAATGTGTAGCCCTGACAGAAATATTAGTAAAATAGGATGAATATTCATTTATTATCACTTTGAGAATTAAAATTATTTTACTTTAAGAACAGTGGAAGTTTAGTATAATTCATCATCATAGGGAACAACTAAAATTATGTGGATTCAGTCAATACTATAAGATATAAGGGTTTAAGTCACATATCTTTTTATGATTAGGTGTGATAACCAAAGCGTAGTCAATTTGTTAAAGAATATGGTGCAATATTCAAGGTCGGTTAATATTGATATCAAGAACCATTTCATCAATGAGAAGGTGGAATATGGTGAACATAACTTAGATTATATTTCAACAAATAATCAAGTAACATATATATTGATAAATCACATAATTATGGTTATATTTCAGTGTTTGATAGTGTTTTTATAGGGAATTATCTACCAAAATACCTATAAGTTAATTGCTTTATTTTCCCTCTTTAATTCATTTAATTTGTATAAAATCAGGAGAATATATTAGGGTTTCCTTGAAAAGGGAGATGATTCCTGATTATTTTAGGTGAATACAAAGGGGATTATTTTGTTCAAGGGGTTTCCAGGTAGGGGGAGGCATGAGTTTTTGTTAGTATCCAAAGTTATACAAGGAGAGAAATGAATTTTACTAGCATGTGGTCAATAAATACAAAGAAGGAGATAATAAAGCTCTAAGAGATTGAAGATAACTCATGAAGTGAATTGATAATGGTGGATTTGTTAAGACCTCAATTGATAATTCTTCAATATATCATGGATCTTTATACTAAGGGTTAGAGAACTCCCAAAAATACTATTTTATTTAATAGTGTGGTATTTAGATAACTATTATGTTGTGATATTTCTATTACTTGTTTCTTGAGAATATCATTCATAATTTTTAGAAAGTTTTTTCATGTTTTACTTATTTTAAACAAGTTCATAGATTGATATAAGAACATGTAGAGATAAAGAGGTTTCAAATGAATGAATAATTTCAAAGGAATCACAAATCTCACTGTAGTGTTTATGAAATCATTAAATATTTGTGTCATGGGAAAATTACTTAGTAAGAGTTTAAATAAAATGGTCATTTAATTGACCATGGTTCTTAAATAATTTATGTAGTGATTTTTTATGACTATGAGTAAGGAAGTCACATCATGGTTTAGCTTTTTTTGTTGTGTTTTATGGTGAATACATTTATGGAATGAATGTCATGGTTCCTAGAGATTAAAGGAGTCTTACATGAGGAGAAGAAAAAATTATAGTTTTTAACACCATAATATAGTTAATGAAAAATGGAAATTTCATCCATCATAGTTTTATTTAAAACAATTGATGACATGCTCAATTAAAAGTGACATGGTTCAAGAGAAACTATGACATGTTTAGAATATAAATCACTCATGGAAAGATGATCATAAATATGGATATGAGTAACCGTTTATTGGTTTATATATATAACATCATGGTTAAGTTCAAAGATATATTTTTATAAATAAAAATATCCTTTTAAATTTTAGGAATTCAAATATTTTAGTTATGTTTTTCAAATCTATATATTACTAAACAAACCATATCATAGTAAACTAAAATCCATTGTGGTTTTGTCAACCCTTAAATATAATTTGTGATTTATTTTACAATTTTTGTTGAAACTAAGATATATTCAGTTAAATTGTCTTAGGAGTAGTATATTGATTATTGGGGTCATTTTTGAGAGAATAATAAGGTTCACACATGTCCATTTATTGGAGTCATATGAGTAAAGTTAAAGAAGTTCATTTAATATTTTTGATGCTCTTTATTGATTATACTCCCTTTTATTGGAACTTTCATAATTTTATAATTCTAATAACATATTTTTCTCCATACACCTAGTTATTTAATGATAAAAAATATGAATGTTTGAATTGGGATATCAACCACTAAGCACCAAGGATTATCCAATTGATAAAAAGTGTTAGTGAACCTTATAAAAAACTATTATGTTTGTGTGATTCTCTATATATAATTATATCTTATCATCATAAATAATTTTCTTGATTATTTAAATATTTTATGCACTAACTAACATAGTAAAATGGAACATTTCAAGGGAATGATTTTTTTGGAACTGATTTAGCCCCCCCCCGGTGTTTCCCTCTTTCTTCTTAGGCAATTTAAGAGGCCACTTTAACTTATAAATTCAGATATATGCATCCCAATGAGTCAAAAATAAAATGATGAAGATGATTACTTCATTACTTTTATTAATTACTTTACTTATATTACATAATTTTCATTAATAGAGAGTAATTAATAAGCTCTTATGAAGTTCAAGACTTATCAATGAGAATTTGAAAAGAAAACAGGGTATGTTGTCAACATATTTTGATCTAGAAATAGATTCTAATACACCAATATAAATTTTGAATCATAAAATGAGATGCAAGTAATAGTTCATGAATATAGTACATCATGCATGAATTAATAAAATGGAGTATCCTAGAGGGTGAATAGAAGTTTGGTTGAGATTAGAACAACCATGTTGTTAGTGAATATTGCCTAAAAATAATTTTGGAGACAAGCTACTACAATGACTATATATATTATAATGTAGTGTTTTATTTGAATGAATTTAGTAAAAAATACTTATGAGTTGTTTTTTTAAAAAGAAACAAATTTAAAGAGATTGAAGGTGTTTGGAAACCCATGTTTTATCAAAATCAAAGTAATATATTTGATAGAATTTGATGAATGGGTTGGAAAGGTTATATTTCTTGTTTATACACCATGTGGAAGTAGTTATAAGTGTTATAAAAAGAATATAAAAAATATAATTTATAGCATTGATGTTATCATCATGGAGGATTATGGTACTATATGATCATCATTATCATTTGATGGTGAGATTAAAGCAGGTCAAGGAGGAAGATATGATCAGCAAGGTACAACATCAATTGGTATAGTAGGTTTACAAGATATAAAAGATGGTTCAAAAGTTTCAAGTGATGATAAAAATGTAAAACATGGTGGATATAAATTATAAAGTCATATAAAACGTGTGGAGGTTGAAAATATCATTATAGATAGTATCAATGAGTTTAAACATGAATTACTTTAAGATTTTCCAATCATAAAACCTTTTTTTCTCAAGTGAGTTTCAAAGTGTTGAAGAACCACTAAAACATGAATATTGGATTACTATTATGGAGGAATAATTAAATCATATTGAGAAGAACAAAATATGGGAATTAGTGTCACATCCCAAGGAAAAGAATTTTATTAGGATGAAATGAGTTTTTTGGAATATGCTAAGTGAGAAATTAGTGCTGAAATGAAACAATTATAATCTACATTTTAAAGGATATTGTAAAATTGAGGGTATATATTTCGATGAGACATTGGATTCAATTGAAAGGATAAAACTCTAAAAAAATCTAGTAATATTTACTCAAATAACTACAAGGTTTTCCAAATGGATTTCAAATCAAAATTCATGTATGGATATGTTTATGAAGAAGTGTACATTGAGTAACCAGAGAGATTTATTCTTGATGGTGATGATTAATGAGTGTGTAAGAAGAATAAATAACTCTATGATATTAAATAAGAAATTAAAATATGGTACTCAAAGTTTGAGGGAAACTTGAAGAGCATGAAGTTCAAAATAGGAAAGGTGTATTACAACTACTAAAAACCAAGTATGTGTCCACTTGATAAAAAGAGTTGATAAAACTTGTAAAAATCTATTGTGATTATGTGAAGTTTCACCTATATCACTATCTCTCATAATCATTGATTTATTTATTGATTGAATATTTTATGTACCAAACAAAAAAGTAGTATTTTGTGTATTTATAAGAAATTTATTCAGTCTCATTGATTCACCCCTCTCTTAGTGCTTCACATTTTCTTTCTTGGGAATATCATAATAGATAAATGGGATTGTTTATAAAGTATCATTGGAATATAAACTTTGATTCTTTTTTCAAGAGGGTATTTAAGGATGTATTTATTAAAATATGTACAAATACATTTAACATTGTGATACCTCTACTTTAATGGTGGATAAGTTAGAAGAACTCCATGGATTAGGATGTGTATAAAGGGAATCAAGTTTTTCTACATCAATGAACACAAGTGAAAATATATCTGGTAAATATTTAAATATGATATGTAAAGAATAAAACGTTTTATCTTAAAATATATAAAGAATAAGTCCAAAAATAAAACTCTCAAGAAGGACTCCACAAAAGTTCTTTATAGATCAAAACTGAGTGACGATGTATTTATTAAATCTAAATTTGATAAATCTATGAAAAATCCTAGAGATATCATATCACATATTCACACTCATTTATAATTATGGAGGAAAACAATGAAGAGGAGATGAAAAACTCGGTGTTTCCATATTGATATTGTACTTTAAATGTATAGGATGTGTTTTAAATTTAGAGAAAATAAATTCAATATTGGATATTTAAAAGGGATATAGATTCTATATACATGATAAAATTGATTCAGAAGAATAAAATACTAAAAGTAAATGAGCTAACCACAAAGGCCATAGAATTTGACTTGATAAAAGTGTTAGTTGACTTGATGAATAATGTTTCTCGTGAATTATAATTAAATATGGATAGATAAAAGACTCTTGAATATGAAATTATTTCTCTTAAGAAACAACTCTAATTGAAGTTAATATTTTATATATAAGAGCCTTCAAAATTGGAGTTGATGGTGGCTCAAGAATGGGGTAAAGACTTGAAGATATTAGAACTTGAGGAGAATATGTATAAATAAAAATAAGAGGTAAAATATATAAATTATGGTGATGATTATGTATATAATTCTTTTAATACTCGCTATAATAAATCTATAAAGAATCCTCTAGAAGAAGATCAAATGAGGAAGTATGGATAATATTTAAGAAATATTGATGAGTGTCTCATGAAAGAAAGACCCCCTAACATGTCAAATAAAGAAATTATATATAATGGAGTCTCTTGCATTCAAAATTTAACAATTTTAAAACAAAAAAAAATTGAAATTGTGGTGATGATAAAGATTTTTCTTGTCAAAATAAGAGGAAGTTCCATTTAAAGAAGAATTGAGAAGAAGTGATTATTTTTTTTGAGTAATAGGAACACCAAGTATGTGTTCATAGAAGAAATGGAATTATAAAATGCAAAAAAAATATAGTATCTCATTATAGAAAAGATCATGATAGGTATAAGTTCTATGGTAAATATTTTAGATGCTATAATCATGTTCATATGGAATGATATTATATTGGTAGTAAAAAGATAAAAAGGATGGTTCAACTCCTCTAAAAAAATAGGAATAAATTTTTCATGTAAAAGAAATTTGTTTCAATAAAAAAATATTTATGGAATTGGACGAAAAATATTTTTAAAGGAAAACGAGTGTAAAATAAGCACCAGAGAAAAATTTTATACAATAACATTTATGGAAAATAAAGAAAAAAATATGTAAGATTAATAAATTGAAAATAACTTTTATGGTTATAAAAGAATATGAGAAAAAAATTTCATCATATTTAAAAATTAAAAGGGAGAAACAAAAGGAGACTTATGGTGGGAATTTTTCTTATCTAAAAAAAGGGAGTTATATAAGTGGGATTAATTAAACTTTTAACAGGATAAAAAGTCGATAATGGGTCATGGAGAAATTTTCAATAAAATAAAAGAGTTTTGTACAATCGGTTTTTCTTAAATAAAAACCAAAATAAATGAGGTCCAATAAAGGATGGAGTAGAGATAATGGGGTCGGATCATGAATTTCAACTATATTACTCAACTTAAGGATGGTTATATGGTACCCCTCTCTCTCTTTCTTTTGTTTTTTTATTTTAACAAGTGTTCAAACCTATGTGTAGATTAAGGGGGAGATAAAATCCATGGGTTGTGTTTTTAAGGGAGATATGGAGATGATGAATAATTCCCAGTAGGGATTTGAGAATATTTTAGTGATGAAATTTTGGCCAGTTTAAAAGTTATTTTTCTCTTATTTCACACAAAAAGAATTAACTTAAGTGAGATTATAGAAGGTTATAATAATACTTTTTCATTGGAAATATTACTTTAAATAAGATCTTAATATTGATAATTTGGATATGTGTGTAAAAGGATAAAAATATTTGGGGAAGGAATATGAGAAATGCTACTTCAGAGAAGATTCAGATAAAAAGGAAGTCAAAAGGATATAGAACTATGAAATTAAAAGAGTCATATTTATAAATATATAGTTGTATATTTATAACAAGTGGAATCAAACTATCATCTTGTAGAATTTATTTGAGTAAAAAATTATTATAGTGAACATGGGAATTGAGAATAATTGAAAATTTAGAATCTCTTATTATCATTTAAAGAGGTGAAAGTAGAGGAAGTATGAAAACAAGGGGAAATGTTATGGAGCTTAAAATTTATTTCTAATAAGTTGTATACTAGATATTTAAAAAGGATAAACAATAAGTGATGTCATATATTTTTACAAGATATTAATTGGTTATAGTGGTATTGAACTTATAAGGATAAAAGTCGCTATTTATGGTATGTATGAGGGTGCTAAAATTAAGAGAGGTTTTATCCGTAAGATAATTAGATTCTGTAATAATTTTATTCAAGTAAAATTTTCAAGTGGTGTGAGATATTTTTAATTATCTCAAGTGGTATTAGAATTTCCCATATGCAGCATAAATAATGGATTGGTAAGTTATCATTGGGTTTGTTTCCTTTATCTTGTATTATTATAGAATATTAGGTTGAGAATTGAAATTGGGATGTGAATAAAAGATTTGATTTCAAGAATGTTAATCTTGATTCCCACATTATGCATGTCTCTAGTAGTCTTGGAGTTGATTATTTTTATTATCATTTCTTATTTGATATATTCATTATGGTGTCATTTCCCATAGATTTAGAAGCAACCCTCCAGAACATCAAATATGGAGAAAAGTTTAATTAGTGTACCTTAGACATCCATAAAATCACAACCATGATTCAGAAAATACCTTTTGAAGCATAAAAACCCATAATAAACAAACTCATCACAAAATGTAATGAACACTAAGAATTTATATGGTTTGGGAATTACCCTACTCCATAAGAGGAACACTAAAACTTTTATTGAGAAGAAATATAAGAAGTAAAAAATGTTACCATGAAAAATACCTTTTATCTATGCTTCCATTTTTATGACCAAAAATGAAAAAATATAATAGTACACTGTTAAAACTATAAAACAATTCACCCACCTATATATTTATAAATAATCTCTGAAACATTCATTCAGTTATTTCGATTCAACTACCATCCAATATTTATGAATGAACACCACACGATCAAGGAAACTGCCAACATCCCACTAATCCACTAACTTCACCCACAACTTTTAGCGAATGGTCCAACATCTGGAACTCATCTTTCTACCCTTCTATAATTCTAGAATTTTTTTTGTTGTTGCTTCTATTTCTAGACTCCCTGATTTTTCTATGCCTACCTTAATCTAGTTTGGAAACCTTTATTCAGGATTCTATTCTTCTAAAAATATATAAATAAGATAGAAAATAGTTTCTTCATAGTTAAGGCTAATAATATCACACTTTAATACTATTTTCAAGGCTTCACCAATTTCTTAGGTCACCCCCACATCTCTATTTTCTTTCTCTATTTCATAGTGGCCCCATGGTCATCCAATCAATCTTATAATCATCCAAACCCCCCACTGAGGTGTAGCATATCCACGAAATTTATCAAACTATAACATTCATCAATATATATTTTTAATTATAACATCTATAAACCTTTCATAGCAACAACAGTTCATCCTTTAACAACTTCTAGATGAAGTGATACTTCAACTGAATATGCTTTATCCTGGAGTTGAACATTATATTCTTCAAAATATGGATCACACTCTAAATATAACATAATAATGTCCCACTACCTTGGATTCTTCTAGGATCCTCCAATATCCCCTTGAACTATATCAACTCCTTCCCATATTTTGTGATTTCTACATACTCTACTTCTGTTCTTGATAGTGAAACTATTAGTTGAAGTCTAGAAAACCAACTCATAGTTATTCCTTCTAAAGTAAACACATAGATTTTGGTACTCCTCCATGTGCTTGTATCTCCTTTGAAGTATGAATCTAAAAACCAATGTAATATATCATCTTCTCTGAAATAAAGAGGAATTTATGTCAAACCTTTGAGATACTAGAGTATCCACTTCACTAATTCTTAGGGAACCCTTCATGGATTCTCCGTGAACTTGTTGATGACACCCACTACATACATAATGATTGGCCTCATATGAACCAAGGAATACATAAATATTTCAACCAATGATGAATATGGAACAACTTCTATTTTCTCATATTCATCCTTCATTTTCAATTCCTTCTCTATGGATAACGTGAAATTTCTATCCAATGGGTCCAAATAGGGTTAGATTTAGACATTATTAATCCTTCCAAGACCTTATGGACATATATAATTGAGATAGAAATAAATTCCTATTCCCCAATCCCCTTTTTATTTACATTCCCAACATCCACTTCGCTTACTCAAGATCTTTTATCTTAAATTTTCTAGACAAAATAACATTCAACTCCTCAGTCTGATCTCTTATCAAACCAGTAAGAAGTGCATCATCCACATATAAAAGAATAATAATGAAACTCCCATCATAAAATACATTTTGATGACACAAATGATCCTCATTGATCTATATGAATGCATTATCCTCTATAAAGGCATCAAAATTTTAGTTCCATTGCATGGGTTCTTGTTTTAGTCTATACAAACCATGTTTGATCTAATATACTAGTCCTTTTATTCCATTTTCCATGAAATACTTTAGTTTCTCTATGTGTATTTCCTCCTAAAAATTACCATGAAGTAATGAAATATTCGCATCTAATTAATCAATACGTAAAATCTCCAGAGAAACCATTCCAAGCACTATTTGAATTGTTAAATGTTTTACAACAATAAAAAAAATTAAAAAACTACATACCTTACATTTATTAAAATTCCTTCACAATAGGCCTTGACTTGTACAATTTCTTACAGTTCTCTTCTTCTTTCATCCAATATAACAATTTTTATGAAATTATTTTTTTATATTTGGAATTGAAATTAGCTCCCATGTTTTGAAAACATACAAGGATTTAATAAACTCTTTCATTGTTAACTCCCACTATCTCAAGTTACTAATACTTTCTTCTTATTCCGTGTTAATTGGTTCTACACCATACATAATAATAAATAAGTGCACATCACTTCTGAAACTCTATATTGGGAACCTATACTTAGAATAATTCCTTAATTCTATATGATTCTATACTCTTTATAAAACCAAAACTTCAAGAACTCCATCACTTAGAGATTTTCCTTCATCTTACACAGTCTTTAAGCATTCTGATATATCTAGACTTAGTGATTCCAATCGAATATAACTTTCATTAAAAACTCTTCCTTTCTAATAGTTTGGTATCCTCAAAACTATGTACTCCCTAAGATAATCAAAACTTCCAGAATTCTTTCTAGATGAAACTTATCATGCATGGATTCTTTGTTCTTTGCAATATCTTCCACCAAGTTCTAATACTTCCATAGAATCTACTCATTAAATATGAAAATTTAGATTCTGATGAACTTTCATAAGCCATCATCCTAGAATTGAAATCCTATGTTTTCATCACCATAACCTATAATGTAACACACCTAAGACATCATCTCCAACTTGTCCCTTTCCCTAGAATCTACATGGATATAAGAGGCACATCTAAAAAAATAGGAGTGAGATATGAATAATATTCCAATCTAGATTTATTCTAGAATATATTTCCCTAATATAGTTTAATGACTTTGATTCACAAGATAAACCCCACAGTTCACTACCTCTGTCGAAAACTCCTTGGGGAAACTGAAATGAAGCCTCATGCTTTTGGCCCTATTATTATGTGTTCAATTAATATGTTCTATGAAACCATTCTATTCTTGTTTTTTTTGTATGATCTTATCAAATAATATGTCTTTCCTCTAATAAGATCTTCATAACTCTATTGTCATACTCTCCACCATTATCATACATCAAATGTTTTAGATTTATTCTGGTCTCATTTTCCACCATGGATCTCTATATGATGAATGTTCTGAAAATATAGAACATGTGACTTAGAAATAACACCCACAATTTGTGTGTCACATATTCAATGAAGGTGTAAAAGTACAATGATCCCCCATAAGAACGAACTGGAGTTATCTCCATACATTAGTATAAACTAGATCTAACTTTCATTTGTTTAGTGAATTTCCTTCCATATTAATGGACACCTCTTACTACATCCCAAGTATACACACCTCACATGTTCCATACTCTATGCATCCAAGATTCAGTATGCCTTTCACAACTAGTAATTTTATCCCTTTATCACCCATGTGACTGATATGTTCATACCACAACCTCACAGATCTAAAATGTGATTGTATATGATGCATTACTCCTTCTAAATTCCTAATAAGATACAATTTCTTATCCTTAATACCTTTTCACACCACCATAGAACCCCATGTTATATTCCACACACCATCCAAAAAATTTGTACCGAAACCTGAAACATCTTGTTATCCTACCAAGATTAGGTTCTTCCATAACCCCTGGTATGTGTCACGCACTATGAAAATTCAGAAATCATTTTTTTATGTTCAGATGGAAACATCACCCTTTCCCAAAATCATAAAATCTTTATCATCTAAAAGGTGAACCCTATTAAATATTCTATACAAATAGTTGGTCTTGCATTCTCTCTTAGACATGGAGTGAAAAGAAACCCTAAAGTCAATAATTCATGACTCAAGTGAACTGGAGATACTCATAACTAAAATACTCTTATATTTCAGAGGAATGCCTTCCATAATTGACCCTTAGTTCCCTAAAGTCCTTCTTCATATTCCATTTATTCCTATAATGTTTAAATATAAGTATGGGACCAGCTGAATCACCTCACCTCCTTTCTCTTATTTCTTTCCCATTCTTATTACTTTTCTATTGAGAAAAGTGTCTTATTCATTCTACACTAAATTCATTTTCTATAGAACCTTATACCTCCATCTGAAGAATATTTTTATTTATAATCAAATTGTTGACATCCCCAAACACTAATTTGATTTTACCACTAGAATTTATTACCATGATAACCCTCGCATCCCATAATTTCAAAATATATGAGAGAAGGATCAGTACCCACACTTCCCCCATGAGAATTACATTCACATCCTCCAAATGAATCCAAATCACATTGAAGTCATTAACATGATATTCCATTGGAATTACTTCCAATATATTCATTCCAAAATTTCATCGCAACAAAAACTCTTTGTTCATAGTGATTAGATTCTTATACATGTTAACAAGTGTTGTCATCAAGTCAGTAATGGTTTTCACTTCATGGACGTTAGAGGCCATGTTCTAGGCTAAAATCATACAAAAAAAACCTAATTCATTTCGATTTATATTTTCACATTCTTCTTTTTATATCGCTTCTGGTTTTATTCCCTTCAATGGAATCTCTAGATCTCTTTGGAATAAATAATATTCAATCTACATCATCAAGAATCTGAAATTTGGCCTTTCAAAATTTTCAATCTAGACCTTTCCTTCTTCCGACATCATACCTCTAAAGTAGGATTCTAAAATGGAAAATAGTAAATGCATAAAATGGATAGCAGAAGTCTCCTACAAGGCCAAGCTTAGAAAATTACTCAAGTATAAACTATGAACACCAAACCAAGTTATAGTTATACTGAAATCTATTACTAAACTCTAATATAACTTATTGTGGCATATCCTATAGATTTAAATGTAACCCTCTGGAACATTAAATGCAGTAAAAAGTATGGAACTCCCCAAAAAAATGACACATGATGTTGATGCATTTGGAACTAAGAAGAAGTGTAATCTATCCATGCACCGATTCACAACCATGATTTAGATTAGTAATTTTGGAAGTATACTGAATTAGAAGAAACAAACTCAATAAAAAATGGAATAACCACTAATAATCCATGTGGTTTTTTACTTGTCCTACTCTATATGAGGAAAACTACAACTTTGATTAAGAATAGCATAATAAGTAAAAATACTAGCATGCAAAATACTTCTCTCTTATGCTACCATTGTGATGACCAGAAATGAAAAAAATGGGACATTTCATAGTTATAAATATAGTACAAGTGACTTAATCCATCTATTTATAGATGATACCCACAATAATTAGCCGGTTTTATCAGTTCTGTCACCAATTGATTTTTTTGGATGATCGTCACTCAATCAAGGAAACTTCCAATTTCCCATTGATGCACTGACTTCACACATAGATTCCATTGAATAGTATAAAATTTGAAACTCATCCTTCTACCCTTCCACACTTGTGGGATTTTGTTACTATTTCTTCCACTTCCAGACTCCTTGATTCATTTTTTCTTACCTTCATCTAGTTCCAAAACCTTCATTCTAAATTCTCACCTTTCAAAAATCCAATACTAAGCCAAAAATAGATTTTTATATCCATGCCTAACATTCACAACATTTGAAGAGTTTCATCAAGTGGTATATAAAAAAATTAATATATAGAGCTTGGAATCTACTAAGATATTTAAATATTTTATATGGAATATGAATTAAAGAGGGATTCATGTTTCCCTATTTTGTAAAATTACAGTGGTTTTGTCAAAGGATGATAAATTACATAGATAACTTATAGTAAAGAGTGTTAAAGGGGAGACATGATTTATATATTCATATTAGTTTCTAAAATAAATATAGTTACATAAAAAGAGGGAGGTAAATTTCACCATAAGGATAGAAATTGGTCCTTTGAACTGTATGTCTAGGGGGTTTAATTAGGCCATATTTGGTTACTTATGTGCACTAGTTAAGTACAAATTTTATTAAGAGGGCCTTTGAAATTTTATTATAAATATAGGAGAACAATCCATAAATTCAAATTGGTAGGAGTTAGGAGAATATGATATTATATTAGGGTAATTAATATCTAGATATATCTAAAAGGGATGAGTTATAAAAAATGATTTAGTTTATATAGTTGGATTTATGTAATTTTTGAAAAAAAATCCAAAGATGGGGAATATTATAACGAAATGTTTTTTATTGGTTTTTCTGAAAATATATGGAAAGGTTGTATATTGGATGTATTATCAATCATATTGAATAAATGAGTGAGTATGGATTAGATGTATTATAGTGGTCTGAATGTTTAATTCTAAGAGGAAGTTAGAGAGGATTATG
The DNA here is from genome assembly GCA_963277665.1 of Viscum album. Taxonomy (NCBI): domain Eukaryota; kingdom Viridiplantae; phylum Streptophyta; class Magnoliopsida; order Santalales; family Viscaceae; genus Viscum; species Viscum album. Next base: position 341,108,690 of record OY728167.1, read on the forward strand.
TTCTACACAGGAATAGCATGATTTATGTATAATGATATCAGTTGAAGACTTAATATAATGTTGATTGATAAATTATGAATTTAAGGACATATTTATAGCTTTTTTTAAGTTAGTATTGCATGAAGAAGTATGGAGAAGTTATATAGTTATATAAAGAAGGAAAATATTCATTATGACTTGTTAGATATTTTTTTAAGTGAAGAAAAGTTTCTTGGAGAAGTTTGAATATTTTTAAATAATTACGAATACTTTTGGTGATTTATAGTGTAAACAAAAGATCATAGTGATTTAATAAAAGTAAAGGTGTGGAAAAAAAGTGGTGTATGTGAGATTATAAATGTTAATTGGATATATAATATTGAAGATGTAGAAGTGTGGCTACTTATGTCAGAATCAGATATTGTTCTTGTTGTATAAGTTTTGGTGATGTAAATATGATGATGTGTAAGAGTAATACAGGTTTTTCAAAGATTATGTAACTATGTTATTAGAATATGATATAATTTAATGATTTTTCGTAAGTGTTGATTGATTAAAATTTTGAGAATTTACAAAAGATGTTTATATCAATTTTTTATAGAGAAATTTATGGAGAAAATCCTAGGAGATTTAATAAGAACTTTGAACAAGATTTATTGAAGTTTAAATAAGAATATTTTTTTCTAAAATCTAGAAATCAAGGATGTGATGTCTATATGGTTTTTCAGATAGAATATGTAGTCAATTTTTGATGAAGATTTATCTTACATATTTTTAGGAATATTGAACGGAGAAAAAGGAAGTTTTTATAAAAGAGAGAGAAGATACAGAGTTTATATAATAAGATAGAGTGCAAATAATGACAAGGAGATATTGGATGTCATCAACATATTTGGAGAAGATATACTCCACATAGGAAGAGTTTTTTTGTATGATTTTATATTGATATATCTAGAACTACTATAGTTTTGGTTTCTATCAACACGTGGTTTTTGATTTATCAACACTAAAAAAACACTAATGTTGTTAAATCGAAAACAAATTGGGAGATTTTTTCATCTCTAAAGAAAGAACCAATAAAATCACTTTTATAAGTGCTAGAGTTAGAGCTAATAAAAGTTATATTTTATCATCTCTAGTTATAGTGATGATAAAAGTCATCAACAGCTGTGGTGTGCTACTACATGAACAACACACTACAAAAACCAAATAAATAAAATAAAAATAAATTAAAAATAAATTTATGTTATAATAAATTGAAATTACAAATAAATTTACATTATTAACATTTCAATACAATATAATTACAATGATATGTACAATTTATTGCGAACAATTACAATTTCTGACAAAATAAAAAACAAACCAACCCATAAGAGATCAGTTGGACCTATATAAAACTACCCTTAGGACCCCCTTAAAATAAGGCCCAATCATGCTACCAAATATTGAACACATGACCCCCTGATCAAAAAAAATGAAGCATGTACTTGAAATAAAAAACAATTTTTATTTTAATAATACTATAAGTAAATAAATAAAACATAAATATGATGCAATTATACATGAAAAAAAAGGTCAACATGAATGAAAAAATAATATATAGATAAAAATTATGATATAATAAATAAATAAATAAAACATATTACAAAGAAATACAACACACCCAACACATTTACTCTAATTTGAGTATGTGATGTACTTTCAGTCATACTAACCACACTATGTATCGAATTGAAATTCAGTTGATTCTTACATGTCAAAAAAGAATCATATATTGTTTTCTTGAATTATCAAGATAATATAATTGTGTTTTCTTAGTTGTGAGTATGTGACACATTCTTTGAACTAAAGTGTCACTTTTAAACTGAAAACACGCACCTTCAGTCATACCATCCATTTCATGTGTTAGATTGATGTGATGTTAAATCTTTCACATCACAAATGAATTATTAATATTTTTACTAAAATAAAAATATAATTCGAGCATGTTTTCATAGTTTTGAGTATTTGTCATGCATTATGAACTAAAATATCACTTTTAGATGAAATCATGCACTTTCGGTCATATCAACCACACTAGGGTTTATATTGATGTGCAGTTAATTCCTACATATCACAAATGAATCATGGATATGTTCATAAGGTATCTAGAAAATCCAAGTGTGTTTTCTCATTTTTGAGTATGCAACACTCATTTTGAACAAAAAAAGTCACTTTTAAAATGAAAATGTGAACTTTCAGTCATATCATCCACAACATGTGTTGGATTGACATGAGATTAACTCCTACATGTAAAAAATGAATTATCAATATTTTTCCTATAGTATAAATACAACCTAATAAAATTTTCTTAGTTTTTAGTATGTGATGCATGTTATGAACTAAAATGTTACTTTTAAATGAAAACATGCACTTTCATTCATACCGGTCACAATGTGTGTTGTATTGACATGCAGTTGATTCCTACACATAAAAAATGAATCATGGATATATTTACTAAAGTATCAAGACAATGTGAGTTTTTTTATTAGTTTTGAGTATGTGACTCACGTTTTTAACTAAATTGCCTCTTTTAAACAAAAAACATACACTTTTGGTCATACTGGACACACCATCTATTATATTGTTGTGATATTAATTCCTAAACATAAAAAAATGAATTATCAATATTTTAAATAAATTATCAAGACAATGTTATTTAATTTTATTAGTTCTGAGTATGTGATGAACATTATGAACAGAAATGTCACTTTTAAAAGAAAATACACACTTTCAATCATACTAGTCACACCATGTGTCAGATTGATGTGATATTGAATGAATTATAGACCATTTTCCTAAATTTTCAAGATAATATAAGTGTGTTTTCTTATTTTTGAGTATATGACGTTCATTTGGAACTAAAATGTCACTTTTTAACGAAAAACATGCACTTTCAGTCATACCAGCCACACCGTGCATCAGATTGACATGTAGTTGATTCGTACACAGCAAAAATGAACCATGGATCATTTTCATAAAGTATCAAGATAATATGAGTGTGTTTTATCAATTTTGAGTATGTGACATGTGTTTTGAACTAAAATGTCACTTTTAAACTGAAAACATGCACTTTCGATCACATTATTCACATTGTGTGTCAAATTGAAGTGAGATTAATTCATACATGTCAAAAATGAATTATTTATATTTTTCTAAATCATAAATACAATCTAAGAATGTTTTCTCATTTTTTGAGTATGTGACGCACATCGTGAGATAAAATTTCAATTTTAAATGAAAACACAAACTTTTAGTCATAATAGTTAAATAGTGTGTTAAATTAATGTGTGATTGATTACTAAATGTCATAAATGAATCACATATCATTTTCCTAAATTATTAATACAATATAAGTGTGTTTTATTTCTTTTTAGTTTATGATGTGCGTTTCGAAATAAAATGTCATGTTTAAACTGAAAACATGCACTTTTAGTCATACCAGCCACATTATGTATCAGATTGATGTGAGAATGATTCCTAAACATAAAAAATAAATTGTATATATTTTTTTCTAAATCATTAATACAATTAAATCAAATTTTAATAGTTTTGAGTATGTGGCATGTGTTTTGAACTAAAATGTCACTTTTAAATGAAAACATGAACTTTCAATCATATCATCCACACCTTGTATAGGATTGAAATGAGGTTGATTCCTACCCATAAAAATAAATCAATAATCATTATACTAAATTATCAAGAAAATAGAAGTGTTATTTCTCAATTTTAAGTATGTGGTGCATGTTTTGAACTAAAATTTCATTTTTAAACTTAAAACATGAACTTTAAGTTCTACCGGCCACATGGTGTGTCAGATTGATGTGATATTAATTTCTATATGTAAAAAATGAATTATAAATCTTTTTACTTAAGTATAAAGAAACAATGTTCATGTTTAATCAGTTTTGAGTATGTTATGTGTGTTGTGAACTAAAATGTCACTTTTAAATGAAAACACATACTTTCAATTATATTAGTCACATCAAGTGTCATATTAACATGTGATTGATACTTTATGTCATAAATAAATCATGGATAATTTTCTTAAAGTATTATTACAATTAAAATTCATTTTATTAGTTTTGAAAATGTGACTCGCATTTTGAACTAAAATGTCACTTTTAAACTAAAAAAATGTACTTTTAATCATATTTTCCACAACTTGTATCAAATTGACATGATATTAATTCATACACATCACAAATAAAATATTGATCTTTTTACTAAAGTATTAATGAAATATAAGAATTTTTCAATTTTGAGTATGTGATGCACGTTGTGAACTAAAATGTCACTTTTAAATGAAAACATGCACTTCTAGTAATAATGACTATGTCTTCTATTGGATTGATGTGTGGATGATTTCTACATGTTACAAATGAATCAAGGATCATTATACTAAAGTATAGAAACAATTTGAGTAAATTTTCATGGTTTTGAGTGTGTGAATCGAGTTTCGAACTAACATGTCACTTTTAAACTAAAAACATGTACTTCCAGTCATACTGAAAACACCATGTGTTAGATTGATCTTAGATTAATTCCTAAACATAAAAAATGAATTATAAATATTTTTTATGAAGTATTAATAAAATATGAGTGTGTTTACTCAGTTTGAGTATGTGATGCACGTTATGAACTAAAATAGGACTTTTAAATGAAAACATGCACTTTCAGTCATACCAAACACACTGTTTGTCATATTGATGTGTGTCTGATTATTACATATCATGAATGATTAACATATCATTTTACTAAAGTATTAAGAAAATTGGAGTGAGTTTTCTTAGTTTTTAGTATGTTATGCATTTTTTGAACTAAAATGTCCTTTTAGGTCTACCTATAATTCTTTTAAAAATGGAATTTATCATTAAGATTATCCTATTAATAGGTACATACCTAGTTCTTCATCTAACATGAACAAACCATCTTAATCTAGTCTCAGTCATCTTTCCATAAATCGAAGCCACTCCAATTTTCTCTTAAACACAATCATTTATAATCTTATCCATCATAGTATTCTCACATGTCCATCTTAATATTTCCATTTCTACTACCATTATTTTGGTTCAAGGTGTCCGATAAAAGGCCAACACTCGCTACCATATAGAATATATAAACTAATAAGAGTCTTATAAAATTCACCATTTAATTTCAAACAAAATTTTACATTCATAAAGAATACTATAATCCTTTCTCCACTTTATCCATCTAGTTTGAATCCTATGAGATAAATCTACATTAATATCTCCAATACATTAATGGTCCTAAATATAAAAAATGATTAAATTTTGAAATAATATGGGCTCCCAATCTCACATCCATAAAATTACTATACAGTCCTTTTTTAAAACTACACTCCATATATTCTTTCTTATCCCTAGTAAAAAGTAATCCTTTTGATTCTAAAGTCTTTGTCTATAACTCTAACTTAAAATGATAGAAAAGTAACTAAATAAGTAGTATATAAACCACTTCTTCAGGATCTTTATGGGATGAAAAAATAAAAATGTGAAAGGAAACCACCTATTCATGATATCTACAAACATTCTGACACAGTGTAAGCTACCCACTCATTCTAAAATAAATATATTTCCTTATTTGAATGTGTGGATCACCAATTATACTAGTGGTACTAAAAAAACATAGATAAACAAATAGTTAATAAATATTTTAAATGAAATTTTAATTAAATTTTGAAATACCTCTTTAGATATTATAGTTTGTGGATAGAGTGTGATATTTTTATAAATTTATAATGGTAATAACCATAATAAATGTGATTAATTTGTTTTAAACACTATAGAATCGTTAATAAAAATAAATAATTTGTTTTGATATATGTTTTGATTCTGAAATATTATTATATATACCCTAATAATTATTTGGTTATAGAAATACATTGGTTTCCCATGCGCATTGGTAATCCACATACCATGGTTTTGATGATAAATAAACATCACCCTATCTTAAAAAACTGGTTGTTAAAACATAATATAAAAAATAAATTTGAATTTTATTTGTAAAATGTTGAATGCAACATATTACAGATTCATAAGGGACATCATGTGTTGTATATTTTTTTTGGATTTCAATGCTTTGGACCTAAAAATATATATCTTTATAGTATCCAAATTGATCACAATGAGCATCCATTAGTTCCTAAAAAAATTAATAAGTAATATAAGTAAATGAAAATAAATTTTATAATATTAGAGTATAGAATTTTACCTCTACATTGTAGGTATTAATAAGAAACTAACATCTATTATTTTTTCAAAAATTGTGGCTACTTGGTGTGCTCGTACTAAAATTTCATCTTCATCTATTGATATTTTTTGTGTAGAAGTCACATGAGGACTAATGAATCCAAATATGTCTTCATAGGTTCATCCCATTACATTTGTGTGATATAAAATCCTATAGAAAATATGAATAGTGTTAAATGATAATTAACGTAATAGATTCATTATTTAACAAATATGTTATAAAAATGTACCTCATGTATAAATTCAAAATTGAGGCTCTCATCCATTCATTCTTGATAATTACATGTACATTATCAAGACCAATCATGTCATTAATGGCCTCTCTATACATTTTTTCTTTATATTTAATGAAGGAAATAATTTTATCTTTGAACATTTTATCTATATGAACTTGTAATTTTAATAAATTTAGTAGTGAAATTAGTGGGGTAAAGGTACTCTTGGAAGGTAATTTAGATCTATTAGTTTATTATTTTCATTGTCTTGACTCAATGTTTTGTTTCCCATTTTTTCTCCTTATATAATAACATACCTCATTTTATATCTTTTTTAATTAATTTCAAAAGTATTTTCAGATAAAATAAATTAAAAAATACATACCTCATTATCGCCATATATATTTATAAGATTAAATGAGCATGATACAAATGTTTCAATAGAAATTTTTATCTTGATAACATGAAGATCATCAAGGGGAACATGTAGTTCAGTGATCAAATCCTGATCTAAGTGAATCTCTACACTCACATTATCTTTTGGAATTTGTTTATTGTTTAGAATATCACCATGCATATTATGTAATGTACCTCCTATAACAAGGAGATGAGTGGGTAATAATATATGTAAATCACAATCAATTTCACCTGACATAATTTTAGTACAACAAAGTTATGTGTAGTCTCTTGATTCACATTTAGTAGAAAATATTATGAAAAAAAATTATCATGAGTATGGTAGGCCATTTAGGGTAATGGATAGGGTCAAAACTGGGGGGTGGATCTTCATGTTGTGGTTTCTAGTATATTTATTCTTATCATTTATCCCTTCAAAGAAAATATTTTATCACATCATCCTACCAGATAAATTTTTTTGTTTGATCATATATCATTGCCTATATCTTTTTCATTTTATCATCATTATCCCCCTATGTCTTTTCTTTCACAAAGTATTCTTGGGTTTACTCTCTAAATCCCTCACCTCTAATGTGAACATACTATTTTGGATTCTTTAAATCCACTAAAATAAGTTTTTCATCGGGTATAGTAGATGATGATTCTTGTATCTAGACCAAATAAAAAATATACGAAAATAAGTATCCATTATTATGTAATACTATTTTAAAGAAGAAAAAATTTCTATTATTTCAAACTTACACATTATTCTCATAATTTTCTTATGTCTTCATCAATTATTTTTCTCTTTCAATTTAAAAAAGCCTCTTCCATATCACATGACATGGGAGGGAAGTGGCTTGAGATTTTTATTCATCAATATAAAAATAAATAAAGGAATGTAACTATGTTTTTGTTTCATATTTTTTGGAAGAAAACCTTCATATAACTTCTAAATTGTAGAATGTAAGATCATTGAAAGTAAGTATTGATTGTTGTTATACACAGTGGAATCAAACCACTAGAACATCCTTGCATATTAGAGCATCAGAATTAGGAATTCTGATGCTCCCTAATCACTGCTACTAATGTGTACCTTTCATACACTATTATATCCAACTCACAAACAAACATTCTAGGAAATAACAAGGAAATAAAGAGGATGTATAAATATTTATGTGGTTTGGAATTTCATTCTATGTCCATGGGAGAACACTTCCATATCCTTATTTCACTAGAAATACATGGATGAGAATCATTGTAGCTAAAGGGCTAGTTATTATAATTAATATTAAGTATAAGTTACAAGTACTTTTATCAATACAGAGATACAAATCACCAAATATTCCAACCTCTATTTTATATAGGTACTCATTTGGTCAAATATGTTTCACCATCAACTAAGAAACATGGTTAATCATCTATTTACTTCACCATCCATTAATAATTTGAATCACCTCAACCAGTGTAGTTGGTGGACTGTTCAAAAACCCCATCTAGTGAACTTATCATTTTTCCAAAGCCCATCATAAATTCACTAACTTCTGAAAACCATTCCTACATGTTTAAGATGTTGTTGTTGATGACTTTATAGGCTTGGAGTGAACTTCCTAAATCCCTCCTTTTGGTAAGTTGAATTTGGTACCTTGAATAATATTCATGTTCCCAATAATCTCTCCCTTGAAGTTTTCTTTAAGGAACCCCTTGACATTCTCCAACACTTAGGAAAAACACATCATCATCCTCCATGGATACAGTATTCTCCACCATCCTCCATTCACATGAGTCCTACTAAGGCATAGTGTTTCCTCATACATTCAAGGACTCAAAAATTTATGAAAATATCGAACATATTTTTCTTCCCTTCTATTTTCCATAACTCTAATAATTTATCTTCTATAAGATTCTAGGTGAATTTTAATTTCAAGTCAATTTGTTTTGTTCTTGCGTGAAACACTAGATTCCAAGTAATGTTAATTACACTTTGACTATCTTAGAATAACACTCCTCCTTCTAGTGACCATTCAAGATCCTTAATTAAGTGCATTAAAATGATTAAATAATTATTTTCTCATATATATTATGTATTCTTCTTTCATTATAGACAAAGTAACTACAAGTTGCAGCCAAGGTATCCATATGACCATTGTTTTACCAAACGTAAACACAAATTTTGTCGTTCTATTATAGGTATATGAATACCCATAAAAATCTCCATTAATTAATCCTTACAAATGATCATATTAACTATGTATAGTATTGTATCTTCTTATCCCTTCATGTATCATATGATCCAATTTATGGCTTCCCAATGATCCCTTATGTGGTTTGACATAAACTAAATTACCACTCCCACTCTAAAGAAAATATCTGGTCAAATTCATATCATCGCATACATCAATATTTTGATTTTTGATGAATATGAAACTTTCTCCATGTACAAAGCTTCCTCTCCTGATGTTGGTTCTTATGCCTTGAATAACTTGAAGTGCTCAACACGGGGACTAGAGATTGATTTTCATCTTGTCAACCCAAATTTTTTGATGATCTTCTGGATGTGATATTTCATAGATATCATGAGAATAATATATTTTTGATATCTTTATATCATCATCCCCAATATTTTCTTTGCATGAACAATATCTTTCATTTCAAAAATTCCAAATAACTTACTCTTTATCTCCTGAATCCATGAACTCTCTTAACCCACAAGCAATATTTCATCCATATAGATTAGGTTTTGCATAAGTCCCATCATCCCATAAAATCTTATAATATAAATGATCGAAGTTTCATCATTTGAAAACTTACTCATTCATGAAAGTTTCAAAATTATAGTTCCACTGATGGGGTTCCTGATTTAATCTATAAAATCTTTTCTTTAACTTATAAAAAAAATTTATTCCATTTGATGATCTTAAATCCCTTATGATGATTCATGTAGATCTCATCCTCTAAATCACCATGAATAAAAATAGTCTTAAAATCCATCATATCCAAGTGTAAACTATTAGAAATAATAATAATTAGCATTGTCTTTATGGTATTATGCTTAACTATTGATGAAAATATTTCAGATAAATTGATTCCTTCCTTATGTTGGAATCCTTTCACCACCAACAAATCCTTTCTTCTTTAACTTTTTTCATATTCTTCCTTCAAATGGAAAACACATTTGTTCTCCAGTGCTATCTTTATTCTGGTAGTTCATCTAACATCCAAGTTCTATTGAAATTAATGGAATTCATTTATTACTCTATAGTTGGATCCCACTAATTCAAGATACTTAGTGTTGTTACCTCTTCTATAAATTTGGGTTCCCCATCATCCATTAAAAGTAAGAAATTCTTATTAATCTCATACCTATGGACTGGTTTTCTGACTCTATAAGACCTTATCAATTCTTCTGGAGACTATTCCCTCTCTGGTGCCTTGACTATTGAATGTTCAACTTCCAAATCTTTTCCATGAGATTCAGAAGACCTTGATCAGTATAGCGTATCTTCCATTAGTTTAATTTCTAGTAAACATTTTTTGATATCTGGAGTCACTAGAGCTTGTGATCTTCATATACTTCTATCTAGATCAACTTGTACCTTATTATTTGGATGATTCCCCTTAACTTTTTATTCATACAATTTTTAATCCTTCCAAAGGATCTTCTCATTGAATAAAACATTTTTACTTCTAGTTATTTTGTGATTGTCATCATCCCATAGTCTGAAACCAAAATCTCAATTCCCATGTCCAACCAAAAAATAATATTTTGAATTTCCCTATATATTATCTCTATCTTTTTCATTTATGAGTTCATAGGCTAAACTTATAAAGATATTTAGGTTTCCAACATCTAGTTCCTTATCATACCATAGCACTTCTGATAGACTTTGTCCCATTGTAGCTAATGAACTTTTATTGGTCAATTATACTTTTATATTAATTTCTTCTGCCTAGATGGATTTGGTAATTATATAGTGAACATGAAAAAATATTTCCTTATCCATAAAAGTATGGTTCATTCTCTCTACCACTCTATTCTTTTGGATAGTTTTATGAACTGTCCTCTTAAGCCTCATTCCTTTCTTTTAATATAAATTCTAGAAGTTACTTCTATTATACTCGCCATCATTATCTAACCTAGGTAACTTTAACTTATAAACACTATATCTTTCATCCAAATCATTCCACTGAACAAAATCACTGAAAAGTTTGGCTTATTCTTAAGTAAATACATACATACCTTCCTTCTCTCATCATAGATTAATGTAATGAAGTAAAGGGATCCTCCATGATACCAGACTAGGCTAGGTCCCTATAGTGACTCAAGATTTTCATACATAGATATTACATCTTTTTATATAAATATTAAATAAATTACACATACATAATCCTAAGGATCATAAAGGTATAGTTAATTTGGAAACTTATAAAAACAAAAAAAATAGGTTCATAGGTAAACTACATCATCTCCCATTATGTTCTTTATAACTAGCAGCCTTCTTAGACATATCATACGTAATAAATTTCTTCATAATCTGGGGAAAGTAAACATAAGAAAGGGTGATCATAATATGAGAATAAGTGTATGAGAGATTGATCATAACATTTGAAAACCATACCCTTCATATCAAAGATCATAATATTGAGTCATGTCATAAATATTGGTAGTTCATAAGACATGAATCATAAGGAAATCAAAGAACATGATCCGCGAGAGAAGAAAATTGGAATAATACATGGAATTGAGGCATACACATCATATTATAACATTGTGAAAATGTGTAAATAGATAAATATTCACTCATTAAGTTAAGTACATGATTTCAGGCCCTCACATAAATTTATGTACATGCAACCAGGTCCATGTATAACATTATGGACATCAAAGATAGGTCCACACATAATACTATGAACATGTAATTAGTTTAATGCATAACATTATAAACATGTAACCAGGTTCATGCATAAAATTTTGAACATGTAATCAGGTTCATGCATAACATATTTACACATGATTTATCCATCTTTACCCAACGCATTAAAGGGTGATATAGGTCCCACCGGTAACATAATGAAAATAATATGTATGTATTCCACAAGATCATAAAACATTCAACATATTATAACCCATGAAATTAAATGGGTGTCATAAACATTTCATAATAGTATAACCTATGTAAAATAGATATATTTCAAAATCATTTCATCATTTCATCAGAGCATAACCCATGGAAAAAATAGTTGGGTTTTAACCCATAGATGATAAAATAGTTTCATAAAAATATTATCGTGATAAACTATTCAGTGAAATAATAATAATGGTATCCTGGGTTCATATCCCCAGCAATGCATAAGTTACATCAAAGGATATAATATCATATGGAGAATGATTTTGAAAGATTTCAAGGATATCACTTCTTATAATGAAAAAATCATAAAAAAAATTTGAAAAACAAATTCTTTGAAAATAACATTGAAAACTTATAAATTAATATTCAAATAAAATAATGGTCATGATGGTGTAAGAGTGTGTTAATTTCATACACATTAAAATAAAAATTCCTTTCACATTTTCGACAAAATAAAAATAATAATTGTTTAGAAAACAACATTAAGATTCCTTTAAAAAAATTATAAAAAGAAAAACATGGATAAAAATGTATTTAATAAATAATTTGAATAATTTTAAAAAAAATTAAAACATTTTTAGAATACATGGTTTTGGAAGAAAAAGGGTTTTCAACTGAAGAGAGAAATAAAGACATTTTTTCTTAAGAACATTCTTTTGAACTCTTGAGTAAATAAAGAGAGTAAAATGAATAAAAAACATGTATTCTCATAAAATAACCGTATAATAATAAAACTCGTGAGTTTATTGATAAAAAGTTCATTATATTTCATCATTGGAAGCATAATCATAAACAATCTCAATAAACGATGAGATTGTATCATAAAATGATTACCACTTTAGTAACATTGAATGTAAGACCCATGATAGAATAAAATTAAATGAAACATATAATATAATTATAATAAATAAATTCATGATATTACATGTAAAAGGGGTTGTATATACACCTTATAAAATAATAAAGGTGTATACTGTAACATATGTCTCAAAGAAGGAAAACTAAGACAAAAATCCAATACCGCTTTGGTAACTTTTGAACCATAAACCTATGGAAAGAGAGGTCCTAAAATTGATATTTAAATCACAATAATTTTCAGTATAATAATCATAAAATATATTCATGGACATTATATATACTAAATGAAATAAATATGTGCTGAAAATGGAATGTGTCTCAAGGAAGTAAAATGGTGAGACGGAAATCCCTTACAGCTTTAGTAATATTTTGAATCATGCGCCCCAATAAAGAATAACATGAAATGAAAAATTAAATAGAATTAAAATAATGATATTCATTATATAAAATTTAAAAGGTTATTATATTCACCACACAAAATAAATGACTGGTGAATTTCATATGTCTCCTAGAAATAAAAAAGAGACTAGAAATCCCTTACCATAAGTATCAAATTTCATCATACACATTAGAACATCTCATATAATAAATATAATTTTATTATACATATATTATAGAACCATACTTATATATATTATACTATAGGTAATTTACTTATGAACATTTATTATCCTTTTATTACCAATTCCTTATTAAATCACGTTTTGGGTAATAACTGCTTTGTTTTTCATATATATTTTGATTTTTTATTTTCGGTCCGCTTATAATGATCATGGTTCGATAATATATAGAATCATAATAATTAAATAGCTATCATATTTATAAATAAATTATACATTTTAATACCAATCATGAAATATGGTTTTGAAAAATAAACTACATTATAATCATGGAGACGGTGGGTCATACGTACGCATGAGTAACGTTTCCATTTTTCAACAATCATTATGTAAAAGAGGTAAGTAATATTTTATCTTTAAATAATGATATTATTATAATAAATAAAATATTATTTCTTTAAATATACTTATGCATATCATCCATGGGTTTTGGTGATGAGAAGAGAGAGTCGCATCGCTTCGTGAAGGCGTTAGTCCACACGTACATGAATGAAATTATCATCCTTCGGTGACTGAAAAGGTAATAAATAAATTGATATATTATATTTTAATAATGATAAATATTTCATTAATATAATAATTATTTCATTTAAATCACATATATTCATTAATTTTATCCTTATTATCTTCCATATAAATCATTAGTGAAAATGAATCACATCGCTTTGTGAGGCGGTAGTTCGTCGTACACACGAATGACGTTATCGTATCCCCTATAGAATGGAAAATAAAAAAATGTATGTATGATATAATTAATCAAAAGGTATAATAATAATATTAATATCATATATATAATTTATATCCATCGTCATATCCAACCGTGAGATGTGGTAATGGAAAAACGAATGACATTGGTTTGTGAGGTAGTAGTTTGTTGTACACATAAATGATAATTTTGTAACCCATTTGATGGAAGTGGAGATGGTTTTAGGTCATTAACTTAACATAAAAACATATATTATATGTAATATACTTATTTTATTATTTCATCATGGTTTAATAATAATTTAAGGAGGTGGAGGAAGGAATAAAATAAAAACACTCACTGAAGAATGTCGTCTCTTCTTCGGGTAACCTCCTTAGGTTTTCATCAAAAACCTTCCAAGGTTGGATTTATAATAAAACTAAGGATTCTAGGATGATATAATGTAAGTTTTGAATTTATTTTATCATGGATTTTCTAAACCAAAATGGTTTGAATGTGTGAATAATAGAGGATAGAGGGTGGCCTTTTATGAGTGAGGTGAGTGGCACACTTGTAATTTTTTGAAAAGAAAAAGAAGAAACCATGTTTTTATCATGTAAAAATGGAAACAAATGGAGTATTATTTATAATTTACATTATATGGTCTAAATATTTCCATAAAATATATTTTATACCAGTTTTTAGGTCATTTTAACTCTTATATTTTTAGTTTAACCCCCTAGTAAATCCATTTTTACCTTAACCGTGGTAATTAATTTTCACTGCTTTCACTATTAAGTTTGGTCAAAAATTAAGTTTACCTTATTATATAATATAAATTATTATTATTAAAATATTAAATCCAATTTTCCAAATTAAATTTTCATAAGTGAAAAAAATTAATTTAAAATTAGTCCCACAGACGTGATGAGAAAACTGATTTTCAATGAGAAAAAGTTCAAAAGTTTACAAGGTTTTTATATCAAAATTAAATATGAAAATTATTAAAATGAAATAAATTGGATTAATATATATATAATTGAACTAATTTTAATTTAATACTAGTTTAAAATATAATTTATCTTTATAAATAATTTAAAGAAAAAGGCAGTTTTCAATTAAAATTCACAATTTTTTACTATCCATCAAAAAAATTAATCTTTTCTGAAAATTATCAAAAATTAACCCTAAGATAATTTTTAAATGATGATTAAAAAATGATCTCTATTTTTTAAAATAAATTTTCTAGAATTTTAAAAAATATATTTTTAAAAAATAAGTGTGCAAATGGCGACAAAACTACTTTTTAGACAAATATAGTTTTTAAGCATAAAATTAGATTTATTCTTATCTATTGTCTAAAAACACATAAATTAATATTAAAAAATTTATTGAATTTATACTATATAAATTTCATTAAAATCATTCAATATAAGTGGTTTTTTTAATTTATTAAGGTAAAAAGTGTTTTTTTAATAAAAATAGTTTTTCTGAAAAAGATTTTTTTTTATTTTCAAATAGTTTTTTATTTACCTTTATAATTAAATGGTCATAAAAGAAATAATTTTATATACATATGTATACAATATTTTTTTATTAATTTAGTTGATCTAATTTATACTCACCATTTCAATGGCTAGGTGATAAATATCATATTATATAATAATATTTTAATAGTATGTCATGTTTTATTTAAACTTGGTGTTGCGTGTAACATAAACTAAAATTAGTTTTGAAAGTGATGTAATCTAAACTCAGTGTAATGTGTAATTAAAAATATCTAAAAGATTAAATTTATTTGAAAAAATATATTTCACAAAATCTAGGGGTGTTACATTCTACCCCCTTAGAAAGAATTTCACCTTCAAAATTCTTCATGGTCATCAAAGGTTTAACATTTGAAAATTCCTTCATAGAAACCCACATCATGAAAAGGGTTAATAAAACATCCTCTTGAAAAAGAGAAAGGTATTTTAAAAATCCATTTGTAATAACACGTGTTAGGTTTCCAAATAGGAGAACATAGGTTGAAGTGAAAATATGGACATAGAAGATAAAACTAACACCCAAATACCGATGGAGAGTGATAGAGAACATGGTTAGGAGAATGTTAAAAACCAAAAATCCATTAAAAATAGGTGTGAAAAAATTCATTGATATCATCAAAAATGATGATAATAGGACAATATTTTATTTCAATATCCTTCTCTAAATGTTGGGGAATTTATTTTACATCTTCACTAAGAACATATTAAAATGTACTTACTTGATATCTTTTATTTTGTAGGCACAATTTCATCTTTTATTTGTGACTTGATCAATTTATACTTTATATATTACTCTAAGAGACGGATTTTTCATGTCTGAATCACAAAATAAGATCCATAAGATAATGATAAGTCATTCCTTCTATATCTAGTTAAAAAATAGTTAACATTGGTTATCCAATATGGATAAATATTCATATGGTGAACTAATATGTTAATCTATAAAACCTCATCAAAAATTCAACTTAAATAATTCCATAAATGGATAACCTTATAGTTATTCCAAATTTTAAAATTTTTAAATAAGGTTACTAAATTTCTCAAAATCAATCTAACATTAATGCCCCACATATCATAAAGTGTCTCTTGATTTTTGCATACTAAATATTTGAATACCTTCATCATGTATTCTCTTGAAACATGGTAATAACCTAAATTACCATAAAACCCTATTGAAAACATACATCCTTCCTCAATACTTACATAAAACACATATTATTGGATATGTTCCTTAAATCCAAAAATAATGTAAACTCCATCAATGATGGCATAAACCAATTTTTCAACAAATCATTAATCAGTTCCAGAGACATCAATAATATCCAATTTACTTTATCCATATCAATCATCACTTTATCCCAATATCATTATCTCAACATCAAAAACATATTAAGGGGTATCTTTACCTTAATCGTGTGTTTTATATTAATATCACCTTATCGTTAAATAAATTTTCTAGGTCATCAGTACCATTCAACATATTCTTGAAAATTACTAATGAAAAACTTATAAAAACAATCCTTATATATATTATGATTCATATAACATATTTTTTTAATTCTAATACATAAACACTTCAATTATTCCTCCTAAACCTTAATCCATTAACTAGGTTTCATTATCTTATTCCTTAATACCTCCTTACTTTCATATGTCATCCATAGTCTCTTCCTCATTGGTAATATAATCATTACTCATACAACCTTACAAATTACCTTCATGAGATTTCCCCTTAGGAAGTCAATTTTCAAGATTCCCATACTTTCCAAATTTAAAATTTCATCCTTTGATAATACATTAGGGAGACCAATATTCCCATCCATTGTGTTAACTAAACTTTTTATTTTTCCTTTGTAGTTACTTGTTTTGTGTCCTTCTTTTCCACACCCTAAACATCATATCCTTCCTATGAGACATTCCTTGAGTTCTTATTCACACATTCTCTACATATATAAAATTTAATCTTCTTTCCTCTATGGTCTCCACTACCCAAAATCTTAATGAACTCTATCATTCTCTTCTTCAGTGAGTCCAAGAGTTGGTTAAGGTTAATTTTGTTAATTATTCTATGTGATAACTGATTAGGAATAATTAAAATGTAATTTAACCTAGTTATCATCCTATTTGGTTTCTTATCACAAAATCATCTGTCACATTTAATGTTAACCCAGTTCTTTCTGGTTCCCACCATTTACTAAAACCAAAAAGCATCGTGTGAGAAACAATAATCATAGATGAAAAACATATAATCATGAAAAATCACTTAAATTATTTCTAAATCATGACACATTCTTTTAAATATATGACACCTTATGATTTACCTAGGTCATCCATGATCATTATATCTTTAAATACTTCATGATGGTTAGTAAAGAGTTTGTAGATTTACAAAGCATATCCTCTAAGAGTGTCAATCCAGGTGTGAAGAAATGACCATTTTCATGCACCAGGTGATGATTGAGTCCATCTCAATGTTCCCTTTTCAGAGTTACTACCCCTAGGTACCTCTGTGATAGAGCCGCATCCACTTGTAGTGTCCAAAAAGGGATATAATTTCTTGGAAACTACTTACTCTTTGATTTACCAAAATTATAGGACATTTTTCTATACTTTGACTCATACTTAGACTTTTCCTTAGAGGAATCCCTAAACATATACTTAAAAATATCCCTATGGATCTCACTGATGTTTTCTCATCCAAGTTTCCAAAGGTTAACTAAATATTTCATTCGATACCAACTATAGAAACATAGTATTTTCATAAATAGATATTTCATCTTTTTAGATAAATATTCAATACATTACACAAACATGTTCCTGAGGATCGTAAAGGTATAATGCCATTGGAAAATTATAAATACAAAAAACAGGTTCATAAGTAAACTAAATTATCACCCACTACATTCTTCATAACTATAACCCTTCTTAGACATGTTATACATAATACATTTCTTCATAACTCGGGGAAAGGAAGCATGAGAAAGGGTGATTTTAGATGCTCAGTAAGGATAAACAAGGGAGATATGTAAGCATGGAATGAGAATAAGGTTATAATAACATGATCGTAACATTTAAAAACCATACCTTATATATCAAATAACGTAATATTGAGTCATGGAATAAATACTGGAAGTTCATAAGACATGAATCATAAGTAAATAAAAGAACATGATCCATGGGAGCATAAAATTAGAAAAGGACATGGAATTGAGGCATACACATCAGGTTTTAAATTTTGAACATGTATAAAAAGAGATAGATTCAATCATTAAGTTAAGGACATTAAATATGGCCCTCATATAAACTTATGTACATGCAACCAGGTCCATGCATAACATTATGGACATGAAAGACAGGTCTTCACATAATCTATAAACATGTAATCAGTTTCACACATAACATTATGAACATGTAATTAGGTTCATTAATATCATTGTGAACATGTAATTAGGTTCACAGATAACATATTTACTCATGAGTTATCCATATTTACCCAATTTATTGGAGGGAGATATGGATCCCACCCATCACATGAGGAAAATCATAGATATGTGTGTCACAAGATCATAAATAATTTATTGTATCATGACCCATTAAATGAAATGGGTTTCATAAAAAATTAATCATATCATAACATGTGTAAAAGATACAGGTTTCGTAATCATTCCATCATTTCATCATAGCATAACCCATGGAAAAAAGAAGCGGGTTTCATATGAATTTTATCATGGTATAACCCTATAAGAGAAATGGGTTTCATAAACATATTTTCATGATAAATAATTAAGAGAAATAATAAAAATGGTATCCTTGGTTCATATCCCAAAAAATCATATGTTTCTTTAAAGGATATCAACTCATATGGAGAATGATTTTGAAAGATCACTTGGAAAATTTCTTGAGTAAAATAACTTTTATTTGAAAATCACTTTTTAAAACTAAAAATTCATAAAACATTTTGAAAATAATTTTATTTGAAAATAACCTTGAAAATTTATAAATTATATTCAATTTAAATAATGGTCATGATGGTGGAAAATTCTATTCATTTTTTTAAGGTTGGGTTCGAAGACTCATTTTATTATTAAAGCAAAGACCTCTTTTTGTTTGGGTAGAGGGAGACCCATTACATAGACTGAAGTCCCAAGGACAAGTGGCCTGAATACAATATTTGAAAGCTCATTTTTTCCCAAAGTTCCCTTCGGTGAATAGTACTTCTACATTACCCAAGCTACTATAGTACCTTCCACAGTACCACTACCGCTACAGTTTTTGCTACAATACCACCACCGCTATAGTGCAATCGCTGCTATAGTATCTCTGCTACTACAGTGCTGCTACAGTACTCGGGAATTCCTCCCCTACCCAGATTTGATCCTAGGTATTTTGGATTCCAAGAAGGATCCTCTACCATTTGGGTACGGGCTCATTGGCAGGAAAATTCCATTCATGTTATATATGTTAAAACAAGTATTCCTTTCACCTTTTCAGTAAAACCCAAACATGCATTATTTGGAAAAATACATGAATATTCCTCTGAAATTTTTTGTAAAAAGTAAAATGTGGATAAAAATTTATTTAATAAATCATTTTGATAATATTAAAAATATTTTTGAAAATATTTTTATAAAACATGGTTTTAGAAGAAAAGGGTTTTTGACTAAATATATAAATAAAGATGTTTTTTCTTGAAAACATTATTTTGAACTCTTTAGTACATAAAGAGAGGAAAATGAAATGAAAAAATGTATTATCATGACATAACCAAATCAAAATAAAATTCATCATTTTATTAATATATAGATAATATGATTTCATCATTGAAATAATAATCATAAACAATCCCAATAAAATTTGAGAGTGTATCATAAAACCATTACCACTTTGGTAACATTGAATCACAATCCCCATGAAAGAATAACATTAAATGAAAGATATAATATTATGAGAATAAATAAATTCATAATATTACATGTTAATGGGGATGTATATATACATCATAAAATAAGATAGGTTCATAACATAACACATGTATCAAAGAAAGAAAATTGAGACAAAAATCCATTGCCGCTTTGGTAACTTTTGAACCATAAACCTCTTGAAAGAGAGGTCATAAAAGGGGTATATAAATCATAATAATTTTCATGAGAGGAATCATAAAATACATTCACGGTCATTATATTCACTACATAAAAGAAATAAGAGGTGAATATGGCATGTCTTTCACGAAATTAAAAAGTGAGATGGAAATCCCTTACAACTTTAGTAATATTTTGAATCATAAGACCCAATAAATAATAATGTCAAATTAAACATTAAATATCATGAAAATAATGAGATTCATGATATAAAATTTTAAATTGGTGGTATATACATCATAAAAAAGAAATGAGGGGTGAATTTTCATATGTCTCCCAGAAATAAAAGAGAGACTAGAAATCTCTTACCTTAAGTCACAACTTCCTTCATACATATTCAAACCTCTTGAATAATAAATATAATTTAATTATAAATATTTTATTGAACCATAATTATATATATTATACCATATATTATTTACTTATGACCATTCATTACCCTTTTATTAACAATTCCTCTTTAAAATCACATTTCAGGTAATAGCCACTTTGTTTTTCATACATGTTTTGATTTGTTATTTTTTGTTCTATTACTTTGACCATGGTTCCATCATATAAATAATAATAATCATGAAATAATTTTCATATATATACATAAGTTATAATTTTTAAGACCAATCATTAAATATGGTTTTAAGAAATTAAGTACGTTATAATCATGTAGACGATAGGTCGTACGTATGCATGAGTAATGTTTCCATTTTCCAAAAATCATTATAGAAAATAGGTAAGTGATATTTTATCTTTAAATAATGATAATAATATAATAAATAATATATTATTTATTTAAATATACTTATACATATCATCCATGTGGTGTGGTGATAAAAAGAGAGAGTCACATCACTTCATGAAGGCGGTAGTCCACACATACCTGAATGGCGTTATCATCCTTCAGTGAGTGAAAAGGTAAGAAATAAAATGATATATTATCTTTAAATAATGTTATATATGTCATAAATATCATAATTATTTCATTTATATAACATATATTCATTAATTTTATACTTATTATCTTCCATTTAAAGCGTTAGTGAAAATGAATCACATTGTTTTATGAGGCGGTAGTCCGCCATACACACAAACGACATTATCGTATCCCCTAAGGAATGAAAATTAAAAAGGTATATATGATATAATTACTATATAGGTATAATTATGTCATAAATATCATATATATACTTTATATCCATCATCATATCTAACCTTGAGAGGTGGTAATGGAAAAACGAATGACATTGGTTTGCAAGGTGGTAGTCTGTCGTACACATGAACTATGATTTCATAACCCATTTGATGGAAGTGGAGATGGTTGTAATTCATTAACTTAAAAAAAACATATAAGTATATGTAATATACTTAGGTTATTATTTCATCATTATTTAATAATAATTGAAGGATTTGGAGGAAGGAATAAAATAAAAATTCTTGTTGAAGAATGTTACCTCTTCTTCGGGTAACCTCCTTAGGTTTGCACCAAAAGACTTAAAATTTTGGATCTGTTCACAAAATAAATATTATAGGATGATAGTATGTAATTTTTAAAGTTATTTAAGCAGGTAATGTCCGAAAAAAATGGTTTTAAGGTGTGAATAAGAGAGGATAGGGGTGGCCTTCTATGAGTGAGGTGAGTGGCACACTTGTAATTTTTTGAAAAGAAAAATGTGTACCCAAATTTTTATCATTTAAAAAGGTTAAAAAATGGATTATTATAGATACTTATACATGATAGGGTCTGATTATTTCCATAAAATATATTTTAGACAAGTTTTTAGTTTATTTTAACCCTTATCGTTTTATTTTAACCCCAGGTAAATCCATTTTTACCTTAACCGAGGTAATTAATTTTTTCTATTTTTGCTATTCATTTTGGTCAAAAAATAAGTTGAACTTATTATATAATATAAATTAAACTTGTTAAAAATATTAAATCAATTTTTACATATTCAATCCACTTAAGTGGAAAATTTTAATTTAAAATTGATCTCATACACACAATGAGAAATCGGGTTTTCAAAGAGAAAAAGTTCAAAAGTTTACAGTGTATTTACATAAAAATTCAATATGAAAATGATTGAAATGACATAAATTGGATTAATAGATATATAATTGAACTAATTTTAATTTAAAACTAATTTAAAATATAATTTAACTTTTTAAATAATTTAAACAAAAAGGTAATTTTCAAATAAAATTCAGTAATTTTTACTATTCATCAAAAATTTAATCTTTTCAAAAAATTCTCAAAAATTCAGCCTAAGATAATTTTGAAATAATAATTAAAAATAATAATATTTATTTTTTAAAATAAATTTTCTCAAAGATTCAAAAGTTGTTTTTTAAAAAATAAGTGTGCAGAAGACTATAAAACTACTTTTTAGAAAAATACAGTTTTTAAGCGTAAAATTGTATTTATTCTTATATATTTCTAGAAAACACATAAGATGAATGTTAAAAAATTTATTGAATATATACTATATAAATTTCATTAAAATAATTCAAAAAAAATTGTTTGTTTAATTTATTGATGTAAAACGTGTTTGTTTTCATAAAAATAGTTTTTTAGAAAAAAAAATTCCTTTATTTTCAATTAGTTTTTTATTTTCATTTATAATTAATTGGTCATCAAAGAAATAATTTTATATACATGGTTAAACCATATATTTTTACAATTTAGTTAATATTATTCAAACCCAGAATTCCAATGTCTAGTTTATAACTGTCATATTAAGTAATAATATTTTAATAGTATGTCATGTTTCATTTAAACTCGGTGTTACGTGTAACACAAACTAAACTTAGTGTTTCATGTAATGAAAGATAAACTCAGTGTTACGTGTAACAAAAAATATAAAAAACATTAAATTAATTTGAAAAAAGTATTTTATAAAATATCAGGGGGTTACAATCCCCATGCGTCTGAGTGAACTAACTCTAGATTTTGGGCTCTGGGATTCTGATGATTCAAGTTGAATGAAACCCTCTTTTGATTTCCCAACACATAACTCTCACAAATTCTAATTATTTTATAATAAAGATTTATAATTACTTTCCTAGATATAACCTACATGTTATTCTCACTAAGATGACCAAGTCTATAATGGCATACCTCTAGATCTTCTGAGGTTGAAAATTCATCCATTTCACTTCCATCTAAACTTCTAGTCAGATAAAGGGTCCCATCCTTTAATCCTCATGTCATAACCATGGACCCTCGAGTTACATTCCAAAATCCATTGGAAAAGGCAGTTTAGTACCATACATTATCCAACTTCCCCACTAAAATGAGATTCTTCTAGAGACTTGGAATACGCATCACTTACTTTAATTGAATAATAATCCCATTTTTATTTCGGATATTTACATATCCCTTTATGAAAATATTTAAAGCTTTATCATCCACTAAGTAGACCCTATAAAAGCATCCTGATATATAGTTCTTCATGAATCCTCATTTTTCATTGAGTGGAAAGATGAATCAGAGTAAACAACCCATGACTCCACCAAAATATAAATATTGAGTGGTAGATAATCACATCCTTTCATTGTACTAATGGAATTTAAATTTCAGGAAGATGTCCTTTTAGTGAATTATTTGTGATTCCTATAATTCCTCTAAATTTATCCATGTTTCCCACAATACCAACAAGTGATACCTATACCAATCAACTTTCCTAGACTCTTCTTACTAAACTTATCTTTCGATCATCTAAAAATTCTTCTCTAAGGTGAGTGTCCCCTTCTATTAGTATTTAGCACACTATTGAAAGGTAATTGGACCTCTCTTCTCTATAATTCCTTATTGAGGATCAAATTATAGATGTATTTGAAATCCCAATAAATCTTTTCATAGGAATTAATTATCATAGTAACCATACCATATCAATATTTTGATAAATAAAAAAGTAGTATGATTTCTCATACATCATATGTGAAAATCACTTCTTCTACTTGAAGCTCCCTTATGGTCATGTTAAAGTCATTCATATGATCTTCCATTGATCATCCTTCTAATAAAATTGTGATAAAAAAGCCTTTTCATTTGAAACACCCTGTTTAATGTCATTTCTTTCTCTTACATGTCCTTCCAGGCCACCATAAATTTAGTTGTTATATTCTTCTCCTAGATGTTGAAGGCTACATTTCATGCCGATGATATACTCAATAAACAAATAAATTTTCTACCCATATTTTACCATTCTTATTTATCCATATTATTGGGATTTTCCACTGGATTGGTCAGTTAGGGTGGCTAGTTGGTTATAGACTTAGGAGCTTCACCATACGCCGGCAGGTGGTTCCAAAACCGAGTACGTCCAGGGGTCTTCTAGGGATTTTTAGGATCACCCATGGTTACTGGATTATTTTCATTGCTTGTTTATTTTCCGTGCACTAGTATATTTTCATCTTCCACTCTTACTCATTTTACTCTAGCACAGCATTGGTATATTCTGTTTTGGATTTTATTTATAAAATGACAAATGATTTTGGAAAAAGGTATGTAGCGTGTGTTAGTTTTTTTAAATGGGAAAAACGTGTTGCTTATTTTCAAATGTTAAAACCCTAATTTTATAATTGTATTTCAAACTTGTGTTAATGGATTGTTTCGGGAAAGGAGACGTTGGATTCTATGGTTTATCTTGGAAACCCTACTGAGAATTTTTAATGCTCACGCCTATTTTATCATTTCATTTGTAGGTTTCTTTTTCTCGGGTTTCTCTTGGCTAAGTTGCTCATTGTTGGAGCAAGGTTGGCCTTTGATTGGGTGGTGACCTAGAAGGTCACGCAGAGGTATGTTGAGTTGTTCGTTTTATTGCTTTTCTACTGCTAGAGTTTAGTTTTATTTTTCTTTTAATTATGGTTTATTTATTTATCTTTTATGGTCCAAATCTTTCCCAATAGTTAAGTTTGATGCTAGGCACTGGTTTCCAGCCTGTGGGGATTGGGAACACCCCTCAGGCCATGTCGCAGACTGGCTCGGGTGACCTGTTCAGGGTCGACCCAGGTTGGTTCGTGACAGACACCTACCACTCATTGAGTTTGAATACAATAACATATTTTAGGAAACTATTTAAATGGATCCCTATGAGGCCCTATATGATAGGCCTTGTTGTTCACCCCTATTCGGGTTAGAGGATGGTGTAAGAAACACTATTGGGGCCTCATCCTGTTTAGGAGACTTCAAAAAAGGTGTAGCATATTTAAAATCATATAGATACCACTTAGTCTACTAAGAAGTCTTATATTGATCGTCATTACCAGCCTATGGAGTTTGAGGTGGGATATTGGGTATTTTTATGAGTTTCTCCTAGATTGGGTTATAGACAGATTCAGAAATAAGGAAATTTATCACCTCATTATATTGGTCCTTTTGAGATCTTATAGAGAGTCAGGCTAGTAACCTATCAATTGGATTTACCTTAGAGGTATCGGTACATACATGTCATCTTCCATATATCACAGTTTGGCTATTATTATGCTAACCCATATCATTTGTTTGACCCTGAGGATATTGAGATGGAGGTAGATGTGTCCTTTGAGGACTATCCTATGTGTATCATTGATCAGACCATGAAATAACTCTGAGGTAGGGAATTTCCTATGTTATGGGTTTTATGGAAGCATGTTAATGTCCAGGACAAGTCCTGGGGGAGAGAGGCTGACGTGCCTATCTAGTGGCTAGAAATTTTCATAGACAATGTTTTACCACCCTCATAAGGGTAACTTTAGGATTAGTTGTTTTAAGGAGGGGAGTTTATAACAACCTGACTTTTTTGAAATGGTAAAAATATTTAATTTACTATAAAAAAAAATTATGCTATTAATGTTCTTAAGAGGATAAGGAGCTGTTCAGAAGTGTCTGGGACTCATTCGGAATGCAGATCTCTAAATTTTGGAGAGATATACTAAGCCACATGGTTAGCACATGGTTAGTGCTAATTGTGAGACTCAACCGTGAGGGTTCCACAGTAAACTGTAGAGGTGTTCATGGTTAGTTCTAATCATGCACCTCATGTCGGATAGTCATGTGAGGATTTCAATGGGATGGAAGGGGGTTCATGGTTTTCCCAAACCATGCACCAAGGGATACACCCTTAATGCCACTTAACCAATATAAGTGCATGGTTAGCTTCACGGTTTGGAAAATTGTGTGGTCAAACCATACACCCCTTTAAATGAAGTGTGAATTAACCCTTTTCCCCTACATTCTTTTAAACCCAAATTCATTCCTCCTTCCTCTTTTCTATAGTGGAACGCATGTCTGGGAAACCCATTTCCTCCCGACCTAGGCTTTGAGCTCCTACCTTCATCTGAGCTCCACTTTCATCATCGTTGATCATGTTTGATGCATATCAGTAATAAATTTACTCCTCCACCTTCCTTAATTTGTTAATCTCATTATCTTCAGTGTTATTTTGGTGGGAGCTAATATGCCATATTTTCAGGGAATTTGCCTATTTTTGATGATTTCATCCGTTTTACTTTGAATCTAAAGCCGAAAATAGATGAGGGCCCATCTACCAACCTAAGGTAGGTGGTTTAGTAGTTTTTCCCTAAATCTGAATGATTTTATAACATATTTTATCATGCCACGCATCATACTTTCTACCCATTTCCTTAAAATTAATATTTTCCCTTATTATAAATTATTATCCATGTTATAAATTCCTCATATGCACTTGTTTATGGTCAGAGGTCCCTCACCTCAACAAGTGCCACCCCTTAAGGTGTGCTCATATAATTCCCCTTAAAATATTAAATGTTTGTATGACCAAACCACCTTCTAAGTAGTCTTAGTTTGATTCCTAAATGAAACTACTACCTTGAATTAAATGGGAGTGAGTGGTATGACCACTTCACATGAATCCCATATGAATAAAGGATATACCCATTAGTTAAATGGTATGTTAAAATGAATTGTAATTTATCCATGGAAATTATTAAATCATGATCATTCGTGTTTTTTAAATGTGATTTATGGGGATGGTGTCCCATATCATTGTGATACTCATGCAAGACGGCACACATACATATGATCCTCAGGAATGGAAACCCATATACATGTGATATACGAGAATGGAATACCATGTAAATGTGATATACGGGCATGGAATCCCATGTAAATATGCGGGCATGGCATCCCATCTAAATGTGATATACGAGCATCCAGTCCCATGTAAATGTGATATACGGGCAAGGCGTCCCAAATGAAATATGATATATGGGCATGGAATCCCTAATTAAATGTGATAACTGGGCATGGCATCCCATATTGTGATACACGTGCATGATGACCCATATGATTTGTGACACCCAAGCATGGCATCCCTTGACATTCTATGAGACAAATACTAATATCCATGGATGCCTAAGTTACACCTTAGGTCTTTGATAGAAGTAGTATCCATATATATGTCTATAAACATCTCTACACGATGTACCTAATATGTGTATACTAATTCATGCATTTTAGTGAGTTTAAAAACCTATTTTCACTGGATACATGTTACTTTATGAATCAAATATTTTATTTTCATGTTCATGGTGATTTTTCAGGAGTTTTTAGTGGATAGCACACATCGAGAAAGTTCAGAGTGAAATTTTCAAAATACGAGGCATGTAATTTATAAGCACATGTCGTGTACATCGACCATGCACAGGTGGACTAGCCTAGGTACATTCCAATGTTGTAGACTAGACCTTACATGTCATGTACATCATAACACACACCATCTACACCCTTCTAAGAGTGGTTGTTAGTTGACAGTGAGGTAATATTCCATGTATAGCGGCATCACATGCCATGCATATCCACCAACCAATGGTCGATGCATGAAATTCAATGGGTGACATGGTTGGCCACCTACCAGTGGAGAAAACTGAGAAAATTTCGGTTTACTAGAGTACACACCGTTTACTTTTTGATATACATCGTGTAACCTAATTTTATATAAATCGAGAGGCAACCCTCTAAATTCAAGGTCAGATATTCAAGGGGAGGTGTTTCCACTCTTCCAAATCGATCTCTCCCCGAATCCATTAGGAGTTTTTACTTCATTTTCTTTCTGTTTTATTGTAATTTATCTCTTTTTCTCTTCTCCTCTCGTATCCATGGTAAGGATTGTGTTTCTACTCAATCTGCACACTGTGACCATGGTTATAAGAGGATAATTTCTTTTTGTTGGGGTTTTAATAAGGTTTTGGGTGTGTTATAATTTAAATTCTAGTGTATTTTATTTTATTGTGATCTTTGTCTTTTAACTATTTTAATGAATTAATTATAAATTTACCAGTGGTGTCATATCAGACCAAGAACGACACCAGTGGAGAGAACTAAAGGGGATTCAAAAGGTAAACCTATGGACATTTGGAGAACCTGTTGCCACTAATTTTGGGGTATTGATTTAACATGTTTTTAAGTAATTAATTACCAAACCAATTAATTTATTTCTAAAGGCATAGTTATTTATTTTAGGTCCAAGAAACAATAACATAATTGAATCCTTATGGTAAACTATTTCATAAATAATTTTGAATACTAAATAATGACTTTTATAATTATACCTAATGGAATTGAAACCCTAACACACTTGTTTTCTAGGTTTTTGTCTCCCTTTTTTGACTTCAATTTCTTTTGTAAAACATTTCACTCCAATCATTTCTACTTGATCATTCATTTATCTAGATAATTGGTTAATGCTTTTCATCTTACGATTGCAATTTCTTCTCAACTATTTCTATTTGGGATTGACCCTGAATTCCACTAGCAACCCAGTTAGTTGGTTTAGAGATCTAATTTGGAACATATCATGATGGGTGTGTCAAATTATTCCACTGTTTATGGGAAACAAGATGGAAAGATGAAACGTGAGTCGTGAGTTAAGGTTGGTTGTGTTAGATTTTTCATTTTCATTTCTTCATTCTTTTCTTGGTAACCTCAAGCTCACATCTTCATGGATATTTATTTAACTTTAGGTTGGTATACTTTTCCTGGAGAGGATTCATATCCATATCATCCAAAAATACCATACTGTTATCTAGAAGAATATTTTTTGTACATGGGTTATGAGTTTCAATATGAGTTCTACTCATGTACATCCTTTACCCCACCCATTTTTTCTCATATAAAATTATTATCAAGTAACACTAAAATATTATTATCGATGATGGAAAACTTTACCACGCACTATTTGTACCAAACTAAAAGGTTGGGAAGGCTTGGAAATTTGGTAGAGAAAATTTCTGAGATAATTACTAATATGATCAATTTGGTTGAGTGTGAAGTTGGGTGTTCTTATTTTGTATTAAATGAGGAAGCATGCAATGACATATACCCTAATTATTTTGAATTAAAAATTTCTTGTAATAATCTTCTAAACACTAAATTTGAATATGGGAACATGTCATGTCATGTTAATACTATATTTAATCAATTATTTGATTTTGAACCCTCAATTTATTTCTCACCATTCTAGAGGACTCATGAAATTATTTTCTAGTTTTTAGCATTTTCGAGTAAGAATCTAAGGAGGTGTAGGATGTACAAGATCTATCCAAGGAAAAATTTCACCTTTGGAATTTGATGGCCATGGAGAAAGGTTTCTATAATCTGTCACCTTGACCACCTGAAGGTTAAGGAATTTTTTTACAATATGAGGGAACTAGACATATGTGGTGGTTCTCACAATGGAAGCCACATCCACCCTTGGATCATGAGTAGGTTCTCTTACATAGGTCAAGTCAAATACCTAAAACAAATTCACTTTCTAGGAGGCAAAACAAACACTCTCATTTTCTATCTCCCTCTCTCTCCTATCTCCAATGAATATAGGACATGTACTTATTCTTTACTCATCATGTGTCATCCCTTTCATATTTTCTAAAAAATACTATTTAAACATGAATAAAATGAGGTTATATGGTGTTTGTATCAATATACATAGTTTGTACCTTTATATTAAGTGTATATTATAATAATAATTTTTATATAAATAAAAATGGATTAAATCAATAAATAAGAATGAAGTTGGTTCTAATGGAAAGGTTACTAGAAGGTATCTGAGCTATCAAAAATTCAAATCCCTCCATGCCCTCATTTTGTGCAGCGTTAATTCTTTTTAACTCTGGGTTTTATTAAATGGAATGTGTAAAAATTTTATAAATAATAAAATTATTTCAAAATAAAATAAAACTGATGGTGCGGCTAAATCAGTTGGCAAGGCCGTTTTCTAGGGTCCAAAAGACCTGACTTCAAATCCTTTTAGCTGACTCAGTTTCATCCTTTTTCATGAAAATAAAACCATAAATAGTGTATTTTGATACACGTAGTGTGTTGTTTATATATTATTTTCATTAATAACTTGAAAACTCTTCTAAAAATAAGAATTCTCCTGAGGATGATGTGGGTTGATTGTTAGAATCGCAACCTAGGGTTCAAAAGACCCAATTCAGATTAAACTAATCTCCCTACATCATACCAATTTCAAAAAAAAATAGAACCACATTCCATGTGTTCCTACTTTCACCATGTAGCATTTAAAATCTTTATAAAATTTCAAGAATATAATTAAACTTTCAACACTACAGACTTTAATCCAATGGTGGAGGGCGCCCACCTGGATCGAACCGGTCGCTGGTTTGAATATTTCCTTCAGCACTTGAATGAAGTTTTCAATTCTACTTTTTTATTTTTAGAACACACAACATGTATTTTATGATACACTATGTGTATAGATTTATATATATATATATATATATATATTTATTTATTTATTTATAATTGTAAATAATAATTGATGAATAGTTTATAATAATCACATATTTTAAATAATAATATATATTAAAAAAACACATACACGGTGTATACCTAGTTGTACACACCATGTGGCCCGGCTATAAAAAACAGGAGCCCTAATATAGAATATTTACATGCCTTTCCCCATTTCCCTATCATACACCGCTTGATCACTAATATCATACTCACCCATTTCGATGTAATTCAGGCTGGGATTTATTTCTCATTTCATTCCTCAATCCAAGTATGTACTTCCTTTTTTCTTATTTCCTAGTTTTTGATACATTTGAGAAATTTTTCATATTTGGGTAATGTTCAGCTGAAAATCCACAACACACAAGCATGCACAAAGAACACACACCATGCACTATGCGTATGTGGACAAAAAAATTCTGTTCTAAATTTAAAAACAAATGGCATGTGTGTTCGGTACACATCATGTACCAGTACCTCTACCCAACCTAGGAAACACCATTTCAAAATGGATACATGGCATGCAAGACATTTTCTAGAACAAAACTTGTGTGTTTAGTACACAATGTTTTCTACTTTATGCCCAAATGGGGAGCACATGGGCATGTTTCTAGGGAACATGGGTAACTTCACTAACAAATATTGTGTACTTTGTAAATACTAATTTTTTCCTTATTTTTGTTTTTTTATTAATTTATTCCTTTTTTAGATTATGGATGACGAAGATCAATTAAGGGATATGTGACCCATGCTATCTCCCAATGAGAAGCAGTCTACTCCACATCGGGTTCATGTGGAGACACCAGGGGAGTCTTCTGTGACAGCCATTCTACTTTCCCAACCGCCAGCCTTGGCGGTTCTACCACCACTATATCTAGCTACCCCATCTTCCATAGTAGCCCTAGGTCCCACGGCTTCCTTGGTAACCTGCTATGTAGATACCACAAAATCTAGTCCAACGACCCTCGTGATGCCATCACTAGCTGACATACCATCAAATCCTTTCACTCCATCAATGCCACCACAACCAGCACCCATGGCAGCCCGACCTCAGCCACATCCTTACCTCATTTTTGACAAGCTTCATCCAGTGAGTGACCGGTTATGGAATATCACTACTGGAAAGTTAAACTATACCAATGGTTAAAAATCATTGGTATTGAAGGGAAAACCTTTGTTGTACAATATACCAACGGTTTGTCAAACCGTTGGTAAGTTAGTCATAGGGATAGATGTATGCCAATGGTTTTTAAATAACTGTTGGTATATACAGAAAAAAATCACAACTTACCAATGGTTATGTAGAACCTTTGAAAAAAATCTATACCAATGGTTTTAAACCGTTGGTTTACAAAGAACATAGTATTTTACTAATGGTTCTTGAACCATTGGTATAGTTTTTTTCCCAACGGTTGTAAGTAACCATTGGGAAAGTGCAGAAGTCCTTTGATATACCAACGGTTTTGTAACCCTTGGTATAACTTTTACATTTCTTTCACCCATATACCAACGGTTTATAACCATTGGTATAGTATTAAAATTTATTTTAGCAGTATACTAATGGTTTATAACCGTTGGTATATCCTTCACCCAAATTTCTCAACAGCATGCCGAACCAATACACCTGCAGCATGCCAAACCAATACACCAATACACCTACAGGGAAGCAAATTCACCTAGGCCAATACACCACACAGAATCCAATATCACATACACACATAATCCAATATGCAGAAGCCTCCAATATTTCATACACCGGACTCAAATACACCTGCAGCAAATCAAATACACCTGGAGACACAAGCCAATACACCTAGACACAAAATTCAATATTGCATACACTATACTCCAACATTGCATACATTGTGAAAATTAAATTCCATATTCACTATAAGATAAACCTTTTAGAATAGTCCTCCTAGTCCTATTAGTTACTTTCCAAACCTCGGCCTTCCACATTACTAAATACTGAAACCCGGTAATAGCTGAATGTTTTCTCATTAGTCTTCCAACAAATCTCAAATTCAGATTCTTGGTAAATTGGTTATCCAATAAACAATAACCAAGAATTGATACCACTTTTTGGGCGCGGGTTGAGAATATCAATTTATGGAAGTTATATATTAAAATTGATAAAACTGATGTGATTCAACATTTGAGACTGGGTAGTCGAGGCACTACATCCATCACTCTAATCCACCCTCGTTTCTAGTTTGGTTACCTCATTTTTCTTCCAAAAGTGATTCCATTTGATGAAAATGAACATGAATGAAATAATTAATGATATAAAATCAAAAAATAAAAACACTGGGAAATATTTGGGTTGTCCGGGGGGCTATCCCTTTGGGTTGTCCGGGGGGTTGTCCAGGTGGTGGGGGGTGTCCAAGGGGTAGCGGTGTCTAGGGGATGGGGGTGTCCAGGGGGTGGGGGCTGTCTAGGGGGTTGGGGGCTATCCAAGGGGGTAGGGGACTCCAGGGGTGGGGTTTACCCACGAGGGTGGGGGATGTCCATGGGGGGAGGGGGTGTTTAGGGGGTGGAAGGGCTGTCCACGGGGGTGGCGGGGCTGTACAGAGGGTCGGGGGTGTCCAGGGTGGTGGGCGGGCTATCCACGGGGGTGGGAGGGCTGTCCATGGGGGTGTGGGCTATCCAGGGGGGTACAGGGTGTCCAGGGGCGTGGGTGGGATGTCCACGAGGGTTGCGGGGATGTTTGGGGGGTATGGGGTGTCCAAGGGGGTGGGTGGGCTGTCCATGGGGGTGGGCGGGTTGTCCAGGGGGTAGGGGATGTCCAGGGGTGTTGGGGCTATCCAGGGGGGTGGGTGGGGCTGTCCAGGGGGTACGAGGTGTCCACAGGGGGAGGGGCTGTCCAGGAGGGTGGGCAGGCTATCCAGGGGGGTCGGCGGGACTGTCCAGGGGGCGGGGTTGTCCAGGGGTACTGGGTGTCTAGGGGTAAGGGGTGTCTAGAAGGGTGGGCGGGCTGTCCATGGGGGTGGGGGATGTCCACGGGGGTGGGTGGGCTGTCCATGGGTGTGGGGGGCTATCCACAGGGGGAGGGTTGTCCACGTGGGTGGGGGCTGTCCATGGGGGGAGGGGTTGTCCGGGGGGTGGGCGGGATGTCCACGGGGGTGGGGGTTGTCCATGGGGGTGGGGGCTATCCAGGGGTGGTGAAGATGTCCAGGGGTGGGCGGGGCTGTCCAGGGGGTATGGGGTGTCCACGGGGGGAGGGACTGTCTAGGGGGGTGGGCGGGGCTATCCAAGGGGGTGAGCGGGGTTGTCCAGGGGGTACGGGGTGTCCAGGGGGTGGGTGTGGTTGTCCAGGTGGGTACGAGGTGTCCAGGGGGGTGGGCGGGCTGTCCACGGGGGGTAGGGGGCTGTCCACGGGGGTGGTAGGGATATCCACAGGGGGGTTTTCCACAGGGGGAGGGGGATGTCCACGGGGGGAGGGGCTTTCTAGGGGGTATGGGGTGTCCAGGGGGTGGGCATGGCTGTCTAGGAGGGTACTGGGTGTCCAGGGGGGTGGACGAGTTGTCCATGGGGGTGGGCAGGCTATCCACGGGGGTAGGGGGCTATCCACAAGGGGAGGGGGTTTTCCATAAGGGGAGGGGGTTATCCATGGGGGAGGGGCTGTCCACGGGGGTGGGCGGGCTATCCACGGGGGTGGGGGGCTGTCCACGGGAGGAGGGGCTGTCCAGGGGGTGGGTGGGCTGTCCAGGGGGTGTCGAGGCTGTCCAGGGGGGTATGGGGTGTCTAGGGGGTGGGCGGGCTATCCACGAGGGTGGTGGGCTGTCTAGAGGGGGGGTGAATCAGTCACAGCAAATCATCAAGTCAAGTTTTATTATTTATAGATTAAAAAATAAAGATAATGTGACCTACCTAATCACACATATATTTAGGCACAACAAATCAATAAGCATCAAAGGTCAGTAATATCAGTCAAAAATGTAATGGATAAATCTGTCCCTCATCATCATCAGCCTCACCCTCGTCCTCATCATCATCCTCATCATCGTCCCTACCCTCCTCAACGCCCTCCTCCTCACCCTCGTACTCAGCCTCAGCCTCCTCCTTGCCCTCCTCCTCCACCTCTTCCTCCTCCTCGCCCTCCTCCTCCTCCTCCTTGGCCTCTTCCTTTCCATTTTCTCAACCTCCACTAGAACGTTCACCTGGTTCACCATATATTGAACGCATCGATGACATATATTCATCACAATTTGTGCTGGCCTCTGGTGGAAGTGTTGGACGTAAAACTTCCATGAGTTTCATAAATGTAGTGTTTTCCCTAGTAGACTATTCTTCCATCTAGGTGGCCCTTTTTTCAGCTTGTTCTGCCTATGCCTTAACCTGTTGGAACTCAGTGGCACTACAACTCTTACCTGAGGAGGTCCAATAACTCATCGGAACTATAATCTTCTCAGGTCGGCAGCGTACTCTACTAGGGTGCTCATCTCCCAAGACCTGATGTAAGTGATCGTTTGGCCCAAAATTGTTAGGTTCATGGGAATCAAGGGCCTCTAAAGTATCCTGTTACAAATATAAATAGATTATTAAGTTAAAAAATAGAGATTAAAATTTTAAATCTACAAAGTAAAACTTACAATTTGCTGCTGAGTAGGTTTATTAACCGCACTTCCATATTTCTTCCTTCTACTCAAGCAAAACAGTTTTTCTCGAGGCACACATCCTTCTATATTCAATTTATGCCTCTATAATGAAATTGAATATAGGAAACCATAATTAAAAATAGGATACCAATAATTAATTTCATAACTAAAATTATGTAACAACTTTAGTAATCGAATAAATTATGGAGGTAGCAATAGAAAGTGCAATTCATAAGGAAAAATTATAAACTGTCATACCTGCTGCCTCTCATGATCTGGCATCATAGTACTTTCTAATGTGTGGACGTATTTTTTAGCATCAATATTTTTTTTATTTGTTCTAGATAAATCCTAAATGAAATTCAATAATTAGTATTAACGAAAAACATGAAAATTTTCATTTGAATACCTCTAATGTGATTAATACCTTAAATTGGCTAGTTGTCCAATGAGTAATCATCTATTGATACCATTCTAACGGACAATCATCTACGACAGGGACCGCCTCTAACTCTATTCCCACTTTAGCACGTCATCCAATGTACATCTCATGATTATAACCTCTCCAAAACTTACCTAAATCCTTTAGATGCGCTGGCCGTGCACCCTCACCATCGGGGAAATTAAGCCGTAGCTGACACCAAAATATTAATTCATATAAATACAAAAAATAATATATTTAATTAAATACAACAGATTTTTTTACCCATATCTGCCCAAGCATTATCCTTGACTTTATTTGGCAGTTGTCTCCATGAGATCAGGCTGACAGGAATGATGTCGGAGTATTTGGAAAGTGTTTCCAAAAAACTCCAACATTGCTGCCCTGATTTTTCAATGATTTTACTATCTTCATTGTAGTCCACCATCAATTGCATGTGGCGGTTCCACACCGCACGCATGTGTGTACACCCCTGCCCCCGCCTCCTATCAGTAGATGTATCTGTTATGAAATAAAAACAAATAATTTATCAATACATGTTATAGTGAAAATAAATAATGGTGTAAAAAAATCGGGTTGTATAAGTATACCTGTGATAATATGATCAATGGGCACCGCTGTATCTGCATAAACTAATGGAACACCTTGTACAGATGGAGTGGGTCCCAATGTATGATCTGCAGAGACAGACTCTGGTGGAGCAGGAGTAGAAGAATATGGAATATAAAATCCCGAAGAGAAGGAAGTAGAAGTAAAAGAAGATGACAGGAATGGCTGGTCGAATGCTAGATGGGGAGTGGGAATCATCAGCGGATATGGTACAGACAAGTGAGGAGGCTCAGATGTAAAGGGTGGTTAAAACATGGGAGGCCTAAATATCCCGTGTGTCCCTAACGACACACCTGGATTAGAATTTGGGATGGATAGTATATCAATGGGAGGGGCAGGTTCTAATCAGGTATGTCGACCAGATCGTCTAGCTCTCGTACCCCCCCCCCCTCTTACGAACACCTTGAGTACTGGGACCACTTCTAGGCTTCTCATCAAATAACAGTCTCCTAATATATGGTTTCTAAAAAAATTAAAAAAATTAATCACATGGAATTATCTATTATTTAATAAAATATATTTGAAATAAAATACTCACTATAGGAACTAGTGGTGGAATGCCCAGCTCAGTCATGCGATGATTTTTGTCCATAATATTTTTCCACCACCTATCTTAAATTGGTTTCATTTCCTTCATTTGAAAACAAATATGGAATTAAATAGAAAGGGATAACTAATGTGTATCCCAAAAAACAAAATAAATGAGAGGGAATAGGGGGATTCGTGGATAATTTAACTATCCATTGTTTTAGGTGAGCTTGAACATATATATAATGAAGTTAATAAATCATACAATATGTAATAAAGAAATTTAATTTTTAGTAGGATGGTTATTTACTAAGTGTCATCAGTCTATTAAAATCATGGAACATTGATTCTACCGGATTCATAAGGGGTAAATTAGTTGTCAAAATTAAGGAAAAATTTAATTTATTTATCCCAGGTAGATGATACAAGTTTCAATACATGTTTTGAAGAAGAATACAAACCATCATGTTCATTACCTGGTAAAATGTTAAAGAGAGGTCTTAGAGTATTACAAATTTTATACAAATCATAGTTGAAGCATTGAAATGTTCACCAAGTTAGAAATGTTGGTTTTGTAGGTTTGAATACACTTCAATTCCAAATTAGAAAATGAAATTCAAATAAAATTGAAACCAATAAACATTGAAAATTCACATAATGGTCTAGTCGAATACAAAATATTTGTAATCAATATTAAATCAATTTGAATAGTACCAACTTTAATAGCCCTAGTCGAGGTAAACCAAAATAATCGAGAACATGAATGGATGATTTTATATATTTCCCACCACAACTTCAGGTTCACAGTCAACTCTAACAATTGAGCTATCAGAGTCATCAAAAGTAATAAATGGATCATTTCCAATAGTAGTATGGATGGTGTCAATTCCATCATTACCATTATCAAAAATATGTCTTGAAATTACTTCAATAATGACACCAAATTCAGGTCGAAGATGGTCTTTGACATAAAAAACTTGTTTCTCCATTGATGCCAATACATATGGTTCATCGGTAGCAAGAGTGTCAGTCATATCAATTACTTGAAATCCACAATCATCAATAAATGTGACCTGCCTCATCATCAAATCAAACCACTGACATTTCATCATCGTGACTCGTCCATGAGAATAATAATCCAATATTATTATTTTTTCAATGACTCCATAATAACCTACATTTTCAAATCGCGGTCTACTATATGATGCACTAGCATAACAGTCTGTTGCGGTAGTAACCATAACACCATCATGTTGTGTTCTCATGTTCTTTTCTCATTCAGTGATAATAAGTCTGTATCCATTGATAACAATTGATTTACAGTCACGAACCACGGTATTAGGACCAAAATCCAAAGCTCTTATTTCCTTAGAGACAGAGTCAGCAGGAAAACTCAATACCTAAAAGATAAATCAATATTAAACTTAATTAAATATTGTTTTAATTATTTTAACCAATAATATTATTACCTTTAATTTTAACCAAGAAGAAAACTCTTTTCTATGCAAAGTCTCCCTCCTTCTCAAAGATAAAGAACGATGCTTTCTATTTATCATCACTTTATGTTCCCTGTAGATAAAAATAGGTATAGATTAACATATATATATATAATATATATATATTTAGTTTACTTACAAGATGTAGTCATCAAACAAATCATAGTTGAACAAAACTATGCAATGTTCCATCTCCCGCTCTTCAAGGATTAATTCCATCAATGTATATGATCCAGGAATTCATCCTATTTGAGGAAGTGATGGAAAAATGGGTTCAATTTTCTCATACTATTCTTCTTAATTTCTCATTGGTCTGTTCATTATTGTAGTAAGATCAGACAAATACATAGAGAAGTAATCCATACATTCTTGAGTCAAGTAATCATTCACGATAGAACCTTCAGGATGATTCCTGTTACGGACATAAGACTTTAATGTGTACATATTTCTTTTAGTTGGATGCATCCAAAGAAAAGAAATAGGTCCTTCGAGAAGTATTTCAGTTGGAATATGGACAGTCAAATGCAGAATTCATGTGAAAAATGATGGTGGAAACATTTTATCTAACTCACACAAAATTAATGGGGCATCTGCCAACATTTTTTTCAAGAAAGACTTAGACAACTTCTTATCACAAAGATCTCTAAACAAACGGCACAACCAAATAACATCCACCCTTACATTATTGGAAAAATGATGATAAATTGCTATTGGAATCAAATCATGTATAAGGATGTGATAATCATGAGTCTTCAAATATTTTAGCTTCAACTCTCTTCTATTGACCTGTTTGGATATGTTGCTCGAATAACCATCAGGAACTTTAATAGTCTCTAGTACTTCCAGAAATTGTTTTTTTTCTGTAGGTTTCATCACATAAGAAGCACATGGAACTTTCAATTTATTTTCACTGATACACACAGGATGCAATTCTGGTCTGATGCCCCAATCCACCAAGTCACTCCGAGACCATAAATCATCTTTTGTCTTTCCCTTAACATTTAGAAGAATTGAAAGAAAAATTTCACATATATTTTTGTCAATGTGAATTACGTCTAAGAAATGATGTAATAAATTGGTTGACCAATAAGGAAAATCAAATAAGATACTTCTCTTCTTCTAATTGTAACAGGTTTCACTGGAAACAGTCTTTCTCTTTCCAGATTTCATTTGACCCATCCCAAATGAAAAAAATGAAATCTTTCAATTCATTAAGCACATCAGTTCCAGACATATACTGAGTTGGATCCTCGGTCTCCATGGTATTGTCAAATCTTTGACGATTATTTCTATATGGATGGTCCATTGGCAATAATCGTCGATGTCCCATAAAACTAAAACTATGACGATGTTTCAGTCTTCTGGATCATGTATTCTTCATACAAATAGGACATGATAGTTTTCCCTTTATGCTCCATTCAGACATCATTGCATAATCAGGAAAATCATTGATCGTCCACATAAGCGCAGCACGCATCTGAAATATTTATTTCGAACATGCATCGTATGTGCACACACCCACATCCCAAAGAAGTTTCAACACTTTTATTAAAGGTTTCATGTATACTTCTATATCATTTCCAAGATCAGAAGGGCCAGATATGAGTATACTCATGAAAGTGAAAGGTTTTTTCATACACAATATAATGAACACGGTGGCCCTGAAGCCCAACGAACTCGGCCACGCTCGAGCCCAACCCTCTGGCAGATAGCAGACCCCCACCCTCAGGCAGATAACAGGCCCCCACCTCAGAATGTCCCAGATAACACATGGCAGGTACTATCCCCTGCCTGGTAAGGATTTAAATCACCTCCCCCACAACTCGAACCTGAGACAACAGGCTTAAAGGCCAATCGAGAAGTGTTACAAGTACCAACCGGCCCAGTTGGTACTCGTAACACTTCCCAGTTGGCCTTTAAGAATGTGGTATCAGGTTCGAGTTGCGGGGGAGGTGATTTAAATCCTTGCCAGGCAGGGGATAGTACCTGCCACGTGTTATCTGGGACAGTCTGAGGTGGGGGTTGTTATCTGCCTGAGGGTGGGGGTCTGCTATCTGCCAGAGGGTTGGGCTTGGGCGTGGCCGAGTTCATTGGGCTTCAGGACCACCGGGTTCATTACACACAACCATGGGGGAAGATTATAAATGCGTACAAAAATTGTCCATGTGTTGTGCGACATAAGCATATTCCCAAACGGATTAAAACCGTCACATGAAAGACCCAACCTCACATTACACATGTCAGCTACAAAATCAAGATATCAAGCATCAAATCTCTTCCATGAAAATCCATCTGCAGGGTGAACCAACTCATCATTAGTCTTCTTTCTCTCGATATCATTCCATCGCATTTTTATTGATATTTCATGATACATAAAAAGATTCTGGAGTCTGTGGATCAATGGAAAGTTCCACATTACTTTTTGTGGCACACGTTATGGTGTTCCATTAGCTTTTGGCTTCTAGTGGGATGTTCCACATTTTATACAATCATTTCGTTCAACATTTTCCTCCCGGAATAAACTGCAATCTTTTGGGCAAGCATGAATTTTGTTTCTTGAAAATCCAAGTTCCTCAACTAACTTCCATGCCATATAGTGGTTTTAGGGAATTTCTGCATAATCTGGAAGTAAGTCCTTCAAGAAGGTAAGAATGTAATCGATAGCAGTATTATAAATCCCATACATAGTTTTCCCATGAAACAATCGGATTAAAAATTCCATATTTTTCATTTTACCACATTGTCGATATACTGGAGTCGTGGTAGAATCATTCGATTTTTTCACCCTGATAACATCATCATTTCATTAGACGCATCATGTGTGCTCATATTGAAATCTACTTGGGGTCGAAATCCTTTATTTTTCATGATGATGAATAAACAGAAACTGTCATATAACAAATTCTCCAATCCAATCCACTCATTTGGATCATTAGTAATTTGAGATGTCATTTCCTCCCATTGTGATACCACACAGAGTAGTTTGCTTGAAACCCATATTTGGTTATGTGGTAGCTGACTTCTTCATGGCTCAGCAAAGGTCTTCCAACACACTTGTAATAGGGGCAGTGTATGTGACCACTATCTGAAGCATTGTGAAATGAAAAACCTAAAAATCTCTCAAATTTTTTTTGAAAATCTCTTGACATTCGATCAGTTTCATACATCTTACTTCTATCCATTCTGTAAAAAAACTGTTATAATTCATTTTGTCAAAATCAATTCAATAAGATTGAAGTTTCATCGAAAATATATTTAAGTAAATGAGAATTGTTCACTTTATATGAAACCATAACTAACACACTACTCTATATGAGAATCATAATATAAAAGACATCAAAATACTATATTTATAATAAAATATCTTTGAAGAACTATAAATGAGTGTACAAGATCATGTACAATTGTGGAGGATAATTATTCTGGAGTTGAGTAAATTTTAGATCAAAGAAATTTTATATTTTAGTAGATTATTTGAGTGATCACATACATTGCCCAAGGGGGTGGGGGTGTCTAGGGGGTGTGGGTGTCCAGGGGGTGGTGGGGCTGTACAGGGGGTCGGAGGTGTCCAGGGGGTGGGGGTTGTCTAGGGGGTCGGGGTGTCCAGGTGGGCGGGCTATCCATGGGGGTGGTGGGCTATCTAGGGGGGTACGGGGTGTCCAAGGGGGTGGGCAGCCTATCCACGGGGGTGGCGGGGCTCTCCAGGGGGGTCGGGGGTGTCAAGGGGGGTGTGAAGGGGGGTAGGGGACTTTTCAGGGGTGGGGGCTATCCAGGGGGTATGGGGTGTCCAGAGGGTGAGTGGGGTGTCCATGGGGGTGGCGAGGCTGTCCAGGGGGTACGGGGTGGTCGAGCTATCCATGGGGGTGGTCGGGCTATCCACGGGGGTGGCGGGGCTGTCCAGTGGGGTCGGGGTGTCAAGGGTGGTGGGGGGATTTCCAGGGGTGGGGCGTCTAGGAGGATGGGGGTGTCCGGGGGTGGTGGGTGGGTGTCCAGGGGGGTGGGCGGGCTGTCCAGGGGGTACGGGGTGTCCAGGGGGTGGGTGGGCTTTCAACAGGGGTTCTAGGGTTGTTCAGGGGGTCGGGGTGTCCAAGGGGTGGGGGGCTTTCCAGGGGTGGGGGGCTTTCCAGGGGTACGAGGTGTCCATGGGGTGGGCAGGCTGTCCACAGGGGGTGGTCGGGCTATCCACAGGGGTGGTGGGGCTGTCCAGTGAGGTTGGGGGTGTCTGGGGGGTGGGGGATTTCTAGTGGGTGGGGTCTCTGGGGGGATGGGGGGTGTCCGGGGGTGGTGGGTGGGTGTCCATGGGGGTGGGTTATCCACATGGGTGGGGGCTATCCAGGGGGTATGGGGTGTCCAGGGGGTGGGTGGGTTGTCCATGGGGGTGGGGGCTGTCCAGGGGGGTATGGGGTGTCCAGGGGGGTGGGCGGGCTGTCCACGGGGGTGGTGGGGCTGTACAAGGGGGTTGGGGGTGTCCAGGGGGGCTTTCTAGGGGGTGGGGGTTGTCCAATGGGGTCGGGGGTGTCCACGAGGGTGGCGGGGTTGTCCAGTGTGGTCGGGTGTCAAGGGGGTGGGGGGCTTTCCAGGGGTGGGGGCGTCTGGGGGGATGGGGGTGTCTGGGGGGTGGTGGGTGGGTGTCCAGGTGGGTGGGTGGGCTATCCACGGGGGTGGAGGGCTGTCTAGGGGGTACGGGGTGTCTAGGAGGGTGGGCAGGTCATCCATGGGGGTGGCAGGGCTGTCCAGGGGGGTTGGTGTGTCTAGGGGGGGGGATTTCTAGGGGGTGGGGGTTGTCCAGGAGGTACGAGGTGTCGAGGGGGTGGGAGGGTTGTCCAGGATGGTGGCGGGGGGTGGCGGGGCTATCCAAGGGGTACAGGGTGTCCAGGGGGGTGGGAAGGCTGTCCACGGGGGGTGGTCGGGCTGTCCATGGGGGTGGCGGGGCTGTCCAGTGGGGTGGAGGTGTCTAGAGGGTGGGGGGGCTTTTCCCGGGGGTGGGGTGTCCGGGGGGATGGGGGGTGTCCAGGGGGTGGTGGGCGGGTGTCCAGGGTGGTGGGTGGGCTGTCCACGGGGGT
Organism: Viscum album; assembly: GCA_963277665.1. Taxonomy (NCBI): domain Eukaryota; kingdom Viridiplantae; phylum Streptophyta; class Magnoliopsida; order Santalales; family Viscaceae; genus Viscum; species Viscum album. Next base: position 341,153,075 of record OY728167.1, read on the forward strand.
GGGGGCTGTCCAGGTGGTACGGGGTGTCCAGGGGGGTGGGTGGGCTGTCCACGGGGGTGGTGGGGCTGTCTAGGGGGGTCAAGGTGTCCAGGGGGTGGGGGGGCTTTCCAGGTGGTGGGGTCTATCCATGGGGGTACGAGGTGTCCAGAGGGTGGGAGAGCTGTCTAAGGGGGTGGAGAGGCTGTCCAAGGGGGTACGGGGTGGGTGGGTGGGCTGTCCACGGGGGTGGCGGGGCTGTCCAGGGGGGTATGGGGTGTCCAGGGGGTGGGCGGGCTTTCCAAGGGGGGTCGGCGGGCTATCCACGGGGGTGGTGGGGCTATCCAGGGGGGTCAGTGGGTCTAGGGGGTGGGGGCTGTCTAGGGGGTACGAGGTGTCCAGGGGGTGGGCGGGTTGTCTAGGGGGGGTGGCGGGGATATCCAGGGGGTACGGGGTGGGTGGGCGGGATGTCCACGGGGGTGGCGGGGATTTCCAGGTGGGTACAGGGTGTCCAGGGGGTGGGTGGGATATCCAGAGGGGGTGGGAAGGCTTGTCCACAGTGGTGGTAGGGATGTCCACGGGGGGTGGTGGGGGCTTTCCAAGGGGGTGGCAGGGGTTGTCCAGGGGGTACGAGGTGTCCAGGGGGTGGGTGGGCTGTCCAGGGGGGTGGCGGGGGTGGTGGGGCTATCTAGGGGGGGTACGGGGTGTCTAGGGGGTGGGCAGACTATCCAAGGGGGGTGGGTGGGCTATCCACAGGGGTGGTGGGGTTGTTCAGTGGGGTCAGGGATTTCTAGGGGTGGGGTCTTTCCAGGGGGTGGGGGTGTCTGGGGATGGGGGTGTTTGGGGGGTGGTGGGCAGGTGTCCAGGGGGGGGGGGGGGGGTTGTCCCCGGGGGTGGGGGCTGTCTAGGGGGTATGGGTGTCCAGGGGGTGGTCGGGCTATCCACGGGGGTGGAGGGGCTGTCCAGGGGGGTCGGGGGTGTCCAGGGGGTGGGGGTTATTCCATGGGGTGGGGGGTTGTCTAGGGGGTACGAGGTGTCCAGGGGTGGGTGGGCTATCCAGGGGATAGCGGGGCTATCCAAGGGGGTACGGGGTGGGTAGGCGGGTAGGGGGTCGGGGGTCCATCGGGTGGGGGCTTTCTAGGGTGGTGGGTTATTTAGGGGTTACGAGGTGTCCAGGGGGTGGGCAGGTTGTCCGAGGGGGTGGCGGGGTTATCCAGGGGGTACGGGATGGGTGGGTGGGCTATCCACGGGGGTGGTAGGGCTGTCCAGGTGGGTACAGGGTGTCCATGGGGGGTGGGCGGGCTGTCCATGGGGGTGGGTGGGCTGTCCACGGGGGTGGCAGGGCTGTCCACGGGGGTGGAAGGGCTGTCCAGGGGGGTGGGGGTGTCCAGGGGGTGGGGGTTGTCCTAGGGGTGGGGGCTTTCCAAGGGGGTGGGGGTGTCCACCCCCAAATTAGGGTCGTAAAGTCCAATATTTATCCAATTGTAGCATAATTTCAATCCTATTATAGATAACTGAGAAGACTGTTGGTGTAAACCATGAATATCATACATATAAATCACAACACACCCAATTGTAAACACACCACAAAATATCATACGTGGATCGGATTTTATTAGCCATGTTTCGATGGGACACTACTCATAGGAGTATGATCCTTGTTATATCATTAGGTGATATGGAGTTTTATGAATGTTAAATTTGTATGATATCAATATAGATAGTGGATAAGAACCTGAGTGAGATTTCTTTGCAGATATCACTTCTTCTTGTAAGGTTAAGAGTGAGTGTTGGTATGGAAATTCAAGAAAAGTATTGACATGTGAAAGCAACTATACATTGGTTATATTTGATTCCTATTTTTTTGTAGAGTATCGGAGTGGACAACCCACCACCCCTCCCTGGATAGCCCACACCCCCCACCCCAAACACACACCCCTGTATCCCCCCATACCCCCCTGCACCCCCCCACCCGGATAGCCCCCCCACCCCACCTGGACACCCCCCACCACACCTAGACAGCCCACCCCCCCCCCCTCCTCCCTAAACAACCAACACTCCCCCCCTCCCCCACCTGGACAGCCCACCCCCCCTTGGACATCCCATCCCCCCCTTGACAGCCCACACCCCCTCCCCCACCTAGATATCCCACCCACCACAACCCATGGACTTCCCACCCCCTCTCTGGACATCCCACACCCCTCCCCCCCGATAGTCCCCCTGGACACCCCCCCCGGGCAGCCCACCCCCTCCCTGGACATCCCACACCCCCCTCCCATGCACCCTCCCCCCCACCTAGACAGCCCCCCCCCCACCCCACCTGGATAGCCCACCCCCCCCCCCACCTGGACAGCCCACCCCCACATGTACATCCCCCCCACCCCCACCTAGACATCCCACCCCCCACCACCACCCACCTGGACACCCTCCCCCACCCCCACCTGGATAGCCCACCCCCTCCCTGGACACCCCACACCCCCCTCCCCCACCTGGACACCCCACCCTGACCTCCTAGACATCCCACACCCCTCCTTGGGTAGCCAATACCCCCCCTCCCCCACACCCCTATAGCCCCCCTACCCCCCTGCAGCCCCCCTACCCCTGGACAACCCACCCCCACCTAGATAGCCCCCCACACCTGTACAGCCCCCCTACCCCTCCTACAGCCCCCCTTAGGTTAATTTTATTTAAAATCATTTTATTCATTAAGAAAGGTAAACCATCATGAATTAGCCATTTCATTCCAAATAACCCATTAAATTTATCAAAACATGACAAATTCAATTTATCAAAACATGACAAATTCAATTTATAAGGCTCTATAGGTCACTTAGAAAATGTCATTGGGGAAAGGGGAAATCAACTACATTGTTAATTCCAATTTTAAAAAATGGGTCATCCACTTAGGAGGTGCGGTGGTGTCTAGGAGGTGTGGTGGTGTCCAGGGGGTTGTCTAATGGGGTGGGGTGGGGGGGGGGGGGGTTGTCCAAGGGGGTGGAGGGTGTCCAGGGGGTTGGGGTGTCTCGGGGTGGTGGAGGTGGGGGGGGGGGGGGGGGGCTATCCAAGGGGTGGGGGTTTTCCATGGGGGGTGAGGGGTGTCTAGGTAGGGTGGGGTGGGGGTGTCCAGGGAGTGGGGGTTTCCAGGGGTGGGGGAGGGGGTTTCCCTAAGGGTGGGGGTGTCCAGGGGGGTGGGGGTGTCCAGGGGGGTGGGGGAGGGGCCTGTCCAAAGGGTGGGGGTGTCCAAGGGGGTGGGGGTGTCCAGGGTGTGGGGGGGAGGGAGCTGTCCAAGGGGTGGGGGTTTCCAGGTGGTGGTGGTGCAAGGGGGGTGGGGGGATATCCAATGGGGGTCTAGGGGTGGGGGGCTATCCAGGGTGTGGGAGGTGTCTAGGGGGTGGGGGTGGGGTGTTCACAATTCCAATCCATCACCCAACCAATGCCAAAATCCAAAATCCAAATCCAATTTTCAACTAAAGTCCACAGAAATTACCATATCACCTCCACTAAACAAACCCTTTACCATGTTTGAAGTGTAGAACAAAAAACATGAAAGAAATCAAAGGGTTCATTACTCCACAAATAGCACTCTAATTTAGCCGAAATCAAAATAGAAAACAGGAAAAAAAAGAGGAAGAACATTAAAACTAAGGTAAAACTTACTAATTTGAAGTGTAGAAATAAAAATTTGTTTGATTAAAGATGGATCTATGGCTGGAAGGATTTTCACGACCGAGAAGACTTCGAGAGGAGCTCTGGATTAGGGTTTGAAATTGGGCCGAGTGGGAGCTGGGGTGCTAGGTATTTGGGGTAAAACATTCCCAACGGTTTTTAAAACCATTGGGAAAGCCTCTCTTTACCAACGGTTTAACAAAATCGTTGGTATATCTTAGAGAAACTAATTATTTCCCAATGGTTTTGGAAAACCATTGGGAAATCTTAATCATATTTACACATTGCCAATGGTTTGAACAAACCGTTGGCAAATGTTTCCTTCTTTTGAACTATATAAACGGTTTGAAGAAACCATTGGTCTATTACCATTGGAAAAACACAAAATTCTAGTAGTGTATCTCTCACTGGATGATCTAGCTGAGTGTTCAGTTTCTTGACACTGAATCCCAAATAGGCTAGGACTCTGAGAGGAGATTGAGGAGCTACTAGGGAACACCCATCTGATTTCTGTTCTTCAGGTCTGTACTCTTACTTTTTAAGATTTATTTTGAGATTTTTATATGAAATTTGTGTCTGATGGATCAATGTATTGGGAGACGTTGAGTGATATAATGAATCTGGTCAGATTCTGACTTGATGATGGATTTTTTGAGTTGATGATGATAGATTTTAGCTGAGGGTGAAAATTATACCCTCGTCTAGCCACCCCACCACTTTTTTCCACCCTTAACTAACCTAAACTTTCAAACCTACCCTCTATGTAGAAGGATCTTACTGGCCCTGATGTCTGGTATGCTCCCACCTCACATAAGAGAACTTTTATCATCTCCCCTACCCTTCACTTCATCCACTGCTACTTTAGTTCCATCATTTTTTCTCGCCATAAGGATATGGGTGTTGTGTCCAGATGATACATGGAGTTTCTTACTTGCATCATCCGGCGTGATTACCCTAACCTCCCCTACTTTACCACCTCATACCTACATTCCATGTTCACCTTCCATCAGGGAAACTTGAATTGTGGGTTCTATGTCACCATATTGGCACACTATTTATGTGTTTTTGAGCCCTCTCTACCTCATGATCTCTTAGGTTATCCTCATTATATGGACTATCTCATTATTCTTTATATAGGAATGGTTTAGAAGTAAGGGAACACCTACGTTATCGTGTAAGATTGTTTGACACCCATTGTGCTGAGGGAGGATCCACCTTCCCCTGGTGGTGTTGCTGCTCAGATCCCACCACATCCACCAGCGAACCCTTCCTCTTCCACCCTTACCACCTCTTCTACTAACCCCTCATACTCCCCCATTCCACCTACTGACCATCCACAGCCCCACCTCCACCAGAACCCTCAGATTCTCCATCAAACTCTTCCCACTTTGACGTCATTGACCATTGACTTGACACCATCGATCATCAACTCGACACTATGGATCAGTGCTTCAATTAGTTGGTGGGAATGATGGGTGTCCTTCTATGGCACCTAGGTCTTATGGAACCATCAACACCTTCTTCTTGGACTGTAACTTAGCCATCAACCCTAGTCTGTGACTATTCAGTTCTTTCCTTCAATGTCACAGGAACTACTACCACTGTTGGGGACCATGATTTTCTGGTCGAGCCTGCATAATAAGCAGTTGACAACATCGCGTCAACATCTTCTCTAGATTCCCTCTCCCTATAGGACCCCCAAACTCTGACATTACCACTCTCAATGCCACCTAGTGGCTATTATGCCACACCATATTTCATTTATAAATATTTCTCTTGTTTTTTAAATTTAATGATTTATGTGTTTTCAGAATAATTTTTCTCTTCCTTCTAAATTCACAAGTACTTTGGCATGTTGTGGGCATATGCTTTTGACTTCCTTACACTTTTCTATCTCACTACAAGGGAAGTTTTATTTTAGTATTTATTTATGTTCTCATTCCATGAATTACTTATTTCACTTCTCTATTCATATGTTCTGGCTGAGTCATTTCACATCCTCTTCTCCAGATTAGTGTTGCACTTGGAGGACCCAATGTGGTATTAAGTGTGGAGAGGAATATATCAACTACAGTAGTATTTTCCCTTTTGATTAATCTAGGAGTCATAATTAATTAGATTAATTATTTTGAAATGTGTAAAATTGTTGATTAATTATAATTATAAATAATAAATACATAGGTAGGAATTTTAAAAGTTACATGCTTATTTTAATTTTAAAGTATTTTAAAATGATTTATGATATATTTTGATTCTTGATATTGATTCTTGTAATTTTTTATTTATTATACCAATCAATTATGTTCATTCCGTGAAATTATTGGCCCAAATTTTTTATCCTTGTTCATAAGAGGTATTCTAATCCCATTGTTATATTCTTTATTATACCCTCTTTTTAGATATATTCTTGGGATATGCATAACTACTAGAACTTGCAAGTTATTCTTATCAAAACATGAAGATTTTAAATCAAATTAAAATGATCGAGTAATTTAATTGATATTTTCATCCTATAATGATTTTGAGACACACCCTACATTTTATCCCTGTGAAACACGTAGAATCAATGAATTGACTTGATATAAATCCATATTACAATCTCATTTATCCTTCCTACCCTAATTATTTCATTACTGCATGATTATTCATTAAGCTTTAAAGAGGGAGTTTGGTAATTTATGGTATAATTTGGTGAGCTCCCATGACATTAAGTGTGGGGGAGAGTATCTCTTTTTTATCTGGAAAAAAAGGTTCAAAAACCACCATTCCTTGTATTCCTAAGTGGTCCTCTTATATATATATATATTTGAAAAAAAAATAGGACCAAATTCATTCATTACACCCACAGATGGTTTACGAACCCTTGTTGGTAAGGGAATAGAATAGTTATATTGATCTTTGAGAGATTTTAAAAGGGTTGAATTTTCATTGAGCCTTGTCTTTGAATATAATGCTTTATTATTAAATAATTCAGCCACCTTTTTAGCCTATTAACTTATTTTCACAACATTACCTACCTTCTCTTGGCCTCAGAATCATCAAAACCTTATTGAAAGACCGCGCGATTTTGTGATTTAATCTCTAAGTAGAGATTTAGATTAATTACAATATTATAGATAGAATGCATATACTTGATATTGAGCATAACTTCAATTACATGATCTTGAGTGATGAGTGCATAATTTTCCTAGTGAGGTAAATCATAAAGTGGTGTGAATATTTATAAACAGTTGAACAATGTAAATAAAAGAGGATGAAAGTCTTTAATTAAATTATATATGAGACATTATTAGATTATCTTTAAAATTAAAATATGTTTTGTGATTTTTAAAATCTTATGGTATGACTATAATATTTATAAGTGTAATAAATTGAATTCCTACCTTTTAGAGTGTGGGTTATTTTAATTCTATGTTGATATTTTTCTTCAGGGAAAGCAAACAACTAAGTGTGGGGGGGTTGATGTGCTCGATATGTGTATACCAATTCGTGCATTTTATTGAGTTTAAAAACCTATTTTCAACGGATACATGTTACTTGATGAATCAAATACTTTATTTCGGTGTTCATGGTTATTTTTTTAAGATTTTCTAGTGTAATGAACTCATTGGGATAGTTTAGGGTGAAATTTTCAAAATACACGGTGTGTAATTTATAAACACACTCTATGTAAATTGACTATGCATGGCTCAACCAGCTCGGGTACTCTCCCATGTTGTAGACCAGACCTTAAAGGTCATGTACATCATAACACACACTATGTAAACCTTTACAAAATCATTTGGTAGCTGACATTGAGGTTACATTCCATTTATGGAGGCATCACATGCCGTGTACATACACCAACCGATTTGTGATGCATGAAATTCAATGGGTGGTATGATTGGCCACCTATCGGTAGAGAAAACTAGGAAAATGTTTTTTGACCAAAGTAAACACCATATAATTTTAGGTACATTCCATGTAACCTAATTTTATATAAATAAATATGTGAACCTATGAATTCTGGGTTGGATATTTAGGGGGGTTCTACTGCTCTACCGACTCGATCTCTCCCTGAATCCATTAGGAGTTTTTACTTTGTTTTCTTTATATTTTAGTTTGATTCATCTCTTCTTCCCTTCTCCTCTCATATCCATGGAAGGAATATATTTTATACTCAATCCGAACACTGTGAACATGGTTATAAGTGGGTAATTTCTTTATGTTGGGGTTATAATAAGTTTTTGGGTGTCTTGTAATTGAAATTATGATGTATTATATTTTATTGTGATCTTTTTTTATAACTATTTTAATGAATTATTTCTATATTTATTAGTGGTTTCATATCAAACCGAGAATGAAACTAATGATAAAAACTAAATGGGCTTCAATAGGTGAACTGATGACCATTGAGTGAACATGTTGCCACTAATTTTGGGGTATTGATTTACCATTTTTTTAAGTAATTAATTACTAGGCAAAGGAATTTATTTCTAAAAGGAATAGTTATTTTTTGTCGGACCAAGAAACAATAACACAATTGAATATCCATTGTAAACTATTTCATAAATAATTTTGAATACTAAAGAATAGATTTTATAATTAACCATAATTGAATTGAAACCCCGACACACTTGTTTTCTAGGTTTTATTATCCCTTTTTTTTACTTCAATTGTTTTCAAAAATCATTTCACTTTAATCATTTATTCTTGATCATTAGTTTTCATAGATAATAAGCTAATTATCACTGACTTATGACTGCAATTTATTCTCCAATATTTCCATGTGGGATCAACCCTAAATTCCACTAGCTTCCCAGTTAGTTGGTTTAGGGATCTAATTTGGTGCGTCTCATGATAGACATGTGAAATTATGGCATCGTTGCTGAGAAAATAGATGGAAAGTAGTTGCATGAGTCCTAAGTTAAGGTTGGTTACTTAAAATATTTATTTTTCATTTCTTCGTTATTTTCGTGGGAACATCAATCTCACATCTACATGGATATTTATTAAACTGGAGGTTGGTATACTTTGCCTAGAGAGGATTTATATCCATATGATCCGATGATTTTGTACTCTTATCCAGAAGAATACTATCCATACATGGGTGATGAGTTCCAGTATGAGGACTAACCATGTACATCCTTTACCCAACTAATTTATTATCTTCCAGAACCATTATCAGGTAACACCAAAAATTTATTATTGATGATGGAAAACTTTACTGCATGCCAATTGGACGAAACTAAAAGTTTGGGAAGACTTGGAAATTTGGTAGTGCAACTTTATGAGACAATTACTAACATATGAAATCTATTTGAGTATAGATATGAGTGTTTTTATTTTATATATACTGAGGAAGCATGAAATGACATGTACCCTACTTATTTTGATTTTTTTTAAAATAATCTTCTAAAAATTGATTCTTAATATGGGAACATGTAGTGTTATGTTAATTATGAATACAATCAATTATTTTATTTTGAACCCTCAATTTATTTTTCACCTCATATGGAGGACTCTTGCAATTCTTTTTAGGTTTTCATAATTTCAGAGTAATAATCCAAGGAGGTGGAGGATGTACACGATCTATCCAAGGAACAAGTCCACCTTCGACATTTGATAGCCATTGAGCAAGGTTTCTACTAGTATCCACCCAGAACACCTAAAGGTTAAGTAAATTTATTACAATATAAGGTTGTTGGATGCATGTGGTGGTTTTCAAAATGGAAGCAACATCTCGGATCAAAAGTAGGTTCTCTTAACTAGGTTTATACAAAGACCTAAAACAAAGGCACTTTCTATGAGGTAACCCAAACACTAACATTTTCTCTCTCCCTCACTCTCCTGTCTCCAATGAATACATAGCATGTCCTTCTTCTTTACACGTTATGTAGCATCCTTTTCTTATTTTCTTAAAAATACTATTTAAAAGTGAATAAAATGAGGTTATACGATGTGTGTATCAATATACATGATGTGTACCATTATGTTTAGTGTATATTATAGCAGTATTTTTGTATAAATTAAAACTAATTAAATCAATAAACATGAATGAAGCATGCATCAATGGAAAGGTTGTTGGAAGGTATCTGAGCCGTCATCGATTCAAATCCCTCCATTCCCTCCTTTGTCGTAGGGTTCATCCTTTTTAACCTCATGTTTTATTAAACAAAATGTGTGATGTTTTTATAAATAATAATTTAGAAATAAAATAAAAATGATGGTGGGGATGAATCAACTAGAAGGTTCGTTGTCTAGGGTCCAAAGGACACTAGTTTGAATCCTTCTATCCAACTCAGTTCCATATTTTTTCACTAAAATAAATCCAAACATTGTGTATTTTGATATACGTCATGTGTTGTGTATATAGAACTTTCATTAATAACTTAAAAACTATTTTAAAAATAAGAATTCACCTGAGTATGATGTGGGTTAATTGACAGAATTATAACCCATTATTCAAAAGACCCGGTTTGAATTCAACTAATTTCCCTACATCATCCCAATTTCCAAAAAAATAGAACCAAACATCATGCATTATTCCTTTCATCTTGTATTTTTTAAACTATTTATAAATTTTCAAAAGGATTATTAAACTGTCAAGATTACAAACTTTACTACAATGGTGTAGGGTGCCCACCTAGATTGAACCGATCACCGGTTCAAATCTCACCCCAAGCACTGGAATGAAGTTTATAGTTCGATTTTTTATTTTTAGATCACATGACATTTATTTTCTTATAAACTACATGTATAGGTTTATTTTGGTATATATATAAATTTAAATAATAATTAATAAATAGTTTATAATAATAACCACACGTTTTAAAAAATAATATATATAGAAAAAACACATACACACTATGTACCTAGGTGTACACGTCGTGTGGCCTAGCTATAAAATCTGGATGCCCTAATATGGAGTCTAGCCATGCCTCTCTTCATTCCCCTATCATAAGTTGTACACTGCTTGACCTCCCTTATTGAAATTATCCATTATAGTGTGATTCAGGCTGAGATTTCTTTCTCATTTCATTCCCCAATCTAGGTATGTAGTTCCTTTACCCTTAGTTCATTTTCCCTTTTTTCCTAGTTTTTGATACATTTGTGGAATTTTCAAATTTAGTTAATGTTCATATTAAAATCCACAGTACATGGTCATGAAATAAGAACCCACGTTGTGTACTATACGTACATGGACACGTTTTTTATGTTCTGTATTTAAAAATAAACAGTGTGTGTGTTCGGTACACGTGGTGTACTAGTGCCTCTGACTGGCCTAGGTGACACCATGTCTTAGTAGACACATGGCATGCAAGCCATGTCCTCGAACATGGTGTGTGTGTTCAGTACATGTTGTGTACTACTTTATTCCTGAACAAGGAGCACATGGGTGTGTTTTCGAGGAACATGGGTAACTTCACTAACACACTACACACCGTGTACCCTAATAATACATGTCGTGTACTTTTTAAATATGGATTTTTCTTTCTTTTTGTTTTTTTCTTCTTTTCATCCTTTTTTAGATTATAGATGACATAGATCAATCGTAGGAGAAGATACCCATGATATCTCCAAATGAGGAGCAGTCTACTCCATGTTGGGTTTGTGTGGAGACACTAGAAGAGTCTTCTACGACATAAATTATGATTTCCCATCCGCCAAACTTGGTGGTTCTACCACCACTACATATGGCTACCCCATCTTCCCTAACAGCCCTAGGTCCCACAGATACTCGAGAAACCCACTCCATGGATACCACAAAACCCAGTTCAGTGACCAATACAGTGCCATCACCAGTTGACACTCCATTAGAACCCTCCACTCCAGCAGTGCCACTACCGCCAGAACCTACAACAGTCTAACCTTAGCCACATCCTTGCTCGTTTTTTATGATTATTATCCACTGAGTGATTGAATATGACATCTCTCCAGTTGGATGATCTAGCTGAGTAGTCATTTCCTTGACATGAGTATCCCAGAGAGGTTGGGACTCTGGGAAAAGAATGAGGAGATACTAAGGCACACCCATCTTATTTTCAATCTTCAGGTCAACACTCCTACTTTCCGATATTTATTTTTTGAGTTTTCTATGACATTTGAGTTGGATAAAGAAACGTATTGAGAGATGTCGAGTGATATGGAGACTCCAATCAGATTTTGTCTTGGTGAAAGTTTTTTTAACGACGATGGAAGAGTTCAACCAAGGGTGCAATTTATACCCTCATCCATCCACCCCACCCTCTATTTCCATCCTTACCTAACCTATCCACTCAAGCCCACCCTTTTTATGGAAGGATCTTGTTGGACCTGATGTATGGTATACTCCCACCTCACAGAATACCACTTTGATCATCTCCCCACCCCTTTTCTCGATTCACTGCTACTTCATTTCCATCCTTTTTCCTCACCATGAGGACATGGGTGTTGTGTTCGGATGTGACATGGAGTTCCTTACTTGCATCGTCCGACATGATTACCCCAACCTGCCCTACTTTATCATCTCTTACTTCTATTCCATGTTCATTGACCATCATGGAAACCTGAACGATGGGTTCTACGTCACTAGATCGGCACACCATTTAGGGGGTTTTGATCTCTCTCTCCCTCACGATCACTTAGGTTCTCCTCAGTGGATGGACCATCTCATTCTTATTCACATGAGGCTGGTTTGGAAGTAGGGGAAAACCTAAATTATCATGAAGGATCACCTGACACCAGTTGTGCTAAGGGAGGAGACACCTACCTCTAGTGGTGGTCCTGCTCAGATCCCACTACCACTGCCACCTCCACTAATATACCCTTCACCTTACTCCATTCCCACCTCTTTTATTTACCCATCACCTTCCCCCATTCCAACTACTGACCCATCCATAGCCCCACCTCCACCCACACCCTTGGCTGCTCCACCAAACTCTTCCCACTTCAATTCCATCAACCATCAACTTGGCGCTATTTATTAGTGCTTCAATCAGATAGAGGGCATGATGGGTGTCCTTCTACGATACCTGAGTCTTATCCCTCCACTGACACCTACTTCTTGTCTTGAAAATCATCCATCAGCCTTAACCATAGACTATGTGGTTCTTTCCTTTAATATAATGGGCACTAATACCATTATTGGGTACTATGATTTTTTTATTGAAACCACACAACAAGCGGTCAGAAATATCACATCAACATCTACTCCAGCTGCCCCCTCCCTGCAGAACCCCCCATACTCTAACATTGCATCTCCTGAGGCCACCCTATGATTGTCCCGCCATACCATATTTCATATATATATATATATATATCTTGGTTTTTCTATGTGATGATTTGTGTGCATGCATAATACTTTTTCTATTCCTTTAACATTCATAGGTACTCTAGCACGTCACTGGTGTATTCTTTCAACTTTTTTACACTTTTTGAGCATGCTACAAGAGGATTATTCTTTTATCAATAATTTAAATTATATTTTCATGAATTAATTCTTTCATTTATCCCTTTATATGGTCCATTTTATTCATTTCACATCCTATTCTCCTACGTAGTGTTGCACGTGGATGACCTGGTGTGGTATTAAGTGTGGGGGAGCATCTCTCAACTACACTAGTATTTTCCCTTTTGACTAATCTTGGTGAAATCATTAATTCAATGAATTATTTTAAAATTTGGAAAAAAAATTTATTATTTATAATTATAAATAATAAATACATAGGTATGAATTTTAAAAGTTACATGCTTATTTTAATTTTAAAGTGTTTTAAAATGATTGCAAATATAGTTTGATTCTTGAAATTAATTCTTGGTAATTTACATTTATTAGACTGATCATTTGTATTCATTACATAAAATGATTGACCCAAATTTTCCATACTCATTCTCGAGATGTATTCTAAGACCTTTTTCATATTATTTCTTATGCCCTCTTTCTAGATATATTCTTGGGATATGAAAAACTACTAGAACTTTCAAGTTTTCTTATCAAAACATGAATATTTTTAATCACATTAAAATGTCTGAGGAATTTAATTAATATTTTTATCCCATTTTGATTTTGAGACCCATACTAAATTCTACCTCTATGAAACCCATATAAAACATGAAATGCCTTGATAGGAATCCACATTACAATCCCATTTATCCTTCCTACTCTAATTATTTGATTATCACATGATTATTCATTTAAGCTTTAAAGAGGTAGTTCAGTGATTCATGGTATAATTTGGTGAGCTGCCATAAAATTAAGTATGGGGGAGAGTATATCTTTTCATCTTGGAAAAAGAGTTCAAAAATCACCATTATTTATATTCCCAAGTGGTCCTCTTATATATATATATATATATATATGAAAAAAATAAAAAGAGGACCAAATTCATTCATTATACTCACAGATGGTTTATGAACCCATATTGGCAAGGTAAGAGAATGGTTATGTTGAGCTTTGATAGATTTTAAAAGGGATTCATTTTTATTGAGCTTTGTATTTGAATATCATGCTTTATTATTAAAGAATTAATCCTATGAAATTATTTTCACAACATTACCTACCCGCCCTTAGCCTCAGAATCATCAGAACCTTGTTGAAAGACATCATGATTTTTGTGATTTAATTTATAAATGGAGATTTATATTACTTAAAATCTTATATATAGAGTGCATATACTTGATATTGATCTTAACTCTAATTATATGATCTTGAGTTATGAGTGCATTATTTTCCTGTTGAGGTAAATAATTAAGTGGTGTGAGTCTTTATGAAATGTTAAAAAATGTAAATATAAGTTGATGAAATCCTTTAATTAAATTATATATGATGCATTATTATAATATCTTTGAAATTAAAATATGATTTGTGCCTTTTAAAATCCTCTGATATGACTATAATATTTATAAGTGTAATTAATTGAATGATTCCATTTTATAGTGTGGATTCTTTTAATTCAATGTTGAGATTTTTATTGAGGGAAAAGAAATGACTAAGTGTAGGGGAGTTTGATGTGCCCAATATGTGTATACTAATTCATGCATTTTATTGAGTTTAAAAACCTATTTTCACCAGATACATATTGCTTTATGAATCAAATACTTTATTTTAGTGTTTGTGGTGATTTTTCAGGAGTTTCTAGTGGAAAAAACACATTGGGACAGTTCATTGTGAAATTTTCAAAATACATGGCATGTAATTTATCAACACACACCTTGTACATTGACCATGCATGACTCGACCTACCTGAGTACATGCCTATGTTATGGACCAGACCTTACACGCCATGCGCATCATAACATATGTCGTGTATGTCCTTCCAGAAGTGGTTGTTAGCTGACAGCAAGGTTACATACCATATATGGTAGAATCACACGTCGTTTACATCCACCAAATGAATGCCAACGCATGAAATTCAATGGAAGCATAGTTTTCCACCTATTAGTAGAGAAAAATGAGAAAATGTCGATTGACCAGAGTACACGCCATGTACTTTTAATTACACACCATGTAACCTGTAAATATATAAATAGAGGAAAACCTCCAAATTTTGGGTTGGATATTCAGGGGAGAGGTGTTTTTACTCTTCTGAATCGATCTCTCCCCAAATACAGTAGGAATATTTTGTTTTCTTTCTTTTTTAGTGTAATTCATCTCTTCTTCCATTATCCTCTCATATCCATTATAGGGATTGAGTTTATACTCAATCCACACACCGTGACCATGGTCATAAGAGTATAATTTCTTTGTATTAGGGATGTAGTAAGGTTTTGGGTATGTTGTAATTGACATTCTGGTGTATTTTATTTTATTATGATATTTGTTTTATAAATCTTTTAATGAATTAATTATGAATTTACCATTGGTTTCATATCAGGCCAGGAATTTCACTAGTGATGAGAACTAAAGGGGATTTAATAGGTGAACACATAACCATTGGAAGAATCTGTTACCACCAATTTTGGGGTATTGATTTGATGTGTTTTTAAGTAATTAATTACCAGACAAAGGAATTGATTTCTAAAATGCATAGTTATCTATTTTTTAACCAAGAAAAAATAACATAATTGAATCCCTATGGTAAACTATTTCATAAATAATTTTTAATACTAGAGAGAGACTTTTATAATTAACCCTAATCGAATTGAAACCCAAACACACTTTCTTTCTATGTTTTATTCTCCCTTTTTTGACGTCAATTATTTTTGAAAATCATTTCAATCCAATCATTTCGTCTTGATCATTATTTTGACTGAATAACTATCTGATGCTCACTAGCTTATGACTATAATTGCTTCTCTGATCTTTCTCAGTGGGATCGACCCCTACTTCCACTATATACCTAGTTAGTTAGTTTAGGGAATTAATTTGGTGTGTCTTGCAATGAGAATGTCACTAAATATATAGACCATATATATATACACATATTGTCTCATGTTCGGAGATATCCCAACTTAGGTTGAAGTAGGTAGTGTCAGCCTAGTGTCCTTTAGGAACCAGAGTCAACCTATTTACAGTTTATATTTCTACTTGCATTGTTATTCATGCACACTACTCATTTTATATGCAACGACTGAATTATACTAGACAACATTGGTTATGACCTACTTATTATATCTTACACCATGTTTAGGCCTCTGGTTGGTATCCAAATAAAGCTTATTTTTGTAGATAAGGGAAAGTGAAAGAACCCACCTATAGATGCTTGGTTGCCTTTTTAGGATGGAGTATGAGAGCAGGGGACCGGTGATGGAGAACAAATTTTTAATTATTTCAATCTTAATTTTAATTTTTTTAACCCACCATGATTCTATTTTAATGTCAATTTTCACATTTTATGTTTTAGAGGCATTTTTTATCTTAATTGCTAAAATGACCTATTTTGGATTTTAACTGTTTTAATATATTTTTGTATTTCATACATTAATTGTTCTAAAATGATCCAAATTGAGAAATTATTCTTTTTTAGGTTTCTATGAATTTTTAGATTCATTTTATTTTTTATTCCCCAAAACTCAATCCACCATTTTGAGGCCCAAATCTAGCTCACGAGTCCAGCCTTGAAAATTGTGCACAGATCTAGAACATTTTGATTTTGGGCCCAGATATCATAAAATTATTGTCCAAAGAAGATTAAATTTAACATGTATAAATATAATATCCATTGGAAAAAATTCTTTAACTATGACCCTACCTGATTCTACCTTCCTCATGGTCATTAATGCATGGAAAGTGGTGCATTAGAATATGAAGAGTCACCTATCTATAATTAATTTCTTGGATTTAATTTGTCATTAATCCTACATCACGTGGACAATAAATCTTCAAATTTTAGGAAATATGAGGCTAAATTGGATGAAAAACTTTAAATAAGGAACATTTGAAAATTTATTACATTTAATGGGTCATACATGCATCAAAATTCATAGGATAATTTTGGAGCCAAAAAATTCAACTCTTATCCCTATAAAAGAGTGTCCCTTATTCATTCCAAAGTGTTGGAAAAATGGAGTATACTTTGTTGGAAATTTTTTTTTAGTTTTTTAGTTTCATTGTTATTGTAATAGTATTATTCATTTTTAATATATTTTAATATTTCTTCCCCTAATTCTCTCATATTTTCATCTTTTGTGTTTTCCACTTTGTTCTTTTCTCCACTGTGATCTCTAATGCTCATGATCATGAGTAGCTAACCCATGTAAGTTCCTGGAGGATCAATTCAGTGTTGAACCCAAGTTTATAAGCTATCATTTTAAATGTTTCTTATTTTATTAGAGTTAGTCCAAGGGGGATCTTAGTGGGAAATGTGACTTTGTGTCTCCACTTTCCACCTAAGGTCGAGCTTCTTCTTTATGAAATATTCTCCCTCAATCAAGGAGGTGAATGTGTGGTATCTAGGTGATCATTGAGTATACCATATATTCATAACATGTGTAGTAGAGGATGTTAATGCAAACAATGGATCATGTTCATTAAGTAAATTTGAAACTAATTAAGAGACAATGAAGGTTCACCTAGGTGTTCTCCTGGGAGGGTCTCCTTTCTATTTAACATCATTCTATCTGCATTTATTCTGTTTTCATTGAATTTTCATGTTTAATTTTAGTTATGCATTCTCATTTCTCAAACCTACATTTATTTTAGTTTTATTTCTTAAATAAAAAAATATCAAAAATTGAATTAAAAGTAGTGAGTTCTTGACTGTGAAAGCTCCCCAAGAGAATGGCCTAGGTCAACCCATGTGCCGCACTTAGTTATAAATATTTTTGAGAGCGCGCAGGACAATACTTCATCAAATTAGCACTATTTTTGGGGATACTAGTGGTATTAATTCACTATTTTTATTCACATTTTTTAAATAATTTTCCTTTTATTTAAAAAAAACAAAAAAAAAACATAAAATTTCAAAAACTAAAAAAAACTCTTTATGTCCTTGATGTATTTCAATTAAAATTATTCTTCATGGACTAAGGAATCTCAAGTGTAAGAATAAATTCAAAAATATCATTTTCAATAACTTAAAGAATAAATAAAAAAACTGAAGAGAAAAGCTGAAAGGGTTGAAGAATATATTTTTTCACTGGTGCAGCAACCCGAACCTGAACTAGAACCTGAATCAAAGTGAGTGGTGTAAGAGATTTCACCAATCATTTTTTACGTAAATGAACCTGAGGTGGGTGAGAAGGAGATACTAAAAGAATTAATCACATCATCCTACACTCAACCATATCTTAAGGAGGTCCATTAAGAAAACATGTCAACTTATATTCTTATGTGAGATCAACATTTTTTGGATGAATCCTAGAATTTCTATGTTGAAGATAACTGATAACATGATCTTCCCATCCTTGATAATGAAAATTCAGTACCACTCTACCTCTCTCTTGCTTTGAAAAATTATGTTGAATATACACCTAATGATATTGAGTTTCCAATGGTCCTTTTATAAGAGATCAATTTCCAAGATGACTTACTTGAAAGGGAAGATTTATTTGTTGATTCATCATGTTTTAATCTTATTCAAGCTAAATTTTTTTTGACTTCTCTTTTCTGAAATTTCTGATACAGCACAAATGGATAAGGCCTTGGATATTAATGGGCATTCCACCCAAGTTATGGTGATAAAATAAGAAGTGATAGAGGAGATGGTGGGTGTGAAACTACCTCCTCTACAAAAAATTGCATACCATATGGAGGAGGAAACCATGAAAGTCAATAGGGACACCCCTATTTTCTTTTCCCACCCACTCTGGACCTTAAATATCATTTATCTTATTTCTCAGGAGATGTTAATTTTATTATCTTTTTTGGGTTCTTCAAAATAAGTGGTTACTCATGGACACTGTAAAAAGTCACATGTGGTGGTTCATTTCAAAGAAACCACACCCACCTTCTGATTGGGGATAATCCACTACAACCGTCTGACTATGGGCAGTAAAAACCTAGCACCCACTTGTGGGTATAAACCAATAATTATCCCCTTTATATTTAATTTTCTTTATTTTTATTATGTATTTTCATTTCTTTTGTATAGTTTTAAAGTGGTAGCATCTAGGATCTTAACTCAAGGCTTCCACTAAAAAATAAATCAGGTTGTGTCTTTCCTTTTCTTTATTTTATTTACTTCCCAATATAAATTATACATGTAAAAATTTATTGATCTGATTTGAGCTAAAAAAGAGGGTAGTAAATGTAATATGTGCAGTGGAGGGATTTCAACTTGTTCTTATGAATTTTTTGTGTGATTCTATTTTATTTTTCATGCCTTTTTCTAAATTTTTCATGTTTTCCTTTTATTTTTTGTGTGTTTTTAGGTGTCTTGAGGTGAATCGAATACTTTGTAAAATTCAAACTATCTTGGTGTTTTTGGAACATTGATTAATTTTAATGTTTTGGGATTTGAATTATTTTTGAATGGATTTAGTTTCTCGATTTCCGATCTTTTCATTTGATGAAGTTTGATTGACTGTGAAACTTATGTGCATTAGTACTGTCCAAATTGAAAATATTGCTCAAACCTGAGAGGTTTATAAACCTGTTTGACATATTCTTACATTTATATTTTTATTGAGTGTCTTGAGACATATTATTTGATCCAAAACTTTTTGTTTTTCTATTTTTAAAAGTTTTTAGAGCTCATGGAATGTGTTAAGAATTATTGAGGAACCATTTTTAAATCCCTTTTTTACATTCAACTTTAATTTGGCATACCTTTTCATCTAACCTTTATAAATCCCCTAGTATACATGAAATACCTTGTTAGAGATCCACATTACAATCCATTTATCCCTTTCTAACTTGCTCTAGAAGTTAAATTCATGATTATTGTTGAACTCGAGTATGGAGGAGGTAGAAGATGATATGTGTTTTAATTTCTTAAGGAATTTATTTGAGATGAATAGAAGGTTATTCCGTGTTTATTTATGATTTTGTGGAATAAATTTCATGATGGAAAGAAGTATTGGTGGCTCTGATATAATTACAAATGTGGTTCGAGTGTTTTCCAATATTTGAAGATCAAATGATTCCCCTCTTTTCCTCAAAAACATGATTCTGTAGAGAAATCTAGATCTAAATTTAAGTTGAAACAATGCTGCAAATTGGGAAAAGGGGGGATAAAATTTATCATTGATACTGAAAATTACTAGTGTTAACTTACCAAATAAATAAAGAGGTGTTTGTAAGTGATTCATTTTTCGAGTTGATTGAGGAGAACACCATTCTTGAGAAAAACTGGTTTCATGCATTTACTTCACTTTAGAGCTTAACCCACCTCATTTTACCTTAGATATTTTTACATTTAAAAGCTGTCAACCCTCAGTCTTAAAAAAAACCATGAAAAATATCTCATTATTTACACATTTTTTACTCTGTGAATTGGATATACAAGGAGGATAGCAAGCATGTGGAGATCACACGTGTTCCTAGGAATTAAAAAAACTCCAGATAAAAAAATCCTTGAGTGAAGAGAGAAATATTTTTCTGAGGAGATTGGTACAACATTCATGTGAGGATTAATATGAGATTTAATAGATTCTTGTGATTTTTTAGGAGTTAGAAAATTTTTATCCATGTAGGAACCATGATATTTTATTTGATATGATAATTGAGATGTGTTATTATTTATGCTTTGGGAAGTTTGTTTTGACCTTAGTATAAGATGATAGCCCAGGAGTGAAATACTTAGGTATGGGGGAATTTATAAAGAAAATATTTTAAATTATTTTATTCTTAATTTCAATATTTTTAATCCCACTATAGTTTTATTTTATGGGAAATTTCCTCATTTTATATTTTAGAAGCATTTTTTAGCTTAATTACTAAAATGGCCTATTTTGGATTTTAATTGTTTTAATATATTTCTGTATTTTGGAAATTAATTTTTCTAAACTGATCTAAATTGAAAAATTGTTCTTTTTTATGTTTCTATAAATGTTGGGATTCATTTTATTCTTCATTCCCCAAAGCTCAACCCATCATTTGGAGGCCCAAATCCAGTTCACAAGTCCAGCCTCCAAAAACTATTTACAGATCTGGAAAGTTTTAATTTTGGGCCCATATATCATAAAGCTCTTGTCAAAAGAATCTAAAATTTAACATGGATAAAGAGAACATATGGGGGAATAGATTCTTTAACTATTTACCCACCTGATCCTGTCATCCTCATGGTCGTTAATGATTGGAAATTGTAGCATTGGAATATGAAGAGTCGCTTATCTAGAATTAATTTCTTGGATTTAATCAACCATAACTCCTACATCACAATGCCAATAAATCTTAATTTTTTAGGGTAGATTTAGATAAAGTTTATGAACAAATTTCAAGAAGTAAAATTTTACAAATTATTCCATTTAATGGTTCATACACATGTAAATATTTGGAGGATGATTTTGGATCCAAAAATTTCACCTCTTCTCCCAATAAAAGAGTGTCCCTTCTTTATTCTAAAGTGTTGGAAACATGGGGGTAGCCTTTGTTGGAAATTTTTTGGAGTTTTTCAGTTTCATTTATATTGTAATATTATTTTTAATTTTTAGAATATGTTGATATTCTTCTTCCCCTCATTCTCTCATATTTCCATCTCTTGTGTTTTCCACTTCGTTCTTTTCTCCACTGTGATCTCTAATGCTCATGATCATGAGTAGCTAACCCAAGGAAGTTCCAGGGGGTAAAATTCAATGTTGAAACCAATTTTATGAGATATAATTTGTAATGTTTCTTATTTTATTAGAGTTGGTATGAGAGGGTCTTAGTGGTAAAGGCACCTTTGTGTCTCCACTTTCCACCTAAGGCCTAGCTTCTTCTTTCTGCAATATTCTCCCTCGACTGAGGAGGTGGATGTGTGGTCTATAGGCGATCGTTGAGTGTACCATATATTCATAACATGGTTAAGAGAGGATGTTCATGCATTTGATATAGCATGTTCATTATGTAAATTCTAAACTAATTAAAATATGATAAAGGTTCATTATTGGGGTTCTCCTAGGAGGATCTTCTTTCTTTCTAACATCATTTTGTCTGCATTCATTCTATTTGCATTTAATTTTCATGTTTAATTTTAGTTTTTCATTATCATTTCTCAAAACTACATTTATTTTATTTTTATTTCTTCAATAAAAAAATATTAAAAAAATTTGAATTAGAAGTAATAAGTTCTTGACAGCGAAAGCTCATCAAGAGAATGACCTAGGTCATCCCCTATGCTGCACTTAATTATAAATATTTTTAAGAGCATGCATGAAAATGCTTCATCAACTGAGCTTAGGCTCATGATTCTAGAGGGGATAATTTTTGGACTTTTTTATATCATGTTGTATATGTATGTTTCTCTATATCCCATGCATATCCCTTTTTCATATTTCATGACATGAGCATCATTTTATATTTGACATTGATTTAGCTTCTACCTGTTTATTTTATCTGGATGATTTATTATTTCGCTACTAGTTATTTATTATTGTTTTCACTTCTTACCATTATTGTTCACCATTATGCTATACTTTGATCATGATGTTATAGTCTCCCCACCATACCATCATAAAGACTTACTGCTAGTTAGCGGACTCTGTCGTATGGAGAGGTACACTTGAGGTCATGTGGCTAATTGGGTTTTGTTACTTCTTGAGTAAACCATGTCCAGGATGCTACAAGTGTTCAAGAAATAATCATTTAAGGTAGAGTCACATGTTTTTTAATAAAGATGATATGATAAAACCCCAATTATCCTTTGAATTTGATTATCAATAAGGGGGAGAAAGTTTACACCACATATTGAATTCTATGATATGTGTTGATATTGACAACAAAATACAAAGGGGGGATTGTTAAGCTCAAGTTTCATTTATCATTAATAAGTCAATATGTGTTGGTGTATGAAGTTTTGATGCTTATAGAATTATTATGGAATTATTTGATGGCATTTTTTATCATGCTTGAGAAATTGTCCATGTTTAAATGTGACAATTGTTTGAACCGTTCTTCAATGTCAAAGACTTATGAAAAAAAGTAATTTGATGAAGTGAAAAATGTTTGCAATAAGTGAATCCATCCCTTGTTTGGGTGAATAATATTTAAATAAGGAATTTCAAAATGCAATGAGTTCTGGAAGGTTGCAAGATGCATAAATAATTTTGATAATTCCATGTGTTGTTTTCTTTATATGTGTTTTTTAGTGAATCGGTTAGTTGGGGTTTTATTAAAAAAATTATCCAACTGAAAGCTAGACAAGGGACCTAGACACCACTACTTAGGTGGGAAAGAAGGTCGACCTATAGTCGAGAAATTGGGGGTATAAAGCATGCATGGGTACATGCATAGAGGCATAGTGGAACAGAGTGATGACGCCACTATGAGAGGTGAAATGGAAGTGGAAAGTGTCGACATGGGTCGATGCCAGTGAGAGTTTTAGAGCGGACCTTGGTACTTGCTTATACCGAGCTGGTGGAACACTAAAGTTTATATGGGAGTGTCAAAGCAGATAAGAAAACAATGTGGGGTGTGGGATGAGCATGTATTGTTATTTTTATAAAACATATAAACATTATGTAGGTCATCCAATTTGTTGCTTCTGAGCCGTTTGATCATCGTATGCGATCTTCTTCTACCTTCAGATGATCAAGAGTTCAATAGCACATGGTTAATTCACCATATATGAGCTACGAAGATCAAAACAAGCCACAAGAAGTGAACATATCTAAACCTATCATCATGTAGATTCTTCTCCCATGTTTAAATGATGGATGAAATCATCATATACTCAGTACATGCATCACAGTGTGTCCAAAATCCATGCATAAGCACAATTTCCATAGATGAGTTGTAAAAGCTCGGTCCATGATCTTTAATGAATTAAATTCTAGATTTAATGCACATGTGATATCAAAATATCAAATTCATGTAGATACACTTTACTTTATGAAAATTGAATAAAGGGGAATGAGTTTGCGATGATATTGTTGAATAAATAATTTACATAGTCAATTTGGTTTATGTGGTCATTTTGCTACGTATCCATTTTCAGAAGAGTATCACGTAGGCATTTTGAGATTGGAATGGCATAGTTATTTTGATTCTGAAGTTATGAATCCATTTTCAAAAGTAAACCATATAGCTATTTTGTTGCATACCCATTTTTAGAAGAAAATCATGTATCCATTTTCAGGAGAGGTCCACATAGCCAATTTTCTACGTAACTTAATATTTTACATAGATGAATGAATAAAGGCTTGAAAATCAGAGTTTATTGTTGACATTATGAGATATGAGATTTGTGGGAATCGTGGAGTTTTAAAATGTCACATGAAGATTTATGTGAGAAAATAGGTGATCGTGTGGAGCAATCACATGAAATGCATACCCACTCTAGCTCATGAAGATACCAAGAGTTTCGATATTAAATGAGATCCCAAGACCATTGGGAAGTCTTAACTCAGCTTTATTAGTGGAGGATAATTGGTGATAACCTAATGATATAAAAATAGAGATTGTTTTGTGGGTAAGGGTTTCTGTCATTTGGATAATTGAGAGAGATAATTCTCCAGAAAAACAAGAGTGCTCATGTGATCCTTTCATGCATAAAATAAGGCAACCTATGTGATCCATTCACATGAAAGAGAGAACTTTAGACTATCCTTATCATGCGAAGGAATAATAAGTATCTAAAATCCATACCTGACTTTCATGAGGAAGAAGAAGGTTTATTTGGTTCATTTGGTTCATTCACATGGAGTTCATATACAAAGGAACATGTATCTTGTTATGAGAAGAAGAAGAGAGTCTACCAAAATAACTTTATCTAAAATAGCTTACACAAATGCATTTAGTATTTCATATGTACATATTTTTATACGAGGAGAAGAATATAGGAGATATTCCATGCTTATTATTGCGTGACAGTTAATAAGTTTAGAATTCAAGAAGGAAGACTAAGATGGTTATACAAGTTATATCTTGCATGAAATAATCTATAAGAAGTCACGTGCATCTATTTTATATATATATGATTGAGGCCTAAACTTCATTGGTTGAAGGAATAATTACCTGGACATTATTTCGCTAAGGAAATTGGTCTTACACAGGTGATCAAATATATTTGAGCAAGACCGAAAAGTTGTGAAGGTTCTTGAAGATCACACGAGCAAGTCATATTTAGTAAGATTGTAGAGGAAGATCAAGGGATCATCCCATAGTGGATCAATATAGAAGATAATAAGGAGCTTTTGACTAGTAGTATAACAAATTGTTGAAGAGGATCAATGATAAGAGGATATAGTTGGGGGTATAACCAACCAAGGCAGAATAGTTGGACTATTGGGGGGGGGTATAACCAGGATCAACTTGAAGATAAACTACTAGGGTGTCTAACCAGTTCTATCCTAAATCATTATAATTGATAATAATATTATAGTGGAGAATCTCTATTAGGGGAATAACCAACATGGAAAGAGGTAGGTATTTATACCGAACCTTGTAAATATCATGTGTCGTGATCTATCTTATTATTTTTTCATACAAAGTAAGACTATGAGATATCAATGAGTGGATCAAGAAACTTAACAAGTTTAAGAGTTTGAATTCAAAATAATGAATTTATAAAAAGTAAACCACTAATTCACCCCCCCCCCCCTCTCAGTGGTCAATCTTTCCCGAGGCACTATAAAGTGCAACATACATAAGATTAATCTAGCATTTTATTATATTTGATATGATAAAACAATGATTATATTAGGTTTGTTAAATATTATTAAAGAGTTTAAGAATATTTAATGCATCAAATTAAAATTCAATCTCTACTTTATCATTCTTTCATATTGGCTTAAAATATGTATACAATGATATGCATTTCATGAAGAGTAATGATAATTAAGCTATCAAATTAAGACTATGGTTATCCCTAACTAATGTTCATCATGGATTTTTATAGTTATGATGAAATGTTAAGGTTAGTGTGAGTAGGTTTTTTACATAGAGATACATAATATGGTCATGAGGCACAAAACAAAGAATAATATTATTTGTGTATATTGGATGAACCACTAAGTATACCACATGGAGTTCCATACATATGTCTTTGGTATACTAGGAGTGCATGGATCATATTTGATTCCTCACTACCTGAGTTCAGTGAGATACCTAGCATGAGAACATTCATACTTTGATACCTTTATTACATAGGTATAAATGTTGACTTTGCTAATCAGGGGGTGGTTGGGTATGTTATTAAACATGTCGTCGGTTGGGGATTAACCAAGATGAGGTTTTTCCTCTTATATGATGAGTATGACATTTGGGTCCTAAATTGAGATAGATTGTGAACTGTGCAATCATACCTAAAAAAGTAAATATGATGTGCTTATCTATTCTAATGAGTTTCATGTGATGTTCTCATCCATACAAATAAATGAGATGTGATGTATACATTGTCCATGTCACTCTATACTTTGAGAATCGAAAACATATGAGTATATTATATAGGATTGACATACTTTGTGTCTCATGGTCACTTAATGTCTCAAAAAAAGGGAAAATATGAGAATGAATTCTTGGATATAATACAGACTGGTAGACACAGGTATGTAGATACATGTGTTTGGTAGAGATCTTGTTGGATCCCTTTATAACTTGAGTAGAATTGATACTTTTATAGAGGTCATGTTTTGATTACATTTATGAATCCAGATATTTGTATTTTTTCGATGTTATAAAGTCCCACAGGGTGAAATTTTGTGGTTAACTAAATGGGGATTAAGTTTGACTTAGATATTTAATCTAAAAATATTTTAGAGTCAATCCAAAAGGAGTTTTGGATGGGTATTTCATAGTGTATTGCACATGATGTGATACAAGGTGAAGTTAATGATAACATTATAAAAGTTTTTTTGGAAGATATCCAAAAGGAGTTTTGGATATGATTTCACAAGTTATTATATATGATAAAATAGAAGTTGAAATGACATAAAGTCTATTAGGCTTTGGTGTAAGTGGGAGATTGAAGGAGTTAGTATTCCCTAAAGTCATATCTTGCATATGATGCATGTTATATCATGTACATAAAATTATCATTTATTTTTATTTGATGACTTGGGCGGCTAAACTCTTCCACATAGGCTATTATTTAATGAATAATTTTATAAAATGAAACGTGATGGAGGTGTTTCATTCATGCAATAGATGCATGAACTGGCTATGGAATTTACTCATGTGTTACATAGAATGAGTAAATTCTATGACACCCAAGGAGCATACTCATGTGTTATATAAATCCATTGTCATGTGATGGTAGTGGGGGTGGATACTTGGACAAAACTCATGAAGACTCATACCTCTCTTCTTCTTTATCCTTAGCATGTCGAGGTGCTAACACACCATGGGTGAAGGAGAGTTCCTCTGGTATGATGAGAGATTCATATTGTATTGTGGATACCTATATAGGTTAGAGTATTTTTTCACTTTAGTGATCATTACCAAACACTTTGGGTGAATATCAATAAGTTTATAAAGGATTCTTTGGTGTAAGGTACACCATTTACAACATTTCTTCATTTCCAATTTTCATAAAATTTCATATTTCTTCCTTAGTGATCCTATATTTTGTGGTTTATTTTTCTTCTAATTCTATGATTAAGTGTTAATCAACAATATAGAAACTCAACATCTGTATCCCCAAAATTAATTTTTTGGGGCTGTGATCCTTCATCTCGAAGCTTCCAGAAAACTCATTCTTTAACTCATTAAAAATTTCTTTCACCGTGTTGTGAAAAATGTTGGGAGCAACGAAGTGAAAAAACATATCACAAAATAGTAAAATGGGTAAAAAAGAAGAATGAGAACACATAGATTTATGTGGTTCTGGAATAATCCCTATGTCCACAAAGGGAAATAATTTCACTAGTTTTGGGATCACAATTTATAGGGAGTATCTCAAGTTTCTCACACAGAAACCCTAGCCTGAAATGGGCTATAAAAGGAGGAATATGATCCATTATTCCACCAACTACATAGGAAGTTTTCATTACTATAGTGAAAGGTGGTCACTCAAGTCAAAAGTGATACAGTGGTTGGTGGCTGGAAGTCTAAGGAGTTACAGTACTCTTGAATCCAAAGTTCGACCTGCTACAGTGCCCTGTCGGTGTTGGTTGGTTAACTCTGCTACAGTGGTCATAGATGCTACAGTACCCCAAAATTTGGGTTGGGGGCCTTCGACCCCCGGAGCAAGGGTGCGTTTCCCCATGCAACCCCCAAAAATATCACCATGGAGTTCGATCCATGGAATTTTTGGTCTGGTGTGCAATACAATCCAGAAGCATTGGACCCAAACGTAACCCAAACCTGATTGGGCTACACCAATCCAGCAATCTTCCACTTTGAGCCTGATCCACTATGCTACTCTGGTTTGATTCCACTAACTAAGACAACTTACTTAATCTGAGCTCTTCCTATTCTTCACTCACCAATGTGCATGCTTCCATTCACAACTTCAATTTCAAGCTAATAATTCATGAAATACAAGTTGTTTTTATCTTGTACTCCCATTATGTCCTCCCTTGTTATGCATCTCATCCTCTATTCATCAGTGGAGACCAATAGAGGCACAATAGTGCCTCCACTTCTGTATTACCATCGACTTCGTCAACATGTCTGTCAGATTGTTGGTTCCAAAAATCTTATGCAATGCTAACAACTCATCCTATATCAAACCTCTGATGAAATGATACTTCAACTGAATGTGCTTAATCCGAGCATGAAACACTGGGTTCTTTGAAAGATGTATGGTACTCTGACTATCACAGTGAAATACATTCTCTTCTCGCTTTCTTCCCACATAAGCCAAGAATTTCTTCAACTAAACCATATCCTTCCCAGATTCTTTTACACCAATGTATTCTGCCTCTACGGTGGATAAAGCCAACACCTTCTGCAATTGTGATATCCATCTTACTTTTGTTTCTCCAAAGGTAAATACATAACCAGTGGTACTCCTCCTACTATTGATGTCACCTCAAAAGTCAGCATCCACATACCCCTGTAATGAATTTCATTTCCCAAAGCACAGAGATACCTCCTTGATTCCCTTCAAATACCTTAGTATCCCCTTCACATCTTCCCAATGTTTCTTTCCAGGGTTATCCATATACCTGCTCACAAATCCCACTATATGAGTGATGTCAGGTCGAGTGCAGACCACGGAATACATTAGACTTCCAATAACTGATGCGTATGGAACCTTTTCCATGTACTCAACCTCTTTTGTTGTATTTAGTGATTGGCCCTTTGATAGTTTGAAATGTCCTTACAGGTTAATAGAGACTTCCTTTTCCTCTAGCATATTGAATCTTCTTAGAACCTTCCTAATGTAATCTTCCTGTGATAACATCAACGTTCCAGCTGTGTGGTCTATTTTGATCTTCATCCCCAAAATCTTATTAGCTTCTCCAAGATCCTTCATTTCGAACTCCTCAGTCAAATGCCCTTTCAACTCGTCAATCCTTTGCATACATGATCCTACAATGAGCATGTCATCCACATAAAGAAGAAATATAATATATTCATCACTAAAAGACTTGATGTAGAAACATTTATCCATGTCATATCATTTGTATTCATTTTTAGTCATGAATTCATCAATCTTTTTGTTCCACTGCCTAGGTGCCTGCTTCAACCCATAAAAGCTCTTTTGGAGTTTTCACACCAAGTCTTCCTTCCCAAACTCAACATATCTCTCTGACTGCTACATATAGATGTCCTCCTCTAGATCTCCATGAAGTAAAGTCATCTTCACGTCAAGCTGCTCAAGATATAGGTCTTCTAATTCTACAATGTTGAGAACCACTCGGATGGTGGTAAGCTTCACTATCAGTGAAAATATTTCATTGAAATCCACTCCCTCCTTCTATTAGAAGCCTTTCGCCACCAACCTTTCCTTCAACCTCCTCTTTTCATCATGTTCTTCCTTAACCCAGTACACCCATTTTTTTCAATGCTTTCTTCCCCTATGGAGGATGTGTAAACTCCCAAGTATTGTTGTCATGTAGTGAAGAAATTTCTTCCTTCATGGAAAACTCCCACTTGCTTGAATCCTTCAACTTCATTTATTCTTAAAATGATTTTGGTTCTCCACTATTAGTCAATAACAGTTAATGTAAGGATGGTTAATACCTATGCACAGGTCTTCTCACCCTTGTTGATCTCTTCAACTCCACTGGAGCAGTAGGTTCCACCGGTTCTGATGTCTCATACCCAGGTACACCTTCGAGCTCCACTTTCTCTTTTCACTCTGATTCTTTGTTCTCGTTTTCATATTCAGCTGCATAGTGATCCTTGTACATGAAAATTTCATTAAATACCACGTTTTGGCTCCTGATGATCATCTTGTTGAGATTATCCCAAAAGCGGTAATTGAACTCCTCAGCACCATAGCCAATAAAGAAACATCTTTTGGAATTTTCATCAAGTTTTTCCCTTGTGTTAGCATCAACATGAACATATGTCAAAGTGTAAAATACTTGTAAATGTGAGAGTCTTACCACCTTACCAGACTAGAACTCCTCAGGTAGACATTCTCCCATTGGTACAGATGGGCTCATGTTGAAGAGATATGATTCCATGTTAGCTGCATCAGCCCAGAAGGTCTTGGGAAACCCTGAGTGTAATTTCATACTCCTGGCACATTCATTCAACATTCTATTTATCCTCTCTACCACACCATTATATTGCAGTTTATCTAGAATAGTATTCTACCATCGAATTCGATTATTGGAATAGAACTATCTGAACTCTTGACTCCCATACTCTCCACCATTGTCAGACCTCAAACATTTCATCTTTTCTCTAGACTCATTCTCCACCAAGAACATTCACTTCTGAAACATCTTAAACACATCAGATTTTCTTTTCATAAAGTAAATCCATACCTTCCTTGTTGAGTCATCAATAAATGTCACATAATACTATGAACCTCTAAGGGAATGTACTGGTGTAGTCCCCCAAACATCAATGTGCACCACGTCCAGCTTCCCATCCTTTGATGTCCTGCCTCCTTTTGAAAATGATATCATCTTTTTCTTTCCAAGGATGTAATATAAACCAACTTCCACCAACTTCATCTCTGGTAGAATCCATTTTGTTACCATCACCTTCATCCCCTTCTTACTTATGTGTCCTAGCTTTTAGTTTCATAGTTGATCATCCTCGATAGCATTTATTGATGCCACCATGTTCATTAAAGTCTCTTTCATGTTGTACAGAGTACCATTTTTTACTCCCCGAGATATGACCATATCTCCCTCAGTAATCTTCCAAGAACCACCAATAACTATGGTACTGAAGCCTGCATTATCAAGTTTCCCAATAGAAATTATATTTCTTCTTAAACCACGGATATACCTCATGTTTTCCAGAACCAGCAAACTCCCACTATTGGTCTTGATCCATGCATCTCCTTTACCCACAATCTATAAGGGTTCATCATCAACAAGATGTACCTTACCTAAATTTTTGGAAACATAATTATTTAGGAAACCCTTCTACGATGTCGAATGGAAAGACGCCCCTGAGTCTAAAATCTAAGACTCCATAGGGTGATCCATGCTCAATAGAAACATGTCATCAGTTCCTTTATCCGTTGTGTTTTCTCCACTGGTTTCAGGTCCCTTTTGTTTTTCTCTGCACTCCTTATTGACATGTCCTTTCTTCCCACAAGTCCAGTAGGTAGGACCATCCCCTATTGCCTTGTACTGACTCTTTCCTCTTAACTTTGATCGTCCTCTGCGATTGTCTCTCTATGCATATCTTACTCTTCCTTCAACGTTCAGATCAGAACTAGAGAATCTGTCAGATTATCTTCTACAAATATCCCCACTAAGCATCAGGTCTTGTACATCCTTAAGAACCAACTTAGTATTCCTCGAAGAATTGCTCACAGTTGTTACTATTTCTTCCCAACTGTTAGGTAATGAAGATAGTAAAACCATCAAACATACCTCATCACCAAGATCAATTTCCACCAATTTTATCTAACTTATGATGGTGTTGAATTTATTTATGTGTTCTGTAATAATTCTCCCTTCAACCATTTTCAGGTTGAACAATCATCACATCAGGTGCACTTTGTTTGTCGTAGAAGGATTCTTGTACATATTCAAGAGAGCTTTTATCAAAACAATCATCTTTTTCTCCGATTTGATGTTGAATGACACATTTTTGTCCAATGTAAGGCACAAAACTCCCAAAAACTTCTAATCCATCATCTCTCACTCTGACTTCTCCATGTCCGTTGGCTTTAGACCCAAAAGCGGAAAGTGCATATTTTTTTGATAGAGATAATCCTCGATCTAAATCCTCTAGTAACTGAAGTCAGTTCAATAGAAGTGATCGATCTTCACCTTGACTTTTTCCATATTCATCGTTGAAGAATCCCAAACTCAACATTTGATACTAGTTTTTTCAAAAAATGTCGGGAGAAATGAAGTGAAAAAATAAACCACAAAAGAGTAAAAGGGATAGAAAAAGAAGAACAAGAATACAAAGATTTATGTGATTCAGGAATAATCCCTACATCCATGGATTGGAATAATTTCACTAGTTTTGGGAGAATAATTTATAGGGAGTATATCAATTTTCTCACACAAAAACCCTAGCCTAAAATGTTCTACAAAAGGAGGAAGATGATCCACTGTTCAACCAACCGCACAATAAGTTTGTATATTTATAGTGAAAGGTGGCCACCAAAGTCAAAAGTGATACAATGGACAGTGGTTATAAGTTCAAGGAGATAAAGTATTTTTGAATCCAAAGTCTGACCTACTATAGTTACCTATCGGTTTCGGTCGAAAGTTTCGGCCTGGTGTGCATTACGATCCACAAGCATTCGGCCCAAACCTAATTCAAACTGGATTGGGCTACACCAATCCAACACACCGGACCTGTAATAAACATGTCATCGATGTAGAGAAGTAGTATAACAAAAGTCTCATCACTAAACTCCTTTTAGTAACAAAATGATCAAAATTACTCCAGAGAAACTTCCACTCCTTCATTAAGTCGTTGAACTTCATGTTTCAATTCCTCAATGCTTACTTTAAACTGTAAAGGCTATATTTGTGTCTGAACATAAGTCCCTAATTTTTTTAATATTTAAAACCAATAGGTTGTTCTATAAATATTTCCTCTATAAGGTCCCCATGATTAAATGTTTTATTCACATCCATATTCCCCAAATGAATTCCTTATGATGAAACCATACTTAACACTATTCAGATAATCGTTTGCTTAACAGAGAAAATATATTGGAGAAATCCACTCCTTTTATTAAAAACCTTTCACAAATAGATTATCCTTGTACCTATGTTTAATATCCACTTATTTATTCTACTAATGAAATCATTTTTTTTTGTAATACTCTCTTCTCAATAAGTCTCTTTGTCAACTCCCGTGTTCTAGAAACATGGAGGTAATCGTGTTCATCCCGCATGGATAACTCCCATTGTTCTGAGTCTTTCAAATTCCTTAACTATTTTGAGAGTTCAAGATATCCATCGTAAATTATAAGAGGATGGTGCAAACTACTTTCATACCTTAACACTAGGTGCCTCTCTCTGGTAGATCTCCATAGTTATCTCCACGGCCGAGTTCTTTCCAGTACTGTGAATTCTGAAGTTCTTACTTCTGAAGATGTTGCTCAAGCCTCAATATTCCTTGAACTCTATAATACATTTTTCTAAGGAAACACCATTAGAACTTTAACTCCTTATGTTACATCCTCTATATTTTCTAGTGTTTCTAGAATTTTCATGCTTCCTAAATTCTCTAGAACACCATCTTTTGAATGTTCATTCATGAAAACCTCAACTTCCAGTGATACTTTGATTTCACCAAAACTATCCATCGGGTTTTGATCCTTACATAGGATCTCATCTTTGAATATCACATTTTGAATCCTTATGACCTTAAAAGAGATATTTTCCTAGAGTTTAAATTCGAACTCTTCATCACAATAGCCAAAAAAGTAACATGATTAAGACTTAGCCTCAATATATTACCATTCCTTGTCATTAACATGGAAAAATGCAAGTGTCTCGAAGACTTTGGGATGGTTGAAATATACCTTCCTTCCAGACCAATAGATCTATATAATTCATTTCCCAATTGAAGAATATGGACTCGGATTGACTAAGTGCATCGCACAATTCACCACTTCCTCCCAAAACATCTTGGGGAATCTTATGAGAATACTTATGCTCCTAGACTTATCCACTAGCATCTGATTTATCCTCCCTACAAATTTGTTGTGTTTTGAATTCCCTAACATGGTTTTCTTTAAATTAACTCACTTCCATAAATAGAACCTATAAATCTATCTACTTATGTACTCCCCACCATTTTCCAACTGTAGACACTTAAACTTGCATCTAATCTCTTTCTCCATTATTGACCTCCACTGGATGAAAGTCACCAACACCTCAGATTTGTGCCTTATAAAGTGAACCCACACCTTATTTGTGGAATCATTAGTTAAGGTCGTGTAGAAGAGTGAGCCTCCATGAGAACGCATTGAATTTGGACCCCAAACATTCATGTGAACCAAATCTAACTTTCAGTACTTTGGAGCCTTCACATCCATATGTAAAGACGCATTCCACTACTTCCCAAAGTTATAGTCTTCTTGTTCTCCATAATCCATGTTTTCAAACTTCTACATACCTTTGTCAACAAGAATTTTCATCCCATTCTCATTAAGATTTCCCAGATGGTCATGCCATAACTTTACAGAAGTTAACTCTCTGACCTGCATTGATCTTTCCGATGAACTCGTAAGGTGAACGGTCTCGTTCTTCACTCCCTTTGAAACAAATATAGAGTCATGAAAAATCTTACACACACCATATTATAACATTGTATATAAACCCACATGAAACGCACGGCCGATTGTCGCATATCGACCAGTCAAAGTTCCGGTGCTCTGCTAATGTGTATAGCAGCACTCGGGTCG
The DNA here is from genome assembly GCA_963277665.1 of Viscum album. NCBI lineage: Eukaryota > Viridiplantae > Streptophyta > Magnoliopsida > Santalales > Viscaceae > Viscum > Viscum album. The sequence continues at coordinate 341,188,159 of OY728167.1, forward strand.
AATCCTCGGTGATGATACTTTGAAATAGTTGTTCGTTTTTAGTTGATTGTATTTTGATTAGGGGGTTTGTTTGCAGAGAATAATTGAAATGATTGATTGACTATAATTGATTTAACAAATTGATAAATATTGGGGTGATTTCATTATTAGGGAGTTAAGCTTGTGATATCCTTGAGCTTTTCTTTATATTGCATTTTAAATTAACACCCATGTCACAAGATGATGTTGATTAGAATTCCTAAGTGTTAAGGCTCTAAACCAAGACTTAACTTAACTTAAGGTTATAATATAAATCATATCTTATTTATGGTGATGTATTTATGGTTCCAATAATCCATGGAAACCACATGTTAAACAAAACAAGTCATTAATCCATGACATGTTAAGTCCAACATACCCAATGTTAATTCAAAGAATATTCATCGAGCAGAAGCTCTCAATAACTTAACATACCTAAATTATAAATCACCCCAATGAGAGATTTGCTCAGAAATTTGGTTGATTAATAATCTGGTTATAATTATTATGATTATAAATTAATAAGAGAAGAAAAAGAAAGGGATAAGAAAAGAGTGGTACGTCGACACACACACACGAACAATGATGATAATTAAAAACGAACTTTCGATTGAATGAGGAAGATAAATAAGGGAAGGGGATTGAACTGAATTTAAACTATTTTAATAAAATAAATATTAAACTACAGAAGGTGGAGGAGAATAAGAGATATTGAAGAAGAAACTTGCATTAAAACAGAATTACAAAAGAAAGGACTTACAAAATTACAAAAACGAAGAACACAAAAGTAAGTGAAAACAAAGAGAGGATTAAAGGTATCTCAAGTGAAAACTTTAGTATGTCAGGTCCTCCCAAGCCTTTGGAAAGGCCTTGGTCGTGCCAATATGATCTCTTCTCTTCTGAAATGTCAACCCCTCTCAATGAGAGAAGGGGAGAGTATTTATAGCCCAAGGAGTGGACTGTTTGCATTCCCAATCTGTCCCTCCACTTGCATCGTCAATTTGGCTATTCAGAAAGCCGAATATTCAACTATATCTTTCTTCAAAGTTGTATACAATAATGTTGGACGACTAATCTCAAAATTTGGAGTCATTTGGACTTAAGTATCAAAAGTTATGTCCGGTTGATTAAACAAAGTTAAACTGTCCATTTCAATCCAGTCTTTTTGAAGTCCATAATGTGAAAGGGTTTTTGAATATGAATATGCCTTAAAATCTGAATGGTTTCTTCAACAAAGTCGGCCACCTATATCGCCTCTTTCACACTGAAAAATCTCAGCTCGATTTGATGCTTACATCAGGAGAGATGTCATGCATACTATACTGATTTTAATTCTCGGCCAGAATGGTGGGCTGAACTTCAAAGCTTTATTTGGGCCCCTTTTACTTAGATTTGGGCCTTGAAATTTTTATCCAAGATTACATGTAGTGTCCCCCGAATTATGGGGGAGAGTTAATGTTTTTTTAATTCTGTATTGAGCCTAGTAAATCAATCTTCAAGGATGGTCCAGTTTGTTCACAGATTCTTTGGTCTTGTTTGTGAGGACCATATGACCCTTCAAATGGCAGATTTGGCTCATGGTACCTCCTAATGAAATGCTGTATATTGAAATTAGAATCCTACAAAACAATAACCACACAATTTGGATCAGTATAGTGACAGTTATTATTAAAACATTAAACTGACTCAATTGGACTACTTCTAAAAATGCTCAAAAATTATACTTAATATTAAAACATTAATATTTCACACAAATTATGCACATTTCATATAAAATAATTAAAGGGGGAATATAATAAGTCATGAAAATATTAAAATTTTGTTTTCTCCAATCAGGGGAGGTTTAGACTATTTCACTCATCCATTTTGAAATCCAACACAAGTTGTTACAGAAACAATGTTCCAAAACTAATTCATTTTTCCATGCTGAAATTTAGAAATGGAGAATGTGGACACTCAAAACTCACACCTCTCAAGATGATAAAATTTATTTGTGGAGGTTCACTCTTTCACCAACCAAAAGTGAAAATATTAGAGTTTGAAAAGAGCTCTCAGCTTCCAATCCCTATCCAAAGTGCACAAGAATCAAGAGGTATTTTTAAGGGGTTTTTCTGTGGCTATGGGACGGTAGGAATATAATGTCCAAGAGAGAGAATAAGAGGGTTAAAATACCAAAATAGAAAAACAATGCACGTTTTTGAAATAAAACATGGAAGGAAATGAAAACACATATTTACAAGGGAATGATTGTGTGAAGAAAGACACAATAGAGGAAGAAAATATTAAGGGGGTGAGAAGATGAAATATTTACAAACCACCAAACTTCTCCCAATGATATAAGAATATAATGCAAGTGTTCTTTTTTTTCCTTTTTTTTCTTTGTTTTTTCGAAAGTTGATCTCGAGACAGATCTCACACTCATATCCCAACCCATGTTTGATCTCCTCACAACAGTAATTTTAATAGTTATAACATGATCAAAGGTTGAGAAAGAGTGATTTTTGACCTACCCAAGACACAACCCATTTTTTCATTTTTTTTTTGATTTTTTTTTTGAATTTTGATTTTTTTTTTGATTTTTTTTGAACACTTTTCAATATCATTTGTACAATACATTCCCAAATCCCACTGAATGATAACCTCCCCCCCACACTAAAATGGATGCTTGCCCTCAATCATATGATAACACACCAGAAAGTAAGGAAATGATATCCAAAAATGAAATACATTCCCCCCCCCACACTTAAATTTCAAAAACTTATGCAATGAAAATCCATGTTGATATTGGGTGGGATAAGGTATTGGGCTTGTAATGTGGCTATCAAAGAAAAGGTTTTCATAGGCTCGAAGGGTATTTCAAAAGGAGGATTAATGTAAGGGAAATGGGAGGCTATTTGGCTATTGTGATTTTCATGTGGTTCAGAAAATGCCTCTATCATATTAATGCACACTAAGGCAGGAAATTCAGCTCGAAGGTCTACAAACTCAAGACTCACAAATGGGGGTGAAAACACACATTTTTAAAAGATGTCCATAGGTGGCCTTAGCATGAAAGCAATTTTTTGTTCTCACGGTTTGGGAAAAGCATTTTCCAAATCAAAAATTGAGCATTCAAAATTTGTTAATTTTGACACAAAATTATTTATCCAAAGTCATGATGAAAATACAAAATTTTTGAGATGAAAACATGTCTATTAACTCCCCAAAATAGTTGGACAAAATTTCAAAACTCGATGGTGAGTAAGCATGACTCTTTTTTTGTAATTCATTTAAGTAATTGTGTTTTTTTTTGGTTTTTTTTTAGTTTTTAAGGTTTTTTTTAAAATACACACCCACACAAGAAAGAGAAAAAGAAAGGGTTTGATGAATAAAGTGGTAAAAAAATGAAAGAGAGAGGAAGAAGAAGAAAGAGGTTGAGAGAGGAAGAGATAGAGAGAGAGTTAAAGGGAAAGAGGTGCCCCCTGGTTTGGATTTGGCGGGTCTCCATCTCCATCTAGTGGTAGTTCGACTGGAGAAGTTAGGGATCCAGTAGAATTTGACAATGATCCAGGATTGTGCATTGTTACCTGAAAAAGAAAAATCATTATTCATATAATGAAAAAAAAAATTGAAATTTCATAAAATAAAAGAAAACATGGGTTGCCTCCCAAGAAGCGCTGCATTTATTTGTCTACAGCTGGACAATTGCAGTGGACTACCCATAGTCTGACGGTGGCCATCGTATTTTCTCAACTCCAGTGTGCTTCCAGAAAAACTTTTTCTTTGGAAGGCCTGATGATTCATTGGATAATTTCTTCCCATCCTTGTTGGTGTGCTTGAAATTCAATGGGGTTGGAAAGAGAATATTTCTATCCTCACTTTGGTCTTCAACCTGAGGAATGATGTTATCCACAAAGTGCTGGTTTTCTATTCTTGTAAATTAAGGAAGATGGCTCAATTATGATGGTTCATTTTTGTAAGGATCAGATAACACAGAACCACAGTATGAGATCCCAGTTTTTTTTGACTCATTTATTTCATCACTTACCGATGTAGAGTAAAGAGGATCAGTGGAGTCATAATACTTAATAAAATTTTCAATATCCCTTATTTCAATATTGTTCGCCAAATAATTGTCAATTTCAACCTCACCAGTGATCACTTTATTAATTAGGGAACAAATGTCACAACATTCTCTCCCATCAGGACAATATAAACAAATTGGTTTGGGGTTCACCTCACATATAACAGGATTTTCAGAATCATCGATAGGAAATGATGAATGTTGGATAAACTGATCTGAATCGACAAATGAGCATTCTAGTTCATTTTCCTCATTACCATCCATGTTGGAGCATTGGAGGTCAGAGGTGAGATGAGATTCTAAAGAGTTTTCAAGATCCTTTAGATCAATGGAGTTTTCATTTGTAATGTCAACATCAATTTCACCATTTATGACTTGGTTAATGAGGATGCAATATTCACAAACTCCTCTATTAGTAGAACAGGAAGAACATGATGGATTAGGATTCAACACACTCTCAGAGGGAGTTTCAGAAACATGGATAGAGAATACAGATTGATTCTCTAATGGGTATCGCATGGCTTGGAAAATGTTGAACTTGACAAGTTGTTCACCAAATTCCATGGATAGGATGCCTGAATGGACATCAATCTTGGTTCTCGCAGTCATGAGGAATGGTCTTCCTAGAATTAGGGGAGATCGAGAAGAGTTTGTCTCACCTTCCATGTCAAGGACATAGAAATCAGTAGGGAAGATAAGATCATTGACTCGGACAAGGACATCCTCAATTATTCCCTTAGTATTGGCTGTGATTCGATTGGCTAACTGAATGACAACACCCGTTGGGTGAAAGGGACCTAGACCAAGGTTGGAGAATATGGATTTGGGCATGACATTAATTGAGGCTCCTAGGTCTATGAGTGCATCATCAAAGTTGGAACTTCCAATTTGGCATGGAACCGTAAAGGTCCCTGGATCTTTGCACTTAATGGGTATGGAATGCTGGGTGGAGACATTTTTAAAGGTCCTAAGTTGCCTCTTGTGGGTACACAACTCCTTGAGAAACTTGGCATACTTAGGAATTTGTTTTATGGCATCTAAGAGGGGAATGTTGACTTCAACACGTCTAAACATGTCGAGCATTTCAGGATCAGGTTCAAAGGACTTCCATGGTTTAGAGACAGCTTGAGGAAAAGGAATTGGGTTCCTAAGTGGAATGGAAGGAGGTGATGGAATGGATTCAGATTCCTTTTCAATTTTCTTTTTCTTTTCATTTTCTAGGTCAACATTCAAAGGAGGGTTTGAGGATTTATCTTGAGGCATAGCAAGTTGCTTTCCTGATCTAAGTGCAATTGAACTTACATTACCCTTGGGGTTGGGTAATGGTTGAGCTGGGAGTTGGGAAGAATTTGATTGTTGTTGCTGGCTCAGGTGGGATGCAAGTTGACCTATTTGAGTTTCAATGTTTTTAAGTCTAGAACGGGTGAAGGAGGCAAGATCTTCCACTGCACTTTCCCATGGTTGCTTGGATGAAGAGGCTTGTCCCTGGTTGGGATTGCCTTGATTTTGGTTCTTGGGAAATCGATTGTATTGGTTTTGGAAGTGGGAAGGCTCACTAGGATAATGGAATCCAGGAGGAGGATTGTTCCTTTGAGGTTGAGGAACAAAAGGATAAGGTTGATGGAAGTTACCACCACCTTGACCATATTGGAATTGGTTTGGGTTTTGAGGAGGGAATTGAGGGGGGTGAGATATGGGATTACCATACCTAAGGCCTTGGTTATAGGAAGAAGAGAAAGGCTCAGAGTGAGGTTGGTTGAAGTTTCTAACAAACTGACCTGATTATTGAGGGTTGGGGTTCCACTAAGCGTATGCTGCATTGAGCTCCATTGGTCTGGATGAATCAGATTGATCCTCTTGAAGTTGTGGACATGTGTCTATTGGATGAGCTGGGGAGCTACAGATTCCACAATTCTTGATAGGTCCAGGGAATAGTGATTGTGGAGAAGATGAGGTTGGGGCTTTGGTAGTCACCGCTAGTTGACGCACAAGACCTGTAAGTTCACTAATCCACTCAGTCATCTTGTTAGGCTCTACGGATTGATTATCTTGGGCCTGTTTGACTTGAGCATGTGCTCGAGTATGGAATTGTTGTGTGTTTGCAGCCATGTTACTTATGAGATCTCTTGCAGCTGCAGGAGTTTTATCAACAAGAGCACTGCCACTTGCGGCATCTAGGAGAGTTCTCTCCATAGCCAATAACCCCTCATAGAAGTGTTGGATCAAGAGTTGGTCAGGGATTTGATGGTGTGGGCAGGTTGCAACAAGCTTTTTGAACCTCTCCCAGTACTCATGAAGTGATTCATTTGGGAATTGACGGATACCACTTATTTCCTTTTAGATGGAAGCGGTACGAGAAGAAGGAAAGAATTTTTCTATAAAGAGACGCTTCATGTCATTCCATGTAGTTATGGAACCAGGAGGGAGGTAGTAGAGCCATGACTTGGCAGAGTCAGCTAGGGAGAAAGGTAATGCTCGGAGTTTGATTTGTTCTTCAGAAACCCCTTGAGGCTTCATGGTAGAGTACACCACCTGGAACTCTTTGAGATGTAGATGCGGATCCTCACCAGCTAGCCCATGGAAATGAGGTAGAAGATGAATCAAACCCGATTTGAGTTTGAAGTCAGCCTCTATGTTTGGATATTGAATACCAAGGGGTTGGTAATTCATATTAGGGGAAGAAAGTTCTTTCAATGTTTGTTCCCTAGGATTGGCCATATCGAATTCAATTGGTAGGGCAATGATTGGTTCTTGGGTGATTTGGTTATCCCTAATGGTCCTCCTAAGTCGACGAAGAGTTCTATCAATTTCAGGGTCAAACAAATCCGAGGGATTATTTGGGAGGACACAGGGCATTCAAAGAGATTTAGAAAGGATGAGTAAGGCGAGTTTTTCTTTGTATTTTTTCAGTTTATGATTTTTAAGAGGAAGACGGGTTTTTCTTTGTGTTTTTTTCAATTTTTTTTTTAAAAAATTTGTTTTCTTTTTTGGTTTTTTTGACAATAACCAGAAACTAATGACTACTTAAAGCACCATCCCTGGCAACAGCGCCATTTGAAATGCACGGCCGATTGTCGCCTATCTACCAGTCAAAGTTCCGGTTCTCTACTAATGTGTATAGCAGCACTCGGGTCGAATTCTCGGTGATGATACTTTGAAATAGTTGTTCGTTTTTAGTTGATTGTATTTTGATTAGGGGGTTTGTTTGCAGAGAATAATTGAAATGATTGATTGACTATAATTGATTTAACAAATTGATAAATATTGGGGTGAGTTCATTATTAGGGAGTTAAGCTTGTGATATCCTTGAGCTTTGCTTTATATTGCATTTAAATTAACACCCATGTCACAAGATGATGTTGATTAGAATTCCTAAGTGTTAAGGCTTTAAACCAAGCCTTAACTTAACTTAAGGTTATAATCTCAATCAGATCTTATTTATGGTGGTGTATTTATTGTTCCAATAATACATGGAAACCACATGTTAAAAAAAACAAGTCATTAATCCATGACATGTTAAGTCCAACATACACAATGTTAATTCAAAGAATATTCATCGAGCAGAAGCTCTCAATCACTTAACATACCTAAATTATAACCCACCCCAATGAGAGATTTACTCAGCCATTTGGGTGATTAATAATCTGGTTATAATGATTATGATTATAAATTAATAAGAGAAGAAAAAGAAAGTGATAAGAAAAGAGTGGTACGTCGACACACACACACGAACAATGATGATAATTAAAAACAAACTTTCGATTGAATGAGGAAGATAAAGAAGGGAAGGGGATTGAACTGAATTTAAACTATTTTAATAACATAAATATTAAACTAAAGAAGGTGGAGGAGAATAAGAGATATTGAAGAATAAACTTTCATTAAAATAGAATTACAAAAGAAAGGACTTACAAAATTACAAAAACGAAGAACACAAAAGTAAGTGAAAACAAAGAGAAGAGGAAAGGTATCTCAAGTGAAAAATTTAGTATGGAAGGTCCTCCAAAGCCTTTGGAAAGGCCTTGGTCGTTCCAATATTCTCTCCTATGGCAACGGCGCCATTTCAATAAGAGATATTGAAGAAGAAACTTGCATTAAAACAGAATTACAAAATAAAGGACTTACAAAATTACAAAAACGAAGAACACAAAAGTAAGTGAAAACAAAGAGAGAAGGAAAGGTATCTCAAGTGAAAACTTTAGTATTTAAGGTCCTCCCAAGCCATTGTAAAGGCCTTGGTCGTGCCAATATTCTCTCCTCTCTTCTGAAATTCTAACCCCTCTCAAGGAGAGAAGGGGAGAGTATTTATAGCCCAAGGAGTGGACTATTTGCATTCCCAATCTGTCTCTCCACTTTCATCGCCAATTTGGATATTCATACAGCCTAATCTTAAAATATCTCCTTCTTAAAAGTTGTAGAACATAATGTTATCCGACTAATCTCAAAATTTTGAGTCATTTGGACTTAAGGATCAAAAGTTATGTCCAGTTGATTAAACAAAGTTAAACTGTCAATTTCAATCCAGTCTTTTTGAAGTCTATAATGTGAAAGGGTTTTTGAATATTAAGATGCATTCAAATATGAATGGTTTATTCAACAAAGTCGTCTACCTATATCTCCTATTTCACAATAAAAAATATCAGCTCTATTTGATGCTTACATCATGAGAGATGTCATGCATACTATACTGATTTTAATTCTCGTCCAGAATGGTGGGCTGGACTTCAAAGCTTTATTTGGGCCCCTTGTACTTGGATTTGGGCCTTGAAATTTTTATCCAAGATGACATGTAGTGTCCCCAGAATTATGGTGGATAGTTAATGTTTTTTTAATTCTGTATTGAGCCCAGTAAATCAATCTTCAAGGCTGTTCCAGTTTGTTCACAGATTCTTTGGTCTTGTTTGTGAGGACCATATAACCCTTCAAATGGCAGATTTGGCTCATGGTACCTTCTAATGAAATGTTGTATATTGAAAGGAAAATACTAAAAAACAAGAACCATACAATTTTGATCAGTATAGTGACAGTTATTATTAAAACATTAAGCTGACTCAATTGGACTACTTCTAAAAATGCTCAAAAATTATACTTAATATTAAAACATTAATATTTCACACAAATTATGCACATTTCATATAAAATAATTAAAGGGGGAATATAATAAGTCCTGAAAATATTAATAACATCACCACATCATCAAGTTGTCCCATCGAGATTAAGTTTTTCCTCAACCCCAGTATGTGTCACACATCCTTCAAATTCAATGTCCTTTAGTTCCTTATCCGGATTGAAATATCACCTTCCCCACAATCTTGAGAGACCTTTTTTCCATGAGATGTGACTTTCCAAGTCTTCCTAAAGTATAATTTCTCACTCTTACTATCTCGGATGTTGAATGAAATAAAACTCCATAGTCTATCTCCCAAGACCCCAAAAAACTAGTGGTACTTAGAAGCAAACCACTCTTATCTTCCAACATAGGGTTCGCAAGCCCACTTTCAGATGGATAATTTTCAGAATTCTTCCTTTATTCATTGCAATATTTTTTTAGGTACTCTTCCTTCCCAAAATTCCAGCATAAGGGAGCATCGTCTATCGAGCTTCTCCCACTCTGACTTCTCCTTAATTTCCCCCTTCTTATGACCTTTTCAAGTTGCGACATGTCCTCTTAATTTTATGTTGTATTCAATTTATGAAGAAGCCTTAATCTACTTCCTATGAATTTCTCAATTCAATATCAGGTCCCAAAAATCCATGAACTTCAAATTATTATTTCCTTTGGAATTACTCACAATGGTCACAATCACATCCTAAGATTCCGGGAGAAAAGAGACTAACAACAACACCCATTATGGATCTCCGAAGTTCACTGTCACTGACTCCAACTAGATTCAAATCATATTAAAGTTATTAATGTGATCAAAAAAATCTTCCCTCCCAACATACACATAATAAATAGCCTCCTTAACATGAATACCTTGTTTATCACTGATGGTTTTTCATACAAGGGTCTTCATGAGTTCTGAAGCGGTTTTCACCTCGTAGTTGTTGAATGACATGTTTTGGGAGATTGATGCCTGTATCAGCCTAGATTAATTCTTGTCAAGCCTCTCTCATTCTTTCACTTTCATCACTTCCATCTTGGAATTAGTCAACGAAAGTTCAAGGTCTTTCTACATAAGTCAATCCCCTATTTTCATCTTATGGAAACCAAAATCCATTCCATAAAACTTTTATAGTTGGACCTTACACTCTTTGAATGCCATTCCTCCAAAAAATTTGAACTCCTACTACTTCTAGAAAACACAAAGCGATAGGTCGAGAACTACTTACCGATATTCTCCTTTAAGGCAAATAGCATGATAGTGCTATTGAACCAAACTCTAAAACACCATTATCAAGGTATGCCCATCCAAAACACTCCAACATTGAGCTATGATACCACTTGTTGGGTCCATGAACATTGTCTGATAAATCTAGTGGATGATATATCCATCGAAACTTATCATACAAAAAAAGTCTCAAAATGAAAATCCACGATAAATCATTTAGACTTTTAAATAAAAGAACACCCAAGCCACCACATCGTAACACAAAACCTCTGAAAGAGAAAATTGGAAAGAATATCAGAATCAAAAATTGAAATAAAAACTCAAAGTCACAAGAATAACACCATTTACGTGGTTTAGACGAGCATCATAATCCATGAGGGGAATAACACTTCACTTTTATTCAATAAAAATAGAGGATGGTTATAATTTTCAGTGTGACCTGGATGGATTAATCATCCCCCCTATAAATAGTGAGATCTAACCAGTGCATCTGGTAGCCACCTCAATCTGGTTTTCATGGGATTAACTCCACCCGAACTTATCTTCACAGACAAACCCTCCACTTGGTCAAAGACACACACTGCCTCAACCTACTCTTTCGGTGTACTTCTCTTTCTTTTTATGATATCACGTGGTGACTATGACTCAACTTTCCTCTTCTTACATTGCCTCTTTTTGGTTATGTCATCCGACAACCTCAGTCTGTATAACTTCCAGCCATCCCGCATCTGAACATCTAGACCTATTGTTTCCATTTTTTCATCTTCATATGGACCATCAAATATTAGGCAAACAAAACTTATCCTTATGTTGGTCCTAAAGTTTGGTCTGAAAAATGGTTTCTAGAAATTGAAACCTAATAGAGTGATCCCAAAAGCTTTGTGCAAGAAATGAACCTTGACATCAAGTAACCATAACCAAAATATTATATTGATAATAATGAGTGAATTTTGGGACATCAACACACTGCTTGTTGTATCTACTTGGATATAATCTAGTGATGGTGAGAAAAACAAAATCTCAATTTCCTTGTGTTTTTCATGTTTTACACGCTTTATATTTTCATGGACATGATATTTTTGATATATTAATTTGACACTCTTACAAACATGAGAACAATATTCGTTCATCGATGGTAATCTAAGAAATAATTATTAATTGGAACACACCCCAATTCTCCATCCCTCTCTCCCTCTCTCTCCCTCTCCCCCTCCCTCCCTCTCTCCCTCCCTCCTTCTCTCCTTTGGGATGTAGGTTTCCTCGTGGAACCTTGAAACCAATAATTTTCCTCAGGGTATGAAAGACTTTGATTTTTTTTATGATCATAGTCAAATTGTTCATAAATGGAAAGGGTTATATCAACCTATATTTTCTTCTCCTTGGTCTACCTTTTGGTTCAACATCTCTTTTAGCCCTTATTCATGAGTTGAAACCATACATGGTTTTAGGTATACGGAGAATAATAAGAGTACTACTTTGGATTGATGAGCATGTGGATGAGCTTGGGAATTATGTAAAAGGTTTTTTCATTGTGAATTATAGGGAATCAAAGGTATTATTAAGAGGAATGAAAGGATTTCGTCAGAAGGAAAACAATGATGAGATGATATCAAGTTAGTTGGAATATTCAAGAGGTCAAGTTGGCATAGGTTTGAATGATGGCAGAGTAAGGGGAAATGTGTTGGTATTTAAGGCGTCAGGAATTTGCGACTTGTTCAAGAACATCACTATGTGATAAATTATCCCTCATGGGGTATTTTATTATTCAAAAATGTGATTAAAATTTTAATAAAATCTAATGACTTATACTATATAAAGATTCAATTGTTCCTCTGCTTTGAATCCCATCACAGTTAGATGTGCAAGGACAGAATTGATTCATGTAGAAGAGTAAAATAAATGATGCGAAAAAGATTAAAGGAATTTTCCATGTAAAAAACACAACAATGGTTTCAAAGTATATATTTTTAAAATTCTTCCCTCAAGATTCAGTTCAGTGGTGTCTATCCATGTGGGTCTTGAGAGGGTCTTAAGTTCGAGTCTTGTTGAGTACTTCATTGAATTTGTGTATTGCCTGCTTTTATTTGTAATGTATCCCCTTTCCCCGCATAGATGTAAATATATATTTGTAAAATTCCTATAAATTTTGTTTCCAGGGTTGGGTGGTTATGCCCAAATTTACCCAAGAAATATTGTTAAAGTGGTCACTTGTATTACAACTTGGGTTATCGAATCCATAGGGACCAAAGAAGTATCCTTTAGAAACATGTGTTCTATAGAGGTGATTTGGATATGAAGTTTAAAACTTGGGTTTTAATTGATTAGATTATTAAATTGGATTTTTAAATACTTAATTAAATTCAATTTAAAAAGAATGAGTTGATCCTTGGTTATCGCATGAGGTGTATTGGATGAATTTCTTTTTAAATTATTTCAATGTCTTAAATTCAAGCATTTCCTTCAATGAAATATGAACTTCCCATATCACTCCCATAATTTTGATTCTTCACCATCCTAAGTTTAATCACTTATACACTTGGAGGATCATATTTATGATCACTCCATGTTATAGGATCTTTTTATCACTCAGGATGTGTATCGGTAAAATTGGTGAGTCTAGAGGATAAGGTACATCGTTGAATGAAAATCTCAAAAATAGAATTGATTAAGAATTATTAAACTGAGAAATAACATCCAATACATCCCATTAATACTCCCTTGGATAAACCCATTAGCTTTTTATCCCTCCATTTATGCTACTATATCAATTAAAGTGGGTAGTAGACTCATGAGGGTGGAATTAAAGAAGAAGAAGGAAAATTGAACTACGATCACTCCACTGTTGTGAGATAAAATTCACAAGTGCTACTGTGAATAAGTTCACACCTTGATTAAAAGGTATCAACATGATATTGAAAATAATAAACTAATAGAATATGAAGAAGAAATTTTATTAATAAATGATGGTGAATAAAAAACTTACATGAGAAAAATTGATGATTCAATTACAAAATGAAAGCAGGAAATTACAATTGAAAGTAACAATCATCGATAGAAAGGAAAAACATCGATCCTAATTCCATTCACCAATATATCCTTATATAGGGATATTAGGATCCTTAGATACACCCCCCAAACAATCAATTCCATACCCATTAATTTATAGAGTCAAAATGAGGGTGATAAAATCAAGGGAATTGGATGTTTCGAAGTTGACTAGGAAAATCGTCCAAATTCATCCCTCCTATTAAAGTGTGAATTTGTAACTAAATATGTCCAAATACGAAGGGGTTTAAGAATAAAAATATCTTCTTCTAGGTTACCTCTATCATCTATCAAAATTTCAAGTCATTTCGTTCATCTATTTGGAATTTATGCTCAAAATGGTGGGCAGAATTTATGGGCATTTAGGTTTGGCCCACCATTTAAATGTCAACTTCTTATCCCTTTATCTCCATGAAAACTTCAAAATTAGCTATGGACACAGTTGAATAAAATGATCCTCATAATTTTATATTTCTATATTTGAAATTTTATCTTCATTAGGTGTAACACCCCAAGCTTCTATGGTACGCTTCTCTTTGAATAATGCAATAGCGTGTGTTGTACGCAACATCGAGTTCTAACACACACCACAACCGATCAAACTAGCTGTTATGAATAGTAATACCTACTTTTTGAAATTTTATAAATTTTATCTCTCAAAATGGACTTCATTTTTGGAATAAGAGTATCTAATTTAGCCTAAGGTGAAATTTTGGTACTTTTCGGATAACTTTAATATTTTGATGGATAGTGAAAATTACTAAATTTTAATTAAAAACAACTTTTTTAATCAAAATATTTAATAGTGATAAATTATGAATTTGAGTGGTTTTAAAGTATATTTAGAATATATTTTTACAATTTAATACAATGTTGGTAATTGGACATAATTTCACAATTAAATCGAACATAAACAAGTATCAATCTTTTGATAGTTATTATATCTTAAAAACACGCTTTTTGTTTTGACAGCGGGAATTAATTTTAAATTAATTTCTGCCACTTCTGTGTTTTGAATTTGTAAAAATGGATTCCATATTTGGAATCAGGATGTTCAAATTGTGTAAATATGTAACTTTTATTTTTAGACATTTTGAATAATTACTTCGGTAAATATTTTATTTACCATGGTTAAAGGGTAATCCGGTAAATAAGGGTTAAAAAATAATATTATAATAACAAAAAATTACCATAAAACGTGTCCTAACCTTATTAGTTGATACATGTTCAACCATGGGCATCTTTGGGTTGATTTTGGGACCCCATGGTGCCACTTGTAAGTGATAGGGACACTTTATTTTAATTAAGTTAAAATGAATACAAAAATGACACAAGCATATATCTTTTAGAAAAACAATTTTTACATACTGTTATATATGTTGTATTTTCGACTATAAATATTCATTAGAAATCTAAAAATATTTCATACATAATGGAATTTTATTTATAATTTTTAGACATTAAATAATTTAATTTATTTATGACACAATGGTGATGCAGTAATTACCATAATAGTGAAAAATTAAAATGATTGATATTGTAGATACCCAAATAAATATAATTTGAGACTTTTTATGAGTTAAAATGTAACGCCCCGACCCTAGTTACCCAGAGTCGGTGCATTATTACATAACATTGGCATGATCACAAGAAAGGTCAAATCTCGAAAGACCGATTGGTTTGTAGCCTTGGAAACACTAGATATATTCATAAGTCTTACATTACATCATAAAATGAAAAACTACTACAACAACATATTGTCTCCATAAACCACACTCATATCCCCACATAATATCCCTGCAGGTCATTCATAACTTACTTCTTCACTTCCTGGGAAAAATAAAACATAGAAAAGGGGTGAACTCAAATGCCCAGTAAGGATAACAATATACCGGAAACTTTCATAAATAAGAATAAACATTTAAGGCTATGTATAACTAAAACAAAAGCCTTTTAAACTTGAACTTCAACATAGTATGGAAAAAGTAAAATGAAATAATGCCATTTACTTGTTCACATGGATATTCTACTAATCGAATAATCACATGCAATATCAATAACCACTTTCATAATGTTGGAATGCATAATTCCAGACTATCATAACCACATAGCCAAGGCCTCGTGCCAAGACTACAAATAAGATTTTGCCAAGGCCTTATGCCAAGACACTAGTTTGTCTCATGAGACCTACCGATGCATCGAGGAGCTATAGCGGGCTCCACCCGTCACATATTAAGTCCAATGCATTCCCATATGAAAAGGTTTAAACATAACATAAACATTCGTATTAAAACTAGCATACGAAATGTCAATAATTTCACCATAAACTATGAATGGTATAAAAATAGCACATCCACAGTCAAAAATATCATAAAACCTTCAATACAATATAGAAGTTTTGTATCATAATATATCAACTTCAAATAAGCGTAAAATCCATCAAAGGATGTTGACATAGATGAAATCAAAACTCTTTTTAGAGAAATATCTCTTTCTATTTTTTGAAATCATTTAAGAGCCATATAAAATAAAACATCTTCTTTGAAAATATTATTATATGATTGTAAGGAAAGCTTTGAAGATTTTATAATGGAGGAAAATAACCGCACCCGCCATATAAGTTAAAAAAAGCATTCTTACCTTAATTCTGTCGAAAAGGTTAAAAGGACCTTGTTTTGAAAACGACGGAAAGATTCCTCTTATAAAAAGTCAAACAAGTTTATAAATGACTTTAACCCATATTCTTTTAAATAATAAAAATGTTTTGAAATACATTATTAAGAAACATGGATGTGGATGATAAAGAGATCCAAGTAGATTATTACGTATAAACAACCTCGGATAATGAAGAGATTGTGAAATAACCCTTACCTTGTACTTTTCCTTGGTTGGGGTAGGTTAAACTCCTGTATAATGGTGAAATAATTGTTATTAAATTATACAAGAATCATATACATTAATATGATATCATATATGATCTTTTAATATTGATTTGATAATAATATCTTAGTATTATCATTGTTTCGGGTGTTAACTTACTTGTTTTCTTTTATATGTTTTGTTACGTAAGACATGTTTGTAAAGGATAGGTTGTATATTATTCATATCCAGAATGATATCAAGTCCTTAAACATCATTTTTTAAATCATCAAATGATAATTATACTTGAATGGATACGATGGAGAATGAATCTCATCGCGTTCGTGGAGACGGTAGTCCGTACGTACGCACGAGCGACAATATCATTCTTTTGATATTAAAATAATATATAAATGGATGTTATATCATATATACTGAATAATTAACATGTTATATTTATTATTTACATGAGTTACACATCATTATTATACCCATCCAAATAATATTATATTGAATAACAATTACACCACGACGTGGAGATGGTAAGCCGTACGTACGCACGTATGGTGACATGTTATTCAAAGGGTGGATAGAATACTGAATATGGTTGTACCATATTTATAATAACATCACAGTATATATATGATACTGGAGTTATTATTTTAGAATGGTAACAACAAAGGAATAAGAAGTGGAAGAAGTAATGAACTTGGAAAAAGGGTGGTGAAATCATTACATCTTCTTCGGGTTCTTCCTTTTGATTTGATCAAAAGGGATCCTTAGGTTGGCTTTCTGATCAAACTAATGCCTCTAGGTTGTAGTGAGGGAAGTTGGGAGAGTATTTGGGTAGAGTTTGGCCGAACCAAAAGGCTTTGAAGGTGTGAATAAATGAGAAGGAAGAGTGCCCTTTTATAAGAGGGGTGAGGGGCACCTTTGGAAAAGCTAGAGATATTAGTTTATAATAAATTCATAATCGGTTTCCAATGGTTCCAAAGTTGATTATTTAAATTTTAAGGTGGGGATGGGTCGCAAACAACTCAACCAATGTAATTTAGACAGGTTTGGGTACTTATATTAACATTATCTTTAAGTATTAACTCTAAGTTAATTAGTTTCACTTTTACAATGTCTCTTTGTATTTTTATATAATATTGTTAATAAACTTACTATATACATCCAAGCGACCCCCAAGTGGTCCATTAATGATGAAACTATCATGTTATAAGTCTCTTGGCCGAACATTAGATTTTTAGGAATTTAATATCAATTAATAATATAATATTTGTTTTAAGAACTCTTTTATGTCAATTTTGACACTATTTAATAGTTGATTTTTTTGAAACTCATAACAGATTGATTACTTCGAACAAAGTAAATTAAATAAATCCTAATATATCATATTATCCTAGAAAATTAGTTTAATTCATTAAAAGTTTCATATTATATTTATTTGGGTATTTATAATATCAATTAATTTAATTTTTCACTATTTTAGTAATTACTACATCATCACTGTGTCATAAATAAAATAAATTATTTAATGTCTAAAAATTATAAATAAAATATAATTATGTAGTAAATCTTTTTATCTTTCTAATGAATATTTATAATCTAAAATCCAACATATATAACCCTATGTAATAATTGTTTTTCTAAAAGCTATAGGCTTGTGTCATTTTTGTATTCATTTTAACTAAATTAAAATAAAGTGTCTCTATCACCTACAAGTGGCACCATGGGGTCCCCAAATCGACCCAAAGATGCCTATGGTCGAACATGTATCAACCAATAAGGCTAGGACACGTTTTAGGGTAATTTAGTATTATTATAATATTATTTTTTAACCCTTATTTACCAGATTTACCCTTAACCATGGTAAATAAAATATTTACCACAGTAATTATTCAAAATGTCTAAAAATAAAAGTTACTTATTTACACAATTTGGAAATCCTGATTCCAAATATGGAATCCATTTTTCTAAATTCAAAACACAGAAGTGGCAGAAATTAATTTAAAATTAATTCCCGCTGTCAAAACAAAAAGCGTGTTTTTAAGAGATAATAACTATCAAAAGATTGACACTTGTTTATGTTCGGTTTAATTGTAAAATTATGTCCAATGAACAAAATTATATTAAATGGTAAAAATATATTCCAAATATACTTTAAAACCACTCAAATTCATAATTTATCACTATTAATTATTTTGATTAAAAAAGTTGTTTTTAATTAAAATTTAGTAATTTTCACTATTCATCAAAATATGAAAGTTATCCGAAAAGTACCAAAATTTCACCTTAGGCTAAATTCGATATTCCGAATCCAGAAATGAAGTCCATTTTAAAATATAAAATATATATAATTTTGAAAAGTATGTATTACTATTCATAACGGCTAGTTTGATTGGTTATGGTGTGTTAGAACTCGGTGTTGCGTACAACACACGCTATCACATTATTCAAAGAGAAGCGTACCGTAGAAGCTTGGGGTGTTACATAAAATAATTTTCTAGGTTAATATGAAATTTTAGGAATGATTTAATTAACCTTTTTTGAAGTAATCATTCTGTTATAATTTTTACAAAAATCAATTATTGAATAGTGTCAAAATTGACATAAAATAGTTTTTAAAACAAATATTATATTATTAATTGATATTAAATTCCTAAAAATCTAAGGTTCTGCCAAGAGACTTATATCATGATAGGTGTATCATTAATGGACCACTTGGGGGTCTCTTTTATGTATATAGTACGTTTATTAACCATCTAATATAAAAATACAAAGAGACATTGTAAAAGTGAAACAAATTAACTAAGAGTTAATACTTAAAGATAAGGTTAATATAGTAACCCAAACCTATCTAAATTCTATTGTTTGGGTGTTTTATGACCCATACCCACCTTAACATTTAAATAATACACTTTTGATCCATTAGAAACCGAATATGAATTTATTATAAAATAATATTTCTAGCTTTTCCAAAGGTGCCCCTCACCCCTCTTATAAAAGGGCACTCCCCCTTCTCATTAACTCACACCTTCAAAGCCTTTTGGTTCGGCCAAACTCTGACCAAATACTCTATAAACTTCCCTCAATTCATCCTAGAGTCCTTCCTTTGGTCATAAATCCAACCTAAGAGCCCTTTTGATCAAGTCAAAAGGAAGAACCCGAAGAAGAGGTAATGATTTCACCACCCTTTTCCAAGTTCCTTTCTTCTTCCACTACTTCTTCCTTTGTTATTACCATTATAAAATAATAACTCCAGTATCGTATATATACTGTGATGTTATTATAAATATGGTACAACCATATTCAGTATTCTATCCATCCTTTGAGTAACATGTCATCATACGTGTGTACGTACGGCTTACTGTCTCCACGTCGTGGTGTAATTGTTATTCAATAAATTATTATTTAGATGGGTATAATAATGATGTGTAACTCAGGTAAATAATAAATATAAAATGATAATGATTCTGTATATATGATATACCATCCAATTATATATTATTTTAATATCAAAAGAATGATATTGTCGCTCATGTGTACGTACGAACTACCGTCTCCACGAACGCGATAAGATTCATTCTCCATCGTATCCATTCAAGTATAATTATCATTTGATGATTAATAATAGTATCTAAGGACATAATATCATTCTATACATGATTAAGATACAACCTATCCATGAAAAATATAGCTTATGTAACAAAACATATAAAAGAAAACGAGTAAGTTAACACCCGAAACAACGATAATACTAAGATATTATTAACAAATCAATGTTAAAAGATCATATATGATATAATATTAATGTATATGATTCTTGTATAATTTAATAACAATTATTTCACCATTATACATGAGGTTAACCTACCCCAACCAAGGAAAAATACAAGGTAAGGGTTTATTTCGCAATCTCTTCATTATCTGAGGTTGTTTATACGTAATAATCTACTGGGACTTCTTTATCATCCACATCCATGTATCCTAAAAATGTATTTCAAAACATTTTTACTATTTACTATAATATGGGTTAAAGTAATTTATACCCTTGTTTGACTTTTTATAAGAGTTTTATAAAGGAATTTTTCCGTCGTTTTCCAAACAAGGTGCTTTTTAACCTTTTCGACAGAATTATGGCAAGAATGTTTTTTTTAACTTATACGGCAGGTGCGGCTATTTTCCGCCGTTATAAAATCATCGAAGATTCCCTTACAATCTTATAAGAATATTTTCAAAGAAAATGTTTTATTTTATAAATATATGACTCTTAAATGATTTCAAAATAGAAAGAGATATTTTTCTAAAAAGAGTTTTGATTTCATCTATGTCAACATCTTTTAATGGATTTTACGCTTATTTGAAGTTGATTTATTATGATACAAAACTTCTATATTGTATTGAAGGTTTTGTGATATTTTTGACTGTGAATGTGCTATTTTTATACCAATCATGGTTTATGGTGAAAGTATTGACATTTCGTATGCTATTTTTAATACAAATGTTTATGTTATGTTTAAACCTTTTCATATGGGAATGCATTGGACTTAATATGTGACAGGTGGAGCCCGCTATAGCTCCTCGATGCATCGATAGGTCTCATGAGACAAACTAGTGTCTTGGAACAAGGCCTTGGTAAAATCTTATTTGTAGTCTTGGCACGAGGCCTTGGCTATGTGGTTATGATAGTCTGGCATTATGCATTCCATCATTATGAAAGTGGTTATTGATTTTGCATGTGATTATTCGATTAGTAGAATATACATGTGAATAAGTAAATGGAATTATTTCATTTTATTTTTTCCATACTATGTTGAAGTTCAAGTTTAAAAGGCTTTTGTTTTAGTTATACACTGCCTTAAATGTTTATTCCTATTTATGAAAGTTTCTGCTATATTGTTATCCTTACTGGGCATTTGAGCTCACCCATTTTCTATGTTTTATTTTTCCCAGGATGTGAAGAAGTAAATTATGAATGATCTGCAGGGATATTATGAGGGGATAATAGTGTGGAGACAATATGTTGTTGTAGTAGTTTTTCACTTTATGATGTAATGTAAAACTTTATGAATATATCTAGTGTTTCTAAGGCTACTAAACCAATCGGTATTTCGAGATTTGATCTTTCTTGTGATCATGCCAATGTTATGTAATAATGCATCGACTCTAGGTAACTGGGGTCGGGGCGTTACAGTTGGTATCAGAGGAAGTTTAGTAAAAACCTTGGAAGCTAGATTTAGATAAACTCTGATTAGAGCACGTAGACCTAAGATGAACTTTGAGGATTAGTATAGAAGAACTTCCTAGAATTTTGGAATTGTAGAGATTTTGTGAGTTTTCTGAAGAATACATCCCTGTTTGGATATAAGCAGGTAGCGGCGGCTCTAGCATAGATGTACCTAGGGGTAAAACCCAAAAACACCGCTTTGAGCTAGACTCGAACGGGAACTGGTGCACGACAACGGGCCTTGTTGCACTCTTGGTTACGACACTCCCGGGGGATATGCTTAGGATAACTCTCATTTTCTTTACAAATCATTATGAAGGGTTTATGAGTATATACTTCCTCAAAGAAAACATTTTTATGATTATGGATTATATCCATAAATAGTTCAATTTATGTTAAGTGTTTTATAAGTATGGAATTATGTATTTTGAATCATAAACTGATCTAGTTTATGACATTGTTTAGAAATGGCGCCTAGTGGAAGAAATGGAAACCGTATCAATGCACACACTCCATGTAGGGATTTTCCTCCTGCTCAAGATAATTATAGTGGAGCTGGTGATGCAACTGGTGCCGATCAGCTAATCACCATACTGGGACAACACACTCAGGTTATGAATAATAACCTTACCCATATGGAGCACCCTGATTCGCAGTGTGGAGGATCAATGTTAGATCGATTCATGAGGAAACAACCACCAACATTCAATGGGAGTACAAATTCCTTAGTAGCTGAGCAATGGATAAATTCCCTAGAGAAAATATTTTAGGCTTTGGGGAGTAGTGAAAGGGAAAAAGTTATCATGGCAGTTTACCGCCTCACAGGAGATGTTGATCAATGGTGGTCATTGATTCAAAACATGAAGGAAGATGATGAAGTATCAAATATGGAATGGAGGGAGTTCAAAGATCTGTTTTTAAAAAAATACTTTCCTTGCGACCACCGAGAAAATATGGAAAGACAATTTCTGAGTCTGAGACAAAAGGAGGATGAGAATGTTGCAAAGTATGAGGCTAACTTTACAAGGTTAGCAAGGTATGCTGGAGATTATATATGTAACCCAATAAGTAAGATTGATCGTTTCTTTGATGGGTTAAAACCATTTCTCCGTCGAGCATTAGTCTCACAATCCTTCTCGTCGTACGAAGACATTGTCTCATGTGCTATCAAGACAGAAAAGGAATTCTCAAAGTCTTATGACTTTAAAGTAAAGAAAGAGAAGAAGAGATCTGATGATCAATCTGGGAATGGAAATAAGGGGAATAAGGGAAAGGTTGAATATCCATAATGTGGTAAATGTGGGAAGAAACACCCCGGTACTTGCTTGAAGGGAATGGGTGTCTCTTATAAGTGTGGTGAAAAAGGCCACCAAGCTCGTGATTTCAAAGGGAAGAAGGAAGCTACCAATGTTCAGTGCTAAAATTGCAGGGAGATGAGACATTATGCAAATGAATGTCCTAATCGTCAGGGGAACTTACC
Source organism: Viscum album (assembly GCA_963277665.1). Classification (NCBI taxonomy): domain Eukaryota; kingdom Viridiplantae; phylum Streptophyta; class Magnoliopsida; order Santalales; family Viscaceae; genus Viscum; species Viscum album. Next base: position 341,211,189 of record OY728167.1, read on the forward strand.
TCAGAAAAGCCAAGGGATCAAGGCCAAGATTTTGCTATCACTACTGTTTAGGTAGAAGCTCCAAAAGATGTGGTGGAAGGTAATTTAATGGTTTCCTCAAGTTTAGAAAATGCATTATTTGATTCTGGATCATCGCATCGGTTCATATCTTCCCAGTTTTCTAAGAAAATTAGATATTTCCAATTTGATTTAACAAGGGAGTTGTCAGTTAAAACTCCTAAGGGAAGTATCATTGCAACAAAGTTTTGTGAATCAGTCCCCATTAGAGCACATAAATATTCTTTATCTGCTGATCTCATCGTCATACCTATGATTGAGTTTGATATAATCCTCGGTATGGATTGGATTTCGAACTATGATGCGAAGATTTATTGTAAGAAGAAGGAGGTTATGATTTTTGATGATGATGATAAGGAACACCTTATCTTTAGAGAAGAATCGTCACCACCTAATTCTTATCTAGATCCACCCCTAGTAGCTCAACTAAATTCAATTATTGGGGAGGAAGAGAATTAAATGACTATGGGTGAGGAAAGCAATGTTCAAATAGAGGATGTACCTGTTGTGAAAGAATATGTAGATTTATTTCCGGAAGATTTACCTGGACATCCTCCAGAACGAGAAGTTGAGTTTTCCATTGATTTAATTCATGGATCAAGGCCTATATCGAAGACCCCTTATAGAATGGCCACTGTAGAATTAGTTTAACTAAAGAAACAACTATAGGAATTGAGTAATAATGGATTTATTCACCCTAGTGTTTCTCCATGGGGAGCCCCTGTTCTTTTTGTTAAAAAGAAAGATGGATCTATGAGGTTATGTATTGACTATAGGGAGATCAATGTTATAACAATAAAGAACAAGTATCCCCTACCTCGCATTGATGATTTATTTGACCAACTGCATGGAGCTCAATACTTTTCAAAGATAGACCTTCGATCTAAATACCATCAGTTGTGTGTAAAGAAGGAAGACATTCCGAATACAGCATTTCGAACCAGGTACGGGCATTACGAGTTTACTGTAATGCCTTTTGGATTGACTAATGCACCCTCTGTATTCATGGATCTGATGAATATAGTTTTCAAGGAATATCTCGATGAATTTGTGGTGGTATTTATTGATGATATCTTGGTATACTCCAAAAGCTACGAAGATCATGAAAATCACATGCGCATTATCCTGAAGACTCTGAGAAGACATGAATTATATGGGAAGTTTAGCAAGTGTGAATTATGGATTCATGAGATTTCTTTTCTTGGCCATATTGTCTCTAAAGATGGAATCTCTATTGATCCTTCTAAGACCAAGGTAATACAAGAATGGCCAGCACCTATGAGTATAACTGAGGTACGCAGTTTTATTGGTTTGGCAGGTTATTATCGACGTTTCGTCCAGAATTTTTCCCGATTGGCTAACCCATTAACGAAGCTCACACGAAAAGGGGTTAAATTTGTTTGGACAAAAGAGTGTGAAGAATGTTTCGAAGAACTGAAGAGAAGATTAGTCAATGCTCCTATATTGAATCTACCATCGGGGAATTATGGGTTCTTTATTTATAGTGATGCGTCGAAGAAAGGACTTGGTTGTGTCCTTATGCATAATGATAGGGTTATAGCCTATGCATCACGACAGTTGAAAATTCATGAGCAAAACTATCCTACTCATGATCTTGAGTTAGCAGCTGTGATCTTTTCTTTGAAGATATGGAGGCACTACCTCTATGGTGAAAAATGTGAGATTTATACTGATCACAAGAGTTTGAAGTATATTTTCTCACAAAAAGAACTCAATATGAGGCAAAGGAGATGTCTTGAATTACTCAAGGATTATGATTGCACGATACACTACCACCTGGGGAAGGCAAACAGGGTGGCAGATGCTTTGAGCAGAAAATACCATGGAGTTTTGAACAATATGAGAATTGAAATGGATCCAATTTTCATGGATCTAGTGAAGATGGACATGGGAATAACCAGGGAAGGTGAAACATCAATGCTTTTTCAAATGGTTGCTAAACCATCTTTACTAGAAAGTATTATGAGTTCTCAGACCGATGATGAAGAATTTAAAAAGAAGATTAAAGCTGTGAATGATGGGAGATTGAGAGACTTTGTGTATGAAGATGGAATTTTGAAATTCAGGAAGAGACTTTGTGTTCCCGATATACCTGATCTAAAAAGGGAATTGTTGGATGATGCTCATAGTTCCAATTTCTCTATACACCCTGGGAGCACCAAAATGTATAGAGATTTGAAGGAACCTTTTTGGTGGGACAACATGAAGAGGGAGATTGCTGATTTTGTGTCAAGATGTATGGTTTGTCAACAAGTGAAAGCTGGAAGGCAACAGCCTGGAGGAGTCATGCAACCTCTTCCCATAACGGAGTGGAAATGGGACAATATTACGATGGACTTTGTCATGGGGCTACCAAAGACTCCTAGAAGGAATGATGCAATATGGGTTATTTTTGATCGTCTTACCAAGTCAGCACATTTTCTTGCTATAAGAGAAGATCTACCACTGGAACGTCTAGCAAGACTATATATTAATGAAGTTGTGAGACTTCATGGAGTACCCCTATCGATTGTTTCTGATCGTGATCCCCATTTTACTTCAAGATTCTGGAAAAATCTTCAGAAATCCTTGGATACAGAACTTCATTTGAGCACTACCTACCACCCTCAAACAGATGGAAAATCAGAACGAACTATTCAAACCTTAGAAGACATGTTGAGATCCTGCTCACTTGACTTTCAGGGTATTTGGGATCAATATTTACCTCTGGTAGAATTTTCCTATAACAATAGCTTTCATTCGAGTATTCAGATGGCACCATATGAAGCGTTATATGGAAAGAGATGTCGTACACCAACCTGTTGGGATGACGTTGGTGAAAGAAAACTTGTAGGCCCAGAACTGGTGGAGGAAACGATGGAAAAGGTGAAGCTAATCCAAAATCACATCAAAGCAGCTCAAAGTAGGCAGAAGAGCTATGCCGATAATCGAAGGAAGGATTTGGAATTTCAAGTCGGTGATCATGTTTTCCTGAAGGTATCTCCATGGAAGGGAGTCATACATTTTGTTAAGAAAGGTAAATTGAGTCTCAGGTACATCGAACCTTTCGAAATTCTAGAACGAATTGGGGTTGTAGCTTACCGATTGGAAATGCCGACAAGTCTCTCCAAAGTTCACGATGTGTTCCACATATCTATGTTGAGGAAATATATGTTTGACCCAACGCATGTACTCACCTATGAGGAATTAGAACTGGAACCCGATCTGTCTTATTGCGAAGAACACGTCAAGATTATTGATACAAGATAACAAGTACTGAGAAACCGGACGACGCGTCTAGTAAAAGTTTTGTGGAGAAACCATAAGATGGAAGAGGCAACGTGGTAACCCGAGGAACTTATGATGAATAACCACTCGAGTCTTTTCATGCGGTAGTATTCTAGAAATTTTGAGGATGAAATTATTTGAAGGAGGGGAGAATGTAACACCCCAAGCTTCTACGGTATGCTTCTCTTTGAATAATGCAATAGCGTGTGTTGTACGCAACATCGAGTTCTAACACACACCACAACCGATCAAACTAGCCGTTATGAAAAGTAATACCTAATTTTTGAAATTTTATAAATTTTATCTCTCAAAATGGACTTAATTTTTGGAATAAGAGTATCTAATTTAGCCTAAGCTGAAATTTTGGTACTTTTCGGATAACTTTAATATTTTGATGAATAGTGAAAATTACTAAATTTTAATTAAAAACAAATTTTTTAATAAAAATAATTAATAGTGATAAATTATGAATTTTAGTAGTTTTAAAGTATATTTAGAATATATTTTTACCATTTAATACAATTTTGGTCATTGGACATAATTTCACAATTAAATCGAACATAAACAAGTATCAATCTTTTGATAGTTATTATATCTTAAAAACACGCTTTTTGTTTTGACAGCGGGAATTGATTTTAAATTAATTTCTTCCACTTCTGTGTTTTGAATTTGGAAAAATGGATTCCATATTTGGAATCAGTATGTTCAAATTGTGTAAATAGGTAACTTTATTTTTAGACATTTTGAATAATTACTTCGGTAAATATTTTATTTACCATGGTTAAAGGGTAAATCCGGTAAATAAGGGTTAAAAAATAATATTATAATAATAACAAATTACCCTGAAACGTGTCCTAACCTTTTTTTTTGATACATGTTAGAACATGGGCATATTTGGGTCGATTTTGGGACCCCATGGTGCCACTTGTAAGTGATAGGGACACTTTATTTTAATTAAGTTAAAATGAATACAAAAATGACACAAGCATATATCTTTTAGAAAAACAATTTTTACATACTGTTATATATGTTTGATTTTAGACTATAAATATTCATTAGAAAGATAAAACGATTTCCTACATAATTTAATTTTATTTATAATTTTTAAACATTAAATAATTTAATTTATTTATGACATAATGGTGATGCAGTAATTACCATAATAGTGAAAAATTAAAATGATTGATATTGTAGATACCAAAATAAATATAATTTGAGACTTTTTATGAGTTACACTAATTTTCTAGGTTAATATGACATGTTAGGAATGATTTAATTAACCTTGTTTGAAGTAATCATTCTGTTATGATTTTTACAAAAATCAATTATTGAATAGTGTCAAAATTGACATAAAAGAGTTTTTAAAACAAATATTATATTATTAATTGATATTAAATTTCTAAAAATCTAAGGTTCGTCCAAGAGACTTATATCATGATAGGTGTATCATTAATGGACCACTTGGGGGTCTCTTGGATGTATATAGTATGTTTATTAACCATATAATATAAAAATACAAAGAGACATTGTAAAAGTGAAACTAATTAACTAAGAGTTAATACTTAAAGATAAGGTTAATATAGTACCCCAAACCTATCTAAATTCTATTAGTTGGGTGGTTTTCGACCCATCCCCACCTTAAAATTTAAATAATACACTTTGGAGCCATTATAAACCGAATATGAATTTATTATAAAATAATATTTCTAGCTTTTCCAAAGGTGCCCCTCACCCCTCTTATAAAAGGGAACTCCCCCTTCTCATTAACTCGCACCTTAAAAGCCTTTTGGTTCGGCAAAACTCTGCCCAAATAATCTATCAACTTCCCTCACTTAATCCTAGAGTCCTTCCTTTATTCAGAAAGACAACCTAAGAGCCCTTTTGATCAAGTCAAAAGGAAGAACCTGAAAAAGAGGTAATGATTTCACCACCCTTTTCCAAGTTCCTTTCTTCTTCCACTTCTTCTTCCTTTGTTATTACCATTCTAAAATAATAACTCCAGTATCTTATATATACTGTGATGTTATTATAAATATGGTACAACCATATTCATTATTCTATCCATCCTTTGAGTAACATGTCACCATATGTGCGTACGTACGGCTTACCGTCTCCACGTCGTGGTGTAATTGTTATTCAATAAATTATTATTTGGATGGGTATAATAATGATGTGTAACTCATGTAAATAATAAATATAACATGATAATGATTCTGTATATATGATATAACATCCAATTATATATTATTTTAATATCAAAAGAATGATATTGTCGCTCGTGCGTACGTACGGACTACCGTCTCCACGAACGTGATAAGATTCATTCTCCATCGTATCCATTCAAGTATAATTCTCATTTGATGATTAATAATAGTATCTAAGGACATGATATAATTCTGGACATGATTAAGATACAACCTATCCATGACAAATATAGCTTACGTAACAAAACATATAAAAGAAAATGAGTAAGTTAACACCCGAAACAACGATAATACTAAGATATTATTAACAAATCAATGTTAAAAGATCATATATGATATCATATTAATGTATATGATTATTGTATAATTTAATAACAATTATTTCACCATTATACATGAGGTTAACCTACCCCAACCAAGGAAAAGTACAAGGTAAGGGTTTATTTCGCAATCTCTTCATTATCTGAGGTTGTTTATACGTAATAATCTACTGGGACTTCTTTATCATCCACATCCATGTTTCCTAAAAATGTATTTCAAAACATTTTTACTATTTACTAGAATATGGGTTAAAGTCATTTATACCCTTGTTTGACTTTTTATAAGAGTTTTATAAAGGAATCTTTCCGTCGTTTTCCAAACAAGGTGCTTTTTAACCTTTTCGACAGAATTAAGGTAAGAATGTTTTTTTAACTTATACAGCGGGTGTGGCTATTTTCCGCCGTTATAAAATCGTCGAAGCTTCCCTTACAATATTATAAGAATATTTTCAAATAAAATGTTTTATTTTATAAATATATGACTCTTAAATTATTTCAAAATAGAAAGAGATATTTCTCTAAAAAGAGTTTTGATTTCATCTATGTCAACATCCTTTGATGGATTTTACGCTTATTTGAAGTTTATTTATTATAATACAAAACTTATATATTGTATTGAAGGTTTTGTGATATGTTTGACTTTGAATGTGCTATTTTTATACCAATCATGGTTTATGGTGAAAGTATTGACATTTCTTATGCTAGTTTTAATACAAATGTTTATGTTATGATTAAACCTTTTCATATGGGAATGCATTGGACTTAATATGTGATGGGTGGAGCCCGCTATAGCTCCTCGATGCATCAGTAGGTCTCATGAGACAAACTAGTATCTTGGCATAAGGCCCTGGCAAAATCTTATTTGTAGTCTTGGCACGAGGCCTTGGCTATGTGGTTATGATAGTCTGGCATTATGCATTCCATCATTATGAAAGTGGTTATTGATATTGCATGTGATTATTCGATTAATAAAATATCCATGTGAATAATTAAATGGCATTATTTCATTTTATTTTTTCCATACTATGTTGAAGTTCAAGTTTAAAAGGATTTTGTTTTAGTTATACACTGCCTTAAATGTTTATTCTTATTTATGAAAGTTTCCGCTATATTGTTATCCTTACTGGGCATTTGAGCTCACCCATTTTCTATGTTTTATTTTTCCTAGGATGTGAAGAAGTAAATTATGAATGACCTGCAGGGATATTATGAGGGGATGATAGTGTGGAGACAATATGTTGTTGTAGTAGTTTTTCACTTTATGATGTAATGTAAAACTTTATGAATATGTCTAGTGTTTCCAAGGCTACTAAACCAATCGGTCTTTCGAGATTTGATCTTTCTTGTGATCATGCCAATGTTATGTAATAATTCACCAAATCTAGGTAACTGGGGTCAGGGCGTTACATTAGGCTTGTATTCTGGGCTCCACTTTTGTTTGATGAGCCTTAGGCCCATTATTCTTTGTCTATAAAATTTCTCCATTCATGCTGAAAAATCTCCATCTTCCCTTGGGATTCATCCATCGATTCTCAAAGATAAAATTTTCTAAACAAAGTGATAAATCATACCCCAAAATATTAAATTAAAAAAATTAAAGAAATGAATTCCATGAATAGATGATTGTTTGGGCCCAAATTTTCACTTTAAACAGAAATTGCACTTGTGATGAGAAATGAAGTTCAATTTATATAATGCACTAAAAATGGTGTTTATGGGATTTGGAACACATGAAAATTAAGATAAAATCAATGAATATTATACTCTTTCAGTGGCTAATCACACCCCCCAACTTGATTTTTGTTGGTCCTGAGCAAAAAGTATCTCAAAAATATGAAATTGGATTCCATTTTTCAAAACCATTTTAACATACATTGCTCATAAAAACACTATTCCAAACAATCATGGAACCTATCAAAATCATTTCACACAATCTAGTTTCAAAAACATATCCCAAGACCAAGATCATTCCTTTGTTAAAATTCATCATCACATTTTATCCAATTCCAATTAAGCATGATGATGTGTTGTTCATCACAAAAGACATGGGGTCCATTTTCTTATTCAACGGGGAAAATGGAAGCACTGGGTGAGAATCACATTAAACCATAATATTATTATCCAATTTTTTTGATTTTTTTTTTGTTTTTTTTTTTGTTTTTTTGAACCACAATAGATATGAAAAGATTAACTCTGGTCAAGACAACTATGGAGTCATGATCCCCAAGTGGCAGATGTCACACATATTATCAATTCTATGATCTATAATAGAGATATAAAGCTTAACTCTGGGCAATAAAACTATGGAGTCATGATCCCCAAGTGTCGGACGCCGCACATTTGGACAAAACATTGTTCTATGTGGTCATTTTTTCATTTTTTTTGATACTAAAATTAAAATAAAAGTGGCCCCAAACCTTATGTTATGAGGAAATAGACCCAAGAAATCAAATTTACACCCAATATCCAATATACATGCATTGTGGAATTTTGATTAAGGGGATGAAAATGTAAACTTTGAAAAATCACATCGGATAATCACACTTTCCAAAAACTATGCTCATGAAATTAAACATGCATTTAAATAATAATCAAGGCATTAAAATCATTTTAAAATCATCTTTCATGTTTCATAATTTACATTAATACATTAAAGAATAATGAATTCAATTTTTTAACATAAAATCACAATTTTTTTGAAATCCTAGATTTTCACTGCCCCAACTTAGAATGAAACTACCCTTAATTTTGAAAGAGAAGAGAAGAGAGAGATTAGAATTGGGATTAAAGAGGGGGAAAGTGATTTGAAATGAAATAATGGAAAAAAATCACCTGGTTTGAAGTTGATTTCCCATCAATATCCAATTGATTACTTTGGATTTATGTCACATGTAAACTCATCGGGAATGTTTTATGGTTGGGTTTGAAATTTTAGAAGGCAAGGGTTTTATTTTAAAATACTAAAATGCATCACCACCTAAATCTCACACACAATAGACATTAGATCACATTGGAAACCCCAAGGGGTTCCCTTGATAAATAAAACACACAAAATAAAAATAATAATAATAAATGAAAAATTTGGGTTTCCTCCTGGAAAGCGCTTAATTTAAAGTCGTTAGATCGACTTAGACCCCCAGCTTAACCAATACCAAATTTCAACATCTCAAGGATTATATTCATCAATACTTTCATTAGATCATGATTGATTCTCCATTGGGGTTTTTGGTATGGTTTTGAAATTGATTCGATAAAAATCATATTAGTCTCAGTAAATGGGATAATCCCAAGAATATCAAAAATAGACCATCTGATTCCTTTTTTAATCTTTCTTAATATATCAAGGAGAATTTTTATTATCATTATCTTTGAGAGATAATGGAATGAAAATTGCATGATTTTTGTTATCCCATTTGAATGAATACTTGGGGAGGGAGTATAGACTTTTAATTCAACCTCAGGTTGGCAAACAGTTTCATACAAAAGTCGATATCTTGAATTGTACTCAGTTTAAATTTCCAAATTGGTTAGCAGAAGAGGTTCATTTTGAATAGATGTTTCATCCAAAAAATTTGTCCAGATGATTTTAAAAAATGGGTATAGAATCGATGTCTATGGTTTCTCCAAATGGATCAGTGATTAGTGATCATAAAAGATCACTATTGGAGACATATAAAAGAGAATCAATCCATTGATACAAGTTTCCCTCATGTGAATACATGAAATTTAAATCCTCTTGACTTAGACATCAGATCAACAATTCCATGATCATTTTCAAGTTCATTTTCAATAGTACTTATCAAATTCACCTCATGAACTTCCTCATCATCACTAACATGAGATATTAGGTTATAGATGTTGAGATCAAGGATCATCTTTCCAATGGTTATTGTCATGTTCCCATTCCTAACACGGATTACTGAGTTGATTGTTGCTAAGAAGGGGCGACTAAGGATGATGGGGGTTTTCTCCCTAGGACCTAAGCTTGGGTGATTTTCAAGGACAATGAAGTCAGTAGGGTAAAATAATTTTTAAACTTTCACTAAAACATCCTTCAAGATACCCTTTGGAAATTGAACACTATGATCAACGAGTTAGAGTGTGACAGGAGTAGGTTGGAGATCCTCAAGACCTAACTGATAGTACACTGTATATGGAATGAGGTTCACACTAGCTCCTAGACCACATAAGGCCTTGATCAATTTTTTCTCTCCAATTTCAACATTAATGTAAGGACAACCTAGGTCCCTTAACTTGTGTGGCATGGTTCCTTGGATGGTGGTACTCACATTAGCTACCAAAAGGACTTACTTTTTGTATGAAAAAATTATTTTCAATGTACACAAGTACTTAAGGTACTTGGAGTATGAAGGTATGCTTTTTTATTGCATCGATAAGGGGTATGTTAAACTTAACATGTGATAATATTTCACTCAATGTTTTGTTCAGTTCAAGTTTGTAATTTCCTCTCACTCATTGGGGGAATGGAGAAGGTTTTGGGATTGTTTTCAAAGGTGGTGGTTCCTCAAAATTATCAACTGGCTTTTCAAATTCAATGATTTTTTCATCATCATTTTCTTTTGAGAGATTGAAACATTAGATGTATTAGTAATGGTTGGTTCATGTTTTTCAATGGTGTTACCACTCATTAAAATAGTCACTACATTGAGTTTTTCATGAGAGCTGTGTGTAACTAGATTCTCCCCTTAAGGTTGGGGGAGGAAAAACGTGAGTAAGAATGTGTTCATTTTTAGTTTTTATTAATTTCAGTTCATGTCTAAGTGATGATACTTATTTGTTCGTTTTTTCTGTTTACTTACACAATTTATCAAGGATTGGTTGAGGAGCATATTGGGTAGGGTTTTTTGTTGGTTGGTTTACCCCAAGAGTATACTTTAGTTGTTGGATTGGGTGTTGGTATTGGATTGGTTGTGATTTAAATTGGTTATGTGTTTGAAAATTTTATTGAGGTTAGGGGTTTAGACATTGTTGTTGTGTTGGTTGTTTATTTTCATTCCAATGAAAGCCTAGATGGTCATTGTACCTTGGATTGAACGTTTTTTGGTACTTTGGATTTTGACTGTTAAAATAATTAACCTCTGATGGTGGTCCTCCTAAAAGAACATCCTTGATATAAAGAATGGTCGAGAAATTATCAGTCTTATGGTCATGTTTGTCACAAATTGTGCAAATAGGATCATCTATTTGGGTTTGGTGGACCTTCCTAAGACCGATCTCTTCAACCTTCCTAGTGAGTGCAACAATTTTTTCTCTAAGGTTTTCTTCTTCTCCAAGATTGTGAATTCTACTAGATTTTGGTGGCTCCACGTAGTAAGGTGTTGTTCCTAATTTTTGGTTTTGTTTAGCAAGATTTTTCAGATATATTTAAGCATTATTTGGGGCTTTGTTTTTGAATGTTCCATTGCACATCATGTCAACAAACTGTTTGTTTCCTGGACCTAAACATTCATAGAAAAATCTCACTTGTTCCGATATTAAGAAACCATGGCGTGGTACCATGTTTAATGTGTATTTTAACCTTTACCATGTTTCATAGAATTTTTCTCCCTCTCTTTCAAATTTTTTTGTATGCTCTTCTTAAGTGTAATTGTTTTGTGATGGGGAAAGAAGTTTTTATAGAATTCACATTGCAGTTGGTCCCATGGGTGAATTGAGGATTGACTCAAATTATTTAACCAATTATTTGCCTAATATGTGACTGAAAAAGGAAAGATTATAATTTAATCCAATTCAATTTGATTTGGAGGTCACATGTTTTCAACAATGTCATTGAATTCTTTAACATGAAGGTAAGGAATCTCAGACTCCATCCTAGGAAAGGTTGGAAGCCAGTTTAGGACATGGGGTTTGAAGACATATTTGGTATATCCTATGTTATCATACCTAATGCATGAGGGTGCATTGGTCTAGGAAGGTGTGAGGTAGTCGTTCATGGTCCGGTCTGCAACAATTCCCAAGTTAGGGTCTTGCTCATTTTGGTTTCCATTTAGGTTCCCTCCCCAGTTTTTGATTTGGTTTTGTGGAAGATTATCCATTGTATTGAACTCAACATTTGAATATAGAGTATTAGGAAGATTTGGATCTAATGAAAAGAGACCCCTATGGGTGCTTGAATCCCCATCCACAAGAATATCCACCCTAACTAGATGATTTGAATGGTCACGGGTGTAGGAGGACATGCACCAAGAAAAGAGAAAAAAAGGAAAGGGGAAAGATAAGATAATTGGGATGAGAAAAGAGAAATGGGGGAGAATAGAAAATGAGTGTCTAAGGTACTTACTTGGGTCCCTGGAAACAGTGAAAAAATTTGGTTGTGAACAAATTTACCCAAGAAATATGGTAAAAGTGGTCACTTGTAGTACAACTTGGGTTATTGAATCCATAGGGATCGAAGAAGTATCCTTTAGAAACATGCATTCTACAGAGGTGATTTGGCTATGAAGTTTACAACTTGGGTTTGAATTGATTGGATTATTAAATGGGGTTTTTAAATACTTAAGTGGATTCAATTTAAAAATAATTACTTGATCCTTGTTTATCATGTGGGGTGGATTGGATGAATTTCTTTTTAAATTATTTCAATGTCTTAAATTCAAGCGTTCCCTTCAATGAAATATGAACTTCTCATATCACTCCCATAATTTTGAGTTTTCACTATCTTAAGGCTAATCACCTATACAATTGTAGGATCATATTGATGATCACTCCAAGGTGGATTATCTTTTTATCACTCAGGATGTGTATCGGTAAAATTGGTGAGTTTATAGGATAGGGTACTTCCTTGAATGAAAATCTCAAAAATAGAATTGATTAAGAATTGTTAAATTGAGAAATTACATCCAATAAATCCCCTTGATACTCCCTTGGATCAACCCATTACAGTTTTATACCTCCATTTATGTTATTATATCAATTTGAGTGGGTAGTAGACTCATGAGGGTGGAATTGAAGAAGAATAAAGAAAACTAAATTACGATCACTCTACCGTTGTGTAATAAAATTCAAAAGTGCTGGTGTGAATCAGTTCACACCTTGATTCACCAGTATTAATGTGATATTTAAGATAATAAAATAATAAAAGATGAAGAATAACTTTTATTAATAAATTACGGTGAATTAAAAACTTACATGAGAAAAATTGATGATGCGATTACAAAATGAAAGGCGAAAATTACAATTGAAAGTAAAAAACATAGATAGAAAGAAAAAACATCGATCCTAATTCCATTCACCATCAGATCCTTATATAGGAATATTAGGACTTTCATAGACACCCCCAACAATCAATTCCATCCCCATTAATTTATAGAGTCAAAAGGAGGGTGACAAAATCAAGGGAATTGGACATTTTGAAGTTGATCAGGAAAATCGTTCAGATTCATCCCCCTTGTTGACGTGTGAATTTGTAACTAAATATGGATGAATATGAAGGGGTTTTAGAAGAAAAATATCTTTTTCTAGGTTTCCTATATCATCTTTCAAAACATCAAGTCATTTTTTAGCTTTTTGGAATTTATTCTTGAAATGGTGGGTAGAGTTTATGGGCGTTTAGGTTTGGCCCACCATTTAAATGTCAACATTGTCTCCCTATATCTTTATGAAAACTTCAGAATTAGATTTGGAAACGGTTTAATAAAATCATCCTCATAATTTTCTATTTCTATGATTAAAATACGAGCTTCATTGGGCTTGTATTGTGGGGCCCACTTTTGTTTGATGGGCCTTAGGCCCATTATGATTTCTCCAGAAAATTTTTTCATTCATGCTGAAAAATATCCATCTTCCATTGGGATTAATCCATCGATTCTAAAAGATAAAATGTTCCAAAAAAAGTGATAAATCATATCCTAAATATTAAATTCAAAAAATTAAATAAATTAATTCCACAAATAGATGATTGATTGGGCCCACATTTTCACTTTAAATAGGAATTTCACTTATGATCAGAAATGAAGTTCAATTTATAAAATGCACTAAAAATGATGTTTATAGACTTTGGAACACATGAATATTAAGATACAATCAGTAAATATTAGCCTCTTTCAGTGGTTATTCACACCCTCCAACTTGACTTTTGCTGGTCCCGAGCAAAATTTATCTCAAAAATATGAAATTGAATTCCATTTTTTCAAAAAACATTTAACATACATTGCTCATAAAAACACCATTCCAAAAAAATAATTAAACCTATCAAAATCATTTCACACAAGCTAGGTTCACAATCATATCCCAAGCCTAATCCCATTCCTTTGTTAAAATTCATCGACACATTTCATCCAATTCCAATTAAGCAGTATGATGTGTTGCGCATCGCAAAATACATGGGGCCTATTTTCTTGTTCAAGAGGAAAAAATGGAAGCGATAGGTGGGAATCGCATTAAACCATAATATGAGTATCCAATTTTTTTGATTTTTTTTTGTTTTTTTTTTGGTTTTTTTTAACCACAATATATATGAAAAGATTAACTTTGGGAAGACAACTATGGAGTCACGATCCCCAAGTGTCGGACGCCACACATATTTTCAATTATATGATCTACAACAAAGATATAAATCCTAAATTTTGGTAAGAAAACTATGGATTCATGATCCCCAAGTGTCGGATGCCACACATTTGGACAAAATATTGCTCTATGTAGTCATTTTTTTCATTTTTTTGATACTCAAATTAAAATAAAAGTGGCCCGGAACACTATGATTTGATTAAAGGGACCCAATAACTCAAATTTACACCCAATATCAAATGTACGTGCATTGTGGTATTTTGATTAAGGGGATGGAAATTTAAATTTTGAAAAATTACATCGGACAACCGCACTTTCCAAAAACTATGCTCATGAACTTAAACATACATTCAAATCATAATCAAGGCATTAAAATCATTTGAAAATTAGTTTTTATGTTTCAAAATGTACATTAATGAATTAAATGATAATTAAATGAATTTTTTAACATAAAATCACAATTTTTTTGAAATCCCATATTTTCACCCCCCAACTAAGAATGAAACTGCCCTCTGTTTTGAAAGAGAATAGAATATAGTGATTAGAATTGGGACAAAAGAGGGGGGAAAGTGATTTGAAATGAAATCATGTAAAAAATCACCTATTTTGAAGTTGATATCCCATCAATATGCAATTGATTGCTTTGGATTTATGTCACATGTAGACTACTCGGGGATGTTTGATGGTTGGGTTTGAACTTTTAGAAGGCAGGGGTTTTATTTTGAAATACTAAAATGCATCAACACATAAATCTCACACACAAGACATTAGATCACATTGGAAACCCCAAGGGGTTCCCTTGATAAATAAAACCTAAAAACACACAAAAATAAAATAAAAAAATAAAAATGCAGAAATCGGGTTGCCTCTTGGGAAGCACTTAATTTAAATTCGTTAGATCAACTTGGACCCCTAGATTAATCAATACCAAATTTTAACATATAAATGATTATATTAGTCCTTAATTCCATTATATCATGATTGATTCTCCATTGGGGTTTGTAGGATGGTTTGGAAATTGATTCGATAAAAATCATATTAGTCCCAGTAAATAGGAAAATCCCATGAATATCAAAAATGGACCATCTAATTCCTTTTTTAATATTTCTTAATACATCAAGGTGAATTTTATTATCATTATCTTTGAGAGAGGGTGGAATGAAAATTGCATGATTTTTGTTATCCCCTATGAATGAATACTTGGGAGAGGGAGTATGGACCTTTAATTAAACCTTGGGTTGGAAAACAGTTTCATACAAAAGTAGAGATCTTGAATTGTACTCAGTTTCAATTTCCAAATTGGTTAGAAGAATAGGTTCCTTTTGAATAGATGTTTCATCCAAAAAATTAGCCATATGATTTTCATAAATGTTTATGGAATCGATGTCTATGGTTTCTCCCAATGGATTAGTGATCAGTGATCATGAAAGATCACTATTGGAGCCATCTAAAATAGAATCAAGCCATGGATACAAGTTTCCCTCATGTGAATACATGAAATTTAAATCCTCTTGAATTATACATCCATCAACAATTCCATGATCATTTTCAAGTTCATTTTCAATAGTACTTATCAAATTCACCTCGTAAACTTACTCATCGTCAATAACATGAGAGCTTGGGATATAGATGTTGAGATCAAGTCTCATGTTTCCAAAGGTTATTGTCATGTTCCCATTCCTAACACAGATGACTGAGTTTATTGCTTCTAAGAAGGGATGACCAAGGATGATGGGGGTTTGTTCCCTAGGACCTAATCTTGGATGATTGTCAAGGACAATGAAGTCAACAGGGTAAAATAAATTTTCAACTTTCACTAAAACATACTTCAAGATTCCCTTTGGAATCTGAACACTATGATCAGCAAGTTGGAGTGTGACAGGAGTCGATTGGAGATCCTCGAGACCTAACTGACAGTACAATGTATATGGAATGAGGTTCACACTATCTCTTAGATCACATAAGGCCTTGATCAGTTTTTTCTCTCCAAGTTCAACATTGATGTAAGGACAACCTGGGTCCCTTAACTTAGGTGGCATGGTTCCTTGAATGATGGTAATCACATTAGCTACCGAAAAGACTTGGTTTTTGTATGAAAACGTTCTTTTGAATGTAAAAAAGTCATTTTGGTACTTGGAGTATGAATGTATGGTTTTTATTGCATCGAGAAGGGGTATATTCATCTTAACTTGTGATAATATTTCACTCATTGTTTCGTTCAGTTAAGGTTTGGAATTTCCTCTCACTCATTGGGGGAATGGATCAGGTTGCAGGATTTTTTTCGATGGTGGTGGTTCCTCAAAATTATCAGCAGGATTTTCAGAGTCAATGATTTTTTCATCATCATTTTTGTGAGAGACTGAAACATTGGATGTATTAGTAATGATTTTTTCATGTTTTTCAATGGTATTCCCACTCTTTAAAATAGTCACCAAATTGAGTTGTTCATGAGAAATTTGTGTGTAACTAAATTCTACCCTTAAGGTTGGGGGAGGAACAACATGAGTAAGAGTGGGTTCATTTTTAGTTTTATATTGATTTAAGTTCATGTATAAGTGATGAAACTTCTGTGTTCATTTTTTCTATTTACTTACACAATTGATCAAGGATTGGTTGAGGGGCAGATTGGGTAGTGTTTTGTGTTGGTTGGTTTTCCCCAAGAGGATACTTTGGTTGTTGGATTGGTTGTTGGTATTGGACTGGTTGCAATTTAAACTGGTTATGTGTTTGAAAATTTTGTTGAGGGTAGGGGTTGAGACAATGTTGTTGTGTTGGTTGTTTATTTTCATTCCAATAGTAGCCTGGATGGTCATTTTACCTTGGATAAAATGTGTTTTGGTACTTTTGATTTTCATTGTTAAAAGAATTAACCTCTGCTGGTGGTCCTCCTAAAAGAACCTCCTTGATAGAAGGAATGGTCGGGAAATTATCGGTTTTATGGTCATGTTTTTCACAAATTGTGAAAACAGGATCAACAGTTTGGGTTTGGTGGACCTTCCTAAGATCTATCTCTTCAACCTTCCTAGTGAGTGCAAAAAAAATCTCTAAGGTTTTCTTCTTCTCCAAGATTGTGCATTCCACCAGATTTGGGTGGCTTCACGTAGTAAGGTGTTGTTCCCCGTGTTTGGTTTTGTTTAACAAGATTGTCCATATACTCATAAGCATTATTTGGGGCTTTGTTTTTGAATGTTCTATTACACATCATATCAATAAATTTTTTCTTGGCCCTAAACTTTCATAAAAAAATCTCACTTGTTTCGAGATTAAGAAACCATGGTGTGGTACCATGTTTAATGTGTCTTTGAACCTTTCCCATGTTTCAAAGAATGTTTCTCCCTCTCTTTTGAAATTTTTTTGGATTCTCTTCTTAAGTGCAATTGTTTTGTTATGGGGAATGTATTTTTTATAGAATTCACATTGCAGTTGGTCCCAAGAGTGAAAGGATAATGGCCTCAAATTATTTAACCAATTATTTGCCTGATCTTTGAGTGAAAAAGGAAAGAGTATCATTTTAGATAATTCAATTTGATTTGGTGGGCACATGGTTTCGAAAATGTCATTGAATTATTTAACATGAAGGTATGACATCTCAGACTCCATCCCATGAAAGGTTGGAAGGTGGTTCAGGACATGGGTTTTGAAGACATATTGGGAATATCCTATGTCATCATGCCTAATTCATGAGGGTGCATTGGTCTAGAAAGGTTTGAGGTAGTCATTCATGGTCTGGTCTGCAACAATTCCCAAGTTAGGGTCTTGCTCATTTTGGTTTCCATTTAGGTTCCCTCCTGGGTTTATGATTTGGTTTTGTGGAAGATTCTTCATTGTATTGAACACAACACTTGAATATGGAGTATTAGGAACATTTGTATCTAATGGAAAGAGACCCATATGGGTGCTTGACTCCCCAACCCCAGGACTATCCACCCTAACTATATTATTTTAATGGTCACGGGTGTAGGCGACATGTGCCAAGAAAAGAGGAAAAAAATGAAAGGGGAAAAGATAAGATAATTGGGATGAGAAAAGAGAAATGGGAGAGAATAAAAAATAAGTGTCTAACGTACTTACTTGGGTCCCCAGAAATAGCGCCAAAATCTGGTTGCGCCCAAATTTATCCAAGAAATACGGTAAAAGTAGTCACTTGTAGTACAGCTTGGGTTATCGAATCCATAAGGACCGAAGAAGTATCCTTTAGAAACACGCGTTATATAGAGGTGATTTGGATACGAAGTTTCTAACTTGGGTTTGAATTAATTAGATTATTAAATGGGATTTTTAAAGGCTTAAGTGGATCCAATTTAAAAAGAATAAGTTGATCCTTGGTTATCTCATGGGATGTATTGGATGAATTTCTTTTTAAATTATTTCAATGTCTTAAATTCGAGTGTTTCCTTCAAAAAAATATGAACTCCCCATATCACTCCCATAATTTTGAGTCTTAATTACCCTAAGTCTAATCACCTATACACTTGTAGGATCATATTTATGATCACTCCAAGCTAGATGATCTTTTTATCACTCGGGATGTGTATTGGTAAAATTGGTAAGTTCAAAGGATAAGGTACATCGTTGAATGAAAATCTCAAAAATATAATTGATTCAGAATTATTAAAATAAGAAATAACATCCAATACATCCCCTTTCTACTCCCTTGGATCAACCCATTAGATTTTTATCCCTAACTTGATGTTATTATATCAATTGAAGTGGGTAGTAGACTCATGACGGTGGAATTTAAGAAGAATAAGGAAAACTGAATTATGATCACTCCATCGTTGTGTGATAAAATTCACAAGTGCTGGTGTGAATAAGCTCACACCTTGATTCAAATATATCAACGTGATATTGAAAAGAAAAAAATAATATAATATTAAGAATAACTTTTATTAATAAATGATGGTGAATGAAAACTTACATGAGAAAAATTGACGATGCGATTACAAAATGAAAGTGGGAAATTACAATTGAAAGTAAAAAACATCAATAAAAAAGGAAAAACATTGATCCTAATTCCCTTCATCACCAGATCCTTATATAGGAATATTAGGGGACTTATAGACACCCCCCAATAATCAATTTCATCCCTGTTAATTTATAGAGTTAAAAGGAGGGTGATAAAATCAAGGGAATTGGACGTTTTGAAGTTGACCAGGAAAATCGTCCAGATTCATACCCCTTGTTGACGTGTGAATGTGTAACTGAATATGGTAAAATCCAAAAGGTTTGTAGCATAAAAGTATCTTATTTTAGGTTTCCTCTATCATCTGCCAAAATTTCAAGTCATTTGGTTCATCTGTTTGGAATTTATGCTCGAAATGGTGGGAAGAATTTATGGGCGTTCAGGTCTGGCCCACCATTTAAATATCAACTTAGTCTCCCTTTATCTCTATGAAAAATTCATAATTAGCTCTCTAAACAGTAAAATAAAATGATCCTCATAATTTTATATTTCTACATTTAAAATTTTATCTTCACTGGGCTTGGATTGTGGGCCCCACTTTTGTTTGACAGGCCTTAGGCCCATTATGCTTTGTCTAGAAAATTTCTTCATTCATGCTGAAAAATATAAATATTCCCTTGGGATTCATCCATAGATTCTAAAATATAAAATGTTATAAGAAAATTTATCAAACATATCCCAAAATATTAAATTCAAAAAATTAAATAAATGAATTCCACAAATAGATGATTGATTGGGCCCAAATTTTCACTTTAAACTGGAATTGCACTTGTGATGAGAAATGAAGTTTAATTTATAAAATTCACTAAAAATTATGTTTATGGACTTTGTAACACATGAATATTAAGATAAAATCAATTAATAGTATCCTCTTTCAGTAGCTAATCACACCCCCCAACTTGAGTTTTTCTAGTCCCAAGCAAAAAGTATCTCAAAAATATGAAATTGAATTCCATTTTTCAAAAAACATTAACATAAATTGCTCATAAAAACACCATTCCAAACAATCATGAAACCTATCAAAATCATTTCACACAACCTAGGTTCACAAGCATATCCCAAGCCCAAGCCCATTCCTTTGTTAAAATTCATCGTCACATTTAATCAAATTCTAATTAAGAATGATGATGTGTTATGCATCACAAAAGACATGGGGCATGTTTTCTTATTCAAGGGAAAAAATGGAAGCTCTAAGTGGGAATCACATTAAACCATAAGATGAGTATCCAATTTTTTTTTGTTTTTTTTTGTTCTTTTTTTTTCTTATTTTTGTTTTTTAACCATAATAGATATGAAAAGACTAACACTGGGAAAGAAAACTATGAAGTCATGATCCCCAAGTTCCAGATGCCACACACATTTCCAATTCTATGATCTAAAATAGAGATATAAAGCCTATCTCTGGGCAAGAAAACTATGGATTCACGATCCCCAAGTGTCGGACGCCACACATTTGGACAAAACATTGCTCTATGTGGCCATTTTTTTCATTTTTTTTGATACTATAATTAAAATAAAAGTGGCCCTGAACCCTATGATATGATGAAAGGAAACCAAGAACTAAAATTTACATCCAAGATCCAATGGACATGAATTGTGGAATTTTGATTAAGGGGATGAAAATGTAAACTTTGAAAAATCATATCAGACAACCGAACTTTCCAAAAACTATGCTCATGAACTTAAACATGCACTCAAATCACAATCAAGGCATTAAAAATCATTTGAAAATCAGTTTTCATGTTTCACAATGTACATTAATGAATTCAAGGATAATGAATTCAAATTTTTAACATAAAATCACAATTTTTTTGAAATCCCAGATTTTCACTCCCCCCAAATTAGAATGAAATTGCCCTCAGTTTTGAATGAGAAGAGAAAAAGGAGATTAGAATTGGGATAAAAGAGGGGAGAAAGTGATTTGAAATGAAATCATGGAAAAAAATCACCAGGTTTGAAGTTGATTTCCCATTAATATGTAATCAATTACTTTGGGTTTACGTCACATGTAGACTCCTCGGGGATGTTTGATGGCTGGCTTTGAACTTTTAGAAGGAAAGGGTTTTATTTTGAAATACTAAAATGCATCAACACCTAAATCTCACACCCCAGAGACATTAGATCACATTAAAAACTTCAAGGGGATCCCTTGATAAATAAAACACAAAAACACGAAAAAAAAATGCAAAAGCCGGGTTGCCTCTCGGAAAACACTTAATTTAAATTTGTTAGCTTGACTTGGACCCCCAACTTAACCAATACCAAATTTCAACATCTCAAGGATTATATTCATCACTGCTTCCATTAGATCATGATTGATTCTCCATTGGTGTTTGTGGTATGGTTTGGAAATTGATTCGATAAAAATCATATTAGTCCCAGTAAATGGGATAATCCCATGAATATCAAAAATGTCCCATACGATTACTTTTTTAATCTTTATAAATACATCAAGGAGAATTTTATTATCATTATCTTTTAGAGAGGATGGAATTAAAATTACATGATTTTTGTTATCCCCTATGAATGAATACCTTGGAGATGGAGTATGGAACATTAATTCAACCTTAGGTTGGCAAACAGTTTCACACAAAAGTCGAGATCTTGAATTGTACTCAGTTTAAATTTCTAAATTGGTTAGCATAACGAGTTTCTTTTGAACAGATGTTTCAGCCAAAAAATTGACCAGATGATTTTTAGAAATGGGTATGGAATTGATGTGTATGGTTTCTCACAACGGATCAATGATCAGTGATCATGAAAGATCTCTATTGGAGCCATATAAAAGAGAATCAAGCCATGGATACAAGTTTCCCTCATGTGAATACATGAAATTTAAATCCTCTTGACTTAGACATCAATAAACAATTCCATGATCATTTTTAGGTTCATTTTCAATAGTACTTATCAAATTCACCTCATAAACTTCCTCATCATCAATAACATGAGATCTTGGGTCATAGATGTTGAGATCAAGGCTCATATTTCCAAAGGTTATTATCATGTTCCCATTCCTAACACGGATGAATGAGTTGATTGTCGCTAAGAAGGGACGACCAAGGATGATGCGGGTTTGCTCCCTAGAACCTAATCTCGGGTTATTGTCAAGGATAATGAAGTCAGCAGGGTAAAATAAATTTTCAACATTCACTAAAACATCATTCAAGATACCCTTTGGAACCTGAACACTATGATCAATGAGTTGGAGTGTGACAAGAGTGGGTTGGAGATCCTTGAGACTTAACTGACAGTACATTGTATATGGAATGAGGTTCACATTATCTCCTAAATCACATAAGGCCTTGATCAATTTTTTCTCTTCAAGTTCAAAATTGATGTAAGGACAAGCTGGGTCCCTTAACTTAGGTGACATGGTTCTTTGGATGGTGTTACTCACATTAGCTGCCAAAAGGACTTGGTTTTTTTATGAAAACTTTCTTTTGAATGTACACAAGTCCTTTAGGTACTTGGAGTATGTAGGTATGGTTTTTATTGCATCGAGAAGGGGTATGTTCATCTTAACATGTGATAATATTTCACTCAATGTTTCATTTAGTTCGGGTTTGGAATGTCCTCTCACTCGTTGGGGGATTGGAGCAGGTTGCAGGATTGTTTTCGAAGGTGGTGGTTCCTCCAAATTATCTGCAGACTTTTCAGATTCAATGATTTTTTCATCATCATTTTCATGAGAGATTGAAACATTGGATGTATTAGTAATGGTTGGTTTAAGTTTTTCAATGGTGTTCCCACTCCTTAAAACAGTCACTGTATTGAGTTATTCATGAGAGCTTTGTGTGTAAATATATTCTCCCCTTATGGTAGGGGGAGGAACAATGTGAGTAAGAATGGTTTTATTTTCAGTTTTTATTGATTTCAGTTCATGTCTAAGTGATGAGACTTTTGTGTTTATTTTTTATATTTACTTACACAATTGATCAAGGATTTTTTGAGGGGCAGATTGGGTAGGGTTTTGTGCAGGTTGGTTTACCCCCAAGAGAATACTTTTGTTGTTGGATTGGTTGTTGGTATTGGACTAGTTGTGATTGAAATTGGTTATGTGTTTGAAATTTTTGTTGAGGGTAGGGGTTGAGACAAAGTTGTTGTGTTGGTTGTTGATTTTCATTCCAATGGAAGTCGGGATGGTCATTGTACCTTGGATTGAATGTGTTTTGGTACTTTGAATTTTGAATGTTAAAAGAATTAAACTATGCTGGTGGTCCTCCTAAAAGAACCTCCTTGATAGAAGGAATAGTTGTGCAATTATCGGTCTTATTCTCATGTTTGTCACAAATTTTGCAAACAAGATCAACAGTTTGGGTTTGGTGGACCTTCCTAAGATTGATCTCTTCGACCTTCCTAGTGAATGCAACAATTTTTTCTCTAAGGTTTTCTTCTTCTCCAAGATTGTGCATTCCACTTTATTTGGGTGGCTTCGCATGGTAAGGTGTTGTTCCCCATGTTTGGTTTTGTTCAGCAAGATTTTCCAGATACTCGTAAGCATTTTTTGGGGATTTGTTTTTGAATGTTCCATTGCACATCATGTCAATAAACTGTTTGTTTCCTAGACCTAAACCTTCATAGAAAATTCTCACTTGTTCCGGGATTAAAAAACCATGGTGTGCTACCGTGTTTAATGTGTCTTTGAACCTTTCCCATGTTTCATAGAATGTTTCTCCCTCTCTTTTGATTTTTTTGGATTCTCTTCTTAAGTGTAATTGTTTTGTGATGGGGAAATTATTTTTTATATAATTAATGTTGTAGTTGGTCCTATGAGTGAATGGATGATGACCTCAAATTATTTAAAAAATTATTTTCCCGGTCATTAAGGGAAAAATGAAAGATTCTCATTTTAGCTGATTCAATTTGATTTGGTGGGAACATGGTTTTGACAATGTCATTGAATTCTTTAACATAAAGGTAAGGCATCTTAGACTCCATCCCATGAAAGGTTAGAAGGTGGTTTAGGACATGGGGTTTGAAGACATATTGGGGATATCCTATGTTATAATTCCTAATTCATGAGGGTTCATCGGTCCAGGTAGGTTTGAGGTTGTCGTTCATGACCTGGTCTACAACAATTCCCAAGTTAGGGTCTTTCTCATTTTGGTTTCCATTTAGGTTCCCTCTTCATTTTATGATTTGGTTTTGTGGAAGATTCTCCATTGTATTGAACTCAACATTTGAATATGGAATATTATGAAGATTTGGATCTAATAGAAAGAGACCACTATGGGTGCTTGACTCCCCAACCCCAGGACAATCCACCCTAACTAGATGATTTGAATGGTCACAGGTGTAGGCATACATGTGGCAAGAAAAGAGAAAAAAAGTAAATGGGAAAAGATAATAGAATTGGGATGAGAAAAGAGAAATGGGGGAGAATAGAAAATGAGTGTCTAAGAAGTATCCTTTAGAAACATGCATTCCATAGTGCTGATTTGGCTATGAAGTTGCCAACTTGGGTTTGAATTGATTGGATTATTAAATGGGATTTTCAAAGACTTAATTGAATTCAATTTAAAAATAATGAGTTGATCCTTGTTTATATCATGAGGTATATTGGATGAATTTCTTTTTAAATTATTTCAATGTCTTAAATTCGAGCATTTCCTTCAATGAAATATGAACTTCCCATATCACTCCCATAATTTTGAGTCTTCAATATCCTAAGGCTAATAACCTATACACTTGTAGGATCATATTTATGAGCACTCCAAGTTATATGATCTTTTTATCACTCGGGATGTGTATTAGTAAAATTTGTGAGTTCAAAGGATAGGGTACATCATTGAATGAAAATCTCAAAAATAGAACTGATTAAGAATTATAAAAATGATAAATAACATTCAATTAATCCCCTTGTTACTCCCTTGGATCAAACCATTAGAGAGTTATCCCTCCATTGATGTTATCCTATCAATTGAAGCAAGTAGTGGACTCATGAGGGTGGAATTGAAGAAGAAGAAGGAAAACTGAATTATGATCACTCCACCGTTGTGTGATAAAATTTACAAGTGATGGTGTGAATAAGTTCACACCTTGATTCAACGGTATCAATGTGATATTGAAAAGATTAAAATAGTATAAGATGAATAATAAATTTTATTAATAAATTATGGTGAATGAAAAACTTACATGAGAAAAATTGACGATGCGATTACAAAATGAAAGCACGAAATTACAATTGAAAGTAAAAAAATTGATAGAAAGGAAAAAAATCAATCCTAATTACATTTACCACAAACTTATTATATAGGAATATTAGGAGACTTAGAGACACCCCACAACAATCAATTCCATCCCCATTAATTTATAGAGTCAAAAGGAGGGTGAGAAAATCAAGAGAATCGGACGTTTCGAGGTTGAAGAGGAAAATCGTTCAAACTCATCCCCCATGTTGATGTGTAAATTTGTAACTTAATATGGTCGAATACGTAGAGGTTGTATCAAAAAAATATCTTATTCCAGGTGTCCCTTATCATCTGTAAAAATTTCAATTCATTTGGTTTATCCATTTAGAAGTTATACTTGAAATGGTGGGTAGAATTTATGGACGTTCAGGTATGACCCACCATTTAAATGTCAACTTCATCTCCTTTTATCTCCATAAAAACTTCAGAATTAGCTCTGAACACAGTTGAATAAAATGATCCTCATAATTTTATTTTTCTACAGTTAAAATTTGAGTTTCAATGGGTTTGGATTGTGGGCCCCACTTTTGTTTGATGGGTCTTAGGCCCATTATGCTTTGTCCAAAAAAATTCTTCATTTATGCTGAGAAATCTCCATCTTCCCTTGGGATTTATCAATCTATTCTAAAAAATAAAATGTTCCAAACAAAGTGATCAATCGTATCCCAAAATATTAAATTCAAAAAAATAAATAAATGAATTCCACAAATAGATGATTGATTGAGCCCAAATTTTCACTATAAACAAGAATTACATTTGTGATGAGAAATAAAGTTCAATTTATAAAATGCACAAAAAATGAAGTTTATGAACTTTGGAACACATGAATATTAAGATATAATCGATGAATATTATCCACTTTAAATGACTAATCAGTGGTTTTGATGTGAATTTTTTGAATCATGTGATATAAAAAAATTTATAACCTAGACAACATCAATCACCATGAACAACATATAAAGAAGATGTCTTGAACTAGGAAACCCTTAAAATTCAAAAGATTATTGTTTGTTTTGTTATAGATATAAAAATAAATCCACTATAAACTTTAGCTATATTGAATTATCAGGATTTTACTCATACTTGGTTGCACGTGGATGACAGTCTCAGTACGCCCCCAAGTCCGGTGCCCCGCGCACGACAACCCCCCACGGCTCCGAAATATGGCGTCAATGGGCATTGGCGGTATCATATATGAAAACCTACACCCCCTCAACACTGACAATCTGACACCACCGTCCGACTCCTCCGACCAGTCTGAGCCCTACGTCGTCTTCTGCAACCAGATCTCCCTGTCGTCTCACTGCAGTCCCTCAACAGACTCTGTTGCGCCCGATTACTTCTCCCTCAATGTCAAAGATGGCGGTGGAGAATCCAATTCTCCCACTACCTTATCCACACCCTCTTGGGTGAAGGGTTCTGCTGCATCCACTTCGCCATGTGAACCGTGTTAGGACCTTAAATGATTGGCCCATGGTGCAGCAATAATCATGAGATAAAAATAAAGTGAAAATGCAGAAATAAATGGGACGCCAGATGTAATGTGAAAAAATCCCCAAAATGAAAGGGGTAAAAAACCATGGTAAGATAGAAGGATCACTATAGGATAAAAGTGGGTACACACTCCCTCACTATTACAAGGAGAAAACCCTCATAATATCTCTCTTAAATAATGGGGAAAACTGCCTCATGAAATACCACACATAAGAGATGATGGATGAGAAACTGATTGGGGATGAAAATAATGATGGGAGAGAGACCTTTATATAGGCTTCCTCTCCCCTTCCTTTTCCTCCTCCCACTGGAGTTTTGGTGGGGTTGGCCACCCACCTCCTTCCAGCCACACCCACCCCATTTGAAAAATCGGGGGCGTCCACCGTCTTGTGGAAAAGTTTCTGCCGACACATCTCCCACTTGGAGATTTGATTGAGAACCAATCACATCTCTACACATCCTTTCTATCTGCCCAACCATGTTGCTCACGTATCTGCAAGGCCACTCAAGAATATGCACCATCTAAACTTATCAGTGTTAATCTCCTTCGTCAGGAAATCTTCCAGATTTTCTTTAGTGTGAATCTTCTGCATGTCTACACTTCCTTTCTCCACCACATTTTGGACAAAGTGATATTGTACCCCAATGTGCTTCATCCTGGAATAAAAATATGGATTCCTTGCAATGTGAAAGGCGTTCTAACTGTCACAAAACAATGGAATTTTCTCATGTCTGTGCCCGAGCTCCTCCAATAACCTTCTCATCCAAATTGCCTCTTTGCAAGCCTGTGTAGTTGCCATGTACTATGCCTCCATTGTGGATAAAGCCACAACTGACTGTAACTTTGAAATCCAGCTCACAGCTCCTCCTGCAAGAGTAAACACATAACCAGTAGTGGATTTCCTCCGGTCAGAATCACCTACAAAATCTGAATCAACATATCCTCTGACAGTAAAATCTGATCCTCCATAACATAATACAGCATTTGAGGTCTCCTTGATATATCTCAGGATCCTCTTCACTATGCTCCAATGCTCCCGTCCTGGATTTTCCATGTACCGACTAACTGCTCCCACTGCATGTGCAATGTCTGGTCTAGTATAAACCATAGCGAACATTAGACTACCCACTTCTGATGCATACGGTACTCGATACATTTCTATCCTCTCTGCTTCATTGATAGGACTCATCATGGAGGATAACTTGAAATTAACGGGAAGAGGGGTAGATATTGTCTTACAGTCTTGCATGTTGAATTGTTTCAAGACTCTCTGTAAGTAAATCTTCTGTGATAGCCAAATCTTCCCATTATTTCTGTCTCGGTATATCTATATCCGAAGAATCTTGTTTACTAGTCCCAAGTCATCATATCAAACTCCCTATCCAATTGTGCCTTCGTCTCCTGGATCTGATCTTTGTTGGGGCCTGCAACCAACATGTCATCCACATACAACAGAAGAATTATGAAATCATTACCATCAGAACCCTTGAAATATGCACAAGGATCTGAATGAAGTCTGTCGTATCCAAGGCTCATGATATAGGAATCAAATCTCTTGTACCAATACCTCGGTGCCTGTTTGAGACCGTACCGAGATTTCTTCAACCTGCAAACCAAGCTATCTTTTCCCTCTTCTAAAAAACCTTCTGGTTGGAGCATATAAATCTCTCCATCAAGATCACCATGGAGAAAAGAATTTTTTACATCCAGCTGCTCTAGATGTAAGCTGTATATAGCACACATCGCCAGAACTAATTGAACAGTCGTCAGTCTAAAAACAGGAGAAAATATTTCATTGAAATCAATATATTCCTTCTGAGCAAATCCTTTCACCACCAACCTTGCACGATATCTTTCCACCTGATCTTTTACATCCCGCTTGATCTTAAAGACCCATTTGTTTCGGATAGCCTTCCTTCCATGAGGAAATGGAACAAGATCCCAAGTCTTGTTCCTGTGCAGAGCTTCAAGTTCCTCCTACATCGCTGCCATCCATGAGGATACATCTGGACTCTGGGTCACCCCCACAAAAGAATATGGTTCTCCATCCTATGTTAATAAGCAATACGCAATATTGCTTTCAGTGACATAGTCTGAGTGCCATACTGGTGCTCTTTTCTCCCAAGTTGACCGTCGTGGTCCAAACTCAACCGGTACTTGATCATCATGCTCTGGTAATGCCTCAGAGGAAACTGGTTCTTCCTTGGATTTGTCCTCTACTTCAACTGTTGTAGTTTCTGTATTCTTCTTCTCCATGTCTTGATTAGTTGTCATTTGCACCTTGTCTTCTGCAAAAATGACATCTCTGCTGATGATAAATTTATGGGCAGTGGGATCCCACAAATGATACCCCTTCACACCATCAGCGTACCCCAAGAAGATACATTTTCTGGATCTCGAATCCAACTTCAATCTTTCCTGGTCATTAAACATTGCATATACAGGACTTCCAAAAGTATGTAACTGAGAATAGTTAGCGGGTTTACCAGTCCACATCTCCATCGATGTCTTCAGCTCAATCGCAATTGAAGGAGATCGATTGATCACATAACATGTGGTATTCAATGATTCTACCCAAAATGTTTTGGCAATATCTGCAGTCTTCAGCATCGCCCTTATTCTATCCAACAGGGTTCTGTTCATCCGCTCTACCACTCCATTCTGCTGAGGAGTGTACGCCACCGTGAACTGCCTCTTAATCCCTTCTTGTTGAAAAAAAGTATCAAACTCCTCGCTTGTATATTCTCCACAATTTTTTGTTCTCGGACACTTGATATTATTTCCATAGTCAAACTCCTTCCACACTTTGAATGTTTTGAAGACTTCAAAAACATCTGCCTTCCTCCTAATTGGGTACACCCAACATCTCCTGGAAGAATCATCAATGAATGATACAAAGTACCTTGATCCTCCTAGGGATATAACTGGTGCTTTACAAACATCATAATGGATCAACTCCAAAATATCATGACTTCTCGTTGTTGAAGTCCCAAACTTTAACTTGTGTTGCTTGCTCAAAACACAATGCTCACAAAATGGTAAGGATACCTTTGTCAGCCCAGGCAGCAACTTCTGATCCGCAAGAATCTTCAGGCCTCATTCTGACATATGGCCAAGCTTCTGATTCCATAACGTTGTCAACGCTTCCGTCGAGGTAGTTGATGCAACAACTATCTCTACATCCTTGTACGTTTCACCCATAAGCACATACAGGTTCTTCGAGATCTTCTCCGCCTTCATTACCACAAGTGCTCCCTTCACAATTCTCATCACTCCATTCTCGGTGTGAGTCTTGCATCTGATATCATCAAATTGTCCCAAAGACAATATGTTCTTCTTCAGGCCCTTCACATGACGTACTCTTTGGACGGTCCGTACTATTCCATCATGCATCTTCAGTTTGATGGTACCGACTCCAACGATCTTTAGAGTGTGATCGTTCCCCATGTACACAATTCCTTCTGGGATGGTTTCATATTGGTCAAACCATTCCTGTCGAGACGTCATGTGCCATGTTTCTCCTGAGTCGATAATCTATGCATCGTCGAGATGCTGCCTACTTTCAGTAGTCATTGCCGCTTCACTGACTAGTATATCTCCTTTTCCATAAGTATTCGCCACATTCCCCTGAGAGTTCTTTTCACCACTATTCCTATTCCAACAATCTTTCTTGATGTTCCCCTTATTTCCACAATTGAAACATGTGACATTCTTCTTCTTACTCCTCAATTTGGACCTGCCATGATTTTGGCTCCCACTGGAACCACGCTCCATCATCCTTCCCCTCTCCATTGACAGAGCATCAGCTTGGTGCAAAGTTGTCTGTCTGTCCTCCTTGTTCTTGCGCTGACTTTCTTCTTCTAGAACTGCGGCTGCAACATCATTAAAGAGCAGCATATCCGTCAGGATATTATTGGTGAGGTTGATGATGAGTTGGTCATACGAATCTGGAAAACTCTAGAGCAGAATCTTCGCACGTTCAGTATCCACAATTTTATAGCCCAATGTCGTGAGCTGAGCGAACAAAGTATTGAGGTTGTTGATGTGGTCGGTCACCGATGATGACTCCTCCATCCAAAGAGTGTAAAATTTTCTCTTCAGGAAAATTTTGTTGTGCAGTGACTTGGCCTCGTATAGCTTTGTCAGAGTATCCCATATTTCTTTTGCCATCTTTTTCTCCGCAATTCTCGATAAGACCCCGTCTGTAAAAGCCAAATGGATGTTCGCAATAGTATTCCTGTCCATATCATTACATTTATCCTCCGTCACACCCGCTGGCTTTTCTCCAATTGCCAGTAGGCAATTATCCTTCCGCAGTACTGCCTGCATCTTCATTTTCCACAACGAAAAATTATTCTCGTTGAATTTTTTGATCTCGAATTTCTCCACCATCTGGACACGCCGTCATTCCAGAACCTCCTATATTTCACAATGGTGTATTTAATAATCTCAATAATTTTTTTCTGATGTGAAAGATCAACTGAAGTCGCAATCACAGAGCATACAAAAATTTTACAATAATTATTAATACTTGAAAACGTGAACAGCACCGGGCAAGAACCTTGCCTCTGATACCACTTTTTAGGACCGTAAATGATTGGCCCATGGTGCAGCAATAATCACGAGATAAAAATAAAGTGCAAATGCGGAAATAAATGGGACACCAGATGTATCATGGAAAAACCCCCAAAATGAAAGGGGTAAAAAACCACGGGAAGATAGAAGGATCACTATGGGGTAAAAGTGGGTACACACTCCCTCACTATTACAAGGAGAAAACTCTCGTAATATCTCTCTTAAATAATGGGGAAAACTGCCTCACGAAATACCACACATAAGAGATGATGGATCAGAAACTTATTGGGGATGAAAATAATGACGGGAGAGAGACCTTTATATAGGTTGCCTCTCCCCTTCCTTTTCCTCCTCCCACTGGAGTTTTGGTGGGGTTGGCTACCCACCTCCTGCTAGCCACGCCCACCCCATTTGAAAAATGGGGGGTGGCCACCGTCTTGTGGAAAAGTTTCTACTGACAAACCGTATAGGATGCTCGAGAGCGGGTGGTTTAAAGGTAGAGGTCACCTAAAGAGTCCTATGCTTCAGCTTCACAAAGGTATCAAAATCTCTAAGTAAAATAGCTTTCATTTCTTTCTTTGTTCGGAATTACTTAGTCATTATGGATCCCTGGTTTGTGAAAACAAAATGGTATTGTGTTTATTTTGGCTAATGTTCTGTAACAGTTACTTTGCAGTACCTGGATATGTTATAATTGGATCCAAGAGTAATTGAATTCTATTATACTACCACCCAATGGATAATGTTCAATAACGGTTGGAATCACAGAGATACTGAACTTCTGTGATTTTCTCTCTCCAACATCAAAAGAGCAAGCCTCAAGGAATACAGCAATAGAACGGGTTTTTGATGTTATAAGATATATATGGCCCAACTGCAAGGTATGGAATCCTGATCTATCATGCTCCGACCCTGAGTGCAACGGAGTACATGTGATGGTGTCATTGGTTTTGCAGGTGTAAATTTTTGGATCATTCAAAACTGGGTTGTATCTTCCAACTAGCGATATTGATGTAAGTCTTGTTTCTTTTTTATAGACATAAAAATAAACAAAATAACATGTTATTTATTTTAAAGCATTTCATTGATCCTTGATAAGTTTCACTTTTTTTCCACAATGTCTTTTTATTATAAGAATTTACCCATTATGTTCAAATGTAGCACTTATTTTATATGTACGTAAAGTGAAGATGATGCCCACTTACGTAAGGTCCCAGCATAAATGCCTCATTTGGCATGTTAGAAGTGTTTTTGAAGAGGGAAATGAAGTAGAAAGGAAATGGGGTTTAGGTAATGTTTGTTCCGAAAGGGAATGAAGTTTGAAGTCATTTTTGGTATGACAAGAAATAAAGTTTATGTAATGAAATTTAGATAAATGATTCCTTACACGGGGAACTCGGGTGGAACAATGGTAGAACACCCACAAATGCAAAGGACACTCTTCGAAAATTTTATTAATATGGAAAAACGGATTACAAATAAAAACAAATAACCTATTTATAAGCTAAAACCCTAAAAAAATAAAAGATCAGTACAACCTTAAAATAATATCCTAAGTTGGGGTAAAATAGTAATTAAACAAAGAATTAAAGAAACTCATGCGCCGCTTGGAAAGTGTTGGAGTTGGTAGTCTAGAACCAACTACTTTGTACTTTATTCATTAATAAATACCTTATCACATCTTGATTGTTATTCTGCGTGAAAATGCATGTGATAATGTCCTAAGGGTAGTTGTTGTATTAAAGGGTCATAGAAGATCCCTGCTATGATGAGAACCCAGAAGTGACATAACATTGTTCTTGAATATATGTTCAATGGACGGATGATTTTATTTGAGAGACACAAATAATACAGGCCATTAGGGGTGAGGACTCATAAAACTTTGAGGCACATTCTCATGGTGTGCGCCCTTGGTAATATCCAGGAGGATATTATGAGAACGAGACCTGCCGGTAGGAAATCCACATTTCATAGTGTCATTGGATGTTTCTATCTGCGGACGTGTGTATTGGTCCTTAGACTTTAAGATTATTATTAATGAGTATTAAAAATCTCGCACTTATATGTATTGACGAAAATTGTGAAGACACACTGTTCGCAGCGAGGTAGGATATGTTGGGTGCATCACGAATAATACTGCATTAATAGATAATGTGAGAAAGGATTTGTCCCTTCTGTTCCATAACAGAAGTA
This sequence comes from Viscum album, assembly GCA_963277665.1. Classification (NCBI taxonomy): domain Eukaryota; kingdom Viridiplantae; phylum Streptophyta; class Magnoliopsida; order Santalales; family Viscaceae; genus Viscum; species Viscum album. The sequence goes on from OY728167.1 coordinate 341,245,001, forward strand.
GATATCTCAGGCCCTTTGATGGAATTGATATAGCCTAAATAAATCCATGACCATGGTGAGGAATGGGCAAGTTCAATTCCGAAAAGTCAAAGAAATAATAATTGAGCACATAAGTTGATGACACTAGCATGCAACCTGTTTGATTCGAGATATCAAGACAAAGAGATTATATTACACGGTAAGCGTTCGTAGGAGGTGACACGTCATTGTGGTGTTAACTTCTTTATCTATGGGTGTCTTTTCGTGTTGCTAGATGGTAACCTGAGACTTTAGCTAGACTCCGCCTAATGCCACTGAGAAAGAGGCCTAGAGGGTCACACACTAAGTGTGTCCAAGTATCTCAGTTAAATATTAATTTAACAAGTTGAATAAAGATTATTCCCGATTGTGGTTTAATAATTATTCAAGGATGCCTGATCACATTTATTTCGACACTAGTTATTCAAGAGAATATATTATGGGTGAAATAATATATTTATTAGCGAGTAATGCAGTGATATTTATTTGAGAAATAAATAGCCATTATTCAAGGTCTAATAAATGTGGTGGAGGAAATAAAGAAAATATAAAAACAAAAGTACACACCGTGTATATTAAATATACACGCCGTGTATTTTTTTCTGGGAATTTATGAGAAATAATATTATTTATTTAATTAAATAATATTAGCTATATTTCCCTGGGCGCATGTGAAGTAATAATAATAGTCAACTGTTATTATTAGACATGGGGTATTACTAAGAATTAAATGAAATGAATAAATGCTTTCGGGGAATTAATTCATTTTATTATTCAATGTAATTAAAATCCCAATTATATAATTCTCATTATCCTAGCCTTTTTTTTTGGTTGTGCACAACGGATCTAGAGAAATCTCTCAAGCCAAGAGAGAATTATTTTCTTCCAAGAACGCTCTCAAGCTATGAGAGAGAGATCCTCCTTCACCGGATCAAAGCGATTGAAGGTGGACATCGCAAGCGAAGGCTCTTCCACTTTAGCACCCTAAGATCCCTTCGACGAAGTCTAGTGATACATGGAGCACGTGTGGATCACCTCTAGAGGAATCCTACACTTGAATTCTACGACGCAACGACGGATCACATCGGATCATGACCGGAAACATCAATGAAGAAAGAATTCCATCATGGTAATTCTTGTCAATTAATTAAATTAAGTATAACCAACATATGATGATAATATCTATGGTTCTAGGACTCCCCTCTTTCTTTTTCGTTCTTCGTTCTATTCTGAAGATCCAACGTTTTATTATCGTGACAGATCTCAGATTGATCATTGTTAACACTAAAATCAAAGTTGGGTACACCCACCAACGCGCTTTCGTTGCGCCCGGAACCTACAGAAAGGACCTGACCTCGAGTATGAAGGAGGGTAAAATAGATCATCTGGAGTGAACAACTTTAAGTTAGCCAAATTGAATGTTGGAGAGACCTCCCATCCTCTTGGAAGTTCCACCACATACACATTATTGTTGATATGTTGCAGAACTTTTCAAGGGCCAATGTTCCTTGGTTTTAGCTTGTTGTAGGTTCCCATTGGGAATTGTTTCTCCAGGATGTAAACCATGACGAGATCCCCCTCTTTGATAACAACTCTCTTTCACTCCCTGTCAACCTCTACTTTGTACTTTTTATTTGAGTTTTCAATAATGAAAACCACTTTAGTTTGGTTATCGTCAATGTGAGAGGCCATGTGTTCAACAGCCACACTGTACCCAGGAAACTCAAGCAATAGAATTAAGTCTGTGGTTCGGCGACTGCCGATATACACCGCTGCAAAAGGAGTTTTCCCCGTGGTTTGATTCGCCACATTATAGAATGAAAACTCAGTCAGGGTGAGAATGAGATCCCATCGCTTAAGACGATCAACACACAAATGGCGGATAAGAGTGTCGAGAGTGCGATTGATGACTTTTGTTTGGCCATCTTTTTGGGGTTGGAAGGAGTTTCTGAAATCCAAGTATGTCTGAAACATTCTCTATAGAGTACACAAGAAATGACTGAAGAAACGGTTTTCACGATCAAATGTGATGGTTTTCGGAATGACATGGAGTTGCACAACGTCCTGAAAGAATAATGTAGAATCATAAGAAGCATTAGTCATCTTTTTTGCAGGGAATGAAGTGCGCCATCTTTGCGAATTGATTGAACCTCACAATGAAAAAGCCATGGAACTGTTAGGTACGTACAAAATCCATGGATATGTCTTTCCAGAAGGCCTCCAGAATAGGTAGTGGCATATGCAAGCCAATATCTTGAGCATGCCCCTTGTCCTCTTGAAAAGACATACACTTTCACACCATCTTAGCAACATATTGTTTCAATTGTGACCAAAAGAATTGCCTCTCCACTAAAGAAATGATTTTTTCCTTCTCGAAGTTCCCAATACGGTGTATCTCGGTAGCTATGATCTCCTGTATCGACCCTTGAGGAATGAACAAGCGGTCTTGGAATAAAAAAATCCATCCTACAGCATAAAGTAGCCCACAAATGTCCCTTGTTGGAAACGTGCCCATTCTTTGATGAAATTCACATCTTTTGGATATTGGTCTTTTAAACACTCCAATTCCACAACCTCATTTCGCATGGTGATGAGTGTATGAGCACACAATGCGTTTGCCTCTTTATTTTTACAACCACTCTTGTGCTTAATTACAAAAATGAACTGCTACAGAAAGGTGACCTATCGGACGTGCATCCTGCTGAGATTCTTCTAGGATTCTTTTAGGAATGTATATATTTTTGGGCTTCATGGTCGGTATGGCGGATGAACTCTCACTGGAAAAGTCACTGCTCCCAATGATTCAGATCTCGTACCACGACATATAGTTCAATCTCATATGTATCCCACTTGTGATGTAAGTCGCTCAGTTACTCACTCATAAAAGTAATTGGTTGTCTAGATTGAGAAATGATAGCATTAATCCCGATAATGGATGTGTCTATTTCTAACTCGAATGACTTGCTGAAGTCGGGAAATGCCAAACCAAGCAGCAGGAAACTTCTCCTTAATGGTGGTGAAGCTCTCTTCAGCTGTGTCGCCCCAATGAAAATTTACCTTCTTCAAACAACCTATAAGCTACACAACGAATGAGTTGAAATCTCAGATAATCCTTCGATAAAAGGTAAAAATCCCATGGAAACTTTTCTATTTACTAATATTCTTGGGTTGGGGCCACTCCCGGATGACTTGGAATTTTCTCCTCATCGATTTGAATTTCCTCATCCAATACTACATACTGAAGTAAGATCAACTTGTGAAGCATGAAACCACACTTCTTAAGGTTGACATAAATGGAGTTTTCCTCCAAAGCTCAGAGTGTCTCCTTTAGATGTTCAATATGAAGAACATTAGTCTTGCTATATATTAAGATATCATCGAAATAAAACACAATGAACTTATTAATGTACGACTTCATAACTAGGTTCATGAGCCTCATAAAAGTGCTAGGGGTGTTGGATAGCCCGAATGGCATCACCAACCACTAGTACAACCCCTCCTTGGTCTTGGAGGCTGTCTTCCATTCATCCCCTAACCGAATTCAAAGTTGATGATAACCATTCTAAAGTTCTAACTTTAAAAACACCGTATCCCCTTGAAGCATATCAAACATATCATCGAATCGCAAGATTGAGAATCTGTACTTGACGGTGATTTTGTGTAGAGACCCGTATCTTGACGTACATGGACATTACATTACTTTTACGGAATACTTAGTACATAACAAAAACACACACACAAGGACCGTAATAGTTTAGTATCTTTGGAAACTCAGAATATAATCTTCTAATCGTGGTGAAAAACCTTCAACATCTCCCATAAAGATCTTCCTTTTTTTTACCTAAAACCTTTATTTATATCCTGGAGAAAAGAAAACATAAAAGGGTGAGCTCAAATTCTCAGTAAGGGTAAACAAAAGAAATATCAATCACGTCATATTCATAAGAACATAACATTTTGGAAATCTTAACCTGCAAAAGAGATCATAATATCATAACATGGGATAAATCATAGTAGTGAAATGTAATCCCAATAATCATAACTTAAAACATGAAACTTTTTGACATACACACATAATCATAGAGAATCATTTCTTATTAGTCAAGACTCATTGCCAAGACTATCTTAGTGGACAAAGTCCCTTTCTGATCCGAGTCACCCTCGTTTCAGTCCTGTTTCACTGAACCGGTATAACCTACCATTCCAGCCATGTCTATCTCATGAGATATAAAATATTTACCCAATGCATTGGAGGGAGATATAGGTCCCACCCAAATCATAATGATACCATTCTTATGTGTTCCACAAAATCATAAACCATACATCATAGCATAACCCATGTAATACAAATGGGAATCTTAAACATCATGACATCATAAAACAATTCATATAGGATAAAGGAATTCATAAAAATATTTCCATCACAACATAATCAAATCCATGTAATAATAGGGATATAAACAGAACCCTTTATTATCTTAGATGGAAAATAATTTTGATAAAACACTTGAACTCCATTCTTGAGGAAAATATCCTTTCTAATTCAAAAACATTTTTTCCTTTCTTAACATGTCATACAATTTTAAACTAAAATAAGTTGATTAAAAATAAACTTGAAAACTTGTAAAGGAATCTTCTTGGAAATAATGTTTTAAAAATCCATTCATGCCGTATAAGTTAAAAAAACATTCTTCGTACTTTTGTCGAAAAAGTCAAAAAGTACCTCGTACGAAAAACGACAAAAGATTCCTTTCGTATCCTTTACTAAAAACTCACAAAAGGGTAAAATTGGATTTAAACAATTGTAGGTGGATGGAAATACTATTATATATTGAGTAAACATGGATGTGGATGATAAAATACACCCCAGTAAATGCCAAAGTATAAACAATCTCGGATAAAAATGAGATTGTGATATTTTCCCTTACCTTAAGTCTGATTTGCTTCGTAAGTGTCCGAACCTCCTGTATAATGATTTAAATAATGTCATTAACTTATTACAGAATCATATTCATTGTTATGATATCATATATGGTTCACTTATGACTTTATATTACCCTTTCTTTTGTAAATTCCATGTTAAAGAAGCGTTTTTGGTAAAATCGGTTCATTTATCGTAGGTGTTTGGACTTGTTGTTCTTGACATTATTATTACTTATATCATGATTTACTTACTTCAAGAATATAAAACATGATTTATATATCATATATATTCAGTATATATATATATAATAAATGAAATGAAACACACCGTTCATGGAGACGGTAGTCCGTACGTACGCATGAACGCTGTTTTCCTTTCCTTATTGTCTTGAATGGAAGTAAGTAGATGAAATACATATATACATAAATCCAGTAGCTTTATAATGTCATATATTTCATTATTATTGCTTATATATACTTTATAATCATTCTTAAATGGTTAACATGGAGAATGAATCTCATCGCGTCGTGGAGACGGTAGTCCGTACGTACGCACGAGCGATGATATCATTCTCATGATCGTGAACTTGTGTTGAAGTGTATGTATACTATTTCAGTATCAATATCACTTTATAATAATCATATATAGTTACTCATTACACCATTATACCCATCCAATTAAGGTGGTGGCGGAAAATAGATTACACCACGGCGTGGAGACGGTATTCCGTACGTACGCACGCGTGGTGATTTCCTTTTTCTGTAGGATGGATAGAAGGCTAATTAGAGTTGTTTCATATTTATAATAACATATCAGTATATAATAAATACTTATGTTATTACTTTATCATGAAACAACTAAAGAACAAGAAGTTGAAGAATAAAGAAATTGAAAAAGATCGGTAATGGATATTACCTCTTTTTGACGCGCCTTTTCTTAACCTCCACTTAAGGAACTAAGGATGGTCTTTGAAGAAGACCAGGACCTCTAGGATGATACTAGGGAAGTGGAGAAGAGATTTTGGCAGGTTTTTTCCGAGCTTGAAGGCTCAAAGTGGTGTGAGGAAGAGGGGGAGGAGGTGCCCTTTTATAAGGGAGGAGAGGGGCACCTTAGGAAAATCTCAAAATATTATTTTATATTAAGGTCAAATTCGGTTTATAATGGTTCCAAAGGGTCTTATTTAGAAGATAAAGTGGGGATGGGTCGAAATACTCTCATACAATAGGATTTAGACAAGTTTATGTTATTATTTTAACCTTATCAATTAGATTTAACTCTAAGTTAAATAATTTAACTTTTACCGTGTCTTTTTGTTTTTTTACACTATATGGTTAATAAACTTACTATAACAATCCAAACAAACCCCAAGTTGTTTATTATTAATATATATATCCTTATCTAAGTCATTTGGCCGAACCTTATATTTTTACGAATTAAATAACAATTAATAATATAATATTTGTTTTAAAAACTAATTTATGTCAATTTTGACACTATTTGGTACATGATTTTTATGAAATTCATAACAGAATGATAAGTTCGAAAACAGTTACTAATATCAACAATAACATGTCATATTAACCTAGAAAATTAATTTAAGTCATAAAAAGTCTCAAATTACATTTATTTGGGCATTTATAACATCAATTATCTCAATATTTCATTAATAAGACAATTACTGCATCATCTTTGTGTCATAATAAATGATAATTATTTAATCCCAAAAAATTCTAAATAAATTCCTATGATGTAGATAATTTTATTAAATTTTTGAAGATTATTCATGTTCGAAGTTTCATGAAGTTTATCACTAGATTAAAATTATTATACTTATAAGATTTAAGAAAGTGACATGTTGTCACATTCTTTGGTTTTAATAATAATTAAATTATTTTCATTTAAAAAATTTAATTAAATGAATCTAATCTGACCCTTAGGTGATATGGGTAGACTTTTAGTCATCCAATATGATTTTTACATTTGTTAGGGTAATTTTAAAATATTATATTTACCCTTAATTACCCGATTTACCTTTAACTATAGTAAATAAAATTTACCGTAGTTACTATTCACAATGCCCAAAAATAAAAAGTAGCTTATTAACATAATTTGGACCCACTGATTCCAAATATGGAATCCATTTTTCCAAATTCAATACACAAAAGTTGCAGAAATTAAATTAAAATTAATCCCGTTGTCGAAAGAAAACGGGTTTTTCTTTAAAACATTGCAAAAGATTGAATTGATTTAACCTACGAATTCAAGGTAAAATCAATGCTAATGACATAAATTATATTAAATGGTAAAAATATATTATATTTATACTTTAAAACCATTCAATATTATAATTTAACCACATAAGATATTACGATGAAAAAAGTTGTTTTTAATTAAAATATAGCGTGTTTTTACTATTCATTAAAATATGAAAGTTATCGGAAAAATATCAAAACATTGTCTAATGTAAATTTTTATATCCAGATTCAAAAGAAGAATTTTATTTTTTCAAATTGAACATATAAACATTTCAAAACTAGATTTAAAGTGGGTGCGCCATCAAAAGGCGGCAAAACTGCATTTTTTGAAAAATACTTATTTTACCCGAAAAAATTATTTTGTTCTTATACCATGTTCTAGAAATGTGTAAGATGAATAATAATGTTATAAAATTCAAAATTTAGTTAATACTATTCATAACGGCTAGTTCATGACAATATTATAATAATATATCATTGTTTATTAAAACCCGGTATTGCGTACAACACACGCTATCGAGGAAGGTCGCGATTGCGTGTAATGCAAGCCAAGTCAAGGTTTCGTGTAGTGCACAACTCCTTTGTTGTTGTGTATAACAGAATCCAACCATATTTTATTTATACATTGAATATATATATATATATATATATATATATATATACTCAATGTTGCGTAGAATAACTATTATCAAAATTGTGGGTAACACGATCCAAGAATAGTGTTGCGTATACTGCAAGATAATACGGTGTTGCGTATAGCGCAAGGTAATCTTGGTGTAACATACAACACAAGACATTAATGAAAGAATATTTTTCATAAAATCTTGGGGTGTTACATTCTACCCCCCTTAAAATGAATTTCTCCCTCGAAATTCGTCGGGGTTATAAATGGTTTACTACTTGAAAGTTTGTTTAATAGAATGCCAAAACATGGATTTAAAAACTAAAGTATGAAGTGTAACGGTTACCCAAATTAACTCGTCATTGGGTTTCCACGTAGGAGAACATAGGTGAAAATATGGATATGGAAGAAAAATCTAACCATCAGGTTCTGATGGAGAGTGGTAGAGAACATGGCTATGAAAAAGCCAACAATCGCAAATCCATAAATTTGTGATGATCTAGGGTACCATCTGATTCATCAGATATAAGATCACTAGGACAACATTTTTGGTTTTCCATATCATTTCCCTAAAGTTGAAAAATTTGAATGAGAAGAAATACTTACTTGATTTTGGTACAATCTCACTGTTGTTCGTGCTTTGAACAATTTTCACTTCATCTCTTAAAGAAATGAAGTTGAATTTGTTATTCGTGAAGTGTTAACAGATCATGTGATAGAATGATGGGTCATTCCATCTGTCTCAAACAAAAGGTTAGAAAAGTTATCAAAAAAATACATAAGTCCATCAATAGTGAGATTAATCATATATGGTTCCTAAAATGGACGTATTCTTCATATATCATACTGCTTAATATAATAAAACTAGTTTCTACTAAACAGGGAATTCCTGTAGGCCAGTGGTAGGCGATAAAGGCCAGTCGCACTTCGGTTGTGGGTTCGATTCCCACAGCCTTGTCCGACGTGATGGTCTGTCGCCCGTCCTGCAGGTTGTCCTTTTTCTAAAACTACATTACTATAAAATCCCATCAGTAATATCAAAAAAAGTTATATCCTTAAACAGTACTTAAAATATGTCCAACATAATCCATTCCAATATTTAGGCTTATCTAAAATACTTCGGTCCAAGCTCATAGTATAAAGAAAACAATTACTTGAAATGTCATCAACCAAGCATGTGAATACCATCATTTATCCCCCATATATCTTGTTCGTCACATTCCAGTCATGTGAATACCATAATCATGTAATCTCTTGAAAAATGAATACCCATTGAATCTTGGTAAAAACATGAGTGCTGTCAAAATTTAACGCATTCCACATACCAAAAACCCAAAATTCTATATACTCAAACCATGATATACCTATTTCCTTATATCAGTCATGAGCTCATGAATACTATCAAACATTTAATTTTCTTCTTATCCCTTCATTATGCGCATATCATTTAAATTCCAAAAATATCTGAATAATCTATCATGGATACTGGTACCATTAATCATACACTTTCAAAACTCAAGGAAAGACAACAGTGTAACAATCCTTAGATGTCTCTTTATTCCATAGTACCATGAGATTACTTATACAACATTACACATGATAAACATGTAATCATTCCACTACATTCTTAAACCATTGACCGAGCTTCAACAATTCTTTCATCTCACATATCATTTGTAGTCTCTTCATCATCATCAACATAAATACTACCCATACGACCATACTGATTCTCTTCATGAGACTTTACCTTAGGGAATTGGTTTGCATAATGCCCGTACATTCCACATTTAAAACATCTAACCATTGTTGATGTCGTAGAAATACCATTATCCTCATCCCTGGTGTTAACTGAACCTTTTCCTTTGCACTTACTGGCTTTGTGTCCTTCTTTTCCACACCCAAAGCATCTTCCAGTTCCTTTGAAACATTCTCCTTGATGCCTCTTCCCACATGATTTACATAGGGGAAATTGAACTTTCTTTCCTCTATGATCATCATGAAACTTCATCTTTCTCTTATTAGCTGAGTCAGGAAACTTACCAAATTTTACTTTATTGATCATATTATGAGATTGATGATTCGGCATAATAATGATGTTTGGACTTCCAAATCCCATTTCATTTGGTTTCTCATGAAGAATATCATTCCATTGTCCATCATATCCTCCATTATCGTGAATCACCTTGTTTCCAGCCATTTTCTAAAACCTAAAAAGAATAGTGTGAGAGGAAAAAATCATAATAAAGGGGGAGTAACTTCAATATCTAACATATTTGGTTTAATCTAATATCGTTACCATATTTCTAGGACTATATCCTATACGTATACTTATCCTTAGGGGCATACCTAGACATACCTTAGAAATATCTCTAGGGATCTCACTAACGTTCTCACATCCTAGTTTCCAAAGGTTGACTAAACCTTTCCTCTGATACCAACTGTAGAGACCCGTATCTTGACGTACATGGACATTACATTACTTTTGAGGAATACTTAGTACATAACAAAAACACACACACAAGGACCGTAATAGTTTAGTGTCTTTGGAAACTCGGAATATAATCTTCTAATCGTGGTGAAAAATCTTCAACATCTCCCATAAAGATCTTCCCTTTTTTACCTAAAACCTTTCTTTATATCCTGGAGAAAATAAAACATAAAAGGGTGAGCTCAAATGCTCAGTAAGGGTAAACAAAAGAAATATCAATCACATCATATTCATAAGAACATAACATTTTGGAAATCATAACCTGCAAAAGAGATCATAATATCATAACATGGGATAAATCATAGTAGTGAAATGTAATCCCAATAATCATAACTTAAAATATGAAACTTTGTGGCATACACACATAATCATAGAGAATCATTTCTTATTAGTCAAGACTCATTGCCAAGACTATCTTAGTGGACAAAGTCCCTTTCTGATCCGAGTCACCCTCGTTTCAGTCCTGTTTCACTGAACCGGTATAACCTACCATTCCAGCCATGTCTATCTCATGAGATATAAAATCTTTACCCAATGCATTGGAGGGAGATATAGGTCCCACCCATCTCATAATGATACCATTCTTATGTGTTCCACAAAATCATAAACCATACATCATAGCATAACCCATGTAATAAAAATGGGAATCTTAAACATAATGACATCATAAAACAATTCATATAGGATAAAGGAATTCATAAAAATATTTCCATCACAACATAATCAAATCCATGTAATAATAGGGATAGAAACAGAACCCTTTATTATCTTAGATGTAAAATAATTTTGATAAAACACTTGAACTCCATTCTTGAGGAAAATATCCTTTCTACTTCAAAAACATTTGTTCCTTTCTTAACATGTCATACAATTTTAAACTAAAAGAAGTTGATTAAAAATAAACTTGAAAACTTGTAAAGGAATCTTCTTGGAAATAATGTTTTAAAAATCCATTCATGCCGTATAAGTTAAAAAAACATTCTTCGTACTTTTGTCGAAAAAGTCAAAAAGTAACTCGTACGAAAAACGACAAAAGATTCATTTCGTATCCTTTACTAAAAACTCACCAAAGGGTAAAATTGGATTTAAACAATTGTAGGTGGATGGAAATACTATTACATATTGAGGAAACATGGATGTGGATGATAAAATACACCCCAGTAAATGCCAAAGTATAAACAATCTCGGATAAAAATGAGATTGTGATATTTTCCCTTACCTTAAGTCTGATTTGCTTCGTAAGTGTCCGAACCTCCTGTATAATGATTTACATAATGTCATTAACTTATTACAGAATCATATTCATTGTTATGATATCATATATGGTTCACTTATGACTTTAGATTACTCGTTCTTTTGTAAATTCCATGTTAATGAAGCGTTTTGGGTAAAATCGTTTCATTTATCATAGGTGTTTGGACTTGTTGTTCTTGACATTATTATTACTTATATCATGATTTACTTACTTCCAGAATATAAAAAATGATTTATATATCATATATATTCAGTATATATATATATATAATAAATGAAATGAAACACACCGTTCATGGAGACGGTAGTCCGTACATACGCATGAACGCTGTTTTCCTTTCCTTATTGTCTTGAATGGAAGTAAGTAGATGACATACATATATACATAAATCCAGTAGCTTTATAATGTCATATATTTCATTATTATTTCTTATATATACTTTATTATCATTCTTAAATGGTTAACATGGAGAATGAATCTCATCGCGTCGTGGAGACGGTAGTCCGTACGTACGCACGAGCGATGATATCGTTCTCATGATCGTGAACTTGTGTTGAAGTGTATGTATACTATTTCAGTATCAATATCACTTTATAATAATCATATATAGTTACTCATTACACCATTATACCCATCCAATTAAGGTGGTGGTGGAAAATAGATTACACCACGGCGTGGAGACGGTATTCCGTACGTACGCACGCGCGGTGATTTCCTTTTTTCGTAGGATGGATAGAAGGATAATTAGAGTTGTTTCATATTTATAATAACATATCAGTATATAAGAAATACTGATGTTATTACTTTATCATGAAACAACTAAAGAAGAAGAAGTTGAAGAAGAAAGAAATTGAAAAAGATCGGTAATGGATATTACCTCTTTTTGATGGGCCTTTTCTTAACCTCCACTTAAAGAACTAAGGATGGTCTTTGAAGAAGACCAGAACCTCTAGGATGATACTAGGGAAGTGGAGAAGAGATTTTGGCAGGGTTTGGCCGAGCTTGAAGGCTCAAAGTGGTGTGAGGAAGAGGTAGAGGAGGTTCCCTTTTATAAGGGAGGAGAGGGGCACCTTAGGAAAATCTCAAAATATTATTTTATATTAAGGTAAAATTCGGTTTATAATGGTTCCAAAGGGTCTTATTTAGAAGATAAAGTGGGGATGGGTCGAAATACTCTCATCCAATATGATTTAGACAAGTTTAGGTTATTATTTTAACCTTATCAATTAGATTTAACTCTAAGTTAAATAATTTAACTTTTACCGTGTCTTTTTGTTTTCTTACACTATATGGTTAATAAACTTACCATAACAAGCCAAAAGAACCCCAAGTTGTTTATTATTAATATATATATCCTTATCTAAGTCATTTGGCCGAACCTTAGATTTTTAGGAATTAACTAACAATTAACAATATAATATTTGTTTTAAAAACTAATTTATGTCAATTTTGACACTATTTGGTACATGATTTTTATGAAATTCATAACAGAATGATAAGTTCGAAAAAAGTTACTTATATCAACAATAACATGTCATATTAACCTAAAAAATTAATGTAAGTCATAAAAAGTCTCAAATTACATTTATTTGGGCATTTATAACATCAATTATGTCAATATTTCATTAATAAGACAATTACTGCATCATCTTTGTGTCATAATAAATGATAATTATTTAATCCCTAAAAATTCTAAATAAATTCCTATTATGTAGATAATTGTACTAGATTTCTGGATATTATTCATGTTCTAAGTTTCATGAAGTTTATCACTAGATTAAAATTATTATACTTATAAGATTTAAGAAAGTGACATGTTGTCACATTCTTTGGTTTTAATAATAATTAAATTATTTTCATTGAAAAAATTTAATTAAATGAATCTAATCCGACCCTTAGGTGATATGGGTCGAATTTTAGTCATCCAATAGGATTTTGACATTTGTTAGGGTAATTTTAAAATATTATATTTACCCTTAATTATCCGATTTACCTTCAACTATAGTAAATAAAATTTACCGTAGTTACTATTCACAATGCCCAAAAATAAAAAGTAGCTTATTAACATAATTTGGACCCACTTATTCTAAATATGGAATCCATTTTTCCAAATTCAATACACAAAAGTTGCAGAAATTAAATTAAAATTAATCCCGTTGTCGAAAGAAAACGGGTTTTTCTTTAAAACATTGCAAAAGATTGAATTGATTTAAACTACGAATTTAAGGTAAAATCAATGCTAATGACATAAATTATATTAAATGGTAAAAATATATTCTATTTATACTTTAAAACCATTCAATATTATAATTTAACCACATAAGATATTATGATGAAAAAAGTTGTTTTTAATTAAAATATAGCGTGTTTTTACTATTCATTAAAATATGAAAGTTATCGGAAAAATATCAAAACATTATATAATGTAAATTTTTATATCCTGATTCAAAAGAATAATTTTATTTTGTCAAATTGAACATATAAACATGTCAAAACTAGATTTAAATTTGGTGCGTCATCAAAAGGCGGCAAAACTGCATTTTTTGAAAAATACTTATTTTACCTGAAAATTTTATTTTGTTCTTATACCATGTTCTAGAAATGTGTAAGATGAATAATAATGTTATAAAATTCAAAATTTAGTTAATACTATTCATAACGGCTAGTTCATGACAATATTATAATAATATATCGTTGTTTATTAAAACCCGGTATTGCGTACAACACACGCTATCGAGGAAGGTCGCGATTGCGTGTAATGCAAGCCAAGTCAAGGTTTCGTTTAGTGCACAACTCCTTTGTTGTTGCGTATAACAGAATCCAACCATATTTTATTTATACATTGAATATGTATATATATATATATATATATATATACTCAAGGTTGCGTAGAATAACTATTATCAAAATTGTGTGTAACACGATCCAAGAATAGTGTTGTGTATACTGCAAGCTAATACGGTGTTGCGTATAGCGCAAGGTAATCTTGGTGTAACATACAACACAAGACATTAATGAAAGAATATTTTTCATAAAATCTTGGGGTGTTACATTTTGTTGATGGCTTAACTATCAACACACATTTACCATGAGCCATTTCTCTTGGGTACCAATAAAGCAAGAATGATGCAGGGGTTTATGCTCTCTCGCATGAAGCCTTTATTGAGCAACTCTTGTACTTGCCTCTAGAGATGTGGTGTTGGATATCCCTGTTCGGTGGTAAACCCACTGGCAACTCTCAGAGCATGGATCTTCTTATTTCTATAACTTTAGATGTACCAAAATGTGACTTCCAATTTCTTCCAGATACAATTGGCTGCTTTGCATGAAGATATCTGACTATATATATTCCTAGTTATAGAACACAACAAAGTATTGTGTACCTTGTAATTCAGTTGATATTCCAGTTTCTCTTGGTTGGTGAAGGTTCTAACTTCTTTGTCTGGTATTTTGTAATCTCCAGTAAGCATGACAAAGTTTTCCACTCCAGTATTAATGAAAAAAGTTTTCATTCAATCTCTCCAGTACTCATAATCATTCCCATCAAAAATAGGTGGTCTGGTTGGGATTAGGTTGTTAATTGATCCAATATTCATTCCTACCATCTTATAAAACAATACTTTTCCACTCCACACGTTAGTGTAGTAAGTAAATATAAACAAAAGATTTGTAAAAGAAATGCAATTGTC
The DNA here is from genome assembly GCA_963277665.1 of Viscum album. Taxonomy (NCBI): domain Eukaryota; kingdom Viridiplantae; phylum Streptophyta; class Magnoliopsida; order Santalales; family Viscaceae; genus Viscum; species Viscum album. Next base: position 341,260,252 of record OY728167.1, read on the forward strand.
TTACAGAAAGAAATAAAGCAAGTAATATAAATCAGTGAAAACCTGCTCTGATACCAATTTTTGGATCATAATATAGATGTAAATGTATATGAGATCACACAATACAAGAGGGGGGGTGAATTGTAGGTTTAAAAACTTAGTATTAAAACTCTAAATAAAGAACTTAGTTTAAGAGGTCTTTAACTAATACAATTCACAACCAATACAAATGACCATACGGATCTTGGATCCGATGGATATGATATGATGTAATACCACTAGTAATGAAATACAATTGTATTTGAATTGAATACAATGATCATAGTAATACAAATGTAAATTATTCTACCATACAACATATAGAATCTTTTAATACAATATGTAATGAATGAATCGTAATTTAAACAATTACAATAGAAAAGAATATGAATAGAAAGAAGAAACAAAATGATTCCCTTTCTATTATAAATAGCAGCGGAAATGTAAAGGTATTACAATTCTTTTATCCCAAAGAGTAGGGCATCCTTTCACCTAGGATAAAAGGTTTGTCTTACCACCACCTTGGTAAGCCCTCAATACGACGATCAACAAGACTATCGACACGACTGTACTTCTATCCCCGGAAGCCCTCGATTAAGAAGGTAATCAACACCTCTGTCTTTTAAACACTTGAAAGCCCTCGATGTGATGATCGACAACACGTCTTCCTATCCCCGGAACCCCTCGATTGTTATCGCAATGATCGGTCGCACAAAGAAAAACAAAGCACTTATAGAAATACAAGAACTTGGAAGAAACTGGTCACGCCTTGTATCTTCAAGGTTTTCGCACGAAGCAAGAGAGAAGTCGCACTATCTCTCTCTAGAACTTGATAGTAGCAAAATTTGTTTTCTCTGGTTCGAATGACCTCATATTTATAGGCCTCCAGTTCCAACGGTCATATTTCCTCCAATGGTCATATTTATTCACAAAATTTGGAGGGATTTGGACACCTGACATTACAACGGTAAAACAAAATAGAATGCACGACATCGTTTTGATTGGTATATAACTAATTCAACGACATCGTTTTTGTTAGACAACAATAAGTACATAAGTATGAAAGAATGAGTAAGTTGAAACATGTATGCGGTATTGGAGTAAGACATGAGTTCAATGTATTTCATGAGTACGATAAATGACTAGGTTACGATGTGTATTGTAATTATGATGCATATCATGGTTACAATACATATCGTGATTACAATACATTTACAATGCTAAACATAGATAAGACTCACATCGTGGTTACGATTCATAACATGGTTACGATGCACGATGTGATTACGATGTATAACCTGGTTACGATTCATGGTTAGGATACAATACTTAACCTAGTTATGATACATGATTATGATACAGTACTTAACCTGGTTATGATGCATGATTATGATACAATACATAACTTGGTTACGATGCATGATTATGATGCATAATATAAATACAATTCATAACCTAGTTACAATGCATGGTTACGAAAATATCAAATGTGGTTACAATTGTAAAACAATTTATGTGGTTACGATGAGAAACAATCTAAGTGGTTACTATTGAAAACAAACAACATATAATTACATTGTAGAACAACAACATGTGCGGTTATGATGGAAAACAAGATCTGTGATTTCGATTGTAAAACAAGATCTGTGATTTCGGTAAATGTGATTTCGATGAGAATACAACATATATGAAAACGATAAGTAGTTTGTAATTTCCAAAACAAAAAGATCAATGGGAAAGTCAAAACACATTTTGACTCAACAGAGAGTATATGATTTTGAATTACTCGAGAATGAAGGAGTGCTGACTAGATGGGGATATCGTCCCATTCCTTTCAAGGAGGCGAGCACCATCTTCCACCACATGGTGAAGTTGGTATAATTAAGACGGTCATCTACGTGTTGCGTGAATGTCATGTTCATCTCAGACATCAGAGAAGGTACGGGAAGGGACACAAAAGATGGAGAAGTGGCCATAACAGCAAGAGGTTTAGCAACAGAGCAGATCTTAACTGAATTAAGACGATCTACATAGGGAGAAAACTGTCAAGGAAACTGCTGGACAACGTCAGACAATTACTACAAGGTATCTTGTCGGTGTCGGGAAACAAATATATGGTAAGGGTTCTGGGTAGAGATTTCTAGTTATGGCAGAAATCTGTTGGCAGAGTGAGCACCAGGGATCGTTAGAAGAAGGGGAAATGACTAAAGTTGATGGTGAAGAGAGGCTGGATAAGGGCCATGGTCTTGATCTTGTAAGCCAAATATGTGAAAGTCTTCATATTTTATTGGGTTGCTTGGTTGCTAGGTGCCTGGCTGCTAGACTGGACAACACTGCTGGAGGATGGAATCCTGGCAAGTGAGGGTTGTTGCGTCTGGATGTTAGGCCCTACCTGCTTAGAGGTGCTCAAGATTCCTGGGTGCGTAAGGGTGCCTGAGTGTGTGGGACAGGCCCGGGGTGCCCGGAGGCAAGGTTCCTGGCTGGGGTTGGTATGCCTGACATGGGTGAGCCCCCTGGGCAATGAGAGAGAGAGAGAGAGAGGTGAGAGTCCTTTGGGTTTTCTGGGCTTTGATGCCATTTAGAAGAAATAGGATTTTATGCCATGCCTATTCAACGAGGTCAAAACTCTTTATTTATACTGGTGATAAAGAGAGATGATATACCGATAGACCTATTCAAATATAATGAATCTAGACACATCCATATTCTAGACACATAATTTCTCTAACAAATATGAAGACTCTACTGCTAAATCGGAAATGGATGTAGCTGATTTTGAAGAAGTTCTAGCACCATCAAATGTTGGAAAAATCGGGAGAACAATTGAGGTTGCTGAAGACAACATTGTGGGTGAAAAATTTTCCGCGGCACAAACAAGGAGAATGAAAATTATTGAGAGGAAAACATCATTATTACAAGTTGAACTCAGTTTTTTTTTTGAGAGTTTTCTATAGATAATTCATGGATTAATGTCATGAATTAAGAGCCGGAATGAAAGTTTACACATAATTTGATGAAGTTCTTGTGGATGAAACTTTTTCTCATGTTGCAAGGTTGGAAACAATCAATTTTTTTTTTTGCTATTGTTGTCCAAAGAGGCTTTTGTTAGAACCTGGGAACCAACTGGACTTCTATATATGAACAACATCATTATTACAAGTTGAACTCAGTTTTTTTTTTGAGAGTTTTCTATAGATAATTCATGGATTAATGTCATGAATTAAGAGCCGGAATGAAAGTTTACACATAATTTGATGAAGTTCTTGTGGATGAAACTTTTTCTCATGTTGCAAGGTTGGAAACAATCAATTTTTTTTTTGCTATTGTTGTCCAAAGAGGCTTTTGTTAGAACCTGGGAACCAACTGGACTTCTATACATGAACAGCGGCTATGCCAACCAGATTTACAATAGGTGAAAGAAGAAGAATAGTGGTTAAAGAAGTATAGAACTATAGTACTATAGACATACCCTCGAGAGATCCCCGGGAACTCCCGCCCAAGCCACAAGGCAACATCTCAACCCACATTCTTCATTTCTTCCTCTTTCCAGCACCCCCCCCATAACAGCTTTGCCTTACCCCTCACGTGGCTTCCAACAGAATTTCTCCAGTTCTACTCTCCCCTATGTAAAGACTCTTATGCCCCCTTCTAGAGGGAGCCTTCCAGGCTGCGCTGTACCTCCCCAGCTTGCAAGATCTTTATCAGCTTTAAAGACTATTACGTGAATTTCAAATCTATTTTCTTTTATGGTTGGCTCAAAAAAGAATTATATATTGAACAACCATATGGTTTCTAGTTGGATGATGATGAAAACAATGTATGCAAACTGAAGAAAACAGTGAATGGGTTTTTTCAAGCACTAAAAACTTGGTATTTCAGACTTTATTCTCATTTGAAGAGGCTGAAATTCTGAAGAGGTGGTGTTGATCACAATCTTTATGCGAAGAATGATGGTGAAGATTAATTGATGCTTTTGGTATATGTAGATTGTTAAACCCAGTTTTATTATATTGGGTATTTCCGAGTTCCACATCGGAAGACTCCACCATATATTCCTTTTTACTCATCTATAAAAGAATGTTCCCAACTCACATTGAGGTAAGGGGAATTCGCCAATCTATATGGTATTAAAGGGTGTTCTCTAACCCGAGCCCTCCCTCCCAATTTTTTTCCTCTCCCCATATAGGGTTTCAACAGTTCCCCTGTGCGCGCGACACTCGCCGAACCAGGCGGCCTCCCACAGCAAGAACTGGCCTCGCCCTCCTGCCGCACCTCCCAATCCTGATGTCGTCGCTCGAAGGGCCCGCCTCTCCCGGCACATCCCAGTTCCGACGCCGTTGCCCGACTGACCCGCCTCTCTCGGCAAATCCCGGTCCCGACGCCAGATCCCGAAGATCCTCCCCATCCGATGCGGCGCTCTCTCGGAGTTGTCCGGTATGGCCCAGCCCGCTCGCAGCTTCCCAGCTTCGCGACCGGCCCATTTCCAGCGGCCTGCTTCCCGCAGGGCGACCACCGACTCCGTCATGGTTGGTACTCCCACCCGCAGGACTCCGACACCACCTCCAGTTACCGACACTCCTGCCAGGACGCCCTCTCGCCTCAGTTGTCGGCCTTCCCGCAAGGCATCTCCATACTTCATCCCTCAGTCTGTGTGCTCGCCTGAGCAGTTGTCCCATGCTCTATCACTGGTTCTCCCACAAGGCGGTCCTCCTTCATCCAGCACCTGTTATAGATTGACGCTCTCACAGGAGATTGCATTTATACAATCTTATCGAGTTGTTGTGCCACCGTCCTCTTCTCCAGCCACCATTACTCAGACTGATGACTTTCCCACCTGTGTATCTCATTGAACGACGGTTTGGATGATTGACTCTGGTGTGTCTGAACATCTCACAAGGGATTCCGGTGTGTTCACTACTTGTCATCCATATACCGGTGCCTCTGCAATTACTATTGTTAATGGATCAACCATCCCCATTGTGGGATTTGGCACTTTCCCCTTGATCCCGTCTATTCGCCTGACTTCAGTTGCTCATGCTCCTCATAGTCCATTTAATCTTATCTCCATCATAAAACTCACCAAAGACATAAATTGTGTTGCTACTTTTACCTCCTCTGGTGTTGTTTTTCAGGAGCGAATGACTAATCGGGAACTTGGTCGAGGTCAACTTCGGAATGGGGTGTACATGTTCGATACCACACCATTTCTTGCTTGCTCATCCACCTCTGCCCGTGACCTTGACCTACATTTTCGCCTTGTTCATCCACCGACTTCCGTCCTACATAAGCTTTGCCCCCAATTTAGTTCTCATCTTTCCTTCCTTTGTGAATCCTATAAGTTTGCTAAACATCATCGGGTGACATATGTTCCTCGACTCGAAATGTGTGCCGCGAATCCTTTCAACCTTGCTCAATCTGATATATGGGGTTCTTGTAGGATTCCTAGCCAGTCCGGGTACAGTTATTATATATCCTTTATTGATGACTACTCGCGCATGACTTGACTTTACCTTCTTCGTGATCAGTATGAAGTGTATTTTACTTTTAAGACATTTTATAATGAAATTATTACTAAGTTATCCACCTCCCTTAAATGTCTTCACTCCAAAAATGGTTGAAAATATTTGTCCACCCCCTTTCAGCAGTTTCTCAATGATAAAAGCATCATTCATCATACATCTTTCCCTGATACACCTCAGCAGAATGGAGTGGCTGAGCGCAAACATCGCCATATTTTGGAGACTGCTCATGCCCTCCTATTCCACATGAAGGTGCCTCTCATGTTTTGGGTTGATGTCATCCTGACTGCTACCTACCTCTTAAACCGACTTCCTTCTATTATTCAGGGGGAGACTCCTTTTCAAACTATGTTCTCCTCTCTCCCCCTTATTCCCTTCCGCTCCGTTTGTTTGGGTGTCTGTGTTATGCACATGACACTTGTCCCAACCTCTCTAAGCTCTCTTCTAAATCTATCCGGTGCATTTTTTGGATATTTCCGCACTCAGCGTGGATACCGATGCTTCTCTCCGGACTTACGGTGGTATATTATCTCCGCTGACGTATCATTTGTTGAGATCTCTCCATTCTCTATTCCCTCTCCCCATCTAGACACTACCATAGATGATTGTCTTCCTCTCATCATTCACCTTCCTCTGGTGTCTCCCCCTGCTGATCACCGCTTTGGTACGGTTTACTCCCTTCGCCCATCGACCGTGCCCCCTGTCCAGGTTGAGGACACCATCGCCCCAGCTTCGTCGAATGCTCCTGCCCCAGCACCAGATGACTTGCCTATTGTACTCTGAAAAGGTACTAGTTCTTGTTATAATACTCCTCTCTATACATATTCATATAGAGTTTTCTCAACGCTGGAGACGATATCTATTCCCCGCACGGTTGGTGATGCTAAATCTCACCCGGGGTGGCTACAGGCGATGCGGGATGAACTGCGGGCTCTGGATGACAACCATACGTGGGATCTGGTCCCCCTTCCAGAAGAAAAATAGGCGGTCGACTACAAATGGATTTATATGATCCGTCTCAATGTCGATGACACTCTTCATCATCTCAAAGCCTGTCTTGTGGCGAAGGGCTTTGCTCAGACCTATGACATCGACTATTTTGAGACCTTCTCTCCGGTTTCCAAGATGGCCTCAGTCCGCTTATTCATCTCTCTAGCTGCTCATCATCACTGGCCGCTTTGTCAACTGGATGTCAAGAATTCCTTTCTCCATGGCTTTCTTGACAAAGAGGTCTATCTACAACAACCCCCCAGATTTCATGCCTCTGGAGAAGACTCTCATGTCTGCCGACTTCATCGATCTCTATATGGTCTCAAGAAGTATCCTCGTTCTTGGTTTGACCGCTTTAGCACCATCGTCACCGCCTTTGGACTCTCTCGCAGTGTGAAGGACTGCACCGTCTTCTACCGTACGACGTCCAGCGGCTGCATCCCATTGGTGGTATATGTTGATGATATCATCATCATAGGGAGCAACTCCATTGAAATCACCCAACTCAAGGGGAATCTTCACCAACATTTCCACACCAAAGATCTTGGTCCTCTCACATACTTCCTTGGCATCGAGATCTCTCGTTATACGGACATCATCTTTCTCTGCCAAAAGAAATATGCCATGGATATCTTTCAAGATGTGGGTTTGAGTCAAGAAACTGTTGTAAACACTCCTCGAGCCTGGGGAACGTTCTTTCTATGACGTCACGACACCATTTCCTCACCTTGAGTGCTACCGTCGTCTGGTGGGAAAACTCAATTACCTCATCATGAAACGATCAGACATTGTCTGCGCTGTTGGAAAAATAATTCAGTTCATGGAGCATCGGACAAAATCTCAGTGGGATGCTATCCTCCGCATTTCCAAATATATTAAGAAAGATCCTGTATGTGTTCTTCGGTACTCACATCACACTCATCTGAATGTTGAGGCCTTCTGTGATGTTGACTATGTTGGTTGTCTTGCTACCCACAAGTCTACTTCTGGGTATGTCGTTTTCTTGGAAGGTAACCTCATCTCTTGGCGCAACAAGAACCAGACTGTCGTCTCTAGATTTAGTGTGGAGGCTGAATATCATGTCATGACCACCGTCACTACTGAGATCCTATGGCTTCATCATCTCCTCTATGAGCTTGGATTCCCACCGCAGACATCTGCTCATATCTGGTGTGACAATCATGCGGCCACGAAGAATGCTTCGAATCCCACCTTCCATGAACGGACGAAACATATCGAGGTGGACTGCTACTTTCTTTGTCATCATTTTGAGCAGAACCATATCATTTTTGACCACATTCCGATGGCAGATCAGCTGACCGACACCTTCACAAAAGGTCTCCCGAGAGCTCGTTTGGACTCTTAGTACCAAGCTGGGTATCAACAGCATCGGCAGCCCAGCTTGAGGGGGAGTGTGTGTGGTCTTGTTTTGCTGTCATCTTTCTTTTGTGGGACTCTTGGTCCAAGCTGGGCATGTCCAGCTTGAGGGGGAGTGTTAAACCTAGTTTTATTATATTGGTTATTTTTGAGTCCCACATCGGAATACTCCACCATGTATTCCTTTTTACTCATCTATAAAAGAATGTCCCCACCTCACATTGAGGTAAGGGGAATTCTCCAATCTACATAGATGATGTGATTTTTGTGTGAAAGTAGAGCTAAAATTGTTATGAATTTTCTGAATTAATGAAATATGAATTTGAGATGTCACTTATTAGGTAGTTGACATGTTTCTTTGGTTTGCACATGATTCATCAAAATCAAGGTATATTTATATCATAGTTGAAATATTCCAATAAAATGTTAAAGACATTTGGAATGCCAAATATCAAGCTAGTGTACATAGAATTGGTTGTTGGAACCGAACTTTGTAAAGATGAAGTTGGGGAAGGTGTGGGTGCCACTTTATATAAGAGGATGATTGAAAGATTGTTGTACTTGAAAACAAAAAGGCTTAATGTTGTGTATGCAACTTTCCTGGAAGCAAGATATCAGAGTGCACTTATAGAAAGTCATTTGATGATAGTGAAAATGATAGTAAGTTATATAAAAGGTTTTTTGAGCCGTAATTTGTTTTATTTTTTTTCTAGTGGGCAGGAATTGGTGGCCTATACTGATGTTGAGTGGGGTGCAAACATTGATGGTAGAAAATCTACATTTGGTGGAGCCTTCTATATTTGAAGCTAGTGCATTGGGTATCTGGGTATGAAGCAGGACAACACATCTGTGAGCATCGGTGTGGTTGAATACATTGCAATGGCACAAGCTTATACCCAAATAATTTGGATGAAATAACTGTTGGATGACCTTTCTCAGAAGTTATATACGTCAATCTCCCTTTTTTTATAATAATAAAATTGCAATCAATCTAACAATGCATCCATTTCTGCACTAAAGAACAAAATTTATAGAGATTAGATATCATTTTATCGAGAAGAAGGTTGGGAAAGAAGTTGTGAAGTTAGAGTATATTTTTACATCAAATTGGGTTGAAGATATTTTTACACACACTTCTCAGGCCATTTGAAAGCATATGTGGAACCTTGGCATCAACGGCCTCTGTCACTATGAGGAGATTTGATGGTTCCCTTCGCCCATACATGTTAATGTTAAATCTTATCTTTTTTTGACAATATTTCAACAAGTAATATTTGAAGTATTTCTCATGTTGAAAGGGAGAACAATTCATAGAGGAGGAAGAGTGTTCAAGACAGGGGGGTGTCTAAAAAGATAAATGAGTGGTTTTATTGTCTATCTGAAGGCAGGATAAGTGTGAAAATGCTCCAGATTATTTGTTGTCTAAAATAAATACTTCATTAGATGATTCTTTGAATTATTTGTTATCTGTTTTTTTCCTACGAGTTTTCTCATGTAGGATTATAGTTTATAATGTGGATTTCTTGGCTAGATTTTTTTTAAAGAGAAACCCTAATTTTTGTGTTCTTTTGTCTTTTCATGTTTTGCATTTATTTCCCAAGGGATAATAAAATATGAGAAATTATTTGAAGAAATCTTGGAAAACTATGAGCAAAGTTTTTAGGGGGAGATATGAAGTGTATTTGAGCTCCATTAAAAATTCGGAGGCTCACCATTGTTGAAAAATCCAATTTGGAAGATTGTTGAGTTCATTGGGTTATTTTTGTTGGATTTGTCGAGATAATATTCATTTTTGTTTATAAGGTTGCTGAAGAGATTGTGTAAAGTCTCGTGTTTTTTAACCGGGTTAAAATACGAAGGCTTTCGAATTTTTTTTTCGGTTTATTGACGGGTCGGTTTTTAAACCGAGCTCTGGAATTTTTTTCCGATTGTTGGAACACCTAAAGGTGTCATTTTTAGACTTGCGTAATTACCTGATAATTTTAGAGAGTGTCCCGAAGAGTCACGAAAGCACCGGATCCGAAAAATTCCACTTTAATGGATCTGCACGGGTAGTGCATGGTTACGGACCAACCCGTGCAGTTTACCCTGTTTAATAAATTATTTATTTTAATTAAATAGGATTATGTGAGAGATTGTGATTAATTAAAATAAATTTTTAATAATAATAATGATGAAGTTATTATTATTATTATTGTGGTTTTTTAAATTAAGTGAATGATAAAGAATTAATTAAATGATGGTTAAAGAAATTGATGTGGATTTTGGGTTTATCAAAGAACCGTTTTTATAAAATGAAGAGTTTCAAAATTAATAAAGGACCATTTATTATTAAATGGAGGTTATGGTTTGGAGTTTTTATCATTAAAATCATATTAATAGTATTTTAATAAATTATGGGTTTTGGTTTTAATTAAATGAAAGTTGGAATAATAATAATAATAATGTGATTATTATTATTATTTTGTTTATTTAATTAAAGAAATGTTAAAAAAAATTAATGTGGCTTTTGATATTCTCAAAGTAACGTTTAATTAAATGAGGGGTTTCAGATTTAATGAAGTTTTGTTATTAAATAGAGGTGTTGGGTTTCTCAAAGGTTTGAAAAATAATAATAATGAGATTATTATTATTTTAGTTTTATGAATGTTGTTAAACCCTATTTTATTATTTTGGGTATTTCCGAGTCCCACATCGGAATATTCCTATTTGTATTCTTCTTTCTCAATCTATAAAAGATCGCCTCCGCCTCACCTTGAAGGTAGGGGGTTTTCCCATTCTATATAATATCATAGGGGTCCTATTCTCGAGCCCTCCCTCTAGATATTTGTTTCCTCCTGGCTCTGCCGTAAGTGGCACCCCTCCCTCCTGGGTCTGCCCTACGCGGCCACCCCCCCTCCCTTCTGGGTCTGCCCTACATGGCCCCCCTCCCATCCCGGTGGCAACCCAGCGGCCCTCACCCAGCGACGCTCTCGCCCGGCGACCCCAGCCTCCCTACGCTTCCCGGCCCTGCCTCCCTGTGTCGTCCGAACCCGCCTCCCTGCGGCCCTGCTCTGTATGCCTCATCTCGGCCTCCCAGTGGCCCTACTCCATCACGAGGCAGCCCAACGCCCCCCCCCTCTTGACTCCCCTCCATCGCGACGTAGCCTGCTGACCTCGTCCCTCACGATGAAGTCCCGCCCAGTGGTTGCGCTCTTCCCTCCCGACGGCGCGGGTCCCTCCTGATGGAGCACCCTCTCAGATCCTCCCAGCGGCCCTCCTCTGCGCGCGACGCCTCCTACGGCTCCCACCCACCTCCCTTCCCAGCCCCCCACACCTACCGACTCCCATTGCAGCGTCCTCCCTCTGCGCGCATCAGAACCCGCCGACCTCTCCTTGAGGTGCACTCTCCATCTTCTCCTTGTCATCCTCCTGGCGCTTAGCCGGCTCGCCTCCAATGGATCCCTCTCTGCCCATCACCTCTGCTGTACAGGGCCATTCACGGCTTCCCAACACGCCCGGCCCCCCGCTGATTCTGGCACTGCCCACAACTGCATCTTCGACCGCTACCCGACGCCTCCATGGCAGACGCCTCCCCTCTGCCTCAAATGATCACCACCTCCACATGCCTCATCGATGACCGATTGGACTCCACAAATTTCTCCATCTGGTGGAAGACTGTGGTGATGTCCCTGACCAGGATGGACCTTGATTATCACCTTGAGGATCCTCCCCCGGCTTCGACTGACCCCAAATACTATTTGTGGAAGCTTGGTGATAGCAAGATCTTCGCTCTACTAGTCAATTCAATGGATCGATCGATCAAGGATGTCACCCACAAGGCGAATACATTCAAGGAAATCTGGGAGTCCTTGAACATCATGTATTTTGAGACCAACAACCTAGCTTGGGTCTCCGATATCCTCCAGCGCCTGTCCCATATTCGATAGCAGGACCAGTCCTTCACAACATATTTCATGGAATGGAAAGGGCTTCGTGATGAATTGCAGGAGTTGTAGCCCATTCCCTGAACACCGATAGATGCTCAGACCCAGAGGGACCAACTCTGCATCTTCAATCTTATCAGTGGCCTCGCTCTGGAGTTTGCCGCCACGACTATCGAGCTTCTTGCCAGCCCTTCGATGCTGGAGATCCCACAGGTTTATCATCGGCTGAGCAAGGCCCAACGGGCTCTTCCCCCTCCCGCCCCCATTATCGACCACTCAGCTCTCGTCGGTCATGGAGGTGGATGCTCCTCGGGACCTCGTAGACGTGGTCATGTGGAAGGTCATCCACGTCCCCTCTGTCAACATTGTGGCAAGCTTGGCCACCTGATCGACTGATGTTGGGTTCTGTATGGACATCCATCTCAGCACCCATGGCAGGGATAGACAGTGATCCAAGAGGCTTCCTCAGCAGTCACCACCCTTCCACCATCTCTGGACCTGTCTATGGCTGACATCTAGATGACTCATGATATTTGGGACCCCATAGGACCAAGTCCATTTTCGGCTTCTCTGGCCCATTTTGTTAGTTCCGCTGCCTTTTTCGGTCGTTGCTCCCCAGCTTAGATGCTCGACTCAGGTGCCTCCGACCACCTCACCAGTGATGTTGGTATGTTGACCTCCTACTACCCTTATACCAGTTCATCAACGATCACCATCACCGATGGATCCACTATCCCCATTGTGGACTTTGGCGCATGCTCCTTGACTCCATCGATTCACCTACCCTTTGTGGCACATGTGCCCCGCAATCCATTTAATCTTCTTTCCATCAGTAAGCTAACAAAGGATTATAACTGTGCTGCCATATTTACCTCCTCTAGTGTTGTATTTCAGGAGCGGACTACGAATCGGGAACTTGGTAGAGGCCAGCTTCGGGACGGGGTCTACATGTTCGATGGACCGGCACCCATCACTTGCATGTCTGCCTCTGCTCGAGCATTGGATCTTCATTCCCGGTTGGGATACCCACCCGCCTCCACTATTCATCAGCTTTTTCCAGACTTTATTCAGCATAATTATTTTCATTGTGAGTCATGTACATTTGCGAAACATCATCGCACTACATACATTCCTCGAGTGGATACAAGGACCTCAAAACCTTTTGATCTGGTTCATTCAGACGTGTGGGGTCCTTGTACCATTTCGAGTCACTTGGTGTATAAATATTATATATCTTTCATTGATGATTTTTCACGAATGACTTGGCTTTACCTCCTTCAAGAACACTCCGAAGTGTTTTCCACATTCCAAACCTTTTAAAATGAAATCCAAAACCAATTTTCCATCTCTATAAAATGTCTCCGCTCAGATAATGGGCATGAGTATCTCTCCACTCCCTTTCGGCAATTTCTCTAGAAAAAAATGCATCATTCATCAGACCTTCTATCCTGATACACCCCAGCTGAATGGAGTGGCCGAGTGGAAACACAGACATATCCTGGAGATTGCTCGTGCCCTCCTCTTCCACCTACAGGTGCCTCTGCATTTTTGGGGAGATGTTATTCTCACTGCCACCTACCTTATAAATCATCTTCCTTCCTATATCCTTCATGGGGAGACTCCTTTTCGGGATTTTTTCTCCTCTCTCCCTCTTCACTCCCTTCCACTTCGCGTGTTTGGATGCCTCTGTTACGTTCGTGACACACGTCATGGCCTCTCCACACTCTCTCCCAAATCTCTTCGGTGCATTTTTCTTAGCTACTCCTGCACTCAACGTGGATATCACTTCTTCTCACCAGACCTACGGAGGTATGTCATCTCGGCCAACGTTGCATTTGTTGGGAGCTCTCCGTTCTCCCTTCCCTCTCCTCATCCTGACTCCCCCATAGATGATTGTCTTCCTCTCATCATCTACCCTCCACCGGTGTCTCCCCTCATTAACACCCATTTTGTACAGGTATACTCCCGTCATCCATCAACAGTATCCCCGTTCCCGACCAATGACATTGTCGTCCCCGCTTCATCTGATGCTCCTACCCGAGTACCCTATTTGTAGTATCCCCTGTCCAGACCAATGACACCATCGTCCCCGCTTCATCCGATGCTCCTACCCGAGTACTCTATTTGTATCGTCATACAGGGGTTTGTCCGCTCTGGAGACAGTTTCTATTCCTCACACAATTGGTGATGCCTAATCTCACCACAGGTGGCTAGCATCAATGCGGGATGAATTGCAGGCTCTGGAAGAAAACCATACTCGGGATCTTGTCCCCCTTCTATCAGGAAAACAGGTGGTAGGCAGCAAATGGATTTACATAGTCAGGCTGAATCCTGATGGCACTCTCCATTACCTCAAAGCCTGCCTTGTGGCCAAGGGATTCATGCAGACTTACGGTATTGACTACTTTGATACCTTCTCACCATTTGTCAAGAAGACCTCCGTTCGATTATTCATCTCTATGGTTGCCCATCATCATTGACCTCTTCATCAACTAGATGTTAAGAATACCTTCCTACATGGATTCCTTGAGAAAGAGGTTTATCTGTAGCATCCCCCCGGATTTTGTGCCTCCGGCACTGAGTCTCAAGTCTGTCGACTCCACCGCTCTCTTTACGGCCTCAAGCAGTCTCCCCATGCTTGGTTCAGCCATTTTAGCACTGTCATCACCGAATTTGGGCTCTCTCGCAGCATGAAGGACCACACTATGTTCTACAGGACGACCTCCGCTGGCTTCATCCTATTGGTCGTTTATGTGGATGATATCATCATCACCGGCATCGACTCTATGGGTATAACCCACCTCAAGGGGCATCTTCACCAGCACTTCCACATTAAGGATCTCAGTCCGCTCACATACTTCCAAGCCATCGAGGTATCCTTTTCTTCGGACACCATCTCCCTCTGCCAATGGAAGTATGCGTTGGATATTCTATAGGATATTGGGATGACACAGGCCACTACTGTGGACACTCCTCTGGAGCCTAGGGAATGGTCTTTTTATGCCTCCTCGGAACTGTATCCACATCCAGAGTAGTACCGTCGACTGGTGGGAAAACTCAATTATCTCACCATGACTCGTCCTGACATTGACTGTGTTGTTGGAAAAGTGAGTCAATTTATGGAGCATCCGACCACCTCTCATTGGTATGTTGTCCTCCGTATCACCAAATACATCAAGCGAGATCCTGCCCGCGGTCTTCTCTACTCCCAGCATCCTCATCTGAATATTTCGGCCTTTTGTGATGCTGATTATATTGGTTGTCTTGATACTCAGAGATCTACTTATGGGTTTGTCGTATTCTTGACAGACAACCTCATCTCTTGGCGCACCAAGAAACAGACTGTCGTCTCCTGATCTAGTGTGGAGTCTGAGTACCGTGTCATGACCACCGTCGCTATGGAGATCCTTTGGCTTCGACAACTCCTTTAAGAGCTTGGCTTTCCTCAGTAGACATCTGCTCACATCTGGTGTGACAATTAGACAACCACCAAGATTGCTTCGAATCCCGTCTTCCATGAATGCACAAAGAATATTGAGGTGGACTGCCACTTTCTTCGACACCACCCAGAGCACAATCATGTCATCTTTAACCACATCCCGACGGCGGACCAGCTTGCTGAAATCTTCACCAAAGACTTCCCAGGGGGCCACCTAGCCTCGCTCAGTTCCAAGCTGGGCATCCACAACATCTGCAGCCCAACTTGAGGGGGAGTCTGTCTAGTCTTTTATGATGTCATCATTCTTTTTTGTGGGACTCGTTGTCCAACCTGGGCATGTCCAACTTGAGGGGGAGTGTTAAACCCTCTTTTATTATTTTGGGTATTTCCGAGTCCCACATCGGAATACTTCTATTTGTATTCCTCTTTCTCAATCAATAAAAGACCGCCTCCGCCTCACCATAAAGGTAGGGGGTTTTCCCATTCTACAAATGTAATAATTATTATTATTATGGCAATTAAATTAGGGGTTATGGTTTTAAATAAATGAACGTTAAAAAAAATTAAATAATTAATGTGGATTTAAATGGGGAGGTTGAACATAATCAAAAGGAGCATTTTATTGTTTCTTTTAATACAATTTAATTATGGGGTTTATTAAATTAGTGTGTTAATTAAATGGGGTGTTTCGGTTTTAATGATATAAATGAAAATAAAAATAATAATATTATGATTATTGTAATTAATATTATTATTATGAGTAGTGTTATTTTTTTAGTATTTTTAGATTTTTTTTTAAAAAAAAGTGGGAGGCGTTGTACAAGGGAGGCGTGACCCCCCCCCCCCCTCATGCTTCCTCCTAGGAGCGACACACCAGCAGCACACCAAGCATGATCCTCCGCACGACCTCTCTTCCCTTCTCCTCCATGGTGCGGCTTTCTCCTTCGTACCTCCTACTTGTGGCGTGTGAGACTTCCCTCGGCCAGACCTCCCTCTTGCAGCGCGACACACCAGTCGGCGCACCTAAATGCTAGGCGCGCGGATCTTCTCCATAGTTTGAGCTCTTCCCATGGTGTATCCTCCTCCCGACTGCAGTTCACAGCAACGCGCGACCCTCCGGACGACCCCCTGCAGCAGCGCCCTTCGACCCCGAGCAGAACCGTTGTAGCGCACGATGACCCCCTTATTCCATGGTTGATAACCTACACCATTAGAAAGTGACTGGGCATGCTTCCCGATAGCAACATCAAAGTGCTTCACACGTGGCGTGAAGGGAATAAAGTGGCGGATCACCTTGCCTCCTTGGCCGAGCACACCTCCAACATCTACTGCGTCTTGAATGTGAACCTCTTGAAACCGGAATGTGTGGACCTCATAAAGGGAGATTCCCTTGGGTTACATTACTTCATACCTCCTTAGTCTTATGCCTGTTTTTCCTGGAGGTGTTGGTTTTTCTCTCCTTTCCCCTTTTTATAAACAAATAAATGATGATGATGATGATTCCTTCTTTCTCTTCTTGGTTTATGTCTGGTTCTTCAAGGTAAGACTGTCTCTCACGGTCTCCTTCATAGCTTTGGCGATTCGCAGATATTTCGGTGCTGATTTGGTTTTGGCCAAAACCCAAAGGTTCAGTTTTATCCGATTGTTGCATTCTTCTAATTTTAGTTTATGCGATTGATGTTTAGGGACCGTTGGTCCATGTTTCGGCATCCGCCGCCAAAGGCGAGGCGGATGAGCTCGATTCGCTTTGAATATGTTGGTTTGGGTAAGCTTTTAAAACCCATTGTTTGGTTTTGTACCGGTTGAATTAGGGTCTTATTAATTATCTGAGTCCCTGGTATATAACTATTCGTGCGTTGACCCTTGTTACATTGTTATTGACCTCTCTTACTGATTTAGTAAATTGTTGATTAATGTTGTAGGGTGCGCGCGCACACACACACATATATAAATATATATATAAGGGCGTGTGTATGCGACTTCGAGCTGATTGCAATTGTTTGCGCCTTGAACATCAAAGTTTTGAATTTTTAAATAGGTTACACCCCGAGGTAGGGTCCCAAATCACTATCAATTTATTTAAGAATTATAGCTTCTTTAAATAAATTGAGAATGTGAGTTTCCTTGATTATGGAACAGATAAGTTTTCTTGAAATGCTTATTAAAGATAAACTGTTGGTTAGTAGTAATGTCATATCATGCTTGATGTGGTTTGGATTTTCACATGTCTTCTTGCTAGAGCGGATATATGATATGTCGATGCATGATACTTTTGATGTTATTAAATGATGTCGCCCATGTGAGATAAATGAGGACTTGAACATGTGTTGATTTTAAACATGTTTTTCTAATTTAGTTAAAGTGATATGATTAAACAGTTAAATGATTTGAATGAGAAAAATGGATAATAGGGTAATTAATTGTAGAATTAATTATCAAGTCATGAGTTGGAATAAAATTGTGGCTTTTATTGATTATTGAGAATATTGAATATTTGATATGTTCGGAATATAAATTGGAAACTGGTAATAGTTAATGGATGGATTAATCATTACATGTTAAATGGTAAATGGTTAATTAATTGATGATTTGTTAAAGAGATAATATTTAATTAATTAATTGTTGAATTAATTAATTTTCATGTGTTAAACCCTCTTTTTTATTCTTTTTATTATTATGTGTATTTTCAAGTCCCACATCGGAATACTCCTTTGTGTATTCCTCTTTCTCAATCTATAAAAGAAGTCCTCCGCCTCACCTTGAAGGTAAGGGGGTTTTCCATTCTTCATGGTATCAGAGAGAATATAATCCTGAGCCCTCTTATCAATTTTTCTCTCTCCTCTCAGGTCTTCATGGCATGGCCACCCCCCTCCTCTCCGGCTCTGCCCTACACGACGGCTCCCTTCTAGCTGGCGGCTCCTTCCCGGTGGATCCCTCCTGTGCGCGTGACTCCCTTCCCGGCGGCCCCCCTCCTATGCATGCGGCGCTTCCCAGCGGCCCTCCCTCCTGTGCACGCGGTGCTACCCAACGGCCCTCCTCCTGTGTCGTCCTCCTATGCGCACGGCGCTACCCAGGCAGACCTCCTCCTCTGCTGTCCTCTTGTGCGCGCGGCGCTACCCAGGCAGCCCTCTTCTTGTGCGCCCGGCGCCTCCCCGCATGACGGCCCCAACCCTCCCCGCGCGACATCCCCGCCCTCCCAGCACGCTCCGTCCGGTTGCTTCCTTCCCGGCGGATCCCTCTTGACACCCTCTCGTTCAGCCTCGCTCGGTTTCTTCCATTCCAGTCGCGGCTCCCTCCAGGAGAACCGGTCCAGATGGCTCTCTCTAGGTGAATTGGCTCCCTCCCAGCTCTTCCTGCGCATGGCTTGCACCGACTCTCGGTGCCCCACCCGCTGTCTGTTGCCTCTCGCAGCTCCACACGGCTTCCCGGCACGCCCAACCCCCCGCTGATTCTGGTGCTGCCCTCAACTGCATCCTAGCCCGCTACCTAACGCTTCAATGGCAGACTCCTCTCCTCTGCTTCAGATGATCACCACTTCCACCCACCTCATCGATGACCAGTTGGACTCCACAAATTTCTCCATCTAGTTGAAGACTGTGGTGATGTCCCTGACCGGGATGGATCTTGATCATCACCTTGAGGATCCTCCTCCGGCTTTGACTGACCCCAAATATCGTTCTTGGAAGCTTGCTGATAGTAAGATCTTTCCTCTGCTGGTCAATTCAATGGACCAATCGGTCAAGGATGTCACCCGAATGATGAATACAGTCAAGGAGCTATGGGACTCCTTGAACATCATGTATTACGAGACCAACAACCTAGCTCGGGTTTCCGATATCCTCCCGTACCTGTCCCATATTCTCCAGCAAGACCAGTCCTTCACCGTATACTTCATGGAATGGAAAGGGCTTCGTGATGAGTTGCAGGAGTTGTGGCCCGTTCCCCAGACACCGGTAGAGGCTCAGACCCAACAGGACCAACTATGCATATTCACTCTTCTCAGTGGCCTCACTCCAGAGTTTGCTACCACGACAACTGAGCTTCTCGCCATCCCTTCATCGCTGGAGATCCCACAGGTGTATCATCGGCTAAATAAGGCTCATCGGGCTCTTCCCCCTCCCGCCCCAGTTATCGACCACTCCGATCTCGTCGGTCATGGTAGTGGACGCTCCTCGGGTCCTCGTGGACATGGCCATGTGGAAGGTCATCCACGTCCTCTCTGTCAACATTGTGGAAAGCTTGGCCACCTGATCAACCGATGTTGGGTTCTGCATGGACGTACATCTCAGCACCCGAGGTAGGGACATACAGTGGTCCAGGAGGCTTCCTCGGTGGTCGCCACTCTTCCACCATATCTGGACCTATCTATAGTCGACATTCGGCTGACTCATGATCCTAGGGACCCCGCTGGACCCAGTCCATCCTTGGCTTCTCTGGCCCATTCTGTTCGCTCCGCTGCCTTTGTCGGTCGTCGCTCCCCTGCATGGATGCTTGACTCAGGTGCCTCCAACCACCTCACTGGTGATGCTTGTATGTTGACCTCCTACTGCCCTTATACCGGTTCATCATCCATCACTATTGCTGATGGCTCCACTATCCCCATTGCGGGCTTTGACGCATGCTCCCTGACTCCATCGATTCACCTACCATCTGTGGTACATGTGACCCGTAATCCATTTAATCTTCTTTCCATCAGTAAGATGACATGAGATTATAAATGTTCTTCCATATTTACCTCCTCTGGTGTTGTATTTTAGGAGTGGACTACGAACCGGGAACTTGGTAGAGGCTAGCTTTGGGATGGGGTCTACATGTTCGATGGACCGGCACCCATCGCTAGCACGTCTGCCTCTGCTCGAGCATTGGATCTTCATTCTCGGTTGGGACACCCGCCTGCCTCCACCATTCATCAGCTTTTTCCAGACTTTAGTCGACATAATTCTTTTCATTGTGAGTCATGTACATTTGTGAAACATCATCGCACTACATACATTCCTCGAGAGGATACAAGGGCCTCAAACCCTTTTGATCTGGTTCATTCAAACGTGTGGGGTCCTTGTACCATTTCAAGTCATTTGGGGTACAAATATAATATCTCTTTCATTGATGATTTTTTCAAAATGACTTGGATTTACCTCCTTTAAGAATGCTCCGAAGTGTTTTCCACATTCCAAACCTTTTACAATGAAATTCAAAATAAATTTTCCATCTCTGTAAAATGTCTTCACTCGGATAATGGGCATGAGTATCTCTCCACTCCCTTTCGGCAGTTTTTCCAGACAAAAGGCATCCTTCATCAGACCTCCTGTCCTGATACACCCCAGCAAAATGGCATGGCCGAGTGGAAACATAGACACATTTTGGAGACTTCTCATGCCCTCCTCTTCCACTGGCAGGTGCCTTTTCATTTTTGGGGCGATGCAATTCTCACTGCCACCTACCTTATAAACCGTCTTCCATCCTCTATCCTTCAAGGGGAGACTCCTTTTCAGGTTTTGTTCTCCTATCTCCCTCTTCACTCCCTTCCCCTTAGAGTGTTTGGATGCCTCTTTTATGTTCGCGACACACATCCTGGACTCTCCAAACTCTCTCCCAAATCCCTCTAGTGCATTTTTCTAGGCTACTCCCGCACTCAATGAGGGTATCACTGCTTCTCACCCGACCTACGACAGTATGTCATCTCAGCCGACGTCGTATTTGTTGAGAGCTCTCCATTCTCTCTTACCTCTCATCATCCTAACCCTGCCATTGATGATTGTCTCCCTCTCATCATCCACCCTCCACCAGTGTCAACCCCTGTTGACACCCATTTTTTTCAGGTCTACTCTCGTCGTCCATCAGCTGTATCCCTCGTCCCGGCCAATGACACCGTCATCCCCGCTTTGTCCGATGCTCCTGCCCCGCCGCCCGAGGACTTGACCATTGCCTTGAGGAAAGGTACTCTCTCCTGCTAGAGTACTCCTCTATTTGTATCTTCATACAGGGGTCTGTCCGCTCTGGAGACAGTTTCTATTCCTCGCACTGTTGGGGAAGCCAAATCTCACCCGGGGTGGCTAGCAGCAATGCAGGATGAATTGCAGGCTCTGGAAGAAAACCATACTTGGGATCTTGTCCCCCTTCTAGCAGGGAAATAGGTGGTCGGCAGCAAATGGATTTACACAGTCAGGCTGAATCCCGATGGCACTCTCCATCGCCTCAAAGCCTGCCTGGTGGGCAATGGCTTCGTGCAGACTTTCAGTGTTGATTACTTTGATACCTTCTCACCAGTTACCAAGATAGACTTTGTACGATTATTCATCTCTCTTTCCGCCCATCATCATTGACCTCTTCATCAACTGGATGTCAAGAATCCCTTCCTTCATGGTTTCCTTGAGGAAGAGGTTTATCTGCAGCAGCCCCCTGGATTTTGTGCTTTCGGCGCCGAGTCTCAAGTCTGCCGACTCCGCCGCTCTCTTTACAGCCTCAAGCATTCTCTTCGTGATTGGTTCGGCCACTTTAGAATGTTCTTCACCGACTTTGGGCTCTCTCACAGCATGAAATACCACACTGTGTTCTACAGAACGACCTCCGTTGGTTGCATCATACAAGTCGTTTATGTAGATGATATCATCATCACTGGCAGCGACTCTGCGGGTATCACCCATCTCAAGGGGCATCTTCACCAGCACTTCCACACTAAGGATCTTGGTCATCTCACATACTTCCTCAGCATCAAGGTCTTCTATTCTTTGGACACCATCTCCTTCTGCCAACGGAAGTATGCGATGGATATTCTGCAAGATGCTGGGCTAACACAGGCCACTACTATTGACACTCCTCTGGAGCCTGGGGAATGGTCTCTTTATGCCTCCTCAGCACTGTATCCACATCCAGGGAAGTACCGTTGACTAGTGGGTAAACTCAATTATCTTACCATGACTCGTCCCGACATTGCCTGTGCTGTTGGAAAAGTGATTCTGTTTATGGAGCATCCGACCACCTCACATTGTGATGTTATCTTCCGCATCACCAAATACATCAAGCGAGATCTTTCCCGAGTTCTTCGCTACTCCTAGCATCCTCATCTGCATATTGAGGCATTT
This sequence comes from Viscum album, assembly GCA_963277665.1. Lineage (NCBI taxonomy): Eukaryota > Viridiplantae > Streptophyta > Magnoliopsida > Santalales > Viscaceae > Viscum > Viscum album. The sequence goes on from OY728167.1 coordinate 341,282,603, forward strand.
TGTGATGCTGATTATGCTAGTTTTCTTGCTACTCGGAGATCTACTTCTGGGTTTTCCATATTCTTGGCAGACAACCTCATCTCTTGGCGCAACAAGAAACAGACTATCGTCTCCCGATCCAGTGCAGAGTTTGAGTACCGTTCCATGGACACCATCACTACAGAGATCCTTTGGCTTCACCAACTCCTCCAGAAGCTTGGCTTTCCTCAGTAGACATCTGCTCACATCTGGTGTGACAATCAGACAGCCACCAAGATTGCTTCGAATCCCATCTTCCATGAATGCACAAAGCATATTGAGGTGGTCTTCCACTTTCTTCGACACCACCTGGAGCATGATCATGTCAACTTTATCCACATTCCGACAGTGGACCAGCTTTCTGACATCTTCACCAAAGGCCTCCCAGGGGCTCGCCTAACCTCGCTCAGTTCCAAGCTAGTCATCCACCGCATATGCTACCCAACTTGAGGGGGAGTGTGTCTAGTCTTGTATGATGTCATTTTTTGTGGGACTCGTTGTCCAAGCTGGGTATGTACAACTTGAGGGGGATTGTTAAACCCTCTTTTTTATTCTTTTTATTATTATGGGTATTTCCGAGTCCCACATCGGAATACTCCTTTGTGTATTCCTCTTTCTCAATCTATAAAAGAAGTCCTCTGCCTCACCTTGAAGGTAATGGGGTTTTCCATTCTACAACATGCATTAAATTAAGATTGTGAATTGATTGTTTGTTACGATTGTTGGCCAAGGGTACCTTTTGATGCGTATTAGTTTTCCATGCATTAAGTTGTCTTCGATGAAGTTGTTTTAAAATATGATATGTTGTGTGAGATGGTTTCTAGATATCTGAGCTTTGTTCAGCATGTTTTGAGATGATTATGACGTGCATGTAAATTGTTAAATCCCGGACGAATCACTATTTGAGTGGACGAGTTCAGACTTGTTAAAAAATTTGGATAATTAAATGTTGAGTTAATTATTTAGTTGGCTTGATAATAATAATTAATTTTTAATTAATTATTTACTATTGAGATGTTGAATGGATAATTAATTGTTGACTTATTTGACGGATGATTTATGTTATTAGTTAGTTGTTGAATTAATTAATGGATTGGATTAATTAATTTATGAATTAATTAATGGATGGTTTTGGGGTGTTAGACATGGCGTTCTACACCAAGGATAAATATATATGTATGATTGATAAACGGGTTGTGGGATAGAGACTGATGCTCCACATACTCACGGGGTGCTAGACATGGCATTTTACACCCATCTTGTATGCAAACATTCTTTTATGGGATAGAGACTGATTCTCCAAATACCCATGGGTTGTGAGACAAGGACTGATGCTCCAAATACTCACAAGGGTGCTAGAAATGATGTTCTACACCCAATAATTGACATTGGATTGTGGGTCCAATTGGTCGTATATGAAATTAATTAATTAGCTAATGAAAACTATTGTGACATTATGATTTGTGAATTGAATATGAGAAAGGGTTCGGACTTATCAATGATTTGGGTGAATCACTATTAGTGGACGGATCCAGGAGAAAATCACTATTTTTAGTGGATGAGCTCAGATATAGTATATTAAAGATTAAATCGAATATCTTATGATGCGTTATCCAAGCCAAAGCACAAGCTTGGATTCAGTCTTTACTTTGATTACTTATATGGTCTTTAGAGACATCTGTGGTGAGTGACTTATATAGGGGATGTCGGGCTTAGGCCGGATCATGAGAATTATGTAGTTTAATGAGGTTTGAATAATTGATAAATGAAAATGATTGTGTAATGACTATTTTGTATGCATGAAAAATATATAATACAGGTCCAAACACCAGCTGAGGGCTGAAGCAGGTACTTGGGTATATAGTTATATTGTACTGCTTTATTTATGCATGCTTTCACACGATTTAAATTATTTATTAAATGTATGGATTTGGGGTAGACACCGGTGGTCCCGGCCTACTGAGATTTATATCTCACACCCTACTCGGACCACTATTGCATTGGGGTACCCGAGTAGATTCTATTTAGTTGTAGGATTGTACTGTTTTCATTTACTTGTTAGATAGGAGTAGAGGACCGAGCAGAAGCTTGGTATGCTCGAGGAGACTGCCATCGGGGCTTTGAGTCATTGTTTATTTTTTTTATTGGAATGTAAATCATGCAGTTTTTTCACTGTTTTCCATTTTTGTATCATTAGCATGTCATGCATGCATCTGCTGTATAATTGGAGTTGGCCATTTGTTTTGTACAAGATTTATAAAATCTATCTTCCACTGCTTTATCATTTTTATACTGTTTCCGCTATTTATTTTCATTGTATATTATTGAACTCTGATATGAGGGTATAGTCTCCCCACTGACTATTCATAGACCCTCGCTGCTAGTCGACAGCCTATGGCGTACGGGGAGACGTGCTTGAGGTCATGTGGCGACCGGTCCGGCCACCGGTTTAGTGGTGAGCTGGGTCGGGACGTTACATATTGATTGACGTTTGTGATGAATTTGGGATTCTTAGAATGACTACATAAATTTCTTGAAGTGATTTGAAGATCTGTGAAGCCAATAAAAACCAGTTAGGTAAGGTTTATGAATGACCTTGAGCTTCTACATATGGAATACACAGTACTCGGAAGTCATTTGTATCAATAGTTTATTATGTGCATGAAGAATCAACCAAGTCAATTCATACGTATCATCAGAAGTGTAACTATGGATGACAAGTTATGCACATCAAATAGATTGAGATGAATGAGGAAATCTATAATGGCAAGGCCATACGTACCACCACATGCCAAGCCATATTCACAAACACCATGTCATGCAAAGTTAAACATATCAGTTTGGATTGCTGCAAAGTCATACATATTGATTTGTAGGACTTGAAATTCATTCCTTCGAGCTTAGTCAAACAAGTCAGCATTCATGTTCATGAGCTCTAGGAGGACAGAAAAACTTATTTTGATCTTCTAAAGGTTTGTGCCACGTTTTAAAGTCTAAGGGAACTTGGAAGAAGATCAATGACCTTGATATGCGAAAGTGAGTATTGACCAAGGATCTTAGGTTTAATCTAAGCATCTCAAATTATAAATAGTCCCTAAACCATGATGATCTAGTGAATATTTATTGTGAGAAAGAGGAAGGAACTTTTGGAGATTACTGTTTCACCAATCTGTTGATGGTGTAATTTGTTTTAGATTTCTCATCATCCTGTAAAAGGCTTTTAAGTCTCATTTTTGTATTCCTTGTTCATATATGTAGAATGACATAAGGAGATGACCCGAACCCCCAAGGTGTACTCTCTAAAAGAGCCCTTGGGGTTATTTTATAATGAATATTAAATACCACACCGAACCTAAAGTCCGATGTGGGATGCAGACTCCAACACTCACCCTCAAGCTAGGTGAACCTAGCTTGGACACATAAAAAAAACAAAGCAAGAAACAGGCTGCAAACACTCTCCCTCAAGCTGGGCATACCCAGCTTGGTGAAAAAACAAGACAAAACAGAATAAACGATAAAGCTACAAAGGTTCTTCTCCCCCTCACAATCGCAGCTCCCCCTTCTAGATGATGGATGGAAGATGTCGCGGGCGTAGTAGATGAACCACACAGATACCGGGTCGGTTGACGGAATGCCAGGAATGCCGCACTAGTGGGGCCGGTCGATGAAATGTCGAGAGATCCACACTAGCACTGGGAAATCCGTACTTGCGGGGCTCGCGATGGGAGGCGGGGATTCCGAAGAAATGTTGCGGGATCTGGAGGCGCCAACGGGCCCAAATCCTAGGTGTTCAAGCTGTTGCGCCAGCGCATGGGCGTGCTGGTGGACAGAGATGCGGTTGCCGGGAGTCATTGGGAGATGCTGGTGAGGCGGGGATACCACAGGAGGTGTTGGAGATCCGAAACTGGAAGCAGGGCAACCACTGGGAGAAACTGGGATGCCGCGCAGAGCGGAGAAGGCGGGGCAGCATGCATGGGAGGGGCGTCGTGAGTCGCGTGGGGAGGGTTAGGCTGCATGGGAGAACCGCCGGCTGGGAGAGCGCCGCGGGGAGGGACGCCACTGGAGGGCCGCAAGCGGGAGAGGATTTGCTGGCCGGGATCGGCACAAGAGGGTCATCATGAGAGAGGGAAGTCGTGAGTTTCCAGAGGGGCACAGGGAGGCCGATGGAGGGGCGATGCTAGATCGGGACGCCAGAAGTCACGTGGACAGCGGGAGAGGCAGGCCGCTGCAGAGAGAGAGTCTGGTAGGCGAGGAGAGGCTGACAGGCGAGGAGAGGCCGACAGGCGAGGATATTCCAGTAGGGGAGGAGATGCCGACAGGGGGGATCCGTTGGATGGGAGATCAGCAGCGCTGGCCTGGGATGGAATGCGGGGGAGGATCTGGAACTGGAGGCATGATGAGGAGGTTCCGCCTGAAGAAGGGGACGTCGGGGAGAACCGCCGGCTGGGAGTGCGCTGCGGGAGGATGCTGGAGCAGTAGGGTCGTCACGTGGGAGCAGTGAAGGAGGTCCATGCGCATGAGGTGTCTCGCGTCGCGACATAGGGGCGAGAGGTCATCGTCCGCCGGTGAGCCGTCACAGGATCTGGGTCGGGGCAGAGGAACGTTGCGGTAGCCGTCTGGTGCGGGATCTGCGCAGAGCAGAGGGGGGGCTGCCGCAGGGAGGAACGCAGGGGGGAGGCCGGCTGATGGAGGCACCGGGCAGGGGTGGAGGCCGGATGCTGGAGGATCCGACAGAGGTGGAGGTCGGGTGCCACTGGGGAAGGCAGCAGGGGCTGCTCGAGGAGGTCGGCATGGATGGATGTTTCCAGGAGGATTAGGGTGCCGGGAACTGTAGGCGGAAGTCCGGGCTGGGCGTCGTAGGCGAGAGAGCCGCTGGGAGAGGGTCGCGATGGGAGTTATAATTGGGGAGGGGCTGTGTGGGCGGAGGACAAAACACACTGAAAGAACATGTGTTGGCCTGTGGGGATAGTCATTAGTCTGATAAGCGACCCTAGTGAGTAATAGTCTATGGTATGCTGGGAAGGCAACCAAGGTATTAAAGGAGACCCATGAGGTCAAATGACAAGGTCATGGCTCAGGGAGGCGGGTCATAACAAGTGGTATCAGAGCCAATACCCAACTGGAAGTGCTTAGGCACTGCCTGGGTTTGAGGCTTGGGGTCCACAACGAGGGTGTTGTTCTTTAAAGGGGTGGATAATGTAACACCCCTGGAAAAGTGAGACTTAAAAGGCTAAATGTTACTACTCATGTCAACAAGGTGCACCTTTATTTTCAGGAGCCTACCTGATTAGAACTCCACAGTTAAGCATGCTTGGCCTGGAGTATTAATCAGGATGGGAGACCTTCTGGAAGGGGGGAGGCCGGCTGATGGAGGTGCTGGGCAGGGGTGGAGGTCGGGCGCCACTGGGGAAGGCAACAGGGGCCGCTCGAGGAGGCCGGTGTGGATGGATGTTACCGGGAGGAGTAGGGTGTCGGGAACTGTAGGCGGGAGTCCAGGATAGGCGTCGTAGGCAAGAGAGCCGCTGGGATAGGGCCGCGATGGGAGTTGTAATCGGGGAGGGGCTGCGTGGGCGGAGGAAAAAACACACTGAAAGAACATGTGTTGGCATGTGGGGATAGTCATTAGTCTGATAAGCGACTCTAGTGACTAATAGCCTATGGTGTGTTGGGAAGGAAACCAAGGTATTACAGAACACCCATGAGGTCAAATGACAAGGTTCATGGCCCGGGGAGGTGGGTCATGACAAATGGTATCGGAGCCAATACCCAGCCGAAAGTGCTTAGGCAGGGAGGTGGGTCATGACAAATGGTATCAGAGCCAATACCCAGCCAGAAGTGCTTAGGCACTGCCTGGGTTTGACGCTTGGGGTCCACAACGAGGGTGTTAATCTTTAAAGGGGTGGATAATGTAACACCCCTGGAAAATTGAGACTTAAAAGGCTAAATGTTACTACCCATGTCAACAAGGTGCACCTTTCTTTTCAGGAGCCTGCCTAATTAGAACTTCACAGTTAAGCATGCTTGGACTGGAGTAGTAATCAGGATGGGTGACCTTCTGGGAAGTTTCCCAGGGTGTGTGTGAGTGAGGAAAAAACACACTGAAAGAACATGTGTTGGCCTGTGGGGATTAGAACTTCACAGTTAAGCATGCTTGGCCTGGAGTAGTAATCAGGATGGGTAACCTTCTGGGAAGTTTCCCAGGGTGTGTGTGAGTGGGGAAAAAACACACTGAAAGAACATGTGTTGGCCTGTGAGTGGGGAAAAAACACACTGAAAGAACATGTGTTGGCCTGTGAGGATAGTCATTAGTCTGATAAGCGACCCTAGTGAGGTGGGTCATGACAATTTGCGTTGAAGACAACAAATGAAAATGCACTTCCACAATTAATAAATTGTGTTGCGGTGTAAATAATAACTCTGTAATGTAATAAATGTAATATTATTAATTGTTCCAATTAAATACAAATCCCCAATAAATATGAATTTAATAACCATTATCATTTTTATTAATGTTTGTTGTCGTTAAAATATTAATGTTGTCATTGATAAGTTTTATTAAATAATAATAATTTTAATTGTTTTAACGTCTCAACTTAAATTCTGTTGCAGTGTAAATAATAACTCTGTAATGTAATAAATGTAATATTATTAATTGTTCCAATTAAATACAAATCCACAATAAATATGAATTTAATAACCATTATCATTTTTATTAATGGTTGTTGTCGTTAAAATATTAATGTTGTCATTGATAAGTTTTATTAAATAATAATAATTTTAATTGTTTTAACGTCTCAACTTAAATCAAGATGAAGAGAAATTAAGTTTTGTTGTCTAAATTCTTAAATTCGACCTAGGGCGCGCACTTGCACACCCTATTGCGGGTCCCGAGCAGCTATTAAATTAATTAAATAATTGCTCGGGTTTTATATAAAAATTTTACATCACGCTCTAGCGCTGCGTTCGGTCTAAATATAATTTAAAAGAGTTAAAAGAGAATAAAAATGTTTAAAGGGAATTAATGGAATTTAAATAGAGATAATAATAAATAATAAAATAGATACGGTTGGAGAGAAATTAAAAATAATTAAAATGGGGTAAACCCATTTTAATTATTTATTTCATTTCTTCCACCATTTTATTTTTATTATTTTATTTATTTTCTTTTTATTTATTTTTTCTTTTTCTTTCCTTTCCTTTCCTTTTTATTTTTTTTCTTTTCTCTCCTCCTCCCCTCTCTTTTGCGTGGCGTACCCCCCTCTCTAGGTGATGTGCACCACCTTCTTCCACCTTCAGAAGATCGTCGTGCCTCTATTCATCGTCCATTTTCTTCGTCGTCAGATGCATTGTGAACCTCTCGGTAAGGCTTATCCCACGCACCAAGAATCGTATGATCTCCTTCTCTATCCTCTGCGCAATTTTTCGCGGAAGGAATTTACCCTATTTTGGGTTTTTTCTAAAATCATATGTTTTCTTCCGTTTTAGGTCAAATCAAAGCCTACCACAAATCATAGGATTATCTGCGACCATAAGGTAGAGTGTATACTCTCTTTCCCTCTATTTTGTTGTGATTTATAAAAATGTGCAGTTGTGACATTTGTCAGTTCCTACCAACGTGTAAATTCACCAAATATTTTCAATTTAATTATTCCGCTTAATTGTTACAGCCCTATTTATTATAAATTAAATTGTTTAAATTGTTGCAACGTGGTCGGACACGCCTTTGGGTGTGCCGACATGGTCGGTATAAATTCCGTTAGCCAGGTATTTAACTCATTTAACTGCATGTGTTGCGCAACCTATTTTTGTTGTATTTAATTTAAATAATTATTTTATAATAATTATGAACCTTGAATTGTTGAATATTTGGTAGTTGTTTGTGCTAAATCAATTATTTATTTAAATGTGCATATTCGGGCATTTAATTTAATTAACTGCATGTGTTGTGCAACCTATTTTTGTTGTGTTTAATTTAAATAATTAATTTATATTAATTTTAAACTTTGAATTGTTGGATATTTGGAAGTTATTTGGGATGAATTAATTATTTATTAAAAAGTGCATTTATCTGCTTACGTTGATGTGGTATCTTGCCTTGTTAAGATTGTTATGGTGCAATATTTAATTTATACCTTGTGATGCATGGGTGTATCTGTTTAGTTTTCAAGCTGCAATTTCATATGCTTATTATGTTATATCTACTATTGTGAAAACATTAATTAAATTCAGGGTGGGGAAAGAAGGTGGGTCCCGTATTAAGGGTCATGTTTAGACCCTCTGTTCCTGATTGTTACCACTACACATCAGGGGGCGGTGTCTTTTCCTTTGTCGAACCGAGACTTCCTTGGTCTTTCTAATACTTATGAGTGACATCGGTTCCAAAAGGGCCCGTCAAGACGGATCCGTTGGCAATGTGGCTAAGCTAGCCTCAGATGATACTCAACCCCTTTTTGCGACATCATAACTGACTCATGGTAAAGCCATGCCTCGAGCGATACTTGGTCTGTCGAAATATTTCTTTGGACGGGCTTGGTGGTATTGTATAATTGAAGGATGTTTCGTAGCGATACCTTTAGGATGGGCTCCGACTCCAACTCTCAACTTGAACCTTAATAACGATGCACTGAAGGTTTATATTAATGCTGCTTGAGTCTCTTGAGTTTTGTGATATTTTTCTGGTAAGATGAAGCACATATGTTTGACACATGATTTAGACCCCAAGTTAAAGAACAAGCTTAGGCTGTACCTCTTCCTTGTTACCTTACTTTTCCAGGATTATATATATCTGCATATATGCATTCTGCTATTTACATGTACTTCCTTTAGACTCCCGACTCATGCCGAAGCATGTGATTAGGAATGGGTGTCGTTCGGAACCCGGACTAGGTTATCTATTTTATTGCACCTAATTAATTATCTACATTTGTTATATAATGGCACACTGCATTTTATTACTCCACGAAATGGAAAGGTTTAGAAACCGTGAGTGCCGGACTACTGGGATTTTATCTCACACTCCGCTCGGGCGTTGTTGACACCCGAGTAGATTATATGCTTGCAGGTATTGACAAAGGGAATTGTGATGCTTCCGATGTTTGATTGTTTCTTGCTTCTTAGGATGGAGACTAGGGAAGAGGACCGAGCCTTGCTCGTGATGCAGTTGTTGCATTTGTGTAGTTCCTTTTTAGTTGATAGTACGTTTGGGTTTCTATTTTCCATGCTTTCAGTTTAGACAGACATCATAGCATGACATTTGTAATGACCCACCAATTCACATTGGCTTGAGAGCTCAACGAGTCATTACTTGGCCTTAAGCGACATCCCCAAGGCACCAATGGCTGGAAATAAATGTCGAAGGGTTTCAAAACACATGGGGGATGATTTACCCTTAAAATGAAGACAACCAACAAACTATGCAAACTAAACAAACATCTCCAAGAAACCACTATATGATGCATGATTTAAAACCAAGATCGTTCAGACATTTATTTCATAATAAACCAACCCAAGTGCAACAGCGGAAACCAAAACAAAATCAGAGTAAACAGCGGAAAGACAACCGGTAAGACTCAAAGACAACAAAGACTCCAAGGCTCCACAAGATCCATGCTCCAACATCACAAACCAGCCCAAGCATCACGAAGTAGTGCTATAAACATGCGACATTTTACCTGTGCCAACATCCCGGTATATGACATCTGCGAAAGCATCATCGTTCCAAAGCAGGGGGTGAGTAATGAAACTCAGTAGGTTTTCCCCAATGACTTCCCAACCCATGCCTCTAGGATAAAACATGTTAGCACATTTATATAAACCAATTTATATAAAAAAGTTCCAAAACAATTCACAATATAGCAAGTTCCATGTCAAAACCATTTTCCAACTAAACCATCTTTTCCAAGAAAAGAAACCAAGAAATGTTTCCAAATCACAACCACATTTTCACTTGGGAATAACCATTCCATTCCACAAAATCACATCATTACCCATGCATGCATCGTTATGACAGTTCCATACTCATGAGCGGTCTCTCGTCGATCTACCAAGTCATCACAAGGTAATATTCCCCATGTGCCATTACACTTTTGGCACCGAGCACAAGGTCATATTTCAACCAAGCCTCGTAAATGCAATATGAACACACACACCAAGTATGCCCAAAAACCACACCATTTCAACCATGCCAAAACCATTTCAATAAAACAACCCTTTTATTGAAAACCTTTCTCCCCAAACCATTTTCCAAATCCAGCAAATCCATATTTTAAAATCACCATTTTAAAATCAAGAAACCAAAACACTTTGTACAAACCATTCATTCAATTTCCACAATTTCATCAAAACCCATAAATCATCACCAAATAAGATTTATAACATGCTTTGTACCACAATTTCACAATCAAAACCAAGAAATTAAATCAATTTGAACTAAGAATTCAAGTTCTAAGAAAGAGGAATCAAGAGTGAAGCCACCTACCTCAACAAATTAGGCAAAACCAACCACGAACGAAGAACGCCAACAAAACCGAGCCGATTCTCCAAAAACCCTCCTTAGATCTCTTCTCCTAACACAACCAAGACCAAATTTTTTCATATTTGGCATCCAAACCCTTATATCTACCCATAACAGGCGTAGATATAAGAAAATGAGAGAAGAGGAGAAGTAGATCTAAGTATATCTAAGAAACCGGTCAAGAACGATCACATACCTTATGAATTTGGCTTCGATTCGCCAAGAGAACCCTTCGAATCAACTCCGGAACGCCTGGGAGAAGTCCTCCAACCTTCAAGGGAGAGTAATCCTAAGTTAGGGATACTTAGGAGCTTTAATGAGGCAATTATAGGCAAAACGGATTAGATCCACAATTTTAGGATCTAATTTTAAGTGACTGCACGGTTAGTCCGCACGGTTTGAAAAACTTTGCGCTAACCGTGCGTTAGCTTCTACCTCGGCCATCCTTCACGCACAGCCTCATAACACGGTTTCCCTTAACTGCGCACCGACCGTGCGGAATCCACTGCCTCCCCAGTCATCCACACACGGTTTGGCCGCATGGTTTAGACTAACCGTGCGCTACCCGTGTGCCTTCCCCTTTTACTTCAAACTTCAATCCAGGATCTCCCAACTCTCCCAAACGTCACCCTTAACTTTTACAATAAGAAAAGAATCAAGTAAGGGTTACATACCAGAAACTGGGGGTACTACAACATTGTTTTGTGAGCTTCCGCACTTGATTCTTATTCAATTGGATTATTCATATTTATTTTGCTGCAGTTTATTCATTTATATGCCTCTTCTATTTATTATTAATTGTTTTTTACTTCTTCTGTGAGCATAGTCTCCCCCATGAACATGAAAAAGGTCATCGTTGCTAGTCGGCAGCCTTTAGTGTTCGGGGATATGCGTTTGAGGTCATGTAACCCACCGGTCTGGCGACTGTCTTAGAGGTAAGTTTGGTCGGGAGGTTACAGTGTGTCTGGGGGGGAAACTAACTGAATGAAATACAAATTCTTTGAAATCATACGACAAGAACCATAGAGTGAATTATGAAATGATTGAGCAGACAGGACGTAAATCAGAGTTGACATTTTCTAAAGAGGACTAAAAATGAACTTTTAGTGTCATAAAACACTAAAATGCATATTTAACGTTCATATACATATAAAAAACTCAAATAACATGAAATCATAGGAAAACCATCCAATTATTATTTTTGATGTATACGATGAGACTAAATGTTAATAGGACATGCAGTCTATCCGAAACAACGAATATGTTGTTTTTTAAGGTTTAACACCCTTTAAAAACACGTGGGGGGTCAAAACCAACCGAACAACCTTCGAATGCTCTGAAATCAGAAGAAAGAAACCATTGAGTGAATTTTTAAATCATCGAGTAGATGGAACATCGATTGAAGGTTTCATTTTCTCATGATGAAGAAAAATACACTTTTAGAGTCGTAAAATACCAAAACGTGTGTTTAGAGGATAGATATATAGAAAACGGCCTCAATATGACTAGAAATCACATGAAAACCATATTTTTATTGATTGTGGCATGTTTAAGAAGACAAAAATTCATTCGGATGTGTGGTCTGTTCGAAATGACAGAATAAATGGATTTAAATTTTAAAAAAATGATTAGAAATTTTAAATATATTTTCAAAATCAAATAACTTTGGTCTATTGTAAAAAGTTTTAATTGAAATATTTTATTTCATTTCAATTTTTATTTGTCATGTTTTTTACTATAATAATTATTTTATTAAATTTTTTCATGGATTTTTATTTGATGATGGGTGTGTAGCTTGGAAGATGATGAGGAAACAAGATTTATAAATATATGGTTTTATATATTTTAGAAATATTTATTGTATTTTTTGAAATATGGTGTTTTTTATAATTGTGCTACGAAATTTATTTTAAAAAATAAAAACATTTATAGCGACCAGCATATGGTGGTCGCTAAAGGTGATCCTGAGTGGGGCTATAGCGGCCACCAAATAGTGGACGCACTAGGAAATCCCATGTTGTTCTATAGAGACCACCAAACGGTGGTCTACATAGGTGACCTCGAACTTATCTAGAGAATATTTCAAAGGATGGATGATATATGCTACAAAGATTGGCCTAAAGCGGTCGCTATTTAGAGGATGTTAGGCGACTGCTATAGGCCTTTAGCAACAACATGTGAAGGTTGAAAAAGACCTTTTTTCTACTAATTGTAACTTACCAGTTCTGGAAGCCACCCAAAGGCATCCCGAACCCAGTTGGTCACATGGCCTCAAGCCCATTTCCTCGAACACCAGAGGCTGCCGAATAGCAGCGAGGGCCTTGGATGTGATAGTGGGGAAACTATTCCCTCATTGGCAGAGTAACACAGCAAAAGTAAACAGATATACAATAGCGGAAGAAGTAATAATTCCATACAACAGTAAACAGTGGAAGACTGAAGAAATAAATAACTGGAGCACATATATAAATGATGCATGATACATATGTCTGGGAAAATAGCTAAACAAGTCACAATGCTGGAATACAATACTAAACCAAAGTACGGAAGAAAAACAAGAAACAGCTCCTCAGCATCACAAGCCTCAGCTTGGTCCCATGCTCCTCAGCTCCAAAGCAGTCAAGTACCTGAAGTAGAAGGGCACTTGACCTTATCTATACCTGCAGTAATATAATCTATTTGGGCCCAAAAACATGACCCAAATAGGGTGTGAGACTAATCCCAGTAGGTAACCACCCAAAGATCTGTGTCTAACAGTCAGTGAATATATATGGAAGACAATAAGTAAAAAGAAGCAGTAAACAAGGAAGTACTCAGCAGTAAACATTCCTACAGTTCAATTGCATTCAATTTAACATATCAAGCAAGCAGCTAAACAAAAGTAGGTAACCCTCTGGGAGTACTCACAGCCTAACCCACCTGGTTCAACCCAACAAGTACAAGCAACCCTCTCGGAAGTACACATAGTCTAACCCTTCTAGTTCAGCTTAAGCATAGACTCTCTGAGGAATCACTCACCGTCAATTCACACTATAGTCTCGTATTAGTAACTAAAAGGAGCTCTAGGGAATCACTTACGTCCCATTCCCCATGTGGCCCATGTTGAGGAACTACAGACACTCTAAGGAATCACTTTCGTCAATTCACCCTATGGCCTCGCATCGTAACAGTAAAAACAGACTCTCTAGAGAAGCCCTCACGTCCATTCTCCCTATGGTCTACTACACCAGGTTCCCACAACCCTGTGTAAGTCAATCGATCATAGAAATGCATAGAGGCCAAATCAAACCTCAAGAACTACTTGGCTAATAGTCCACAACATAACAACATGTCAGATAAAAAAACACTTCATCCTATAATACTAGGAATGGGAAACAAACAGCAACCTAACAGGAAAACTAGAACAAACGGTCAAAACAAGAAAAACATGGGAAAAAAATACATAGCATGGTAAGAAACCATATTCACAACAATTAACCTCTACTCAAGCATTCTAAGCATAGAAGGCGTTAACTGGGTCAAAAACCCTAAACACGCAATACCCCGATCAAGGGTATTGGGTACTATTGCACATATAACTCAAGGACTATCTATGGAAAGGCACAAAACACCTACCTTGGTGTTGTAGGATCATTATATGTGAACCTCAAGCCTTGAATCACCCAAGAACACCATAGATCTACAAAAACACAAAAAAATCTCAACCGAGGAAAACTCTCGAAAGATGAGGAATCGGGAAACGAAGCTCAAGAAGAAGGAAAAGCTTACTGCTGAGATTCCAATGCAATCGATGACGGTCGATTCGGATAATGGATGCTCGATTGAGGGCTCATAGAAGAATTGCGGTCGTACGAACACTCCTGGACGAACTAGGTCGAGAAGAGGTGTGTTTTTTCCGTCAGACGCGACCCCGATTCGTTTAATGAAAAAAAAGAAATTACACATCGTGTAATTTATAAGTACACTGCATGTACTTACCTTAACCGGCCCCCACATTAGGTGTTCTCCAGGTCACCACACATGGTGTGCATGGCCGTTACACAACCAGAACACGGCTGCCTACGGTAACCGAGTACACGGCGTGTACTTATAAAGTACACGACGTGTACTTAAGAAATTTCCAGAAACTCCTCTTTTTCTAAAAAACACTAGAAAAAGGAAAACATACCAGAAGAGAGGATCTGGGTTCTTACAAACTTCCCCCCTTAAATAAATTCTTCCCCAAATTTCCCTAGCAAGGTGTAGAAGAAGAATCCTCAAACAGCTCCGGCCACTGTGATCATAAATCGGTCTCCCTATCCTGTAACGCCCCAACCCTAGTTACCCAGAGTCGGTGCATTATTACATAATATCGGAATGATACAAGGAAATCATGTCCTGAAATACTGATCAGTTTAGTAGCCTTGGAAATACTAGATACATTCATAAGTTTTACATTACATTATAAAATGAAAAACTATAACAATATTGCATCCATAGACCACTCTCATATCCCATCAGACTATCCCTGCGGGTCAGTCATAAAATACATCTTCACATCCTGGGAAAAATAAAACATAAGAAAGGGGTGAGCTCATATGCTCAGTAAGGATAACATTACAGTGGAAACTTTCATAAATAAGCATAAACATTTAAGGCAATGTATAACTAAAACAAAATCCTTTTAAACTTGAACTTCAACATAATATGGCAAATATAAAATGAAATAATGCCATTTACTTATTCACATGAATATTATACTAGTCTAGTAATCACATGAAATATCAATAGTCACTTTCATAATGATGGAATGCATAATGTCAGACATCATAACCACATAGTCAAGGCCTCGTGCCAAGACTACAAATAATATTTTGTCAAGGCCTTGTGCCAAGACACTAGTTTGTCTCAAGAGACATACCGATTCATCGGGGAGCTATAGTGGGCTCCACCTGTCACTTACTAAGTCCAATACATTCCTCATATGAAAAGTTTGAAACATAACATAATCATTCGTATTAAAACTAGCATATGAAATGTCAATACTTTATCTCCAAACCATGAATGGTATAAAAATAGCACATCCACAGTCAAACATAACTCATTCAATACAATATGAAAGATTTTATTGTAAGATATTAACCTCAATTAAGAATAATGAAGGATATTGACATAGATGAAAATAATCATCAAAACTATTTGAGATAAATATCCCCCTTTTCTTGAAAACATTTAAAAGTCACACTATTTGTCAAGAATCCGTTTAAAAATAGATTTTTGAATCAAAGTGTCCCATACCAATTTGAAACTTTTAAAAGGAATTATAATTTTAAAACATTAATGTCCATATAAATAAATTCTTAAAACCATTTTTAAAACATGGAAATTAATGAGAAATATTTAAAAGAATAAATCTTTAAAACATTTAAAATGATATTTTAGTTAGAGTTCCTAAACAAAATAGAGACACTTGAATACAAATAATTGAGGTAAACAACTATTTATAATATCATGAGAATAAAAGGATTCATGATATAATATCTCAAATTACAGTATATACACCATATAAAAGTGATTTGGTACATAACAACAAAGAAGTCTCAATGGGATGTAAATTGAGATGGAATCCCTTATAAAGAAGGTATCCTTAGGTTAAGGATAAATAAATGACATAATTATGTGTGAAAAATATAAATACACCCAATATTATTGGATATTAAGTGTAAATCAATCAGAGGACATTCACACATATTCTTGTAAATACAACACCAATGACTTGGATGAGTGGAAATTGAAATTTGAAATTCCCTTACCAATTTGGTAACTCACGAAACATACACCCCATGAAAGAAGGATCATACAATGAAGATGTAAATACCCATAAATGAAATTATATTACTACAAGAATACAATCATGGATAGTACATACACCACACAAAAGTAAATAGTGGCTAATATAGCATGAATCTCATGGGAATAAAAGTGAGATGAAAAACCCTTACCACGTTGTAATCAATTGAGTCGTATGAACAAAAGTTAATAACCATCAAATGAATTAAATAATACCATGAACATAAAGAGAATAATGATAATATATATCAAATGTCAGTACACAATACACCACATGCAATAAATAAGTGGTGGACAATAAAAATCTCACGAAATTAAGAGCAAGATAAGAAACCCCTTACCTCGTGTCCGACTTGACTCGTTCGTTCTTTAATATCCTGAATAATAAACTAAAGTTAATTTATACTTGATTAAGAACTTTTTTCAAGTTTATTATTCCTTTTATATCACTTATTACCATGTTATAAACATTATGTAGTCATTTAAGTTAATAATGGTTGTTTTGTCGATTTTTGGTACTTGAGTCAAAAATGAACTTGTTATAATTACAAATTTATCCATGTGGTCAAAAGTCCATTATCTATAGAATAATATAAATTATTTAGATATAATATATATTATATATCCATTATATATATATGTATTTATAATAGTACATAACATTTGGAGATAAGAAATGAAATGCACCGTTCATGGACACGGTAAGCTGTACGTACGCATGAACGCTACTTTCATTTCTATTTTGTATTTTAATGAAATTAAAACATAATGATACATAGATATATTATAATTCCAGTATAATATCATATGATATATGTTTTACATAATTTAATTAACTCCATCCTTTATGCGTTCCATGTATGTCATTAATGAATCATATCACCTTGAGGGGGCGGTAGTCCGCACTTCCTCGAATGAAATTATCGTGGTTACACATATTGGAGAGCATAAATGTGTGTTTTTAAATGAAAATTACAGAAGCATAGATAAAAAATAAACATAATATATATAATATATAAATACAGTGCCATTTTAATGGCCACCATAAGAGGTGGTAGGAGATAATCGAACAATCATCGTTTCGTGAGGCGTTAGTTTACCATTCACAGAAACAGTATGTTCTTCACCCATTAGATGGAGGTGTGTGTAAGTGTAGTTCTAATCCATATCATAAAAACATCCTAGTATATTTAGGATACTGGTGTTTTTATAAATGAATTGAATAAAAAGAGTTTAGGGGGTTAGAGAAGTAAAATAAAACAAAATAAAACAAAAGAATTTAAGAGAAAGTGTTACCTTTAATTTGGATAACTTCCTTTGGTTTGAACCAAAAGGAATTATTGAAGTGCCTTATTCCTTAGGTAATGCTTCAAGGAGGAAGAGGGGGTTTGGAGAGATTATTTGGGCAGGGTTTGGACGATCCAAAGGGCTTGAGAGGTGTGGGGAATGGGTTAGAAGTGGTGTCCTTTTATAAGGGGGAGGAGGGGCTCTTTAGGAAAGTGAAAATTTTATTTTATTATATAGTGATATTAGGTTTATAAAGGTCCAAAACTAATTAAAGTTGAAGATAATATGACTCATGGTCGAAATAAAATCATCCAATAAGAATTGGACAGGTTTTGGATATTGTTTTAATATTAATAATCTTATTTATTTAAATCATTTATTAATGAGGTAAATACTACCTCATTATTGTGTCATATATAATTTAATTTATTTGATGTCTAAAAATTATAATAAAAATACCATGATGTAGTAAATCTTTTTAGCTTTCCAATGAATATTTATAGTAGAAATGATAACTTATATAACCCCATATAAAAATTGATTTACTAAAAGATATTTGTTTGTGTTATTTTTGCCTTTACTTTAAGTTAATTAAAATAAAGTGTCATTATCATTCATAAGTGGCTCCATGGGGTCCCACAATCGACCCAAGGATGCCCATGGTCGTCCATGACTCATCCAATAAGGTTAGGACAAGTGTCAAGGTAATTTTGTATTATTATAATATTCTTTTTACCTTGAATTACTCTATTTACCTTTAACCGCGGTAAATAAAAGTCAAAAGTTACTATTAACCAAAAAATATTTTCATATAAGAGGTAAGTTTTCATTTAAATTAAAAAGTTGGATTTTTTAACTACTACATAGTGGTTTCACTATTCATCAAAAATTGAAGTTTTTCAGAAAAATACCCAAATTTCAGCCTAAGCTATATTTGATATTCAGAATTCAAAAATGATTCATATTTTACCAAATTCAAAACATATAAGTTGTATTAATTAATTTAAAATTAATTCCCATTGTCAAAACAAATAGAGTGTTTTTAAGAAACAATAACTATCAAAAGATTGACACTTGTTTATGTATAATTTCAAAGTGAAAATAATTCTAATGACCAACATTGGATTAAAGGGTAAAAATATAATCTAATTACACTTAAAAACCATTCAAATATATAATTTAACACTATAAATTATTTTTATTAAAAAATTTGTTTTCAATTAAAATTTAGTATTTTTCACTATTCACCCAAATATGAAAGTTATCAGAAAAACACCAAAAATTTGTCGAAACTAAATTTTTATGTCCCGATTCTAGATTAGAAGTTTATTTTGTCAAATTCAATATATAAAAGTTTCAAATATTGGATTTAAAAGGGGTTCTCCATTAAAAGGTGGTAAAATTGTATTTTTTGAAAAATACATTTTTTATCTAAAAATTGATTTGTTCTTATAATATGTCTAAGAAACACATAATACATAAGTTAAAATTATATGGAGTATATAAAATTCAAAATCCTGTTAATACTATTCATAACCGTTTTTTTAATGTCTAGTTTGGTAAGTCGGGGTGTGCTCGAACTCAGTGTTGTGTATATTACAAGTTATTGAATTACTTTGAAGATATAACGTACCAAGAAATCTTGGGGTGTTACATCTCCCAAGTCTCGTCCTGTACTCGCTCGTGCTACCATAGCACTCGTACCAAAAAAATAGACCGGCCACAGAGAACCTTCGCACTGCAATCAACAATCCAGATAGGATGCTCCCCGAATGTGGCATCCACTTCTAACTCAACCTACTCGGGTTGGAAAAACATGAGACAGGTCTGAGAAGTAACGCCGAAGCTGAGAAACGTGAAACATGTCATGCATAGCCTGGTACCTCTGAGGTAACTGCAACCGATAGGCAACCAGCCCAACTCTCTCCAACACCTCAAACAGCCCGATGTACCTCGCCGAAAGTTTACTTGTCTCCTAATCCTCCTGTGTCCCAACCTCGGTGAGACACATAGAAAAACCTGATCTTCGACCTCGAACTCCAGAGGTATTCTCCGTCGATTAGTATAAGACTTCTATCGAGACTGTATAGTAGTCATCATCTTTCGAATCAACTCTATCTGTTATGTGGTCTCCTGGACAAGATGAAGTCCCAACATTGCTGTCTCTCCTGCCTCCAGTCAACATAAGGGTGATCGGCATGGCCTACCATACAAAGCCTCATAAGGTGTCATCTGAATAGTTTCTTGAAAACTATTGTTGTAAGAAAATTCCACAAGAGGTATGTGTTTCTCCCATGAACCTTCGAAATCCGAGATGCATGCTCGGAGCATGTCCTCAAGCACCTGAATCGTACGCTCGGACTGACTGTCTTTGTGGGGATGGTAAGCTGTACTCAAAAGTACCTGTGTACCCAAAGCCTTCTGTAGCCCTTGCCAGACCTAAGAAGTAAAATGTGCATACCTGTTTGAAACAATGGAGTGTGAAACCCCATGTAAATGTACAATCTCTCGGATGTACAATCTTCCCAGTTCATCCACACTGAAGGTCTCCTTGATTAGAAAGAAGTGAGCAACCTTTGTGAGTTTGTCAATGACAACCCAAACTGCATCATTCCCTCAAGGCAACCTCAGCAACCCGATCACAAAATACATCACGACATCATTCCACTTCCACTCGGGAATGGGTAACTACTGCAAAATCCCTACTGGTCGCTGATGTTCCGCCTTCACCTGCTGACAGGTGGAACACCTCATGACAAAACCAACTAAATCTTTCTTCATACCTTGCCACCAATACTGACAGTGTAGATCACGATACATCTTGGTGACACCAGGATGAACTGCCCAAACCGAGGAATGAAAATCTCACATCAACTCCTCGCGTATGTCTGCTGACACCCATACGCGCCCCTAGAAACGCAAGATCTCATCCTCGCCTATGGTCCATCCAGGAATAGGGTCCTCTTCTGACACGCTCTCCCGTAGAACTAAGACTTCAAAATTTTATAGTTTTCTCATTCTCACTCGATCAAGAAGAGTAGAGGTAACAGCTACATAAGAAAGAAACGTTTTCCCTTGAATTTCGTGAACCTCCAAATGCATCTCAGAGAACAGAGCCATAAACTGTCACTCACTGCTGGCCTCCATAACTGCATGTATCTGAGTCCTCTTGCTCAGCGCATCAGCCACTGCATTTCCTTTCCTAGGTGTATAGGCAATCTCAAAGTCAAAGGACTAAAGTTACTCAACCCATCTTCATTTTCTTAAATTCAGGTCACACTGAGTGAAGATATACTTGATACTTTTTTGGTCGGTGAACACCACAAAATGCTCTCCCAGAAGATAATATCTCCAACAGTGTAAAGCATGAACAACTGCTGACAACTTGAGATCGTGCGTCGAGTAATTTCTCTCATGTGGCCTTAAATGCCGAGACCCGTACGCAACGACTCCATCTCCCTGCATAAGCACATATCCCATCCCGATACATGATTCATCACAGTACATAGTATAGCTCTTTCCTGGCTCTGGAAATACTAGTATCAGTGCTGACATTATCCTCCCTTTCATCTCCTGAAAGGCTGACTCACAAGAATCTGACCACAAAAACTTTGCACCCTTCTTAGTCAGGCCCGTCAGTGGCACTGCTAAGCGTGAGAAGTCCTGTATGAAATATCTGTAGTAACCAGCCAGCCCTAGGAAACTCCATACCTCAAAGACATTGTTCGGTTTCTCCCAGGAAACTACTTCTCTAACTTTCTCTAGGTCAACTGATACTCCTATCTCTGAGATAACATGACCTAAGAAATGAATCTGATCCATCCAAAAGTGGCATTTTGAGATCTTAGTATATAATTGATGCTCTCTCAGTGTACTCAAAACGATCTCAAGGTGGGTAGAATGGTCGTGTCGAGTGTGAGAGTACACCATGATATCATCCATGAAGACTACCATTAAAGAATCCAAGTATGGATAGAACACTCGGTTCATCAGTGCCATGAAAATTGTAGGTGCATTCGTGAGACCAAACAGAATAACTACATACTCGTATAGACTATACCTTCTTTGGAAGGCTATAAGAGGTATATCAGATGGTCTAACGCGCAACTGATGGTAACTGTATCTCAATTCAATCTTTGAGAACACTCGTGCTCCTCGAAGCTGATCAAAGAGATCATCAATACTTGGCAAGGGATATCTGTTTTTGACCGTCAACTGGTCCAACTTCCGATAATCCACACACAGTATGAGGGTACCATCTGCCTTCTTCGCAAATAGGACAGAAGAACCCCAAGGATAAGTATTGGGTCGGATGAAACCCTTTGCCTACAACTCCTCCAACTGCTTTTTGAGCTCCTGTAACTCTGTTGTAGCCATCCTATAAGGAGGAATGGACACCAGTGCCGCTCCTAGCACAAGCCCAATAGAAAATTCTACCTCTTGCTCCAGAGGAAAACCTGAAAATTCCTCTGGAAAGACATACCTGAAACAATCCACCACTGGAGAAAAGTCCATGTGTGAAGTCCCCTGGTCATCCAGATATAGACTAGAAATCTGGGTTGTAACTCCTCCCAACCCATGATGCTCGGGTCCCGCTCTGCTCGCCTGGACATCCCATTTGCTCTTATGAAGAAACGATATGCCCTCTGGTGATGTGAAACTCACCCAACGATGATAGAAATCGAAAACATCCTGGAAGGGAACTAACCAGTCCATTCCAAGAATGACATCATAGCTTGTCATCTCTAAGACATATAGGTCACATGAGAAGTGACACCCACCAACATCAAGAGGGAACTCCTTGCACTGACTTACACTAGTCGTTATAGTCCCCAACGGAGTGTCTAGCGTCAAGATATCAGTAGAATAATAGATACAGAGCCTAAGGCTCTCCACAACAACAACAAATATAAAGCTATGGGAAGCCACTGTATCGAAAAGAGCAGAATCTAGAATTGAGGCAACTAGAATCGTACCTCGAACTGTAGAGGGTCCGGGATCCTGCTCCTTCTGGGTCTGCTCCACTGCAAAAGCCTGGCCTGTACCACGGCCATGTGACCCTACCCGTCCACCCTGAGCTCATCCACACTGTTGTCGCTGAAACCCTGGAGACTGACTACCATGACTGTGACCTCCACCTCATCCTGAACGGACGGAAGAACTCCAGTTCCTTGAATTAGGAGAAACTGGTGGTGCTGCTCCTGAATGAGGAGTCATAGAAGAACCTTTGTCACCGAATACCAGTGAGAAGATCTGACAGAAGTGCTGAAGATGACCCATCTTTCCGCAAGATCGGCACTCAACTAGGTCTCTCAGGAAATGTGGCCTCGTATTCCCGACCTTCCCGCACTGTTAGCACACCACCTGGCTACCAGAAGAAGTGTCTCACCTCCTTGGATAACCACGCGAAGACCCCCTTTGGCGCTTCCTACTGTCAGTAGGAGGGATGCTAACTCCTGATGTCGGGGCGCCTTGGATCACAACTCCAAAATCCATCAGATTTCACTTTGTAATTAGTGTCTAGTTGACTATAGAGGTGATGGAAGTCAACCTAAAGATGTTCACCTGAGATCGAATGTCATGCCTGAGACCATCCTCAAACTTCCTTGCCAGGAATAACTCATTACCTTCTGGGATGGGTGTGAAGCGCTACAGCTCTGTGAAACGAGATGAATACTCCATAACAGAAAGAGTACCCTGCTCCAGACTCATGAACTCTCATGCTCGATCGGCCCTTAAAGTCTCCGGATAGAAGTAGTCATAAAAGGCACACTGGAACTCATCCCAAGTCATAACCTGCTGGCGTCTCGCCTGTGAGATCACATCCCACCATCTCTTGGAGGAATCCCGTAGCATATACATAGCGAGCTTCACCCTCCTCTCTGGAGGCGTATTCAGATGCTTGAAGATAGAAAGCATGGCTTCTAACCATGACTCTGCGGCCTGAGGTCCTCCTCCCCCTGTGAAGATGGGAGGATGTTACTGCTGAAAGACCCGTGTCAACTCTTCCATAGACGGGGCAGGATGCGATACACCCCGGAAGGTCTGCATGAACCTCGTGAATCCCTCTCGGAACTGTGCATCAACACCTGTGTCCGGAATGACGGTTGGTTCCAAGACTGGCACAACTTGAGGATCTACTGGTAGTCCCTGATCGGCCATATCCGGTGTCTGATCACTGCCCTGTAACCGGCGTACAACCAGAGGACGTCTCGATGACATGACTCTGCAAAGTCAAGCACACACCTTAGATCAAGATTATCAAGGACTGAAAACTAGAAGTGTAAGAAAGGAACATGAGAAAGAGAGCATTCAAGTTTTTCAAAACATGACTACATGGAGTGTATTATCACTACACGGTGTGTTCCTTTAAACCATCACATGGGCATGTACTCCTGCCAACCCAGGTCGTCTAACACCCCAAACACACGGCGTGTTGTCCTAACACACGGCGTGTACTCGAATCCTCTTTCCCTATATGAGTCCTTCTACACGACTAACCCACACGATTCTCCTAGAACAAGACCATACGACGTGTTTGTGCTAGACACAACGTGTACTAGATAAACCTCACTGACCCGTGTTGTTAGTGACACGGCCGGTTACACAGCTGACTCAACACGGCGTGTTTGTGCCAGACACGGCGTGTACTATGAAGATTTCACCGACTCGTGTTGTTCGCTACACAGTCAGATACTTGGGTTACACTACACGGTGTGTTCCACATGGACACAACATGTATTTGAAAAGGCTCAACCGACCCGTGTTGTTAGTCACACGGCCGGTTCTATGGTCTTACAACACGGCGTGTACATCCGGTACATGGCGTGTCCTACCAAAGATTTCTCAACCCCGTGTCTCTGCACACACAGTCTGAGACATAGTTAGAGACTACACACCGTGTACATACAGTACACGGTGTGTACTTAAGAAAAAACAGTTCCTTCCTGAACAGAAGGACACACGGCATGTATTCATATTACACACCGTGTATTCTGGGTTTTTCCGAACAGTAAGCCTAAGAAACTACTCCAGAAGCCCAGAAAACACCGAAACGAACATTTAAGTGTCAAATTTTGATCCGTGAGGGCCCATACTCCCCGTGAATCGAAGCTTAGCATCTCATACATGCTATAAACAGGGAAAAAAAGTCAATGATCCACCAAATTCCAATCCATGAGGGCCCATAACACCTCAAGAACCGAAGTTTGGCGTCCATTCAAACAAAGCCTTATGCAAACCAACACCCTATCAAATAACAGGTATTCTATCAAGGCATCTATCACAACAACATGCATATCTAGAACATCATCTATCACAACAACATGTAATCACTAATGCACCCTAAACGGCATGGTAATAATGCATGACATGTGATTTCTAGCAAGTGCTTATATGATGCATAAGATGGCATACCCTCATCTCACCGGGTTGCAACAGAAATAGAACCTTAATAACATCAACAATAACAACACAATACATGTGAATCACCTAACGGTGAAATCAAATTAACTGTAAAATTGCAAAACCAGAAGAATCACAATATACGAGGTAGATTGGTTTTTCCATGTACACGGGTTAGCTACTCTCGGGCACAAATTATTACCAAGTACCTATTCCTTCATATCCCTGACTATAAGCTCCAAACAGTAATTCAAGAAGAAAATAATTCATCTGATACCACTTTGTAACATCACGGTTCTGGAAGCCACCCAGAGGCGCCCCGTACCCGGTTGGTCACATGTCCTCAAGCGCATTTCCTCGAACGTCAGAGGATGTCAACTAGCAACGAGGGCCTTGGGTGTGATAGTGGGGAAACTATGCCCTCATTGGCAGAGTAACACAGTAGAAGTAAATAGATATACAATAGCGGAAGTAGTAATAATTCCATACAACAGTAAACAACGGAAGACTGAAGAAATAAATAACTAGAGCACATATATAAATGATGCATGATACATATGTCTAGGAAAACAGCCAAACAAGTCACAATGCTGGAATACAGTACTAAACCAAAGTACAGAAGAAAAACAAGAAACAGCTCCTCAGCATCGCAAGCCTCAGCTTGGTCTCATGCTCCTCAGCTCCAAATTAGTCAAGTACCTGAAGTTGAAGGGTGTTTGCCCTTATCTATACCTGCAACAATATAATCTGTTTGGGTCGAAAAGTATAACCCAAACAGGGTGTGAGATTAATCCCAATAGGCAACCACTCAAAGATCTGTGCCTAACAGTCAGTGAATATATATGGCAGACAATAAGTAAAAAGAAGCATTAATCAAGGAAGTACTCAGCAGCAAACATTCCTACAATTCAATTGCATTCAATTTCACATATCAAGCAAGATTCTAAACAAAAGAAGGTAACCCTTTGTGAGTACTCACAGCCTAACCCCCCTAGTTCAACCCAACAAGTACAAGCAACCCTATGGGAAGTACACACAGTCTAACCCCTCTGGTTCAGCTTAAGCATAGACTCTCTGAGGAAGCGCTCGTCGTCAATTCCCCCTATAGTCTCGTATTGGTAACTAAAAGGAGCTTTGGGGAAGCCCTTACGTCTCATTCCCCCTGTGGCCAGCGTCGAGGAACTATATACACTCTGAGGAAGCACTTTCGTCAATCCCCCATATGGTCTCGCATCGTAAAAGTAAAAACAGATCCTCTGGAGAAGTCATCATGTCCATTCTCCCTATGGTCTACTACAATAGGTTCCTACAGCCCTATGTAAGTTAATCGAGCATAGAAATGCATAGCGGCCAAAAAAAACCTCAAGAACTACTTGGCTAACAGTATACATCATAACAGCATGTCAGATAAAAAAACACTATATCCTACAATACTAGGCATGGGAAACAAATAGCAGCCTAACAGGCAAACTAGACCAAACGGTCAAAACAAGAAAAACATGGGAAAACACATCCATAGCATGGTAAATAACCATATTCACAACAATTAACCTCTACTCAAGCATTCTAAACATAGCAGGAATTAACTGTGTCAAAAACCCTAAACACGCAATACCCCGATCAAAGGTATTGGGCACTATTGCACATATAACTCAAGGACTATCTACGAAAAGACACAAACCACCTACCTCAGTGTTGTAGGATCGTTATACGTGAACCTCAAGTCTTGAATCGCCCAAGAACATCGTAGATCTACAAAAATACACAAAACACTCAACTGAGGAAAACTCTTGAAATAGGAGGAATCAGGAAACGAAGCTCAAGAAGAAGGAATAGCTTACCGCTGCGATTTCAATGCAATAGACGGTGGTTGATTCGGACAACGGATACTCGATCGGGGGCTCGTAGAAGAATCGCGGTCGTACGGACCCTCCCAGACGAACTAGGTTGAGAAGAGGTATGTTCTGTCCGTCAGACGCGACTCCGGTTCGTTTAATGAAAAAAAAGAATGTACACAACATGTACTTTATAAGTACACGGCGTGTACTTGCCTTAACCGCCCCCACATTAGACGGTCTCCAGGTCACCACACACGGCTGTGTGCATGGCCGTTACACGGCCAGCACACGGCTACCCGCGGTAACTGAGTACACAGCGTGTACTTAAGAAATTTCCAGAAACTCCTCCTTTTCTCAAAAACACCAGAAAAAGGAAAATATACCTGAAGATAAGATCTGGATTCTTACACTAATGGTGTGAGAAATAGATGACACACTCCTGGTGTTGATATAGGCTGGTGACCCGCTGCAGTGTCGGTGCTTCTGTGGCTTAAACCGGAGAACTTTGTAGAAGCTCAAATTGGTATCTCCTATACTGTGTAGTCAATGCATGGAGACACAATGTAGAATCTAACGTGGTGACAATCCTCGTAGAGCATGGTAGTTCTCACAGAAGGAGCTTACCAAAGAAGACAAACATTGTATAAGTGTATACACACACATATATACAACCATTTAAAAAAACAATAATATGAATTAAAACTATTTAAACATAAAAATCAACATTAACACATGATACATATTTTTATTATAAAATACAAAAGAAAAAAGAAACGCATGTATATACAAAAAATATTCTTTCTTATGATAAAAATAATGAATGAATTAAAATATAATGTGATACCATAATTAAATAAAATATTAAACACCCTAAAGCATACGAAATATTAAAACAATTCAATCATTGAAACATGTAAAAAATTATTACATTATTTTAAAGAAAGATATTGAAATTTATCAAAGAAAATAAATACAAGTAAAATTCTCAACAAAAACACGCTGGAAGGTGCATGATATTAGCAGGGGCCTTTAGGTTAGGACGAATGGGCTTTAAAAATTTGAATGAACTAGCTGGGAGTGGGTGAACCCCTGGTGGGGTGTGACTTGCCTTTTCCAACTTGTATTTTCATGAGTTTTTTCCTTTTCATGCAACATCTATGACCTTAATTTTTTTTTAATAAAAATAATAATTACTATTATAACTAACTAAATATAACAACAATTATTTATATTATGGATAATACCTAAGATTAAAAAGTTAAATAAAATTAGGTGAATTATACAAATATAATTATACATATAACAACAACAACAACAATATAATAATATTAATAGTAAATGGTAGTAATAAGAAGAATATAATAATAATTATTATACATGGGTCAAAGAAGGGGAATATAAATACAACAAATACAAAGAAAACCCTACACTACAAATAAGAAATAATTCGGCAACACTCGAACCCATGACCTCGTTGAGAGCCAACAAAGGCGTGACTTACTCATATGTTCCCCGAGGGTATAAACAATACTATTATAAAATAATAATAGTACAAATATATATAAAATTTTTTAGTACACTCAATCCTGGTGAACTAAATTTAGGAAATATTTAACCTGCTAACTAATGTTGTAGTGACTCATAAGGTTGATTCATATGAAAGAAAGATATAGTATTTTTCTATAATGTTATCACAAAAAATCTATTATGAGTATTTTTACTACAAATCAGGGCTTTGACAAGGTAATAAATGGGTGGCCGCTATTGGCCATTCGAATGATGTATTTTACCACTAGTACCACTACTAGTGGTGTCCGCCCATTAAAAAATACAAATAAAAAAAGGGCCATTTGAAAAACACCAAACCTCATTCCCGGACCCTCTCCCCTCGCTCGCCCCTTTCCCCATTCTGAAAACCTAATCTCCCTTCACCATCCACCATCATGTATCCCGCCCTACATACACCCCTCTTCCACGACCCTACCTCCTCTGTCCCTCCACCACCATCTCCACCACCCCACATCCGCACCATGTCAATCAAAATCCATCATGTCCAACATTTCATCCACCCCTCGTCTATGGACCAACCTCTTCCACCCCTTCCAATGTCATGTCCACCACCTCACCTCCGCATAGCCTCAGCCCATATCCCCTACATCCCTCGTCGTCCATGTTTTCCTACATCCCCTACCTCTCTTTCATCTCCTTCCATCCCGCCTTTCCCCAAAACTTAATTACTTCTCCCAACTACAAACCCTGCGTCATTACCTCCCTACTCATCACTCGTTGTTCGTTGATCGTCGCCGCCTCAATTATCTACTGGTAAGAAATAATAGCCCATAATCACAGCTTTATACTTTTATCTTCCTATATATTTTGATCGCTTTAAGGTGAATCAATCTACTTTTTATGTTCCCGATTAAAATCCATATTTATGTTTTTATACGTGAAGGCGGGGTTTCAGTCTGTTTCACTGCATTTTATTCAAGGATTTTGTACAATTTGACTACATCAAGCAAATGTTCTCATGTTTTCTTTATAATTTAGGAAAATGATCTAAAAATAAATTTTGATGTGTAGGAATAAATCACACATTAATTTGACATATGGTTTTCTTGGTATGACTCAAAGTGTATGTTTTCAATTTAAAAGTGACATTTTATTAATGCATTATTTCATATTTAGATTTAATTTATTTCTTTATTGTGTTTTTGACATAAGAATTTTTTTTATATAGTTAAAATCTTTTAATTGAGCTGGGGTGGTTTCTTCGGTAACTGGTAGCATGATCAAACTCTTTTAAGAGGGGGTCAGGGTCTAAAGACAATGAAAAATTAATGGTTTTGTATTTGTAAATGTTTGTGATAAATTATACATAAAAATTTAATTTTACAAACCAATGATTGAAATGTTCGTAATATAATAGTTTTTTCTTATCTTTGTGATTTAATTTTAATTGAAATTAAATTTTGTACTTTTTTGGTACAATGTGCTATAATTTTAGAATCTCACTTCTACAACAAGGCTTTTATGAATGCTAGTAATAACTCTGAAAAAAGTTTACTTTATCAGTTCTAAAAAAAAGATGATAAAGTATCCCCTTTATCAGCAATAAAAAATCAATGATAAAGAGACACCTTTATCTATGATAAACTATCATAGATAAAGGACCCCATTTATCAAAACTTTTTTTAGCACTGTTGATGGGGCCTTTTAGAATCAATTTTTTACCACTGATAAAAGTTTTTGGATTTTAAAGGCACTTACAACATCCTTAACCTACACACTAAACCCAATCGCTAGCCTAAATTATAAATCCTAAACACCAAAGCACTTATACCTTAACACCTAACCCCTATCCATAAAACTAAACCTATAACTCAAACTACATCTTAAATTCTAATCCTATAACTAAAACTACATCTTAAATTGTAAACCAAAACCTATAACCCAAAAACAAAACACTTATCCCCTATATTATAAAACTAAACTTATAGGCCCCTAAATGTAATTATTAACCTACACACTAAACCTGATCCCTAACCTGCATCCTAAATCCTAGAAAAAAAAATCCCTTAGACATTAAGACATGACCCCTATCCTTAAAACTAAACCTATTACCCAAACTAAACCCATAGAAGTGGTTCTTGTTAAGGTTTTTGGTCGGTGTTATGTTCACACTAGGTTGTAGTTTGTGCATCTTAGAGCCATTCATTGGTGGTGGTTTTGGTCACATTGGAATTTAGAGATAGTTAATGTGCAACATCTTCATGCATGGTGGGTTTCCTTGGCATTTTGAGGAAACAATGTAGGTGATTTTATTTCACACGATGAGCATTCAAATCGACATGATATTATTTCAACAACATAATTATATTTTTTGTGCTTATTATTTCTTTTATCGCATATATGTTTTTATTATGATGTTGGTATAACTTTTCCAAGTTTCAATATGTTAACTCAGTAGGACAAGTTACTGCATATGAAAAACAAATCACATTTGTGGTTAATTTTTCAGTTCAATTTAATTTTAATTTAAATTACTTATCTTAAATCATGTTTTTTGGGAAATTTAATTTTAAAAACTAAATCTAGATAGTTTACATATTTGTTGATTAAGGGATAATGAATTGGTTAAATTTTTTAATACATTGTAAAACAAATAGATGCATGGATTTGTGAGAAAACATACTAGTGATTTCACCACATAAATTCAACATTTAAATCGGTCACTAAGATTATTTATAACATTGAAGGGAGAGACATTAAATAAATTAAAAAATAATCATCCTTGGAAAAAAGGATTATAATTTTTAGAATTGATAATATATAATTGATAAAAAAAAGTTATTTAGGAACAAAAAATAGCACGCAAGATAGAATTATTATGATGTTTGCTTACCGGCCAAAAATCGATGATTAAAGCTCATTATCATTTTTTAATTTCATTATATTTAGTATCATTAGTTTCCTTGATCTTTAGAATTATATAAATATATATTGCAATATGAAAAACACTAATAGATAAATTGATATTAGTGACCACCAAAAGTAGTCATGAAAGGGGATTCCATGAGAAGGGTGACCACTCCATGGACGCTTTTGATGGTCATGTTTGATGGGGTCACAAATACCCCCTTCACTACACCCAATAGTGGTTTCCATCTACACAAATATATGCTTTTGGCCACCTCCAGGAAACCACAAATACCCCTTTCTCAACACCCAATGGTGGTTGAATATTTTATATATTAATAAAAATATATAGTATTGGAGGCATCCGAGAGCGTCCCCAAATATAAATTAATTTTTTATAAAATTATAACAATAACAATCACTAATGAAAATTACCAATAATATTTTTTTTAAATAATATTTATGTATGACATTCATTGTTGTTACATAAAAACATTTTGTAAATCTATTATCATATTTCAATATCCTCAAATCTCTATACATTTTTTATACTTCTTCCCACTCTTGTGGATCTCTATGTTTTCCATGGTGATTCGATCAACATTCACCATGCCATGGCTAGAGGTAACCGGTTTACCTCTATATAAATATTTCCCCTAGTCTACACATGAATAATAACAAACTGAATGAGATACATGATAAAGACCAACACAAATAATCTATAGAAAACTTCTAGCCATTATTATCACATGTCCAAGTCATATTGAGTTAGATGAGTTTTATTGAGTGTGATGTTGAAAAACCTATTATGTGCCTCCCTAGAATACCAATTCACTCATGTAAGAATCATTTATCCAAGTTGATAAAGAAAAACTACTTGCAGTTAGCAAAAACACCTTATATCTACATGAGAAACACCATACCAGCTATAAATAAACCAACACAAGGGAACAAGATAAATAAAAACCTAATTCATATATCACTAATACCATCCAGTTTTGCAGACAAAAAGACACAAGTTTTCACAAAACAAATCAGTTTTTAGTTCCCATTTCAGAACATTCATTGAAAATACAACGATTGAAATCACTCAACTCTCCATGCATCACCAATGAAACCATTAAAATGAACACAACATGACCTTGACACCAACACATAATAAAATATAAATCTCTATTTGAAAACACTTACTAGAAACTACATAAAACACTTACACCTATGAAAGGTGCTTCTGTAAAAATGTTTTTAGTTTACTAAAAGAAATTTATTTTTTCAATAATTTAACCATAATAATATTTTTATAGACATAACAAAAAATTATTATTTTTCCAAATACTTATCCTAATTGATAAATTGTATAAGCATTTATAAGTGTTGTCAAAGACAACCTTCATCTGTGAAAGTTATATTCAAATAGATAATGAATTTTTTAAACCACCTGATGAAAAGATTTTCAAAAACTAATCAGACCACACCTTCTATTCATAATGGATTTGATTAGAAACCATATTTATATGTTAAAATAAGGAATCATCAATAGCATCCAAGAGTTTATGTTAGTTAAAATAAGAATGTATTACCATAAATCTATTGTTCGTGAATCCTCTATCACTCTAACTCACACAAACATTAAATGGGAAAATAAAAAATAGAGAGTGAAATTTTACATGGTTCAATTAGATTCCCCACTCCATGGATAATACAATATATATAAATTATTTAAAATGGGATAGTACATATGAAAATTCATTTTTCCTGGATAAGAACTCAAATTTATAGCTTAGGGGGGAAAAATTTAAGAGGGATAATTAAATGGTCGTTTCATGTATTAATTCCCCATCCAATCAAGAAATTAATGAGGTCCTTTCATTCAAGGCAGTCGACCCCCATGTTTATTATTTTGGGTCAATGTTTGAAAATATTTACCATGAAAAAAATACCACCGAGTGGTACTTTCCAAATAGTTATTCTCATTGCGTTCATGGTTCCCATTACCATAGGCATCTCAAGTATCAGAGATATTGATAAAGTCCAAATAGTGTTGGAACTTCATCACTGTAATCACATTTGTCAACATATCAGTAGGGTTCCCAACCATCACGATCTTATTAAGTGAGATACAAAATTCATTGATTATCTCTCGGATGGAAGATAACTGAACATCAATATGCATTGTTAGACTTTAATAAACATAATTCTTCAAATGAAAATTAGTACTTTGGCTATCACAAAAAATATCGACATTATCGTGGATGATTCATAAGTCTAAAATCAGCCCATGTTACTAGATAAATTCATTTAAATATTTTTTCACTATGATATACCCTATCATTGTAGTACACAAAGACATCGTTGACTATATAGTAGATCTCCAGCTCACCGGTCCTCCTACCATAGTGAAAATATAACCATTAGTAGATCATTACTTTTCTAATTCTCCTACATAATATGAATCACCATATTCAATAATAATTCTCCTAGCACTTTTATCACCCATAATATTTTAATTAATATCTACAGTACCTTTGATACACCATAGAATCTATTTGATTTCCTTCAAACTACCTTTACCAGATTCATGCATATACCAACGAACCATTCTCACTGTGTAAAAAATATACAGTCTCATACACACCATCAAATACATCAAGTCTCCAACCGAAAGTGTATATGGAACATGATCCATATATTTCCTCTCTTCATCCATCTTTAGAGATAATAATTTGATAAGTTTGAAATGAGGTTCCAATGAGTTGATGACTTACTTGGATTTATAGTCAATGTCAATCTTTTGAAGCAATTTCTTCAAATATTCTATATGGTTGATGTTAAAACACCCTTAGATCTATCTTGTATGATCTTCACCCATGTTTATTTTTTGCCTCTCCAAAATCCTTCATCTCAAAATCCGAGTGGAGATGAGATTTAAACCTATCGATCTCCACCTTACTTTTATATGCAATTAGCATAACATTAACATATAAAAACAGGTAGATAAATCTTTCATCATGATGTTTCCTGAAGTCAATTCATTGATCAAACTGATTATGAACATATTTATGTTTCATCATAAATGTGTCAAACTATTATACCACTATTTCGATGACTACTTTTGGTCATACAATTATTTTTTAAAATTTGAAAACCCAATTCTTATGTCTTGTCACAAGAAACCCACCAGGTTGTTCCGTGTCATATATAACTCTTCCTCTAATGATCCATGAAGAACTGTTGTCATGACTTCATGCTAAGCTAACTATAGATCAAACTGTGCAACCAATTCCCCTAAAAATCATATAGACCAATGATTAACAACATGATAAAATACCTCATTGTACTTTATCCCTTTCTTCTATTCATATACCTTAGAAATAAGTCTATCCTTTTACCTGATACTATTATTTAAAGTGTCTTATCTATTTTTAACAAACACCCATTTTCACCCAACTATCATATTTTTCTTTGGAGGAGGAACAAGATTTGATGTTTGATTCTGATTTAGCAAACTCATTTATTCTTCTATAGCTAACTTTGACCAGTCCATATCTTTGATATCCAAAAAATCTCATAACATCATCTTCTATTACATAAATATCATAAAAAATAATATCATCGTACATGGAAGGTCTCTTAATGATCTGTCATTATAAACTGAAGGTTATACTCTCGTGATGTTGATTATCTAATTATAGTGGAACTTCTTTATTAAGGATACCATTATGTTCACTACACACTATCTTGTGGTTCCTGATCAGTAGGCAGTTGAATTTTCTACAATTCAATCACAATTTAATCTAATCCATCCATCTATTTTTCATAATCACTAAAATTCACCATCATAGATTCACCACATGTGTTTTCAAGACTCAAAAAAATTTTATTTTCTTCTGGATCCCATAGTCAGAAAGACTTCCACCACCACCAAAGATTTTTTTTATTAAAGAAAAGGAAACATACAGGAAGAAGGAGATACACGACACGAGAGAGAAGTCATGGGGGTCTCAAGTAATGGAGACCGAGGGCATCCCCAATGACAAGAGCCATGCTCCCAGATGAGAGGGATCCAGGGTTATAATAGCATGTGAGCTCATCACTGGGACCTGCCATAGAGGCAAGACAATCTGTGACTCTATTTCCCTCTTTCCATGTGTGAAGAATCTCCATCTGGGGTGAAATGAGACAATGAAACTTACATATAGTATATGCGATGCACCATGGTGTAATGCCACTACCTTGAAGAGAACGGTGAAGAGCAGTGGAATCAGTCTCAATGACCGAGAGGGTGATATTTCTCTCACCGCAGAGAATAAGTCTGGTGAGCATTGCTTTCACTTTTTCCTGAAGGGGATTACCGCTCCCATAGAAGGCCGAAAAAGAAAGAATTGTAGACCCATTATGGTCCCTCACAATACCTCCACCTCGCATGACCCCCATCCCACAGGCGCCATCCGAGTTGAGCTTGAAGTCGGTGCTAGGTGGGATCCAACGCATCTCATTGTCCTTGCAGGGTTCTGGGAACAGGAATTCTGGCCACCGATAAGTTCCTAAAAGAGGGTGCCCCTTCTCCGTTCTTGAATAGTCGAGTGAGATCAACAATCATAGACTTCATTCTGAAGAGAAGCGTTACCCGTGAAGTGATGATACCCTCATGCCTCGCACGGTTCCGGGCATACCAGACGTTCCAGCACCCTACCAGCAGGATTTCCACTCTTTCCTTCTTCTTGCTGATAGTATCAGCCCCCTGGAACCATGCTTGCAGGAAGCTGGTGCTGCTAATGACCGAGCAGCTGTTATAAGAACCAAAGACCTCCCACACTGCACGAGCCCATGTGCCTTCAAAGAAAAGGTGGATTTTGGATTCTTCCTGTCTATCGGAACAGCAAGAACATTTGGACACCAAGGAAATTCCATGTCACTTCACATTATCATCGATGGAGAGGGCCCGATTCTGAACACGCCACAGGAGGAAGTTCAGCTTGGCTGGGACTTCCTTTCACCATAGCAGGTCACCCCACTCATCTGTAGCTGAGGCATTTCCCAGGAATGGTCGGTATCCCATGCTAGAGAAAATGCCATCCGGTGAAGCATAAAAAATACAGCAGTCCGGGTCATCGTTCAGAGCAATGGACTCAAAAAGTTTTCGCTGCGTGTCATCCAAAATCGCGTTGATAAACTAAGGGTAGATGCTGGCCTGCTTGAAAGAGATATTAGTGGACAGACACCCGTGAAAAGCTAATTTGGATCCAGCCCAATTTTGGTGCCATAAACTGATGTCACCCCTCCCAATAATCCATCTTTTGTGCGCCTGTGGAGTAGCAATGTGCGCTTGGACAGTACATCATAGAGGAGATGCAGTCCCTCTAACCGAGTCCATATTCCTACCGTAAATGTTTTGAATGAATTGGCCCCATAGAGTATCCCCCACAATGGCCTCTCATGCCAGTTTCGCAAGCATGCATTCCATGGTAGAAGATAGATCTTTCACATTAATGCCTCCCTCTTATACAGGTCTTTCTAGTCTTTGCTAGGATGCCCAATGGAGTCTCCCGTCAAAGTGTGTGTCCCATATAAAGGAGTTGAAGATATTATCAATATTATAAAGGACACCCTTTGGGACCTTGAGACAAGAAAGAACATGAATGGGAATCGAAGAAAGAACATGATTAACCTGAGTAATCCTGCCACCAAAAGAGAGGAATCTATTTTTCCAGTTGGAAATTCGATCCTAGATTTTAGACACAATCTTCTAAAAATGATTAACCTTGAGACTGGAAGAAGATATCAGAGAACCAAGGTAGTCAAAAGGGAAGGATTTTCTGAGAATACCCAGACCTTGTTCCACCTTACTCACCCGTCTCCAAAGACAGTTATTGGAAAGAAATAAACTGCTCTTATCCCTGTTAACACGTTGTCCACTCCACTTCCCATAAGTCTCCAGGACCATGTTGATGCCCCAAATGGACCTTTGACTGGCATTGAGAAAGAAGATAGAGTCATCAGCAAACATCATGTGAGAAATTCCATTGGAGGCATGCCTGCAACGATAGGGAGTGATGACACCAGCACTAATACTCTTCTTAAGGTACCAGGAGAGAGAATCTTGCGAAATGATAAAGAGGCTTGGTGATAATGGATCCCCTTGTCTTAACCCACACACCGATTTGAAAAAACCACAGTTGGTCCCCAAAAATGAAATGGAAAACCATGGCGAGCTGAAACATCTAAATATTAAGTCAATGGACCAAGAGGAGAATCCCATACACCGCAACACTTTGATGATGAAATTCCACTCAAGTGTATCATAGGCTTTCTCCATATCAATTTTGAGAATCATATTTGAACCAGTCACTTTAGCATTGATGTCGTGATCCATCTCTTGAGTCAACCCAATCGCACCCTGGATAGCTCTCCCTTTGACAAAGTCGCGGTGCTCCAAAGATATCCATTGAGGAAGGTAACGCACCATTCGTCTATTGAGTACTGTAGCCAGCACTTTATATGGGAAATTGCACATGCTGATAGGTCTAAATTGATTGAGAGAGGATGGGTGCTTGACCTTGGTAATAAGGACCAGCATGGTGACACTAGCCACGCGTGGGAGGTGACCACCTCGGAAAAAAATCTCTGATGGAATTAGTGAGGTCTTCCTTAACCAGGTCCCAAGAGGCGATATAGAAAGATCCAGGGAGGCCATCCGGTCCCGAGGCACTCTCTGGATTGAGAGATTTGACAGCCTCAAGAATCTCCTCATCATCCGGACTAGAGGAGAGAATGGAATTGTCCTGGTCAGAGACCTGGCAAGGGATAGCTTCAAACAGGTCCGTATGCCCCAAGGGATACCCATCTTGCATGTTAGAGATGGGGCCGGCCAGTAGAGCAGAGAAATGGGACATAACCATGTCACCAATCAATGTAGGGTCATCAGTGTAGGATCTGTCTTGCAGAACAATGCTCGAAAGTGTTTTCCATCTTCTCTCCTTAAGACAAGCATTAAAGTAGAATTTTGGTCTCCCTTTCGTAGCCACTTGACCCTAGCCTTCTCCCGAGAAAGGTGTTCCTCTAAGAGAAGCAACCCTGCCAGCATTTCTTTCTTGTGAACCAACACTCCAAACACAGACTCATCCCAAACACTCTCCAAGGAAATTTCCAGATGGTTGACCTCCTCTTTGATTGCATCCAAATCCCGTAGCCGGGAGGGATGATTGTTGCTCCACTGATGAAGGTCATCTCTTAGGCGTCGAAGTTTGTTGTGTAGATTGGTCCAGTGCCTACCCTGAGTAGGCTTCACCCACGAAGATTGCACAGTCTGGAGAAAGCCGTTGAATTCGGACCACGAGTGATGGTAGAAAAAGCGGTCTCCACGACTTGTACCAGGAGACAGTGAAACCAATAAGAAAGAGTGATCCGAAATCACTCTGGCCAAGTGGACGACCTTAGTAGTCGGGAAGGCCGAAAATGCACTGTAATTATCCAGGAAGCGATCAAGGCGGCACCACGTACGCCAACTCTCCTTCTGATTGTTGCACCAAGTAAATTGGTATCCTATATATCCCATGTCTATGAGCCCTGCATTTGACAAAAAGGACGCGAACTCCAAGCTAGCTCTCCGAGGAAAGTCGCCTCTTCCTTTCTTCTATGACGGATCCAAGATACGATTGAAATCGCCGCCAACAAGCCACGGCTTGTCACTCGGATCAAAGGAGAAGAGATCAGTCCATAAGCTTCTTCTATCCCGGACTTCACATTTTGCATATATAATGGAGATGAAAAAAGAGGCGGAGGCGGAGGTAACCTTAGTAGTAATGTACTGATCCGATGACGCTACAAAATCGACACAAACATCAGGCTGCCAGAAGATCCAGATGTGTTTATTAATCGGTTCAGCGTGTAAATAACCATGCACTTTGATTCTGCCCGCGCAATCCTTGATTTTAGACGCAGGAAACTTTGGCTCGAGAACAGCAAAGACAGAGGCATGAGACTTAAGGAATTCCGTCGAGATGAAATTTGTT
This sequence comes from Viscum album, assembly GCA_963277665.1. Taxonomy (NCBI): domain Eukaryota; kingdom Viridiplantae; phylum Streptophyta; class Magnoliopsida; order Santalales; family Viscaceae; genus Viscum; species Viscum album. Next base: position 341,321,920 of record OY728167.1, read on the forward strand.
TTCACACGTGCACCCAAGCCACGCGCGTTCCACGCTATGAAAGAGATCATTGAACGCCGGAGAGTCTGGCTTGGGCCCCAAACTTCTTTGAGCCAATTATGCTGGATGAGGGACCAAGAGACAACATCCTTGATTTTGATCGGGTAATCACCCCAGTGGTGCCAGGTGATTCAACAGATGGAAGGGGATAAGGCTCACCCGCCTCCTGAGATAGCAAACTGAAGGAACACTTGTTTTTTTATGACAATAGGAACACTTGTTTTTTTCTAGTCACATGCAGGTGGACTCACCTCTTTATTTTGATCATGTTTTTCCTCTTTTGAATCCTCTAAGCCCTTTATGGTTTTCCTCTAGTTTTTTTTTCTAGTATATCTATTTAAAAAAAATTCCTGAGGTGGCATGAGTTGTACCATAGTACTTTTAGCTTTGATACTCTCCATAAAAAAAGAATTTTTGAATTTCCAAAAAATAGATGTCACTAATGAATTTGGAACAGTAAAAAATTCTAAAATCAACCATTTGAATAATATAATCAAATTACAAATGAATACCAAAAAAAATCTCAAAATTTTTCCCAACTTTTTTCAATTTGGGTGGTTCCCTTTCACATGAAGATAATGGATCTCCTATTATTTTCCCTGCCCCCTAAATAAATAAACAAAAAAGTCTAAAATATAAACCCCTTTTTCATTGATGAGAACCAATAAATTACATATATATGGAGTGGAGAGTAGCATAAAGAGATTACATAGGTACATATGGAAACTCTGAGGGGTGTGGACCCCAGTGCTGAGTTCATAGATAATAGAATGAGGGTTCATGGAAGCACTGATAGAAGTGGTTTTTCACAATAAGTGTGGGTTGACCAAAGATTACATTAGAAAACTATTTAAATTATTCCCCAGGTAATCAAACTGGATTTGATACTAGTTTGTTGTGTACTGATCATCTCTCCCACTCAAACTCATGCAAACATGTAGGGAGACAAGGAAAAATCGAAAGGCGAATTTTGTATTGTTTGGTAGGAAGACATACCCCATGGGGAAGGTCTCCTCAATAAGCACTCAAATTTATAATGTGATAGGTTAATTAAAGGGGGAGAATTAAATGGTCACTGTAATTTTTAATTCTTCGGGTAGTTAATACATCAATGGTGGTCTTATCATTTCTGATGATCAACCCTCAGGGTGATTATTTTGTGTCAATATTAAACCAATCAATATTATATTCATTACATCGAATCTCATGTTGCGAACTAATCAAAAAACTAATAGACTCTAATCCGATATTTAAAAACACAGATTGAAAAGAAACCAAATAGAATGAAAGAATGGAAATGGCGAAGATGAAAATCCTCAAATTTCCAAATGGGGGACTAAACTCTAAAAACCATTATTCGTTTGATAGAAATCCATAAATAAGACACCATATGATCACATAGATTGTTTTATGTAGATTTCCACCGTGAAGCCTTAAAATTGCATGAAAAATAACATAACAATAGACATTTAACTTTTAGATGTAGTGAAAAATTCAAATGCTTCTGTGAAGATGAAAATCCTTAAATTTCCAAATGTATGATTCAATAGTCATGTCCAAGTCAATTGTTACCCGGGAAAAAACACTACGATGATACTGGGATTCTCTAGATTTGTGTAAAAAATTATTTTTATATTTTCTCAGTATATTTTATTTCAACGTTTTTGAAAACCCGTATTACAGGAAATATTTTCATATGAACCAAACATAACCTAAAAATATACAAGAAATATAAATTCTTAGTCATACACATCACCTCCTCAAACTAGGACAAATATCACAGAGAGATTCCATTCACTTAAATGAAATTTTTTGTTCCACTTTGGTTTTTATCCAATCAAAAACTTTGTAAAAATGAAAAAAAAATAAAAAAAGTTCTTGTTTCAATTACACATGTTGCAGGATAGCTGCTAAAAAAATCTGGGAACAATAGTTAGCCATAGCGCTTATCCAGGAATCTGTCAAGCCAGGCCAGTGATGCCCAGAGCTCCGGCATGTGATCATACACAGGAAAAGATAGTAGTTGGAGTTTTTTTTTCTTTCTTTTGTTTTCCCCCTATCATTTTTTCATTTTTTTACAATCAGAGAGAATCAGGACGCCTCACCCTTGTGATCGCACCTGACATGCTGCTTCACCCATCAATCAAAACCTCTTTCATGCCTCTTCACACAGAAGTAACCAGGTGGTGCATGTCCCTGATGAAGCATTCCGATCGAGTGTGCGCCCCCTGAATGCGAGCAGGCAGTACGCCTCCCCCTGCGGATGTGAGTCAGTGTTGCATGCCTCTGAGCGCAAGCACCGCCGCTGCATGTGAGACGACCATGGATGTCACCGCCAAGAGAAAGAACATATTATGCTCAAGTTAGTGAACATATCATACATGCCTCATTTGGCTATCCAGTAGGTCACACGTCCAAGGGAGATGATGCGATCCAGCTGTGGGTGTCGTCTTCGAGTGAGTTAAAATCCACTAGTTGTGCACATTACCTCAGGTCAATGTACGCCTCAATCAATCGAAACCAGAGATTTGCGGGGATTCTGACCATGAGTTTGGTAGGTGTCCTCCCAACATGATGTGGATTGCAGTGTGTGCATCTACAATGGAGGAAGAGGATCTGGCAGCTGGGATTGAGGAAACCGCCAACTGTGCGCTTACTCCAACCAACTAATGCAGCAGTGCACCTCGTGAGAGCAAACGATGTGGTTGAGAAAATAGGTGGTAGCGGCATGCCGAACCAAATGATAGAGAAATAGGAAAAAAATACTTGTATATTAGAATATAACACTCATAATTACATGCAGAGGAGGAAGAAGAATCATAAGACACTTTGGAGAGTCCTCGCCCATGCCCACCGGCCGAATTCCAAGCTAGGAAGGTCAATTCTCCAATATTCTATTCCTTGTCCCCTCTCTACCTCATGCATTCTAATTTATAATAGATCCCACCTCCACGTGGGAAACTCTATCACCATGTGTAATATTTCATCATATCTTATGATTCTTCTCCCACCCCCATTCAATAAGAAACCATTACCACTCAAAATAACTAATGAAGCTATCTGTTAAAACATTCAAATTGAGAACTTTGATATGATTGAATGAACATGAATTTGAAAAAAATAGAACTAAACATTCATATTCTGAAAAACCATTTTCTCAGGAAAAAATTATAGTAATTAAAAACATTGAAGTGTAGAAGGATCCAATGTAATCCAGTGAAGAAAATAAAATTACCTAAACTAGGAAAATCGAGTCAAGACATGGGGGCACATGATTATAGGATATAGTGGGGGTACATGAAGGAGGTGAGGTTGATGAGGAAGAGACATGAGGGGAACCCATGGAGATGGACCAAAGGGGGGAGGGGGTAGATAAAAAAATGTATCGGATGGTTGTGAATAACTCCCCCAAAATTAAGTTTAAAATTCAATAGATGTTGTTTCCAAACTTCCTCATATTTCAAAAATATATTATAGGTGGTTTAAACTGCCTATAATGAGGAGTTCTTGGCACATTATGTCAAGATACAGTGGGGGGTACAGGACGGACGAGAGGGAGATGAGGAAGGAACAAGAGGGCCACCCATGGAACTAGACTGACCAAAGGGGGAGGGGTAGTAAAAAAACCAGGATGGTTATGAAAACTGACCCCAAAATTGGGTTTAAAAGTCAATAGATGTGGACATGATGACAGGACGCGGGATACAAGGATAGGCGGCAGACTTGAGGGTGGGGGGGGGGGGGTGGGGGTACATGATGACAGGATACAGTGGGGAGGGGGTACAGGATGGATGGGAGGGGGTGAGGAAGGAACTAGAGGGGATCCCATGGAACTGGTCTAGATGGGGGAGGGGGTAGTTAAAAAAATGTTTGGGATGGTTGTGAAAACTTCCCCCAAAATTGGGTTCAAAAGTCTATAGAGGCGATTTCCAAACCACCTCAAATTACCTAAATATATAGTTGGAACCACCACTAATGGATGAGTTCTTGGAACCTAATAATAAGATATGGTGGGGTTATAATATGGATGGGAGGGAGATGATTAAGGAACATGGGGGGTGCCCATGGAACTGGACTAAAGGGTGAGGGATAGTTAAAAAAATGTTCGGGATAGTTGTAAAAACCTCCCCCATAATTGGTTTAAAAGTAAATAGATGTGGTTTTCTAACCACCTCTAATTACCTAAATATATTAGAGGATATTGGAACCACCTCTAATGGGGGAGATCCTGGAAAATTTAGGTCGTAGTTAGAGGAGGTTTAAACCCTATATAATTTAACAACCCCTAAATGTGGCATGAATTTACTAGCAATTTCTAAAAACCACCCCCAACAACACTAGGTGGGAACATTAAACTCATTTCCTCAAAACCACCTCTATATTGTTTTTTTGGGTTATAAACCATTCTAAACTAAAAAATAACCCCTTCTAATTGGATCATTTTTAGTGTTATAATATGGTGCCGATAGAGCTCTAAGAACTAAAAAAATACCTTGAAAATTTAGAGGTGAAAGGATTAATCTGACCCAATACTACACCTTGGGGTTCACCCTTCCTTTTCTACAGGATTCTAGATGGTATCCTCTATTTTTCTGTAGATTTCCATCGATTGAACCAACTTATTGTGAAGAATCGATATCAACTACCTTGTATCAGTGACCTTTTCACCTAGATCCGAGGAAAAGAAGTTTTCTCCAAGATCGATTTGAGGTTGGTAAAACAATAGGTTCATGTGAGGTAATCAGACATACCATGGATAGAGTTTCAAAGAAGGTAATACTTGTATGATTTCTTGATGGAGGTGGACTCTTGAAAGGTTGAGACTAGGCTGGGTATAGTGGTAGAAATTTACTTTGTTTCCATAGTTCACATAGAGGAAGGATCAATGAGAGTTCATAATTCTAATAGCATTATACATTCTTGAAGGTGGAGTTCCAGATAGAGGTATATTCTAATGGTTTCATTGGATATCTTTGTATCAGTAGCTCTGGGATTATTGATCATTGGGGCTAGTGTTATAAAAATAAAATGACCATATGGAGTGATACTAGGGACATGGTACATGAAAAAACTTGTTTATAGGACTTTAAAAAATTTATTGGTTTATAACTAAGTACATATTTTATTTTAGAGGAAATTTTACATAGATTCATATAGAGGGTTTCATGAACTCAATGAATTATCATATCATATTTTTGGAGATTTGGGGATGTGTTTCTTCAATGGAACACTACACCAAATTGAACTAAAATGCTCATGTGTATGTATTTTTTCATATTTACTACTCGAAATCACATATTCATGAACTAAACATGTTCTATAGGGAAATCCCATATGTAAGATTCATCTACATTGTTTTTCCCCAATCATAAGTTTTTATGCACAACTACACATATCCATATGGGATACTTTCATTAGAAAATTTCCACTGAAAAATCAAAGATTAATCCCAAAAATCATAAAAAATTAAGATACCAGTTGTTATATCATATTTAATATTAGAGTGTCATGGGGGTATCACGATTCATCATCTAAAAAATATTCAAGGAAATAAAATCATAAGGTAAACTTTAGAATAAAACATAGAAAATGAACCAAGCATATATATTGTTGTTCAATATATGGGAAATAATGATATCCCTACCAAAAACCACATCATGGTTTTTGAATAAACTTATTAGCGTTATCCTATCATAATTTTAGTTACATGTTATCTCTGAATCCAAAGTGAACACTAATAACTACTCGATGAACTTTGATCGGAATCCTCTCTATCTCCATCTTCACCCCTACTATCAGAACCTGCATTACAAATATGTTGAAAATTAAATAGTGTTTTATATTTAAATTTACACTTAAATCCAATAAAAGTTTGTGTACTAAATAATTTGGAAGTTGTGTGATTTACCTCCTTACTACCATCCATCGATCCAATATCACCGGGGATAGATCCAGTTATCTTCTGATATAATTCAATCAACGGTTTCTATAGATAAATTACCTTTGCATCTTGAATCTTTATATGTGTCCCTATTCATGAATTGTGCTTTGAATTTCAACAAACTCCCTATGAGAATATCAAGGTAGGGGGAAACTACAAACTAGGGTAGATGATTGATATGTCTATTTCATGCACATATTTTTTAGCAGTTTAATGTGTTGATTTTATAATTTAATGAATAATATTTACAATTTTGGAATGAATTTACTTGTTCAATGTTTTGTGGAAGGAAATAATGGATTTGTGAAAAAGGAATGAAAATTAGATGAAAAATGAGTCGAACGACCCTTCGCGCGCCACGAGCAAAGAAAAACAACGTGACATCGAATTTTTCCGATGAAGAGGAGCTGAAAAAATGACTACACATCATGTACCACAAGTACACATTGTGACCATTTCAAGTAATGACGATCTGCGCGGGACAATTCTTGACAAGAATACATAGCATGAAATCAAAGTAAATGTAGTGTACCACCAGTACACGACATGACGACAGTCAAACTAGCACATGATATTTTCATGGATTCAACGCGGTAGAGGAAAAAATGGATCTGAGGTACTGAAAGAGAACTGTCGTGGGTGACCTCAAATGATTAGTGTGATTTTGGGGTACTTAGGTGCAGCAGAGTGGCTGACCAAGGTTGTCTCTCAAAGGAGGAAGTGAATTAAAACAACTTTTTAGAGGTATTATAGAAATAAAATAAAAGAGAATAAAAACACTACTTGAAAGGATGGGGGTGGTTGTTTATAGTTTATAAAACTTGAAGAAGTTTGCTGGAAGAAGATTTCATTTCTCTGTTTTTAATTTTGAAATGAAGTTTGATTAAAAAGACACAACAAGAAGATGTTTTTTTGAAAATATTTTAAAAGGCGTAATCGATCTAACTCTAAATATTCACTCTATTATTAATCATTATCATTTAAATTAACATTCACTTAATTATTATCCCTTAATTTGTTAAATCCCGAACCCTATGAGAATTAACTTTACCACGAAGATGAAGTGAATTTAACCCTAGGCTAACTTCGGAACATGCAATCGCAACACCCTACTTTGATTGATGTTCTAAGATTAGCTTATGGTCAGTGGTAAATTAAGGCACATATCCATTCTATAAATGAAGACTAATTGAGTTTAGGGATTATGTTTTAACTCTACAAATGAATCCCATGTGGTTTTGAATTACCGGTTAAGGTTGCGCTCTCACAGTTCACACAATTCCCGACGTCACGTGTTTTGTGTTAACTATTCAATTGCTTGCTTAGTTTCATTTAAATTAAAAACTCAATTAATATATCATAATATGTGAATTACAGTAGCTCATTTATTCAAAATAAACTAAAGAAGAAGGATAAAGGTCGATCGATTACTAAAAAGAACTAATCTTCTATGGGTGGCGTAATCATCGTAGAAGCGAATTGCATTTGCAAAGGTTTATAATGGGTATAACCCAATAACGCTTCTAATCAAGAATTCCATAACAAATAGGAAGATTAATAGAAGAATAAATTTAAACAAAACATAAGAAAATAGAATAAATAAAATAAGAACAAAGAAGTTTAAAACACAAATGAAAATATTACAACATGAAGAAGAGAAGGAGGCTTCGATGAGGGGATCCTTGCTTCAAGAGGTACCCCTATTACAATGGTTGGAGAATTTGGGTGAAACCAATTCTCCTCTTCCTCCAATATCCTAATTCACGTCCCAACCCCACCAAATGAGAAAAAAACCAATTTATAGAGTGGTGGGGAGGCTAGGTTCAAATTGGTTTCAAGTGTGAATGGGGAATCTAGGCCAAATATTTTATGCCAACTTGTACCACCCATTTGACCACCAAAAAGCATGAATTGGCCGGCATTCTATAGGTATAATATGTGTGGATATGGGTCCTCTATCTCCTCTAAAACTTTTTTCTCAATACAATCTCAGATGAAGGAGTTATGACCGAAATACAGAAGCTTCTCCATTCTGGCGTGTCCAGACCACCTTTGACTTTATGGCCCAATTAATCCATCCAGATGCATTCTTTTTATCAAGTGTCATGAATAAAAGTTGTAGACAATGAAGTAAGGAACACAGTTAAAAAATATTAAGTTCAAATAATTCAAATAAAAATATTTATGATTGAAATACTACAGTGATTTTGAAAGGGTAAAACTGGAATTTTCATCAAGTATTCAAATGAATGATCTAATCCCAAATACTTTCTAATTGAACATATTTAACACAATGTGAGGAAATTATATAATTTATTATCAATAAAATATTCAATAAAATAGTGTTTTATCAACTCCCCCACACTTACCCTTTTGCACTCCTGAGAAAAATCTCATATCAAGTAAACATCAATATCAAATCAAAACCAATTTTAAAACACATATCCTTGAGATCAAACAATTGAAAACCAAGAAACAAAAGATATAATGCCTCATAAAAAACCATTATTTCAAGTTCTTCATTTATATCATTCAATATATTTCCACTTTGTTTATCCTCCCATGCAAAAAACACTTACCTCACTTGAATTTTCTCTTATCACACAAATGTCATTTTTTTGCAATGTCTTTCTCATCCAAACTCATACAAGGGTCACCACAGGCTTGATAAATTCCTACATAGCCACCCGATGTGAATCAAGGATGTATGTTTATCATGAGTAATTTTCAGGTTTGTTATGTGGCTTTCGCTTGGTAGGATTTAGATGTGAAAAATTCTGAGGCTGACTGAGGAGGGCTTGAATCTTTTTGAAGAAAAATTGCATTAATCTAATTTTCACTTAAATATGGAATTCTCCTCAATCCCCATATATCAATTCAGCTCCATCATCATGAAAAGTCATGAAAGGTTTACACCATTCATCATTTCAGCATAAAAAATGTCAATCTTCTCAAACATGATTTTCTTGAAAGCTCCAGATAGGCACATCTTTCCACCTCAATTAGAAGCTCCAGAAAAGGAACAACTTCACTTGTCATGAAAGCTCCAGAAAAGGCACAACTTTCAATATAATGAATTTATTCAGTAGAAAACACATCTCTTTAGAATTTAATTTTCCACCCAAAGTATCACAGAATGTGGTAGCAAAACACACGATAGATTCCCCGACACTTATGCTAGATTATGCAATTTCACTTCAAGAGTTGGTTGGATAGGGAAAATTGTCTTGTAATGTGGATAACCTAATAGGATATGCATGTATTCTAAGGGATAAAAGGATTAAATGTTCAAGGTAGGCCATTATGAAAAAGGATTCTTTGAAATAGGGGCTTTAATACCAAACAAATGCCTCAATCATTTAAACATAAGTACCTCAAACCCTCAAGTTTTGACAGGAATAGATCAAATTCTGGTTAAATCAAGCATGGTTTGGTTCTCTCAAGAAGTGAGGTGAATGTAAAGAATATAAAAATAATGGTTTAGAATCCTCACAAGAAAATGATTTCAAATATAAAGATAGTGAGATGTGGCATGGGATTCAAAATTCAGTGTACTTTTCATGAAATTACTAAATATTTGAACCTGAAACAAAGTCATTTAAGCATTCATTTTAGATTATTTTCAAGGGATAAATTGTTTCAATCATTGATATGCATTTCAAAATTGTGATGAGAATCATTTCAGATCAAAAATTTCAAAAACACAAAGAAAATTGAAAAAATAAACACACAAAATTTGAAAAATACACAATTTTTTTGATTTTTTTTTAAACAGGAAAACAATTGAAATTACTAAACTAAAAGGTTCCCTCCCCCACACTTAAAATATTGAATTGTCCTCAATGTGAACCCATGAGATGATATATTCACCTGAAATGCCAAATTTTTAAATTGGACAAATAATATAAAAGTGAAAGGGTTAGGAACAGCCTGATGTGCTCAAGTGATGATGGGGTCATGTAGTGTGATAAAATCCACTACATTAGTAGGAAGTCCCTCAATGTATCTTTTCAAATGTTTCCCATTGACTGTAAAGATCCTTCCAGTGTCTTCTTGTGTGATCTCCACTGCACCATAAGGAAAAACATTAGATACAATATAAGGACCTAACCATCTGGAACGCAACTTACCAGGCATCAGCTTCAGTCGTGAACTGTAGAGAAGGACTTTCTCTCCAACATGAAACTCCCTTTGTTGGATCATTCTATCATGAGCTGCTTTTTATTTTTCCTTATAGAGCCTTGAGTTCTCATATGAATACAATCGAATCTCCTCAAGCTCTTGAATTTGCAGCTTCATTTGAATCTCAGCTTGGGACAAATCCATGTTGCATTTCTTTATAGCCCAATAAGCCCGATTCTCAACTTCCACGAGGAGATGACACGCTTTCCCAAAAACAATCTGAAATGGGGACATTCCAATGGGTGTCTTTTATGCTGTCCTATAAGCCCACAATGCATCATCCAAGCACTTTCTCCAATACTTCCTATTTGGTTGCACGATTTTCTCCAAAATTTGTTTCAATTCCCTATTTGAAACCTGAGCCTGGCCATTTGTTTGAGGGTGGTATGGTGTTGATGTTTTTTGTGTCACCTTATACTTTTGAAGGAGGGAAGCAAAATTCCTATTGCAAAAGTGTGTCCCTTGGTCACTGATGATGGCCTTTGGTACTCCAAACCTGCAGAAAATTTGAGCCTTGAAAAAATCCACCACAACATGAGAATCATCAGTCCTGGTGGCCTTGGCCTCCACCCATTTACTCACATAATCAACAGCTACCAAAATATACAAAAATCCAAATGAACTAGGAAAAGGACCCATAAAATCAATTCCCCATACCTCAAAAATCTCACAGAATAGTTTGGGTTTTTGGGGCATCTCATGTCTCCTAGAAATGTTCCCAGTGTGTTGGCAACGAGAACATGACTTACAAAACACATGGGCATCATGGAATAAGCTAGGCTAATATAATCCAGAGTCCAAAAACTTCCTAGATATCCGTTGGGGTCCGAAGTGTCCACCACAAGCAAGTGTATGACAGAAATGCAAAACAGACTCAAACTCATGATCGGGAACACACCTCCTAATGAATTGGTCACTACACATGCGCCATAGGTAAGGATCATCCCACACATAAAACCTAGAATCAATTTTTAATTTTTGGACTTGATGCTTCTTCAAATTTTCTGGGATTTCAGAGGAAACAATGTAATTAACTAAATCAGCATACCAAGGATGCGTACCTGAGATGGTATAGAGATGCTCATCGGGGAAAGTGTCTCGAAGTGGTACCTGGTCCAAGGTGTCACCCTCTGGTGTGTGAGTAAGCCTACTCATGTGGTCTACCACCAAATTCTCTGACCCCTTCTTGTCCTTTATCTCTATGTCAAACTCTTGAAGAAGGAGCATCCAACGGATAAGTCATGGCTTTGCATCTGGCTTCTTTAGGAGGTACGTCAAAGTTGCATGGTCAGAAAAAACATCTACTTTAGATCCCAATAAATATGAAAAAAATTTATCTAAAGAAAATATAACAGTAAGAAACTCCTTTTCTGTTGTGGTGTAGTTTTATTAGGCAGAATACAACATCCTCGATTCATACGAAATCACATGTGAACGTCCCTCCGCCCTCTGAGATAAGTCACCTCCAACCGCGAAGTTGGATGCATCACACATAAGCTCAAATGGAAGGTCCCACCGTGGGGGCTGTATGATCGGTGGAGTGGTCAGACACTTCTTTATCTCATCAAATGATACCCTGCATGAATCATCAAAATTGAAGTCCATATCTTTTTGAAGCAATTGAGATAAGGGTAGAGCAATCTTACTAAAATCTCTGATGAAGCGTCAATAAAATCCAGCATGTTCAAGGAATGATCGAACATCATGTACACATGTAGGATATGGCAGGGATGAAATAATGTCTACCTTAGATTTATCAACTTCAATGCCAGGTTGTGAGACTATATGGCCTAAGACAATTCCCTTTTCGACCATGAAATGACATTTTTCAAAATTTAAGACCAAATTCTTCTCAATACAATGATGCAACACATCACCCAAACTAGAGAGACAGTCATCAAATGAGGATCCATAAACTGTAAAATCATCCATAAATACCTCCATGCAGGTCTCAATGAAATCTGAGAAAATACTCACCATGCATCCCTAGAAGGTACCTGGGGCATTGCAAAGTCCAAATTGCATCCTTCGGTAAGCAAAGGTACCGAATGGGCTGGTGAATGTCGTCTTCTCCTGGTCCTCTGCTGCAATGGGAACCTGAAAATAGCCAGAGAAACCATCCAAGAAGCAATAATGTATCCTACCTACAAGTCTCTCAAGCATCTGGTCAATGAATGGAAGTGGGAAATGGTCCTTACGAGTGGATTGATTTAGTTTCCTATAATCAATACACACTCGTCAACTATTTTGTACTCTCACAGGAACTAACTCATCATTTTCATTTTTTATAACAGTGAAACCAGTTTTCTTTGGTACAACCTGGATAGGGCTAACCCATTGTGAGTCAGAAATAGGGTAAATGATACCCGCCTCAAGTAAATTTTCAACTTCATTCTTAACAACTTCCAAAAGTGTTGGATTAAGTCTCCTTTGTGGATGCCTAATCGGTTTAGCCCCATCCTTCAAGAGAATCCTATGCATGCAAATGGAGGGGCTAATACCTTATATGTCTACCAATGTCCAACCAATTGCCCTAATGTTATCTCTCAATAGATTCAAAAGTTTTTCTTCATGTTCAAAAGAGAGATTGTTAGCAATGATAACAGGTAATCTATCACCACTCAGCAAGTATGCATATTGAAGATTTGGGGGAAATGGCTTGAGTTCCAATGTAGGGGGGGTGATGTATGGATGGAGAAATTGATGCAACAGACATATCTGCACAATGAAAATCAGTATCAGAATAAAAATCATCAAAATTAGAAAATAATGCATCAAATCCATCAGGATACTCAATAGCCATGTCATAATCAGAGTTTATATGATCAGAATTTAAATCCACATCAAAATCAAATCCAAGAGAGGTTTGTCCATCAAAAACAGGTGTGGAAGTAATCTTATACATCAAACTAGAACCAATACTCATAATCTCTCTAAACAGAGGACAATAAAAATCCATGGAGTTTTTACTTGGTGGTTCAAAATGGGAGATAACAAAAGCAGAATGGTCCTCAGAGGGGTACTTCATGGATTCCATAACATTAAATATCACAACTTCATCCCCAAATTCCATGTAAAGTGTACTCTCATTGACATTTATGATAGTTTTTGCAGTTTTGAGGAAGGGTCTACCTAAGATAATGGGGGAATGATAACTTACCTGATCATCCTCCATGTTAAGCACGTAGAAATCTGCTGGAAAGATCATGTCTCTTACCCGAAAAAGTACATCCTCAAGGACTCCCACTGGATATTCCATATCTCTATTCACTAATTGCACCACTACTCTTGTCAGCTTCAACTCACCAACCTGTAAAGAAGAGAATACAGAGTGAGGCATCACATTTATTGAAGCTCCTAAATCACAAAGAGAATCAGAGAAGTGAAACTCCCCTATGGTACATGGGATGGTGAATGTCCCAAGATCCTTGCACTTTGTTGGCATTGCTAGAGTTGGTGTAATGAGTGCTGATACATTCCTTCCAAGACTGATCCTCTCATTTCCCTTTAGCCCTCTTCGATTGGTACAAAGTTCTTTTAAGAATTTCCCATACCTTGGAATTTGTTTAATGGCTTCAAGTAGAGTAATGTTGATCTCCACATGATTGAATGTGTCCAAAACCTCCTTTTACATTGCTTATTCATCCATCTTCTTGGTTTGAACAACCCTGTTTGGAAAAGGAAGGGATTTAGGAGGAACATCATTAATCTTTTTATTACCTTTATCTTTCTCCTTGGGTTTCTCGTCAGTTGATGTGGAATTGGGATTTTTTGGAGTTGAGGTGAATCCAGGTGGAATTGTAGGTAGAGAAGCATCAGTTGTTTGCTTCCCTCTTTTCAATGTAATGGAACTGACATTCCCCTTTGGATTGGGAGTAGTTTGGGAAGGAAGATTTCCGGAATTCATACTTACAAGTTCATGGAGGGCGGTGGCAATCTGGCTCATTTGAGTCTTCAACTCCCTCAACTCCGAACCTTGACTCTTCAACTCATTATGTTGATTAAGAACAATTTATTTCAAAATATCATCAGTTTTATTGTATACCTTGTGTTGTATATTCTCTTGCTATTGACTTGTTGATGTTTGAGCTTCGAATCTCCTTTGGGGTTGTTGGAAACCCTGCTGGTAAGGCCGAGACTGTTGGAAGTTTGGTTGAAAAGGGGGCCTTTGTTGTTTCCCAGAGCCATAACTCGTGTTTGATTGATCCTTCCACCCTTGGTTTAATGTTGGTGCAAAGGAGTCATACTTATTTTGGGGATATGTCTGTTGTTTCTGCTGATATGGTCTCCCAGGGAACACTGCTGCACAATCTTCTGTTTCTTGGAGTTGTGGGAAACAGTCAGTTGGGTGGCTTGTCTCAGTGCAAATACCACAAGGCCTTGAAGAATTGGGTTGGGATGTCTTTTGATCCAAAGCAATCTGTCTCACCATAGTGGTTAATTCTTCCAACTTGGTATCAATCAAATGACTTTCAAGAGAAGAAGGACTTACCTGATGTACTCCCCTGACATGTGGTGTACCTCTATCGCCAAATTGTTGGGAGTTTTGGGCCATCTTGTCAATCAACGCACGTGCAACTACTAGTGTCTTGTCCACCAATGCTCCTCCAACTGCAACATCCACCATGCTTCTCTCCATAGGTGTGAGTCCTTCATAGAAGTACTGGATGAGTAATTTCTCACTGATTTGGTAATGTGGGAAGCTTGTACACAACTTCTTGAATCACTCCCAATACTCATACATTGACTCCCCTTGTTCTTGATTGATCTCTGATATCTCCTTACGAATAGAAGTGGTCTTCGATGTTGGAAAAATATTTGAAAGAAAAGACGTTTCAAATCGTTCCAACAAGTTACATCTTTGGGTTGTAAATAATACATCCAGTCTTTTACAGCTCCATCAAGTGAGAATGGGAATGCTCTTAGTTTGATTTGATCTTCAGAGACATTTCTAGGTTTTAGGGTTGATCAAAACACATTATAATCTTTCAAATGTTTATTTGGATCCTCACCAGAGAGGCCATGAAACTTTGAAAGTAAGTGAATTAACCCAGATTTTAGTTCAAAGTCCGATTCGAGATTTGGGTATGCAATACAATCTGGTTTATAGTTAATATCAGGTGCAGCCAATTCTTGAATGGTTCTATTTATCTCATTGTTATTATTTCCAGACATTGGTTCTTTTTTTATGTTTGAATTTGAATTGCTTCCAATGTTAATGTTTCCAGAAGAGAGGAATTCACCAACTGATTGAATATTGAAACTTCCCATAGACTAAGAATGTCTAATTCGTTCCCTAAGGTTGCGTTCAATCTCAGGGTTAAGATCTAAGAGATATTTGGGATTAGTTCGTTTCATAAATTGATGAAAGATGAAAAGAAGGAAATTAGACCATAGTAAAATAAAAATTAGAAGTTTGAGCTGATGGTCCAAAAAGAAGTAGAAGAAAATAAAAGAAGAAGAAGAAAAATCAGATTGGGTAAAGATGGAAGAGAGAAGAGAGGAAGAGAATAAAATTTAAAATAAAATAAATACCTCTAATTGGTTGAAATAATTACTTGCCTCCCCAGAAACGGTTCCAATTTGAAAGAGCACTGTCGTGGGTGCCCTCAAATGATTAGTGTGATTTGGGGGTACTTAGGTGCAGCAGAGTGGCTGACCAAGGTCGTCTCTCAAAGGAGGAAGTGAATTAAAACAACTTTTTAGAGGTATTATAGAAATAAAATAAAATAGAATAAAAAAACTAATTTAAAGGATGGGCGTGGTTGTTTATAGTTTATAAAACTTGAAGAAGTTTTCTGGAAGAAGATTGCATTTTTTTTGTTTTAATTTTGAAATGAAGTTTGATTAAAAAGACACAACAAGAAGATGTTTTTTTTTGAAAATATTTTAAAAGGTGTAATCAATCTAACTATACCTATTCACTCTATTATTAATCATTATTATTTAAATTAACATTAAATTAATTATTATCCCTTAATTTGTTAAATCCTGAACCCTACGAGAATTAACTTTACCACGAAGATGAAGTGAATTTAACCCTAGGCTAACTTCGGAACATGCAATCGAAACACCTTATTTTGATTGATGTTCTAAGATTAGCTTATGGTCAGTGGTAAATTAAGGCACATATCCATCCTGGAAATGAGGACTAATTGAGTTTAGGATTATGTTTGAACTCTACAAATTAATCCCGTGTGGTTTTGAATTACCGGTTAAGGTTGCGCTCCCACAGTTCACACAATTCCTGACCTCGCGTGTTTTGTGTTAACTATTAAATTGCTTAATTAGTTTCATTTAAATTAAAAACTCAATTAATATATCATAATATGTGAATTAAAGTATCTCATTGATTCAAAATAAATTAATGAAGAAGGATATAGGTCGGTCGATTACTAAAAAGAACTACTCTTCCATGGGTGGCGTAATCATCATAGAAGCGAATTGCATTTGCAATGGTTTATAATGGGTATAACCCAATAACACTTCTACTAAAGAATTCTAGAACAAATAGGAATATTAAGATAAGAATAAATTTAAACAAAATACAAGAAAAGAGAAGAAATAATAGAATAAAAAAGATGTTTAAAACACAAATGAAAATATTACAACATGAAGAAGAGAAGGAGGCTTTGATGAGGAGATCCTTGCTTCAAGAGCTACCCCTCTTACAATGGTTATAGAATTTGGGTGAAACCAATTCTCCTATGACTCAAATCTCCTAATTCACGTCCAAACCCCAACAAATGAGAAAAAAACCAATTTATAGAGTGGTGGGGGGCTAGGTTCAAAGTGGTTTCAATTGTGAATGGGGAATCTCGGACAAATATTTTATGCCAACTTGAACCGCCCATTTGACCACCAAAACGTGTGAATTGGCCGGCCTTTAAGAAGTATAATATGTGAGGATATGTGGACTCTATCTCCTATAAAACTTTGGTCTCAATCCAATCCCATATGAAGGAGTTATGGCCGAAATACTGAAGATTCTACACTCTGGCATGTCCAGCCAACCTTTGACTTTATGGCCCAATTAATCCATCCAGATGCATTCTTTTTATCAAGTGTCCTGAATAAAAGTTTTAGAAAATAAAGTAAGGAACACATTTAAAATATATTAATTCCAAATAATTCAAATAAAAATATTTATTATTGAAATACTACAATGATTTTGAATGGGTAAAACTGGAATTTTCATCAAATATTCAAATGAATGATCTAATCCCAAATAATTTCTAATTGAACATATTTAACACAATGTGAGGAAATTATATAATTTATTATGAATAAAATATTCAATAAAATATTTTTTTATTAGGTACACATCATGTAGGGGTCGACGCGCAAAAAAAAATCAGGTGACGCGGGCCACAGGTTTTGATGAATTTTCCTTTAAAAGGAGGGGCCCATTCACCCATCAAACATAATCTGGGGGAAGAAGCATCCAAAAAACATCAAGGGACATACTCCAGACCATGGGTGATGATCCAGAGCCGTTATTCGACACCATTTTACCTCGGGTACCAATGTCGCCCGATCTCACCATGAGTGAGTAGTCCACATAGTGCTGGGTGAGGTGATTTGTAGGAGGATGTGTGCTCAGGGATTGTTTTTATTTATTATTCATGATTTTTATTGTTGCAAACAACATTTATCAATTCCAATCTGTTTATTTTTGAAATTTTATGACCATTTATTGTGATTAGAAGTGAATTATTTTGTTGCTTCAATTAATTAGCCTACTTTTCCCATGGCCATTGTGCAATCTAGGATAGTTATGTTTAAAAATGGTTTTGGGTCGCCTATTTCTATGTTTTCACCAATTAAATGACCATTTAAAAGGTGAAAGCACATTACTAGGATGGGATACCAAGATCAAGGATCCCCGCTGACCCAATTCCAACACCAAAACTGAATAAACACACTCTCGTGTAAATCCTTTGCACATGCCACTGAAAATCATTGAACCTGGGATGCCTCCCAAATTGATTAAAAACCCCAATATTTTCTAGTATTGATTATCTTTTCTTGAAAACAACCAATCAATTAAAATTTCAATTTCCTAATTAATTTAGAACATATGGATTGTCTTTATGGGTTTTACACTCAGACTTGCTAGATACTACACTTTGATTTAGGATTATCTGAGTTTTATAAATTTTGTTTTAGCATAGAACCCTAGGGATCTAACGACGCTGTTTGGGGCTGTTAATGCTACTGTAATCCCAGTGTCATGACAGAGACCTCCGATGGTAATGATCCCAAACCCATCTCATGCATGTGACCAGGATGCTCCTTCCCAAGGACTTGACCAACATGATCATCCTAGGAAACTAAGAAGGACTACATGGTATTGGAATCCAATAGTTCTTTGTTTTTTACCTATAAATCAAATATCATTCATATTTTAATAAATACATATTAACATAGTGACAAATGGAAATAAGTTATTACAATGAAAAGGGAATTAATACCCCAAATTATTTGGGGGGATCATTAACATAACTCCTATCATATTTTGTATGAAAATCCAACCAATGTTCTGTTCAGGAGACATAGTGCCCTAATTTTTTTTTTAATTCATTAAAAAATGATAAATCAATAATTTAATATATGAAAAATATAATTTTGTCTTTTAAAAATTTAAACTAATGAAAAAATTACTAGATTCTATTTGTTTATGAAAAAACTCTTTGACCTGGCAGTTTTGGGGATGATTTGTTAAGATCGACATGATGAATTTTTCCTTGAAATATCCTGAAATAAATAGCATGTAATTTAATAGTATGCATGCAATGTCATCTCATTTTCATATGCATGTATATATGTAAAATGATATTAATATAATAATATATATTCCAATACCATGTGCTTCTCATGAAGATGGATATCAATAAAAACCTTTCATTTCTCTCTAGTCAACCCTTATAGTACCTTATCATATAGTTATTGAGTGTTCAATGAAGAATCGTTGAATACATTCCATAATATCCATTTAAAATCCTTATGTTTCTTACCCAAATTTTTCAATGTCCACATTCTTGTGATAAGATCTTTAGAGGTGAAGTGGAATAAATTTTGTACAAAGAGATTCATTTTTAAAATATTATAATTTAATAACATAATGACATTAAATTACACCATAATCTATTAAAATTACATTTATCTAGGAATCAAACACTTCATTTTTCCACGATTGAGGAACATGCCTCCAATCAACATAGGTAATGGGAAGGGTAACCAACACCACTGCCAGCTGGCCTAGAATCTAGCCAAATAATCTGGAAACATCATCCATGGGGACCCCATAATAGTAAAATGGGACAACTATCTTCATTTAATTCAGATTTCAGACATCTGAACTATTCATCTTTCTCTCCATAGTAACATTATTTTCATCTTTTATGATAAAATAGTTAGTATTATAGAAAAAGTGCAGTAACATTATTCACATTAAAACTTGTACCTAAAATTATCACTATCCAATATCCTCACAAAGAAACTGGAGTGGCGACCTTTTCCCTCATTGCTGAACCTGATGAATGGGGGGACACTATGTCAGATACTGATGGGATGTAAAAGGAGAGTGTTTTGGACACTAACGAAATGTAGGGTGTGAGAGACGCTAAGGGGGGGGGACAGATGATGTCTCAGATATTGTATGGAGGGAGGCTAATGGATAATTATCTATTAGTGTGGTCGAGGGAACATCAAAAGGGAGTCTATTTGGATTAGTTAAATGCATCTTCCTTGGAATTCATATCATTTAATCAAATAAAATTAATTTCATAACATATATTTCAAAAAAATTCAAGCAGAAAAAAATTACAAATGATAACAGATGTATAGTACCAGGGAAAAAAATATACATAGATATG
Source organism: Viscum album (assembly GCA_963277665.1). Taxonomy (NCBI): domain Eukaryota; kingdom Viridiplantae; phylum Streptophyta; class Magnoliopsida; order Santalales; family Viscaceae; genus Viscum; species Viscum album. The sequence goes on from OY728167.1 coordinate 341,341,960, forward strand.
ATAATGAATGACTTCACATATAACATAAGTGGTTAATAAATTAATGGATTACTACACATAAAATCATTTTTTCCTTCAATCATGTCATTATACTACTCCATCATTACTTCTTCTACTTCATCCAACCTTTCAAGAATAACATTTTCAACATCATGATGGGAATTATTTTTCTTCTTTCTATTGATGGGATTCAATGTCAGATGAAAAATCCTCTAATTAATCACCCATATCATACAAGTCTCTTTGTTTTATGTGAACAACTACACTGAATGTATCATCTAAAAAATCTACCACATAATATACCATTTTCTATTAAGATGAGAATATATAAACATCATGTAATTCAAATTCACCAACATCCATCAAATGAGAGAATTTCACATAAGTAAAATTCAAGGAATCTCTTTTAATACCCCTAGTAATATCGACCCACTTGTAATTGAAGAAAACAATAAAAAAATTCTCATGGTAGTTTAATTCGATAATATCAACCAATTTTACACAGTATCCCAATTAAAAAATTATAAATATCCAACTATTCTATGTTTTCAAACCCTCTCCCTGATTGACTGTCTAAAATTTAAATCTATTTAAATTGTATGCATTGAATTTTCTAGCCAGTTTTAGAGGACCTTGAGCTAGAAACATCAAATATTATGAAAACTTAGCCCGAGTATTAGTATTCATGATCTACAAAAATTAATATACATTACATGATTTAAAAAATATGTATCAACCTAATATCTGTATTGATTTCAAAATTTATGAACTTACATGATGTGCAAAAAATTATAAAATCTCTTTATTAATAGCTTTTTTATATCATTATAATTTTATGTTCAACCTCTCATGCATATATTTGTTTATATCATTATCTATTCACAAAATGGATCTAAAATTTCACTATTTAGAATCCCATATCTATTTGCCTGCAATAATTCTATTTCTATCAGTGTTACATTTGAGATCCTCCCAACAGATCATACCAGAGTTGGAATTATTTTGGACTTCCCATGTACTTTATATTGAGTCAATGTGTCATAAACATGTCCAAATTGATTTAATATTGTCTCAATATCATACAAGTATATATTACCAAAGGTAAGACAATCCTCCACTAAATAGCCTTCAGAAATAGAGCCTTCAAGCTGAGATTTAGTTTTTATGTATAATTTTAAATAGATAAGATATCTATGAAATATAATAAATAAAAAATAATTTTGTATTTAATTAAGTGTAAATAATATTTTAATTAAGATAATTTTTTTTTAAATAAAGTGCCTCTCAATTGGATATCCCATCTATAATGTACGAGGCCTCCTAATTTAGTTTCCTCAATGAAATGCACAGTTAAATACATCATGATAGTAAAAAATGATGGAGGGATGATCATATCCATTAAAAAGGTGTCAATAAAAATATATCTTGAAGGTTTTCAATATTATATGGTTGTAGAGTATTCTCACGTAGTTTTCTAAATAATTTGATAAATTGGGGAAAAACTGTATTAATTTTTTAGGTAATAATATAGGCAATGCCAATGGTAGTAACTATTGTAACAAAATATATGAACCATGTCTTTTCAATCCAGGAAACCTATGATTATTTAAGTTAAAACACCATAAAATGTTACTTGAATTACCTTTAGAAACCTTGACATGATTTATAATTTTAAATAATGTAACTTTATCCCTATTTTTCATTGAAAAAATTTCCAGATCATACTTTCCATTCTCATATGGTCAGAGATCATGATTTATGTTCATTTTTTGTATGTCCTTCAAATAATTGAGATGGTCCTTCAATTTTCAATGTTCATTAAACAATGTAAAGATCATATTGTTAGAAAAATTATTCTAAAAATGCATATCATCAAGATTATTCCACAACAAGTTAAATTCACAATACATATGTTTGAAGAATATTCTTTTTTTTTCTTCCAGTTTTGTGTTCCAATTTCACTTGAAGATGCAATTAAAACTCATTTCCCACTTTTATTCAAATGATGATCCTTCTCAAATTTTTTTTCATCATTTCCAAGATTTTACAATATTTCATAACCTATAAGAAACTTTTGAGTTGGTCTAAAATCAATAGAACCATTGAATTTTGACTTTTTTTAACTGAAATCTATGAGATGAATCAATAAATCTTCAATTATGCAAGAAGTGACACTTTTTATTATAAGGTATTCTTCCAGGCTCGAAATCAAAGTTAAAAACAGGACAAGCCAAACCTATGTAAGTGTTCCAACCAGATAAGTTACCAAGTATAGAGATGTCACTAATGGTTCACATTAGAGCAGAATGCATTTTGAACATTCTTCTAGAAGATGCATCATATGTCTCAGCATCATTTCTCCATGAGTATTATAATTATTCAATTAGAGGATTAAATTATACATAAATATAATTTCTATACATTTTTTCCAAGAATAATCATCAAAATGATAAAATATATTTGTTTCATACACATCCATGAAGGTAGATTGTAAGGGATAAAAACAACTGGTCAAATTCTACAACTGGTTCTCAAAGTCCTAAATGGGTTGAATCCATCAACAACCAATCTCGATTTCAAATTTCAAGGATCAGATGAGAAATATGGATATAATGAATCAAATTTCTTCCATGATTTTGAATCTCTTAGATGTCTTATTAACCCATAATTTTTATTATCTATAGTGTCACGACCCGTCCCCCGGGGCCCGTGTCGTAACTACCCCAAGCCCGCCTTCCATAGGTCAGGGGCTGACGACTAGCACCAAAGGCGTAAATCCCTAAAACTGGGAAGGCATTGCCTTTATAACTGTAAACATACACAACAGAGCACACAACTGAAAATGAAACACTATGTAAAGCTGAATAACAAAAAGAGTGCTGAAAGTAAAAAGGGGCCAGAATATAAGCCCAATTGGAAAGTACAAGTACAACTGTAAAGCAATACAATTGAAAAAAGTGAAAGACAACTACTGGATCATCCTACAGGGTTCCTACCTGAAGGGTAGGTATAGTTAGACTCCTCAACACTCCACGTCCGTTAGACTCCTCCGTGTAACGACTAGTCATAAGGTCCACCTCCGGGTACCATCCAGTCCTGACGCTCTCAGCCTCCGTCAGTGTTGTCCGTCATCTACATCCAACACAACGAGGTGCGGGCATATCCCGTGCATGGGTGAGTATAACGATACTCAGTAGGGACCGCGAGACCACCAAGGTATCTCAAAATACACCAAGGATATCCACAGAGTATGAAATCAACGGATATCCATTACTTAGGTATATGCCCATACATATACCTAAGTTATCAAGTAAGCCATCTCAATCATGAGGAAAACATAGAAGTCATTGAATCAGCGCACACAGGTACACAACTCATGTAGAGAAAGTTTAGAGATGATCAGATGTAGCCACTGAATCATCTAAGCTGTCGGACCCACATAGGATCCAGGACCAGCAGTTAGAACTGTCGGATCCACACAGGATCCAGGACCAGTATTCGAAGCTATCGGACCCACACAGGATCCAGGACCAGCGGTTAGAACTGTCAGACCCACACAGGATCCAGGAATTGTAGTCGAAGCTATCAGACCCACACAAGATCTAGGACCAGCGGTTAGAACTGTCGGACCCATATAGGATCCAGGAATAGTAGTCGAAGCTGTCGGACCCACACAGGATCCAGGACCAGTGGTTAGAACTGTTGGACCCACACAGGATCCAGGAACAGTAGTCAAAGCTGTCGGTCCGATCGCCACAGAACTTATGTCTCAAGGTCGCCCCGACATTCTGAAGCCGTTTCCAGTGTTTTCAGGCCTCCGATCGGCTCTGAAAACATGTTTTGATCCACCTGTATGAAGAATGAACGAATTACGATATTTCCTGAACCAGGCCGATTCGTCATCCTCTAACGTCGTCGCACCTCCTCTAGGTCATTGTGATGTTGGGTCTTCAATTCAGGATCATTTCATCATGAAACAAAACCTGCAACGATCCGTTGTTTGTCACCCATGAAGAACGAGAAGAACACACCACACACAAAGAATGGTGGAGGAATCGGGTCATGTTAGTTTGGCCCGGTCCTTCCGCATTAGTTCGGTAGCAAGTGGATTAGAGGGTTAATTCAACATGGGAGGATAATTAACGACGTTCAATTCAAAACACACCCCTACCTCGGATTCTTTGTCATCGGAAAGGAAGATGAAGAATTCAAGGATGACATCATCAACATTCTTCAAGGATGGCACTTCCTCCCTTGTTCCGGTTGGAGATCAAAGAAAAAGATGTCCGTCGTCGGTAGATGAAGCGTTCTTCATTCTTCGATGATCGTTCTTCGTTGGGAGGAGCATTATTCATTGGGAGATTTCTCCCAATAATCCTCTTCTCAAAAAACCAAAGTGCATAGACTTTCCAAATAATACATTATAATATCTATTATTTCATTGGCAAGAAATTCAAAAATAATTCCTAACACTTGGTCGGCACAATTAATGTGAAGGGTGGTGGCACCATTAAGAGGGGAGCTCAAGAGGTTTCTCCCCACTTAATGGGGAGTTCAAGAGGTTATAACCTCAGGTGGCCCCCACAAAATTAATCCTTACATGGGAGGATGTGTTCGGGTGGGCCCCACCACCATAACCTCTCATGGGAGGTTAAGGTGTGGCGGTCCCCACCTCCAACTTCCACATGGTGGATATAACGAATAAAATAAATTAAGACATGCACTTAAATTATTTTATTAATCCCATGTAAAACCCAAAAACTAACTTTCATTATCAACCAACTACTGTCGAGGTGAAAGTATTATTAAGAGAATATCGGTACTACGAGTTCAACGGTACCCTCAGATTTCGATTCCGAGCACTGGTTCAAAAGTTATAAAAACCCGCTTGTACGTTTACTGAACGTACCCGAACAAAACTTTAGAAATTGATTACGGGCACACCAGGCCTCGGAATCATGCGCCGTCAATTTTAGAAGACTCGTAAAATTCCCATGTATTCAAGAAAAAAATTTCCACGGAAGTTTCGGGTCTTTACATTCTCCCCACCTCAGGGATTTACATCCCCGTAAGATATAACTCGAACTAAAAGAACAAATGAGGGTACTGAGCACGCATCTGAGCCTCCTGCTTCCATGTGCTTTCCTGGAGGTTCCCGTACTACCAGCGAACACACACCAGAGGTATCGACCATGCATGTAAGACCCACTCCTGTTGATCCTCAATCTCCACTGGAACCTCCGTGAATGTCGCCCCATCGTCGATGTCCAACTCTCCATGGTCGATGATGTGGGAAGGGTCGTGAACGTATCTCCTCAGCTGAGATATGTGGAATACGTCATGAACTCGGTGAAACTGAGGTGGAAGAACTAAGAGGTATGCCACCTCTCCAACTCTGCTAAGGTCCTGGAAAGGTCCAATGAATCTCGTAGATAACTTGTCGCCTCAGCCAAATCTCCATAGACCTCATCGAGGTGAGACCCATAGAAAGACGTGGTCTCCATCCTCGAACTTCAGAGGTCTCCATCTCTTATCAGCATACGACTTATGCCTGCTCAGTGCAGTCTTCATCCACTCCTGGATGATCTTAACTTTTTCTATAGTAGCTCATACCATCTCTGGCCCTACTAGTGCTGACTCCCCTGGGTCAGTCCAACACAAAGGTGATATGAAAGGTCACTCGTATAACACCTCAAAAGGTGCCATCCCAATGGTGGAGTGATAAATGTTGTTGTATGAAAAATCCACCAATGGTAAGTGATCCTCCCAGCTGCAACTGAAGTCAAGGACACAAGCCCGCAGCATGTCCTCGAGGGTCTGAATGGTCCGCTCAGTCTGACCATCTGTCTGAGGATGGAAGGTGGTGCTCAGACGAAGCTGCATCCTGAAATCCTCCTGCAACCCCTTCCATACCTGGTAAGTAAATCGTCCATCACAATCGGAGACAATAGAAGAAGGTACTCCATGTAAACGCACAATATCCTGCACATAGAGGCATCTCATGATCTCTACTGTACCCTGATCTCTGATCGGTAGGAAGTGGGCCGACTTGGTGAGTCTGTCGACGATCACCCAAATCGAGTCATGACCCCTGGACGTACGTGGAAGACTCATCACGAAGTCTATGGATATCCCATCCCACTTCCACTCTAGGACCTCTAAAGGCTGTACCAAGCCTGCTGGTACCTGGTGCTCCGCCTTCACTTGAAGACAAGTGAGGCATCGAGAGACAAACTCCACTACTACCTTCTTCATACCTGGCCACCAGTGCTATCGTCTGAGGTCCTGATACATCTTCGACACTCCTAGATGTACCGCTAGAGGGGAAGTGTTGAACTCCCTCAACACTTCCTCCTGAAGTGTAACTGGTACCAAGGTATGTCCTCTGAAGAGGATGAAATGCTCCCCACCTTCAGAAAATCCATTAGGTTCCTGCCCTATGGATATCTGAGCACGTCGTGTCTTGCAGTCAGCATCTCCACACTGCGCCTCCCTGACTCGCTGAAGAAGTGGAGGAGTGACTGTAAGAGACTAAAGGAAAGATTCTCCATCTCGGTCCAAAAAGGATATCTGTAAAGCATCCAACTGCTCTGTCGCCTCTCCCAGTAGTTGTATACCAGATCTCTTACTGAGTGCATCTGCTACAACGTTCCTCTTCCCAAGAGTATAGACTATCTCAAAGTCATATTCCTGGAGGAACTCAAGACATCGCCGCTATCTCAGGTTCATTTCCTTCTGAGATAAGATATACCTGAGACTCTGGTGGTCAGAGTAGATTGTGAAACACTCGCCCATCAAATAGTGCCGCCACATCTTCAAGGAGAAGACCATTGCTACTAACTCCAGGTCATGGGTAGCGTAGTTCTTCTCATGCTGTCTCAGCTAACGAGAACCATAAGCGATCACTGCTCGCTCCTGCCTCAAGACACACCTGAGTCCGGTCCCTGATGCGTCGCAGTAGACTACGTACCCTATGCCCTCCTCTGGAAGCCTGAAGATGGGGGCACTAGTCAGCCTCTGCCTCAGCTCCTGAAAGATCTGTTGACATCTCTCTGACCACACGAAGGGTTTCCCCTTCTTCGTCAAGATTGATAGTGGTTCTAAAACTCTAGATAAGTCTGGTATGAACCTCCGGTAATATCCAGCCAAACCCAGAAAACTCCAAACCTCCTTCACACTCCTAGGTGGCTCCCAAGCAAGTACCGCCTCAATCTTCGCTGGATCTACTACAACTCCAGCCTTCGAGATGACGTGTACCAAGAAATGAACCTCTCGGATCAAAAAACGGCACTTCGAGAGCTTACCATAAAGCTGGTGCTCTCAGAGTGTGTCAAGTACTACCTATAAATGGTAGGCATGCTCCTCCTCAGTAGTCGAGTAGATAAAAATGTCATCGATGAAGACTATGACAAAGCGATCGAGGTATGGCTAGAAAATCCTGTTCATGAGTCTATTGAACACTGATAGAGCGTTGGTTATGCCAAATGGAATAACCAAGAACTCATAGTGGACATACTGACATCTGAAATCATTCTTCTGCACATCCTCGTCTCGAACTCTGAGCTGGTGATAGCCTGATTCGAGGTCTATCTTCGAGAACCACCGTGCTCCCTTCATCTGATCAAATAGGTCATCAATTCTTAGGAGCGGGTACTTGTTCTTCACGGTCACCTAGTTTAGGTGATGGTAGTCAACACAAAGCCTTAGGCTCCCATCCTCCTTCTTGGCGAATAGAATCGGGGCTGCCTAGGGAGAAACACTGGGCCAGATGAATCCCTTCCCCTGAAAGTCATCTAGTTGTACCCGTAGCTCACGAAGCTCCGCGGGAGCCATCCGATACGCTGGTGTCAATATCGGTGCCATCCTGGGGTACAAGTCAACATAAAAGTCCACCTCTCTGCGATGTGGTAGACCTGGGACATCATCAGGGAAAATATCCGTGTACTGGTCCACCACTATAGGATAGCTCGGACTCTCCACATCAACTGCTCTGAGGGTAAGGTAGGCCAACTAATGAGTGATTGGATGAACCCTCCTCCAAGTAAGTTTTTCATGTGCTGCAAAGGCTCCCTTCTCACTAGTGAATGTGAACCTGGTCCCATCTGTGCGGACACACCGCACTTTGCGCCTAATACAGTCGATCTAAGCATGGGTTGTAGATAACCAGTCTATACCCAAGATGACGTCGTAAGGCCTCAACGCCACTTCAAGGAGATCCCAGACGAAGCTCTATCCTCCTAGAGTAAGCTCACACTTCCGACACCAGTGTGTAATCGTTGAGTCTACTCTTGTAGGAGTATCTAGCCGTAAGGATCGAGCCAACAGTTCCGTCAGAATCTCTGAGCTCTGAATGAGGGCGGTAGTAATGAAAGAGTGACTGGCACCTGTGTCTATAAGAACTGCAACTAAGGTGGAGCAGACACAAATCGTACCTCGAATCATCTCCGGAGCGCCATGATCGTAAACCTTAGCAGCTTGGATCTGGAATCTCACTTGTCCACTTACTCCCTGCGGTTGGGGTGGACCTCCTGGTGGTGGTGGAGGTAACACCTCGAATCGTCATCCACCACCAGCTACACGACCAGCTCATATTCCACATCCGCCTGCTCCCTGCGGTCCGCCTTGATCGAATCTCTGTCTCTACCTGGGTGGTCCTTCGACCGTCTACTGATCGTCAGTACGGTGGGTCGGATAGTCACGAGCCATGTGACCCTGCCCACCGTAAGAGTAACATTGCCCACTCCAGGGATGACTATCTCTGTCTCCTGTGTCCCGCACAACTAAACCTGTATCCTGAGGTCATCCACTAGATGGCCTGATCCACTTGGACCTCTACGACATCTGTCTACCGCCAGCTGTAGAAGACTCCGCTGTATGTCGACTAATGATGGGTCTCACTGCTGGTGACTGCTTAGCAAGGAAACTTTCCACTAGGAGGAATCTCTCTAACACCGTCACCTACGTCGGGATACTGAGGGAGATCATCGAAGCTCTGATATTTTACCTGAGCCCCTGCTCGAAGGTTCGAGCCCTGAAGAAAGGGTCTTGCACCATATCGGTGGATTAGCCCGAGAGGTCAGTGAACCTTGCTGAGTACTGTGCCACCGTCATGCTACCCTACTGCAGATGAAGTAGCTCCTGTATCCGCACCGCACGTAGGGTGGCTGGGACAAACTCTTCCCAGAACAGGCTCTCGAAGTCTGCCCAGAGAAGTGTCGCCTCGTCATGAACCTGTAGCATCGGGCTTCACCATCTTCCTGCTACTTCCTGAAGGAGACTCGCGATAAGGATGAACATAAGGTTTGCTGGTGTCCCTACCAGTCTGAAGACTCTCAACACAGCCTCCAGCCAATCCTCAACTGCCTGCGGGTCCATCTCACCCCTGAACCTGGGCGGCCTCTAGCGCTGGAACTCGTACAACGTACTCAAGCAGCGTGCACCGTCTTATGATGGGGCTGGTGGCATCCGTGGCCCAACGGGTAGTGGTACCGCTGGTGCCTCCACTATGATAGGGCCCTGAACCGAGGCCTCATCGCTCGGTGGGCTATCATCTCGTACAACTCTCGGAAACCTGGATGGTTATCTGTGTGGGGCCATCTTGAAAAGATACAAGTTAGCCACAGTCAATAAGTTATACCTGGTGAGCTGACTTAAAGAGATCACAAAGAAAATCTTCAAACACACACACAATCAGTGTTTTCGTGCACTGAGTTAGAAATCAGAAGTCAGGGTCCTGGTGTATGGATACGTCGGCCGCCGCACCAACACTGGACTCCCTGGACTGAAAACCACACTTCAATACTCTTAACACTATTGCTTCATAGAAAGAAAGACCAGAGTCCTAAGTTCTGTGGTAGAACCAACTCCTTTGATACCAATTTGTCACGACCCATCCCCCGGGGCCCATGTCGTAACTACCCCAAACCCGCCTTCCATAGGCCAGGGGTTGGCGACTAGCACAAAAGGTGTAAATCCCTAAAACTGGGAAGGCATTGCCTTTATAACTGTAAACATACACAATGGAGCACACAGCTGAAAACGAAACACTATGTAAAGCTGAATAACAAAAGAGTTCTGAAAGTAAAAAGGGGCCAGAATACAAGCCCAAATGGAAAGTACAAGTACAACTGTAAAGAAATAAAATTGAAGAAAGAGAAAGACAGCTAATAGATCATCCTTTGGGGTTCCTACCTGAAGGGTAGGTACAGTTAGCCTCCTCAGCACTCCACGTCCGTCAGACTCCTCAGTGTACCAACTCATCGTAAGGTCCACCTCTAGGTACCCTCCAGTCTTTGTGCTCTCAGCCTCTGTCAGCGCTGTCCATCATCTACATCCAACAAAATTAGGTGCGGGCATAGCCCATGTCGGGGTGAGTATAAAGATACTCAGTCGGGACCCCGAGACCACCAAGGTCTCTCAAAATACACCAAGGATAAACCACAGAGTATGAAATCAACAGATAGCCATTACATAGGTATATGCCCATACATATACCTAAGTTATCAAGTAACCCGTCTCAATCATGCGGAAAACACAAAAGTCATTGAATTAGCTCACATAGGTACACAACTCATGTAGAGAAAGTTTAGAGATGATCAGATGTAGCCACTGAATCATCTAAGCTGTTGGACCCACATAGGATCCAAGACCAGCAGTTAGAACTGTCGGACCCACACAGAATCCAGGACCAGTAGTTGAAGCTGTCGGACCCACATAGTATCCGGGACCAGCGGTTAGAACTGTCGGACCCACATAAGATCTAGGAAGAGTAGTCGAAGCTGTCAGACCCACACATGATCCAGGACCAGCGGTTCAAACTGTAGGACCCACACAGGATCTAGGAATAGTAGTCAAAGCTATCGGACCCACACAGGATCCAGGACCAGCGGTTAGAACTGTCGGACCCACATAGGATCCAGGAACAGTAGTCGAAGCTGTCAGTCTGATCGCCACGAAACTTCTATCTCAAGGTTGCCCCGACATTCCAAAGCCATTTCCAGTGTTTTCGGGCCTCCGATCGGCTCCGAAAACACATTTTTATCCACCCATATGATGAACGGCCAAAGTACAATATTTCTTGAACCGGTCCGATTCGTCGTCCACTAATGTCGTTGCACCTCCACTAGGTTGTTGTGATGTTGGGTCTTCAATTCAGGATCATTGCTTCATGAAACAAAACCCGCAACGATTCGTTGTTCGTCACCCATGAAGAACGATAAGAACACACCACACATGAAGAACAACGGAGGAATCAGGTCGTGTTAGTTTGGCCCGATCCTTCCGCATTAGTTCGGTAGCAAGCAGATTAGAGGGTTAATTCAACATGGGAGGAGAATTAACAACGTTCATTTCAAAACACACCCCTAACTCAGATTCGTTGTCATTGGAAAGGAAGATGAAGAATTAGAGGACGACGTCGTCAGCATTCTTCAAGGATGGTGCTTCCTCCCTCGTTCCGATTGGAGATCAAAGAAGAAGATTTCCGTCATCAGCGGATGAAGCATTCTTCATTCTTCAATGGTCATTCATCATTGGGAGGAGCATTCTTCATTGGGAGATTTCTCCCAATAATCCTCCTCTCAAAACACCAAAGTTCATAGATGTGCCAAATAATAGATTATAATATCTATTATTTCGTTGGAAAGAAATTCCAAAAGAATTCCTAACACTTGGTTGGCACAATTAATGTGAAGGGTGGTGGCACCATGAAGTGGGGAGATCAAGAGGTTTCTCCCCACTTAATGGGGATTTCAATAGGTTATAACCTCGGGTGGCCCCCAACAAATTAATCCTCACATGGGAGGTTGTGTTTGGGTGGGCTCCACCACAATAACCTCTCATGGGAGGTTAAGGTTTGGTGGTCCCCACCTCCAACGTGCACATGGTGGATATAACGAATAAAATAAATTAAGACATGCACTTAAATTATTTTATTAATCCCACGTAAAACCCAAAAACTAACTTTCATCCTCGACCAACTGCCGTCGAGGTGAAAGTATTCTTAAGAGAATACTGGCGCTACGAGTTCAACGGTGCCCTTGGATTTCAATTCTGAGCATCGGTTCAAAATTTATAAAAACCCGCTCATACGTTTACTGAACGTACCTGAAAAAAACTTCAGAAATTGATTTCGGGTAAACCGGGCCTCATAATCACGTGACGTTAGTTTTCACGGACTTGTAAAATTCCCATGTATTTAAGAAAAAAATTTCCACAGAAATTCCGGGTCTTTACCTATAGAATGCCACCTCATGTGCTCAGAAATTTTTGATGAGATGAATAATCTTTGTAATCAAGGATTCAAAGGGAAGTAACAAAAAACCTTTATAGGTGTGTTTTTTTTATTATTCTTCATTGTAGTATGTTGATTTAGACTTCCCATGTTACCCATTGACCTCCATCTATAAGAAAAAATTTTTGTCTGCTTGGATCCTCTCCCCAATAAAGCATTCAATCATTGGGACAAGCATGTATTTTTGTATAATTTAGAAAAATCTTGTTAAAAACTTTTTTCATATCATAAAAAGACTCATGGATATTAGAATCAGGAAATTCATCCTAAAAAAATTCCAATATCATGGAAATTACCTTATTTTTAATTCAACATATGCATTTGATATGATACAACTTCAGTAGGAAATAATGTTTTGAATATTTCAAACATCCACCATAAAGCTCTTGATCTCCATCATCAATTAAATCATGAAACACATTTTTATAATTAGTAATGTTATATCTTACATTAGTCTACAGAGAATCAAGAAGAGGATCTAATGATATGTTACAATCTTGATCTGTATTTCCTATAGTCAAAAAAACATCACTTTTCAAGTTAATATTTATAGCACCCTCAACTGGTTCTTTTGGTGTGTTTTGATGTTGATGTTGTTGTCTTGCAATTCCAAAAGCATAGTTTATAAGGTTTTTCATTTCATTTTCCATTGTCAAATAAGTTGGGAGCTCATTCTATTGATTGACATTAGTTATAAAACTTTCTATAACGTTCGATTATCTATGAAAAATCCAACAAAAATATTGATCATGGAATTACTTCAATATCAAGTGTTCATAAACTTCATGTATCTTTAGAAATCTTCTAAATTTTTATTTAGGACATTTAAATGTTATTGTCCCATCAATGGATCAATTGGAAATTAAAAAATCTAAAAACTCCTTTAAACCCTTATTATACTGAGGTATATTCCTCATTAATGTGATCTATATTTTATCCATATATATCAAAATGTACCTACACTTTATTAAAAAAGTATGAGATATGGTAGTGTAAATTTAAAAAACATATTAATAACATGAAAAATATTTTGTAAGACATGATATAAAGAATATGAATACAAGAGGTTGTGGGTTCATAAACAAAAACATATATTTATTCAACTTACTCACCATGTAAAATAATTAAAATGGCATGTTTCATGATAAACATAGCAATTATGGCATAAAATAAAACTATGTGATCAATTTAGTAAATGATTAACAATGTAAAACATAATGAATATCTATCGTTTCATACTTCACTATGCATAATAAAGCAGTAAGTATGCCTTAAATCCATAAACTATCCAAATAATTATTTATCCCACACTTTTTATTGTTTTATTTTTTTTAGACCATGCTTTTAAAAACCCATTTTAATGTTAACCAAAACAAAAATAATGGGATACACTATCATAAATAGGCACTAATATATCAAGGGAGCATAACAAAATAATACAACCATCAATGCTTCTATGTCTTAAAAGATCTAGGGAAATAAAAATAATCAAACACTCAAATCCCTTTAATATGTCTTGAGAGGGACCTAAGTAGCATGGGTATCTCCTAATACTCACATATATGGATCCTTTACTAGAAAAATGGATCCTAGGTAGACACTATTGAGCATGTTAGGTATCAATAGTCCTATAGAACATACAAGGATCTATCATGATCATGGATATCAAAAGAAATCCTAGAGTCTTTCCCCTGTACTATGGTTTACATAAAACATATAGTTTTCTCACTTGGTCTAATCAAGTCCTTACCCTAGGAAGAACAATCTATAATAGGTATTGTACTTATCAGGATCCTTTTGAGTCTTCTAGGACTCCCATGACATGTCAATAGTAGAGCTGAGAAATGAGAATCAAATAGACAAAAATAATGCATTTATAACACCCCGCACCTCATTTCCCACATCCTCACATAAACCAAACTATTTAACATCCATAAAAAATAATCAAAATATGCATAAATTTTTCCAAATATACTCAAAGGGGTTTCAAGACAAAATATGTGTAATAAACACATGAGGATAAATTGAGGGTCTCACACATTTATAAAAAAACTTAACTTAAAGTAATAATAGGTATTTCAAAAAAAAAATTTAGAGGCTAACCCATTTTCACACTATCTAAAAACAACATTTCAAATGACCTTTTAAAAACCATTTTTTAAAATGACACTTTGAATCCCATTTACAAACCAAACCATTTTTAAAATAAATTTTTCAAATGATAAACCCATTTTTTTAAATGGAAATATTTACCACAAAACCTTTCACAAGACTTCTATTTTATCATTTAAAAAATTCAAGGAAACATAAAGATCCAAAGGTCTTAAAATTATAAAATGAGTGATAACCATCTATTTTTTACAAACATGCATTTAAAATATCACACACTTCATGTTAAAATAAATTTTCATCAGATGTGATATCAAAATATTTACAACCCTTTAAGAAATACAAATGAACATTTTAACAAACACTTACCATTTTAAAAAGGTCCATGTAAATTCTTGAAACCACGTGAAATTCATTTAAAAACAAATAATGGTTCTCCATAAACATATAATTACATAATAAAACATTTCAAAATACTTGAAACAATCTAAAAGAACCACTTAGGAATTTCTTAAAATAGTTAGCATGCGATACACCCATGAGATGTGAAATAACTATTTAAAAACATCTTAGAGTCAACTATGGGCACAAAATATGCTTTTAAATTCATAAAAAAATAATTTAAAAATAAAAAATCAATTTATAACAATATTTACAAGGTAATTCAAGTGATTAGAATTATGTAATCACTGTTGGCACTTTAAGAGAAAAAATCAAGGAAGAAAAACCCAACGCTTACCTTAGATTCACCTAAGTAAAGCCTCTGAAGCTACTATCTTGGATGAAATCCATGTGATTAGAATATTATATCATCCTTGGATTAAGTGAGATCCAAAATTAAGTGAATAATGAAATCCCTTGCCATATAATTTATGGGGAACCTTCTCTAGGTGTTACCTGATAACCTCATGGGGGGGGGGGGTTGGCTCATGGGAGAAGATGCTGCAAGAGGTGAGGGAGAGGGAGAGGGATCAGGGGATAAGTGGAAATTTTAAAATTGGTGAGCGTGAGGGAGAAGGGAGCTCAAGAGAAACCTAAACATTGGTGAGGGAGAAGGTGAGGGTCTGGGGGATATGTGGAAACCAAAGTGCCAATGACGGCTTGGGATAGGGGGCTTAGGGGAAACTGGAGCACCTGAGAGGGATAAGAAGTCCAGGGGAAACAACAGCGTCGACAAGGGGGAAATGACTGGAGCACTGGATAGGGGGTAAATGTTGTGGTGGAAAGGGCTCGGGGTAGAGGGGTGCTCAGAGAATAGTGGGGGGTCGGGTGGGGGTGGTGCTCATGGGAGACGGGTGGGGGGGGGGATCAGGAGAAAGGGGAGATCAGAAGAAAGTGTATTTTTTTAATAAATGTATAAAAACTAGCAATAGTTTTTTATAAATCAGAACTAAATTCTCACAATTTTTTTTATAGCGGTAGTTTATTAAACCACTGCTCAAAAACGGCCACTAAACTATGAATTTTTGTTAGTGATGGTTGTTTTGGTCCTTATATAAGTAGGTACAACATAATATATATTTTCTCTTCATGCATTACAATGATGGAATTTTATAATTTACCAATATAACCAACCATGTTCTATGAGTTATTATTTTTAAACCAAAAGGATTCACTCCATTTATAGATTGCACAAGAAAAAAGTTTCTCGGTTCATTTCCAAATCCAGGATACTCATGATCAGTTTTATTCCACTGAGGAAAGTCTGTTGGTTGATGAAGTTTCCCATCTTAATTTATTATAACTTCATACCACTTCAATTTCCTTTCTATCTCCTCACATCCATATTAGTGCATAATTCTTGTAATGGTTGGAAAGTACCATACAACTTTTTAAGGTCTTCATTAATTTATCATGTATTGTTATGCACCACACATTGGGCATTTTTTATGTGATTCATGATCCTTCAGAAATAGTATAAAATCATTTTGATATACATTTATTCTTCTAAAGATCATACCCATTGAATGTAACATTCATTTAACATTATATGTTCAAAAAGGAAGTTCATTATCTACTTGTAGCATATCATTCAAGAGAGAAAGTAGTTCAGTAAAGTAGGTGTCACTCCATCTGTTGCTAGATTTTACATTATATAGCTTCTGTATGGCTGAAAATGTTATATATTTAGTTTAACTAGCTTACAATGGAGTCTTTTCACAACTCTTAACATCTAAAATGGTTTTGGGAAATTGTGAATTTTATCTTCAACTGTCATTATCATTTCCTCAATATGATCTTCATAATAATCCACACCTATTATTATATCCTTGTTACAGTCTTTATCATTTTTAAAATTTGAAATCATATCAGGTGATCCATAAATAACAGTGTAATCCCAGTCACGATCCACATTCCGTTCTTCCCCATGTTTAGTCTAGGATTTATAACTTTGATCTATTCCGTGACAGATCAAGTATTCTTCCAACTCATATGGACTAATCAGTCTTTAATAAAAACAACATTAACATGGAAAAAGGATTTGAGAAGGGTAATATGCATGATCCTTTGAAAACTTGATGAACACATTGACCCCATCCTCATACTCTTTTGTCATATGATTGGAATGCATCCATTTTTTATTCATATCCATACAATTTGATTCAGTAATATTAATATTTTAAAAAATAAACAAATACACATAAAATATGAGCTTTGAATCCCAAAAGAATATTATTTATATGTACACACATATAGTCATCATATTTGATATGAATTTTCATTACATCAACTTGTTAAAACATATAAATACCAAGAATTATATTAATTTAAAGTATTATAAAAATTATTATTTTTATTATAAGAATTTACATATCATAAATCTTTTTTAAAATGGATTCATCATGGGAGATGATTTACTCCCTATCACTATCAATGTTCTCAAGAAACATATGGATTTCTTCCCCTGGATAAGTATTAGGGTATATATAATAATATTTCACTATAAAAATAAATTACTTATTTTCATAATGTTTTCTTAGTGTTTGAAACAATGTAATCACATCGATTATGGATATTACATTTGTAAATTTATGATGGATATCATATTAAAATTATTCATTTAGTAATAATAAAAATAAAATTTTAAATATGACATGATATTTTGAAAATATTTAAGGAGGGTTGAATTTTTTTTTGTTTCTAGAAAATAATTCTTTGAGAACCACTTTCTTGGATCAGTTTACCTTTTTAGATTGAATAATCAAGTCTATAGAAATCAACTTTTTAAAAAAATCACTCATATAACTAATAAAAGAGAATGATATAATTTTAATTTAATTTATTCAACTTTCAATGAGGATTGGGTAATATATATATACCATACACAAGATAATTATTTACAATACCTAAATCAATAACACAATTATCATTATTATATATTTTTTGGAGAATCCCACTATCACGTTCTAGGGTTACAACCTTTAAGAAATCCTCTACTAAATATTTTGATATGATGTTACAAAATATATATGGTTTTAGGAATTATAATAAAAATGATCCTTCAATTACACCTAATAAGGTGGGTGTATTGTTTTAGCTACTGGTCTCCATGATCGTTTTGTTCATCTCAAATAATATATATGTTTTAATTTTAATTTAATTTAAAAGTTAAATTTTCTAATTATTTCTTTCTTTATAAATATTTAAAGTTAAATATATTTATAGGGTAAATTTTCATTTCCTACTCAAAAATAGTTAATAACTATCTATTATCATCTATTTTATCACAATTATTTTAGGTATTTCTTAACATTACATTTAATAAATTACATTCACTATTGAACATCAAACAACCTTTCATTTTTTTATAAATGGATGTCCTAACAGTGATAAATAAAATCTATACATATACAATGAACCTTCAATTCTCTAATAAATTTATCAACATCCAAACATAATAAAATATATGATTTTATATTAAAAATTTATTAGTAAAATAAAATTAATCAAAAAACATATTTAAAAAAATACAACTCTAAAAAATTGAACAAAAGAAAAAAATGGCCTATTAGTTGTACAATTTCTGTGATGTAAATATTTGACACAACATAGTCCAAAAAACACTTAGTTGCTTCATGGATTTAAAAAAAATCATTCATGAAGATGATCAACGAAAGATAAATGAGTTTGGATTATACATGATGATGAGAAAAGGAAGATAAATGAGCAAGGGAAGATCTCCATTTTAGTCTCACTTGATAATTTAAAAGAAATGAGTTTGAATGTTGTATGTAGATGAGAAAGGGAAGATAAACTCAAAAAAATCATGCAAAACACATGAAAGATCAACTTAGATTCCTTAAAAATAATTTTTGAATTTAATACCTTAGGTTTTGAGTTTCAATTTTTCCAAAGCAATCAAATTCATCTACAATAGAGATTAGATTCCCTGAGAGCATGAATGTGGTGCGTGGAAGAAGTTATCTATTAGGGTTCCTTTTTAAAGAGGGTGATGAGTTTTATCAATGCTTATTAAAAACACAAATAAAAGTGTGTTTTATCAGTGCTAAATGTATAATCTCTGTCAAATACCACTTTTTTCATAGTTTTCTTAGCGCTGATAAATCATCACTTTTATCAGTGCTAAAAAGTGCTCAAAAAGTGGAATTTATCATCCCTTAGGTTTTAGCGCTAATAAAATAAGCTTTTATCCACACTAAACCTAATAATGAAAAAATGTAAAAAAATGAATAAAAATGAATAAATATATAATATTAAATATATAAATAGTAAAATTATTAAAAATGAACTATACTAACTATTAAAATTTAAAAAATAGTAAAAAAATGCATTTAAATAGATTAATTATATAAATTACAAACATATTTAAAATTCATAAATATTAAAAATAATTAAATTATATTTAATGAATGAATATTAAAATTAAATAAATAAATTTGAATAAATTACATAAATATTAAAAAAAAGTGAATTCATAAAATTAATTATATAAATTTAGAACACATAAAAAATGAATAAAAATGAATAAATAAATAATATTAATTATATAAATAAAAAACTTATGAAAAATGAATAATATTAATTATTTGAATTACAAAAAATATTAAAAATTTCATTTTAATAAATTAATTATATAAATTTCAAACATGTTAAAAATATTAAAAAGAAAAAATTATTAAAAATTAATAAATAATATTTAATGAATGAATAGTAAAAATGAATAAATAAATTAAAAAAATAATTAGAAAAGTGAATTTATAAAATTAATTACATAAATTACAAACACATAAAAACTAACTAAAAATAAATAAATAAATTATTATTATTATATAAGTAACAAAATTACTAAAAATGAATAATATCAACTATTTAAATCACAAAAATATTTAAAAATACATTCAAAAAAATCAATCATATTAATTTAAAACCTATTGAAAATATTAAAACTTAATAAAAAAATGAATAAATATTATTCATAATAATAAAAAACATATTGAAAATAGTAAAACATAGTAAATAAATATGTATAAATAAATACTAAAAATAATTAAATGGAAAAAATTATAAAAACAAATAAATATTAAAAATGAATAAAGAATATTAAACAAAATAATATTAAAACTGAATAAATAAAATTTAATAGATTACAAAACTATTTAGAAAAATGAATTCATAACATTAATTACATAAATTATATACACACAAAAATGAATAATAATGAATAAAGATATAATATAAATTATAAAATAATAAAGTTTTTAAAAAATGAATTATATTGACATCTTAAATTAAAAAAACATTAAAAATGAATTTAAATAAATTAATTATTTAAATTTCAGACATTTTAAAAACATTAAAACTTATTAAATAAAATTGAATATATATTAATCATATAAATTATAAAAATAATGAAACTATTAAATTAAACAATTTGGGGTCAAGTTGTTTTATTAAAAAGGAAAAAAGAAAACCCTTTTTGATTATGATAAGGGACCCATTACATATTAAAAGACCAAAAAACACTTGACCCAAAGGCCTAGAAGAACCTGAAGGCCCAAATACAACATGGCCCAAAGGCCAAGAGACACATAGACATAAAATTTTCAATGGATCGTAGGCTCATCGATACAAAGACCATTGCAAGAACACCCCCAAAAAACCAAAAATCCTACCCGCACATGCTAACTCCCGATGCCTCTTACTTGATGACGCCACTTTGCCGCCAAAAACATCATTGACATTGCTCAAACAGATCCAACCATCCACCTCATCCGCTGATGTGGTCATCCTGGTTCCCAAAAAAAAATTTACATCCCAAACTTATGCCACACATCCCTACGCCGACACCGCTTGCAGAACTGGTTAGTCTCTATGTCACCTATTGTAAGAAAACATATCTTCTTTTCAGGTATGGATCTTGATTTCAGGTTATTTTGAGGAAAAATAAAGAAATGGGAATTTTCTGAGTACACTTCATGTACTTCCATGTACACGCCATGTACCCAGTAGCCACATACAGCCGCGTTTTGACCGTGGAATGGCCGAGTACATGGCTGTGTGGTGACCTAGCAGACCACTTAAGTCAGGGGTAGGTTGAGTCTAATACAAAGTGTGTAGTTTTAATGAACACACCATGTAATTTTCTTTTTATTTGATAAATTAGAGCGGTGTCACATCTCATATATAGAAGTGTCTTCTACTAGTCGTGGTTCATACAAGAGCACAACAAAACGACTGACGAACTCCAAACCCCACCTAATTCTACATCCAAGCTCTGATTAAGACACCATCATGTGTGTTGAAATCCCACTGATGAGTTCTCAAAACTCCTAGAGTATTTCTTCCGGATTCATTCTCTATTTTGAGTTATTCAAGGTAAGGTGTTTTTCACCGTTTTGTAGATCTACGCCGATCTAGGCTGATTCAAGGGCCGATGTTCAAATATATTAATCGTATGACATCTAGTAGGTGGTTTGTGCCTTTCGTAGTTCGTCTTTGGATTATTTATGCTAAATGTGATGCATACCCACATTTTGGGTATTGCGTGACTTGGAATTAAACCCTGTTTATTACCTGCTGAGGTTTGATTGATTGATAAAGGGTTGTTTCTTGTGTGTGAGGTTATAAATCTTGTCTAAGGGACACCTCATGGGTGAGTTTACCCTTGATTTATTATTTATGGTTGATTGGTCTAGGATGCCTGCTAGGCTTGCCTTGTTTTCTATGCCTTGTTTTGTTAGGATGGAGTTTTTGATTTTATGAAATTCCTTTTTCATGCATTGTGAATGTTTGACCCAAGGGTAAGACCATGAGAGCTTCCTAGGTGGTCGTTTATAATTAATTAAGGATTGTTTGACCAAGGGGGACTTGACTGTGAGAGCTTCCCAAAGGGTTCATTTATGTATGTTTACTCTTATGTTTGACCCAGGGGTATTGACTGTGTGAGCTTCCAAGGGGTCGTTAATATTTGTTTAAATGAATGTATGACCCAAGGGTTTAGACCGTGATAACTTTCCTAGGAGGTCGTTTATACTTATTTGATGCTATGTTGGACCAAAGGGGTTAGACCGTGAGAGCTTCCGAGAGGGTTGTTTGTGGATAATTGAATGATTGTGATGAGTCTACCAATCCAAATCACAGGCTTGGATTCTGTCTTACTTGATTGTTTAGATGGTCTTATGAGACGTCTATTTTGGTTACTTTATACAGGGGATATAGAGCTTAGGATAGATCCCAGAGTTACATGATTCAATGAGTGAATAATAAATGTTAAATGGATGTAATTAAAAACTGTAGGATTGTTTAATTTTGAGTAATTCCTAGTTTATTGCTTCATTTTTTCATATTACTTGCTATATATATATATTCACTGATAGTTAGGCATATATATTTTGGCGGTTTCCCACTGGAATTCATCTCATACCCTGTTTGGGTCATGCTTTTGGACCCAAATAGTTTATATGAGTGCAGGTATAGATAAGGTAAATCACCCTTCTTCATCTGGTACTTGATTTCTGTTGGAGTTGGAGAGCATGAGACCAAGCTGAGGCTTGCGACATTGGAGTTTACTTGTTTCTTTTTTACTTTGGTTTCAATATTTATTTCCAGCATTGTGACTTGTTTGGTTGTTTCCTTAGATATATATACCATGCATCATATATATATATATATATTGTGTATTCTGTTGGGTTTTATTTCAATCTTTCACTATTTATTTCTATTTGGTATTATTGCTTTCGCTATTTTTTACTCTCTATTTCTGTTGTGTATATTCTTCCAATGATGACATAGTTTCCCCAATATCACACCTTATCCCTTGCTGCTAGTCGGCAGCCTCTAGCGTTTGGGGAAATGTGCTTGAGGTTATCTGACCAACCGGGTTCGAGGCACCTTTGTGCTGCACCCGGATCAAGGATGTTACAAAGTGGTATTAGAGGAGTTTTCTTTATGCTTTGCCTTACTATTTGGATCCAATAGAATGTGATATAAATTAATAGGTAGTTGGTAATAATCAATGCTCGGGATTAGCAAACTCGTGTACAGGGAAAAGCCAAGTTACCTTGAATATTGCATTTTTTCTGGTTTTTCAATTGTTACAGTTGATTTGATTTCACTGTTGGGTGATTCAATTGTTTTGTACTGTAATGATTGATATCATTATGGTTATATTTATGTTACAACCTGATGAGATAAGGGTATTCCATCTCATGCATCATTTAGTCACTTGCTAGAGATTACATGTCACACATTCTTTTCATGCCATTTAGGGTGCATTACTGATTGCATGTTGTTGTGATAGATGTTGTGCTAGATATGCATGATGTTGTGATAGATGTCATGATAAAAATACCTTCTATTTTTATGGGTTATTGGTACATGTAATGTTTCATTTGGACGGATTCCAGGCTTTGGTCCTTGAGGTTTTTTGGGCCCTCTTGGATCGGAATTTGGTGGATCATGTTTGAACTTTAATTGAATTCGGTTAGTATATGATATGAATAAGGATTCCAAACTTTGATTTGTGGGGAGTATGGGCTCTCACGAATCAGAAATTGGCATGACTTGGCCAAATTTTAAGATTTTGGGGGTTCCAGAGAAGTTTTAGAGGCTTACTATCCAGAAAACCCAGAAAACACGGTGTGTGATGTTATGAACACATGCCATGTGTTCTTCTATTCTGGAAGAAATAACTTTTCTTAAGTACATGCAGTGTACCATATGTATAGGTCGTGTATTTTTTGACTTTTTAACTAACTGTGTGAGTAGAGACATGTGTTTGGTAAACTTTTTGTATAATACGCTGTGTACTGGAAGTACACACCATGCTATAGTCAACCATGTATCCGTCCATGTGACTAACGACATGGGTGGATAAAACTTTTGAGTACACAACATGTCTAGGGTGAACACACCGTGTGTATGAGGTGTTACACGACCAGTTTGGTAGAGGTACACGCCCATGTTAAGGCTTAAGGGAACACATCATGTAGTGGTTCTATACACTGTGTAACCATCTTTTGGAAAACTGTAATGATTTCCTTCACCTATTCTGTACTTTCTCTTCCGAGTTGTAGTTCTGTTAATATCGTATTGAGGTGTGCACTTGACCTTGTAGAGACATGACACCAAGACATCCTCTAGTTGTACGCCATGTACAGGGCAATGATCATACACCAGAAATGGTATATGAGGGACTACCAACAGGTCCACCCATCATGCCTGTCTTGGAACCAGCTGTTATACCAGACATAGGTGCTGATGCACAGTTCTGTGAAGGCTTTATGAGGATAATGCAGACCTTTTAGGGAGCACCACATCCTGCCCCGACGATGGTGGAGTTGACTTGGGTGTTCCAGCAGCATCATCCTCTCAAATTTTTAGGGGATGGAGGACCACAAGCTATAGAGTCATTGTTGGAGGTCATTCTTTTTATCTTTGAGCATCTAGAGACACCTTATGAGAGGAGGGAGAAGCTCGCTACTTACATTCTATGTGATTCGGCCAAGAGATGGTGGGATGTTATCTCACAGGAGGGATGTCATAGTGATATGACTTGGGAAGAGTTTTATAGGAACTTCTATGATTACTTCTACCCCGAGACATTGAGGGTCGACCAAGCCTGGGAGTTCATGCATTTGGAGTAGGGTGCTCTTTCAGTGATGGATTATTCTTCTCACTTTACAGAGCTTAAGCGCTTCAAACCTGTTTTGGGAGGTGATGAGTTATCACTGGCTAGGCGATTTGAGGATGTCCTCGGGCACGACATCTGATCACAGTTGAATGTTTTCAAGTTGACTTTAGTGACTGCTATAGT
Source organism: Viscum album (assembly GCA_963277665.1). Lineage (NCBI taxonomy): Eukaryota > Viridiplantae > Streptophyta > Magnoliopsida > Santalales > Viscaceae > Viscum > Viscum album. Next base: position 341,366,637 of record OY728167.1, read on the forward strand.
CAACTAGGCGCTGATTACTAAGAGTAATCTAAGGGAGTTTGGAGTTGTGATCCAGAGCGGTTCAGCATCTAGGGCTAGTACTCCTTTGACCAATAGTAGGTAGGGCTGCAGGGATCTTTCACATGATGTTTCTTCAGGTAGCTGAGTGGTGTACTGCCTGTGCGGAAAGAGTGGGAACACGAGACCGCAGTGCTTAAGAGACCCAGTTGACTGTCGGTCCTGTGACAAGAATTTTTACAGGATGTTATCACCAGCAGGGAGTGAGAAGGGATCTGTTATGACTCCATATATAGAAGCGGGGCCACCAGTTTCTCATCAGTTAGGTAACTGGAGTTCGTCAGGCTGTTTAGGTCGAGGAGGTGGTTGTGGCCGTGGAAGCCAGATGACAGGTTTTCAGCGATAGTAGGGTGGATCAGCTCAAGGTGTCTAGGAAGGTTCGCAGGGCTGTGATACATGTAATACTTTTACAATGGAATAGACTCAGCAGGAGTAGGATCCCGGACCCTCTACGGTTAGAGGTATGATTCTAGTTTCCTTGGTTCTATCTTCTGATCTTTTTGATATAGGCTCTTCCCATAGTTTTATATCTGTTTCCATTGTGGAGATCCTTGTACTCTGTATTTCTACTTCTAATGATGTTATGACACTAGACACTCTATTGGGGATTGGAAAGTTAGTGCACGTCAGTGCAAGGAGTTCCCTCTTGAGGTTGGTAGGTGTCACTTATTATGGGACCTCTATGTCTTAGAGATGGCAGGATTCGATTTCATTCTTAGAATAGACTAGTTGGTCTCCTTTTAGGCCATTTTTCACTGCTATCACTGTTGGGTGAGTTTCACATCACTAGAGGGTATATATTTTCTACACAAGGATGGATGGGATGTCTAGGCGAGCAGAGATTGACCCGAGCATCATGGGTTTGGAGGATTTAGACCCTATATTTATAGTTTATATCTAGATGACCAGGGGACTTCACAGATGGACTTTTCTCCAGTGGTGTATCATTTCAGATATGTCTTTCTAGATGACTATTCAGGTTTACCTCCAGATCGAGAGATGGATTTCTCTATTGAGCTTGTACCAGGGGCGACACCGGTGTCCATTCCTCTTTATAGGATGGCTACACTAGAATTATAGGAGCTCAAGAAGCAGTTAGAGGTGTTGTCGGAAAAGGGTTTCATCCGACCCAATACTTTTCATTGGGGTTTTTCTATCCTTTTTGCAAAGAAGGTGGATGGTACCCTCAGACTTTGTGTGGATTATCAGAAGATTAACTAGTTGATGGTCAAGAACATATATCCATTGCTGAGGATTTATGATCTCTTTAATAATCTTCAAGGACCCCGAGTGTTCTCGAAGATTGACTTGAGATCTAGTTATCATTAGTTTCACGTCATACCATCAGATATACCTCTTACATACTTTTAGAGCAGGTATGGTCTATATGAGTATTTGGTTATGCCGTTCAGTCTCATGAATGCACCAGCAGTTTTCATGGAACTGATGAACCGAGTGTTCCATCCTTACTTGTATTCTTTTTTGGTAGTCTTCATGGACGATAACTTGGTGTACTCTCACACTTGACAAAACCATGCCATATATCTTTAGATCGTATTGATTACACTGAGAGAGCATAAATTATATGCTAAACTCTCAAAGAGACACTTTTGGATGGACCAGATTCACTTCTTGGGTCATGTCATCTTAGAGACTGGAGTATCAGTAGACCTAGAGAAGGTGAGAGAAGTAGTTTCCTAGGAGCATCCGAAGAAAATCTCTGAGGTACGAAGTTTCTGGGGCTGGCTGGTTACTAAAGATTCTTTATTAAAGACTTTTCATTCTTAGAATCACCGCTAATGGGCTTGATGAAGAAGGGTGAAAAGTACTTATGGATAGATTCCTACGATTTGGCCTTCCAGGATCTGAAAGGGAGGTTGAATTCAGCACCGATACTGATTTTTCAGAACTGGGAAAGAGTTACACCGTTTACTATGACACATCAGGTGTTGATTTGGGAGTAGTGCTTATGCAGGGGAAGGAGTCATTGGGTACGAGTCTCGGCAGTTAAGGCCACATGAGAGGAATTACCCAACGCACGATCTCAAGTAGAATATAGTTGTTCATGCTTTGCACTGTTGGAGACATTATCTTTTGGGAGATAATTTTTTGGTATACACTGACCAAAAAATCATAAGTTATATCTTTACTCAGCATGATCTAAATTTGAGACAGCGAAGGTGGGTTGAGTACCTTCATTATTTTTACTTTGAGATTTCCTACATGCCTAGAAATGGAAATATGATGCTTTGAGTAGGAGGAATCGGATATAGGCATTTCAGGAGGCCAGTAGTGAGTGGAAACTTATGGTTCTATTCTCTGAGATTCATTTGTAGGTGCACAATAGACAAGGGTAGACGTTTATTTCTTCTATAGTTGTTACCTCTACTCTACTAGATCGAGTGAGAATGAGGAAGCTATCAGATTCTGAAGGGTTATTCCTAAGGGAGAGTGTGTTAGGTGAGGACCCTACTCCGGGGTGGACTATAGACAAGGATGAGGTTTTGCATTTTCATGGACATGTATGGGTGTTATCAGAAATACGCGAGGAGAAGTTGAGAAATTTTCATACCTCAATATGGGCAGTTCATCCTGGTGTCACCAAGATGTATCAAGATCGACACTATTAGTATTGGTGGCCAAGCATGAAGAGAGATTTTGCTAGTTTTTTATTAGATATTACACCTATAAACAGGTGAAGGCAGAGCATCAATGACTGATAGGGATTTCACAGCAGTTTCTCATTCTTGAGTGGAAGTGGAATGATGTTGCGATGGATTTCATGACAGGTTTTCCAAGGTCGCCTCGAGGAAATGATATTGTATGGGTTTTTGTTGACAGACTCACAAAGGTTGCACATTTCTTTCCGATCAAGGAAACCTTAGGTGTTTATGATCTTGGAAAGTTGTACATCCCAGAGATAGTATGTTTTCATGGGGTTCCACACTCTATTATTTTAGATAGGGACTCTTGGTTTACTTCTCGTTTCTGTAAGGGACTATAGAGGGATTTGGGTACATAGGTACTTCTGAGTACAACTTATCATCTCCAAACAGATGGTCATTATGACCGCACGATTCAAGTTTTGGAGGACATGCTTCGAGCATGCATCCTTGATTTTAGGGGTGCTTGGGAGAGACACATAACTCTGGTGGAGTTTACCTACAATAACACTTTTCAGGCAACGATTCAGATAGAACCTTATGAGACTTTGTACGATAGGTCATCCCGATTACCCCTATGTTGGCTGGAGGTAGGAGATGCAACTATGTTGAGACCTCGTATTTTCTAGAAGACCACTGAGTAGGTGAAGTTGATTAGAAAGAGGATGGATACTGTACACTCTCAGCATAAATCTTATGCTGATCAACGGAGACGACCTCTAGAGTTCGAGGTCGGAGATTAGGTTTTCTTATGTGTCACACCGAGGTTGGGACACAGGAGGATTAAGAGATAGGGGAAGCTTTAACTGAGATACGTCGGGTCATTTGAGGTTTTAGAGAGAGTCAAGATGGTTGCCTATCAGTTGTAGTTACCCCAGATGTACCAAGATATGCACGATGTCTTTCATGTTTCTCAGCTACGACGTTACTTTTCAGACCCATATTATGTTTTTCAACCCGAGGAGGTTGAGTTGGAGATGGATGCATCCTTCAAGGAGCACCCTATTCGGATTTTGTATCGCAACACGAAGGTACTCTATGGATGGTATGTTCCTCTGGTATAGGTGTTATGGCAACACGGGCGAGTGCAGGACAAGACTTGGGAGAGGGAGGCCGATGTGAGATCACAGTGGCCGGAGTTGTTCGTAGATTCTTCTTCACCACCCTTGGAAGGGAAATTCAGGGACGAATTGCTTTAAGGGGGGAATTTTGTAAGAACCCAGATCTTATTTTCATGTATAGATCTTGATTTCGAGTTTTTTTGAAGAAAAAGGAAGAAATGGGGATTTTCTGAGTACATTCCATGTACTTCCATGTACATGCCGTGTACGCAGTAGTTGTGCACAACCGCGTTTTGATCGTGTAACGGGTGAGTACATGGTCGTGTGGTGACCTGGAAGACCCCTTAAGTTGGGGGCCAGTTGAGGCTAATACACAACATGTAGTTTTAATGAACATGTTGTTTATTTTTCTTTTTTTATTTGATAAATTGGAGCAGGGTCGCATCTCATATCCGGAAATGTCTTCTTCTAGCCATGGTTCATATAGGAGCATGAAGAAACGACCGACAAACTCCAAACCCCTCTCGTTTCTCCATTTGAGCTCTAATTGAGACATCTTCAAGTGTGTTGAAATCCCACTGGTGAGTTCTCAAAACCCCTTGAGCCTTTCTTCTTAATTCATCCTGTCTTCTGAGTTATTCAAGGTTGGGTTTTTTCACCGTTTTGTAGATCTATGCCAATTTTGGTCGATTCAAGGGTCGATGTTCAAGTATATCAATCGCACGACATCGAGGTAGGTGGTTTGTGACTTTTGATGTTCGTCTTTGGATTATTTATGCTAAAAGTGCTGCATACCCATGTTTTGGGTATTGCGTGATTTGGAATTAAACCCTGTTTATTACCTGCTATGGTTTGATTAATTGATAAAGGGTTGTTTCTTGTGCGTGAGTTTATACATATTGTCTAAGGGACACCCCATGGGTGTGTTTCCACTTGATTGATTTTTTATGGCCGATTGGTCTTGGATGCCTACTAGGATCACCTTGTTTTCCATGCCTTGTTTTGTTAGGATGGAGTTTTTGATTATATGAAATGTCCGTGTCAGGCATTGTGAATGTTTGACCCAAGGGTTAGACCATGAGAGCTGCCTAGGTGGTCATTTATAATTAATTAAGGAATGTTTGAACAAGGGGGATTGGATTGTGAGAGCTTCCCAAAGGAGTCATTTATGTATGTTTACTAGAATGTTTGACCTAGGGGTATTGACCATGAGAGCTGCCAGGTGGTCGTTAATATTTGTTTAAATGAATGTATGACCCAAGGGTTTAGACTATGAGAGCTTTCCCAGGTGGTTGTTTATAATTATTTGATGCTATATTGGACCGAAGGGGTTAGCCCATGAGAGCTTCCCAGAGGGTCGTTTTGTGGATAATTGAATGATTCTGATGAGTCTTCCAAGCCAAAGCACAAGCTTAGATTCTGTCTTACTTGATTGTTTAGATGGTCTTATGAGACGTCTGTTTTGGTTACTTTACACGGGGGATATAGATCTAAGGCTAGATCCCAAAGTTAAATGATTCAATGGGTGAATAATAAATGTTAAATGAATGTAATTGAAAACTATAGGATTTTTTACTTTTGAGTATTTCCTAGTTTATTGCTCTATTTTTGCATATTACCTTCTATATATATATATATTCAGTGAGAGTTAGGCACAAATCTTTTGGTGGTTGCCTACTGGGATTCATCTCACACCCTGTTTGGGTCATGCTTTTGGACCTAAATAGATTGTATGATTGTAGGTATAGATAAGGGTAAGCGCCCTTCTTCATCAGGTACTTGATTGTTGTTGGAGCTGGAGAGCATGAGACCAAGTCGAGGCTTGCGATGCTGTTGGAGTTTATTTGTTTATTTTGTACTTTGGTTTCAGTACTGTTTTCCAGCATTGTAATTTGTTTGGTTGTTTTCTTAAATATATATTCCATGAATCATATATATATATATATATATATATATATATATTGGGGCTTTTATTGGCTTTAATTTCCGTCTTCCGCTGTTTATTTCTATTTGGTATTATTGATTCTGCTATTGTCTACTCTATGTTTCTATTGTGTATACTCTGCCAATGAGGGCATAGTTTCCCCAATATCACACCTTGGCACTCACTACTAGTCGGCAGCCTCTGGCGTTTGGGGAAATGCGTTTGAGGTTATGTGACCAACCGGGTTCGGGGCACCTTTGGGTGGCACCTGGATTCGGGATGTTACCCCTGTGAAGAACAGCAGAACCATGCACCCACCTTCGCAACCCATAAGGACTGCCGACGATGACATATCTCAATGATCCAAATTGATGCAGTGAACAACAAGGGACAATTGGGTTGGTGGATCACACCCAAATCTGAAGAAGAACATTAATGATGAACCTTTGTCATTCCAGATTTCCACCCAGTTCATCGCCCTTGCCTCAAATGTCGATTTTCCACCTCAAATAGACGAAATCAGCCATGCCCCTAATGAGAAAATGAGGAGGAGATTGGCCGAGAGCCCCTAAAAAATAGCTCTCGGCTGAGCAAAGAGAGCCTTGAAAATATGAAAACTTAGTAAATAAATCTGTATACATAAATATTAAAAAAAATGAATAAATTCCTAAAAAAATAAAAAATATTAAATATTAAAAATGAATAAATAATATTAAATGAAAGAATATTAAAAATAAATAAATATAATTGAATAAATTTAAAAAATGTTTTAAAATGTGAATTTGTAACATTAAATACATGGATTAAAAATATATAATAAAACAAATAAAAATGAATAAATAAATAATATTAATTACATAAATAAAAAATTATTAATAATGAATTATATTGACTATAAAAAACACTAAAATTATAATATATTTATAGAAAGCAATCATATAAATTTCAAACATTTTAAAAATATTAAAAATTAATAAATAAAAATGAATAAATATTAATCATATAAATTACAAACATATTGAAAATATTAAAAATTAGTAAATAAATGTGTATAAATTTTTAAAAAGGGATAAATTCCTAAAATATTAAAAAAATTTAAATATAAAAAATGAAATAAACAATATTAAATGAAAGAATATTAAACTTGAATAAATTTCAAAAATATTTTATAAAAGTGATTTCCTAACATTAATTACATTAATGTAAAATATTTAAAAAATCAATAAAAATGAATAAATAAATAATAAATTTATTCCTAATTATTGATGCATGTATTGTAAATATTGTATATAAAAATATAATTACTTATTATTATCGTTTATAATTTTTAATAATAATTAAAAATATTAATAATTAATAAAATGTATAAATATTTAAAAATGTATAAATAACTATCAAAATTGAATTTATTACAAAAATATTAAATGAATATATATTAAAAATTAACAATTATTAGAAATGAATAGCACACAAAAAAATCCTAAAAATGGAGAAATATTAAAAAAGAATAAATAATATTTAATGAATAAACAGACATACACATACATACATACATACGCATAGATATAAATGTACAAATATGTACATGTACAGATACAAATACAGATATAGATACACGTATACATACACATACACATACACATACACATACACATACACATACACATACACATACACATACACATACACATACACATACACATACACATACACATACACATACACATACACATACACATACACATACTCATACACATACACATACACATACACATACACATACACATACACATACACATACACATACACATACACATACACATACACATACACATACACATACACATACACATACACATACACATACACATACACATACACATACTCATACACATACACATACACATACACATACTCATACACATACACATACACATACACATACACATACACATACATACACATACAATACACAGACACATACACATACACATACACATACACATACACATACACATACACATACACATACACATACACATACACATACACATACACATACACATACACATACACATACACATACACATACACATACACATACACATACACATACACATACACATACACATACAATACACATACACATACACATACACATACACATACACATACACATACACATACACATACACATACACATACACATACACATACACATACACATACACATACACATACACATACACATACACATACACATACACATACACATACACATACACATACACATACACATACACATACACATACACATACACATACACATACACATACACATACACATACACATACACATACACATACACATACACATACACATACAATACACATACACATACACATACACATACACATACACATACACATACACATACACATACACATACACATACACATACACATACACATACACATACACATACACATACAATACACATACACATACACATACACATACACATACACATACACATACACATACACATACACATACACATACAATACACATACACATACACATACACATACACATACACATACACATACACATACACATACACATACACATACACATACACATACACATACACATACACATACACATACAATACACATACACATACACATACACATACACATACACATACACATACACATACACATACACATACACATACACATACACATACACATACACATACACATACACATACACATACACATACACCTACACATACACATACACATACACATACACATACTCATACACATACACATACTCATACACATACACATATGCATACACATACACAAACAAATACATGAATATACATACACATACCCATACATACAATTGCATACAGGTGTATACACATACACATGCACATACACATACATACAAATATACACATGTCATATACATACATACACGTACATACACATGCTTATACACCCACACATACATCCATACACATACACATACATACATATGCACACACATATTCACATGCATACAGATGCACATACACATACATACATACATTCACATATCCACATTCATTTATGATCATACACACACACACACACACACGCACACACGTATACATACATATACATGTACACGTAAACATACACATAAAAAACATACACACACACACAACACATATATATACACATAAAACACATATATACAGACACATACCAACATACACATACATCCACATACAAACACATGCATACACATATATAAAAATACATGTATGAATATTTTAAATTATTTTATATGAAGATAAATACATAAATTCAAATACAAATTATATATTCAAATAAAAATATTCATTTATATATTTATATAATTGTTTAAAATATTAATATATCATATTTATATATATATACATTTTTTATTAATGTATATATAAATATACTATTAATTTTTTTATTGATTAATATAAATTTGATAATTTATAATATAAAATTATTAAAATAAGTTTGATAATAGTTTTTTATTATAATATAGTCATATAAATCATATATATATATATATTATATGTATATATATTTTTATATAAATATTATTTAGAAATAAATAAATATGCATAGAAAAATTAAATTATTCACTGTTCTCTTCATCATCGCTAAGAAAAGTAATGATAAATGGTATCCTTTTATTGGCGCTTTTAGATAGCCCTAAGAAAATATTCCCCTTTATATGTACTTTTTGTTTAGCACTGATAAAGGATAGCATTAAATATCACATGATCTGTAGTAGGGTCTTCTATGAGTGTACCAAGCCTTGGGTCTCAAATGTATCATGCAATGTTGACTGGGTAAAATGGGGTCTTACCATGCTTCCCTATACTATCGAGGTGGCTAAAACACACAATGGTAAAATTATAATAGAAACCGACAAGTAATTGGTATTGAACCTTCGAATATGAGAAACCACCCCCACCAAGGGTGAAACATTAAATATTTGATCTAGTGACATTTAAAAGTCATCCTCACATCAATATATCAAAAAAATGCATCAATAAAACCTTTTAAAGTGTAAGAAATCAATTTACAAATATTGAATGAAATTATAATTTCTTTTATAAAATCTCATAAATAAGGTGTATAAAAAATATTTATGGGAATATGTTGTTGGAAGACACTAATATAACTAATGTGTCTACTTTGATCTATGTTTAAATCACATTAACCAGTGAGTATCACATGAAATGATTGTCAATTTTAGGATCACTTTTATATTTTGTAGTTTTCAAATAGCTAACATATTTCCAACCTTTTTAATATAGCATTCTTAATTTATTATATACCAAATAATTTATATTAAATAATTTAATTTAAATTAATTAAAAATATATGATTAAAATAATTATAAGTATTATAACAACCCCATCACATGATTCTTAAATGAAAACCAAACTATCAGTTTTCCTTCCTTTTTAGAATAGTTATTTTATAGAATTTTAATTGTGGATGACCATGATTTTAAATTAATTACCAAAATTCTGAATAACCAAAACTATTCATTTCCATTCTTTTTTATAAAATCACTATAATACTTTGTTTTAACAATTCATAATTCCCCCAACCCACTTAGGAACAATCCATTAGCCTTACCTTATTTAAAAGCTCCGTCATCCCCCATCATTGGTTTAATTCTCCGTCCAAAACTATCTGTTAGCTTTACCTTTGTTTAAATCACCTTCATCATCAATATTTCATTATTCATGACCACCCTTCCTCTAGAAGAAACTACAAAAGATTCACACCCAGTTTCCTCCACCCCCAAGTTTAGTTCCCTCTTATTGTAGAACCCCCTCCCTCCTGAAGACGCTTTAGAAGACACACACTCAGTGTCCTCCACCCCTAGATTTGTGACCTACCATTTCAAAATCCCCTTCCCTCCTAAAGATACTCCTGAAGACACACACTATGTATCATGAAACCCTAAAAATTTTACCTTCCCATTGCATACCACCAACAATGACAACATCTCCAATAAAACTCTCAGGGTTTAAGAAATATTGACATGTTCTTTTGATCAATGATTTTGTGTGTTATATAGCATAATCCCTCACATTTTTCTATAATATGCAGTTGATTTACTGAAACTTATGCTGAGTATGATTAATTTATTTAGTAAAACATTTAAAATATTTAATCATGGATCTTTGATATTTCCATGATAAATGAAATATGTTTTCATTAGATATTTATTCTCAAAAAATATGTAATCATGGATCTTTTATATTCCCATGATACCTGATTTTTTTATAAAAGTGGTACTCAATAACCACTGCTATAAAGAATTGTGAATCTTATTGTTTTATATTGAAAATAGAAATGTATTTTACATATTTATCTACTACATATATTAGGAAAAGGTAAGTAGTGTTTTTTTATTTTTCCTCATCCCATACCACCACAACAAGCATTTTGACAAGTATAACCTTGTCATGTTCAACATGCTTCATACTACCTTTTCCAGACCATGTGAGGATAGATCACAATACCTTTCATATTCATAAAATTATTTATGCAAGGATAATATTTAATTTCTTATCCATGGCCAATATGCACAGTAGAGGCCATTAACCAGTAGAACATATCTATTTCATTCATAGAGATCAGCTTCATTCATCCATTTGTGAAAATAATTAAAATTCTAAAGGTTATTTGATCCTACCTAATTTTTAATATGGATAGATATGAGAAGATAGAAATGTGAAAATTAATATATGTAAATTACATTTGCATTCTAGTGGAATATTGAAATAATAAAGGTGAAGAGTGAAGTGACCAATAAAAAATAATAAATAAAGAAAGACAGGCTCAAAGAAGAAATAAGCACATTCAACATGAAAAAATAAAAATTAACTCAATTTTGTTTCTTAAATGGACTTACCCCTTGATAGACATGGATTTTGGGAGATTTTTTAGGAGCTAAAATTTATAATAATTTATTCACCATTTAATTTATTCAATGTGAGTGACTACTAAAATTTATTTCCCCCATTTAATTTAGTTAAAGGCATTTATTTGAGGGGATGAAAATAGAGGGAGAGGGAGGCCTATAAAAGGTGATATTCCCCAATATTTTTCATTATTTTATTCTCAAATAACACATCATCTCCTAGATTTATCTTTGAGTGAATTATTTTTTGAGGTGTTTCTCCATTTATTCAAGAGAGAATATTTTGGGTATTTTCTGATTTTAATTGAGACAGAGAGTTTGTTACCAAATTTTACCATAGTGAGATCCTTCAATTAGATAAAAACTGGTGGGTGTGATGGAGGAGAAATGGAACAACATAGATGATAATGATATTGCTAACAACTATTTGGAGTTAGAAAGAAGGGTCTTGTCAATAATTGTATAGAAAAAGAAAGTAAAGGAAATTTTTGGATACTCTGAAAAAGATATACAAGGCCAAGTCACTCTAAAATAAACTTTTCTTGATGATAAAGTTATACACTATTTAAATATAGGATTTAACATCACCAAAAGACCACATAAACACCCTTAATACCCTATTTTATCATCTTAGTAATTTGGGATACAAAAATTGTGAATACTAAACTTGTGGAAATTATTCTCTAGAGTTTTCCAAATTTGTATGATAAACGCATCATCAACCTCACCAACAATATCCTAGAAGATATGTTTTATCCTTTATTCTTGAAGAAGAAATTTTATTCAAGAATAAGGAAGAATAATAGACAAAATCACACCAAGAAGAAGCTATGTCAATGGAAAGAGTAATAATGGTGGAGTGTGGTTCCAATGTGAGCCAGAATCTTGGTAGGTCTAAATTAAGGAGTAAGAAGAAAAACATCATATGTTACGATTATGGTAAGAGGGGTCATATCAGAAAAGACTATTCAAATAAGAGGGGAACTAAAAATAACTCTCAAAGAAATGTGGTGAGTACATCAGAAATAGATACGTACTAGCCAATGAAGCAATGATGACTACTGAAGGTAGAAAATATCTCAACCATGCATGGATTATTAACTAATGAGAAACATGTAACATAATGTCTCCATGAGAATGGTTTGATTAATATGAAACTATCCCATGAGGAATTGTTTACATGAGTAACGATCATACCTTGAATATTATTAGAGATGACACCATCAAACTGAGGATTCATGATATCATAGTTTGAACCATTCAGGGAGTACTCTATGTAAAGGAAATAAAGAATTGTAGGACACCAGAACACCTTGAGAGGGGAGGGATGAATCTGGGTGTCATCATTTTCTTTCAAAGTGATGGATATTGTTCCCACTTTGGTAGAAACTTGTTAAACCTGTATGATGGATATGATCAGAAATCAAACATTCACATGAAAAGAGATGAAACAAAAAATTTACATGGTTCACCACTAAGAGTTATATCCAAGGAGCATATGCCAATAGTGTTTTGGTCGTACCAAAAACCACTAATCTTCACTAGATGTGGTATATAAAAGTTCGGTCATAATAACTCTGTTCCATGCACACTTCCTTTAAAAGAATTCATTGATAGCGCACTACATCCCTCAAAACACTTCTGTCAACTCCCCCAAGATCACTTTTTGAGAGAATTATAACTCGGTTTATCGACTTGAAGGTCTCTTAAATAGATTGGCATTAAAGTCTTTGTCCCTGACTTAACACGAGACTCTACTTGCACTGAAGACCTAAGTTGATGTACACTGAAAGCCCTGTCCACTTAAACCTGATACTCAAAAACTACCTTTTGAAAATATCCTTAAAAAAGCTCACTTATTCATAAATATCACTCCTTCATAGAGCTCAGTCCTTTACAATGTTCACTACTTCAAAAATCTCACTACTTCGCAAAGCTCCTTCGCCTTTGCGGAACAACCTGTCATCGCGAAGCACACTGCCTTCGCGGAACAACCTTACTTCATGAAGCTCACTAAATCAACGCAGAACAACCCATCTTCAAAAAGCACTCAATACTTAGAATCATTGAATTTGATAAAAAATAGAATATTATTTTCACAAAACCCAAGATCGCATAGAATCCCAATTTCACGGAGAACCCCTTGGTTCGCGAAATCAGAGCGATTCTGGATTATCTCTGAAAATGTTCGTAAAAAATGAAGAGGGGTAGCCTATTATTTATAGGCACAACCGATCACAAAGATTCATTGACTATAGTGCATTTTCCATATCAATGGAAAATGTCTTCACAACACTCCTCCCTTCACAAAGAACCACTAAAATTTGACTTGTTGCGATGTTATCCATAAAACCCTTCACGCTGCTACGATGCTAGACTTGCAATGCTCATCACCTTCACCATTCTCAAAGCTCGTCATACTCATAGAGATCACCATCATAGTTATTTATGTCTTTGTAAAACACATTTCATGAAGCCCATATCTTCAAAACTCATGCCTTTTCCATATTTTCATAAGACCTTCAAGAAAAACCATTTTTAACAATGCTTTCTATTATCCAAATTTTGGACCCCAAAAATTTGGAAAACACTGGGAAATTACACCACATTCAATATTATTTACGTATTTAATTGTATAATATATTTTCTTACAATACCCATGATCATATATGAGAGTATTTACAACAAATACATACCATACACCATTTATATCAAAGAACATCCTTGGTTCCAACAAGAAGAACATTTTTCCTCATGAAAATTTGATGATATTGGATGAAAGACTCTCATTGAGAAAGGGATAGTGAGTATTGTGAAGGGAAAAATTGTAGTGATTAAGTAAGAGAAGATCTCAAAGAAAATATATGTGATTATGGGTGAAATTTACAATTAAGCAGAGATATTTGTCACATCAGTTACCTAAATATAATAGCTGACGATGTTATGGAATTAGATGCTTGACCATATGTACGAACAATTCCTAAATATTAATTCAAATCAGAAGTTATTATCTGGAATTATGATGGTATCCATAAAATTTTGTAAGAATTTTGTTTCAAGTAAGAAACATAGGTTGAAGTTTAGAATGTTAATGGAAAGGAGAAAGGAGATCTTAGAGCTGGTCCATTCTGATGTTTGACAAGCACCAGTTATATCCCTCAAAGGAGAAAGGTAGTTTTTATCTTTCATTGATGACTATTCTATGATATTTTGGGTGTTTCTAATCAAGAGGAAATCATATTTAGTTTATGTATTCAAAAAATTTAATGCGGGGAAGGATCTTGAATCTAAAAATATGATAAAGCGTTTGAGGATTGACAATGGTGTATAATATACAAGAGAGGAGTTTAATTATTTTTTTAAGAAGAATTCATCAAGAGACAGTTCATGGTGGAATCCTCTCTCTAATAGAATAGAGTGGAAGAGTGGATGAATAGAACCCTTTTTGATAGAATAATGGAAATGATGAAGGCTATAGGATTTTCCAAGATGTTTTGGGAGGAAGAAGTGAATAATGAATTCTATGTGGTCAATCGATCATCTTCGGTGGAAATTGATATGAAGACACTGATGGATATGTGGACTGGTAAACCTGCTGATTTTTCTCGGTTGTATAATTTTGGATGTCCTGTATATGAACTATTTAATTACCATGAAAGATAGAAGTTATACTCAATATTTAGGGAATGTATCTTCTTTAGATACACTGATGGTGTGAAGGTGAATTGTTGGTGAGATCCCACTACCCAAAAACATAACATCAATATAGATGTTAATTTTTACAAAATACAAGTTGAAAATTATGATTGATAAAGACTTTCAAAAAGAGAGTACAAAAACTACAAAAAAATTGAGGTGGATGATGAAACAAAAGAAGAACCAGTTTCCTTTGAATCTTAAATAGAGCATGAGGATCATGTAACATATGAACTTTGACCATGATGGTAAAATTGAGAGATAAGAGCACCAATATGGAACTTATATTGTTCAATTGAGATCAATTTTTTGTATTTCTTATTAACAGAGGATGTAGATATGTCTTCTTTTGTGGAGGCGACCCAGAGTCTAGACATATCATCATGGATATATATATTATAAGAGGAACATGAATCCATACACAAGAACAAGACTTATGATCTTGTTCCATTACCTCACATGAGGAAGGATATTGAGAATAAATTGGTCTACAAGATCAAGTGGGATGAATCAAATAAAGTGGACAGATATCATGTGATACTGGTGGACAAAGGATATGCTGAGAAGGAAGGTATAAATTTTAATGAAATATTTTCTCTTGTTGTTAGACTGATGACTATTTAGGTAGTTCTGTCGATGTTTCGTACATACACTCTACAACTTTAGCATTTAGATGTGAAAAAAACTTATCTCCATAAAGATCTTGATGAAGAAATCCATATGTTCCAACTAGAACATTTTGCTGATGAAGGAAAAGTAAACTAGGTTTTTATGTTGAAAAAGTCTACATATGGTCTCAAACAAGTGTTTAGGTGTTGGTATAAGATATTTTATTCCTATATCATGATATTTGTATATGATATAATGAATTCATATCCTTGTGTATATATCAAGGGTCTATATGGTAATGATTTTATCATTTAACAGTTTTAAGTGGATGACATGTTGGTTGAAAACACCAAAAAATGATAAAATCTAGGAAAAATGGAAAAATTTGATAGGGAGTTTGATATTAAGAAGTTGGAACCCGAAACCAATATTCCTAGGATATATATCCACTGAGATATAAATAATAGGAATATTTGGATACCATCGAAGAATTACTTGAGGAAGTTCTTGAAATGAATAAATAAGAAAGACTGTAATATAATATCAACCCCTCTTACCAGTAATTCCAATTTATCATCCACGATGGTTCTTATAAGTTAAACAGAGAGGATGTAAATGTATCGAGTTCCATATACATCAGTAGTGGTGAGTCTGATTTTCACTATGTTTTGTAGTAGACCTGACATTGCACATGAAATGAGAGTAGTTATTTGGTACATGTAGAATCCAAGATGGTATTATTGGAACACAGTGAAGAGGATATTGAGATACATCAAGGAGAACTCAAATACTGCATTATGTTATGGAGGATCAAATTTTAATATCAGAGGCTATATTGATTATGATTTTGTAGGTGATTCTAATTGTATGAAATCTACTATCGGTTATGTGTTTACTCTTACAGGAGGAGATATGAGATGGATTTACAAATTAAATTTAGTTTTAGCCTTATCCACAACAAAGGTAGATTCTATTGTTGTGACAAATTCTTAAAAAGTGGTGATTTTTTTGAAAAGGTTGTTAGAGGCACTCAAGCAAAAACATGAGAAGATTTCATTGTTTTTTGAAAGTCATAGAACTTTTCACATTACAAGGAATCAATATTTTCATTTCAAAACGAAGTGAATTGGTGTAAAATATCATTTTTTTGAGATGTTATAGAGGACGAAAGTGTGAATATGGATACAATTCTCACTAATAAAAATCCGGTAGATTTCCTGATGAAGACTATTAGTTTTTGAAAAGTTCAGATGGTGTAGATCCTCAAGAATCCTTAAAGTAACATGATTATAATGTTTGATAGTTATAAAGGATGTTTTTATAGGTGATTGGTTCTTAATCAAATCTCCAAGTGGTAGATAGATAGGTTAATTTTGATGAGAGAAAAAAAGTCTATCCAATTTATTTCATTCAAAGTGAGTTACTTCCTACCATTATTTCCCCCATTAAATTTGTTAAAAAGTAATTATTTGATGGTAAGACAAAGGAGGGTTAGGGAAGCCTATAAAAGTGGATATCACCCAACAATTTTCAACATTAACTTCTCAATATGCACATCATCTCCTAGATTAATATTTGAGTGCAGTATTTTGTGAGGTGTTTCTCTATTTATTCAAGAGATAATATTTTGAGTGTTTTGTCATTATAATTAAGAGAAAGTGTTTGCACCTACATTTTACCATAGTGATATCCTTCTACTTTCTTGTGGGTTTTTACCCAATTCATTGTGGTGGGGGGTGGGGCTTTCCATGTTACATCTGATGTTCATTTTTATTTCTGATTTTTTATCATCTAATTATCACTGTAACGAGGGGAAATTATTTTTTATCCCAATCAATAGAAACCTATATATTAATTTTTTTTCCATTGGGTATTTTTTTCTTAGTTAAAAGGTTAGTATTAGGGTCTAGGTTAGTTTAAGATATATGATAGTTGGTAAGAGGGTTGAATTAGGGCTTAGGGTGATATTAGGGGCTTAAGTTTAGGATGTAGATTATGGATAAAATTTAGGATGTATGCTTACATTTAAGTTTTAGTGAATTATTTTTTCATGTTACAAATGAATATTGTGATTAAAATTGAAGTTTTATATGAGTGATAAATTTTATATATGATATTTTTTTATTCATATTCTGGCTTTATTTTATATATATTTTAAGTTAGGGGTATGTTTAGGAGTAGTTTTTGGATCAAATTTAGTATGTGGGTGGTAAATGTGATATTTGAAGGTATATAGTAATCATTTTGATAGATTTTTTTTCATTCATATTCAAACATATAAATTATCACATCTTATTGGGATGTTGTAAATTAATTTTGGTGATTTTTTCTAGGGGTGTAGGGTATTCAGGGAGCATGATTTTTAAGGTTATGGGGGATTTAAGTAAGATTTAGGGTGCAGGTTATGTTCTAGATTTAGGATGACTTATGGATTAGTTTTTGGGAGTATTTTGAGGATCAAATTTTGGTTTGAGTTATAGGTTTAGTTTTATTATTTGGTTAGATTTTATGTTCAAGGTGGTTAGGTGATTAGAATTTAGATTGTTGGTTAGAGATGTATGGATTATAGTTTGGGTTTAGAATTTATGTAATAGTTTGGGTTATAGGTTATATGTTTCATCACATATTTTTGGGATATTCTACTTTCTTATGGTGATTTATACTATTATTTTATACATTTTCTTTGTAGTTATGTTCATTATGAATATTTATTTATTTTATAGTATTACATGATAATATGTGCCAATTTGTACCATCTGTTTGATATTATTTCTTGTGATGATTATACCATTATTTTATACATTTTTATAGTTATGTTCATTATGGATATTAATTTATTTTATTTACTACATTATTTAACTAAAAATTAGTTCTATGGGTTGTTGTGTTTAGGTGTGTTTATGATTTAGAATGTAGGTTGGAGATTAAGTTTAGGGGTTAGGATTTAAGAAGGATTTAGGGTGTATGTTAAGTGTTCTTATTTTAGGATGGATTAAGGATTAGTTTTAGGGAGTAGGTTGAGGGTCAAATTTAGGTATGTGTTATAGTTTTTTTTAGGGTTGGTTAAGTGGTCTAGGGGTTACATGTTTAGAATTTGGATTGTAGTTTAGTGATTAGGATTAGGTTTGGTTTATAGGTTTAGGTTTAGAACTTAAGATGTAGCTTATGTTATACTATTATTTTGGTTTTCTTGTGTTTATTATACTATTATTTTATTCATTTTCTTAGTTATTTTCATTAAGGATATTAATTTATTTTATGGTATTACGTGATATACATGGAAAGTTGTACTAGGGATATAGGGTTTACCAGTGTTTAGGATTTAGAATATAGGTTTTAGATTATGTTTATGGGTTAGGATTTAATGATGATTTAGGGTGTAAGTTAAGTGTTCTGGATTTTGGATGGGAAAATGATTAATTTTAGGGAGTAGGTTGATGATGAAATGTAGGTTTGTGTCATAGGATTAGTTTTAAGGTTGGTTAGGTGATATAGGGGTTAGGTGTTTAGAATTTAGATTATAGGTTAGGGATTAGGTAAAGGTTTAGTTATAGGTTTAGGTTTAAAACATAAGATAGTGTTATAGGTTTATAATTCAAGATATATAATTTTAGATTTAGTTTGGATTATAAGTTAAGTTTTAAGATTATGTGTTATGGTCTAGAAGGATTTGGTGTTTAGTATTTAAGATATAGGATTGGGATTAGGTTTAGGTGGGTTTTAGGGTTTAAGTGTGATTATAATTTAGAATTTATGTTAGATATTAAGTTTAGGGGTTAGTATTTATGGAGTATTTTGGGTTTAGGTTAAGTTTTATCGATTTTGGATGGGTTAGGGGTTTAGGGAGTATGTTGAGGATCAAATTTAGGTTTCTGTAATAGGTTTATTTTTAATGTTGGTCATGTGGTCTTGGGTGTTATGTTTTAAAATTTAGATTTTAGGTTAGGTTTGTGCTATATATGCTTAGGTTTAGAACTTATGATCTACCTTGGTTTATAGGTTTATAATTTAATATATAGAATTTAAGACATAGTTCGGGTTATGTAGGTTTAGAATTTAAGATGTAGTTTGGGTTACATAGGTTTATAAATTAAGATGTAGCTTAGTTATTATGATTTAAGTTGTAGGTTAGGGATTAGGTCTGGGTTATAGGTTGATGTTTAGAATTAAAGATGCAGTTTGGGTTATAGGTTTATAATTTATGATATAGTTTGGGATAAGTTTTAGTTTTGAGGTTAGGATTTAATATGTAGGTTAGGGGTTTAGGGAAAAGTTTAAGGATAAAATTTAGGTTTGGGATAGGTTTAGTTTTAAGGACAGGAGTTTAGGTGTTAAGGGCTAGGGTATTTAGTGGTTAGGATTTAGGATATGGGTTACGTATTATGTTTTTCATGTCGGTTAAGGATTATAGGGGATTAGGTGTTTAGTTTTGGGTTATAGGTTTAGGTTTATAATTTAAGATTTAGTTTTGGTTATAGGTTTTGTATTAAGGTTTGGGTTTAGGCATTAAGGTCGGGCTTTAGTGTTTATTATTCTGCATGTAGGTTAGGGATCGGGTTTAGTATGTAGGTTAAGGATTAAATTTAGGTTCTTAAGTGTTTAGTTTTTAGGAATTGGGTCTTAAGTGTTTAGTTTTGGTTTATAATTTTAGGTTTAGAATTTAATATGATGTTTGGGTCATAGGTTTATAATTTAATATGTTGGTTGGGTTATAGTTTTATGGTGAGGGGTTAGGTGTTAAGGTCTTGGGGATTTGGTGTTTATGATTAATGTTGTTGATTAGGAATTAGGATTATGTAATAGGATACATATTAAATTATGTTTGGGATAAGATTAAGTTTAGGTTTTAGATTGAATATGTACTTTAGAACACACAAATACTATGGGAAATCGTTTAACACACTCCTAAATCAACACAAATTATCACTCAAATGAAAATCCATATCCATGTAATAAAATTTCTCACACATAGGGTATAAAATAGTGGCATCCAACCCTGTATTCTAAGGATACCAGGCTTTAGTTCAACGTAACGAAAACCCTAACCTTGGATTTTAGAGTGAAATATGGAAAAAAATATAGAAGATTCCCTTCCCTAAGGGTTTCATTCAACAATCATTAAAAGAAAAACATTTTAAGAGATTATTATTAAGATAAAATAGATTTAGTTGTCTTTCCTTAGGTTTTAGGGGTAGGTGAGAAATTATAGAATGCCAACATTCATTAATCAGGTCATGAATAATTCCATTAATTGCCTAAAAAATAGTCATTTCTACCTTATTCAAAATCCACCCAGACAAAGAGTTGAGGTCATTATATCCTACAAAGGATCTGTTATGTAGTAGAGGGTTATCATCATAAGGAGTACCTAAACCCGAATGCTTATCCCCATTAGAAAATTGAGACCTTCGATATGAGGAAGGATTCAAATCACACAAAGGATTCCCCCCCAAATTGGTATTTGACGAATCAGGTGGCCTAAAATCTAGATTCCACACCACCACCTTGGAAAATGAAGTCCCTTTCCAAGTCTTGTCAAGTGAAGCATTAAAAATAAAAACCTCACCAAATTTCTTACCTAAAACCTTGGGATCAAGAATCACATAAGAGGAACATGGAGGGGCTAGGTTAATACCAATTTTTACTAGAGGAACCTGTAAATCAACACTCGAAGAAGTCATCATAAAAAGTGACCACAATTGAAAATCAAATCCTCCATGGTGTCTAATTCTCAACTACCACTCTCGATCCACATAATAATAATAATAATAATAATATTATTATTATTATTATTATTATTATTATAATAAAACCAATAATTATAATTGTAACTAATTAAATATAATTTGAATTAATTTTTTCGGGAAAAATAATAAAATTAGAAATTTAAATAAAATTAGGTGAAGTAATATAATTATATATATATATATATATATAAGGTTGAGGGTCAAGCCCCTCTATTAAACATAAAAAATTAAACCTCATTAAAAATTGGGAAAAGAGGGAACCCATTATAATAATGGAAAAAATGACTTAAAGAAACAAGATACAAAGGTCATAATGGTCCCACAATCCCAAAGGGAAGCAAAAATAATGGTAATAACCATAAAATCCTTGATGCCCCCTCATCAGATAGTGTAATAGTGAGTTCAGTCAAAATTATGTGTCGCCCCCTCTGCCAAGAAGTTTTATTATGTTGGACCACCACAATGTGGCATAACACCTCTCCAACTAACAAAAAAATATGGGGGAGAGAAAGATGAATAATTACATAACACATTTCCCTATTTTGAGATTCTCACCTGAAAAAACATGTGAGGAAACCACATCAATATAAACCAAAAGAAACAAAAAAGCAGACTGAAAACACCAAGAAAGAGTGAAAAAAAGTTTTCATACATCCATAAAAAATGATAAAATATAACTGAACGATGGATGTAATCGCACTCATCCACCTTTTGAGGTTTCCGACCAGTGATGCATGAAAAATGATTCACCACCATACAAATTCATTGAGTAAGAAACCAATGCATGAAAATAAATTTGCATCCCAATAAACAAACAAAACCTAGAACTAGAAAATATCTTATTGATCCTATCATAGAACCCCGTAACAGAGGACCCTCCATTGAATACTGAAAAACCACCGGATCATGATGACCTCCACCTAGTCACCAACCAATAGACCTTCGACAAAACAGATCTACACTGAGTTAGACAAGAGTCTCCATTCACTGCCGGACATTGCCAGCAGTCACTGCTAGTTGCTGCCACCAACAACACCTGACATCACCGATTGTCTCCACACACATTTTCCATCCAAATATGATCCAAAAACACCTTCTGAGATCCTAGGTGTGACATTCAAAATGCATGAAGCCGTGAAAGATGCATACACCCCATCACAAAACCTAACAACCTGCCACGTTTCCAGGATCGAGAAAATCAACACCATCGCTACCAACTGGGAAGGGAGAAACTGTCAACCTAAAATCCCTCCAGTGTCGAAGCCACACCAACATCATTATTTTAGAATTTTTTGCCTCCCAAAAATGAGGACACCCCAACTTTGACATTGAAATCATAGTCCATCATTTCACGATGAAGGACCACCAACTAGAAGATCGAAAAAACCATATCTATAACAAATCTAGTTAGGGAAACCAAAATAAAAGGAAGGAGAATCATCAGAAATGGACCGTGAAGAGAGATAACATCACCATGAAATTACTTGGAAGAAGAAACAAGAGAAGGATGATTTTTTCCTTAGAAAAAATGTTTCCTGAAGATGACCCAACCGTCTGTCGTTATGGGTCACGCATGCCCGATCTGTTGCCATTATGTCATCTAGAGTCCATGATATACCTATAGGTAAATCTACAATCATCCTAAAGGACCTCTAATAACCTCACCCTTATACCCACAGATAGTGCAATACTATAATCCCATATGGTCTGGCCCATAAGACCCCTTTTTTATTTCCATGTATCGGGATGTTCGTCATGGAACTTCCCTTCTGAATCTCACCAATGGAGATTGCTGCATAAAGATGACCCCGCCACCCATAGTTCTGGGTTACAATGTTAGGACTGGAAATGATTGGCCCACTGGTGTAGTAATAATAATGAGATAAAATAAAGTAAAAAATGTGGAAATAAAAGGGACACCAGATGTAACATGGAAAAACCCCCCAAATGGAAGGGGTAAAAAACCATGGAAAAATAGAAATATCACTATGGTTTAAAAGTGGGTACACACTCCCTCACTTATTACAAGGAGAAAACACTTGTAAAAACTCTCTCTTGAATATGGTGGGGAAACCGCCTCACTAAATACCTATCGAATAATGATGACTACTGGTGATGAGAAATAAGATGAAGTTGAAAGTGATGAGACATCTACCACTTGGAGATTTGATTGAGAAACAATCACATCTCCAAAAATCCTTTCTATCTTCCAAACATGATTCTCATGTCTCTGCGAGGCCACTCGAGGATCTGTACCATCTGAACTTATTAGAGTTAATTTCCTTTGTCAGAAAATCTCCCAGATTTTCTTTAGTGTGAATCTTCTACATGTCCACACTTCCTTCCTCCACAACATCTCAGACAAAGTGATGCTGCACCCCAATGTGCTTCGTCCTGTAATGAAAATATGGATTCCTTGCAATGTGTAAGGCACTATGACTATCACAAAACAATGTAATCTGCTCATATTTGTGCCCAAGATCCTCCAAAAACATTCTCATCCAAATCGCCTCTTTGCAAGTATGTGTAGCTACCATGTACTCTGCCTCTATCGTGGATCAATCCACAACTGACTGTAACTTTGAAATCCAACTCACAGATCCTCCTGCAAGAGTAAACACATATCTAGTAGTGGATTTTCTCAGGTCAGAATGACCAGAAAAATCTGAATCGACATAGCCTATGAAAGTAAAATCTGATCCTCCAATACATAATGCAGCATTTGAAGTCTCCTTGATGTATCTCAGGATCCTCTTCACCGTGCTCCAATGCTTCCATCCTGGATTCTCCATGTACCGACTAATTGCTCCCACTGCATGTGCAATGTCTGGTCTAGTACAAACCATAGCAAACACCAGACTTCCCACTGCTGATGCATACGGTACTCGAGACATTTCCATCCTCTCTACTTCAATACTAGGACTCATCGTGGAGGATAAATTGAAATTAACAGGAAGAGGGGTAGAGATTGGATTACCATCTTTCATGTTGAAGCGTTTCAAGACTCTCTGTAAGTAACTCTTCTATGATAGACAAATCTGTAAGGGTTGGTGTCCTGAGAACCAACTCTTTTTTACTTTGATTACATGAATGTTCACTTATTATATATTGTTCATTATTCTGCATGACTATAATATAATAATGTCCTGGAATATTTGTTGCATTGATAAGGTCATGGAAGATCCCCGCTATGATGAGAATCTTTAAATGCTATAACAATATTCTTAAATAAAGTTCTACAGTTGGATGGCATACTATGATAGGACACATAGTATACATACCGTAATGTGCGAGTACTCATAAGATAACGAGACTCTCTCTCATGGAGTTCACACTTGGTAATCTCTAAGATGGGAGATTATGAGAACTGACCTGCCAGTAGCAATTCTGCATGTCTTGGTGTCATCGGACATTTCTATCTATGAGCGTGTGTAATGGTCCTTAGACTGGAAGATTATCATTAACTCATGTCATGACTCGCGCACTTAGATTTACTGACAAAAACCATCACGCAGACAGTTGGCGGGAAGTAGGGTACGTTGGGTGCATCACGAGTGACATGTTGTTAATGGATAATTTGAGGAAGGATTTGTCCCTTCAATTTATGGAAGTTGATATCTCATCCCTTTTATTGAAATAAAACTGTCTCATTAAATTCCATGGCCATGGTGTAAACGACGAGTTTATTTCAGGTAGTCAAAGAACGATGGATCAAGCATATAGGTTTATGACACTACCATGAAACCTGCTTGATGAGATATCGAGACAAAGGGATTAAATTACACAGTAAGCGTTCGTATGAGGTGATACGTCAATAAGACGTCAACTTCTTTCTCTTGGGTGCCTTGACCCATTGCTAGACAGTAATCTTGGACTTTAGGAAAACCCGCCTAATGCCAACGAGAAAGAGGCCTAGAGGGTCACACACTAAGTGTATTAAAGTATATCAAGTAGAATAAATATTATTCCCATACGTGGTTTAATAATTATTCAAGGAATCCTAAATAGTTTTAATGATAGAGGAAGAAGGAAATGAAAAACAAGATATACACGCCGTGTATTAAAGATTACACGCCGTGTAGTTTTTCATGGAAAATAAGTACACGCCGTGTAGTTTTCTTTATAGAAAGGAAATGAATAAATGAAAACAATATATACACGCCATGTACATTGAATGTAAACTTCGTGTAGTTTTCAATGAAAAACAAGTACACGCCGTGTATTTTTTCCAGTCGGGATTTTGAGGATATAATATTGTTTTAAATGATATTTATTATAATTAGCAAGGGTGCATGTCAAGGAATTAATTATTCGACATGGGGTTTTAAATAAGAATCAATGAAATAAATAAAATGTGTAACGTGTTTATTTATTGTCATAACTCTACAACCTCAAACCTGATTATAAATATCCTCACAACCCCAACTCTTTTCCTACCCACACACAACAATTCTGGAGAATTCTTTCAAGCCCAAAAGAACCTCTTCCTCCAAGAACGCTCTCAAGACCGAGAGATATCCTCTTCCATCGGATCAAGACGATCTAAGGCGGACAACGCAAGCAAAGGTTTCTCCACGCTAGCACCTGGAGACTCCTTTGGCGACGTCTCGAGATACGAGGTACACATGTGGATCACCACTAGAGGAAGTCTACACTTGGCTTCTATGACGCAACGACGAATCACATTGGAACGTGATCCAGAACATCAATGAAGAAAGAACACCCAAAAGTTATTTGTTTTCAATTAATTAAATTAATTATAATCAATCTGTAATGATCCTACTTTGTGGTTCTGATACAAACCTTCTTCTTTGTCTTTTTCTGTGATTCAATCCGTGGAGACTAGCGTTTATCATCGTATTGATCATGGATTGATCATTGTTAATGACAAAAATCCAAGTGGGCACATCCACCCACGCGCTTTCACTGTTTCCAAAACCTTCAAATGATATCAGAGGCAGGTTACAACGTTGATTATAGTTATTTAATTTTCATTGATAATTTACGCATTTATATTTGATTTAATTCGAAATAAATCGTTCTATAAATCTGAATAAACGAGATCTATTCTTCCTCCTTTCTTTCTCGATTAATATCACATAAATGTACTTTTAATTTTAATTTTGATTAAAATAAAAAAGAGGAACTCATCCAGAGGAGACTCTCTTTCTGTTTGTACAACACGGGATTACACGACATGTAATTAAAACTACACGCCGTGTACTTAGGTTCAACGAACCGACACTGGTCCGCCAAACCACGCCGTGTGAATTGATTATGCCTAAGTTTTAATCATGTCGTGTTGACCAGAATTGAATGGCGCATGGAAACCAGAATACATGGCGTGTATGTTGGAGCAACACGCCGTGTAGTCCATTCCGGCCCAGGTGAAATCGTGTACAAGGATAAGCTGCGTACCGCGTACACGGGATCACCAGGCCGGTTACCGCGTAACAAGGAAGTACATGCCGTGTATGATTTATCTACACGCCATTTACTCCAAAATTGACAAAGTACAGAAAACACTCCAAAGCCCCCGGTGTGTACTTTGGATAAAGGGTGAAAAGAAATACATGCCATGTAAATATAAACTACATGCCGTGTACTTTCCAAAAATTTCACCAGGTTTCCTCCAAAATTACAAAGACCTGTACAAGGAATATGGATGAGAAGAATCTCAAGGAAATTCAGAAAGGAATTTAAGATAAATAATTGATTAATTATAAGATCATAATTAATTAATTTCAAGCGTGACTTATCTTAAATAATAGAACGCTTAAAAGAATTTGAATTCTAAATATGTGTAAATGTCGTTGCATGCTATGGATGATCATGAGCTAGACCAAAGACCCCTTATATGTGTGTATGGTTTCATTTAAATTTGTTTAATTTAAATTCATTGGCCTACAAGCCTTCTTCCAATAAAATGTAGGGCCTGCGTGCCCATGGTTCCTTTAATGTAAACCCATGTAATGGAGGATCTCCCCAAGCCAGAGGAGACGGTTCAAATCCTGAAGTCGAGGTGAAACCGACGCAAGAAGATACAAAGGTGGACAGGTGGGAGATGTAAAACACGAACCATCAGGTTCAAGGTGTTTTCCCTAGGTCAGGGTTAGCTTATCAAAACCACTAGATAATCTAACCAAATAGAAGCGTATGATCATACCATCTTATTTTATTTCTGTCTCATTGCATGGTTTATTTATTATGTATGTGTTGTTGCGATCACATAGTTAATAAAATGAACAAGCATGCAAAGATGGAATAAAATAAAACTGGACTATGCGTAAACATTATCAGAACATGGTTAATCACTTCAGCAAGCATCACTTAATATTAACAAGCATGTGATAATGCGAAACTATGCATAAAAGACTAAAATACCTCAATACCATATTAAGTCAGACCAAGCCTTCTGTTACCTGATTAAGGGCAAGACTCAATAAAACTATGTGTTTGACCAACCCTTGTTGGGAAACTTACTTTTATAAAGGAATCCCTTATGAAAGGTTTCGGGTTGACTTAACCATATTACATCAAGAGAAGTAGCCCTTGCTAGACTTGGTGTAATATTGGAGGCAAGAGTTGAGGAAATCCAAGTCAGGATTTCATAATTGGGGAGTCCACTCAACAGATCAAGGAACTGTAAGCTCACAGTTGGAAAAGACCTTCCTACCTAAATACCTTCAAATAGCTTTACCAACCATTGTTGGGGTTATGCGAAGGGGAATATGGATCCTTGCCACTAGAATGTCAAAGAAATTGGACATTCTGAGTTCAATAGTGAGGGCCATTGGGACTTGATAAAATAGTGGGAGAATTAATAAACTCATTTATTATTTTTCATAAAATGTAATCAAGAAAGTATTGATAAATCTGCTCTTTTAATTTATAGAATCGAAATGAAAAACTTGTCAACCACATTCTCTCTGCGATGAATTCTAGATAAAGACAATATCCTCACCGGCAATAACTTTCAGGAATGGTTTAGGCGCCTTCGGGTTATCCTACGCCATGAAAGAAAGTTTTACGTGCTGGAGTCCTCACTTCCTGATTCTCCTGCCCCATGAGTGAGTGATAAAGATTTCCTGGTCTATGATCAACATTTGAACGACACTCTCGACGTTCAATGTTTGATGCTATCATCTATGTCTAGTGAGCTCATGAAGTCTCATGAAGACATGGATGCCTATAGCATGCTCGAGCACCTCCATGGTCTATACCAGGAGAGAGAAAGACAGGAAAAGTTTGAGATCTCTAAGGCTCTATTTCAGATCAAGCTTGGAGAGGGTGACCCAGTTGGGCCTCATGTAGTCAAGCTCATTGGCTACATTGAGCGCTTGGAGGTTCTAGGGTTTAAACTCCCCGAAGAACTGGGTACCGATCTCATTCTTGCATCACTCCCCCAGAGCTTCTCAAACTTTGTTGTGAACTTCAACATGAACAACATTGAGAAGTCTCTGTCTGATCTTCTTATCATTATTCGCCAAGTGGATAATGACATGAACTGTGAAAAACCTTCTGTACTTATGGTGAATAAAAGGAAAGTGAAGGCAAAGAGCTTTAAGCCCAAAGCTTCTTCAAGGCCTTCCAAGAAAAGGAAGATCAAAGGGGAGGCAAAGGAATAGGATGCTGTTTGTTTCGCATGTGGTAAGAAGGGCTACTGGAAGAAAAACTACACCCAGACAAGGAAGCAAGGGGAAGCTTCAGGTGCATTTGTTATCGAATGCAATCTATATGTTTCTACTAATTGAGTATTAGATACTGCTTGTTGTGCTCACATCTGTATTCAAATATAGGAACCAAGTAGATTCAAGAAGATTGATCGAGGGGAGGTAGATCTACGAGCAGCCAATGGAGCCAGACTTGCTGCTGTAGCTATCGGAGAATACCACCTCACGCTGCCAATTGGAATGATCTTGGTGTTAAAGGGTTTTTATTATGTGCCTTCTGTTACTAAAAACATTATTTCAGTATCGATATTAGATATTGATGGATTCATGTTCAAGTTTGGAAATGAATGTTGCTACTTTTATAAAGATAACATTTGTTTTGGTAGGGCACATTTATATAACGGCCTTTATGTGTTAGACTACACAAACCAAGTAATGGCAATCGATGACAAATTCAATTCACATGACTCATACCACACCCAACTTTGGCATCACCAGCTAGGTCATGTCAATGAGAAATGTTTGACAAAACTACATCAATATGGGTATTTAGATTCTTTCGAACTAAAACCACTTGGTGTATGTCATGCGTGTCTACAAGGCAAAATGACCAAAGCACCATTTAGTGGGAAATGTGAAAGAGCTAAATAGATTCTAGAATTAGTTCACACAGATGTGTGTGGACCATTTCCAGTTGAGGCAAGGGGTGGGTTCTCATACTTCATAACTTTTACTGATGATTTTAGTAGATATGGATATATCTACTTAATGAGGTATAAGTCAGATTCTTTTGATCGGTTCAAAGAATACAAGAATGAAGTTGAGAACCAGCTTGGTAAGAATATTAAGAAACTCCGCTCAGACAGAGGAGCAGAATATCTTAATCAGGACTTCATTGATTTTTTACGGGAGTTTAGGATTCTATCTCAGCTCACTCCTCCTTACATTCCACAGTGGAATGGTGTAAGTGATAGGAGGAACCACACCCTGTTGGACATGGTGAGATCAATGATGAGTCATGCGAGTCTTACATTATCCTTTTGGGGATATGCATTACAAAAAACAACACACATACTAAACCAAGTACCAACTAAATCGATAAATGGTATTCCATACGAGTTATGGAGTGGACGCAATGCCATGTTATCGAATTTACATGTGTGGGGTAGCGAAGAATTTGTTAAGGCCTCTTCAGGTAACAAACTTGCACCCCAAGGAACAAAGTTTATCTTTATAGGATATCCCAAAGAAACAAGGGGATATTACCTATATAACCCCTTAGACAAAAAGGTTACAGTGGCAAGACACGCCATATTCCTTGAGAGGGAGAACATCTCCAAAAGAGATAGTGGGATCAAGATAGACTTTGATGAAGTCGGGGCTCAAGATACACAGGAGTTGGTAAAAGAACAGATTCCACAAAGCCCCATGGAAGAACAATCTGTTCCAGAGACACAAGAACTGCGTAGGAGCGCGAGAGAGGTGAGAGAACCAGAACGATAGGGTTTTCTTGTCACCAAGGATGGTGACTCGTTATTGATTGAGAATGATGATCCTCTTACCTACAAGGAAGCAGTTGAAGGCACAGACGTTGCCAAGTGGAAAGAAGCCATGAATTCTAAAATGGATTCCATGTACCAAAACCAAGTCTAGATTTTGGTAGATACTCCAGTTTACATAAAGCCTATTGGTAATAAATGGGTATTCAAGAAGAAACTGGACATGGAGGGGCAAGTCAGCACCTATAATGCATGACTGGTTGCAAAAGGTTTTAGACAACGTCAAGGAATTGACTATGATGAAACCTTTTCACTGGTTGCAATGCTTAAATCCATCAAGATCCTATTGGCCATTGCCGCTTACCATGACTATGAGATTTGGAAAATGGATGTCAAAACAGCTTTCCTTAACGGGAACCTCCAGGAAGATGTCTACATGACACAACCTGAAGGGTTTGTGACTCCAAACGATACCAACAAGGTATGCAAGTTGCAGAAATCCATTTATGGATTAAAGAAAGCATCAAGGTCATGGAACATTCGTTTTGATGAATCTGTAATGGAATTTGGCTTTGTTAAGAATGAATGTAAGCCTTGTGTCTACAAGAGGTTTAGTGGGAGTGCAGTCGTCTTCCTAATAGTATATGTTGATGACATATTACTAATTGGAAACGAAGTACCTGTCTTACAATCAGTTAAATCATGGTTGCATAAATGCTTCTCCATGAAAGACTTGGGCGATGCAGCATATATTCTTGGGATCAAGATCCATCATGATAGATCCAAGAGAATGCTGGGCTTGAGTCAAAGTACATACATTGACAAAATACTGAAGAGATTCAGTATGGAACAATCCAAGAGGGGACTGTTGCCAGTGTCACATGGCATTCATATTTCCAAGAAAATGTGTCCTCAAACACATGAGGAAAGAAGGAGAATGGAAAGGATCCCTTACGCATCCGCGATTGGGTCAGTCAGGTATGCTATGCTATGTACGAGGCTAGATGTTGCTTATGCATTAAGTGTGGTAGGAAGATATCAAGCTGATTCAGGAGACCGCCATTGGATGGCAGTCAAGACTATCCTTAAGTATCTGAGGCGTACTAAGGATATGTTCCTGGTTTATGGAGGAGATGAGGAACTAGTCATCAGAGGACACGTAGATGCTAGTTTCCAGACTGATCAAGATGAAATGAAGTCGCAGACTGGATACATCTTCAGTTTCAATGGAGGTGTAGTGAGCTGGAAGAGCTCAAAGCAGAGTGTGGTGGCAGATTCTACAGTGGAGTTTGAGTATATCGCAGCTTCTGAGGTAGCTAAAGAAGCAGTATGGATGCAAATCGTCATCCAAGAGTTGGATTTTGTACTGAGAAGTAAAGCTCCTATCACACTCTATTGTGATAATACTGCAGCGGTGGCACTTGCAAAAGAGCCAAGGTCACATCATCGGAAAAAGCACATACTTCGGAAGTATCATCTCTTGAGGGATTTTTCTTAGAGAGGTGAAGTTGCAGTGAGCAGTATTTCCACGGAAGACAACGTGGTGGGCCCCTTGACTAAAGCCTTGACTCAGCAGAAACATCATCATCATGTGAGGTCTAGCAGACTAAAAGTCGCAGGCAGTTGGGTCGAGTCCAAGTGGGAGTTTGTAAGGGTTGGTGTCCTGAGAACTAACTGTTTGGTACTTTGATTACATGAATGTTCACTTATTATATATTGTTCATTATTCTGGATGACTATAATATAATAATGTCCTGGAATATTTGTTGCATTGATAAGGCCATGGCAGATCCCCGCTATAATGAGAACCTTGAAATACTATAACAATATTCTTAAATAAAGTTCTACGATTGGATAACATACTATGATTAGACACATAGTATACAGACCGTCATGTGTGAGTACTCGTAAGATGAAGAGACTCTCTCTCATGGAGTTTGCACTTGGTAATCTCTAAGATGGGAGATTACGAGAACAGACGCACCAGTAGCAATTCCGCACGTCTTGGTGTCATCGGACATTGCTATCTACGAGCGTGTGTAATGGTACTTATACTAGAAGATTATCATTAACTCATGTCATGACTCCCGCACTTAGATTTACTGACGAAAACCGTCACGCAGACAGTTGGAGGGAAGTAGGGTACGTTGGGTGCATCATGAATGACATGTTGTTAATGGATAAGTCGAGGAAGGATTTTTCCCTTCCATTTATGGAAGTTGATATCTCGGCCCTTTGATTGAAATAGAACTGTCACATTAAATTCCATATCCATGGTGTAAACGACGAGTTTATTTCAGGTAGTCAAAGAACGACGGATCAAGCATATAGGTTTATGACACTGCCATGAAACCTTCTTGATGAGATATCGAGACAAAGGTATTAAATTACACATTAATCATTCATATGATGTGATACGTCAATGCGGCATCAACTTCTTTCTTTTGGGTGCCTTGACCCGTTTCTAGACAGTAATCTTGGACTTTAGGCAAACCCGCCTAATGCCAACGAGAAATAGGCCTAGAGGGTCACACACTAAGTGTATTCAAGTATCTCAAGTAGAATAAAGATTATTCCCGTACATGGTTTAATAATTATTCAAGGAAGCCTGAATCATTTTAATGATGGAGGAAGAAGGAAATGAAAAACAAGATATACACGCCGTGTATTAAAGATTACACATCGTGTAGTTTTTCATGGAAAACAAGTACACGCCGTGTAGTTTTCTTTATGGAAAGGAAATAAATAAATGAAAACAAGATATAAACTCTGTGTACATTGAATGTACACGCCGTGTAGTTTTCAATGAAAAACAAGTACAGGCCGTGTAGTTTTTCCAGTTGGGATTTTGAGGATATAATATTGTTTTAAATGATATTTATTATAATCAGCGTGGTCGCATGTCAAGGAATTAATTATTCAACATGGGGTTTTAAATAAGAGTCAATGAAATAAATAAAATGTGTAATGTGTTTATTTATTATCATAACTCTACAACCTCAAACCTGATTATAAATATCCTCACAACCCCAACTCTTTTCCTACCCACACACAACAATTTTGGAGAATTCTTTCAAGCCCGAAAGAACCTCTTCCTCCAAGAATACTCTCAAGACCGAGAGATATCCTCTTCCATCGGATAAAGATGATCTAAGGTGGACAACGCAAGCAAAGGTTTCTCCACGCTAGCACTCGGATACTCCTTTGGCGATGTCTCGAGATACGAGGTACACGTGTGGATCACCACTAGAGGAAGTCTACACTTGGATTCTACGACGCAACGATGAATCACATTGAAACGTGATCAAGAACATCAACGAAGAAAGAACACCCAAAAGGTATTTCTTTTCAATTAATTAAATTAATTATAATCAACCTATAACGATCCTACTTTGAGGTTCCAGGACAAACCTTGTTCTTTGTCTTTTTCTGTGATTCAATCCGTGGAGACTGGCGTTTATCGTCATATTGATCCCGGATTGATCATTGTTAATGACAAAAATCCAAGTGGGCACATCCACCCACACGCTTCTGCTGCGCCCGAAACCTTCAAAATCTTCCTATTATTTCTGTCTCAGTAAATCTACATCCCAAGAATCTTGTTTGATGGTACCAAGTCCTTCATATCAAACTCTCTAGCCAACTGTGCCTTTATCTTCGGAATCTAATCATCGTTGAGGCCTACAACCAACATGTCATCCACATACAAAAGAATAATGATGAAATCATTACCATATGAACCCATGAAATATGAACAAGGATATGAATGAAGTCTTTTGTATCCAAGGCTCATGATATAGGAATCAAATCTCTTGTACTAACACCTCGATGCATGTTTGAGACCGTACAAAGATTTGTTCAACCTGCAAACCAAGTTATCTTTTCCTTCTTCTGCAAAACCTTCTGGTTGGAGCATATAGATCTCTTCATCAAGATCACCATGGAGAAAAGCAGTTTTCACATCCAGCTGCTCTAGATGCAAGCTGTATGTAGCAAAAATCTCCAGAACTAACCGAATTGTTGTCAGTCTAACAACAAAAGAAAATATTTCATTGAAATCAATACATTCCTTATGAGTAAATACTTTGACCACTAGTCGTGCACGATATCTTTCCACCTAGTCCTTTCTATCCCGTTTGATCTTAAAGACCCATTTTTTTCCCGATATCCTTCCTTCCATGAGGTAATGGAACAAGATCCCAAGTCTTGTTCTAGTGAAGGGCTTCAAGTTCCTCCTGGATTGCCGCTATCCATGAGGTTACATCTGGACTCTGGGTCACCTCCATAAAATAAGATGTCTCTCCATCCTCCTTCAATAAGCAGTATGCAATATTGCTCTTAGTGACATAGTCTGAGTGCCATACTGGTGCTCTTTTCTCCCGAGTTGACTATCATGGTCCAGACTCAACCGGTACTTGATCATCATGCTCTGGTAATGTCTCAAAGGAAACTAGTTCTTCCTTGGATTTGTCCTCTACTTCGATTGTTGTAGTTTCTGTATTCTCCTTCTACGTGTCTTTATCAGTTGTCATCTGCAACTTATCTTCTGTAAAAATGAAATCTCTACTGATGATAAATTTTTGGGTAGTGGGATCCCACAAACGATACCCCTTCACACCATCAACGTACCCCAAGAAGATATATTTCCTGGATCTCGATTCCAACTTTGATCTTTCCTGGTCATTAAACAATGCATATAAAAGACTTCCAAAATTATGTAACCATGAATAGTTAGTGGGTTTACCAGTCCACATCTCTATCAGTTTCTTCAGATTAATTGTCATTGAAGGATATCGGTTGATCACATAACATGCAGTATTCACTGCTTCTGCCCAAAATGTTTTGGCAATTCTTGCAGTCTTCAACATCTCCCTTGTTATATGAAATAGGGTTCTATTCATCCGCTCTGCCACTCCATTCTACTGAGGAGTGTACGCCACCATGAACTGTCTCTTGATTCCTTCTTGTTGACAAAAAGTATCAAATTCCTCGCTTGTATATTCTCTGTCATTGTCAGTCCTTAGACACTTGATCTTCTTTCCAGAGTCTAGCTCCTTCCGCACTTTGAATGTTTTGAAGACTTCAAAAACATCTACCTTCCTCTTGATTAGGTACACCTAAAATATCCTAGAATAATCATCAATAAAGGATACAAAGTACCTTTCTCCCCTCAGGGATATAATCGGTGCTTGCCAAACGTCGGAATAAATCAACTCTAAGATCTCCTTGCTTCATGCTGTTGACGTCTCGAACTTTAATCTGTGTTGCTTGATCAAAACACAACGTTCACAAAATGGTAAGGATACCTTTGTCAGCCCAGAAAACAACTTCTGATCCGTAAGAATCTTCAGACCTCGTTCTGACATATGGCCAGGTTTCTGATGCCATAATGTCATCAACACTTCTGTCGAGGTAGTTGATGCAATAACTATCTCTGCCTCCTTGTACGTTTCACCCATAAGCACGTACAGGTTATTCAAGATCTTCTTCTCCTTCATTACCACAGGTGCGCCCTTCACAATTATCATCACTCCATTCTCAGTGTGAGTATTGTATCTGATGTCATCAAACTATCCCAAATACAATATGATCTTCTTCAGGCCCTTCACATGACGTAATCCTTGGACGGTTCGTACTATGCCATCATGCATCTTTAGTTAAATGGTACCGAATCCAAATATCTTCAGGGTGTGATCATTTCCCATGTACATAATTCCTTCCAGAATGGTTTCATATTGGTCAAACCATTCCCATTGAGACGTCAAGTGCCATGTTGCTCCTGATTCGATAATCCATGCATCGTCGAGATGTTATCTGCTTCCAGCAGTCGTCACCGCTTCACGGATTAGTATATCTCTTTTTCCAGAAGTACTCACCACATTCCCCTAAGAGATTTTTTCACCACTCTTCTTATTCCAACAATCCTTCTTGATGTGCGCCTTCTTGACACAATTGAAACATGTGACATTCTTCTTCTTATTCTTTGATTTGGATCTTCCATTATTTTGGCTCCCACTAGAACCACTCTCCATCATCCTTCCTCTCTCCATTGACAGAGCCTCTGCTTGGTGCGAAGTTGTCTATCGGTCCTCCTTGTTCTTACGACAACATTATTCTTCAAGAACTGTGGCTGCAACATCATTAAAAAGCAGCATATCCATCTAGATATTTTTGGTGAGGTTGATAATGAGTTTCCCATATGAATCTGGAAAACTCTGGAGTAGAATCTCTGCACGTTCAATATCCACAATTTTATAGCCGAACGTCATGAGCTGAGCGAACAAGGTATTGAGGTTTTTGATGTGGTTGGTCACTGATGATGACTCTACCATTTGAACAATGTAGAATTTTTTGTTGAGAAAAATTTTGTTGTGCAGTGACTTGGCCTCGTATAGCTTCGTCAGAGTATCTCATATTTTCTTTTGCAGTCTTTTTCTCCGCAATGATTGATAGGACCCTGTCTGTCATAGTTGGAAATAGAATTCTTGTCCATGTCGTTCAATTTCTTCTTCGTCACACCCTCCATCTTTTCATCAATTTCCAGTAGGCAATTATCCTTCCGTAACACTGACCACATCTTCATTTTCCACAACGAAAAATTATTCTCATTGAATTTTTTGATCTCGAATTTCGCTGCCATTTGGACTCGCCGTCAGTCTAGAACCTCATATATTTCACAACGGTGTATTTAATAATCTCAATAAATGTTTTCTGATGTGACAGATCAACTAGAGTTGCAATCATAGAGCATACTCAAATTTATGAGAATTATCAATACCCGAAAACATGAACACCAAACCAGAACCTTGCCTCTAATACCACTTGTTAAGACCGTAAATGATTGGTCCACCAGTGTAGTGATAATCACGAGATAAAATAAAGTGCAAAATGCAGAAATAAAAGGGACACCAGATGTAACGTGGAAGAACCCCCAAATGGAAGGGGTAAAAAACCACAATCAAATAGAAGGATCACTATGCGGTAAAAATGGGTACACACTCCTTCACTTATTACAAGGAGAAAACACTCGTAAAAATTATCTCTTGAATATAATGGGGAAACTGTGTCACTAAATACCGCTCAAATAATGATGACTACCGGTGATGAGAAACCAGCTGAAGTTGAAAGTGATGAGAGATCTGCTGGGAGAGAGCCTCATTTATAGGCTGCCTCTCCCCTTCCCACTACATTCTCCCATCAATGGATTGGGTGGGGTTGGCCACCCACCGTCTACCCTGCCAGCCCCCTTTGAAAAATCAAGAGGGGGTGGTGCCACCCAAAAAAAAACTGCTGACATACAAGAAACTGCTCTGTTTCCGTCAGGATCAGTTCCTCGTGGATCCCACCTCCCATCTTCATAGTCCACCATCGCGCATCCTTCTAAATCTAGACATGGCCTATGATCACCCACACATTTCACTCATGGAGATCATCGCCTCCTTTTACAGCCACCTGAAGATGACCCTGCCACCCACCATCACTAAGCAGCTCATGAGGTTGCAGTCTATCACCGCTCGTCCGCTGACGTCCATCCATTCCCACACTCACCCACACTTATCATCGCTGAAGATCACCGCCTCCTTTGCGATCACCTAAAGATGACCTATTCATCCTCTATCCTGGGTTATGCATGCCTACATCCTCTCCATCAGCTCTATTTGCGTTCAAGCCATGCTCGCACTCACTCACATCACACGAAAAATGAATGCCCCGGTCATGTAGTGGGGTCCACTACAGTGGCTGGAACTATAAGAGGAAAATCCATACTAAATTCATTCATATAAGGATGTGATGAGATTAGAACTCATGTTAGGTGAATGTTACTTGATCAATAAAAACCACTCATGTACGGACCATTTCAAAAAAAAAAATTTTGTGAGACCAATAATTATAATTATAACTAACTAAATATAATATGAATATAATAATTATTATTATAATAAAACCAATAATTATAATTATAACCAACTACATATAATATTAATTAATTAGTTAAACTTTGTCTAAAAAGAAAAATAAAATTTTCTGAAGTACTATACATATAATAAAATTATAACAATAATACAAATAATAATAAATTTTAATAATAAAAAAATGATAATAATAGAATAATAATACTAATACTAATATATATAATGATAAATAATATATAAATTTAATATATTCTAATAATAATACAAATAAATAATATTAATATATAATTAAATAAAACATAAAAAAGTAACTAAAATACTACAAAATTATGAAAATAACCTAAAAAACCTAAAAATTTAAAACTAATTAATTAAAAACAAGTTATAAATATTTAAAAATGTAAGTGATTTCCATGTGAATTAGTGGGAGAGTTGAAGGATCATGGCTGTGGGGTTTTCAACCAAGTGTCTTGCACATGCACTTTGCACAACCTTCATACCCATGTACAACATATATCTCCTTTAAATTTTTTTCTTCCCACTTCTTCCATGCTGCCAGTACTATCGATGAAGTTAAATCACATGCTGGTAAAATTTAAATAGTAACTCACAACCAATGGGAATTGAACCATAAAATCTGAAAAACCTTCTCTAAGGGTGAAACATTAAAAATTTGAACTAGTGATAATTACAAGTCATCATTACATCAATCTATCAAACAATTACACTAAAAAACCTTTGTAAATGTTAGAAATCAATTTAATGATGGTGCAATAAATGAAAATTTATTTTATAAAAAACTCATAAATAAGGTGTATAAAATATATTTAAGGTCATGTGAGGCTAATGTCTCATTTTCAACTTATCCTTGAATTAATTTAAGTTTCAAATAATTACTAACTAATAATTATGAATAAATAATAACTAAAATAAAATAATTAGTTAAAATTGTAAATAATAAATAATAATTGATTATAAATAATTAATAATAAATATTTAATATTCTTTCCATTAATATAGTAGCAGTTTTCAAAAACCACCACTAAGAATAAATAAAAAAAATGAAACAAAATCAGATTTAATGGTGGATTTTCAAAAACCACTAATAAAAAAATAATAAAAAAACACATTTAGAAGTAGTTTTTTAAAAACTGATGGTATATAAAATTTCATGAAGATTTTAGCAGCGGTTTTCAAAACCACATATAAAAAACCACTAAAAATTTCAACTTTTCCTAAAGTGATCTAATATGATAGTTTGTGTTGTGATCTTAGAGGGATGTTGGTGATTCTCATCAACCAGCACTAGGGAAAGACCAAATAGCCCAACTTCTTGATTGAGGCATTGACTTCACTGGCTATGCCCAAATCAATCAGCACCTTAGTAGCACCACCATTGCTAACTTTGTTGATAAGCTAGGTAGTAAATGATGCAATTGAAATATCCTTTCCCATGGATGATTTCCCAATGTTACCTTTAGTCTATATGTCATCTGGTGAGTATCCCTCCTTTGTAGCGGTCACCTATACATTTATAGCTTGAGGATCCATAGGTACAATTGTCTTATTAAACCCTACCTCACTAGGTTTTATACTCATTCGATCCCACCCAGATTCAAATAGAGAAGGTGGACTATCATATTCCCATCCCTTGTGGCTATAATCCCTGGAAGCAAGAAATATAACTATTGTATATTGTCCCAGGGCTAGTCTAAATGCTGAGTTAGGGAACACACATGAGTAGGTGTCCCCAAAAAAACACGAGTACCCATAGAAGATACATTCCCCTAAATGGAGGTTTTAACATTGTTTTCTAGTGTATTATTGTTGTAGGCAGTGTTCTCCCCATCCAAGAGTTGTTTTAAGGTACTAGGTTTAGTTGATTTTCCCTTAGTGACCTATTAAAATTCGATTTCAAAATTTAAATTCTATTATAGTTTTCTATTCAAAATTACCCCGTTATATTTTTATTATGAAAACTATATTGGTTTGGTTTTGGATCTTGTAATTTTTGTGCTTCCATCTAGGATTTCATGTGGTGCTGCTGGACCTCTATGTATGCTTGGAATTAGGATTTGGGGTGTAGTCTAGTTTTGTTGTCATGCTCCTCCCCTTCCCATGCACTCCTGACCATTGATGGGGGATGATTGTGTGGCTCGAGTTTATTTTTTTTGTGCTTTCTAGGAGATCCATTTCATTTCTATCCATCCTCTCTGTTGTTTCTACATGTCCCAAATTTTTCACAAGCTGTTTGACCAACCGGATCTTCTTGATTCTTCCATGCTTCCCTAACCAAACACCTATCACCCTCATCTTCCACCCCTAACACCATCCATCTACCTCACATTTATTTCCCTTCAAATGATCTATTCATTTCTAGAGAGAGTGGTATGTTTCCTCATCATCTTCCCAAACATGATTTTCCCAAACATGATTTGAGTTCCTTCGTTCTTCGATGCTCTGTTTCAGAGAGAAGATAGTCCGAGAGAGAGGGAGGAGTTCCATTAATACTCTTTAGCACCTATAAATACATTTTTTGTTGATCCCCTCTAATGGATAGATCACCTAACAAAGGACTTGTCCAACCACAACATCTTCAAGAAGTTCCATCCTCAGCATTATCATTGATCTTCTTCATTGAACTCTTCTTGGGTTCATGGTGTAAAAAAAGTGTGTAAGGATGTATTTATTTTGTTTCTTTGATTCTACATTGTATCTTTTTTATTTTCTTGATTAGGGGTCTATGTTGTATGCATGTGTCCATATAGTTTAAGGGAATACATTTCCATCTCCAGGATAGGGTTCACCGCTAGCTCCTGGAGTGACGAGGTCCCTATGCTAAGATAGATTTTAGGGTCCACATGTATTGTCTCTTTTGTTTTCATATTATATATTGTATGATTTCTGTTTGTTTTACATAATGAAATCTGTTCATGGTGTTCTTTCCATGCACATAGGATCAAAAATATCTAAATCATATAAATTACTTATTTTCTTTACTTTTCCACATTTGTTTTGTTGTATGATCATTTTTATCATCTTTATTTTCTCTCTTGTTTACTTATGTATTTCAAACCATTTTTATTATCGATCTTAATCACTTTTTCTAGGTTGATTCTGGTTTGGGAATTCAGTCCAAACACCTCCAACTTCCCTTAAAAATTGGTATGAGAGCATTTATTTTCAAGTTAATCATGTCTTATATTAAGTTAGAAGTTGTGATGTTCCATAAAGAAAATTATTTTAATATGTGGAGACTTATGATGAGGGTGATAATCCTCCACAATGAATTTGCAGACACTCTCTTAGGTCCTAAGAATCCTATAGTTACTATCACCACTAACAAACTGTCTTCTACTTACTATATTGATATTAACCCTAATATTATTATGAAATCCCATTATATGATGTTTTTTACTTTAGGTGATAAGGTCTTACATGAATTCATGCACGAGACTATTTCTAATGATATATGGAACAAAATGAATCATTTATAAATGTATAGGTCTCTTCACAATCATTTATACATGAAAACAAAACTTTATACTTTTTAGATGAACCCTTGTTCTTCTTTCAGTATTCATCTTGACGATTTTAATAAAGCGTCACTTGAATTAGATAATATACATGTAGAAATGAATGATCTAGGATAAGACATTATCTTCCTTACTTCCATAGATGATTACATTATTTCATTAAAATATTCTATGATGCGTGGTAGAGAATCGAACAACCTAGAAGAGGTTAAATCAACCATGTTGTCCTAAGAACTTAAAACAAATGGTTTGTAGGATTAGTTTAGTGGAGTAAAATTTGTGGCTAAATTAGTGCATGTTAGGGGTCAAATGAAAAATAAAAAAATAAATAACATAATGATTGGAACTATTTTTAGAACTTCCTATGTTTTAATTGTGGTAAGACCGATTATATTAAAATATATTATCTTGAATTAAAATCAAAGGATAGTATGAACCAACCAAATATGGTATACCTTGGGTTCACCATTGTGGATATTATTTTGTTTTTTAGCTACCCTTTAATTATAATTAAGCATAGATTCTATGTAGTTTATCTTCAGAAATCCTAGGACTGCCTCATCATGTGTTTGTAGGGGAACCTGGTTAGAAGAAAGGGTGTGTTATGATTGGTTTATATAGTTCGGGCTAAGGTAGAGACCATTCTCCTATTAGCTTCCTAGTTTTGGTTGTTTAGTGTCTCTACTACTTTTACTATTTCATTATTTTTCTGATATTTTATAAGTTTTCATCTTTACTCACTACTACAGATAGTGCTTTCAAAATCTCTAGAAAATGATTTTAACAATGCTAGAAAAGTGATGTTAATATAATTGAAGATAAAGAGGGGGGGGGGTCCCCTTTAACAACAATAAAAAAGATCTGATAAAGGGTATCCTTTATCCGCACTAAAAAAGCGCCGATAAATCCCCCCTTTATCAATGTTATTTTAGTAGGGATAAAGGATACCTTTTATCAGCGCTATTTTTAGCGCTGATAAAGAACAACATTATTAGTGATCGAAATAGTGTTGATAAAGTCCTAGCAGCCTGTGATGTGTTATTTATATAACAGCACACTCACCAGCACCTACATAGCAAACACACACACCACCTGTACAACATACACAAGGGTTTGGAAAACAATGCTATATATATTTCAAACATTTTTTTATATAATTACATTTACAATTATCCAAAAAACAGTTAAAAACATTAATGTTTGATCCTTTGACATCTGTGATCCCCTCTCAAAAATTTCCAACCATGGTATTAGTTTCCAAAAAAATAATCCCAACTCAAGAAAAAGGTTCCACGTATATAAGAAAAAAATATTATGCTATTAATACTATAAATAAATAAATAAAACATTAATATAAAAGAATACATTAATAAAATGTCAATTTTTAATAAAAAAGACACATTTGGATTTATACAAGTCACACTATTTGTTGTATTGAGGTGGGGTTGATTCCTACATGTCAAAAATAAGTTATGGATCATTGTCCTAAAATATCAAAACAATCCAAATGGTTTTTATTGGTTTTGAGTATGTCACTTGTTTTTTTACTAAAATTAATATCAAATTTAAATGACATATTTAGATTTATATCGGTCACATAGTTCGTCGGATTGAGGTGTGGTTGATTCCTACACATCATAAATGACTCATGGATTGCTTTTATAAAGTATCAAGACAATCTGAATGGGTTTTCTTAGTTTTCAGTATGACAATTGTGTTTTTTTACTAAAATATCATTTCGAACCAGAAACAGACATTTTGATTCATACTAGTCGCATCGTGAATCGGTTTAAGGTGAGATTGATTCATACATGTCAAAAAGGACTTATAAATCATTCTCCTAAATTGTGAAGATAATCAGAGGGTGTTTTCTTGGTTTTCAGTGAGTGAAATGTTCTGAGTTAAAATGTCAATTTTAAACTGATAACATGCACTTGTAGTCATACTGGCCACACTGTGCTTCAGATTGAGGTGTGATTGATTCCTACACATCACAAATAACTCATGGATAATTTTCTTAAAGTATCAAAATAATCTGAATGTGCTTTCTCAGTTTTTAGAATGTCACTTTTTCTTTCTACTCAAATCAATGTCAATTTAAAATAAAAACACATTTGGATTTATTCCGGTCACATCGTTTGTCAGATTGAGGTGAAATTGATTCCAACATATCACAAATGACTCATGGATCATTGTTATAATGTAT
Source organism: Viscum album (assembly GCA_963277665.1). NCBI lineage: Eukaryota > Viridiplantae > Streptophyta > Magnoliopsida > Santalales > Viscaceae > Viscum > Viscum album. The sequence continues at coordinate 341,411,207 of OY728167.1, forward strand.
CAAAACAATAAAAACGAATGTTCTCATTTTTTAGTATGTCAGTTGTGTTTTTTTACTAAAATATCATTTCAAACTGTAAACATGATTTTTGAGTCATACCGGTCACATCGTGCATCGATTTGATGTGAGACTACTTCATACACATCAGAAAGGACTTAAAAAAGTTTGTTTCTTGGAAATAAAAAGACAAATGACATAAATTATATAACTAGATAAATCATGTTATATTATCATACACATCATAAAGCATGTTTCTGATTTTCGGTCAATTTGGATAATCCAAAAAAGTGTGTTATAACAGAATCCTAATTAAAATATAATATAAATTATATAAATATATGTTTAGTACTAAAATGTTAGATGTAGTGTATTAAAAATTGAAAAACGCCATCATATGTGGTCGGTTTCTTGAATATCCATGCATTGAATCTATGAAATAAATATTTGGAGTATCCAAATTGAATGCAATGAGCGTCAAATGTTGCCTAAGAACACAAAAAAGAATAAGTAATGAAAGAAATTAAAATATATTTGATATTATTAAATTGTATAGTTTTACCCCTACATTTAAGAAGAGTCTGTCATTTGTATTAGTGTTGTTAAACGATTTGAGTAGCCCTGCCACTATTTCACCCTCTTTCATGGATTCTATTTGTTTTTTGTTCTCTAGAGGTGACATGAGGACTAATGAGTATACATTTTTATTCATGGGTAAATCCCTTTAATTATTGTTCATATATACACCTATGAAATATATGAAATGTAATTAGTCATAATTATCATAGTATATTAGCTTTTAGAAAATAAAATCATGAAAACATACCACATATATACATTTACAACTGAGCCACCTATCCAATCATGCTTCAGGATTTCACTCACATTGTCAACACTAATGAAATCTAGATCTTCCCATTTGTATATATTTTCATCAAAACAAATTGTGTGAGTACCACCATCTTTTAACTTCATATTCACATGAGCCTGTAATGATAATAAATACGTATATAGAACAGGTGGGTTTAAGGTGATTTTAGTAGATCTTTTTGATCGATTGGTTGATCCTTGAGATGGTTTTGAGCCGTTCTTTCTTTTCACACCATTTCTTGTGTCCTTCTATAATAACATTCATCAGTTCAGACCTTTTTTCATTAAATGTTAAAGGTTTATCTTGAAAAATAAATTGTAAATGAATACCTCCTTGTCGACATGTTTTTTACAAGCTGTGACGACCATGCTATGAATGTTCCAAGAGCTTGTTTGACCTTATTAATATCTTCATCAACAATTGAAATAGGTATCTCGGTGCTCAGATCATGGGATACGTTAATTAACACTTTGAAATGACCTGTTGGAAGTGGTCTGTTGTGTAACATGGCGTTCTGGATATTGAACACCATAGCCCTCGCTTCAAGGCGATGGGTGGGTGTTGATAGATATAAATCACAGTCATTTTCACCCTGTACAATATCAGTACAGGAAAGTTATCAGTGTCTATCTGATTCAAAATTCATAGAAACAATTATTAGAACATATATTACCTTATCTAAGACATGTTTTAAGGGGAATGTATCACCTCAAAGCTAGTGGGGGGGATCTTCATGCGCTGGTTGTTATTGAGTTGTTTATTCTCTTTTCCCCCTGCTATCAAATTTTTCATGAACTCTCTCTATAATTTCATATGGTCATCAAGGATAGATATTATTTATCTCATCATTTTTATTTCTTCACTTTGATCCTCCACTTTTTTTTCCTCAAAAAATGTTCGGGGTGTCTCCCCAAAACCCGCACCTCTGATGGGACCATACTTTTCTATCTACTTCAAGGCCACTGAAAGTATGTCTGCATCTAGTTTGAATGTTGCTGATACCTGTGACCATGTCAGATAGAAAATATAGTAAAATAAGTAATCATTTTTATGTAATATTGATTTAAAGCAAAAAATATATTTATTATGTCACACTTACACATGTTTCCTACACTTTTTGTGTGTTTTCATCTATTATTATCCCATCTTTATTTACACATGCCTCCTTCCATAGCACATGGCATGGGATGAAAGTGACTTTGGATTTGGATTTATCAATCTTCATATAAATATAGGAACATTGTTATGGTGTTTTTTTATTTCACATAAAATCATTATGTTACATTTAAAATGCATACCAATTTTTTTTCAAGTGAAGCGTACCTCTTTCTTGCTTTACAGTAGGGGTACACTGATTTTTATGCTCGTTTCTTATTTTCAGCACTCTGTTGCTATTTCATAAATAAAAAAATGTCAATAAAAGTTATGAATACACGTATCTTGAAACAAAATTTTACCAAACACAATATACCTGAAAAGACTGCTCTCCATGACAACTAGTAAATACATCCCACGCTAATTGGAATATCATGTGTGCATAAATAGGAGGCGGGTGCTGGTTTATTTTCCCCTCATCATCTTTAGGATAACATCTCATTAAAATTGTGTGAAAGCCTCTGTAAATCCTTCCAGCAACCCTTAATACATATTCCTTGTGTGAGTCATCTACTATAAATTCACTCTACAAGTGATGATGAAGAGTAAGTCAATATTTCTGTAGGATCGAAATAGTGTATGTAGATTCTCAATTATACGAGGGGGGGGGGCTGAATTGTAAGTTTAAAAAGATTCATTTTTAACCTTAGGGAAAACTATGTTTAACAATGTTAAACAAGGTAAATTAAAAATTCCTAAAATAATTTTATGAGACAAACTTGCTTAGGTTCCAGAAATATGGTTCCGGAAATGAAACTTAAGAAAAGTTTAATTAGGAAAAGATTCTACCTTAAAGAGTATAGAATCTTACTTATAAGAGTAAATAAAAGTATAAGAAATTATAATAAGGTTATACTTTCTCACTACAACAAGATCATCGTTTAGCGGCGGTTCCTAGAACCGCCGCTAAACCTTTTTTAAAAAAGGTTTCACGACGGTTTATAATAAACCGCCGCGAAACATTTTTTTTAACAGCCCCAACCCTTCCCCCCACCCCAACCCTCCTCTTTCTCACCCAGCGACCAGGATTCCCCCGGCCCCATGCTTCCCCCGTGACACCGGCCCCCCGCGACCCCGATGACCCCGCAACCCCGGAGACCCCGCGACCCCGGTGACCTCGACCCCCCGCAACCCTGAAGACCCCGCGACCCTAGCGACCCTGCTTCCCCGACGACCTATACGAACCCTAGGGTTTGATTTCTAATTTTTTTGTTGTTTTGATATTAGTTATTTATTTATTATTATTATTTCTTATAATAAATTGTAATGTTGTATTTATTGCATTGTATGCAGATGTTTTCGTTTATGATTATTTGTTTTTCTACTTATTGCATGTGATTTTTTATATGTGTTTGTTAGTTTTTATTCTTAAGTGATTGTTTTTCTATCTGCTTGATTATTTGTGGTTATTTGATACTATACTCATGGGTTGTGATGGATCATGGTTATAATACATGCTTATATTATGGGTTATAATGGATTAAGGTATAACAAGTACACATTTCCCTAGGTTGTGATGGATTTAAGGCTATGCCATGTTTTTGGTTGTGATGGATCGAGGTTATAACATGTGTCATTGAGGTAATGATGTGGAAATTTAGTGGATGTTGGGATGGTTAACACTGGTTGAGAGTTGGACTTTCTTGTTATGCTGACGTGATGATGATGAGATGATTGAAATAGGTTGAGAGTTGGGATTACCTATTTTCTAGATAATATGATGATGTGATAGTGATTATTGACACAAGTTTAGAGTTGGGTTTTCTATTTTGTCGAAAATATTGATGGTTTCCATATTATGGAAATTTTTGTGAAGTGGAATAATTATTCGATGATGATGTTATAAATATGTAATCTATACATTATTGTTATAATTAAATGGAAATCAAAATCCCCATTGCTTACTTTCTTTTGATAATCCATTGGTTTAATATGATAATACCTTTACAGGTGATATGGTTAAATATAGAAAATATATAATGTGTTGCATTTCTTTTTAGAATAACCCATATTCTAGTATTGCTTAGTTGTTTCACATATGTCTATTCTGGTACATATATCTTGCATGGATATATAACTACTTAAAAATATATTCCTACTAAGTACTCCCAAGTGTTCACCCCCTCTATATTTTTCTTGAGTTGTTTTTATGGACAAATCGATAGAGATTTTAGATGCTACTATTTGGGAAGCCAGATTAGATCTTAAGAGGTCTTTGTTCATTGTTCTTAATGAATTATATTCATCATTATATATATTTTAAGTTGTATGAAATTTTTTATTTATTTTATTTTATATATATAAATATATATATTTTAAGTTTATTGGAGGTTCTATTTTTATACCTAGGAAATTAAGAAGGTGATTCCTCTCATACGTGTCACCCCCTCTAATAATTTTCTTGTTTTGATGTTATATAATGTTCATTGATCTTTATTGATTAAATATTTCATCATGCATTTCCATGAACACCACCACTTATCATGCCTCAAGACTATCCCTCACGTGGTTCTTTCCACACCAAATTAACAACGTGTTGAGTTTTGTAAGCATCATAAGTTTTTCCCTAAACATTATTTATAATAGATTTATTCGATATTAGAGTTTTATATGAAGACTCTATAGAGAACTTAGGTTGGGGTTATTCTAAATTAATAATATGCTTTGGTTTCCATGGTAAAGTAGCTACCACGTTGTTAGCACACTATTTCTATTTACCAAAGAAACTTCCCCTATCCCAAACACTAGAGGGTTCATATCTAACTCTGGGGATCATCTTTATTATATTATGTTTCTGTAATGTTACACTATCGTATATATGAATCTCTTTCTCTATTTAGTAGTAACTATGTGTTTTAATTTTTTTTATTATTATGTAGGCACATTGTGATATACATGGATAAAAGCTAGGTCACATTACCAAGGAACACACCTCAGTATGTTAAGGGTTTGCATGAGTTTTTAGATTTTTCAATTTCTAATCGATCCATTGAAGGGTGAATAAAATTTCCATGTCCTAAATGTAAATTTAGAACATGGTTGAAGAGAGATGAGGTTTATGAACATTTAATACTGAAGCAATTCCTTGGTCAATATTTGTGTTGGATTTGGCATGGAGAATCGAATGTTATAGAAAGATTGAGCACTGATGTTAATCTACAGAATGAGGTCCCAAGTTCGTTGAAAATGGAAAATGAAATGTAAAACCTCATAAATGATGCATTCGGCACTGCAAGACACCACTATCAGCATCAGAACATATCAGAACAACTAGAAGAGGGTGCTACAAATTGCAACGTGACAAGTGATGTTTTTGAGACTGTAACACAGGAAAATCAAGATTGTAACATATCATTGGGTCCTCCTATTGATTCTGTGGAGCCAAATGTAAGAGAAAAACTCACTGAGGAAAATGCGTTTCATGATTTAGTTGACGATGGAAATCAAGAGTTGTATAGTGGGTGTTTGAAATATTCAAAGCTTTCATTTCTACTGAAGTTGTACCATATCAAATGTCTATGTGGAATTACAAATAAGGCAATGCCCATGATATTGGAATTGATTCGTGATGCATTTCCTGAAGAAAAAATCCCAGAATATTTTTATGATATGAAAAAAGTTGTTAACAAGCTTGGTCTGAATTATACAAAAATACATGCATGTCCCAATGATTGTATGCTTTATTGGGGAGAGGATTCAAGTAGACAAAATTGAAAGAAATGTTCTTCTTCTAGATGACAGAAAAAGGGTGATGTTGGAAGTTTGAATGAACATAATTTCATGGAGAAGAAGAAAAGGAACACACCTATAAAGGTTTTGCGTTACTTTCCTTTAAAGCCTCGATTGCAAAGATTATTCATGTCATCGAAAACCGCTGAATACATGAAGTGGAATTCTGTAGATAATAACAATGATGGGTTAATGAGACATCCACGAGATTATCAATCGTGGAAGACATTTGATTCATTACATCTAGATTTCTTAGCTGATCCTAGGAATGTTCGATTGGGATTGGCTGCCGATGGATTCAATCCATTTGGGACTTTGAGTACCAGTTATAGCATTTGGCCAGTTGTTTTGATCCCTTATAATCTGCCTCCTTGGATGTGTATGCAACAAAAATCTTTTATCCTTTCGATGATTATTCCTGGAAAAAAAATTCCTGGAAATGATATTGATGTATACTTGCAGCCTTTGATTGACGAATTGCAGGAGTTATGGAGCAACGATGTTGAGACATTTGATGCTTCTTCTAAAACAATGTTCAAAATGCATGCTGCTTTAATGTGGACCATTAGCGTCTTCCCTGGGATTGGGAATTTATCTGGTTGGAACACTTACACGAGTTTGGCTTGTCCCATTTGTATCTTTGATTTTGAGCCCAAACGGCTACCTCACAGTAGAAAATGGTTCTTCTTGTGTCATCGAAGATTTCTCGATGCATCTCATAGATTTCGGCTGAACAGATCAAAATTTAATGGTTCCATTGATCATAGACCACCTCCAAAGTTGTTAAATGGTTTTGAAATATTGGAACAGCTTGAAAATGTTGATACAGAATTTGGGAAGGTTCATCATTTGAATGATAGCAGAAAATGGGTCCGAAGTGCATCATCAAGCGAAACCGGAACGCAACAATGGAAGAAAAAAAGTATATTCTTCAAACTTCTGTATTGTGAATTTAACTTGTTGCGGCATAATCTTGATGTGATGCATATTGAGAATAATTTCTGTGACAATTTGATATTCACATTGCTTAATGAGCATGGAAACTCGAAGGATCATCTCAATGCTCGCAAAGACTTACAAGCAATGAACATAAAACGTGATCTCTGGACAGATGAGAATGAAAAGTATCCTCCGAAAATTTTTTCAATGAAAAATAGGGATAAAGATACATTCCTTCGAATGTTAAAGAATGTTAAGGTATCTGATGGGTATTAAAGTAACATCTCAAGGTGTGTTGACTTGAAGAATCGTAAGTTACATGGATTGAAAAGTCACGATTCACATATTTTGTTACAAAAGTTACTACCATTGGCATTGCATACATTAGTACCTGAAAAAATTACTGCTGTTGTACTCCAGTTCTGGACATTTTCAGACAACTATGGGAGAAATATCTACATCCATTTCAGCTTGACAACCTCCAGGAGAGGTTTGTATTGACCCTTTGTGCAATGGAGATGATCTTTCCTCCGTCGGTTTTTACTATAATGATGCATTTAACTGTGCATTTGGTTGAGGAAGCTAAATTAGGAGGCCCCATTCATTATCGATGGATATATCCAATTGAGAGGTACTTTATTTATATGTTTTCCAGTTAAGTAAACAATTTTTGGTACTTAATTAAATTCATAATTATGTTTATTTTATTTCACAGATATCTTGGGCATTTGAAATCATACGTGAGAAATAAAGCTCAACCAGAAGGATCTATTGCTAAAGGCTATTTGGCCGAGGAGTGTCTGACCTTTTGTTCTCGATACTTGGATGATATTGAGACAAGATTTAATCAATTTGGACGTGTTGAAGACACATCAACTCAATCTCAAATACATTAGAAATACAAAATATTTCCTGCTATTGGCCGATCAATTGGGAGGACCTCAAATGTGAAATTGACTGAATTGGAATTATTACAGGCACATAGATATGTGCTACTGAATAGTGAAATTGCAGATCCATTTATTGAAGAGTTGAGGATACAAACAAATAGATGAATGAGAGGCCGAACACAAAATGAGAAAGATATAACGAAAGCTGTTAATAAAGAGCTTGTAGAATGGTTTGCACGATGTTTACGTTCATAAATATTGCAATAAATATGAATATTAGTTTGACACATACATTTTGTAAATCTAATAAAGTATATTTCTTTTTTCAGATCATGAATACTGATACTCAAGTAGAGGTTTCAGAGTATTTGAAGTTTCTTGCTAGAGGTCCTCTAAAACAAGTTAGAAAGTTCGACGCTTATAATGTGAATGGCTTTAGATTTCGTACAGTCGATTGAGAAGTGGGTTTGAAAACACAGAATAGTGGTATATTTACATTTGATGAAGTGGAATACTATGGAAATCTACATGATATTATTGAATTAAACTACCACATACATTTTTTGGTTGTTTTATTCAAATGAAAATGGGTCAATTTTATCAGAGTTGTTAAAAGAGATTCCTTGCAATTTACTTCTGTGAACTTCTCTCGCTTGATGGATGTTGGTGATCGTGAACTGCATGATCCATATATCTTAGCATCGAAAGAAAAAATGGTATATTATGTGAATGATGTTTCCGATGAAGGGTGGAGTGTAGTTGCTCACGTAATACAAAGAGATTTGTATGATATGAGTGATGAAGTGGAAAATTTGACCTCTAAAATTGAAGTTAATCAGCAACAGGAAGTAGGATTATTTGTCCATCATGATATTGAAAATATTAGTCTAGAAAGGATGAATGAAGTGTATGAAGCAATGGAGCAGGAAACCGACATGATTGAAGGGGAAAATGATTGTATGTACAATTATTTATTTATTCAGCAACCACTTGTTTCATTTATGCGGTCATTCATTATCATTGTTATATATATTTTGTCTGTTAGTACTGGGCATCTATTTTCATTTTTAATTTTTTTTTATGCATAATTTTTTTGAAATATATATTTTGAACCTAATTTTATTTGATTAAATGACAGGAATTCCAAGGAGGAAGCGGTACACTATTTCATCTAGTTCTGCGACAGATGGCGATCCATCTGGCTCCCTCCCCACGACATATGAGGCATCAGCTGCCGACACTCCTGCACCATCTCCCCCTACACCATATCTCACACCATCTGTGGATGTCCCATTAGAGGGTAAGTCGTCGAATCCTTCTTCAGGAGCCTCAGTAGTGGGGCAGTGACACGCCCCTTCCAGTTCATCCTGGGCATACTGGAGTGTCACTGTCATAGGTACAAATTTTAATTAAATAAATTTATTTCATTTTGTTTATACTAATTGTTTGCTCACTGAAGATGAAAAAATTCAACCATGGAGAAAAACATAAAAAGTTCATATGTTTGGAATATAACTAGCGAGAAGATAGTCGTGCCATTTGATTCTTATGGGGTCCCTATGACTGATGTCGTGGGGTTACTTGGCTAGATTTTAGGCCAACTGGCAGCGGACCCTGTTTCCCTTCCCATTTCATATGACGATTGGAGACATATTCCTCCAAGATGGAAAATTAAGTTTTTGATTCTCAAATAAAGGTAAATGTATTACATTATGGTTTAATTGAATTTCATGTTACTAATATGTTCAAAATGAATTTCTGTATACATATTTTCTTCCACTTTACCATTGCTGATGTGATAGCATGGAAGTGGATGTTGAAAAATCTAGGTAAGAAGTGGAAAGATTTAAAATGGATATTGTGGTGTGATCTCAATGATACTTCATTGACCGTGCAACAAATGTATGAGAATCTACCTAGTGGGGTACCGAAATAACAATTGAAAGTGTTTGTTGACAGACATCGTGATCAGAAGCGGATGGTATTGAAATATATATTATTATATTATCCTCATTTTACATTTATACTTGTATATGAAAAGAACATGACATTAAATACATTAGTATTAAATTGCATTTTATTTATTTTAGGATCTCTCAAGACAGAATGCATTAAACCGGGCTAAGCAAGTCATCCCGCACACTGCAGGCTCAAAAAGTTTTTCTAGAAGCCGAACAACATTGGTAATCTTTTAATTAGTATAAATATTTATAAGAAAATATTATCTGTTTAATATATTGAATTGTTGATTTATCTTTGCTTAATGCAGTCCCAGAGTTTAGGGCATGAAGCATCCAGAACTGAACTGTGGTTTTATGTTCACAAGAAATCATATGGAAGCTTTGTTAATGAGACTGCTAAAGAAGTTGGGGTATGAAGTCAATTTTTTATCATAATAACTTATTATAAGTTTTTACTATGTTAATATATATTGATATTTGATTTTTAGGTAAAAATTAAAGAACTATGGGATACCAATCCTGCGCAGTCCTACTCAGTCTCCCAGGACGACCCGGTTGCTAAAGTCCTTGGGAAGGAGCATCCTAGGAGAGTGCGCAGGATGGGTTTGGGACCCGTACCATCTGATGTTTTTAGCAGGCCACCGGGGATGGCATCTGCATCTACTCCTGACTTTACTCAGCCCATACCCGAAGATTCTAAGAAAGAGATTGTTTCTTTATGAAACACAGTTCACCAGCAGGGGGATCAGATATCTGCTTTGCAGAAAGAGTTGACTGAAATACGTCAGCAGATGAGCAGACATGCCCCCGGTGGTAGTGCATCGACTGGTGGTATGTAGGTAAATCACAAAAAATCAAATTCATTTAGTTTTCTAACTTTCATTGGTTTTAAGTTTTAATATAAATATGAAACCGTATTTAATTTTCAATATAATGTTCTTATAGGTGACAGTATAAAGTGGAGATGAAGGTGGAGAGGGTGACGATGCATCATCGGACATTGAGTAGTTGTATTGTTGATGTGTTGAACAAATATGGGAACAGTTGGTTTGTATATGTAACATTTGTGGCACATAGTTTCCACCACACATTTTCATGTCCTAAAATTTCCTTGATTTCTCATGTTTCTATTTATGCATTTTATTGATTTCTGATGTTTCTTTTTTATGTATTAATTTCTCAAGTGTGGTATACATCATTCCATTTAGGCCTGTGTTTGAATTGGTAGTTACCACCACAAATTTTCATGTCCTAACTTTCACCCATAATATCACACATCAATCACTTATACATCCTCCCTCAATTGTAGAAGTAATAATAGACTCATTAAACACTAAATACTTTGTTATTCAAGAGGGTTACTGGCTGCAATGAATGATCTATGCCTCAGTGTGCATTGTGTGCATCAACTGAGAGGGTTACCAACTCTATGAATGGAGGACCCATGTCCTATCACTATGATAGGGTTACGTAATCCAAAAAATAAATAGAGGACTCATTCCTTGGATCCATTATGTTACCAGGAGGGTTATCGACCCGATGGATGCTCCAATTGTCCACCCACACCTATCATAATCCCTACAAAGCTATAAAGCACCATCTACTTGTATGTTATCAATATAAACCCCATATTATGAATTCATGTGTAGAATCATGTTCTATATAGAAAAATTATTATAATGGACTACTCATATGTCCCAAACTAACACTCTAGTGAGAAGATATATAAATTACTAGAATATATCTAGCACACAGGACCTGATGGATTTTTTTTGCAAAAAAGGTACCGCCATTAGTTATACATCTATCATATATGATTGATGCTAGTTGTACTAAGTGTCCACCCCAAATATGTCATGATAATAGATTAGAAACACAATAAGAATCAAAGGGTCTCATCCATCCCAAAAAGTGATTCACAGGTGTCCTAAGTAATGAAAATTATGAAATTCCCAATTAGAGATTCTAATGAATCTTGTTAAATATCATGAATCAAGACTAAATATAAATATAAATAAAACCATGGTCAACCGAACACCCATTACCATCATTATCATCTTAGCTCCATCAGGCATCCACATTGGTTCAAGTTCTATAATGACACCTGTAACCATCTCTAAAGAAACACATGAACCTGTTTAGGGTTGTTCTATCTATTGGGAACCCACATGGGTCCTCTAGGTCTATATGTATGTAGAGGAATCTCTCTTGAGATCTTTTTTCATGGACCACTATCTCAATCTAGTACTTTTCATTCGATAAAATCACAATTTCTAGCAGTGTCAATATATAAAATAACATCTCGGCCTCAATGTGGAAACCAAATAATGGGTTTTCTAGGAATATGGATCATGGACCATCTTAGTTAGAAGGTTCCACTTAGATGGTCCACTCAGAAAACCCAATCCTAGTCCATCCTATGTTCGTCCACCTAGAGTAAATCACAACTAATGGAAAAGGGTTTGGTCAATACAAATAATTACTATGATTTCATAACTTGATGGTATACCCAAGACACATTTCAGAATAGATAGGCCATGGTTTCTAAGTCAAACATTACTTAATTGTTGGAGGTGTCTCAAGGGTCTTAGCTAGCCCACATTGGATGGTCATATTATGTCACAAAACACCTCCATAAAAAGGTATACAAGGCTCATCCTCTAGGGAAAAGACATCTCAAAAGGTCCCCCCTAATGAAGGGGTCAGGAAGTCACTTGAGATCTCTAAGTTCAATGTCTCATCCTTTAGAGACCGAGGAATCAGGCCAGTACACAATCTTCTATTTGTTCCCTAGCACATAGTTTAGTTTTCTCATGGTCTTCAATCACCTCAACATTTTAATTTCAATTAACCATTTAATTAAAAAATAATAATTGGGTTTATAGAAGGAGAATGGAATCCAATGTAAATCTTACACACCTCAAACCACAAAAAATAATAAAAAAAACAATAGGTCTAGAACATTAGAGAACCTAACTCATTTTGAATCCCCTTTCCATTGACACACCACTTAACAGCTCATGGACATACCTCACCCCCAAGATTTCCATGGACCAATCTTTCACCACCCATTTTCTTAGGTCCTATAACATACAATGGAATCATACATAATTAATTATAATATTTTATCATCAGTTATAATTAATTAATCCATTTTAACCGAATATGAATAATATATAATTTCTTACCAAATGATTTTTTGAAGAAAGTGATGTTCTGGTGTGTTATTGTCATGTTGTTATTTTTTATACTGAGGAAGTGATTGTGGGAATGTGATGTAGTCAAGGAGGAGGACTAGTGATGATGATACATGATGTGGGTTATGCATGGTAGGAGGGCTATAATGTATCTCAGTTGGTTTATATTTCTAGTTTTATTTTTTTTTCAGGGCAGTGGTGCAGCAAAAGAAGAATTTTTTTCTGGGCAACTTTTAGTGGCGGTTTTAATCGCCACGACGTTTATATGGGCGACAGTTTAAACCGCCGCTAAACTATAAAAACTGCCGCTAAACTGTGAAAACTGCCGCTAAACATAAATTTTTTATTACGTTTAGCAGCGGTTTTAACCACCGCGACATAGACGAATCATTGCTACCTCGTTCCACGGCAGTTCTCGTGACTTTGGCGGCAGTTTTACGGCCGCTAAATTTGAGTTTATTCACGGTGGTTATAACCACTGCGAATAAATTGATATCCAGGGATCGTAAAAACCACCGCTAAATTCAGGAAAACCGCTGAGAAATGAGGCAGCTACGACGCTTTCCTTAAACCGCCGCGAAATGGAAAAAACCACCACGAATAGATTGGAGACGCCATATTAGGCGGCCGTTTCTGTAAACTGCTTCCAAACCATGCCGCGGCAGTTTAAACCACCGCGAAACGCGAAAAAAACCGCCGCTAAACGGCAATTCTGTTGTAGTGTCTTCCTTTATCAAAATACAGTAGAAATAAGGCTTGAAACAAAAAAAGTAACAAGTAGGAAATATTTTAACCCAAAGAGTAGGGTATGCAACAACCTTGGATAAATGTCCCTTGATTTATACTTTCAAGAAAGTATGTCTTACCCATACGAGGGTAAGACATCGATAGGAATATCATAATCTATCTTGCTATCCCCACAAGCACTCGATCTTTAAGGTAGTCAGCACATCTATCTTCCTATCCCTCGTAGCCCTTGATTGTACTCAACAACAATCAGAGTCACACAAAGAAAGATGAACAAGATGTTCAGATATGCACAAAGTATGATAGTCTCTCTCTCTATAAATCACTTAAAATCATGTAATCTCTAGATTGATGGAAAGATTATGATCCCAATCAAATGATCTTCTATTTATAGGGACAACTCCAATGGTCGGCTCCCTCCTCCAATGGTCATATTTTTCTTTGAATCTTGGATGGACCTGTACACATGTCACTCAACCAACGGTTAGTTAGAAACAGATTGCACGACATCATTTCATAATAATTGTGTAAGGAAAAATGAAGTTACTTAACCAAATATATTTTTAGAGTCTAATGAAAAAAATAGAATTTAGAGTCTAAACAAATAAACATTCAGAGTCTATAAGACATAGATATTCAGTTTCTGTTTTACAAAGAATTCAGAATATGAATTCTATAGATTCCAGAGTCTGAATTCCAATGAAATTGGAGTCTGAATTCTAAGGAATGCAGAGTCCAAATTCTGAGGAATTTAGAGTCAGAATTATAAGGAATTTAGAGACATAATTTTGAGGAATTCAGAGTATTAATTATAAGGAATTTAGAGTCTGAATTATGAGAAATTCGGAGTCAGAATTCTAAGGAATTCGGAATCTGAATTCTAAGGAATTCAGAGTCAGAATTTCATAGAATTTAGAGTCGAAATTTCAGAGAATTGAGAGTCTAAATTTCAAAGAATTCTGGGTCTAAATTTTAGAGAATTCAGAGTCTGAATTTTATAGAATTTAGAGTCTTAATTTCAGAGAATTCGGAGTCTGAATTTCATAGAATTTAGAGTCTGAATTTTAGAGATTTGGGAGTCTGAATTTCATAGAGTTCAGAGCCTAAATTTCAGAGAATTCAGAGTCTGAATTTCAGAGAATTTGAAGTCTAAACAGAAAACTCTATATCCAAGGAATTATAAGATTTTGAGGTTTTTACTAAGGTTCCTAATTTTATACTTAGTAATAAAATAGACTTGGTTTAAAGAGGACTGAAAAATAGGATAATGAAAATTTTCCTTAGAGAATGGAAATTTTCCTTAAGAAAATAATCCTTAGGGAAATATTATTTTCATTAAGATAAAGTGTTTGTGATTTTCAAAACATAGAGGAATGGAAAATTCATAAGGAAACCTTATTGACTCAACAATCTCCCCCATTTTGGAAAGCAAAAAAAAAAACCTTACGAAAAAGAATATAAGGACTAATATTTTGCATTATGAATTTTAAAATAAATCTTATCTCCCTTTAATTATGAATCATGATGAATACGAATAACTCCCCCCTAGGTTTTTAAAACCCTAAGGATCGTATTCTTGACTTCCTTAGAGAGATTTTAATTTTTCTTGCATACAAAAGTCTTCTTTAAGTAAACCCCCTTACTTAAACTCCCCCTTACATAGGGAATTCTCTTCGTTGCACTTAGTATTATTTTTATCATTCCTTTCTCCCCCTTTGTGATTTTCAAAAAGGAATAGAGAGAATGGAAAAATAATATGGTACCTAAAAGATTATAACTATACCACAAAAGAAATAGAGAACAACCAAACATTCATTATGATAGAAAAAATTGATACAAGGGAGTACAAAAAAATATTTGAATTGTAATAAAAAAATATTCATCCTTATTTTTCCTTCAGCATGATCTTATTTACGATAGTCTTCAGCTTCTTAAGCTCCTTATGATCTTCTTCAAAGTGCTTGATCAATAGTTACTGATCCTGATTTTTCTTTTTGATATCCTTGATATTTTCATCCTAAGACTTAAGAAATTCTTCCTGAGACTTCAAAATCTCTTCTTGATAACTGAAATTTTCCTCAAAATCTATTCTGATATCCCTTTCCCTCTTCAAATTCAAATCAACTGAATTCAGTTCCCTATTCAGATCTTTTTCTTCCTGCTTCTGAGCTACTTGTTCTTGGTTCATCTTCTCAGTAAAAATTTTTGTGCGGTCTTTCATCCTCTCATCTACTCTATCAAAAGCATCCTTCACAGAGTCTTTAAAGTCATCCATAATTTTCATATCTTCAATCATTTTCTTAGACCACTTAGTAATATCCTAAAAAGACCTTCTGTGAGCATCATAACCAATAACAAAAAGATTGGAAATTTTCCTCAAGCCTAATGGATTTTTACATGAGCATGATTACGAAATATGACTTCTAATTTAAATAATGTTGAAGCAAATGGAACCTCGAATCAATACTAGGAATCAGGGTAATTGTGTTTACTAACTTCGTGAGTGACTGAACCATAAAGTCCTGACCCATGGAAGATGATTCAGAATCTGATCCCCTTGCAAGTGAAGATTCCTTTTCAATCTCAACAGCCTTCCTCTTAGATGAACTAGGAGCATCATCCTTATTAACCACCATAGCCTTATGAGGTGTATTATCAATCAATTGTTTTCTTTTGTTTACTTTGGAAATGGTCCCCACAGCCTTTGGAGATTCATGCTCACTATCTGAGACTTGAATGATTTTATCTTCATCAACCTTTTCCTTCTCAGCATATTCCTTAAGATCATCAGGTTTAATGAAGTCGTGATTGCTGATTTCATCATCATAAGGTTTATTAACCTCTTCCCGAACCTTATCCTATTTTCCTTGTGAAGAAAGTTTTGTAGATTCATCCTGGGAGGTCTGGATTGAAAACTTTTTAGAAGGTATTTCCTTCTCATGATATTCTTCAACTTTCCTTATCACATCATCCATGTCATCTCATTCTTATTCCTCTTCTTCTTCTTCTTCTTCTTCCACTTCCTTTTCTTCTTCTTCCACTTCCTGTTCCTGAAAAATCTCTTCTTCTTCTTATGGTTCCGGAATAACCAACATTTTTCCTGGACTCACAATAACTGATTCTTAAAGAAAAGATTCCAGTACCTAGATTTGTTCAGAAGCTTTCTCGGTGTCCTTGAGAAGAGTTTGAACTATTTCATCCTCAGACATTTTCTTCATTTTCTTCCTTTTCTTTTCATGTTTTTCACACTCCTCAATATCCTTAATCTTCATAGCTTTTGCCTCAGCAGGATCCATGACAAATCTAAGATCTCCTTCCTTCATGGTCTTCTTATCTTCCCTCCACTTGGAAAACACTTCATCAGAGTAGGTTTTCTTCTTCTTTGACTTTGGGGGTGCTGATTAGACACTAAATGAGTCTAATATTCATTGTTAATATATATAATATTCATGTTCTTTATTATTCATAAACACCATTTTAGTGCATTTTATACTTTGAACACCATTTCACATTATGATTGTAATACCTTCTTAAAATGCACTATTATGTGGTACATTTTTTAACATCATTTGAAGTACCCAATGATTCATATGATTTTAAGGAATCTAATTATACATATTTTAATTTTATATTTTTGGAAATGGATCTACACTTAAATATGAACATTTTTAATTCAGGGATCAATGGAGAATTCATGGAAGAAGATGGGGATATTTTGTAATTAAAGGAAACAATTCTGGAGAAGTCATATTGGACACCATCTCACTGATGAGACTGTGGGGCCCAACATACATTCACAATGGATCCCAAATTTCTTGGGATTCTAGAAGATATTTAGAGAAACAAATCACTCTTCAGGATCCAATGCTAATTCGGACTCCATGGTGTCCATTTAGGTGGCCCAAATAGTATATCAAAATCTGGGCCAGAATCTGCGGCCCAGAAAAACAGCCCACCAATTAAACCATATCTAAAATAACATAACTCCATTTGGGTTGAGATTTTACATAATATTAGGGGACATCCGGAGATTAATTTATGTCTTCTATGGACCACCCAAATTAGGCCATCTAGAAGGTGTTTCATGCTCCTCTGTTTGGTGGATGCAAGCTGGATGCCTTTTCGGGTCAAGGGTGTAAAGTCTTCTTTCCACAACTTTACACCCACCTATGGCCTACCAAAATTAATTGAGAAGACTTGGATTATTTGAGGCTCGACCCAAGGCTTAAAAAATGCCTATTTAAGGCAGTGGTGGTGGAGGAGTTGATGATCTTTGGATGCTTTGTTCAATTGTAATGTTATGCTGCGATTTTGTTGTCTCAAATTTCTCTTTAACTTGTAAGTTGTTCAATTCACTTTAGTTTCTTAATAAAAGTTCTTCTTCTCCTCTTATTATGTTGTTCTGCATCTCACTTTGATACCTTTTCCTTAAGTTGTGGATTTATTCACACCAAATCTTGTGAAATTATTCACACAACGGTGGAGTGATCATTTTATTTTTGTTGTTTTCTTTATTTCTCCATGTCCTCCCTCATGAGTCTACTTTCCGCTTCCATTGAAACCATAGAATCAATGGAGGGATAAATCTTTTATGGGTTGATACAAGGGAGTAGCAAGGGGATGGATTGGATGTTATTTATCACTCCATTAATGGCTAATCACTTCTTTTAAATGAGATTTTTTATTTGATGATTTTAAAACCACTTCATCCTTATTGAATTTAAGGTCACGAATTTCAAGTGCTAATACGAACATTTACCTTGGAGTGATCAAAACATTGATCCTTCAAGTGTATAGATGATTAGTATTAAAGGGTGTAGGCATTAAACCAGTAAGTGATGATTATGTTTTATCTTCTTAAATGAACCCATCTCAAATATAAGAATTTGAAATCATTGAAAAGGAAATACGTCCAATCCACCCCGAGTGATAACCTAGGATCAACTCATTATTTTAAATTGAATTTAATTAAATCTTTTAGTGATCCTTTAAACCCATCTAAAATAAACCTAAGTTGGCCACTTCATATCCAAAAAAAGTCCTTATAATGTGTGTGTCTATAGGCTGCTTCTTAGGTCTCTGTGGATTCCACAACCCAAGCTAGACTACAAGGACCGTTATACCTTCATATCTTGGGTAAATTTGAGCGAGAATCAAATTTTGGCTCCGTTTCCGGGGACCTAAGTAAGTTATCTTAGACACTATCATCCTTTTTTTTCATCCCTCTTCTCTATTCTCACCCCATCACTCCTATGGAATTCAATTTTGAACAAGTCCAAACATTGGAAACCTATCCCTACTTTGATCACCCAACCCCATGTGTGATGTACAATGACCATCCTAATTTATACTTGTGGGATCATCAATAACTAATTGAGACACAATTTTTTAACTCCTATTCTCCAAAAAACATTCCAAAATATAATGAGTTTCAATCCCCACAAATCCAATTTGAACATCCTCCTATGGAATTCCAACAACATAGTTATCCTCCTGGAATAGACCATCTGTCTCAACCCCTTATCCATCCTAATCCACATCCATTACTTGAAAAATTGTGTCAAAAAATGGAGATAATGAATTTTTAGGTTTCATAATTGAGGTTAGAACTACAAAGCATTAAAAATTGTGAGGAACCTATCCCTACACAAACTTTCCCTTCCATAACCTTATCTGAAGTGTCTAGTTTTCCAAAAACCTCTCATGAATTTACTGAAGAGAAAACCTTTAGATTTGGGGAAGATGAAGAGGATAAAGGAATTGTTGATGGGTTTTTAAATCAAGAGGAAACTTATTTTTTGTATTCACAAGATGGAAATTTGACATCATGGATTGAGTCTCATGAATATAACTCCATTGATGATTTTCCAAAAACACAAATCACTGAACCATTAAGAGAAATCACAAACTTTGAGTCTATACCCATTCCTGAAATTGATCTTTCAAATTTGGTGGTTAAATCTTATATTCAAAAGGAACCAATTCTATTGAGAAATTTTAAAAATGAAACTGAGTTTAATTCAAAGTCCCAACCTATGTTTGAATGTTTTAGCCTACCTGAAATTGAACAAAAGGACTTTCCATCCACCCTCAAGTTTCCATTCATTGGGGATAGCAAAAAACTTCCAGTTTTCACCATTTCTTATCTTGAAACCAATAAAGAGGTAATGATTCTTAAGGTCTTAGAAAATACTACAAAAGAAATTGAATCCATCATTTCTGATATTCCTTGGATTTACCTTCTCATTTTAGAACAGAGGTTTTTGCATGAAACAAATTATAAACATAGAATCAATTTCAACCTAGTAGAAGTGGTGAAACATGTGGTCCTTAAAATGTTGAAAGTTGGTATTGGATAAGTTGGGGGGGTTCAAGTCGAGATAACGACGTTAAACAAAGCGATGCATGGGAGGCAACCCATGGTTTCCATGTTTCCAAAAATTTTGTTGTTTTAATAAACTTTATATTTTAAATAGGAATAATTAATCATTTTTATATATAATAAAAAAATAGACTGTTGACTTGTTCTTCTATAATGAGTATGGATGGGTACGAAAGGGGAGCACCATATTCATCCGTGTCACGTGGTGTGATCCTTGACTAATGCCTTACCCAGAAATTTAAAAAGAAGACAATGTATCATCAGTTTATTTTATTTTAATTTTTTTGTATGTTAAAATAAAAATAAAAATAAAAATAATAATAATAATAAAAATAATAAAAAGGGACACATTGTGGGTCGTGGGTCAAACCCCGTCACAACCGGTGAAGCCGCGGGGATTCGAACCCGGGACCGAAGGGAGACAGGGGCGCGCACTTACCACTGACCTACGGGAACTCTACAAGCAACATGGATATCAAAGGACTAAATTGGAGCGGCCAGAACTTCAAACTTCAACCACGAGGTGACTTCATTCCATGATCGTAATATTTTAATTTCCTTATTGAACTCCCCTTTTATTCCTCTACCCCATTCTAAATTTTCTTTTTATTAAACTAGGGAAATTGTTATTTTATGTTGGGGGGGGGGAGATAAAATAAAAAATTCTTTCGTGTAAAAAAAATGAATGATTTGAAAAATTTTCTGTGTAAATGGAGGGAAAAATTCCTTTAACTTTGAACATGGTAATACACATTTCACACTTTGAATCTGAATATCAAATAATTTAGCATGCCTTGATTCTGATTTTAATCCTTGTATAATTTCATGAGAATAGATTTTGGAAAGTGTGGCTGTCCAATGTGATATTTCATCGTTTATATTTTCATCCAAATAAAAAAAATAACAATGCACGTACTTTGGATAGTGGGGTATTAGTTTGAGTTCATGGGGTCCCCCAAATAAATAGCATATGTTTGGTGATCATTTTAGTTTTAATATGAGTATTCAATAAAAGAAATTATAAAATAATAATAATAATAAATTTTCACGTAGATCAATGAAATGACCTAATGCGTGGCTTTCAGCACTTGGGGATCGTGACTCCATAGTTGTCTGGCCCAGAGTTAGAAATTTTAGCTCTATTTTTGGTAATTTGAATTTGTTTTTGACTGAGTTAACTCGAGATGATGCCCGAGTATGTGAGATTCACTTGGTTCCCTAAGGTCTTTGAGCCCGGGAGTCATTGGAAAAGTCTCACTACAAGGGTTTACTCTTTTGAGTGCAATTTCAATTACCATGGAAAAATTGCAAAAAAAATAATAATAATGCAATAATTTTTTTGAATAATCATCTTAATATTGAAATGTGATTCCACCTAGAGGTTCCATCATTTCCCCCTTTAATAAATATGAACCCCCATGTCTATTGTGATGCACAACACATCCTCATACTTAATTGATATTGGATGAAATATGACAATGAATTTGAACAAAGGAATGAGCTTGGGATTGGGATCTGCTTATGAAAAAATCTTGTATTAAAATATTTTTATGGGTTTTATGATTTTTTGGTATAACAGTTTTTGGTGATCATTGTGTATTAAAATGTTTTGGTAAAAGGGAATTAAAATTTCACATTGTTGAGATATATTTTGCTCGGGACTAGAAAAACTCAAGTTGGGGGGTGTGATTAGCCACTAAATGAGGCTAATATTCATTGTTAATATATATAATATTCATTTTCTTTATTATTAATAAACACCATTTTAGTGCATTTTACACTTTAAACAGCATTTCACATTATGATTGTAGTACCTTCTTAAAATGCACTATTATGTGGTACATTTTTAAACATCATTTGAAGTACCCAATGATTCATCTGATTTTAAGCAATATAATTATACATATTTTAATATGATATTTTTGTAAATTTATTTACACTTAAATATGAACATGTTTGATTTAGGGATCAATGGATAATTCATGGAAGAAGATGGGGATATTTTGTGATGAAAGGAAACAATTCTGGAGAAGTCATATTGGACACTAGCTCACTGAGGAGACTTTGGGGCCCAACATACAGGTCCAATTATTCCCAAATTTCGTGGGATTATAGAATAAATGTATAGTAACAAATCACTCTTCAGGATCCAATGCTAATTCGGACTCCATGGTGTCCATTTAGGCGGCCAAAATAGTATATCAAAATCTGGGTCAGAATCTACGACCCAGAAAAACATCCCACCAATTAAACCATATCTCGAAAACCATAAATCCTTTTGGGCTTATATTTTACAAGATATTAGGGGAAATCCGGAGACTAATTTAAGTCCTCTATGGCCCAACAAAATTCGGATATCTAGAAGGTGTTTCATGTGCCTCTATTTGGTGGATGCAAGCTGGATGCCTTTTCGGGTCAAGGGTGGAAAGTCTTATTTCCACAACTTTACACCCACCTATGGCCTACCAAAATTAATTGAGAAGACTTGGACTATTCTAGGATCGAACCAAGGCTTAAAATATTACTATTTAAGGTAGTGGTGGTGGAGTAGTTGATGATATTTGGATGCTTTGTTCAATTGTAATGTTATGCTGCGATTTTGTTGTCTCAAATTTGTCTCTCACTTGTAAGTTGTTCAATTCACTTTAGTTTCTTAATAAAAGTTCTTCTTCTCCTCTTATTATGTTGTTCTACATCTCACTTTGATACCGTTTCCTTAAGGTGTGAATTTATTCACACCAAATCTTGTGAAATTATTCACACAACGGCGGAGTGATCATTTTATTTTTGTTGTTTTCTTTACTTCTCCATGTCCTCCCTCATGAGTCTACTTTCCGATTCCATTGAAACAATAGAATCAATGGAGGGATAACCCACTTATGGGTTGATCCAAGGGAGTAGCAAGGGTATGGATTGGATTTTATTTATCACCCCATTAATGTATAATCACTTCTTTAATTGAGATTTTTATTTGATGATTTTTTAAACTCTATCATCCTTGTTGAATTTAAGGCGACACACTTCAAGTGCTAATACGAACCTTTACCTTGAAGTGCTAAAAATATTGATCCTTCAAGTGTATAGGAGATTAGTATTAAAGGGTGTAGGCATTAAACCGGTAAGTGATGATTATGTTTGATCTTCTTAAATGAACCCATCTCAAATATAAGAAATTGAAATCATTGAAAAGGAAATATGTCCAATCCACCCCGAGTGATAACCTAGGATCAACACATTATTTTAAATTCAATTTACTTAAATCTGTTAGTGATCATTTAAACCCATCTAAAATCAACCCATGTTGGCTACTTCATAGCCAAAAACAGTCCTTAGAATGTGCGTGTCTATAGGTTACTTCTTAGGTCTCTATGGATTCGACAACCCAAGATAGACTACAAGGACTGTTCTACCTTCATATCCTGGGTAAATTTGAGCGAGAATCAGGTGCTGACTGAGTTTCCTAAACTGTAGGATTTTCAATGACTTCTGGTTCCGTCTTCTTTATCTTCTTTGGTACTTTCTTGTAAGTCTCTGTTAATTCCAACTTCTAAGATAAGGTTTCAATTTTACTTTTAGACAAGTTATAAAATTCTCCAGATTTATTATTGAAGCCAACCTTCATACTCCTGAAGGTATCATCACTGAGCAACAAAGACTTTGAAAGATCTGAGTTTTTAACTACATGGGATTTTGAACGACTCTAGACATAAAACAATGATCTTTGATAGGATTGTTGGATACATAAGTATTTGCAATTTGAGGGTCCCATTTTTGATATTTGTGATCTTTAGTGAGATATAATCCACTAGATTTATCTTCCTCAATTTCACCAGAAAATCCAGATCGATGATATCAGTCTTCTTCAAGTTATCCTTATCTCATTTTCTCGGAATTTGGAAACCCTAAACCCATAATGCTATCATCCTGAAGTTTATTGAGAGATTGTTTTTTTGGTGTTTTGACTCCTTTGAGTCTGAGGCACTCTAATGCCTTCTCTTTCTCAAAGATTCCTGATTCATCTGGTAGTTTGTGGGTGTATAAAATGGATTCCCCTTCATACGGTATTCCAATGATACAAGTTTCCATATTGAAGGAAAGGGAATAGGTTTTTATATAACTTGTTGATGAAAATTTATTTCTCCCACCTTCATTAAAAAAACTTATTGTCTCGTAGAACTCAACAAGTAGCTCTGGATAAAACACATCCTGTCCTTTCGGTTTGGCAACACACAAGATTTCACATCCATTCAACTTGATATTTTTCATAATGAGGGAATTATACTTCACAAATAATTTCAGATCAACTAACATCTACCTGTAAATTTTCCATTATGAGATTTCCTTGACTAAAGACATTTTCTTCTGAGGAGAGGCTTCCAAAGACATCCGTAGTCTTAGAAAACTCAGAAATGCAGACCGATCATTTTGAAGAGAGGTAGAGATTCAGGGCTGAAAATCTTGAAAATCGATCTGGGATGACAAATAAGGGGCCTTTATATAGGTGTTGAAGTGATGGTTCATATTCCGAAATTGATCCAATGGTTGAAACAAGCATGATCTGATTTTATGGTTGAGATGAAAGATGAAGAAGGATTTGGTAGGTTCTGATCTTTTGAGGTTTTAAGGTAAAAATTCATATTTAAGGAAAGTGGATCCGAAAAATTTCTTAAAACAATATAAAAAAATACCAACAAGTAAAATATTTCGATTACAAAAATTTAAGTAAGGAAACATATCTTCTAAATTTCTAGGAAACTATCAGTAAGGAAAAATATTCTTCTTGAGAAATTTTAGATTTCAGAAATTTTTATTAAGGAATGAAAATTTTGAAACCGGAAAAAATTTAAGTAAATAAAAAAATTGAGTTCCAGAATTTTATTTCCAGAAAATTTTGATTAAAAAAATTGATTAAGGAAAAATTTTGATTACGAAAAATTTTTATTAAGGAAAAAATTTGATTATGAAAAATTTTGATTAAGGAAAAATTTTATTACAAAAAATTTTGATTAAGGAAAAATTTTGATTACTTAAGAAAATGTACTCCCCCTATGAAAAGGAGTTCCTTAATGTAAAAATATAGGCTTCAATAAAGAGTTAATATGGAATATTACCTTCCAGTTATCATTCCTAAATTTTGTTTAATGTATTCAAATCTATCAGAGGGTAAAGATTTTTGAATCATCAAGTTGATCTTGCATTCCGATAAATTGAAGAATGATATCTCCTTTCAATGTGTGATCCCTAAGAAAGTGATGCCTAATATCTATGTGTTTTTCATGAGAGTGATGTGCGGGGTTTTTTATTTGTGAAATGACACTAGTGTTATCACACAATATCTATGTTTTTGGTAAAACTCATGCCATATTTTGTGAGTGTGTGTTGTATCCACAACACTTGAGCACAAAAACTTCCAGCTGATATATATTCAGCTTCAGCAGTGGAAAGTGATACTGAGTGTTACTTCTTGAATGACCAAGAAACTAATGAATCTCCTAAAAAATTACAAGTTCCGGATGTAATTTTCCTATCCATTTTATGTCCACAAAAATCAGCATCTAAAAATATTTTTAAAACAAATTCATTTCCAAAAGTGTAGAAAAGTCCTAAATCCATGGTTCCCTTTAAATAGAAAAAAATTATTTTCACTTCTTTTAAATGAGATTACTTTGGATTAGATTGATATCTTACACATAAGCATACAGAAAACATTAAGTCTGGATGACTAGATTTCAAGTATAGTAAACTTCCTATCATACCTCTAAATGGTGTTTGATATACTGGTTTCCCAGCTTCAACAAGATCAAGAGAGTTTGAGGTATCGATTGACATACTTATACTTTTCGTGTTGTTATATCAATAATTTTTAAGAAGATATTTAATATACTTATGTTGAGATATATAAGTTCCTTCTGGTTTTTGAGGAATTTGAAAACATAGGAAAAATGTTAACTTACCCATCATACTCATTTAAAACTCATATTTCATTAGATTCGCAAATGAATTAGTTAAAGATTTTTGAGTTGAACCAAATATAATGTCATCAACATAAATTTGAACAATCAAAACATTTTCCTTATCTTTCTTTATAAAAAGAGTTGGATCAAAAGTTCCATTAACATAATTGTTTTGTAACAAAAATACTGTAAGTCTATTATACGGAGATCTAGGGGCTTTTTTAAGTCCATATAATACTTTGGTAAGTTTGAAAACATGTTTAGGGTGTTTTGTGTCTTCAAAACTAGGAGTTTGTTCAACAAAAACTTCCTCTTGAACATATCTGTTAAGGAAAATGCACTTCACATCCATTTGGAAAAGTTTGAAATTAAAGAATGCTGAAAAGGAAAGTAAAATGTGAATAGATTTAAGTATAACTACATGAGCATAGGTTTCTTCATATTCTATTCCTTATTTTTTATTATATCCTTTAGCAACTAATCTAGATTTATTTCTTACTATGATTCCATTTTCATCACACTTATTTCTGAATACCCATTTTACTCCAATTACAAAAGTTTCTTTGGGTCTTTCAACCAAGGTCCAGACTTTATTCCTTTCGAATTCATTTAGCTCATCTTGCATGGATTTAATCCAATTATCATCGCCTAAATATTTATTAGTGATTTTTGGTTCTAATTGGGAAATGAATGCTAGATGTTATACTTCATTTCTTAAGGAACTTCTAGTACTTACAGGTTGATTTACATCACCAATGATACTATCACCGGGATGATTCTTAAGAAACAACTAATTTGGGTTTTGTAAAATCTGTTCATCAACATATGTTAAGAAATATTCTGGGGTAAATGCTTCAGAAATATTTTCTTGAACATTTTCCTTATTAGAAGAATCTTATGTCAAAGTTTGAAAATCAGTTTTTGAAAACAAATATGAAGATGTAGGTTGGGGTTGTTTAAAAACAAAAGGATCAGTTTCATCAAATTTAACATGCACTGTTTCTGAAACAGTACAAGTATTTTTATTAAAAACCCTATAAGCCTTAGAAGTTATGGAATAGCCTAGGAAAGTTCCTTCATCAGATTTGGGTGCAAATTTATGTAAGTTATCTTTTGTATTCCGGATGAATACTATGAAACCAAATAATTTGAAGTAACAAAGTCTAGGTTTTCTACCAGTCCACAATTTATAAGGTGTTTTGTTAAGAAAATGTCTGATTAAAACTCGATTTACAGTATAAAAAGTAGTATTAACAGATTCATCCCAAAAGTGTTTAGCTATAGAATATTCACTCAACATGGTTCTAGTTATTTCTTGAAGAATTATATTTCTTCTTTCAACAACACCATTTTGTTGATAAGTTCTTGGAGCTGAGAACTTATGAGTAATGCCTTTCTTACTACAAAAGGTTTCAAAATATGAATTTTGAAATTCTCCTCCATGATCACTATGAATAGTTATCAATGGAAGGTTTTTCTCATTTTTAACTTGGACTCTAAAAGTTTTGAAATAAGAAAAGGATTCAGATTTCTTTGCTAGAAAATAGGCCCACGTAAATCTCGTGTAATCATCAACTATGACAAATATATAATATTTTACTCTAATACTTCCAGTTTGTGTTGGACCAAAAAGATCCATATGCACTAACTGTAATGCATCATAAATTGATACTATTGAGCAAGTGTTGTTTTCAACAATACATAATTTTATTATTAATAAAGGGGAGGTTGTTGAAGAACAATACTCTATCTCTTTATGATGATTTTGATGCTCACAAATACCCTTGTTTGTTATTATAATGATTTTATTTTTAAGTGTATTTCAGGAGTTTAATATTCTTTATATTTTTATTACTAGAAGAAATATTTCAGTATTTGAACAACGAGAATTAATTACTAAAGTATTCACATTAGCGTGTTCTGGAAACACTGTCCATGCTCTATATATTCGATAATTACATAAAGTGTATTCTGGAAAAACTGTTCATACCCTATGTTTGGAAGCGTAGTGTAAGGATGGAATGCGACGTTTTACAAGTAATCAGAAAAGTATGGTTAAACAACCAAACACTATCGACAAAGTATGGAAGAATAACCCTACGTTTGGAAGGAACCTTATGTTTGGGAAATCAACAAAGTATGGAAGAATATCATTATGTAAGTATGGAATGATAAGTTTGTTTTTAAAAGTATGGTTCATCAACCTTAATTTTATGAACAATTCTGTGTTTGATTGAAAAGTATGGATTATACCGTACATTTGAGAGTTAAAGAGAAATGTTTGAAATAAAACTTACGTTTGAGATCAAATTTACGTTGTGAACCTTATGTTCAGAGAATGTATGCTATGCAGTTCAACCATACGTTTGACATTAGATATTTAAATTACAACTTTATTAAAGCAATGGTATTTATTCGGATTATCAGGCTGATTTCAAGCTAGATTATAATCCTGAATTTAAAGTGAGTCTTTGAATGAATCAAAGCCGTTTATTTGTGATTCAAAGGATCAATTTAGGAGGAGTTTTTTATGTCGAATTATTAAGGGAATTATGACTGCTCTACTATTCAAACTTTTGAATATCGTGATTCTAAAGGCGACTTTTGTGGATCTAGATTTAAAAAGGAGAATGCTCATCTTTATTCTATATATGCCTGTATTATTTAGTATATAGAGGCGAATTATTTTTGAAAATAAGTTTTTTTAATATATATATCATGATCTTGAAGTTTTTTCACTGCTACAATTTACAGAGACAATCAAGACTTACAGATCTGTTGTTACAAAGAGCATCAAAACTCTGTTTTCAAAAGAATAAGAAACACGACTGAAGATTTACCGATCTACATCGAATATCTTTTTGTGAATCAACTACTATTAAAGTTGCGAATGATATTTCAAGATCTACTACAACCAGATCGACTCAGAACTACTTTTATCCAAAGATCAACATTTCTGAAAAAGACGATCCATCTACTTTCAATTGCATTCTGTTGCATTTGTGAAGAACAACTGGGAAAGTATTTTCAACGATAAAATACTATTTTATCTTGAGTGATCAGATTCTCATACTAAGCTGTGTATTTGGTTCTGTGTTTGAACCAGAAGGCTCTGTTTAGATTTAAGATTGTAAAGGTGTCAACTAACTGTACTCAGTTGTGGAATGGCCTGTTGATAAGAGGACCAAATAGTGAAAATCACCAAGCTCATGGAGTATAGCATTGGTGGAGTGGACTAAGGGCCTTCTGTTCCCCGAACCACTACACATCGCGTGTTTTGTGTTATTTATTTTCCGCTACTAAATCATTGATATAAAGATAAAAGGAAAGATCATGATTATGAGAAGAAATTGTAAAAGACACAATTCACACCCCTCTTGTGTATATTTGGTATAAACCGATCAAACAAATAATTCACTGATTGATTTAAAACTAGATTTATATTTCTTGCTATATTGACAGGGATCACATACTTTTGAAGAATCAAATATAAGCTCTGGTATATCTTTAAAAAGTCTTTTCTTTGAGATTTTTCATTGGTTCCTAAGGTTACAGTGTCCTAACCTTATATTACAGAACCAAGATTGGTATTCCATTTCACTAAGGCAAGGTAGATCTTGGCTCATAAGGTCTTCTATGTTTAGTGTGTATACATTCTCTTCACTATGGGCAGAAAGAAAAAATTGTTCCTTGTAATTGTGTACTAAACATTTATCATTCCTAAAATTCAAAAGGTAACCTTCGTCACATAATAGAATTATGCTAATGAGGTTTTGTATAAGACCCTTAACAAATAAAACATTTGAAATTAATGTTTTTTCAAGAAGAACAATATTACATATACCAACAATTTATTTCTGAGCATTATCTCAGAACGTTACTTTTCCTAATTTTGTCTTTATAATCCTTTCAAAGAAGTTTTTTTACCAATGATATGCTGGGAACAACCACTACCCATGTACCATGTATCACTGTTGGTACTTTCCTTATTTTATTGAAAATAAAGCAGTTAGACTTTCGGGATCCAAACTTTCATGGATCAGGAAATTTCCGAAATTAAAATTTTAGGAACCCACATTTTCTTAAAAAAATAAGCTTTACGAAATCCTAACGATTGGGTTTTGTTTAAAGAAAAACATTTCTCCCAATTTATACCACATTGACATTTAGTACAAAATGGATCACTTTGGGGGAAAAATAATTATTTCTAAAAATAGGTTTCGAATGAGTATAACCAAATCCAAAACTATTCCTTAGAACAAAAATTTGGGAATACATCTTGTCAAAGTTTTCCTTACCATAGGTAAATTTTGACAGACATTTCATTAAGGAAAATATCTCTGAATTTAGTTTAATAATAAAGTTCTTATCCTCAAGGTTATTATATTTAGAACTAGAGTTATCTTTTAATATAATTTTCTTGGAAATTACATCTTCAAGATCCATAGAAAGTTTATCCTTCTCAGAATTAACTTCCTTAAGGTTTTTTGAAACACTTTCAAAATCAAAAATTTTCTAATCAATATCTTTAGAAATATATGATACTTCTTTAGTTAAAATAGAGATTCTAGAATTTTCCTTGTCATGTTTTTTCTTGAGTTTATAATTCTCATTTTCAAAAAGTTTGGAAAACCTAGACACTTCCTCATATGAAGGTAAAGTGTTATCTTCATTAGAAGAAGTTTCTTCATATAAAGACTTACAATATTTATCATCAGTATAATTTTCATTCAAAGATACATTGGTAATAAATTCATAATTGTGTAACTTTTCCACTAAACAATTATTTTCAATGGGTAGTTTGGCTATTAGACCAAGATTATTCTAAATAGAAGTTTCATAATCTGAAAATTCATCAGATGAGTCACCACCACCAGCACTCCACATATCATTATCCTTAAAGACTTTCTTAGCCTTATTTTTTTAATACTTCTTTCTATTCCTCTTATAATGATTTTATTTTCTATATTTTATTTTAAGTATGGGACAATCTAGCCTAATGTGTCCAGATCTTTTGCATTCATAACAGGTGACTTTCTAATCTTCCTTGTCCTTTCTTTCTTTATTCTTATATCTATACTAAAAGTATTTATTTCCCACTATCTTGTTCATCCTTTGATAAAGATTATCTAACTCATTTTTAGAATGTTCACTTCCACTAGACTTAGATAGAATAGTGAATTTCTTATACTTAGATCTTGAAACCCGTTCCAATGTCTTGAATTTAGTAGTAGTAAAGGCTATACTTCCATTTCCATTATTCTTATTATTTATATTAGAATCTCTTTTTCTTATGGTTTCATTCTAAAGAAGAGTTCCAAAAAGTTCATCTAGAGTAATATTGGAAACTTTCCTATTTTCATCAATAGTTTTCCTTTTTTATTCCCACTCATTAGGAATAATATCAATTATCTTGTCCATAAGAGCTTCATCATCAAGACCTTTCTCTCCCATAGACTATAGAATATTGACGATGGTTATAAATCTTTATTGTACTTTGCAAACTGGTTCTTCATAAGGAAATTGAAATCCATGATATTCAGTTCTCAACATAGCTCTTCTAGTCTCTATCACTTTTGATGTCCCGAAATGAGTAACCTCAAGTTTCTTCAAAATGCAGTTGGAAGCTTTACAAGAAGAAATTTGACTATATATATTCCTAGTCATGGAACACAACAAAGTATTGCGTACCTTTTAATTTTGTTGATATTATGATTTTTCTTGGTTGCTGAAGGTTTGGACTTCCTTGTCTGGAATTTTTTAATCCCCAGTAAGTATGACAAAATTATTTTCTCCAGTATTAATGAAAAAAGTCTTCATTCTATCTCTCCAGTACTCATAATCATTACCATAAAAAATAGGTGGTCTGGTAGGATTTAAATTTTTGATGGAACCAACATTCATTTCTACCATTCTATAACAAAACATCTTTCCACAAAACTTGTAAGTAGTAAATGTTTATAAACAAAGATAAAAATCCTTAAGAAAAAATTAAGCAATAAAAGTTAAGTAATAAAATTTAGAACAACAAAAACTTGAGAAAGAAAACTTATAGGTAAGTATAAGTATTTCAGATACCTCCTTTGATAACAATTATAGGATTGAAATAGTGTATGTATATGCTCAATTACAAGAGGGGGGAAGGGGGGGGGGTGAATTGTAAGTTTAAAAACTTTCATTTTTAACCTTAAGGAAAACTATATTTAATAAAGTTAAACAATATAAATTCACAATCCCTAAAATATTTTTAGGAGACAAACTTACTTAGGTTCTGGAAATATGGTTTCGGAAATGAAACATAAGAAAAGTTTACTTAGGATAAAATTCTACCTTAAAGCTCATATAATATTACATATTAGAGTAAATAAAAGTATAATAAAGTATAAGAAGGTTATACTTTATTCCTTTATCAAAATACAGTGGAAATAAAACCTGAAACAAAAACAAGTAACAAGTAGGAAATATTTTAACCCAAAGAGTAGGGTATCCAAAAATCTTGGATAAAGGTGCCTTGATTTATAATTTCAAGAAAGACTGTCTTACCCACACCATGGTAAGACCTCGATAGGAATATTTTCATTCTATCCCTGAAATCCCTCAATATTTAAGGTAGTCATCACCTCTGTATTCCTATCCCTAGAAGCCCTTGATTGTACTCAACAACAATCAGAGTCACATGAAGAAAGTTGAACAAGATGTTCAAATCCTCCCAAAGAATGAGATTCTCTCTCTCTAGAAATCAATTCACAGCATGTAATCTCTAAATTGATTGAATGGGTATGAGATTATTCAAATGAGCTCCTATTTATAGGCATGAATCTGACGGTCGTCTACCTCCTCCAACGGTCATATTTTTCCTTGAATCTTGGAGGGACCTGTACACGTGTCACTCAACCAACGGTTAGTTAGAAACAGATTGCATGACATTGTTTCATAATAATAGCATGTGTAAGGAAAAATGAAGTTACTTAACCAAATATATTTTTAGGAGTATAAGGAAAAAATAGAATTCAGAGTCTAACCAAATAAACATTCATAGTCTATAATACATGGATATTTAGATTCTGTTTTATAAAGAATTTGGAATCTGAATTCTATAGATCCAGGAGTCTTAATTCCAATGAATTCAGAGTCCGAATTCAGAGGAATTTAGAGTCTGAATTATGAGGAATTTCATAGTCTAAATTCTGAGGAATTCAGAGTCTGAATTCTGAGAAATTCAGAGTCTGAATTCTGAGAAATTCATAGTCTAAATTCTGAGAAATTCAGTGTCTGAATTCTGAGAAATTAAGAGTCTGAATTCTAAGGACTTCAGAGTCTTAATTTTGAGGAATTCGGAGTCCAAATTTTAGAGAATTCGTAGTCTTAATTTCAGATAATTCGGTGTCTGAATTTCGAAGAATTGGGAGTTTTAATTTCCAAGAATTTAGAGTCTGAATTTTAGCGAATTTGGAGTTTGAATTTCAGAGAATTAAGAGTATGAATTTTAAAGAATTTAGAGTCTGAATAGAAAACTCTATAACCAAGGAATTATATGATTATGAGGTTTTTACTAAGGTTTCTAATTTTATACTTAGTAATAAAATAGACTTGGTTTAAAGAGGACTGAAAAATAGGGTAAGGAATTTCCTTAGAGAAGGGAAATTTTCCTTAAGAAAATAATCCTTAGAGAAATATGATTTTCCTTAAGATAAAGTGTTTCTAATTTTCAAAACATAGAGGAATGGAAAAGTCATAAGGAAACATTATTGACTCAACAATTTTATTGTTTTATTTTTTAGTAAATTAAAGAAATAATATCATAATGTTACCATAATATCTCCCCACATGATTGTCTTAATCCCGATGACAACATGGTACCACAACTGTACATCAATTGAAACACATTTCTGAGTGATGATTCCAATGTAACTACTGAACATGACCTTGTTGGGGTTAACATGCTGGCCCTACTTATTCTATCTGATCTCATATTTTATTCCTTTCATTTTTTTCTTAAGGATTTTTCCTAACACCGTCAAACTACGACGGTCTTATTTTTTCTGCACCTCCAGTGTTTTGTTTCCTACCATTTCCTCAGTTTAAACATCATCAATATGTTCCTCCAGAGAACTGGCATCGGCATATGTAGATGGTGGTTGTACCTCTGCACTGGGAGTAGGAGCAGCAATAGGTTGAGAAATATTTTGGTCCTCTACACTGTGAGAAGCAGCAGGTTGAGAGACTTGTTGTTCATTTGCACTGCGAGCAACAGTAGGTTGAGAGACCTATTATGCATCGGGATTGGGAACATCATCTCGTTCAGAATTCATTATCTACAGAAGTGGTTTAATAATTAATTTAGATTACATAAAAGTAGTAGAAAATAGATAATATCATAAGGTAACATGATTTATATTACAAAAAAATATAACCTAATTATTGAACTCTATTTTTTAATGGATGAAGGGATTTGACTCCTCTATCAACTGTCTAAATCCCTTCATTTTGGTCTCCTATGGCATACAAAATACCATCTACATTGGGACCGCTTCGAAATTATTGCGATGTTCCAATGAAAGGGTCACCCTCTGTTGAATTTTCATCTGACCCTTCAATGGTTTTGGTCGATAACAGAATAATTGATCACTTTTTGTTTGTGGGATCTATAACATAAAATACTTGTACTTCCTGTGATGCCATTATAAACAGCTTTTCTTTGTACTCTTCCTTAATAAAATAAAATTTCATGAATCCCAAATCATCTATTTTAACAACACTTCTATTATCAACCCACTTGAATTGAAAAATTGTCACTTGGAAGTTCATATAATCCAACTCCCATATTTGTTTGATGATTCCAAAGTATGACATATTCGCATAAATTGGATTTCTATCCTTAGCACCAGAAACATACATCGCTTTAGCCACAAGTGTATCACTCCTATTCTGCATGGTACTACCTTCATCATGTTCATTAGTATAGAATATATAACTATTGATTATATAAGCATTATAAGATAATACATACACACTTGGTCCTCTGGATAGCCATCAAAGTCGTTCTGAAATTGAGTCTGGATTTTCATCTGACTCCTTAAATATATGGTCTCAAAACCATACTATAAACTATCCATTATGTGTATTTGATATCCATTTTCAGCCCTTGATGGATTCAAATATCTAAGAATTTATTTATGGGTTTTTACATATGGGTCAACCACCAAACTGTTATGCAAAACATAAAGGTGGGCCTACTCCTGATCTGTAATATTGATTGTGAAAACCTCTTTTCTAGAAATTACTTCACCCATAATCCTCCCAGTGTGAAAAGATTTAGGCAAACCAATGTTTTCCACACCGGACATGTATTTGGTACAGAATTCAACAACTTACTCAACAATATATCGCTCCGCAATACAACCCTATGGCCGACTTCAATTTTTGACATACCCTTTCTAAATCTTCATATACCGTTCAATGGGGTATATCTATCTATAGTGTACATAACCACATAGTCAAATATCTCTCACCAAGTGAACCATAAAATGAACCATCATATCAAATAATTTCAATGGGGAAAACATTTCTAATTCACATAATACGACAAAAATTTCCTTTTCCATACTTGGAAATTTCTCAAGGGCCATAACTTTGCTGCATATAGATTTGAAGAATAAACATAGATTCTTTAATGTATAATAGAAATTCTTGGACACATTGCAACGTAAAGCTATAGAAATTATATCTTTCATCAAAACATGGAAGTTATGTGATTTCAGACCCTTTAACTTTAAATCGGTCATTGACACGATGTTCTTGATATTCAATGAATACCCCTATGGAACCTTTACATCATTAAAGAAGTTTCAAAACTGATATCTATCCTGCCTGAAAAGAGTATAAGTAGCTAGAGGAATAAAAGTTCATTTTCACCCATTAATAGCACCAAATCTTCTCGTATTCCAATGTCAACCATGACCAACCTAGCCTTAATTCCATTCTTTATTTTTCCTGGTGCATTTAGAAACGTTCCGATGACACTATCACATAATTTTTTTCAACATTCACAACATCAAGAAAGTTTCTAACGTACATAAAATTCTAGTATAATAATTCAAAAAAAAACAGATCTCTTCTTCCAACTGGTTTTCTTAAAGTTTTTCAAAAATAGTTTACTAAAAGCAGTATCCACATATTTTACTTTCTCAAACAGTTGATCACCTGTTAGTGGAGACAGTGCTGTATGTTTTTCTGAACTTCCATTGAATGATGTCGTCCAAGATTGGTACTTATGTCATTGAGGAAGAAATCTACAATGTCCTAGAAATACGGTTTTTGATGAATGTTTCAACCTAATTGACCGTATACCTTGTTCACAGATGGAACACCCATGAATTCCTTTAATGCCATATCTTGACAAATTTTCATAAGCAGGAAAGTCATTTATTGTCTTGTAAAATATAGCTATCAATGTGAAATCTTCATTTCTATATGCGTCATATAATGTAACAAATAAATCCCACAATAATTTCACATCCTCGATTAATGGATCCAAATAAACATCAATATCATTATCCGGTTGTTTTGGTCCTGATATAAGAATAGATAGCATGATTTGTTTTCATTTCATGCATAACCATGGTGAAAAGTTATAATTTACCAACATAATCGGCCATGTACTATGAGTGCTGCTTTGAAAACCAGAAGTATTCACTCTATCTATAGATAATGCAAGACAAAGGTTTCTCAGCTCGTTTCCAAAATCAGGATACTCATGATCGATTCTCTTCCACTGAGGAGAGTCTACCGGGTGATGTAGTTTCCCATATTTATTTATTCTGTCTGTGTGCCATGTCAATTGCCCTGCAGTCTCCTCACTTCCATATAGGTGCCTAAACCTTTGAATGATTGGAAAATACCATAAAAATTTTGTATGACTGGATTCATCTTTCTTGTATCAAGAAGATCCACAATTTGGTCATTTTCTAAGTGATTTTTGGTCCCTATGAAATAGTATACAATCATTCAGTCAGGTGTGTATTCATTCAGAGATCATACCCATCAAATGTAGCATTTGATTGGAGTCGTATGTTCAGTTCAAGAGCTCATTATCTTCTAGGAGCATGTCATTCAAGAGATAAAGTAATTCTTTAAAATTGACATCACCCCATATATTTCCTTCTTTTAAATTATACAGCTTCAGTACGGTTGACAATGTTGTATATTTAGTGAAACCAACATACAAAGGTATACTTAAACAACTTTTTAACTGCTCAAACAATTTTGGGAAATCATGAAGTTCATCTTCAACTATCCTTGTCATTTTCTAAATACGATCTTTATCATCATTCACATTTGTAATCACGTCCTCGATATGTTTTTCTTCATTTTCCACACTTGTAATCATATCAGATAATCCATAAAATGCACTGTTATCCCAACCACTATCTACATTCACCTTTTCACCATGTTTATTCCAACATTTATAACTTTGATCTATTTCGTGACAGATCAAGTGTTCTTACAACTTCTTTGGACTAACTTTTCTTGAATAATAATAGTTTAAACACAGACAAAGGATTTGAGAAGGGTCATATGCTTGATATTTTTCAAACTTGATGAACTCTTTCACTCCATTTTCATACTCTCTTGTCAAATGATTTACATCTATCCATTCTTTATTCATATCTATCCTATTTGATTTAGTGATATTAATATTTAACAAAATAAATACACAAAATATTGATATAATGTAATGTTTTTCCAAATTCTATAAAAATCTAAACTTAAAAGATTATGAAAAAGGTACAGTTCAAATGTTTGAAAAATATTTAAGAAATCACACTTGAAATCCCATTAAAAAACCAACCATTTACACAAATTATTCTTTAAAATAACAAGTTATTTTTAAAATAAATAAATCAGTTCCAAACACTCTTTAACAAAACCACAATTCCTTTTTTAAAGCATTCAAGACAACTTCATCACACAACAATCATAATCATTTAAAATGAGCGACATCCCTCTAAGAAACATTTCAAAACACTTGAATCGTTTTAAAAGATTCACTTAGGCATTTACACAAAGTCATATATCCTAATAGAGAAACTTTTTAAAAGACACATAGAAAACACCTCAATTCATCCCAAATCAATCAATGTTGTATAATTCCATCACATTATTCCAAATGTAGGTGTAATAATAATAATTTACATAAGAATTTAATATTGTTCTCCCCAACATTGTATATACCTTATCCATGCTTCAATATTCAATTTATATCAATTATCCTTCACCACAACACCAGAGACCCAACTGATATGTTCCATATTCAGTGACATTACTCACAACCATGAAACACTCATGTTCCAGTTTGCTGAAAACACTACATTATCCCAATGATCCTTGGATCACAACAAATCAATTGGTTTTACACCCCAAGAACAATGTATATGTCTCTCATATGAAGTAATTTTGGTTCCTTCCATTATAAATACTTCTAAGAAAATCTATAAGCATGAACCCATTAAATAATAAAAAATTTCTCAAGTGTCATTCCTTTCACACAAAGAATTTCACTATGCCACTCATCACTAGAAGAACCAATGTTTCTTTCCTGATCCTTTTAAGTACATCATGTCTCATGTAAAAATAATAAATGAACCAGGGTACTAAACTAAAATATGGTATGATTTTACATATTCTATTTTCTAAAATCTTCAAAAAGACTTTATAAATGACATTACAAAGACTAGTCATTATAAAATTATTAATAGTTTTCATATTAGTAACCACTAGAATCAAAGTGATGAGAGTATCATTATAAGTCTCAAGAGAATTTTTACCTCTCATAAAATCATTCATGAGGTTAACAGAATCATGTCCTAAAATAGTCTAGAACCTTTTAAATAAAATTCCATAAAGAAAATCTAGGTTTCATACCTTTGATGGATGCATCAACCTAAATGTCACAACCAATTCATAACATTGAATATAAATGGTTAATAATTCATTCATATAATTTGTTAAAGTTGTAATAAAATAATAATTTATATATTTAGATATAAAATTATGCTAAGAAGAAAATATCATTTGATAATCACTTTAATTATATCATTTTTAGCTTTGAGGGGATTCACCATAAAGTGATTGCAGGTGGAAGGATTCATTACATGTGTTTTTATGGTTATTTGACTAGGGTGTCTATAAAGTGTCTCATGTATCTTTGGATAGGTAGGGCTAACAAAAGATATGTTTCCCTTATAACTCAATTTATCCCTTAATAAAATTATCAATGTATTCCCCTATGAAGTTGGATTTCCATCCAAACAAGAAAAATTTCATGTGGCATGCTTATTCCATTTATGTCATGAGTTTATCCTTTATTGCTCATTTTCCTATGCGGGAGGTATTTTCAAAACCATGAGGTTACTAGAACTAGAAGGTAGAGATCTGATGTAGTGACTTAGCAGTAGATTTACTTCTATGTTATGGTATATCAGGTTTGGTATTTTTTCCAATTCAGGTATGTTCTTGAATTTCTTCCACTATCTACAAGTTTTATGGGTTTAATATATGTTTTGGGGGGTTAACATTAGGATTTTTGATTTGTACCAAATCCAACTAGTGGCATCAACTCTTTTTATTATTCTACTATCAGTTACCAAAAAGTGTTATTAAAGCTTGATTATATAACATATGGTGATTATTTTATCAAGAATCGATAGAATGTATTGGTTTCTAGACTACTGGGTTTCCTCTAGTGAAGTGGTTTTCTATGATTTAGTGGAATTTCATTACTAAAAAAGTGGTGGTTCCATTGAAATGGGTAAGGTTTGGATTGATATTCAGTGGTGGAGGATTAAAACTTGGGGGGGGGGATGGAATTCATACTATGGGAGAGTTTTAAATTTACATTGATTTTGAATTAGTCATAAGTTAGGTGTTCAGTAAAATGGGAAACCATGAGATGAAATAATTAGAAATTTTTTAAAAGGCGTTTCCAAGAGAATCTATATACAAGAGGAAAAAAGGACATGCCTCAATGATTTTGAGCATTAAAGGTGGATGTATAGTAGAGGGAGGGATCAAGGAGTATGATTAGTCAAGGTTTTTGTGCAATAATGGTTCTCAATGAGAATCTATCAATGCCTAGAAAGTGAATCATTTTGATCCATCTCTAGGGAGAGAATATTGATTCCTAGTAAGTGTGGGGATGTAATCTCATAATAGGGAGAGAGGATCAATGTCTCACAAGTACATGTCTTAGGTCCCGCCTAAGTAACTGGGGTTCTCATGATAAATGAAATGGAGGAGATAAAAATCAATCATGAAGTCGATCACATAAAATCTGAATGACACAAAAAACTATTCATCTCACTTCTAAACACCCTTCACTAAAAAAACCCCTTTTTACCCATGTATAACACATTACAAAAGAAAATAAACCCACTTTATATAAAAATCAAAATCAAAATATAATATAGCGAAAATGTTCCCAAATCAAAAAATCTTTTTATAAAGTTCCAACCAGGCCTCTAAGAATTCATTGATAACCAAAACATTAAATTATTTTTAAGAATTTTCCAAATGATCCTCAAATATTTCACCCAAGTTGAACACATAACACCAAACATGATTCAAAACTTAATGAATTTTTTTTAAATAATAAATGAATTAAAATCCAACATAAATATATCAAACATACATAACGGGGTATCCAAAAATAATATAAGATATAATTAAATATTACTAAATCAAATTAATATATAAGATTCATAAAATGATAAAAAAAGAACACAAAAGTTTAATAATAATTAAACCCCCTTCAAAAAGCGACATTTAATTAGGAAATAGAGTAGAATTATTAATTTATTACTTATAGAAAATGTTTCAGGGTCATTAGGTGGCTTGAACAACTATTTAAAAATATAAGTGCATGAAAAGGGTCTATAAAGAATTTAGACAAACACTTACAGTGAATTATAAAGTGGTTCTAATAATATACGGATAAATGAACTTTGGGAAACCCATATAAGTTAACTTGAAGGTCACCTTGATAAAGAGTCATTATGTCATCATCCAAACTAGAATAATTCAATATACTTTAGATGAAGAAGGTGTTTAAAATACTCAAGCACCCAAATCATGTCAATTAAAAAGAGTTTCATACAAAAAACTACCTAAAAAATGTTTAGAAGATAAGAAACATTTGAGGAAGTGAAGAGATTGTTGGTATTATGTATATCTTTTGATAAACCCAACAAATGATTGGAAAAAATTTAAAAAGTTTATAAAAAGGTGTATAATTGAAAACCATATGAGAAACTCATAAACACGACCATTATAATACATTCATACTTGGCGTAACCTTTCCCATGTTAACACACACACACACATTCAGGGTATATGATCATGTTTCACTAGAGGACCACCAATATCTTTTCAAGAACCAACCAACATGCAATTCATTTAGTGCGTAGACAAGGACCACCAATGACCAAGATTTTTAGCGGGGCATTTAGCCCATAAAATTCAAAACATCACCATCAAACAAATAGAAAGAGGAAAAAACTCACCATGGAGGTGTCGTTCAGTGCACGACGGAGGTGCGTTCGTGGTAGAGGAGAGGAGTGTAGGTGAGGAGTCCTCTGGCGGAGGAGAGGCACACGACGAAGGTGTGGAACGTTGTGGAGGTGTGGTGCGCGACAGAGGTGTGACACACGGCATAGGAGAGGCACACGATAGTCTGGTTCGTAGTGGAGGAGAGGTGCATGACAGAGGTGTGGTTCACGATGGAGGAGAGGAGGCGGGAGAGGAGGAGGAGGAGGAGGAGGTGCAGCGGCAACGATCGACTTTCACGAGAGCTTGAGAGGTGTGAGGAAGGAGGATAAAGTTAGGGTTTTTTTTTATAAAACTCGATGAACCTTTTATCAGTTCTTGCTAAAAAGCACTGATAAAAGTACATTTTATCAGTGATAAAATAGAAAGTGCTAATAAAATAAGCCTTTATTAGTGATTTTTAGCACTGATAAAGATAAGCCCTTATCAACAATAAAAAAATGCTAATAAAAGACTTATTTATCAGCGCTAAAAAAGTGCGGATGAAGATATAATGTTAATAATTTATTTCTATTATTATATATATTTATAAAATTATATACATGATAAATATATATTTATATTTATAAAATTATAATTTAAATAATTATAAAATTATAATAAATATACTTATTATATTTATAAACCTAGAAATATATATAATAAATATATTAATTATATATATTTATAAGATTATAGATGTATATAACTATATTTCTTCTAATTTTATAATTATTTATATTTATTTATAATTATAATTATAAATGAATAATTAATTATTTATTTAAATAATTATAAAATTATAAAAAATTAATATTTCGAATATTTATAATTTTAATATTATTTATATTTAATATATTTATTATAATTTTATAATTTTTTAAATATATCTGTATTTATTTATAACTATAACTATAAATATTTTTATTTATTTCTCAATATTTTTATATATTTATTAAATTATATATAACATTATTTAATGAAAATAATAAATATATTTTTTATGAATTAATAATTATTTAAATAAATAAATATTTATTTATATTTATAACTAATAAATAAATATATATTTATTTGTAATTAAAAATTATATAAATAAATTATTTAGCATTGTAATTATAAATAAATAAATAAATATATATAAATAATTATAAAATTATAAAAAATATATTTATAATTTTATAAATATATATAATTAATATATTTGTTATGATTTTTTTAAATATTTAAATATATCTACATTTATTAAGAATTATATTTATAACTATTTGTATTTATTTATAAATATCTCTATATAAATATATAATTAATATATTTATTATAATTTTTTAATTATTTAAATATATCTATATTTATTTGGAAATTGTAATTATAAATATTTTTATTTATTTATAAATATTTATATGTATTTATAAATATATTTATTTAATTATATATTTATAACTTTTTAAGTAATATAATAAATATATTTATTATAATTTTATAATTTTTTACACACACACACACATATATATTTATAGTTATAATTATAAATATAAATAAATATATTTATAAATATTTGTATATATTTATAAATATATTTATATTTATATATATTTATATAATTATAATATATGAATTTATTGTAATTTTATAATTATTTAAATATATATATAGTTATAATTATAATTATAAATAAATATATATTAAAAGTATTTTTATATACTTAAAATTTAATAATTATAAATATAATAAATATATTTATTCTTTAAATATATTTAATGTAATTTTATAAGTATTGAGTACATAATATAGTATATATATGGGTAACATGTGAATTAATCATATACACCTAGAAAAATATATATAATAAAAAATGAGCCATCAATGGACAACATGAATAATAAGAAGAGTGTAATGTATAAATGAACATTCATGATGATACATAACATATATGCACGCATGATCAATATATTTATTGACCAAATTCATGGGAAACACATATATATTTAATTATAATCTTTTTTTAAACATTATATATATATTTTTTTGAATTATCAATAAAATATATATTAATTGTAAACATGCATTTTTTATTTAATATATCCAAATAAACATTATTTTTGAATATAGATATAATAATTGTATATAGATTATTATTAAAAAAATTTATCAGCACTAAAACTAGCACTGATAAATTTACCCTTTATCATCGCTAAAAAAACGATTATAAAGGGTACACCTTTATTAGCGCTTTTAGCTAGCGCTGATAAAGGCCACCCCTTTATTAGTGCTTTCTTATTAGCGCTGATAAAATGAGGCGCTTACCTTGCCCCGTTTTGTGGTAGTGACTAACTTTTAACCACTGAGCAAGGTTTTGTTTAGTTACTTTGAGGTCTGGGGATGCTCGGGGGAATATTAATACTTTCGTGGTGACTCGGGTTCTAGTTCTAAACTGTGATATTAATGTTGTTTCTTAGTCTTGTAATTTATGATCATGCTTAATTTTTATAATATCATTAGACGGGTAGAGTGGGTAGAACATGTTCCACTTTCAGAACTTTCCAAGTGGTATTCATGTTGGGTGAATATTTTGTAGACTTAAGTATTTATATTTTTAAAATCTACCCTAACTAAATAAAAGTTTAGGCTAAATATCTTGAAAGAACACCATCTATTAATTCTGTTATTTTAATTTGAAAACATAGAGATTTCTTAAAATTTGTTTTCAAAATTAAAATTCACTTAAATCTTTCCATTCAAATTATTATAGATTATTATTATTATGAAAATTATATTGTTTTAGTTTGGGATCTTTTTCGTTTTGGGGTTCTATTTGGGATTTTAA
The DNA here is from genome assembly GCA_963277665.1 of Viscum album. Classification (NCBI taxonomy): domain Eukaryota; kingdom Viridiplantae; phylum Streptophyta; class Magnoliopsida; order Santalales; family Viscaceae; genus Viscum; species Viscum album. The sequence goes on from OY728167.1 coordinate 341,455,438, forward strand.
ACGATGCTACTGGTCCTCCGTGTATGCTTAGTATTGGGCTTTGGGGCATGGCCTATTTTTGCTAGCTTGATCCTCACCTCCCTTCCTCATTTGCTCCAGACCCTTGATAAAGTGAGATCATGTGGGTCTAGTATATGATTTTTTTGTGTGTTTTCTCAGTGATCCGCATCATTTCCATTCAACCTATCCATTGTTTACATGTGTCCAAAATTTTGTTCGACTCGCTTCAGCTTCCTGATCATTGTGATTATTCCACTCTCTCTTGAAAGAACACCTATCCCCCTTGATTTTTTCACGTGATATCAGCCTCATGCATCGCCTTTATTATCATACACCTCATCTCTTCATTTCCAGAAAGATTGGGATGTGTGCTCGTCTTCTTCCCTAATAAGCTTAGTGTTCCTTAGTTTTTTATTGCTCCATTACAGAGAGAAGATAGTCCAAGAGAGAGGGAGGAGTTCCATTACCACTCTTACACACCCATTGTTAATTATATAATAATTAATTATTTAATTAGTAATATAATTATTAATTATAAAATAAGTAATTATTTAATTAGTAATACAATTAATAATTATAATTATTCATTATAATTATTAATTACTAATAATTAATAATTAATTATATAATAATTAATAATTAATTATATAATAATTAATAATTAATTATATAATAATTATTTAGTTAATTAGTAATATAATTATTAATTATGTAATAATAAATTAGTTAATTAGTAATATAATTTTTAATTATAATTAATAATTGATAATTATATAATTAATAATGATATTACTAATTAACAAGTTAATTATACAATTACTAATTAATAATTAATAATTATATTACTAATTAACTAATTAATAATTAACTAATTAATAATTATATTACTAATTAACTAATTAATTATTCACTATTTCTTATACGTTGAATCCATGTTTTAAGTTTCATTTATATTCGTCTTATAATTTATATTTTATATACTTTCAAAGCTATATACTTGAAACGTTTTTAAGTTTCATGTTGGTGGGTTTGAAAGCATAAAAATTATTTTTCATCAACATTTTTTAATGATTTTTTTTATTTTGAACTAATTATTATATTTTTAATCCATGTATTAATTTTCCTTTATATTTCTCTTATAGTTTATATTTTATAGGCTTTCAAAGTCACATACTTAAAACATTTTTAAGTTTCAAGTTAGTGGGTTTGAAATCTTATAAATTATTTTTCATCAACATTTTTTAATAATTTTTTTTAATTGTCAACTATTTTTTATATTTTTAATCCATGTTTTAATTTTCATTTATATTGGTCTTATAGTTTATATTTTATAGGCTTTCAAAATCACATACTTGAAACAGTTTTAAGTTTCAAGTTGGTGGTTTTGAAAGCTAATAAATTATTTTTCATCAACATTTTTTACAAAATCATTTTTATTTTAAACTATTTATTATATGTTTAATCCATGTTTTAAGTTTCATTTATATTCGTCTTATAATTTATATTTTATATTCTTTCAAAGCCACATACTTGAAACATTTCTCAATCCCACATCAGAAATATAGAATGATTTCCAAAGCAAGCCCTCTTATAAAAGGGAGTTCTGGGTGAGGGTTTCTGTTAGGACCGAGACTACTGTAATGGAAGTAATGATGGATATTAAATAGCAGATAAATTTTGGTGAAATTTATATATATATATATATATATATATATATATATATATAAAACAAAACAAAAATATAAAAATAAAATTTTAAAAATTAAAAAAATAGTAAAAAAAATTAAAAACATTCTGGGGGAAGAGTGAATGGGGTTTACTCTTCCTTAAAAAAAATCGCACAAGAAGTGTGAACCCCATTCACACTTCTTGGTGAGTGGAGATGCATGAGCGGGGTTCATGAATATTGGGTCCCATTTTTAAAAATTTTCAGAACGCTATCCCATTTTTTTTTTTGTAAAAACCATTAAGAAAAATCTTCTAGCCAAGCCCATACTCACCCGCACCCATCCCCACTAGATTTCTTCATCTCGTTTTCGGTCACCTAAAGATTACCTTTCCACATGTCACTCCAGGTTATGTGCACCCACTTCATCGCCATCAGGTCTACCTTCATTCAATCCATTCCCACACTCACTTGTGTCACATGATAAATGCATGCCCCCGCCATTGAGTGGGGGTCACTATAATAGTTGGAATCCCATTATTCCTTCCCATCGCAAATTTCTCTATATAAGGATTTGAAACGATTACTCGACTAACCAAAACCACTCGGGTATGACCAATTTATATTTTTTTTGTGAAACCAATAATTAGTATTATAACTAACTATATATAATTTAAATATAATTATTATTATTATAATAAAACCAATAAATATAATTATAAATTAATATATATAATTTGAAGTAATTAGTTATTCCAGGGATAATACCTATAATTAAAATGCGAAATAAAACCAGGTTCAATATTTACTAATAAAATTATAGATATAATAATAATAATATAATAATAATAATAATAAATGTTAATAATTAAAAAATGGTAGTAAGAGAATAATAATAATAATAATAATAATAATAATATATAATGTTAAATAATATAAACATTTAATCTATACTTGAAATAATAATAATAACTAATATTAATATTCAATGAACAAAACCTTTTAAAGATAACTAGAATACTACAAAACAATGAAAATAACATTAAAAACCTAAAAAGGAAAAAATAATTAATTAAAATTAACTTATAAGAATATAAAAATGTAAGTGATTTCCATGTGCATCAGTGAATGAGTTAAAGTATCATGGTTGTGCAGATTTCCACCAAGTTACTTGCACATCCACATTGCACAACCAACTTGCTCATATACAACACACCCTAATATTTTTGCTTTCCAATTATTCCACACTTCCTAGTACAATCAAGGTAGTTAAATCATATTGTGGTAAAATTAGAATAGAAATCCAAAACCAATGGGAATTGAACCGTCGGCTCAAAGAAACCACCCCCACCAAGGGTGCAACAATAACAAGTTAATCTAGTGACATTTACAAGTCATCATCATATCAATCTATCAAAACATTGCATCAAAAAAACCATTTTAAATGTTATCAATAAATTTAATAATGTTGTAAGAAATTATAATTTATTTTATAAAAAATCATAAATAATGTGTATAAAAGATATTTATGAGAATATATATGATATTGGAATAAATTAATCTAACTAATGTATTTACTTTGAGGTGTGTCTAACTCACTTTAACTGGTGGGTGTCTCATGAAATGATTATCAATTTTAGGACCACTTTTATATTTTTCTAGTTTTTAAATACCTTACCAATTTCTGAATTTTCGAATATAGTACTCTTAATTTATTATATATCAAATAATTTATTTTAATTTATTTAAATGTAATTATTAAAGATATTAAATTAAAATAATTATAATTTTTAAAGTAACCCCACCTCAGGCTCACACCAAAAGATTCATTAAATTTTCTTTTTAGAATAATTATTTTCACTAATTTAATTGTTTTGAATTAAGTTTTAATATTCCAAACAACACAAACTATCCATCAGGTTGCCTTTTAAAAAAATCACTCTGATCCTTTTTCAAAATTCTTAATGCCCCCACCCCACTCAAAACTACCCATTACACATCCCTTATTTAAAATCCACCATCATCTACCATCCTTGGTTTAATACTACCCTCTATAACTAGATGTTAGCCTTTCCCCTCTTAAAATCACTGTCATCTTCGATCCTTAATTCTTAATGATCTCCCTTCCATCATGAAGAATCTCCAGAAGATACACACTCAGTGTCATCCTCCCCCATCATCAGCACCCTCCCATTATAGAATCACCCTCCCTCCTCAAGATTACCTATAACACATCCTCCACCCCCCAAGATCAGTTCCCTCCCTTTATAGAATCCCCCTCACCCCAAAGATAGTCCAAAAGACACACACTTGGTGTCCTCCACCTCTAAGATTATCACCCTCATATTGTAGAATCCCCCTCCCTCATGAAGACTCTCTAGAAAACACACACTCTATACCATCCATCCCTAAGATCAAAGACCTCTTGTTGCATACCACCAACAATTCCAATATCACCAATAAAACCCTCTGGGTTTAAGAAATCTCAAAAAGTTATTTTTCTCGATGATTATATATGTTATATATCATGACCCATCACATTTTTCTATAATTAATAAAAATTATACCAATTAGGATTAATTTAATCATTAAATGCTATAAATATGTAATCTTAGAGAGATGGTTCATGCTACCTTTTATAGAGAAAATGAATATAGATAAAAATACATTTCATATTCAACAAAGTACTTCTAAAAGGACAATATTAACTTGATGTATATGGATGATATGCACAGTAAAGGCCATAAACTGGATGAGTAATGAGTATCTGTTTTGTTAATGAAGATCAACTTATTTTTTTCAATCTACGAAAATAATTAAAATTATGTTGGCAATTTGATACTTACTGATTTATAATATGGATAAATATAGGAAGAGAAAAATGTGAAAAGGAATCTATGAAAAAAATATTGTGCATTATGGTGGCAGATTGCAAAAAGGAAGGTGATGAGTGAAGTGGATAATCAAAAAGGAAGAACGAATTGAGGGATTGATCGCACACATATGAATAAAAAAATGAAAATTAACCCAATTTAGATTCTCTGAAAATGGAAATCCTCCCCTATGATGGACATATATTTCTTTTTTCTATTGGTAGTTTTAGGTTTAGTTTTAAGGATTATGTATGGAGTGAATTATTTTTTTCTTATCATAGAGGAAGATTGGGATTACCTTGGAGGATGGATGCGATGTTAGTGTTTATTTATTTTTTATATTGGAGATGATGATTGTGTTAGGATTTAGATTTTAGGTTTTAGTTTAGGAGTCAAGGGGGATTTTTTGTGATTCTTTATTGAAATATATTTTTTCCATTCATATTCGTTGTTTGGGATGTTCTACTTGCATGTGGTAATTTATACTAATACATTTTTCACATTATGATATTCATTTATTTTATGAAGGATTTGGTTTTATGGTTGGTGTTTATAATTCATATTTTAGTATTAGTTATATCGAGATTAATGTTGATGTAGGTTAGGGATTATTATTATATTCAATTTAGAAATGATTGTTGTGAGTCTTCATTGATATCTATTTTTTTCATTCATATTCACTATTTGGGATGTTCATTTATTTTATGGAGGATTTGGTTTTAAGGTTGATTATAATTTAGATTTTAGTTTGGGTTAAGGTCGGGGGGGGGGGGGTTGGGTTAGAGTCGGGGGGGGGGATAGGTAAGGGTCGTGGGGAAGGGTTAGGGTTGGGGGATGTGATTGGTTAGGTTTGGGGGGGTTGGGTGTTTAGGGGGGTCAATGTTAGGGTCAGGTGGATGGGTTAGGGTTATGATTAGGGGAGGGGGTGGTTATGGTTAGGGTCGGGGGGGGGATGGGATTGGGTTAGGGTTGGGGGATGGAATGGGTTAGGTCGGGGGGTTAAGGTTAGGGTCGGGAGGGGGGGTCAGTGTTAGGGTTTGGGGGGGGGGGGGGGTAGGGTTGCGGTTGGGGAAGGAGGTAGGTCGGTGTGCGGGGGGGGGGATATGGGTTAGGGTTAGAGTCGAGGGGTGTGTAGGGTCAGGGGGGGGAGGGGGGTTTAATGTCCTAGAATTTCTATATAATTTTTTTACATGGAATTATTTCAAGACTAGGCGCTGAGACAACATGAAATTCCAAGGCCCAAAGTGCCCGGAATGACCCGTCGAAAAATTTTAAGATTTAAATAGCATGAATGGGTGGTTTTCCTAAAAAAAGGAATAAAACTTAAATGTGTATCCAAATCAGAAATCCGAGGGCACTTTTGAGTTCAAGATTATGGGTTTACCCTAGGTGCGACTTAAGTTTAGTCAGCACAGGCCTCCGGTGAGAAAACCTATAAATTGAATAACCATAAATAAAATTATTAAATAAAATTATTTTATTTTTTAAATAATTATAACTCACAAACGGTGACTCAGATTAAAAATTCGAGACCACCGTTGAGCTCATGAGGGTATTCTTTCCTTAGGCAGATCCTAACTTCGGCTGGTGCAAGCCAACAGTGGAAGTTTGTTTTTGGCCGTAAATAAAATAATTAAGTAACAATTATTTTATTGTTAATTCATTATAACTTCTAAATGGTAACTTGTATTGAAAATATGAGAGTACCATTGTGCTCATGGGGGCGTGTTCCACTTAGGAAAAACCTAAGATTTACCATCGCGGGTTGAGGTTGTAAGTGAATTTTTTGAACATTTTTTAAGGTACATTCAGTAAACGTGCCCTTGAGTTTTTCTATATTTTGAACTAGTGATCAGATTTGAAATCTGAGGGCACCATTGAACTCACAACATCTGTATTCTCTTAGGAGAAGCTTAAGTTCGACTGGAAAGGGTCAGATAGAATAGTTAATTTTTTTACTTTTTAAAGAAAATAATAAAATAACATTTCCAATGTTATTTTATTTTTCAATCTGTTGAGCGACGACACTGCGGTGCAACAAGATGCTTTATTGAAGGTCTTTAAATGGTTCACTTAAGGAGGACCATTAATGAGCATCATTAATGATTCAACGTTACATCATAATTAAAATGTTGCGACAAGTTTCTTTTATTAATAATCTATTTTTTTTGGAGAGCAGAGGAGGAATCACTGGGAAATCTATGATGAACCACCGACAGTTTCCCTCTCCAACAAAGAACAGAGAATGATGCAACGAACTTCAGAGGATCAGATCCAGAGGTTAAAAAACAACGATGCGAATTGCATCCTTCTTCATCAGTGGATCCAACAAATATAGGTAGGGGGTTTATGCATTCTGTGTGATTTATGCTCTTTCCTCGTTCTTCATCCTAAAACAATGAACACGAATCAACCGACGAACAGGTTGATCCGCGGGTCAGATATTCTTGTGGGGGGGGGGGGTGTTTCAATTGGGGTTTTACATGGGATTTATTAATAACATGTTGGAACTAAAATCCCCAAACTCTCCCTATTTTAAAACTTCTAACATGGATGGCGTGAGCCGAAGAAATAAGGCCCGAATCCCTCTGCAGAGTGCGTTCTTCGTGGATAAATTTTGAAGTGACAGTAGGGAAAGTTTGAGGACGTTTCAGTATGGAAGCGCCCTATGGAACTCGTAGGAAAAAGCAGTTGAAGAAATAAACCATTGGAGAAACTCTGGTGGCTCGCGGCGGCGGTCGCGGGTGGAGGGTGGCGACACGACACGACAGCAGGGAGGCACTACACCTATCGGCGCCGCGTGGTGGATCGGCCTGCCCAGGCTGCTCGGGTGCGCTGGTGGAACGTGGTCCGTCAACCGCGTGTGGGAGGAAACGACAAGCCGCTCGGCCGACCATACCAGACAAATGGGTGATGCCAACTGGCAACGTTGGCTAGAGAATCGGATGTGACCGTGCCACGTTCTGGCTGGAGAACCGGCCCACTCCGCGGGCCGGGTTTCTATAGGTGGGTCGCGTCCCACCAAGCGGGCTGGGCCAACTGTGGTCCAAACACACACTGTTAGTATAGACCCATGTTGGACCCACTTCGGACCCTCGGACCAGGTCGGGTCGGGTCGGTACGATCAGGTCAGACCGGACCTAGACCCGACCGACCCCGTTTCACTAAAACACCAATAACTATTAAATCGGGCATCCTATTGACGCACCATCTATGGAACAGGGACCCTTGCGGCAAGGTGGTCCTTTGGAGATAATCTATATGATTTTTTTGGTGGAGATTGGTGTATGAATGGGTTGGATTAGACACGAATCCAACCGGGACCTTTTTACATATATGTCCCATATCTTACAGACCAAGCGTCCGATCGACACGTCATCTGTTGCGTTGGGACCCTTACAATGAGATGGTCCTTTGGGTTACAATTAGTGGGACTTCACAATGTTTGAAGTAAGACTGATGGATTGGGGAGCAGATCCTCCCAGAATCAAGCGTGCTAAGTGTGGGAATCCAATGGTTGGTTGTGACGTGAATAATGAAGAGCGACCCTTCATGGATTGGAATAAAAGCAACCCTTCATGGATCCTCATAAAAGCAACCCTTCATGGATCGACAAAAAATAGAACCTTCATGGATTGGCATAAGAGCGACCCTTCATGGATCACCAGTAGCGCGACCCGATGAGAATCAGCCATAGAGTGACCCGTCGTGGATCAGCAGCTGAGAGACCATTTGTGGATCAGCAGGAGAGTGACCCTTTGTAGATCAGCATTAGAGAAACCCTTTTTGGATCAATAGTACATCAACCCTTCATGGATCAGAAGAAAAACCTCTCAACAGAATTAGATGATCTAGCTTTACGACTAATAATCCTTACCTTTGTACTTTAAGTTATACCTGGTGTGAGCTGTCTTTTACTTTGTGCTCTGTGATTGAGACCATGCTTTGTGGTTTTTCCTTATGGAATTTTGAGAGACCTTCAGGGGTCTCGGGGTACCTACTGAGTATTGTTATACTCACCCCTGCATGGGCTTCGCCTGCACCTTGTTGTGTCTTGTGCATATGACAGACAACTTGACTGAGAATTTGGAGAGCCAGGGCTAGACGGTACATGGAGGTGACCAATTGACATGGTGAGCCGTAGTGACGAGCTATACGTACCCTTCAGGTATGATCCTTGATAGATGATCTCTGAAGCTTGTTTTTCCTTTTTCTATACTACTCTTTCTGTTGGACTTGTATACTGGACCCTTTTTCTTTCAATACTTACTTTTACTCTCAGTGGTGGTTTTTAATAGTGGTTGTACTACTCCTTTTTTGTTGTGTTTTTCTTGTTTGTCGTCTTCCCTGTCTATGTGTGTAAAGGTTTAAATGAAATGCCATCCCTTTTTTGGTTTTGCCTTTCTAGTGCTAGTCACCATCCCCTGGACTATGGAAGGAGGACTTGGGGTAGTCACGGCACGGGTCACGAGTGACAGGTTGTTACAAAGTGCTATCTAAGGGCGGTTGGTTCTACCAGAAGAACTAAAGGTATTTATTTTTTATGAGACAATAGTGTTAAGTGTTTTGAGTTTGGATTTCAGACCAGGGAGTCCAGTGTTAGTGCAGTGGTAGACATATAAATACACCAGGACCCTTAATTATGTCTTCTGACTCGGTACATGAAAACACTAATTTCATGTGTTTTGGAAAGGTTTTTCTCTTGATCTCTATTGAGTCAGCTCACAAGGTATAACTTATTGATTGTGGTTTATCTTGATTCTCTTTAAAGATGCCTCCACACAGAAAGCCAGCTAGGATTCCAGTGCGTGACCATGAGGATGGTCCAAAGAGTGATGGGGCTTCGGTACAAGGACTGTTTCCTGAGATGGTACCTTCATGCTGTGTCCCAGAAATACCAATGCTCATTGGTCAGCAGTTACTACTGGAACTACCGGTAGAGGACACATGTAGGATCAATGGCTTACACAAGTTTCAGCAATAAATACCCCTCAGGTTTCGAGGAGAGACTGACTCATAGGTAGATAAGGACTATCTTGAGGTGGTGACTGAGTTTCCATCTAGCCAGGGCACCATTAGATCAGATGACGGTCTTGGCAGTGAGCCTTCTACGTGGCTCAGTAGAGAAATAATGGGGATTAGATTTACTTGATCTTACTATGAGGTGACTTTTTTGTGGACAGATCTTGATAAACTTCCTTAGATAAGGGGTATATTTCCATAAAAAGCTAAGGGGTATGTGTTCCCAATAGCTTCTATAGTTTTGGCATGACGACATATCGGTAGCTGAGTATTCGTCGAGGTGTACCGACCATTCCAGCTACTCGATGAATATGATACGACCAGTGCTTCAGGGCTCAGACCTCCAAGAGAGATGTGTTTATGGACATCTGATCTAGCACTATTCCTATGTGCATTCCTACTTATGTTAGGGTGCTAGATCAAACCTTTGTGGTTGAAAATTCTTTGGCTGAGCAGATACAACCAGTGAATGTTAGCACTGGGAAATTCGGAAACCGATGTTAGTCTCAGAGACTTGGATGTGTAATATGTTTTGGGAAGAGGAAGTGATAGGGACAGATGGATTTGCAGGGAATCAGATGTGGAAGAGGAGATATGAGAGCAGTAGGAGGTGTTATACATTTCAACATGTTACAACCACCATCCCAATGTGGTCCCCACCAGGTTCAGGGAGCTGGAGGATAAAGGAATGGAATAGCTGTATGCGGTCAAGGAGTATAAACCAAGGGCTCCAAGAATGATTCGAGGTATGGTCTATGTCTACTACTAGCTTCCATATTAATATACATAGGTACTAATCATTCCTTCTTGTCACGAATCTTGTTCAAGACCTAGAGTTTCCGGTTAAACCGTTGACTTGATCCTTACATCTAGAGATACCGATTGGAGGAGACTCGATAATAACACTTATGAAAACTGTGTGATCTAACCTTTGAGGTGAAAGTTTTAGTTGGAACCTCTTGGTGGCAGCATCATGGCCTTACGATGTTAGTTTGGGTATGGACTGGTCATCCAAAGTTCACGCTCAGATTGACTGTTTCAGGAAAAAGGATGAGGTATATCTGCAACATTAGAATGGCATTTTCCTTGGTCAGCAAAAAAGGAAACCCAAGCAACATGAGATAAACTCATGTATAGGAGGGTGCAGTTGATCACTCTTGAGTCGTCCAGCCTTACCCTTGTGGCATGGAATGTTTTGAGTTTTTAATTCCCAAAATTTTTGGCAGAGTGCGGGAACATACTTTCAAAAGATGTTTCTAGGATTTACCTCCTTGTAGGGAGAGGGACTTATGCATCATTATACACCCTGATATGACACCAATATCAGTATCAGGATATCAGAGGGCTTTCGTAGAGCTTTACGAGCAGGGGGCGTAGGTGGGGGTGTTGTAGAGGAATGGATTAGTAAGACCCAGTTTTCGAGGTTATGTGTGGATTAACAACAATTTAACCAAGTGTCCATGGAAAATGAGTACCCACTACCAAAGGGTCTATGGGCACATCAATCAGTTAAAATGGGTAGCCTTTTGCATGGATGGAAAGGTTCCTGTAGGCTTTTCAGCAGTTGAGATAGCGGTGATTGCTGGAGTTCCTCTAGTACTATGAGTTTGAGATAGTCTATAATTCTATGATGGGGAATGTGGTGGCTGAAACTCTCAAAATGAGGCCTATTTTTTAGCTGCTAAGTGAGGCGACAGAGCAGCTAGCTATGATGTAGATATCCTTCGTGGATGATGACTGATATTATTACCTTAAGTCGATGACTGTTACCCCCCCACTCTTACAGTGAGTTAGGGAGGCACAACTGATGGATGTTGACTGAAAGAACCGACGTGCTCAGTTATCCTCATGATGGGATCCTGATGGATTTTCAATAGGTGGGGAGCACGTCATCCTTTTCACAGGGCACACTGTAGTGCTAGTGACATTGCAGGAGGAGGTGTCGAGGGAGGTCCATACGTCTCCCATAGCGGTACATCCTGGAGTGGAAAAGATGTACCCAGAACTCCGACATCAGTACTGGTTGTCGAGGATGAAGAAAGTAGTGGCATAGTTCATTTGACGATGCCTCACTTTTCAGCAAGTGAAGGCCGAGTATCAGGTTTCAGCATGCTTAACAAATACACTTGAGGTACCATAATGGAAGTGGGATGGTATCTCCATGTACCTTGTGACTAGGTTACTATGCACGTCCAGGGGCCATGACTCTTTCTAGGTGATCTTTGAATGAATCACCAAGTCGGCATATTTTCTACCCATATGAGAGTAGGGATCAGTAGAGGGATTGCGATGCCTCTATGTTCAGGAGATTGTACGGCTTCACAGGTTACCTTTGATGATTGTCTCAGATCGTGATGCTCGATTTACATCCCGAAAGTGGAGGGGATTATAGGATGATTTCGGTATGCAGCTGCGGTTGATCACAACTTTTCATCCCCAGATGGATGGTCAGACAGAGCGGACCATACAGACCTTGGAGGACATGCTACGTGCTTGCATCCTAGATTTTGGTCACAGTTGGGAGGACCACATACCACTAGTGGAGTTTTCATACAACAATAGATATCACTCCACCATTGGAATGGCACCGTTTGAGGCCTTGTACGGGTGGATATGAAGATCACCTCTATGCTGGACAGACCCAGGGGAGTCAGTACTCATGGGTCCAGAGTTGGTACATGCTACCACTGAGAAGGTGCAGATCAGCCAAGAACAGATGGGGACTGCGCAGAGTAGACAGAAGTCTTATGCTGACAGGAGACATAGACCCTTGGATTTAGAGGAGGGAGACTATGTTTTCCTTCGGGTCTTACCCCAACGGGGATTGCGGAGATTTGGATGGGGTGGAAATCTATCTCCGAGGTTCACCATACCTTTTCAGATCCTCAGTAGAGTTGGTGAGGTGGTGTACCACCTAGCTCTTCCCCCATAGATACACCGGGTGTACGATTTTTTCCCATGTCATAGCTGAGGAGGTATGTGCATGATTCATCACACGTCATCGAATGAGGTGATCTAGACATTGACGATGGGGTGGAATTTTTGGAGTTCCTGGTGGAGATAGAGGATTGACATGAGTAGGTCCTTCGTGGATGGTCAATTTCTCTGGTGCACGTTCAATGACATTATGAGAATCTCCAAGAGAGCACATGGGAGCGGGAGGCTTAGACTCATGCTCAGTACCCCCACTTGTTTGATTAGCCTTTTTTTTGGATTTCAGGGACGTAAATCCATAAGGTGGGGAGAATATAATGTCCTAGAATTTTCGTATAATTTTTTTATATGGAATTATTTTGAGACAAGGTGTTGAGATGAAGTGCGATTCCGAGGCCCGGGTACATAGAATGAAATGTCGAAAAATGTTAACCTTTAAATAGCACATGTGAGTGGTTTTCCTAAAAAAGTGGAATAACTCTTAAACGGGTTCCCTAATCAGAAATCCAAGGGAAGCATTATGTTCAGGATGTGGGGTTTACCCTTGGTGTGTCTTAAGTTTAGTCAGCACAGGCCTCCGGTGAGAAAACCCAAAAATGGCATAACCGTAAATAAAATAATAAAATAAAATAATTTTATTTTTTAAATGATTATAAATCACAAAAAATGACTCGGATTAAAAATATGAGACAACCACTGAGCTCGTGAGGGTATTCTTTCTTTAGGAAGATCCTAACATTGGCTGCCTCGGGCCAACAATGGAAGTTAGTTTTTGGCCATAAATAAAATAATTAACAATTATTTTATTGTTAAATCCTTATAAATTATAAAAGGTAACTCGAATTGAAAATATAAGAGTACCTTTGGGCTCATGGGGGCGTTTTCCCCTTAGGAATAGCCTAATATCGACCAACACAGGACGAGGGTGAAAGCTAATTTTTTGAACTTTTTTTAAGGTACGTTCAGTAAATGTGCAAGTGAGTTTTTCTATCTTTTGTACTGGTGCTCGGATTTAAAATCTGAGGGAATCATTGAACTCGCAGCGCCGGTATTCACTTAGGTGAAGCTTAAGTTTGACTAGCAAGGGTCATACAGAATAGTTGATTTTCTAAATTTTTAAAGAAAATAATAAAATAACTTTTCCAATGTTATTTTATTTTTCAATCTGTTGAGCGGTGACACTGCGGTGCAACGAGACTCTTTAATTAAAGTCTTTAAATGGTTTGCTTAATGAGGACCATTAATGAGCATCATTAATGAAGAAATGTTGTAGCGTAATTAAAACACTGCAACAAGTTTCTTTTATTAATAATCTAATCCGTTGGAGAGTGGAGGAGGAATCACTGGGAAATCTATGACAGACCTCCGAAAGTTTACCTCTCCATCGAAGATCAAAGAACAAAGCAACGGACTTTGGAGGATCGAATCTGGAGGTTGAAGAACAACAACGCGAATCACATCCTTTGTCATCAGTGGATCTAACGAATCCAGGTAGGGGATTTATGCATTCTGTTTGATTTATGCGCTTTCCTCGTTCTTCATCCTAAAACAACGAACACTGATCAACCGACAAACGGGTTGATCCTCGAGTTGTATGTTCTTGAGGGAGGGTGTTTCACTTGGGGTTTCACATGGGATTTATTAGTATCACGTGGGAACTGAAATTCCCAAACTCTCCTTATTTTAAAACTTCTAACGCTGAGGGCGCGGGCCGAATGAACAAGACCAGAATCCCTCTGTAGTGTGCGTTCTTCATGGATAAATTTCGAATTGATGGAAGGGAAATTTTTAGGATGTTTTAGTGATGGAGGCACCCTACAGAACCTGTAGGCACAAGTGGTTCAAGAAACAGACCACCAGAGCAACTTCAGTGGCCCGTCGAAGGTCCCGCCGGCGCGGCGCCCGATGGCGCCGCATGGAGGAGCGCCCCCCTGGCTACTTAGGTGTGCTGGTGGCACACATTCCGTCAACCACGTGCAGGAGGAAATGGTTGGCTAGTCATCCGACCATGCTGGACGAGCAGGCGACGCCAACTGGTGCTATAGGTTGGAGAACCGGCCCGCTCTGCGGGCCGGGTTTCTACAGGTGGGCCGCGCCCCACCTGGAAGGCCGGCCCAACTACGGGCCAGACCTATGCCACTGAGCCGGACCCATCACTGGGATAGACTCATGCTGGACCCATGCCGGACCCTCGGACGAGGTCGGCTCGGGTCAGTCTGACCGGGTCGGACCACACCCGGACCTGACCATCCCCGTTTCACTAAAATGCCAATAACTATCAGACCGAGCATCCGATTGACGCACCATTTACAGAACAAGTACCCTTGAAACAAGGAGTTCCTTTGTATATAATCTATATAAGTTTTTGTAGAGATTAGCATATGGCTATGTTGGATCGGGCTTGAAAGTAACTGATCCCTTTTTTACAAAAATGCCCATATCATATAGACCATGAATCCGATTGATGCGTCGTCTGTTGCTTTGGGACCCTTATGATGAGATGGTCCATTGGGTTACTCTTTTTGGGACTTATTTGTGGTTGAATTATGACCAATTTCTTGGGGAGAGAATCCTCTGAAATCAAGCGTGTTAAGTGCGTGAATCCAGTGATTGGCTGTGACGTGAAGAATGAAGATCGACCCTTCGTGGATCGGAATAAAAGCGACTCCTTCTAGATCTGAATAAAAGAAACCCTTCATGGATCGGCATAAAAGTGACCCTTCATGGATCAAAAAAAGAGAGAACCTTCATGGATCAGCAGTAGCGCGACCTGATGATGATCAGCCATAGAGCGACCCGCCGTGGATCTGCAGGTGAGCGACCCTTTGTGGAACAGAAATACAGTGACCCTTCATGGATCCACACCATAACCTATCAACAGAATAAGATGATCTGGATTTATGACTAATCATCCTTACCTCTGTACTTTAAGTTATAACTAGTTTGAGATGTCTTTTACTTTGTGCCATGTGATTGAGATCATGCTTTGTGGTTTTTCCTTGTGGAATTCTGAGAGACCTTCGGGGGTCTTAGGGTCCCTAATGAGTATTTTTATACTCACCCCTACATGGGCTTCGCCCTTACCTTATTGTGTCTTGTGTAGAAAACAGACAGCTTGACAGAGACTTTGGAGATCCAGGGCTAGACAATACACAGAGGTGATTGATTGACGCAGTGAGCCACAATGAATAGATGTACCTACCATTTAGGTAGGATCCTTGGTGAACGATCTCTGGAGTAAGTTTTCCCTTTTTTTACTACTCTTTCAGCTGTACTTGTATACTGGCCCCTTTTTCTTTAAGTACTTAATTTTACTCGTAGTGGTGGTTTTTAGTGGTGGCTGTACTACTCCTTTTCCATTGGGGTTTTCTTATGTGTAGGGTGCCTGGTCTGTATGTTTATAGGTTTAAAAGAAATGCCTTCCCTTTTTGGGTTTGACATTTCCGGTACTAGTCACCAGCCCCTGGCCTATAGAAGGAGGGCTTGGGGTAGTCACGACACGTGTAACACCCCGATATTTTATGAAAAATATTATTTTAATTTCATTAATGTCTTGTGTTGTATGTTACACCAAAAGGATCTTGCACAACATGCATCCCTGATTTGGCTTGCATTACACGCAATTGCGACCTTCCACGATAGCGTGTGTTGTACGCAATACCGAGTTTCGCTAAACAACGATATATGGTTATAATATTATTATGAACTAGCCGTTATGAATAATATCAACTACATTTTGAATTTTATAACATTATTATTCATCTTACACATTTTCTAGAACATGGTATGAGAACAAAATCAATTTTTCGAGTAAAATAAGTATTTTTCAAAAAATGTAGTTTTGTCGCCTTTTGATGGTGCATCCACTTTAAATCTTGTTTTTGACATGTCAATAAGTTCAATTTGACAAAATGAAATTTTTATTTGGAATCAGGATATAAAAATTTACTTTGGATAAAATTTTCATATTATTCTAATAACTTTCATATTTTAATGAATAGTTATAACACGCTATATTTTATTTAAAAACAACTTTTTTCATCGCAATAATTTATATGGATAGATTATCCTTTTAATTGTGTTTAAAGTGTAATTAGAATATATTTTTACCATTTAACCCAATGTTGGTCATTGGAATTAATTTCACTTTGAAATTGGATATAAACAAGTATCAATCTTTTGATAGTTATTGTTTCTTAAAAAAACACGCTATTTGTTTTGATAATGGTAATTAAATTTAAAATTAATTAATTCCACTTATATTTTATGAATTTGGAAAAATAGACATCAATTTTGAATTCGGAATATCAAATAATGCTTAGGCTGAATTTTTGGTATTTTTCTGAAAAATTTCAATTTTTGATGAATAGTGAAACCACTTAGTGGTAGTTAAAAAACCGACTTTTTTTAATTTAAATTAAATTTTACCACTTCTGTGAATTGAATTTCAAAAATCCAAGAGACACGGTTAATATAAAGGACTAAAATGTGGTTCAATGAGATGAAAATAATTTTTGGTGAATAGTAACTTTTTACTTTTATTTACCACAGTTAAAAGTAAATAGGATAATTAAGGGTAAAAATGACATTATTATTACCCTAACACATGTCCTGATTCTATTGGATAAGTTTAATTCGACCAAAACCAACCTTAGGAATAAAATATGACCATTTAGGTCCACATGGATTAGATTAGGACATTTATTATTAATTTATTTAAAGAAGGGTTAAAATAGTTAAAATCAAAGTTTAATAACTAAATCATTTTTAATATAGGGTTATACATAAGATAAATTCGACTATAAATATTCATTAGAAAGATAAAACGATTTACTACATAATGGTATTTTATTTGTAATTTTTATACTTAAAATAATTTAATTTATTTATGACACAATGATGATGCAGTAATTATCTTATTAATGAAATATTGACATAATTGATGTTATAAATTCCAAAATAAATGTAATTTGAGACTTTTTATGAATTACAATAATTTTATATGTTAATATGACATGTTATTATTTATTTAATTAACTTTTTTCGAACTAATCATTCTGTTATAAGTTTCACAAAAATCAATTACCAAATAGTGTCAAAATTGACATAAAATAGTTTTTTAAAAACATATTATATTATTAATTGTTATTATATTCCTAAAAATCTAAGGTTCGGACTAGATACTTATATCAGGATAGGTGTATCACTAATGGACCACTTGGGGGTCTCTTGGATGTATATCGTAAGTTTATTAACTATATAATATAAAAATACAAAGTGACATGGTAAATGTCAATCTAATTAACTAAGAGTTAAAACTAAAAGATAAGGTTAATATAATGGCCTAAACTTGTCTAAATTCTATTAAATGAGAGGATTTAGACCCATCCCCACCTTATCTTCTAAATATATCAATTTGGAGCTATTAAAAACCGAATATGACTTTATAATAAAATAATATTTTTAGTTTTTCCAAAGGTGCCCCTCTCCTCCCTTATAAAAGGGAACCTCCTCCCTCTCTTCCTCACACCACTTTGAGCCTTAAATCTCGGCCAAACCCTGCCAAATTATCTTCTCCAATTCCATAGAAACATCCTAGAGGTTCTGTTTATCTTCAAAGACCAATTTTAGTTCCCTAAGAGGAGGTCTCAAAGAGGCGCTTCAAAGAAGAGGTAATGTCTGTTACCGATTCTTTCAACTTTATTTCTTCTTCCACTTCTTCTTCTTTAGTTGTTTCATTATGAAGTAATAACATCAGTATAACTCATATACTGACATTTTATTATAATTATGAAACAACCCTATTTCACCATCTATCCATCCTACGTAAAACGAAATCACCACGCGTGCGTACGTACGGAATACCGTCTCCACACCATGCTGTAATCTGTTTTCCAACACCACCTTACTTGGATGGGTATAATGGTGTAAATAATAACTATACATAGTTATTATAAAATAATACTGATTCTGATATATTTTATCATCCACTCCAGTTCAATTCAATAAATATGGGAACGATATCATCGCTCGTACGTATGTACGGACTACCGTCTCCACGACGCGATGAGATTCATTCTCAATGATTAACCATTCATGAATGATTATAAAGTATATATAATAAGTAATCATGAAATATATGACATAATAATGATACTGGATTTATGTATATATATATTTATGTCATCTACTTAATTCCATTCAATTCAATAAGGAAACGAAAACAACGTTCATGCGTACGTACGACCTACCGTCTCCATGAACAGTGTATTTCATTCCTTTTATCGATCTATAATATATATGTATATGATGAATATATATTATATATAAATCATTTTTTACATTCGGGAATTATGTAAATCAGGACATAAGTAATAATATCAAGAACGACAAGTCGAAACACATACGATAAATGAAATGATTTTACCCAAAACGCTGCTTTAACATGGAATTTACAAAAGAACGGGTAATATAAAGTCATAAGTGAAACATATATGATATCATTACAATGAATATGATTATTTAATAAGTCAATTACATTATTTAAATCATTATACAGGAGGTTCTGATCCATACGAAGCATATCAGACCTAAGGTAAGGGATAATTATTCCAATCTCATTCTTATCTGAGATTGTTTATTCGTAAGTATTTACTGGGGTTATGATTGTTATCCATGTCCATATGTTCTCAAAATGTTTTCATAAAATGTTTAATTTTCTTACATGTATTTTTAAAGTCATTTTTACCCTTTTCTACTTTTACCACATCGTATGGAAGGAATCTTTCTTTTGTTTACCATACAAGGTACTTTTTGACTTTTCCGACAAAAGTACGAGAAGAATGTTATTTTTAACTTATACGGCATGAACATATTTTTATGGTTTTATAAAGCCTTATTTTCATGAAGCTTAATCCAGAATATTTCATGACTATTTTCAACAAAATCTCTTTCTTTTAAAATTGCATGACGTTTTGTGAAAAGAAATTGATTTTGAAGAAGAAAGGATATTTCCTCAAGAATTAATTTCAAGTGTTTTATCAAAACCATTTTTCCATCTAAGATGAGATTATTTCATATGTGCATGTTTCAAGTATCATGTATCTATGATTTACATGGTTTCACTTTTCTTATGATGAAATATCCATTTGTTTTATATGGATTATGTGATGATGGGATAATGTTTATGAAACCCATTTTATTCTTTGGGTTATGATGAATGTTTCGAGTTTATTTTGTGGCACAAGTAATAATGATTTCATTATGAGATCGGTGGGACCTATATCTACATCCAATGAATTGGGTAAAGATTTATATCTCATGAGATAGACATGGATGGAATGATAAGTTAATCCGGTTCAGTGTTACAGGACTGGAACGAGGAGTGAACTCGATTCAGAAAGGGACTTTGTCCACTAAGATGGTCTTGGCAGCAATGCCTTGGATACTATGGAAATCATAACAAGTGATGAATGGTTTCCACAATTACATGTTTTATTCCCATGATATTTTATTATGATTGATGTTCCTTTATGATATATGCCTTACGTACTTCCACGATTTATGTCTTTGCTCAAGATTTTGATGTTTAAATTTCATGTTCAAGTTTTTTCTTCCAAATTTTTATTGATTGTTTTATGTTATCTATGTTTGACCTTACTGAGAATTTGAGCTCACCCTTTTTATGTTTTATTTTCCCCAGGAAATAAAGAAAGGTTTTAGGTAAGGAAACAAAAAGGGTAAGATCGTTATGGGAGTTGTTGAAGATTTTTCAACATGATTAGAAGTTTATATTCTGAGTTTCCAAAGACACTAAACTATTACGGTCCTTGTGTGTCTGTTTTTGTTATGTATTAAGTATTCCTCAAAAGTAATGTAATGTCCATGTATGTCAAGCTTTGGGTCTCTACAGCACAGGTCCCGGGGGATGGGTCGTGGTAGGGGGTAGGGTTAGGGTCAGTGTAGGATGTGTTAGGGTTTTTGTGGGGGATGGGATGTAACACCCCGACCCTAGTTACCCAGAGTCGGTGCATTATTACATAACATTGGCATGATCACAAGAAAGATCAAATCTCGAAAGACCGATTGGTTTAGTAGCCTTGGAAACACTAGATATATTCATAAGTCTTACATTACATCATAAAATAAAAAAAACTACTACAACAACATATTGTCTCCATAAACCACACTCATATCCCCACATAATATCCCTGCAGGTCATTCATAATTTACTTCTTCACTTCCTGGGAAAAATAAAACATAGAAAAGGGGTGAGATCAAATGCCCAGTAAGGATAACAATATACCGGAAACTTTCATAAATAAGAATAAACATTTAAGGCTATGTATAACTAAAACAAAAGCCTTTTAAACTTGAACTTCAACATAGTATGGCAAAAGTAAAATGAAATAATGTCATTTACTTGTTCACATGGATATTCTACTAATCGAATAATCACATCCAATATCAATAACCACTTTCATAATGTTGGAATGCATAATGCCAGACTATCATAACCACATAGCCAAGGCCTCGTGCCAAGACTACAAATAAGATTTTGCCAAGGCCTTGTGCCAAGACACTAGTTTGTCTCATGAGACCTACCGATGCATCGAGGAGATATAGCGGGCTCCACCCGTCACATATTAAGTCCAATGCATTGCCATATGAAAAGGTTTAAACATAACATAAACATTCGTATTAAAAATAGCATACGAAATGTCAATAATTTCACCATAAACTATGAATGGTATAAAAATAGCACATCCACAGTCAAACATATCACAAAACCTTCAATACAATATTGAAGTTTTGTATCATAATAAATCAACTTCAAATAAGCGTAAAATCCATCAAAGGATGTTGACATAGATGAAATCAAAACACTTTTTGGAGAAATATCTCTTTCTATTTTTGAAATCATTTAAGATCCATATAAAATATAACATTTTCTTGAAAATATTCTTATAAGATTGTAAGGAAATCTTTGAAGATTTTATAACGGCAGAAAATAACCGCACTCGTCGTATAAGTTAAAAAAATATTCTTACCTTAATTCTGTCGAAAAGGTTAAAAAGGACCTTGTTTTGAAAACGACAGAAAGATTCCTCTTATAAAAAGTCAAAAAAGGGTATAAATGACTTTAACCCATATTCTTGTAAATAATAAAAATGTTTTGAAATACATTTTGAAGAAACATGGATGTGGATGATAAAGAGATCCCAGTAGATTATTACGTATAAACAACCTCGGATAATGAAGATATTGTGAAATAACCCTTACCTTGTACTTTTCCTTGGTTGGGGTAGGTTAACCTCCTGTATAATGGTGAAATAATTGTTATTAAATTATAAAAGAATCATATACATTAATATGATATCATATATGATCTTTTAATATTGATTTGATAATAATATCTTAGTATTATCATTGTTTTGGGTGTTAACTTACTTGTTTTCTTTTATATGTTTTCTTACGTAAGACATGTTTGTAAAGGATAGGTTGTATATTATTCATATCCAGAATGATATCAAGTCCTTAAGCATCATTTTTTTAAATCATCAAATGATAATTATACTTGAATGGATACGATGGAGAATGAATCTCATCGCGTTCATGGAGACGGTAGTCCGTACGTACGCACGAGCGACAATATCATTATTTTGATATTAAAATAATATATAAATGGATGGTATATCATATATACTGAATCATTAACATGTTATATTTATTATTTATATGAGTTACACATCATTATTATACCCATCCAAATAATATTATATTGAATAACAATTACACCACGACGTGGAGACGGTAAGCCGTACGTACGCACGTATGGTGACATGTTATTCAAAGGGTGGATAGAATACTGAATATGGTTGTACCATATTTATAATAACATCACAGTATATATATGATACTGGAGTTATTATTTTAGAATGGTAACAACAAAGGAAGAAGAAGTGGAAGAAGTAATGAACTTGGAAAAAGGGTGGTGAAATCATTACCTCTTCTTCGGGTTCTTCCTTTTGATTTGATCAAAAGGGCTCCTTAGGTTGGCTTTCTGATCAAACTAAGGCCTCTAGGTTGTAGTGAGGGAAGTTGGGAGAGTATTTGGGAAGAGTTTTGCCGAACCAAAAGGCTTTGAAGGTGTGAAGAAATGAGAAGGAGGAGTGCCCTTTTATAAGAGGGGTGAGGGGCACCTTTGGAAAAGCTAGAGATATTAGTTTATAATAAATTAATAATCGGTTTCCAATGGTTCCAAAGTTGATTATTTAAATGTTAAGGTGGGGATGGGTCGAAAACAACTCAACCAATAGAATTTAGACAGGTTTGGGTACTTATATTAACCTTATCTTTAAGTATTAACTCTAAGTTAATTAGTTTCACTTTTACAATGTCTCTTTGTATTTTTATATAATATGGTTAATAAACTTACTATATACATTCAAGAGACCACCAATTGGTCCATTAATGATGAAATTATCATGTTATAAGTCTCTTGGCCGAACCTTAGATTTTTAGGAATTTAATATCAATTAATAATATAATATTTTTTTTAAGAACTCTTTTATGTCAATTTTGACACTATTCAATAGTTTATTTTTTTTGAAACTTATAAAAGATTGATTACTTCGAACAAAGTCAATTAAATCAATCATAATATATCATATTATCCTATAAAATTAGTTTAATTCATTAAAAGTTTCATATTATATTTATTTGGGTATTTATAATATCAATTATTTTAATTTTTCACTATTATAGTAATTAATTCATCATCATTGTGTCATAAATAAATTAAATTATTTAATGTCTAAAAAATATAAATAAAATATAATTATGTAGGAAATCTTTTTATCTTTCTAATGAATATTTATAATCTAAAATACAACATATATAACCCTATGTAATAATTGTTTTTCTAAAAGATATATGCTTGTGTCATTTTTGTATTCATTTTAACTTAATTAAAATAAAGTGTCCCTATCACCTACAAGTGGCACCATGGGGTCCCCAAATCGACCCAAAGATGCCTATGGTCGAACATGTATCAACCAATAATGCTAGGACACGTTTTAGGGTAATTTAGTATTATTATAATATTATTTTTTAACCCTTATTTACCAGATTTACCCTTAACCATGGTAAATAAAATATTTACCACAGTAATTATTCAAAATGTATAAAAATAAAAGTTACCTATTTACAAAATTTGGACATCCTGATTCCAAATATGGAATCCATTTTTCTAAATTCAAAACATATAATTGGAAGAAATTAATTTAAAATTAATTCCCGCTGTCAAAACAAAAAGAGTGTTTTTAAGAGATAATAACTATCAAAAGATTGACACTTGTTTATGTTCGGTTTAATTGTAAAATTATGTCCAATGACCAACATTATATTAAATGGTAAAAATATATTCTAAATATACTTTAAAACCACTCAAATTCATAATTTATCACTATTAATTATTTTGATTAAAAAAGTTGTTTTTAATTAAAATTTAGTAATTTTCACTGTTCATCAAAATATGAAAGTTATCCGAAAAGTACCAAAATTTCACCTTAGGCTAAATTCGATATTCCGAATCCAGAAATGAAGTCCATTTTAAAATATAAAATATATATAATTTCGAAAAGTAGGTATTACTATTCATAACGGCTAGTTTGATTGGTTATGGTGTGTTAGAACTCGGTGTTGCGTACAACACACGCTATCACATTATTCAAAGAGAAGCGTACCGTAGAAGCTTGGGGTGTTACATTCTCCCCTCCTTCAAATAATTTCGTCCTCGAAATTTCTAGAATACTACCGCATGAAAAGACTCGGGTGGTTCTTCATCATAAGTTCCTCGGGTTCCCACGTTGCCTCTTCCATCTTATGGTTTCTCCACAAAACTTTTACCAGACGCGTCGTCCGGTTTCTCAGTACTTGTTCTCTTCTATCAAGAATCATGACAGGCTCTTCACAATAAGACAGATCGGGTTCCATTTCTAATTCCTCATAGGTGAGTACATGCGTTGGGTCAGGCATGTATTTCCTCAACAGAGATACGTGGAACACATCGTGAACTTTGGAGAGACTTGGCGGCATTGCCAATCGGTAAGCTACAACCCCAATTCGTTCTAGAACTTCGAAGGGTCCGATGTACCTGGGACTCAATTTAACTTTCTTACCAAAACGTATGACTCCCTTCCATGGAGATACCTTCAGGAAAACATGATCACCGACTTGAAATTCCAAATCCTTCCTTCGATTATCGGCATAGATCTTCTGCCTACTTTGAGCTGCTTTGATGTGATTTTGGATTACCTTCACCTTTTCCACCGTTTCCTCCACCAGTTCTGGGCCTACAAGTTTTCTTTCACCAACGTTATCCCAACAGGTTGGTGTACGACATCTTTTTCCGTATAACGCTTCATATGGTGCCATCTGAATACTCGAATGGAAGCTATTGTTATAGGAAAATTCCACCAGTGGTAAATATTGATCCCACATACCCTGAAAGTCAAGTGAGAAAGATCTCAACATGTCTTCTAAGGTCTGAATAGTCCGTTCTGATTGTCCATCTGTTTGAGGGTGGTAAGAAGTGCTCAAATGAAGTTCAGTATCCAGGGATTTCTGAAGACTTTTCCAAAAATCTTGAAGTAAAACGGGGATCACGATCAGAAACAATCGATAGGGGTACTCCATGAAGTCTCACAACTTCATTAATATATAGTCTTGCTAGACGTTCCAGGGGTAGATCTTCTCTTATAGCAAGAAAATGTGCTGACTTGGTAAGACGATCAACAATAACCCATATTGCATCATTCCTTCTAGGAGTCTTTGGTAGCCCCATGACAAAGTCCATCGTAATATTGTCCCATTTCCACTCCAGTATGGGAAGAGGTTGCATGACTCCCCCAGGCTGTTTCCTTCCAGCTTTCACTTGTTGACAAACTATACATCTTGACACAAAATCAGCAATCTCCCTCTTCATGTTGTCCCACCAAAAATGTTCCTTCAAATCTCTATACATTTTCGTGCTCCCAGGGTGTATAGAGAAATTGGAACTATGAGCACCATCCAACAATTACCTTTTTAGATCAGGTAAATCGGGAACACAAAGTCTCTTCCCGATTTTCAAAATTCCATCTTCATACACAAAGTCTCTCAATATCCCATCATTCATAGCTTTAATCTTCTTTTGAAATTCTTCATCATCGGTCTGAGAAATCTTAATCCTTTCTAGTAAAGATGGTTTGGCAACCATTTGAAAAAGCATTGATGTTTCACCTTCCCTGGTTATTCCCATGTCCATCTTCACTAGATCCATGAAAATTGGATCCCTTTCAATTCTCATATTGTTCAAAACTCCATGGTCTTTTCTACTCAAAGCATCTGCCACCTTGTTTGCTTTCCCCGGGTGGTAGTGTATCGTGCAATCATAATCCTTGAGTAATTCAAGCCATCTCCTTTGCCTCATGTTGAGTTCTTTTTGTGAGAAAATATACTTCAAACTCTTGTGATCAGTATAAATCTCACATTTTTAACCATAGAGGTAGTGCCTCCATATCTTCAAAGAAAAGATCACAGCTGCTAACTCGAGATCATGAGTAGGATAGTTTTGTTCATGAATTTTCAACTGTCGTGATGCATAGGCAATAACTCTATCATTCTGCATAAGGACACAACCAAGTCCTTTCTTTGATGCATCACTATAAATAACGAACCCATCATTCCCCGATGGTAGAGTCAATATAGGAGAATTGACTAATCTTCTCTTCAGTTCTTCGAAACATTCTTCACACTCTTTTTTCCAAACAAATTTAACCCCTTTACGTGTGAACTTCGTTAATGGGTTAGCCAATCGGGCAAAATTCTGGACGAAACGTCGATAATAACCTGCCAAACCAATAAAACTACATACCTCAGTTATACTCATAGGTGCTGGCCATTCTTGGATTGCCTTGGTTTTAGAAGGATCAACAGAGATTCCATCTTTATAGACAATATGGCCAAGAAAAGAAATCTCCTGAAGCCAGAATTCACACTTGCTAAACTTCCCATATAATTCATGCCTCCTCAGAGTCTTCAAGATAATGCGCAAGTGATTTTCATGATCTTCGTAGGTTTTGGAGTATACCAAGATATCATCAATAAATACCACCACAAATTCATCGAGATACTCCTTGAAAACTCTATTCATCAGATCCATGAATACAGAGGGTGCATTAGTCAATCCAAACGGCATTACGGTAAACTCGTAATGCCCGTACCTAGTTCGAAATACTGTCTTCGGAATGTCTTCCTTCTTCACACACAACTGATGGTATCCAGATCGAAGGTCAATATTTGAAAAGTATTGAGCTCCATGTAGTTGGTCAAATAAATCATCAATATGAGGTAGGGGATACTTGTTCTTTATCGTTATAGAATTGATCTCCCTGTAGTCGATACATAACCTCATATATCCATCTTTCTTTTTAACAAAAAGAACAAGGGCTCCCCATGGAGAAACACTAGGGCGAATAAATCCCTTATTACTCAATTCCTCTAGTTGTTTCTTTAGTTCAACTAATTCTACAGTGGCCATTCTATAAGGGGTCTTTGATATAGGCCTTGATCCAGGAATCAAATCAATGGAAAACTCAACTTCTCGTTCTGGAGGATGTCCAGGTAAATCTTCCAGAAATACATCTACAAATTCTTTCACAACAGGTACATCCTCTATTTGAACATTCCTTTCCTCACCGACAGTTATTTCATTCTCTTCCTCCCCAATAATTGAATTAAGTTGAGCTACTGGGGGTGGATCTAAATAAGAATTAGGTGGTGACGATTCTGCTCTAAAGATAAGGTGTTCCTTATCATTATCATCAAGAATCGTAACCTCTTTCTTCTTACAATAAATCTTCGCATCATAGTCCGAAAGCCAGTCCATACCGAGGATTATATCAAACTCAATCATAGGTATGCCGACGAGATCAGCAGATAAAGAACATTTATGTGCTCTAATGGGGACTGATTCACAAAACTTTGTTGCAATGATACTTCCCTTAGGAGTTTTAACTGACAATTCCCTTATTAAATCAAATTGGAAATATCTAATTTTCTTAGAAAACTGGGAAGATATGAAACAATGCGATGATCCAGAGTCAAATAATGTATTTTCTAAACTTGAGGAAACCATTAAATTACCTGCCACCACGTCTTTCGGAGCTTCTACCTCAGCAGTAGTGATAGCATAAGCCTGGCCTTGATCCCTTGGCCTTTTCTGAGGTAAGTTCTCCTGACGCTTAGGACATGCATTTGCATAATGCCCCATCTCCCTGCAATTGTAGCACTGAACGTTGGTAGCTTCCTTCTTCCCCTTGCAATCACGAGCTTGGTGGCCTTTTTCACCACACTTGTAACAGACTCCCATTCCCTTCAAGCAAGTACCAGGATGTTTCTTCCCACATTTACCACAATATGGATATTCAACCTTTCCCTTCTTCCCCTTATTTCCATTCCCAGATTGATCAGCAGGTCTCTTCTTCTCTTTCTTTGCTTTAAAGTCATAAGACTTATAGAATTCCTTTTCGGTCTTGATAGCACATGAGACAATGTCTTCGTACGATGAAAAGGATTGTGAGACTAATGCTCGACGGAGAAATGGTTTTAACCCATCAAAGAAACGATCAATCTTACTTCTTGGGTTACGTATATAATCACCAGCATACCTTGCTAACCTTGTAAAGTTAGCCTCATACTTTGTGACATTCTCATCCTCCTTCTGTCTCAGACTTAGAAATTGTCTTTCCATATCTGCTCGATGGTCGTGAGGAAAGTATTTTTCTAAAAACAGATCTTCGAACTCCCTCCATTCCATATTTGATACTTTATCATCTTCCTTCATATTTTGAATTAATGACCACCATTGATCAGCATCTCCAGTGAGGCGGTAAACTGCCATGATAACTTTTTCCCTTTCACTGCTCCCAAAGCCTGAAATATTTTCTCTAGGGAATTTATCCATTGCTCAGCTACTAAGGGATTTGTACTCCCATTTAACGTTGGTGGTTGTTGCCTCATGAATCGATCTAACATTTATCCTCCACGTTGTGGATCAGGGTGCTCCATACGGGTAAGGTTATTATTCATAACCTGAGTAAGTTGTCCCAGTATGGTAATTAGCTGATCGGCACCAGTTGCATCACCAGCTCCACTATAATTATCTTGAGCAGGAGGGCAATCCCTACATGGAGTGCGCGCATTGATACGGTTTCCATTTCTTCCACTAGGTTCCATTTCTAAACAATGGCATAAACTAGATCAGTTTATGAATCAAAATACATAATCTCATACTTATAAAACACTTAACATAAATTGAACTATTTATGGATATAATCCATAATCATAAAAATGTTTTCTTTGAGGAAGTATATACTCATAAACCCTTCATAATGATTTGTAAAAAATGAGAGTTATCCTAAGCATATCCCCCGGGAGTGTCGTAACCAAGAGTGCAGCAAGGCCCGTTGTCGTGCACCAGTTCCCGTTTGAGTCTAGCTCAAAGCGGTGTTTTCGGGTTTTACCCCTAGGTACATTTGTGCCAGAGCCGCCTCTACCTGCTCGTATCTAGACAGGGATGTATTGCTCAGAAAACTCACAAAATCTCTACAATACCAAAATTCTAGGAAGTTCTTCTATACTAATCCTCAAAGTTCATCTTAGGTCTACGTGCTCTAATCAGAGTTTATCTAAATCTAGCTTCCAAGGTTTGTACTAAACTTCCTCTGATACCAACTGTAACACCCCGACCCTAGTTACCCAGAGTCGGTGCATTATTACATAACATTGGCATGATCACAAGAAAGATCAAATCTCGAAATACCGATTGGTTTAGTAGCCTTGGAAACACTAGATATATTCATAAGTCTTACATTACATCATAAAATAAAAAAAACTACTACAACAACATATTGTCTCCATAAACCACACTCATATCCCCACATAATATCCCTGCAGGTCATTCATAATTTACTTCTTCACTTCCTGGGAAAAATAAAACATAGAAAAAGGGTGAGCTCAAATGCCCAGTAAGGATAACAATATACCGGAAACTTTCATAAATAAGAATAAACATTTAAGGCTATGTATAACTAAAACAAAAGCCTTTTAAACTTGAACTTCAACATAGTATGGCAAAAGTAAAATGAAATAATGCCATTTACTTGTTCACATGGATATTCTACTAATCGAATAATCACATGCAATATCAATAACCACTTTCATAATGTTGGAATGCATAATGCCAGACTATCATAACCACATAGCCAAGGCCTCGTGCCAAGACTACAAATAAGATTTTGACAAGGCCTTGTGCCAAGACACTAGTTTGTCTCATGAGACCTACCGATGCTTCGAGGAGCTATAGCGGGCTCCACCCGTCACATATTAAGTCCAATGCATTCCCATATGAAAAGGTTTAAACATAACATAAACATTCGTATTAAAAATAGCATACGAAATGTCAATAATTTCACCATAAACTATGAATGGTATAAAAATAGCACATCCACAGTCAAACATATCACAAAACCTTCAATACAATATTGAAGTTTTGTATCATAATAAATCAACTTCAAATAAGCATAAAATCCATCAAAGGATGTTGACATAGATGAAATCAAAGCACTTTTTGGAGAAATATCTCTTTATATTTTTGAAATCATTTAAGAGACATATAAAATAAAAAATTTTCTTGAAAATATTCTTATAAGATTGTAAGGAAAGCTTTGAAGATTTTATAACGGCAGAAAATAACCGCACTCGCCGTATAAGTTAAAAAAAACATTCTTACCTTAATTCTGTCGAAAAGGTTAAAAAGGACCTTGTTTTGAAAATGACGGAAAGATTCCTCTTATAAAAAGTCAAACAAGGGTATAAATGACTTTAACCCAAATTCTTGTAAATAATAAAAATGTTTTGAAATACATTTTGAAGAAACATGGATGTGGATGATAAAGAGATCCCAGTAGATTATTACGTATAAACAACCTCGGATAATGAAGAGATTGTGAAATAACCCTTACCTTGTACTTTTCCTTGGTTGGGGTAGGTTAACCTCCTGTATAATGGTGAAATAATTTTTATTAAATTATACAAGAATCATATACATTAATATGATATCATATATGATCTTTTAATATTGATTTGATAATAATATCTTAGTATTATCATTGTTTCGGGTGTTAACTTACTTGTTTTATTTTATATGTTTTGTTATGTAAGACATGTTTGTAAAGGATAGGTTATATATTATTCATATCCAGAATGATATCAAGTCCTTAAACATCATTTTTTTAAATCATCAAATGATAATTATACTTGAATGGATACGATGGAGAATGAATCTCATCGCGTTCGTGGAGACGGTAGTCCGTACGTACGCACGAGCGACAATATCATTCTTTTGATATTAAAATAATATATAAATGGATGGTATATCATATATAATGAATCATTAACATGTTATATTTATTATTTACATGAGTTACACATCATTATTATACCCATCCAAATAATATTATATTGAATAACAATTACACCATGACGTGGAGACGGTAAGCCGTACGTACGCACGTATGGTGACATGTTATTCAAAGGGTGGATAGAATACTGAATATGGTTGTACCATATTTATAATAACATCACAGTATATATATGATACTGGAGTTATTATTTTAGAATGGTAACAACAAAGGAAGAAGAAGTGGAAGAAGTAATGAACTTGGAAAAAGGGTGGTGAAATCATTACCTCTTCTTCGGGTTCTTCCTTTTGATTTGATCAAAAGGGCTCCTTAGGTTGACTTTCTGATCAAAATAAGGCCTCTAGGTTGTATTGAGGGAAGTTGGGAGAGTATTTGGGCAGAGTTTGGCCGAACCAAAAGGCTTTGAAGGTGTTAAAAAATGAGAATTAGGAGTGCCCTTTTATAAGAGGGGTGAGGGGCACCTTTGGAAAAGCTAGAGATATTAGTTTATAATAAATTCATAATCGGTTTTCAATGGTTCAAAAGTTGATTATTTAAATGTTAAGGTGGGGATGGGTCGAAAACAACTCAACTAATAGAATTTAGAAAGGTTTGGGTACTTATATTAACCTTATCTTTAAGTATTAACTCTAAGTTAATTAGTTTCACTTTTACAATGTTTCTTTGTATTTTTATATAATATGGTTAATAAACTTACTATATACATCCAAGAGACCACCAATTGGTCCATTAATGATGAAATTATCATGTTATAAGTCTCTTGGCCGAACCTTAGATTTTTAGGAATTTAATATCAATTAATAATATAATATTTTTTTTAAGAACTCTTTTATGTCAATTTTGACACTATTCAATAGTTTATTTTTTTGAAACTCATAAAGATTTATTACTTCGAAAAAAGTCAATTAAATCAATCCTAATATATCATATTATCCTATAAAATTATTTTAATTCATTAAAAGTTTCATATTATATTTATTTGGGTATTTATAATATCAATTATTTTAATTTTTCACTATTATAGTAATTAATTCATCATCATTGTGTCATAAATAAATTAAATTATTTAATGTCTAAAAAATATAAATAAAATATCATTATGTATGAAATATTTTTATCTTTATAATGAATATTTATAATCTAAAATCCAACATATATAACCCTATGTAATAATTGTTTTTCTAAAAGATATATGCTTGTGTCATTTTTGTATTCATTTTAACTTAATTAAAATAAAGTGTCCCTATCACCTACAAGTGGCACCATGGGGTCCCCAAATCGACCCAAAGATGCCTATGATCGAACATGTATCAACCAATAAGGCTAGGACACGTTTTAGGGTAATTTAGTATTATTATAATATTATTTTTTAACCCTTATTTACCAGATTTACCCTTAACCATGGTAAATAAAATATTTACCACAGTAATTATTCAAAATGTCTAAAAATAAAAGTTACCTATTTACAGAATTTGGACATCCTGATTCCAAATATGGAATCTATTTTTCTAAATTCAAAACACAGAAGTGACAGAAATTAATTTAAAATTAATTCCCGCTGTCAAAACAAAAAGCGTGTTTTTAAGAGATAATAACTATCAAAAGATTGACACTTGTTTATGTTCGGTTTAATTGTAAAATTATGTCCAATGACCAACATTACATTAAATGGTAAAAATATATTCTAAATATACTTTAAAACCACTCAAATTCATAATTTATCACTATTAATTATTTTGATTTAAAAAGTTGTTTTTAATTAAAATTTAGTAATTTTCACTATTCATCAAAATATGAAAGTTATCCGAAAAGTACCAAAATTTCACCTTAGGCTAAATTTGATATTCCGAATCCAGAAATGAAGTCCATTTTAAAATATAAAATATATATAATTTCGAAAAGTAGGTATTACTATTCATAACGGCTAGTTTGATTGGTGAACTCGGTGTTGCGTACAACACACGCTATCACATTATTCAAAGAGAAGCATACCGTAGAAGCTTGGTGTGTTACATGGGATGGGTCAGTTCAGAGGGTTAGGATTTCCAGGGGGTTAGGGTCAGGGTCTGGGGGTGGGGTGTGGGGGTGGGGGGGTAGGTCAGGGGGGATGGGATGGGTTTGGTTGGGTTGTTAGGGTTTGTGTGTGTGTGTGTATGGGGGGTATTGTTACGATCAATGGGGTATGGGTTGGGGTTGGGATTGGGGTTAGTGGGTCTGATTTTCAGGGGTGGGGTGTTTGTGTTATGGTTTGGGGGGTGGATTTTGGTTTGGGTTGGGGGGGTGCTTAGGTTTAGGGTCATGGGGGGGGGGGGGGGGGGTGGGTTAGGGTCAGGGGGGATAGAATGGGTTAGGTCAGGGGTTAGTGTTTTTGAGGGGGGGGGGGATTAGTGTTAAGTTGGGGGGGGGGGGATGGGTAAGTGTTAGGGATGGGGGTTGGGGGGGTTAGGGTTAGTTATGGGGGGTGTTAGGTTTAGTGTCCATAGGGGGGGGGGGTAGGGTTAATTTTGGGAGGGGGGTTGGGTTAGGGTTTTGGTTGGGAGTTCTTGGTTAGGGTTCAGGGGGGGTTAGGATCAGATGGTTAGGGTTAGGTTTGGGGGATTGATTTAGTGTCGGGGGGGGGGGGACTGGGGTTAGGGTTTGGGGGAGGGCAGGGGGTTTGAGTAAGGGTTGTGGGGGGGGGTGGTAAGGGTTATGGTCTAGGGGTTAGGGTTAATTTTGGGGGGAGGGTTAGGGTTGGGGGTTAAGGTCGGTGTTGGGATGTGGGGTTAGGGTTATCATCGGGGGGGGGGGGGGTAGTGTTAGGGTTGGGGGGGTTAGGGTCAGCGGGGGGGGGGGGTTAGGTTCAGCGGGGGTGGTTAGGGTTAGGGTTGGGGGAATTATGGTTGATGGGTGGGGGATGGGATAGGGTTAGGGTCAGGGTGGGGTGGGGTAAAGTGTGGGTCAGGGGGGTGGGGTGGGTCAGGAGGTGTTAGAGTTAGGATGAAGGTGGTTAGGGTTATGGTTAGGTGCGGGGTGGGTGGGTTGGGGTTTGGGTTAAGGGGTTCGGGTTATGGTCTTGGGGGGTTATAGTTAGGGGAAGGGGTGTTAGGGTTTGGGTTGGGGGTGGGTTAGGGTGGGGGTGTTAAGAATAGGTTGGGGTAGGGTTAGGTTGGGGGGTTAGGGTTAGGTTATGGTGGGGAGGGTTACGTTGGTGGTTAGGTTGGGGGGATGAGTTAGGTCAGGTGTGTGTGTGGGGGGGGGGGGGGTTAGTGTTAGGGGGTTAGGTCATGGGGGATGGTTAGGGTTGGGGGTGGTTAGGGTTGTGAGGGTAGGTTTCAGGGGTGGTGGTTAGGTTTTTATGGGTAGGGGTTTGGGTTTGGGGGATTTATGTTTAGTTCCAGGTGGGGGGGGGGGGGGTTAGGGTCTGGTGGGGTTTAGGACATAGGGGGGGGGGGGGGTATGGTTAGGCCGGGGGTCGGGGTGGGTGGTGTTGGTGGGTTAGTGTTAGGGTCGGTGGGGGGTGGGGAGCGTCGGGGGGTGGGGGTTAGGGTTAGGTTCATGGGCTTGGTGTTGGTTAGGTTTAGGCTGTGGTGGTGGGGGTAGGGTTAAGTCGGGGGTTGCGGTTGGGGGGTTAGGGTTAGGTCATGGGGGGGGGGGGGTAGGGTTTGGTCGGGGGGTTAAGGCATGTGGGGGTTATAGTTAAGTTATGGGGGGAAGAGTTAGGTTGGGGATTAGGTTTGGGGGTCAGGGTCATGGTTGTGGGGTGGGGTTGGGTTAGGTCAGGGTGGGTGGTGGGGTGGTTAGGGTTATGTCGGGGGGGGGGGGTAGGTTAGAGGTTGGGATGAGGGGTTAGGGGTTAGGGTTAGGTTTGGGGGTGGGGTTAGGGTTGGCGGGATAGAGTTACGCTTAGGTTCAGTGGGGCTGAGGGTTAGGTTCTAGAGGGGGGGGGGGGGTTAGGTTCGATGCGAGTGGGTGGGGGTTGGGGGTTACAGTTTGGATTAAAAGGGGGGGTGGTTGAGGGTTAGGTTCGATGGGGGGGGATATGTTTAGGTTCTATGGGTGGGGGGAGTGTAGTTTTTAGTGGTGGTGGTGTGGGGGGGGGGGGTTATGGTTAGCTTCAATGATGGGGTGGGGGTGGGGTAAGGTTAGGTTAATGGGGGAGTTTAGGTTTGTGGGGGGGGGTTAGGGTTAGGTTCACGAGAGGGAGGTTAGGGTTAGGTACAGGAGGGGGTTAGGGTTAGGTTTATGGGGTTTGGGTTACATCTAGGTTTGTGGAGGAGGGGTTAGGGTTATATTCGGGGGTGGGAGGGTATGGTCGGGGGGTATTTTTAGGTTTGAGGGTGGGGGGGGGGGTTAGGGTTAGGTTCAGGGGGAGTGCATGGCCAAGGGTTAGGGTCAGGTTTGGGGGGGATAGAGTCAGGCAGGAAGGGTAGGGATAGGTTCATGAGGGGGGGGGGGGGTTAGGAGGTTTACGGATAGGTTCAACATGGTTGGGGTTAGGTTTGGGGGGGTTATGGTCAGGTTCGGGGGGGGGGGGGGGGTTAGGGTCGAAGGGGATAGGTTTAGTGTTAGGTTTGGGGTGGGGTAGGTTTGGGTTCGGGGGGGGGGGGGTGTTATTTTAGGGGGGGTTATGGTTAGGTTCGATGGGGGGAGGGGGTTGGGGTTAGGGTTGGGGGGGTTATGTGGTTAGAGTTAGGATCGTAGGATGGGTTAGGGTTAGGGTCGGTGGGTGTGGGAGTTAGGGTTAGGTTCGAGGGTGGGGGGCTTTGAGTTAGGGTGTCGGGGTTGGGGGGTTTATGGTTAGGGTTACGTTTGGGGGGGGGGGGTTACGGTGAGGGTTAGGGCAGAGGGGGTGAGGGTAGGGGTTAGGGTTACGTTCGGGCGTACTGTGTTAGGGTGTCAGGGGGTGGGGGTGAGGGTGGGGTTGGGTTCAAGGGTGGGGGCAGGTCAGGGTTATGTTCCATGGGGGTTAAGTTTATTTTAGGGGGGTGGGTTATGATCTTGGGGGGGGGGTTAGGTTAAATTTGGGGGGTTAGGGTCGGGGTTAGAAGGGATATGGTTAGGTTCGGGGGGGTAAGGGTTGGGTAGGGTTAGGGTTGGGGGTGTAAGGGTCGGGTGGGGAGTTAGGTTCAACAATGTGGTAGGAATAGGTTTGGATCAAGAGTGGGGTGAGGTTATGGTTAGGTTAGGTTTGGGGGTATGGTGGTAGGGTTAGGTTTGGGGGGGGTGTTTGGGTTAGGTTTGGGTGGTGGGGGTTAGGGTTTGGTTTGAGGGGTAGGGTTAGGTTCGTGTGGTGGGTTAAGGTTAGGTTTGGGGGGGTATTTTTAGGGTTAAGTGGTTGAGGGGGATGGTAGGATTTGGTTTAAGGGGGTTAGGATTTGGTTTGGGATAGGATCAGGGGGGTACAGTTAGGTTCTGGAAGGGTGGGTAAGGGTATGTTCATGAGGGGGGGGGGGGTGGATAGGGTTTTTTTAGATTTGACGGGGTGGGGGTTAGGGTTAGGTATGGGGGCTTAGGGTTAGAATTGGGGGGGTGGGGGTTACGTTCAGTGGATAAGGTTAGTTTCAGGGGGAGGTGAGGGTTAGGTTCTGGTGGTGGGGGGGAGTTGGGGGGTAGGGATACGAGGTCAGAGGGGTTAGGGTTAAGGGGCTAGGGGGTTATAGTTTAGGGTTTAGGGTGGTTAGGGATATGATTATGAGGTTGGGGATGGGGAAGGTTATAGTTAGGGTTAGGGTCGCAGGGGGGGATTCATGTTAGGGTTGGGGGGGGGGGGTTATGGTTAGGGTTTAAGGTAAGATGGGATTGTTTTAGGGTTATAATTTTATTTTAGGTGTGTGTGATGGGGGGGGGGTGGGTTGATGGGTAATATTAGTCCTATGTTTTGGGAATAAGTTTATGTTTGGTGTGTGGAGGTTATGGATTAGGTTCTTTTTCCTTATAAGGTTTCACACAACACATATCTTGTTTGAGATGGGGTGTAGGTTAGGGGATTGTGTTTAGTATAGATCTCTCTATGTGTGTGTGTGGGGTGAGGGCATGTTTTAGGGGTAAGATAGGGCTTATCTTGGGGGAATAAGCTTATGTTTGGTGTGTGTGTGTGGGGGGAGGGTTATGGATAAAGTTATTCTTCCATCTAAGGTTTAATTCAATACATATCTTGCATAATACCTCTATCTTGGAGGCCCATTTGACTCATCATTTTTGAAGATAATTTCCTCAAAAGATGATGGTACATGGGCCCCACATCCTCATTATATACATAACATGAATGAAAATAGATTCATAATACCAATTAGGTTTCAATAGAATTGAAATTGTGATGAAATGCCATACCTCACAGTTCAACTTAGTTGAAAAATATCTCACCTACTATATAATAATTTTAGATTAATTATAATCAGATGATATAAAAATATAAAAATATATAATATCATATATTATCTAGTTATAACATCTTATCACCCGTTTTTAAATAGTCTTTCATTATTATCATTCGCTCGTGTAATAACTGCATCATTTTTTGTGTATGTTTTGATTCAGCGGATATGGTTCTTTTGTATTAATAATTTATTATAATATAAATAATTTTTATGATGATATAAACAACATAAACATTAATTTCATACATATTTATGATCTTATATGAAAATATATATTGAAAAATTATTCATATGACTTCATGGAGGTGGTAGTCCACACATACACATTAATGATATTATCATTTTTAGAAAGAGAAAGGGTAAGGAAGTATATTAAATTTAAATAATAAAAATTGTATCCAAAATATGATATATATTCATTATTTTCATCATAATGACCATTCATGTGAGGTAGTTATAGAAAACAAATTTCATCAGTTCATGATGCGATAGTCTGCCGTACACATGAGTGATCATTTTATTTCCAATTAGATAGAAAATGAGATGGATAAATATTACACCACTAATAAAATTACATCTAATTATATGGTAGATAATTTTGTTATTATATTTTAATGTTTAATACAAAATTGAAGGTGTAAACTAAGAAGAAAAATGAAAATGTTCTGTTAAAATGGTTAACTATTCATTAAATGAGATCCTTTAGATATTCTATTAAGAACCCTAGGGATGGTAATTTTGGAAGAAAATAACCAATATATTTTGTATAAGGATATTTGGGAATTATTTTAGTAGGGTTTTATTAAGAAATATTTCTCAATGTGGTGTGAAGAATAGATGAGACGTGGTGTCCATTTATAGTGAATAAAATGACACACTTTGAATTACTTAAAAATATTATTATACATTAAATTATATTTCAAGTTAAAGTTCAAATAAGTAGATATAATTTCAATTTAAATATATTTCATGTTTAAATACTTTCAAAAAATAATTTTTTGATAGGATTATGTGCCATTTATAACCATTTCTTTTAGTTTAACTCCATCACTAACCAATTATAACTATAACCATGTTAAGTACATTTTCATTTTTAAGGATTATAAATTTACTTATAAGTTAAAAAATTGGGTAAAAAAGGTAAATAGATGATTTTTTTTACCATAACACACCCCTTGTATACATTCAAGTAATTATGATTTTTAAAACATTTAATCATATATTATTTAACATAAAATACCATTAATGATATTTTTTGAACTATTAACATATTTTTACTTGAAAGACAAAAATTTTGGAATGTAATTATAATATAAACTCTTTAACAATTAATTATACATTATTAGTTACAATAAAATTCATGTTACAACATAATTAATCCAAAAAATATTACTTTATATATATTTTTAAATAATTAACATCCATTTTTCTATTGCCATCATAAGAATTATTTCAATGCTATGTAACAATTTAATGTACTTATAACATCAAAAAAATAAAATATTAGTTATCATTATAAAATTAAATTAATATTGATAAAAATATAATTTTATATTCATTCATAACATATTATTATCCCTATGGGAACATGTAAGAGAAATTAATATCAATAGAGTGACATTTTGTAATTTTATTTTACATAAAATAATATTAAAGAATTTATAAAAAATGGAACTAACTTGACATTTCATAGACTATTAGATGAGTATAATTGAACTAATATCATAATATAAAAATAAGTTATGCTTTATAAAAAAAATAAAGCCTTGTTACATTAACGTTTAACATTAATTACTTAATTTAACTTTACCAAGGTGACAAATATTTAACATAGTTACTATTCAAAATCTATAAAAATAAATGGGAAATATTTTATAAATTTCTACCTCATAATTAAAAATACTTAATCCAAATTTAAATATTAAACTTATATAGTATAATGAAATAAAATTTAATATAAATGGGTAAATCTAAAAGAAAAATAGTTTTTAGATAAATGTCTTTTTAATCCTAATAATGAACTTATACCAAAATTTAGTCTAAGTATTTTTCTTATGAAATTAATTATATTATATATAATTAACTAATAATTATGTTACATTAATATAATATTAAAAATATAATGTTAATTTGAAAATAAATGAGTTAATGAAAATAAATGATCGTATTACAAAAAACTAAAATCTTCACTATTAATGAAAAATAAATATTTTTAGAAAACAAAATCACCTTAATCTAATATTGAAACGATGATTTCAAATATGATATTAAATTAGTGAAATTAAATTTATAAAAATGGTATAAATTAATTTTAATGTGCGTTCACAAAAAGAAATAAACATAATTTTTGAAGAAAATATATTTTTGAAGCATAAAATAACTTTTTTGAAAATTGAGTACTTATTTTTTATGAATTATTAAATATATTGTATAATATATATATATATATATATATATTTAATAATTTATTTATTCCCTATAAATTCCACTAATTTAACACTTAAGTTGTAATGGTCACATTGAAATAATTTTTTTAATATATCACAGTATGCCTAAAAATCATTCTTTCATGTGAAGTAGTATATCGAGATTATTATTAATTAAACCTAAAATTTTGATTTTTCATATTATCCCTCCCTTAAATAAATTGCATCCTTCAAATATTTTAATATCAATAATCATAGGATCAATATTTAAAATATTTTTTTTTGAAAACCTACATTGTACAAAGGAATAATAAAAAATCCTTTAAAAAGGGGAAGTGGACAACATAATGGTTACCTAAAATAACACATAATAAGGTTCCCATAAAAGGATAAATTTTTTGAAAAGTTAAAATAAGAGAATTAGTAGAAATAATTGTGTCCAAGGGATAATAGAGTGTAATAGAGAACATTATCAGGAGAAAGTTAATGATAACAAACCCATAAATTAGTAAGGGAAATATTAGTCCTATCAATAGATTAGAAATTATTGTAATATAAAAACATTTTTATTTCAAGATCATTTTCATATATATTAAGGAATATTTTTAACTCAAAATAGTGAACATGTAAAAATATACTTACATTATTTCTTTCAACTTTCTATGATTTTTTTGTTGAATATTTTAATTAGTTTCCACATCCGATTCTAATGATTAACGACTAAGAGAAAAATTTTTATTCTTGAAGCATTGATATCAATATTTTATGTATTAATAGATCAATAAAAGAATAATAATTTATTTAACATGTCTCAAAAATTATTATAACAATTTAATATAATTATCAATGTAGATAAACCTTCATGTGAATAAGAAATACATTAATTCCAAAAAAAATAAATAATAACACCCATATAAATGATAAAATATTTTTACCATTAAATTATAATACCATACGTTCAACATATATTAATATATCCACCATATAATATTTTATAAATACAAAATTAATTAAATCCCAATGACTAATAAAATAATATCAAATTAAAATATTAGTATAAAAATCACGTGTGAATACAAATAATATTTGTGATCTTATTAGAGGCCACTTGTTATATTCTAATTAAAAATAGATACCAACTAAGTGTTTTCATTATAAACATAACCCTTGGAGTGTTAGGGTATGATTAAATGTCCTTATATGTTATAAAATATTATGTTGTTCTGAAATAAAATAAAGAATTGTCTCACTTTTAGTTTATGAAAAAAGTACATTCTATAAAAAATTTTTGGATTTCAACATCATTTATGATAATTGAAGAAGTTAGAAATTTTTCTGTTTTCCTTTTCATAGGTAAAGACCCTTTCCTCTTAAGGAATAAATTTTCATAGTTCCCTATCTCCTTAGAGTTGAAAAACTAGACAATGGTGCCTCGTTGTTTCTCTTACACTCATGTGCATAATATGCATTCTATCCATAATTTAATAAAAATCTCATTCCATTCAAGAACATACCAGGGGATTTCATTCCAAAATTATTAAATGTTTGGAATTACAGTAATCCATTTTTCCTTGTTTCATCATTTTAAATTAAAATGTGATCTGCTGTTCACTTTTTATCTTGTATTAATTTTAAAATATATCACTTGGGGTTTTTTTTGTCTTCCTTGATGCCAATTAATATCATATTATAATTTACTGAAAAAATTTAAGAGTGTAACACCCTAAGATGGCTTAGATTTATCCCACAGATGAAATAATAAATACTAAAATATGGATTATATATATAGTCTAAAAAATTTCTTTTTAATCTTGTGATGTTTTATTTACACTTAAAAAAACTATCCTCTTACCTATCCCTAAATTTAAAAATACCCTTTACTGATCAACTTGATTCCCATGAAGAATATATTTTTTAGAGAACATGTACATAAATTCTCTTATTCCATACCCTATATTTCCTCATCCACTTTATTATTTTGAATCAATATCCACCATTGATTAAAATATCTATTTAAATAAAACTCTACTAGAATAATAATTTCCCTTTAATTACATCCAAAATCTTGAAATATAATTTCAAGGGACCCAATCCATGGTTTATCAACATTCATATTAGTAGTTACATTAATGTAT
The DNA here is from genome assembly GCA_963277665.1 of Viscum album. Taxonomy (NCBI): domain Eukaryota; kingdom Viridiplantae; phylum Streptophyta; class Magnoliopsida; order Santalales; family Viscaceae; genus Viscum; species Viscum album. Next base: position 341,497,380 of record OY728167.1, read on the forward strand.
AAAGGTTTATACTATATGAATTTTTTGAACATTGTACTATCATACGGTGAAGAAAAAGGATGATCCATATAACCAAGATTAATAGTCATAATATTCATTTAATTTTGTATTATATTCTTATCTACAACTTTAGTCTTATATACTTGTTAATAAGGAAAATACTTACATAGATTTTAGGTGTTTATATGTTTCCCATTACTTCCAATATGCATCATTTTTTACAGTGGAATACATTATATTTTTTCAAAATTTTATGAATCATAGAGTATAATTCTAAATATTGTGAAACACAACACATAAATTGAATATTTAAAAATATATAATATCAAAATCATAATCTTAGTATCAATGGAAATTTAATAAAATCATAAAATATATTTTCAAATTTTTAATAATTGTTTATAAAGGCCATTTGAATCAACCAAAGAATATCATCTTTGAGTCTTGTACCATGTGTCCAAAAAGGTTCCATTCACTGTTCACCATAATGATGTCTGAGATATACTCAACTAAATCTTTTTTGGGTTATTACTAATGGATGCATCTTTTCCAAAATTAGGTCTAAATTTAGTATCTAGGATGGGATGTATTTTTTAGGAAAACCAAAAAATCTCAACCTTACCAAAATTTTATGATATTATTCTATAATTAGAATTATATTCTATGTTTTTCATATGGTTGTGTTCTCTAACAATTTTTTTCTTAAATCTAGTTCACAAGAATTCTACTAACGTTCTCTGATACCGAATTTAACAAAACCCACTCCAATAACCCATATTTTATGTCTAATTTATTACATTTTCATCTTATATAGGGGATCACATCCCTATGGATCAATGAGTTTAGTAGTCTTGATAAACCAGATACATACATGATTCCCATTTTAAATTGGAAATGAAATATGAAATATAGTACAATTATTTATTCTGTATACTTGAAGATCATTCATAGATTCATGATTCATGTCTTGAGCCAAATAAAAACATAAGGGTGAGCACAAATTATCGGTAAGTGTTTTCTATTGTAGAATATTTCATGAGTAAATAAGGCAAAATCACCAGGGATAGTTAAATAAAACAAAAAATAATCCATTTAATCAGTAAATTGAGAATGAAATTCATCCATTTATAATATCAATATAATAATCACATGGATAATAGTAACTGATTTCATAAAAAAGAAAATTCATATTTTTGGGCATCATGATTATGAAATTATACGAATCTGTTTTCAAATATGGATTGGTATACACCAAAACCCTATTTTTGTAGGCTATAAAACCGGTTTGTCTCATCAATGATGTTAATGCATCAAGGAGAAATCTATAACTGTTCCCCACCTGTAATTTCATGTCAATTGAAATTAAAATATATTAAATGATAAATTTAATTCTTAAGCAACATTACTTATCAAAAAATATTTATATGGAGTAATGAATATAGAATATCTATATTACCATAGCTAAAAAAATAAATTTCATTGTAAAAAACCATATGTAAAAATGATATATTATTTCAGAAATAAGATTAAACATGATATATATAATATTTATATGGAAAATAAATTTATTATCCAATGATATAAGATCACCAATAGGTGAATATTTCATGAGAAAGTCCTTGATAAAAAAATCATGACATGAGAGATGACCATCAATTCTTTAAAGAATTAGATTTCAAAGTAAAAAAAGCCTTTTAGAGAATAGAAGAAAATTTAAGAGAACAATTTAACATAAATTTTTAATAAATAATTTCCCTTATAAAACCATAGAAAACTTGTAGAAAAATCTTAATATCCTAAAATCATTATGGTGGTAGGAAAATAAGTTAATGTCATATACGTTTAAAAGACACATTTTTTATTACTTTTCATAAATGAAAATAAAAAATGAAACTTTTAGAAAAAAATATAATTATTCTTTTCAAACCTTGAAAAAATTAAATTATAATAGAAAATATCCCTTATTAATTATTTGAGTAAATAATAATGGAATTTTTTAAAACATTTTTGGAAAATATGGACATGGAAGAAAAATATACCCGATCAAAAAAAGAAATGAGATAAAATTTTATTTTAAATATTTCATTTCTTTGTTAAACTTAAAAGTAGAGGAAGGGTTTGAATAAAACATAGTAACTCATTAAATATCCATTGGATAATCAAATATTTGGATTTTATGAAGGATATATTATATGAATCATTCCAGAAATCCCAAGAAAATGATATTGAAAAATAAATTCATACCTCTTTATAAACTTTTAAATTATAACCCCTTGAATGAGTAAAATTTATTTGAAAATTTAATTTCCATGAATAAATATATCTTAATTTTATATACATAAATGGGTAATTATATGTACCACATAAAATAAAATAGGTGCATAATACGAAATATATCTCAATGGAGTGGAAAATGAGACAAAATCCCTTAACTCATGCTTCCACCTTGTTAAACATTATTTATCATCTTGTATAATAAATTTATATTTATTATAACTACATTATATAATCATATAAATATCTATAATATCATATATTATCCATTTATAACATCTTATATTCCATTTACTTAGAATATTTTTTTATTATCATTATTTTGGGTGCTAAGTGCTTCATTTTTCATGTATGTTTTCTTTTTTTAGTTATAGTCACTGTGTCTGGATCATGGACTAATCATATTCAGAATATTAATCTTAATAAAATAATTATACATATTAATTTTATACATTTTTAAAATTATATGTGAAGAAAGGGCATGAAAATTAAATCATATCCCTTCGTAGAGGTGGTAGTCCACACGTACGCATGTGTAATGTTATCATTTTATAATTGGTGAAAGGTTAAGGAAATATATAATATCGTAAATTTATATAATAATAATTATGTAATAAATATAATATATATTCACTAGTTCCATTATTGTAAATAGACATGTGAAACGATGATGGAGAGAAAACTACCTCAGTTCACGAGGCAGTAGTCCACTATACACATGAGTGATATATTAGTATATAGGAAATATTAGTGTTATTATATTTGAATGGTAAGAGAATAATTAATGTTTTAAAAATAAGAATAAAAATTAAAGTGTTTGGTTAAGATGGTGACCTATTATTTTAAAGTGCACACTTATATCTCCTCTTAAAAACCATAGGGTTAGTATCATGGGAGGAACACCACCTCTAGAATTTGTATAAATATGTTTGGGATAGATTTTGGAATGTTTTTTGAGATAAAATTTCCATGGTGGTGTGAGAAATAGATAATAGGTGGTGTCATTTTATAATAAAGGAAATTCGGGGCTTTTTGGATTCATGTTTTGTAGCTTGGTCATCCCAGGGGGTGGAAAATCTATGGCTAACGATTGTTACTTGATGATAGATATTGATGATCTGAAAAGGCATGACGGTGAAGAGCTATCACTGATGACATGACTGCAAAAGTAATGAGAAGTGGAGACCTTGGGATGATATGTGGAGAGATTGATATGCGGTTCGATAGCCTAATTTACAAGGTGGTTCCAAGCATGCAACTAGGATGTGTAATTGATTACTTAAAATGGGATTTGTATCAATGGGCTATTGATCCACTCAATTATAAGGCCGTGTGCCTCTAGTCCTTTGGGATTGTAATGGGTTCTCCCTTTCCCCATTCAAAAAGGTATTTCTATTTTTCTTTTCTTATTTTAAAGGGGCTACTCCCAAACTATTTTGTTTATAATATATTATTTAATATAAACTAAAATTAAATTCATTTTAAGAATTATTCACATATTTTGACATTAAAGGAATCCATATAGAATTGGAATTCTAATAAAAACACTACATACATAAATTATACATTATTATTGAAAAAATTCCAATAAAACCATAATTTATCCAAAACATATTACTTTTGATGTTTTTAAAAATCATTTACTTTGATTTGACTACTACTTGCACATGCACTATGTCAGCGTTGTGTAAGAATTTAAGTTAATTATAACATCAATAAGAATAAAAAATAAATTACCATCATAAAAATAAATTAATTATGATCAAAATAAAATTTTATATTCATTCATAACATCTTATTATCCCTATAATGACATATAAGTGAAACCAGAAGTAAGTGAGTAGTATTTTTTAATTTTCCTTTACATAAAATAATATTTAGGTCATTTTCAAATAATAATGGAACCCAATTGAAGTATATTAGAATATTCTATGTGGATAATCGAAAAAATATCATCCAATAGAAAAAATATATTATTTAGATAAATTTTATATTTTTATCACATTATTTTCAACCTGAATTACCCGATTTACCCTTATCGAGGTGTCCAATAACCACCACATATATTATTCATAAAGATTAATAATAAAATTTGAATATTTATCAAATTTGAACCTCCTGATTCAAAATTTAGAATATATTTTTCATTATTAATTTCTCAAAAGTTGAAGAAATAAATTTTAATATAAATGTGTAAAATACAAAGAGAGATAACTTATAGAAAAATATGTTTTCAAACTTAAAAATGAACATATATACCAAAATCAATTATAATGTCAATTATTTTTTTAATTAATTACATTATATATAATATAATGAGGCTTATTTTACTTAAATATAACATTAATTATAGAATGGAACTTTAAAATTACTTGATTTAATGAAAATAAATGATAGTTTTTCAAAAATCATAGTTTTTCAATATTAATTGAAAAATGATATAGTTAGAAAAATATCAAAAATTCACCCTAATATAATATTAACATGATTATTTCTAGAATCATATTCATTTTATAAAACAAAATTAATTAAAATGGAAAGAATTAATTATAACATTCATGCACAAAAGGAAATAGAGATCAATTTTGAAGAACACAACATTTTAATGCCTAAAATTACTTAACAGAAAATTCATTATTAATTTATTATGAATTAAAAAATAAATTATATAAATAAATTATAAATAAATTTTTAATTTGGTTATTCATATTCATATCTCCAATTTAATGATTTTTATAATGGTAACATTTTAATAATATTTTTATAGTATATCACAGTTCACATAAAGCTTGGTATTGTTTGTTATGAAAACTCTAGATATTATTATTATTTTAAAATAATTTCTTTGGGTGTTACATGCATTTCACAAATATTGGGTTACCTACTCAATGACTCCTTCCACCAAACATTTTTCGGCGCATGTATGAGTGCTCATGGGATACACAAGCATTTGAATCGGGTTCACTCATGAAAACCTTATACATATGACCAATATCCTAAACCCTCACACTCAATACCTACACTCCAATAATGGGTGATCAAGTCCCTAAGTCAATAAATAGGTTTAAGTAAAATTAATTATTTATAAACCCCATACAAAAGAGTAATGTAGTGAATAATGGATAATCCATAGGTAAGACTTCCAATTGTGTGTGTGACAAGTGGAGAAGAAACAATTCCCTATAAAATAGTAATATAAATATATTAGTAGTGATGTGAATGAAGGAAATGATGGTGGTGAGTGGAAACAGTAAAAATCATGATATTAATAAGTAATAATACAATAATGTTAGTATAAAACATATATCAATAGGGAACAATCTATAAGTGAAGAAGGGGAATTTGGTTGGATGGTATTTTTTTATGTATTCATTCAAGAATAAATAGTATTAGATCTAGTGAAAATATAATGATATATTTTATCAAATGAAAAACCAGTGGGTGAATGGAACATGAATTCTCTAAACTATAACATAAACTAATAAACTAAATGATGATATCAATTTTGTGTTGTGACCAAATTCTATGTTAATAATAATTTTCTACCTTTGATGAGATATCTGAATTTTTGATAGATTTTTAGATGACCAAATAATAACATATATATATATATATATATTTGGGAATAGTTCTCACTAGTTTTGATGTTTTAAAATTATTTAAAACATTGAATAATTGATAAGAGGGTAGGTTCTTGTATTAAATTACGTAAGAATGAAATTATTTTACTAACTAGCATAATCTCATTACCCTATTTCATTTAAGAACAATATAATTTTTAGGCGATCAAATGGTTTTGATAAGTTCAAAATAGGAATTGTAATAGATGAAGATAAAGATTTAGGGAGTGAAATGAATTTCATATTAGGAGAGATCCAACTCCTTCCATGCTCCACTAGTAGTATGCTTCATGCTCCTCCAATGGTCTCCCTTCATTATCCCCTCTGGTGTATCTCTGATCAATCTTTATCTCCATTGTTTCCATATTATAGACTATTTACCATATCCATCTCCTTATTTAGTTCAAAATTCTTCTTTATAATAAATTATTGTTCATGCATCAATACTCTACTCCAAGAAAACTATCACATCCCTAAAATCTCTCTACAAGATCCATATGTCAACTTCACTATAGAGAATCCTCACTTTCTATGACCTTATCCAAGAACCCATAACCTAATGAATTCTCCATGAAATTTCACATAAGAAGTTTCCAGATCACATTTATAGATTATCACCATGTTAAATGTTCAGTGGTTGGGATTAAAAATAGTTCATTTTTCTCTAATCTTTTCTTCCCTGATTCGGTTCCCATGATCACATTCATTTGCTTAAATTTTCATGATTTAGGAAGACCAAAGGAAAATGAGTGAATTTTACCTTGGGATGATATTGTCAATTTGGGAAGTTATGAATTTCTCCTTGCAGGCTCTTGATACCCTTGATTTATTTTCCTAGAATTTTTTATATATTTGGGCTTCATATATAAATTTATTTCTTTTTTCCATTTAGGTGCAGCCCAAATTTAATTTCCACTCAACCAAAATTCCCTCCCATGGCCACTCTGATTTTTTGAAATATTTTATTTTATGTATTCAACTTCATTTCATATTACCTATCTTAATATTGAACATAAATTCAATTTATAACTAGCTTTAGGCTCTACTAAATTATACTAATAAACCATGGAATGAACAAAATAATTTTCCCTCTTCTTTGATTATCAATATTTTTTCTTCCTCAAGCTATGATTCAATGACCAAAATTGAAACCCCTATTGATTATTCAAGCCTTATTCATTCTAAACTTTAATTATTCATCATCAATCAAATTCAATATCTTCATAGTGGGTCATCGATATTTCAAATCCACAAGTTATTATTTTATGTTCGTTTTAGTATTATATTAAACATGTTAAATGCGTGTCACATTGAAATTGTGGTCGAAACATTAGGGAGAATTCAAGGACCCTCCATTCACCGATTAAAATATATTATATTTTTAAGTTAATTATGGTTAATCGACTTTGAGAGACTTATATAGATTTTCATTGGTCAATTTTTTGGATTTATTCAGAAAAAACATGCTTCAATGAAACCATACGGATCTACCAATGAGGATTCAACTCCATTCATCCATAGTCCTCAAACCACTTGGTCTTCTTACTTAAAACATGTAGAATTTCAATCAAATGATCTCTTTTTATTATTACCATCGATTGGAATGACATGGGTTCATCAATATGTAGTTTGTCTCATGGTCATCTTCAATATCCATAGGAAGCTCAGATACATGAAATATTTGAGTCTTGTTTTCTCTTATAGGTAAGCGCAAGATGGTTTTAGTTGTGGATATTTAGTTACAACCCCAAAAATCTTGATCTATCTTTAGTGAAAATCTATTTTGTTTCATACTCAACTAGGTGAGCTTGGAGTTGTTGGTGAGGTTCGTTAACTCACTCGAGTTTTGGAATAGCCTCATGTTTTACCTTTATGGAATTGTACCCCTGGTTTGTCTTCTTTTATAAATTAATTCCCGGATTCACCCATCCTTGGTTTCGAATCCACATATCTGGAATGTATATAAATAATATATTGAAATTTTTTACCTATAGTGGGCTCAATATTCCTTTTCTATTCAAATATGTTGGGAATTATTTAACCATCAACATCAAATTTTATCAATAAAGAAAAAGAATTCTAATATTCATACTCTTCACTTTGGTTCATCAAGAAGACTAGTCCATATCATAGCTTAAAGAATAAATGGAATCAGGTTATTATTCATCTAGAATGGTTTAAATTTTTCTTTAACCAATTTTAAGGTGTGGTCGATTAGGTTATATGCACCGAACTTATATCACAATTGACTATAATAGTGGATTTAGATTGTTTGTCTCATGTAATTCCCCACAATCGCTCTATCACTCAAGATTTTTTTTCCAAGAATTTAATTTTGTGTAGATTTCATTGCCTCATGTGGTGATAATGCGGTCAATTTATAAGTTTACCAAAATTAATCCTATGGTGGCTTGAGTTAGACTGGTTCGGTCACTCCATACCTTCGGAAAGCTTATAGCTTCGGTTTATATCACCTTATGATATCTCCTTCCATTTTCAATTTTTTAGGTATGAAGTCAGCTATAATTTATTACTCAACATTTGGTATATTTCATTTATTAATTCTTCATGTGGTTTCTACAAGAGATTGTCACTTTTTCACATGAAAAGTTGATATTTTCTTTTGAGTCACTCCAAAAGGATGTCATTTTTTAACATCCAGCCACTTGGATATAGACACACCCACTCTGAACCTTTTCTAAATTATCATCATGGATTATAAAAAAAATAGAATTCCATATTAAATAAAAATTATCAATTCATAAGAAAACATTTCAACAAATATGATAAATTAATTTTTTTTTAAATGATTCCAACAAAAAAATTGTAAAATAAAAAATGGTAAAAAATAATAGAATTAATTCTAAAAATTAAACAACAGATTAAAAAAATCAAAAAATTATTTCAAAATTATATTTTAAAAATTACAATAACAATTGTAAATTAATATTTTGTTTAAAAAAAATAATGTATTTAAATAAGTAGATTTTAAAATTTTCATCATAGAATAATAATAGAATTATTTTGTGAATAAGAACATCATCAAAAATCAATTATAAAATTATTTTAAATTAATATAACATTAATTTTTGTTTATTAAAATATATGAAAATTAAAGAACAGGGAAATTAACAAATTATCCCTTAAAATACACATTTTTTATGAATATTAACAAAGAATTTTATTTTTTTAACAAAACACCACGTTTTGAATCATAATCCTTTATAAGACAAATATCACACTGAAACTTATTTATTTCATAAAAAGTGACATGTAAAAAGAAATAAAATAATAAAAAATCAATGGGTTGGATGGCTCATTTCCTTCTTCTCTGAAGTAATGAAAACCTCATATCTGGCCCATATCACATTGCATGAAAAGGGACATTTCTATCTCTATTTCCCTATAAAATAATTTTCAGAGGGGATATGTAAGACCCAACCAAAACATTTTTCAAGAAACTAAATTTTTCCCCCTCACTGAGAAGGTAGGATCCATGTATCCATATCTATTGTAAACCTACCTTGGAATACGAAGCATTATATGTATTCCTCAATAATATCAGATCTACAAGAATTTAAACATTATAACACAAATATCCTTGTAGTATGACATTAATACAAAAAAACATCCTTAAAAAATTAAATTAAACTATATCCATACCCCATGTTAAAAACAAAGGGTTATATATTTGGCACCTTCTGATACCCTGCGTAATAACTATGGGATTGTCACACCCAGTTTTTCATGTCTTTGTTTTGATATAGTTATTTGGAAATCCTGATACTTTTCTTGGGTTTTGGGTAAGATAAATGTTTATTTTTTAACCTACATCTATATCTATTAATCCTACCATGGGTGCACCATATTTTTTTTGTATGTTTATGGAGAAAAGGGTGGTTACTTCAAGATTTGGGCCAATTGTGAGCCCATTTCCAGATTTAAAAACAAAATTTGTTTATTTTATAACTCATTCATTTTTCAACATTTTTCACTCATTAAGCTTCCCACATGTCCATCCCTAACCTATTCAAACCACCAAATCCATTTGGACCCCTTATGAATTCATAATCATGGTGGATTTGGGTTATTTATTAAGGTATTGGTCCAACCCGTGATCCCATTTCCCATTTTAAAAAAATAATTTGTTTCTTTTATACATTATTAATTTTATAATATTTTTCAGTTATTCCACATCTCAATAGAGCCCAGAAACACTAGTATTACCCCCAAGGTTTCATTTTCCCTCTTTGGATCTCATCTTAGTCATGGATTAGGGCGAAATATCTCAAGGCTTATCAAATCATCTAGATTTGGTAAGGTAATTTGTTTATTTCATGAATCATTCATTTTTTTCATGTTTCCCACCCAAATATTCTTTCCCTAGTTTGTACAGACATAAGGAGACTCTCCATTGAGTTTTTATCCCTTACCTCTCCTATAAGGGTGTGGATTTAAGGGAAGACGAAGAGTTATCTAGTTTTCATGGTAAGTTTACTTCTCCTTTCTCCTCCTTCCATTATTTATTGTCTCTATCTTCCTACCTGGTAATTAAAGACCTAGGATTATGTTATCCCATGATTTTTGATGGGGGTTTCATTCTTTTAGGTTTGGTAAATATAGATATATGGTTTGTGAACCCTCGTGGAAGGTTTTTAGGTGTGTGTTTCTATTCCTCCATGGTTTTGAGGTATGTAATCCCAATAACTACCTTTATAATTCATAATTCATCTATTTACTGATGTTTTAACCTTATATGTATGCTAGGTATTGTTTTTAACCCTTTTTTTAATGATTTAGTGTACAAGAGGGCTAGTTTATGCTATGTTTTGTGAAAATTATGTTGTTTTGTTTAAAGTGTGCACACTAAGTGTTTTTTTAAATGATCCATTTTCTTTCACACCTAAATTATAATTTTTAGAACCTATTTTAGATATTTAAATAAATATTTGGAATGAAAATTTGGTTTTATAACCTTTTTAGTGTTAAATGCAGTTTTTTTTATTAATTGTTGCATGCTTTGTTTTCGGGAAAGTTCCAGGTTGTCTTTTGGGTGCTTAAGGTGTTATAAAATGATTATTTTCTTTATGAAAAATATTGGAAGAATTTGAATCAATGTTTTTGGGTATCTTATGTGGGCTCCAATCTGGCCTTGGATTTTATAATGTAGTGATTGTCGGTTTTTAGGGTTTTTTGGCATGTGTTCTCGGTAAATGGCCCATTTGGCACCTTTATATAAATAGACGGGTTTTAAATGTGTAACGTGAGTTTTTTAGGGGTTTATGTAAATGTTTTATTGGTGAGAATGTTGTGTTTAAAACTATTTTTGAATGTATGAATTGTTTTTTTGATAAATGTTGTTTTTGTGAAGAATTCTTAAAGGCCCGTTTGACATTTTTCTAGTTAAAATTGTTTTCATGTGTACAAAATTTTGTATCACTTGTATCCATTTTATGGTCCATGGAATTGATTTATTAGATGGTTTTGGGGATTCCAAATTTGGTTTGATATGGTAATGGTGGGTTTTTGTCTTTAAAAGAGCATTTTTGATTGGATTTTATATGCAAATCCTCATTATATTTCTTGAAATTGTTTTTTGAAAATTGTAAGTGGTTTATTAATCTATGAAAGAAATGTTAAGCTTGTTTGTGGGTTTTTTGTGTGTGTATTATTTACGAAGAATATTTTCATGTGAAAATTGTATTATATAATATGTGTAACTTGATTGAGAACTAAATGGTAACCCGAGTATCTAGGTGGGTGAATGTGTACTAGTATGCTCGTTATCCAAAGTGGTTTCATCCCTATTTCACGTTGCAAGATTGACGATGAAAACAGTAAAAAAACTATGATGATGATGGTGGGGACTAGTATCTTCTGGGTATTAGTTCCCTACTACTTGATCTTTCATGAGAACACATATTTCTTTTGGTTTCTTTTACACAGAGAAATGAGGTACCTGGGGCCCACAATGAACTAGTTCCAAGGGGTGTTCCCATGAGTTGTGCTCATTGGATATTTTGTACTCACCATTTGTATACAATGTGTTTGGGTTATAAAGTATGTAGTGTGTGTGTTTTATTTAAAAGTGTACATTCTTTAAAGAAACCCTCTTGAAAACTATCTTTATTTTGAAGTTTCATCTCTTTGAAATTGGTTAATAGCATTTCATAGTTATGAAAACATCGAACCATTTTATTTTATAATTATTATAACATATAACCATGTTAGTAAAACATAATTTTATATATTTTATTTCAAACTTGGAATTTTTGTTTCTTTTATTATAATGGAAGTGCATTGTGAATATAATATTGAGCTAACCTATTGAGTTTTAATATTCACCCCTATAGTTTTCTTCTATTTTTAGACCTTTTACAGGTTTCAACATGAGTTTGATCACCTTGGGGGACATCTAATCGATTTATTCGAGAGTTACCAATGGGTTTACATGGATTTTATTAGTTTTCAGGTTTGGTTGGTTGAGTTGTTTGGTTGAGTTGTACTTTCAGTTTCATGTACAATTAATGTTTAGTTCAACTTTTATATAAATGTATGTTGGGATGTTTGTTTCTTTTTTCTGCTCATTTATTGTTTATTTTTTGGTGAAAACTCTCCCTTTTCACTCTAACTAATTCCCTAGGTTCTTTTAGCTATCCAAGGAGGATCAAAAACGCCTCTCGGGACTTGTCGCGGAGCGGCCCGGGTGACCAGTTCAGGGCCGACCCAGACTGGTTCATGAAAAAATGGTATCAGAGGAGGTCATCTCTTAGTGGGTATTTATTTTTAGAGATCCCTTATTATTTGAGGGATGTCAAGGTTGAAAGAGTAGTATTTTCGAGACTTTAGTGGTAGGTTCGAAAAGTGCGTCGCAAACTCTTGCTCGTTACGATCCTCTGGTGTTCATTAGAAGTCTCTTTTTATTAGTTTCTTTGGTTCTTAAGGATTTTTTGGATATTGGGATACAACAAGGGGAGTTGGAATAATGGAATCTGTGAGCTCGCAGGGCCTGGAAATCCATGTGGAGATGGGGAATGGTCCTAAGAAGGCTCTCCATGTTTGTGGTGTGTTTGACATATGGCTGCCAACCATTTGGTCAAGTCACCCCCGACACTAGTTCCATTTTATGGGTCTCTTAGACCTTTCTTGAATTCTGAATTTTGTTTTGGAAATACTTGTTTGAGAATTGTGGAAGTGGTTTTTAAGTACATAATATAAGAAAGTGTTTGAGAATTTTTGGTTTTTGTGAAACAAATTTTTGGGGAGAAAGTGGAATGATTTAACGGGATCGAATTTCTTTAATATAAACTTATGGTTTATTGAAATAAAATGGTATGAAGGAATGGATTATTTTAGGACGATTCTCATAATTTGTTTAAAATGGGACGTTTTTGGCTATTTAAGAGTGTTTCAATATAATGAATTGGGTTTGGGAATTGATTTTGAGAAATTTGTGTTTTCCTAAAAAGGGTTTTGGCCTTTGTGGCTGTTAGATTAAGAAAAGTGACCTTGCTGAATTTTTGAAAATGGGAATGGGATATTTGAATGAAATTATTGTTTTGGTAGTTGTTTCCAAATAATTTTAATGGGTTCTAAATCATATAGTTCTTGAAAAATTTTGGTTTTTTGAGATGCTGAAAAATGTTATGAATAAAGGTATATGATTTTGATGGGGACCTATGGGGTTTATTTTTCAAGATTGGTAAAATTATTTGTTGTGTGGAAATATGAAAATGGTTTTTGACTTTGTGGTTAGTGTACCTATGGAAGGTACATGATTTCTGAAATGGGTTGAATTATTTGGATTGTAAAATAAGGATGTTTTTTTAGCCTTTGGTGTTTTCATGGATACTCACATGCATGGTTTTGTATAAATATGTTGATGGATTCCTAGTATGGTATAGTGGTTGGGTTCCTAGGGTGACATAGAAATTTTCATGTGAGTGAGACTTGATGAAACGCCATTAATGAATGTGAAAATTCACCAAGTTAGATTGTTTTTCAAAATTGTTTTAAGCAGAGAATTTGTTGTGTTTTTGGTAAACCGATGTTTACGTGGGTTTCTTTTTCATGTTTTAGAAGAATGGTTTGTTTGGTATGATTTTTCATGATCTGGATGTGATACTCATGGTGTGTATTGAGGTGAGATCTTGTTTGTTGATCAGTTTTGGACCAATGTTCAGTTGGTTTCTAAGGATATATTGGATTCTTTGATGTGTCGATAAATGGTTCTCTGTTGGAAGGACATCCAGTTGATCAACCTAAGGATTCATTTCAAACATTAATTCAATCTCCCCAGATGACGCCTCAACTCGTTTAATGGAATATATAGATTTTTGTTCTTAATTTAAATTGGTTTCCTATTGTTATAATTCTTTTCGATATATAAGTTGTGTTCAGTGATATTGATGTGTTTCTCTTTATTCCTTGTCCATTCTGCTCCTTGTTCAGAGTGAGAGAGATTGGTTCTATGTATCTTTGAGTTCTTATTTAGATAATGGTGTGTTTTTGAGAAAGTGATTTTCATGGGGTGTTGTGATCCATAGCTTCTGGATGCAGCGCAACAGATGCTTCAAACATCAGGGCTCCATCCATAGACTTCGAAGTGAAGATTTTCATGCTGTCAAGAAATTGCCAGAGGTATGGGGAGCTCAACTAAGATCATGTATTCACCATTGTGGTAAGTCAATTTATATATTTTTATTATGGTTTCTCATCACAATTATTTTTATATTTTTCAAAAAGAGTGCAGTGGAGTTACCACTCACACAGTGTCTATGGTTATTCCTTCTTAGATGTGGGTTTCCGATCAATGTCCCTGTGAGGACCGTCAATGTGAATCAGGTGTGATCTTGGTTTTAACTCATTGTAGGTGGAGAGTTTTTGGTGATTCCTATATTTATTTTGTGTTTTCAATGGCCTAATTATTGGGTTCCCTTCCCTCCCTACCCCAAGTGGTGGGGGTTTTGATTCATGCTGAAAGTGTTTACCCAGTTATTGTTCCCTCCATTTGGGAGTTGGTGGTTTAAATTTTCATGTTGTAACCCTCTTAACTTGGGTTTATATGTTGTTGGGGGAGAGTTTTTGCGGGACTGTGTAGGTGAGGCCCGATTCTAGTTCATTTTGTATTCTTTTTTGTTCATTTTTAGTTGGTATTTATTGGTTGGGAGACCCATTGATGGTCTCAAATATATTTTCTTTAAGGATTTTTCAGATGGTAGTTCTTATTTAATTGAGGGGAGCCAATTCCAGCCTCCCCACCATGTTTTCGGCTTTCAAAATTGTAATTTGTATTGGGTGATCATTGGGTTTTTTGGGATAAGGCCCAACAATCTGGTTGTTGTCTTGGTTGTGGAGGTGGTGGCTTGATCTTTCCGTTGATTCTCAATAAGTGGTTGTCAGTTGGTATTTTTTTAGAAATAGGATTAAGTTCCATTTATGTTGGATGATATTTACTTGTATTGAGAGGCTGGACCATGTTGGTAAGGAATCCTTAGGTGTGTATCTTTCAGTTGGAAAGTGTTATGGCTTTCCGGGGCAGAAAGTTTTATGGTGGGTAGAATTGTCACACCTGGTTTTTCATGTCTTGGTTTTGATCTGGTCTATGGGATATACCAATCCTTTTCTTGGGTTTTAGGTGAGATGAATTTTTAGTTTTTTACTTCCATCTATGTCAAATCATCCTACCATGAGTTCCACATAGGTTTTTTGGGATTTTTTGGAGAAAGGGGTGGTTACTTCAAGATTTGGGCCAACTGTGAGCCCATTTCTAGATTTAAAAACAAAAATTGTCTATTTTATCACTCCTTTGTATTTTAACATTTTTCACTTATTCCACTTCCATCATGGCCTCAAATGACCAATTAAAACCACTATATCCATTTAGACCCCTTATGAATTCATAATTATGGTGGATTAGGGTTATTTTTCCGGTATTGGGCCAGCCCGTGATCCCATTTCTAGTTTTAAAGAAAAATGTTTCTTTTATTTATTATTAATGTTTTAATATTATTCAGTGAATCCACCTCTCACTCGAGACCCAAAACCCTAGGCAAACCTCCTTGTTCAATTTTATCTCTCTGGAACTCATCTTAGTCATATATTAGGGTGAAATATCTCAAGTATTCTCAAATCTTCCAGATTTGGTAAGGTAAATCATTTCCTTCATGAATCATTCATTTTTTTCACTTCTCCCCCCAAATATTCTATCCCTGGTTCTTCCAGAACTTAGGAGACTCCCCATTGAGTTACAATCCTTTACCTCTCCTATAATTGTGTAGATCTAAGGGAAGATGATGACTTCTCTAGTTTTTAAGGCGAGTTTCCTTCTCCTTTCTCCCCCATCCATTGTTTCTTAGATCTCTCTTCCTCTCTGGTCATGAACGAACTAGGGTAATGTTATCCCATGATTTTTATGGGGGTTTCATTCTTTTAGGTATGGTATTCATAGATATAGGGTTTGTGAACCCTCGTGGAAGGTTTTTGGGTGTGCGTTCTATTCTTCCATGGTTTTGAGGTTGGTTCCCCCAAGAACAGCCTTTATAATTCAAGATTCATATGTTTCTTAATGTCTGAAACTTATATGTATTCTAGGTATTATTTATCACCATTTGATTTAGTTATTTAGTGTGCAAGAAGGGATGTTTATGCCTTGTTTTGTGAAAATTGTGTTGTTTTGGTTAAAGTGTGCACACTAAGTGTTTGTTTTAATGATCCATTTGCTTTCACACATAACTTATAAAATTTAGAACATGGTTTAGCTATTTAAATAAATTTTTGGCTTGAAAATTTGGTTTTATAACGTTTTTAGTGTTAAATAGATTTTTTTTTATTAATTGTTGCATGCCTCATTTTTGGGAAAGTTCCCGGTTGGATTTTGTGTGGTGAAGGTGATATACAATGATTGTTCTGGCTTATGAATAATATTGGAAGCATGTGAATCAATGTTTTTGGGTTCCTTATATGGTTTACAATCTGGTTTTGGGTTTTATGATAAAGTGAGTATCAGTTTTTAGGTTGTTTTGGAACGTGTTCTTGTTAAATGGCCCGTTTGGAACCTTTATAGAAATTAATGGGGTTTGAATGTGTAACCTGAGTTTTTTAGGGGTTTAGGTAAATTTTATATGGAAGAAAATGGTGTCTTTACACCTATTTATGAATATTGGAATTGTTTCTTTTGATAATTTTTTTGTGAAGAGTTCTTAATAGCCCATTTGAAATTTTTCTTGTAAAAATTGTTTTCATGTGTACTTCATGTTGTATCATTTGGAGCCATTTTATGGTCCACGAAATTTATTTATTAAATGGTTTTAGGGCTTCAAATTCTATTTTGATATGTTATTGGTGGGTTTTTTAGATCATTTTTGAATGGATTTTATGTTGAAAGCCTTGTTAAACTTCTTGAAATTGTTTTATGAAAATTTTAAGTGGTTTATTGATCAGTGAAAGAAATGTGAAGCCTATTTGTGGGTTGTTTTAGTGCGTATAATTTGGGAATGAAATTTTCGTGTGAAAAGTTTATTTGATAATATGGGAAACTTTATTGATCACTAAAGTGAAACCCGAGTATTTAGGTAGCCGGATGTGTACTAGTATGCTAGTGATCCAGAGTGGTATCGCCCCTGTTTCACGTAGTAAGTTTGATGATTACAACAAAAAATAAAATATGATGATTCTGTTGGGGACCACTAGGTTATGGGTATTTTTTCCCTACTAGTGGATTGTGCATGAGAACATATATTTTTTTGGTTATTTTTACACTGATATATGAGGTACCTGGGGCCCACAACCAACTAGTGCTTAGGGATGTTCTCGCGACTTATGCTCATTGGCTATTTTGTACTCACCGTCAGTATATAGTGTTTTGGTTCGTAAATTAAGAATCATGTGTGCTTTATTTAAAAGTGTACATTCTTTAAATAATCCCTCTTGAAAACTGTTTTTATTTTAAAGTTTCATCTCTTTGAAATTGGTTACTAGCATTTCCTGGTTATGAAAACTTGCAACCATTTTACTTTATAATGATTATAGCATGGAACCATGTTTGGAAAACATACATTTATATATTGTATTTCAAACTTGAGATTTATGTTTCTTTTATTTTAAAGGAAGTGCATTGGGAATAGAATATCAGGCTAACCTACTGAGTTTTAATACTCACGCCTATAGGCTTATTTTGTTTTTAGCCCTTGTGCAGGTTTCATCTTGAGTTTAATATCTTTAGAAAATGTCTAATTGATGTATTAGAGAGTGACTAGTGGGCTTACATGGGGTTAGTTGGTTATCACGTTTGGTTGGTTGAGTTTTATGGTTCAGATTTACTTTAAGTTTCATGTACTGTTAATGTTTAATTCATCTTTTATATAAATTTATGTTGGGATGTCTATTTCTTTTTACTGCTTAGTTGTTGATAATGTTTGGGAGAAAACATTACCTTGTTACTCTAACAGATTCCCTTGGTGCTAGTTTCCATCCTGGGAGGATTAGGAACACTTCTTGGGACTTGTCGCGGAGCAGCCCAGGTGACCAGTTCAGGGTCAACCCAGACTGGTTCATGACAGGGTTGACCATGTCACAAGCATGGGGTGATATCCACTATTCATGTAGAATATTTACGTAATCCACACACACATCCTTCATTGCACATTTAGTAGCATATGAAAACCAAAAACCTAATAAAAAACACGTAATTTTTTTCTCTCTTTATGTGTTGTTTATAACCTAGCCTCATGATATTAAATTGCATTGCAACATCCTCAGTACAAGATGTTAAACTATTGTCATACCCTATACGAAGAGATTGGGATTCCCTATGTGATAATCATGTGTTTCCTCATGTGATGGGAATTATATCACTTATTTAAAGTGAATGAGGTGTTCCCCCATCTTTTAGGAAGCTTATATGTGTAATCCACACACCACCCCTTATTTTGACTCCTTTCATGACATAGGTGGTGTCCAAGGTACATGGATTTAATCTACATGGTATAGTTCTGTGTCACAAAAATAAATTTTACAGTCAATATATGTGGGTTTAGATCCCTAGATCCTTACATGGTATGTCAGATTCCTCTCCAAGGTTCAATACCAGTATCCCAACAGTCTTTTCTTCTATTCATAGGTTGCAAGACAAGGCTGACTTCCGCATCTCCAAAATGAGATCCTAATTATCATCTCACATGCTCTTATGGAGTTTGAAGATTTGAAGCCTAATTATATTTATGGAGTATATAGAGCCTCCCAAAGTTAATGAAAAGTACCACAATACGTTTTAATCACCACAAGTTACTAACCAGTGTCTGACCCATGACATGACCAATATACATGGTAATCATCTCTCCACTGAACCTCAAATATATGAACGTCCACCATTGGACCTTAAAATATTTACAACCTTACTTTATTTTATATTTTTTTAAATCAGTATGGGATGAATGAATATGCTAGGGGACCCCATGCTATACTTTAACTAAGTGAGACCATTCACTTATCTTTTAACCAATGGCCCTTCTTTATGCATTAGAAACATAGATTTAATGTGATGACCCAGAATCTCTTGGTCCTTTCCTTTGCCAAAAAATCCGGATCCGAAAGGGGTAGCATCTCGGCGTGCGACCGATCGGCGAGACTGATCGGTGCGACCGATCGGTGAGACCGATCGACGTCACCCAGCCTTGTCGGGGTTTTTCCAGTGACGTGCGTAAATTGATTTTTTGAACCCTTCTTGACCCCCTTTAAGCTTTTTTTAAAGCTCGGTAACACCCATAAATGTTTTAATTAAATTTTAATGAATTATCCTGGTGTGTGTGTCGGTTTAAACCACCCGACCCCTTTAATAACGTGTGGGGCCGCATTGTCAACCCACAACCCCCGCTCCTTACACGGTTTGGTGTTCTTATCTCAACCGTCTACGGCCCTTATAAACTAAGGGTTAGCTGTGGTTTCTTCTTTTCTCGATCACCTTGTGCTAAGAGAACCCTTCGTCCAGACGAGCAGCTTTTCGTTCGGACGAGCCACATCGCTATGCATGAAGTTCCGCTCCTGGCCTAAGCGTTGATAGATGAGGTGATTTTCGTTCAGGTGAGCCGCATCGCTATCCGTCAAGTTCCACCCCCGACCTCAGCGTAGATTGTTGATCCAACAAGTAGGGAATTTATCCTTCATCTCTCCCTATTCTGTATCATGTGGGGTGGGCGTGCTTTTTTTTCCGTAGAATTGGATAAACGAGACCTAATTAAAGATAATGAATAGATTCTATAAAGAAAGATGGGGGGGGCTGTGATCGTTGATGCTATTTTGTATTATGATCTTATTTCTGAATTGTGCGGGCTTACGCCTAATGAAAATCATGGCCGTTGGTGGTCTTTCTCTGTGCACTAATGAACCCCTGGTGATTTTCTAAATGTCTTGTTTGTGGTTGTGAACTCCTGCTGTAAACAAGGAAATTGGTTAATCACGTATACCTGGCTAAATAAATTGAAAGCACCAGGATCAATCCTTCTGTGATAACCCTCGGTTAAAGCACACAAAAATTGAAATCATATAGTGTGTTAAATCTTATAAATCTGAAAATACCGGCATGGCCCTGCTCTATGTTGGTGGTAGTGGTTTGGTTGTTTTATTTCACGGGCCGGTTGCTGGGTGATATGGGAGGGGATGGGATCCCCTATTTTTTATACTCTCGGTGGTTGTGAAATTGGGGATGGGATTCCCTGTTGTTATGGATTCAGTGGTTGGGAGTCTTAAGACCGGTTGGTTACCTTGTCTACATCACTAATTGGGGTGGGATCCTCTGTTGACAGAAATGAAACCTTTTGGGGGACATGGGGCAGTGTCTCGAGGTTGTCTTTGGTTCCAGTACTTCGAGGGATCTCTCTTATCCCTTTGTTGCTGTGACTTTACAAGAGAATCGGGTGCGAATGTTTAAATTGATTTTGGCTGGATCTTTCCATTGTTTGTGCTTATGATATTAGTTACCCAGTAGTACATGAACTTAATTAAACATCATTACTGAACAGGAAAACGTATGGGACAAATGGGTTTTGTTGGCAAGAGTTGTGGCTCGGACTTGAGTGTTGTTGTGATCTGTAGGCTGTTTGAAGAAAAACCTAACTTGGGGTGAGTGCTTGTTACCTATATATATACTTGTAGCTTTGTGTTTCTTATTCACGCCCACCCAAGTTGAGCACTTAGTGCCGAACACCCCCATTTTATGGGGGAGGTTGTTTTTCCCAACACTATTATTGGTGGCTTGTTATTCGCTCCTTTTTTGCTCCCTTTCCCGGATAGCCCAATTGTCTTCGGGCAGGCTGTGATGGCCTGAGGTCCATTATTAGCCCAAGAATCTTCGGGTGGGGTAGTGTGGTGGTTGTCCCAGGTGTGTGCGGGCAGGTAGTTTCCGAAGTATCTTCGGGATGAGGCCCAGGTGTCTTCGGGCGTGGAAGTGGATCTTCTAGCCCAGGTGTCTTCGGGTGTGGTGGTGGTTGTTCTAGCCTTGGTGTTTGCAGGCATGGTTACATGTAACAGTTGTGGACCAGTTGTTTTCGGGTGGGATTTGGCAGTGGGACTGTGTGTGGTTGTGGCCCTGGTGTGTGCGGGCGGGTGTGGCAGTGGGACTGCGGTGAGAATGGCGGGATTGGTTAGATGTGTAAGATGTCTCAATAACCAGTGGGAAAGTGGCGTGGGGTACCCAAACATCGATGTGATCTTATTATATATATTACTTGTCTTGCGTTACTTGGTGAGTGTAGCCGGTGAGTGGGATGGGTGAACTCCTTCATAGTAATGGTTGTCTGCTTCTGACGGGACTTTAGTACGTTCCCCCACTTGTGCACAAGAGTCTTTGGTTTTCCCTACTAAGTGTACTTGTATGCTCACCCTACGTATATAAAACTTCTTTCAGGTTTTCAGGAGGACTTTGGGGATCGCACAGGACCGTAATAGCTCAGACCTTTGGGGTAGTTGCAGTTTCTATTTTCATTGTTTGGTACTTACCCTTGTAGTACTTTTGTACTTTGTGGATTTTACTTTTGGAACATGCATGTGGGAATGGTTTACTTTTGGCTTTACTTTTCTTTTACTTTTGGTGAAGGCGGGTCGTCATAGAATGGTATTAGAGCTGATGGTTGAGAGATAGGATGGTGTCTGGAGTTAGGCACAGTGAGGATTGCATGGGATGGTAAGGCAACCATGTTGGGTGACCTTGGTGCATGAATTAGGCTAGGGAAGACTGGCTAGGACACGGGATTTTAGGGGCCCCCGTGATCTGATGCAAGGACTCTGGACCTAGTGAACAACCAAGTGAGGCCACACTGATTGCAGGGTAGAGACCTTAGAAAAGGTACATGCATCACAATGACTTGTGTTCTCGTGTTTCTGGGATGTCTGGGGAATTAAGAATAAACAAAATGTTTATGAAGTTTTAAGAACAATATTCTGCACTACACGGGCTTAGGCATTTATTGTTTACCTTGCAGTTATGGCACCTGGAAGGCGACCACATGTGGTACAGGAGATCGAGGACCCAGAGACTAGTTTGGCCGATCAGTAGAGAGCTGATCTAGAGGAAGAGGATGACCAGTGGAAGAAGACTCTTCGGGCCTTACAGCAATAAAACCTTGAGAAGTACGAGGGAAGCACCTATGACATGAAGACGGAAGGCTGGCTAGAGGAGCTAGTGATAGCCTTCAGCCTGATTCGGGCCCCGGCCAAGTACTGGGATCCTCTGGCCGTCAGCCAGATGTGGGGAGCAGCGCGTCAGTGGTGTATGCTTTACCTGGGGGAGAGGAGAGTGGCTAAGGTGCCATGGGCTGATTTTGAGAAGGAGTTCCGGGAAGAATTCCTTTCCTCGACGATAAAGGCGGAAAAGATATAGGAGCTACTATCCCTCCAACAGGGGAGTATGTCAGTGAGGGATCTTGGAATCAAGTTCAAGGACCTCCTATGTTTTGCTCCGGACCTCTTTCTCGACGAGGAGTCTTGGGAAAGACGTCTAGAGGAGGCGCTCTGACCCTCCCTCCAGTATGTTGTTACCCCCTTTACCCTGCCGACGTACATGGAGGTCCAGAAGAAGGCCAAAGTGGTGGAGAGGATGCACGCTCTAGGAGGTGTGTCACGAGAGGGGATCCAGCTGGGACCATCAAAGGGGAAGGCCGTTAGCACCAGTCCTATAGTGTCAGGACCCTCCAGGTTCCGACCCACAGGGAGGAGGCCGCAGCAGTTTCAGTTTCGATCCCCCGGTCCTCGCTATTTTCCTTCAGGCCCGGGACCGCGATGCTTCGTCTGTAGGAGCAATGGACATCTCCGAAGTCAGTGCTCGGACTGGGTACAGTACGGCAGTGGTAGACATCCCTAGCACCCGCCCCAGCAGTAGCTTCTAGCCAGGCCTTTCCAGCAGCATCAGCAGGGACAGCGAGCTCTCTCTCCTCTGAGGACAGACGTAGGAGGAGGGGACCGATCTCAGGGCGCTCCTTAGGGACCTCTACCAGGGCGTGGTTGGGGAGGTGTCCGACAGCCGATGGGCGGAGGATCCGGGCATGGATAGCTATACGCTGCAGAGGCAGCAGTTCCAACAGGGCCGGAGGTTGTTCGAGGTATGATCAGTTTGTTTAGCACTCTTGCTTATGACTTGTTCGATATCAGAGTTTCGCACTCCTTTGTTGAACCCAGTCTAGCCCGTGCCTTGGGTCTAGATGCCGAGAGACTCCCAGTGCCTCTGTTGTTGAGCACACCAGTCGGGGGTTAGACTGACTTGTTGTTTGTTTTTCGGGGATGCAGACTGATGATATGGCCACATCAGTCAGTCAGGGATCTTATTATTCTACAGATACAACCATATGATGTCATCCTAGACATCGATTGGCTATTCTCTCTGTGTACCGTCATTGACTATTTTTGAGGAAGGGTCGTGTTCTCAGAATTGGGCGGCCAGCATGTTACCTTCACTGGTGAGCGGAGCAGTCAGAAGGTCAGTAGGCAAGAGGAACCCCTCCTCTCCTTGTTAGCTAAGGTGTTAGTAGAGTCAGTAGATGCTGAAATGGTGGAGGTTCCAGAGATCGTCCAGGAGTTTATAGATTTATTCCCTGAGGAGGTGATGACTCTACCACCTCGATGTGATATCGAGTTCGGGATAGACCTGTAGCCCGGCGCTCGTCCGATCTCGATGGTTCCTTACCGGGTGGCACCTTCAGAGCTACGGGAGTTGCGGATCCAGATTGATGATCTGATGAAGAGGGGTTATGTTTGTCTGAGTGCATCACCGTGGGGTTCCCCAGTCTTGTTCTTAAGGAAAGAATATTGTGGTTTCATGTTGTGCAAAGACTAAAGGAGGCTGAATCAGGTGACGATCAAGAATCACTACCCTCTTCCGAGGATAGACGATCTTTTCAACTAGCTGAAAAGGGCAGGATGGTTCTCGAAGATCGACCTATGGTCTGGGTTCCACTAGCTGAGAGTGAAGGAGGGCGACATCCCTAAGACGACGTTCAGGTGCAGATATGGACACTTCAAGTTCGTAGTCATTCCCTTCAGTGTTACGAACGCCCCTGCGGTGTTCATGGGGATTATAAACTCCATCTTCTGGGAGTACCTGGATCGGTTCTTAGTTGTGTTCATCGACGACATCCTGATCTATTCAAGATCAGAGGAGGGCCATGCGGAGCACCTGATGACGGTTTTAGATGTCCTCTGACAGCACCAGCTCTATGAAATGTTTTCAAAATGCAAGTTCTATACACGAGAAGTGCACTTCCTCGGGCACGTGGTGTCCGAGAATGGGGAAGCAGTGGACCCATCAAATGTTGAGGAAGTTGTTTCTTGGGTAGCACCCAAGAGTGTGGTAGAGGTCCGTAGTTTCCTCGGACTGGCAGGTTACTATTGGAGGTTCATACCCAACTTCTCCTAAGTAGCAGCCCCTTTGACAACCCTGACCAATAAAGACCAGGTTTTCATGTGGAGTGAGCAGTGCGAGTCAGCCTTCAACTATCTGAAGGAGAAGTTGGTCAGTGCCCCGGTGCTGAGATTACCAGAAGAAGGGGTGGCATATGAGGTGTTCTGTGATGCTTCAGGACAAGGCCTGAGGTGTGTGTTGATGCAGCAACAAGGGGTGATCTCTTATGGGTCCAGGCAGCTACGCCCTCATGAGCGTAATTATGCCACCCACGACCTGGAGCTTGCAGTGGTCATTTTTGCACTGAAGTTATGGTGGCACTACCTCATCAGAGAACGCTTTGTGGTCTTCAGAGATCACAAAAGCTTGAGGTATATCTTCTCCCAGTGGGACCTAAACTTTCGGCAGTGAAGGTGGATGGAGTTCCTCCAGGATTACGACTTCGAGGTTTCCTACACTTAGGGGAATGAGAATGTAGTGGCCGATGCCTTGAGCAGGAGGACGTAGAAGGATGCAGTCTGAGAGTCGTCAGACACCTGGAAAGCAATGGAGGAGTTGGCTTCCTTACACCTGGATGCGAGGATGGATAACGGTAGAGGCTGCCTGTATCAGATGATAGTTCAGTCTTCTCTGTTGCAGCAAGTGGAGGAGTCTCAGTGGGGAGACCCAGAGTGCGAAGTGATGCGTGACCGAGTTGACTAGGGCAATGCTTCGGAAGGATGGATGGAGGATGGTCAAAACCAGATGCTTTTCCAGGGAAGGTTGTTTGTTTCAGATATGATGTGTGGAAAGGTCCTCAGTGAGTTCCACAACTCACCCCTAGCGGTACACCCAGGAGTGTCCAAGATGTACTAGGGACTGAAGAGACAGTTTTGGTGGTCCGGAGTTATGAGAGCAGTGGCAGAGTTTGTGGCCAAGTGCTTAGTGTGTCAGCAAGTGAAGGCTGAACACCGAGTTCCAGGCGGCCTACTGCAGTCTCTAGATGTCCTCGTGTGGAAGTGGGACAACATCTCGATTGATTTCGTCACAAGACTACCCAAGGTCCAAGGGGGATGCAAGGCCATCTCGGTGGTAGTGGACTGGTTGACGAAATCAGCTCACTTTTTGGCAATCATGGAGTCGAGTGCAGTGGAAGCTTTAGCGCGAATGTACGTGGATGAGGTGGTGCAGTTTCATGGAGTTACGAGGTCTATAGTCTCGGATAGGGATGCATGGTTTACCTCGTGAGTCTGGAGAGGGTTGCAGCATGCTTTTGGCACCCATCTGTGTCTCATCACTGCTTTCCACCCCCTGAAAGATGGACAGACAGAGCACACCATCCAGACCTTGGAGGATATGCTACGGGCATGTGTTCTAGACTTAAGAGGATCATGGGTGCGATACTTGCCTCTGGTAGAGTTCTCCGACAATAACAGCTATTACTCTACCATTGGGATGGCCCCGTTTGAAGCTTTGTACAGGAGGCCATGTCGCTCACATGTGTGTTGGACCGAAGTCGGAGAGGCGGGCATCCTTGGCCCAGAGGTGGTGCAGAGCACGACAGGGAAGGTTCAGCTCATATGGGAAAGGATGAAGGCGGCCCAGGACCGACAGAAGTCGTATTCTGATACCAGGAGGAGGCCCTTATAATTTGAGGTTGGAGACCATGTGTTCTTAAAGGTCTCCCCTCGACACGGACAACGAAGGTTCGACAAGGGGAGTAAGCTTTATCCCAGGTTCATCGGGCCCTTCGAAGTGTTGCGGCAGGTCAGAAAAGTGGCCTATCAGCTAGCGTTACCACCGCTGCTACTGAGGATACATGATGTCTTTCACATGTACCAACTCCGTCGGTATCTGCACAAAGATTCACACGTCCTCGGCTGGGTAGAGCTGGACATCGAGGATGATGTGACTTTTGTGGAGAGACCAGTGATGATCGAGGATCGCAAGGAGAAGGTGATTTGTGGGCGAACCATTCCCTTGGTTCGTGTGTTGTGGAGACATGTTAGGCTTGAGGAGAGTATGTGGGAGAGGGAAGCACAGATGCATGCCCAGTACCCAGAGTTGTTTTGAGTTTTGTGATGTTATGTTCGGTTTATAGCTGTTGTGGTAGAGAATTTTTCCTTGTTGGCTATGAAATGCTAGTTTTCTTTCCTCTGAATGTGTGTGAAAAGCCCTGGCTACAGGGAGGAGAGAGCCCGACCGTAATCAAGACGCATTATGGTGGATGAGATTAAACCTATGCGGGCGATTCAGTGCCGCCCAAAGCGGATAATATCTTGACATGGAGAAAGAGACTCCCCAACCCACATGCTTGGTTCTTGACGGGGAGGTGTTCCTAGTTAACATGAGGTTCACCCTTGAGAGGTATATTTCTAGGTGATTTTTCAGACCTGCTCTTTCCTTCTTGGTTGTTTAAATTCTCGAGCACGAGAATAGTTTGAGAGGTATCTGATGTGATGACCCAGACTCTCTTGGTCCTTTCCTTTGCAAAAAAATCCAGATCCTAAAGGGGTAGCGTCTCGGCGCGCGACCGATCGGCGTCACCCAGCCTTGTCGGGGTTTTTCCAGTGACCTGTGAAAATTGAGTTTTTGAACCCTTCTTGACCCCCTTTAAGCTTATTTTAAAGCCCGGTAATGCCCATAAATGTTTTAATTAAATTTTAATGAATTAACCTGGTGTGTGTGTCGGTTCAAACCACCCGACCCCTTTAATAACGTGTGGGGCCGCGTGGTCAACCCACGAACCCCGCTCCTTACGTGGTTTGGCGTTCTTATCTCAACCGTCCGCGGCTGATGTGAGCACCCGCTGGGACCCACTAGGACACGTGGCTGCCTCGGTCGGCGTCTACCAGGCCCTAGGAACCCCAGTGATACGGGCCCACAACCCCGCTGCAGCGGCAGTCTCCCCAACCCATCTCCGCGGTGGGACCCACTGGGACACCTGGCCCAGGAACCCGCACCGACGTTAGGTTGTTGAGGCCAGGATTCGAACCCTGGACCTCCTTAACTACCAAGCCCATGGCACTTGGTAGCAACCACTAGTCTCTTTTATGATGTGAACCCCGCTGGGACCCACTAGGACACGTGGCTGCCTCGGTCGGCGTCTACCAGGCCCTAGGAACCCCAGTGATACAGGCCCACAACCCCGCTGCAGCGGCATTCCCCCAACCCATCGCCGCAACTGGGACCCACTGGGACACCTGGCCCAGGAACCCCACATATACGGCAGGTTGTTGCGAACAGCCGGTTTCAAACCCGGGTCGCCTTTAACACCCAGCCCATGGAACTGGATGCCAACCACTAAGCTGCAGCCTAGTGGTTGGCATCCAGTTCCATGGGCTGGGTGTTAAAGGCGACCCGGGTTTGAAACCGGCTGTTCGCAACAACCTGCCGTATATGTGGGGTTCCTGGGCCAGGTGTCCCAGTGGGTCCCAGTTGCGGCGATGGGTTGGGGGAATGCCGCTGCAGCGGGGTTGTGGGCCTCTATCACTGGGGTTCCTAGGGCCTGGTAGACGCCGACCGAGGCAGCCACGTGTCCTAGTGGGTCCCAGCGGGGTTCACATCAGCGGCCCTTATAAACTAATGGTTAGCCGTGGTTTCTTCTTTTCTCGATCACCCTGTGCTAAGAGTACCCTTCATCCAGATGAGAAACTTTTTTTTCAGACGAGCCACATCGCTATGCGTGAAGTTCCGCGCCCGGCCTAAGCGTTGATAGACAAGGCGATTTTCGTTCAGGCGAGCCGCATCGCTATCCTTGAAGTTCTACCCCCAACCTTAGTGTAGATCTTTGATCCAACAAGTATGGAATTTCTCCTTCGTCTCTCCCTATTCTGTATTATGCGGGGTGGGAGTTCTTTTGTTTCTGTAGAATTGGATAAACCATACCTAAATAAAGATAATGAATGGATTCTATAAAGAAAGAAGGGGGGCTGTGATCGTTGATGTTGTTTTGTATTATGATATTATTTCGGAATTGTGCGGGCTTACGCCTACTGAAAATCATGGTTGTTGGTGGTCTTTCTCTGTGCACTAAGGAACCCCTGGTGATGTTTTAAATGGCTTGTTTGTGGTTGTGAACTCTTGATGTAAAAAAGGAAATTGGTTAATCACATATACCCGGCTAAATAAATTGAAAGCACCAGGATCAATCCTTCTGTGATAACCCCCGGTTAAAGGCACACAGAAATTGGAATCATGGAGTGTGTTAAATATTATAAATCTGAAAATACTGGAATGGTCCTGCTCTGTGTTGGTGGTAGTGGTTTGGCTGTTTTATTTCACGGGCTGGTTGTTGGGTGATGTGGGAGGGGATGGGATCCACTGTTTTTTTATACTCTCGGTGGTTGTGAAATTAAGGATGGGATTCCTTGTTGTTATGGATTCAGTGGTTGTGATTCTTAAGACCGGGTGGTTACCTTGTCTACATCACAAATTGGGGTGGGATCCTCTATTGATAGAAATGAATCATTTTGGGGGACACGGGGCAGTGTCTCGGGGTTGTCTTTGGTTCCAGTACTTTGAGGGATCTCTCTTATCCCTTTGTTGCTGTTACTTTACAAGAGAACAGGGTTCGAATGTGTAAATTGACTTTTAGCTGGATCTTTTCCTTTGTTTGTGCTTATGATATTAGTTTCCCAGTAGTGCATGAACTTAATTAAACATCAATATTGAACATGAAAATGAATGGGACAAATGGGTTTTGTTAGCGAGAGTTGTGGCTCGGACTAGTGTGCTGTTGTGATCTGTAGGTTGTCTGAAGAAAAACCTAACTTGGGGTGAGTGATTATTACCTATATATATATATACTTGTAGCATTTTTTTTTCTTATTCGCGCCCCACCCAAGTTGAGCACTTAGTGCCGAACACCCCCATTTTATGGGGGAAGGTGTTTTTCCCAACACTATTATTAGTGGCTGGTTATTAGCTCCTTTTCTGCTCCCTTTCCCAGATAGACGAAGTATCTTCAGGCAGGCTGTGATGGCCTGAGGTCCATTATTAGCCCAAGAATCTTCAGGCGGGGTAGTGTGGTGGTTGGCCTAGGTGTGTGCGGGCAGGTATTTTCCCAAGTATCTTCGGGATGAGGCCCAGGTGTCTTCGGGTGTGGCAGTGGATCTTCTATCCCAGGTGTCTTCGGGCATGGTGGTGGTTGTTCTGGCCTAGGTGTTTATAGGCGTGGTTACGTGTGACAGTTGTGTCCCAGGTGTTTGTGGGCGGGATTCGGCAGTGGGACTACGTGCGGTTGTGGCCCAGGTGTGTGCGGGCAGGTGTGGCAGTGGGACTGCGGTGAGAATGGCGGGATTGGTTCAATGCATAGGATGTATCAATAACCATTGGGAAAGTGGCGCGGGGTACCCAAACATCAATGTGCTCTTATTATATATATTACTTGGCTTGCATTACATGGTGAGTGTAACCAGTGATTGGGATGGGTGAACTCTTTCATAGTAATGGTTGTCTGCTTCTCACGGGACTTTAGTACGTCCCCCACTTGTGCACGAGAGTCTTTGGTTTTTCCTACTCAGTGTACTTGTATACTCACCCTACGTATATAAAACTGCTTTCAGGTTTCTAGGAGGACTTTGGGGATCGCACAGGATCATACTAGCTTGGAACTTTGGGGCAGTTGCAGTTGCTGTTTTCTTTCTTTGGTACTTACCCTTGTAGGACTTTTGTACTTTATGGCTTTTACTTTTGGAACATGCATGTGGAAATGGTTTACTTTTGATTTTACTTTTCTTTTACTTTTGGTGAAGGCGGGTCGTGAAAATTAAATAATGATCATATTTTTCCTTATGTGATGAGCCATGGAATCTTGTGTGACTAGACTATTATCTTTTCTCCATTAATATTGGTGATGAGATTGAGATGCTAGCTCATGCAATGAGGTATTTATTCCTTATGTAACAAGCATAAAAAACTACGTGACTAACATACAATATCTTCTCATTGTAATCAAGTGAAAATACAAGGATTCCACCTCATGCAACGAGTATGAGATCAAAAATGTGACAATCATAATAAGATTATATGAAAAACATAATATCAATCAAACCTTCATTTATCCAATTATCCTATGTTCTTACCCAGTGTGACAGGCACTAGATTCCCTAGGTGAAAACCCTAGGAAGCCTTATATGAATAAAACATGTTTCTTAGCATGGCGAGTTCTAGATTAATAACTTAATTAATATGATACTCCTTGTGTTATGAGCATTATAAACCTGAGGCAATGATCCTCATATTCCTTACACAGAGAATGTAAGCTACATCGTGATAATCACAAGATACCTTGGGTTGTATACTTGATAATCCTTATGTAATGACCATAATATGTCCATACAATCCCAAATGAGGATGAATTTTATATATTATTGACATGCCTTACATTATCATCTTCTCCAACCATAAGTAGTTGACCTATCATAGTATCTAGTAGCATAATTCACTAGTGTCCACTAGAAGATGGAGTTTGGAACAAGATTCAAGAATATGTATTAGAACTGTAAGAGATACCTATACAAGGAATTGAAATCCGTGGAGGAATCTATATAAGGAATAGTTGAAATCTCCTCATCTATTTAGAATTAAGGAGATGTAATCATAAAACATGGTGAGAAAGGTCACCCAACTTTGGAAAATGGGAACACAAGGTAATTAGGATCCTAAAAAGTCCAAGGATGTAGATTATATCATGGAAACGCGCCCCGATGGAAGAATTGGAAACCAATGGTGAACCAGATATGAATATCTTCTCCTAGAACAAGGAACATATGAGGAATATTGGGTACTCTCAATTCTATACATCATTATTAAGAATACCATCTCATCCACCTGTGGGAGAATGAGTAGAATTCTACATGTTTGTCAGTTCCTTCAACAAAAATGATCTAGAAGTTGTCTCTTTATGGTGTCTGGATATCAGCTAATATCTACACTCAAAAATTTATCACCAATAGGCATGTGTATGGAAGGTCTAATCTTGAATAAATTCCATTCAATTACAATTATTCTACAAAGAAAACCTCTTCCATAGATCATGGGAATCCTTTCCCCATATCCCACTCAAAAATCATCCAGGAGAGGGTTATCGCTACAAAGATCCATTGGTATGAGTAGGATAGAGTCATCCCCACATGGGCGATGGATCGTAAATAATTCGAGGTTGAAAAAGCACATTTTCCCACACTACTGGATTCTATAAGGAAAATACATGGGGACCCCCATTACCACAATGAACAATTTCAATAGACTCTCCTTGGAATGTTATAAAAACTCTATAGAATATTCCATCGAGGTAGTGGACATTTTTTCATAACCTACTATGTTCACCAACTAGGAGCCACCTTGGATTGATCCCAGTTCCGTACATCACTAACAATGAATGAAACCCCTATAGAATGATGAGAAAGTCTATTCCATCCATGCTTCACCTTACCATGTCTAAAACGTATAAATCCATGACAAGTGTAGGAAACTAAGCCTACTCAATGATACACTTCTTCAAAAACACATGTTTCCCTTTCCACTATTGGTGAAATAAGAATCCTCACTATAGAAAAAGGATAATTCTTTATTAGGCTATGATTAATACCCCATCCACCCATCAATCAGTCTTGTAGACTCTCTCACATATGGGAACCATTAGACACCATCATGAAAGACCACCCAAAATCAATTAATTCCACTAAAGGGGTCCTCCTTGTGGTTCCATCAATCAACATGGAATTTATCCCCTTACTGCAAATATCTAATACCCTTAAGGTCCTTATTAGGGTAAAAGGGATACTAGTCATTGTGGAGGCCCGACCTATGGTGCAAAATTTTACATGCATGGAATAAAAAACCATGTCCCTTAGCATGACACACATAGTGGGAACTCATATCATCTCTAGAGGAAGGTCTAGTGGAATTAGTGTTGAGTCACCCTTGGCCACTTATTATATAATGAAACCGATAGTTCAAGAGAAAAGCCTCTACCTACACCACCAGAGTTGGGGGGTAAGAGACAATTAATTGAGGATGAACCTCCATGAATCCTAGGTTCATATGGTGCCCAAATACCTCTTAATTTATATAAATGAAAAGGATTTGTTGGTTTCCTTACCATCTATTCATGTATCCATTCCATCATCGGTCACTTTCCTCTCCACCTCCACTCTTGAAATAGTGGGGACACTGGGATCTAGTTCGACACCCTATGATGAAGAATCCCAACCCATTAACCCAAGGGTACTTGATGTCCTTTTCTAAAATAAATATGTCTTTGATTCCCCATCATTTATGGATATTGTTTTTGTAGAGACCCAAATCTTGGCATACATAGACATTACATTACTTTTTCAGAATATCTAATATATAACAAAAACATACACCAAAGGACAGTAATAGTTTAGTGTCTTTGAAAACATGGAACAAAATCTTCTAATCTTGGTGAAAGATCTTCAACATCTCCCATAAAGATATTCCCTTTTTTTTACCTAAAACCATTATTTATATCCTGGGGAAAATAAAACATATAAAGGGTGAGGTAAAATGCTCAGTAAGGGTAAGCATGGAAAAAAATAAAACAAACCATATACATTTGAACTTTTAAACACGAACATAATGTTTAAACATCAAAATCTTGAGTTGTGAAATAAATCTTGGCAGTACGTAAGGAATAGATCATAAAGGAACATAAATCATGATAAAATAGCGTGGGAATAAAACATTTAATTTTGGAAAACCATTAATCACATGATATTATTTCCATAGTAGCCAAGGCATTGCTGCCAAGACCATCTTAGTGGACAAAGTCCCTTTCTGAATCGATTTCACTCCTTGTTCCAGTCCTGTAACACTGAACTAGATTAACATATCATTCCATCCATATCTATCTCATGAGATATAAATATTTACCCAGTGCATTGTAGGGATATATATGTCCCACCCATCTCATAAAGAAATAATTCTTATGTGTGGAACAACATAAACATAAATCATTCATCATAACCCAAAGCATAAAATTGGTTTCATAAACATCATCCCATCATAACATAATCCATATAAAAAAATGGATATCATTTCATCATAAGAAAAATGAAACCATGTAAATCATAGAGACATTATACATGAAACATACACATATGAAATAATTTCATCTTAGATGTAAAATGTTTTTGATAAAACACTTTAAATGAATTCTTGAGGAAAATATCCTTTCTTTTTCAAAAATCATTTTCTTTTCACAAAATGCCCTGAAAATTTAAAAGAAAAGGATTTTGTTGAAAATAGTTATGAAATATTTTAGAGTAAGATTCATGAAAACAAGGCTTTATGAAACAGTAAAAATCCATTCATTACGTATAAGTTAAAAAAACATTCTCCACGTACTTTTAACGGAAAAGTCAAAAAGTACCACATATGGTAAACAAAAGAAAGATTCCCTCTATAACACAAAGTAAAAGTCAAAGAGGGGTAAAAATGACTTTAAACATACATGGAAGAATATTTAAAACTTTATGAAAAACATTTTTTTATGGATATGGATGAAAAATATAACCCCAGTAAATACTTACGAATAAAAAACTCAGATATGAACGAGATCAGAATAGTTATCCTTTACCTAAGGTCTGATATGATTTGTACGTATCCGAACCTCCTATATAATGATTTAAATAATTTCATTTACTTATTAAAGAATCATATTTATTGTTATGATATCATATATGGTTCACTTATGACATTATATTACCCGTTATTTTTTAAATTCCATGTTAAAGCAGCGTTTTGGGTAAAATCGTTTTATTTATCGTACATGTTGGACTTGTTGTTCATGATATTATTATTACTTATATCATGATTTAATTACTTACATAATGTAAATCATGATTTATATATCATATATAATCAGTATATATATATATATATAATAGATAGATAAATGAAATGAAATACACCGTTCATGGAGACGGTAGGCCGTACATACGCATGAACGCTGTTTTCCTTTCCTTATTGACTTGAATGGAAGTAAGTAGATGAAATATATATATATATATACATAAATGAAGTAGCTTTATCATGTCATATATTTCATTATTATTCATTATATATACTTTATAATCATTCTTGAGTGGTTAACATGGAGAATGAATCTCATCGCGTCATGGAGACAGTAATCCGTATGTACGCACGAGCGATGATATCTTTACCATAATTATTGAATGGAATTGGAGTGGATGATATAATATCTCAGAATAATTATGATGTTATAATAACCATATATTTTTATTCTTTACACCATTATACCCATCCAAGTAAGGTGGTGGTGGAAAAACATGTTACACCACAGCGTGGAGGCGGTATTCCTTACGTACGCAAGCGCGGTGATTTCGTTTTCCGTAGGATGGATAGAAGGTGAAATGGGGTTGTTTCATATTTATAATAACATATCAGTATATTAGTGATACTGATGTTATTACTTTATAATGAAACAACTATAGAAGAAGAAGTTGAAGAAGAAAGAAATTTGAAAGAATCGGTAGAAGAGATTACCTCTTCTTCGATGCACCTCTTTTAAAATTCCTCTTAAGGAACTAGAGATGGTCTTTTGAGGAGACCAGAACCTCTATAATGTTTATAGGGAAGTTGATAAGGGAAAATTTCAGGGTTTGGACGAGCTTGAAGGCTCAAAATTGTGTAAAGAGAAGAGGGAGGAGGTGCCCTTTTATAAGGGAGGAAAGGGGCACCTTAGGAAAAACTTAAAATATTAGAATATAATAAAGTCATATTCGGTATATAATAGCTCCAAATTGATTTATTTAGAATCTAAAGTGGGTATGGGTCTAAATAATCTCAAAAATAGGTTTTAGATAAGTTTAGGTTACTATTTTAACCTTATAATTTAGATTTAACTATAAGTTAAATAATTTAACTTTTACCGTGTCTTCTTGTTTTAATTACACTATATGGTTAATAAACATACTATAACAAGCCAAAAGAACCCCAAGTGGTTCATAATTAATATATATAACCTTAGATAAGTCATTTGGACGAACCTTATTTTTTTACGAATATAATAACAATTAATAATATAATATTTGTTTAAAATACAATTTTATGTCAATTTTGACACTATTTGGTAATTGATTTTTGTGAAACTGCTAACAGCATGATTAGTTCTAAAACAGTTAATTGAATCAATACTAACATGTCATATTAACCTATAAAATTATATTAATTCATAAAAAGTCTCAAATTACATTTATTTGGGTATTTATAACATCAATTATATCAATATTTCATTAATAAGGTAATTACTGCATCATCATTGTGTCTTAAATAAATTAAATTATTTAATGCATAAAAATTATAAATAAAATACCATTATGTAGGAAATATTTTTATATTTATAATTAATATTTATAGTCGAATTTATCTTATTTATAACCCTATATTAGAAATGTTTTAGTAATTAAACTTAGATTTTAACTATTTTAACTCTTCTTTAAATAAAATAATAATAAATGTCCTAATCTAATCCAAGTGGACCTAAAGGGTAATATGTTATTTATAAGGTTGTTTTTGGTCGAATTACACTTATCTAATAGAATTATGACATGTGTTAGGGTAATAATAATATCATTTTTACCCTTAATTACCATATTTACTTTTAACCGTGGTAAATAAAAGAAAAAAGTTATTATTCACCAAAAATTATTTTTATCTTATTACACCACATTTTACTCCTTGATATTATCTGTGTCTCTCAGATTTTAGAAATTCCACTCACAAAAATGGTAAAATTAAGTTTTATGTAAATTTTCAAATTCTCCTAGGAGGTGGGTAAAAGACGGTGAAAAGTTCAATAAAATTTTTATATATCTAAAATTATTATAAAATGACTCCAATGAATTACATTTAACTTATATAGGTATTATGTATCAATTTTTACCTATAATAAATTTAAATAAAATAAATAATCATTTAAATAAATAGTCTGTTTTTAAATAGTAACTCAGTGTTTTCACTATTCATCAAAAATTGAAAGTTTTCAAAAAATTACCAAAAATTCACCCTAGGATAATTTAGATATTCCTAATTCAAAAATGAAGTCCATTTTTAAAGATAAAATTTATTAAATTTCAAAAAGAGGGTATTACTATTCATAATGGCTAGTCTATAATAGTATTATAATAATATATCATTTAGTGAAACTCGGTATTGCGTACTACACACACTATCGAAGAAAATCTTGATTGCGTGTAATGCAAGCCATGTCAGGGCTTCGTGTAGTTAATGCTCTGTTTGGTGTTTCATATAACATAATCAAAACTTATTTCATTTATACAATAAAAAAATCTATACTTAATGTTGCGTAGAATAATTTCTACAAAACGAACTTGAAATTGTGTGTAACACAGCCCAAGAATAGTGTTGTATATACTGTAAGATAATACGGTGTTGCGTATAGTACAAGCTAATCTTGGTGTAGTGTATAATAGAATACATCAATGAAATTAAAAAGAATAATTTTCATAAAATCTCAGGTTGTTACATTCTACCCCCCTTAAAATAAAATTTGCCCTCGAAATTCGTCGGAGTTATAAATGGTTTACTACTTGAAAGTTTCTTTCATAGAACCCCACATCGTAAAAAGGAATACTAAAACTTAATTTTAAAAAGTGAAGTATGTAACATAATGGTTACCCAAATGTAATCATCACTGGGTTTCCACATAGGAGAACCTAGGTGAAAATATGGATATGGAAGAGAAATCTAACAAGTTCTGATGGAGAGTGGTTGAGGACATGGCTATGAAAAAGCCAACAATCACAAAGCCATAAATTTGTGATTATTTAAGGTACCATATGATTCATTGGATATAAGGACACTAGGAAAACATTTTTTGTTTTCAAGATCATTTCCCTAAATTTGAAGACTTGTTGAATTAAAAGAAATACTTACTTGATTTTGGTACAATCTCACTATTGTTTGTGCCTTGAACAATGTCCACTCCATCTCTTCAAGAAAGGAAGTTGAATTTTTTATTCTTGAAGTGTTAGAAGA
Organism: Viscum album; assembly: GCA_963277665.1. NCBI lineage: Eukaryota > Viridiplantae > Streptophyta > Magnoliopsida > Santalales > Viscaceae > Viscum > Viscum album. The sequence continues at coordinate 341,535,189 of OY728167.1, forward strand.
TCGTGTGATTGAATGATGGGTCATTAAATCTGTCTCAAACAAAATGTTAGAAAAAGTTATCAAATATACATAAGTCCATATATTGTGAGATTAATCATGTATGGTTCCTAAAATGGACTTATAATTCAAATATCATACCACTTCATAAATTAAAACTAATTTATACTAACCAGGGACTTCCTGTAGGCTAGTGGTATGCGATAAAGGTCTGTCACACTTCGGTTGTGGGTTTGATTCCCGCACCTTGTCCGACGCGACGGGTTGTCACCTGTCCTACGGGTTGTCCTTTTTCTAAAACTATACTATTATAAAATTCCAAAAATAATAACAAAAAGTTAAAGCCTTAAACAATACTATCTGATATCTAACTTAATCAATTCCAATCTTTAGGCCTATCCAAAATACATCAGTCCAAGCTCATAGGTATAAAGAAAACAATTACTTGAAAGGTCACATAACCAGCTCGTGAATACCATCATTTATCCCCTATATATCATACAATATATCTTGTTGGCCACATTCCAAACATGCGAATACCTTAATCCTGTATTCTCTTGAAAAATTAATACCCATTGAGCCTTAGTGAAAACATGAATGCTATCGAATGTTAATTCTTTCCACATATGAAAATCCCAAAATTTCTGTATACTAAAACTGTGATATCACTTAGTCATTATATCAGTCATGAGTTCATGAATACTATCAAAAATTTCATTTTCTCCTTATCCATTCATTATGCACATATCATCTACTTTCCAAAAAATATTTCAATCACTTTTCATGGTTACCTGTACAATAAAATTATTGAAAAACAAAATAGACTAATACCAAAATATTCCAATATACCATAAAAGTACCTCAAAAACAATATTCTTGAATACCAATACATAAACACTTTAATCAACCATCTTCAATGATTTTCATGGAATAAGTCCTTCCTTGATTTAGAAGTAAACTCTCAGGTCAGGGCATTGAGTTGGGTAATTCCCATGTTCTCCACAAATAAGTCATTGAACTCCATAACAGTCTGTCACTCTATGACCGTTTTCTCCACACAGATAACATCTTCCCCTCCATTTGAGGTATTCCTCAGGGTTATTCTTCCCTTATTCTTGATACATAAAAAGATTCATCTTCCTTCCTCTATGTTCTTCACCATGAGAACATGTATAAAAGTTCATCTTCCTCTTATTTGATGACTTAGGAATACCACCAAGTTCACCTTGTTAATCATATATCGTGATGACTGATTCACCATAATCACAATATCTTTCTCTCTAGGAATTACATGATTTTGTTAATCATAGTCACCAATTTTTCCATCAGAATTAATGTTAACTGAATTCCTTATCATTTCCTCTATTGACTAAAACCAGAAACCATAGTGTAAGAAAAATAACGAAGAACCACATAATCATTAAAAGTCACATATGGGATGTCTATCTTATCACACATTCTACAATCCATGATACCTTAGGTTCACCCTAAGTTATTCATCATAGTCAACATAACTCTAGGACTGTAACCTATAGTTATACTAAACCTTAGGGACATCCTTAGTCATACCTTAAAAATATATCTTGGGATATCACAAAAGTTTTCCCATCCTAGTTTCCATAGGTTAAGTAAACCTTTCCTCTAATACCAACTTTAGAGACCCAAATATTGACGTACATAGACATTACATTACTTTTGCGGAATATCTAATACATAACAAAAACAGACACCAAAGGACTGTAATAGTTTAGGGTCTTTGGAAACTTGGAACATAATCTTCTAATTTTGGTGAAATATCTTCAACAACTCCCATAAAGATCTTCCCTTTTTTTACCTAAAACCATTCTTTATATCCAAGGGAAAATAAAAGATATAAGGGGTGAGCTAAAATTCTTAGTAAGTGTAAGCATGGAAAAAATAAAACAAACCATATACATTTTAACTTCAAAACATGAACATAAAGTTTAAACATCAAAATCTAGAGTTGTGAAATAAATCATGGAAGTACGTAAGGCATAGATCATAAAGGAACATCAATCTTGATAAAATAGCATAAGAATAAAATATTTAATTGTGGAAAACCATTAAGCACATGATATGATTTCCATAGTAGCCAAGGCATTGCTGCCAAGACCATCTTAGTGGACAAAGTCCCTTTCTGAATCGAGTTCACTCCCCATTCCAGTCCTGTAACACTGAACCAGATTAACTTACCATTCCAGCCATGTCTATCTCATTAGATATAAATCTTTACCCAATGAATTGGAGGGAGATATAGGTCCCACACATATCATAATGAAATCATTCTTACGTGTGCCACAACATAAACATAAATCATTCATCATAACCCAAATAATAAAATGGGTTTCATAAACATCATCCCAATCATAACATAATCCATATAAAACATATGGATATCATTTCATCATAAGAGAAATTAATCCATGTAAATCATAGAGACGTTATACTTGAAACATACACATATGAAATAATGTCATCTTATATGGAAATGGTTTTGATAAAACACTTGAAATGAATTCTTGAGGAAAATATCCTTTCTTTTTCAAAATCATTTTCTTTTCACAAAATGCCATGAAAATTTTAATGAAAATGATTTTGTTGAAAATAGTCATGAAATGTTGTAGAGTAAGTTTCGTGAAAATAAGGCGTTATGAAACTGTAAAAATCTATTCCTGCCGTATAAGTTAAAAAAACATTCTCCTCATACTTTTAATGGAAAATTCAAAAAGTAACACAAATGGTAAACAAAAGAAAGATTCCTTCCATAACACAAAGTAAAAGTAAAAGAGGGGTAATCATGACTTTAAACATACATGTAAGAATATTTAAAACTTTATGAAAAACATTTTTTATTGACATGGATGAAAAATATAACCCCATTAAATACTTACGAATTAACAATCTCAGATAAGAATGAGATTGGAATAGTTATCCCTTACCTTAGGACCGATATGCTTTGTACATATCCGAACCTCATGTATAATGATTTAAATAATTTCATTTACTTATTATAAATCATATTCATTTTTATGATATCATATATGGTTCACTTATGACTTTATATTATCCGTTCTTTTATAAATTCCATGTTAAAGCTTCGTTTTGGGTAAAATTGTTTTATTTATCGTACGTGTTTGGACTTATTGTTCATGATATTATTATTACTTATATCATGATTTAATTACTTCCAGAATGTAAATCCTGATTTATATATCATATATATTCAGTATATATATATATATATAATATATATAAATGAAATGAAAGACACCGTTCATGGAGACGGTAGGTTGTACGTACACATGAATGCTGTTTTCCTTTCCTTATTTACTTGAATGGAAGTAAGTAGATTACATATATATATATATTTAAATAAATATAGTAGCTTTATCATGTCATATATTTCATTATTATTCATTATATATACTTTATAATCATTCTTGAGTGGTTAACATGGAGAATGAATCTCATCGCGTCGTGGAGACGGTAATCCGTACGTACGCACGAGCGATGATATCGTTCCCATAATTATTGAATGGAATTTTAGTGGATGATATAATATATCAGAATCATTAAGATGTTATAATAACAATATATAGTTATTATTTACACCATTATACCCATCCAAGTAAGGTGGTGGTGGAAAAACATATTACACCACGGTGTGGAGACGGTATTCCGTACGTACGCACGCGCGGTGATTTCATTTTCTGTAGGATGGATAGAAGGTGAAATGGGGTTGTTTTATATTTATAATAACATATCAGTATTTTATTGATACTTATGTTATTAATTTATAATGAAACAACTAAAGAAGAATAATTTGAAGAAGAAATAAACTTGATAGAATCGGTAGAAGAGATTACCTCTTCTTTGACGCACCTATTTTAAGATTCCACTTAAGGCATTAGAGTTGGTCTTTTGAGGAAACCAGAACCTCTATAATGTTTATAGGAAAGTTGGTAAGGGAAATGGTCAGGGTTAAGCCGAGCTTGAAGGCTAAAAATTGTGTAAAGAGAAGATGGAGGAGGTTCCCTTTTATAAGGGAGGAATGGGGCACCTTAGGAAAAACATAAAATATTATTTTATAATAAAGTCATATTAGGGTTTTAATAGCTAAAAATTGATTTATTTAGAAGATAAAGTGGGTATGGTAAAAATCCTCTCAAACAATATGTTTTATACAAGTTTAGGTTACTATTTTAAACATATCATTTAGATTTAACTCTGTGTTAAATAATTTAACTTTTACCGTGTCTTCTTGTTTTTTTTACAGTATATGGTTAATAAACATACTATAACAAGACAAAATAACCACAAGTGGTTAATTATTAATATATATAACCTTATCTAAGTCATTTTTCCGAACCTTATATTTTTAGGTATAGAATAACAATTAATAATATAATATTTGTTTTAAAAACTATTTTATGTCAACTTTGACACTATTTGGTAATTGATTTTTGTGAAAATCATAAAAGCATGATTAGTTCAAAACAAGTTCATTTAATCAATACTAACATGTCATATTAACCTATAAAATTAGTGGAATTCATAAAAAGTCTCAAATTACATTTATTTGGGTATTTATAACATCAATTATGTTAATATTTCATTAATAAGGTAATCACTACATCATCATTGTGTCATAAATAAATTAAATTATTTAATGTCTAAAAATTATAAATAAAATACCATTATGTAGGAAATATTTTTATCTTTCTAATGAATATTTATAGTATAATTTATCTTATGTATACCCCTATATTAGAAATGGTTTATTTATTAAACATAGATTTTAACTATTTTAACTCTACTTTAAATAAAATAATAATAAATGTACTAATCTAATCCAAGTGTACCTAAAGGGTAATATTTTATTTCTAAGGTTGTTTTTGTTAGAATTACACTTATCCAATAGAATTATGACATGTGTTAGGGTAATGATAATATCATTTTTACCCTTAATTACCCTATTTACTTTTAACCGTGTTAAATAAAAGTAAAAAGTTACTATTCAACAAAAATTATTTTTATCTTATTGAACCACATTTTACTCCTTTATATTAATTGTTTCTATTGAATTTTCGAACTTCCACTCACAAAAGGGGTAAAATTAAGTTTTATGTAAATGTTCAAATTCTCCTAGGAGGTGGGTAAAAGAAGGTGAAAAGTTCAATAAATTTTTTATATATCTAAAATTATTATAAAATGACTCCAATGAATTAAACTGAACTTATATTGGTATTATGTATCAATTTTTACCTAAAATAAATTTAAATAAAATAAATAATTATTTAAATAAAAATTTGGTTTTTAAATAGTAACCTAGTGTTTTCACTATTCGTCAAAAATTGAAAGTTTTTAGAAAAATACCAAATATTAACCCTAGGCTAATTTTGATATTACGAATTCAAAAATGAAGTCCATTTTGAAGGATAAAATTTATAAAATTTTAAAAAGTGGGTATTACTATTAATAACGACTAGTTCATAATAATATTATAATAATATTATAATAATATCTCGTTTTGTGAAACTCGGTATTGCGTACTACACATGCAATCGAAGAAAGTCTTGATTACGTGTAATGCAAGACAAGTCAGAGCTGCATGTAGTGAAAGATCCATTTGGTGTTTTTTATATCATAATCAAAACTTATTTCATTTATACATTAAACAAAATATATACTTAATATTTCGTAGAATAATTTCCACAAAACGAACTTGAAATTGTATGTAACATGAGCCAAGAATAGTGTTGTGTATATTACAAGCTAATAAAGTGTTGCATATAGTATAAGATAATCTTGGTGTAGTGTATAATAGAATATATCAAAGAAATTAAAAAGAATAATTCTCATAAAATCTCGAGTTGTTACAGTTATGAACTTTATGTTTCTTATATAAGACACACCATCGTTTCAAGGATGTTTGGATTGTGTGATGCCTCTTCTTCCTAGAAATCAGAAATTGGCCATATCTACATCAGTTCCTATCCTAACATGTAGAATGTCATAGATATGAGCTTGGGGTTACCAAGAGAAGGGAAAACCGTTGAAAAAATTAGAGGAGGAAGAAATTATGTGGTGGATAATGACCACTAACCCGTTACTGGTCATGTTCTGGAAACCTAAAAACTCACACTTCACCATCCAAAAGATACTTGACATGGATCACATAACATGTCTCCACTAGAACTTGTGGGATATGATTAACTACCCTTTATACCATCGTATAACTTATTTAGGAGGCCAATAACACCTTTAGATTTTCCATAATCTAATCTAAATGGTTTACATTGAAACACTCCTAGCATCTCAATGTCTTGATTCATATGGGAATATCTATAGTTTTTAGTGGATCTTTATCAGGCCCCTCACAATGCTACAAAAAATAATTGAAGTGTAATATCCTTATTTTAAAATCTAGGGATGGGGGGTGTATGCTTCTCTTAAATTTATCTATCTATCATAGATACAATATGTCCCTCAGGCTAATCTAATCATAAATGGTGAATGTAACACTCTAACCACCATTGATGCGAATGTCATCACAGTCAATTGATGGGATGACTAAGAAGTTGAGGTATGTGGAAGGGATAATGAGGAAGAATTCTTACCCCAAGGGGAGTTAAAACATCATGATTTCCTTTAATTAGGTACACACACTCACTAGCAGAGATATAATTTATATATCTTGAGCCTCACTAACATACTTTTACCCGTAAGTCAAATCCATGATAAGGGAAAGTGATTTAATGAAGTCATTGTAATATTCATGAACATTACAAAAACTAAATTAGGTCCTAAAATTCCCACTTTACTCTAGGAGATTAAGAACTATATGAATCTCACATAAAAAAATCTCGTTGAATAGAACCTAGAGTGGGAGGATGTCCAAGAGAATCCCTTAACTCCGTATTGTAATATGAATAACCAATTCTCCTTAGTCGATCGTCTAGGGATGAGGTGCGATGTAACACCCATATTATTATGATTTAGGATATAGGATCTGCCTAGTAAGGACATAACTCATGCTTCCTTATGGTTCCCTCATTAATAAATAAACGCGACTTAAAACCTACTGACCATGGTTTTTCCACTTCATGAGATAGCGGTCCAGTCATGGGGTAGGCAAAAAACAACCCAACAAGGTCATAAGTTTTCTCACTACTCATCATGAGCCTTTAGAGAATCAATGAGCCTTGATCTAGCCTAAAATAAAGCTATATCTAGTCGGGGTGGATCATACTCCACTACCACCAAATTTTAGTAGCCCAAGATTCATCTCATTCAATGGTATATGTGATTTGAAGAAGCATATTACCCATTTCACATCTTGGTGTGTCCTGATGCTGGGAACTCTAGATCATCCAAGAAACATTATAACATTTATGTTTTATGTAGAATATTCAGTGAACTGTCTTTTTTTATTGTATTTAGTTTTCTCTAAGACTCATCATCATATTGGAGGATATCAACATGAAGTTTCTCTACTAATTAATCTCCACCTCTCACAGAACAATAATTACTATCCTCACTATCTTTAAGCTGTGATATAATGAGTGTGTCACCAAACTCATCACCATATAGAAAGAATTGAAATTTACCCTTGATGTATAGATTCTTTGGGAACAACTATTGGGGATTTTCATGTTGAATTTTCGAGTTGATTCGTTCCCTACCCTCATGTTCTTGAAGTACCCAAGAGTATTTCATGAATTCATAAGGAAATATCAGTTCATATAATAAGTTATATATTAGAATATTAAAAATTCATTCTCATTACCTCCATCAGCACCAGTATAGATTCCTTTAGGAGTGAAGATGGTTGTCATTATACAATACCAGGCACCTCAACCAATCTAGTTTCAGGCTCCCCCAAAGAATAATCCTTTACAAGGTAAAACTTTCTATAAGAATATTCCCCATGGCCCATTCCAAGGCGGTATGAAAACATTTCACTTGAAATAATGATAAAAAAGTGATTAATCCTTCATGGGATAAGAAATTTTCATGTTTGTTTCTATGTTCCCTGGAGATTAACCTTTTAAAGTAGTCAAAAATCAAAAGGATGTATGTGATTGAGTTAAAGAACAATGCCTACTATTTCCCATACCACAAGATCCTTGGGAACACTATCAAAGATTCTTTTGTCTTCATGAACTAGACCCAAGCATAGGTTTATCATAAAATGGTTAAGCTGGGTGATCTCCAAGCATGAGTGACATATGTCTCCATCACCCTGGTTAGTGATGATGATGATTCTAGTGAATAGAGGGAAGTCTCAAGTCAAAGCATACAAAAGTATAATTATTAGAAATAACGAAAGCCATTTTCCTATTCCTATGGAATTACATATGTTCAGTTGAACCATCCATCACCTCATATAATCTCCACATCAAATTTAGTTACCCCAAAAACATCTTAGCATTCCAATTCTCAGAATAACCATTGTCGAAAATGTGATGGTAATCAAGATACACTACTTGTGCTAAAACCAGTTTGTACTCCCAATAATTTTGTATCCCCATATTTGGGAGAAGGCACAAGAATATATCCAATTTTGGAACAATTCACTAATGAAGAGTAGGAATATATAGAGGATTCTAACATCGAAGAGTCATCCCTAGTTTCAAACTGAGGTAGCTACCATCAAAGCCTACCATGAGAATGTACCCAGACAGGAATAGAACTAAGACATCCTTTCATTCTATAGTGAGGATAAGGGTTCCATTACATAGGGGAGAATATGATCACTCTATTTCTCATGGAATTTCAATTACGTGGAAATCATATTATTCATAATATAAACTAGCTCCAAGAATAATGTTATCCTAATTTAGATGATCCACAAACTAATACTCACTGAGTATATTTTACCCCATCCAACATATAATTTTAAGGATATGATATGAGTGAGAAGAACCCAAATGAAAGGATTTGGTTGGGAACCTAGTTTTGTGAGTTGGTAATAGACACTATGTTCATTTTTAACTCATAGGAATCTTCTAAAAATCCTTAATCGAGAAGTCCCTCACTTCAAAGTCATGAGAAGGTCCCCTCTTCAAATCATTAATTTCTCAAATACCCCCTCAATGAACAGTTAGGGGAAATCCATGGTGATATTTCCCATTTCAAATCACATAAAGACCACCTCCTAGATGTTGGGTGTTAGAAATGTGATGGGAAACCAATCTGCATTGATGTTCTAGAGTGTGTTAATGCTCCCAATTACTTGAAATACACCTCGGTAGATTCCTAAGAGGATATAAAGGAAATACTTATCCTATCAATCCACTGATAGGAAGAAATTACTCTAGAACATGGGAGTAATTTCATCATCCCCAAGAAAAATTAGATTGATCATATCACCTAATATTATTATAATGGGAAAGCACTGCTAAAACTAGAAAGACCCACCCCCATTTCGTACAAAAAGTTCCACCCCTGGCCCCTAACCCGTTCCATCATCATGTGTTTCAGAGGGAAGGAGTGAACCAATGAAAGTTGGACCATCATCAATTTTTAGACATCAAAGGTGTAAAATGTAATAAAAAACCACATATGATGAAATTTTTAGCTTCTATTTTCAATGACTCTGCAAATTTGGAAGAAAAAAAAAGCACCGCTGAAGATTTCACCCTTGAAAATAAAGTGGAGAATCTTTCCTCATGGTATCATGTTCCTGGATAGACATATACTTCCAATGATCCTCATTTTTTTGCTGATGTAAATTATATTGATGAATCTACTCATACCTTTGATGAGGGAGTCTATACACATATTTAAGTATCAAAACAACTAAATCTCAGTACTGAGGAAGATCTGAGGCCAATTATGATTGGCATCATCATGTATCCTAAGATGAAGTTTCAATAAGAGGCATTTCTGAGTTAAAAATTTATTTTGTTCCCCTAAAACTACAAGGAATTTATATGGATTAATCCACATTTTTTTGTCCACTGCCATGGCCTTACTATTGGCCACTATGGGTTCAAACAAGAACCCAAGAAGTTGAATCCCTCCCATGGTTCCATGGTCGAGGAATAAGTTGGTCAACTTATCAAATACAACATCATTAAGGGATATCAATACCCCAAATGGTGGGAAAATATTATACTGACCATGAAGAAGATTGTAAAGAATATACTATATTAAAACTCTAGGGACATCTACTACCACTACCAGGAGGATGTATTCCTTATCCCAGTGGGAAAAACTTTTAATTGAATAAACTACTAGCTTCCATACCATATCCTTCATGAATGAGTATTTTGAGTAAAATAATACCTATATGTCCCTAATAGATGTGGAGTTCACTACCTTCATGGTTAAATAAGGAACATTTAGTTAACATGTGATGACCTATGGTTTGAAAAATGATGGAGCCACTTTTCAATTTGGCATACATTACATCTTCATAATACTCCTCAGAACACTAGTTGAGTGCTATATGGATGATTTGGTGGTAATATGCCACTAAATCCATATCTATATTAAAGATCATGTGAATTTGTTTGACATGATCTATTCATATAACCTAAATATGATCGCCTTGAAGAGTGAATTTAGGGTTATTTCTGGGAAGTTAATTATATATTTTTTCAATTATATAGGAATTGTTATCAATTTATAGAATTTTAATGCTATTTGACAAAAGTATCCTCCAAGAAATCTTAAAGAGATATGGGGACTATAGGGATATTTAGCATACATTCATTGTTTTTTTCCAACCTATATGGAAAATGTAATCCTATTTACAAGATCATAAAGAAAGGTATCACTTATTAATGAAATGAGGAATGGTAGTCCACATTTAATGAAATCACTATATATCCACTATATCATTTTGTTGTGATTCCACCTATCCTATTGAAGACTCTCATCCTTTAAATAACCACTGAGGAACAATCCCTCAGAACCCTATTAGAAAATATGAACAATGATGGAATGAAAAATAGTTTATATTATCTCAGCTTCATACTTTTGGACAGTGAGACTAGATATCCCCCCATTGAGAAGATTTGCCTCACCTAGGACTTTATGGTTCATAAGATGTATACTAACCAAAAACCTCCAGAGATAAAGTTATATTCCCATATCAAACCGCTAAAATACTTCCTCAAATATCCAATGCTAATAGGATGATTGGCAGGTGGGTAGTAATCATAGAGTAGTTTGAGATTAGGTTCATACCTAGGATAGAAATAAAGGGATTAGAATAGGTAGAATTATTATATATTCTTCAACCTCTTAATATTTTCCATTTTATATTTTATTTACAAGATTAATACATACTATCTATCAACTAGGGAATCCCATTTTGGAATATTTACTTTGACAGTGCCTCCTAAATCCTAACTGGGAGAAGTCTCAACAACCCCAAACTTAATAAGGTTGATGTTGGTATTATTTTCAATAGTAAATCACATGAAATCCTTTCATACCCACTCCTCTTATCATAAGTACGTCCCAAAAATAATGCTAAATACCATTCCCTTATTTTTGAACTTTATATATCTATCAAGGATGAGATTCCATGGTTTCATGTGATGGGTGACCCATAAATATTCATAAAAAAGATCAATGGTCACTACATCATTAGAAAATAAGATCCATTCGACTTATTAGATTACACCCATGAGATGATGAATGATTTTATTTCCAAGATAAAGGAGAATAATGTCTCATGGTCCTATAATGACTGATCATATTATTTGGTAAGGCTGGACTCATCCCTTGTGGATATAGACTAAGGATACTTAGTTATTCATGTTTCATATCATAAGGTCATTTCTATGATTTCTTCATATGGGGAGGACTGTTGGGTGAACGAGATTGTCATTTCTACTTCCCCATAATCACATGACAATACCCCTATAAGGGATTAAGGAACCATATGGATGAATCCTCTAATAAAGTATCTAAAACATGGGACTCCCCCACTATACTAAGCAAAGTGTGATAAAATCAGTTGGAGTGTGGTATCTTTTACCCTATGTGATGGACCAAACCTAGAGAAAGTCCTCTACAAGTGTGGATTTTATGGAATATTTATCTATTTCATATAGGGGAGGAGGTGACTCAGGTTTTACAAGAGATCCATGATGGGTCATGTGGGTCCCATCAAGCAGGTTTGAAGCTCTCTCACTAGATTCAAAGGTTGGGGTACTTTTTACCCACCATGTTCCATGAATGTATGAAATTCACTAATATGTATCAAGTATTATAGATCCAGTCCAACATCATGATTCATCCATTATAACTCCTTTATTATAAGAAGTTCTCATGGACCTTTTAGATATAGACTTGATATTGTGGGTCTTTATCCCCTAGTTATGGTTTAAAAGTGTAGGTTCATCCTTATAGTTACAGAATTATTCATAAAGAGGGTGGAATCCATACCCCTCATGGAGGTCAAGACCCAGTATGTGATTGTGTTTTTAAAATCGCACATCATTCATCAATTTTTTATCCATTACACCATTTTCATAGATAATAATAAAAAATTTTGAGTCCCTAATCTGAAGAATCTATATTCAAATATAACATCTAGTCCAATCATACATTCTATTATCATGAACTGGAAAATAGTTAGATTTAGGTTTTTAACATATCCATATCTTGTATTCCATAGAAGACAGTGGGTCATGTCAATAAGATTTGAACTAAATATATCTCTAATTCCTAATGGTTGTATCAACAGATGAATTGAGTTCCACCCAAGCATCCCCTTATTCCCTGGTATCCAGGATAGAGGTAGTATTACCAAAAAAATTTAAGTTTTTATCACTTAGGATGGTTTTTTGTGATTGAATGATGTCAGAAAAAAGGGTTTAGCTCCAGTTATAATACTTTTAAGACCACAATGAGATTAGGCTCAAAGCACCACACAACATCAAAACTTATCAGATCCATGTATCCTGAGCATTCAACAAAATGTTTGTTTATTCTCTTTCCTTCAGGGTGACCTAGTATTGGAATCGAAGACACTAATGATACCCAAAAGGAATCCACCAAATCAAGATCCTATGTGGTAGTTTTCTTTCATTATTCATAATTTATACCACTATAGTACATACTCACTAATCACCATAGACGGTGAGCACATACCAACTCACACCAATGTAATATTCCATAAATGGTAATTTTCATTACATTCATGTTGATATATATATTAGTCATAAGTTGTTAAATTATACAACGTATCATCCTTATCATATGAAATTAAAATATTTATCCATAGTCTTGGTCACATGTTGTTAAACTGTGTGAAATTCATCCTTAATATATGAAATAAAATTGCATTTCCAACATCCCTGATACAAGTTATTAAAATGAATGGTATTCATCCTCATCATATGAAATCAAAACTACATGTCCAATGAACATACATTAATATGTTAATGTATATGAATGAATCCTGATCACTATATATTAAACTATACCATTCCTTATCCCCCTCTAGAGAGGACTAACTCTGTCAGTGTCGATCACCAACCAATCCTATTTTTGTATAGATAGAGATGTCTTGATGTTTGAACCCAGTCCCAGAAGATGACATATTTTTGGGTTTTCCATTCAAAATAGGTTTGACTCTCACCCACAAATATTCATTTTCAATGTAGTTGCGTTCATGACAATGTTCCACCTTGAGTGTTTAACTCTACTTTAACATCCCTTCATGTCCACATTCACACTTCGATTCTTCCCCAATTTGTATCCTCATCATCCTCCATGTCAAAACAGGCTCCCCTGCAATGATGTCACATGGACTAAATCATCTCACCTCCAATATTATAGAAACCCAAACAACACATTAATAAATATTATATATTATTAGATTAATACTAATTACATATAATTATGATACACACAAAACTGTAGATTTTTAGTGTCTTTGGAATATTAGATACATAGAAAAATGATTCATAAAAGATCCACATTATTTCTACTTATTTATTCACATATACCACCCCTATTAAATATATCATACTTAAAACCTTTCTTAATATCATGGGGAAAAGGAAACATAATAATGGGTGAGCTCAGATGCTCAGTAAGGTTAAACAATTGAGATATTAAGGATCGATTAAGTATGACACGAGTATATGAGTATTATAATACTAGAGTAACCTCTAAAAACCATTTCCAGCAATTAATATATCATAATCACAAGTCACGTAATAAATAATTTCATCTGTTAATACATTAATGATAAATAAATAAAAAACATAGTCATTGAGAATATATCATTAGTGTTAGGTAATGTTGTAAAATAATGGAGAAAGGAGGGGAATAATCATAATCATAGAAATATTATATTGAGGATACTCATATGGAATTTCATCACATGTTAGGATTAGGCTAACCAAATATTTACTTACTTCAGGCTTGGGAGAGCCTCCCCAATAATCTCGTTCAGGCTTAGGGTAATTATTCAAGTACCCCATTTTGGGCTTGGGATAACTTTTATGTACCCATTAAGCTCATAAAAAATTAATCTTTAACTAATTTATTGGATAATATCCTAATTAAATTAAAAGTAACATGAAATGATGTTATCATAGAAGATATTTTTATTTAAAATATTATTGGGATATTTGTTGAGGAAAATAAACATTTCGTTTTCAAATCACTTATTTAAAATATAAAAATTTATAAAAAAATATGGAAAACATTTCATTGAAAATACCTATTGGAACTAGTAAACTAATTTTCAAATAAAAGAATGGTTATTATTGGGGTAAATTATCTCATGTTGTATACATTAAAAAACATCACTTTCCCACTTTTGTGAAATGTCAAAAAATTGTTCCGAAAACGTTTTGAAATATTAATTATAAAAATTATTAAAATAAATTTAAATATTTTTAAAAGTTATTTTTTAAAATATATGAAGTATTTTTTTTGAAATTTTGTAAAGAAAAATTGAAGAGAAATGACATGGAATAAAAATTTCATCAACTATGGAGGAAATATGTTTGAATTTTCTTTAAAAACAAGTCCTCGATAATTTTACATACCAAATAGGGGAAAATGGAAATAAGACAAATAAAATCTAAAAAAATAGATTCTAAAAAAAATTACATTATTTTATCCTATCTGTGTCATATCATTTCTTAAATGGAAATTCAATCATAATCAAACCAATTTTAAATGATATTGGAGCATAATTACCTGACCATATTGATATCTTTTGAATATTAATCCCCAAGAAAGAATAACAATAAATTAAAATCAAAATATTAATAACATGAGGTAATTCATGATATTTCATGTCAAATGGGATTTATTTACTCGTCATAAATTAATATAGCTTCATAACATAAAATATGTCTCCACAAAACAATACTGTGACGAAGAACTCATACATCATTGGTAATCTATGAATAAAACTATCATGAAAGGGTGAAACTTATATGGAATTTTAAATCCAATTTTTTTGTTAATAATCATAAAATACATTAATGTTAAATATATACACTACACAAATAAAACATTTAGTGAATATATAATATGTCTCACATAAATTAAAGTGAGACAAGAGACCCTTACCTTAAGTCTCTTCTCGCTTCATACATGTTTGAACCTCCTATATAAAAAATATTTTTATTATAAATATATTCAAAAACCATAATCATTTATATCATACCATATATTATTTACATATAATTCCTTATAACCCATTTACTAATAATTTGTTTTTATTAAAATCTATTTTTCGGGTGATACATGAATTATTCTTCATGGATGTTTTTTGTTTGGAAGTACCCATCCATGTACATTGATCATGGTTACATCATTTAAATAATTTTAATCATGTAATAAGAATAATATTTAATAATTTTATACAATTTTATATCTATTCATATAAAGGGGTGATGAAAAATGAATTACTTCACTTAATGGAGGTGTTAATAAATACGTACACATGAGTGATGTTTTCACTTTTCAATGGATCGAAGGAAAGAAAAGAAAATATTTATTACACATTATAAAATCATTATAATAACATAAATATGATATATTTTCATTAAATCTATGATTAATTCGATCCATGTAAATAGGAAATGAAAAATGAATCACATCGCTACGTGTAGGCGATAGTCAACACGTACCGAAGAATGACGTTTTCATTTCACAAAGGATGTAAAGGTAATATAGTGGATGAATTATTTCATAAATATCTTATATAAACATTAAATAAATCATAATAACAAACCATGAATGATTGTGATAAAAAATGAATCATATCACTGTATGGAGGTAGTAGTCCACATACACACACGAGTAATATATTCATTTCCCAAATGATGAAAAGTAAATGGATAGTGGTTAATAATTAAAAATAATAAAATCATAGTATATTTTTTATTCTTTTTTTTATTAAATTAGAATTTTTATTATATAATTTAATGAGGTAAAATAATATTTAAAATGAAATTGCTCAATTAAGATGATTACCTCCCCTTTAAACAACCTCCTGGACATATCTACATAATGACATTAGGTATGGTATTTTAAGAATAAAATAACCTATATAATGTATCTAAGGAATTTAATAATTTTATTAGGTTTTCCCAAGATAATTGGCCCAATGTGGTGTAAATAATGGAGGATATGTGGATCCCTTTTATAACAAAGGAAATGAAACACATGGGATTACATAAATGATTTAAATATAATAAATTATTTTTCATATGAAAGTGGAACCTATTTGTCAATATTATGAAGATAATATATGTTGAGGATGGAATAATTTAACCAATAAAATATTTATAGGTTTATGTGTCATTTTATACGTTATCTTTGGATTTAATCCCTTCATTAACCAATTTTAACCTTAACCATGGTGTCGTTTTTTTGTATACTAATGGGTTATAAATTTAATTATAAGTTAAAAAATTATTAAAAAATGGTCAAGGGATGAAATTTTAGACAATATATAATCCCTCTTTCCATAATTAAATATCTTTATTATTTTTAAATCATATAAAAAATATTATTTAACATAAAATATAATTAATGTCATTTTTGGGATTATTCATTAAATTTGTCATTAAAGTTATAAATAAATAATGTTAATAAGAATTTATCCCATTTAAAATTAAATAATAAATTATAATTATCCATAAAATTCATGTATCACCGCATTTCATTCCAAATGTTTTTTATTGACAAGTTATTAAAATTATTTAGTAAAATTTTCTACTATTTGAACAAGCACTGTGTTGGCATTGCGTAAGAATTTATGGAAATTATACCATAACTAAATTTTTAAAAAATATATCATAAAAATGAGTTATTGATTTTTTAAATAACATTTTAAAACCTTACATAAAATATTTTTATCCCAAGGAGAACATATTATAGTTTTTAATAGAAAAGGGTGTGGCATTTTCTTATTTTTCTTTACTTAAAATAATATATAAGTCATTATCAAATACAAATGGAATAAAATTGAAATTAAATTAAATATTTTATGATTATTGTAGAAACAAAATCATAAAATAAATTAAATTCAAGTGTTATGGTTATTTTAATGTCTTATCCTATGGTATTAACCCCGTTTTACCCGTTTTACACTCAATAAGGTGATGGATTTTTCCCACGATTAATATTAATAATGAAATAAATAAAAGGGGAATATTTAAATTTTTTTAACATCATTATTATAATTATGGAATAAATTTTTTATGATTTGGTTTATATAAGTGGTATAAATTAATTTTAAAATAAATTTGTTAAAGACAGCAAAAAACAGTTTTTGAAAAAAGTGTTTTTAACACAAAAATTTAACTTGTATTAAAATCACAAATATTTATTATTAAAATTGAATTAATTCTATTATTTATAAATAAATTTAAATTATGTTAATTTGAAAAATAATTTCACATCATAATTAAAAATCTTAATGAAAATAAATGGTAGTTTTAAAAAAAGTTTTATTTTTTTCACTATTCCCAGATATATCAATATTTTCATAAAAATACAGTAATTAAACCCTATCATATATTTTATATGATAATTTAAGATATTTTATATTTTTTATAGAATAAAATATCTATAATTAATTGAAATTAATTATAATATTCTCCCACAAAAATCATTAAAACCCATTCTAAAATAAAAAATATTTTTGAATCATAAAATAACATTGTTGAAAATTGAGAATTTATTTATTATTAATTAATAAATATATTTAAATTTTATAATAAATTTTTTTACATTTTATATAATTTGGTAATTCGTTTTCATATAGCCAATATAATGGTTTGGTTATAACCGTCACATTTAAAACTTTTAATATTTTATAGTATATCATAATTCTCATAAAGATCAGGGTTTCATGTTAAGAAAACTATTGATTTGTTATAAATATTTTCCAGAACAATAATAATATATATAATTTCATATATTATTTTCTTGAATTATATTATCACCCATTTATTACCATTAATTTATTCAAATCACTGTTTCTGGTGATAACTTATTCGTTTTTATGCATGTTTTGGTTCGGTAGTCTTGGTCCTTATACTTTGATTGTTATTCCATAAATATAAATATTTTTTATAATGTCATAATTTTAATATTTACTCATTATATAAACTTTTATAAGTATTAATATAAAGTGTTAATGAAAAATTGATGACATGATTTCTTGGAGATGGTAATCCACACGTACACACGAGAGATCTTTCCACCTTTCGATGGATGGAATGAAAGAAAGCTAAATAATAATTCAAATTCAAAAAATATTTATCATATCATAAAATATAATTATATATATCCCTATTATTGGCCATGTAAATTGGGAATGAAAAATGAATCACATCGCTTCATGGAGGTGGTAGTCCACACATACACATGAGAGACATTATCATTTCACAATGGAAGAAAAGATAATAATGTAGATAAGATATTATAAATATAGAATCATAATTATGTCATAAATATAATATAAAATTATTAAATTCATATTAATAACCAAAAATGAAAGTCACTGATGGAAAATGAGTCATATCTCAAGGTGGAGGCGATAGTCTACACATACAAAAATGCAATATTTTCATTTCCCACTTGATGGAGAGAAGATGGATAAAAGTTATTCCATAAACATAATAAAATACCAATATATATTAGATATTATTTTTATAAAATTATAATGATTTTTTAATATTTGAATAAGGTAGATGAATAATTTAAATGAAAATGCTCGATTTAGATGATTACCTCCTCTTTGAAGAACCTCCTTTGGATATCTCCGTAAATACCCTTGGGATGGACTTGTATAAATATTATAAAATATATAATTAATCTAAAGAATTCAATAATATTTTTAAGGGGTTTATTATTCTAATTAGCTCAAGGTGGTATGAATAATAGAGGAGAGGTGAAGTCCTTTTATAATGAAGGAAATGTCATTCTTGGAATTGCATAAAATATTTAAATATAATAAGTTTTTTTCATTATCACAGGGAATAAAGTGTTCAAGATATTGAAGATAATATTGTTTAAGGTTGAAATATATTAAAAAATTAAAATTTTATAGGTTTATTTTGTATTTTAAACATTATATTTTAGTTTATCCCCTTCATTAACCAATATTATACATATATATGGTACTATATTTTCAATAATAAATGGTTATAAATTTATGTATTTGGTAAAAATTGGACCATAAATTATAAATGGATGATATTTTAGACCATATCTCATTCCCCTTGTCCTATTTAAATTTTTTACATCATTTAATAGAATATTATATAACATAAAATATCATTAATGGCATTTTTGGGACTATTTATTTAATTTTTCATTAAATATAGAAAGTAAAAAATGTATTTATAATAAAATCGATTTTAAAATAAATTATAAATTATAATTACTCATAAATTTTTATAACACAAAAATCCATTCAATTTTTTTAATGTTTTTAAAAATATTTATGGAATTTTTCTAGGGCTTTCACAAGAACTATGACGGCGTTGCAAAATAATTTAAGGTAATTATAACATCAGTAAAACATATAAATAAATTAATATCATAAAAATAATTTATTTATATTTTAAAAAAATTATAACTTACCATAACCTATTTTTATACCCATGATAAAATATTGGATTTTTTAAATTTAATGGAGTGACATGTTGTATTTTTCATTACATAAAATATTATATAATTCCTTATCAAATAAAAATGGGAAAAAATTTACATAACATCAAATATATTATGATTATAGTAAAAAAACTGATAAAATAGATTAAATTGATTTTTTAGACTTTTTTTATAGTCTTATCCCATAGTTTTTCCATGTTTTACTTTCTTTACCCTTACCGAGGTGATAAATTTTTACTATGGTTACTATTCAACAAGGGAAAAAATAAAAAGGTATATATTTAAAAATATTTAACCTCCTAATTATAAATATGAAATCCATTTTAAAAAAATTAATTTCTAAATATGTGTGAAATAAATTTTAATATAAATTCATAAAACCCAATGAAAAACATTTTTTGTTAAATGCATTTTTAAGATTTAAAATTAACTAAAATCAGAATCATTAATATTCCAGATTCAAATGTAATTAATTATATTACTTAATAATAAATTATTCTTATATTAATTTAATATAAAATTTAAATCATAATAGAACTTTTTATGGAAAATAAATAAGAGTTTTGTAAAAATAGTAATTTTTCACTATTCACTAAAAAATCAATCTTCTCTTAAATATATGAAATTTTCCCACATAGATGATTTTATTATTATAATTTCAAAAAATAATTCATTTTTTAAAATAAATTATATAAAATTTATAGAAATTAATTAAAATATTTACTCATTAAAAGCAACAAAACCATTTTTTAAGAAACATATTTTTGATGCATAAAATTAAATTATTGAAAATTGAGTACAAATATTTTATGAATTACTTAATAAATTTTCATTATGTGAAAAAATTGTAAATATTTTTCATAATATGGTTATTTCTACTCTTACATCCAATTTAACAACTATTTTATAATGGCTACATTTATAACTTTTAATAGTTTATAATATATTGAAATTCACTTAAATCTCGGTGTTGCGTGTTAAGAATGATATCAATCATGTTATAATTATTTTTTAATCTTAATTTTTGCAATGTTATACATCTTTAGAACACACACCGAAGTAAATTTATTGAATATTTATGATTCCAGTGTTTCAAACTTGTTTAATGGTAAATTTGAAATTTTTTTTCCCTATCCCTAACTATGCATTTATGGGACTGATCTTTTGAAGGCCAGGTCAAAAGTCAACCATTTCACATTTTCACAACTTTTTTTATTTGGATCATTGGAGTCATGATTTACCTTCTATCCACCATCCTTTATTCTGTTAAAGTCTTATCACGCTTGGTGTAACCCCTTTTTGAATCTATGCTCATTGGATAAATGAGGCCATGTCATGAGAACATTCTTGAACCAACTTCAATTGACCCATATCGTGCACTCTCATGTGACATTGGAGGTCTCCCAGTACTCCTAGATTCCCAAATTGAGAATGAATCACATGGGATTATGAGTCGTGCAAGATTTTCCCTAAAATGATTTTGATGCGTAATCATTTTGATGAAGGATATTCATGGTCCAAGAATCTTGACCTTAAACAATGTACTACATGTTTCGAAGAAATTTTCTTAGTGAAAGGCCTCATTTTCCATCCATTCACATCAGTTTTGTAAAATCTTATATACTATGTAAAATTTCTTATAATACCCCCTATTTATGCTCTAGGAAAATACATTGGTAGAAACCCTCCTAGTCCATGTATCACAAAATTAAATTGTGTGTGCCCTATCCTAAAGTCTTTTATCTAGTGCATGTCCTCTCCTTCCCTCCATTCACATTAGGTTCATGTCACCCTTCATGTCATTGATCTACATCATTACAATTTTTGTCCTTATCACATGAACATAACAGGAGCACCCTCTTTGGTCCAAGTTAGACGGCCTTAAACTATATTTCATGGTCTAATACTCAACAATTTAAACGAATGGAATGCTATTTGGTCATAGTCTTTTGACTATAAACCGATTCACCCAAATAGTCTAACTTGAAAAACCATAAAATTACCTATGAAAGGGTTAGAAATTTCTACCTGGTTGAAAACTAACAAATGGAAGCCTGATAAAAATTAGGCCTCCACTCACCAAGTTTCCCTACGATGGCTAAAGAAAACCTTAGAGCATTAATAGAAATGGTGAAAAGATTTTAAGGTTCATTTTTAAACCTTATAAAAATCCATTCTATTCTTATTGAACCTACTAGTTTAGTAAATTGTTTTGAGAATATATTTCAATCCATTTTCCCACTTTTTGGGGCCCTCTACGAGACTCTATAATAACAAGACCATATCAGTTTCATTTCCTCACCTCATGATGCATGAGTAACCAATGGATATGTACAGGTTATATGACCTTAATATCTTGAAAATATTCCTCTCATCCTTACCGTATTATGTTTAACTGCATGGTTCTAGTCCCCACCATGTGTCATTAAATAATGTTTCATATATCCTGGTTACATGATGTTAAACTTTTCCACAATGTTCTACAGGTAAGACATTGAAGTGAATATACAAAGTAATTCTATACAATGTTTTAAACTACATAATTGACTCATCATCCTTTCCCAAGATGATTTATCCTTCTTTCAAGAGGTTAGTATCCTAGTACTCCACCTATGGAAATAATCCATGGCTTGATTATCATCTCATAGGATATATAGTGATGCCCAATCCTCCTATAATTTCACCATCCAAAGATATTTCAATTCACATGGGAATGTTATCATCCTCACCCGAAATTAATGACTAATACCTTTATATAACTTTCTTTTATCAGATAAGAATCTGAGGAGGTTTTACTCTCAAGGGATATGTATGGCCCTCATTAGTTTCTATATGCCTCACCACAATACCCTACCACATGGTGATGTGACACTAAATTTTTTTAAATCTACATGGGGATCCCCTCATATTCACCAACATAATTTTAATCTTTCTCAATTTGTATCCTCATCATCCACAATTTCCAAAGGGGTACCTATATGGTGATGGTGCATAACCTAAACTGGATTCCCTTCTAGCCAGGTAAACACCCTAATGGAATTATGGGGACATGTGAAGGATCTCATGTTTAGAACATGGCCGACTATGAATTCAAATTTTGTTCTAACCATTATTGATGGTGTATTTTTTTGAACTACATTTCGAATACATGGTAATCATTCACCCTTAAACCATTCATCATACCCTTTTGTGATTAAGATATTGTAATTCATTATATACATCAATAAAATCCCTTTTTTCTAGTAGAATCTAACACCCTCAATATTGACTCCTTCCTGAATGAGCACATTCCTGTGAAGTAAGTTAGTAATGTGAGAACCCCCACAACTAAACTCATATATGGAAGGATACTCATAATGTTCAAAGTATCATTACAACCATGATTCGTCCACCCATTTCAGGTACTCTTGATTGGAATGAGTATTCATGTTGTTCTTCTTTCTTCCCACACTAATCATGCATCACATAGGCTTTCAAGTTGTGATAGATTTTTTCACCATTTGATTGAGTCACCCCGTGTTATGTGAAATGAGACTTTAATATTCCATGAAACATGAATATAAACCACATAAATGAACTATGATTCATTTATCATTACCTTAAACTATGTTCACCTCCTATACATAGGATGGCCCATCCTAGAAACGAGGCACTTGGTACTCCTTGATCCCTTTAATCACATCAGGTTGGATTTTATCTAGCTGGATAGATCATCTAAATCACCAATTCCAAGATCTATATAATTAAAATATAATTTCTAGGGATATATGGGAATCCATTATATTAAATCTACCTCCCATATCATTCATTGTTATCCAAATTCCTTAAACTACATGTTTTATTCCTCATTGTGTGACTTAAAACTGCCTGATACCTTGAATCCTAAACTTAGAGGATATTCCCCTCCCAAACATGTCATTGGTTTCTTACCATGTCCATTACCAGGGATATTCATGGATTTATTCATAATTTATGAGACACATAGCACCATATGAAAATATTACCTCATATCTAACCATAAAAATCCAATTTATTCACATCATGAAATTTAATAATACTTAACAAAATAAGGATGGGCCCTTTCAAAGATCAGATCCAAGATGATTCCCCCTTTCTCTCATATATAAATTTTATTTGTAATGTAGATTACCTGATCTAAACATCATGAACATAAATCTTCTGATGCTTATACTATTAAGATAATGTACACTAGACTAGTAACCCATTGGTCATTCTATTCACATTAGTTTTGTTTCTACTTTCCCGGAAAAATTATCTTATACCACAATTTTAGTCTTAGCTCCATGAACATGAACTAGCAGCATCCACTTGTTTAATGATGTATGACCATAAACTCAAGCCTTTTATATTAAATCTATAATGAATATTAACTACCTGATGAGAGTGGCAGAAATGTTTTTTAGATTGAAAAACCACATAGTTCATCCTTATAACGAGTCAGGGTTTACTTGCGAAGTCACCCCCGATTACTTGGAAAAAATTAATAGCATAAATAGAAACGGTAAAAAGAAAATGGGACTGATTTTTGTGCCCTAAAAAAATTCATGTTGTGACTGTTTAACCAATTAGTTCTGGTAAAGTTAGATCCAAACTTTTCCCCAATTTCCCCTCTTGGTTCTAGTAACATGACAATAAACTATGTTGTTAACATCTTCATGCACGAAGTCTAATAGGAAAATACCCTCCTTTTGGAACCAGTCATATACTACGTTAAATTTAATAACATGATATAGATTTATTCTCATCACGATGGTATACCTAGATATTCCTAGATCTCACATCCATGGTCCATCCATAATCTTTATTTCCATTAACATCTCACAATCCTTATTTTTTCTTGATGGTCAATGCCCACATGTTACGTTCCTTGGTTTCACATGAAAAACAATATGATTCTCCTCTTAAGAGATAGTTTTAACCCAATATTATGCCAATAAACTCCTTTAATGTGCTAAAATTCATGGTGGAATAACTCATAGTGTTTTTAAATCCACCCAAACATCTATTCAATTAACATTTCACACTTTGTGTCTTCCTCGATACAGATATTCATCATCTTCTACATCTGATCAGACTCCCTTGCAGTGATAGTGCACGACCTAAATTTTCTAACCTCACACCAAGGAAAATCAACCTGCTAGAATTACAAAAAAATATGATGTGTATTATGCTTTCAAAACAAGGTCAGAGGTTAACCCTATATTTCCCCCAATCCACAGTAGTGCGGTAGTGGAACCTATTTCATGAACATGGTCAGTTGGTACCATTAATGTACTTGTTTCCCCTCATTTTGTTTCACAGACTATAGGTCTATATTTATATTCTCTAATTGCACTTATAATGGTAGAATTTAATGCCTTAATAGTTAAATTACTCATGAATTTCCACATGTCAGGAATGAATGTCGGCCTGCTGAGGCCTCTCCCTAACCAACCTCCTTATATTTGGAATGCTCCCAATGTTTGATGTATCATTCTAACCCAAAACCTTTCACCCATATTTTTTTCTCTTATTTGACATAGGTGAACCTATTATACTCCTTGTTTCCCACACTAATCATGGATAAGAAGGTCTTAAGCATTTTAGTGTATTTTATTCCCACACAATTGAGTAAGATAGTTTTTATTGGGAGGGATCCACTCATTTTCGTAAAATCATCACTATAAACTACACACCAAACATTAAAGACTCCATGACAGATTGGAGAAATTCATTCACATCAGGTGTTGTTTCCACTTGAGGCTACACATACTGCCTTGTTTTTTGTCCAATCCTCATGAACATAAACTATGTATAATGTTCCATGCATCATTACCTTAAAATGTGTGACCCTTCAAGCATGCAATGAACTATTTTGAAAACATGTTTTTTAGGATTCATGGACCTCCATTAACATTGGGTATAATATGATCTATCTGAAAATAACACTAAACCCCTGTTCGTCCATGTTCAATGAACATAAAATGGAAACATCCCCGAGTCAATGAATCTTGACCTTAAACGGTTTTCATCTGATCCATGTTCCATGACCCAAAAATGAGTACATGCTTCCAAAAAATATTTTGGGTTCATCAGGTCAGTTGTACATCCATTCATGTATGGTTTGTGTTACATTTTTTGTTGTGAAGACTAATTTTCCACATATTTTTCCTTCTCAAATGACATTAAAAAACATATTATAGTCCACAACATAAGAATTTAAACTGTGTGATACCAGTTTTCCCTTAGTCAAGAGGATACCACCTCTCTGGCACTAGTCTCCTACCACACAACATTCCAGAACAATGTGTGGATTGATTCACATTCCATATGATATATAGTGATTCATATGCCTCCAATCTCAAATATAAAAACAAATTCTTACCAACATGTGGGGATTTCATTAATGGCATTAGGCCCCCAGGGCATTCATTCACATCAGGTTCATTGTTTATGGATGAAAAAATCATATCTCCCCCTCCAAGGACCTCATGGAATAGTCCTAAATAGTATAACTATCAGTCCTAGATGCATGAAATTAAAAGGTAAACTAATGGATCAATGTTATATGACCTTAAATCAAGCAAACATGGGGACTACCAATGTCCCCCATGGATCACGACTGAGTATCACACACACGTATTTCACTCGACTAGCATTATAATTTTCCCTACATCTCTAAATGATACCCTTACAATTTCAACTTCCTTTCATCATGATGATTACATGGTGCAATATCTTTAAGAGTTAATAAACTATTCATGAATGTCCTGCTCAGTTGTTGATATACATTATTCCCCCTTGATTCAGTTGACATCAATCTATCAAATCCAAAAGGGATCCCCTAGGGAGATGAAAAAAATGTTCTATAGGATTATATCCATTATATGGTACATTCCCCAAAGGAACCATTCTCTTCTATGAATAGACTTTGTTGTAGTGATGTTTCATGTAAAAAATATGCTTGCTTCCCATTTAGGGAACACATATTTGAAGAGACATATTTAGATATACGAAAGTGGAAATAATGTTTTGAATATGGTCAATGGTTATCCTCAACATATCTTCCACCTCCAACCATCAATTCTAACAATAATATTCATGAATTTCCTCATCACATATTTCATTTACAGAGTTGTAATTCCCACCCCATTGGTGTTACGCCACTCATTCATCGTGTTCATCGCCAGATCAATCAAATTTATGAAATCACAATGACCTAGTTCCTTACCCTAATGGGATTAACATGGTGATTTATGACAAATATTGAAACTGAATATTCTTCCCCCTATCTAGAACTATCCAGTGAATGAGAAATCATCTATATGTCTCTTGTTTCTCAGACAAAGAATAACCCATGTGGGCATAGATATTTTTCATTGGTTCTATTTTTAGAAAAATGGTGATACAAAGTTTGACCTGAGTAACATAGATAAGAGGAAAATATATTTATCAATAAAATAGAAATAATGAGGATTATCCACATTTTAGAGCCTCTCCCTCATTAGAAAATGAACCTATGGATCAGTCTAGGAAATGGACTACTCTAGACCGACTATCCTTTTTCAAGTTTCATTGAGGACCTGCTTCCTCTTGTCTAACCACACCGTCTCTTCCAATAATAGAGAGTGAACATCATTGGATGAGATCTACACTTGGATATTCTCATATCTACATGACACTTCCAGGGACATAACCTCAGTTTACTGAGCCTCAGTCATGGACAATTGTTCCCTTAGTTGGTTGATGGTTCATCATTTGTGGTGTTGATGACATTGTGTTGGTGTTCTTACTAATCTATTTAGTAGGACTATTTTTTGGATACTTGAAGTACCTTGAAATTATTATAAGTGTACTCATATAGGGTTTTTTTGAACACATTACACTCCTTGTACACTCTATTTACTAAGAAGTCCTAGTCCGACATGTGGAGGGTTAAGTAATCCACCCCGCATGTCACTAAGTTTTCCATATAGTGATGAAGGGATATCATCTAGACAACTAAAGTGTCCCATGGGTAATGAGTGATAATGTTCCAATTAATCCTTCAGTCCATTCACCAAACCACTCTTTTTCGCTTAGTAATGTCAAACTTGGAGTCATTGAGGACTTCACGTGGCACATGATGATACCAGGGGAAGGCCACATATAGCTTAGTGTTGGGATCCTCTTCTAGAATCCTATATAATTAGATATGATCCATGAAAAGAGATATATTATCATTAACCAAACCCTCTCTTTTGGCTTCCTCCTCGAAAACCAAAATTTCTTCTAGTCCATCAGCTGTCTTTGTCAATGTGATTAGAAGCTCTTCTTAGTATGAGTTCCTCATATCCTAAGAAGCTAACTCTTCAGATCCCACATTGAATGTTGGGAAACGAATTATATCACCAAGGATCTATGGAATGATTAGGCCATGAGGGAATTCCCAACTATACTGTTTTACTGAACCAGTTGTTTGTTCAATTAGTGATTATGGACATGAAAAAATATCACGAAGTGGAAAATACTTACATGATACGATGTATTGGATGATTTTATTTCTCAAAACCCCTTCGAACAATACATCATGGGTGGATTTCAACTCATAAAATATCAATTTTATTAAATCATAGAAGGTATGCCTACCATTAGGGACCCCTCCATGCCTGTAGGCACCCCCACATCTTCTAGTAGGTCCTCATTGGTTGTTTTCCTTGGAGCTATAAAAAATGAGAATGAGAAATTCAGTAAAAAATGTCAAGCAAGAACCTAGATAAAAACTCAATAGAAAAGAACATAAATTTTACCATGGGGATATATAAGAATTCAGATAGTCATTCATACGAAGAATAATGTTCTACTGTTATATGGAGTAATTTATGAAACACTGGAATGATGCTCCCTGTAAATGACAGGCAATATGGGGGGGATGACATTCACCACTCTAGTTCCCCTTAATGTTTTACCCACAAATTTCTCATGGATGGATTTAGATGTGAACTCCTTGTAATCTTTAGTGACACCTTAATAGCCTCCAGTGGAGGCATCCTCATCCTCTCTTGATGGTTCCTATATATATTTAAAAATGTGTCAATAATGCTTAGGGTTCAACTTTGGCATCAAACCTAAAAGCATGAGTCATAACCCACTAAATAGAATCTTGGTCAAGTCATTATCTAGTGAAAATTCCCTTCTCACTAAGGGGAATTACTGCCCTAAATAACTTCCTCCGGAGAATAAATCACTATATTTCTCCAACTATGAATCATTATTCGAAATCACCTGTGATGGATCTTCCTTAGTCTGTCCCCCTAGGTCTCCATGAAGCTTAACATTCACCCAGTTGGAGTAGGGGTCACCCTATCCACACTAGTATGTATGAGAATCCATGTATTTTAGGTACTCTAACCTCTCTAAGTAGTCATTTGGGAAATTAATCCTAGAAATCCCGACATATTAAAACTAAATTTCATCCCTCTTGAATATTCACCTCAATTTCTCTATGGTGTGAGACAATCACAACATTTCCCATGCCACCCAAATTTTAGTGTGGATTTTATCAACCACCAATTGTACCACATAGTGTACAATTTTACCTAGATACTTTCTAGATAATCATGTTGAAGTTCAAGATATTTCATCCTAATAATGAATCTTCTTCTTAGGGAGATCTACACCTTTATATGGACTTCTTCTAGGGGCCTCTTCAGAAGAAAGAGGAACATGACATAACTGAGACCCCTCTCTGTCTTCTTATGCACTAGTATGAGCTATCCTTCCTACCTGGTGGGTTACCATTATAGAATCACACCTCCTACCATGTCGCTCTTGATTTTCCTCCAATCGAAAATCCTTATTTAATCATTATCACGTAATTGCACATGTATACACTTATATCTAGTTGTTCATATAGTTTAGGGTAGGACTTGTGGGGGAACTGGATGGTGAAAGCATGATGGATTCCCTAGAACCCTCACCGATGATAATTCCATAATGATGGAGAATGAAACTTGGATTCCTTTTAGTGTTAACCCCAATTTATACCTACATTAATGGTTGTTTAATGCTGCTAAATTCATGAGAAAATCAGGTTGGGGTATATGTCTTGTAATAGATGTGGTCATTTATACATGTAATTAAAAACCTACCTAAAATATCATAAATATATAGGCTTTTTTTTATAGTTCCCTATACATCATCAATAATCGATTCATACGGGGAACAAAAATATTTGAAATTGAAGTTTTCAATGATACCAATATAGTCCACCACACTGACTTCACTTAAAAATGTTGGTTATACCTAATCATGGTGAATAGGGTAGTTATTAATATTGTATTTATGGGTAATGGAATTTGGAAATTAATACCTATAAAGTGTTTTTTGACCATTCCATGAAGTAAATTGATAGGTCCCCAGATGTGAATAGGTATATCTCTCCTTAAAACATTCCCCTGTTGGTCGTACAACCTGGCCAAAATTGAAATTCCAAGGTTGTCCTGGTTTTCAAATGCTTGGATAGATAATATAATTAGGGAAGTGGAAAAAAATACCATATGAAAATCCATGAAGTGAAATAAATACCCTCTAATAAAATATTGATGGAAGATAGCATATCTGAACCAAAGAAACAGGTCTTTCATAATATATCCCCACTACTCATATTGGAAATCCTCCAAAATGATTCAATAAGATCTTAGCTTCCACTAATACCAGATGATAAGGATTTTCTTGGGTCTTCTGGGAATCCAACACTCAGGCATGTTTAGAAACAAGTATAGACAAACCTTAAGGGGGATATCTAGATAGAGGGATGGTTGATATCATGACTACTCCATAAGTTTATCCACCAGAATATTCACCACCACTAACTTTTGATTTGGGTCCCCCTAATTAATGGGTGATATGAGGTATTATTAGTATTGGGAGACTATGATAGGGATCACACCTATGTGATAAAGATCTAACAGGTTGATCTCCACTTACTCATAGTGAAGGAAAAAAGTGTTGGTATCCAAACACCTCCTGGTGAGTAGCTCAAGTAGTAGATCTGGGTGATAGTAGACATGTAATTAAGATTTCCAAATTACCTAATATAATACTATATAGAATAGGTCAGCCCTATATTTCATGGATAGGTACCATACTGAGTACATTCACTCCAATTCATATGTGGAATTTTCTACATATCACAGATCCCAGTCCTCATACCGTCCCATTTTATTGTTCGATATGGTTACACAATGTTATAATAGTGAGGAAGGAAAACCGCTTCCATTGGGAATTACCTGGTGACTATCCTAGGTTTCTTGCTAAGGGTATATGTTATTTCAATGGTATATTCCTTCTGTACATTCACAACATCAGCCATGATCAACCAATGAAACACATCATGGAATGAGAATCAATTCCTGGAAGTTTGGACATCTGCAACTAAAAAAATCATTGAGAAATATGAAGTTATATATAATCATTTGATGAGAAAATATCCCCTTTGATCCACTATCTACATACTTAGAAGTATGTTCTTCTATAATATTACCCTCATATCCAAGGGAATATTAGACTTTCTAGATATTTACTCCCTCTTAATGGAAGTATAAATGAAGACTATAGTTACCACTTCTTCAGTGGTCTAATCAACCATTTAGAATGTATTATAGATATTAACAATGGTTGGGATCCTGAACATGGACTTTGTTTTCAACATTATACTTGTTTATTGAAAATAAAAAAGGTTTCATGAAAATCCCACCTTCATTTCATAAATATTTAATGTTGAAATAAACAATTCCTAGTTCACATAAGTAGAATCTCTAAATATGTTTCTTGTAAAAGGAATGTTTCTTGAATTCTGTGTCTTTAAATCTTATAATGTCATCCAAAGTTAGATGTTTCAAGAAATTAGAGTTTTCTATCGAGCATGAATGGTCATAGTTAATACATAGGCCAACTCGATCTATTTATAGGGCAAAGAACACCTATGATGTGTAATGTGGATAACCGGGTTCCAAAAACATATACTAGAATTTCATTAGCTATAGGAAATCAACCATGACTCATCATTTTACTCAAAATTCCTCCCCCAACTTCCCCAACAGCTTCAATTCATTGGGAGATTTTTTTATCAATGAAAATTGTATCTTGAGATTTTAAGTGAATGATCACCCCGAGGTGAGGGGAAAACACCACCTTGGGAATCATTCTAGATCCAAGGGGGCCTTATGCACAATTATCAGGTTTTTAATACAATGTTTTTATATTATTACACAAGTAGTTTCATGATAAATATGATTTCAAATGGTTATATGGGTGTCCCAGCTAGCCTCAAATGGAAATGTCGTGGGTGTTGTACTAGTCAAAGATGTGCAACATAGACATACCATATTTTAAAAACCCAATATTATATGATAAAATCAATGTTTCATGAATTTTTAGGGTTTTTATGACCCAAAACCTTTATTGGCCCAAAATTTTTATAAAAAGAGAAAAAACTCTACATGTTTTTTTGTAAAAATCTTTGAAATTCAAAGAGGCATGCTCTCTACTCACACAACTCATTATATTAGGAATTAAAGTAACCATAAAATCCCATGGATTAGCAAAAGTGAATAACATATGTGATAGCTATCAAAGAGGTCCTAAATCACTATGAGCTATATTTAAGACATTTTTAAATATTTCCTTGATGAAAATGGGTGTTCTCACAAGATATTGGTCAATTTTACAAATTCAGGAATCATATGATAGTAAAAGTTGTGCACAACTATGCCTTGAAAATCCATGCACCACCCATGTGATAAATATAATGGACCATGATACTATAAATCATTATGGTAATATAAATTCATGTGATGATATCTCTAGATTCTATATTCAATCTCTCCTTCTACCAAACAATGTTTCACATAATGTTTGTGCTCATGGGACCCTCACCCATTAAAAATAGATTCAATCATGAAAAACCCACATATATAACCAGAATCATAGACCATTATGACCATGACATGTACTCCAAGAACAGTCTATAGATATTCCTTTCCTTTTACTCCTAAGAATAGGTACCCTAAAATCATTACCCCTATATACTGACTAAAATGAGAAATTTCCATGCCTTTTACCTCTAAAAGAATCTATGTAGTGGATACATAAGACCCATCAAGGGAATCATCAATGGAAACTGACCTATTTCCATTATTTGATTGCATGTAGGTTCCCATGATCCTTCTATCCTCCCACACTACCTAGGAATGGTCATCGTTACACATAATACCCAACAACTTCTGAGTTGAGAAACATTAAACTACATAAAGACAACATCCTAGTCCCATTATGTTAAACTATATGGAAAATTACTCAATCAAAAACATTATAATACAACTTTCATTTATGTGTGGAAAATCAGATACCCTGAGGGAAAAGTTCATGAATCCCTTTGCAATGATCATGGGTTACCCAATGTGATGAAAATGGGATGGTTTCAACCATTCAGGTAGACTTCTTGTGTAAGCACCACACACATACTCTATTAGACATTATTAGGATCTAGTACCTCAAAACGTAATCCCAAAAAATACCCATTTCATCATTCATTCTATGAAATTTTCATAATTGTTGAATTTCATTAAACTAAGATGCCTCATGTATCAAGATCAATATACCTTATGTGATGAGTATGAGATGATACCTTAAATTCTAAACATCTTCTATGCACAAGCCTCACTCCATTTCTTGTTGATGTTCCTTCATGATTCTAGCATCATAACCAGATATTGTTAAATTACATGGTACAATCTCGTATCACAAACATAAACTGTGCACCAAAATAACATGGGTTTTTATCCCTACATATTATGTAGGATTCCTATCTTAGGATAAATAATGATACACAACAATTTTATGTCCCAATCATGGGTGGGGAGACAAGGATGACTTCCCCATATCCAAAATAAGAATCTCATTTCTGTAAAACCTATTCTTATGGGGTTGGAAACTCTAAAGCATGATCATATTTTATGAGTATACCTAACCTCCCATCATAAATCCAACATTTCCCTAGATTTTAGAGTCCCTACTAGATGTTAACCCATTCCAAATCATGTTTTTGATGAGATCATATGGGAATCATACCTTTATTAGTCCTTATATATGTTAGCATCACCCACTGAACTATAAACTATGATCACCCTCACTAAACTTTAAAATTTTTACTTATCCCAATAAGTGATGAGTATATATGGGATATCCCCCCCACTAAAAATTAAATATATGAGTTCTATCACTCAAATTTTAACCAATGACCCCTCCTGATGCATTAGAAACCCATACATAGGTGAAAAATCTATATCACCTTAGGTTATGAGTTTAGAAAGAAATTGTAATGAGCATATGATATATTCTCCCTTCACTCATGTGATGAACCTGAGATAATATCTCATGATGTGCATGATATGACTTATGTGATGAGAATAATAAGCCTGTGTGATGAGAATATGATACCATATTCCTATACTCAATTGAAAATTCTAAGATTCTACCTCACGTGATGATCATGATATGAATTGTGTGAAAAGAATAAGAAGGCCATAAAATGAGCATACAATCTCTCAGACGTTTCCTTAGGTGATGAGCCTAAGCCCTAGCCAGGTGTGGTGAGAAGAAAATACCCCAATTGATGAGACTAAGAATTCTTATGCGATGAGTTTAAATTCCATGTTGCGATGAACATCAGATGCATCAAATGAAGAATGTGAGGGGGATTGAGTGACCAGAACATGATTCCTAAGGAAAAAATCATCAAATACATTTTTCATTGAATGTATGTTTCCATATGGAAATCACCAGATGCCTTGAGTTTTGTACATTAAATTCCTTATGTCACAAGAATAATGTACCGTGATAATCCCAAATTAAGAAAACTTTTATAGATTACCAACATGCCCAATATAATCATTAGCTCCAACCATAAGTATAATTCCTTTCATGGTAGAAAGTGGTGTAATTAACTGGTGTCCACTAGAATATGGTCTCAGGAATGACATTCATGAACATGTATTAGATCTATATGGGAGACTCGGACTGGGTGGTAAACTCCAAGTAAGAATCTATTGAAGGATAAATCAATATCTCATCACCCTGTTTCAACTAGGAAAGAAACATCATTAACCATGTTGATAATGGTTTTCCACATTTGGTAAGAAGGAATTTTGGGAAATTAGGATCACTATCCATACAAGTACACATATGCTATAATATAAATTATTCCTAGAGGAAGCATCAAAATATATAAAAAATCTTATATAAAATCTATTAGGAATAGTAATAATCACAATTTGAAGGATCGTTTCTCTAAAATGGTTCTACATGCATGAATAAGCATCTCTCCTTAGGTGACTCTCCCATTTTATGTTGTTGTTTCTTCACTATAAGACTCTCTCCTCAAAAACGTAATAGATATAAAAAAATATGATGATTCCTTTATAGGTGGATGAAAAATACTTCCTCACACAAATATCTCGCATAGAAAAGGGGCATATTGCCTTTACTAAATTAATAATTATCCCATCCATCTCATTATATCTAACTTTTAATTTTACAAATATATAATAATTTCATAACAGTTTACTTAGGACTATAAATAAATTTTTTAAAAATAATCTATGTATATAAATCATTATTAAAATAGAAATTGTTGAAAATTTTCTCTAATCAATTTTGAATATAATATAAATTTTTAAATATTTTCAATGATAATGGAATTGGCAAAAACATTTAGGAAGTATGAGTGAATTTACGTCAGAAAGAAACTTGGTTAAATATTAAGAAAGTTGTATCATTTTAATATTTAATTTATTATAATTTTTTAGATTGATCCTCCATGAGAAATCAGGATGAACATCAAGCATTATAGATTGAACAAAATAAAATTCTTGTAATTTTTTGTTATAAAGATGGAGTTATTTCTATGTATGATGAATTGAACCAATTTTATTGAATCAAAGTATCAGAGGTGGTTGAAATACCTCAAGACTATATCACTATTGTAACAAAGTGATATTTTTTAAAATAAAGAAGATGTGTCTGTTACTATTGTAAAAAATAACGGATATCCATTATAAAAGGATTTAGTAAATAAGAATAAATTTATTATGGGGACACATTTTCACCCATTTGTAATAATGATTATATTATAATGATGTTATCCCATGAAACTCATTTGAATTTCATGTTTTATTAATTGAATGTTAGGAATTATTTTTTAAATTGTTTCATTGTTGATATTTTTTAGGTTGAATTGCCACATGGATTTCAAAATCATTATTTTCCAAAATATCTTATAAAAATAGTTAATGATTTTTATACTTTGAATCATTCTGATAGATCTTGGTATGATATTCTAAATAATTTATTTTAAAAATGGATTTAAAGAAGTAAAATTTAACCCTTACCTTTTTATAAAAACAATTTAAATGATATTTTTATTGTTCAAATTTATATCGACGAATTTTTTTGGTTGAAAAAAAATTATCTATGGGGATATTTTACATTTTTAATGAGAAAATAGTTTCATATGCGCTTTAAGGGAGAGTTAAAATTTCCCCTTGTTTTTATATTTTCCAATTAAATTATTATATTGAATCCACTGATGTTACCAAATATGTTTCAAATTTTTTTCCACAGGATAGAGTTAAATAAAATTATATTCATATAAATGTTAACTAAAAACATGAAAAAAATAAAAGATAAAAATTAATTGAATAGTTATATTATAGAGGTATGACTAGAAGTTTTCGATGAATTATAATGATATGGACTAACATATGTTTCTTTGTTATTTATGTTCTATATCTCAAACAAATTACAAGGAATATCACTAAGGTAAATTCAAAAAAAATCAAATAACTTATGAGTACTTTAAAATTTTGTTTAATTTACTATAAATGATAATTATATCATTTAGTGAATTATTATGATGTTTATTATTGGGGTTGAATGTTAGATAAAAATAGAACCACTAGAAACTTTTACTTGTTGAGAAAGACTTTAAATATATGGTATAGTAAAAAATCTACACAATACTGTATTATCCCCCACTGAAACTAAGTACATAGATGTAGTTACTTTTTTATATAGGTTTTATAGATGATTCATTATTTACTAGCTTTTCAATTTCAATTCAAACATTCCCTTATAAAATATGACTACACAAGTTCAATTATAATTTCCAAAAATATTGTGTCTCATTCCAATGAACAACGTATTGATATGACACATCAATTCTTGAGTATTTTTTATAAAAAATATGATATTAGTCACGATTCATTAGGATTTGTTTTTTATTTTCTTATATTTTTACAAAATATTTAAATCTTGAAGGAATTAAATATATCATTCATGATCATTGGAAGATTAAATATCCCTTTGTAAATTTTAATTTTTAATCCTTATTTATTTAATATGAATTAAAAATTTGAGATTCTTCGACAAATTAATTTCATCTTATTTTCTTATTTTATTAATTCACTCATTATTAATTGATTAAAAGGACATTAATGTATAACTATAAATTGTAAAATATTATGGGTTTTTTTAATTACATATTATTTATTCTCTATTGACTTTTAGTTTACTTTATTTTGGTATCTCTTATTATTTTATGTTATTTAGTCTAAATTTGAATGATATTGTGTGATAATAAGGGATCCCTCTTTATTAAGCCTTGGTAAAATTAATTTTTTTTTTGAATTGACAAATAATATCTATAATGATAACTTCTTAAGGATTGGAGTTATGGAATAGTTTTCACAGACACCGTAGTGGGAAGAACATGCATGTTTTAGCCGAAAAGGGTTTACTGAAGCTCGATCACATGGAGTTCACAAGTCTTGGGAGTTATATACGTAGAAAGTAGAAGAAGGTTTCATTTAATTTAAATATAAGGTCCTCTTAAAGGAAAAAAGATAAATTTCATGTGCACAGACATTTGTGGGATGACATCAATACATTCTCATAGTGTATCAATATACTTGGTAACATTCACTAATGGTTCAATAATTAAATTATGGGATACTTTATTTTACAAAAATCCAAGGTATTCAGAGTGTTTTTTGGATGGAATTCAATGGTGGAAGAAGAGACCAGATGAAAGAAAAGATTCATAAGGTTATACAATGGTGGAAAATAGTAAAAATTGTTTCAATGAATTATGTTGGAAGAATGTAATCTGGTTTGAGAAAACAATACTTTGGAAACCAATGTAAAATAGTGTCGAAGAGAGAATAATTTGGATGTTAACAAATAATGAACATATCATGAGACTATATCATATAATCGACAATAATATTTAGGAAAAATTATTAAATTATGTTGTATACCTAGTTAATAAGAGTCCTACCACACCATTAGGGTGGGAGATTCTGGAATTGCTCTGGTTTGGAAAACTAGAAGATGTTACCCACCTCTATGTTTTTATAAGTTTATACTATTTTCATTTGGATTCCATGCATTGAGAAAAACTCAAAAAACTAGTTTTTTATGTTTCTTTGTGGGATATGAATATGAAAATTTTGATTTCAAAATTGGTATGATGATAAAAATTATCCTTAGATTCCATAGTGTTCTCCTTAATGAGAAGATATTATAGAAATAGAGGAACTTGGTGACATTAAAGAATCAACTCACCATATCAAAGTTAATCTAAATATAATTCCTATAAAGACATATGTTACATAAAATTTATGGGGAATGGAATGTTTCGAGGTTTAAATAAGGTTAATGGATGGTATACTAGAATGAAAAAAACTATAGAAGATTAGGGTAGAATACTGGAATGTAAATTTTGGAAGTTGCAGTTCCATAAAAATCATAAAAATTGGTTTGATTATAGTGATATAAAAAAATCATATGACTCATTAATTTTTCTATAATTCATCTATAATACTTACTTATCATGAATGTATTAGTGATTGAGTTCCCTAGAGATGAATCTGGTCTCATCATTTATTGAAACTGGGAGTTGTCTGTGAAAGAAAATAGAGATTCATTAGATAAAAATGGAACCTGAAAGCTAATGGAAATACCAAAAAGGGAGTAAATAACTTTATAACTAATTATTATTCTATATTATTGAAGAAAATAGTTGTACGAATAAGTAAAATTCTAGTTTAGTTGTGAAAGGATTCTATGAAAACATGGAGTGGAATTCTATGAATTCTTTTGTTCTAGTTAAAAGACTACCATCATAGGGTATTGAGTTTCTTTACATAAAAAATGTTTCACTTATAAAATATGTATGTAAAGGAGAAATTTATTTATTTTCATATTGATTAAGATAATTACATGAAACAATTATATGGGTTCAAGGATAATTAGAATAAGGTCCTGTTGTATAATATGAAGAGAAGTCTACACAGCTTAAAGTATGTGATGAGGAAGTGGAACTAGATGAGCAATGATTTTATCAGAGATTAAGGTTTATATTAGATAAAATGAAATAATTATTAATAACAAATGAATTTTGACATGGTAGATTTATCATCCTACTCTGGTATGTGGATGAAATACTATTGATAGGTCTGAAAAATAAACAGATTCATTAGATGAAAAGTGAATGTTTTTAAATATTTAAGATGAAAGATATTAGTGTAGCTAAAAAATCTTGAGAATATGAATTTATAGAGGCATTAAATCCATATGTTTGGTTTTTCTTATAATTATTGCATCTAGATGGTCATAGAGAGATTCATAATGATCGGATGTACACCAGTTTCAGCCCAATGGCTTAGACAAATCAATATAACCAAATAGACTGAATAGAAAATGAAATATGAGGTCAAGTGAGTGGTAAATGTTATATTTTTACATTTTATAGGTATCCAAGTATATTACAAAGTATGTAAAAGAACATAAATTTCGTTTTCAATGGGATTCATCAGCCAATTCATGTCGAATCCTGAGAAAGAAAACTAAGATTTTCTGAAGTGGATTCTTTGATATCTAAAAGGATAGAATGGTATATCTTTGTTCTTTAGTATATATGATGCATTATAAGTTTATGTAAAAATGGTTTCTAATGGAGATTAAAAAACAAATAATTTCCCTTATTAATAGAATTATGATAGTTCTTTACACATGGTGTGAGTGGAACATTTTGGCAGATATTCACGCTTCTAAAGGTAACCGAGATGGATGTATATTTGTATTTTATAATATTGGTTCTCTTCCTATTGATTATACTATGATTGTATTAGGGTATTCCCTCATCCATAATCACTATAATCCTATGTAATATCTTTTTATATCTTTTACATTTTCTATGTTTTTTGTCTCTTTTTATTAATAAGATATTTCTATTGTTAGTCCATCATTTAGCTAGACGAAAATGATTAAATCGATGGTATCACTATCCAAAATAGAAGTAGAATATATAGATGACATAGAAGTTTAAAAACACTAATATGGTTAATGTGTTTTTTGAAGGATCATGGAATGATTAATAATATAGGATTATTATTCTATGATAGTAATAATTCTACAAACATGGATAATAATTTGATGTTTAACTCATGAAAAAACACATCGACCAAAAATACTATTTCATTCAAAAGATTATAGAGTAAAAAGTGTAGAGATGAAATGATAGAAAAAATATGAAATAGAGATGACATGATTTACCATGGTTTTAGTCCATAAAAATATGATCCAACATTGTTCCTCAGTGGGATATTTTTATAGTAATTGAATGTTTTTTATGACACTATTTTTCATTATTGTGAAAGTAGAAGGATTGGTATTTTTCCAATGGTTTACTTGGTTTCATTGAATGTAGTATTTAAGTATGATATTTTTAGGAATTTTAAGTCTAATTTCTTGTTATGAATAAGCTAACCTAAAGGAGAATCTCGATAATATAAATTCACTCTGATAAATATAATGGTAGTTGAAGTCTAGTAGAGGTAGGGTTCACAAGTTATGATTTTGAATCAGGTGAATTTATTATAATGTCTCAGATTTTCCGTTTATTATTTTTTAAATATTATATGGAATTATTTTGAGACCAGGCGCGAAGACGGAACAACATTCCGAGGTCCAGTGATCCTGGAATAGTGGTTTGAACTTTTTTAGTTAAGTGAGTCGGTACTTGTGCGGGGTTTTGGCAATTTCCAAACGGATTCCCGGATTAAAAATCTGAATGCACCGTTGCGTACGGGATGACAACTTTACCAAAGAATGAGGCTAACCTCGACCAGCGCGGGTCGAGGGAAAAAGTTAATTTTTGGACGTTTTAAGTAAAATAAAATAAAATAAATTAACCAGTTTATTTTATTTCATTTAAGGAAACATCCACTGCAGCATGGCAACGACATAGCTGTTTCCTAAATTAATGGTGCATCTTAATGACTTCTAAATGGCAAGTCAACACCATTAATACTGCCGCGTAATTAAATGACAACTTGTGTTCCCCTTTTTAATGGGTTAAGCAATTTTACATCCTGGGAAAACGTAGAGAGAGGAACCTCTGCAGAATCTGTGGCACGTTGGAGCAAATTCTCTACAACGAATGACAACGGATCAAAACCAAGGATCGTTGCGCCGACGTTGACAGATCACGACAAAAATGGCAGAAGGCCGCATTCATCAACGACCGATTCTTTCGAAAGGTAGGGGTTGTTATTTTGATTTCTTTTCCGCGTATTTGAGTTTAAACGACGAACGCGGATCAACCACAAACAAGTTGATCCACGGATTCGTACGTTCTTGCGAGAGGTATTTTTCTTCGAGAAGCCTATAGGGAATTGATCCATGCTTTATGTTGTTCTTGATTCTTGCCCCGTTTTAAGCCAATTAACAGGAGCGGATCAACGCCTGACGAACGACGGTGGAGGTTCGTTCCTCAATTTGTTTATTTGGATTTCTTCCTCCTTTTTCCCCGTGAGTTCTTCGCGTTTTTCGCGGGGTGACGATCAATGGATTGTTGCGCATTCGTTATGTGACATAACGATCCCAAATAAATGGTTCGACATCGCAACGTCCTTGTGGAGGTGCAGCGACGATGGCAGACGACAAATCGGACCGGATCGGAAAGAGCGTTCTTCGAGCTTTCTTCATGCAGGAAGATCAGAACATGTTTTCAGAGCCGATCGGAGGCCTGAAAATGACGGAAGTGGCTTTGTGGGGTCGGGGCGACCAGAACCTGGATGTTTTGCAACGATCGGACGACCAGTTTGTTGATCGGAGCAGCACGGGAGGCGCTCTTGCGAAGAGCGCCATTTCTGGAAATTTCCAGAATACACGGCGTGTACTTATGAAGAACACGCCATGTAGTTCTGGTGGTGGCGGCTAGGGTTTCAGGGTTATAGAAGAATCGCACGGCGTGTGACCTCGGTCACACGACATGTTGGACCTTCCCCGAAGCTCGGCGTGTACTTTGGGTAGTACACGGACACGGGATGATCTACACAGCTTCAGGCGGCACGGCGTGTACAGCTCGGCAGAGGCGGCTACACGGAGCTCGGCGTGTATCCTGGGGATACAAAGACACGGGATGGAGTAAACAACAGTGTACTCCATCACCCAGCAGGGCGAGGGAAACAACGCGAGTCACCCCATGTGCAGATTGCACGGGTTGGAGTACACGAGTTGATGACCGTGTACGGACACATGGCCAGAGTACACAGAGCCTACCCCAGTTACCCAGACATGGTGTGTACTCCATACTACATGCCATGTACTATGATTTTATACATGACCAGCCTGGCAACATGGGCCGTTGTACATGGGCAGTACCCGGGGTCAGACAACACGGCGTGTATCATTTCTACACGCCGTGTACCTTTTGGAAAACGGCTAGGTCCTTTTGTTCACCATGCCTTGAACACCTTTCGTTTGGTTTAGTTCCCCTTATTCTTGTTCCCCTGAAGGTCAGGCATCATTCCCTCACGCATGATTATGATCTCTTTAGCAGGACATTCTATTATAGAGTCAGGCATCCATCTGATAGGCCTGGATTGAGATCCTCTATCCATTCCAGACCCTAGGTAGAGTCAGGCATCGGCGTGCCCAACTTTACCAGGCATTGATCCTCTACCTAGCAGGTGAATTCCGGATGAGTCACGGTATCTTCCATGGCCCTAGAAGTGATCCTCATCTGTGTATCGAAATCTTTCTCACTCAAGAATTTGTCTCTCGTAATGAGTGTAGCTTTATCTCATGATGGTTCCCGATGAACATCACTTCCTAGACGGACGTCATCAGAGCTATAACACTCATGGAGTCTGTTCTCCCAGAACGAGTGCATCACAAAATCTTAGAACGGAATCCATTGTGGGGTTATTCAGTTGCGTGACTTGTCTCTAGATGATGGGTCTTGGTTTTGGGTATATCTGGTTTCTTTTATATGTTCTGTAAACATATACTATGCATAGCTGACTGTACCTTTACTTTGTGTACTGATTTTTGGTTTTCGGGGTCCTCTGCTAAGTATTGTTATACTCACCCTGCACGGGCTTTGCCCACACGTCTGGTGTCTTGTGCAGACGAGCATCCTTTTGACAGAGTCCAGGGTGGACTAGGAAAGGACTGAGCTTTCTGTGTTCCCTATAGGCCGAGGCGTTCTTACGGCTACGAGTGGCAGTCCCAGTACCTTTGTGCTTATTTGTTGGACTTTGCAGTTTTTCAGACTCTTGATTTTGGTGGTCTTGTATTCTGGCCCAGTTTGCTTTTACAGTACTCTACCTTTCGTCATACTCCGTTGGTTGGGTTTAGTTGCATACATGCATTTTTGTTCCTTAGTGTCTTACATTTCAGCATTTGTGGGCTTGGAGATGTGTGTGTGTATACAGGTACATAGGCAATGCCTCCCATCTTAGTGATATGCCTACTCGGTGCTATTAACCAGCCCCTAGCCTATTAGAGGTGGGCTTGGGGAGTCACGGCGCAGGCCCCACTGGGACGGGTCATGACAGAGTGGTATCAGAGGTCGTCAGTTCTACCTTAGGACAAAGAGTCTGTGAGTTTGGTTTGGGGCAACAGTGTTGAGTGTTTTGGGTTCAGCATTCAGGCCAGAGACTCCAGTGTTGGAGCGGCGGCCCACGTATCCATACACCAGGACTCTGATAACCTGATTTTTGACTCGGTACATGAAAACACTGGTTGCGGGGAAATAAAAGGTACATGCATCATATAGGAATGGGTTGTGTTTTCCATGTCCTTGGTGTGAGCTATCCAGATATACTCATTGACTGTGACACATCTTGTTTCTTTACAGTATGCCTCCGCGATGCGTACCTGCTACGATTCAGCAGCACAATCACGAGGATGACCCCCTCAGTGACGAGGCTTCGATACAGGGACCAGCTCCCCCGGCGTTGCTGCTAGGTGGTGCACCTGCTATACCACACCAGTGGAGCAGCCATTGGTACCCGTTGTACCGACCGGCGAGGAGCACAGGCTCATCACGCTCCATGAGTTTCAGAGATAGAGGCCCCTCAGGTTCTGAGGAGAGTGATAAAAAATTATTTTATTGAATATTTCATTGATAATAAATG
Source organism: Viscum album (assembly GCA_963277665.1). Taxonomy (NCBI): domain Eukaryota; kingdom Viridiplantae; phylum Streptophyta; class Magnoliopsida; order Santalales; family Viscaceae; genus Viscum; species Viscum album. The sequence goes on from OY728167.1 coordinate 341,579,858, forward strand.
ATATAATTTCCTCACATTGTGTTAAATATGTTTAATTAGAAAGTATTTGGGATTAGATCATTCATTTGAATATTTGATGAAAATTCCAGTTTTACCCTTTATAGTTCACTGTAGTATTTCGAAGATAAATATTGTTATATTTATTATTTGAATTTTAAATTTTGTAACAGTGTTCCTAACTTAATTATATACAACTTTTATTCAGGACACTAGAGATAAAGAGTTCATTTGGTTGTTGAAAATGGGCCATGAAGTCAAAGTTGGGCTGGGCTCGCCAGAATGGAGAAGCTTCTGTATTTTGGCCATAACTCCTTCATAGTGGCCTGTATTGAGCCCAAATTTGGAGAGGAGACAGAGGATCCATATCCCCACATTTCATCCTTCTGTAAGGCCGGCCAATTCACGCGTTGTGGTGGTCAAATGGGCGGAGAAAGTTGGCATAAAATATTTCGCCGAATTTCCACATTCACACTTGAAACCACTTGTAACCTCTCCTCTCCTCCCCTCTATAAATTGGAGTTTTTCTCATTTAGAGGGGTTGGGACATGCATTAGGAGATTGGAGGCAGAGGAGAATTTGTTTCACCAATATTCTCCAACCATTTTAAGAGGGGTATCTCTTGAAGCAAGGATCCCCTCATCGAAGCCTCCTTCTCTTCTTCATTTTGTAATGTTTCCATTTGTGTAATAAACTTCTTTATTCTTCTTTTATTTCTTCTCTTTTCTTCTATTTTGTTTAAATTTCTTCTTCTCTTAATCTTCCTATTTGTGCTGGAATTCTTGAGTAGAAGTGTTATTGGGTTATACCCATTATAAACATTTGCACATGCAAAACGCTTCTACGATGATTACGCCACCCATGGAAAAGTAGTCTTTTAGTAATCGATCTATATTCTACCCTCTTCATTTAATTATTTTGAATCATTGAGCTACTGTAATTCATTTAATATGATCCATTAATTCTGTTTTTAAATTGTAATAAACTAAGCAAGCAATTGAACAATTAACACAAAAACACGCGAGGTCGGGATTTTGTGTAAATTGTGAGAGAGCGATCTTAATCGGTAATACAAGACCACACGGGATAAATTTGTAGAGTTCAAATATAATCCTTAAACACAATTCATCCTCATTTCCAGAATGGATATGAGCCTTAATTTACCACTGACCATAAGCTAATCTTAGAACATCAATGAAAGCAAGGTGCTGCGATTGCATGTTCCGAAGTTAGCCTAGGGTTAAATTCACATCATCTTCGTGGTAAAGTTAATTCTCGTAGGGTTCTGGATTTACCAATTTAAGGGATCATAAATAAGTGAATGTTAATTTAAATGATAATGATTAATAATAAATTGAAGAGGTAGAGTTAGATCGATTACACCTTTTAAATAGATTTCTAAAAAAACATCTTCTTGTTGTGTCATTTTAATCGAAATTCATTTCAAAACTAAAAAAAAAAATTATACAATATTCTTCCAGAAAACTTCTTCTAGATTAATAAACTACAACAAACCCCAATCCTTTAAAGTAGTGTTTTTATTCTATTCTATTTTATTTTATTTTTTAGAATACCTCTAATAAGTTGTTAAATTCACTTCCTCCTTTGAGAGACGACCTTGGTCAGCCACTCTGCTGCACCTAAGTACCCCAAATTACACTAATCATTTGAGGGCGCCCACGAAAGCACTCTTTCAAATTGGCTCCATTGCCGGGAAGGCAAGTAATTATTTCAACCAATTATAGGTATTTATTTTATTTTACATTTTATTCTCTTCCTCTCTTATTTCTTCCTTCTTTACCCAATCTGATTTTTCTTCTTCTTCTTTTATTTTCTTCTACTTCTTTTTGGACCATCAACTCAAACTTCTCATTTTTATTTTACTATGGTCCACTTTCTTTCTTTTAATTTTTATTTAATCTATGACATGAACTAATCCCGAAGATCTCTTAGATCTTGACCCTGAGATTGAACGTAGCCTTAGGGCTCGAATCAGAAATTCTCAGTCTACGGGAAGTTTCAATATTCAACCAGTTGGTGAATTCATCTCTTCTGGAAACATTGAAATTGGAATCTATTAAAATTCAAACATAAAAGAGGAACCAATGGCTGAAAACAATGGAAATGAACTTAATAGAACCATTCGAGAATTGGCTGCACCTGATATTAATTATCAACCAAATTGTATTGCATACCCAAATCTCAAATCGGACTTTGAACTGAAATCTGGGTTAATTCACTTACTTCCAAAGTTTCATGGCCTCTATGGTGAGGATACCAATAAACATTTGAAAGAATTTAATGTGGTTTTCTCAAACCTTAAACCAGGAAATGTTTCTGAAGATCAAATCAAATTAAGAGCATTCCCATTCTCACTTGATGGAGCTGCAAAAGACTGTATGTATTATTTACAACCCGAAGATGTAACTTGTTGGAACGATTTGAAACGTCTTTTCTTGAAGAGATTTTTTCCAGCATCAAGGACCACTTCCATTCGTAAGGAGATCTCGGGGATCAAGCAAGCACAAGGGGAGTCAATGTATGAGTATTGGGAGAGATTCAAGAAGTTGTGTGCAAGCTGTCCGCATCACCAAATCAGTGAGCAACTCCTCATCCAATACTTCTACGAAGGACTCACACCCATGGAGAGAAGCATGGTGGATGATGCAGCTGGAGGAGAATTGGTGGACAAGACACCAGCAGTCGCACGTGCATTGATCGACAAGATGGCCCAAAATTCCCAACAATTTGGTGATCGAGTTACACCACATATCAGGGGAGTACATCAGGTAAGTCCTTCTTCTCTTGAGAGTCATTTGATTGATACCAAGTTAGAAGAATTGACAACTATGGTGAGGCAAATTTATTTGGCACAAAATACATCTCTACCCCCTCCTTCAAGGCCTTGTGGCATTTGCACTGAGACAAGCCACCCAACCTACTGTTGCCCACAACTACAAGAGACAGAGGATTGCACAGCAGTATTCCCAGGGAGACCATTTCAGCAGCAACAACAACCATATCCCCAAAAGAAGTTTGATTCATTTTCTCCAACATACAACCAAGGGTGGAAAGATCAACTAGACATGAGGTATGGCTCTGGACAACAACAAAGTCCCCCTTTTCAACCAAACTTCCAGCAGCCTCCACCTTACCAACAGGGTTTCCAACAACCCCAAAGGAGATTTGAAGCTAAAACATCAATGAGTCAGCAACAAGGGAATATCCAACATAAGGTAGACTCTAACATTGATGATCTTTTGAAACAAATTGTTCTTAATCAACAGAATGAGCTGAAGAGTCAAAGTTCGGAGCTGAGGGAGTTGAAGACTCAAATGAGCCAGATTTCCACCGCCCTCCATTAACTTGTAAGTAAGAATTCCGGAAATCTACCTTCCCAACCCACTCCAAATCCAAAGGGGAATGTTAGTTCCATCACATTGAGATGTGGGAAGCAAATGAATGATACATCTGTACCTACCATTCCACCGGGATTCACCTCAACTCCAGAGAAGCCGCATTCCAAACCAACTGATGAGAAATCCAAGGAGAAAGATAAAGGTAAGAAAAATATTGATGATGTTCCTCCTAAACCCCTTCCTTTTCCAAACAGGGTTGTTCAAACCAAGAAGATGGCTGAAGAAGCAATGAAAAAGGAGGTTTTGGACACATTCAAGCGTGTGAAGATCAACATTCCTCTACTTGAAGCCATTAAGAAAATCCCAAGGTATGCCAAATTCTTAAAAGAACTCTGCACCAATCGAAGAGGGCTCAAGGGGAATGAGAGGATCAATCTTGGAAGGAATGTATCGGAACTCCTTACACTAACTCTAGCAATGCCAACAAAGTGAAAGGATCCCGGGACATTCACCATCCCATGTACCATAGGGGAGTTGCACTTCTCTGATGCTCTTTGTGATTTGGGAGCTTCCATAAATGTGATGCCTCACTCTGTATTCTCTTCCTTGCAGGTTGGTGAGTTGAAGCCGACAAGAGTAGTGGTGCAGTTGGCAAATAGAGCTACGACATATCCAGCGGGAGTTCTTGAGGATGTACTTGTTCGGTTAAGAGACATGATCTTTCCAGCAGAAATCTATGTTCTTAACACGGAGGATGATCAGGTAAGTTCTCATGCCCCCATTATCTTAGGTAGGCCCTTCCTCAAGACTGCAAAAACTATCATAAATGTCAATGAGGGTACACTTTCCATGGAGTTTGGAGATGAAGTTGTGATATTTAATGTTATGGATTCCATGAAGTACCCCTCAGAGGACCATTCTGCTTTTGTTATCTCCCATTTTGAACCACCAAATAAAAACTCCATAGAATTTGATTGTCCTATGCTTAGGGAGATTATGAGTATTGGTTCGAGTTTGATGTCTAAGAGCACTTCCGCACATGTTGCTGATACACAATCCTATCTTGGATTTGATTTTGATGTGGATTCATATTCTGATTTTGATCATGTTCACTCTGATTATAAAATGGCTGTTGAGTATGCTGATGGATTTGATGCTTTATTCTATGATTTTGATAATGTCTATTCTGATACTGATGCTCTTTGTGCACATATTTTAGTTCCTTCAATGTCTCCATCCATACTACACCCTCCTTCATTATAACTCAAGCCATTTCCACCAAATCTGAAATACTCATACTTGATGAGTGGTGAGAGATTACCTGTTATAATTACTAACAATCTCCCTTTTGAACATGAAGAAAAGATTTTGAATATTTTGAGGGAGAACATCAGGGCGATTGGGTGGACCTTGGATGAAATATCAGGTATTAGCCCCTCCATTTTCATGCATAGGATTCTCTTGGAGGATGGGGATAAACCGGTGAGACAGCCAAAAAGGAGACTCAATCCCACCCTCCTGGAAGTTGTTAAAAAAGAAGTTGAGAAATTGCTCGAGGCAGGTATAATCTTTCCCATTTCAGATTCACAGTGGGTAAGTCCAATTCAGGTTGTGCCTAAGAAAACTGGTTTTACTGTTGTTAAAAATGAGAAAGATGATTTAGTTCCAATGAGGGTGCAAAACAGTTGGTGCGTGTATATTGATTATAGGAAACTAAATCAGACCACTCGCAAGGACCATTTCCCCCTCCCATTTATTGATCAAATGCTCGAGAGACTAGCTGGGAAAACACACTATTGTTTCTTGGATGGATTTTATGGGTATTTTCAGGTTCCTATAGCTCCAGAGGATCAGGAGAAGACTACATTCACCTGTCCCTTTGGCACATTTTCCTACCAGAGGATGCCATTTGGACTTTGCAACGCCCCAGGTACCTTCTAGAGATGTATGGTGAGTATTTTTTCTGATTTTATTGAGACCTGCATGGAGGTATTTATGGATGATTTTACAGTGTATGGGTCTTCATTTGATGAATGTCTAAGTAGTTTGGGAAAGGTGTTGAATCGTTGTATTGAGAAGAATCTGGTCTTGAACTTTGAAAAGTGTCATTTTATGGCAGAGCATGGCATTGTCTTAGGGAATGTAGTGTCAAAACATGGGATAGAGGTTGATAGATCTAAGGTAGACATTATTTCATCCTTACCCTATCCTTCATGTGTGTGTGATGTTAGATCTTTCCTAGGGCATGCAGGATTTTATCGGCACTTCATCAAATATTTTAGTAAGATCGCTCTTCATATGTCACAATTACTTCAAAAAGATTCTGATTTTTTGTTTGATGATTCTTGTAGGACTTTGATGAGCTAAAGAAATGTTTGACCACTCCACCTATCATACAGCCCCCACAGTGGGGCCTTCCATTTGAGCTTATGTGTGACGCCTCCAAATTCGCGGTTGGAGCTGTCTTATCTCAGAGGGTGGAAGGACGTTCACATGTGATTGCCTATGCATCAAGGACATTGGATTCATCCCAATAAAACTACACAACCACGAAAAAGGAGTTTCTTGCTGTCATATTTGCTTTAGATAAATTCTGTTCATATTTATTGGGCTCTAAAGTAGTTGTTTTTTCTGACCATGCAGCTTTTAGGTACCTCCTGAAGAAGCCAGATGCAAAGCCACGACTTATCCGTTGGATGCTCCTTCTTCAAGAGTTTGACATCGAGATAAAGGACAAAAAGGTGTCAGAAAACTTGGTGGCGGACCACATGAGTAGGCTTACTCAAACACTAGAGGATGACACCTTGGATCAGGTACCACTTCGGGACACTTTCCCCGATGAGCATCTCTATACCATCTCAGGTACGCATCCTTGGTATGCTGATTTAGTTAACTACCTTGTTGCTTCTGAAATCCCAGAAAATTTAAAGAAACATCAAGCCCAAAAATTAAAGAGTGAGTCAAGATTTTATGTTTGGGATGATCCATACTTATGGCGCATGTGTAGTGACCAAGTCATTAGAAGGTGTGTTCCCGATCATGAGTTTGAGTCTGTTTTTCATTTCTGTCATACACTTGCTTGTGGTGGACACTTTGGACCCCAAAGGACAGCTAGGAAGGTTTTGGACTCTGGATTATATTGGCCTAGCTTATTCCATGATGCCCATGTGTTTTGTAAGTCATGCTCTCGTTTCCAACACACTGGGAATATTTCTAGGAGACATGAGATGCCCCAACAACCCATACTATTTTGTGAGATTTTTGATGTATGGGGCATTGATTTTATGGGTCCTTTTCCTAGTTCATTTGGATTTTTGTATATTTTGGTTGTTGTTGATTATGTGAGTAAATGGGTGGAGGCCAAGGCCACCAGGACTGAAGATTCTCATGTTATGGTGGATTTTTTCAAGGCTCAAATTTTCTGCAGGTTTGGAGTACCAAAGGCCATCATCAGTGACCAAGGGACACACTTTTGCAATAGGAATTTTTCTTCCCTCCTTCGAAAGTATGGGGTGACACACAAAACATCAACACCATACCACCCCCAAACAAATGGCCAGGCTGAGGTTTCAAATCGTGAGTTGAAACAAATCTTGGAGAAAACCGTGCAGCCAAATAGGAAGGATTGGAGCAAGCGCTTGGATGATGCATTGTGGTCTTATAGGACAGCTTACAAGACCCCCATTGGTATGTCCCCATTTCAGATTGTTTTTGGGGAAGCGTGTCATCTCTCTGTGGAAGTTGAGCATCGGGCTTATTGGGCTATAAAGAAATGCAACATGGATTTGGCCCAAGCTGGAATCCAAAGGAAGCTGCAAATTCAAGAGCTTGAGGAGATTAGATTATCATCATATGAGAACTCAATGCTCTACATGGAAAGATCAAAATCAGCTCATGAAAAAATGATCCAACAAAGGGAGTTTCATGTTTGAGAGAAAGTCCTTCTCTACAGTTCACGACTGAAGCTGATGCCTATGGAGATCACACAAGAGGACACTGGAAGGATCTTTACAGTCAATGGGAAATGTTTGAAGAGATACATTGAGGGACTTCCTACTAATGCAGTGGATTTTATCACACTGCATGACCCCATCATCACTTGAGCACATCAGGCTGTTCCTAACCCTTTCACTTTTATATTATTTGTCCTATTTAAAAATTCTGCATTTCATGTGCATATATCATCTCATAGGTTCACATTGAGGACAATGCAATATTTTAAGTTTGGGGGAGGGAACCTTTTAGTTTATTAATTTCAATTGCCTTCCTGTTCAAAAAAAAAACCCAAAAAAAATTGTGTGTTTTTCAAATTTTGTGTGTTTATTTTACAATTTTCTGTGTGTTTTTGAAACTTTTGAGCTGAAATGATTCTCATCACCATTTTTAAATCCATATCAATTAGTGAAACAATTTACCCCTTGAAACTAAGCTTAAATGAATGCTGAAATGACTTTGTTTCAAGTTCAAATATTTAGTAATTTCATGGAAAGTATACTGAATTTTGAATCCCATGCCACATCTCACTGTCTTTATATTTGAAATCACTTTCCTGTGAGGCTTCTGAACCATTATTTTCATATTCTTTACATTCACCTCACATCTTGAGATAACCAAACCATGCTTGATTTAACCAGAATTTGATTTATTCCTGTCAAAACTTGAGGGTTTGAGGTACTTATGTTTAAATGATTGAGGCATTTGTTTGGTATTAAAGCCCCTACTTCAAAGAATGCTTTTTTATAATGGCCTACCTTGAATATTTAATCCTTTTAGCCCTTAGAAGCCATGCACAGCCTGTTAGGTTAGCCACATTACAAGCCACTTTTCCCTATCCAACCAACTCTTGAAGTAAAATTGCATAATCTAGTTGAGCTTAAGTGTGGGGGAAGTTGTCTTGGGTTTTGCCACCACATTCTGTGATACTTTGGGTGGAAAATTAAATTCTGAAGAGATGTGTTTGCTGCTAAAGAAAGTCATTATATTGAAAGCTATTCCTTTTCTGGAGCTTTCATGATAAGTGAAGTTGTGCCTTTTCTGGAGCTTCTAATTTAGGTGGAAAGCTGTGCCCATCTGGAGCTTTCAAGAAAATCATGTTTGAGAAGATTGACATTTTTTATGATGAAATGATGAATGGTGTAAACCTTTCAAGGCTTTTCATGATGATGGATCTGAATTGATACTATGGGGATTGAAGAGAAGACCATATTTAAGTGAAAATTAGATTAATGCAATTTTTCTTCAAAAGAGTCAAGCCCTCCTCATTCAGCCTCAGAGTTTTTCACATCTTAATCCTACCAACAAAAAGCCACAGAACAACCCTAAAAAGTCCTCATAATAAACATATGTCCTTGACTCACATCGGGTAGCGATGTAGGAATCTATCAAGCCTATGGTGACCCTTGAATGAGTTTGGATGAGAAAGACATTGCAAAAAAATTGATATTTGATTGATGAGAGAAAATTCAAGCGAGGTAAGTGTTTTGTGCATGGGAGGATAAATAAAGTGGAAATATATTGAATGATATAAATGAAGAACTTGAAATAATGGTTTTTTATGAAGCATGATATCTTTTGTTTCTTGGGGTGTAATTGTTTGATCTCAAGGATATGTGTTTTAAAATTGGTTTTGATTTGATATTAATGTTTACTTGATATGAGGTTTTGCCCAGGAGTGCAAAAGGGTAAGTGTGGGGGAGTTGATAAAACAATATTTTATTGAATATTTCATTGATAATAAATGATATAATTTCCTCACATTGTGTTAAATATGTTTAATTAGAAAGTATTTGGGATTAGATCATTCATTTGTATATTTGATGAAAATTCCAGTTTTACCCTTTATAGTTCACTGTAGTATTTCGAAGATAAATATTGTTATATTTATTATTTGAATTTTACATTTTGTAAAAGTGTTCATAACCTAATTATCTACAACTTTTATTCAGGAAACTAGAGCTAAAGAGTTCATTTGTTTGTTGAAAATGGGCCATGAAGTCAAAGTTGGGCTGGGCTCGCCAGAATAGAGAAGCTTCTATATTTTGGCCATAACTCCTTCATATGGGCCTTTATTGAGCCCAAATTTGTATAGGAGACAGAGGATCCATATCCTCACATTTAATCTTTCTGGAAGGATGGCCAATTCACGCGTTTTGGTGGTTAAATGGGCGTTTCAAGTTGGCATAAAATATTTGGCCGAATTTCCACATTCACACTTGAAACCACTTGTAACCTCTCCTCCCCTCCCCTCTATAAATTGGAGTTTTTCTCATTTGGAGGGGTTGGGACGTGCATTAGGAGATTGTAGGCAGAGGAGAATTTGTTTCACCTATATTCTCCAACCATTATAAGAGGGGTAGCTCTTGAAGAAAGGATCTCCTCATCGAAGCCTCCTTCTCTTCTTCATTTTGTAAGGTTTTCATTTGTGTAATAAACTTCTTCGTTCTTCTTTTATTTATTCTCTTTTATTCTGTTTTGTTTAAATTTATTCTTCTCTTAATCTTCCTCTTTGGGATGTAATTCTTGAGTAGAAGCGTTATTGGGTTATACCCATTATAAACCTTTGCACATTCAAAACGCTTCTATGATGGTTACGCCACCCATGGAAGAGTAGTCTTTTAGTAATCGATCTGTCTTCTACCCTCTTCAATTAATTATTTTGAATCATTGAGCTACTGTAATTCATTTAATATGATCCATGAATTATGTTTTTAAATTGTAAGAAACTAAGGAAGAAATTGAACAATTAACACAAAAACACGCGAGTTCGGGATTTTGTGTAAATTGTGAGAGAGCGATCTTAATCGGTAATACAAGACTACACGGGATAAATTTGTAGAGTTCAAATATAATCCCTAAACACAATTCATCCTCATTTCCAGAATGGATATGAGCCTTAATTTACCACTGACCATAAGCTAATCTTAGAACATCAATCAAAGCAGGGTGCTGCGATTGCATGTTCCGAAGTTAGCCTAGGGTTAAATTCACATCATCTTCGTGGTAAAGTTAATTCTCGTAGGGTTCGGGATTTAACAAATTAAGGGATCACGATTAAGTGAATGTTAATTTAAATGATAATGATTAATAATAAAGTGAAGAGGTAGAGTTAGATCGATTACGCCTTTTAAATATATTTCTAAAAAAACATCTTCTTGTTGTGTCATTTTAATCGAAATTCATTTCAAAACTAAAAACAAAAAAAAATTATACAATCTTCTTCCAGAAAACCTCTTCTAGATTAATAAACTACAACAAACCCCAATCCTTTAAAGTAGTATTTTTATTCTATTCTATTTTATTTTATTTTTTAGAATACCTCTAATAAGTTGTTAAATTCACTTCCTCCTTTGAGAGACGACCTTGGTCAGCCACTCTGCTGCACCTAAGTACCCCAAATTACACTAATCATTTGAGGGTGCCCACGACAGCGCTCTTTCAGAGAGCCTGACCCTCAGGCAGCTGAGGACTGACTTGAGGCGGTGAACAGAGTTTTTCATCTAGTGAGGACACCGACATACCAGATGGTGGTCCTAGGAGCGAGAATTCTTCAGGGTTCGGTAGGACGATGGTGGTCTGACCACGCGGACTCACGATGAGGAGACTCCTTCGTGGACAGAGTTTGAGCGACTCCTCAGGGAGGAGTTCTCTCCGGTTACGCTGAGGGCTGTGCGCATCAAGGTGCTTCATCAGCTTAAGCAGGGCAGTATGACAGTCACTGACTATTCATCGAGGTTCACCAACCTCGCCAGGAACTCAATGGATATGGTAAGGGATCAATACTTTAGATCTCGGACCTTCGAGCGAGGCCTACGACGTGTCATCCGAGCTAGTGTCGTACCTCTATGCATTTCGACTTATGTTGGAGTGCTCGAGCGGGCCTTGGTGATCGAGAGCTTCTTGGTGGAGCAGAGACAGCCACCGGCAGTCAGCAACAGACAGACAGGTGTAGAGACACCGACAGCAGGGAGCTGACATCAGGCACAAGGATCTGGATGTGGGAGACGTCATAGGAGGACCCATGACAGGGGATCGACAGTCCAGGGCTCTCAGGTGGGATCCAGTCAACCAAGTGAGAAGCGGTGCTACGCATGTGACGGTAGGGGGCATCTCGCTAGAGATTGTCCGACACATCGAGCTGCTGACTGGGAAGTGGTGGATGGACCACCAAGGCAGAGGCAGAGAATGGAGCAGGCAGATCTGCCAGGAAGCGAACGTGGCAGAGGAGTAGGGAGAGCTGCAGGTGGTGGAAGAAGCTTCGACTTACTTCCACCACCACCCCCAGGAGGTCCACACCAGGCTCAGGGAGCTGGGGGACAGGGACGGGGACAACTGCATGCCGTCGAGGCGTACGACCCAGGGGCTCTAGGGATGATTCGAGGTACGATCTGTGTCTTTTCTACCTTAGCTGTCGTACTCATAGACACAGGTTCTAGTTATTCCCTTATAGCCACGTGTCTTTTACAAAACCTCAAGATTCTGGTAGAACTGTTGACTCGATGCTTACGTTTGGAGACACCTACGGGAGGATACTCGACTATCAAACACCTTTGCAGATAGTGCGATCTTACCCTTGGAGGCGATAGTTTTGGTTGGAAGCTCTTGGTGGTAGCATCGAGGCCTTATGACGTCATTCTCGGTATGGATTGGTTATGTTCGGTCCACGCCCAGATTGACTCTTTTAGGAGAAGAGTGCGGTGTGTCTGCCGTGATGGAATGAGGTTTTCCTTTGTCGGAGAAAAGGAAACCCAGGAAGCACAAAATGGGCTCATGCATAGGAGGGTGCAGCCGATCACTCATGAGTTGGCTAGCCTTACCTTCGGAGCAGTAGATGTTGTGAGCTCTCAGTTCCCAGCAGTGGTGGTGGAGTATGAAGACGTCTTTCCTGAAGATGTTCTAGGACTACCACCCCGCCGGGAAATTGAATTCTGCACTGACTTACACCCTGGGACGACACCGATTTTCTCATCAGCTTATTGGATGGCTCCCGTAGAGCTTCACGAGCTGAGGGTGCAGTTGGAGGATTTGCAAAGAAAGGGTTTCGTAAGACCCAGCATCTCACCCTGGGCGGGCCCAGTCTTGTTTTCCAAGAAGGAAGACGGGAGTCTGAGGTTGTGTGTGCATTACAGGCGCCTAAACCAGGTGACGTTGAAGAACAAATATCCACTGCCAAGGATCGATGACCTCTTTGACCAGCTAAGAGGGGCACAATAGTTCTTGAAGGTTGACCTTCGATCAGGCTATCACCAGCTACGAGTACGGGAAGAGGATATACCGAAAACAACTTTCAGATGTCGCTACAGTCATTATAAGTACTTGGTGATGCACTTTGACATGAAGAATGCCCCTGCTGTGTTCATGGGACTAATGAACTAGATCTTCTAGCCGTACATGGACCGGTTCTTAGTGGTCTTCATCGACGACATCCTTGTGTACTCAGCGTTAGAGGAGGAGCATGCGATACACCTACGGATGGTTCTAGACTTACTTCAGGAGCACCAGCTTTATGGGAAGCTCTCGAAGTGTCAGTTCTGGATTCAGGATGTCCACTTTTTGGGACATGTCATCTCAGTAGATGGAGTGGCTGTGGACCCAGTCATGGTGGAGGCTGTGTTAGCATGGGAGCCACCTCGGAGCATAACGGAGGTGCGAAGCTTCCTTGGGTTGGTAGGATATTACCGGAGGTTCATTCCTGACTTCTCCCAGATATCAGCACTGATGACGGCCTTGACTAGGAAGGGGGAACCCTTCGTGTGGACAGAAAAGTGCCATCAGGCTTTTGAGCAGCTGAGACAGAGTTTGACGTGCGCCCCAGTCTTGAGATATCCGGAGGAGGGTGTTGGGTACGTAGTTTTCTGCGACGCATCCGGGACTGGGCATGGTTGTGTGATGATGCAGCGACATGAATTGATTTCTTATGGTTCATGCCAGCTTAGGCCACATGAGCAGAACTATGCGACCCATGATATCGAGTTGGCAGCGGTAGTCTTCGCATTGAAGATGTGGCGACACTACCTTATGGGTGACTGGTTTATTTTCTACTCTGACCACAAGAGCCTCAAGTACATCTTCTCATATAAGGATATGAATCTGAGGTAGAGGTGTTGGCTAGAGTTCCTCCAGGACTATGATTTCGAGATCATCTATACTCTTGGGAAGGGGAACAAGGTGGCATATTCCCTCAGTAGAAGGTCGAGATCACAACTGTTGAGTGAGGCGACACAATAGTTAGCCGCGTTACAGTTATCCTTCGTGAGGGAGAGGATACAGCTTACCTACAGTCGATGGTTGTCACCCCTCCACTCTTACAGTGAGTTAGGGAGGCACATCTTGGGGATGTCGACTGTGTGGCCTTACGTGCTCAGTTATCCACAAGACATGCTCCTGATGGATATTCGCAAGGTGGGGAGCACATAATTCTTTTCAGAGGGTGTACTGTTGTACCAGTGGAGTTACAGGAGGAGGTCCTGAGGGATTTCCATAGATCCCCTTTTGCGGTACATCCTAGGGTGTAAAAGATGTACCAGGAACTCCGACGTCAGTTCTGGCGGTCAGGCATGAAGAAGGCGGTGGCAGAATTTGTTTCTCGATGCCTCACATGCCAGCAGGTGAAGGCTGAGCACCAGGTTCCAGCAGGGTTAGCTCACCCCTAAAAGTTCCAGAGTGGAAGTGGGATGGAATATCTATGGACTTCATGACAGGGTTACCACAGACATCCAAGGGGCATGACTCCGTCTGGGTGATCATTGATCGACTCACCAAGTCGGCCCACTTTCTAGATATCAGGGAGCAGAGTTCCGTAGAGAGCTTGGGGTGCCTCTACATGCAAGAGATAGTTCAACTTCATGGCGTTCCCTCAACTATAGTATCAGACCGAGACGCCTGCATCACATCCCAGTTGTGGAAGGGATTGCATGAGTCTTTTGCGACTCAACTGCGCTTGAGCACAACGTTTCATCCCCAGACAGACGGTCAGATGGAGAGGACCATTCATGTTATGGAGGATATGTTGTGAGCCTGTATCTTGGACTTTGGTTGCAGCTAGGAGGACCACCTACCACTGGTGGAGTTTGCATACAACAACAGCTACCACTCCACCATCGGTATGGCACTGTTCGAGGCCTTGTACGGGAGACCCTGCCAGTCACCTCTTTGCTTGACCAACCCCAGAGAGTCAGCACTCATGGGTCCAGAGTTAGTGCGATCTACCATAGAGAAGGTGCATATCATCCAGGAGCAGATGAAGATAGCACAGAGCTGACAGAAGTCTTATGCTGACAGGCAATGGAGACCTCTGGAGTTCGAAGAGGGAGACCATGTTTTCTATCAGGTCTCACCTCGGTGAGGGTTGCTGAGATTTGGACGAGGCGACAAGCTATCTCTGAGGTTCATCGGACCATTCCAAATCCTGGGAAGAGTTGGCGAGGTGGCATACCGCCTGGATCTACTGCCACAGTTGCATCGGGTACATGATATCTTCCACGTGTCGCAGCTGAGGGGGTACGTGCATGACCCATCGCACGTCATCGACTGGGGCAAGCTGGACATCGAGGATCGAGTGACCTTTGCTGAGTACCTAGTGGAGATCGAGGATCAGTAGGAGAGGATCCTTTGTGGGTGATCGATTCCCTTAGTGTGCGTCCAGTGGCAGCACAAGAATCTTCAGGAGAGCATGTGGGAGCGGGAGGCTCAGATCCGTGCCCAGTACCCTCATCTTTTTGAGTAGACCTCATTTTGGATTTTTGGGGATGTAAAGCCCCAAGGTGGGGAGAATGTAATGTCTTGGATTTTCTGTTTATTATTTTTTAAATATTATATGGAATTATTTTGAGACCATGCGTGAATATGGCACATCATTCCGAGGCCCAGTGAGCCCGAAATGGTGGTTTGAACTTTTTTAGTTAAGTGAGTCGGCATTTGTGCGCGGTTGTGACAATTTCCAAACGAATGCCCGGATTAAAAATCTGAGCGCACTATTGTGTCCAGGACGATGAATTTACCTAATAATGAGGCTAACCTCGATCAGCGCGGGTCGAGGGAAAAAGTTAATTTTCAGACGTTTTAAGTAAAATAAAATAAAATAAATTAACCAGTTTATTTTATTTCATTTAAGGAAACATCCGCTGCAGTGTGGAAATGGTGTAGCTATTTCCTAAATTAATGGTGCGTCTTAATGAATTTGAAATGGCAATTCAACGCCATTAATACTACCGCGTAATTAAATTCCAACTTGTGTTCCCCTTTTTAATGGGTTAAGCAATTGTACGTCCTGGGAAAATGTAGAGAGAGAAACCTATGCAGAATCCACGACGCTTTGGAGAAAATTCTCGACAACGAATGACAACGGATCGAAACCAAGGATCATTGCGCCGATGTTGAAGGATCACGACGACAACGACAGAATGAAGCATTCATCAACGACCGATTCATTCAAAAGGTAGGGGTTGTTATTTCGATTTCTTTTCCCTGTATTTGAGTTTAAACGATGAACGCAGATCAACCACAAACAAGTTGATCTGCGGATTCATACGTTCTTGCGGGAGGGATTTTTTTTTCGGGAGGACTATAGGGAATTGATCCATTCTTTATATTGTTGTTGAATCTTGCCCCATTTTAAGCCAATTAATGGGAGTAGATCAACGCCGTGATGAATGACGGCGGAGGTTCGTTCCTCAATTTGTTTATTTGGATTTCTTCCTCCTTTTTCCCCGCACGTTCTTCGCATTCTTCAAGGGGCGACGAACAACGGATCGTTGCACATCTATTCTGTGACGTAACAATCCCAAATCGAAGGTTCGACTTCGCAACATCCTTGTGGAGGTGCGGCGGCGATGGTGGATGACAAATTGGACCGGATGGGAAAGAGAGTTCTTCGTGTGGGAAGATCGGAAAACGTTTTCGGAGCCGATCGGAGGCCTGAAAACGACGGAAGCGACTTCGTGTGGTCGGGGCGACTAGAACCTTGAAGTTTTGAGGCGATCGGACGACCGAATTGATGATCGGAGCAGCATGTGAGGTGCGCTGGTGAAGAGCACAGTTTCTCGAAATTTCTAGAATACACGGCGTCTACTTCCGAAGAACACGCCGTGTAGTTCTGGCAGTGGCAGCTAAAGTTTCGGGGTCAGAGAAGAATCACACGGCGTTTGACCCCGGTCACACGGCGTGTTGGACCTTCCTCGAAGCTCGGCATGTACTTTGGGTAGTACACGGACACGGGGAGATCTACACAGCTTCAGGTGGCATGGCGTGTACAGCTTGGAAGAGGCGGCTACGTGGAGCTCGACGTGTATCCCGGGGATACACGGACACGAGATGGAGTACACGACCATGTACTCCATCACCCGACCGTACGAGGGAAACAACGCGGGTCACACCGTGTGCAGATTGCACGGGTTGGAGTACACGGGTTGATGACCATGTACGGGCACATGGCCAGAGTACATAGAGCCAACCCCAGTTACCCAGACACGGTGTGTACTCCGTACTACACACCATGTACTATGTTTTTCTACATGACATGCCTCAAGACACGGGCCGTTGTACACTGGCAGTACCCGGGGTCGGACAACAAGGCGTGTATCATTTCTACATACCGTGTACCTTTTGGAAAACAACTTGGTCCTTTTGTTCATCGTTCCTTGAACACCTTTCGTTTGGGTTAGTTCCCCTTCTTCTTGTTCCCCTGAAGGTCAGGCATCATTCCCTCACACAGGATTATGATCCCTTCAGCAGGACTTTCTGTTATAGAGTCAGGAATCCATCCAAGAGGCCCGGATCGAGATCCTCTATCCATTCCAGACCCTAGGCATAGTCAGGAATCGGCGTGACCAACTTTACCGGGCATTGATCCTCTACCTAGAAGGTGAATTCTAGATGAGTCGCGGTATCCGCCATGGCCCTTGCTGTGATCCTCATCTATGTATCGAAATCTTTCCCACTCAGGAGTGTGTCTCCCGTAATGAGTGTAGCTTTATCTCTTGATGGTTCCTGACGAACAGCACTACCTGGACGGACGTCATCAGAGCTATAAGACTCATGAAGTGTGTTATCCCAGAACGAGCACATCATGGAATCTTTGAACGGAATCCCTTGCGGGGGTATGCGGTTTCGTGACTTGTCTCTAGACCACGAGTCTGGGTTTTGGGTATATCTAGTTTGTTTTATATGTTCTGTAAACATATACTATGCATAGCTGATTGTACCTTTAGTTTGTCTACTGCTTTGTGGTTTTCCGGGTCCTCTACTAAGTATTGTTATACTCACCCCTACACGGGCTTTTCCCGCATGTCTGGTGTCTTGTGCAGACGACCAGCTTTTTGACAGAGTCCATGGAGGACCAGGATAAGAACGATATTTCTGAGTTCCCTACAGGCCGAAAAGTTCCTACAGCTATGAGCGGCAGTCCCAGTACCTTTGTGCTTACAGGTTGGACTTTGCAGTTTTTTAGACTCTTACTTTTGGTGGGCTTGTATTCTAGCCCAGTTTACTTTTACATTACTCTACCTTTCGTCGTACACTGTTGGTTGGGCTTAGTTTTATGCATGCATTTTTGTTCCTTAGTGCCTTAAATTTCAGAATTTGTGGACTTGGAGATGTGTGTGTGTTTACAGGTACTTAGGAAATGCCTCCCATATTTCTGATATGCCTACTTGGTGCTAGTCACCAGCCCCGGGCCTATTGAAGGCGGGCTTGGGGAGTCATGGCGCAGGCCCCACTGGGACGGGTCGTGACATTTATGGTCAATGTCGGTAAAATGGATGAACTTATGCTGAAAAAATACATAAATCTCACTATTTATGATACGTGAAATTCATTCCTCATGGTTTGGTGATAAAATAGGACATTTAAAATTTTTAGATGGAATTTAAGAGGAACTTGTTTTTTTCACTGGAAGATGAAGGTCAAGGTAGAAAAACCTACATGAAATTGGAGGTGTCCAAATGAAATGGTTGGATACACATTATAATAAGTGGGGTTTTAACTAGTTGACCATTTGTGCACTATTATAAAGTGGGATGATAGCATTTATATGTGGGTGTTTTTATGATTACTGATCAAGTTCATTTAATTTTCAATGGGTATTGAAATCTTATAACTATTTATTAATGAAAGTTGTAACATTGTTCTCCCATATATTTCAAACTAATCTTGAATCAAATAAATCTTTACTGTTTCATTACTTCTTTTATTTTTCTTATTTATTTATTTTATGTGTTATAGGATTGTTTATGGGTGGGATTATTAAACAAATAGATGTTGTGGCATGGGTTAATTTTTTTCAATGTTATAGAATACTAAAGTCAAAGGATTTTTATATTCTAGGGAGTTTCTGGTTCCTTGTCCCCCACATTGATGTTCTGGTGGTTTAACTACTGGTAATAAATGATTCAAATACCAATATAATTCTAGATATTTATCCAACACCATAGACCACAAAAAACAAGAAAATATTTAAATTTTTAAAAAATTGGAACATATTTTAGTAAAGATACTTTTTTTGGTAAAGCATTTTACCAATAAATATGTCCCCATCACAAACATAGTGGTAATAACATTATAGATAAATGTTATTGAAACAAATTAGATAAATTTATTTGCAATTATAATAAAAAAAATATTATATATATGTTGGTAAAATAGTTTAATATTATATTCATATAAAATATTTATATTTTGATAATATTATTATCAAGATTTTTATGAAATACCAACAATTAATATCTATTTTTAAATTATATTTTGAATAAAAAATTATGAGTGAATGTTTCAATATTTTTAGGCAAAAAGACATAAATATTTAGAAAAATGTTGTATAAATAATTTTTACTTCATTATTAAATTATTTTAATATTATAAACTAGATATAACAAAAAAAATTCATCATTATTCATAAAAACACGAATCATGCTTAAAATGAAAATTAGATTCATCCTCCTAGTACACAAAGAGACTTCTCATTTATCTTATGCATTTTATGGTAAAGGGATTGATGAGAAGGTTGATACTAATTTACCTCTACAAGTAGGAGAGAAAATAATCTCATCAAGGGTAGAGGGGAGATCAAAATATGCATATTATCCTCATGTAATTTTTCATCCACACCATTTTGAATCTATGAATCCATAGCGAGATTTGGAACATCCTGTTCACCCCTGTGATCTCCAAAAATTGGAGAATCCTAACATGAGGGCCACCCATCACCACCTTCTCACAATGGATGGATAAGGGTTGTAAGATGAGGTTCCTTCATAGCCCAAAGATAAATTATCCTTACTAATATTTTGTTATTTCTCTTTTCAATCTCTATCAACCACTGAATCCTATTGGAAAAAAAGTAGTGAATATACAAATTAGAATTCCCTCCCAATTTCTAGAAACTGTAGACTATTCCAATAAAACATGTACAAAAGTTTAAAAATTACTATATTATAAACCTATACAACAATAAATATTTCATAATAATATTTTAAAATTACATAAAATAAAAATTATAATAGTTATATTGTATGATGTAGTATTATAGTAGATGAAGGAGGACCTAGTGATTGACTTTGATCATTTTACTCAAGTCTTCATGCTAGTACATTTCAACATTAAAACATGGAAAAAGATGATTCATGACTTAGGGGTGGGGGGATAAAACTATTGATAATGAAATATGAGGGAAACCCACTTAATAAGTAAAAAAATAATCAAAGAAATTGTTTCTATCCTCATCAGTTATGATTGGGAAATACCCAATAAACACATGTATATAAAAAATCGTATATTCAAATATTTTACTATCATGAAGACATTTCCCAAAGTAAACTCACAAATGAAAAATAGATACTCTAAAAGTAATAATTCCATCCAGATTTATAAGGGAATCATTGTGATAGAAATGATCACATGATACCATATCTTTTTGAAGTCTCATTCAAAAATATAAATGCAAAATGAAATTATTTTTTAGGGTATAGATTTGGGGAGGTTAGGGTCTAGGTTAGGGATTTAGAGTATACGTTTTAGGAATGGGTTTTGGGGTAATATGATCTTAGTTTAGGGGGGTTGGGGTCTATGATAGGGTGTTTGGGCCATAGTTAGAATCTAGTTTTGTGGTATGGTATTTGGTATGGTTTATGGGTAATAAGGTCTAGATTGGTGGGGAGATATGGTTAATGGGTAATATGGTCTTAGTTAGGGTCTAAGTTTGGGGGATTATGGTTTAGTGGTAATAGGGTATATTTTGGGAGTTATAAGTGGTCTAGGTTAAGGTGTTAGGGGAATTGCCTAGGGGAATGGGTTTCATTAGACACTTAATGGTAATATGGTATAAATTAGGGGGTTAGGGTCGAGGTTACTATGTTAGGTTTAGGTTTGAGTCATTGTTTTAGGTAGTCATTTAGGGGTAATATGGGCAATTTTGGGGGGTTAGGTCTAGGTTTGGGTGTTAGGATCTAGGATTGGGGTGTGGGTTTCAGTAGGGATTAAGGGTAATATGATATAGGTTGGGGTTGATAAGGTAAAGGTTAGGGTATTAGAGACTAGGTTCAAGGCATGGGTTTAGGAAATTATTTTGGGGTAATGGGGTTAAGGTTGCAGGGGGGTATAGGTTAGAATGTTAGATTCCAGGTTCATGGAATTGGTTTAGGAAGAGGTTTCTATGTAATATGGTCTCGGTTGGGGGGTTAGGGTCTAGGTTAGGGTGTTATGGTCTAGGTTCAAGGATTGGTTTTTAGGTAAGGGTCTAGATTGCAGGGGGTATTGTTTCGGTTAGGGGGTTATTAGGCATGTATTTTTTATGTGTTTAAGGGTAATAAGGTCTATAATAGGGGGTTATGGTCTAGGTTAAGGTGTTAGGGTCTAAGGTCTATTGGTTTAGGTAGAGTTTTAGGGGTAATAAGGGTGAGGTTGGGGGGTTAACATCGAGTTTAGTGTGTTAGGGTCTTGGTTTAGGAAATATATTTTGGGGTAATATGGTTTAGGTTGTGTGGGGGTTAGTTAAAGTTTTTATTTTTTATAAAGGTAAACTATTTTTTGGACAGTGCATATGAAAATTAATGATTTTCAGTTAATAGTGCAGATTACAGATTTTTCAAATATAATCAACTAATTTCATTAAATAAAGTAATTTAAAAGACCCATTATATTTTTAATTTGTCATTAAAGTTAAATATGAACCTTTTTAATTATAATAATATAATTAGATTCATTTTAATCAACAATTTCCATTATTTGGTTATAAAATTATTTTTATGCTTAAAAACATGGTTTTCTGAAAACTGTTGGTAAGTTAAAAAACTGTATCATTATTAATTAATTAAAATAAAACCCAATAAATACATATTTAACACACACCCACACAAAGATATATATATATATATATTATCTATTTATATTAATTTAAATTAAAATAATGTTAATTATTAGTCCTATAGTTAATGTAATATTGTCTTATCCTTGAAAATGCATTTCTTAAACAAATCGTTTTTCAACAAATTTTACGGGTTAAATTTGAAATTAATTTATTAAAATTTAATGATTTTAACTTCATAAATAAATTCAATATTTTCAATCACAATATCGACTACTAATTTATAACATAAAATTATGTTTTTTCATAATGAATATTAAAATTAGTATAAAACTAGTTACTATGGTGAAAAACTAAAATGGTAAAAGTCAGTAACAGTAGAGGTAAATTTAATAAAATGTTTGAAAAATGTTTATTTTGGAATGTTTTATGTGTTTTTAGACCATATCAAAAATTAAATACTTTATTTAATAATTTTTTTGTCACTTTTCTTTAGAGTTACTTCCCATTATTGAATAGTTTTTGGTATTTACAAAAACGCCACTCTATCTCACCTATAAAATAGAACCTCCTCTACAATTCTATACACAATTAAAATTCCTTTTTGTTCATCCATAATCTACCGAAATTCATTATTTAATTACCTAAAAAATCCATATAGTCCTTGGTGTGATCATAAATCCAATCTAGGTAGGTTTTAGGTATAATCCTAAAGATGTGGTTCAACGAAGAGGTTTCGTTCTTAACTGAGCATCTTTGTTTTATTTATTATTCAAACTCCTAAATATACTAATAAATAATGGTAATATAACAATATAATTATATCCAATTTACTTATATGTTATTACATTTATTTAATAACCAACATCCATCTCCTCGTCTATTAAATGGGAAACAATACCATTGTTCATGAGTACGATGGACTACCACCTCACAAACTGATGAAATTTATTTCCAATAATCACCTATCATATAAATTAATTATAATAGAATTAATTTTCATATATTACATTACATAAATATAAATAATTTTTTAAAATTAATATATCATATAACTTCTTAACTTACCGTCTATTGAAAAATGATATCGTCATCCGGGTGTACGACATACTACCATCTCCTAAAGCGATGTGATTTATTTTAATAACCATGTCACATGGATGGTATATGTAAGTGTATTTAAAGAATTTTAATGATATTTAAAATATAATTATAATTATGTAAAGATAAAATAACAAGTTTCTTCTTTCCATCTTGATCATTGAAAATTGGAAACATTACTCTTTCATACGTATTCCCTACCATCTCCATGATTGTTATGTAGTTAATTTTTAATAACCTTCCTACATGAATGGTTTTAAAAGTATAATTGATTTATAAAAATTATAATTATTTCATGGTTATTAATCTAGATAAGATGAATTAATAATCTCATTGACCTTATTCAACTTACGAAAGTGAATTTGGGAATATGTGTTGAATATCATCAAATCATATAATGTGAAATGAAATGATTATATAATTTAATATAGCATGATAATAAATAAAATAAAAGTAATAAAAAACATGAAAAGGTTTATTAATTACTTAAATAATTAACATATGTTAACTATTATGTAGTATAATGAACGCACGTGATGAATCATGCTTAATGTATTTGATTTCCCTAAACCATCATTTCTTCGAGTTATGACTATTTTTTCTATAACTCACATTATATCTCACATTATGGATGTATAATGATTATAAATTATATATATATATATATCTCATATATTTACCTAGATTATTATTCCTTCCATTAAAGGGATATTACATTATTTATATTTATTTTGAAAACTCTTTCATTCTAATTTTTCTTTCTATTATGATATGAGGAAAATTATGAAACCTATTTTCATTACATGGATAATTATTATGTTATTACCTATAGTTGATTACATTTTTGTGGAACACATAATACATGAACTTGTTATTATTTTTGTGACTTAATAAAATTATAATGCATTGGGTAAATATTAATTCTCATGATACATCATGTATATGATTAAGGAGTACACCAAATCTATTATGGAACTTATTTACACCTTCTGATATTGTCTATAATGTTGGCCTTGAATCAGGTTTATCTCATGGTTTATATTGATGAAACATATTATATAATGTCAGGATATTACGATACAATGTTTCGTATTTTATTCTCCCATGTTATTACTCTTGATAATTCTCTTTTATGATAATATGTTATAGTTTTGACTCACAAGTGGTGCTTCTTTATATTGTTTAATCCCTTGCTGGAATTTTTATCTCACCAATTTTCTCTATGTATTGATCAGGTTATCCTATTCAATTTTAAGAGATCAAAAGGATTTATGATATCATTATTGAGAATAAAATAAAGAAGTTTTATTTTAGTCTCACTTGATGTATCATGAACCCAGTCATCCAATGACACTGGGACTTTTTGATCCATGTTTTTGTATTATTGGATATTTTTGTTAAAAATATTTTAAAAATAAGTTTAAAAGGATTGTGTCACTATAGTTGGTATTAGTGTAATTTCACGTTATTTTTTGGAATTTGTATTATATTACACTATTTAAATCCTTATGGATAAAACTAAACATTGGAAAACATCCATAAATTTTGGTAATGTATAGAGTAAGTGGTCCCTAAGAAAATACATCCTGGCGTACATACTACAAGTGGATGTGGATATGTAATAGTTGAACCTATTAGTAATAATCCCATAATTTGGGAATTGAGATAGACTTGATCAACACATGGGTCATGAAATTGGGCCTCACTACACACCTATTCTGACAAACCTACACTACTGGAAATCGGATCTTTCCCAACACTTATATACACCCTTTCCCAACGGTTCTCCCAAACCGTTGGGAAAGACCCCCCCTTTCCCAACGGTTTGAGAGAACCGTTGGGAAAGGGGTGTTTTGAGGCCCCTTTCCCAACGGTTCTCCCAAACCGTTGGGAAAGGGGGGGGGGGGGGTCTTTCCCAACGGTTTGGGAGAACCGTTGGGAAAGGGGGGGTCTTTCCCAACGGTTTGGGAGAACCGTTGGGAAAACTCACCCCAAATCCTACATTCAACTCCTGGAAATTTCCACCTATCCCAACGGTTCTCAAAACCGTTGGGATAGCTTCTTTCATTTCTTCCAGGTCTGCTACCCGAGAACATTATATAAATCTAAATTTTAAATAATTATGATAATACATATATATATTTATGAAATTATGTTTACAAAAGTGATGTTAGCTTAGTGGTTAAGTCGTTCGATTATAAACAACGGGTCGTGGGATCAAATCCCAGCACATGTTTTTTTTCTGAAATATATTTACCAACGGTTTTATAACCGTTGGAATAGATTTTCATATTACTTATACCAACGGTTTTAAAAACCGTTGGAATAGGTCTATACCAACGGTTTTGGGAAAACCGTTGGTATAGACCTATCCCAACGGCTTACTTCGCAACGGTTCTCCAAACCGTTGGTATAGGTTATACCAACGGTTTGGAGGCCTATACCAACGGTTCCAAACCGTTGGTATAGGTTAGTATTCTACTAGTGCTAGGGGATATACTTTGGAAATTCATATAACTCTTTATGAACCATTTTGAAGGACATGAACAAATTGTTAGGTTAGAAAACATAATAAGAAAAATTACCATGGATAACCAAGATTGAAACCTTGAGACACATAAGACATTATATGCATATAATTTATATGTTATTCCTTAAAAGTGTATATGTTTACCATTTGTATGATAATTTATTCTCATGTTTTTTTTTATTTTTATTTAATGATTGGAAATAGGAGGAATTGTGCCAAAAACTAACATGATTAGTAATGCGATGATTTCACCAACTATATTACTAACCTTATGGGAGCAGAAGCTAAGAACTACATGAATGTACCTTATCTACTATATCATTTTATGAATAACAACTTGAATCATGCGAAACATGCTACTCCTTTATGAAAGAGAATGTTGAAGATGAGTATTATATGAAACAATCACCTCCTACTATTAGTGGATCTTATGATCCCCTCATCATAGAATAATATATTAAATCCATTAACAAGATATTATCTATCATAAAAAATCATAGAATGATAAGGTTGTGTTGGTCATTTCTCACAGCGAGGGAGAATCCAATGAGTGGGGGACACTTATTGAGGACACAAAGTCCGAAATATTTATTGATTTAATGGAATGGGAAAAATTCAAGAAAAATATATTTCAATAAATATATTCCCCAAAATCATAATTATAAAATGGAGAGGGGTTCCTCAATCTAAAAAAATATAATATGATCCTATCATAGCATATGATGAAAACTTCAAAAGGCTTGAACATCACACGTCCTAATTTTTCATCAACATAGAAAGTAATTTCTATGATTAATTTAGTTGGTTAAAGACAATTATATGAAATGAATTAGCGATTGGGTAATTTGAATGTTTTAAAGAGAATTTTTATTTTTCCTTCAAATTTGAGATAGAGATCATTGAATCTTAGTGATCTCGTGGGACTAGAGACAAAAAATCATAAAAATGGAGTTTTCTTTGGGATTATTAATAGATAAATCCTAGGGAGAAGAAAAACCCAACATCCAACTAATCAAATGTTTTGAAAGGATCATACTAGAAACTATCTAATGAGAACTGGGAGATGCTTAATATTTTGAAAATAGGGGCATCATGATAATAAGTGTTATATGGGAATGAACAAACCCACTAATGTGGATAATGAAAAGAAGGCGCAGATCAAAATTTAGTCTACGGTGAAATGTTTTAAAAGAATTGAATATTGGGATTATGAAATCAAATTCCTTAAAAAAGGGATGTTAGAGACGATCAATGATAATAACCTCCACATCCTAGAGATAAAGGAAGGGTATATGCTACCACTACTAATGAGGTGGATCCAAATAATTATCTGGTGAAAGGTACACTAGTTATTCATTCCTGAATAGAGAATATACAATTTTATTATGGTTCTATGAATTATTTAAAATAATTTAATTTTACTAGAACTATTTAAGAACCACCTAAAAACATATGGGTTGATATATCTTTGAGAATAGATAATGGAGTAATGGTTTCATCCCAAGTTTATAACTCCTCCCATGTTAGGATTTATAGATTAAATATTCCGTCAAATATCATATTACATCAAATAGTTGAGTTTGATTCTATATTGGGAATGGATTGGATAAAATTATAGAAATAAACCATCAACTATGGAGTGAGGGATATCACTCTTTACATCCCAATACATCCTATAATTCTATATATGTTTTAAAAAGAGGTTGAATCTCCCCTATAACTTCTATTCAATCATGGATATTATTTCCTAATGAGAAATCATATCTCAGCAAAATGATTGAGAAAAAAATATAACCATTCTTGAAGATATTACAATTGTGAGAGATTATACATATATATTCCTTGAAGTGTTTCATATTATTCCACTTGTCTGATAGGTTTAGTGTTAAATCAAAATTATTCATTGATATCCTCTCAAATCAAAGACTCCATATATAATGTCCACCATTGAGTTGGAAGAGCTAAAAAAGTAGTTACAAGAGAATATAAAAAAGGGTTTCATACATCTAAGTGATACCCCATGGGGTCCTCTGGTCCTCTTCATCAACAAGAAGGGTGTTTCATTGAACCTTTTCATTAACTATCATTAACTCAAGATAATCACGACAAAGAACATGTATCTACTCTCATAGATAATTTTTTTTGATCATTTATGTAGGGCCCACCATTCTCTAGGGTGGACCTTTAGTCGGGATATCACTAATTAATATTAATGTATGAATATATTCCCAAAACCACCTTTTGAGAAAGGTATAGAAAATATTTGTACATAGTGATTCCTTTCAGACTAATTAATTCTACAGATATATTTATGGACTGAATTAATAGAGTATTTAGATGTTAACTATATAAATTTAGTATAGTCTTTATAGAAGATATTCTAATTTACTCAAGGAATAAAGGTGGAGCATGAGGAAGATTTGAATACAAAGATATTGTATTTTAAAAAATAGACGTTTTAGGAAAAGTGTAGTAAATGTGAGTTATGAATGAATGAAGTATCATTCTTGGGGCATATTATCACCAAATAAGTGATATATGTGGATCCCTCTATGAAAAAGACAAATAAGGACTAGACTACACAAGTATCCATAATAGATATCTATAGTTTCCTTAGACTACCTGGGAATTAAAAACAAGTATTAAAAAACTTCTCATGATTTTAAAACTCATTATCCAACATGACTTGAAAGGGTATAATGTTTATTTGGAAAACTGAATGTGAAGAGACCTTTATGAAGATAAAAAATAGTCTAATCATTTAACCTATCCTCACACATCCCTAATGTGGGGAACTTTTTTTTGGTATATAGTGATTCTTCAAAGAAGGTATTGGGATATAAACTAATACAGAATGATAAAGTGATAGTATATGCCTCATGGAAGTTAAATGTTCCTTAAAAGAAATATTACATAGGTGATCTAGAGTTGGATGCAATGATATTTTCATTGAAAATATAATGATATTATATCTACGGAGAGAAGTTTGAAATATATATGGGCCATAAGAGACTCGAATATATTTTCACATATAAGGAACCAAATATGTTCAAGAAAATATGGTTATCGTGGTTCAAGGACAATGAATGCTTAATCCATTACCATATCTAGAATGAAAAAAATTAGTTGATGCTTTATGTAGAAAGGATTCAGAAACCATATCACTCATGGGAATTGAGAAGGATCCAATCCTCTTAGACATGAAAATTATTTACCTAAAAATAAAAATGGAAGGAACGTCATCATTAATTTCTCAAATTATTTCTCAATCATCCCTTATAGAGTAGATAAAGGATTCTCAAAGAGATGATATGGATGTTCAGATGAAGGTGGAAGCTTTATGAAAAGGGAATTTCATGGTGTTTAAAATTGATGAAGGAGTTTGATGATTTTGGTCATGATTATCTGTAACATTAAATCATAATATATGGAAATAACCATTGAATGATTCACATGGATCTTCCATCTCCATCCACAAAGGGAGAAAAAAGATGTATCATGATCTCTAAGAGCACTATTTGTGGGACATTACAAAGAAGGAGATCATTTAATATACCCCAATGTATCTGGTATGTCAGTAAGAGAAGGTTGAAAGAAAATAGTCTAATGGGATTAATTAAATAGTTACCCATACCTATATGAAAATTAGAAAAGATCACTATGGTTGTCTTTATTGGTCTTCCAAAGACACCAAGATAAAACATTGTCATATGGGTTGTGTTGGATCATCTTAATGTATGCTCACTTCATGGAAATTTGAGAAGACATCTCGCTCGATTAACTTGGAAGGATATATATCATATATGTGGTGAGGTAAAATTTAGCACCTATATCAATTGTATCTAACTGAGATCCAATATTTACCTCTATATTCTATAAGAGTCTCCAAAAAAATCAAAATATTTAGTAGAACATCATTATTTCTTATCTCCCTCAAAATGATTTCCAATTTTAGTAGACTATTCAGATACTATAAGACATGAAAAGAGAATTATTGATGGAAATTAAATGTGGATGGGATCAACAACTTTCTCTGATTGAGTTATCATACAATAATAGCTTTCAATTAGGCATGAAAATAACTCCTCATGAATGCATTCATGGTAAGAGATGAAAAACACCAACATTTATGGATGAAGTGATTTAACTCAAGATGTTTTCACCTAAAATGGTGTAGGAGATGGTAGAAAAGGTAAATAATATTCAACAACACATTAAGATTGATTAGCATTGACAAAATAGTTCTGTTGGAAATCATTGATGAGACCTGGAGTTTGAGGTTGACGATAATGTGTTTCTATACATATCACCACGTAAGAGAGTCATGAGAGTTGATAAGAAAGTAATGTTATATCACATGTACATCACCACATGTTAAATTCTCATATGCATTGAATTTGTGGTTTATGAATTGGAACTCCCACCAACTATTTCTAAAGTACCCTACATATTTCATGTATCACCCTTGAATATGTTCATACCAAATCACTCACATGTACTAAATTCAGAGGTGTTATAGGTATAAAATGATCTCACATTTGAGGAATAAATAGTGAAGATATTATACCATATAGATAATATTATATGTAATAAGACATCTAACCTTATCAAAGTGTTATGGTTGAACCATAAATACAAACAGGCAACCTTGGAACTGAATGAAGCAATGAACAAGAACTACCATCACCTATATTTAACATAATCAGTACTAAACAAATTTCAAGGGTGATATTATTTATGGGGGGGATAATGAAAATAACCTAGTTATTAAAAAATGAATACTATTTTGAAACCATATTTTGTAAGAAACATCGAAACTAAACGAATCATGTTTATGTATGACAATTATAACCTAAATGTTAAATTTTTGGATATTAATAGTATTAAATACAATATGAAATAAATATAAATTTTAGGAAATATATAAATTCATTGATAAATACATAGGAAACAAGTACTCAATTTTTAATGAAGACATTTTATTCTTCGAAAAAGTATGTTTTCTTCAAAAATGTTTTTGATTTTGATTTTGGGAGAAAATATTACAATTAATTTCTCAAAATATTTTAAATTTTATATTATAAATAAAAAAAATTTTGAAATAATTAGATCAAAATTGACTTGGGGTGGACTTTTGGAATTTTTTTAAATGATTGATTTTTCAATAAATAGTGAATAATATAGATTTTTCAAATAATTTCATTTCTTTTTTTTTCAAGGATAATAATGTCATTTAATTTCATTAAATAAAGTAATTTAAAAGTAAAATTATTTTATAAATTTTTATATTAAATTTTAATATGATCCCTATTATTTATAATAATCTAATTAATTTCATTTCAATCATTATTTTTCATGATTCTGGTAAAAGATTATTTTTATGCTTAAAAACATGCTTTTCTGCAATCTATTTGTAAGTGCATAATGTTTTTACTTTTAAATTAATTAAAAGAACCCATAATAAAAAAATATTAAAATAAAATTTATATATTAAATATCTATTTATAGGAATTTAAATTCATATAATAATAATTTATATTCATATAGTTAATGTTATGTCATCTCATGCTTAAAAAATGCATTTCTGGAAAAACATTTTTTCAACATGTTTTATGGGATTAATTTTTATAAAAATATATAAATTATGTTATATTAATTGGATGAAATTTCTTACATATTATAAACCATAATAACTAATATTAGGTAATATGTTCAACTTAACTTTGGTCCTAATGGATAGTAAATACGATAAAAAACATTGTCGTGTTGAAAAACTATAATCGTAAAAGTGAGAAACCTTAGTGGTAAATAGAAACAAAATGTTTAAAACATGTTTCCTTTTCAATGGTGGAGGTTATTATAAACCATATCACCTTTAAAATCAATTATTTATCAATTTTTTGGCACTTTTATTGATAGTGACTTCCCATTATTGAATTGTTTTGGGTATTTACCAAAATTCTACTCTATCTCACTTATAAAAGGGAACCTTATCTCTTATTCATTACACACTTAAAAATAATTTTGGGTCACCCAATTACTGTCTAAATACCTTCCTTACTTTCCTCATGATTTCATAGAGTCCATTTTTTTGATCAACAATCCAATATATAGAGTCGTTAGGCATAATCCTAAAGAGGTGGTCTGAAGAATAATTATCTTTCTTAACCAAGAATCTTTTTAATTTATTGTTCAACATCCTTAAAATCTTACTCAATCATGATGATATAGTAACAAAACTATCTATCATATATTGATATTTTATTATATGAATGTAATAACCTTCATCTATATCCTCTTCAATCAAACAAAAAATGAAACAATCATTCTTGTGTACGGCGAACTACCGCCTCAAGAACCGATGTAATTATTTTTCAATCATAGACTATCATAGATATTCATGATGATAGATTTAATTTTCATATATGATATTAATTAAATATAAATAATTATATCAAATTATTTTATCATTTGTCTTCTTACTTTACCACACATTTAAAAATGATAACATCGTTCGTGTGTTTGGAGAACAACCCCTCGTAAAGCGATGTGATTCATTTTTTCCAATTTACAATGATTTTATATGTATGTTTAATTAATTAAATAATATTATATTTATGATTTAATTATAATTATGGAAATATAAAATAACACATACCATCTTTCTATCATTATCGTTAAAAAATAGAAGCGTTACTCATGCATACATTCGACCTACCGTCTCAATGATTGTAACATAGTTAATTTTTCAAAACCATCCTACATGATTGGTTTTAAAATAAAAATTTATGCATAAAATTAATGATATTTAATTTTTTTTATTCTACATATGATTAATTAATAATCTATTTTACTTTATTGAACTTAACAGTGTGATTTTGGACATCTGAGCCAAACATCATCAAAACATCAAACTTGAACCTAAATGATTAATTATGTGAGTATAGCTTGATAATAAATAGAATAAAATGAATAATAAACATGATAAAGGTTATTAATAATGTAAATATTTAACATAAATTTATAATTCATAAAGATAAATAAATTTTATGAGGAATCAGGCTCAAGGAAAGAGATCTGTCTAAACCCCCATTTTCTTCATATTATGAGCAATATCTCTATAACTCACTTACTCTCCCTCTTTCTCTATCTTTAAAATTTTGGAATGCATCGAAATTATGCATATAATTCTCTCACATATATACCTAGCTTATTCTCACTTCCTTTTATGAGGTATTATATTCTTTTTGTTCATTTCTCAAATGCCTTACCTGAATGACCCGAAGGCCTTTATTTTATTTTATTATGGATAATACCCCTTTTAATGGTTGAAGGGGAACCCTGACATGACCCGTAGGCCCAAGGCACGAGGCCCAACATGACCCAAAGTCCAATACATGACCCAATGGTCCGGAGGTATACTACGCCCATTACATGGCCTGTAGTCCCAATCCACTAGAACTGCCCATCCACAGATTCTGCATAATTGATCTCCTAGCTCCCCACCTTGCATTGCTGATTGGCTAGAATTTCCCCGTACAAAGCTGCATGGTGTATAGTTCTGATGGCGGTTTCTATACCCTCTCATTCTTCTAATCTGGTTAGTTTTTCATCTGGTAACTGCGACTCTTTTTTCTCTGATCCTTTTGAGGGGCCTGATATGTGTGAACTAGGCTACTCCATGGTCTCTGTGGCCTGAAGGCCCAAAGGTCCTAAGGACTTTTTGATGACCCGAAGGCCCTGAGACCTGTAGGCCCAAACCGGTGGCCCGAAGGCCCAAATTAGTTGAATAGTTCTAGCTGTTACAGTACTGAACATCACCTACTATATTACTGATATAGTCCGTGCTACAGTACCTCCTCTAGTACTACTACAGTACTATGGAAATTCATCTCCACCTAGTTTCAAACATGGGTCTCTTGGATGCCAAGAAGGAGCAATTACAACTCGGGTACGGGCTCGTTGGCTCTCAAATACCATCATTTTGAAATTTCCATTTATTATAATATGAGGAATGATTATGAAACCCATTTTCATTACAAGTGAAATTATATGTTATGGCTTATTGTTGATTTTATTTTTATGGAAAATATAAATCATACAAAAATTATGATGGGTGTACCCATATAGAGCTCTAATTCATTGGGAACATCTTTAGTCTTAGGATACATCATGTTTGTGATTTGGTAGTAATCCGTATCCATTATGGGACTTTTTTCAACCATGGGATATTGTTTAAGAAGTTATCCTTGAATCATGTTTATGCTATGTTATATATATCTTCCTTATTTACTATGATTACAGGATCTTATGAAAACATTTTATTTATGTTATGCACCCATGTGATTACACTTGATCCTTCTCTTTTATTATACCATGTTATGCTTTTGACTCAAAAGATATTCTTCCTTGTCGTGTTTATTAACTTACTATGATTTTATCTCATCCCATTTATCTATTTATTCTGAAGGTTATCCTCTGAAATTTTAGGATTTCAAAACGATTTAGGAGCTCAATATGGAGAAAAAAATAAAGTTTTATTTTAGTCTCACTAGATGTATTATGAACCTGGTCCTCTATATACCACAAGACTTTTAGATCCTTTTTTTGTATTATTGGATATTAATTTAAAAAATCATGTAATAATATGTTTAAAAGTATTGTGTATATATATAGGATATGGTGTTATGGGAATAGGGGGTATTGGATTTGGTAGGGGTTTAGGGGTAATAAGGTCTACGTTGGGGGGTTAGGGTCTAGCTTAGGGTGTTGGGGGTATAGTGGGAATGTGTTATGGTAGATGATTAGGTGTAATAGGTTCAAGGTTATGTGGGATTGTTAGGGTCTAGGTAAGGGTGTTAGGTTCTAGGTTTGGTGAATGGGGTTAGGGGTAATAGGGTATAGTTTGGGAGTTAATTAGGTCTAGGTTAGAGCGTTAGGGTCATGGTTTAGGGCATGGTTTTATGTATGAGTTTGGGGGTGTTAGGTTATAGGTTAGGGTGTTAGGGTCTGGGTTTCGAGAAAGTATTTAAGGAGGTGTTTATGGGTAATAGGGTGTAGGTTTCTGGGGGGGGTTAAGGTCTAGGTTAGGGTGTTATGGGGAATAGGTTTGAGGCTTGGTTTTAGGTAGCAGTTGTTGGGTAATGAGGTTTAAGCTAGGGCGAGCTAGGATATAGTTTTGGTTGTTAGGTGTATAGGTTTGAGTCATGGGTTTAGGTAAGGTTTTAGGGGTAATAAGGTCTAGGTTAGGGGGGTCTGGGTCTAGATTAGGTTGTTAGGTTCTTGGTTTATAGAATGGGTTCAGGTAGGTGTTTAAGGTTAATTGGTTCTAGGTTGGGGTTAGGGGTTATGTAAGATAGATTATAGGTTAGAGTATTATGCTAGTGTTTAAGGGTAATATAAGGTATCTGTTAATGGAATAAGGATATATTGGGGGTAGGATATAGGTTTAGGGAAAGTTGTATTCCCATGATCATAATACCATTGATACTACCGTAATTGTGAACTTCTTTTTTTTCATTCATTTTATTTTTGTAATCATATGGTGATGGAACACTTATCTATCCGTGACTGTGTAGAGGATATTCTATCATTACATATAAATGAATTCTAACTTTTAATAGTTCAATATTCTCAATTAATTTATAGGTTTATTTAAACTTCATTGAAAATAAGAGATTTATTTATTTATTATACTTTTATGTTTCCCTTTATTCTTCACTAGATCATGTACATGAGTCACATAGGTTCTCTCTTTTAATTGTTATAATGAATAGTGGGTTGAATAAAGGGTAATTAGGGATCTCTAAATTCTAAAATATGTGAAATTAGAGGTTGTTCTAGTCATATCATCCATCCAGTTGAACCTAAGATTCAATGAGAGGGTGATCTAGTGATTGGGATTAGGTTGGGGGGTTATATTCTAGGTATATGGAATGGGTTTAGGTAGTGTTTTAGGGGTAATAGGGTCATGGTTTGGAGGTGGGGGTTTAGGCCAAGGTTATAGTGTTAATATATAGGTTGGGGTGGGGGTTTGGGTCATTCTTAGGGTGTTAGGGTCTAGTTAAGGGGAAAGGGTTTAGGGTTAATAGGGTCTAGTTTTTCAGAGTTATGGTTTATGTAAGACATGGTCAATTTTTGGGTAATATGTTATTGATTACTAGTAAGATATGGTCTTGGTTTGGGTATAATGGTAGGTAGTTTGGGGTTTTGAGTCTATGATATTGTGTTAAGGGGTTCATGGGATGGTTTTAGGTACAATATTAGGGGTAATATAGCCTATTTCGGGGGGGGGGGGTCGGTTCTTAGTTAGGGTGTTAGGGTATATGTTTTTCTCAATAGTTTAGGTGGTGGATTAGGTTTAATAGGGTCTTGGTTTGGGGGTTAGGGTATAGGTTAGGTTTTTGAGATCTAATTTCAGGGCATGGGTCTAGGTAGGGGTTTCGGGGTCATAAGGTTTAGGTTGGGGATTAGAGTTTAGGATTGGGTGTTAGGGGAATATGTTTATGGAATGGGTTTATGTAGGGGTTCAGGGGTAATAAGGTATAGATTATGTG
This sequence comes from Viscum album, assembly GCA_963277665.1. Lineage (NCBI taxonomy): Eukaryota > Viridiplantae > Streptophyta > Magnoliopsida > Santalales > Viscaceae > Viscum > Viscum album. The sequence goes on from OY728167.1 coordinate 341,615,693, forward strand.
GGTTAGGGCCTTGGTTTGAGTGTTTGTATTAAGGTTTGGGTCATGTATTTTGGTAGGATTTTATGTGTAATATTGTATTGTTTGGCGGGGGGGGTGTAAGGTTTAGTTAAGAATGGTTATAGGTTAAGGTAATATATTAGGGTTTATGGAGAAGATAGAGTCTATGTAATGGGAAAAAGTTTAGGCTGTAGATTAAGGTCTAGGTTAGGGTGTTAAGGGGTTAGGACAAGGGTTTAGGTAGGGTATTAAGGGGTAATAAGGTCTATCTTGGGGGTAGGTAGGGTCTAGTTCATGGTGTTAGGGGAATAGATTTTGGTAATGGGTTTAAGTAGGGGTTTGAGGAAAATAGGGTCTGGATTAGGTAGTTAGGGTTTATGGGTATGATTGGGTCTCAATTAGGGGCATAGGTTTATACCCAGGTTTTAACCATTTTTTATAAGAAAAGGACTAGGATTGTGGTATAAGGTTCAGGGGTTAGGTTTTTAAGAGGCTTAGGGAATGGGTTGAACTATAGTTTTAGGGGTAATAGGATTTAGGTTTGCGGGGGGGGGGGGGGGGGTTAGGGCATAAGTCTTGGTGTTAGGGGTCTAGGTTCAGGGAATGAGATTAAGTATGGGTTTAGGGGTAATAGGGTATAGGTTGGGGGTTAGGGGATAGGTTAGTGTGTTAGTGTATAGGTTTATAGTCTGGGTTTTGTTAGGGGTATAGGTTCGAGTGGGGGAAGGGTTACTGTCTGGGTTTGGGTGTTAGGTGCATAGGATTAGGGAATGGGTTAAGGTATGGGTGTATGGGTAATAGGGTATAGGTTGTGGGGATAGGGTCAGGGTTAGTTTCCAGGTTAGGGTGTAGGTTTTTGGAATGGGTTTATGGAGTGGTTTTGGGGTAACGTGGTCTAGGTTTGGGGTTAGGGTATGGGTCATGGAGTTTGGGTCAATGTTAAGGTATTGGGGTCTAGGTTTCAGGTATGTGGTTAGTTACTAGTTTAGGGGTAATAATGTCTTGATTTGGGGGGGGGGGGGGGTAGGATTTAAGGATGAACGATCCTAGATTAGTGGCATAATATTGGGGTATTGGTTTAGGAAGGGGTTTAGGGGTAATAGGTTCTAGGTTGGGTGGTTAGGTTGAAGGTTAAGGCGTTAGGGACAGGGTTTATGGAATTAGTTAAGGCATGGATTTGGGGGTAATGAGTACGAGGATTGGGGGGGGGGGTGGGGGTTAGGGGTTATGACCGAGTGATCTGGTATTCATTTGTGGCATGGGTTTATGTAGGGTTTTAGGGTTAATAATTTCATGTTTGGGGCGTAAGAGTTTTTGTAAGATAGGGTTTAGGTTAGGGGAATGGGTTTGGGTCTAAGGGTATCGTATTGTCTAGGTGAGGGTCATAAGTTTATGTGGGGGGTTAGTCTCTATGTTAGGTCATTGAGGGGTTCAGGGAATGGGTTTAGGTAGGAGTTTATGGGTAATCAGATCTAGGTTGGGGTGTTGGTTAGGGTATAGGTGTGGGGGTTTTGGGTTTAGGTTAATGGAATAAGTTTAAAGAGGGGTTTAAGGGTAATAAGATCATGGTTTGGGGGGGTGAGGGTTTAGGTAAGACTATTAGGGTCTATGTATGGAGCATGGGTTTTGGTAGGTGTTTAGGGGTAATATCATCTTGGTTGGGGTGGTTTGGGTTGAGGTTAGGGTGTTAGGGACTACGATTGTGGTATGGGTTAATGTTGGGGTTTAGGGATAATAGGTTCTTGGTTGGGGGTTTAGGCTATAATGTTAATATGGTTTAGGTTCAGGGCATGGATTTAGGTAGGGTTTAGGGGTAATATGTTCTAGTTTGGATGAGTTATAGTTTCTGGGTAATAGTTTTATGGATTGGGTGGGTTAGTTTATAGGTTTGGGTGTTAGGGGAATAGGTTTGGGGAATGGTTTTTGGTAGGGGTTTATCGGTAATAGGGCATTGGTTGGGTGGTGTGTGTGTGTGTGTGGGTCTAGGTTAGGATGATGGGGTTTAGTATTGGGAAAAAGTTTTAGGTAGGGGTTTGTGAATATTATGGTTGATGTTGGGGGTTGGGGTCTAGGTTAATATGTTTGGGTCTTGGTTAGGTGTTAGGGTATTTGTTTAGGGTATGGTTTTATGTTTCGATTTAGGGGTAAGATAGTCTAGGTTGGGGGTGTTAGGATTTAGGTAATATAGGTTCTAGGATAGGAAAATATGTTAGTATTTATCCATGATATATTGTATACATTGGGGGAATAAGGTTAGGTGGGGCGGGGTGGGGGGTTAGGTACAATTACATGAGTTTCAATTATATGTAACTTTTCTTTTAAAAGAAACAAAAGCCTAACACACATAGTTTTATTCATAAATGTGATTAAAACCTAAATTATAAATAATAATTAATTTAATTTTATTAAATTAACTTTATTTTTTCATATGGAAATTAATTTATGGTGAAATTTTTGGGATTTGTTTGGAACCATTGATTTTATAGTGAATAATGAAAATATATATTTTTCATATATTTTCATTTATTTTCAATAATTTAAGTAATTTAAAATCCAAATAATATTTTTTTGTTTGGTATTAAATTTAAATATTATCTATATTATTTGGAATAATATAATCATGGATTCTAATTATTTTGATATATATTAATTTTTATGCTTAAAAACAGATTTTTCTAAAAAGCTACACTTAATTTCCTTTTACACGTTTATTGGAATATTAAACTCTAAAACTTCTATAAAATGATTCTTAAAAATTGGATATCGTATTTGGATTCATTAGGTTCAGATTTGGTAAATATTTCCCTTTTATTTTTTGGCATTATGAATAGTTACCATGGTAAAATTTATCACATTGGTAAATGGTAGATCAGGTAATTAAGATTAAAAATAATGTGATAAAGAAATAAAAAGCAATGAAATAGTTTCTTTTATTTAATTTTTGTTGGTATTTCATCCATTTCCATCCCAAAATTCTAATATATGAAAATTTTGTTCCATTTGACTTTGGTAATGTCATTTATATGATTTTATGTAATGAAAATTCCAAATTGTCCCTCTTTTGATTTTAATTTATTTTATATGGCCACATAAGGATAAGAATATGTTATAGATGAATATAAAAGTTTATTTTCAACATAATTATTTGATTTTTATCAACTTAATTTATTTATAATTTTTATTGATTTACTAATTAGCTTAAATTCTGATGCCTCATTGATATATTTTTTATTCAATTATTTGAAAAATAAAATAAATGATATTTTAAAATTTAAATATAATAAATTTTTGATGAATTATGGTGTACTAAAAATTTTATAGTTAATTAAAACATATTAAATATGTATTATTTTTTTATATTCAAATTCATTTGGTGTCATTTTATTTTCAATGAAAACTTAATGAATATTTCAAAAAATGAAATTAATGATATGTTATAACAAATAATAATTTTTAAATGAATTTAAATTAATAAAAATACTATATTTGTCCAAGTTAATGGGGTAAAATATTGAATATCAGAATCAATCAATTTGTCATTTTATTTTATTTTTATGGTAACAATGTTGACACTTAACGGGTATAAAAATTTAATATTGTTATAATTGTCAAAAGGGTTAACAGGGGGTTAAAACTAAGAGATAAGTGGGAAGAAATAACAAATTTTTTTCCAAATCTTATTATATAAGACTATTTATAATCTTATTCATAATATATTTTAATTATATTAATTTGGAGACACTTTTATTTTAAAAATATTTAATATTAATTGAATACTTAATGTAATTCCAAGAGTGTCCCTCCACACGCATATAAGAGGACACATGTTCTCTATATTCATTACATAACATTGAACACCCTAGATAAAAAAACAAAAACATTATTTTCTAAAAATCCTTATACATATTATATATGTTTTGGTCTTTCCAAAAGGCAAACCCTATATCTATTAAGATGATATCTAAAGGAACTTTACTGAAGAAGATGTAATCATTTTTTCCGATTATATCAAATTTATTAATATTTATAATTCCTATAAATTTGTTTTTACTATAATAAAATAATAGATACAGTACAATAAATAAACTAAGATAACATTTTTATTATGTGAAAACAATATTCCATCTCTTTTCCATCCTACAATAATTAAAAACATCACTCATGTGTATGCACGACTTACTGTCTCCATGTAGCGATGTAATTCATCATTCATCGTGACTTTACATGGATGGATATAAATAAGGAACTTAGTTTTATATATAATATTTATGAAATAATTTGTAATCCATAATTATAATATCTTATCTACCTTCTTACATTCCAATATTTTGGAAATCAATAATGTCGTTCCTGCATATGTGTGGACTACCACCTTCATGAAGCAATGTGATCCATTTTTCATATCCACTTATTATGTATTGTAATAAGGATAATATTTAATGAATATATATTATATATAATATAAAAAATAATTATGGAGAGGTGTATTATTATTTACCTTTCATTCATTACATCTATCAACAAGTGAAAATAATGTCTATGCACATGTACTACCTATCATCTCCATGAATGGTGAAATTGATTTTTCCACCTCTAACTTTTATGGATGAATATATATATACACATAAATATATAATTAATATATATACAATTTATATCATGATTATAATTATTTTTTTATTGGAAATATATTCCAATTAAAAAGACTAAAACTTCTATGACAGATCCTGCATGAGAAAATAAAACAGTTAACACCCAAAACAAAGATAAAAACAAAATAGTATTAATTAAATTGTGATAGTATGTTATAAGAGGATAATATATGATATTAAAAATATAAATATGTTTATATTATAGATTAATAAAATGTTTAAAACCATAATATATATGGTTAAGTCAAGTTCAACTAAGGATAAGCATGAGGTAAGGGATTTCACATCAATTTCCACTCCATTAAGACACAACTGGTATTATCCACCTATTTTGATTTATCTGGTGTATATAAAGACCCTTAATTGTATTTTACATAAATATATATTTACCCATAATGATGAATAATTCAATTAAATTCACTCATTCAAGGGGTTTCAATTTAAAAATTACTGAGGTAAAAATTTATTTATAATATCATTTTATTTTGGGATTGATTATATTTTAATTGAAGGAATCTTATGATATATCTTTTATAAGAACTGGTTTTATTATTATACCATGGATATTTAAATATTTTCATATTTTAGTAAATATTTTCCTCTATTTTTTACTTGATTCAATCCAAAAAAATTAAAAAAATAATGTATCTTATTTCTTTTTTATCAGGTATATTTTTCTTCCATGTCCATATTTTTCAAATTTACATTTCAAAAGTTATATTTATTTAATAAAAGGATTTATTAATAAAATTTTATATTATCCTTCAAATTTTATAAGTTATTATATAAATCATTATAATTTTTTTTACAAAAGATTCAATTTTCTATTTCTTTACAAAAAGTTTATAGGAATGTTTTTAATGTATACTGTGTTAACATATATTCCTGCTATCATAATTGGTTTTTTCTATTTCGACGCACCTATAAGAATCAATGGTTTTTTTAATTAAACTATTTAGTGAAAAATTATTTTAATTCCTCTATTATATTTTCTTATATTCTCTAAGAAACATGATTTTACTATGAAATGTTCTTTTTAATGAATTAATGGTCATCTCTTATATTTTGATTAATTTTTGTGGTCATTACAAATATATTGAATCATTAAATTTCCTATTATCATATTTCATTTTACATTACATTTCTTTTAAAAATACCTATTCTTTATAACCTAGATAGGATTACTTCCTATAATTTATAAATTTTTTACATATGGTGTTTTGTTAGGAAAGTTATTTAATTCACTTACAAAATCTTAACATTATGTATCCTTTACTCAATATGAATATTTTTTCACAAGGATTATTTTTTAGGACTAAAATTTGTCATTAAATATATGAGAAATGCATAGTAAATGTAGTTACAGGTAGGGATGGGAATTAAATAGCCCCTTTATGTATCGACAGGTCTTGTGAGACAAAATATTTGTCTAACCTTATTAAATTGGATTTAGGTGTATGTATACCCATATTTTAAATTGTCTTAGTGAAAGGACATGAAGGTAAATATAACATGATGTCTAAGATAATGAAATACAAAATTATGAATTTCCTTCTTTGAGAATTCAATAATTATTATCCCTAAGATTATTACATTTTACATTATCCACAGATGCATTTCATTATAATGTTATTGATTAAATGAAATGTTTTTTAAATTATTTACCATTCTATATTGATTATTTATTATACTCACATAATATATTTTATTTTACCTAATAATTACCAAGACATAAATCTCAACCTTAATTTTTTTCATTCCTTTTTACATGAAGAATAATTCATTGAGTGAGTTTCAAGGATGTTCGACATTTTATTTTGTTATGTTTTATATTATATTTCCAAAGTAAAATGGGAATCATGTATGTATCTGGTTCTTCGAGACAACTAAATTTATCAGCCATAAAGGATTATATCCCATTAATCTTATTCCAATGAAATAAAGTATACATTGGATTTGGTTATTGGTGTTGGAGTTGTTATAGTTGGTATTGGGGGATATTTACTATAATCCCAGGGAACTAGATTCTAAATGAATTCAGCTAACATGATAATTTTGATAATCCCTTATAGTAATTTAATTTTTTTACAATTATAATGTTTTTTATTTTATAGCTCAATATTCACGATTATTATGAAATTACTAAATGTGTGACATTATTTATTGATAGTTCCTAATATAAAATATGGAATAATCATATTTTTTGAATATATGGATTTCCCTGTCAAGAAATCCAATACAACTGGTGTTGGATTTGAACATATAATTGCCATATTAGTAATGATAACCTATGTTATGTATAATAACCTTAAAAATGTAGAGAAACATGATGTTCTATTTATTTATTCACCAACAGTGGATCATTTTATACAATAGGAGCTTCCATATTTTAGTAAAATTCCAATACAATATTTTTTGAACAATTTATTATAACTTTTGAAAAAATATTTCATACCTTGGGATGTGATGAAAAGGAAAAGTTTATATTAAAAATGTATTTTATTAAAGGAGATGTTAGTGAATGGTTATCATTAATAATTAATACTATAGAGGAAGGAAAATACAACATATATAATGGAGATCTTTCAAAGTAATATTCTTGAAACAATGTATCTCTTATGAGAAAATGACTAAAATAAAGATAATTTTCCCTAGTATAAACCAAATGTAAAAAAGAAATTTTTGTATAGTATTAAGATTCCTTTATAAGACTAGCCATGTATTATATTGATTACATACATAATATAAAGAAAATGATTGGCAATTTATTTGAAGGACCTAAAATAAGACTCAAAGGGCTCTGTTTTAATTTTTTTTCATTATATGATGATATAGAATTATGTGTCATCAAAACATAGAATATATTTTCAAGATCCTGCGTCTTCAAGGAAAATCAAGATAAGAAGAGGTCGGCTAATTTCCTAGAAAAAGGTAAATAATCATTGAGAATAAGGGAATGAATAAATTTCCACTATGGGAAACCTGTGGAAAGAAACATCTTATAAATTTTTGAAAGGCATGGATGTTTTTTTATAAATGTGAAGATATGAGTAAAGTGTCTAATAAATGAAAGGGGAAGAAAAAAACCAATTCTATCTAGTTCTTCAACCATTTATAAACGGGTCCTTATTAATAATATTTTCGAAAGCTTCAAGGGAACCAAATGTATAAGAGGCTGAAGGGAGACGGCCAAGCTTATTCGATCACTATAGCTAAGGTTGAAGTTCCTAAAGAAGTAGTGGAAAGCACATTAATTATAGCCTCAAATTTATCCAATGATTTATTTTAATATAGATATTCAAACATATTTTTATTGTCCACATTTTCTAATAAAATTATATATTTTTATAGAGTAAATCTCCCCGAAATAAGGATGTATCAGTCAGTTATCATTGAGAAATATAAATACACCCTATTTTATGACATGATTTTTATACCAATAGTTTATTTTGATATATTAATTTGTATGGATTGGATTTCAAAATGTAATGCAATAATTTATTACCAATATAAGGAAATTATTATCTTTGAAGAGGATATAAAATTAATTATCTTTAAATGGGATACTTCATTATCTAAGTACAGTCTATATCCACCTCTACATTCTCTTATGAATGAGATTTTTGGGGAAGAAGAGAAGAAACACCCTATGGATGGGAACATTAATCTTTAAACAGAGTATGTATCTATTGTATAAGAATACATTGATGTATTTCATAAGGAATTACTTCTACATCCACAAAAATGTGAAGTTCATTTTTCCTTTGATTTGATCCCTAATGTGAGACCTATATCTAAGACTCTCTATAGAATGGTCACCATTGAATTAATAAGGTTGAATAAAAAACAACATGAGTTTTTTTATAAGGGATTTATACTCCCTAGTGTCTCATATAGAGGAGACCTTGTTATTTTCATTAATAAGAAAGATGTTTCTATGAGGTTTTGAATTTATTTTAGGGAAATTAATACTATTACTATAAAGAAGAAGTATCTTCTATATCAAATTGGTGACTTTTTTGGTCATCAATATAAAGGTCAATATTTTTCAATTATTTCCCTTCATTATAGGTATCATCATTTGTGACTAAATAAATAATATATTACAAATAAAAAATTTCATATGAGGTATGGACATTATGATTTTACAATAATTCCATTTGGATCGAATAATTCACCATCTATTTTTATGAATATAAAGAAAATAGTATTCATGGAATATTTTGATAGTTTTTTGTGGTATATATTGGTGTTATATTGGTAATTATAAATTCTATGAGGACTATTAGAATAAATTTTGGAACATTATTATGAATCCTATACAAAAATAGATATATTTAAAATATAGAAAGTGTTAATAATGGATTCAGAACGTTTTTTCCATGTTCATATTTTCTCCAAGGATGGAATCTTAGTTCATCTTGTAAATAAAAAGACAATCAAAGAATATCCTATACCAACAAGCATAACCTAGGTATGTAGTTTCATTGGATTTTAAGGTTAATATAGATTATTTTTTCATAAAAAATTAATGAATGGATAACCAGTTTACTAAGAATACACGTAAAGGGTTGAACTTCACATGGAAACAGGAATGTGAAGAATGTTTTGAGTAATTGAAGATGATATTGGTGAATGATCCTATTTGGACTCTACCATTTGAAATTGAATTATTTTTATATATAATGATACATCAAAGATGGGGCTTTGTTTTTTACTTATGCATAAGGATAAAGTTATTTAATATACATCAAAGCTGTTAAATACTGATTAATAAAACTATACAACTCATGATCATGAGCTGGTATCCATAATATTTCCATTGAATATATGGAGACACCATCTCTATAGTGAAAGATGTGAGATACACATAGACCATAAGAGCCTAAAATACATCTTTTCATAGAAATTTCTCAATATAAAGAAAAGTATATGCCAAGAGCTACTAAATGATTATTATTTCTCAACACAGAACCACATATGGAAGGAAAATAAGGAAGCAGATACATTGAGTAAGAAATATCTGAGTTTATGAGGAAAAATGCGGATTAAATGGGATCCAATGTTCATGGATTTAGTGAATATTAATATGGAAATTAGTATGGAAAGAGAAACATTACTCATTTTTCCTATGATTTCTAAACAAAATTTATTAGAAAAGAAAAAAAAAATCACTACATCATGATGAGAATTTTAAAACTAAAATTAAATAAATGATTGATCTGAAATGGGAATAATTATTATTTAAATATGGATTTATGAAAATTGGAAAGAGGCTATGTGATACACCTATACCTGAGATAAAAATGTAATTAACAAATATTAACTTATCTTAGATTTCTCTAAACACCCCAATATCACCAAGATGTAATATTTGAAGTATCATTTTTTAGATAATATAAAGAAAAAAATATTTCATTATTTTTCATACTGTTTTATCTTTAAATAGGTGAATGATGAGATAAAATATCCTAGAGGAGTTATTCGACCTCGTCCTATTCCTATACGGAAATAGTATGACATTGCTATGGAAAAGTTCACTAGATTTCCAAATAATTTTAGAAATAATGATGAAATATGTGTTATTGTTGAACCCCTTTCCAAATATATAGGTTTCTCACTATAAGAGAATATTTAACTCTTGAGATAATTGAATGAAACTATGTTAATGTAGTTTCAAAACTTCATGGTGTTCCCATTTTAATCATGTTTGATCATGAACCACAATTTATTTTGAAATTTTGGAAGTCTTCAGAAGAATATATATACTGTGATTAATTTGAGTATTTTCTATCACCCTCAATATGATCGATATTATGAAGGAACTATTGAAACATTAGAATACTTGTTGAGGTCGTACTCACATTACTCTAACAGTATGTGGGATTAATATTTTCTATAGTTGATTTTTACTATAACAATAGTTTCCATTCAATTATTCAAATGGTCTCATATGATGAATGATATGGAAAGGTATTTCGTACTCTAAATTGTTGGGATGAAGTTGGTGATAGAAATTTTGTGGAAACAGAAATTTTTGAGGATAAAGTGATTAATGTAAAGACTATTCAATATAATATTAAAGAAGCTCAACGAAGGAAAAAAGCGTTATGTTGATAACTAAAGTAAATACTTGTAATTTCAATTGGGAGATCACATTTTATTAAAATTATCCCCATAGAAGGGTGTTATAAGGTTTAGAATGAAAAAAAACATATCCCTAGGTACATCTGGCCTTTTTAAATTCAATAATGAATTAGAGTTGTGGCCAACCATTTGGAAATCCAACTTAGCCTCTCATAAGTACATAATGTGTTCCATAAATCTTTATTAATGATGTAAATTAATCTTCTAAAACATATGAAAACCATTGAGGGAATATAATTGGAACTGGATTTATCTTACTATGCAGATCCTATCCAAATTTTGGATGCTAGAGAACATGTTTTTAGGAATTAAACGACTCAGATTGTAAAGGTATATTGAGTAAATCATAAGATTAAAGATAATACATGGGAAAATATCGAAGTTATAATGAACAAATACCCAAATAATTTAATGAGGTAACATTATATAAATTTTAAGGATGATATTTTTTGAAGGGTGTAAGAATGTAACATCTAATATTTAATTATAGAAGACTTTTCTTTATAAAGATAAAAATAAAAAAAATATTATTATTGGAGAATGTGACCAAAACCAAAATTATAAAATTTGGAAAATTTAATTTGGTTAAATGAATTTAATTTTTGGTAATACTAATATCAAAATTAACGTGGGTTGAAATTTTTGGATTTTTTTGAAATGATAGATTTTTTAGTGAATAGTGAAAATAATTTTTTTTAATTACTTTTTAAATTTTCATTAAATTATGTAACTTAAAAGTAGAAATAATTTTTTTCATAGATATACATACGAGACATTTTATATACAATAATGTAATCTAAAATTTTCATTATTTTGATAGAAGTAATTTTTTATGCTTAAAAACACATTTGTTTAAATATCTATTTTTCATTGCGTTCAACGCATTTATGTTAAAATTAATTTACGAAACATATTGAAAAAAAGTAATGAAATATGTTTACAATATTTGAAATTAGGAGGTTTAGATTTGGAAAATATGCCCCTTTTATATATAGGCATTATGAATAGTAATCGTGGTAAAATGTATCACATCGGTAAAGTGTAGATCAGGAAATTAAGGATAAAAATATTGTGAAAAGACATTAAAAATAAATAAAAAACATGAATTTATTATATGGTGTGAGATTAATTCGGAATTTTCATCCCAAATTCCATTCTAAGTAGTTTTTGTGACATTTGACCTCGATAATGATATTTATATTTTTTTTAAGTGATGGAAAATTCCAAAACATCCCTATGTTGATTTTAATTTCTTATATATGTTCAAATCAGGATAAGAATATGTAATGAATGAATACAAGAGTTTATTTTTCAGAAAATTAATTTATTTTTATCATGTTAATATATTTTTAATTTTTAGTGATTCGATAATTTACGTAAATGTTTAAAAAATGTCGACATTATATTTATTCAATTAATAGAAAAATAAATTAAATGATATTAAAAATATTAAAAGTAATTAAATTTGGATGAATTATTATTTTCCATGAATTTTATACATACATATAACATATTAATTATTTTTTAAATGTTTATATTCAGATTATATTACTATAATTCCATTTTCGAATTCAAATATAGGGAATAGTTCCAAAAATGACATTAATGATATTTTATAAAAAATAATAATTTATTATATGAATTTAAAATCATAAATAACTTATATTTTTCATTTGAATGGGATATTTTTTAAAATAATAATAATGGTCCATTAATTGGTTTAATTTTCAATTATGGTAACATTCTTGACCATTAAACTGTAGAAATAATTAAACTGATGTAATTGTTGAAAGGGTTAATAAGGGGTTAAAATTAAGAGATAAGGGTGAAAATATAAAAAAACATGTACAAATTTGTTTGGATGAGTTTTTTTATTCTATTATTCATATTCTATTTAAATTTTAATCAATTTTCAATGGAAATTAATTTATATTAATTTAAAACAATAGGTAATTCCAATAGTGCCCATCCTCTCACTTATAAAAGCACACCCATTATCTATTTTATTTACACAAAATTGGGAAAAAAATCCTGATAAAAACATGTAAATTTATATTTTAAACATCCTTATCCAAGTTATAGGGGTTATTCTCTTTCCATATTACCAAACTGTGGTCCCTTAAGAGGAGATGTAAAAGAATTATACTGAAGAAGAGGTAGTCATCTTTACTGACTCTTTCGAATTCATATCTTCTTCTACATCTTATATATTTTTTTGTAAAAATAATAAAATAAAAAATAAAGTATAATATATATTGATATATATTATTATGATTATGATTCAACCATTTTACTTCTCTTTTACATCACATAAAAAGTGAAAACATCGCTTGTGCGTAAGTACGACGTATCATCTCCATATAGCTGTGTAATTTGTCATTCATCACCACTTTAATTGTGTGTTTATAAACATTGAACTAAATTTTATTTATGATATTTATTAAATAATTATTATTCTATAATTATAATATCATATCTACCTTCTTAACTTCCAATCCATTGGAAAATGATAACGTTTCTTGTCTGTATGTGTGAGCTACAACCTCCATGAAGTGATGGGATCTATTCTTCATTTCAATATTACATGGATGGTAATATGGATATATATAATGAATATATATTATATATATAATATAAAAATTATTCTATGAATGTGAATTATTATTAATTTCTTTTTCTTCCATTAATTGAAAAGTGAAAATGATGTTCATCCATACGTACGCCTCCCATCTCCTTGAAAATTGCAATTAAATTTTATACCTCTAAATTATATGGACTACCATAATAATATATATATATATATAAAAGGAATATATATGATATTTTTATCATTATTAACATTCTTTAGATGACATAACATTAACTGAAGTATAAGGCCTACAAATTCCAAGAATAAACAAGGATGGGAAAATAAAGAAGTTAACACCCAAAACAATGATAATAATGAAAAATTGTTAACGAAAGGGTGATAAGATTTTATAATAGAACCATATATGATATTATAAATATGAATATTTTTCCATTATAAAATAAAAACATTTTTAAAATCATCATAAATTATTTTAATGCACATTCAACTAAGGGGAAACATGAGGTAAGGGATTCCATCTCAATTTACACTCCATTGAGTCACATTTGGTATTATAAACCTATCTAATTTTATATGGTTTATATGATGAAACTTTTATGTATTTAACATTAATATATATATATATATATATATATTAATTTTTATTAATTATTTAATTCATTTTACACTATCTATGGGTTAATATTTAAAAGTTATTAAACGATAATAATTTATTTTACAATCTCAATTTCCTTTGGGATTACTAATATTTTCATTGAAGTAATCTTTTAATTTATCCTTTATAATATCCATAATTTTAATAATATCTATATATTTATGTCTTTCAATTTTTTAGTACAAACTTTCTTCTATTTGGAACCTTAACTAAGAAAAGAAATGTTTAAAAGAAAATTTAATCATATTTCTGTATTGATTATGTATTTTTTTCTTCCATGTCCATATATTTTGATTTTTTTTACAAAATTAATTTTAATTCACTAAAATTATTTTTAAGTAAATTTTAATTTATCTGTAAATTTTTAAAATGACTTAAAGTAATGTTTCTAATATTTTCTAAAAGTTTATTTTTTACTTTATTAATAAAAATTCAAAAGGAATATTTTTGTAATGTGTACGACGTTAATGAATTTCCCTGTCAGCTTAAATGTTTTATGATATTTGGATTATTTTACAAGATATAAATGGTTTAAAAATAAAATTATATAATGAAAAATTATTTAAATGTTTCTATTACATTTTATTTTATTCTCTAAATAACATTATTTTACTATAAAATATACTTTTTTGATGAATTAATTATCATCTATAATCTCTTAATTAATTTTATGGTTAATATATTTCTCTTGATTCATTTAATTTCATGAGATAATATTTCATGGGAAATTAAATTTCACTTAAATATCTATATATTTTTTAAAATGGATAAACTTGTTTCCTAAAACATACACCATTTTAACATATGATGTTTTATTGTGAATATTATTTGATTGACTATATAAATTTTGATTTTAATTATCATTTACTCAATATGAAAATTTATTAACAAATAATATTGTATATTAATTAAATTTATCATTCAATATATGATGAATCCATTGGACATGTAGTGATGGGTGGGTCTTAGAGTTACATATCCCCTCGATGCACTGACATGTCTCATGAGACAAAGAATTTAGCTATCCTCATTAAATGAGTTTTTGGTATATTCCTACCCATTATTTGTGTTGGCTCAAGGCCTTAGTTGTAACGATATCATGATGTCTAATTCCATGGAATCCATCATTATGTTTACCCTTTATTTGTAATTTAGTTATTGTTATCCATTGATGCATTTTTGGCTCATGTATTTGATTAAAGGCCATGGGTTTTCACTTATTTACCTTACCATACCGATTATGCCTTATTTACTCATAATAACATTCATTATACCTAAACATTAATAAGAATTTAAGATCACCCATATTTTTCCCTTTCCCCAGGATGTGATAAAAAAATCTTTGAATGAGTTCCCATTATGTTTAACATTTTTATTGTGTTTTATATTTTATTACTAATGGAAAATGGGAATCATATAAGTAACTAGTTCTTAAAGAGTACTAAAATGATCATTACTTCAAAATTATATCCCTTGTATCATGTTCCAATTTAATAAATTATACATTGGATCTAGGTTAATAAATATGGGATTGTTACAAGGGTGTAAGTATATTTAATGCATAAATTTAGGTAGGATATTAGGGGTAACATAGTGTAGGTTATGTGGTTAGGTTATATAATAGTGTGTTAGGGTCCAAGGTTGGGGTATGGGTTTGGGTATGTGTTTAGGGGTAATAGGGTCTGGGTTATGGGGTTAGGGTCTATTTCTGGGTTTTAATGTTAGGGTTTGGGGAATGGATTTACATAGGGTTTTAGGGGTAATAGGGTATATGTTGGGTGGATATGGTGTCACAGTCTAGGTTCAAGGTATGGGTTTAGGTAGGGGTTCATGGGTAATAGGGTCAAGGTTGGGTGGATAGGTTTTAGGAAAGATACGGTTTAGGCTTAGTTCAAACATTAGGGTTTAGGGGTAAGATATTGTCTAATTTAGTGGCCAACAGTTAGTTGGGGTGGGGGTAGGGTCCCAGTTTGGGAGTTTGGGGGTTCAAGTAATGGGTTTAGGTTGGGTTGTTGGGGTAATAGGGTCTAGGTTAGTGTGAGGGCCAGAGTATGGGTTATGGTGTTGGGGTCTAGGTTCGGGAAAAGGGGTTAGGTAAGTATTTAGGGGGAATATGCTCTAGCATGGGCAGATTAGGGTCTAGTTTAGGGTGTAATGGAATATTTTTTGGTGGGGTGGGGTTAGGGTATAGGTTAGTGTGTTAGGGGAATGATTGTAGGTAGGATTTTAGGGGTAATAGGTTATAGGTTTTGGGTATTGGTTTGGGATAGGGCTTAGGGTAATAGGGTATAGATTATGGGATATGGTTTAGGGGTAAGAGAGGGCCTCAGTTAGGTGTATAAGTTTAGGTTGGGGTGTTAGTGTTTAGGGATTCTATTTTTTGGGGAATAGGATTAAGTGAGGGTTAGGGGTTAGGTTTTAGGTTTTAGATAGTCTAAAAGGAGTTAGAGTTTATATGATGGACAAGATGTAGGCCAATGGAATAAGTTTAGGTTAGTTGGGTGGTCTAGGATAAGTGAATTATTTGATGTTATAGGTAATATAGGTCTAGGTTTGGGGAATAGGATTAGGTTGGGGTCAGGGTTTAGGAGTTACATAGGGTTTGAGGGGGTGTTTAAGGAGTAATATAGGTTTGATGATAGGGGTATAAGTTTAGATTAGGTGGGGATAGGGGGTTTATGTTAGGGGTATAATGTTATGATAGGGGTTAGATAGGTTTAGTGTGGGGTCATAAGTTCAAGTTAGGTGGGGGATTATGGGGTAATAGGGTCTAGTTAGGGGGTTTTTGGGATTACAGGTAAGATAGGGTGTAGGCTTGGGGAACAGATTTAGGAAAGGGTGTTGTGGGGAGGGGGTATGTGTTAGGGTCTGGGGGTTTAGGTTCTTGGATATAATGTATTGGTATAGGTTAGAGGATGGGATTATGTATGGGTTTTGGGCTGTGGTAGGGTCTACGTTTGGGTGATAAATTTAGTTTAGGTGGTGGTGGGGGTCTACGTTAGTGGAATACGTTTTGGTTGGGGGAAAGATATGGTCTATGTTTTTTGTATATGTTTAGTTTAGGGGAATATGATTATATTTGGTTGCATGGGGGTGGGGGGTTAGGGTTTAGGGGAATGATAGGGTTTGGGGGGTGTTAGGGTTTAGGGGTATTATTGGGTCAAGGATATGTTATAGGTTTAGGTTGGGTGTAGGATAGGGTGTTAGGGTCCTGGTTAGGGTGTTAGGTTCTATTTTAAGGGTATGGGTTTAGTTGGGGGTTTTGGAGAAATAGGGGATATGTCAGGGTATTAAAGTCTAGGATAGAGGAATGAGTTTTGGTTGGGGTTTATGGGTAAAAGGGTCTAGGTTGGGAGAGTGTTACAATTTATGGGTAATATTGGGTGCTTATTTGGCACATAAGTTTTGGTAAGGTTGTGGGGGTATAGGTTTGGGGAATAAGTAATGTGTAGCTGTAATATAGTATCAATGATAGGAATATAGGTTTTGGATAGGTTGGGGGTTAAGGTTTAGGGTTAAGATAGTGTATCGCTCAATAGAATAGGTTCATGTTATGGTGTTATGTTAATGGTTATGGTGTTTTCTTCTAGGTTAATGGTATATGTTTCGGTGTGGGTTTAGGGATATTAGGATCTTGGTAGGGGTGTTAGTATTTAGCGGTAAAATAGGCTGTAGTATCGGTATATAGGATTAAGTTAGGTGGTGGTGGTGGTAGTGGTGGTGGGGGTCTAGAATATGAGGGGGTTATGGTTTAGGGGTAAGATAGGGATTGGGGGGTTAGGGTTTATAGGGGTACAGATCAAGGAAATATATTTTGGTTTTGGGGAGTTGTTTTGTCCCAGGTTTGGGTATTGGGGTTTAGGAATGTCAAGGTTTACATTGGGTTTTAGAGTAATATGGTCTTAGTTGGAATTTGTTAGCGTTTATGGGTAAGATAGGGTATAGGTTAGGGGAACAGTTTTAGGTAGGGTCAAGGTTAGAGTGTTAGGGTATATTTTAGTTATTTATGTTATAGGTATGTGTATAGGTTTAGTTTGTGGTTTAGGGTGATCACGTTGTCGAGCATGTAAAATTAGAAATTGTTTTTTTGCTAGAATTTCTGTAGTATAGTAGGAACCTGAGGTCTTCTCTCGACGGATCCTTAGATCATTAATTTAAAATAAAGGCTTGGATTCTGAAAAATGGAAATTATATTTTATAAAAATGTGGGGTTTTTTTATTTAATAAGAAATTATATAACTATAAACAATAAAACGAAATGAAAATTAATTTATTTGACTAAGAATGATCAACTCAAAGAAATATCATGATGTTAATCCTTCAATACTTAACATTAATGGGTATATATATGTAAATACTAGGTTTGTAACACCTATAACCATAATGTTACTGAATTTATACTAGGATACCTCCTAGGGTTCATTTTGAAAAAAAAATGATTGACCGGCTACTGAAGATGAAGTGGTGATTTTTGTCTAACTTCATATAAAAACTCATCAAGGGAACACATGAATAACTTAACATGTTTCCAAGGTTTGTATGTTATTTCAGTGTGATACAATGAAATAAATTTACAATGACCTGATAGGGTTTATGTAAATTCAATTTAACAATATGACCCATAAAAACCCTGTAACTGAAATGTGGATGAATAAATGGTGAAAGATGTGTGAAAAATCACATGAATGGACACCCAAAACATCATCATAAGATTTTAAGTTTGAAAAAATAGAACATGAAATAGGTAAAAAATAAGATAATATGATTAAATAAAACATAAATACTAGGAATTTAAAATATCATTCAAAGTAATACTAACATAGAGATTGGTATTTGTATCATGATCCTCCCCAGGTGGTCATAAAGAGTTTAGAAGACCATGGAATGGAAGAAATCCATATAGGTTTAAGAAGAATTGAAAAAGAACTCCAATACTGCCATATAATCTATAAACAATATATAATTTGGGTGAGGCGTTTTTATTGAAAATTGTATCACAATTTCCACAAAACAAGTCAAGTCTGTAAAGGAATAATTCAATATACATGGAATACATTTTCCAACTCCTCCATCTGGCAATTTGGATGAACAAAATGCATGAAAATGTCTTGAAATTTGGTGGATAGGTATATCATAGAGTTATATATACAATAGATGTTGAATAATTCAACTTGGATGTATGAGTCTCATGTAATGACCCAAATACAGAAGAGTGGTCCAATCTGTATCACCTAGAATTTCTTCAGATTATGGATCTCTTTTGGGCATCTAAATGGATGAATTGGGAATAATTTTCTTCTAGATAAATTTTTCTGACATATTTTTTCACTTTCCCACCAATTTTTGTCCCAATTTTATTCAATTATTATCCACAGTAAAAATTAAAGTCCACATTTGTGCTCGGGCTTTCGTCCAATTTGGCATGTTTCGCTTGAATTCTATCACGGGCTCTCCAAATCATCTGCTCCTACAATATAATCATTAAAAAAAGTAAAATTTCTTTATTTAATAGTGATATAAATTAAATTATTTAAAATAACATAAAGTGAAACTTTTTATTATAAATGTAATTTTCATTAAAATAACAATTTAATACAGTTGTGTAAGGGTGGATATTATTAGTGAATCATTATGCGATCATATGGGTAATTGGGTCTAGGTGGGGTGTTAGGGTTTTTCAGTAAGATAGGATCTAGGTGTAACACGCCAAGGATTTGAAAAAAAATATTGAATTCATGAAACACTAAGTCTCTACAAAACACATCTTCATTAAAACCTTTCCAGTAAACGTAATTCCTTCCACCTCAGTTAATTGAAATTTGAAATACTGACATACACAGTTTCGTTCAGTAATATATTTAGATTCTGATAAGAAAAACATAATCTTTGTTGAATAGTAACACAACCTTATGAATTGTAATATGACCTTATGAATAGTAAATAATTATTTTATTTTTTTCTTAAGGTAATAAAATAATTAGATCTTGAATAATTTTTCAATGTGATATAAAATGAATTATAGTTTTAAAATTTCTATTTTTAAAATAATCTATGATTTTATTTAAAAATTAAATTAAAAATATTTAGAAATTTATTTTCCAAAAAATGATTTACTTATTGAATTATACACGTCAAAAAATGTTCAGGGGTAATTTTTATGATTTTTCTAAATGACTTGAATTTTTGATGAATAATAAAATACGATAATTTACGATAAATACTAAATACATGATTTATTGAGTCATAGGTTATGTGAGGATAATTTAAGGCCACATGGATCGAACTCACGTGAACATATTACTATTCATGGTTACAATAATCAATACAATTGGTTTTATTTGAAAAAATAATACAATAATTATTAAGATATTAAAAAATCACTCCTCTCCTCCACTATAAAAACCCCTATCACTCCCTCTTCTTTTCACTCCAATAAACCTTGAATTTCCTCAATGTTCATCCAAAACACCCTTCAGAAGTCACTCCTCAAGTCCAAGAGCTCTTGGTATTTCCAAAATACCCAAACCCTTCTCTTAAAG
Organism: Viscum album; assembly: GCA_963277665.1. Taxonomy (NCBI): domain Eukaryota; kingdom Viridiplantae; phylum Streptophyta; class Magnoliopsida; order Santalales; family Viscaceae; genus Viscum; species Viscum album. The sequence goes on from OY728167.1 coordinate 341,636,273, forward strand.
AGATTCTCAAGGAGGTGGATTCAAGAGGTAAATTCACATTTTATTTCATTCAATTTTATTTCAAGTTCCATTATATTGTTATCATATCCTCACCTACTCTATCCATATTCCCATGATAACTCTATTATAATCTATATAATTTAATTATAACATGTTAACATATGAACCATCATCAATATCCTTAATCTCTTGCTTTTATATTATAAACGAAATCATCATCTGAGAGGTGCCAATTTACAACCTTCATCGACGATGATGTTTCGTTCTTCAATTACTCCTTTATTACTGGTAATGAAACCATTTTTATGGTTGAAACAGACTATAATATATGTATTATAACCTATTTAATATTCATGAACCAGGGTATGTACATAATATTAAATAATATGACCAAACTAGTTCATAATAATTGAAATACCGCTAAAATAATCTAAGTGATTGTCATTAATATTACATATAATGATTCATCCTCATTAAATGTAAAAAATTGATGTAAATGACCATTAAAAAAAATTTAGGTTCATAAATAATGTGTAAATTCAATTTTGGATATTTACAACCGTTCCACATGATACCCATTACATAAAAACAAGTGAACCAATTATGAAAATCCAGAAAACGAACACTCTGAAATGACAAAATTCAATATTATAACTTATCAATAAGGACATAAATGAACTAAAAAAAATTATTAAAAACTAAATACATGTCTAATAGGTTCTTAATTCACTTATTAACGAGTCAAATTTAATATTCAAGGACCATATGTTCAAGAGAGGAACATTTAGACCTAAGGTAAGGGTTTTTTCACCCGATCCTCCATTTTCATTCGGGTTACTCTTGTTATCTACTTACCTCAGTTAAATTATTATCCATTAAAATGTACTCCAAATAATTTCTGTGTGAATGATATATATATATGTGTGTGTGTGTGTGTGTGTGTTCTAACCAGTATCAAACCTTCATTTATGGTGAGTTATACATTTTAAAAGGATCTTTCAAAAAATCTTCTTAAAATACAATCTCGATTCAAGGGAATTTTTCAAATTCTTACCTATTTTAACGGGACTCTATAATCAATTTTTAGCAACCTATTTTTTATAAAATCACTCATTTTATTATGAAAATACTATCTTACTTCACTTCTCGATTTATAAAAATACTTTTTCAAAAGAACTATTCTTTTCAAAGTAAAGGGGTATTTATCTTAAGAATTACTCGATTGTTTTATAAGAGTTTTTTAATCTATTTCAACACTAATGTTGATTATTATCTATTTTTGGGAATAATATATTATGATATCATACATTAAATTTAATTTAATGGATTATTATTAGTTTGAATATGGATTTTTCTATCCTAAAACAATTCACCAAATATACTCAGAATGGTTAGTGTTTAAGATTAATGCTCGGGGAATGTTATTTATGATTTATATGTTAATTTCAATATGATGGTATATATTGTTTATATTTATCCCCATTTATATGAGTAATTCATTGGAAATATTATTTCATGGTTGGTGCCCTCTATAGCCCCTCTAATCATCTATAGGTCTTATGAGACAAATAGATATGGACTTGGTTGATGCCTTGCCCATTTTGAGATATGGTTTTGGATGAGGCCTTAATCAATTTAGACATCTTGGATGAGGCCTTGATGGTAGTTTTCAGAATGTCTTGATTATGCACTTCCCTCATTATGAAGCTAGTAATTTAATTTTCATGTTGTTATTAGACTAGTAGAATACCAATCATTATGTTTTATTATGGAATTATTTACTCAACTCATATTCCTTCCATAATGTGTTCAAGTTTATTATTTTTAAGGTCATGTGTTTTCAATTATTCACCATGACTAATGTTTATGTTTATATTATCTTATGCTGTATTTCATTCTCTTACTGAGAATTTGAGATCACCCCTTTCATATGTTTTATCTTCTAAGGCCATGAAGAATTTTATTATGAATGACCTGTAGTGATAAACTTAGAGTTTTGCATGTTTACAATAAAACATATATGTTGTATTAACATTTTGAGTTTTAATATAGAACTTATGTATGTATATTGTTTCCAATGATACTAACCTACTCGGTCCTTCGAGATTCATATTCATTGTTTATATGATAATGAAATAAAATAAGGTACCGACTCCGGGAAACAGGGATAGGGTCCTTACTGTTGGTATCAAAGGAATTTTAGAAGAAAAAGTGGAATCTATATTTAGAAAACATAGATTACGGAACAAACCCATAAGATATTCTTTGAGGATAAACATTCAAGAACATCCTGGTATTTGTTTAAGGAATAGATTATGTCTATATTTCTAGAATATACATCCCTGTCTGGATACTATAGTTAGACGTGGTTTTGGAATAGATGTACCTTGGAGTGAAAACTTAGAAAAGGAGTTCCACACTTGACCTATGGTATCCTGGTACATGAAAATGGGCCTTACTGCATACCTGGTTTGACACTCCCTAGGGATATGCTTAGGATAATTCATATTTTCTTTACAAGCCATTATGAAGGATTCAAATGTAATTTTTTTCTTCAAAGAAACCATGTTTGTGATTATGCAATTAGCCATGCATAGGATTTCAATTTATTCTAAGTATTTCACTAAGTTATGATTATAAATTATGATTTATAAACTAATCTAGTCTATTGCATTATCTAGAAATGGCACCTAGTGGAAGAAATTGAAATTAAAAAAACACGCGTATCCCATGTATGGATTTCCCTCCGATGCAAGATAATGATGTTGACTCTGGAGCTAAGACTGGTTCTGAGAAACTTATAACTATATGGGAAAAACTGAATCATGTTAGGAACAATAAACTTACCCATATGGAGCATCCTAATCCACAATGTATAGGAGATATGTTGGATCGTATTATGTGACAACATCCTCCATCATTTAATCCGACTACAAACCCATTTGTAGATGAGTGGTGGATAAGTTCCCTAGAGAAGATATTTCTTTATTTGGGATGTAATGAAAGAGAGAAGGTCGTCATGGCTATTTATTTTCTATCAGGAGATTCAGATCAATGGATATCATTAATCCAAAACACAAAGGAGGAGGAATAGATATATGATATGGAATGGAGTGAATTTAAGGAAATCTTCCTAGAGAAATACTTTCCTCATGAACAACAAGAAGACATGGAAAGGCAGTTTCTGAATTTGAGGAAAAAGGAATATTAGAATTTTGCAAAGTATGAAGCTAACTTCATTGGGTTATCAAGTCATGTTGTGGACTACAAACGTAGTCCAAGGATAAAAATTGATTGATTTTTTAGGGCCTAAAGACATTCCTCTGATGGGAACTTTTACTCCCAATTTTTTTATCATATGAGGATATAGTTTCATGTGTTATGAAGATAAAAAAGGAATTGTCAAAGTCTTATGACTTTATGGGAAAGAAAGAGAAGAAGAGGGTTGCTAAAAACTCTTGAAAAGGAAATAAGGAAATGGGGAAGAAGGGAAGAGTTTAATTTCCACCCTGTGATAATTGTGGAAGGAAACACCCTGGTCCCTTTTTAAGGGATAAAGGAGTATGCTAAAATGGTGGATTGAAAGTCCATATTACAAGTTATTTCAAGGGGAAGAAATAATCTATTAATGTTCAATGCTATAATTATAGGGACATTGGAAATTATGCTAATGGTTTTCCAAATATTCAAGGAAACATGCCACAAAAAGAACAATAGAGCAGGGGAAAGCTTATGCGATCACAACCACTGATATTGAAGTTCCAAATGATATGGTGGTAGGTACTTTAATCATTTCCTCAATCTTATCCATTTCTCTAATTTATTTTGGATCATCGCATTATTTCATATCTTCACAGTTTTCCATGAAAATTATATATTTCCAATTTGATTTAAAAAGGGAGTTTTCAGTCAAAACTATTAAGGGAAGTATCGTTGCAACAAAGTTGTTTCAGGTAGTCCCTATTGTGGTATATTAACATGATTTATCCTCTGATTTTATTTTCATACCCATTATTGACTTTGATATAATCCTTGGTATGGATTTTCCTTCAAACCATCATATGAAAATTTATTACAAGAGGAAAGAGGTTAAATTTTTTGAGGATGAAGTGGAATTATTTATCTTTAGGGACGAAACATACCCCTCTAATTCTCATATTGATCCACCCTTAGTAGCTTTACAAAATTCAATTATTTGAGAGAAAGGTAATTCAATAACTATGGGTGAGGAATGAAATGTTTAAGTAGAGGATTTACCTATTGTGTAAGAATATGTTGATGTGTTTTCAGAGGATTTACCTGTACATCCTCTATAGTGGGAAATTGATTTTTCCATTTACTTAATTCTGGATTCAAGTCCTATATCAAATACTACTTATATAATGGCCACTGTGGAATTAGTGGAACTGAAGAAAAAAACTAAAGGAATTTAGTGATAAAGAAATTATCTTCCCTAGTGTTTCTACAAGGGTATCCCCTATTCTTTTCTTTAAGAAGAAAGATGGATCTATGAGGGTGTGCATTGACTATATATTGATTATTACTATAACAATAATGAACAATTATCCCCTACCTCACATTGATGATTTATTTGATCAACTTCACAGAGCACAGTATTTTTCAACGATTGACCATTGATCTGGATATCATCAGTTTCTAGTAAAGAAATATGATATTCCAAAGATAGAATTTCAAACCAGGTATGTGAATTATGAGTTTACAGTAATGCCTTTTAGACAGAATAATGCACCCTATGTATTCATGGATCTAATGCATAGAGTTTTCAAGGAATATGTTAATGAATTTGTCGTGGTATTTATTGATGATATATTGTAATAATAAAAAAGCTACGAAGATCATCAAAATCACTTTCGCACTATTATGAAAATTCTTAGAAGAAATGAATTATATGGGAAGTTTATAAAGTGTGAATTTTGGCTTCAATAAGTTTCCTTTATTGTCTTTATTGTCTCTAGGGATGGAATATCTATTGATCCTGTGAAGAAAAAGGTTTTGCAAGAATGGCCTACTCCAAAAAACATAACTTAGGGACATAGTTTTATTGGTTTAGAAGGTTAATAATGGCATTTTGTTAAAAATTTATCCTGTTTATCCAACCCAATGACCAAGCCTACACGTAAAGGGGTTAAGTTCTCATGGACAAAAGAATGTGAGGGATATTTCTATAAATTGAAGAGGATATTAGTGGATAATCCAATCCTAACCCTACAATCATGGAGTGATGGGTTTGTGATCTATAGCGATGTATCAAAGAAAGGGATTGGTTCTATCCTTATGTAGAATGATAGAGTTATTACCTATGCATTAAGGCAGTTAAAAATTCCTGAAAAAAACTATCATACTCATGATATTGAGTTAGATTCTACGATCTTTTATCTAAAAATATGGAGACACTATCTCTATGGTGAAAGTTGTGAGATATATATGGATCACAAGAGTCTTAAATATATCTTATCATAGAAAGAACTCAACATGAGGAAAATGAGATGGCTCAAACTACTCAAGGATTATTGTTGTACTGTACACTACCACCCAGGAAAGGAAAAGATGGTATCTAATGCATTGAGTAGGAAGGATCATGGAGTTCTCAACAAAAGGAGGATTGACCAAGATCCTTCGTATATGGATCTAGTGAGGATGGATATGGGAATTATCAAAGAAGGTGAAACATCACTAATTTTTCATTTGGTTGCCCAACCATATTTATTAGAATGGATTAAAAGATCTCATCCTAACTATGAGAACCTTCAAAAGAAAATTAATGCTGTGAAATATGGGAAGAGGACTAACTTTTTGTGTGAAGATGGTGTTCTGAAATCTGGGAAGAGGCTTTGTGTTCGAGCTATACCTGAGCTGAAGATGGAGTAATTGGATGATTATCATAGCTTAAATTTCTCTATACACCCAATTAAGACTAAAATGTATAGTGATTTAAAGGAACATTTCTAGTGGGATAACATGAAGAGGTAAATTGCATATTATGTATCTAGATGTTTAGTATGTCAACAAGTGAAGGCTGGAAGGCAACATCGCAGAGGATTAATGAAACCTCTAACTATTCCTATATTTAAATGGGATGACATCACCATGTATTTTGTTACTAGATTACCCAAAACTCCTAGAAAAAATGATGCATGATGGGTAATTGTGGATCGACTTACAGAATATGCACATTTCCTTGCTATAAGGGAGGATTTTACACTGGAGAGCCTAGAAAGACTCTATATCAATGATGTTGTGAGACTTCATAGATAAACTCTCTCAATTTTTTTTGATTGTGACCCACGATGTACATTGAAATTATGGAAAAGTATTCATAAATATTTGGATACTGAACTTCAATTGAATACTGCTTATCACCCTCAAACTGACATGCAATCAGAGAGGACGATCCAAACCTTAGAGGACATGTTGGATCAAGTTCAGATATATTTCAAGGTATGTGGGATCAATATTTACCTTTAGTGGAGTTTTTATACAATAATAGTTTCTATTCAAGTATTCAAATGGCACCATATGAAGTGTTTTATGGAAAGAGATATTGTACACCAACTTGTTGGGATGAAGATGGAGAATGGAATCTTGTAGGCCCAAACCTTGTGAAGGAAACAACAGCAAAGGTAAAAACTATAAAATGTCATATCAACGAAGCTCAAAGTAGAAAAAATATATATGATGATAATCGAAGGAAAGATTTTGAGTTTATAGTGGGAGATCATGTATTATTAAAAGTATCTCCATGGAAGGAAGTTATAAGATTTGGGAAGGAAGGGAAACTTGTCCCTAGGTACATACACCCTTTTGAAATTATGGAGAGAATTGGAGCTATTGGATATTGTTCGGCTATGCCACCGAGCCTATTTAAAGTACACAATGTGTTCCAAGTCTCATTGCTGAGAAAGAACATGCCAGACCCAACGCATGTCCACACTTCTGAAGGTATATAATTGGAACCTAATTTATCGTACTATGAAGAGACTATCCAGATTATGGACACTAAAGAACAGGTGTTGAATAATCATATAACTCAACTGGTAAATATATTTTGGAGAAATCATAAAATTGAAGAGGCAACATGGGATCCTGAGGACCTTATGATGACAACCTACCCAAATATTTTTGTGAGGTCACATTTTTTGAATTTCAAGGATGAAGTATTTGTAAGGAGGGGAGAATGTAACACCCCAAAGTTTTGAAAATAAATATTGAATGCATGAAACGCTGAGTCTCTAAAAACACCACTTTGTTATAACCTAGAAAGTAAACATAATTATTTTCACCTCTGTGATTTCAAATTTGAAAAACTATCAGACAGAGTTGCATTCAGCAAGATATTTAGAGTCCGATAAGAAAAACAAAATTTTTGGTGAATAGTAACATACCCTTATGAATAGTAACAGTAATATGAACATTATGAATAGTAAATAATATTATAATTTTTTTTCTTAAGGTAATAAGATAATGAGATCATGATTAATTTTTCAATGTGATATAAAATGAATTATAGTTTAATAATTGTTATTTTTCGAAAACAACTATGATTTTATTTAAAAATTAAATTAATAATATTTAGAATTTTTTATCAAAAAATGGTGGTCATTTTTTAATTCTACATGTCCAAAAATATTTAGGGGAAATTTTTCGGATTTTTTTGAAATACATGAATTTTTGATGAATAGTAAAATACGCTAATTTACGATAAATACTATTGAGTCATAAGTGATGTAAGACTGATTTAAGTCCACTTGGTTCGAACTCATATTAATATATTACTATTATTGGTAACAATAATCAATAATATTGGTTTTATTTGGCAAAATAATACAATAATGATCAAGATATTCAAAAATCACTCCTCCCCTCCACTCTAAAAACCCCTATCACTCCCACATCTATTCACTTTTCTGAGCCTCAAATCTCTTCAATGTTTTTCCCAAATACCCTTACCTTTTTCATCCCCATTTCAAATAGATCTTGGTCATTCCAAAAGACCAAACCCCCTTCCCTTGAAGAGATTCTCAAGGAGGTGCATTCAAGAGGTAAATTCACATTTTATTTATTTCTTGTTCATTTCAAGTTCTTTTATATTTTTATCCTATCCTCAACTCCTCTATCAAAAAGACCATGATAACTCTAGTATCATATATATACTGGAATTATATCATTTTAATGGAACAAAAATTATCAATACACTTACTCTCTCTATTTTATTTTATAAACAAAATCATCGTCCGTGAGGAGCCAATTTACAACCTTCAGGGACGATGATGTTTCGTTCTTCAATTTCTTCTTCATTACTAGTCATGAAATCATTTTTATGGTTGAAATAGACTATAATATATATATTATAACCTATTTAATATTCTGTAATCAATATATGTAAATAATAATAAATCATTTGACAAAACTAGTTCCTAATAATCAAAATACCGCTAAAATAATCTAAGTGATTGTCATTAATATTTCATCCAATGATTCATCCTCATTACATGTAAAGAAATGATTTAAATGGACATTAAAACCAATGGATGTTCATAAATAATATTTATATTCAATTCTAGATAATTACATCCATTCCACATGATATCTATTTCATAAAAACACGTGAACCAATTATGAAAATTAAGAAAACAAACACTCCGGAACAACGTAATTCAATATTATAACATATCAATGAGGACATAAATGAAATAAAAAATTATGATAAAATAAATATATTTATAATAGGTTATTAATTAAGTTAATAATGTGTCTAATTTCCTATTACAGTACCATAAGGTCAAGAATAGAACATTCAGACTTATGGTATGTGATTTTCACCAAAACCTCCATTTTCATTCGGGTTACTATGATTATATACTTAATTCAATTAAATTATTATTAATTAATATTTAATCCTAATAATTTATTTTTTAATTATCTATATATATTTTCCAACCATAATAATACCTTCATTTATGAGGAGTTGTGTGTTTTAAAAGGATCTTTCAAAAATTCTTCCAAAAATGCAATCCCGATTCAAGGGAATTTCTCAAATTCTTACCTATTTTCATGGTAACTCTATTATATATTTTTATCAACCATTATTTTTATAAAATCACTGATTTTATTTTGAAAATACTATCTTACTTCACTTCTGTATTTATACAAATATTTTTCCAAAAGAACTATTCTTTTCAAAGTAAAGGGGTATTTATATCAAGAATTACTCGATTGTTTTATAAGAGCATTTTCATCTATTTCAACACTCTTTGATTATTATCTATTTTTGGGAATAATATATTATGATATCATACTAAGTATATAATTAAATGTATTTTTATTAGTTTGACTGTGGATTTTTCTATCCTAAAACCATTCACCAAATTTACTCTGAATGGTTAGAGTTTAGGCTTAATGTTCAGGGAAAGTTATTTATGTTTCATATGTTAGTTTCAATTGTATGGTATATGTTTTTTATGTTTATACCCATTCATTTGATGAATTCATTTCACTTATTATGTGGTGGTTGGGTCCCACTATATCCCCTCGATGCATTGGTAGGTCTCATGAGAAAAATAAATATGGACTTGGCCGAGGCCTTTCCCATTTTGAGATATGGTTTTGGTCGAGGCCTTAATCATTTTTAGATGTCATGGCCGAGGCCTTGATGCTATGTTTAATAATTTTTGGAATAAGAACATCCCTCATTATGAATCTTGTAATTTAAAGTTCAAGTGGTTGTTCAACTAGTAGAACTCCCAAGATTATGTTTTATTGTTGAATTATTTATTCAGCTCATATTTCTAACATAATTTGTTGAAGTTTATTATTTGTAAACGCATGTGTTTTAAATTACTCATCATGAATAATATTTATGTTCATGTTATCTTCCACTTTATTGCTTACTCTTACTGAGTGTTTAAGATCACCCCTTTCTTATGTTTTATCTTCTCAAGACATGATGAAGTTTATTACGAATGACATGCAGGGATAAACATATAGTTGTGGATGTTTCTAATAAAACATATGTGTTGTATTACAATTTCATGTTGTAATGAATAACTTATGTATGATTATTGTTTCCAATTCAATTAAACTACTCGGTCCTTCTGGTTGAGTATTCCTTGTTTATATGCCAATGTAATAAAATAAGGCACCCTCTCCGATAAAATAGGGTTGGGTCCTTACATTAAGTAATTGGAAAATTATTAGGTTAGGTGGTGTTGTGGTATTAGATATGAGGTGGGTTAGTGATTGGGGGTAAGATAGCATCTGGGGATCTAGGTTTGGGATTAGGTTCTAGGTTATGGGTATGGGTTTAGGTGGGGTTTTAAGGTTAATTGGATCTAATTGGGTGATTTTAGGGTTTATGGGTAATATATTTTCTAGGATAGGGTTTTAGGTTAGGTGGGGGGTCTATGATTGGAAATGGATTATGGTGTATGGATAAGATAGGTTCCATGTAGGTTTTGATTTAGTGGTAATAGGGTGTTGGTTGGGTGTGTTTGGGTTTTGGGGAATGATACGGTCTAGTTTAGGGGAATTGGATTTGGTTAGTTGGGAGGGGTCTAGGTCAAGGGCATAATTTTAGGTTGTTTTGGGGTTTTGGGGTCTAGGTTTGGGTGTGGGGTTATAGGTAAGGTGAATGGGTTTAGGTAAGGGTTTAGGGGTAATAGGGTCTAGGTAGGGGTGTTAGAGTTTAGAGTTTAGTTATTGTCTATGTTAGGGGAATGTTTTTATGGTTAATAGGATAAAGGTAGAGAGGCGTTAGTTTTTTTAGGTAAGATAGGTTCTAGATTTACATCATAGGTTTTGGTTGGGTCTAGGATGGGGTGTTAGGGTCTGGGATAGGGTTTTATAGTCCAAGGGTCTTGGTATACGTCTGAATATTTAGGTAATAGCATCTAGGTAGGGGATAGGGTTTAGGTTTAATATATGGTGTTGTTTAGTTATATAGGATTAGGTTTGGTAGGGGGTCCATGTTAGGGGAGTAATAGGGTTTAGATAGGGGGTCTTGGAGTTTAGGGTTATGTTAGGGTATATGTTAGATAGATGGGTTTAGGTAGAGGTTTAGTGGTAATAGGTTCTAGGTATGGGGTGTTTGGGTTTAGGGGTAAGATTTGTTCTAGGTAATGGAATAGGTGTAGGTTAGGTGTTGGTTGGTGTGTTAGAGTTTAGGTTATGGTTTTAGGGTTTAGGTTAGGTTTATAGGTTCAAGTGGGGGTTTAGGGGTAATCAAGTCTATTTGGGGGGTTTTAGGGATTAGGGGTATGATAGGTTTTAAGATAGGGGCACAAGATTAGTTTAGTTGGTGGGATGGGGGTAGGTCAAGGGAATAGGTTCAGGATAGTTGGGGGTGTTATAGTCAAGATTTCAATGTTAATTTCCATGTTAAGGTACTGGGTATAGGTAAGAATTTAGGGGTAATAGGGTATAGTTAGGGGTTGTTAGTTTTTAGGGGTAAGAAATGTTCCACGTTGGTGGAATAGGTTTAGTTTTTATACCGATTATTGGTTATAAATATGTTTATATTTCGAGTAAGATAGGGTTTATGTTTTGTGCATATGTTTCGGTTAGGTTGTGGTTGGTTTTTGTGTTAAAGGATATGATATGGCCTAGGGGTGTTAGGGTTTAGGGTAATATGGGATCTAGGTTGAGTGTATGAGTTTAGTTAGGGTTCAGGTTTGAGGCTTAGGGTATAGGTTATGGTTATGGGTTTTGGTGGGGTTTTATGGGTAATATGTCCTAGAAGAATTAGGGTCTCAAGGTAAGATTGGGTTACGAGGTGTTTGTGTGTTGGGGTAGAATAGGGTTTGGGGGTGTTAGGGTTTGGGTGTAAGATAGGGTTTTGGATAAGGGATAGATTTAGATAGAGTCTTGGTTTGGGTGATAGGGTCTAGTTTAGGGGTATCAGTTTAGGTGGGGGTTTTAGGCCAATAGGATCTATGTAGGGGTGTTTGGGTTTAGGGGTAAGATAGGGTCTAGGTTAGGGGTATAGGTTTATGTAGTGTCTATGTTGGGTTGTTAGGGTTATGGTTATGGTATTATTGTCTAGGTTATGTGTATGGGTTTAGGTTCAGGTTTAGGGGTAATGGGTTTTATGTGTGGGGTTTCTAGGTTTAGGGGGAAGATACAGTCTATATTAGGGGAATAAGATTAGGTTATATGGGGTTGGGGGTGGGGGTAAGCTCAGGGTCATAGGTATTGGTTAGGTTGTTGTGTTAGGGTCTAGGTTAGAGTGTTTGGGTCTGTATTAGGGGAATCGTTTTCAGTAGATGTTTAGGGATAATAGGGTATAGGGGTGGGGTGTTAGGGTTTGGTGGTATTACAAGGTCTAGGTTGGGGTATAGGTTTATGTTAGGTTAGGGTTTCTAGGTTAGGGATATAATTTTATGTTAGGGGTACTATAGTGTCTAGTTAAGGGTGAAAGGTGTATGTTAGGTTGTGGATGTGGGATTACTATTTAAGGGAAAGATTTGGTCTAGGGTTGGTGTTTGGGTATAGGGTTAAGATATGTTCTATGTTAAGACAATAAGATTATGAAGGATCTAGGCTAGGTTGTTAGGGTCCAAGATAGGGTTATGGATTTAGGTGGGGGTTTGGGTGTTATAGGGTCGAGGGTGTTGGGGTTTAGGGGTAACATTGGGTATAAGGGGTGACAGTGTGTTGGGGTAAGATTGGTTCTGGGGGGATGGTATTGTTGGGGGTAACATAGGGTCTAGGTTAAGGTAATAAACTTAGGTAATGTCTAGGATAGGTTTTTAGGGTCTAGGTTAGGGGTACGGGTTTAGGTGGGGGTTTATGGGTAATTAGTTCTAGGTAGAGGGTGTTATGTTCTTGGTTAAAGATTGGGTTTATGGTTGGGTCATAGGTTTAGGTTTGGTGGGGGTCTAGGTTACGGTATTAGGGTCTATGTTATGGGTATGGGATTAGGTGGGGGTTTACGGGTCACAGGGTATAGGTGGTGGGAGGTGTGTTAAGGTTTTGGGGTAATATAATATCTATGTTAGAGGAAAATGTTTAGCTTTTGTGGGGGTCTATGTTAGGGTGTTATGGTTTAGGATATAGGTATAGGATTTGGTTGGGGATTAGGGGTAATATGGTCTAGTTGTGGGTGTTAGAGCTTACGGGTAATATGAGGACTATTTTAGGATAAAAAAATTATGTTTTGTAGTGGTTATAGGTTAGGGTAATATGTCTTGGTTAGGTAGTTTTTGGGTGGGGTGTTAGGGTTTCAGTTAAGGTTATATGGTCTAGGATAAGGACAAGATTTTAGGTAATGGTTTAGGATCAATAGGGCCTACTTTGAAGGTGTTACGGTTTAGGGATAAGATTGGGTCTAGGATCGGGTCATAGGTTTAGGTTAGGTGTGTGGGGGGGGGTATGGGTTATTTTATATGTTTTCTTTATGGGTAAGATATTCTTTAGGATAGTGGTATATGTATAGGTTGAGAAGGGGTGTGAGGGTTTAGGGATATGAAAGGTTCTAGGGGTGTTAAGGTTCATGTGAAATACTTGGTCTAGTTTAAAAGAATAGGTTTATCATGGGAGGGTTTGGGGTAATAAAGGGTTTGGCATGGTGTTAGGGTTTACGGGTTACATAGGGTTGGCGTGTGTTAGGGTTTTGGGTTTTTATAATGTATAGTTAAGGGGGAATAAGTTTAAGTTAGGGGTGGGTGTTAGGACGTAAGGGTAAGACTATCTATGATTTGGTGGAATGGGGCTAATAGGGTATAGGATTTGGGTAAAAGATTATGATGGTTGGGGGTAAGGTTTTAGGGGTAAGATAGGGTCTATGTTATAAACATAGGTTTAGGTTGGGGGTGTGTTGATGGATTAGGTTTTAGGTGTATTATGTGGTGTATGTTAGGGGAATATGTTTAGTTTAGCAGTGTGTGTGTGTGGGGGGGGGGGGGGGGTAAGGGTTTCTGGGTTGGATGGGGTATATTTGAAGGGAATAAGATTAGGTTTGGTGTGGGGTGGTGGTTAGGTTTTAGGGGTAATATGGGGTGTACTTTAGCGGAATAAGTTTTGTTTTGGTGTGTGTCTGATGAATGGGGGGGGGGGTAGGGTTTAGGGGTAACATAGGTTCTTGGTATTGGGGAAGAATAATATTTTATGTGTTTGAGTGTGTAACGGGGGATTTAGCGCTAAGATAAGTTCATGGTTAGGGACATAAATTTAGGGTAGGTGTGGTGTGGGGGTTTTGGGGTTAGGTTAATATAGGGTTTTGTTTTGGGGCATAATATTAGGTTATGTGTTATTATGAGGGATTAGGGGTTAAGAGTAAGATAATATCCAGATTAGGGACACATGTTTAGGGTGTTGTACTGATATGTTCTAGGTAGGGGTATTAGGTGTATGATGGTGTCTAGGTTGGGGGATCAGGGTCTGAGGTTAAGATAGGGTCTAGGTTTGAGGAATAATATTAGGTTAGGAGTGGGGGTGTAAGGGGTAAGATATGTACTGGGTTAGGGGAATAAGATTCAGTTATTTTTGGGGTGCAAGTTATGGGTTTAAGACTAATATAGGTTCTCAGTTAGGTGAATAAACATAGGTTAAGTGGTGGTGGTGGTGGTGTGTGTGTGGGGGGGGGGGGTTAGGGTTAAGGTGTCACGACCCAACCTTAGGACCCGTACCGCAAATACCCAAGCCCGCCTTCCATATGCCAGGGGCTGGCGACTAGCACCAAAGGCGTAAATCCCGATATCAGGGAAGGCATTGCCTTTAGGTAAGAAAACTAACACCACAGAGTATGCAAGTAGAAGTAAAAACTAAGTAAACTGAGTACAAAGGTAAGTGTTGGAAAGTAAATGGGTCAGAATACAAACCCAACTGAAAATAAAGTACAACTGAAAAGAGAGTACAGCGGCAGAAAAGTAAATCATCAACACCAATCCGTCCTCTAGAAATTCCACCTGAAGGGTGGGTACAGATAGTCTCTTATGCTCCTCGGCTCCAGCCGTCCGCTCCGTGTACGTCCCGTCCAGTGATCCACCTCCAGGTACCATCCAGCTCCACGTGCTCCTACCTCGTTCAGCACTGTCTGTCGTCTGCATCCAACACAATGTAGTGCGGGCATAGCTCGTGCAGGGGTGAGTATACGCTACTCAGTAGGGACCCCGAGACCCCCAAAGGTCTCCTAGAATCCACGAAGGATAAACAACAAATGAAATTTACAATCATGAATTAAAAACCAACCCTACATGGGTATATTCCCATACATATACCTAAGTCATCAATTCCAGATCGGCTCCAACATACGGGCCCAAGTTCGATCTAGTCCACACAGGATAGTACAACCCAATCCACATAGGAAAGCACAACCCAATAATATCGACGATATTGATTGAAAGTCAAGACTCAGCTCACACAGGTATACTTATTCATAAGACGATATAAATGATCAGATTTATCCACTAATTCATCTAAGCTGTTGGACCCACACAGGATACAATACCAGCTAAGCTATCGGACGCACAAAGGATACAAGACCAGCTACTCTGCTGGACCCACGTAGGATACAAGTATAGAGTCAAATACAACTGGACCCACACAGGATACAAGAACAGTCTTCAAGTACAGCCAGACCCACACAGGATACAAGAACAGTAGTCATCGTTGTCGAACCCATGGAGCTTTTCAGTACGATCGCTATCACTGCCGAACCCACGGAGTATCCCAGTACAGTCGTCGTCATCGTCGCAGTCGCAGCCAACTCTAGGGTTCCCGCACACAGCATGCTCAATTTCAGGAGGGTCCACTCCACGAGCCAAGGGGCTTGATACATAAACCGACATGAAGTTTGGAGTTGATTTATTGCAAAGTTCTGTTTCGTAAAAAGGAACTCAACGTGACAGACGGCGCGTCAATCAGACGCCCGTTCTGAGAGTTATTGGATTTTTCATCCTAGGGGCCCGAATGGTTTTTAAATCAAAACTAACCCGACCGTACTCCAACTATGTCCAAACCTCGAGCGGATTAAGCCAAAAGAATCGTCTCACTAAGAGGAATCCAACAAATTCAAAGGCACGCAAATCCGACGTCCGGGGCTCATGTTATAAGCATTTCCACTCTGAAGGCCCAGTTGGTTTCATGTTCGAACCAACCTGGATGTACACAATGTTCTCCGAAACCTTGAGTGTAATAATCCAAAATGACTATATCTATCCAAGGATCGCTACGCAACTTACGTTGCATCGATCGGAGGTCCGTAGCCCATGTTATGGGCGTTGGAACGGATCTATCCGAAAATAGGGTGTTTGGGCCCGGTCAGACCCGGCCCAATACCCTCTGGGTCGGACCAAACCGGGTCAACCCGACCTGGGTCTAGGTCCGGCCCGGTTGGGCGCGGCCCGACCTGGCTAGTGCGGCCCAGCCCAACCGGTGCGGCCCAGCCCAGCGCGGGGATCCGGCCCGGCACGGGCGGCCTGGCCCGACGCAGGTAGTCCGGCCCGGCGTGTGCGGTCCGGCCTGGCACGGTCGATCCAGCTCGGTGCGGTCGGTCCGACCCAGTGCGGCCGGTCCAGTCCCGTGCGGGCGTCTTCTCGCTGAACGGACAGGGAAGGGGGGGGGGGCACTGCCCCCCTTTCTTTTGAAACGGCAGCCTCCCACGTGGAGGGTCCCACCCTCTGTCAGCCGCCAGGGGTTGACCCCCGGACTTCCTAGATCCGGCCGCCCGTAATGGTCGGCTGGTTGTGCCATGCGGGGCCTATTGGTCCCAACCCCAGTAGCACCGGTGGCCGACAGTTCCCTCCGTCCTCCTCTGCACCGCCGCGGCCCTTGTCCGACCGGCGCGGCGCGACGGCGCCGTGCCCCTCCACCGCGACCGCGACCCTCCATGAAGCTCTGGCGCGGCGCGAAGACACCGCAACCCTCTGCCCCGGCCCCTTTCGGTCCCAACGGCGCAGTGTGACAGTGCCACACTTGTTCACTGCGGCCCGCACCGGCCGCGATTCCTTGGTTTCTGCGCGGTGCAATGGCACCGCGTCGCCTCCATTCCAATCCATAACGAAGGACAACAACAAAGGAGAGGAGGGTCAGACATGTTTGTGCGGTCCGAACTACTCCCGCTAATTCGATAACAAGCGGCTAATTATTTAATGATGAACACCAGAAATAACCACGAACGTAAAATCAAACCGCTACCTCGAAGAAGTTCGCATAAGCCAGCATCGCGGAAAACAGCTTCGTGGGATGAAGCTCCGTATATGTTGATGGAGAACATCTGAGGAGGAGCAGCGTCTCCCTTCCTTCAACGCGAGAAGAAGAAAGAATGAAGGCACGTCGTCGTTCTTCGGGAAGGGCGTCACACACCGGCTATGGAGAGGAGAAGATACGGCTCGTTGATCTCTCCTTGTGGTGTTGGCGTTCTTCGTCGAAGCCTTGGCGTTCTTCGCGTTCTACAAACTTAAAGTATTCTCTCCCAAAATCTCCACACAATGATTCAACAAAAATAAAATAAGGATTTTGCCTTATTTTATTACTCATGCCAACATTTATCAAAATTCAAAACTTGAATTCACCTAATTATTTAATCTTGTGTTTTCAAATTAATTAGGTGTTTAATTGGGATGGATTAATGTGGAACAGCTACAAATTTAAGGGGGGTTGCCAAAATTAAGATGGGGGTTTAGGGGAAATGAAGGGGTGGGGCTCGTGTGGGCCCCACCTCACTAATATCCTACCAAGTGGAGTTAGGATGTAGTGCGTCCCACCCCAACTTCCACACATAGGTTATAATTACATAGAATAGAAAAAAAATTGTAGCACAAATTTTATTTCACTCTTCAGTTAATCCATTTATTTAACAACAACTTTCGAGCAAACGCAACTCCATAAATGGCCATCTTAAGAAATTACGGGCACTGCAATTTCATCGGTGCCCTCGGATTTCGATTCCAAGTACCGGTTCAAAAGTTAGGAAAACCTGCTCGTTCGGTCACTGAACGTACCCGAGCTCAACTTTGGAAATTGATTCCGGGCACACCGGGCCTCGGAATCAGGTGCCGTTAGAAGCTGCGTACATATAAAATCCCAAAGAATTTATGAAAAAAATTTCCTTTGAAATTTACTGGTCTTTAAATTACTCCCACCTCATGGCTTTACGTCCCCATAAAGCTACATCAAAAACTAGGGAAACAAATGAGGGTACTGAGCACGCATATGAGCCTCTCACTCCCAAGTGATCTCCTGGAGGTTCCCATGCTGCCACCTGATGCGCACTAGAGGAATTGACCACCCATGTAGGACTCGCTCCTGTCGATCCTCGATCTCCACTGGGACCTCCGCAAAAGTCGCCCCATCATCAATGTCCAGTTCCCCATGGTCGATGATATGCATCGGGCCGTGCACGTATCTCCTCAGTTGAGATACGTGGAAGACATCACGCACCTGGTGATACTGAGGTGGTAGAGCTGGGCGTTAATCCACCACACCTATCCTGCTGAGAACCTGTAATGGTTTGATGAAGCTCGGAGATAAATTGTCGCCTCATCCAAATCTCCATAATCCACGTCAAGGTGAGACTCGCAATAAAACGTGGTCGCCATCCTTCAACTCAAGTGGTCTCCGCCTCCTATCAGCATAACAAATCTTTCAGTTCTAAGTTGTCCTAATCCGCTCCTAGATGACCTGAACCTTCTCTATTGTGGCCTAGACCATCTCTGGTCCTACAAGTTCTGACTCCCCAAGGTCTGTCCAGCACAGAGTTGATCTGCACGGTCGGCTGTACAATGCCACGTACAGTGCCATCCTGATGGTGGAGTGGTAGATGTTGTTATACGCAAACTCCAAACAAGGGTAGGTGATCCTCCCAGCTGCAACCAATGTCGAGGACACATGCACAGAGCATGTCCTTGAGGTTCTGAATGGTCCTCTCCGTCTGACCATCCATATGAGGGTGAAAAGCGGTGCTCAGGCGAAGCTGTGTCCCGAATGCCTCCGGTAACCCCTTCCAAAGCCAGGAAGTAAAGAGAGCATCATGATTGGATACTATAGATGATGTCACACCATGAATCCATACAATCTCATGAACGTAGAGGCATCCCAAGCTCTCCATTGATCCCTGCTCTCTAATGGGTAAAAAGTGGGCCGACTTGGTGAGTTGATCGACAATCACCCAAATGGAGTCATGACCTCTGGAAGTACGTGGATGTCCAGTCATGAAATCCATAGATATCCCATCCCACTTCCACTCCGGGACCTCCAAGGGCTGTAACAAGCCTGCTGGTACCTGGTGCTTCATCTTCACCTACTGGTAGGTGAGACATTGAAAATGAACTCTGCCACAACCTTCTTTATACCCAACCACTAGTGCTGTCGTTTGAGATCCTGGTACATCTTCGCCACTTCTGGATGTACCGCTAAAGGGGAAGTATGAAACTCTCTCAGAACCTCCTCCTGTAAATCAGCCGGTACCATGGTATTCCCTTTGAAAAAGATGACGTGCTCTCCTCTTATAGAAAAACCATCAGGTGTCTGTCCTGTAGAAATCTGTGCACATCGCGTCTCACAGTCAACATCCCCACGCTGTGCCTCTCTGACCCACTAAAGAAGTGGAGGAGTTACTGTGAGCGACTGGAGGAAGGCTTCCCCATCTCTATAAATGAAAGATATCTGATAAGCGGCTAGCTGCTCTGTCGCCTCTCTAAGTAGCTGAATGCCCGTACTCCTGCTGAGAGCATCAGCTACTACGTTCCCCTTTCCAGAAGTATAGACTATCTCAATGTCACAGTCCTGGAGGAACTCGATCCATCACCGATGTCTTAGGTTCAGGTCCTTCTTCGAGATGATGTACTTGAGACTATGGTGGTCAGAATAGACTGTAAAGTTCTCACCCATCAGATAGTGTTGCCACATCTTCAGAGCGAAGACCACTGCTGATAACTCCAGGTCATGGGGAGCGTAGTTCTGCTCATGATGCCTCAACTGTCGTGATCCATAAGCGATCATTGCCTACTCCTGCATCAGGACACACCCGAGTCCAGTCCCTGATGCATCTCAGTAGACTATGTACCATACTCCCCCCTCCGGTAGCCTCAAGATGGGTGCCCTGGTCAATCTCTGTCTCAGCTCCTGGAAGCTCTGCTGACATCTATCTGACCACACGAAGGGTTTCCCATTCTTCGTCAAAGCTGAAAGTGGTGCTGCAACCCTGGAGTAGTCTGACACAAACCTCCAAAAGTACCCAGCGAGACCCAAGAAACTCCGCACCTCCATCACACTCCTGGGTGACTCCCAAGCTAGCACGACCTAGATCTTCGCAGGATCCATTACAAATCCCACCTCTGAGATGACGTGCCCCAAGAAGTGGACCTCACGTATCCAAAACTAACACTTCGAGAGCTTACCAAAAATCTGGTGCTCTTAGAGTTTGTCCAGCACAACCCGCAAGTGGTAGGCATGCTCCTCCTCAGTAGTTGAGTATATCAATATGTCGTCGATGAAGACCACAAAAAATAGATCGAGGTAAGGCTGGAAGATCCTGTTCATGAGACTCATGAACACTGCTAGATCATTGGTTATGCCAAAGGGCATAACCAACAACTCATATTGGTCATACCGACATCTGAAGGCCGTCTTCTGCACATCCTCGTCTCGAACTCTGAGCTGATGATGTCCTGACCTGAGGTCTATCTTTGAGAACCACCGTGCTCCTTTGAGCTGATCAAAGAGGTCATCAATCCTCGATAGTGGATACTTGTTCCTCACGGTCACCTGGTTCAGGAGACGGTAATCGACACATAGTCGCAAGCTCCTGTCCGCCTTTTTGGCGAACAAAATCAGGGAAGCCCAGGGTGAAACACTGGGTCGGATAAAACCCTTGCCCTGCAAGTCCTCCAGCTATACCCATAGCTCTCGAAGCTCACCAGGAGCCATCCGATATGCTGGAGTAGATATCGGGGATATCTTGGGGTAAATTTCAATATAGAAGTCTACCTCTCTGCGAGGAGGTAGTCCTGGAACGTCGTTAGGAAAAACGTCTGCATACGGATCCACCACTATAGGAAAACTCGGATTTCGCACGTCAACTACTCCTCGGATGAGGCTAGCCAACTGATGAGTGATTGACTATCCTCTCCTATGCGTGAGTCCATCCGGTGCTGCAAAGTCTCCCTTCTCGCTGGTGAAGGTGAACCTACTCCCATCAGTGCGAACACACCACACCTTGTGCCTAATACAGTCGATCTGAGCATGAACTGTAGATAACCATTCCATGACCAAGATGACGTCGTAAGGCCTCGACGCTGCTACAAGAAGATCCCAGCCGAATCTCTCTCCTCCTAGAGTAATCTCACACTGCCGGAAACAGTGCGCAATCGTCGAGTCTACTCCCGTAGGAGTCTATAGCCGTAAGGATCGAGCCAACGGCTCTGTATGAATCTCTGTGCTCCGAACAAGGGCAGTGGCAATGAAAGATTGACTCGCTCCTATGTCTATAAGAACTGCAGCAAGGGTGGAGTAGACACCGATAGTACCTCAAATCATCTCTGGTGCGCCGTGGTCATATGCCTCCACTGCATGAAGCTGAGCCTGCCTCTGTCCGCCAGCTCCTTTTGGTCAGGGTGGACCTCCCGGTGGTGGTGGTGGTAGAGCCTCAAAGTGTCTCCCACCACCCGCTGCTCGGCAAGATCCTCTTCCTCGTCCGCCTGCTCCCTACGGACCACCACAGTCGAACCTCTACCTCTGCCTAGGTGGTCCCTCAACCGTCTGCTGCTCCTCTGCACGGTGGGTCGGGCAGTCACGAGCCATTTGGCCCTGCCCACTGCATGCATAACACTGTCTGCTCCTTGAAAGGCTAGCTCTACTGCGTGCGCCCTGCACCTCTGAGCCAGTATCCTGAGGTTGTCCGTCTGATGGTTTGGTCCACTTGGACCCCTGTGACATCCGTTGACTACCAGCTGCAGAAGACTTAGCTACATGCCGCCCTGTGGTAGGTCTCGCTGCTGGTGTAGGCTCAGAAAGAAGGCTCTCTATGAGAAGGGCTCGCTCAAGTACTCCTGCCTGCGTCGGAATACTGAGGGAGATCATCGAAGCCCTGATCTCATGCCTCAGTCCCTTCTTGAAGGTCCGGGCCCATAAGAATGGGTCTTGTACCATGTCTGTGGAATAGCACGAGAGATCAGTAAATCTCACCGAGTACTGGGCTACCATCAGCTGCCCTGCCGCAGCTGTAGTATCTCCTGAATGCGCACTGCACGAAGGGTGGCTGGGATGAACTCCGAGCGAAAGAGGCTCTCGAAGTCCGACCAAAAGTGAAATGCCTTGTCGTGCACCTGGAGCATCAGGCTCCACCATCTTCCTGCTTCCGCGAGAAGGAGACTCGTTGCAAGGATCACCATGAGGTCAGCTGCTATCCCTACTAACCTGAAAACCTGAACTACAGCCTCCAGCCAATCCTCGGCTACCTGAGGGTCCATCTCCCCATGGAACTTGGGAGTTCTCTGACACTGAAACTCGTGCAGGGCACTAAGGCGATGTGCACTCTCAGTGGTTGGGGCTGGTGTCATCAGTGGCTGGGCGCGTAGAGGTACCACTGATTCCTCTGCTATAATAGGGCCCTGCACCGAGGCCTTGTCGCTCGGTGGGATTTCGTCTCATACAAAGCTCAGAACCCTAGCTGGATGCCATTGTGGGGCCATCCTGAAAAGAGACAGGTGCTCCATGGTCAATACAGTATACCTGGTGAGATGACACAAAGTAATCACAAGGAAAACTTTTGAAACACAAATGCAATCAATGTTTTCATGCACTGAGTCAGAAATCATAAGTCAGGGTCCTGGTGTATGGATACGTCAGCCGCCGCACCAACACTAGACTTCCTGGACTGATAACCACACTCAATACCCTTAACACTATTGATTCACATAGAATAAAGATCAGAGTCATGAGTTCTGCAGTAGAACCAAACTTTTCTGATACCAATTTGTCACGACCCGTCATCGGGACCCTTACCGTGACTACCCCAAGCCCGCCTTCCCTAGGCCTGGGGCTGACAACTGGCACCAAAGGCATAAATCCCGATATCAGGGAAGGCATTGCCTTTAGGTAAGAAAACTAACACCACAGAGTATGAAAGCAGAAGTAAACACTATGTAAATAGAGTACAATGGTAAGTGCTAGAAAGTAAATGGGTTTGAATACAAACCCAACTGAAAATAAAGTACAACTAAAAAGAGAGTACAACGACAGAAATGTAAAATAGAAATGCCGAGCCGTCCCCTGGAAATTCCACCTGATGGGTGGGTACAGATAGTCTCCTCTGCTCCTCGGCTCCAGCCGTCCGCTCCGTGTACGTCCCGTCCAGTGATCCACCTCCAGGTACCGTCCGACTCCACAAGCTCCTACCTCGTTCAGCGATGTCCGTCGTCTACATCCAACACAATGTAGTGTGGGCATAGCCCGTGTAGGGGTGAGTATACGCTACTCACTAGGGACCCCGAGACCCCCAAAGGTCTCCCAGAATCCACGAAGGATAAACCGCAAAGGAAAGTTACAATCCCGAAGTAACAACCAACCCTACATTGGTATATGCCCATACATATACCTAAGTCATCAATTCCAGATCGGCTCCAACATCCGAGCCCAAGTTCGATCTCGTCCACATTGGATAGTACAACCTAATCCATACAGGAAAGCACAACCCAATCATATCGAAGATATTGATTGAAATTCAAGACTCAGCTCACACAGGTATACTTCTTCATATGATGATAGAGATGATCAGATATATCCACTGATTCATCTAAGCTGTCGGATCCACACATGATACAAGACCAGCTAAGCTGTCGGACCCACAAAGGATACAAGACCAGCTAATCTGCCGGACCCACGTAGGATACAAGTACAGAGTCAAATACTGTCGGACCCACACAAGATACATGAACAGTCATCAAGTACTGCTGGACCCACACAGGATACAAGAACAATAGTCATCATCGTCAAACCCATGGAGGATTTCAGTATGGTCGTCGTCGCTGTCGAACCCACGAAGGATCCCAGTACAGTCGTCATCATCATTGTAGTCGCAGCCCGCTCTAGGGTTCCCGCACACAGCATGCTCGATTTCGGGAGGGTCTGCTCCACGAGCCAAGGGGGTCGATACATCAACCGACACGAAGTCCGGAGTTGATGTATCCCAATGTTCCGTCTCATCAAAAGGAACTCAACGTGACAGACGACGCGTCAATCGGACGCCCGGTCTGAGAGTTATTGGCTTTTTCGTCCTAGGGGCCCGGTTGGTTTTTAAGTCAAAACCAACCTGAACATACTCCAACTACATCCAAACCTTGACCGGAGTAATCCAAAAGAATCTTCTCACTTAGAGGAATCCAAAAAAGTCGACGGTAGGCAAATCGGACGTCCGGAGCTCAAGTTATAAGCGTTTCCGCTCCGAAGGCCCGGTTTGTTTCGTTTTCGAACCAACCCGGCTGTACCCAAAGTTCTTCGAAACCTTGAGTGTAATATACGAAAATGACCGCATCATTCGAAGGATCCCTACTCAACTGACTTTGCGTCGATCAGAGGTCCGTAGCCCATGTTATGGGCATTTGAATGGATCTGTCCGAAAACAGGGGGTTTGGGCCCGGTCCGACCCAGCCCAATACCCCCTGGGTCGGCCCGAACCGGGTCGACCCGACCTGGGTCCGGGTCCGGCCTAGCTAGTGCGGCCCGGCCCGGCATGGGGATCCGGCCCGGTGCGGGCGGTCCGGCCCGGCGCAGGAGGTCCGGCTCGGCGTGGGCGGTCCGGTTCGGCGCGGGCGGTCCGGCCCGGTGTGGCCAGTCCGGTCTCGTGTGGGCGTCCCCTCGCTGAGCGGACGCGGAAGGGGGGTGGGGCCGCTACCCCACTTTCTTTTGAAATGGTGGCCCCCCAATTGGAGGGGCCCGCCCTTTGTCAGCCGCCGGTGGTTGACCCCCCGAACTTCCCAGATCCAGCCGATCGTAATGGCCGGCCAGTTGTGCCGCGCAGGACCTGTTGGTCCCACCCCCTATAGCACCAGCGATCGGTGGTTCTGGACGCCCTCTTTTGCACTATTGCGGCCCTTGTCAGACCAGCGGGGCACCGGCGTGCCGCGCCCCTCTGCCGTGGCCCGACTCTGACCGCGACCCCTTTTGGTCTCAACGGCATGGCGCGACGGTGCTGCGCCCCTTCGTTGCGGCCCGCACCGGACGCGGTTCCTTCGTTTCCGCATGGTGCGACGACACCACGCCGCCTCCGTTCCAATCCATAACGAAGTACAACAACAAAGTAGAGGACAGTCGGCTGTGTTTGTGCGGTCTGGCCTCCTACCATTAATTCAGTAACAAGAGGCAAATTAGTTTACGATGAACGCCAGAAATAACCACGAACATAAAATCAAACCCCTACCTCAAAGAAGTTCACGGAAGCGAGCATCGCGGAAAACGGCGTCGCGGGATGAAGCTCCGTATATGTTGACGGAGAACGTCTGAGGAGGACCAGCGTCTCCCTTCCTTTGATGCGAGAAGAAGAACGAAGGAAGGCGCATCGTCGTTCTTCGGGAAGGGCGTCACACACCGGCTATGGAGAGGAGTAGAGATGGCTCATCGATCTCTCCTTGCGGTGTCGGTGTTCTTCGTCGAAGCCTTGGCGTTCTTCACGTTCCTGAAACTTAGAGTATTCTCTCCCAAAATCTCCACACAACGATACAACAATAATAAAATAAAGCTTTTGCCTTATTTTATTACTCATTCCAACATTTTTCAAAATTCAAAACCTGAATTCACCTAATTAATTAAACATGTGTTGTCAAAATAATTAGGTGTTTAATTGGCATGAATTAATGTGGAAGAGTTACAAATTTAAGGGTGGTTGCCAAAATTAAGAGGGGGGTTTAGGGGAAATGAAGGGGTGGGGATCATGTGGGCCACACCTCACTAATATCATACCAAGTGGATTTAGGATGTAGTGAGTCCCACCCCAACTTCCACACATAGGTTATAATTACATAGAATAGAAAAACAAATTGTAGCGCAAATTTTATTTCACTCTTCAGTTAACCCATTTATTTAACAACACCTCCTGAGAAAAAGAAACTCCAGAAATGGCCATCTTAAGCAATTACCAGTGCTACAGCTTCATCAGTGCCCTTGGATTTCGATTCCGAGCACCGGTTCAAAAGTTAGGAAAACTCGCTTGTTCGTTCACTGAACGTACCCGAGATCAACTTTGGAAATTGATTCTGGGCACACCGGGCCTCGGAATCAGTTGCCGTTAGAAACTGCGTACATGTAAAATCACAAAGAATTTAAGTAAAAATTTTTCTATGAAATTTATGGGTCTTTACAAAAGGTATGTTATAGAATAGGGGAATTGGTTTAGGGTTTAGGGTTTAGGGGTAATAGTTTCTTAGTTATAGTGGTTAGGATTTAGGGGTAATATCAGCTCTAGGATGGGCTTTTTAGGTATTTGTTAACGGAATATGTTTAGTTTAGGTTTGGGGTCTTGTTTAGGGTGATATTTATAGGTTTGGGGTTATGGGTAACAGCTTCATAACCCCCCCCCCAAATAAAAGGTCAGGGTAAGGGGTATAGGTTTAGTTTATTTGTGGAGTTGGTGGGTTATGGGATTAGGGTTTAGGGGTAATATGAGGTCTAGGTTAGGAGAATATGATTAGTTTTGGTGGGTGGGGGGGGTAGGGACTGTGGGTAAAAAGGGAGAAAATGAGGAAACTTAGTATCTACCTTGTCATTTAATCCTCCTCACCCACATTGTAACCATTTCTGACGAAGCATTTATTAACATTAAAAAAAATGTTTCCAACCAAGGAAATGTTTAGGTATCTAGGTGAGGATCATTACATCATAGTAGTGGTGATTCTATAAAATATCACATGACAAATTAGTCCCTTATGCTTCTTATGGCGGTTTCACTGACCGGTAGATATTGGGGACCACACCTTGTGCCAATCCCCTTACCTTATTCGAAATTCTTTTTTTGGGATTTAAATTAGGTTTAGATTTTCAACCTTAAATATATAAATCAATTTTATTTTATCATTAATTTTCATAGGTGCATCTAACTTATAGAAAAATGAATATAACACTAGTTTTTTATTATTTAGCATGTGGGATTTGCTAAAATAGATTATTAAATAATAAACAATTCTTAGGCTAGGAATATACCCTTATAAGAAATGGTCATTAGATGTCATTATCTTTCCATTGGTGAGACTATCTCAAGTTTATGACTAATTTATAGACAAATAGTTGGCACAAAAAATTACTTCTTGCGCATCAATGCACAAGATCTCCTTAAGGAGAGGTGAAGAATCCCCATCTATCAAACAAGATTTAGGGTACATGAGTGCATCATTCAATACTTTGTTGTCTAAGACTACGGTGTTTCATGAGCCAATGCCTTGTGTGAAAAAAAATCAATAAATAAAGCATCATCATGCCCATTATCAGGGATGAACCTCTAGAAATTGAAGAGTTATTCACTCAGCTGACATAAGTATTTCATTTGAGAATTCATACATCCATAAAATCTCATGGATTTCCATAGGTGAAAAACATTTTTGAAAACCCTAAAATATTTCCTAACTCACCCTGGGTTATGTTGAAGATGATTTCAAACAACATTTTTTGAAGTACATATGAGTTCAGGTAAGATGGAAATCATTTCTACAACTCCCAGCCTCTTGTAACTATATCATTAAAATCAATGAACCATACTTGTATGATAGCCCATGGTTTGTGCAACTTTGAATATTCACACAACTCCAAATTTTTATTTTAACAACCCCAACTAAAGTAATATCAAGTTAGTGTTTAAATTACTACATCAACATATGTTAAAATGGATAACATCATGATGGATCGATCAATTTAGTAATCTTGAAGAACCATATACATACATGATTCTGATTTTATTTTGAAAATGAATTATAAAACATAGTAAAAAAATAATTTTCAACCTTAAAATTCATTCATAGATTCCTTATACAAATTCTGTGGAAAGGAAAACCATATTAGGGTGAGATAAAACTCTCATTAAGGGTCACCTAAAGTTGGACCCATCATGATAAAATAAGTAATAATCAATATGGAAAAGATAAATAACTAAAAACACATTATATTTAATAAATAAATTTAACATGAAAACTTATCCATGGATAATATAAATGTAATAATATTATTGAAAATAAAAATGGAATTCTGAATGAAGAAAATTCATAATTTTGGATGTCATGATCAAGAAATTATGACAAGAAATCTTCAAATATGGGAAGATATATACCAAAAACCCATTTAATAAGGCTAGATTAACATTTTGTATCATGAGACCTTCTTATACATCGAGGGGATGCCTATAACCAGGCCCCACCTATAACTGCATGTAAAAGTAACTACTCATATATTTAATGATCAGTTTATTTAATTAAAAACATTCCATATAAATAAATATATATATTGAGAAAAGAATAAATAATATCATTATTTCCGAATTCATTAAAATAAATTTCATTTTAACTCATCATATGTTTGAATGGTATAAATTTTTAGTAATAAGAATATACATGATATAAAGAATATGGATATAGAATAGAAATGTAGTGAATGTTTCATGAAAAATTCAATGACAAAAAAAAATCAATGGATGAGATATGGCCATCAAATCATCAGAAAATTAGATTTTATAGTAAAATCAGGTCTATTAGGGAATATAATAAAATGGAATTGAAATATTAAATATTAATTTTCACAAATATATATTCTTTTTAAACCAATTGAAAATTGTAAAAGAAGAACAATATTTCAAAAAGTATATGGTGATGGGAAAAATAGTTATCATCATATATTTTTAAAACAAACATTCTTTTTGACTTTTTTTAATGAATTTTGAAAATAAAAATTTCATAAAAAGTTATAATTATTCCTTTATAACAATGTAAAAATTATTTGATAACATAAAATTTTCATTATAAAAAATTTTAGTAAATAAGAATTTATTTTAAAAAACAGTTTTGGAAAATATAGACATGGATGGAAAATGTATGCAGTCAAAAAGGGAAATAAGGTCGACTTTTATTTTCAATGTTTCTTTTCTTGATTATAGTGTCAAGGAGTTTAATTGTGGGAATAAAAAATGTAAACACATTAAATATCTACAAAATAATAAAATATACGGATTTTATGAAGGTTGAATTATATGATTTCTTCGCTAA
This sequence comes from Viscum album, assembly GCA_963277665.1. Classification (NCBI taxonomy): domain Eukaryota; kingdom Viridiplantae; phylum Streptophyta; class Magnoliopsida; order Santalales; family Viscaceae; genus Viscum; species Viscum album. The sequence continues at coordinate 341,665,465 of OY728167.1, forward strand.
ATCCCCAAAAAGGAGATTGTAAAATAAATTATTACCTCGCTGGTAGATTTTAAATTGTAACCCCCTGAAATAGTAAACAGGAATTGAAACATTAATTACCATATAAAAATATATATTTAAGTCATATAAATCCAAGGAGTAGTATATATACCACATTAATGAAAATATGTAAATAATACAAAATATGTTTCAATATTGCAATGGAAATTGAGATAAAATCCATTACCTCAAGCATTGACTAATTTGAACAATATTTATCCCCCTATATAATAAATTTAGATTTATTATAATCCCATAATTCTTCCATATGAATATCAAAAATTCCAGATATCATCCATTTATAACATTTTGTAACCATTTTTTAACAATATTATAATATTATCAATGATTTCAGATGTTAACTACTTCATTTTTTAGGTTTGTTTTGATTCTACAATTATGATGCTTGTTTCATCATAATGGTTTTATAATCAACTTAATTATAAGGATTATTGAAAAATCATACATATTTATTATATATATTTAAAGTCATTCATCAAAAGTTTTCTGGAGAATTGAATCATGGAAGTGGTTGTTCACATGTACAGAGGAGTGAGGTTATCATTTTTTAATGGGATTAAGGGTAATGAAGAATATGATATATTGCATTTAAATAAAAAAAATTATATCTTAAATATAATATATATTCATTATTTCCATAATTAGGACCACCATGTGAGGAAGATATAGAAACAAGTTATATCGGTTCACGAGGCGGTAGTTGGCCATACACATGAGCGATGGTTTTGTTTCCCATTTATAAAGAAAAAGATTTATAAATATTATAACATAAATATAATAACACCTAATTATGTGTCTGATAATTGTTTAATTATATTGGAATATCTATTTGATAATTTGAGGTTGTGAAAGAAAAAAATAAATGAAATTGTTCGATTTAGATGATTACATATTCTTTGAAAGATCTCCTTTATATACCTTCTTAAGTACCCTAGGGTTTGTCTTTTGGGAAGACTAGAACCTATAGAACAAGGATAATGATATTGGGTAAATATTTGGGTAATGTTTTTTTAATGTTAAATTGTTCAAGGTGTTGTGAATAGTAGTGGAGAGTTGGTGTCATTTGATAGTGACAGAAATGACACACTTGGAATTACATAAAAGATTTAAATATAGTTATTTCTTTCTTCATGTTCAAGTGGTATAAAGTGAAAATAATTATAAATAAAATATACCTTAATTTTTAAATACCTTTAAAAAATTTAATAGTTTTTATGTCATTTAAAACCATATCATTTGGTTTAACCCCTTTATTAACAAATTTTAAACATAACCATAGAAAGAAATTTTTTATTTTTAATGGGATATAAATTTACTTATAAGGTATCTATTGGATCAAAAAAGTTCAACAGATAAATATTCTTACCATATACCATAACCTCGTCCTATTTCTATATTTTTATTAATTTTAAAACATTTAATAATATATTCTTTAACATAAAATACCGTTAATGTCATTTTAAGTACTATTCAAATATTTTGAATTTAAATACATAAATATAGGAATTAAATTATAATATAAAGTATTTAATAATAATTTATACATTTTTATTAACAATAAAATTTTTTTGACACCTTAATTAATCCAAAAAACATTAATTTTTATGTATTTTAAAATTATTTACTTTATTTTTTCGATTACTTGTATAAGAATAATGAAATCATTTTGTAAGAATTTATGGTATCATACCATCCATAAATGTAAAAATAAATTATCATAATGGAAATAAATTAATTATTTTATGAATAAACTTATATATTAATTTATATAATCTTATTATCCATATGTGAACATATAATAGAAATTAGAAAGCAATAGAGTGACATTTTGGAACATTCCTATACTTAAAATAATACTAACATCATTATCAAAGATAAAAAGAAAAAAATTTACATATATTAGAATATTGGATAATTATTATCATAATAATCTCCTAAATTATAAATAATAATTTTTTAGATAATATTTTAAATCCTTATCACATTATTATTAACCTTAACTACATGATTTACCCTTACCGGGTTGTCAAATATTTACCATGATTACTATTTATAATGCAGACAAATAAAAAAGAAAATATTTAATAAATTTGAAATATTGATTTCAAATAAGTAATCCATGTTTTGTGATTCAATTTATATATGTCAATGTAATTAAATTTAATATAATTTTGTAAAAGTCAAAGGAAAACAATTTTTAGGAAAATGTGTTTTTAAGCCTAAACATAAACTTATAACAAAATTAAGTATAATGATGATTATTATATATTTTATGATATTATATATAATTAAATGAGTATAATGTTACTTTAATAGAACATTTAAAATAAAATGGGTATTTTAAATTACACGATTTAATGAAAATAAAAGATAGTTTTATAAAAATAGAAAATTTCAATATTCACTGAATAATAAATATTTTTTGAAAAATAAAAAAAAATCACCCAAAGATAATATTGAAATAATGATTTCAAAATGAAATTATTTTCCTAAAATAAAAATTTTAAAAATTTTAAAAATTATTTATTACATTTTCCCATAGAGTGCAATAAAAAACATTTTTTATGATAACATATTTTTAAAGAAGAAAAGGAATTTATTGAAAATTGAGATCTTATTTATTATTAATTAAACGAAACATGATATAAAAACAATATAAATATTTTTTCGTAATTTATTTATTCATATTTATACCTCCAATTTAATGGATGGTTTATAATGGTCACATTTAAATATTATTTTTAATGTTTATCCCATACCACTTAAAGGTCAGGGTTGCATGTTAAGAAAGTTAATGTTGGCCAGAGTAAGTATCTCAAGAGAGTATGGATGAATTGAGTACCCAATAAAAAATTCAATTAAAAATAGGTTAAAATAAAATCCCCTACTTAATTAAAGATAGACCAGTTTACCAAAATAGCATATCGATATAAATCATGACCTTTTAAAAGAATTCTGAAAGATTGATTAGGAATCATTTAAAAAAAATATAATATTGCATTAGACATTGAAATAAATTTACCAAATACAAATCATATATAAACACAAATTAAGGTAAACAATAAATGTATTGTTTTTTAATAATTGTTTAAAAAAGATTAATTTTCAAAGTACATAAAATAAAGAAAAAACACACGCAATAGAAATGAGTACCAGAGGTTTTGTCTCAAGCTGAGACTTATCCCTCTCCATGTGTAAATCCCCTACTTCCAAGTAGTTTATATAAAATAAGGTTTAGTTCTACAATATAGATCGAGTATTTCAACTATATAAAAATATTCCATGCCACAGAGGGACCTCTTCCATAGTATTCATGGGAGAAAAAATAAAACAGGCCACACAGGACCTCTGCCACCATAGTTTTGGAAAAAAAAGGTAGAGAAAGTTTTTGAGAAAATATAAAGTAGCACTCAATTTAAAGAAAGAGGTGGTGTGAGTTTATAAAAATAGATTAAACACACTCTTCTCATAATGTAAAAGATAGATAAACATACATACCAAATCATGGTGTAGATGTAAAAGGTGTTGGTCTATCTGTCATGATCTAAAAATCCCGACTCTTTGAATGTATCTTGAGAGGAATCTCAATTCGAGTTTCTGAAAACATATATAGTATAGTGTGTCTTAAAATCTATTTTTATTTATTCTCCACTCTTTTTTAGTGATGTGAAGGAAGGAATGATCACATATGATCTCATCTTGTTGTTGAAATATGGTTCATCTCACTTCACTTATGTAGTTTTCTGAGTGTTTAGGTGTGTTCATGTTTAGTTTTAATTTTTTTTCAACATGTACTAGGTATTCTTCATTAACTTTTATTAGTATATTGCATGAGTATCCATGATAGGATCCAGATATCTTACATCCCCATATTCAAAGATGACACGTTCCTTAATGAATATCTATAAAAAAATTATGAACATTCACTACAATTAGTTTGAGCATTGAATTATATAATGTCACCATTAGAAATATTTAATTCATAATAAATTAAAATAGTAGCAGTGATTATTTTGAACATTGAGAGTCTCTGGGGGTGTCTTGGACTAGAGGTGGGTATTTGGAATAGTGATTGTTTGTGGTGGCGACTGAGTCTGATAGTGACTCATAATCTAGAAGTGAGTCATGTTAACAGTGACTCACGATGGCAGTGAGAGATTCCAAAATTTCTAAAATAATTCATTCCGGTGGCGACTCATAGTCGACGATGAGGGTTTCCCATTGTTGGATGCTTTTGGATATTGGTGTTGTGTCATCCTTGGTGGTGGCACATCCTTAATGGTGATACTTTTTTGGCAGATATACTTTCTAGGTGGTGAGACATCACTAGTCGTGGCTCAACCTCTATGGTGTGTCATACTTAGCCAAATTTTTCCAATCATTATTTTAGTATAAAATGATATCACAAAAAATAAATCTCATTAATATCGTGATAGTTAGGCCTAGGCGTCGATGGACTCTACTCTAGCCTCTCCCCCCTCAGTGGGCGAGGTTCCATCGTCGTCATTCCCTGGTTTTTGACCACCAATTTTCTATCACTTCTCAAACTCAGATTTCATTCCTCCTTTTCCTATAATTTCTCACAGCCCAAAGGTTCTGATTCTATTTGATGGACTTCTGTAGCTTACAATTTTGAATTCATAATTCACTGAAGCCACCTCACTTCTAGATCTGACTCTGATTTCAAGATTCAAGCTTTAAAGGAAATATATGGACTCCTTTGATCAATTATTCTTTAGATCTTGGGGTTTGAAGGAGTGGGTGATCATATGACTTCTTGATTCGAAGCATATAATGATCAGATTCACCTCAAAGGATAATTTGATACTAGATTTATCGATCACACTGCAAATTTTCAGTGGATATCATTTTCTTCTCTTCAAGTGGTCCTACGAGTTTCATATGCACCATGATTCTCCCTCTGTTGTGATCTAGGTAAGGTTTCTACATCTTGTGATTCCTTTTCAAAACTCATCTATTCATGGCATGTTAGGGAACCTAGTAGGTCGATATATATGCTCATATAGTAAGATGAAGGTCATACATCATCCAATTTCCCTTAGGATTTCTATTGAGGTTGATGTTTCAATGTTGATCGTCAAGTTGTTCCGGGTGGCCGTAGGTGAAGATTTCAAATATAAACGATAGGTTTTTTTGAGCCTTGATTCAATTTTTATCCATGTGAAAACTGATGGGTCATACAAGTGAGGTTTTTAGAAATTGGAAAACAGTCATGAAGGTTCTAGTTAATTTAATTTATGTTGAGAATGTCCCTATAACATCTTGAAATTCCTCTATGGGTAGGGGTATACCAGGTTCTGATCATTTTGTTCAGGATGCTAGAACTAACCAAGTGAGGCCAAAGAAACCACTTTATCTACCTCCTAATCTGAAAGTCAAAGATATTTTTAGAATATTGAAATATTATCCTAATGGAGTGACTCCTATTGTTACGATGGTTCATGACAGTGAAGACTTTTTAGGTGGTCACTCTAAAGATTGATCTGGTAATTATAAAGTTTCAATTCAATTTAGAAAAAATGAGGAACAAACTGCTTTGATTATAGAGGACGGTATTGATAAGATGTAGGATGTAGGTAAAGAACATTCAAGGGGAACTACACAAAATGAATACATTATAGGCTGGGTGAAATCAGTAAGTGGGGTGAGACCAGAAAGAATCAGTTCAAATGTTAGAGTTTGCAATTGTTTTGAGTGCATTAAAGTTAATGACCCGAGACAGGGTGGTGGCATGTATTAGTATCCTGCTATTGAGGTGAATGAGATTCATTTTTATAATATTTATGGTGAGTCTAAACCATAGTATGGTGTCCTTAATAAGGATGTTCAACATACTAAAGAGATAGACGATCCGATTTAGGAGTTTGAATCAGATGGGAGGAAGGGCATTTACAAAGAGAGGAAGGATTACTCCTCCTTGCCTCCTCCAATAGAGATAAGGGAAAAAAATAATTTTAAGGCCAAGAAGATAGCCAACCTGTGTAATTCAGGTGACATGCTTGAGAAATCCTTGGAGTTTCTCATGATTTTAGAACAATAAGTGGTAGAATAGGTTCTATCTCTTAATGATACAGAACAAGAAGCCTCTAAAATTATGGGGAGATCATTGAGGGTGAATCTAAATGGGTAGAAATTTAACTAGATTGACAAGTAGGACCTAATTTTAGTTGGGGTTTCAATAATGGGGAAATCATCTTTGAAGAGTACATCCAGTCATGGGACAAGATGACCTTTTGGTTCAAAGATTTTCATTATGGATGAACAAGACACTCAGGTAAACGATATCTCATGGAAATTATTTATAAATTTCAATTCTGTAAGACATAAATTGTACCTTAATGACTTTTTTATCTTCTTTTTTGGTTGAACTCAGGGTTTCTAACTTTTTTCCTTTAAAATTTTTGGAAATTAAAATTTAATTTTTAGTTATTAATATCATTGTAAACATGATTTTGTGACTATTAAAACAAGGAGTTTAAAAATATCCCTCTTTTTCGGTGATGAAAAGTCACAATATTTTATAAACATCACATCATATTTTCATGAAATCATTGGTAAATCAGGACATGTTATTCATATGGTATGAAATAGCCATTAGTTGTAAAATCCATAGTTCCCATTATCCCACATTTGGGATAATAAAAAAATGGAATAAATCTGAATGAAAAACTAAATATAATAAAAATGACGAGAGTGTATTCATAATGGTAAACTATAATAGTGTCATAAAAGTTTTATACAAAATGTTCAATAAAAAACATCCCATCAATATAAATAAATATAATAATAAATGGTACATGGGCTTTGATGAATGGTCAAGAGGTGATTTGCCCTTATCTTTGTCCAAGTCAGAAGTCTCAATAGGTGAGACTAAAGGAGATCAAGGGATGTTAGTAGGAACACCATTCATAGCATAAATTTCTGTAATGATAATCATCTTGAGGTGTCAAAAAACCTCTCTAAGGGATAGGGAAAAGGGTTCAAAGTGAACTGGCAGAGGTTCATGAGGATCTCTAGTCACTCTAATCCAAAAATACAATAGATATGTATTAATATGTGTCTGATGAACTGTAATAGGAATTGATTCAAAAGACACTACTATAGTTCCATTAACATGAAGTAATGATTTTATAAGGTATATGAAATCCATGATTATCTTCTCACCTCACTCCATTACACTGAATAATTATGCATCTTCTTCAATAAACCACTGAATCACTAGATTCATCACTTTTAACCAGTTGACTTGTTCTTTGAAGGCTTGGGTTACTGGAGGCATCCTCATATTCTCAGAAAGAAACTTAAAATTAGAATTCAACTTGTTCATGGTGAAAATTTTAATCAGATAGTACATTATTGCGCATGATATAGTTTCTCTATCTAATTTCATTTCCTTGACACAATATTTATCTAACATGAGTACATGATCACTATTAAATCTAATTTTACTTAAGGTATGTTGAGGCCAATCTCAAACAAAACTATTACCACTAGAAACATGAATCTATTCTCTTATAATAGATCTGAGTATCTCAACATAAAAAATAGGGGGAATTAGATCATTGGAACTAGAATCCAAAACAGTAATATTTTCAATCCTTTCCTTCAATTTTATCATCGAATCAACAAATTAAGACTGAATCTTCTACATATTGTATTTTAAGGATTCCAATCAATTTTCCAACCTTCAGTTTTCTATTTCAAATTATTTGATATAGTGAATCATTTTGTACTGAATATGTTAAATCGTCATCTCAAATAAATAAAAAGAATCATTTTCAATTTACTTAGTAACCGTGACAGGTTGAATCTTCATCATCACATCAAACTCAAATTAAATATATTCATAGAAAGAATCTAATTCACCCCTAGTGACGAAATACATAGGAACTATAAGTGTAGGTAAGGGAGAATTAGGATCATACATATTAGGTAAATTAGTTTCAAAACACTACAACATTCTTGTAGAATCAATTTGATCAAACAATGATCCCTTAGAATCCCTTTTGTATTAATGATTAGGTCCACCATTCTATGGTGGAATACTAACATTATAAGAAAAAATTTCCCATTCCTCATACACTGGGTCCTTCTAACTAATATAATCCTTACCAATAATATCAAAAACTAAAGAAACAACAAATGTAGAAACCACCACAATTGGTAAAAAAACAAGGGCCTCAATAGATCTCTTTATATAAAATAATTTCCCAACTACAACAGGATCATCTTGAATCTTATGAGAAACACACTGATCAGAAGCTGACTACTCAACATCCAAAAGAACTTCCATCTTCTCAACAACAATTTGATATATTGTTGTTTTTCATCGTCCACAATCATACTATCTCCATCAATATCAGCAGCATCTAGGTGACTCTCCAAAGTTGGGGATTTATCCACCTAAACAGTAGCTTTCTTATCTATAGAAGCCATATCCACATCCTCAACTAGGATGGGTCTCTCTAATCTAGAGTCAGATACATCTGGAGAGGGAATACAAACTAGAGGCATTTCCACATCCTTTTCTCTAATTCATCTACTAGGACCATCATGGTCAAAATCATGATCGCCAATATCATTTCCATCTTATTATTCATCACCATTTATTTCTCCATTTTCATCTTCTGCTTAATTAGAACCATTTTCATTTTCTTTAATGGATTTGGATGAAATTTGGAATTGCTCCTCTCTTGATATTTCCGTTTCATCCTTGTCACATCTTTATTTTAGTAGTTTCTCTCTAACAGGAAGTCTCCTAGGAAGAAAAGGTGATCTATAGGTAATATGAGTAGATTCTTAGGAAAAATAAGGGACACATACTTCATCCAGCAGAAATTATTCCTCCCCTCCATCCATAAATTCAAAAACCTCTTCATTACCATCACTATGAGAGTACTGAACAATCCCATCAGGCACCAAAACACAATCAACAAGATATTTTGTTCTCATAATGTGGTCAACTGGATTAAACTCCTCATAAATATTTTCACCATTGGCTACCTGTTACTTCTTACATGGGTTCCAATTTAGTTTCATTCTTCTTAAAATTATCCATATGCTGTGGAAACCAAAAAAATACACCATAAATTCTACACCTTCATGAACTAAAACATTTTATTTTAGAAAATTATAAATGAACATTCAATAGATAAAGGAATTTATCCTTGATGTTAAATTTTCCATCTCAATCATTTGATGTATAATTTGTCTAAAAATACTAATATTGTGTCCTATTTTCATAATACATAACAAATAAAAATATTGATAACTCAAAGTACAAAATTCACCCTTCCTTGATCAAGGCACATGATGGATAAACATAAAAAGAAACATGTATTCTCCAACCAGTTCAGAAGCTACATGTCTTCTCTAAACTCAATATCCAGTAAATTCAGAAAGAGCATTTTCACATACAAAAAATTAACTAGAATTTGGTATAGTTCATTTGTAATAATTAAAATAAACTTAATTTGGAACCTTTAAACATTATGCCCACTATTTTAAAGAAAAGGAAATTATATTTTCATTAACTCAACTTCTTACCAAGTATTCAATTTCATCAAAACTAAACTCCACATAATGATAAAAATCAAATTCCTACCAAGGATAAAAAGGTTACCTATTTGAAGAGAACCAATCCATCCATAATTTGTTTTTTTGGAACTTTCATCACTAAAAACTTTCTCGATAGTAACCACTTTTCTTGAATTCCTTTTTGGGAACAACATCTGATTGGAAAACTATGGATTCAATATTTCTACCGCAACATGACTACTCGACTCCCATTTTATCTTCTTAGTGGGGTACAACTTTTCAGGAGAAGAGACTAAAGGTCACTTCACTCAATCCATGGATTTTGGCACTTTTGGTTCGGGAGGAGGCAAAAGGAATGTCGATAGATGGGATAGAAGGAGTCTCTACAGTTATTAAGAGAGAAGGCGTGAGGAAATAGTGAATGTTGGAATTATTCAAACATCTTATTTATATAATTTTTGATTTAGGGGTATGAAAATTTAAAATTAAAATGACATTAGAAAATAGAAATGTGAAAAACATTTGAATCAAGTCATAAATTAGTTATAGTATAAAAAGAAGAAAACTAACAGTTCAAAAACAATGGATTGAAAATTTGGAAAAGTCATGAGAAGTCACAATGGTGAGAATATCAATGGTGAGAAAGAAAAACACCGAGAAGTTTAATGTCGAGAAGTCACAATGGGGTGATGTTTAATGATGAGAAGTCACAATGGTGAGAAATATTTAATGTTCAAGCATTCACAATGGTGAGAAATATTCAATTGTGATAAATATTCAATGATTTGACATTCACAATGGTGATTCCCATAAAAAATATTAAACATAACAAAAATTGATCATACCTAATTCATGTTTGATGTAATTTATTCTCTCAGAATTCAAGGTCTTAGTAATTATATCAGTAAGCTGATGTTATGTACCAATGTATTCATGAGTGATATCACCTTTTTGAAAATCCCTCTCAAATATTGATGTCCTACATCAATATGCACTGTTATAGAATGTGAAATAGGATTCTAAGAAATATTTATAGCACTTAGGTTTTCACAGTTTATAAGGACATGATATGAGCACAACAACTACCTACTACTATATCTAAATCCTCACCAATAGACAATACAACATAATTTTTCTTCATACCACACCAAGAAGTGAGATAATTTTCTGAAATGTGGAATATTCCAAAGGTTATTATTCTATCTAACTTAAATACCCCAAAATAATCATCTAAATAACTAAATTAATCAAATTCATGTCCCCTTGGGTAAAACAGTCCAAAATTGGTAGTACATTTGAGGTACTTGAAAATTATTTCTAAAAAAACCAAGTGTGACTCTTTTGGATTTTCCTAAAAATGATCACACATATGCACACTAAACATTATATCGGGTCAACTAGTAGTTAGGTAGAGAAGATATCTAATCATACCTTTACAAATAGTTTGATCCACTAGTTTTCTAGATTATTCAAGATCAAACTTACTTGTAGTACTCATAGGAGTATCACTACTCTTAGTGCTATCGAAGTTAAAATGTTTTAAAATACTCTTGGTATATTTAATTTGTTTTAAAATGATCCCTTATTTATTTTTAATAATCTTAAAACTCAGAATGAATTTAATTTCACCCATCAAACTCATTTCAAATTCATTTTACATCATTTTTCAAAACTCAATACAATGAAAATGTTTTGAAGATAAAAAAATAATCTCACCTACATAAATTTATAAAACTAATTTTTTTTTAAATTAGTTTTATAAAAAGGGTAGCTTTATGTATACCTCTTAAAAATCCTTTTGAAATATGAAAGGAGTTGAGCCTATCATACTAATCTCCAGGATCTTGTTTCAATCCATATAAATATTTAGTTAATTTAATAACATGAGTTCTAAAATGAATATTTTTAAATCTAAGGGGTTTTCTATAAAAAAATCATAAACTATATGACCATTTAAGAATGAAATATTTACATTAATTAAAAAAGTTTGAAATATAGGTGAGTTGAATAAGAAATCATTATTATAATGGATTAAATCTTGGATATTGGTATAATTATCCTTTTGTATTCTGTTCCTTCTTATTGACTGTACCATTATAAAATTAGTCTATCCTTGTTTCTTATTATCATTCCCGATTCATCTAAATTTTTTCTAAACACCGATTTGGTGAATATAGTCATGGGTTCATTAGGTCTATAAATAGTTTCCCATACTCTGTTTCCTTCAAATTATTATATTCTTATTGAATATCCATTATAAAGAATCTTTCATTGATTTAATCATTGATGTTATTTGGATCAAGATGAGACAAGAAATAATAATAATCGACCTATTTTCTTAGAGAAGCTATAGTCTGGGTAAATCTATCTTGGTCTCTAACTAAAACATCTAAAGGATGGAATTTAAGGTTCGTAGAAGCTCTATAAAAACAGGGGTTGGTCACCTCATGTTTTTCTACATGTTTAGATTCTGGATGTTCTGGAAACTCCTTAGTACTAGATGATTTTTTTTCTTATTTCACTGCAAAATCATAATGTTTTGAATTTAATTTCAAAGAAGATAAATCACCGTTAAGGTTTTATAAATAGGTCTTATGCTCATGTTGATCTGTCTCATCAAATTTGACATGAATAGACTCATCCATATTATTCTCCCTTTTATTACAAACATTATAAGATTTACAAGGGGATGAATAACCTAGGAAAATTCATTCATCAATATTGACGCTAAATATTTCAAAAATATCTTTAGTGATAATAATAATGACTTTTAATCCAAAAAATCTAATGAAAATAACCTTAGGATTCCTATTGTTCCAAATCCCATAGGGGTCTTCTTCGATAGAGGTATAATTATAAATATATTGATTATATAGTAGGTTGTATTCACAACCTCTTCCCAAAAGTATATAGGTAATTAATATTCTTTTATTATAGACCAAGATTCTCTTGAAATGTTCTATTTATTCTTCCTACAAATCCATTATGACAAGTGGTCCTAGTAGCGGATAAGTTATGACTATATCCAATTTGTGGAAAAAAGATTCAAAGTATTTATTTTCAAACTCACAACCATGGTCACATTTTAAAGTCATATTTATAAGTCCACTTAATTTTTCTAAAGATGTATCATAGTTGTTAAAATAAGAACAAGCTTCACTATTGTGAGCTAAAAAGAATACCCAAGTATGCCTAGAAAATTAATCTACTAGTAAATAATCTTAGTGCATCCCATTTAGATAAGAAATTATGGATGTAAAAAATAAATCCATGTGAACCAATTCAAAAGGTTGAGAAGTTGAAACATAATTATTTGATTTAAAGTAAATATTATGTGGCCTCCATTTTTGGATGGGGATACAGAATTTATCATTTCAGTGCTCACGTTTTGGTAGATATTTGAATAAACCTTTCCTAGTAAGCTTCTTATGTGAGTGAATATTATAGTGGCCTTACCCGCTATTCTAAATCCAAGATTCTTCATTAAAGAATGTCAAGTAGGAATTTTTTTAGAAATAAAAGAATTATGATCAATAGTATAAACATATTCATTACTTAAAGTAGTAAAAAATAAATCATCATTAGAATTAAACAAATTACATTAATTATTTTAAAATTTAACATGAAAACCATAATAACATAATTTTTGAAAGCTAGTCATTTTATACTTCAAACCATAAAAAAAATATTACTCAAGAAATTCTAATAGAATTAGTATTACCAATTTGGCCAAGGCTAATGATTTTACCTTTAACATTGTCACCAAAGGTGACATTACCACCATCAAATTTAATTAGGCTCCTGAAACATGAGTATCATACTATTATATACCTTTCAGAACCATTTTACATGTACAAATAACATTTATAGGAGGTCTTCAAATGGAATTAATATAAAACAATAGTTTATACAAGGAATGATTTTGGTACCTAGATTTATTTGAGTACATAAGTGTTTGTAATCAAGGCTTTAAGAAACCACATTTTTTAAATAGGTCTCTTATAAAAAGTCTATAGATATTAGAAATAAACACATTTTTAGGTCCTATATAAAAACAAAATATAGTATAGATTTCATAATTATATTTAGGTTCAAATGTGCTCTTAACTATTCTTCTCTTTACAGATTGGTATCTTAGACCAGTAACATAATTTTGAGAAATATTATTATTGAGAATCTGTATAAGTTTTTCTCTTCCATTGGTAAACATTTATAAATAATTTTCAAATTGTTCATTGGAATAATTATGTTCAGTATTCTCTATTAAAAACATATCATTCTTCTCATTTCAATAGATAAATGAGATTTAATATTGGAAGTTAAAGAATATTATCTCTTAAGAACATTATATTTATCCTTACGTTAATTAAAAGCATCTTCTTACATTAGGAAATATAAAAACATTTCTTATTGATAAATTTCAGGATAATTTTATTCATTTTTTGAATTATCATCATAAAGAAATGGTAAGATAGTAGATACAACATGTAATTCAAAAAAATTAGTCATTGTGAACATGTTGTATTTGTCATACTTCTCTATAGTAGTAGATTGAATGTCATTGGGGCTATCCTCAGAGCCACTCAAAGATTCATTCATGTATTTCTTAAACCTTTGGTCCTTTTCATCATATCTTTTGGTATTTCAATTTTGGATAGTCATCCTTAACATTTCCTTTGCGCTTTCATTCATAATAGGTGATTTCAATTGCATTAGTACCCCTTTCCAATCTCTCTTCCAATTGCCTTTACTATCATACTTTCATTTATAACCGGGTTTTACGAAAAATTACATTCTTCTATAGAATTTATCAAATCTACTAGCCATATAGGGAATCTCTCCATCACTATCATGTGGTTATTCACTATAAATATGAATTTTAACTTTTATATTTTCTCTTTTCATTTTTTGGGTGCAGTAGATTTGGAAGCTACTGACCTTCTTTTTGGATGATCATCCTCTCCTCTATTGAATTTAAAATTTTCATCACACATTATCAACTTACCAATTAATACCTTTACTGGTAGTTTTCTAATGTCACATTATTCCCTAATTGTAACCTAAGTCCCTCTACATCTTTCAGGAAGACATCTGAGAAGTCTCATGATCTGATCCTTATTGGATACTAGATTTACAAGGGATATCATTGTGTTCATAATTTCTCTAAACCTGAGATACAATTAAAAAATTAATTCATTAGGCTTCATCTTTAAATAATCATAGTTAATATTATATGTTTTCAATCTAATTCCCTTGACATTAGTTGTTCCTTTATGATAAATAGATAAATTATCCCAGATCTCAAATATAGTTTTCTAATAGAATTTCTATTTAATTAATCATCACATAAAGATAAATAAAAGGAAATCATTGATTTTTAATTATTATTATTGTATTGCATAGTAGAATCATCCTAATATTATCTTAGTGTCTTAGTTAACTAATGATTATCCTTAATAGCAGAACATATATCAACACCCATACTTTCAATATACAATTTCATTTCGATATTCCACTAAGAATAAATTTTTACATTGAAAAATAGAGTTCTATTAGTACCTGAACTTTTATATAATCCATTATATAATTAAATCTATAACTAACAGAAATTTAAGATCACAATAACTTAAAAAACCCACATTTGATTTTTTTTGAAAACTATGTTACCAAATCATAGTTATTTGATAGAAAATGATAGTTTGAGAAATTATATCTAGATGTGGTGGGGTGAATTTAGTAAAAAATAAAAAAATATGTTAAAAACATTTTAAAATAAATTCCATTAATTAATTTAAGATATCCTAGTTTATCAAAATATAATATCTCTATATAGAATGACCATTAAAAAGATTTCTCAAATATTTTTTAGGTATCAATTAAAATAATATATAATATTTCATTTACATTTGAAATCAATTTACTCAATAAATATCTTATATAAACAATAATTAAGGTAAACTCTCTTTGTAGTTTATTTTTAATAGTTAAAAACATATTTAGTTTTAATGTATAGAAAATATAGAATAAAACACAAAGAGGAAATGAAAACAAGTGGTTAAGTCTCAATATGAGACATAGTACTCTCCACTTAGTAATCATGTGTAAAAATATGTTTATATAAAAAATTTTGATCCACATCTTGGATAATCTATTGTAATAGTATAATAATTTTTTAGGCTACACAGATACCTCTTCCACAACATTCATTAGAGAAAAAATAAAATAGGATACATAGGACCTCTTCAATAATTATCATGGGGAAAACATGTAAAGATATTATTTGAGAAAATATCAAGTATCTGCCAGATTAAATAATGAGATAGTGTTCATTTATAAAAATAGAGTAAGCACCCACTGCTCATAATGTAAAATTCAAAGAAATAAATGGGGAAAATAATGGAACAAAAGTAAAAAGTTTAGGTCGATATGTTAGGACATACAAGTTTTAAATCATTTAATGTATATTGAGAGGTATCTCGAGTCGAGTTTCTAAAATCTTATATAGAAAAAAGTTTCCTAAACTCCTTTGTTTTATATGATTCACTCTTTTATAGAGGTGTGAAGGAAGGTAGGAACACTACTGGAAAAACAGGTATTTGCGACGGGCTATTTGCGACGGGATCCCGTCGCAAATAGCCCGTTGCGGAAAACGCCGTCGCAACTAAACTTATTTGCGACGGGACCGTCGCTAAAGCCTTTTTTTGCGACGGGCATTCTCCCCGTCGCAAATAGTATTCCGTATTTTTTGTAAAAAACTTTTTAAACAGTTATTGTGACGGGCCCGTCGCAAATACCTTTTGCGACGGGACCCGTCGCAAATAGTTTTTGCGACGGGACCGTCGCAATAACGTTTTTTTTTTAAAATAAAAAAATTAATAATACTAGTATTTGCGACGGGAACCGGGACCCGTCACAAATACTATTCATAGTAATTGCGACGGGACCCGTCGCAAATACTCTTTTTAAAAAAAAATAAAAAATTATTAATAATACTAGTATTTGCGACGGGCATAGTATCCCGTCGCAAATACTATAAAAAAAATAAAAAAAATAAATTATTAATAAATTATTTTAATTAATGTAATAATAGAATTATAATTTACAAATGAAAATAATAAATTATTTTAATTACTATAATAATAGTATAATTATAATTCAAAAATAAAAATAATAGAATATTAATAAATAATTTAATTAATATAATAATATTATAATTATAATTCATAAATAAAAAAAATATTAATAAGTTATTTTAATTAATATAAAAATAATAGAATTATTTTACATTCAAATATTAAAATAATTCAAGTATTACAAAAAAATAATTAAATTATAATATTATAAAATTTTAATATATATATAAAATTTTAATATATATATAAAATTTAATATTATAAAATATAAATATTATTATTATTCATATTAATATTGTTATTTAAAAATATAATATTATTAATATTTTATAATGAGACAGAAACTACGAATAGAAAAAAAAAATTGATTTCACAAATTTTATAATAGAAATACAAACTCTAATCTGTAGGAGGGGGGGGAGGTGGGGGATCTGCAGATGGTGGTGGAGGAAACTCCATCCCTAAAGCATGAGTGAGTCGGCGCATGTACTCCATCTGCTCCTGATGCTGCTGCTGCCACCGACTCGTCTGCTCCTCGTACAGCTGCTGCTGGCGTCGACGCTCCTCCTCATGCTGCTGACGTATCTGCTCCTGCTCCTGTCGGAGGCTCTCTATCTGTGCAGTCTGAGATCGCAACTGCTCCTCATACTGTGTAGAAGAAGATGCACGAGCTCCCCTCGAGCTGGACGCCGACATCGCAGCACTGCCATAATAATCTCCGGGAGTCAGTCGAGAGCCGATACCAACTACCCGGCCCTTCTCGAAGGCATACTGGGTGGCCTGCATCCATGCCGCCTCATCAAACTGACGGGCAGTGGTCTGATCTGATGACTCGGCCTGACTCTCAGGTCGGGCCTGTGCCGCTGCGGCCTCATATGACTCCTATAGTTGCAATTTAAAATTAAAATTGTGAATATATTATATGCAGTTAATTTTTAAACTTGAAAACAAATAATACTGACCACGATGTGATGCTGACGATCACCTCTGAGCTCCCCAGTAGCAGGATCACTATACATCCTCCAATATACGTCGTACTCTGTAATATCGGGGTGCTCGACAGCCTATAAGAATAAAAAATAAACTGTTAATATTTATAGTTATATAAAATATTTATAAATAATGTACGTACCAGATGCTGTCTATGAGTACTGAAAGAACGACTCCCAGCTCGATGAGTCACCTCCTGCCTCCCCCGATTCTGCCTCCCCACCGATGATCTCCTCTGAAAGGCACCACTCAACCAGTGCGCACATAATCCATCCCATACATGGGATGAAATGTACTCTGGTCGGTGTGCTCTACATGACTCCTCAAAATCTGACACTCCTGCTTTCTTCATCGCAGCTTTTCTTAAATTGTGCAAAAACTGACGAAGGCGATCACGCATGGCCACCTCCCATGCCTCGTGGATGGCGTCACGCATGGTATCCTCGATCGGATACCATAAACCCTACAAATAAATCAAAATATCAAGTTAGAAATGAAATAATTTTCAAAATAAAAATTATTTATTTACGTACGTACCAACCAATGGCCGAACATGGCCTGCTGCACATCAATGGGAATCTGCTCCCATGTGGTCCACGGCTGAGAGAAATAGTTGCGCAAAATAGCGCTGCCCTGTCCGACTGCTATATGCGAAAAACTGAAAAAATAATAAACATTTATTATGTGAATAGATTAATGAAATCTTAGTCAAATTCACAGGTTATTACACAGGTTATCACACCTCCGGGTGCGCGGATCAAACCCAAGACGTGGACGTCGCTCGGGGACGGGGTCAGGAATCATCAATCGTGCAAGACCGCGCCCCCTCCGCGTACTCCCTGGAGCGCCTGCAGGCTGAGGGTCATCTGCCAGCAACTCATCCGCATCGAAAGGCAGGTCAGCCTCCGCCAACTCACGAAATGTGGCCTCGTCCATCTGAAACAGAAAATGTTAATATTAGCAAATAATTGATAATTACTATTATATATACATATATATACATATTATGATTGTATATAAATACCATGGAATTCTATAAGTGTTCATCTTCATCATCATCTTCATATATGTCAATGTCATCTTCATATTCCTCCTCAACATCATCGATATCCATTCGAGTTGCAGTTGCTTCATCTCTTACCATTTCAAATTCATGTGTGACATCATTAACATCATCGTCATCACCGACTCTTAAATGTGGGGTGTCGTCATCGATACTCATTTCTCTTTGTAAAAAAGATTGATTTTGAGTACTCTCTTGAAAAACTTCAATTCTTTGCACATCAGTGAAAGCACATTCACTTTGACTAAACTGATTGTCTCGAATTTTGATTTTTATTACACTCCACCAATCAGTCAAGTCTCTTGATGTTGCACAGTACTTTGCATAATAAACTTGATATGCCTGTTGAGCCAATAAGAATGGTTCATTTACTGCGAGAACACTTTTACATTTAATATCGATGATTCGATGAGTCGGATGAACACGCACGCCTCTCTCTGTATCCAACCACCGACATTTGAACATGGTTATGTAATGTTGTCCAAGATAACAGAGTTCAATGATTTCATCAAGTATGCCATAAAAGTCAACTTCATTTTCTCGATGATGAGATCCTCTCAAGCTAACTCCACTGTTCATTGTTTTTTTCGATTCCCCATATGCATGCGTGTGGAATCGAAATACATTCACCACATATGCATTATAAGTTTTAACAAGTTTGGAAGGTGGGTTACTCAATACACAGAGCCGTTTGTCAATTTTATCAGCATGTCGAGACACCTGAAGATTTGTGAAATAATTATCAATATAGTAAACTATACATTGAATGAGTTGCTAAATGATAAAGAATTTATGTTACCAGTTTTTGAAACCACTGAGAGAAATTTTTCAGTCGCCGTTCTTCGAGAGCAGCTGCTGTAATTTGTGGAATTTGTGGAATTTGTTTCTTAATTATTCCTAATTATTACTAATTATTGTTAATTATTCCTAATTATTACTAATTATTGTTAATTATTCCTAATTATTACTAATTATTGGTAATTAATACTAATTATTGGTAATTAATACTAATTATTGGTAATTAATACTAATTATTGGTAATTAATACTAATTATTCCTAATTAATACTAATTATTGGTAATTATTACTAATTATTCCTAATTAATACTAATTATTCCTAATTATTCCTAATTATTGTTAATTATTCCTAATTATTACTAATTATTGTTAATTATTCCTAATTATTACTAATTATTGTTAATTATTCTTAATTATTACTAATTATTGTTAATTATTCCTAATTAATACTAATTATTGGTAATTAATACTAATTATTGGTAATTAACACTAATTATTCCTAATTAATACTAATTATTCCTAATTAATACTAATTATTCCTAATTAATACTAATTATTGGTAATTAATACTAATTATTGGTAATTAATACTAATTATTGGTAATTAATACTAATTATTGGTAATTAATACTAATTATTCCTAATTAATACTAATTATTGGTAATTATTACTAATTATTCCTAATTAATACTAATTATTCCTAATTATTCCTAATTATTGTTAATTATTCCTAATTATTACTAATTATTGTTAATTATTCCTAATTATTACTAATTATTGTTAATTATTCCTAATTATTCCTAATTATTGTTAATTATTCCTAATTATTACTAATTATTGGTAATTAATACTAATTATTGGTAATTAATACTAATTATTGGTAATTAATACTAATTATTCCTAATTAATACTAATTATTCCTAATTAATACTAATTATTGGTAATTATTACTAATTATTCCTAATTATTACTAATTATTCCTAATTATTACTAATTATTGTTAATTATTCCTAATTATTACTAATTATTGTTAATTATTCCTAATTAATACTAATTATTGGTAATTAATACTAATTATTGGTAATTAATACTAATTATTGGTAATTAATACTAATTATTGGTAATTAATACTAATTATTTCTAATTAATACTAATTATTTGTAATTAATACTAATTATTCCTAATTAATACTAATTATTTGTAATTAATACTAATTATTCCTAATTAATACTAATTATTGGTAATTATTACTAATTATTCCTAATTAATACTAATTATTCCTAATTATTCCTAATTATTACTAATTATTGTTAATTATTCCTAATTATTGTTAATTATTCCTAATTATTACTAAGTATTGTTAATTATTCCTAATTATTACGAATTATTGGTAATTAATACTAATTATTGGTAATTAATACTAATTATTGGTAATTAATACTAATTATAGGTAATTAATACTAATTATTGTTAATTATTGGTAATTATTACTAATTATTCTTAATTATTGATAATTATTAGTAATTAAATGAATAATTATCAATAATTAGAAATAATTACCAATAATTACAAATAATAACATTATTAATATATTTTATTATTAATATTAAAATAATATAATTTTCTAATTTATATACAGTTCTTTTTTCATCTGTGCGTTTTCTATCTCCACATACAAATAATACATGTGAAGACAGCAAACACACAGATGAAAAAAGAACTGTATATATATAAAAAATTATATTATTTTAATATTAATAATAAAATAAACTAATAATGTAATAATGTTCTTATTCCTAATTATTGGTATTTATTACTAGTTATTAATATTTATTCTTAATTACTAAAAATTATTACTAATTATTCCTAATTACCATATAAACAATACTTATAATTTAAATTTATTAAGTAATAAAACAATGTAAACATAATTAAATTACAACTAATTAATAATAATAGAAACTAATAAGAAATTAAAAATAAATAAAAAATTAAAATGAAGATAAATACCTTGAAAATTGATCTGTTCTGATCGTTCTTCAAAACTTTAATATCAGCTCCGGAGAAAAAACTTAAACTGGAGAAAAACTCAACTCTAGAAATATAATTCTGAGAGAGAGAGAAGATAAGGAATGAGAATGAAATGAAAAAAACGGATGGGGGTATTTATAGGTTAGATTAGTTGCGACGGGCCCATTTGCGACGGGATTCCCGTCGCAAATAGTATTATTTACGACGGGACCCGTCGCAAATACCTTAGCCAACATTTATTACGGTCAACCGGTAAATAGTTATTTGCGACGGGTCCCGTCGTAAATAATCCTCTGCCGACATAGTATTTGCGACGGGGGAATATTCCCGTCGCAAATACCTTTTACCGCCGCCGGTTATTTGCGACGGGAATATTTCCCCGTCGCAAATAAGTTTCCCGCGATTTGGCGCGCATCGCGGGAAAACTATTTGCGACGGGGAAAGCAATCCCGTCGCAAAAGCCTCCTTATTTGCGACGGGGAAATACCCCCGTCGCAAATAAGTTTTTAACATGACTATTTGCGACGGGATTTATTCCCGTCGCAAATAACCCGTCGCAATTGCTCATTTTTCCCGTAGTGGAACATGCATGTTCTTATCTGGTTCTTGGAATATGGTTCATCTCACTTCACGTGTGAATATGTCTATGTCTTCAACATATATATGTGTGTTCATTATTGGTTTTCAATGTTTTTATTCCTTAAAGAGGGAGCCTACTTCCTATTTTATCAGCAGCATGCATGAGTATCCCTGAGAGAATCTAAATATCCTATATCGTCAAACTCATAGATTAAACATTCTTTAATTCATCTATGTAAAACAATTAATACCAATAATTAAAATAATCTAGACCATTTAATTTGATAATTTATTTGTTAGAAATATTAAATTCTAAATAAATTTAAATACTTGTAGTGGGTATTTATAACTATGGAAATTTTTGGCGGTGTCTTGAACTAGCAGCGAATCTTTTAAAAAGTGATAGTTTCTGGTGGTTAATGAGACTGGAGGACATTAAGACTCCAGCGGTGATTCATTATAATAGAAACTTATGCTGAAGGTGTGACATTCCAAAACTTTTAAAAAATTTAATTTTGGGGTTGAATCATATATGAGAGTGAGCGTTTCCCATACTTAACCAATTTTGGATCCCACCAGTCAGTCATCCAAGGTGGTGACTCATCCTTGATGCTGAGACATTATTTGTAGTGAGACTTCATTAGTGATGACTCAACCTCAACGATGATTCATACATGGACAAATTTATCCATTATTTATTTTAGTATAAAATGATATCATAAATCATAAAGCTCATTAATATCACAGTAATCATAATTTTGTGATTATTAAAATAATTAGGTCAACATCTATCAATCTTATTATTATTTTAAACTAAATTACTATAGGGTCAGATTCTAAATCCCTCAAATAAATTTCATTTAATATTCATAATTAGGGTTCAATTTTTATAATATTTTTGATGAAAACTCACATCATACAATGGAATAAAAAATCCTATGAAAAGAGGAAATAACAAAAGTAAAGGTTTCCTAAAATAACACATAATCAGGTTCCCATATATGGATAAAATTATAAAAAAGATAAATTATAGATATGGAGGATAAATAATAGTGTAAAATCACTAAGAATAATTATGTGGTAAGAGGGGTTATTTTTGTCATTATAGGGGCTTATAACCCCCTCTAAATAGTTTAACTATTGTTATGAGAAACCCCCAGAAAACTATTAGTCTAATATTATTGGAGGAAATTTTCATGATGTGCTAGTATGGTCGGGTGAAAATTAGTGATAGTTATTTTAATGGGGTTTTAAACCCCTTTTAATTCCGCAAAAAATGTTTCAAATAACGAAAAAACATTGGTTGGTTGGAAATCGTTGGTAATCCATTTTTAAACATAATTTTATGGGTAGTTTGAAACCACACCTAATTAATTTTTAAACACTATTTTAGAGGTGGTTGAAAATGGACTATAATTTATTTATTTTAGGGGTGGTTTTAGACGTCCCTAATTTTTTTTGAAATCAAGGCCCGTCGTAATCCCTCCTCCTTAGTATAGGCCTCCCAATGTGAGCCTCAACCCCTATACACCATAGTCCTCCCAACCTCCCCCCCTTTATTGTACACCCCTTAGTCCCCCTAACATGTGTGCCCCTCTACTATGTTGTAACTTGTACTCCATTGTGACCCACCATCCCCTTCCCTAAGTATGAGAAAATCCCTCTTAGAATGTTTGGATGTTGGGCTCCCAGATTACATGCTAGGTGCCCCAACCTCTCCACTAAAAGTATGTTTTGTTTATTTTATGAACATAGTTATATATATATCAATTTTTAATTTTAATCAAATAAATATTATATATAAATAATATATTTCAATATATATATATATATATATTTATGTATTAATATTTATATTATGTATTTATTTATTCATATTATAATAAATCTATATTTTTTTAAGTATATAAATTTATATAAAATATATAATTATATGAGTACATTTGTATTAATGAATATATTTAAATACAGATATTTATATTATTATTAATATATATGTTTATGTATATATATATTTCTCAAAACCATATAAATTATATATTTATATAAAATGAAATGACATTATTGATACATATATATTTAAATACACTTATTTAAAACAAACACACAAACACAAATGTATATTTATATATTTACTTGTAAATAATTATACTTATTTGCAAACACATATACATTAAAACTGGTTTGGGGTATAATATAAATATAAAGGACTCTTTCAGCGGGCTAAAAAACTCTTCTTTCTCAGAAATAACTCTCTTACCCCATAGAATTTTAAGATTTTCAGCCAGTTATGTCCCCCTGGAAGTAGCAGCGGGGGTGATAAGAACTTGGTTAGATTGACCATTCATTTTTGGGTTCTGGGTGTTCAAAAATAGTTGGGCACACAATAATAATTGTTTCTCCCAGGTGGACTAGAATCATTAAAGTCATGGTTGATTCACGCAAAGAACACCTTAATCCCACAAAACTCATTGCTAATGTTGAGTTGTGTTAACATGATGAAAAATATTGGGAATTCATGAAAAGTATTTGAGTTCAATGCATGAGAGAAATATTTTCACACAGTTAATATAAGTGATCATATGAGGGACCCCTCTCCATATTTATAGGATTGGATCCTTATGTTTTATTTATTAACAATTTGATTGTGAGACTTGATATGATAGTTTCTCTACAGAGTGGATATTCTCCCTACACATCAGTTTTTTCCCCGAACCACAACCTTCTGGTCCAAAATTAGTTCTAATTCCAAGGGGTAGAATGTTTTGGTGCTGAAAACCCATCTAAACCATGTAATATGTGATATTTATTATAAAAAAGACTCAATCTAGCACAATGAATCATTTCTAAACAAATAGAGCGAAGGCGTGAAACTTATTCTTATTCTACACAACTCTATATTTCATTGTGAAAATAATTTTCATGAGAAAGGTAATGTTAAAATTCTATATTCTGTGGGATTCCTAGAAGTTACTAGATTTTGAAATGTTGTAAGAATGAAACATTTGGACCAAGCGTGGAACCCTGAACACATGCATGGAAAATAGTTGTGAAATAAAGGTATCCTTATACCATTTCCTTACTCATACTCATCCCAATGAAAAAGGCATGGATAACATGAAACCACATTTAATAGAACACATAGACTTATGTTGAAGAAGAATCCTATTTTGGTTATAAATAGGGCATCACCACCCCATTTGGGGACATATCTATAGAATTTAAAGCATCATCTCCCGATCAAGCCAGACTCTCTTCAAAGACATCATGAAATTTAAAACATCCATGGATTCATGTGACTTCCATCCCATGGGATCTATCATATTCCTGATTTTGTTTGATATGTACTTACCCAACTTCCCTAAAAGGCTAAGTGGTTTCACTATAGATACGCTTCATTCTCAAAACCAAATTTTTCACACGACTATAGAAGTTATGAGACTGAATGCCACAAAGGTTCATACAATGGCCTTATACAAGATCCCATGGTTCATGAAACCCTACCTACACACACACATATATATATTTTTGTGAAAAAACCTCCCGGACCATGACCTTTTACCACATTTTTTGAAAAGTAGTTGAACACATGTTGAGTGCTCTGGTGCCCAACACCTACTCCAACTAACTTGCACCATGCCTCCATCACCTATGTGATATGTATCATCATCCCTCATGTCTCACCAATTAACCTACACTATAGTATTGATAATTATATCACCTCATTATAGTAAGAATATGAATAATAATGTTAGGATCCCATTTTTCCACTAAAACATTGAAATACTTATTCCATACAGAACACAGAGGTTCTTGAGCTTACGCCATGAACCACCCTGAGGTGCATGAGCTCTATACACATAATCCCCAAAGAAGGGATCATCATGGGAAACAAATGTACTTTTCCTTTGTTAACCCCTAATGTTGGATCCTTCTATTATACCTCTAAATTGTTTCCCTAGGTATATGTCCTAAAAATGATTATGTTGTATAATGTAAAACTTCCTAGCCTAGAATCCTAATCGTACAATGTTTATGCTCATGAAAATATACCCAGCACATGACATAAAACTATAGCCTTAGCTTGTGTAAAAATAACATGATTACTTGTGTATGGATTGAATGTGATAAAACCTTATCCCCAGCCATAGGATGTGACTACCATATTGATCGACCACTATGCTTAATCCCTAAACCATCTATCATTGACACTCCTTCAACAACACAAGAATCCTTACTGCATTATGTCAAATTTCTTAGACTGATCTGGTCATATGAAATTAAATTGTGGAATTAAACTATGTGGGTTTTGATCCATGTCTATAAATAGGGTACATAGGATACCTTCATGAGGTTAAATACTAACATCTTGAAAAAACTGAGATACCTCCTGGTGGTCCAATCCCAACACCCAAACATTCCCATAAAATATTCTTATCTTCCCCTCAGAAGACTATAACCTAAATGTGTAATCATATACCCCATGGTAACACATATAACCTGACACACCTATACCCACAAGATGTTAAATTGGTATCCAACCTATCCCTATGAGATGTTAAACATGCGACCCACCTGTTCGCACATGAAGTTAAACATGTGACCCACCTATCTCAAAAAAGTCAAATCTATTATGAATATATCTTCAAAATATGTTAAATTTGTTACCAAACTATCTATAAATTATGTTAAACCTAGTTTATACCTATCCCCATAAGATGTTAAATATATAACCCACTTGTACCCATAAGGCTTTAAAATTGTGACCATCATGTCCCCACAAGATGTTATACCTATGTACCACTTAAAATATCTACCCAATGCAATAAAAATTCGATGTTCAGGGTAAAAAGACTCATATTCCTTACATTGATAGAGTCTACTACCTCGTGACTGACACAAGTTGACTTGGGTTATACACCTATGATTCCTCATATGAGATATGTATCTGACCTCAAAAGGGGATGACATTAGAGATTCCCAACATTCCCAATGATAATAAATATTCATACATTCCTAGAATTACCATATAGTACTACCAAAGTTTTCTTCCCTATAGATACATAAGAATTATAGTTAACTAGGTTCCTCATAGATATGAAATTAGGAATTAGTTTCGCAAACATGACACAAATCTATCAGGGAGACATGGACTGGGAAATGATCTCCATGGAGTAATTCATGGATCGAGGAACCGACATACCATCATCATCTTTCTATTAAAGAGCCGACACCACCAACCATGGTTATTGGAGGTTTCCTTCCTTTGGAAAGTAGGAATTTGTAGCAAGATAAAAGAATGTAACTACTGAAAACAGGCGCCCCAAATGTAGAAATAATCTGAAACAAAAATGTTGAAACTAACATGAAATTATTCTCCTTCAATAGTGAGTATATTAGTAATGTTGGGAACTAGCAGATTTATGCATGAACAGATCTAGATATCTGGCACTATGCCCCTACCAAATAGATGGTGGGACTAATTGAAAACTATTCTCCTATAACTGTTGTAAAATGAATATTTTTTGGCCATCCATGATCTTATACAACATCAATGTAGATCCTCCATCCACCATGAAGAAGAAATAATTAAATTAGGCTTGTTGGTCATCACCATCATGGTGTTTTTACTAATGTTTGGATCTGTATATCCATATGACTCAAGCCACAGGGAACGCATGATGAACCACCACCAATAGGCAAGGGGGATGGGTGACTAACAATATGGAAATCCCACACCACTACACACAATCCACATAGGCCACTTATTCCACAACTAATAGGTGCACTCATCCCATTTCCTCTTCTAATCTCATCCAACATAGGGTCTTCAATGCCATTTATCATCATTATAATAAATAATGGGTAATTCCTACTATGTTTACGAATTGAAAACAATTAGAGACCATGGAACCATGCCAACACCACCACCCATGATTTCCACAATGGTGGAAAGCCCCCCAATTAATGATGAAGACGAATTTGAGGATCCTATCCCTTGAATTATTAAACAAATTTTCACTAATTACAAACAAATAGGGGATATTCAAGTCACAACTATAGTAACCAATACCCAAGATCTCCTAGAGAGGGAATGTACCTAGCAATGCCGATGATACCAATCAGCTCTATAGACCAAAGAGAAGTTTTATGCCACCCCTTATTTTCCATCCATGTTCTAGAAACCTCGATGTTGATGAGAGGGGTAGGCCATAACCCCTAGTAGTTAGGATGATTCTTCCCCAACTCCCTTATCCCTAGACACTTCTGACAGACCTTATCATCCCCCTGAAATTGTTCTGTGAGGCACCAATATTTCCTACCTAGGGCCGAGACCCCAACTTCCTAATTAATAGGCTGCGTTGAATCTCTATATTGTTGGAACTATTGAAATCCATCACGGGCCATCCCATGATGAAGAATTTAACTGGTTGGGTCCTCTATGCACCAAATACATTACCTTAACTGAAGATTAATCCTGAGGTAGGAGGATAAATAACTCCCCAAAATGTCATGCCCATGGCACTGACCGAATTATGTGAGGAAAGAATCTAAGTGGTTTCCATTTTCTCCCATTGAACGAACTTCATCACATTCAAAGATATGACCATGGGAAGCATCATTTCACTATATATTTCTCAGAATCAAATACAATAGATAACTCAATGAAGGAGCCTTCACCTCCACTTCCAGATGTGGGGGGTGAAATCCCGTCAACTGAGGCTAACAATCCCTAAAGCCTAGTTCCATGAAATCAATAAATCATTCCATAAATAACTATAAGTAGAGGAATTTTTGGCCTCTTTTCATGGGATCATAGTGTATAAATATCTACCACCATTAGACTCCCTAAAATAAAACTCCACACTAGAAGTGGGAGACATATAGAGGAGTGTATTGATGCCCTCAAATGATGGTGAGAACTTCGCTGATCCCCAGAGAGCTGTTTCCACTCTCAATCATAAGGAAGTTATAGAAACATCAAACTATATAGACAAGGCATTGAGTTTAGACATAATTCCAAAATATATCCCAATATTATATGGATGGTGGCCAGTGAAATACCCAACATCCCATAAATTTAGTAACAAAGAATGTTTGTATCAGTGCCACATCCATTTTCCAAACCATCACTAGTTGGGATTTTGGTAGATTAGGAACAAGATCATTGTTTCCGATGCTTTCCGCTGGGGCGTGCGTGTATCTGTCATGTAGAGGACGTGCGTCTATGGCCCCACATTCCCACATTCCAAAGGCGGGTAAAATTCATTCCTTGTTCAGGGAAATCTTCTCCTTGATCGAAACGGGGTGATGGGATATCTGTTCCCCCTTCCGTGGATTCATCCTCGTAGCTCATCACCTAGTCCAGGTCTCCCTCATATATTTAATACGTTGTTCGTGAATCTCATCCTGGTGCCATATCTTCATAGACACCGGTTAATTATTCCATTTCTGTCTGGACCTTCCAAGGGGTCTAATCCGGGTAGAAACATTTGGTTTGGAGAGTATTCACGTTGAGGCATCACTGGCATGTATTGACATTGGGATTCTTGCATTTCTATCTTATGTCCCATATTATAGGGCTTCTCAAGGGCGCGGAACCCTGAGTCATCCCACATCGAACGCGAGGAACCATATGCCATTGGCATGTATCTGAGATTTTCCTCAGCTTCCCATGTTTAACACAGGGTGTTCTGCAAGTTTAACATCTAGTGGGGACAGATCAGAATGATCAGAACACTGATTATAGTGGATCTGATTGAGGGAACCCCAGGAGGGAACACCGATATTGGGGCCAACACGTGGGCAGATTCCTGAATGTCGTGTAGGGGAATGAAATGGCATGTTCTCACCAAGATGTGGCGGCCTAGGTAAGGATCAAGATGGGTGATGAAAGGTTTTGGACTTAATCTTGGAAGAGACTTCCTACGTATCCTTGTGGCAGGGAATCAAAGTCTGTGTAGTTCGATGGGGCAATGGGACGCCTAGTGAGGCGACCCGTGAGAATGGATGCATGGAGGGGACCAAGAGGAAGTGGAACCTCCATGTTAGGTCATGATATTCCCGAGACACATGGGCTTAAGGGAGAGATCAGGATGGGATGAGGGTGATGGGGTTGAATCTCATGGAGGCTTCCTACGTATCCCCGTGGCGGGGAATCAAAGACCACGTAGTTCAGGTATACAGTTTAACGTCATGCGGGACGTGGATGATCTTAACATGGAGGAATGATCGGGTGTTGGGCTTGAACCTCGAGGATGATACCTACGTACCATGCCTTAGCACAGATCAAAGTCCACGTAGTTCGGGTTGGATTGGGGATTACGCTCTGAGATGTCCCATGGTGTTGGTGAACCGATGTGAAGGAGGTCGGAACAACCGGGTGTTGGGCTTGAACCTCGGGGAGGCAACCTATGTACCATGCCTTAGCACGGATCAAAGTCCACGTAGTTCAGTATGTGTAGTTTAACATCGTGCAAGACGGGGGGGGTGCAGTTTAACGTCATGCAGGATGAGTATGCCATGATCAATACTTTCTCTAATCCCATGTGAGTGATGCTCGGTGTGAGAAACAAGAGGTTTCAAGGACCCGGCGATCACGTCACGAAAGGTGCGTCCGTGGGAAGTGGAATGGGGCTTAGGCTCAAGGCTTCCCAAAGAGGAAACAAGGGCTTAAGCATTGGTTCGTGGCCCAATGTGGAAATAGGGGCTTACAAATTGGTTTGAGGCCCAGGGAGATGAAGATTACGACTTAATCTTGGGTGGAGGCCCGACAGTGACAAAGCCCAAAGGGAGAGGAAATGGTGAGAAATGCCCCTTCCCCATTTTAACTCTTGGACTTTGGCATCGGGGAAGTACGAGGGTGCATGGGTGATACCTCCTGGAAGAAAGGCTAGGGGCTTATGCCATGGTGGCTACCCTTCCCCTGTGGACCAACGCTGCCCCAACAAGGAGGATATCATCCCCTGTGAGGGGTGATCCCATCCCCGTGGAGACCGGTGGGTGTAGAGAGTGACCGAGTTGGGGAACACCACATAGGATGCGTGGGGGGCATGTCACAGTCTAACATCGTGTGTTGAGGACGAGGGTTCTTGGAAGTTTAACGTCCAACAGCTCGGATGAGGTGGGATCACTCCAACCCCTAGGACTTACATAACTGGTACCCTATGAACCTTGTTGAAGGGGGGCACCGACAATGCCGTTGTTGGGGGGGGGTGTTGTGGAGTGATCCACTTGGGGGGGCACGTTAGCTTCGCTATGCGAAGAAGCAATAGTCGTTAGCGTTCCTATGTGAAGGTTCATGTGGCGAAGCAACGCAACTGGAAGAGTCACCCAAGGGACCTTGAGGTTACTTCTTACGAGCCTAGAAGGCCGCATGGGAAAACACGACATGGCGTATATCCCCGGGGCGTGACTCGTGAATGGAATCCATAAAGAGAACATCAGGTTTCCAGGCAAAGGGGGTACCTAGGGAGCACCAAGGTGAGGAGTCTTAGGGATTGTGCATAAAAGAAATGGTTGGCACACAAAACACCGGGATGACGCATAATTGGGGTAGAGGTCTTGTGAGCGACTATTATGATTGCACGCAAGGGATATGAATTGTGAGCAAGTGGCAGAGGCCATACAAAAAGGTAAGGTCAAACCCAATGAAAGGGATTGCATGCAATTGGACCGTTTTGCATGTGGTGAAAGGAATTGCGTGTGAGGGAGGCATCCTGAAGGGCTTGGAATTCTGTTAAAGCTAGAGGGATCACTCACAAAGGAGGATCCTTAGGGTGAGGTGGAGTGAAAAGGATCAGTACATGAAGGAAATCTTGTGATCACAGAAATCCGATTTCACACACGAGTGTCGGTTCAAATTCCTCAAACCCGAAATGGAAGGGGTATCTTTCTATTTATAGGCTTCCTGTGGCACAAAATTCAAGGTGGAATGCCAAAATTTCGCACCGGAGGTAGCCACGCAAAATGTTAGTCGCGCGGGGTGTGGGCGTGAAATTATTTCATGCCTGCACAGGGGACCTATCATGAATCCCGAACCCCTTACGCCCAACACCATTTTTTTACACGCATTCCCCATTTTTCCGTGAAACACTTCAGGGCTCTCAGGACCGGGTCTTCAGGTCCAAATATGACATCGCTTTGTCATTTCGAAACCACCTCCAGTACTTAAGATTATTTCTATGTCTACAAATTCCCCCCCTCGGAATTGGATCGACGAGGGGTCGCAATGATCGGATTCCGAGGGAAACCCCGTAGTGTTGGGCTTCGGGAGTCTCCTACGCAGAAAAAATGGTGTGGCATGAAAAACTCCACTAGGCACAGAATCTTCTTTTTTCATGGTGCAGAACCCATGCCTCACCTATAAAAGCGGCCATGGGTCCCATGCTCCGTACACAACTTTCTCGCGCGATAGGCTCTGAGCTCTTGTGCGCGAAATTGCTTCTGCGCTAGTGCATAAACTGCCTCGGTAGCATGTAATTTCACCATGTTTTGGCCATATCTTACACAAAAACCCAGGATTTTTCGCGCCAGCCTCTTAGATTTCACACCAAGCTCCCCGATTTCGTGCAGCCCTCCCAGATTCTGCGGAACACTCCCGAAACACTTGGTTGGAAAAAGATGGCCGCAAACCAAGTTGATGAGGGTGAAACCGCTACCCACAGAGTTGAAATGGCTACGAACGAGGAAGTTTATGTTGCAAAGAGAATTGTCTCCAATAACCACACCGTCTTTGACATGTTAACCCCCAGCCAGAAGGAGTATGCCTTGTCCAATAATCATCTGCTATGGAACTTTGGTATTCTGGAGGAGGTCCCTATGCCGGGAATTGAGGTAGATACGCCGCGGTTGGGGGTGACTCGTGAGGACAACCTCCCTCACTACAAAATCACCAAAAATTGTAATCCTTCCAGAAAAACGTGGAATATGGATGTATATGTCCTGAAATTGAGGACTAGGACCATTACTAGGGGTGATCCTGTTGTGGAGAATTCTCCATCCCTCTATGCAAGCAGTTTCCGTCAGAGCATTACTGACAAGATCAAGTGATGGCTGTTGGACTAGGATCTGCGGTCTGGAGGCAACTTTACCAGTGATTGGGTCTGGGCGTACTGGGTCCACCATACATGTGACCAATTTGGGGCCGATCTGTGGCAGATTGGTCTGTTTGAGGTGGTGTGGACATCGCAGTTTCAATTCCACTACTAGGCTAAGCTCGGGCTGGAGCTGTTCTCCCGGTGGTCCCCTGACACCAACACATTCCATATTCACCATGGGGAAGTCGGCATCAGTCTCTGGGACGTCCACTGCATTGGGGGTATCCAACTGGAGGGTCATCAGTATGATGAGTTCCTTCCTCCGACGAACACCTGGGGAGACAGATCAAGGACCCCCATGCTGACGTGGCACCTTCTGGAGCTGGCCAAGGAGAGGATTGGGGTCAAGGACTTCCAGAAGGGCATCGCGTACAAGGACAAGTTCAGCCTGTTCCTAGAGAAGAATCCGGAGGTCAAGAATCCCAGGCAGGGAAAATGATGTCCAACCGCGGCTCAGAGGAGGAAGAACAGATCATACTGGAGGGTCCTAGAAGCGGGGCACTACCAGTCATGGGGATATAACATACATGAGGCCTGGGACCCGAACGTTCGGTATGCCGGATTCCTTGACTCATTCGAGAGTGGGTGGCTCTTGCCGGTGAGGGACGTAAGGATGGGTGTCCGTCGAGTGACTTTGGTGATAGAGGGCACCATGGCCGCCAAAAAGAGGTTCAATATGGGGGTTCCCGTGCTGGCTCGGCTATACGCCATCTTGGGACACATCTCAAGAGGGGTATAACCTAGGTAAGTATACGGCCCCTTCCAGATTTTCCATGGCTGGGCCGCGGATCACTATAGCGGATATACGTTCCAAAATTCCATCCATCCACCGGGCAACGGTCTGCGACCCTCTCTCCTAAACATAGCCAGGGTCGCGCCGATGACGCTCAGTGAGGAGGGAGTGAGGATCAGAATTGCTAACTGTGCCGACATTACCTTCATCCCATTCCCCACCCCAACTGGACAGATTGTAGACAATATGCAAGGCTCACGGGATTAGCAAGAGTACTTCCAGATCATCAAAGGTGGGGTACCTATTTCTCGGATTGAAGGGAAGATTTTCTGTGAGCCTTACGTACCATCCCGGTTCTCTTGGTATTTTGGATGCCTCTAGCGAATACCAAAGAGAGTATTCCCAGATGTCCGGGAGGAGAGGCATCCCTGTGTTCTTCGTCAGCTGTGGCTGATGTTCACGACGTTCGGCTCTGGCGACACCATCACCTTTCCTCCCATCAGAGTTTATTCTGGCTTCTAAACCAAATATGTCGAACACTAGGCCATTGCGTACACTATGGGGCTTTTGTGGAAATGAGTTAGAAAACTGGAGACTACCCGCGTGTAACCCAGGCGGTGGGAGAGAAGGCAGGGTGCTACTATATCGGAAAGATTAGGGGCGCATCAGGCAGCGAGGCCTACGCAGGCTGAGACCTCAGCAGCGGGAGCATCGCATGGTGTGGCCACCGAACTTCTCAGGAAGCATATCAGATATCTGCTTCAACCTTCCCATGATGCAATCTTCCAAGCACTATGGTCATCCTGGCTAACCCTGCGGCAATCGTTGAGTACCGAAGCCCTCTGGAAGAGATATTGTGTGATGGAATTTAACTGACATAGGTCGGGCTTGTCCAGATTTCTGACAGAGTAAACGTCCATCGGTGGCAAGCATATCTAATGTCCATGGACACGTACGCACGCCAACGGGGTTAGCGTGTGGAGCCACCTTTCCTGGTGAAAGTGATGCTCAGCCAGGAGCATGATCTGGAAAGGATTCCACCGGGGGAAGAAGAAATTGATGGCGAGTCAGAGAGCAAAGAAGCAGGAGAGGAAGTAGAAGGAGAAGGGGAAGATGAAGGAGAAGGAGAAGGGGATCCTGAAGGTGAGGAATTGCAAGGGGCATCCCACTAGGGGAGTCTTCGGGAAAACGGCGAGATCGTCGGCTTCAATATAGACATAACCGAGCTCCTCGAGGTATTCTTCAACACTCATCAATCCTTTTATTCTCTTCCCTATGAAATCCTAACTCATCTTCCTGATCTTACTCAGGAGCACATCGGCGCTGACCAAGAGTCTCCAGATGAAGGAGGGGAGGAATCGTCAATAGGGCCACGCGGGGCACCGACACCCATTATTGAGCTGATGGGTGCTAAGGTATCTCCTATAATGACAGCTTTGGCAGCGGCCAGAGAACCAGAAGCTGAACCCTTGGATTCGTGTAAGTCCCTCACTTCTATTCTGGTAATCACCATTGGAGGACTCAACTGACTAGGGGGATTCCTATCTGTGTAGAGATCGTGGCATTGGGGGCCCGTCGGGCTACTGTGCCTAGACCATCCATGAGCGTGACAATGAAATGCACACTACCCTGCTCATAACATACCTCCCAAATGGAGTTAGCTCCAGCTATCAGTGAACAAGGAGTGGAAGATATCGGTGGTGCCACCGTCAGGGCAGAGCTGGAGGTTGATGAGGGTGCCACCAGGATCGAGGGGAGAGAGGAAGGTCACCCAGATGTTGAGGAGCCTATTCCCCTAGAATAAATCCTTGAGGAGGACCCTGCCACTACTTTGTTGGATGTCTTCCCTATCTACCGGCCCGTTGATCCCAATGAAATTGACGACTTTGATTTGGAATTGGTCGAGGAGAGCCGGATGATGCGGCGCAAGGAATGGAAGTGCATCCGGTGTTTTCTCAATCAGCCTTAAACGGAATGGTTGAAGCAGATGAGATCACTCCAAACCTGGCTGCATTTCCAGTGCACTCAAGGGGAAGATGCTCATCACCTTCATCTGACAGTCTGTGATTATATGGCCGAGAAGATTCGTGAGAACAGCTAGTGCTTCAATGTTACTCAGTGTCGGGAGGAGTCGGGGAGCACCCGAGCATTTCTGCGGGTGGAGCAATAGGGCCAACGCCTTGAGGAGAAAGCGAAAGCACAATAGATATTCATCGCGAACTGATCTGAACTCGTGGAGAATTTGAGGTCCCAGTTGGTAGATGCCCAAGACCAACTCATAGAAGCGAGTCACCAGATCACCGAGCTCCAAGGTGAATAGGCGTGGGCACAGGCCATGGCCAGCGAAATGCTCCCCGTGGCCACCGATGAGGAGAGGGTCCTCAGGGGATGAGAGGCAGTCCTGGAGGCCACCAGCCAGAAGGTAGCAGCGTTGGAAAGATCTATCCTAAACGCTGATCCCTAAGGGCCCTGTTTTGGCCAATCCTATAAAATTATCTCTCTCTACTGCTTCTTGCACCTTTTTGAACTTTATGTGTGAGAAAATTTATTTACTCACCCCTTTGCTTAACATACTTGTCACTTTGGTTTAACATGCTCAACCATACTTGCAATACAGATAATAACCCATCCCTAAGCTCACATGTGCCATGAGAAACATAGGAGGCTCGTATTATTACTTCGTTTTATTGTGGGATCTTCAACCAAGCTTCGGGCATTCGAAATTCGAACCTGGATTTCCGAGGAGAAGAGGGAGGCCCGATCAAAGGGGATAGGACCTCAGACCTATCGATGTATCATCTTCTCAATGTGCTCTAGCACATGAGCAGGGCAATGCCAGGGGCATTGGAATAAGTTCGAACATTGGGGAATGAAAAAATATGAATCACGTTACCTGAATTCAGAACACTATGGGAGATGCGTGACAATAAGGGACAACTGTTGACCATGGAGGAAACAAAGTATCCCTACTGCATTATCCAGAAATTGGGAAAACAAATGTGGGTCAACCGCTGACCATGTTCGCATCATGAGACCTATCTCAAATGCTATCCATCAGTTCTCCGGAACGTTGGCCCTGGACAGCAGGCGGACCATAGTTCAATCATCCATATTGTTACAGCAGGCGGACCACAGGTCAATCATCCATATTGTTATAGCGGGTGGACCGCATGAAAATCATCCATACTGTTAGGGGGTCCCTTCAAACGTGAAAGAGAACGAGGATCCGAATAAATGGGCACACAAAGCGTGGAAAGCGAAATGGTGGTATGTTCTCATAAAATACAACACTCCCAAAAGTACGCCACTGTGGTTGAGACACATTAGGTGGGAACATTAATCTGATCATGGATCATTCCCACGTTTTTTGATAGGACCTCTCTGATGATGGAATTACCGCTTCCCAATGTCATCATGGGGATCTCGAACATGTTCGGGGAAAATGTTGCAGTTACACAACTCCCCAAGGGGTCAGTTCAAGGGGCTGATGGTGGGGAAAAAGATGGGATCTGTGATTCCCGATGTTGGAACCGAGACAAAATGTCTGGGTGTTCCTACGTATCTCATAAGGATGAGAATCAAGCCACACATAGTTCTTCAGAGATAGTTTAAAGTCATGCAGGATGATAAGAAGCTGTGTCAGTGTACACCCTACCAAAAACTACTAATCCCATTGAGTCATACTCAATGTGGGAATCAAGAAGTAGCGGTGGGACTTCCTCAACATAATTAAGAGCACGTTAGGGAAAAGGGGCGCTCGACAGATGTCAGCCCAATGATGCCAACCCATTCACGTAGCACATATAGATGCGTGAAGAGGTAGAGCCGAGTATGTCGGAATTCCACTTGAACATGAGGGAGTAGAAATGTGTGAATCATGACGCTCAAAATCTGGAACCCGATGATAGCAGCATGGCGATGAAGAATGACTGTTGACCGTGGAGGAAACACAGCATCTACATCGCATTAGCCTGTAATGGAGGCATACAAATGAGGGGCGACCGCTGACCGTGTTTGTGACATGGGACCTAAATCAAAATGAATTTCAGCAGTTCTCTGTAAAATTGTCCCAAGACATCAGCTGGACCATAGGTCAATCAACCATATTGTTATAGTAGGTATACCATAGGTCAATCACCCATAATGTTATAGCAGGCGGACCATAGTTCAATCACCTATACTTTTACAACAGGCGGACCACAGGTCAACCATCCATACTGTTAGTGGATTCCATCAAACATGATCAAGGATGAGGATCCAAGTAGAGAGCTCATGAATCTTGGACATGGAATGAGGGGAATGTCCCCACGGAAACCCCACACCTCGAGCTCTTTGTCAAAATGCATCTTAATACGACAACGAGATGTGTTAGATAGAGGGAGTCAAGTCTCTTACCTTAGTGAGATCTTAATTTAGGGTCATAGAACTTGGACCATGGATGGTAGGAAATTTGGGATACACATAGTGGGGTAACTCATACAACCTGATGTGAACGAGGATGAGACCCATTCCATCAGGCATTTTCCAGGGGTTTTAGTTCAAGAGACCGAAAATGAGGATTGAGTTGGGCCCGCAGGGAAGTGCCCAGGTGTTCCTACGTATCCCATAAGGATGGGAATCAAGATACATGTAGTTCTTGGAAGGATCTTAGTTTAAGGTCTTAGAGCTCAGACCGGGATGACCACACGGGACACATGGTAATGTGACTATGAAACCCGCCGTGAATGGGGGCATGAACCCAAATTACCATGTGTTCCTAGGGGAAGTGCTCAGGTCGGGGGACCAAACACGACAGTTAGCTGGGCCTGTAGGGAAGTGCCCGGGCATTCCTGCGTATCCCATAGGGATGGGAATCAAGCTAAACCTAGTTCTGGAAGTCAGGACGGTACGATAAGGTACCATCACCGAGGATGAAAGGGGCGTACGGGTCTAGCCTAGCACTAAAAGAAGTGGCATTTGATGTATCTTGGTTGTCCTTTTTGGTGAATGGTTTTTCTTTGTGATGTGACAGGCCTAGGGGAGGAAATCCTGGAATCTTCACAAGAATCAAGCCATATACAGGTGTTGAAAAATGGTATGGTGAACGACCAATACCCAACGTGATGTCCTCTATGACGAGGTTGTCACAATGCAGTGTCGTTTTTC
Source organism: Viscum album (assembly GCA_963277665.1). Lineage (NCBI taxonomy): Eukaryota > Viridiplantae > Streptophyta > Magnoliopsida > Santalales > Viscaceae > Viscum > Viscum album. The sequence continues at coordinate 341,704,653 of OY728167.1, forward strand.
GTCGTGCAGCCAGGACGATATTATCATAGTTTAGGGTCATGTGATTGGACCCAACAACACAGTTTAAGGTCATATGTCTTGGACCCGAGAAATGTGTGTGACGGGATAAAAACATACCTGACGCGAATGTGGACGAGGTCCAGATCATCACTGCATGCACCTCTGGGAAAGGCACCTCGGGATAAGAGGCCGGCGAGGGTCCGGAGATAAAGGGGCAGTAGAAATGATCTCCCAGCGTAGATGGACCCCAATGTGTGATTTTCAGGTGATTCCGCGTATTCGATAGGGATGGGGATCAAGTCGCTCATATCTCTTAATGAAGATCTTAGTTTATGGTCTTAGAGTTCGGACCATGGGAGACCTGAAGGACACTGTATTGCAGCCTTGTCCCCCTGGCGTGCGGAGGTGCACTCAGGGATAGTGATAGGTGTGTCGAGATTCCGCTCGGACATGATGGAGTGGAACATAATGTGAATTATGCAACCAACATTCAGGGCCTACAGGGGCTGGCGTGGCGACGAAGGATTAATTCTGACCATGTTCGTAACACCGCATCCTGTCACGTTAGCATGATGTGGGGACAAAAAAATGAGCATAGACTGCTGACCAGGTTTGCAACGCAGGATTTGTATCAATTTGTTGTCTGAAACCCTCGGGGGCATTGGCCCATAATGGTAGGAGAGCTCTTAGGCGTGGTATCCATACCATTTTTGGGGGTCCCTCCGGGTGTAAAAGATGATGAGAGACCAAAATGAAGGGGAACATGAAGCTTGACAAGTGGATGAAAGCTCACCCAGGTTGAATCTGACACTCCAGGTCCTAGACTAGAGTACTCTTAAACACATCGGCAAACCGCTGTAAAGGGTCAAGGGGGGCTCAACCTGAGAGGGGCCGGTTTGGAAATAGGGGTATATAAAGAGGGACGCAGGACTCTCCGGAGGACGTAAATGGCGTGGTCCTGATAAAACCCAACATGAATGAGGACATAGCCCCATACCACAACATATATTCCTCTCCCTACGAAATCCTAGGTCAAGGGGCCCATTGAATGGAGAAATCCCTAAAAATGTGGGGGTGGACCCAAAATTGCAATGTTTAGGTGGTTCTACGTATCCCATAAGGATGGGAATCAAGCCATATGAAGTTCCTAAAGATACAGTTTCATGTCATGCTAGACAAAGATGCAGTTTACGGTCATAACAGACTGTAATCCTGTTTTAGGTCATAGGGGACCGTAAGCAGCCTTAGGGTCGTGCCAGGTCCAACAGTTTAGGTTCATTCCGGACCTAACAGTTTAGGGTCATTCCGGACCTTAGTCCTATTTATGTTCAAAGGGGACCCATAGTTTAAGGTCATGTGGGACCCTCAGAGAGGGTCAGGAAAAATATTGCTTAAGGAACCTGGCATTATTGGGAGGAGTTATACGCTCACCATCCATGGTCACCAGGGAGTATGCACCATTGGGATAAACCTTGTAAACAACAAAAGGTCCTTCCCATTTGGGCACCAACTTGGGTGGCTTCCTGCCGGAGATCATTGGTGCCTTGAGGGCCATCACCAAGTCTCCTTGCAGGAAGGAGCAGAGACAAACCTTCTTGTTGAATGCCGGATCCATCCATCTCTAATGCCTTTCTAGGTTGTACAGAGCACGAAGACTATTCTCGTCCGGTGCTTCTAATTTAGCTAGACGGATCTCAACCGCCCTATCTGGTGTTTTCTGGTCATAGACGACTGTGTGCAATGAGGGCAACTGAATCTCAATGAGTAGGAAAACCTCAGTTCCGTACACCAGCGAATATGGGGTCACCTGGGTGGAGTTATGAGTCGTTGTCTGATAATCCCAGACGGAGTTGGGGAGCTTATCCCGCCAACTTTTCTTGTTCTGGCCAACCATCTTCTGCAGAATGTTAGAGATGGTTTTGTTTAATACCTCAATCTATCCATTTTCTTGTGCATGATAGCGAGAGGAATGGTTGGAGCGGATATTGTACTTGGTGTAAAAAAATTTCAGTTCAACTGCTCAGAATATGGTGCTGTTATCAGTGAGGACAGTGTGAGGTACTCCAAATCGATAGATGATATTGGGGCTCACGAAGTCACCGATAGAACAGGCTTTGACTTCCCTGAGCGGAATATCCTCGTCCCACTTGGAAAAGAAATATGTAGCGGTTAGAATGAACTGACATTGGCAAGCCATTATAGGAGGGTATAGTCCTAAGACATCCAACCCCCAGGCTGCAAAGGGCCAAGAATACTTGGTAGTGTGGAGAAGCTCCGGAGGCCGATGCACAAATTTAGCATGAACGTGGCATACATGGAACCTCTTGGTAAACTCAATGAAGTAATGGATCATAGAGTGCCAAAAATACCCTAATCTCCAGATATATTGAGATAGTTTCGATCCATCCTGATGGGAACCGTAAGAACCGGTGTGATCCTCTAGTATGACTTGTGGAATCTCAACTCCCTGAATGCAACAGAGGAGAATAACATCAAATCCACATTTATAGAGGATCTGCTCAAGGCTGGGACCACTATGGAGAGTAAACTGTAACCTGCGACATTGTATTCACTCACGCCCAGCTCGGTCTGATGGGAGATTATAGTGTTAGAGGTATTGGACCATGGGTTCCCTCCAATCAGGAATCATTTCGATCACCGCATCTGGGGGATCCAAGGTTCATGACGAGGAGGTTCTGGCGGTAAGATGGCTTACCTGGGGGCCATGACCACCATCCGGGATGACAGGAGCAATGACCCTCTGATGGGCCACATGGATAATTAAGTCGTCCTGTTCGGGATCTGCAAGTGATGCAGCCAGACTGGCCAAAGCATCTGCTCGACCATTCTGTGACCGAGGGACATGGATAACCTCTGGCCGGGAAGGGAACTGAGCCATCAGCTAGAGAGTGTACTCTAAAAATGGTATGATCTATAGCTTCCAAAAAATATAGTCACCATTAACTTGCTTAATAACTAGCACGGAGTCCCCTTTCACACACAAATGGGGCATTTCGATCTCAAGGGCTAGCTCAAGACCAGTAATAAGAGCTTGATACTCAACCTCATTGTTGGTGCAACCTTCTTACAACAGAAATGAGTAAGGTAGAATGGATTGCGCCTGTGTAATGAAGACAACACCCAGACCCACTTTGTTGATCCTAGGATCGTTGAGTCTGTTACCGGTGGGGCTCCGGGTGAATCCTTCGAAGTGCAATTGACAAAATGGGACGACCTGATCGAATGAGAGGATTACGTCATCAGGAAAATCCAAGTCCAAGAACTGGTTTGTAGAGGTTGGATGGGAAGACAGGAAGTCTGCCAATGTCTGTACCTTGATGGCCTTCTAATGCACGAACCTGATGTCGAACTGCTGGAGAATCACCGCCCACTGGGCTAGTCAGCCAGTCAATATTGGATGGCTCAAGATGTACTTCAACAGGTATACCTGAGAGATCATCTGTACCTTGTGGTGTTGCAGGTAATTCCGGAATTTCTTCATGGTGAATATGAGCGCAAGACATCTCTTCTTGATGGGGGAATATCTGACCTTCATATCAAGGAAAATGTGACTGAGGTAGTAGAGGTTGTTCTCTTTCCCCTCATTGTTCTTTTGGGTGAGTAGGGCACTGAGGGACCATTCCAGGGTGGCAACATAGAGAATCAGCGGCTTCCCAGAGACGGGTGGAATCATGACCGGAGGCTGAAGCAGATACTGCTTGATTTCCTCAAAGGCGGTCCGACACTCTTTATCCCATTCTTAGGAAGTTCCCTTCTTCATGAGCTGAGAAAAGGGATTACACTTTCCGGAAAGATTTGTAATGAATTGGCATATGTAGTCAAAGTGGCCTTGGAGGCCTCGAAGCTCCCGAATACTACTTAGGGGAGGCATCTAGCTGATGGATTTGATCTTTTCTGGGTCGATCTCGATGCCCCGGTACCTGACAATGAAGCCAAGAAACTTGTAGAAGGTGACTCCGAAATCACACTTTAATGGGTTCATCTTTAGGTGACGGGAATGGAGGAAGTCAAACACTTTCTCATGGTTCTTGATATAGTCCTGGAACTGGAGAGATTTGACCACCTGATCATTCACATAGAATTCCACCAACATTCCCAGGATCGGATTGAATATGCGATGCATGGCCCCCTGATAGGTGGCACCCGCATTCTTCAGGATGAAGGGAATAACCTAGTAACAAAAATTACCTTGGGAAACTCTAAAAGATATGGACTCATCATCCTCAGGGGACATTTGGATCTGATTGTACCCGGAGTAACCATCCATGAAGGAGAGGTATTGGAATCTAGTCGTAGCATTGATCAGCAATTCTATCACTGGGAGGGGAAAACCGTCCTTCGGACAGTGATGATTGAGATCTCAGAAGTCGGTGCAGACTCTGATCTATCCATTCTTCATCTTGACTGGAACAATGTTGGATATCCACTTGGGATACTGTAACTCCTTAAAAAAGTTTTCTTTGATGATCTTATCAACTTCGGCCTCAACCATGGCGTCGTGGGAAGGGTGCATCTTTCTGGGAGGCTGCTTGAACTCGCGATGATTTACCGGAAGAACGAGACGGTGAATGGCTACACGAGGATCTAATCCTGGCATATCGTTGTAACTCTAGGAAAACACATCACAATGCTGTTTGAGGAAGTCCACGTACTACTGCTGATCCTCGGGGGACATGGAGGCACTGATCAACGTGGGTCTCAGGTCTGCCTCACTTCTGAGGGTTACCTGCACCAGTTAATCAACTGTGGCTGAGACACCTTCCTTAAAGGTAGGGGTTGTCCTTATATCTTCCTATCCACTTATGGAGGGATACCTTACGGGGGGAGCTTCTTCCGAGCCCCTAAACTCTGATGGGAGGCTGGTTCCAGCTTGAGTGACAGTGGTTAATGCATCGAGGAACTCTAGCGCTGCCGAGACCGTAGCGACAAAGGCTGTCAACCTAACCCCTTCTGGTCTCTAGCCCAAGGGTCCGTGCTTGATGATATCAAAGCAGTGGTGGAGTGTTGGTTAGAGTTGAATTATTCCAGCCCAGTGAAAAAGACAAGTATGACGTACTGCCATTGCCATGAGTCGGACGTCCCGATACCTGATGGGAGTGGGAGGCTCCGGGATCACTGAGGCATGATTTGTATAAGAATACGATGTGATCCTCTGGAACCTCCAGGAGTTTGGAGCATGGTTTCCTCTCTTCCCAGATATAACGAAACACTTCCCCATGTCAGGAGTCGTGGCCTCCAATCGGTGGGTCGGGAAGATGTAAGCGTCATTCAGGCCTGCCCAAGGGTCGGTCGTAGACATGACATGCTCAACTTCACTTGCCTGGATTTGATTATCCTTTCTCTTGTAACAGTCATCATCCAAGTCGAGGGCTTCGCAAGAGGAAAAAGGAGACACATAACCTTGAATTATGCCTAATCGACCGTTAAGGGAGTATTTGAGGCATTTGTGACATGATGATGGGACCATCACATGCAGGTGGAGCCATGGCCTACCCATCAATGCATTGTACGCGGTGTCCTGGGAGACAACCATGAATTCAGTTCTAGAAACCAGGCTGCCGAACTGGGTCCTCAAACGGATCATGATGACCTGGGTCTGCTCTGTCCTGTCATATCCATGGATTCTTAAATCAGAGGGAGTAAGTCATCTTCAGATAACCCAAGTTTCCGCAGCGTCCGTGTCAGGATAAGGTTGATCTCGGAGCCAGTGTCAACTAGACAACGGCAAACCTCCACACCATGGAATTGGCTGGTGATGTACAACGAGTGAATGTACCCCTGTATAGGGGAGCCTTCACCCCCTGGATAATGAAATGATGGCCTGAAATTTGAAATCCTCAGCTATTTCAGCATGGAAGGCTTCTGCAGCTGCTACCTTCGTTTCAAACTGGAGGGGGCTCCTTAACGCCTCAGCAAGTGCTTCACTCATATCTGGAGATAGGCGAAGGGATTAAAGGATGGTGAGCCTCACTGGTATCCCGACGACATGTTTTAGAATTTAGTACTTCTGTTCTAGGTGCAAACTTTTGTTTACAGGAATTCGCACCATGATCGGAAGCATGGTAGGCCCTGCCGGCTTGACCGACGGCTGACTGGTGCTGGGATCATCCCATTTTTTACTTTTCGAAGCCCTGACAATGGCTTATAGATGAGGACTGGGAGACTAGGATCAGCCTATAGTGGGGTGGAACCGGTCGCGATACGAACTAAGTTTCTCTTCTTGATCCGACAGTACGAACGACAGTGGATGCGGACCTGTCGACACTGAATGAAGAGGTTGCGCGTGCTGAACTCTGCGATGGGCCTGCTGTCTGGTCTCAGCGGCCTGCACAGCCTGGCTGGAGGTGCCAACTGCCATGCCCCAGGGATCCATATGGACGTGGACCCTCCAATATTTATGGGGGTTGGGGACTTGGGGGATGTTCACGTGGCGCTCCCCCTCGTCGGGAGTCATATAGGGATTTACCAGCTCGACAGCGTTAACCAAAGCATACCCCTGGCTATCACTTGACGAATAATCCACCACTGAGCAGATCCTGGGGGGAACACCCATCTCAGGGGGCATGAAGTCGCTGAGAGTGTGGGATGATGATGACACTAGTGGGACAAATTGCTTCTTCTTGCACCGCCGATGCTTGCTCTTTTGGGAAGAGGTCGGCTGAGGTGATGACACAGAAGTGGTGGCCACACCTTCTGAAGGCTCCAGTTGATTCAGGCAGGCACGGATGATGCCATGGGAATGGGAGACTACTCTACGAGCCATCCAATTGATATAATTATAGGACCCACGGTCAGATACCTGCTGCCACTCACCCTCGCCGTCACTACCGCTATCTGGTCTCACAAAGACACCTGCCACCTGTACTGGGGCTGGGCCCAACCTGACTAAGTTTTTTTCAATCTTCTCTTGGATCCAGTCCTTCAACACATAGAATCACTTGATGGTGTGCCCCAACATCTGGTGATAAGGGCAGTAGTTGGGGTGATCGGTGAGACACGCCTCTTCCAGCCTCCAACATTCATGCCGTCGTACGATTCACTGCTCTAAAGCACTGTGGAAGTAACTAGGGACATGATCCTCATTGAATGAGTAGGTCCTATTAGTTCTATCCGGAAAGGGTAATCTAGGATCCTGACACTATCGGGGGGTTGGAGGAACCCGCGGAGGCGGAAGAACCTAGTTATCTCACCTGGGTGGTGGTGGCGCATTGCGTGGGGCACCTACCGATTCTGAGCTGGGCACTGCTGAGCTGAAGGTTGTAAATGTTGTGGTGAACCTCTGCGGGGTTGCAGAGCTGGTTCCATGAGTAGTAGGTCTAGTTTCCTGGGGGCCTCTATCTGGGCCACTGTGGTGGGCTCGGCTCTAGCATCCCTCCTTGCTAGGATCACAGGGGGCAGTGGACGTGCCTGACTGGTCTATCGCAGGGATTCTTTGAGGCTCTGAGCCTTATCTGAGAAGTCCTGAAACCCACCTGGATAGTTCTGAGTGATCAGGGATGGGACCATCTCTACCTTGACATTCCCCATGCACATCATCAGTAATTTCTCCTGATTTAGTGGCATGTCAAGGGAGTACGTGAGTCCTTTCCACCGGGTGATGAAGTCTGAGACTCTCTAATCAGGCCTTTGTTTGCACTTGAAGAGGTCTGTGATGTTTGTCTTCTAGGTGGTAGAGCTGAACTAGTAGAGGAACTGCCTATGAAGGTCCTCCCAGGTATTCACAGATCCAATGGGGAGCAGGTTTTACCAAACGAATGCATGCCCCTCTAGTGTTTGAACAAAGTAATGAGCTTGGCAGCCTCCTGCTGCGCTGGGGTCCCTATCATGGGTCCACACCTTGAGTTAAAGTGGGCCAGATGTCGTGGTGGGTCCCCCATCCCATTAAAGGGGGATAAAGTGGGGTTTCTGAATCCTGGAGGTGTTGGAATATCATCCACCCATGCTATGTATGGATTTCCATCCGGTGGGATAGCCACCTGTCGTGTTTCCAAAGCCTCTAGGTGAGAAATGAGTGTTGCCATCAGATCATCTGGACGCGGGTACCTGTCTTAATGGGGATCCCTAACCAAGAGCTCATTTTTGGGCTCTTCAATAAGGTAGACAGGATCAGCGGCTCGTGGAGCGACTGGTGGAGAAAATCTTGGGGTGGTCGGGGGAGCCCTAACCGGGTTCCTTGGATTGTCCCGCCGTTCAAGAGGGTTTGGTGAGACATATCACGCCCTCTTACTGTGGGATTCGGCTTCTGTACTATCTGTGGCAGTGGCATGATCGGGGTTGCCTAAGGGAAACTCACCAAAGAGTAGTTGTTCCAGCCCTGGCTGTCCCGGCCTAGGATCACCATGGTCAGTCTGCCACTCTGCGATGCGTTCAACCAGAAGCTCATCGACCAACCTCTTCTGATCAGAAATTTGTTGGCGCAGCGTAACCTTCTCAGGGTCCTCTTCCGTCTTCTACACTAAGGCGGATGGTTCAAAGTGCATGGAAGCGCTGACGTGCCCCTTTACTTTACCGACGTTCTGGCTGAGTACCAATGCCTCAGTGGGCAAGGGGAGACCTAGGAGGTTCCTCTGCTAATGAGTGATCCTACCCGATTAGTCTAGTAGTGGCAGTACACCATCAGGGGTAGGTCTCCATCGAGAAGCTCCAACACATCCTCCTTGTTCACTATATCGGCCATGTAGACCATGACCCTCCCTGGGGGCACGTCCTCAAAATCGCATAACGAGTCGAGCTGCCGCTGGATAGGACTGAAAAGAAGGGTAGCATATTGCCCCCAGCCACAGATATGCACGTGGGGGTAGACACTATTACAATTTTATGGAGTAGAATGATAATCTGAATGCATTACTGCTGAAGGGCCTCATGGAGACCTGGTGACTTGGGGTACTGAACTACAGAGAGCGCAGTTATGTCGACCAGACGACACTACTCACTGATGTCTTCAAAATGTGCTTGGCTCCCAAGATAAACCATGCACTGGTGACAAAGGTTATAGTGCATCACCGAGAGGGTGTAGAGGAAACACTCAACTTCCTCAGGGGTGAGGGATTTAGTTATGCGGAAAACTTGTGCTGGCACGGGAAAAAACATCTCAGGGAAGTGGTCCACTGCAAGAATGCTCCAGAAGCTTCTTGGCTCAAATTCAGGGTCTGGCCCTAGATTGCCCCACTCATCAATTGGGGGTGGCTGAGGAACCTGTAGGTGTACCGAAGAAGACAACTGAGATGGTATATTGGCGAGTGGAGAACACGACGAGCGAGCTAACTAGCTGCCGGCTCTCAGGCTGCCCTCCAAATTGTGTAGAGACCCGGTGGCTACATCACGGTAGGAGGGGTTGATAGCCGCCACTCCTGGATCAGGGGCCAGGGTTGCTGGTGCTGGGTCGCGCTGTTGCTCACCCACCATCGGTCCCCAGAATAGCTCTCTGTGATCTCTTGTGGAGGTAGAGAGCGCTTACGATGACGACGATGGTAACTGCATGACCGTAACATGCGGTGTCGCCAGACTTTCATCTTCCTAGATGTAACTTTGGAGGGAGGTAGGGATCCTGTAGACCTCGTATTCTGGAAGCACCAGGCTGATGCGCCTTGTTCCTGCCCTGAGTCTTAACTCACATGAGCGAGGGGAGGACCCTTATGCCGAGTTGTACTCTTCCTTAGAGTCTGAAAATTGGACCAGTTTGATCTCCGTCCGAACCTTCTCTGAATTTCTCATGCGGCAGCAATGACCCGCCTTCCTGCCCCAGGGTGGCTCCTCAGGACAGGTCTGATTTCTGACATAGGGTCCTCTGACCGCACTGGTGCTAGGGTGGAGAGGTCTTCAACCCGAGAATGTCGGGGTGCGGGGAGCACGGGGACAAATATCAAAAGGTAATTGGGGAGGAACTCCATGGACAACACTTGGGTGGGAAAAACCCCTGCTGGGACCAGCGGGAGCATGGGGAGGACCTCCATGATTGGTGCTGGTGGAGCGAGGCTGGCCTTCTCCCCTATGGTTACTGGGGTGAGAAGGACCTGCACCGATCATAGAGAGAACATAGGGAGGATATCCACATTGGAAAGAGAGTGGATGGGTAATGGCCCTTTGTCGGTGGTTGAGGGTAGGGGGGATGACTCCATACCCAGTGTAATGGGAAGAGGAGAGGCTTCCAAACCAATCATTACTACTACGGGACAAAACTTCATTTGGACCAGGAGTGGCACGGAGAGGCCCTCCAGGCCGGGCCACGAAGTGGGGTAGGCCCATGCCTTGTGTAATGGTGGTATGGGGAGGACCTCCGTATGGGGTGGAATCGCTACAAGTTGGTCCGCGCTAGTCACTGTTTGTGCCAGCAACCACGAGAGTCAACTAAGCCTGCCCATGAGGTGGTCGGGGCCTCGATTATGGTCGGGCATAGAACTGCCCCTGCTCAGTGTATGCAAGGAAATGATGATTTACATCGGCAATAGATCGGGCCTTTTTAGCTGCAGTTGTCGATGCTGCTTGGCAGGAATCCTCCTTAGCTTGCACCTGATGCTGGCGTCGGGTCAGATGAGCTGGGGCGGTTGGTGCAGGTGCATGGCTTACCTGCTCCTCCTCTGGCAAGATCGAGCGGCGGCGCTGACGTGACCGGGTGGGAGCCCCCGTTGGGAGCCCCTGGATTAGGACTCTGACCGAGCTTGGCTGGACATCACCTACCTAATCAGCGTGGGGTAGGGAGTCATCAAGGTGCTCTGGGTATAGGCTTCCAAAGAGATTGTATGTTGGGGTAGGGATCAGTGGCACCCTGCATGACCCTCGGGGGTGGTCGTGACATCGAGGCGCGGATGCCTCCAAATCGAGGCGGGCCATATCCCAGGTTGGGATTATGCTATCCTCCTCATAGCGTCTGTAACACCCCGAGATTTTATGAAAAATATTCTTTTAATTTCATTAATGTCTTGTGCTACACCAAGATTATCTTGTGCTATACGCAACACTGTATTAGCTTGCAGTATACGCAACACTTTTCTTGGCTCTTGTTACACACAATTTCAAGTTTGTTTGATAGAAGTTATTCTACGCAACATTGAGTGTATATATATATATATATATATATATATTCAATGTATAAATAAAATATGGTTGGATTCTGTTATACGCAACAACAAAGGAGTTGTGCACTACACGCAACCCTGACTTGGCTTACATTACACGCAATCACGACCTTCCTCGATAGCGCGTGTTGTACGCAATACCGGGTTTTACTAAACAACGATATATTATTATAATATTGTTATGAACTAGCCGTTATGAATAGTGTTAACTAATTATTGAATTTTATAACATTATTATTCATCTTACACATTTCTAGAACATGGTATATGAACAAAATAAATTTTTCGGGTAAAATAAGTATTTTTCAAAAAATGCAGTTTTGCCGCCTTTTGATGGCACACCCACTTTAAATCTAGTTTTTGACATGTTTATAAGTTCAATTTGACAAAATAAAACTCTTCTTCTGAATCAGGATATGAAAATTTACATTAGATAAAGTTTTGATATTTTTCCGATAACTTTCATATTTTAATAAATAGTAAAACCACGCTATATTTTAATTAAAAACAACTTTTTTCATCGTAATATCTTATGTGGTTAAATTATAATATTGAATGGTTTTAAAGTATAAATAGAATATATTTTTACCATTTAATATAATGTATGTCATTAGCATTTATTTTACCTTGAATTCGTAGGTTAAATCAATTCAATCTTTTACAATGTTTTAAAGAAAAACCCGTTTTATTTCGACAATGGGATTAATTTTAATTTAATTTCTGAAACTTTTTTGTATTTAATTTGGAAAAATGCATTCCATATTTGGAATCAGTGGATCCAAATTATGTTAATAAGCTACTTTTTATTTTTGGGAATTATGAATAGTAACTACGGTAAATTTTATTTACCATAGTTAAAGGTAAATCGAGTAATTAAGGGTAAATATAATATTTTAAAATTACCCTAACAAATGTCAAAATCCTATTGGATGACTAAAAGTCGACCCATATCACCTAAGGGTCGGATTATATTCATTTAATTAAATTTTGTCAATGAAAATTATTTAATTATTATTAAAACCAAAGAATGTGACAACATGTCACTTTCTTAAATCTTATAAGTATAATAATTTTAATCTAGTGATAAACTTCATGAAACATTGAAAATGAATAGTCTACAGAAAGATAATACAATTATATACATCATAGGAATTTATTTAGAATTTTTAGGGATTAAATAAATATCATTTATTATGACACAAAGATGATGCAGTTTAATGAAATATTGACATAATTGATGTTATAAATGCCCAAATAAATGTAATTTTAGACTTTTTATGAATTCCAATAATTTTCTAGGTTAATATGACATGTTAGTATTGATTTAATTAACTTTTTTCGAACTAATCATTCTGTTATGATTTTCACAAAAATCAATTACTAAATAGTGTCAAAATTGACATAAAATAGTTTTTAAAACAAATATTATATTATTAATTGTTATTTTATTCCTAAAAATCTAAAGTTCGGCCAAATGACTTAGATAAGGTTATATATTTTAATAATAAAAAATTTGGGGTTCTTTTGGCTTGATATAGTAAGTTTATTAACCTTATAGTATAAGAACACAAGAAGACACGGTAAAAGTAAACTTATTTAACTTAATGTTAAATCTAAATGATAAGGTTAAAATAGGAACCTAAACTTGTCTAAATTCTATTGGATGAGAGGATTTAGACCCATACCCACCTTAGCCTCGAAATAAATCAATTTGGAGAAATTTAAAACCGAACTTGACTTTATAATAAAATAATATTTTTAGTTATTCCAAAGGTGCCCCTCTCCTCCCTTATAAAAGGGCACCTCCTCCCTCTCTTCCTCACACCACTTTGAGCCTTCATGCTCGGACAAACCCTGCCATTTTCTCCTCTCTACTTCCCTAGAGACATCCTAGAGGTCTTGGTATTCTTCAATGACCAATTTTAGTGCCCTAAAAGGAGGTCTCAAAGAAGCACTTCAAAGAAGAGGTAATATCCATTACCGAATCTTTCCAATTTCTTTCTTCTTCAACTTCTTCTTATTTAGTTGTTTCATTATGAAGTAATAAAATCAGTATCACTCATATACTGATATGTTATTATAAGTATGAAAAAACCCTATTTAACCATCTATCCATCCTACGGAAAATGAAATCACCGCGTGTGCGTACGTACAGAATACCGTCTCCACGCCGTGGTGTAATCTATTTTAAACCACCAGCTTACTTGGATGGGTATAATGGTGTAAATAATGACTATATATGACTATTATAAAGTGATATTGATTCTGAAATAGTATACATACACTCCAATACAATTCCACGATCATAGGAACGATATCATCACTCGTGCGTACGTACGGAATACCGTCTCCACGAGGTGATGCGACTCGTTCTACATGATCTTCATTTAATAATGATTATATAAATGAATTGAATGAATTAATATGATATATATTACACTAATACCATTCTGGAAATGAGGTATCTATAACCTAAAGAGAAGAATAAGAATTTATTCGACAAAACACGCATAAGAACAAAAAGTTATAAACACCCGAATAACAAGTAGCAATGAAATATTACTACTAAGAAGATAAGAATATGACCATATATGATATCATAAAAATAAGTATGATTCTGGAATAAGTCAATAACATTATTTAAATCATTATATAGGAGGTTCGGACACTTACAAAGCAAGTCGGACCTAAGGTAAGGGAAATATCACAATCTCATTTTTATCCGAGATTGTTTATACTTTGGTATTTACTGGGGTGTATTTTATCATCCACATCCATGTTTCATCAATATGTAATATTATTTCCATCCACCTACAATTGTTTAAATCCAATTTTACCCTTCGGTGAGTTTTTAGTAAAAGATATGAAAGGAATCTTTTGTCGTTTTTCGTACGAGGTACTTCTTGACTTTTCTGACAAAAGTACGAAAAAATGTTTTTTTAACTTATACGGAATGAATGGATTTTTAAAAAATTATTTCCAAGAAGCTTCATTTACAAGTTTTAAAGTTTATTTTTAATCATCTTCTTTTATTTTAAAATTGTATGACATGTTAAGAAAGGAAAATTGTTTTTTAAGTAGAAAGGATATTTTCCTCAAGAATGGAGTTCAAGTGTTTTATCAAAATTATTTTCCATCTAAGATAATAAAGGGTTATGTTTCTATCCCTATTATTACATTGATTTTATTATGTTGTGATGGAATTATTTTTATGAATTATTTTATCTTATATGAAGTGTTTTATGATGTCATGATGTTTAAGATTCCCATTTTTATTACATGGGTTATGCTATGATGTATGGTTTATGATTTTGTGGCACACATAAGAATGGTATCATTATGAGATGGGTGGGACCTATATCTCCCTCTAATGAATTGGGTAAAGATTTTATATATCATGAGATAGACATGGCTGGAATGGTAGGTTATACCGGTTCAGTGAAACAGGACTGAAACGAGGGTGACTCGGTTCAGAAATGGACTTTGTCCACTAAGATAGTCTTGACAATGAGTCTTGACTAATAAGAAATGAGTCTCTATGATTATGTGTGTATGACACAAAGTTTCAGGTTTTAAGTTATGATTATTGGGATTACATTTCACTTCTATCATTTATCCCATGTTATGATATTATGATCTCTTTTGCAGGATAAGATTTCCAAAAGTTATGTTCTTTTGTATATGATGTGATTGATATTTCTTTTGTTTACCCTTACTGAGCATTTGAGCTCACCCTTTTGTATGTTTTATTTCCCCAGGGCAGGAAGAAGGTTTTTAAGTAGAATATGCCAAAAAGGGACTCTAGATATGATGAAATAAATGGGAGACAGTGTAGACGCTTTATGAACCAGTTGTTTATGTTTCCAAGTTTCTAAAGACACTATACCTATACGGTCCTTTCATGGTTTTGTTATATGTTGTAATAAATATGCTTCAATTTTGAAGTATTGTCCATGTACGTCGAGCTTAGGGTCTCTACAGTTGGTATCAGAGGAAAGGTTTAGTCAACCTTTGGAAACTAGGATGTGAGAACGTTAGTGAGATCCCTAGAGATATTTCTACGGTATGTCTAGGGATGTCCCTAAGGATAAGTATACGTATAGGATATAGTCCTAGAACTTTGGTAACGATCTTAGAATTTAACCTAAGATGTTAGATATTAAAGTTACTCCCCATTTATTATGATTTTTGCTTCTAACACTATTCTTTTTGGGTTTTAGAAAATGGCTGGAAACAAGATGATTCACGAAAATGGAGGATATTATAGACAATGGAATGATATTCTTCATGAGAAACCAAATGAAATGGGATTTGGAAGTCCAACCATCATTATTATGCCGAATCAGCAATCTCATAATATGATCAATAAACTCAAATATGGTAAGTTTCCTGACTCGTCTAATAAGAGAAAGATGGAGTTTCATGATGATCATAGAGGAAAGAAAGTTCAATTTCCCCTATGTAAATCATGTGGGAAGAGGCATCAAAGAGAATGTTTCAAAGGAACTGGAAGATGCTTTGGGTGTGGAAAAGGACAAAAATCCAGTAAGTGCAAAGGAAAAGGTTCAGTTAACACCAGGGATGAGGATAATGGTATTTCTACGACATCAACAATAGTTAAATGTTTTAAATGTGGAATGTACGGGCATTATGAAAACCAATGCCCTAAGGTAAAGTCTCATGAAGAGAATCAGTATGGTCGTATGGGTAGTATTTATATTGATGATGATGAAGAGACTACAAATGATATGTGAGATGAAAGAATTGTTGAAGCTTGGTCAATGGTTTAAGAATGTAGTGGAATGATTACATGTTTATCATGTGTAATGTTGTATAAGTAATCTCATGGTACTATGGAATAAAGAGACATCTAAGGATTGTTGCACTGTTGTCTTTCCTTGAGTTTTTAAAGTGTATGATTAATGGTACCAGTATCCCTGAAAGATTATTTAGATATTTTGGGAATGTAGATGATATGCGCATAATGAAGGGATAAGGAGAAAATTAAATGTTTGATAGTTTTCATGAGCTCATGACTGATATAAGGAAATAGTTATATCATGGTTTGAGTATATCGAATTTTGGGTTTTTGGTATGTGGAATGCATTAACTTTTGACAGCACTCATGTTTTTACTAAGATTCAATGGGTATTCATTTTTCAAGAGATTACATGATTATGGTATTCACATGACTAGAATGTGACGAACAAGATATATGAGGGATAAATGATGGCCTTCAAGTGATCATTTTCTCTATACTATGAGCTTGGACCGAAGTATTTTGGATAAGCCAAAAGATTGGAATGGATTATGTTAGAAATAAGTTAGTATTGTTTAAGGATAGAACCTTTTTTCGATATTATTGATGGGATGATATAGTAATGTAGTTTTAGAAAAAGGAAAACCTGCAGGACGGGCGACAACCCATCGCGTCGGACAAGGTTGTAGGAATCGAACCCACAACTGAAGTGCGAAAGGCCTTTATCGCCTACCACTGGCCTACAGGAAGTCCCTGGTTAGTATAAACTAGTTTTATTTTATTAAGCGGTATGATATATGAAGTATAAGTTTATTTTTGGAACCATATACGATTAATCTAACCATAAGATGGACTTATAACTTTTGATAACCTTTTGTTTGAAAGAGACGGAATGACCCATAATTCTATCACATGATCTGCTAACACATCACGAATAACAAATTCAACTTCATTTCTTTAAGGGATGAAGTGGAAATTGTTCAATTCATGAACAACAGTGAGATTGTACCAAAATCATGCAAGTATTTCTTTTAATTCATCAACTTTAGGGAAATAATCTTGAAAACCAAAAATGTTGTCCTAGTTCCCTTATATCTGATTAATCAGATGGTACCTTAGATCATGACAAATCAATAGCTTAGTGATTGTTGGCTTTTTCATAGCCATGTTCTCTACCACTCTCCATCAGAACTTGATGGTTAGATTTTTCTTCCATATCCTTATTTTCACCTATGTTCTCCTACGTGGAAACCCCGTGATGAGTTAATTTGGGTAACCGTTACATTTCATACTTTAGTTTTTAAAAGCCATGTTTTGGTATTCCTTTTTACGATGTGGGTTTCTATTAAACAAACTTTCGAATAGTAAGCCATTTATAACCTCGACGAATTTTGAGGGCGAAATTCATTTTAAGGGGGGTAGAATGTAACACCCCGATATTTTATGAAAAATATTCTTTTAATTTCATTAATGTCTTGTGCTACACCAAGATTATCTTGCGCTATACGCAACACTGTATTAGCTTGCAGTATACGCAACACTTTTCTTGGCTCTTGTTACACACAATTTCAAGTTTGTTTGATAGAAGTTATTCTACGCAACATTGAGTGTATATATATATATATATTCAATGTATAAATAAAATATGGTTGGATTCTGTTATACACAACGACAAAGGAGTTGTGCACTACACGCAACCCTGACTTGGCTTGCATTACACGCAATCACGACCTTCCTCGATAGCGTGTGTTGTACGCAATACCGGGTTTTACTAAACAACGATATATTATTATAATATTGTTATAAACTAGCCGTTATGAATAGTGTTAACTAATTTTTGAATTTTATAACATTATTATTCATCTTACACATTTCTAGAACATGGTATAAGAACAAAATAAATTTTTCGGGTAAAATAAGTATTTTTCAAAAAATGCAGTTTTGCTGCCTTTTGATGGCGCACCCACTTCAAATCTAGTTTTTGACATGTTTATAAGTTCAATTTGACAAAATAAAATTCTTATTTTGAATCAGGATATGAGAATTTACATTAGATAAAGTTTTGATATTTTTTCGATAACTTTCATATTTTAATGAATAGTAAAAACACGCTATATTTTAATTAAAAACAAATTTTTTCATCGTAATATCTTATGTGGTTAAATTATAAAATTGAATGGTTTTAAAGTATAAATAGAATATATTTTTACCATTTAATATAATGTATGTCATTAGCATTGATTTTACCTTGAATTCTTAAGTTAAATCAATTCAATCTTTTGCAATGTTTTAAAGAAAACCCCGTTTTCTTTCGACAATGGGATTAATTTTAATTTAATTTCTGAAAAATTTGTGTATTGAATTTGGAAAAATGGATTCCATATTTGGAATCAGTGGATCCAAATTATGTTAATAAACTACTTTTTATTTTTGGGAATTATGAATAGTAACTACGGTAAATTTTATTTACCATAGTTAAAGGTAAATCAGGTAATTAATGGTAAATATAATATTATAAAATTACCCTAACAAATGTCAAAATCCTATTGGATGACTAAAATTCGACCCATATCACCTAAGGGTCGGATTAGATTCATTTAATTAAATTTTTTCAATGAAAATAATTTAATTATTATTAAAACCAAAGAATGTGACAACATGTCACTTTCTTAAATCTTATAAGTATAATAATTTTAATCTAGTGATAAACTTCATGAAACTTCGAACATTAATAGTCTCTAGAAATATAATACAATTATATACATCATAGGAATTTATTTAGAATTTTTAGGGATTAAATAAATATCATTTATTATGACACAAAGATGATGCAGTTTAATGAAATATTGACATAATTGATGTTATAAATGCCCAAATAAATGTAATTTTAGACTTTTTATGAATTAAACTAATTTTCTAGGTTAATATGACATGTTAGTATTGATTTAATTAACTTTTTTAGAACTAATCATTCTGTTATGATTTTCACAAAAATCAATTACTAAATAGTGTCAAAATTGACATAAAATAGTTTTTAAAAAAAATATTATATTATTAATTGTTATTTTATTCCTAAAAATCTAAGGTTCGGAAAAATGACTTAGATAAGGTTATATATTTTAATAATAAACAACTTGGGGTTCTTTTGGCTTGATATAGTAAGATTATTAACCTTATAGTATAAGAACACAAGAAGACACGGTAAAAGTAAACTTATTTAACTTAATGTTAAATCTAAATGATAAGGTTAATATAGGAACCTAAACTTGTCTAAATTCTATTGGATGAGAGGATTTAGACCCATACCCACCTTAGCCTCGAAATAAATCAATTTAGAGCTATTTAAAACTGAGCTTGACTTTATAATAAAATAATAGTTTTAGTTATTCCAAAGGTGCCCCTCTCCTCCCTTATAAAAGGGCACCTCCTCCCTCTCTTCCTCACACCACTTTGAGCCTTCAAGCTCGGCCAACCCCTGCCATTTTCTCCTCTACACTTCCCTAGAGACATCCTAGAGGTCTTGGTATTCTTAAAAGAACAATTTTAGTGCCCTAAAAGGAGGTCTCAAAGAAGCACTTCAAAGAAGAGGTAATATCCATTACCGATCCTTTCCAATTTATTTCTTCTTCAACTTCTTCTTCTTTAGTTGTTTCATTATGAAGTAATAACATAAGTATCACTCATATACTGATATGTTATTATAAGTATGAAACAACCCTATTTAACCATCTATCCATTCTACGGAAAATGAAATCACCGCGCGTGCGTACATACGGAATACCGTCTCCACGCCGTGGTGTAATCTATTTTAAACCACCACCTTACTTGGATGGGTATAATGGTGTAAATAATGACTATATATGACTATTATAAAGTGATATTGATTCTTAAATAGTATACATACACTCCAATACAATTCCACGATCATAGGAACGATATCATCACTCGTGCGTACGTACGGAATACCGTCTCCACGATGTGATGCGACTCGTTCTACATGATCTTCATTTCATAATGATTATATAAATGAATTTAATGAATGAATATGATATATATTACACTAATACCATTATGTAAATTAGGTATCTATAACCTAAATATAAGAATAAGAATTTATTCGACAAAACACGCATAAGAACAAAAAGTTATAAACACCCGAATAACAAGTAGCAATGAAATATTACTACTAAGAAGCTAAGAATATGACCATATATGATATCATAAAAATAAGTATGATTCTGGAATAAGTCAATAACATTATTTAAATCATTATACAGGAGGTTCGGACACTTACAAAGCAAGTCGGACCTAAGGTAAGGGAAATATCACAATCTCATTTTTATCCGAGATTGTTTATACTTTGGTATTTACTGGGGTGTATTTTATCATCCAAATCCATGTTTCCTCAATATGTAATATTATTTCCATCCACATAAAATTGTTTAAATCCAATTTTACCCTTCGGTGAGTTTTTAGTAAAAGATATGAAAGGAATCTTTTATCGTTTTTCGTACGAGGTACTTTTTGACTTTTCCGACAAAAGTATGAAGAATGTTTTTTTAACTTATACGACATGAATGGATTTTTAAAAAATTATTTCCATGAAGCTTCATTTACAAGTTTTCAAGTTTATTTTTAATCATATTCTTTTATTTTAAAATTGTATGACATGTTAAGAAAGGAAAATTGTTTTTGAAGTAGAAAGGATATTTTCCTCAAGAATGGAGTTCAAGTGTTTTATCAAAATTATTTTCCATCTAAGATAATAAAGGGTTATGTTTCTATCCCTATTATTACATTGATTTGATTATGTTGTGATGGAATTATTTTTATGAATTCTTTTATCTTATATGAATTGTTTTATGATGTCATGATGTTTAAGATTCCCATTTTTATTACATGGGTTATGATATGATGTATGGTTTATGATTTTGTGGCACACATAAGAATGGTATCATTTTGAGATGGGTGGGACCTATATCTCCCTCCAATGCATTGCGTAAAGATTTTATATCTCATGAGATAGACATGGCTAGAATGGTAGGTTATACCGGTTCAGTGAAACAGGACTGAAACGAGGGTGACTCGGTTCAGAAATGGACTTTGTCCACTAAGATAGTCTTGGAAATGAGTCTTGACTAATAAGAAATGATTCTCTATGATTATGTGTGTATGCCACAAAGTTTCAGGTTTTAAGTTATGATTATTGGGATTACATTTCACTTCTATGATTTATCCCATGTTATGATATTATGATCTCTTTTGCAGGATAATATTTCCAAAAGTTATGTTCTTATGTATATGATGTGATTGATTTTTCTTTTGTTTACACTTACTGAGCATTTGAGCTCACCCTTTTGTATGTTTTATTTCCCCAGGCCTGGAAGAAGGTTATTAAGTAGAATATGCCAAAAAGGGACTCTAGATATGATGAAATAAATGGGAGATAGTGTAGACGCTTTATGAACCAGTTGTTTATGTTTCCCAGTTTCTAAAGACACTATACCTATACGGTGCTTTCGTGGTTTTGTTATATGTTGTAATAAATATGCTTCAATTTTGAAGTATTAACAATGTATGTAAAGTATGGGTCTCTACAGCGTCGCACGAGGACATTGATGACCCTTCGCTGGCTCATTTTTGATAGTGAGATGGGGCATGTGCGCCCAACAGTCATGGTGGTCTAGGTCACCCTGAAAGAAGCTGGACCACACGGGGTTGCCGCACTGGTGCTGCCCCTGCTCCTATGTCAATGGGAAGGCGATGATCATGTTCCTGGTACAACAATTGGGTTCCTAAAAGCAGGGATATCAAATCATTAGTACTGACAGAAAGAAAAATCGACAACCAGTGCCCCAACGCCATTCTGTCTTCCATGGATGGTACGAGGGATCCACGCTGACAACGTCACAGAACAGAATGCTCAACATCCTGACAGCCCCATGTTCTGGTGAGCTTCACGCCAGGCCCACTATCTGCTTGGTGGGACCTGAGACCGGATGACGGGGTCAGATGACATGCTTCTCCACTGATGCCCTGAATTCTAATAGTCTCCATCTTGAGGAGAATAGATTCACATCGGGTTACCCATTTCTGTTTCCGACACTTTCCACCGGGGCGTGCACACATCCGTCACACAGAGGACACGCGGCTATGGCCCCGCATTCCCGCTTTTCAAACGCGGGCGGAATTCATTCCTTGTTCTGGGATGTCTGATCCTTGATCAAAATGAGATGATGGGATGTCTGTTCCTCCTTCCGTGGATTCCTCCTCGGAGCTCGTCAACTAGTCCGGGTCTCCCTCATAGATTTAATACGTTGTTCGTGAATCTCTTCTCAGTGCCATATCTTTATGGACACCAGTTAATTACACCTCTTCTGTCCGAACCTTCCAAGGGTTCCAGTCAGGGCAACAACATTTGGTTAGGAGAGTAGTCACATTGAGGCATCACTGGATTGTCTTGACGCTGGGATTTTGGAATGTCTGTCTTCTGTCCCTTATTATAGGGCTTCTCAAGGGCGCAGAAGCCCGAGGCATCCCACATATAATGCAGGGAAATGTATTTCGTTGGCATGTATCTGAGGTTTTCCTCAACTTCCCATGTTTAACACAGGGTGTGCCACAAGTTTAACATCCAGTGGGGATGGATCGGACTGATCGGAACACTGATTAGAGTGGATCAGATTGAGGGACCCTCTGGAGTGAACACCGATATTGGGGCTAGCATGTGGTAAGCTTCCCGAATGTTGTGGAGGGGAATGAAATGGAATGATCTCACCGAGATGTGGCAGCCCGAGTAAGGATCTAGATGGGTGATGAAAGGTTTTGGACTTGAGCTTGGAAGAGACTTCCTACGTATCCCCGTGGCAGGGAATCAAAGTCCATGTAGTTCGATTGGGTGATGGGACACCTTGTGAGGCGACCCGTGTGAATGGATGCATGGAGGGGACCCAGAGGAAGTGGAACCTCTAGGATAGGGAATGAGCTTCCCGAGACACATGGGCTCGAGGGAGAGATCAGGATTGGATGTGGGTGATGGACTTGAACCTCGTGGAGGCTTCCTACATATCCCCGTGGCAGGGAATCAAAGACCACGTAGTTCAAGTTTACAGTTTAACATCATGTGGGATGGGGACGATCCTATCATGGAGGAACAACCGGGTGTTGGGCTTGAACCTTGGGGAGGATACCTACGTACCATGCCTTAGCATGGATCCAAGTCCACATAGTTCAGGTTGGATTGGGTCTTATGCTCTGAGACGGCCCAAGGTGTTGGTGGAAGGACGTGAAGGAGGTCGGAACAACCTGGTGTTGGGCTTGAACCTTGGGGAGGCTAACTACGTACCATCCTTTACCCCGGATCAAATTCCACGTTGTTCAGGATGTGTAGTTTAACATCGTTAAGGACCGGGGGGGGTGCAGTTTAACGTCATGCGGGACGAGTATGCCATAGTCAATGCTTGCTCTAAGCCCACGTGAGTCATGATCGGTGTGAGAAAAAAGAGGTTGCAGGGACCCGGTAATCACATCGCGAAAGGTGCATCTGTGGGAAGTGGAATGGGGCTTAGGCTCAGGGCTGCACAAAGAGGATACAGGGGATTACGCATTGGTTCACAGCCCAAAGTAGAAATAGGGGCTTACGCGTTGGTTTGCAGCCTAGGGATATGAAGACTAGGACTTACTCCAGGTTGGAGGCCCGACGATGACAAATCCCAAAGGGAGAGGAAAGGGTGAGAAATTCCCTATCCCCATTTCACCTCTTGGAATTTTGCACCGAGGAAGTATGGGGGAGCATGGGTGCTACCTTCTGCAAGAAAGGCGAGGGGCTTATGGCAAAGTGGCTGCCCTTCCCCTGTGGACAAATGCTGCCCCGACATGGAGGATATCATCCCTTGTGAGGGGTGATCCCATCCCCGTGGAGACCAGTGCGCATATAGAATTCCCAATCCAGGGAACCCCACATAAGATGCATGGGGGCCATGTCACAGTTTAACGTCATGAGTTGAGGATGAGGGTGCTTGGCAGTTTAACGTCCTGCAGCTCGAATGAGGTGGGATCACTCTGCACTCCTAGGACATACATAACCGGTACCCTCTGCACATTGGTGAAGGGAGGGCGATGGAAATTACGTTGTTGGGGGGTCTTGTGGAGTGATCCACTTGGGGGTCCACATTAGCGTGGCTATGTGAAGAAAAACAACAAGAATAGTCACCCAAGAGACCTTAATGTTACTTCTTACGAGCCTACAAGGCTGCACGGGAAAACAACGCATGGTGTATATCCCCGGGGCGTGACCTGTGAATGGAATCCTTAAGGAGAACATCGGGTGTCCAAGCAAAGGGGGTACCCAAGGAGCACCAAGGTTAGGAGTCCTAGGGATTGTGCATAAAAGAAATGTTTGGCACGCAAAACATCGAGATGGCGCGTAATTGGGGTAGAGGTCTTGCACACAACTAGTAGGATTTCACGCAAGGGATATGAATTGCGCACAAGTGGCAGAGGCCGCACACAAATGTAAGGGCACACCCAATGAAAGGGATTGTGCGAAATTGGACCATTTTGCATGCAATGAAAGGAATTATGCATGAGGGAGGCACCTTGATGGTCTTGGAATTCTGTTAAAGCTATAGGGATCACGTGTAAAGTCAGATCCAAGGGTGAGGTGGCGTGAAAAAGATCAGTACCTGAAGGACATCTTGCGCACGTGGAAATCTGATTTCATGCACGAGTGCCGGTTCAAATTCATCAACCCCAAAATGGAAGGTGTATCCTTCTATTTATAGGCATACTATGGTGCAGAATTCAAGGTGGCACACAAAAATTGTGCACCGGTGGAAGCCGCATGAAATTTCAGCTGCGCGGGGCGCGGGCGCGAAATTATTTCACGCCTGCGCCAGGGACCTTTCGCGAATCCCAGACCCCTTCTGCACGACACCATTTTTTCCATGTGCATTCCCATTTTTTCCATGCATCACTTTCGAGCCCTCGAGACTAGGTATCTGGGTCTGAATATGACTTCAATTTGTCATTTCGAAACCTCCTCCAGTACTTATGATTATTTCGGCATCTACAATCATCCTATGAGTATTGAACATGAGGAATTGTGATGAATCCTAGCCACTAACCAGTTGTGAGTCACAATGTTTTCCTCCAAAATCATACATTTTTTATACCAGAGTCCCTCAATGGGGACTAGGTAGCTTGGTTCCACCAAAATATCTGGGAAATTTTCGTAGTCCTTATCGACAAGCAACTGACTTATCCCGGAATACATGGGAATATGAATGACATACACCATCTTTATAGTAGGGTTGACATAATAAACCTCATAGTAGATCAGAATGATAAATCATATGGATATCCCCAAAAATTACAACTGAACTATGTTAGGATACTCATGGTGTTTTGGTGATTCATGGAAGAGGAATCTTAATATGTGAAGATTAGAGGATTGGGGAATTATGATTCCATAATTTTCTACCTTATCCTATGAAAATAATAGGATCCTTAGTATGAGCCTCCCAATTATGGTTATTGTTCATATATGACCACCATCATGGAGAACATTGTCAATATCAACACTTCAGAATATATAAGAATCCAACCCACTAGCACAGAGCATGATAGGGTGAACCTGCCCTAATGAGTGAAAAAGTAAAAATTGGATCCTCTTAAATTCACTGAAACTCCATAAAAAAGAGTTTTTATAGGCCTTGGGGTCCCCCAATGAGGTATTTATACATACCCATCGACATCACAAAATTGGAAGGGGAACCTCCGACACTTCCATCCCATCCATGGTTGTGTCGGAAACTAAGTGAAATTCTATGATGGATGCTTTGACCTAATAACATAAAGGATGAAAGAGGATTAATACTGAGCTTATCTATGAGTAGAATTTGGGTAATGATAATATCAAAATGAATCCCAACTCTCCTCTAGTTTAAAACAATGTCTTTTTTAGTTGTAAAATCAGGTTTTCACTAAGTGGCCCACATGTCGTATGAAGGAAGAAGTTAGGGGATATGAAAAATGTACAAGATAAGACTCACTGCTATACCTGAGTAGCATGACTATTTCCATGAGATCAAGTGTGATTTTCTTCCTATCTTGGCATAATTTTCAATGCACCGGTGACCACAAATCCTCACCAGGATGATATGATAGTCCCTATCATCAACCGTCTTGATGTTTTGAAAACATGACATATTTCAATTACACCTGATGGAAATACATATCCATCATGGGTTGAATAGATGCCACCTTTTTTTAAATTTAAATATCCAAAATTTACCTCATTTAGCTGTACAGATTATAAAATACAGCATATGGCTCACTTCTCTCCATGATTCGGTCTGATGCTAGGGACTCCAGAGTAGTAAGAGGCATCCAAGCTCGAGTGTTTCATACAGACTTTGGAAGGACCGTCCTTTTTATGGTATAACCAGTTGGCCCCATAATCTATTTCTAGTTTGGAGGATCTTGGTAATAATTTCCTCTACCAATTCAGATCCATCATATGCAAGACATGTATCGCCGAACTCTCTCAATACAAATAGAGGTTCAGAGATAGAGTTTCTGAGTTCATCACCATATAGATGGGCCTCACATACTCTATTTATATGTAGATTTCTCTAGAAAAGATTTTAAAAATGTGTGTATAAAATTTCAAATAGGAGTTGGTCACTAATCTCATTTCCTTGAATTAGTAGGGAATATTTCCATAATTCACTGAAAAATATATTTTTTCTGGAATAAAACTTGTATCAGACCAAGAAATTGTCACTCCCATTACCTCTTCCAACTCCAATGAGAATTCATGTGAATGAATAAATACAAATTATAATATTATTAGAGTCTCTTGATCTAGTATATTTATAGGACCCTTTACCGAATGAGGCTTTAAAAGAAAAATTCCGGGCTGTACAACATTGTCTAGAATAGCCTCACCGAGCACAACCTCACTGAGAGAATATTTCCCCAGCCTCCCATCCAGGCTTGGAATAGAAGGTTCCTTTTACAGAATGGAATAACCAGACTTACTTCATCAAGGGTGTACAGGTCCAGGTTATTTCATTTTCACCTTAGAAAGAAATATACTAAAATTTACAGAATGCAAGAGACCCCAAGAGGTCAAACATACCGACCAAACAAATCACTACACATACCATAGGATAATTGGACATACCATCAAAGAATGATTAAAATTACAATATTGTCTTAGGGACCAGGTGTACCATGGATCATTCAAATTGGATTTCATCCTAGAATAGGGATCACATCTTTTCTAACCCCAATTATGTCAGCGGTGACTCTGATGAGTGAAAGAAGGCCCCTAGCCATGGAACAAAAATTTACAATGTTTGGTTAGATTAATAGATAGTTTTGTACACCTGTGGTATCATCCATTTCCTCTTGAGAAATCAAAAAAATATTGTAGTTATCCTGTCTCCTATGGATTCCACCTCTATATCTGTGTCATAGTCTCCCATGTCTGTGAGGTACATGTGTCGACAATATAAGGGTAATCAGATTCTCCCACAAGTGTTGAAACGTTTTTTTCACTATTGGGAACTTCAGGCCTCTTTATTTCATAGATTCTCCTAGAGTACATCTGATCCTGAAATATTATAATGACAAAGATATGGAAAATGCGTATAGAAATTCAATCACACTAGTAGATCCCTTCACAACGCCTAGAGATTAAGAAGGTAATGGGACCCCCTTAGGATCCTTGAGATGATTCCACAAAAGGAGAGGTCGGGAACAAAATGTAAGGTAGAATTTCTAGGCAAGCACATAAAACCAAGGTGTTCATAATACTAAGAACATACATTAATAATTGTGTTGGACTCAACATGTATATCCCTACTATAATTCTCTATCTGGTATGCCTCTTTGGTTTACTGTATTGGTTGAATTTGTAACATAGTTGTGACTACATCTTGATCAGTCAATCCCAACCATGGACTAACCTCAATAATCTAGTTCTCATCTATCATGTGTTCAAATCAGACTAGCTAAATAACAAAAGAGTTTAACAAGCACTATATTCCCCCATACACCTCATACAATAAATCATATTATCTTCCCTAATAAAAAATGTCCTTGTGTGGGAAGAAACATTCCCCATTCATGGAAGTATGATATGTTTGATCACCTTGTCTTCATTCTAGCAAGGATCTCTATCCATGAGGAACTCCACCTATCAAAGGAGATTTTCGAGGATCTTATAAAATCCTTGAATAGGACCCATTATATTTGATACTGATATAGCTACCACATAGGTCTATCATGAAAAAATATGATAAGGAACACTATGAATACATCATTCCTTTCTACAAGAAATAAGATAGTGCTATAATTAAGGGGAATATACACTCATTATATATCATCAGAAAAATGACTGGTGCTGAAATTATACACTGCCTAGTGGACATGGAACTGTGATCGATATCATCAAGACCCTAAAACTCCATATACTGGGGCTTATAGAAGCATATTTAACGCCATAGAATTTGCAAATTTAGGTTTATGATGGCAATATTTGACTAAATACTCATGTTGGAAGTCTAGTAGAAAGCATTTAATTATTTTTAGTCAGAGATAATACTGCCTATAATTCCTTACATGGATGTCTCTGGATTCATATGGGTGTAATGGTTCCCTCATCATACCACTAGTTCCTTAAATACTTCCTTGATGATCAATTAGGGGTACATAGGGGAAATTCATCCCCCTTAAACTCTTGTAAATCCCCCATCTTGATGATCGGTACTAAAAAAGGGAGGGAAAAAATCCGTATAAACAAGGTCATGTATATCAACACCCCCAATGATTTGACAACTACTACCATAGATCCTTGGAAAGACAAAAAATATATCTTCGACCACCCAGTCCATCGGTTTAAACCCCCAACCTTGGACATGGGGAGATTTTTCATTATGTCTAAGAAGAAAGAGTGATCACATATTACCTCATAATAAAATATGAGATAAGAATGAAAAAACCCAGGGGAGCTTACTCCAATGGAATATCGAGGGATCCACCCCATCGACAAAGAACCACGACACCACTGTATGTTTCATAATACATGGTTAACATAGTGGAAGTCATCCCAACATCAATGCTTTGATATATAAAGTGGGACTATCTATCCAAATCCACATGGAATATGTTCAATAGATTTTTTCACCATAATTTTTGTGGAATATGAATCCATCTCCAAGAATCCAACATCTATTAGAGAAGACACTAGTACTACTTCTGGGTTCTCCGATCCAGGTGAGTCTGCTCCTTCCCCTGACCTCCTGAATTAGATAAAAATGTGGATCTAGATGACTCTCCTACCTCCATTGAAGAGGGTTTCTATTCCACTATTGATGAGTTGACACAGGTATACCATGAAACTAGGGAAAATCCGAATGCAACACTGATCAACACAACTATTTCACCAGAGAAATGACAACTATATGTGTCCTTATAGAAACAACACTACGACATGTTATCCTGAAGCTCTAATGAGATTCCAGGACTTAATCAAAAGGTTTTCATTTAACGGCTTTTCCCCTTAGTGGTTCACCATGTTTTCAAACTACCTCCCCGAAATAATCACCCCTCTCATGGTTTCATGGCTAAGGATGATATTTATAAAATTTTTATCTGCAACTTCAACAGAGAGGTCCAGTACACCCTATGGCTTGCCAAAATTGTCCTAATCAGGAAGAAGAATGGGAAGATGAGTGTTTTATTTAACATTTAAGTCCTATACAAATATTTACCTAAGGAATATTTCCCCTTTTTGTGATGGATCTTCACATTGATTCTATGGTATAATTCAAGGACATCTCCTTCATCGATAGATATTTACGGTACAATCAGATGTAGTTTTCCCATGAGGATAAGAAGAAAACTGACATTAGGGAACCCTATGGATCATTTTACAATGAGTAGATTCCTTTTAGTTTTAAAAATGATAGAGAAATATACCATCATGCTATGTATCATATCTGGTATCCACTATACATGATGTTGGTGGAGTGTTATATGGATGATTTGGTGGTCAAGTCTATCAAAAAACTAGAGCATATCAAAGTCCTTGATAATGTTTTTGACTACCCAATATCTTTAAAAATGAAGATAAACCCCTTAATGTGTGAATTCAGGGTTACCTATGTAAATATTATATCATTCAACATCAGTTATAGAGGCATCTATTTAAATCCATATAAAATCAATGAAATCAACAAAATTACTCTTCTACCCAACCTTCGTGTGTACGAGGCCTCCAAGTACATTTAGACTATATTCATTGATTTATTTAAATTATGGTTGTAATGTTTAATCCTTTATCAAGGATCATAATGTAATGAACTATTTACCGATGGGATGAATACTATTCCACCATTGAGGATATTAAGAATTATCTTCTATAACCTCTAGTTCTGATGCCACCCGCCTTAGTAATGCATCATGTCCTCAACGTGGAAGCTTTGGAATAGTCCCTTGGAACCCTTTTATCGTAGAATAACAATGAGGGTAGGGAAAATATACTATATTATCTTAGATAAATGCATCTTAACATGGATACCAGATACTCCCCAATTGAGAAGAGTTGTCTCATGATGGTTTTTCATTGCAAAATTTGCGACATTACTTACAGAAGTAGGAGTTACAACTAGTGCCTAATGATTATTCATTAGAATAAATCCTCAATATACCCATATTGATAGGGAAATTGGAAAAGTAGGA
The DNA here is from genome assembly GCA_963277665.1 of Viscum album. Taxonomy (NCBI): domain Eukaryota; kingdom Viridiplantae; phylum Streptophyta; class Magnoliopsida; order Santalales; family Viscaceae; genus Viscum; species Viscum album. Next base: position 341,735,259 of record OY728167.1, read on the forward strand.
GGTAATCCTCTAGCAATTCGACAACAGTTTTTTCCTATAGATATCTTTCATGGTCATGGTTTTATATGTTTTCTTGGATCCACATCTGCCCCTGAGGAACTACCCCTGGATGTTGATTTCATATATTAAACAATTGTATTAGTTGATAAAGTTGAGCTTTGTTTTATTATGCCTATATAAGATGCCTTCCAATGTTTGGTTGGTATAAGGATCAATAATCTAAAACTCAATAGGGTTGGCAAGTGAATCATCTCCATCACTCCGGCACAATCAATCCTACCATAACTATTACTATTATTAGAAATCCTCAAAAGAAACAAGGAAGAGTATCATTCTCTTATTACTCATCTGGAGATATAACTTGAGATTTACTTCCCCCTTTTACATGTTAAGGGAGACTCTGATCTTGTCATAAATTAGATCAATAGTGACTATGTCATCGAAAAGTAAGAACTGTTTCCACAACTGGAAAATACTAATCATCTAATGGCCTTGTTACCTTCCCAAAAAAAGGTTATTCATGTTCCCCATTCACAAAATAGAAATTATGATTCTCTATAAATATTGAATGTGTTCCTTGTAGAGCTTGAACATGATGAACTTGTTATTATTGTGGCGCATTAGATGTTCATCACCCCCACTAACTCAGATGATGTTAATCAATATGTATATTATCTGGATTCTGTTATGTCTACACTAGGGCCTTAAAATTTACCCGTGGATGAAGAAACACCTAGTTTGATGAATATTTTCATCATGTATCTCCAGTATTACACTCTACATCTATATCAATCCTATAATGAGTGAATATGCCTTTGTGTAGTGTAGTTCACCCTCAAGAGTGGCCCTAACCTTGAGCATACTCTCTAGAGATGTGATTTCAATCAAATTATTAACCACTTCATCCAAGGGGACATGTTACCTCAGGTCCTGAAAGTGGTACATTTTAAATACTTTGTATCCTATCAAGAAGGATTAAATATATCAATCAAAATTTGGAGGATGGGTTACTTTTGGCACATTATGGTTCATGAATACATTGAATTCACCAGGATGTATCATGCATTCCAAATATATTTCAATTTTGTGCACCAAATACCAAAGTTCCTCTGTAAAACCAAATAAAATTACACCATGAATTTTGGGGACTCATGGTTATAGGTCCTTACCTTCTAGTAGTGACTCATCTGTGTAGGAACACTATTAGTTGAATAGACATCTTTTCAAAGCGGTCTAAAGAAGATACCCTCAATGAAGCCAAAACCCGGTCTATGATCGATTTCACGAACACCCACATCATTCATCAGATTGAGGTTCTGCAAACCATTCACATGGAAAATGTCACAAACTTCTAGGTTGTTTAGTTAGATAATATGAATTCCAAACATAACATCCAATCCATCCACACTTCTCTGCTAGAATGTGTAAGAAAATAGAAATATTGAGGCATTTTTAAAAACCCTCTCTAATATTCATGATAATATTTTGGGCTAGAATAAAAAGTGTTTATGTAATAGAGGCAGGATTACGCATATAGGTTTAGTTTCCCTCACACTGAATATGAATTTAAGATAAAAATACACTAGAAATAATAGAGGAAGTCTATCTAGATGAGTTGTAATCCAACGAGGAAAACAAGATCAAGGTGGTTAATAACTGGTAGAGGCACCATAACCAGATATCATGGGCATTCCACAAAAAGGATTCCCTCTGGTCAATCCGTCTAGGTGACATGGTATTGGATCTCTGACATCAATGACACCCGGTAAGAAATCACCAATGCTGGATCCCAAGTGGTATGGACCTTAAATTATCCATAATATTTAATCCAATGGTGCATACATGTTAATTAATAGGGATGGGGAGAAAATCACATCCCACCAACTCCAATTTTATAAATAAATACTTCTCTTAAAACCTTAATCCAAGATCTATGGCCTTAAAAAAATAGATTCCATCGTTTGAGCTAAATAACATTAAATTAAAAATACTAACATCCTCAACACATGATGTTAAAACACATCATTAAACTCCGCAACAAACACAAGATACCTCATATGACAGATGTGGGAGGCTCAAAACTAGTGTCTTCATCAGATGATGTTAAAATGTTTCCTTAACCTATGCAATAAGAATAGGTTGCCTCATACAGAAAACATGAGAATATCAAGACTAAATTCCTAAACACATTACATTAAATTCTAGTAGTATCTGATGAAACAACAACATGATTCATCATATGAAGTATTGGGGTAGGGAAAATTGCCTATTTTAACTCATCTTAAGGCTCCATGATATAGATACCTGATACTACACCATTGAGAAGAGCATCCTCATGATATTTTTGTAGTCAATAAGCTACAACATTAATTACAGAACCATGAGATATATCAAGTTTCCCATGTTGATCCACTGATATAAAATCCTCAATATCCTTATGATGATAGGTAAAATGGAACACTTAGTGGTAATCTTCCACTAGTTTAACATCGGGTTTGTCCCAAAGAAAGCTTCCATGGGCCATACATTGGAATATTTTGTGGATTTACATCTTACCCCTAAGGAACTTCCCTAAGAAGTTTATATCCAAGATGTAACCATTATATTAGTAGATGGAGTCTGAATGATATAATTCTCAATGATCCCAAACAAATTAGGGTATGTTTAGGGATCATCTTCATCACTCATGTACCATCATGTAATACTTATTCCTATTGTTTGAAGGCTAAAAAACATCGAGGTTGAGTATTGGGTTCTTATTAGTGGTCTTAAGCTATCCCTTATGATTAATATCCCTAGTTATCATGTGTAGGGAGTCTCTATGATTGTCATAAAGCAGATCAAGGGTGAATATGTTTTCAGAATGAAAGAACTCGTGCCCCTATTAGAAGAGACTTTCCAGGTAATGACCTAGTTCCCTTCCCATCAAAGGGCAATTCATGTTACTTTATCACATAAGGAATGATACGATGCTCTAGAAAGCATGGTTGTGTCCCTTATAGAGATTGAAAAAGATGAACTAGTCATTCATGTGGCACATCAGATGGTCATCTCCACCAACACAATAGATGATGTCAATCAGTATGTATATCAGTTGGTTGTCATTAATTCTCCAACAAGGCCTTCAAATTTCCATGTGGCTGAATAAGTTCCTTCTTGGATGAATCCTTTCATCGAGTATCTTCAATATTGAAGTCTCCTTCTAGGCTAATACAATCATGAGAAAAACCATTGGCATGCAATGTAGTTTTCCCTCCATAGTTTCAGTTGCCTTCATAAGACTGCCTACATGTGCAGGTTCAATGTAATTCTTAACCATTTCATCAAATGGGACAAGATACCATAGGTTATATAAGAGGTCTATGTCATATCCTATGTATCCCATCATGAAATATTGAATCTCTCCAAAAAAATTCAAAGGTTGTGGTACTTTTGACTCATTATGGTTCGTGACTGCATTGAATTCACCAAGGGGTGTCACGCATTCTAATTCCATTCCAATTTTTTGCATGAACTACTTGAGTTCCTCCACACTACCAAATTATGTTGGACCCTTATAGTCTGGGCATTTGTTGTTGTGGGTCCCTACCCCCCAAATATGATGCGGTGGTGAAGGTTCATGCTAACTGGAAAAAAATTTCCTCTTAATGTGATTCAAATAATTTCTCCTTAATGTAGAAAAAAATGGTTGATGATTAGGATTGTGAACTCTGAAACCATTCACCATTTTGGGGTTACTCACACAAGTCTCATGGAAAATTACACTAACATCAACACTACCATGTTAATGAAGTTTTATTCCAAATAAAAAATCTGGTATTACGAAACTACTTTCAATTATGCATAGTAAAATGGATAGATGAAGGATTTAAAAAACCCTCTCTAACATTCTATAGAAGTTGGTGGGATATAATAGAAATATTTGGAATGATAAAATATATAATTACCTATGTACTGATCAGATGAAATAATTATGTTCTAACAAGGAGACCACATATTACATTATGTGTGGAACAAAAGTCATTTTACCTATATAGGGTTTTACACCATCCCTCCAAAAAAAATTACAACTAGCATACGCCAGACAGAATATCATAAGTCCATCTAGGTAATTTGGAATCCATCGAGGAAAACATGCTCTCAACATTTAATAACATAGAGAGACACCAGAAATGGATTGCGTGGAGATTCAACAAAAAGGTTCACTTCCTATCACTCCTTCAAGGTGACATGGTACTGGCTCTGAGTGTGGAAATGATACCTCGTAAGAAATCACTTAATATGGAACCCAATTAGGAAGGATATTATTTTATCAATAAGGTTTAGTCAAATGGTGTATACTCATTAATCATTATGGTTGGGGAGAGTATCACACCTCCCACAAATGACAATTTTCTTAATAAGTACTTCTCCTGAATCCATTCTCTAATATCTATGACCTTAAACTAATACAAGACACAATCTTATCAATAAGACTTTAAACTATAAATCTTGAAAACCTCATTACATGATGTTAAACTGTATCCTTAAAATGTTAATCAAACACATGATTCCTCATATGAAAATGTGAAAAGATCATGACTGAAATATACATCACATGATGTTAAAATATAGCATTACCCTTTGAAAAAAAACATATGATTCCTCGTATGAATAATGAGAGATGATCAAAAACAATTTTTTCAACGCACAATGTTAAAATATTGCCTTACACTGTGAAAAAATATGGGATAATTCATACGAGAAATGTATGATGATAAATTCTATCATCCTTAGAAAACGATACTTATAATATCATTACACTATAAAACAAACATATGATGCCTCATATGTAAAATATGATATGATCGAAACTAATTTCCCTAAAACATGATGTTAAACTATAGCCTTACCCAATGCAATAAACATTGGATGCCTCATATAAAAATTTTGACATGATAAAAAATATTATTATCATCACATGACATCAAACTACAGCCTTACCATATGAAACAAACATAGGATTCCTTATTTTTTAAAAATGAGATGGACATAAATTCCACAAGGGAAAATGTTAAACTATATCCATACCATATGTGATTAAAATAAGATGCCTCATATGTCATAAATGAGATGCACCAATTTTTCTCAAAACATGAAATTAAATGATAAAATTTACCTATATGATGAATATAGTATTCATCATCTGTTATGTATTATATGTTTATATGCCTCATCATATGACGAAAAATTGCATGATACTTTGGGTCCTCACTAGATAGTATGTCATTCTCCCCATTGGAAATAGTGTCCTATCTTTCCAAATTCCAACACTATGTGTGGATGGATTCCCAAATTGATGAGATATATAGTGATTCCTAGGAATTTTTTATTATCACCCAACCATATGTTTTCTCTTCCGAATCATGGTTATCATTACTAGCATTTTTCTCACAATGAGTCCTTTCTTAGAGTGAGGAAACCATCCATGGGCATCCTCATCTGGTGTAATCCCTAGTCATATACCATGACCTATAAAAAAATAGGCATTCTCTCATGACCTAAAATGAGGAATATAGAATGTGAAAATCAATTTATAAGCCCCAAACAAGTCCTCCTCACACAATATTAAACATTTTCCATAACCTATGTTGTGAACATAGAATGCCTAATATGATAAATTTTTTATAACCAAAACAAACATCCTCTGCACATGACATTAAGATATATCCATAACCTATTATTTCATAGAGTGGGATAACTTTTATGATAACTATGAGATTATTCATCATCTATGATATAGAGTATTCCACACTTATGGAGATTCTCTCCTACCTGAATTCATTCCAAAATAACTTCTATTCTGATTAACATTCTCATGGGATATGTAGAGATGCATGGATCTCATGTCTTGGGTCTAGCCCCAATTCCAGCACATTTGAGGGTCTCCACCATAGGTTATATCTTGATCCATTCCTACCAATATTGTCATTCAGAATGTTTGAGCACGTGGTAGAGCAGTCCCCAGATCCATCTTCCATAGAACATCCTCCACTTAAAATTTTCCAAGATCCCTTCGATTGGGATTATCATCATCATACTGATTCAGTTAGGTCCACCACATAGTAATGGTTTCATTCCACATTATCTCAACTACTATACTCTTAAAATTACATAAAGAATATTTGGTGGTCCCCACGTTTTGAACTAGATCAACAAATGACCCTCATTTACATGTTCCATCCTCAACCAGCATTGTTGTGGAACCTACATATAGAGTGCTGAAAATAGGGGTCCCTACCCACCAGTCACCCATTTCATTGGTCTATATAATGGATTTCATGATTTAATTTCTATTAAACCTTCCTCTCTCTATTATTAATTTCATTACCATATGTTTCATTCTTATATACACTCTTTTATGTTGACTAAGTAAGTTATCATAATTGGAACTTCCCTAATTATGATTAATTTTCCCCTAATTGTTCTCCCACTTACGATAATGATAACTTCATGATGATCCTTGTTTCTCACACCGAACATGGATTATGTGAGCTTAGGAGTTGGGTTATAATCTTCTTAAAAATGGTTGAGATTCACTGATGTCCCAGGAATGGAATGTGACATCTTTTTTTCTATATTCTATGGCCATAAAATCAGTACCCAAGTTCAAAAATCACAACTTTAAATGGTGTGAAAGTTTACCCAAGGATGTTTCATATTGAACCAGGCCTCCATATCCCGAATTTCACACTCGGTTACTATTATTTCATTCCAAATTCACCCCTTTTTTGTCCAATAATCTAACCATATATTATGTTTGAGTTTTATTCGACGAATTTTGTTTGAAATGGGGCACCTTGGCTCTAGGGATTGAATTGTTTCTATGCCACATAAACACTTCTAGGACACCTATTTCTGTCTTTGGTCAATGGTACATGATCTGAAACTGAATCAACCCTTGGTCCAATCATAATTACCTTAAACTACGTGAATCTGTCTACATTTGACCCCCACATCATAAATCATTTTCCTCAACTCTAGTGACTAGGAAAAATAATTCCCCCTCCTCTTACCTCGTCCTCAGTTGATAGGTTTTTCTCTTTCATAATTTGATCTACTATTATGTCATGTTCTAGAACTATGTGTGGATTGATTACCAACCCATGGCATATATAGTGACTCCTATATCATTTTTTATTGTCCTAGTTAAAAATACCCCACCAGTTGAGTCCATCATCAATAATAGTCATTTTCCCCATTCCAATGCCCATGAATGCCCTTAGGAGTGCTTTGTATGGTGTATGGACTCCATAGAACTACTTTCATAATGGGTATCAATCTTATCATACCATCCAATCATCTATGGATTATCACAATTTGGTCCATTAATTAGGGCTATAAACTATTTGAAACTTCATTTTCTGATAGGAATGAACTTAAAATAACCATGTCAAGAGGCACAAATATCCATAAAATTAATGAATAATAGTGTAAATCTATGTAATATTTATACCTTCACCTTCCAAGTCACCCTTATAGTTTGGGAAAAAATTAGGGTCTAACTAAATTGGATTAAATCCTACATTACTCATTACCGATCAAAAAAACTATGCTATGCTAAATAGAGCCCATCGGTTCAGGAAAAAGATAGATACAAATAATAGATCCCTTTTTTACTGATCTTCTATATGAGACGTATCTTGTTGTGTTTTATTCATCCATCCAACTACCCTGACTGAGTTGGATTTATTCACATCAGTTCAACCATCCCGGTCACAAGATGATAAACCATTCTATGAGAATCCTGGTCACATGATGGTAAATTGTATAACACATCATCCTCAACATAAGATTCTATACTAAAAATAAACTTCCTTTAAAAAGTAAATTTCACTCCCCTCATTACCTTGGATTGATGTAAAACTATGACGCATATTATTCCCTCACTTGAGGAACCCATTTTCCTCTTAATACTACTCACCTACAACACCGTTAAAGATCATGAACTACATCTTAGAAACCCAAAAGACACCCCTTAGAAAATGAGTCTAGATATTTTACCGATACACTTACCCATTATGATCTGAAGCATGATTTCATAATACTAAGATTGTTTAACTCCTTCAAAACATCCCCATAGTTCATCCCCATGCTCCGTGTCTTCCTTAATATGGATCCCCATAATCATCAATGTCTGAATGGGCCCCCTAACATGAATGGTGACTATAAAATTAATATACCTAATTCCTTAGGAACACAATCCAAAGTAATTTCTATGAAATTTTATAGTTTATTTGTTTTGAATATGGCCAATATGAAACCCTCATTTGTTTTTCCTCGTCCATGATGATATAATATTCGAGTCTACATTTTGAATTTGGTCATTAATAATTTTCTATCAGCCTATCACCCACCTCTATATTCTAGATCCCGGGAATATGAATTCACATCCATCATCTTTACCCTTTTTTCAAGTAGAATGAAACACTCTTGGAATTACCCCTCATGTGCACATTCTTATGTTGTGAAATTATGTTCGTGGTGTGAAGTTTAACTCCCCAACCAATGAATTCCTAGGTAGTGCATTATAAATAGTCGATGAACCATTCTGAACCCTACCCTTATTTTCTAAAATAAAACTCATATAAATAAATAGTCTTATGTTCACCTCTTTTTCGCCACATGGATAACATCACTTGTAAGCATAGTGTCTTATAGTTGATTTTCTTATTAATACGGTTAATGTTCTTAAAAATATGGGAACATCTACTCTTTGTTTATGAGAACAAGATGGGTAATAGTGAAGAGGGTCATCCCCACATTATAACCACTCCTTAATAAAAAAAATAAAGAATGAAGTACTCCCAAATGCTTTTTTGATAAACCAAGAACTCCACCTCAACAATCCTTTTTCGAGTAGCCTCCATTTTCTACTATTTTCTGGTATTCTCTGCTGCTTCTTCCTCAGCCCTAGGAGGAACCTCATCAGCATGAATCCTGACATGGGCCTTCTCATTCTGAAATTTAGATAAAAAATATGTCTCCCTATTGAACATACCATCAACTACCACATATTGTTCCCTTAGTTGGCTGATGGAATCCATT